>OY728156.1:1654081804-1659081804 GCA_963277665.1 Viscum album
GACTCCAACATTCTCTTTTGGCTAGACAACTGGGATGACATTCTCATTTTTTTCATTCTTCCTTCTAATACTTCTCTGGACAACATTAAATGCACCATAAATAAAGTGATGCACTCAATATATTTGGAGCTCTCTAACTCTATCATGCAGGTTGTTGATGGTTACCCTTTCTCTAATGATGATGATTTTCTTGTTGGGGAACCTACTCACAATGGTATTCTTGACTCCAAAATATTTTACAATCATTGTTTCTCGAACTCCGAATCCAGCGTTTCGTGGATGAAGTCTTTTAAAGCACAATGTATTATACCATCAAGGATTATTATTATTTGGATTATTGTGCACAAAAAAATTCCAACTAAGATTTGTCCCCAATGTTTTTGCATTCATCTCTATTCTAAATTTCTTCTTTGTTACCAACATAGAGAGGATCTCAGTCATCTATTTTTGCAATGTGCTACGACCTCTCCTCTTTGGAATACTATTACTCCCATTTTTTATTATAGATGGATGTTTTTTGATAATATCCTCCCCTAGCTAGAACAAAGTGCGAGATTTACTACTCATAGAAAGTCAAGAATTTCTTCATATCTATTGTATAGGAGCTCTTACATGTTATCTGGTATGATAGAAATACCATTATTCATAATAATTACTCACCTAACCACATTTCAAGTCAAACTAGAATTATGATTGCCATTAGAAATACCGCCACGATCCAGAATACTAATTGTGACAACTCGGTTGGTGAATTTATGATTCTACGACACCTTAGGATTGAGGAAATCTTCCCTCAGCCAAAATTATTTCATGAGGTGTTCTGGAAATCCCCACGTCCTGGATGGATCAAGATCAATGTGGATGGGGATTCCAATGGAAATCAGGGACCTGTGGGTTGGGGAGAGATCTTTATAGACTTTCAAGGTCATTTCCACGGTTGTTTCTATGGAAGATGCGGTATCACCTACTCTATTAAAGCTGAGATGTCGGCTCTTATTCATCCCATTCATTTTGTTAAACATGAATTCTGGAACAACGTCTGGATTGAATGTTACTCCACCACCATTGATCAGGAAATTTGGAATGGGGTGGTTCATATTTCTTGGCCTCTTATTACGAGTTAGAAAAATTGCCTCAACTTGCCTCTAGAGATCAGATACATTGCCACAAATGCCTACCGCGAAGCGAATATGTTGGTAGATGGGATTGCTAACTAGGTAATCAACCAGTCCATTACATGGACTGATGAGTTACCGGTTGCCTTCTCCCTCTTTATGAAAAAGATTGTAATAAAAGTTCATCTTTCATACTCTTTTAATTTCCTTTCTTTCATTTAATAAATTTTGTCCTGGTCATTGACTATGACATTTTTTTTAAAAAAAATATATACAATTACATAACTAATAAATTTTAAGCCAGATCTTCTGACCATATTCAGATTATGTGTCAAAAAACATTGGTATGTCAATTGTGGTCAGATGGGTCATTATTAAAACATCTAAATAATACTAATCTTGAAATAATGTTCATATTTATACATAAATTATAATTTTAAAACCCATAATTAATTATTATATGTAAATATTTTTATGTAGAAGGAATCATATCACATTGAGGAGGTGGTAGTCTACACATCCATGAATGATGGTACTTATTTTTCAGTGTGTGAATGGGTAATACAAAAATGATATATTATATTTCTATAAATTTAATAATATAATTAATATCATATATATTTAATTTATGTCACATATGTTTAATTAAAAACATCCATAATGCATTCCATGTAATGTGTTAAAGTATCACATTACTTTGAGGAGGTGGTAAGTCCACGCGTCCACAAACAATGTTATCATATTTCCACCAAATGGAACACATAAAAAATGAGTTATATTAAAATAATTTAATTATTAATACTATATATAAATCATATATATCATATAAAAACCTAATTTCCATCATATTTAACAACCGAGAGAGATAGTATTGGAAAAACGAATGACATAATTCTGTGATGTGGCAGTTAACTTTGTACATGATTGGATTGTTCATTACCCATTTAATGGAAGTTTTTTTACATTTAGGCTGAAAAATTGACATAAATAATGTTTTGTATATTGTAGGAAATTAATTTATTACATAATCATGTAATGTTAAGATATTAAGCGGTGGAGAAACAAAGAAAACATAAATGGATATTAAAGAATGACACATCATTTTCAGGTAACTCTTTTTGGTGTGCACTAAATGGATTCCATGGTTTGATTTACAACCATTGTGACTCTTATATTGTTAGGTTAGGGATTCCGAGATACTATTTGGTTAATTTCTTATTGATAAAAAGTGTCTTGATAGGTTTGAGGAATGGGAATAGTGAATGCATTTTTATAATGGAGAGGGAGTGACATTCTTGTAAATACAAAAATGTAATCAGTATTGGGAGGTATACATTACCTACAGTGATACAAAATGCATAAATAATTTCTTAATGTTAATTTATGGTCAATTTAAATCTCCACAAAAAATTCATAAGAACATTTTTATAATTTCTTTCCTTAGCCTTTATATTTCCTTACATTTTTAATTTTTTTTGTTCGTTTAACTAACTAGTTTTCCAACCTAAGTAATTTCACCACTAATACTGAACTAATGTGATATTTATTATAAATTTAAGGCCTAATTGATTATAAATTTGATATCTAATTTACAAAATAATCCCTTTTTTGTTGGAAGTTAATTTTAAAACAAGTTCATGTAGGCGCAAGAAGAATACTTTAACTCGAACAATGCAAACAATTTTTTTACTGTCTATGGGGAAATATGTTCATTATAAATGATAAATTGGTCCATTAATAGAAAATATTTTATATTTATTAACATTTATAAATCAATTAGTTATTTATATGAATTTTTGGGAGATTTAATGCTTCTTAAATAAAATTTTATTTGTTATAAAATAAAAATAATGGAAACTTTGACATTATTAACATAATTTATAACAAAATTATTAAAAATGATGAAATTTATATATATTAAGTCCAAATATATGTAACAAGATATATTCATCTTAAAAAATAAGGGATCAAAATGAATCATAAAATTTACATTCATTTCAATCATTTATTTTATTTGATTTTTTACCAAAAAATCCATTGATTAACATTTGTTAATCATTTAATTTAAATATAATATATATAAAAATTATAGAATAATTAACGTGATAAAAAACTCATTTAAATTGATAATAATTTTTATAACTGAATATATGTATCTTATTTCATATTCTAATTCTTTATAAAGGGTAAATGTAAGTAAGGATCCATTTTTGTCTTTTTCATTATATAACTTATTATATAGGTCAGTGTAACATCCCGGATTCGGGGCCACACAACGCGTTCCCCGAACCCGGTTGGTCACACGACATCAAGAAAAAATTTTCCCGCACGCCAGAGGGTTCCGACTAGCAGTAAGGGCCTAGGTCTGATAGTGGGGAAACTATTCCCTCATTTGTCAATGTGTAGCGCAGCGGAAATAGATATAAACATACAAAAGCAAAAGCAGTAAAAAATTCACAACTGAAATGGACAACAATACAAATGTAAACTATGAAAGAAGTAATTTATATATAATGATTAAATATGTCCCTAAGTCTAAGAAAGCAACCAAAACCGGATACACTTCAATCTAGATTAATACAATTCAAGGTACAAGTACAACAAAGAAAAAAAATAGTGCAGCATGAACTCAGCAACATCGTAAGCCTAAGCTCAATCCCATGCTCTCTCACTCCTCTACAACAATCAAGTACCTGTATAGGGACTCTTTACATTATCAATACCTACAACAATATAATCTTTTTGGGCCCAAGACATGACCCTAACAGGGTGTGAGAAATAAATCCCAGCAGGCAACCACAAAAGGTCCATGCCCAACTCACAGAGAAAATTTGAAACATGAGTGTGAAATAATAAAATGTAGTAAATAGGCAGTAATCAAAAGTAACTATCTCTTCATGTTACATTTCCATTATAATAATTTTTTATAAATTCCAATCTTGGGATTTATTTTGGCAGGTACAATACATGAAATCACCACAGTAAATATTCAAAGTAATTAGTGTCCCCATACATGCAAATCATTACCTTCAGGTAATCAAAAACAAAACCCTTAGGAGATTTCTCTCATTCATAACGAATATTTCCCTTAGGTATATGAGATGTTGCCCAAAGGCACAGAAGCTACAACCCACAGGCATTAGAAATGTTACCCTCAAACTAACAAACACTACCCTCAGGCTAAACAGAATACTACCCTTAGGAATTCCATAGGAAAGCATGTAACCGGGCTGATCACAACATTCAAACAAGAAATTATATATGTTTCCTCTCATGAAAACTAAAAAAATGCTTATAATCACAACATACCCACGTGTATCCTGGCCAAAAGGCTAAACAAGGTAAACACACCCATGGGGTGGCCCTGGATCTAAGAAACGATCCCAAACATCTGTTTATATTTATCATTAGATTATCTATGCAATTCTAGATATCTTATAAGATAAGGCATCAGGAACACGACACCCCAAACATGGGCTCATAGAACAACAGTACACAAAATCACTCGACAGTTGTAAATAAACACAAGAACACCTACCTCGATCACTGCTGATCGATATTCGTGAACGACGCCACTAGAAACGTCTGAGAATGATGTAGATCTGGAATAAAAGTTCATCCATTCAAACTCAAATAACTTCCCTTTGAGAAAGAATTCGATGAAAAGGTTCACAGAGAGAGAAGTGATAACCTGCGCGGTCCAAATTTTATCATATGTGAAGGAATCGGAATCCCGGTGTTCGTTCGGGAGCTCTTCCAAGGTCCAACCTCCTCTCTCGCAGCCTCCTAACGTTCTATGATTCCCCTGTTGAAAGATGAGGCTACTACTAGTTTATAACAAAAAACAAAACTACACGGTGTGTACTCTCAATTACATGGCATGTACATTCTGTTTTTTAATTGTTCCTCTGGAGGCTACTTTTCACCGCCACACTATTCATCCATAGGCATGATTACATGGTGTGTATTTCGGAGTACATGACATGTACTACCCTTCTGCATGCAGCTACTCCCACAGCCTTACTATTCACATGCTGACTGATTTCACGGCGTGTATATAATAAGTACACGACATGTAGTCAGTTTTACACCCTTCATCGCTGACAGACCTACACGCCCTGTATACTCATTCCACGCAACCAAAGTACACGGTGTGTAGAAATGTACACTGCATAAACACAAAAATTTTGGGATTTCCCCCCATTTTTATTATTTTCTCAAAAACACTTAAGGAAATATAAAAAGAAGAAACACATACCTCAAGAATAAGAATAGGGTTATTACAATCTTCCCCCCTTAAAGTAATTTGTCCCCAAATTTCCCTTCCAAGGGTGGTGAAGATATTGCTGAGAACAACTCTAGCCATTGAGCACGTACGTGGGTCTCCCGCTCCTAGGTTTCATCCTGCACTCGGCCATACTGCCATAGCACTCATACGAGGGGAACTGATAGGCCTTGGAGAACCTTTGTGCTCCACCAAACAATACGAATCAGATGCTCTTCAAAGGATGCATCTACCTGAAGTTCAACCTCGTTGGGCTGAAAAATTTGAGATGGGTCTGAGTGATAATGGTGCAGCTGAGATACATGGAAGACATTGTGCATGGACTGATACCTCTGTGGTAATTACAACTGATAGGCAACCGGCCTGACTCCCTCTAGAATCTCAAATGGCCCTTCATACCTTAGTGAGTGTTAACCCTTTCTCCTGATTTATCCTTATTTAAACCTCGGTGAAACACACAAGAAAATATGATCCCCGATCGCGAACTCCAAGGGTCATCTGGGGAAATCTGCATAAGATTTCTGACAAGACTATATCGTAGCATTTCACTTTCAAATCATCTAGACCTGCTCTAAAGTCTCCTGCACAAGACATGGTCCTAGTAAAGCTGCCTCACCTGCCTCCAACCAGCACAAGGGTGATCGGCATGGCCTAACATATAAAGCCTCATAAATTTCCATCTCAATAGTTTCCTGAAAACTATTATTATAGGAAAACGTGAACAGTGGTATGTGCTTCTCCCAAGAGCCCCCAAAGCCCAGGATGCATGCACTCAACATGTCCTCTACCACCTGTATCATACGCTCTGACTATCCAACGGTCTGAGGGTTGTATGTTTTTCTCAGAATCACTTATGTACCCAGTGCCCTCTAAAAACTCTACCAGAAAGAAGATGAAAAATATGTATACCTATCTAAAACGATTGAACAAGGGACCCCGTGTAGATGTACTACCGTTTAGATATACAACTTCCCGAGCTCGTCAACACCGAAGGTCTCCTTCAGTGGAAAAAATTGATCTAACTTTGTGAGTCTATCCATAACAACCAACACGACGTCATTGCCTCGAGGTGACTTCGGCAACCATGTCACGAAGTCCATCACAACATCATCCCACTTCTACTACGGAATGGGTAACTGTTGTAATAGTCTGGCTGGCCTTTGATGCTCCATCTTCACTTGCTAACAACTAGAACATCTCGTAACAAAACCGGTTACCTCTCTTTTCATACCCAACCACCAATACTGACATCTCAATTCATGGTATATTTTGGTAATTATGGGATGTACTTCCCAAGATGAAGAATGTAATGCCTACATTAAATCCTCATGTATATCCTTTGGAACCTGCACTCATGCATGAATATTCACTACCTCATCATCACCTATCATCCAACAAGGAGGAGGGTCCTCACATGCCACCGACTTCCGTAGAACTAGGCCTTCTGAATAAGATTACTGTCTCATCCTCACTCTATCCAGGAGGGAAGAAGTCACAACTAAGGATGAAAGATATGTTTTCCCCTGACTATTGTGCACCTCAAAATGCATCTCAGAGAACTATTCCATAAGATGCCACTCACCACTGGCCTCCTGCACTACCTGTATTTGAGTTGTCTTACTCAATGCATCAACCACTGCATTACACTTAACAGGTGTATAGGCATGCTCAAAGTCAAAGGACTGTAGGTATTCAACCCACCTTCACTATCTCAAATTCAATTCACACTGGGTAAATATGTATTTAAGAATTTCTTGGTTAATAAACACCACAAAATGTTCTCCCAAGAGATAATGTATCTAACAGCGTAACGCGTGAACAACTGCAGCCAACTCGAGATCATGCATCACGTAATTCCTCTCATGTGGCCTTAACTGCTGAGACCCGTACGCAACTACTCAATCGCCCTTCATTGACACTACCCCCATCCCAATACCTTATGTATCACTATAAAATGTATAACACTTCCCTTTCTCTAGATTTATTAGGGTTGGTGCTGATGTTGACCTTCCCTTCAGCTCCCGAAAGGCTGTATCGCAAGATTCTATCCAAGCGAACTTCATAACCTTCTTAGTCAAACACATCAACAACACTGCTATGTAGGAGAAGCCCTCTATAATGCACCTGTAGTAACTAGAAATCCCCAAGAAACTCTGTATCTCAAACACGTTCTTAGGATGCTCCAAAGAAAATACTGCTCTCACTTTCATTGGGATTACTGAAACTCCTACATCTGAGATAATATATCCGAGGAAGTGAATCTGGTCTGTCCAAAAGTGGCACATTTAGAGTTTAGAATATAGCTGATGCTCTCTCTGTGTACTCAGTATGATCTAAAGATGGGCAGTATGGTTGTTTCGAGTGTGAGAGTACACAAAGATTTCACTCATGAAGGCTACCATAAAAGAATCCAGATATGGGTGGAACAAACGATTCATCAGAGACATGAAAACTGTTGGCGTGTTCGTGAGTCCGAACGGAATAACCAAGTACTCGTATAGACCATATCTACTCTAAATGGCTGTAAGTGGTATATCCGAAGGTCTAACGCGCAACTAATGATATCTATATCTCAAGTCAATCTTTTAGAAAACTCGTTATCCTTGAAGTTGATAAAAAATATCATCAATACTCGAAAAGGGATATCAGTTCTTAACCATCAATTTGTTCAGCTTCCAATAATCCACGTGGAGTACGAGGGTACCATCCGCCTTCTTTGAAAACTAGACAGGCGAACCCCAAGGAGAAGTAATGGATCAGATAAAATCTTTTTCTTGTAGCTACTCGTACTACCTCTTGAGATCCTATAATTCTAGTGTATCCATTCTATAAGGATGAGTGGACACCTGTGCCGCTCCTGGCATAAGATCAATAGAAAAATCCACCTCTTTCTTTGGAGGTAGTCCTAAAAAGTCATCCAAAAAAACATCCCTGAAATGATCAACCACTGGGAGAAATCCTACTGACAGATTCCCCGATCATCCAGGTATAAAATCACAATCCGGGCTGTCATACCACCTCACCCATGATGCTTTGGTCTAGCTCAACTCTCCTAGATGTCCCATTATCCCTTGTATAGAAACTCTCTGCCCTCTGGTGATATGAAACTTACCCTGAGACGATAGAAATCCACAAAGATTCAAAAGGGTACCAAACAGTCCATATCGAGAATGAAATCAGAGCTCGTAATCTCTATGACATAGAGGTCCCATAGAAAGTGACACCCACCAACCTCTATGGGGCACTCTTTTTATTGATGCACACAAGCCTTTCATATTCCGAATGGAGTGTCTAGAATCATAATACCAGAATAAAGAGAAACACTGAGCCGAAGGCTCTCCACAATGGGCACAAATATAAATCTATGCATAGAACTAGTATCAAAAATTATAGAAGATAAAAAGGAAGAAACTAGAACAGAACCCTTGACAGTGGAAGGTCCAGGATCCTGCTCCTGTTGGGTTTGTTGCTCTGCATATGCCTGACCAGTGTTGCGGCCCTGCGACAGAGCCTGGCTACCCTTATCTGACCCACCCAGTTGTCCTTATAATCATGGTGTCTAGCTACCATGGCCACGACAACCACCTCCGCCTGCACACCCTGACGTATCCCAATTTCCGGAATGGTAAAAAGATGCTGGCCCTAATCCTACATGCAGAGTCTTCATAGAACCCCTCTCGCAAGCCACTGGCGGAAAGGACCTAAAAAAATACTAAAGATGACCCTCCTGCCGCATGCTCGGCACTCCACTGGGTCACATGGACACTGATGTCTCTTGTGCCCCTCTTTACCACAATGGTAGCAAATGACCTGGCCACTTGATGAATTCCTCTGGCTAGTACTACCACCATGAAAGAAATCCATATGGCTCTTCCTCTTGACGATAGAAACAGTATAAGAGAACGGTGCTGAACCGCCCTGGTTCACACCACTAGCTTTCCACATGGTCTTCTCAGTAATCAGTGTCTTGTTCAAAATAGTGTGCATTATATGAAACATGAAATCATTTACCAGTGCTTGGATGTCATATCAAAACCATCCTCAACGCATCTAGTTCACAACATCTCGTCACCCACCATAATAGGTGAAAAACACTGTAGCTCAGTGAAGCAGGTAGAATAATCCATCACTGACATGGCTCCCTACTTCAGATTCATGAACTCTCGTGCTCGGTCTTCCCTAGTGTCTCTGGAAAGAAATAGACATAGGAGACTGCCTGAAAATATTTCCACGCCATGTTTCAGTGATGCTCAGTCTGGGTGGTAACATCCCACAATCTCATGGCGGAATCACGCAGCATGTAAGTAGCGAGATTGACCCTCCTCCCTAGATGCATCTTAAGAGCTCGAAAATAGTCTACAATGAACCCATCCATGACTCCACAGCATGTTTTCTGTCATCCCTTGAAAACGTAGGCAGATGATACTGCAGGAATATATGTGTTACCTTTACCATAGATGTGGCAGCCAGCGGTGCTCCCTGGAAGGTCTGCTTGAACAACATGAAACCTTCACGGAATTTCTCATCTATACCTGCATCCTGTATAATGGATGACACCAGATATGTCACTGCTATAGGATCCATCAGTATCCCATGGCCTACCATCTCTAGAGGATAATCGTTGCAGTTCTTTTGGTGAACAACTGGTGTTTGTCTTGGCGGCATGACTCTACAAGCTCAAACACATGCCTTAGACTAAGATCCTCAAGGTCTAAGAACTGGAAACGAATGAAAGGAAAAGGGAAAAGAAAAATTCATGTTTTACAAAACAAGACTACATGGTGTTTATAATAACTACACCGCGTGTTACCTTAAATCTTTCACATGGTCGTGTAATTTTTCTCAGAACTGGTCGTGTAACACCCCAAACACACGATGTGTAATCTACACACACGACATGCACTTGAATTTTCTTCCACATCCAGAGTCCTTCTACATGGGTAAGCCACACAACTCCCTTTTGAATGAGACTACACAGCCTGTATAATGTCTACACAGCGTGTACCCATAAACCCTCACATGGTCGTGTTCTGATACTGGCCTGGGCGTGTCTCAAACCTAGGTACACAACATGTTACCCCCGCACACGGTGTGTACACCACTCCTTCTACCCAACCACATGGCCATGTCTATATGGTCTCTCACCAATCAAGAATACACATCATTTCGCACAAGTACAGGACGTGTCCTCGACGAGTTTCACCGACCCGTGTTGTCCGTGACACGGCCGAATACACGGCTCACACTAAACAGCGTGTTCCATATGGACACAACGTGTACTAGAAGAGTCAACACCAACATGTGTTGTTAGTGACACAGCCGGATCCCAGATTACACTACACGTTGTGTTCGGCATTGAAATGGCGTGTTTAAGAGAAGATTTATCCATCTGTGTTGTTAGTTACATGGCCGACATAAGGTTAACAAAACATGGCGTGTACAATCGGTACACGGTGTGTACCCTCAAGGTTTCACTATCCCATGTTTCTTCCCACATGGCCTATGACACAGGTAGCAAATACACGGCATGTACTTATGGTACACATTGAGTACTTAATTTTTTTTAATTTCTTCCCGAACAGAAGAGTACATGGAATGTGTTCATAGAACCACATGTCATGTAGTCGGGGTTCCCAGACAGTATACCTCAAAAACTACTCTGAAGCCCCTTTTCTTTAATTGTAAGCCTCGGTATGCCAAATTCTGATCTTCTGGGGGCCCATACTCCCTGAAAATCAAAGTTTAACACCAAAACTTTCCTTTTATTACAAAACACAATAAAAGGCTAGATCATGATCCGCTAAATTCCGGTCCCAGAGTGCACATACTTCTTAGGAACCAATGTTTACCATCCATACACCCAACCATAACATGTAGCAGTACCCTATCAATAGTAGGTGTATCTGTAAAGGTACCAATCACATTATCTTGCATTTTCTAGCACATCATCTATCACAACAACATGAAATTTCTAATGCACATAAATGGCATGGAAACCATGCATTGCATGTGTTTCTAACATGTGCCTAAATGATGCATGAGATGGAATACCCTCATGTCATCGAGTTGCAACTAAAAAGAACCCATATATAAACATATTAACATCACACCACAAGTGCATCACCCAACGGTGAAATCAAATCACATGTAATAATCATAAAAGAAAATCACAATTTAATTCAATGCAATATGGCCTTTACATGTACATGGGGTAGCTACTCCCAAGCATAGTTTATTGACAAATCCCTTAACAATCTGTCTCTTTCCAGCATCTCCAAATAATATAATAACTCAGAGAAAAGAAACCCTCTGATACCAATTTGTAACGTCTCGGATTTGGGTGCCGCACAATGGGTTCCCCAAACCCGGTTGGTCACACGACCTCAAGCACATTTCCCCAAATGCTAGAGGTTGCAGACAAGCAGAAAGGGCCTTGGTCTGATAGTGGGGAAACTATGCCCTCATTTTTCAATGTGTAGCATAGCAGAAATAGATATAAACATAAAAAAGTGGAAGCAATAAACATTTCCCAATTGAAATGGACAATAATATAGAAGTAAAACATGACAGCAGTCATATATATATATGATGATGCTATGTGTCTCTCTGTCTAAGAAAGTAGCCAAAACAGGATACACTACAGTCTAGAATAATACAATACAAGGTACAAGTACAACAAAGAAAAAAAAAAGTGTAGTAGGAACTCTGTAGAATCGCAATCCTATGCTCAGACCCATGCTCTCCAACTCCTCTACAACAATCAAGTACACATACAGGGACTCCTGCCCTTATCAACACCTGTAGTAATATAATCTCTTTGGGCCCAAGACATGACCCAAACTGGGTGTTGGAAATAAATCATAGTAGGAAACCACCAAAGTCCCATGCCCAACTGATAGTGAAAATGTGCAATAGTAGTGTACAAAATAAAATGCAATAACTAGGTAGTACTCCAAAGTAAATGTCTCTACCAGTTACATTTCCATTTTAATAATTTGTATAAATTCCATTTGTGTGCTTTGGCTTGGATGGTACAACAAAAGAAATCACCACAGTGAATATTCAAAGTAATCAATGTCCCCAAACATGAAAATCCTTACCCTCAAGTAATCAAAATCAAAACCCTTAGGTGATTGATCTCGGTTATAACGAATATTTCCCTTAGGCATATGATATTTCACCCACAAGCACATAAGATACTTCCCACAGGAATAAGAAATGTTAACCTCATGCTAACAACCACTACCCTCAGGCTAAACAGAATACTACCCTCAGGGATTCCATAGGAAAGAAAGTTACCTGGTCGATCCCAACATTCAAACAAACAATTATATATGTTTCCTCACAAGATAAATCAAAATGTGCTTATAATCATGGTATACCCATGGGTATCCTGGACAAATGGCTAAACAAGGGAAACACACCCACAGGGTGGCCCTGGATCTAAGAAACGACCCCAAATAGAAGTTTATATTTTTCATTAGATTATCCATGACATTCTCGATATCTTATCAGCTATGGACTCATTCACACGACAACCGGAACATGGGTTCGTGGAATAATGGTACACAAAATCACCCAACAGTTGTAAATATACACAAGACCAACTACCTCGATCTCCACTGATCGATATTCGTGAACAATGCCTCCCGAAATTTCCGATAATGACAAAGATCTGGGATAATAATTCATCCATTTCAACTGAAATTAGTACCCTTTTGTAAAGAATTGGAATACCAGTCTCAAGGAGAGGGAAGGGCATACCCGTGCGGTCCAAACGTGATCGTCAACGAAGGAATCAGAATCCCAGTGTTCGGTCAGGAGCTCTTCCAATGTCCAACCTCCTCTCCCACAACCTCCCAGTGTTCTAAGATTCCTCTGTTGAAAGAGGAGGCTTCTTCCAGTTTGTAACAAAAAACAAATCTACACGGAATGTACTTTCAAGTACCCGACCTGTACTTTCCAATTTTTTAACAGTTCCTCTAGAGGATACTTTTCACCGCCAAAATGTCCATCTGTCGACATGATTAAATGACATGTATTTCTGAGTACACAGTGTGTACTACCTTCCCACTGGTGGCTACTCCCAACACCTTCATGTTCACCTTCTGACTGATTACACTGTGTGTATATACAAAGTACACGACGTTTAATTATTTTTACACCCTTCATCACTGACAGGCCTACATGCCCTATATGCTCATTCCACATGGCCAAAGTATAGCCGTGTACCCACAAATTTTGGGATTTTTTTTCCCATTTTCCTTATTTTCTCGAAAACACTTAATGAAATTGAAAAAAAAGAAACTCGTACCTCAATAATAAGAATCGAGTTATTTCAGTCAGCCTAATGAACATGTGTCACACTAACTCATAAAATTATAACCATGAGGGAATGTGGTATAATTATTTATTCCAACGGCCTTTGGAAAAATTTATTTCTTATTTGGGATAGTAATTTTATGTTTTAGTCCATTTTAAATCCTAATTTTATTTTAATCACTATAATTAATTGTAATTTCACTCAACATTTTTTTTGTTAAGAAACTATGTTTATCTTATTAGACTAAAAAAATTATAATTATTACTAATGTGTATGTCTAATTTTCCAAATTCATTTTATATAAGTGGAAAATTTATGTTTAAAGCTAATCATGTAGAAGTGGTATGAAATTGGGTTTTTTAAAGTGAAAATGCTCAAAATATTGTAATGTTTTTATTTATAAATTGAATGTAAAATTCAATAAAATGAAATAAATTTATTTTTCTGATATAAAATTTTTACAAATAAACTTTAAAACCAATGAAACACATTTTTAACTATATAAATAAATTGTAAAAAATGCAGTTTTAAACTAAACTTCAGTATTATTCACTATTCATCAAAATATGCATGTTCTCAAAAAAATACCTAAAATTCACCCAATGTATTTTTTGATATGAATATTTCAAAATGAAGTTTATTTTTTAATATATGAGTTATAAAATTGTAGAAAATTAGTTTTAATGAGATTATTAAATTAAATGGTGGAAAACATGCCATATTAAATAATAAAATTAAAAGTATATTATTTTTCTATATAACTCAATGTTGTGCATAACACAATTTATCAATGAAAATCAATGTTAATTGAAATGAAAGAAAAACATGATGTTGCATATAATTAAAAATAAATTGTGAATTTCGGGTAACATAACATATTAAAAAATTTAAAATAATTAGAAAGAAGATATTTCATTGAATCCTAGGATGTTACATCCTACAACATTAAAATGAATTTCACCCTATAAATTCACCCTGGTTATCAATGAATTATCATTTTTATATTTCATTTATTGAATCCTACATCTTAAAAAGGTTAAATAATACAAACTCTTAAAAGGGAACTTGGGAAACATTAGTTTCACCCGAAGATATGCATAACTAGAGTTCCACATAGGGGAAACATAGGTGGGAATAGTGGAAAAGCATAAATAATTATAGAGAGTGATTCAGTTAATTGATCACAAATAGTTGAATGATCAATTGAAAGTAAATGGCTTTAATAAAATAAATATGTGATGATAAAAACATCTATCGGATAATAAAATTTGAATGTTATAGGTTAATAATTTTGATTCAAGATGCAATTCATATTTTATATTATTCGCTTAACATGAAATACATGTAAAAATTAATATGGAAATATACTTACATAATGATTATAATTTAATCATTCGATCAATTTCCTATAACATATCTTCTTATTATCCAAATTATGTGTATTAAAGATTAGTTTTTTATTTCTATAGCCAAAAAATAAATTTAAAATAATAAAAATCCATAAAAAGGGTAGTCAAAATATTCCACATGTCATTAGACATTAACCAAAACCAAAATTGATAGCACCTGGTAAGATAATTCCAAATATGAGTAGACCATAAAAATATATTGTAATCATCCAAATCCAATTATAATATCCAAATACAAAAAAATATATTCTATAAATAGCTATCTCTAAAATTCATCAAATATTTACACCCTAAGTTTTATCCAAATGAATAGAAGGATTTGATCTTATATTATTCCAAGATAAATCAATCATTATTCTTCAAATAAAATACCATATGTTTCCGAAGTAGACTTAATGTTAACCTGAAAAAAATTTCATACTAAACAAGCTATCATGTTTGCCAGTGGTGGTGCATGGAACCACTATCATCCTTCAATAATGTGTTAATGACCCACCACCTAGGCAGATGCGACAGGTTTTCCCCGAGCATACGAGTTGTACCTATATATTTTTCTTGAAAGTATTAAAAAAATTCTTTCATAAACATACTTAAAAAATATCCAAGTGATAAAATTAACTATTTCTATAAATAACTCCAAAATAATATATAAAATATAGTCTCTTAGAACCTCAATGGGGTGAATAATACTTTTAACATATCACCATCTTTAAGTTAATAGACCTGTGGTGCTATCCCCAACTCTTAGGATAAAATCACATGAAAACATCATAATATCCAAAGTTTTATAACGTAACCATTGATAGAACCTATAAAATTACAAAACCCACACTCCTAGATCCTACTCTAAAATCTTTAAAATTATATTTATATAAATGATTTTGATAATTGCGACCCAAATATTTTCATCAAAACCATACATTAACAAGAGAGACATGAATCACTTACATACTATATGACCTTTTAGATTTAGAGTATTAGATAATAAGGAAAAAATATTACACAAAAAACTCATATCTACTTGGAATCATATGTCTTCAAAAGAACATTCATCTCGTTTATCCTTACTTTTCTAATTTCAAAATAAGACATAAACAATATCTCTATGAAATACTGTATACAAATAAATTGTTTGACAGCATTCTTTAAAACCATGTAATATGGAATCATAATAATTGTGATCTCAGATTCTAAACAAGGGTAAACATAATAATTAAAAGTTATATTTCCTCAATAATCAAAAGAGTGAATAAGTTAATGATGAATAAATCATAGTTCATGATAGAATCATGAAATAACTCATACCTAATAATTCCTAGAATATTAAATATTAAAACATTGAAAATGAAAGTTCAATTAATATTATTAATCAAAATCCATGTAAAATCAATATTTATCATTATAAACTCATATAAATCATATAAAACAAATAAAATAATTTTGGTAAATCATTACACGTTCACTCTTATAAATGGAATAACAATGTGGTCGACGTTGGTAAATTTCACTCTTATAAGTGGAATAACCATATTGCTAAATTACATACCCAATGAATTGGATGGATATCACAAACCTACCCATCCATGGTCTATTAGGGAACCACCATCACTGGTTTATCAAGGAACCTCCCATAAAATGTACATGTACAATTGAAAAATCTTGACACATAGAATATTGCATAAATTAATTTGAATAAATAATAACCCATTTATTAACATGTAGAAAAGATACATGATTGATAAGAATATATTTGACACATTATTAAACCTTAAAATGGTAATGGTTTCAAAAATAATAATTTTTTAAACAAGGCTAACCCCTGGAAATGAAATGTGTTTCAAAAAATATCATTGAAACAGGATGAATACATTAAAAAGAAACGGGTGTAATAACAATATGTTTGAAAAAAAAAATCCATAAAAACAATGAATGAAGATGGTATCAATAAAAAATATCCATAATTGAGTATATCTAAAATCACGGGGTTTTATCTTGTTTAATGTGAATACCTATAAAGTATCATTAAAACATTATTAATAGAGATAATCCATAAACATTACAAAGCATCCCATACCACGTTGAAAAATTTGAAACATTAACCCCATGATTGTAATCATGATAAAAAACATAAAATATAATGATAAAAAGTATATTTAATATATAATTAATTGAAAAGGATTTATATACACCTTATAAAATATTATAGGTGTATAACATAACAAATATAACAATGAATAAAAATTGTGAGAACAATACATTACTGCTTTGGTAAATTTAAAATCATAAACCCCATGAATGAATTTCCATTAAATGAAACATTTAAATACAATGAAGTCAAAATAATCCATGATATAATACATCACAAGTGTTAGTATATACAACATATAAAATATGTTGGTGGAAAATAATGACATTTATTTCACAGATGTAAAAAGTGAGATAAAAATTGATTAAAACTGTATCAATGCCTGAATCGAAAACCCATAAAGTAACACTCATGAAATGAAACATTTAATTTATATTAATAAAAAATAATTAATGATATAATACATAAAATGTGTTGTATATACACCACAAAAAATAAATAAGTGGTGATTATGATGTATGCCTCACGAAAGTAAAAGTTAAATGACAATCCTTTACCATGTGTCTGATTTGTCATTATGGTCATCTATATTCCTGAATAATAAACATATGCTAAGTATATAGTTTTATAAAAACCATTGAAAAGTTTATTAGTAATTTTATCTCACTTATAGTCATGTTATATACAATTATATAATCAATAATGTTTAATGCTGATGATTTGTCTATATTTAGTTTATGTTTAAAAACGACAATGGTATGTCAACTATGGTCAAAGGGGTCATTATAAAAACATATGTATAATAATAATTATTTCATATTTATTGTATTTATATGTCAATTATACTTTTATAATCAATCATGAATGATTGTTAGGAAAATTAATCCATTGTTACAATCATGGTGATGGTAGGTCGTATGTATGCCTGAGTAAATTTATCATTTTCGAATGATCTTTATAGAAATAACGTAAGTAAAAAATATCATAACATGATTATAATTATATCATATATACCATATTATTTATTCATATATACTTATACATATAATTCTTGGGAGGTGAAAGGAATCACGTCACGTCGAGGAGGTGGTTGTCCACACATCCACAAATGACGTCATAACTTTTTTAGTGTGTGAAAGGGTAATAAAGAAAATTAAATATTATATTTCCAATAAATTAATTATTTAATTAATATCATATATATTGTTTTCACATATATTTAATTAATATCATCCTTAACACATTCAATTTAATGTGTGAATGTATCACATCGATTTGAGGAGGTGGTAGTCTACATGGTTACATACGATGTTATATTATTTACCCCAAATGGAATACAAAAAATTATGTGTTATATAAATATTATAGAATTGTTAATACAACATATGTATCACATATATCAAATAAATAAATATTTTATATCATAATTACCAACCATGATATGTTGTAATGGGAAAAACGATATTGTTCCATGAGGCGGTAGTTCGTCATACACATGAATGGTAAGTTCGTCAACCATTTGATTTAAGTGTGTTCTATTTTAGGTATGACCCTTAAGATAAAAAATTAATTATATCTAGGTTAATGATGTTATTACATAATCATGGAATAATAATAAATAAAGGGGTGCAAAAACATATAAAACATAATTGCACATTGAAAAATGTAACCTTATTTTCAGGTGTCTCATTTGGTTTTTCACTAAATGGATTTCTTGGTTAGATTTATCCCCAATTTGAGAATTATATGAATATTTTAAGGATTTTGGGACACTATTTGGGTGTATTTTATATGAGAAAAAGTCACTTGAGACGTGTGAGGAAGGGGAAGAGTGAATACCTTTTTATAATAGAGGAGTAATGGAATTCTTGTAAATACCAAATAGTAATCACAGTTGATATGTCTCCCTTACCTAATTTTATTAAAAAAGGAAAAATAATTTCTTAATTTGAAAATATGGTCTATAAAAATATCCACCACAATAAATAATGGAATTTTTATAATTGTTTTCCTTAGTCTTTAAGTTTTCTTATATTTTTCAATTTGTTTTTTTACATTTAGGTAACTAGTTTTCCAGCCTATGTAACTTTACCATGAAGAAAAATGTAATATAAAATTTATTATACAATATTGAACCAATAAATTATAAATATTATATCTAATTTAAAAAATAAAAATACCAATTTTTTGGAAATAAATTTTAAAACAAGTGCATGTAGAATGAAAAAATAGAACTCTAACCCAGTCTGTGCTAATAATGTTATTACTATCTATGAGTCAATATGATCAAAATGAAAGATCAAGTGGTCTCTTTGTAACAACACAATATTTTGAAAATAATTTTCTTATTGAATACATGAAACACAGAGTCTCTACAAAACACCACTTTGTTATAACCTAGCCAGTAAACATAATTTTTTCCACCTCTGTGTTTTAAATTTTGAAAAACTTACAAACACAGTTGGGTTCAGTATGATATTTTAGGCTGATAAGAAAAACACAATATTTAGTGAATAGTAACATACCCTTATGAATAGTAATATGAATAGTAAAATTACCCTTATGAGTAGAAATCCAATTAATTTTTTATTTTCATAAGGCTATAAGATATTGAGATCTTGATTATTTTTTCAATTTGATATAAATGAATTATTATTTTAAAATGGTTATTTTTTTTAATAAATAATAATTTTATTTAAAAGTAAAATAAATCATATTTAGAAAATTATTTTCAAAAAATAATGTTTATTTTTTAATTTTACCGGTCAAAAAAATGGTCAGGGAGAATTTTGGGGATTTTTCTGAGATACTCGTATTTTTTGATGAATAGTAAAATATTGTAATTTACCGTATATATACATTATCAGTTAAATTCGCTATTCCTAGAATCATTGCAGATAAAAGAAAACTTTTTTCAAACTAAGATTCACTTATTACTATTATGGGTCACATGAATCAACACTATCGGTTGTCTTGAGGGTGATAATAAAATAATGAATTAGATATTCACAACTAACCCCTCTCATCCACTATAAACCCCCCCACTAACTACCCCTTCTCTATACTCCACTTAAGCCTTTTTTATCACCTAATTTATACAAAAATATCCTCCCAAGATCCTCCCACATGTACAGACGCCAATGGTCTCATAATAAGACCAAAAAATCTTCCCTAGAGATTTTATCATGAAATATTACTTCAAGAGGTAAATTCCCCTTTTAATTTATTTTATTCCATGTTCTTTTATTTCTATTTTCTTTCCTAACCTACTTTTATATAATGTAGTGATGACTCCAATACCCTAAATTCACTATGTTTTTTTATTATAATGTATAAATTCTCCATCATGTATCATTTATCCTTATTTTAAACTAGAAATGAAAACACTATCTAAGATGTGTTAATTTATCACATTTAAGGATGGCAAGTTTTAAATTTCTTTTACCGTATTCAATTATTGTCATGAGACAATTTTTAGGGTTGAAAACGACTATAATATATCTATTAAAACATATTTTAGGTTCTGGAATATTTTTTTACACATCAAATTAATTTACAAATCAAAATGAGTTCGTTGTGATCAAGAACCACCAATTAACCCAAACAATTGTTATTAATGTTTTATATAATGATTGATCTTCTCCCCCAATAAACAGAAAAATTTTTATAACTAAATAAACTTATGGTTGTTAAATAAAAACATACAACTTATATTCTGGATTTCTATTCTCATTCTATATTTTAATCTGTAAATTAATATAAGTAAATGAATAACGAAAACCAAGGAAGAAAACACGCCCACACAATGAAATTGGATCTCTTAACCCATAAAAAGACCATGAATGAACCTAATAAGGTTAGGATAAATAAATTAAATGTAGAGGAGGTTCTGGACTAATTAATTTATGAACATAATTATTTTATTTAGGTTATTATGATCAAATGAAGAACACTTTCAGACTGATGGTAAGGGTTTTCCACCCACACCCCCATTTTCATTCTGGTTACTATTATTGTCTACTAACCTAAATTAAATTCATATTTATTAATATTTAATATTCATATATTTGGTGATAATTTTATATATATTTGAACCAACCAGAATCTAACTTTAATTTATGGGGAGTTATATTTTTAAAAGGATCTTTAAAAAATTATTCACGAAATACAAGCCCGATTCAATGGAATTTATCAATTCCATACCTATTTTAAAGGGAAAACTATAATATGTTTTAGAAAGCATTATATTTTTGAAATAACCCCTTTTATTATTAAAATAATATTTCACTTCACTTTTGGTTTTATACCAGGATTTTTTCCAAAAATAACTCTTCATTTTAAAGTGAAAGGGTATTTAACTCAAGAGTTACTTGATCATTTTATAAGAGTATCTTCATCTATTTAAACACACATGTAGATTCATAGGCATTATATCAACTAACACATTTAATTGAATGTAATATGGTCATTTTTACTGTGGATGTTTTGTCTTAAAACAATTCACTAATTTACTCCGAACGTTTAGTTTTTATGCTTAATGTTTTGGGAAAGTTGTTTACATTTCATACATTAGTTTTAGTATGAGTGTATATGTTGTTTATGTTTATCCCCATTCATATTTGGAATTCATTTGATAGACTAAGCATCAGATGTGGCCTCCTATAGCCCCTCAGTTCATTGGTAGGTCTCATGATACACTCTATGGTCTTTACACAAGGCCTTAACAAAATGGATATTTATGGTCTTAGCATGAGGCCTTAATGGTATAGTTATGAATCACCAAATTATGTATTCCATCATTGTTAAAATAGTATTCATAGTTCTTATGGTTATTCAACTGGTAGACTACCAATGAATATGGTTTATTATGGAATTATTTATTCAGCTTATATTCCTTCCATAATGTGTTCATGTTTATTTTTAAAGGCATGTGTTTTTAGTTATTCACCATTTATAATGTTTTTGTTTATTATATATTCCAGAAAATTTCATACCCCTACTGAGTGTTTCCAATCATCCCTTTCTAATGTGTCGTTCTCTCAGGACATGAAGAAGTTTATTTTGAGGGACTTGTAAGGATAAAAATATAGTTTTGGATGTTCCCAATAAAACATATAGGTTGTATCTCTATTCTAGTTTTAATGTTGAACTTATGTATGTATAATGTCTCTAAATATTCTAAACTACTCGGTCCTTCAAGATACATATTCCTTGTTTATATACCAGTGTAATAAAATAATGCATGGGCTCCGAACAACTAGGGTCGGTTCTTTATAGTCATTATAAATGGACGCTTAATAGAAAAATTGGAAATTAGATTATGAAAACATATATCAGGGGACCAAACAGTAAGATAATATTTTAGGATAAACATAAAATAACATACTAGAATTTTTGTTAAATAATATATTATGTGGTTATTTCTCTAAAATACATCACTTTCGGGATACTACAAGTGGATGTGGTTCTGAAAAAATGTACAAAGGAGTGAAAACTCCAAAAAGGAGTTTCAAGCTCGACTCAGGATATCGTAGTACACAACAAAGGGACTAATTGCACACCTGGTTTGACACTCCTAGGGGATATTCTTAGGACAACTCTTATTTTCATTATAGGCCCTTATGAAGGATTTAAATGTAAATTCATTCACAATGAAACTATTTATGTGATTATGGGATTAGTCATTCATAGGATTCTGATTTATGCTAAGTATTTAACTAAGTTGAGATTATATATTATGATTCTTAAACTAATATAGTGTATGAAATTATCTGGAAATGGCGCCTAGTGGAAGAAATGAAAATTGCATGAACACGTGTATCCCATGTAGAGATTTCCCTATGATGAAAGATAATTATGTTAGCTCGAGAGATACGACTAGTGCTAGAAAAATTTTAACTATTCAGGGACAACTGAATCATGTTATGAATAATAACCTTACCCGTATGTAGAATCCCACCCCATAACATGTAGAAGCTATGTTGGATCACTTTATGTGACAACAACCTCTACCATTCAATGAGACTACAAACCCATTTGTAGCTGAGTAGTGGATAAGTTCCTAAGAGAAGATATTTCTCACTTTAGGATGTAACGAAAGAGGGAAAGTTTTCATGTATGTTTATCATCTATCGAGAGAAGCATATCAGTGGTGTTCATTAATACAAAATACAATGGAAGAGGGAGAAATACATGAAATTGAATGGAGGTATTTTATGGAAATATTCTTATGAAAATATTTTCCATACGAACAACGAGCATATATGGAAAGGAAATTCGTGAATATGATGCAGAAGGAGGATAAAAATGATTCCATGTATGAAGAAAACATTACAAGGTGGGTAAGGCATTCTAACAACTACAAACATAATCTAAGGAGAAAGAATGATCAATTCATTTATGGTTTAAAACCATTTCTCCAAAGGACCCCTGTCTCCCAATGTTTCTCATCATATTAAGATATAATATCAAGTTCTATCAAGATAGAGAAGGAATTTTCTATGTCTTATGACATTAAATAAAATCAAGAGAATAAGAGGGATGTTGAAAACTATATAAATGGAAATAATGAAAAGTGGATGAATGGATGTGTTGACCTTCTACCATTTAGTAATTATGGGAAGAAACACCCTGGAAATTGCCTGATGGGAATGTGAGTCTGTTATAAGTGGGAGAAAAAGGCCACATATTTTGGGATTGTAAGGGGAAGAAATAAGATACAAATTTTCAGTGATACAATTGTTGGTATATGGGTCATTATGCACATGAATGTCCTATGTGTCTGGGAAACATTCCCCAAAGAAGGCCAAGGTAAAAGTCCAAGCTTATGTGATCATAACTACATAGGTTGAAGTTCTTAATGATGTGGTGGTATGTGCATTAATCATTTCCTTGAACATAGAAATTTCTTTATTTGATTCTATATAATCGAATTCTTTCATATATTCCATGTTTTCCATGAAAATTATATATTTCCAATTCGTTTTCATAAGGGAGTTGTTAGTAAATAATAATATGGGAAGTACCATGACAACAATGTTGAGACCAGAAGTCCCCATTATGTCATATAAAAATTCATTATATATTGATTTTATTATACTACACAGGATTGAATTGTATATAATCATTGATATGGATTGGATTTTGAACCATGATGAAAAAAGTTATTACAAAAAGAAGGATGATAAATTTTTTAAGGTTGATGTGAAATCCCTTATCATTAGGACAAAAACAACACCATCAGATTCTCATTTAAATCAACCACCAGTAGCTCTACTAATTTCAATTATTAGGGAGGAAGGGAATGAAATATCTATGGGATAGGAATTTAATGTTCAAATAACTTATGTACCTATTGTGTATAAATATGTTGATGTGTTTCTAATGGATTTACCTGGACATCCTCTAGAGTGGGAAGTTGAATTCTATATTGATTTAAATCATGGTTTAAGGCATATATCAAACACTCCATATATAATGGATACTGTGGAATTAGTAGAACTTAAGAAAAAACTAGAGGAATTGAGTGATAAAAGATTTATTCTCTCTAGTGTTTACCCATGGCGAGCCCCAATTATTTTCGTCAAGAAGAAAGATGGATCTATGAGGCTGTGCAATGACTATATGGAGCTAAATGATATATCAATAATGAACAAGTATCCATTACCTTGAATTTATGATTTATTTGATCTAATTCATGGAGCCCAATATTTTTCAATGAGTGACCTTCAATAAGGATATCATCAGTTTCTAGTAAGAAAGGAACTCATTCCAAAGGCAGTCTTTCTATCTAGGTATGGAAATTATGAGTTTACAGTAATGCCATTTGGACATACTAATGAACCCTCATTTTTCCTAGATCTAATGGATATAGTTTTCAAGAAATTTCTTGAGGAATTTGTGGTGTTAGTTATTAATGAAATCTTGTAATACTCCAAAATATACAAAGATCAGGAAAATCACTTGCGCACTATTCTAATGGATCTTAGAAGAAATGAATTATATGGGGATTTTAGCAAGTGTGAATTTTAGCTTTAATCAGTTTATTTTATTGGAAACATTGTCTCTAAGGATGGGATATCTTTTGATCATATGAAGACACAGTCCATGAATGAATATCATAATCCAATGAACATAACTGAGGTTTATAGTTTTATTAGTTTAGAAGGATACAATCTGTGTTTCAATCATAACATTTTCTATTTAAAAAACCCAATGACCATGCTTACATGTAAAGGGGATAAGTTTATATGAAAAAAGAATCTAAGGAACGTTTTGAGTAATTGAAGAGGATATTACTGAATGCAATGATCTTGAGTCTATCATCAGGGGAATGATAGGTTTGTGATCTGTGGGGATGCATCAGAGAAATGACATGGTTGTGCACTTATGAATAATGATTGAATTATTGTCTCTGCATCAGGGAAACTAAAAATTCACGAAAAATACTATCATACTCATTATTTGATTAAGAAACAATAAAATTTTCTCTAAAGATGTGGAGGCAATATCTATATGGAGAACAATGTGATATATATATGGATCATAAGAGTTTGAAATATATGTTCTCACATAATGAACTCAACATGAGGTAAATGTGATGGATCAAACTACTCAAGGAATATGATTGTACCATACACTACAAACTAGGGAAGGAAAACAAGGTGGCTGATGCATTGAGCATGAAGGATCGTGGAGTTCTCATGAAAATGAGGATTGATAAGGATCCTTTATACATGGATCTAGTGAGAATTGATATGGGAATTATCAAACAAGGTGAAATGTAAATACTTTTTTTAATGGTTTCCCAACCATATTTATGTGAAATAATTAAAGCATCACAGTCTAATGATGAGAATCTTCAAGATAAAATTATTACTATGAATGATGGTAAGCTTGATGACTTCATGTGTGAATATAGAATTAAGAAATTTCGGAAGAGGATACGTGTTCCCTTTCTACCACAGCTGAAAAGGGAGTTGTTGGATGATTCACAAAGCTCGAATTTCTCTATACACCATTGTAGATTGAAAATGTACAATGATTTAAAAGAACATTTCTAGTGGCACAACATGAATAGGTGGATTTATGATTTTGTATTATGTTGTTTAGTCTCGAAAAAAGTAACGGTTGAATGACCACATCATAGAGGATCTCAAAAACCTTTACCAATTGCCACATGAAAATTAGATTAAATCATGATTGATTTTGTCAATGGGTTTCCCAAGACACTAAGAAAGAATGATTGAATATTGTTAATTTTTTATCGATATAAGAAATCAGAACATCTCCTCACTATAAGGGAGGATTTTCTATTGGATCACCTATCAAGACTTTAGATTAATGATGTCTTGAAAATTCATGGAGCACATATATCAATTGTGCTTGATTGTTATCAATGATTTACATCGAAATTATGGAAATGTCATCATAAATATTTGGATAGTGATCTTCATTTGAGTAGTGTTTACCAACCACAAACTGACGTGAAATCAGAGTGAATGATCCAAACCATATAGGACATGTTGAGATAATGTTAATGTAACATTCATTTTATGTGGGACCAATATATACCTTTATTGAAGTTTTCCTATGATAATATTTTCTAATCATGTATTAAAATGGCACTATATGAATCATTGTACAAAAAGAGATGTCATTCACCAATTTTTTGGGTTACAGTTGGAGAAATGAAGTATTTGGGCCCAGTGCTTGTGGATGAAATAACAACAAAGTTAAAAAATATTCAAGTCCAAATTAAATCATCTTAAAGAAGACAAAAAATCTATGCAAATAATTGAATGAATGATTTGTATTTTCAAGTGGGAGATCATGTTTTTCATTATAGTATCTCATGGGAATGGTGTTATCAAATTTGGGAAGAATGGGAAACTGGGACCAAGGTACATAGGCACCTTTGAAATTATCTAGAGAATTTGAGCGATTGCATATCATTGTCTATGCCACCTATCAGGTCAAAAGTAAACAATGTATTCATTGTATCACTGCTAAGAAAGTACATGCCGGACTATATAGATGTCCTCACTTCTGAAGGTATAGAATTAGAACCGGACCTATCTAACAGTGAAGAGACAATCCGGATTCTGGCCACTGAAGAATAAGTATTGAGGAATCTGACAACTCTAATGAAAAGGATACATTGTAAAAATCATTAAATCGAAGAAGAAAAAAGGGAGATTGAGGATCTTATGATCAAGATCTAGCAAAATATCTTTGTGAGGTAACATTCTAGTAATTTCAAGGATGAAATTTTTGTAAGGATGGAATAATGTAACACCCCCTGATTTTGAAAATAAATTTAATATTGAATTAATGAAACACTGAGTCTATGAAAAACACCACTTTGTTATAACCTAGCAAGTAAATATAATTTTTTCCACCTCTGTGTTTTGAATTTCAAAATACTGACATACACAGTTGCGTTCAGTAAGATATTTAGATTCTGATAAGAAGAACATAACATTTGTTGAATAGTAACATACCCTTATTAATAGTAAAATGAACCTTATGAATATTAAACCAATTATTATATTATTTTCTTAAGGTTATAATATAATATGATCTTAATTAAAAATTCAGGGTTATATAAATGAGTTATGGTTTTAAAATTGATATTTTTTGAATAAAAATGATTTTATTTAAAAATAAATTTAATCATATATAGAAAATTATTTTCAAAAAATGGAGTTTATTTTTGAATATAACATGTCAAAAAATAGTTAGGGTGAATATTCGGGATTTTTCTGAGATACTAGACTTTTTTATGAATAGTAAAATACCACAATTTACCGTTTATATAAAGTATCCATTAAATTCACTATTCCCAGAATCATGGATAATGCAAGAAAACCTGGTTAAAACTCACATGAAATTATTAAAATTATGGGTCACATTAAAAAAACTATTTTATTTCTTGAGGGGAATAGTAAAATAATGAATAAGATATTCACAAATCACCCTCTCCTCCACTATATCCCCCCTCACTCCCTCTATTATTCTCTCCACTAATGCCTTTTGAATTTCCTAAATTCTACTCAAATATGCTCCGAAGCTCCTCTCACATATACATCAGCCCTTTGTATCATATAAATACCAAAACCTCTTCCCTAAAGGGGATCTTATGGATGATTACTTCAAGAGGTACTTTCCTTCTTTCATTTCTTTTATTATGTGTTCTTTTCTTTTATTTTTATCTCCTCACCTACTTTCCTAAAATGTTGTGACGAATCCAGTACCATAAATGTATTTTAATGTTGTTACAATAACAGAATAATTATTCAATGTGTCTCCATTCCCGTTCCTATATACTAGAAATGAGAACACCATCAGAGATGTGATAATTTTCCACATTCAAGGATGACGAGTTTTGAATTTTTTGTACTGCTTCAACTCATGTCATGATTCCATTTTTAAGGTTTAAATAGACTAAAATATATTTATTAAAACTTATTTAATGTTCTATAATTCTCTTTTACACATGATATCAATTTATAAATCAAAATGAGTTCGTTGTGATAAAGAACCGCAAAATAAACCAAAAAATTGTCATTAATATTTTATATAATGACTCATTGTCACTATAAATAAACATAAAAATCATATAACCAAGTTTATTAATGGTTGTTAACTAATTATATATGATTTATATTCTGGAAAATTATTCTCACTTTACATGTTTATCTGTACATGAATATTAGTAAGCTGATCATGAAAACTAAGGAAGAAAACACTCCCGAACAGTGAAATTAGATCCCTTAACCCATCAAAAGGCGTTGAATGAACCTAATAGTGTTATGATAAATTAATTACTTGTATGTGAGGTTATTTAATAATTATTTTATGAACATAAATTAGATTATTTTGTTCGTTATGATCAGGTGAGGAACACCTTCAAACTTAAGGTAAGGGTTTTCTACCTGAACCTCTATTTTTATTTTGGTTACTCTTATTGTCTACTTAACTCAATTAAATTCTTATTTATTCATATTTACTCATCATATATTCTATGATAATTTTATATATATTTGATGTAACCAAAATCCTAATTTCAATTATGGAGAGTTATATATTTTAAGACAATATTTCAAAAATTCTTCCTGAAATACAAGGCTGATTTAATGGAATTTCTCAAATATTTACCTATTTGTAAGGGAACTATTTAATATTTTTTTAGAAACCATTATATTTATGAAATCAATAATTTTATTATGAAAATTCTATTTAACATCACTACTAGATTTATACAATGTTTTTTCCCAAAATAATGCTTCTTATCGTAGTTAAAGAGTCTTCCTCTAATGAATTTCTAGGTGATTTATATGAGTTTAATCATCTATTTTAACACTATTGTTTATTAAAATATATGACACTATATAAAATATTTAATTTAATGGATTATGATTATTTTTAATGTGGATGTACTATCTTAAAACTATTCAATAATTTACTTCGAATGGTTAGTGTTTAAGCTTAATGGTGGGGGGAAGTTATTTAAATTTCGTACATTAGTTTCAATATGAATTTATATTCTATTAATGTTTATCCCCATTCATATGAGGAATGCATTGGACATAGTAAGTGTCTAGTGGGGCCCGCTATATCCCCTTGGTGCATCAGACGGTCACATGAGATAAAATGTGGTCTTGGAATGAGGTGATAAAAAATATATATTTATGGTGTTTCCATGAGACCTTGATGGTATGGTTATGATATCCTGCATTATGCAATCCATTATTAGGAAAATATTATTGATAGCTCACATGGTTATTAGACTAGTAGAATACCCAGGATTATGTTTTATTATTGAATTATTTTTTTATCTCTTATTCCTTTCATATTGTGTTCATGTTTATTTTTAAAGGCATGCATTTTTAGTTATACACCATGCCTAATGATTATGTTTATGATATTTTCTGCTATTTTTCTCACCCCTACTGATCATTTGGCCCCACCCCTTTCTTATGTTTCATTTTATTAGGGAATGAAATAGTTTATTATTGGTGACCTTCAAGGTTAAAATTATAGTTGTTCATGTTCACAATAAAACAGATATGTTGTATTTATTTTCGAGTTGAAATGATGAACTTATGTATATAACATGTTTCTAACTCTACTAAACTACTTGGTCCTACTGGATACATATTCCTTGTTTATATTCCAATGTAATAAAATAATGCACTGGCTTTGGGAAACTAGGGTCAGGTCCTTACACCATTAATATACCATATTTTATATTTATAATCATTTATAAGTAAATTGGAAGAATTTATTATTTTATATAATTTTAATTATTTTCCAATAAATATCAATTGTTTTAAAATAAGAGAAATTTAAATTATTACATTATTAAATCAATTTTAATTTAAAAATATAAAAATGAAGATAGAATGAAAAAATATTAAGTTCAAAACTATGTAACATTATCTATTTTTCTAAAAAATAAAGTAACACATTAATTTATTTAATGTACATTCTTATTAATCTTTTTTTATTTAATTATTAACTAAATAATTCATGCATTATTGTTTTTAAGAGTTTCTTGAAATTATATCATCTCTAAAAATTAATTTTAAATTACCATGAGAAAAAAACTCATTTAAATTTATAAATAACTTGTATGATCGAAACTTTGTAGCTTTTTCCATACTCTAATGCTTTATAAGTGATAAAGGAAAGTAAGGGTCCTTTTTGTTTTTTTCTCCTTACTTATCTTATTATATGGGTCAATTTCATGGACATGTGTCCCATTAATTAATAAAATTACTACCAATAAAGGGTATTGTCTAAATATTTACATCTAATATCCTTTTTACATGTGTTTAGGTCATTTCACCATTAAGTTTAATATTTAATCATTTGTTAAGATTAATTTTACCTTAACCATTGTAATTAATTGTAATTACATTCACTAATATTTTTTGAATTTTTTTTGGATATTATTGGAAAATAAAATATATAATGATTAAAATATTTTATGTTCATGTTTCAACATTAAATTCATATTAGTATAATACTAACGTTTAATGCTAATACCACCGACCTAGAGAGAAATTAGTTGTTTAAAGTGAAAATGCCCAAACATTTGCTAAGTTTTAATATCTAAATTAAATGTGAAATTGTTTACAATGACATAAATTTATTTAAATGACAAAACATGATCTAATTATACATTGAACCAATGATAATAATTATTTTAATATATAAATAAATTTTATGAAAATAAAAGTTTGAACTAAATGTCAATACTATTCACTATTCATCGAAATATGAATATTTCTAAAAAGTTACCAAAAAGTCACCCAATGTAAATTTTGATATTCTATTTTCAAAATGAAGTTCATATTTTCATATAAATATTATAAATGTTTCAAAATTTAGGTTTAATGAAAGTATTCAATTTAAAGAGCTGTAAAATTACCATATTAAATAATAATATTAAATGTATATTATAGTTTAAAATAACTTGGTCTTGTATGTAACCCAAGTTGTCAAAGAAACTCATTGTAATGTGAAATTCAAGATAAATTTTATGTTTTGTATAAATCAAGATAAATGGTCAATTTCATGTAATACAAGCTATCAATGAGTTTAAATTAATTTGAAATAAGATATTTCTTGAAATCTATGTATGTTACAATTAAGTTTAAATTGATTTTGGAAATTATGTAACATTATTTCTAAATATTAATATTATAAATAGTAGTTAATGTTTCATTGATGATTTTTTTTAATTTAACTATTTTTTAATTAATTAATAAAAACTTTCGAGAAATATTATTAACATCATTAATAATAATATTTCAAATGAAAGCTTATTCATATTATTTATCGATGAATGGATTGAAAATTTCTATTTTAGTAACTGAATATAGATAGGAGTAATGAATTCTCATCCTTTTATAGATCTTATGGCATATTAGATGATTATTCTTTTTGATTGAGGCATGAAAATTCCTATTTTTCATTCATTGTTGGAATATGGGATGAAAATATGTGGAATATAAATGAAACATGATACCAAATTATGAAATTTTGTTCCTAGATTAGATGAATTCAAGGAAGTATATTTTCTCATATTTGATGGTAAAATAATTCATAAAATCTAGAAATAGTATGCAGAAAATTGTTATTTTCTTATAATAATCATTTATAATGAATTTATGGTATTTTCACCCCTTACTATTGTATAGTATTTTTCACTAAAATTCCAAATAACAGGTTCTCTATCACTCGCAATTATTCTATGGGAACTTTATTTTCTCCATATAAATTTATTCATTTCCCACTAATTTTAACCTTATATGGGAACCCTATTATGTGTAATTTTATGAAACCATTATGTTTCATACTTCCACTTTCCAATGGATCATTTACTGTCCCTTTGCATGATGTGTATTTTCAACAAAGTTATTTTTTTATTATTGAGATATTGATTATTTAGATAAAAATTACAGGTTCCCAATTTATTCAAGGAGGTGAATTGGAATCCTAGAAAATTTAGTTCAAAATAATATTATTCATGATAGCTTTCATAACATGAAATATTGAGCTTTAAGAAAACTATGATATACTATAAATTTTTTTCTAAAATATGTCTGTTATAACATAGCTATTAAATTCTCCACATGAATAAGAATAAAACGTTTATGAAAAATATATATAAATTTTTCTTATATCGAAATATTTTTGATTAATTTATAACAAATATATAATTAGTTTTTAAGAAATTCATTTTATGCTTAAAAAATATGGTCTCTTCGAAAATCATTTTTGTTGAATTTTGTGCCTATAAATTATAATTAATTTCTAGAATTTTTATAATAATATTTTAGGTTATTAATTTAATATTTTTAATAATCTTGTCAATATTATCTTAGGGGGTTTTTTTATTTTTCTAAAAATATTTATTTTTTAGTGAATAGTAAAAAGTACAACTTTGATTGTAAAACTATCATTTCATTGTATTAAATAAAGTAATTCAAAACAATCACTATGTTTGTAATTTTATCATAATGTAACTTATGTGTTGTTTAAATATGAATACTTTAATTAATTTCAGTGGACTCATTATTATAGTTTATTTTGGAATAAGTAAATTTATGGGTTTAAAAATGATTTCTTTCTAAAAACTAGTTTATAATGTTTTCTTGGGTTTGTTTTCAAATTTAAATTAGAAAATTAAAGAAATTTTATTTCATAAAATTTAATCCATAATTTTAATCATAATTTTAACACTTTATAGTTAATACTCTTTAATTTTTGTTCATCCTAAATAGAAACAATGGTAAAATATCAATACCACAATAATGGTGAAAATGGATTAACTAGGGGGGATTATACTAAATAGTTCAGGGTATGAATGAAATAAAAATATTTATAAATACTAATTTATTGTCATATTAAAACCCATTCATGAATTATATTTAAATAAATTTCCTTGAGTATCCATTTGGCTTGAGTAATCCATTAATATATTTTAATCTTTTAAAAATTCCAATTATTCTCTTTCTCATCAATATAAAAGGACACATAATCTTATCCCTTATTCAGGCATCAAGATCCAATTATCAGGTACAATATTTTCCAAATTACCTTGTTATATTCCCTATAAACATCCTAGATTTCATTTTATTTTTATAATATATCCCTATGATGAATTTAGGTGTAAACTTAAGGAGGTTATCCCAAGAAGAGGTACAGTTCTTAAATGAATGTTTAATTTTTATTTCTTATTATACAAAATTTTTTTAGATCTAAAAATATTATATAATATAATTATTATATCACATTTAATGAGTTATTTTTATGTCTATTTTTAATCCATGGTTTATTCCCTTCAATATGAAGTGAGAAAAAAGCATCATTCATGCGTATGTGTGGACTACCCCATTGCAAAGTGATGTATTTCATTATTTATCACCACCCATAAATAATGGTTATTATGACTCACATAATGTTTATATATTATATTTTTGAAGTAATTATGATTCTGTAAAAATATTATATCATTTAACTTTTTACCCATCCCCCAAATAAAAAATGAAAACATCACTCATTCGTACGTGTGGACTACCACCTCAATGAATTGATGAAATTAATTATTCACAATATCCTTTCATTGATGATTATAAAAATGTATATAATGAATATATATTATATTTATAAAATTAATAACATTATTTATATGATATAACCATGATCAATATGCAAGGACCATAACTACCAAATTGAAACTTACATGTAAAATGAAATATTTAACACCCAGAATGAAAATGTTTACGACTAATTCTGAATGAAAGGCAGTTGAAATTATATCTGTTGATCATATATGATATTATAACTTTATATATTATTCATGCTATATAAATCCCAAAAATAAATTTTTTTACAAAGGGGTTAAAAGTGCTTTCATTGAAACTAAAACTTGATGTAATGGAAATTTTGTATCATTTCCACTTCAATGGGACATATTTAAATTATGTAATTAATTTCATTTATATGATGAATATACTACCAATTTAATATGATATTTTAGGAATCCATCATAATTAATGGTATTAAATCTATCATTCATATTTTCTATTTAGGGTTTTTTATTTAAATGTTTCTATAGTTTCAATGTATTTTATCAATCATTTCATTTTATTACAGTAATGTTTATGTTCAAATTTAATTTGTAAAAATTAAATAATTATAATAATTTAGAAACCAACATATTTTATTTACTATGGTTATTTTTTGGTTTTACATGTTTATATTCTATTTCTTCACTTTTTTCATTTAGAATCAAGAAGTATGACACACATATGTGTTATTTTCAGGTTTTTAAAGAAGTAAAAAAATGTTTTTATGGCTTGACAGCATTTTCCGACCATCATAACTATAATTAATTATGATGATATTGTTAATATTTACCATTTTTATTCTTAAATAAAATATTTTTCTCATTATTTTTAGAATTTTTATTTAAAATATTATAAAATAAATGAGTATTATTTTATTTATATAAAGAAAATAAATTTTAAAAATGAATTATATCTCCCTTCTTAAGAAAAGTAAAAATAAAGTCATTTTTAACATATTTCTTCTATTTTATTTTATAATGTATTAGTTTTACTAAAAAACCTTCATTTTTTATGAATCAATGGCCTTATATTATTCTTTATTGATAATGGACTATACTTTTTTCTGGGATCATTAATATTCTTGTGATCGATTTCTCTATCACTCTCTATTGTTCATTGGATTCTATTTTTCTCATTCATGTACAAGCATTTTTTATATCATGGTTCAATTCATAATTATTTCTATTATATTTTTTTATTATTTAACATTATACCATTTTTATATATGGTATTAGTGGAAGGATATTTATTATGTATGTTATTTAATTTATTTAGAATATATTGATGTTATATATTATTGACTCAATATGTAGATTTTTTTTGGATTATAAGAATGTTTTTCAATGGATTTTTCGGATTATTCAAAATATGAGTAATTCATTAGATGTGAAATAAATGGGTATATTCTGGTTAGTTTTATCCCTTCAGTACATTGAAAGGTCTGATGAGAAAAAAAACACCATGCCATATTATATGGTTATTTGGTTTACACCTACAATTTTATGAAGAATGATGTCTTGTTTGAGAGGAATTGCTATTAATATTCAAGATATCATGTTTGATAGGCCTTGATGGAATGTTCTTGAATGCCAAGAATTATGAATTTCCTTTATTAATAAATTAGATTCCATTATCCATGTGATTTCTATGTTGCGATTATCCAACTATAAAAATTGAATTCCTCAAGTTGACTGAGTGGAATGTATTTTGTTGTTATTCTCTACTATATTTATTATGCCTTATATTCTAATGATATATTTTACTATATAAATCCCTTACTATAACACCCAAAGGATTTAAGATTAAATTTAATAGAAAATGTGATGCACACAACACTGAGTCTGTACTAAATGAAAAACTATTATTATAATTATGAAAACAATATAGTTATATCCTAATCCTAAAACATAATTTTTCCACCTCTATGAATTGAATTTCGATAAACGGAAATACTCAGTTACATTTAGTAAGATATTTAGAGTCTAATTGGATCACCTTAATTATTCGGTAATATTGACATACCTTTTTGAATAGTAATGATACCCTTAAGAATAGTAATGTGCCCTTATTAAATAGTAATGTTTTTATTATGAATAGTAACCACACCAATGAAAGTATGAATAAAATTTAGGTACCATATAAATGGAACATAATATTTTAAAAATTAATAATTATCTGTTGGTATTTTGTGAGTAAAAATATTTATTAATTAATAAATTTATTTAAAAAAATTATTTTCCTAAAAAATATTCCTATATCAATATTTTGTTGTCATATTATTTTAGGATAATTTAATGAGACCATAGTAAATTTCCGCGGTGTTCTAAAATCAGTTATAATTATAAATAGTATATTTTTTTAGAAAATTAGGATTTAAAATGAAAATTATGTTTTTCATATGTAACAAATTATTTTGATAAAATTAAGTCAATTTTTTAATCTACATGTTGAAAATGGTTATGGTGAATTTTTTTAATTTTATTAAAATATTTGAATTTTTATGGAATAGTGAAATATGGTAATTTAATGTATATTTACATTATAAGTTAAATAAACTATTTATAAAATAAAGGATGATGTTAGAACTCCTAGTTCTAAATCACATTAACCAATAACTATTTTTTCACAATAATCAAATGCTAATTCTTATCTTGAAAAAAATAATAAAATAATGAATAAGATATTAAAATATTAGTCATCTCCTCCACCATAAAAACCACCCTCATTCCCTCTTCTCATCACTCTTAAAATACTTGAATATTCTCAATGTTCTACCCAAATAAATTTCACTATTATATTTCAATTTCCATGCACTATTGGTCTTGAAAAAAGACTAAACCCCATTTACTTTAAGAGGTTCTGTAGGAAGACATTTCTATAGGAAAAGCCTATACCTTTTTTTAATTACATATACACTTATTATATTTTTTATCTTATACTCACCCCATATATAAAAATTATCATTATAACACCAGTATTAGCTATATACCAGAATGATACTATTTCAATGGAATAATAATCAACAATCACTTTACTCTCTCTCTTTTATTTTAAAAACAATATCATCATCTGAGAGAAACTGGTTTAAAACATTATGGATGAGAAAACATTGTTCATCAATTTATACTTCAATTCAGGTCCGGAAACCATTTTTATGGTTGAAAAGAACTAAAATAATTGTATTATGACCTATTTAATTTTCTGGAAATAATATATAAATACATAATATTAATTCATATTACAAAACTAGTTTATAATAATCGAAATAACGCCCAAACAATTTATGTGATTGTCATTAATTTTTTATATAATAATTTATCCTCATAACATGTAAAATTGTTATTTATAAAACAATTTACAATTATTTATGTTCATTAATGTTATATAAATTTATATCTAGAGAATTATATCAATTCCATGTGTACTTCCAAACTCATTTACAAGTATTTCGATCGTGAAAACAAATGAAATAGATGCTCCTGAGTAATAAATTTATATCTTATAACTCATCCCAAAGCCATAAATAAACTTAATAAAAGAATAATAAATAAAATAAATTTATAGAAGATTCTGAATTAATTAATTAGTGGATTTAATATTATTATCCATTATGTTATGTTCATTTTCAGAACATGTTTGGACATAAGGTAATGGTTTCCTCATCTAACTTCTTTTTTTGATATATTCATTTTTCACCACTATTTATTTTGTATAGTGTATGTATAATTAAAATTACTACATCGTACCATGAATATATTTATTTTCATGGTATTAAATTTATCATTTTATGATTATTATTTTTGTGGAATATGATTTGATTGATTACAAACTATTAATGGGTTTTTACCCGAACCTCCATTTTCTTTCCGGGTACTCTTATCTCTACATACCTCAAAGAAATTATTAGATATTATTATGTAATAATCAAAAATAATTTTTTAATGTCATATATATTTGTACCAATAATAATCCTTTATTATTTTATTGTGTGTTAAATGGTTTAAATGGATCTTTCAAAAATTCATCCCGATAAGAAAGCCCGTTTAAAAGGAACTTTTCAGATTCTTACCTATTTTTAAATGAAATCTATAACCTTATTTTAACCTCCATTATTTTTCTAAAATCACAAATTTTATTATGAAAAAACTATATTAATTCGCTTATGCTTTTATGAAAATATTTTTCCTAAAGAAAAATATTATTTTTAATGTAAAAGAGTATTTATCTTAAGAATTACATGATTATTTTCTATGAGTATTTTCATCTGTTTCAAAACTCATGTTGATTCTTATGTTTAATTGGGATTAATATTTTATTATATAATATACTATATTTTAGTATGTTTTTTATGATTAGTTTGACTGTGGAAGTGCTATCATGATACAATTCATCATATTACTATTAATGGTTAGTTTTCACATTTAATGATAGGGGAATGTTTAAATTTCATATGTTAATTTCAATATGAATGTATATGTTATTTATGTTTATCCGTATTCATATTATGAATGTATTGGACTTATCATGTGATTAGTTGGGAACAATATATTCCCACGATGCATCGGTATGTCTCGTAACGAAAAATATATATTTATTTATCTGAGACCTTACCCATTTAATAGATTCTTAGCACGGAGCCATGACAATAATAGATTCTTAGCCTGTAGCTATTAAAATAATAGATTCCAGCATGAATCCTTGATAAATTCATGGAATTAATCCTCTAGGTACTATTTTTTATATCCATAATTATAAATTTCCCTCATTATGAAACTATTAATTGATAGTCCATGTGATTATTCGGCTAGTAGAATATCCATGATTATGTTTTATTATGGAATTATTCTTGCATATTTTATTCCAACCAAATTATGACGAATTATATGTTCAATTGAATTTGTTTTTAGCTTCTCAACATGCATATGGTCTATGATTGTTATTAATTATATTGTATTACTTACCCTTAAAGAGCATCTGAACTCATTCCTTACTTATGTTTTATTTCCCCCATGTTCTGAAGTCGAATATTGTGAATTACTTGTAGGGATAATATATGATTTATGGATTATTGCAATGGAAATAATATATTTTATTCATTTCAATTTTTAATTATTAACTTATTTAATTATCTGGTATTCTAAAACTTCCAATCAATATGTTCCTTTAGGATTTGATTCATTTTAATCATTCCAATGTAACAGAATAATGCACCAGCTCTGGGCTTATGGGGTCGAGTTATTATAGTTGGTATGAGGGAAAGTTTAATAGAAATCTTGGGAACTAGATTTAGAAAACATGTTTAGAAAACATAACACTAAGAATGACTTTCAGGATAATCATAAAATTACATCCAAAAAATTTGGTCAGGTATAGATTACATGAGGCTTCCTATAAATACATAAATGTCTGGAGACTACAAGTTGAAGTGGTTTTGGAACATATGTACCTAGGAGTAGTAACTCTGACATGGTGTTTCAAGCCTGACTCAGGGTAACTTGGTAAAATAAAACGTGAAAAACAATGCATTTTTTTTGACACGCCCGAGGGATATGCTTAGGATAATTCACATTTTCATTACAAGATGTTATGAAGGATTTAAAATTAATCCTTCACTTAAAGAAACCATTTTTTGATTATGAGAGAAGTTATGCATATGATTACAATTTATGATTAGTATTTTGATATTTGTGGTTATAAATTATGATTCCTAACCTAACATACTATATTCAATTATTTATAATTGGAGACTACTGGAAGGAATGGAGATCACATGAACGCATGTATCCAATTTAAGTATTTTTCTCCTATGAAAGATAATGATGTTGGTTCTAAAGCTGAGATTGATGATGAGAAGCATATAACTGTACTGGGAAAACTGAATCATGTTATGAACACTAACCTTACTGATATGAATCATCTTAATCCACAACATGGTGAAGAAATGTTAGACCACTTCATACGACAACAACCACCTGCATTATGGCACTGCAAACCCATTTATAATAGAACAATGAATATGTTCCTTAAAAAATATATTTACTGCTTTGGGGTGTAATAAACAAGAGAAGGATATAATGGAAGTATACCATCTTTCCAGAGATATAGATCAATGTTGGTCATTGATTCAAAACAAAAATGAGGAGAATGAAATTGAAAATATGGAATGGATGGATTTTATAGAAATTTTCTTAGATAAATACATCCCTCGAAAATAGAGAGAAGATATTGAGAGATAATTCATAATCCTGAGAAAAAAATAATATGAACATGTTGCTATCAATTAATCAAACATTACATGGTAAGAAAGTCATGCGATACACTACATATATAATCCAAGGTGAAATATTTATAGTTTCATTGATTTATATAAGCCAATTATATGAAAATCATTATTCTCTTATACATTCTCATCATATGACGATATTGTATCTTGCACTACCAAGAAAGATAAAGAATTCTCTATTTCTTATTGTTCTGAAGGTAAACAAGAGAAATAAAAGATGTTAGAGGAAAATATGGAAAATTAAATAAAGTAAAACATTTTTTTTCAAACATGTTATACTTGTGGAATGAAACACCTGGGTACATTATTAAAAGGAAAAGGAGATTGCTTCATGTGTGGAGAAAAAGGCCACCATGCTCAGTATTATAAGGGAAAGAGAGAATTTTCTAATTTACAATGCTTCAAATCAAAGGATATGAGGAACTATATAAATTAATGCCGTAAATCCCAAGGGAATATACCCAAAAATAAGTAAGGAGATCTATGCCATGATTATACTCTTACTTCACTTCAAGCATAACAATTAATGTATTTTTTTAGATTCATGAATTATGTTGTACTAAATTACTTTTTTATGGTATTAGAAGCATGTATTTTTTTTATAAATTTTTAAGGGTGATCAAAGTATTTAAATAATAGGGGAAATATGATGTTAAGTGACCTTTTTCAAAAATATTTAGTCATAATTTTTTTGAATGAAGTTATTTAGATGAATCTTAAGATAAGTATTTTTGGAATATATTGAGACTAAATTATGATTTTTGATAAACTGGTCTAACCTTTTTTGTTTCATTTAGTATTTAAAGGCATGGGAATAACATATGGATCATTTAATCAATGTTCTCCATTTATAAAAATTCATATTGTATATCCATTTGTAGGTTTAAGAATTCATGTGGGGATAGTTCAATGCACAACCAAAGGATGAGACTATACAATTTTGTTAGTGTATTTTCTAAAGTTCTTATATGGATAGTAAAATAAATACTCAACTATAGGAAAATAATTTTGGAACAAAATAATCATCTGTTTACTTTTCTATTTTTTAAATAAATGGTCTTTTAACTGATCATAGATTTATGGAATTATGATTTTTATCTCTCTAATGTCCATATTCTCAATCACTCTTTATCAAAAAAAGGTGGTTAGATTTCTATGCCTTGTATATGCTTTCACATTACGACAATTTTATCTTTTTATAAGGCCAAAATTTATAGTAAACTACTCATTTTTCATTTCCCTCTTATTAAGGGGATGTTTTATTAACCCAATTTCCAATGTTGGTATCCCAAAAATGAATTTTCTAGTGTCAAACATCTTCCTTCTAAGTGAAAACTATGAGGAATAATTTATTGAAGGAGATGAGAATTTAATATAGTAATGATTTAAAAAAAAATATAACATAAAATGTGTTTCCCATGATACAGAGTCTCTACGAGAAAACATATTGTTATTATAATTATATAATTAGGATAGTTATAACCAATCCATAAAACATAATATTTCTACCTCAGGGAATTGAATTTCAAAAAATGGACATACACGGTTACGTTTAGTATGATATATAAAGTCTGATAGAATCAATATAATTTTTGATGAATAGTAACTCACCTGTTAGAATAGTAATATTACCCTTATGAATAGTAATGTACCCATATAAATAGTAATATGGATCTTATGAATAGTTTACACACCCATGATTGTATATATAAATGTTAGCTACCTTATAAATGAAATAAAATGTTTTAAAATTTAAAAACTAAATGTCGGTATTTTTGTGAGTAAAAAAATTAATTATTAATAAATTTATTTAAAAGAAAACTCATTTTCAGAAAAATTATTCCTAAATCAAAAAAAATTTCCTATGATTTTAGGATAATTTAATGAGACTTTATTTAATATTTAGTGTCTCATAAAATTAGTTTTAATTTTAAAGACTATATTTTTAGAGTAAATGATGATTTTAATCAAAAATTATATATATTTTATTTATGAAATTAATCTGATAATATTAAGACCATTTTTGAAATTTACATGTTGTAAAATGGTTGTGGTGAATTTTTTGGATTTTTTTGAAATATTTTATTTATTAGGGAATAGTGAAATATGGTGTTTTAACACATATATACATTATATGTTAAATACCCTATTCCTCACATCATTTATGATATATGAAAATGTAATTTTAACTCACAAGCACTTCTTACTCTTTTTTTTCAAATTAATCAATCACTACATCTTGTCTTGAGAATGTAATAAAATAATGAATAAGATAGTTAAAAATCAATCCTCTTCTCCACTATAAAAAACAACCATCACTCTATATTCTCCTCAATCATATAATCCTTTATGATTGTCAATGTTCTCCTCAGATGATCTTTCCAAGTCACTTCCCACATCTTGGAGCTCTTGGTCTTTTGAAAAGTCCAAAACCCCTTCCCTTAAGGAGGTTCTCAAAGAGGACATTTCAAGAGGCAAACCACTTATTTTTATAAATTTCATTTTAATTTGATTTATTTTCATATATTATCCTATCCTCCTCTAACCATAATATCATTATAACTCTATTGTCACCTATATACTAGAATTATATATTATTAATGTAACATTCATCATCAATCTCTTTACTCTCTATTTTATTATAAAAATGAAGTCATTGTCCAGGAGGTGCCGATTTATTACCTTCATGGATAAAGAACCTTAGTTCATCAATTTATCCATCAATTATAGCCATGAAACCATTTTTATGGTTGAAAAAACTAATATATATATATATATATTAACCTATTTAATGTTTTTTAACTAGTATATATTCATAATGTTAACTTATAAAAATAAACTAGTTTTTAGTAATTGAAATACCACCAAAATAATCTAAATTATTTTCATTAATGTTTTATCAAATAATTCATCCGCGTACAGTGTAATAAAATTATACATATAATAATTTACACTTAATGATTATTATTAATAATATATAACTTCAATTCTATATTATTATATTTATTCCACAATAATTTCTATACTCTTATACAAGTATATCGATCGTGAATACAAAGGAAATGAATGCTCACGAGCGATAAATTTGTATATTATAACTCAACCAAGAGGCCATAAATGAACTTTATAAAGTAATAATAAATCTAATAGATGCATAGGTGGTTATTAATTTATTAATTAACGGATTACATTTTATTATCATGGTCATTAAGGTCAAGTGAAGAACAGATTTAGACATTAGGTTAGGGTTTCCTCATCTCACTTCCTTTTTTGTGAGATATTCCTTATTCAGCGCTATTTCTTTTGAATGGTGTATGCATATTGACAATTTATGTATCATATCATTAATCTATTTATTTTTATGTTATTAAATGTATCATTTGAGGATTATAATTTTTGGGGCATATGATTTTATTGATTACAAACTGCTAAGGGTTTTCTACCCAATCCTCCATTTTCTTTCTATTTACTCCTACTCTCTACGTACCTTAATGAAATTATTAATTATTATTATTTAATACTCATAAATTATTTTTTAATTATATATATATTTATTTCAATCAGAATCTTTCTTTATTTTATGGGGACTTACATGTGTTAAAAGGGTCTTTCAACAATTCTTCTCGATAAATAATCCCGTTACAATGGAACTTCTCAAACTCTTACCTATATTCAAATTCACTATATAATATGTTTTTATGATCCATTATTTTTATAAAATAAATAATTTTATTATGGAAAATAAATTAATTCACTTATGGTTTTATTCAAATAGTTTTCCAAAAAATCACTTCTTTTCAAAGTAAAATATTATTTATATTATGAATTACTTGATGATTTTATACGAGGGTTTTTATCTATTTAAACATTATTTTTTATTCTTATGGGTAATTTAAATTAATATTTTATAATATCATATACCATATTTTATTCAATGGATTATGATTATTCTGACTATGGATGTTCTATCTTAATACAATAGAACATATAACCCAAAATGGTAGTGTTCATATTTAATGATTAGGGAATGTTTTTTACAATTTATATATTAGTTTCAATATGAATGTATACGTTGTTTATGTTTATACCCATTGATATGAAAATTCATTAGACTTATAATGTGATGGGTGATGCCCGCTATAGCCCCTCAATGTATCAGCACATCTCATGAGACAAATTAGATATGGTCTTGGATGAGGCCTTACCAATTTAATTGATTCTTGGCATTAAGCCTTGACAATAATCGATTCATGGAATATAGAAATGAAAATAGTAGATTCCATCATAAATACATGAAGGTGTGTTTTCTATATCCATCATTATGTTTTTCCATCATTATAAAAATGGTAACTCATAGACCCTGTGATTATTCGACTACTAGAATATCCATGACTGTGTTTTATTAGGGAATTATTCATTCATATTTTATTCCATCCATATTATGCTCATGTATATTTCAAAAGGAATATGTTTTTTCTTATAACCATTCATATCTTTTATGTTTATGATTACTTCCACTGTATTACATACCCTTATTGAGCATCTAAGCACACCCATTCCTTATGTTTTATTTTTCCCAGGTTGTGAAGATGAATATAATTAATGAATTTAAAGGATTATCTATTATTTATTGATATTTACAATGGTAATTATATATTTATTTCCATTAATTCCATAATTTTGAACAAATATGTGTATCTAGTATTGAAAAACTTCTAACCTATTTGTTCATTCAGGATTGGATTCCCTATAACCATACTGATGTAAGAAAATAGTGCACCGGATCTGAGCTCCTAGGGTCAGGGCATTAAACTTACTGATCATTTGAAAAATCCCTTTATTTATTTACCATTCCCTAGGATATGAATAATGATATTCTGAATTATATGAAGGACCAAATAATGATTATTACCCACTTTTAATATTTTTGAATATAATAAAATAATCATATATGTGCTCTGTTTTCAAATATCTCTAAACTAACCAATCCAACATGGTGAGATACAATGTATAAAATAGAAATATAATATCTTAAATATAGAATTGGGGTTTATAGGGTTGGGTTTTTATATTCCTTTTTTGATAAAAATTATCCTTATTTTTAAAAATTTTGTATTTATCTTGTATTCAATTTTTAAAATCATTATCAATTTCAAAGTTTGATGTTTATTAATAACTAAATCTATTTATTATTCACATTCCCCTATTTTTGATATAAAATATCATTCCTAAGGGAGAAATAATATGCCAACTTTTCAAAGTATAACTAGTTACCTAGTATGGAAAATGGTTATGCATGAATACATTTATTCTAAAAAACTATAGAATTAGTGGACACCTGATGATATTAAGTACTTTATTCTTAATAGAGTAGATAGGAATTATCTATTATTTTTTCATGAATTAAATGATTTTAATCATGTTATTGTATGTAAAACTACCAATGAAAAAAAGAAAATTTATAGAATTTACTCATGATGAAATAAATAAAGATAAAGAGACTAGATTAAAAATGTATTAGAAATTTTATTAAATATTTTTCTGCATCCAAATAAATCCATAAAATGGATGTTTACTCACTTCACTATAATTTACAATATTATAATGACTCTTTTTGATGCTTTTTCTACACAGATCATATTAAAAACATATTTTGAGTCCAACCACAATATTGTGCCCCAAATGTAATGAATATACAAGAAGTAAATTTTTTCATGAAAATGGAGCTCAAATCACATATTGGATCCCTAATGACATATAAAATTACTAGGATGTAAAAATATAGAATATGATTACCAAGAAACTCAACATATAATGAAAAATTCATATTCAAAGTCACTAATGATGGCCCAAATAGAGGTCAAGTATAATAATTTACTCGACTATCCATGAACATGGATAAATTAGTGAAGGAAAATAAACCCTTAAATCAAACCATGAAGTTATATAAAGAATTTAAATCATGTTTTTCATGTTAAGAATGCCTGAAAATGATCACATAATGTCAGAATACCCTATCTATGAAAATAATGTTATATAGAAGTGACTTTGAAAATGCCTCTCAAAGTTAGTAATTTTAGGGTAAGTGATTAATCCATGAACTCTTGTCCCTCAATCGTTTGATGTGATATAAGTGATTAGATTTTAATGGAACATGTTTATAAATATATTGAGGTTACTACCAATTTTCTTATATCCTTAACTTCCTCTTTTTCTCATAATTCTTCCCCATATTATTCTTATTCGTACTCCTCAAGTCTCATTAATTACAAATAACTAAAATACACTCATGATTAACTCAGATATAGTTTTCAAGATCATTATTTATTATAAAAAAAATATTATAAGGAATAAAATAATGGTCTAAATTAAAAAGAAAAACTTCAAATAGATAATGAAAAAATATTCAAGGGAAAAGAAGAATCATACATTAAAGATTAGATCCAAATAGAAGTCAATAATCTTGAATATACAATCAAAGAGTATATGAGATATTATTCTAAATTAACCAATCATGAATATAATATAAATAATTTTTAGTATCTCATAGACAAGTAAAAAAGCGTATTGGATTTCATTCGTTAAATCATGGAATCAAATCTAAAAATCCAGAAAAAAACAATTTTATTAAATGTTGATCATAGGATATGTTTTGAAGTGATTATATAAAAATGTAAATTTAATTTATGAATGTGATCACAAGAATTTATGGTATGGGAGACCAAAAGAAATTAATATATCATCCCATATTTCCAAAATAAAATGTAGTGATAATCATATTTGGATACCTAAATCATTATTGGACAACATTAGCACATTGAAGATCATTTGGGTACCAATAACATTAGTTGCTTTATTTTTAAGGAATAATATCTTTAGAGAAAATAACAAGATGAATATGGTACACATACAGTGGTTTCTCGAGAAACATGTGTGTAGAACTATCCGAATTATGTAAAATCAATAAAATAGGAGGTAATTCCAACATTAATGATAAATATATGTGTAAAATAATTACTGAACGTACCATTGGATTTCAAACTCAACTCTTATTAAAAATGTATTATTTTTGGAAGGCATAAAATAAATTTCTCTAAGAATTAGTCAATTGTGTTATATAAGGTTTTAAAATATCATTCAAAAATGAAATTTTAAAATGTTGTAACTCAAAAAATTATTTATTTACTATGTGTCATTTTAAAAAATTATATATTTTTATAAAATCTATCACTAGGAAAAATATCAAATTCTTGAGTACACAAGTGAGTTTTGGCATTGGAATAGATTTTATTAAAATATAAAAACACACCCACTAATCAAACTGAACCATTATAAACCAATATGATATATATACAAACCATTTTTCATATAGGACTTGGGTTGTATATAAATTCCATTATGGTAAGAAACACATATCTTCATTTAAAAATAATATTTTTTCCTTAATATATTGAATTAATTTTTGTTAATTTATTAAAACCATATCAAATTGAATGACTATGAGGTAATTCCTATAAATTTTTAATTTTTAATGACATTAAAATATTCTCTTGGGCATAATTATTATATTATAAAATGGATTCATGGATGTATTTCTCTAATTATTCAAAAAAGCTAAAAAAAGTAAAATATTTTAAAAATATTTCTATTCAATGCGATCATGGTGGATAATTTGAAAATAAAAAATTTGGAGAATTATATTCATCTCATGGTTATAATAATTATTTTTTTAATCTCCTCAAACCCCAAAATAAAATGGAGTTGTTGAGAGTTGATGTTAAACTATCCATGAAATTTCTGGAACACCTTAAAAGGATCTTAATTTAAATCAATATTTTTTGGTTGAGGCAATGAATACTACATTCTTTAACATTAATAAAGTTATGAGAAGTCTCTTTCTAAAAAGACCACTTTGGTCTTTGGTAATATAAATAACATTTTTTTGAATTCCTAATGATTTTTTTAATTTGAATATTTAAATAAAAAATGAAATCCAAGAATATGGGATTCATATAAAAGTTATTATATTTCATGGGTAATCCAACACAGTAATGGTATACTAAGCCTTTAATATACGGAATAAAATATTAGAAGAATCAATTAATTTAATTTTTTTTGATATTTTTTAAAAAATTATTTTCTCAAAATGTTTTTGAATATAATTTTTTAAAATTATTCTCTTATGTATAATTAAGTTGAAGTTGAACTGAAATATCCTTCAAATTCATAACCTAATGATTTTAAAAAATCTATATAATATAACAAATAAAATTTCATTGGTGAGTTTCAAGAGAAAAATAATATCATAATATTAGTCCTAAATAATGTTGAATATATTTCTTTCATTTATAAGTCAAAACACTACAATATGGACATTTCTCTTAAAGATGAAAATTGTATTCATTCCATGCAAGAGGAAATAAATCTATTCACTCAAAATGACATATGGACTCTCACTGAAAGACCAAATGATAATACCATTATATTTTTAAATGTTTTTTCTAGAAACGAGATAGATAATCTTGGTAACATCACATAAATAAAGTCACTTTAGAAGTTAATGGTTATAACCGAGGAGGATTAATTAACAACTTTGAAACATTTTAACCCACCACCAGTTTAGAATCCATTAGAATATTTTTAAAATTTCACATCATATTTAAATATCAAACTCTTTTGAATGGATGTCAAAAGAGCTTTTTATGTGGTTTTATTAGAAAAATATTTTTTCTGGATTAACCACACGGTTTTGAAGATCATATTTTTCAAAATCATGTTATTTCAATAACTAGAAAACATTTTTGTTTATGAATTGATCTACATGCATTGTATTAATATTTATGAAATTTTCGTTCATCAAATGGTTTTATAATGGGAAAATATTATTCAGATATTTTTATAAATAATATAAAATATATTTTTTATTTCATAAAATTTACAATGATGTAGTGATCTTCAGATCAACCTACAAGTCTCTTTATTTTCAATATTTAGATTTAATGGAAAGTAAATTTTAAATTGTCCTTATGCATGAACATAAATTCTTTCTCAGTTTTCTAATTTCTAAAAATAATGATTTTACTTTTCATAACCAAATAAAATACACCAATGAAATCTATGAATGATTTATAATGGATCAGAATAAAGAAATTAGAATACTCACAAGTACAAGTTGTAAGATTATATTGGAAAAATTTGATAAACTGATTGGCAATAAGCTTTATAGAATTATGATTTATAGATTACCTTATCTTGTTGGGTCCCAACCTAAGATGATGGTAAATGTTATTTTTTTTGTTTTCAATCAAATCATTATGAATCTCATTTTAAAATTGATAAATGTGTTTATTTAATATTTTAATGTAAATAGAGATGATGGTTTGTTTTATCCCATAAGAAATTGAATTGAAATAACTATTTTTTCATCACTGATTTTGGAAGATGTGAACAATGTTGGAAATTATCAAGTGGGACATTCCATCCAATTGAAAAATACACTATCACATGGAATGGGTAGAAGAATAAATCGGTTTCACATTATATAACAAAGGATGAAAACATAGAAACTGGGTGTTTTTTCATCTAGTTAATATAAAAGAAACGAAATATATTTGAATTTGATTTTACATACGGCCATATACCTATTATGTGTAATAAAACTATTTATATAAATATTTATAAAACCTTATTAGGTATCCTCACACTAAAAAATGACCTTAAGAACTATTTTCCATGATATTACTTCCAAAAGGGTGATATCTTATTGGAAGTTTTTAGGAATGAATATAAACTTGATGATATATTCACTAAACCCTTAGGAAAGGGTAATTTTTATTTCATTAAAGGAGAATTATGAATGGTACCCTTGTGATTATTTTCATTTGACCTTGGATAACTTGAGTAATCAAAATTAAATTTATTTTAAATATTTATATTTTTTATAATTATTCTTAAAATATTTCGAATCATCATCTATTATTTTTTTCAATTTAATTTTATCTTGGCTATAATCAACATATATTACTTTATAATTTTTTTATAGGAGATCATTATCCATTTAATCCTTAAATTTTCCATAAAAGATAATTTTTTTGTAAATTGTTTTTAGAAATGATTTTATCTTATTTTCAATATTCAATGTCATAATTTTTGAAAGATTAAATTATATTATAATTAAACCATTTTAATTATTTAAAATAAATTTTCTCTGAAACCTTAACTACATTTAATTTATAGTTTTTATTTTTAATCAGTATTAAAATTACATTCAATGATTATATGTTCAATTATGTATATTATCTACCAATGTTATTAGTAAAGGTTTTACACTACCTAAAAGGCGTTGATGAGTAAAAATTCATATATATACCTATATCTATAGAAATGTTTTTGAGTTGTACATGACTAAAAAAAATTTAACGATATAATCTAGGTATTTTTTTTACATTAAAAGTAACTCCTTCAAAATGTTTTAAATAAAATATTCAACCAATAGTGGAAAAACCATTCTTCGAGAAAATGTGTGTTTTATAGAATGTATATTCCAATTTTATTTTCTTATTTATTTTCTTTATTTTATATCTTTCCCCTTTTTGATGTATAATTTCATTTTTTTCCTAAATATATCATACTATATCTTAAAAGAACCATTAAAACCCCGCTATCTCTAGGAACTACTCCTATTAAGGGTATGTTTGGAAGCTTTGAGATGTCATTAAATATTTTTATTTATATTTTTTTAAAATATTCTTTAAAATCCCAATCAATCATTTCCATAAAATCTACTAATTTAATTATCCCCTATATCTCCTTGGTTTTATTGTTGATAAACATAAATGGGGAGAAGTTTCATTATATTTATGGTAATTCATTAAATTTTATCGACAAAGTGGGGAATTATATTGGAATTCAAGGTTGAATAATTTTACATTTATTTGAAGACAAAATTGGGGAAATTTATTGATTTTTTAGGTTATTTTTTTTACAATGGTGGAGTTAAATCTTCTAAACCATTATTTTAGATATAATTGTATTTCTAATTTTTATGGAATGTTTGTTTCATTTATTTTCTGAACATATTTTAGATCATTTACTTCTTAATAATATTGAAGATTATTTACTTTTTTATCATATTTAATAAATGCTATAATAGCATGTATACTTTGATATCATGAATTCAATTAGATATCATTCATTCTTTATTGATAGTTGATTTATCTTTTATGTTAAGTGATTACTATATTAAAAAAATGTGAGATTATTATAAAAATATTTATCATTGGTTTCATGTTCACAAACACACATATTTATATATAATGTTCGTATTTGAGTGAATTTTTATAACTTGACATTAAGCCATGTTATTGATGGAATTAATGAAGATATTAAAATCTATTTAAATTCATGATGATATCCATATTAATGGATTAAAAGAATGTATTATCATATTTAAATACCAATGAATTTTTTTTAAAGATCCATAAAAGGTCTTGGATGAATATTGAAGGGGAACTACTTGTATGTAGAGGGTGGCTGGCTAGACTGGAAAGCCGGTTCCATGAGGAAAAAATCGTATAACTCCCACAAGTCCACTAGTCAAATGATTATCAATCCAGTTTTCTAGTATTCTGCTAGAGGAAAAATTTCTAGTCACTGGCCAATAGAATCTAGCTGGGGATGGCTTTCTAGACCTATCTAGTTACATGTGACCCACCAACCAGTTGGCGAGGTGCACTAGGAAACTGGTGGTGTCATGAAAAGTTATATGAGTGAACATTTAATATTGGTAAAAAATTTATTAAATCAATCGTGTTCATCACCAATGACACTAAAAAATTGTAGAACCTTCCCATTTTTTAAGGATATAAAATAATTCCTTGGAGGCCTGAAGACTCACCATGGATTTGAACAACTCCTTTCCCAAATTTTTGATTCCAAATCACTAGAAATATCAATGTTCTCTCAAGTATAAAAATCATTCACTCAATGTATCTAAAAAATTCTATCTATATATCTCAAATTTTATTATAACCCCCTTCAAAGAATAGGCTGTGGAATTTGAAGGGGTTTTCACTATGAAAACCTCATTTACCAATTTATCTCAAAAACAGGTTATCAATAATACATAAGTGTGGGATGTGTTCATTAGATATCAATAAAGTGATAAAGGTTGATCATGACCATAATCACAATAAATGTGTTTCACCAACAACCTCTAAGATCAACGGAGAAGTAAAATAAATATCTCAACCTAAGGGGTGTGGTGTAGGGGATTACACCAAGGTATTTATAAACTCTATTACCATACACTATCTATCTCTCTTTTAATTTATAAATTTTATGTTTCAACACAAAACAATTAATTTTCCAAAATAAAATATGACTATTTCCGTTGTTTTTAATTCTGAAGTCTATATTTAAATTAGCTTTCTAATTAATTTAATATTTATCAATCCATAAATTATATCTTTATCATATACAAATATATTACTTTTGATTTTATATTTTCTATTTTCATTAATTTTTATTTGAAAAATTCACCCTCCTTGGTCCATTCTTCTCTAAAAAATATTTTCAAGACTCTCCTATAGATATGAATGACCATCCTTATGTTGTATTCAACTAAACACTAGGTTGTGTTGATCATTTCAATGTTTTATTGTTATGTATATAAACTTTTATTCTCATTTATCATATATGAATTATTTCATAATGATGTTGTTTCAAAAAAATAATAATGGGGGGGGGATCCTTTTTGTTATTAGATTTTTTTTCTTTTCAAAAATATATATTTTTTATATTCAAAATATATTTTTTTAATTTTTAATTTGGGTGAATTTCTATTATTTTTTTGTTTCATTTTTTTAAAATGTGAGCTTAATGTTAATAAATTTATAATTTTTGTAAGGCATGTAAACAAGTGAACAAATTTGACCCATTGAAGTAAATTTAAATTAATGATAATATAAACCTTATTTTACAATCTATGATTTAAGAAACACATAGGTATACAATTGAGAATTGAATCCTATACCTATAATCACTATCTGAATGTTGAAATTTCCTTTATATGGGGAATCTGAACCTTATTTTTTAATATTCATCATATTCACTCCACTTCTTGAGGGAACTAATCTTATTCTTGATTTAACCACAATTTTTTATGTTTTTGTTAAAACGTGATATTTTACACTGTGTTTTCTGAGATGATTGAGGTAATTTTTTTTATTTTAAAGGCCTCCTTTTTTTTGAAACTTTATATTCAAGAAATACCTATAAATTTTAATCAAGATAGGCCTTATAAATCCATGAAAGACATATTAGATAGTCACATTTCAAGCTTTAGATCCCCATCATACATACTATAAAACAAAAATTTCATAAAATAATTGAACATATGTGTGGGGTATCATTTATTATGGTTTTATACATAATTTTATAATTCGTATGATGTAATATAAGAGGATGATTTTTTTTTGATGTTCTAGTACTGGAGATAGTAGAACACAATTTTAGAGTAAAAATGATGAAAAATTAGTTATGTTGAAGATACTGAAAGATAAATGGGATATCAATGTTTGCTGAGGTTAAATGTAAGATTAATCATCTGAAAGAAATGTTGTTAATTTAAAATCACTACATAAACCTGATAAAAACCTCACTGCCTTCAAAATAATAATTCAGGATATATTGTGAAAAAATATAAAATAAAGTCTATTAATTGAATTTGAGTGAATAAATCATTTTTTCTAAAATTAATAGGTGTGAATCATATTTATAAAATTTATATTATTTAGAGATAATTTATTTACAAGAGTAATAAGGTGAATAATATTATTTATTTTAAACAATAATTAGTAATTTATTCTTTAAAAGGGTCCAAATCATATTATTCATCCTTATATTTTTTGAAATCAATATTTTTTTCTAAAAATGGGTTTCTTATCCAAACATAAAATATAAATTTTATTTACCAAATCATGTATATATAGAGTAAAACATGGTTTATACTTAAGATAATATTTTCAAAATATCACCATCTATTATTTACATGGTAATGACCATAGATTATTTACCGTATCAAATGGATATCGCAATTCCTAGCTAAAATGTGAAAATTAAGATGCTATGATTGCAATACTAAAAATATTTAATATTTCTAGATGAATCATACTTATAAAACATAGATAATATATGATTATCTGGTAATGGGGGCTCATTTTAAATGAGGTGTATTCATACAATGTTTACACTTGGTGATCTCGAGTATAGTACATTAGAAGGACTAAGTCACCAATAGGAGCATCACATGTTTTTGGTGTCATTGGATGTTCCAATTTATTAGTATATATATTGGTCTCTAAACTTGATATCATTATCAATATGTACCATTTTGTTGAATAATATGATAGAAGATGAAAACCATAACATTTTCTATGTGGTAAGAAAGCTTGTACTAGGTAAGTCATTAGTGGCTTGCTATTGTTAGAATGACCATGACAGAATTTTTGACTTCCAAAAGGATGAGATATCTCAAGGCCAACTTACCAAGGTGGAATCACATTTAAAAATTATATGGACATATTTAATGAAATAATTTTTTCTCAGTTATGTCATAAAAAATATAGATTAAGAAATGATTATGACATGAAATATGTGTCATGATTTATGATATATAGATATAAAAAAGAGATTATATTACAAGATGTGTGTTCATAAGAGGATGTAATTTTTATGACTATTTTTATATCCTTAGGGTACTTATTTGGTTTAAATACTCCTCTCATGGTCTTGGATTATCACTCATGACTATCAAGATATGATCCCAGGAGGTCACAAACAATGTGTATCATGAATCTTGGCCAATTCTATTAAATTAGATTTTTGGACATGGTGGGCCCCATTAATGGGACTGAATATTTCATGATTCTAATGAATCACAATGGAAATAAATAAATTCAATATTATTTTAGATTATAATTATAAATATTTAATATATTTACATTTTATATTCATAAGATATTAAGTGAATACATTGAAAAATATTTTTCAAATGGATATTATATATTTAATATTCATGGTCTGTTAAATATTTAAGGGGGATGAAATTTGATTAAATTACTATTTTACTATGTAAAATTAATTTGATTTTACAATTATGTGATAATATATATAAAAATTTTGTGTATTTTTTATTGTTTTCATTTGTGTCATTTTGGTAATTTTAAAGGGTAAACATTGATAAGGAAATAAATTAAAATTATAGAAGTCATAACCTATGGATATGACCACCTTAAAACCTATTTTTTTATTCTAATTCCTTGGTCAAATTATATATCCTCTCTACCACTCAATCTAATCATAGAGAATTAAATCATAGGGAAGATAAAAAATTGTTTGATTCATGTTTTAGGATTTATAGTTTGATCTCTCATGATCTTGATGATGTAAAAACCCCTTGGATTATCCAATATTTAATAATTATTTCAAGGATTATAGTTGAAAAGGAATATATAATATCTTTTTTATATACAGGGTTATGATTTCAGTTCATTTGAGCGATGATCATTGAAGATGGATGAAATGTGTTTCTGATGGTAATCAAATGATGTAATATATTAATTTATTTTTTCCTTTATTTAATCATACATATATAAAATTGAATGTTATTAATTTTTAAATCTTTATAGGGGAATATCATATTTGATATTTTAAAATAAATCTCGATCCAACAAAATGTAAATAATTCCAATCATGCTTCCATAAATATTTAGGATCCTTCAAATGGTGACAAAGAAATCATTCTGTTAATTTAGTTGAATTGAAAATTAAATCTATATATATATATGAGTACATGACATTTTTAAAATCCCAACACCACTGAAGGTGCGTTTATTGGAGTTTGTATGACTGAGATATGTCTATCTGAAGATCGATAAATGTTATTCGGGCATACAAAAAAATTGAAATGGATAAATTTTTTAGAAGAATAGTTACTTGTGGTAACTATTCATCCATCAAAAAAATTCACGAACAGTGGTAAGGGTGGATTTTAATTCAACACAGTTGTGAAATAAATTAAACAAAAATCCAAAAAAAAAAAATTAAATTTTAGTTTTTATTTACTATTCATGGAGAAAACCATAAAAAAATTTAAAGAAACAAGATGAATTTGGGTTTATAATAATTCCATATACTAACATTATAAGCTTGTTATGGCAGCCTAAAAAAATTTCATGTTTGTAGAAAAAAAAATTCCTCACTTTTTTGGAATACAAGAAAATAAAAATAAATAACCACTTCCATATATAGGTGATAGTGGAAGTCGGTTCGTCTCATAGCCCACGTGATCCATGCGCATGATCAACCTTGACCCAGGTTAGGTTGTGTTATACTAACTCCCGTAGCTCCCCCAAGATAACCTAGGGCTTGAAACCCCTCCCCAAGGGTTTAAAAATCCATTGAACCCCCCCCCCCCCCACAACCACACACACACACAAATATAAATATATATACTTATCAAATTGTTGGGATTTAAATTAAATAATTTTTTATACTTTGAAAATAGTTTTTTTTAATTTGAAATTAATTTTATATATTTTAATTCATTAAAAATTACCTTGATTTGAATTATCTAAAAATTTAATTCATTTATATATGTTTAATAGGAACTAGCTAATAATGATTCATGGAATGAGAAATTCATTCCCATTTTAATTTAATTAAGTAAATAATTATTTAAAAGTGTTTTCCTATAATATATGTTTAATAAAGTGTGCTCTATTTATTTTTTATTGCATCAGAATTAGTAAAAGGGATTGTATATCCAGAATAAATATTATTTATTTATATTTAACATTCCCAAGATTGATCACATTTTTACAATTAATATTGTATGATTATGGGATGAATGGATAAAACATATTCACATTGGGAGTCATTGAGACAATGGATAAAACCTTGGATGGGGTGAGGAGTGAAAATTGTTCGCATGTGATGTGACTAAAGTGGTTACACCTGGGATCTAGGTTGACCTAAAATTTCTAAATGGATTGACCATCAGAAATATATTATGATCGTGTTTTTATCAATTATTTATGCATGGTTTATTAATTTTATATAAGTATAATTTACGTGTGATCACATCGAATATAAACAAGCATTAATAGAATAAATAAAAATGATCAGAAAAGGATTTTCAATTGAAAACCTGGATAAGATGTTATTATGATCACATAAAGAAATCACAATAATTATAAAATGATTTAATTCATGTAGATTAATATAAAAACATTAAATTCCAATATTAATTCATTATAACCTTCTATAAATTGATTTTTATCAAAACCGCTTGTCTAAAGAGATATCCAACTCTATTTGAGTGTACCTTTTACTGGTGGGATATGCTTATGAAAACATTGTGATAAAAAAATATTATTTAAAAAAAATATCAAGAACTAGATTTTATTAATATTTAGAGAAAAATTGTTGAGTGATGCGAGGTTATGTATGATGGATATGAGGTTCCAATCAAAATAATAAAGGACCATGAGGAACTATGGTTGTTCATCCTAGATCATACCATAAAACACTTTGAGTAGTGTGGTAGAAATAAGATAGATTATAAATAGATGTTATAAGGATCCCTACCACTAGAATACTTTAGTGATTGGGTATTTTTTTCTATTAGTCAAGGGATAATAGAATTCAATAAAATATTGGAAGGCATTTTGAGATAAAAATTCATTGATGTATATAATAGTCGACAATCAAGATAAAAGTAATAATCTACTTATATTTTATTTTGTAGAAAATGGAATGTAGTACTACATATTCACCCGGATAAATATTAGATAAAGAAAATTTTATTTTCTAGAATAGATTCTCAAAATCATTATAAGCTATTCCTTGTAATAGTATAATATGAATGGAAATTATATGTGATAGAGTACCCGCTACCCGATCGACCATTTTAGATGGAAAGTGAGGATTATAACGATGATTATAAGAGATTCATGGATGATTTGTTTGAGGTATATATCATAATTTCAACATCAATTTCCTATGTGTTACAAAATTAACATGAAAACATTGATGGTTATACCATGTTGTCTCATTTTAAGAATATTGGGATGAGAATGTAAAGAAATAAATTAGTGGGAATATGATCACACTAATGAAATATTGATATAAATATTTAATAATATATAATACTGATGTAATCAATATGATAGAGTATATTGATTTACTTTAAGAATTGTGATTCCAATCAAATCATGAAATTTTAGTTCATCTAATTTTATATCCCTTACCACCCCATTTCTCTAATTTAGTTGAAATTTATAAAATGGATATTTTAGGGGAAAACCCTTGAAATATTTCTGGAAATGTTTTATAAGAATATGAGATCATAAATAAAGTGAAATATTTAAATCATCTGGTGAATTATTAGAATTATAAAGAGGAAGGGATTATTCAAATTACTTTACTAAAGGAATGTTCAAACCATCCTTCCCAGAAACCAAATATAAATAAGAAAAGAATTGAACAATACTATTTTTACTTGAAATGTGTTAATATATGTGTGTAAAATATATGATGTAATGTATTTAATTAGAAGAAATAATGATCATTTACGTCATGTTTTTCCATCAATAATTATAATAATTCAATTATACTCTATATGTGTTAGATAAACTTTTCAGTTAAATATTTTTATCTAAATATAGGAATCAAGCATGTTAAGAAACATTACTAGATGGTAATGTTTATTCTCCAAGAGAATAAGTATAATGATAACTATATCAATGGAGAGAAGAACATGACCCTATTATCAAGTGAAATAATCTTATGGTGTTATAATTGTGCATTAAATTCTATAAGATAATTTATGAATGAATTACTCTTATGGTATCCCATACACAACTAATAATTTAAATGAACAATAATCATCAATACTAAATGATTAATATATAAATTAGGAATCATTAATATATAGCTATGGTCAGATAAGTGTTTTTCTAGTAAAACTGAATGTAGTTGTCAATTATATACCTATAATCATATTAATACAATTTATAGATAACAACCATAAGTACATGTACATTACTAAATATATAGTTTAAGAAAAATGAACATATAAAGATAATAAATAAAGATTGTACATATAGTTTTTCATTACCATTATATCCATTCTATGTAGAAGATATAGGTTAGTTTAAATACTTCATAAAAATCATTTAAATAATTTACGGAATGAGAATGTGATGTGAAGAACATTCTTGGATAATAAATATGAGTTACTTCGGCCTAAAGAGGTGAATAATATGTTGTTGAAGCATTCATAAATCATGATAAATATAGAGTGGATTAATTTCTAATCTCACATTTTCTTATAAACATCAAATCCATGATGTGAGTAAAAGGAGGACCAATGATGATTCAATCATACATTCATTGAAATAAATTACTTTTTTGATTTATTCCAAAAAATATATTTCCTTATAGTCATAAGATATATTATATATGTAAAAGGAGGCTCAATAATGTGTTTTAAAATTCATGAAAATTCATATAATATATTTTTGATGCATGCTTCGCAAATAATAGAATTAAATCATATTTATATAAAAATTTTAATGAAAAAATTGATATAATAAGAGTTATTGTAAGAATAAAATTAACTGTTTCATAATATCATGTGTATAGATGAAAAGAGTTTGTTAAGGCTAACTCAGAAAATAAACATTCATAAAAAATACACAGTGTACATTTATGTTAATTATCATAATGTTTTCAATTGTTGTTACATAAATCCATAAGATAGAAATGTTATGTTCAAGTGATAGACTGTATTTATATAATAGGGGTTACATATCTATTTGAAATAGTGGGATCTTGATTGGATTCAGACTAATAAAATATTGAGATGTATAAGTACGTTTAATATGAACATGTTTTACCATGTATCATAGAAGAATAATTTCTCTAGAGATTGATAATATGTAGGATAGATAAAAAATTTGAGATGGATTTATTATCATCGTGTAACGGTTATATATTATTATATAAGAACAATTATTTATCATAGTTAAATTTAGTAGTAAATGGAAATTATATATGATTGAAATGTTTATATGAATTTGAAAATGGATTCTATATACCAAAATCAATTCATTATTTTAGTTTTTTCTTCAATTGATGTAAATATTTTATTGGGTATTCAAGAGAAACTATACATGGGTGGTATGCGTGTGGTACCCAAAATTATGAATTGGTTATAATGTATAAACATTCTTAAATTTAGTTTAATTTAAATTATCATATAATGTTTCTATGATCATATAATTGAGAATTTTAATTCAATACCACCTTTCTGGGATTGTTTCTACATGATGATACTAGAAAAGGTTGGAGACACCAATGAATTACAATAAATAATTATAGTTTCGGTGATCCATTTATGGATTAATAAAAATATAAGTGTCATGGATTATTTATTTTTAAAGAAACTATTCTCTGTGTATACAAGAGGTTAGAGAGAGTTCTATAATTTTTAAAGTTAAATATATTGAGAACATATTAAAATAAGTATTAGTCTTATAGATAGATAAGAATAAAAATAATGTAACTGTCTATATACGAACATTACATAAAAATATAATTTATTGGTAAGAAGATATAATAAGGTGTATTAAAAGTATTCTTAGAGAAATATTTTATGTAAATAAATTTTATAGGTTTTAGAATACATGTTTCAATAATCTGAAAGATAATTGTTTTCAATGCCACAAGGAAAATATGTAACATCCGAGGTAAATAAATAATTTTACATTTTCATATTTATTAATATTTGTGAATTAAATATTTATTTTACATTAAATGGGATTCTATGTTCGATGCCGTAACCAATATTCAATAATGATTTTCCTTTAAAATCTTATATTGTACACAACGTTGAGTTATACCGAAAAATAATAATAAATATATAATTATTTTAAATGGTTGTTAACACATAATGGTTGTGTTGGAATGAATGAAAAAAACTAACTAAAATTTAATTACACATATTTTTTAAATGTTTTAAAATTAATCCAATAAATGTTAGAGGCATAAAATTTGAATGAATCTAATTTTAAGCAGAAGTACTCGAATTTTCTTTAAAAGGTCGATTTATTGCATTTTGATGGAGAGCCCTTTTTAAATCAAGTTTTTGTAAATTTTAAATGTTATATTTTAAAAAATAAAAGTATTATTTAGAATCAGGTCATCAAAATTTACTTTGGATGAATTTTTATATTTTTCTGATAATGTTCATTTTGTAATGAATAGTGAAAAATACTACATTTTAATTCAAAACTGCATTTTAATGTAATTTATTTATATGGTTATATTAACTTTTTAATTTGTTTTAAAGTGTTATTAGATTAAAATTTTACCATTTAATCCAACTTTGGTCATTAGTAGTGATTTCAATTTGAAATTGGACATAAAAAATGTCAATATTTTGAAAGTTATTATTTCTTAAAAACACGATTTTTGGTTTTGACAACGGGAATTAATTTTAAATTAATTTCTGCAACATCTTTGTTATGAATTTGGAAAAATGGATTCCATATTTGTAATCTGGAGATCCCAATTTCGTAAAGAGATATCTTATATTTTTAGACATTATGAATAGTAACTTCAGTAAATGTTTTATTTACCATGGTTAAAGGATAAATATGATAAATAATGGTAATCAAATAATATTATAATATTATTAAATTACCCTAACACATTTCCTAATACTATTGGTTGATAAATTTTTTAACATGCGCATCATTAAGATGATTTTGGGACCCCGTGGAGCCACTTGTAAGTGAAAATGACACTTTATAAAAGTTAATTTCAGGTTAAGGAAAATGGAACATAGACATATATCTCTTAGTAAAAATTTATATATAATGGGTTATCTAAGTGATATTTTAGACTATAAATATTCATTAGAAATACAAAAAAATTTATTTCAACATTTTATTTTATTTACAATTTTTATATGTCAAATTAATAAATTTATTTAATACACAATTATGATATAAAAATTACCGCATTTATGAATGTTTTAAATAAATGGGATTATAAATGTTAAAATAAATTTATTTTGAAACTATTTATGATAGAAACGAATTTTAGGGATAATAATGATGTTTTATTTTTGAATTAATGAAGGTTTTTTGAATGAATCAAGCTGTTATAGATTTTTTAAATGTCTTGATATGTCTAGTAAATAGAATGACATAAATGAGTTTTTAAAACAATTAATATTTTATTAAATAATAAAATAGTTCTAAAAATATATTATTTGTCCAAATGACATATTTGATGTTAGAAATTTCATTAAGGATCCATTTTGGGTCTCTTGGAATTTTATTTTAAATATATTAACCATATAGTACTAATATATAAGAGGACACAGTAAAAGTTAAATATGTTAATAAAGTGTTAAATAAAAATGATAAGGATAAAAAAAATCGAGAACTTGTCAATTTATTATTATATGGTTTTATTTCGTCTTACATGTACCTTATCTTTGAGTTAATTAATTTTTGGACCCTTTGAAACCAAAAATAATTTTATAATAAAATAATAGTTTCAAACTTCTCTAAAGAGCCACTCCTCCCCCTTATAAAAGGCCATCACCTATAACACATTACACATACCTCTCAAGCCCCTTGTCTCATCCAAAATCTACTCCAAGAATCTCCCAACATCCCTATGTTCCTCTAAGAAGCCTTCCCATAGGTATATGGGAATTCAAAAAAATGGTTCAAACCAAAGGGAGTTACCCGATTTAAAGGTAATGTCTTTTCTCAAGTTCTTTTCTTTTTATTTTCCTTATCCATACCCATAAACTCTCTTTATTCCATTATTTTATAACAAAAACAGTATCACAAATATACTAGGTTGTTTTCATGAGGTGTATTAAAAATGAACATCCAAAAAACTCCATCTAATGGATACAATCATACTGAACTGTGGACGGTGAACTACTTCCTCACAAAATGATGATTGTTCATTTATCTCCTACTGCCTCTCATGATAGCCATTATGTTGGTAATATATTTATATTTTATATATTTTATATTTATATTATCTATATTCTTCTGTACTTTTCATTTATAGCATACCATTATGGTTACCATAATGGGTAAATATGATAATTTCATTTGAGGTAGTGCAAACTATCTTCCACTCGAAGCGAAATGACTCGTTCATTCCATACATAGAACATATAAAGGATGGAGTTAATGAAATTATATATGATATTATTGTATAATTATAATATACTTATGTATCATTAATTTTCTTTCCATTAAATATTAATTATAAATTAATTTATCACTACTGCGTACATATGGCTTACTGTCTCCATGAACGGTGCATTTCATTTGTTATCTCAAAATATTATATACCACTATAAATTAATTTATATACTTTATATAAATGATAAATATGATATTTAATCAAGAAAAGCATTCTAAAGATAGTGTACTTTTGACCGCATGGACAACATGTAATTATAAGACGTTCATTTTTGACTCAAGGACCAAGAATCGAAAAAATGACCATTATTAACTCAAATGATTATGTAATGTTTATAACATGGTATCATGTGATATAAAATGAATAATAAAAAAGAAAAATGTTCTACAACTGGTAGAAATTAACTTCAGTTTATTATTCAGGAGATTAAAGAATGAACGAGTCAAGTTATACAGGAGGTAAGGGACTTCGTCTCAATCTACTTTCATTGAGTCATATTTTGATTCATACACGAATTTATTTTATACATTATATAAGACACTTTTAAATTTCATTTGATTCAAAGAGAATCATTTTTTAAAATGTGTTTTACTAACCAAAAAATTGAATTTTTCTTAACTTACGTGGTGACAATGACCTTTCTTCCATAATGATAATTATTTGATATTTGGATTCTTTAACAAGCTGTAATGTTTAAAAAAAATACCACATAATCATTTACATATATTGGTATTGAACATGGTTTTGATAATGGGCGGATTGTGATAATATATTTGAACTGATATCTTGTGATTGCAATGTGGACATGTAATATTTCCTTTATTCTTATTCATGTGTTTTGATTATTTTATAGTTCTTGGGAATATTTCATGTATACAGGTGGATCCATGTTAATCCTAGGGCGGGTGGGATCGAGATAGATCTCCAATGCATTTGGTAATGTGACGAAGGTAAAATTTAATGTTTCTACTAAGATATTTAGGGAATATACTGTTATGTGTATTAAAAAAAACTCCATATATATCTGTGAAAGCTACAACGTAAGTATGATATGAATTCCACATGTTACCTTTATGATTTATGATTTCATTATGTTATTAAAAAATCATATGATTTCATGTGGTATGTTAAAGAGATTATGTTTTGTATGTATTTATGGACTAATGTTTATTTATTTATTTTATGACCGTTAATGATCTTTTTATGCTCATCCAATGTTTTTGAAATGTTTTTCACAGGATATACAGAAAGGTAAGAGAAAGAAATAATTCAATAAGAATTATATCAAGAAAATAATTCTTGATTTCTTTTAGGAGTTATTAATTTATGAAACAATTTGATGCTGAGTAGAAGTGACTAGTTTGTAATATTTGAGATGTAATGTAATAGTTATGGCCTTATTCTCTAAAACTAACAACCATAAAAGATTTTTGAATGTGAATTTTTAAGTTAATTCAATATTATGTAATGTTTATGGTCAGGTCTAATAGTTGGTATCAGAGGTCGGTTTAGACAACATTTGGAGTTAGGATATTGTTAAATTAATATCAATAAATTAATTTACATTAATATTGAAATGATATATCATTTACAGATAAACATTTTTCATCACCTAAGATATTTATGTGTTGATAAAGGTTTTCTATAGAGGAAACTAGGCAGCTATGATGGGATGACATCAGTAGGAAGAAAACCATCCAAATCAGAAACGTGAGATGGTTGGAATTAAATCTGAACAGTTTGTTGCAGGGATGGCACAATTGACTCAGGAGATAAATTATGGTGTTATCCAATCACGATATTAGTTATATCAGCCACAGAGGAACATGTAAATGGTGGAGAATTTAATGAGGAAAAATCCACTATAATTCAGAGGATCGTATGACCCTGGGCTAGCTAAAGTGTTGATTAAAGCACTGGAGAAGATTTTTGATGTAATGGGGTGTTCATAACATCAAAAGGATAGTCCTGTTGTTTTCTATTTTGAAGGTGTAGCCGATCTGTGGAGGTCAATGGTGAAAAATATTAAGGATAGTGAGGAGATTGAAACTCTTCATTGGAATGAATTCAATGATATGTTTCTTGAAAAATATTTTCCTAAGGTGGATCATCTAAGGATGGAAAAACAATTCTTGGATTTGAGGTAGGTTGATGAATCAATGAATGCTTATGAAGTAAAATTTACTCAACTGGCAAGGTATGATCCATATTTCATACGAGGTATTTGGTAGTAAAATCAATCATGTTTTCTCAGGATTAAAGCCAAATTATCAAAGGATTTAGCTTCTCGTGAGTTCAAATGTTATGAAAAACATTTCTATGGGTGGGGAAGGATGAAATGGAGTTTCCAATGATCATGTGTTCTTTAAAAAATAGAAAATTATAGGTCGAGGTGGAAGACAAAAGGGACGAACTCTTCAAAAAATTATGATAGTAGGAAACTTAAGATTAAAACTTGTGGAAATTGTGGTAAAAAGCACGTAGTGGAATATATTTTGAATTTTGGTATGTTCTACCGATGTGGTCAAATTGGTCATAAGGCTCATAATTACACATAAGAAGATTAGGGTAATGGTAAAAAAAAAGTTTGATTTATAGTCAGTAAAATGTTATAAGTGAAATGAAATGTGTCATTATGGAAATTCCGGACCAATTAAGAACTCAATTGAGGGAAAGAATCCAGAATACAAGAAGAAAGGGGTGGTGAAATCTTTTTAAACTACATCTGTAGATGTTGGGCCATCGAATGAAGTGGTATCAGGTACACTATTTGTTTATTCAGATTATTCCAATGTGTTTTTTGATTCAGGGTATACAAATCCATTCATTTCTGATAAATTTTATAGTAAATAGGGAATTCTATCTCAAGAAATGAATCCTGAACTTATGGTAAAAACAAAGGGAGGAAATTTTGAGTCAAAAAGAAATTATAAGAACCTTCCTGTCATTGTGTATAGAAAGAATCTACCTAAAAACCTTATTGTTTTACCTCAAGTAGAGTTTGATGTTATATTGGGTGTGGATTTTATTTTCATTTATCATACTAAGATTGACTGCAGAGCTAAAGAGGTTTCATTTCAGAAATAATTTCAGTTTGTTTACCAGAATTAACACTTACTTTTAATAAAATATCAGGAATCTGAGAAACTAGTAAAAGATGGAAATGAATGTTACCTTACACATATTGCTGAAAACAAAGGAACTGTTCAAATTAAATTTGTGCCTGTTGTAAATGAGTATCTTGATGTTTTTTCTGATGAGTTTCCTAGTATAATACCGGATCTAGAAGTTAAATTTACAAGTTACCTTTTTCATGATTCTAATCTAATTTCAAAAACCCCTTATCCAGTGTCTCTAAATGTACATTTAGAGTTGAAGAAGCAATTTCATGATTTATTAGATAATAGATTCATTCGACCTAGAACATCTCTATGGGGTTATCCAATCTTGTTTGTTAAAAATAATGATGGTTCAATGAGACGTTTAATTTATTATAGATCATTGATTAATATCACTATTAAGAACAAGTATCCATTGCCTCATATTAATGATTTGTTTGATCAGATCTAGGGAGCTTAGTATTTTTCAAATTTTGACTTGTGGCCGGGGTACTATCCAATGAAAGTAATAGAAGAAGAAATTCTGAAGACCATGTTTCATTCTAGATATGGATATTATGAATCTTTAGTTATTGAATTTGGGTTAACAAATACACCTACTGTATTCATGGATCTTATGAATAGAATTTTCTATGAGTTCTTGGATAAATTTTTGGTTGTGTATATTGATGATATTTTGCTTTATTCAAAAAGTAATTATGAACATGAAATCCATATAAGGGCTATCCTGTAAACCTTGAATTAAATGATATTGTATGGTAAATTAAGAACGTGTGATTTTTCGATAAAGACAATTTTAATCCTTGTTCACATTGATTCAAGATTTGGCATAACCAATGGTCTTGATAAATCAAAAGTTTTTGATGAATTTCCAAGACCCAAAAATATAATGGAGATCCGTAGTTTTCTTGGTTTATAAGGTTATTATTGGAGGTTTTTTAAAAAATTTACATAGTTATCTAGCTCACTGACAATGTTAAATTGAAAAGTTGTTAAGATCATTAGGAAGAAAGAATGTGATGATTAATTTCAAGAATTGAAAAAAGTTCGGTGAATGCTACAGTTTTGGAACTGCCTTCCAGAAATGGTGAGTTTGTTATCTTTAGTGATGCTACGTTGAAAGTACTTTGGGTGTGTACTTATATAGAATGATCAGGTAATTGCTTATGATTCGTGTCAGTTAAAACCTCACAAGTTAAATTAACCTACACATGATTTGGAATTAGCTGTTGTTGTTTTTCCTTTAATAATTTCGAGGCATCATATTTATTTAGTAAGATGTGGAATATATACTGACCACAAATGTTTGAAGTATATATTTACTGAGAAAGAATTGAACATGAGATAGAGGAGATGGAAAGAAATAATCAAGGATTGTGATTTCATGATTTATTACCATCCAGGAAAGGAAAATATAGTGGATTATTCTTTGAGTCTAAAAATTAATTCTATATTAACCTTTCTACGTTTGGAACAAGATCCTTTGATTAATGATTTCATGAACGTTGGAATATAAGTTCTCATTGCATGAAATTGAACTGTTTTGTTTCAGGTGTCAGTGAAATCATATCTATTAGAAAAAAATTTAGAATGCATATAAAGAAGTTTGTGAGTTGTAGAAAAAGGTAGAATTGGTTCAGAAAGGTATGTTACCTAAATTTAACATTTATAGAGATTGTTTTTTGTGGTTTGGAAAGAAATTATGTCTTTCTTGTGATTCAAATTTGAAGATAGAGTTATTATGTGTAACTCATAGTTCTCCATTTTTAGTTCATCATAGCTATACAAATATGTACATAGATCATTGGGAGTATTACTAGTGGGATGGAATGAAAATAGGTATTGTTGACTTTACTATGAATTGTTTAACTTTTAAATAGGTTAAAGTAGAGAGGAAGTTACTGAAAGGGCTGCTTCAGCCTTTATTGGTGCCAAAGTGGAAATGGGAAAATATATCCATGACTTCATTATGGAATTACCAAATACATCTTGAGGTAATAACACAATCTGGGTTATTGTTTATATATTGGCTAAATCTGCTCATTTCCTTCCTATTCGGTGTACTTGTTCTCTAAATCAAATATCTTGGTTTTATGTTAAATAGATAGTCAGGTTGCTTTGAGTTCCCATTTCCATTGTATCTAATCATGATCCAATATTTACTTATAAATTTTATAAAGGACTTTAGATGTCTTTGGGTACATAATTATATTTTATACAACTTTTCATCCTCAATCAGCTGGGAAGTCAAAACAAAAAATGCAGAAATTAGAAGATATGTTACGTTCTAGCTCAATGGACTTTTAAGGATGTTGGGACCAACATCAATATTTGGTTGAATTTTCATATAATAACATTTTTCATTCTAGTATCCAGATGGCTCCATTTAACGATTTATATGGAAAGCGATGTCGAACTGTAGCTTTTTGGGATGAACTACGTGAATGGAAGTTGATGGGACTGGAATTGGTAGAAGAGATGGAAAAACAAATTCAGCTGATTCAAAAGCACATTAGAATAGCTCAGAGAGGGCAGAAGGGTTTTGTAGATTACCAGAGGAAGGATCTTTATTTTGAGGTAGGTGATCATGTCTTTCTCAAATTTCAAACATGGAAAAGTGTGATGCATTTTAGTAAGATGGGAAAGGTGAGTCCAAGATTTATTGGACCCTATTAAATCATGATAATGCTGGACCAGTTCCCAACAAAGTGGATTTACCCCCATGTTTATCTTAGGTACACAATGTTTTTCTTTTTTCAATGTTGCGAAAATATATGCTGGATCCATCTCATGTTTTGAGTTCAGAAGTATTTCAGTTGGAAGAGAATCTCTTTTATGAGAAACAACCAGTCCATATTCTAGACCGAAGAGAGCATGTGTTGTTGAATAATGTAATTCATCAAGTAAAGGTTTGGTGGAAAAACCATATGGTTGAAGAGGAAACTTGGAAATCATTTAATTCAATGAGGGATAAATACCTCCATTTATTTTATAAGTGAATAAAATTACAAGGATTGAATTTCCCAAATAGGGGAAGGATGTAACATACAAGGTAAATAAAGAATATGACATTTTATTTATTTATTAATATTTTTGAATTAAATATTAATTTTACTTTAAAGGGGATTATATGTTTAATGGAATACTCGATACACAACAACGAGTTTCTTTGAAATCTAACATTGCCCACAACGTTGAGCTATACCGAAAAATCATATAATATTATTATTATTTTAAATGGCATGTAATGCATAGTTGTTCTATCAACAGGAATGAATATATTTAATGAAAATATGATTACACATGTTTTTTAAATGTTTTTACATTAATCTAGTAAAATTTAAATGCTTAAAATGTTAATGTATCCAATTTAAGCAAAAATACTTTATTATTTTTTAAAAGGTTGATTTACCACCTTTCGATGGAGAACCCTTTTTAAATATAGTTTTTTTAATTTAATATATTCTATTTTTGAAAATAAAATTCTTACATATAATTAGGGGAAAAAAATTTACATTGGATGAAATTTTGGTATTTTTTCTGATAATGTTCATTTTTAATGAATAATGATAAATACACCATTTTAATTCAAAACTGCCTTTTACTCTAATTTATTTATATGGTTATATTATCTTTTTAATTGGTTTTAATGTGTAATTAGATTATATTTTTACCATTTAATCTAATTTTTGTCGTTTTATGTAATTTATATTTTAAATTTTATATAAAAAATGGCAATATTTTGATAGTTATTATTTCTTAAAAACACGCTTTTTGGTTTTCAAAACTAGGATTAAATTTAAATTAATTTCCTCAACTTCATTTTTTGAATTTGGAAAAATGGATTCCATATTTGGAATCGGGAGATCCAATTTTTTTAAATAAATTACTTTTATTTTTAGACATTATGAATAGTGACTTTAGTAAATATGTTATTTACCATGGTTAAAGCATAAATCAAGTAAATAAGGGTAAACAAATAATATTTTAATAATATTAAAATACACTAACACGTCTCTTAACACTATTTTCTGATACATTTCTGACCATGGGCATCCTTGGGATTATTTTGGGACCTCATGGAGCCACATGTAAGGGAAAATTACACTTTATAAAAATTAATTTATTGTTAAGGAAAATGTAACATAAGCATATATCTGTTATTAAAAAAATTTATTATGGGTTATAAATGTGATATTTTGGACTATAAATATTCATTATAAAGAAAAAATGATTTTATACATCATTGTATTTTATTTATAATTTTTAGACATCAAATAAATATATTTATTTATGACACAATGATGAAGTAATAATTACCTCATTAACAAATGTTTTAAATAAACAAGATTATAAACATTAAAATAAATTTTGTTTGAAACTATTTTTTCCATACAAGAATTTTAGGGATAATAATGACTTGTTATAATTGAATTAATGAAGGTTTATTGAATTAATTGAGTTGTTATATAATTTTTAAATGTACTGATATGAATAGTTTATAAATTGACATAAATGAGTTTATAAAAGAATTAATATTTAATTAAATGAAAAATAGTTCTAAAAATATAGGATTTGGAAAAATTATTTATATGATGTTTAAAATGTCATTTTAGATCCATTTATTGTTTCATATTATTTTATATTAAATATATTAACCATATTGTATGAATATATAAGAGGACATGGTAAAAGATAAATAAGTTAACAAAGTGTTAAATAAAAAATAAGGATTAAAAATATCCAAATCCCGTCCAATTATTATTTTATGATTTTATTTAGACATATATGTACCTTATATTTTAATTATATATGTTTTTTACATTTAAAAAACGAAAAATCATTTTATAATAAAATAATTATTTTAAACTTTTCGAAAGAGCCCCTCGTTTCCCTTATGAATGACCATCACCTCTAACCCATTACACACACCTCTAAATCCCCTTGTCTTATACAAAATCTGATACAAGAAGCTCCCAAAATCCCTCTCTTCCTCATATAATCCTTCCCCTATTTAGAAGGCAATTCCGGAAACCCTTTGGTTCAAAACAAACGGAGTTACCCGATTTAAAGGTAATGTCTTCTCTCAAGTTCCTTTCATTTATTTTCTTTCTCCAACCCCCCTAAACAATAATTATTACATTATTTAATAAAAACAATAGTATCTTCAATATATTAGTATTTTTTATGAGATAAATTCTAAATACAAATCCACACACCTCCCTCTAATGGATTTGAACATTTTGTTTCTCTGGACGATGAACTAATGCCTCATGAAACGATGATTGTTCATTTATCTCATGTTGTCTCTCATGGTGGCAATTATGATGAAACGATATATATTTGATATATATTATATTTATATTGTCTCTATGATTTTGTATTTTTCATTTATAGCATACCTTTATGGTTTTCATAATAGGTAAATACAATAATTTCATTTGAAGAAGTGCGGATTACCGCCCCCTCAATGTGATACGACTCATTCATGCCATATATTGAATGTATAAGGGATGGAGTTAATGAAATTATATATGATATTATACTTTAATTATAATATGACTATATACCATTCTATTTTTTTCTATTAAATATTAAATATAAAGAAATGTAGCGTTAATGCGTACGGACGACTTACCATCTCTAGGAACAATGCATTTCATTTATTATATCCAAATGTTATGTACAAATATATATATATATATATATATATAATGTATATATATAATATATATCATTTCTAATTCATTAATATCATTCTGGAGATAATGGAATTTTGACCACATGGACAACTTGTTTTTATAAAAGTTTATTTTTCAGTCAAGTACCAAATATCGACAAAACGATTGTTTTTAAATAAGCTGGTTATGTAATGTTTATAATTTGGTAATAAGTGTTAAAAAAGGAATGATAAACTTGAAAAAGGTTCTGAATTAATTAAAAGATTACTTTATTTTATTATTAAGTATAATAAATAATGAACGAGTCAAGTCAGACACGCGGTATGCGACTTTGTCTCAATATACTTTTATTGTGGCACATTTTGATTTATGCGTTGTGTGTAATGGGCTAGAAGTGACAAGGACCTTATTGCCACAGCAAGAATTATTTGATACATGGATTCCTTAACAATCCATAACATTTTTTAAATGAAAATAAATACTATATACCCTTTTACAAATTTTGGTATAAGAAATGGTCTTGATAATGGATTGATCATGATAATATTTTTAAATGATATCTTGTGATAGCAATGTGGAAATGTTACCTTTCCTTTATGATAGATCATCTCTTATGATTATGTTATGGTTCTTGATAATTGTTTAAGTATATGAGTGGTTCTGTGATAATCCTAGGGAGGGTGAGCCTGATATATCGCTCCAATGCATTGGGTAACGTGATGGAGGTAAATGTTAATGTTTCTCATAGGAGATTTGGGGAATATAAAATTATGGGTATTCCAAATGTAACTCTATATGTAGTTATGAAATCTATTGTGTAAGTATGATATAGATGCCAGATGTTACCTTTATGATATAATATTTCTTTGTGTTATTTATAAATATTAGGATTTCTTGTGGTATGTTAAAGAGATTTTGATTGGTATGTATTGAGGGACTAAGGTTTTGTTTCTTTATTTTATAACCCTTACTGAGATTTTTATGCTCATCCCAATTTTTTGACATTTTTGTTCATAGGATATAAGGTATGGTTAGATAAAAGAAGAATTCAAGAAGAATTATATCAAGAAAATAATTATTGTTTTCTTTTAAGAGTTTTTATTTTAGGAAAAAATTGGATACTATGTAGAAGTGTCTACTTCGTAATATTTGAGTTGTAATGTAATAGTTTTGGGCTAATTATCAAAAACTATAAACCTGAAATGATTATCAGTCTGAATTATTAACTTAATTAATGATTATGTAATGTTTAAGGTCGGGTCCTTATAAATAATAAATCCAAGAATACATTTAATTGAAACAAGAGGATATTGTAATAGAGAGTAATGTCGCACTAGGGTTTTTAATTGACCTCATTATTGGACTGGGTCGGGTCTCAGTTGTTTTTATTAGGAACTAGGTGTGATAGGTTTGAGGTATTAGGATAAAATTGTCAATGTTCTGGTTTGGTCCCCATTTAAATTTTAGATGATTAGAAAATTTCCGGGTTTTATGCCGGTATACTGACATTGCATGGTTAGATGAAGTTTTGTGGTCAACAAGGGTACTCCTACGGTCACTTCTAAAATGGGGGGAAGCCATTGCACGATCCATGAATGGTCTCTTGAGCTGTGCGGGGTATCCACGTGGTTTCTCAATGTTAAAAAAATTAAATAATGCATTAAAGGAATAATAATAAAATAAAATAACCAATGTGAAATAAAATTTAAAAATTTACCTTAATAATAAAAATTTTAGTATTATTGTTGAGAATACTATTATTATTATCATTGTTAATAATATTTCTATTGTTATTAGTGATAATAGTATTATTTTTATTTTTGGTGAAATAATAATAAAATTATTATTAATATTATCAATTTTATTATGATTATTAATAATATAATTTTTGTTAAGATTAATTTAAATATTTTTAGGGATTAGTTTATTTTTTTCCATCCTCCACATATTTATCTCACTTCTTTATTGTATATCGTACACCACCCCCTTCTCCACCACCTTCTCGTGAAGCACCCCCCTCCAGGGTCCTCCCTTCTCGAAACCACCCTATGGCCACCCCGCTCTCCTTCTCTCCCCCCGATGGAGACCCACTTCCTCGAGCACCCCTCACTAGAACCCCATTATCTCCAAAAAGCACACCTCTATCTGGAAACCCCTCTTCATGTGTTTGGCCTCCGAGGTCGCTCACCACTCCCCCTCTCCCTCTGTTTCAAGTACGAACTACCTCGGGGTAAGGTTTTTCTCTCCCTTTTTTAGGGTTTTTCTTTCTGATGATTAGGGTTTTGGTTTTGGGGTTTTGATCTGGATCCTTTGGGTTCAATATTCATGATTAGGGGTTGTTGCAGGTTGCACGAGGTGTGGTTCGGGTGAATTTAATGTATGGATTAATTTTGCACCATTTTCCAAAATCATATTGGATTGAGGTATGTTATTCTATTCTGAACCATTTTTTTTGGATAATTCATTATTCTCTCTTGTATTTTTTTATGTTCTATAAGTTATGTGTGAGATGAAGGAGTGGTTTTTTGAAAGTGCTGATGCAAATTTGGTTTGAAAATGGTTTTTTCTTGTTAATGTGAGAATAGTTGTGTGAAAGGTTTTTTTGAAACATGGAAGTCTTCTATAAACATTTTAATTGATTTATTAAATTATGTAAATTGTGTGAATCATGTTTTATAATGGTTGTGATGTTCGGTAGGTTTTGAGGTGGTGTTTTTATATGATATCAGGTGTGTTTTTGGTGTTATATTTTTTGGCGCCTTTTGTGAATGATTTATAAATTGTTCAAATGGTTTATTAAATAATACTTGTGGTGCGAAAGTGATTTTAGGTATGATTGAGCATGAATTAAATAATTTTAAGTTGTAGTTTTATTTGAAATTGGGTATTTTTAATTTTGAAACCTTTCTATGCCACTTGATATCGTTTTATAAAGCATCCTAATTGTTTATTAATATATTTTTGCGCTGAAAATTATGATTTGATAAATCCTTAATGTGTGGTTACATTTTAAAGAGGGGTTTGGGTTTCCTATTGGTGTAAAATCATTGTGTTGTTTAATGAGTTTGTTTTACAAATTGTTATAAAGGATTATTAAATTATTTAAAAGCTGTGAAGCATATTTGGGAAATGTTTTGGTGTGCGTATTTTTTTTAAAATGGATTCTTGGTCTGAAATGTTTCATTGGGATATCAGATGATTGTTTTTGTGGATGTAATGTGGAAATTATGTGATATTAGGAATCTAAAAATTGATTGAGAACAAAAATGGAAGCCAGAGTATCTAGGTGGGTGGACTAGGGCAAGTATTCTAGTGATTCGAAAGTGGATTTCTCCGGGTTTTAGATAGTGGGGTTAACAATAAAAACACTAAATAAAAATTAATGATGATTTGATACCACAATATTTTTGGTTGTTTATCCTCTCTTGTGGCTCGTGCATGAGAAAGATATTGGTCGTGGTTTATATACCACATTCCACCGAGATAGAATGTTCCTAGGGAACCATTGTTAACTAGAACATAGGGTTATTTTATGTGACTAGTTCCCAATGATTATATTATGATTACAGTTGGCATATGTTATCTTTGTTAGGAAATTTTAAATGTATGTGCATTGTAATTAAATATTTATGCTTTGAAACTATGTTCTTTAATGTTTTATTCGTAGAAACTACTTTCCAGTTAGAGTTGAATTCATTGATAGTTGTTTTATTTAAATATATTTTCCATAAATTTGTTCTAGTATTTATTTCATTATAAAGATTATATTTGTAATTTAATGTTTGGTATAGTAAATCCTTTATCTAGGTATAATCCTACTGGGCTTTGGATGAAACCATACATACACCATTTGGAGTATAGAGACCATGTTGTCTTTTTGGTTTCAGGTTAATGCAATGCATTTAGTGTAATCATGTTGGGTTTCTAGTGGCTCTTATGGCGGATCTTGGTTGAGGTAGCCTGATGATATACTACTCTTATTTCACAGATGTTTATGGTGATTTCATAGTTTTTCTATATTTGTCGTTGTAACTTTTTGGTTTGTTTTAGTTTGTAAATATACAATCTGGGAATAGTTAAGGGTATGTTTGGTTGAATTTTCAGATCTGAATTATTCGGTTTCTTGGACATTTTAATGTGAAAAATTCAGGTAATTTGTTCCCTCAATTATTATTTAATACCTTGGCACTTGTTCCAGTCCATGGGGATCGGGAACATCCTTTGGGGGTTACTGCAGATCTGGTCAGGTGATGGATTGGATGGAGACCCGACTAAGATTGTGACTAAATGGTATGGGAAGAGGTTTTTCTATTATGAGTCTTTTTACATAGTAATGAATCTGGATATACATGATATAGGATTTTCGGGACTTGATGTTATGATCATGAGTGTGTTGACTGGCCCACACACCTCATGACATGACTCAAGTTAATAGGGTAAGACAATTTCAATCTGAGTTCACTGGCCCTTGTGGTTGCTTGTTTTTTTGGGAAAATAACTAGGAGATGGGTCAATGGTCTCAGTGATATCACAGGGCCTGGAAATCCATGTGGATCCAAAGATGTGGTCATAGAATACTCTCCATGATGGTGGGGTGAATCGTGTATGGATTCCATCCATATGTCCATGTCACCCACTGCCATTAGATTCCTCTTGCAACGTTCTATATATATTTGTTTAGGAATCATGGAAATTTGATTTTTAAGTATGAATGATTCATTATTGTGGTGGTATAATGTGAATTTTCATAATTTACCAAAATGATTTTTTTGGAAATTTTACCTTTTTAAAATGATTTTTAGTAAAGGTGATGAGTTTATTGGGTGTGAATTTTTAAAAATATAGTTTTTGGTTTATTCGAAGATAGTAATTTAGTGAAAATGTATTTTTTTAATTAGGGTCGTGGAAACTTATTTTAAATGAGAATAGTATTTTTTTTAAATAATGTTTGATAATGAAGCAAGGATTTTTGTTCATTAGAAAATGTCTTCAAATGAAGTGAATCGAAATTTAGTTGAAGGATTTTAAAAGTGTGGGTTGAATGTTTAGGTTATGCAAAGTGGAAAGGTTTTGTTTTGGCCTTTGGTGTTATCATGGGTTACTACATTCATGAAAAAATATGGAAAGGTTGATGGTAAATGGAACACGTGAATGAGTGCCTTGAAGGAAGTGAGGTTGTTGCATGGTGTGTCATAAAATCATGTATGTGTGAGTCCCATGAGACATCATTAGGGATTTTGAAACCCACCAACCATGTTTTTTTCAAAAAAATATTAAATAAAATTTGGGGATTGTTAACCGATGATTGTGTGGTGTGGATTTTCATATTTTTGTAATGTTTTCTATAAGGATTTTCGAGATGAGAATCATTTCTGGTTGACTTTTTTCATGATTTTGATTTTTTATTAGTAAATTCATTTGAAAATGTGTGGTTAGAGGGTTATTTTAAAATATTCTTCAGGAATCCCTTATAGTGGTTAGGTGTTTATGATTGGTGTTCTCTTATGGTATGTCATGGAAAATAGACCTGTTTGATTGGGTCGTTGGTTTTCATTCATGTCTAATTCACACTCAACAAACAATTAATGCATGTTTGATGTACGACCACAAGTTATACATAATTGATAGACCCTCCAATTGATTAACATAAGGTTTTTCCTATCATGCTTCATATATTTATTCATCCTCTCCCCATTTTTGGTTAATCAAATTCTCTTTTAATGGAAGTGTGTATTTGGAAGGTTGGAATGTGTACATATTTTTGTATGTTTCCTCAGTCATCAAAGGTGATGTTTGACAGTGTCATGCCTAAAGGCCATTCATGAAAGTCGTGAATGGAATCCTTGGAAGGAACGGTGAAAACAGTACGGTTCATTACTGTTGGCTGTGATGGAAAGGGACTTTGGGCCTCTCATCAGGTTCATCTATCTGGAGGTTCGATTTAGTCCAACAATGTATCCTTTTGGGTAATTTGAGAAGGTTATGACTATTTTCAAGATTCATGTGTTGTTTGGGACTCGTTTTTAAGAGCCTTCCCTTATAAGGGAATTTAGTTTTCCATGGTCTTGTTCAGTGGCAAGAGGAGAAGATGTTTCGATTGAGGGATTTCGGGGCCTGAATATGAAGAATGCAATACTTCAATCACCATAGCTCTAGCCAAGGTCTTGGAGTGTTGTTGGCACATAGTTAGGAACCTCTAGGTTATTAAGATTCCTTGGTCCGGTATCTGTCTTCAGTTTTGGAAATGGTGAAAGTTTTAGATTTTTTCATAGCTTTTCTATTCTGAATCGTCATAATGGTTGGATGGATCATGAGGACCCTATTTCATGGTGGGTTATTAGGTTTTTCGGGAATATCACATGTCATCTCATGCACGGATTTCTATGTCGGTTCATTCCATTTAGTTAAGCTCATTGGTCTTTATGTTTGGGATATCCACAATGGGTATTGATATAAATCAATGATAGCCTTTTTTAATAATTAGGTGTCCATTCTGGCCTCCCCATGCATGTTTCCCGGTTCCATATCAGGTTTCAATTTCCTCTTATGGTGGGAAGTATACTCATACCTCACCATGTATGTAATTCAATTTCATACCTCATTTTGTTGTGCTGATTTGCGGTATTGTTCATATTTATTCAACCTCTTTCCCCATTCATGAGTTTGTTATTTGTTTCTGGTATAATGTGTGACCTCCTTGGGAAATTTTTATGGTGTTTTGTCTTGGGATATTGAATGGTTTGTTGTAATAGTTTTTATTTTATTATCAACTGTAGGTGTCTTGAATTTTATGGCTGAGCTTCACTTGGTTGGGAGTCCATTTTGAGTCTCATGAGATTATTCTTCCCGTTATTCTTCTTTGTTGAGAGTGTTCTTACTTATCTCTTATTTTTTGTTTTCCAGGAACCTTGTTGAGATAAGTGGGTGCACTAGTTCTATTTTCTATGAAATATTATTATGGATTTATAAGGGAGAAAAGTGTTATGGTTGGTAGAATTTTCACACTCTGGATTTTAATTTAGCATGTTTCCTATCTAGGGAAGGGTCTCAGTTGTTTTTCTCAGAAATTGGGTGTGGTGGGTTTGAGGTCTCAGGAAAATTTTTTCAATGTTTTTGGTTAGGTCCCATTTAAAATATTACAGTTGGGAAAATTTGTGTGTTTTAAGCCGGTTCGTGGACACCACATAGTTATCGGAAATCGTGCAGTCAGCTCGGGTACCCATGCGATCACTTCTAGAATGGGCACAAGCCACTACATGGTCTGTACAGAGTTTCTCGAGTTGCGCGAGGTAACTGCATAGTTTTCTAGTCTTAAGAAATATATATTGCATTAAAAGAATAATAAAAAAATAAAAAAGAGGGGTGAACTAAAATTTAAAAATTTGTATTACATATGACAATAATATTATTATTTTTGAGACTATTATGATTAATAATACGATTATTGTTAGTGTTAAGAGTATTATTATTATTGGTTATAATAATATTAATATTATTTTTAATATTTTCAATATTATCACTATTATTAAAAATAATTTTTTAGGTTTATTTTAATTCATTTTTTAGGGTTTACATTCCATTTTACCCTCCTCAACATCTCCCTCCCCCTTTCCTATATATTGCACACCTCCCCCCTCATCTACCACCTGGTTGTGCAGCACCCTCCTTTCTGGCAATCTCCCTTTCGGCAACCACCCTCTGGTCACTCCGATATCCCTCTCTCATAACCCCACAGCTTCCCACTCTCTCACACGCCCCTCACAAGTGCTCCATTATATCTGGAACTCAAATCACTCTTTGAAAACCCATCTTCGTGCAGCCGTACTATGAGGTCACTCACCAATCCACCTCTCCCTCCTCCGTGGGTGCGAAGTGCTCCCAAGTATGGGGTTTTCTCTCCCTTATTTTTGTTTTTTATTTCTGGAGGTTAGGGTTTTGGTTTTGGGGGGTTTGATCTTGATCTTTTGGGATCAATATTCTTGATTAGGTTTTGTTTCTAGTTTCTGGGTTTGTGGATAGGGGCAGTTAAGTTGAGGATTGATTTTGCACCAATTTTCCAGAATCATCATGGTTTGAGGTACGTGATTCCATGTATAAACATTTTTTGGAAAATTACTTATCCTTTCATATATTTATTTATGTCTTATAATTTAAGTGTGAGGTGTGAGAGTGGTTTTTGGAATGTCATGATGCGCATTAGGTTTGAATTTTTTTCCTTGTTAAAGTTAGCAGAGTTTGTGTGTAATGTTCATTGTCCAAATTCTAAGTGTCAAATAAATTGATTACTTAATTTATTCAATTATATGAATGGTGAAAATCATATTTTGGAATGGTATTGATGTACAGTTGGTTTTAATGTGGTGTTTTTATTTTACATTGAATGAGTGTTTGATGTAAACTTTTTATGCTATATTTTTTAATGCTTTATAAATGGTTCGAATTTTTTATTAAATTATCTTTCTAGAGTGAATGTGGTATTTGTTATGATTTATAATGAATTTAAATTTATAATTCCATAGTTTTATGTGTAATTGGGTATTTTTTATGCGCAAACCCTTCTGTTCCACTTGATGTCATTTTATAAAGCATGATATTGGTTTATTAAACTATGCGTAAGATGAAAATTTTGTTTTGATAAATCATTGATGTACGGTTATTTTTTAAATAGGGTTTTGGATTAACTTTTATTGTAAATGAATTAGGGTGTTTAATGAGGTTGTTTTATAATTTGATATGATGGGTTATTAAAATATTTAAAAGTTGTGAAGCATATTTCGGAAAAATTTTGGAGTGCGTAAGATTTCAATAACGGATTCTTGGGGTTCCATGATGGAATGTGATATATGATGATTGATTTGGTTGATATAATGTGGAAATGATGTGAATTGTGGCATGAGAAACTTGATTGAGCACAAAAGGGAATTTCGGGTATCTAGGCGGCTGGACTAGGACGATTATGCAAGTGATTCTAAGTTGGATTTTTACCGATTTCACATAGAGGGATTGATGATTCCAAAAATAACTAAATATTAATGATGAATTGAGACAACTAGAATTTTGGATGTTTCTCCTCTCTAGTGTATCATGCATGATAAATTGGTTGGTTTTGGATTATATACCACATTCTATAAAAATATGTGGTTCCTAGTGCACCAATGTTAGCTAGTTCTTAATGGCATTTCATGTAGCCAGTGTTCAAAGATTATATTGTAATTACCATTGATATATGGTATACTGGGTACGTAATTTTCAAATAAATTGTGTTGTATTTATTGTGGAATTATTTGAATCTATTTTCATTACAGTTTTATTTTTTGAAACAACATTCCATTTTGAGTTTTATTCATTCAAAGTTGATTTTTTTAATGTTATTTTCCATATATTTTCTCAAGTATTTATTTCATTATATGGAATTAAAGTTTATTTTTCATTTATTGTTTATTACAAGGAATTTTTTATTCGGGAGGCATTTTACTGGGCTTTGTCTTAGACCCTGCATAAAATATTGGGTGTATATAGACCCTTTTATCTTATTTTATGTTAAGCCAAGGAGTGTAGTGTTGGTTGGTAGGGTTTCTAGTGGCGCTTGTGGTGGATCTTGGTGGTGGAATATTGAGTATGTTCCTCTCTAGTTTCATAGTGGTTTGGGGTGGTGTCTAAGTTTTCCATTTTTATCATTGTCCCTTGTTGGTTTGATTAATTTTGTAAACATAAAATATATTAATTGTTAAGGGTGTGTTTGGTTAAAATTTAAGATCATAATTATTTGTATTTTTTTGACTTTTTAATGTGGTAAATTCTCTTAATTTATTCCCTCATGTTTTATGTAATACTTGGGCACTTGTTCCAGACTGTGAGGATTGGGAATGCCCTTTGGGCCATACTACAGACCGGGTCGACAGCCGGGTTGGATGGAGACCAGACCTGGTTCGTGAAAAATAGAATAATATATTCTTTAAAAGTAGATCTATAAAATTTTCCAAGATATGTATTTGGTATGATTTTTCTAATAAATTTCATATGTTAGGAAAATATCAGATAGATCCATGAGAATTGTATGGGAAAAATTCAGATATATCCAATTACACTTGAGAATGCACAAAGGTATATGAACCTAGTAAATGGAGAGGAAGGAACACTAGTTATAATGGGATAGAAACTAGTCTTCCTATTGAATAATTCCATATAATATCCCAATTTATCTAAGATAATGAGAAATTGTAACACATTAAATCTAGTAGTCTCCTTTTTTATAAATATAAATTATGATGTAGCATATGATGTATTAAAATAAATAGTATTAAAAAACAAAAAGAAAATAGTTATAGTTCTTGGAATCATACCATAAATACTTGAAAATATGTTAATATTATAACATAATAAAAATTGGGTTATACTTGATGGTTTTATTTTTCTGATGATTTTTACTCTAGGACGTGAAGTCATAAATAAAATATTATACACATAGGATAACATGGTAGACCCAATGACAAAATACATTACTGAACAAAAGAATGATCATAGTATGTGAGAGAAAATAGTTTGATGGATATAATGTTAGATCTAGTGAATGTTGGAGTATAATGAAACTAGGTTCCCAAGACCCATGTTGAAGAGTAATTTTTGATTACTTCATGGTGTATACATTGTGTTATACTTGATGTATACTTAATATAATTGTTTTGAAACATATTTTCCTTGAATTTACATGGAATACACTATGATTAGTTTTTATAGGAAAATGTTATATATTCTTATTTCAATATTGAAAACATTAATATATTGTGCAAGAAATCTTAAATATGTGTCATATGTCTAGATACATCATAATAATTGGAAACATATGATGTATGACTATTATTTTTATGGGTTCATAAACATTTATACCTATAATTATGAAGATATCACATGGTGGTATTAAGTATAAGATATCCTGAGGACTGACATTCCAATAGTAACACTACACATTTTAGGAGTCAGTTATTGTTCTATTTTATGAGCATGTTTATCAGTCTATTGACATGGGAACATTATGAATGTGTATGATTTGATCATATAATTTCATTCAAGAAAAAAACCATAAAATTTATGTTTTAGTATGGTTCCTTTTATTGGGTATGTCATTGGTTGTATGAAATTGGGTGAATGATCATGATATAAGTTATTACTTCCAAAAGGATGAGAAATCTCAAGCCCAGTTAACCACGATGATAGAATGTTCACCAAATCCCTAACCATTGTTGAAGAAGGTATGCCTATCAAGTAAGGTCATAAAATAATAAATCATAACAGTATAATTATAATGAGTTCTTATCCAATTTAATACGATATTACATGAAAAAGAGATTATATTAGATGTTATGTGTTCATATGAGTTTTTCATTCCTATGATTTAACCTTGTCTCTATGGGAACATTGATGGGTTTATAGAATCCTCTCAAAGCCTATTATTATCACTCAATGTTATAAAGACAAGGACCTAGTGTGTCACAACCAATGAATATTTATAAACATGGATAATTGTAATGAATTAGAGCTTAGTACATGGTGGGACTCATGATAGGGATTTGTATTTTTTGAGTATATATAATCCAAATGGAAATATATTTTTTATATTTTTTTAGTTTATAAAATTAAATATTAGAGTTATTTAGTTATTATATTCTCATGTTATTCCGTGGATATAATTAAATATATATTTTGATCTAATATACGAAATATAATATTAAATGTTCACAGCATATTTATGGGACATGTGGCTAAACATAATGACATATACATTATTATGTAATAATACATGGTCTTAGGAGTATGTGATAATATATCTCCAACATTTGTATCAGGTTTTGAGTACCATTTGTGCATTTTTTGGGTCCATTTAAAATATGAAGTTCCATAGGGGCCAAAATGCAATTTATAGAAGTCAATGCCTAAGTGTTTTAGCACATTAAGTCCCAAAAGGCTGTTTCATGTTCTTGATTTAACTCATCTCTCCTCTACACCTCTCTCTCAAGTCATAGAGATAGAAAACAAAGGAGATATCAAGAATAGTTCATTCTGAAGTCAAGGATGGATAATTTAATCTCCCATGAACATGACTACATTGAAGCGCCTTTGATCTTCTAGATGAGTATCTGAATTCTATAGGATGAAGTTGGAACAAGATTTAAGAATATGTTTGGATGATCTACGGGGTTCTATTTTGGTACCATTAAGTGAAAATAAATGAAAATGAGAAAATGTTATTTTAAATAAAAATCAGATGAGGTATGATTTAAATTTATTTTGTTATATAGTTTATTAAGTTTAAATTAAATATATTTCCGTAAACACTTCAATAAAGGTACGGTTATACTATATTTTATGTTTTGACATAAATTCAAAATAATAATTTTTACCTTTTAAAATCCCTAGGTTCTAACAAAAAACTTTCCCTTGACCTATAAAAATTGATGGAAAAATTCCCCATGATAAACACATGTCCGTCAATAAATTGGGTGAATATTTAGGAACATTTCATCTCTATAGTAACCCATTCATGTGTTTAGTTTAGAAAATATTTACAAAAATAAATTCAAATATATGTGATGAAGGATAATTTTTGTGTGGTAAATTTTTATTATCCATGGGAGGATTAATTAATTGATAATGGAATGGATAAAAATAAGGGAGAATTTAAAATGTATTTTATTAAGGAGGCATGATAACATTGGGTACCTTGGGTTTTGAATTATTGGATCTCGTAGGCTTGGGATTTCAAATTTCATTGTTATTGTGTTTGATGCGAAGTTGTCTAGGTGTATGAGTCTTGGGTGTGGGGTTACTAATTGAGCATATATTTTCATTATGTTTTCATTAAATTTAAATGATCTTATCCAAAACATTTTTTAATATTTAGTAAAATTGAATTATTTTTTGTTACAGGAAGATTTTGGGAATTATTTTCAAAATAGATCAAATCATTATTTTATGGGTTTTTAGTAATTCTGAAATTCTCACTACAAGACATGAATTAACATATGACTTTGATAAAAAATAATTTTTAACATATAGTAAATTATTTCCAGTTATTTCGAGAATTTTTTATATCTTTTTAAAATTTTTATAACATTTATTGACATTCTATAAGTCTTTTCAAAATCGTAAGACATTCGATTCTACAATTCTTAAATTTCATAATAATTTTTCTCATATGAAAATTTTCCTCATGTATGAATTTTCCTTGATTTTATATGAATTTTTGAAAATAATAATACCTTTATCTAGATGTGGAATGAGTTTTACCCAATATCCATTAAGACTTTACTGCCCTTTGATAGTCTAAAACAATTTATTACTTATATAATCCCATAAAACATTAAATGCATTATCACATTAATTTTTTTCTAGTATGACTTCAAAAACTGAGTTTCTATGACATTTACAATCCTTTGGACTTTAGAAATCCAAAAAAATAGACTTCTTATAAATTATTTTAAATCATATAGATTTCTACCACATGATTTTTTTTGGAATGGGAGTAGAAGAAGATTAATAATACAAGTTGATTAGAATTACCAAGAAGGAAACCTTAATGAATATTAAATCCACTTCCAAATTAAAAAGCCTTATAGTGTGGAGATTTTTTATTACATCATGGATGATAAAAAATAATATTACATACTATAAACTGAACAATTTTATCTTAAATTAATATTTATAATTTCATAGTAAATATTATGAACAAACTCATTTATCAGCCACATGATTTACTTTAAAGGAGAGATGAATACTCAAATGTCATGCATTGATGTTAAAGAGAAATTAATGATTTTAATTCATGAGAATAACTCATAAAAACAAGTATTGGATTATAATAGAGTCACTATTTCCACCTAGGGGATGATTTTGAAGGCTTTTTCATGTTCTTAAAGGATATCCTTGTTTGATTTGGAAGTTCTCACCATTACAAATACATTCCCTCTGTTTTGAGAATGATATAAGAGATCAAAATAGAAATGATAAGGATAATGAATTAGAGGACCATCTAGAAACACATGAATACTAGATTTCTTGGTATTTGGGTATGGATAAAGGAATAATGTAAATTATTGTTTATCTATCCCTATATAGAAAAATTTATAGGCAGGTGTGGATAGTGGATACAAGAAGGAATTTCTTTATGATTATTCTTATTCCAAGGTAATATTATTTATATTCTTGGAAACCCTATTTTTAAATTGAATAGATAATTTTATATCTAAAATGATCATTCCTCTAATGTATTTATTGTGTTAATCAATGTACTAATATTAAGCAGTTGTTCATTTTTAAAAAAAAATTATGCAAGGTCCTACCTTTGATCACATTATTTCCATTAAATGTTAATTTCTTAGAGGTAATTGAGCCATTGGATCACTTAAATAAGAGGATATGCCACCATAATAAGGTCATGGAAGGATTTATAGGAAGAATTTAGTTTCCATACAGAGTTATTTGGGTGAACATTGAGAAATTCAATTCTATTATCCTTAATGATAAGAAATAAAAAAGTGAGTTATGGTTAAAACATGTTCAATACTATTTTTTATTTTTCGTATTTCAGAAATTTTTCAATCAAAATTTTCTTTTCTTTCAATAACTATTTATTTCATTAATTTTAATCGCATTTTTTTGGTTTGATATGAATGATTTTGTTCAATAATTCCAAATCTAATTTTTTTAATGACATTTACAAGAAACTAAAAGTAATAGTTTTGAAAATTTACTTACATCCTCTTTAAGAGGAAACCCTACGATTAATATATTTTCATTCCTTGGGGATAAATTATTTAAAAGGGATCCACTATAAAATCCCTTCCATTAGTAAAGAATATGGAGTTTTATTGTGATTGACGCTGAAGAGACTGATAGTTAAAAGGGAAATTATTTAAAAAAGTACCCAATTTAAATTAATATCCATAAGAGTATCATGTTATTTAATTTTGGTTATCCATTAGAGTTTTATTATAATTTAAAAATGAAAATTTAATGGAAGATCAATATTTAATGTGTCTGAATGGTGAAGAATAAAGCTGAAGATGATCAAAAGTTGATATGGTGAGAGATGATGATAACATCTGTTGTTATAAACGTAATTGTGTTATAGTATTTCAAAAAACATTGACTAATTTGAATGAAGTTCAAGATAACTAAATTTTTATAAAATTGTGAGAAACAATGAAAAATAAATAGGAAGGTGAATCTAATGTTTAATTTTTTTGAGTTATTTTAAGTTGTTCTTTCAATTTGTTAAATTCTCATAAGACTTAGTGGCCATATGGAGTGGTAATTAAAAAATTAAGATAAATGTTATCTAAATTGAAACATGATATAAAACATTCCCATATTAATGAAATGTATTGTATTAATAAAATTAGAACATCAAAATATTTTGAGGAATGTGTGATTTAGTTAGATGTTTTGAATGTTTTAGATTAGGGATAAAAAATAATGAGTAATGTGGATGAAAAGAATGAACTAGAGGTAAAATTATAATTAAATAGTTTTTAGAGTTCAATGAGGTATTATAATGTTAGAGAACCGGTATATATCTTATATTTTATGTAACACATATGTAAATCAAATTTTAAGGTGAAGCTGTTATTCTGGACTTTAAGATACCAAAATCATGGAGTTAATGTTATGCTTCTTCCTATGATTGAGGAAAACGGAGCCCAACATACATGAACATGAAATCATTTTATATGAATATTTATTAAATTACAGAATAAATCACTGCCAAAATCCATTTTTTAAGTGCCTTTATAGATTAACAATATTATCTTCTCATATCATAATACATGTTCAACATTTTCCCCAAGAATCATCATAAATGATACTATTATAGAAATATCATACATAATAATTCTCTTCATCTCCTTGAGAAACATAAATATATGAAAAGGGCAATCTTAAACACTATTTAAGGATAAATATAGGGTACCTTGATCAAAAATAAAAAGTGATCATAATACAAACATGTTTTTATGAGAATATAATCATGGTAAATTAATTTTACATTAGGGAATCCTACCTAATAAAACACAAATCATAACTCATGAATCATTGTATAAATATTTCATCAAAAAAGCTGTGATTCATATTAGTGTAAAAAAAGAGTCAATAATCATTATCTAATTATATGAACATCATAGAAATATCTGAATAAAGATATCATGAAATAATTTTTCGTAATATGGTGAAATATTCATCATATTTGTCGAATGACATAGGCATGTGGTGTAATCATAAACATAGACAACTCTTAACATTATTTTAATATCAATAAGGTAAAATATTTACATTTTGGACATATCAATAAATCAAGTGATTAATATTGTGAAAATTTCATAATATCCTATGCTTAATATTATGGAAATATCAATAGGGTCTATTCTTAAAAATAGAAAACATTCAATATGGTTGATGTATAAGATTATAAATATTTAAGTAAAATTTTGCCTAAAATTTTGAACATTTTAATAAGGTAAAAATAGTAAATTTTTAAAATTGAAATAAGATCTATTCTTAACATTGTTATCTCATGAGACAAATAACATTAACCAACAAATAATAGGGATATAACAAACCCACACATCACATAATGATAAATTATACATATTTCAGCCACAATAACTGGAAAACATTAATCATATCATTAAATATTAATTAAACCATGGGAAAGTAATGAGTTTCATGAAAAAATCCAAAATACATTCTCATAGGCCATCTAAATAAATAATGTTGATGGTATCATTAGATGAAAACCCTAGTGAACAACAAGAAACATTATTGGATGGTAACCTAAATAGAAAAAATATTTATAAGACCACTAGAAAATTTCATTGAAATAATGGCACTGAATAGAATTTATTTTCAAAATAATTTCTAAGAAAAACATTCCGAAAAGATGAGAAAAAAATTACTTTATAAGTACAATAATCCCTAGATTGGGAGATTTATTAAAAAAATGATTCAAAAGAGGGAAAAGAAATTTATGTGAGAAGTGTTAATTTTTTTTACACATTTGTAAATAAATATAATGTTTTTGGAAAATGAACCTACAATAAATGTTCCTCCCCATGTATGTACGAGTGTGAAAATTATTGAGGAAATTTGAAATTTCAATTTTTATGTGCCGACCATTTTTATTAATGGGATTAAAAATCACATTCTGAGAGGTAGAAAACATTTAAATGAAGTTTTATGATATTATATATGTATTCTAGGGGTCATGGGGGCTCAGGTGAGCCTTATGAGAGGTCAAGTGGCTATTCTATCCAAAAAAGTATAAAAACACTCATCCTTCAGTGGGGTATAACAGTAGAAGCTAATACTACAAGTAGCAATCTAGGGGTATTTAATGGGTGAATACATACATTTATCCCCTCCAATTTTAAATGTGGTCAAACCCCTTACCCTCATTTGTTACGTGTAAGATGGATGAGCCCCTACCTCATCTTCTATGGGTTTCCCATAGTTTGTGTTTTTTGGCACTGATCCCTAGAGATTTCAGGTATGATTCTGTCCTATTATACCTTAATTCATCTACTCAACCTCTTGTCCAAAGTTTTTAGTTATTCATTTAGTGATTTCAAGTCGATTCCACTAGAGTATGGTGGAATTAACTTATTATCATTGGGATATCATGTGTATATCATATAGAAGACCCTATGATGATCTATACCCATTGTCCTCTGTCATTTTGGATGAGGTAAGCCACAATGTTGATTTTCCTTAGGTTACAGATCCAAATAAGATTAAATTGGTAAATAAATTATCATTTCCATTAGGTTATTTTTCATTGCTTCTGTAGGGGATTTCCTTTAAATACATTAGTAGATTGTTCATTGATAATTAAGTCTAGGTATGTTTCATTATAAATTTTATAAAGGTTTCCCTTGGTATTAATTATTTTTGTAAGTGTATTGGTGTAGTTAGTTTAGGATTTGGTTCAGAATAAGTCTAGTATCATGTCATGGATTTTTGGAGAGTATTTAATCATGTTTGAGGTGTGACGAGGGTGATTGATATGATTTATGAATATATGTAATATTTATTTTTTTATATTTATTGAAATTGTTTACATAAATTTAATAATTAATTATAAATTATTTATAATTAATTGTGGGGTTTTTTTCTCTTAGGGGATTAGTCTTTTTCTGATGGATAAGTTGGCTTTGAAAGCCTCAAATAGAGTTTTTAAGATGATATAAAATGGGGATTTTCTATGGATTGTGGTAGTTGGACTTTCTGTGTATACTCTAGGTTATTATGAATTTATTTGTATCAATGTGGTATGTGTGGCCCCAACACATCGGGTGGTAGGCATCTATAAAAATATTTATAATGTTTAATAAAAACTGAATCCTAAGATTGAGTTGTAAAAATTGTTGAGGTCCCCAGTGTGCCCTGTTGAAGTAGCTAGTAAAATAATATAATGATGGACGAATATATAACATAAACCATGTTTTTTAAGATACATGAACCTCGTGAAGGTGTGATTAAAACAATGTTAAATGAATCTAATATAGTTTCCCTAGTATAGGATCCCTCACACACCTACATGTGAGTAAGCATGTGGGATATAGTCGATTGGCCTTAGTAGGCATTAATATATCATGAATGGGTTTTCTAATACCCTCCCTTATGATGTAAAATTTGAAACTAAATTAGATAGACTATATAGCCTGGTATGAACGTCATGATCACCTAGAACAATCAATATCATTGAGATGACCATTGGTGAAGTGATCCTCCCCTAGTGGGATGTGATTATAGGGGTGGTTAGACCCTATAAGGAATGGTAGATGAATCAGGTGTTTGGGTTGACATAGGATACCAAAGAAAGGGAATGGTATTAAAGACACCTCCCTAGTGTGACTTTTCTAGGTGTCTAATAAGGCATTGATAAGATCTAGTGATCCCTATCTTGTTCCCTTGTGGATTGTGACCCAATAAAGATGGTGAATATAGGAATAGGTAGTGATCGCTATAGATTTCACCTTAAACCATGTTTCAATGATGTGAGATTAAGGGGTTTATAGATTGAGTGGATGGATCTCGGAGTTTATGAAGACCCTACCTTATTTTATTATGTCACTCTGTTAGTTTTTTTGCAGCTATAGATACCCTGACGTGCTCCTTGTGACCTGACCAATGGGTTTGATGAGATGTGATTGTGACATTTTGGATGCCAAATGGTTCTTCCTAGGAAATTAATTTTCAACCTTATATGATATATGACTGAGGTTATGACGTCATCATGGAATCCTAGATATTCTTCATGGGATTTAATTTCTGAGGCACATAAGAAAACCTAGGATGAAGAGATTCAACCACATGTCTATATAGGATTCCCTAGATTCCAAGAGTTCCTAGGATTTCTAGAATGCCTATGACCTAATGGATTAGGATTAAATTTTTTTTATTAGTGTTATGAGACTCTAAGTTCACCCATAGGATTTGTACAATCGATATTGATTACATTTTTTATATTTATTTGGGATCCCCAGTGTGCTATGAATCTAGGTGATTGGAATGTTTACCTAGAGTAGATTATGATCAGTGATTTATTTGGGCACCTGGGAACTAGATTCAAGTATATTTATATGGATTTTAGAAAGATATATAGGAATCTTTGGAACTAGTTATTGGGAAACTAAAGATGATATATTTGGCCGTTTGAGCTTGATTGTATAAGGATGCATGGGTAACTCCTCTGATGCAATGTGATACCTAAGTAGTTTCATAATTACATGACATACTTAGATACATGCCAAATCATGATGAAGACGGTATGATTTATTGGGGACATTGGATCTAGATATCGATTGTGGTTTTATTATTTATTATTTCAACACTTATTTATTTATTTTAAAAAAGTCACTTGAAAATACACCACATTTTCTTATTATGTATGAAACTACATTGGTGGTTCCCTAATAGTTATATACATAAACCCTACTCTGGTAGCCATTGATTTTTGGTACCCAAGCCTTTGGATCACATAACAAATTAAAAAAGTTAGGAAGATAATCGATATGGTTTTAAGGATCAAGCTGAGTAGCTCATGGTTTAGTAGAGACTCAGATTTAGGTGAGGTATAGGGATATAATAGGGGATATTGTTCTTTTATTTGTATTATATTATTATATCTTAAATAATATATGTGATTTTTCTAATGGGTTTCAATCCCTATATGACTTTATGTTTTCTTTATTATAAATTATTATGGTTTTTATGTTCAATTTATCCTACATTCTCTTATGTATATCATTGATGTACGATACTTGATAATTTTAGCTATTACTACTAACTCTGATTAGGGGGTATAGTCACTTTAAGCTACTATAACAGACCCTCACATCTATTTAGAATCAACTAGAATATGTGGTGGTTCACCTAAGGTATTATAACATAACTATTCTATGACACAGATTGTGTGGCCTCTAGGTCAAGGATTTTACAAACATGTATGAAAGTAATATTTATTTATTTATACTATTTAGGGTTATGCTAGGAACATTCCTTATGAATTTATCATATCCTATGATTGAAATTGGGTTGGTGCTTTGACATCACCAGTTTTTATAGAAAAAATAGGTTACATGGGGATTACCTTCTAGTTATTAATGTTCAATGTTATGATCGTGTATGAATTTCACCTAATGTGAAAAAGAATTGGTTTTGTATTTTATGATTTATTTTTATTTTTTCTCTTGTCCTGTTATAAGAGCCCAGTTTCAATGAATTGTTTTGGCACATGGAATTCACATGACATTCACAATCCTTTATATGATTTTTATCACTAATGATAGGTCCATTTATTCAACGTGTAAAAAAATCCATATTGTGAATTATCATATAAGTTCATTGTGTAATAATAATCATCTAGAATTAGAAGTATTTTATTCTTATAAAAATTCAGGTTGATCTATGATGAGGATATATATGATGAGGAATATGATATCCCTCTACATACGGAATGCATAATATCCATTGTAGGTCTATAAGTTCATATTAAACATTTGGGTCTAAAAAGTTCATACAAAATTTGAGAAATATATCAACAAAATATTGGGATATAGAATCCAAATTATCAAAATAAATTGTTTAATAAAAGTAGTAATGTATGTTATACTAAAAGACAATCATCTTTTTCCACATAGATAATCCAATATGAAAATCCCATTCCTATTACAAATGATTTTTTTAACATGAGGTGGTGACTCCACGCTGGCCAAAAAAATAATATTCACATCCTAAGATGGTAACTCCATGACCCTATAAATAAGAATAATTTTTAGTTTGATGAGGTCATTCTATTCTATCGACAAATTAATGTCTTTTTTGTGATGAATTAATTTCTCCCATAGTATAACATTAGATATGATATGCTATTGGAAAATATAAGAAATTAGTTACTCTTCCACCACTAATAAATTGATGGTTTCCCAATGAAAATGGAGTAGATAAGGATAGAGTATAAAATTCATAGGTGATCCAGAGTGACTAAGAGAACTAAATCCCATTTCAGAAATCCCAGTGTAAAACATAGGCAATTCCCTCATGATAAAGGAAAGTGAAATCCCCTATAGAAGGAACTGTAAATTAAATAGAATTTTATTGAAAATGGGATATCATAAAAATAATTCCTTATGTGAGGGATCCTCTATTGAAGATAAGTGACCCCTTTTCAATATCCCCTTATCAATTTGTGAAAACAATACTCGTAATCGGGTATCATTAGGGTATTTACGTTTATAATCTCACCAAACTCTTTATGTGAAGAGTTTATATTCATGTCATACACTCCATAAAGTATTAAAATGATTGTCTCTGTCCAATCCCATGACCCAATGAAGTCCTAAACAAGACCTCTTCCAGATATCCATACATGTGCGATCAGGGTATCAGGCACAACATAATGTCCTACATTGATCAAGAATTCATGTGGTAAGAGACCTCCCTCAATTTTTCTACCCTATAATTGGTTCCCTAGGGATTTTCAAAGTCATTAATTCCCATTGTAATAGGGATCTTATACTTTGAGGATATTATGAGAGGATTCTTGGTTCAGGAAGCAACAATCATCACATGCCTGCACCCATAAAGGTGAAGAGAATTTGGCATTATATATGAATTTTTCTTCCTAAAAAATTACAAGTATGTCTCATTTTAGGGTTTATAAAAATTAAGGAATATGATAATGGGAAACATATATCATTCTTCTAGACTATCCCATCATAACCTATTCCTTTCCCTCATCCAGTAGCATGAAAAGAGAAAATATTAGTTGGCAATCCCTCCTGAAGTAATCCCCTAGCCTTTCTTTTAAGGATATCGTACTTCAATTTTCTACCTTATTGATACCCTCATCATGTTATAGATGATGAATAAATTATCACTTTCGTATTCCAATTTTGGGCAAGTCACTTACCATACATTATTACATGACATGTATATCTTAATATATTTCTATTTTGTCACATTGAGGATGAGTCACGTTGGATTAGTGATCCCTAGTGACCATTACATTAGCATAGTCAAAATACATATTATGATGTGAACCATTTGTAATTGGTAGCTATTCTAAAATACATGCAATTTGTTTCCCATACTAATGTCATTCATAGGAATAATCCCTACAGTTCAAACCCAACGCCATTAATCCATCCTTATTGATCCATATCCTTGAGAATATTATACCCTGAATAGAGGGATATATTATGCCCAGGACCCATCATCTCATCCCTAACAACCCATATTCCTTGTGAGAGTCTTATTAAAATGTATATATTCAGTGTAAGATAAACCAGATCTCATCGATCCATAATCCTTATGGGATCAACCATAAAGGGATGCTAATTCCAAATCCCCATACTAGCAATTTCTAGAACCAATATTCAATGATTTTCTCATTGGGTGATGTTAAACTAAATGGACTGGCCCTTGTAAAATTAACATAAAAGGAAGGTCATGTCTAGTTATGTGGTACTAAATTACATGGTTCTTAATTTCATTTGAGAGGATGTAAATGAAGCTCTTTTCATGGGCCTGATACCAACATTGAAAGAATAATCATCTCTATGGACAATCATAAAATACAGAGCTCCCAACTATGTGGATTAATACTAGCATCAGAAAATAATAAATGAAATGAAATATAATACCTTTTAAAGATAGGTATAGTACCATTTAAAGATATCCTATACTACATGTTTATGGTTTTACAACATTACACGTTCAAAATTTATTTATAACGAAAGGGAAATCATTCCTTCACTTTGGATTTGGGAAGGATTCATGAATATGTCATAAATATTTAAGAGTATACTAGAGTAGGAAATAATTCCCTACAAAAGGCTGTGATGATTCATACCTCCCATCCCCGAACAATGTTAGATCCTAATCATCATTGAAAAAATTACCAATGGTCACATAAATTGTGAATTTATGCATGTGATGTATCATGGATCCATGCTTTTTTGGGTGTTTCGAGTTCCACGAATATAACCCATTATAAATTTCCCAAAAAGGGGTTTGAAAATATAATGGAAAAAATGATGTCAATCTATCACTAAAAAAATATCTACATATCCCACACACCAAACATGTTCAACATACATAATTTAATGAAGAGAAATTAGTCCCAACATGGATCATTTAGTGTAATCAACCATTCATGTGACTGATTATTGGTGATGCGACACTGGTGAGTTTTGTTGTTTTTTTTATATCCCTAGTAACATCCACCTGAACTCCCTCTAATCCAAAATTGCATCTTACTATAAATATAATAACATACATATCTTCCATCACATGAGTTGGATCCTCATCCAATTTGAGGATAAAGACACCCACCCAACATCTTCAATTCTAGTTGTCAAATATACTAATATGGGATTACCATCTCAACAGTACAATCCCAACACTTGAAGATGAATGAAAATATCTCGGGGACATGAAGAAAAAATGATCATATACTCAAATACTAATAGTTATTTAGAATAATGTGACATCTATTTCATTTTAAAATCATTTCATGAGACTATTCTTAGAACACAATAATATATTCCTACCATATATTAGGGAGGTTGATCTACAGGTAGATATAATCCTCATATCATCAACACAATAGTCATGACAGGCGGATCCTTCTAGTACTTGTTGATACCAACTCTGTATGGTGTAATACCCTTAGTCTACAGTGGATAACACCCAGTAATCCCCAACTCAGTTCAGCCTAGTATGATCAACTAGAATAGCCTTCCATGGGTAGTGGATGACCACAAATTTTGAGTTGGACTACGTCCTCACTCTCAATGAATATTCCTTCCAACATACAATGGTGGAAATATGTGATAAAGAATATAGTCCTACACATTATAATTAAGTATTCCATAACATATTTTTTGCATCGAATGATATTTTTCAGCAGATCATGAAAAAAATAGGGGGAATAACCATGTCTCCACCCTCAAATATGAATACCATTAGTATATATATGTAGAAATTGCAGGATAAGAGCATGAAAATAACCCTAAAATCACTAGATAATGGAAATATAGTTCTATTAAAATTAAAAAAAATTCCATCATATCCTTGAATATATAGTGTGGAAGGCCTATTACCCTACCTGAATTCTTCCAAACTATGAAAATATCTCGAGAGATGTAATTTTAGTTCGGGATTGAAAACGTAACCAGACAATCTGCATCAAGGTTTCTGAACATTATCATGAAAATGTTACTAAAGATAAAGAATATATGAAATACCTCATCCATGATTGTCATATAATAATTCCCACAATAAATGGATGATAGAATCATACACAGGTTCCTATTACAACTAGAGATTATCAAAAAGCTTCAATGGCCACTCTATGGAATGCACATACCCCTTCCAAAACTCTATAATTTTTTGGAATATCCCAACAGCAATGTGTGATTCATTATTGTGTTCTCCTATATAAAAAAGTTATTAGACACAAAATGATACTTTGACCACCTGATGAAGAGAAACTAAAAGAAATAACACTAAGGGTGGTAAAAAATTCATAAGGATGACCATGATCTTACTCAACTTAATGAGAGCATTCTTGAAGTTACAAAACACATATCATTGAACTCATAAGAGCATATTTATCCATTACCAATTCAAGGAAATAATTTTTGTATTTTCAAATTTCCTCCTAACAACATTTCTAATAGTGGATCCGGAGGTCATCCCTAGTTTTCCCACATTGAAGGACACATTTATGGATATACTATTATTAATCATGAGAGTTCTTCTTGTGATGTGTGCAGAAGAAACCCTCATTGTGGTCAATCGATGTGATGAGAAGATGGTCCTCCCCTTTCATTTTTCCACACTAAATTTCCACCCCACAATATATGATATATGATTCCTATCTATGGTTAGACATTAAGCAATGATGGTAGTCACCTCAATGATGGTTATCAATACAAAGGTCATCTCTAGTGATATATCATTTTCAAAATAAGGGCCTTCCATAATCAAAATAATTATGTGGAAGCCCTCATATCATTAGGAACATAAGAAGATGAAATAATCAAAGATGAAAACACTCTTACTCAATAATAACATATCCCTTGGAAGTGATAAATTTGCAAACCTCATGTGTATAAATAAAATTCTACCACAATAGAGGAGATTCCCACAAATCCTGCATCCCCTAATATTGTTTATGGGAAATGAATACTATGGAAATACTAAGTGGAATATTATCTCACATAATTCAATAGAAATATATTTATTATGATAATAACAAAAATACAAAAGGCAATATAATACTCATGTTTTGGACCATAGACACACATTAGAATGATGTTTTGAAGACTATGACTGAAAATGAATATAGGAAATGTTTTTAAATCTCTAGATGAATCACTGATATATGAATGAAAAATCTTTCCGTATGAAGTATATAAGATTTATTTCAAGACAATAGAATAAATTCATCATCATATATACTTGGATACTCTCTCTTTTGTATGATTTGTGAGGATATTTAATAAACATGTATTAATGCTAAGTGAAATGTACATCTATTGATGATTGATTCCCCACCAAAAATCTATATTATGGGGTGGGGAAATCATGAATAATTGCATTTAACATAACTCTATGATCGGAAAACCCCATGAAATGTAATATTATTCAATGTTATTTTGATCTTACTTTATGAAGTAGGATTAGCCAACAACTTACGGTATTCTCAGTAGGAATTGTCCTTCAACAAATATCAGAAGCATCGGTACTGATGAGAGTGATCCATTGAAATAATCTTTTACAAAACATCATAAAATATTGAGAAATACTCTCTCTTAAGTAATGATACCCAAAAAATAATATCAGTTCTGTCAGATTTTGGTAGTGCATGATCATACCATACGTTACACCCACTCTACCTTGAAAAATGATCAACAATATCAAGAAGGAAGCTACAATAGTTGTTTTTATGAAAATATCTGGGAAATCCCAGCCAGAATGGATAGGTGAGTTCCTAACAAATCCACCTCCATTGAGGCAACTAAATGATTATAGAAATGTTTCAAAACTGGATAGTGAAAACCCCAACCCACAAGGCTAGGTAAATTTTTACCTAAACCACCTCCGTAGTAAAATTTTATCTTTTATCATTTACGATATGTTTTGAAAAATTATTTTTGAAAACATGACTCATATAGTTACCCATCATTATCACCAGGAATGCATAAAATAAAGTTTCATAGGTATTATCTCCCAATTTCTCTTCAAAAAGTCTCTTGAGTAGAAAAATTGAAGAAAAGGGTACACAATATAATGCTAAAAAGTTAGAGAGACCAGTATAAAGAACTAATTATCCTGAATATCATGTACTTGACAATGGATTCCTTAAGGGATTCCAATCCTTTTAACCCCCCCAATGTTTATGAGATGATTTCTTTTAATTATTAACAAGTAAATGTCATCAGTAATGGTCTTGAAATCATATAGAATATGAATCCCATGTTGGATAATGAGAGAAATATGTTTCCATTCTAAACATTGTCCACACCAAAAATAACTGGACATGGAATGTGTGCCCAAAATCAATGTCTTTCTAAAAAAATTATACACCCTAGAATGTTTATACATAACCTACTAGGTTAGAATTAGGTAATGAAAATGGTCAGCAATAATGACATAACACCCTCTACTCGAGGATGTCAAACCTCTCACACTTGAGGAAATATTTTCATAGTGGTATACAGAGATGATGGAGAAAATAAAACTAAAAAAGTACTTATATAAAATATCCCAATTTGATATGTTCTTAAATAAGAACCTCATCCTACCCTCCATGTGGTGTTCTCTCATTAGGAAGAACCTAATTATCTAATAGAAGAAGTGATATGTAACACTCTAAATCTAGTATGTAGACAACCAATTATTCAAAAACCATTGATATTAGGGTTTTATAATTCCCCTCAATTAGGGAATAAACCATAAATATTTAAGAAGAATTATCAAAGTTTATCACATGAAAGGAAGATACATAGAGAACCACCATATCTATCTCCACCCATTGAGCACCTATTTAAATACATATTTTGTCAAAAAACCCTTAATTGGTCATAACCTTTATAAATTATTTCAAAACTAGATTTGGAAGATTTGAAGGATGATGTGATGTAGTATAGTTGGAGAGTAATCCTTACCCTTATGAGGTAGTCAGAATTCTTTCCCCACCGATTTTTTGGAATCCAATGATTCTGATATTAAATAAATCAGGGGATCCATAATATAATCTGATGATTTTCATGAATTATTGATATACCTTGATGGGAGCCCTTGATCAGAAAAAGTATACAAACATAGGTGTTTCACTCAAACCTTATAGGGACCATCCCTCATATGGTATACATCTTTTGATGCTAGTTTAATCAATAGATGGAAATACCTCCACTGATAATTTATTTACATATTCATCTCTACAATATTGAAAACAATGATCCATGAACTATAAAATTTCAAATAGAGAGGTAAAGAGTGATTCTTCAATTCTATTACTCATTTGATTGGTTTAAATGATTCCATAAACCGATAATTTCTTCTATAATATTTTTTGGGTCCCTATATTGAGAACATCCAGTACAAATTTTAAATTATGCTCATACAATTAAATTATCTATGTGGGTTTTAAGGACTTTCTATATATGGAAAAAAGTTGGATTATTTGGTTAGGTGAACAAAAGACCTGTCTTGACCAATGTTGGTATATAAAAAAAATAGAACATTCTAGGTGGAAATTTTGACCATTACACAGAATCTAGCTCATACTCCGACTCCATCTCTAAATCCCATTCCATATCACATGAAACCCCCTCATGAAAAGAATCAACATTAACAATACCTTCTATTGGGATGATATATGGGATTAGAAACATCTCCAATTAGATGACTATTAGACTAATGTTTAATATTTTTGAGGTGAACAAGTTCTTATATACTTCCTAGAAGCCATGGAAAATAATTTTAAAAATATAACAGATACCAAAAGTCTGAATTAGGGTGTCCACAATGGCCATAAAAATTATTTCTCCATTCATCGAACATTAGGTAAAACTGTTCAGAAATGAATTTTTAGAGACACTCAATTGCAGATGGGTAATTCTAGGAAGGTAATTGTCGGTAATCCAACAACACAAGTTTCATGTGTTTCTATTACAACTATTTAGGTAGAATATTAATACTAGAATGTTATTAGTAAATTTGTATATATGTATAACGATTGTAGAGCTATAAATATGATCAATTAGAATCCTGATATCCTTATGGAAGGGTTAAACTAGTCAATTTGTCCCCTGATATCATATTTTTATGGTGTAACAATCATCATTGACACCAAAATATTATAGGATAAAATATTCTAGGAAATGAAATTAAATGAAACCAATTCATTTGTTTAAAGATAAACCTATACCAATACCTTATTAAGTCCCAACACTATACAAATCCATGACTAAAATCCCAAGAGGACATGCATCATCCAACAAAATGGTACAATGGGAACCGCCCCAAAAAAAATAACCCTAATAATATTTAGATGAAGGCATTATCACTGGATCTATTAAATCCATTCTTTTAATGGACTCCTTATATAATGATAAGTATTAAAATGAAACTATGTTCCCCATACCTTGTCAGAGATCCAAATAATTAGTTCATAGAACCTGGTGAAAAATTATAAGATATAGATAAGGGCATGCTAAATATTTTGGTCACATCTATGACCAAGTTATATATGTGGATAAAACCCCTTGGATAGGCACTTAAATGGGATTGGAAAAACTAGGGAGGCACCCATGCATTTCTCACGATTCATCCAAATCCATATACTTTGGATGAAACATTGAAAAGTGTTTTACAGTACAATATTCCCTATAATGTGGGAAGACTAAGTTGGCCTAATAAATAAACAATTATAGTGCATATAAATTCTTCTAACACATCAGAACTATTTAAATCAACACATCATATCCTAATTTTCTTGATTTCTAGAAGCCTCTTATCAGAAAATGTAGATCATTGGGTAAAAACATGAAATCATAATGTTTTTTTCCATATACCCATCAAAAATTTCAATCATGGATGAGATTAATTTAATTATAGATCTCTAGAATAACTTGTAAAAGATTTTATAAAACCCCCTGAGTTCTAAAAAGAGATTACTTATATTGATTTTTATCACTTAAAGACCAATACTATGGACTATCTTGTAGTTATTTATTTTATAGAGTATGGTATGGATAAAGTTACACATGGAAACCTCACACCCTTGTATATATTTGGAATGTTAGAAGAAATTAAAATTCCCAAATCCTTCATCGATAATAAATTGGGGATCAATATCATTTTAGCAAAAAAAAATCCTTTTATTGGGTTGTAGAGAAGTATACTTTTACACTTCTCCTCTCACACTTCAAGGTTAGGGAAAGATTGGGACCCCCAAACAAAATCCAACCTATAGTTCATTTTGGGGAATGTGTATCTAAGAATGAATTCTTGGTTTTCCAGAAGGATACTCCTTTCACTGTTCTAGTAGGGTGTCATTGGTTTTAAAAACATTTAGAGGTCCCTTCACCATACCATCCATGTCTCAAATACACTATCTACAAATAAAAACATTGTATGATGATAATTATATATTAGAATCCTGTGAATATCATCACATCGATGATAAATTTTGACAGAGATCAGGGAAACAACCCATGGATAATGGGGTCACATAGGTTACCACAACAAACAATCTAGAAGAGCCCATGGGAAACCCATTTATAGAGATTAGTAATTAATACATGATATCCAAAAACTAGACCTAAAAAATAAATTTAGAGTTTACTATGTACTCAGAAACCATCAAAATATTAATTATGATAACTATAAATAGCATATTTAATACCCAAAAAATGTAAACACTGTAGGTGAAAATTCCCTTTCTTTCCCATATATCATTATAAGACCCCTATATCAATAGCCGATTCAGATGGAAATATCACATCATCAATAGAGAGTGAGGAGGCCCCTAATTGATTTACCAATTATTAGAGTATTTTCTTTTCATAAAACTCTATAGATTTCCTTTTATCACCCATCCCCCATTAGATTGCTATGAAGGTGGATATAGAAGAAGAAGAGGTCCTAAAAGATTCCCCTATAATATTTTATAATGATGTCTCTACAATTTTGATGATCTTCTATTGATAAATCTAGGTACACAGGAGGACCAGTGACATACACTATTTTAGACAACCATTCCCCCTTGATGAAAAAAAGAAATATACATATTTTTTAAAGAATCACCAATATTATTTCACTAATAATTACACATATATTTTGGGAAATGATCACCATGTTACAACCTACCCCATTTGTTTTCAAAAAGATCACTGTAGTTTCAAGTAGGCAGCTAGAAGAATGTGTCGAACCCACACTTCCAAGGTTAATGTAGAAGTTCAAAATCAAATCAAATAGAACTTCATTAAAAGTTACCATACCCTATGTCGATCACCAATATTTTCCCATTCATGAAATATAAAGGACAGATTATAGTTTAAATCAACTCCAGGGATATCAAATGGCATTTTTTAAAGGTTTATTTCATAGTTTGGATTATAAATATCCAAATTTATCAAACTTACAACTATCAAGACCTCACTTTTAGTTATAGAGATTTAGGCTATAAAAAAATATGGATATCCCATAAAGAATAATATTTCATTTATTTTAGAGTTCCCTAAGGTGTATGCTTGTATACGATGGAGACATTCATATGGAATTATGAGCGAACCACATAACAATGTTCCATGAATCATATTTTTAAAACCACAGTGGGGATGTTGATCAAAGTAAATGCAGATTATTTTTTTGGTGAATCCCCAAATGTGTACAAAACATCTTTCTGATTCTGAGATCATTTTTGATATGAAAAGAAAACATTGATTAAATATGAATCCTTGAAATGATACTTTGATATTACATTAGGAAAATATCATGGATTCCCAGTTTTTCATCATTGCATCAAATTGGATCATGATAATAAGAAGTCTATAATTATATGTCCCCTCATCAAAACCTCAATGTGTTGAGAGGATTATAGGGACATCTCACCTACATTAGATGATATTTAGAAAATCTTGTTGGAAATTTGTTTACATTCAACATGATAATGAGAATCTTAGTCACCTATCAAGGGAGTATATATTATAGGAAGCCTTCAATGGTATCTATAAATATTTTTTCCCATGAGTATTAATGCCTAATATAGAATGAAATCCACTCATTCTTTATATGATTAACTTATAAAGATGACTTGGTGCTTTCCTAAAACAAAAAATGATGTTGGGAATGAGAATAACATCTATTAACTCAATAAAACCATTGAATACATTATGAAATTATATTCAGATATCAAGAAGGGGTTCCATGTGGTAATAATTTCAAATTAGAAACCAAGGCACAAAATACATAACCATGAAGTCCAATTGGCCTTCCATAATGATCTGCTCAAATATATCCTCAATCATCCTACTCTAACAAGACTATTGGACCCATTTGTTGTCATTTTATAACAGTTTGAAATTCATTTCATACCAAAAAAGGAAATAAATGGGAAGGTTCTATAGGAAATAATTATAGAACATCCTTCTACAGATATAATTTCACTAAATACTAAATTGTTTGGTGAAGAAATTTATTCTATTCATGATTTCCGAGAGATATGGGAGATTAATTTTGACATAACATCTATTAGTCCAATAGGAAATAGAATAGAATACCCCAAAATCAACAATTTTAACTTTGGAGACATACTTATCTACCCAAAATAAGTAGTTTTAAACAACTATTTCTTATTTATATATGAAGTGCAAAAAATGATGGAGAATATCATGCCCTCATTACTAGTTTAGATCTACCCCTATAAATACTAGGGGACAACATAAAGGTCATAGGTGATTAAAAGTAGGTAAACATGAAAATAAAAAGTGATTTTTCTTTTATAATGAAACAATTAACCCCATTATTGACTTTTTTTGAGCGTTTATGGTGAAATTACACTCAGAGAAAATCTTAACTCGCATCATATTATAAAAAATTCATAGATTGGTGCATTAGTAAATGTAGTTATGGCCTTAGAATATCCAAACTAGGATGAATAAACTATAAGTATTTTTCAATACTAAATTTTGTCACCACTCATTGGAAACAATAAGGAAGAGCTCAATGATATAATTTAATTCCAAAATCTAATATACCATCAAATGGTTGGATGATTCCCATTTTAAACTACTAACAATGGTCTTTTATTTTAGATATATAATTAAACGATAAAGAGTGATGGTAGGTAGTCAAATTTACTCTTTATTATAGCCTAAATAAGTAGATGTTCCTATATAAATGATTATTTGATTGATTTCTCCTCATATTAATTAATTTATTAAAAAAATATTTATGTTATGTAATAATTACACACTATCTCTAGTGGTGAATATCATTTAGGGATCATGATTTCTCATCTAATCAGTATACATGAGTATTTATATCCTTTAATGGAACATGAATGCCTTGAATTCATCAAAATGTTCTATTTTTTTTCAAATACATTCTGTCATTATCCATCAACCCACAGATCAATTTCATACTTCAAAACACTCTTCAATATTGTTTCTAAAGGGGAATTGATATCATATTTCCATAACTTCAATAAACAACCATGAATTTAATGTACATCATGAGTGATATCATCTTGTTATTTAAATTAGATGATTTGATTCCCCTCATTTATGTATAGAAAAAGAACATCATCAATTTCACAAAGTTGAATATTATCACAAGATTCGGTTTCCCCCAGGAAATTTTGATTAAAAAAAACCAATTTCTATTCTTTTGAATTTTAAAAAATATATTTAGAGTATAAAATTGAGTCTAATAATTTTTATTTCAAATATGAAACTTTTAATGGTTATATATATAATTTAAATATAACTCTATGAAACATACATGAGAGAATCCTTTACAAAGAGAATAAATATTGATTCACCAAGCTTGTATATTCTTTTTGGGATTACCAAGCCACAACCCATACTAACACACTTGAAACCTACTACTAAATATTATTTAAGGCATATTAATTTCTCCCCATTGAGGTCAAATTTTCCCCACTCAATGTTGTTATGTGATATTATCTATCAGTAGATGAGTAATATGTAACGCCCCGACCCCAGCTACCCAGAGTCGGTGCATTACTTCGTAACATTGGCATGATCACAAGAAAGATCAAATCCCGAAAGACCGATTGGTTTAGTAGCCTTGGAAACACTAGATATAATCATAAAGTTTTACATTACATTTCAAAGTGAAAAACTACTACAACAACAAAGTCTTCATATCCACACTATTAACCCCTCACAATATCCCTGCAATTCATTCATAATTTACTTCTTCACTACCTGGGAAAAATAAAACATAGAAAAGGGGTGAGCTCAAATGCCCAGTAAGGATAACAATAAAGTGGAAACTTTCATAAATAAGAATAAACATTTAAGGCAATGTATAACTAAAACAAAAGCCTTTTAAATACGAACTTTCAACATGGTTTGGCATAAATAAAATGAAATAATGCCATTTACTTATTCACATGGATATTCTACTAAATGAATAATCACATGCAAAAATCAATAACCACTTTCATAATGTTGGAATGCATAATGATAAACGTTAATTTCTTTGTCTAGGCCTCATCCCAAGACCTAGGGGTTACTTCTAACCGGAACCCAACCCGGAGTGCCTCTAATAACCGGACACCAACCCGGAGTGCCTCTAATAACCGGACACCAACCCGGAGTGCCTCTAATAACCGGACACCAACCCGGAGGGCATACTTTTACCAGTCCCTAACCTGGAGGGCTTACTTTAACCAGTCCCCAACCTGGAGGGCTTACTTTTACCGGTCCCCAACCCGGAACATACTTGTTTAGCACATTCATCTGAAGAAAAGTTTGAAATATAACATAAACATTCGGATTAAAACTAGCATACGAAATGTCAATAGTTTCACCATAAACTATGAATGGTATAAAAAAGCACATCCACAGTCAAACATATCACAAAACCTTCAATACAATATAGAAGTTTTGTATTATAATAAATCAACTTCAAATAAGCGTAAAATCCATTAAAGGATGTTGACATAGATGAAATCAAAACACTTTTTAGAGAAATATCTCTTTCTATTTTTGAAATCATTTAAGAGCCATATAAAATAAAACATTTTCTTGAAAATATTCTTGTAAGCTTGTAAGGAAAGCTTTGACGATTTTATAACGGCGGAAAATAACCGCACCCGCCGTATAAGTAAAAAAAAACATTCTTATCTTAATTTTGTCGAAAAGGTTAAAAAGGACCTTGTTTTGAAAACGACGGAAAGATTCCTTTATAAACCTCTTAAAAAAAGTCAAACAAGGGTATAAATGAATTTAACCCATATTCTTGTAAATAATAAATATGTTTTGAAATACATTTCGAAGAAACATGGATGTGGATGATAAAGAAATCCCAGTAGATTATTACGTATAAACAACCTCGGATAATGAAGAGATTGTGAAATAACCCTTACCAATTCGGTAACTTATGAAATATACAACCCATGAAAGAGGTATCATACAATGAATATGTAAATACACATAAATTAGAGTGTATTACACAAAGAATATAATTATGGGTAGTACATATACCACACAAAAGGTGATGGTGGCAATATGACATAAATCTCACGGAAATAAGGAGTGAGATGAAAACCCCTTACCTTGTACTTTTCCTTGGTTGGGGTAGGTTAACCTCCTGTATAATGGTTAAATAATTGTTATTAAATTATACAAGAATCATATGCATTCATATGATATCATATATGATCTTTTAACATTGCTTTGTTAATAATATCTTAGTATTATCGTTGTTTCGGGTGTTAACTTACTCGTTTTCGTTTATATGTTTTGTTACGTAAGACATGTTTGTAAAGGATAGGTTGTATATTATTCAAATCCAGAATGATATCAATTCCTTAAACATAATTTTTAAATCATCAAATGATAATTATACTTGAATGGATACGATGGAGAATGAATCTCATCGCGTTCGTGGAGACGGTAGTCCGTACGTACGCACGAGCGACAATATCATTCTTTTGATATTAAAATAATATATAAATTGATGGTATATCATATATACAGAATCATTAACATGTTATATTTATTATTTACATGAGTTACACATCATTATTATACCCATCCAAATAATATTATATTGAATAACAATTACACCACGACGTGGAGACGGTAAGCCGTACGTACGCACGTATGGTGACATGTTATTCAAAGGGTGGATAGAATACTGAATATGATTGTACCATATTTATAATAACATCACAGTATATGTGAGATACTGGAGTTATTATTTTAGAATGGTAAGAACAAAGGAAGAAGAAGTGGAAGAAGAAATGAACTTGGAAAAGGGTGGTGAAATCATTACCTCTTCTTCGGGTTCTTCCTTTTGATTTGATCAAAAGGGCTCCTTAGGTTGGATTTCTGTTCAAACTATGGCCTCTAGGTTGTAGTGAGGGATGTTGGGAGAGTATTTGGGCAGAGTTTGGCCGAACCAAAAGGCTTTGAAGGTGTGAAGAAATGAGAAGGAGGAGTGCCCTTTTTATAAGAGGGGTGAGGGGCACCTTTGGAAAAGCTAGAAATATTAATTTATAATAAATTCATATTCGGTTTCCAAAGGCTCCAAAGTTGACTATTCAAAGGATGAGGTGGGGATAGGTCGAAAAAAACTCATCCAATAGAATTTAGACAGGTTTGGGTACTTATATTAACCTTATCTTTAAATATTAACTCTAAGTTAATTAGTTTCACTTTTACAATGTCTCTTTGTATTTTTATATAATATGGTTAATAAACTTACTATATACATCCAAGAGACCTCCATGTGGTACATTAATGATGAACCTATCATGATATAAGTCTCTTGGCCGAACCTTAGATTTTTAGGAATTTAATATCAATTAATAATATAATATTTGTTTTCAGAACTCTTTTATGTCAATTTTGACACTATTCAATAGTTGATTTTTGTGAAACTCATAACAGATTGATTACTTCGAACAAAGTCCATTAAATCAATCCTTATATATCATATTATCCTAGAAAATTAGTTTAATTCATTAAAAGCTTCATATTATATTTATTTGAGTATTTATAATATCAATTATTTTAATTTTTCACTATTATAGTAATTACTGCATTATCATTGTGTCATAAATAAAATACATTATTTAATGTCTAAAAATTATAAATAAAATATCATTATGTATTAAATCTTTTTATCTTTCTAATGAATATTTATAATCGAAAATCCAACATGTATAACCCTATGTAAAAATTGTTTTTCTATAAGATATATGCTTGTGTCATTTTTGTATTCATTTTAACTTAATTAAAATAAAGTGTCATTATCACTTACAAGTGGATCCATGGGGTCCCCAAATTGACACAAAGATGCCCATGGTCGACCATTTATCAACCAATAGGGTTAAGACACGTTTTAGGGTAATTTAGTATTATTATAATATTATTTTTTTAACCCTTATTTACCGGATTTACCCTTAACCATGGTAAATAAAATATTTACCGCAGTAATTATTCAAAATGTCTAAAAATAAAAGTTACCTATTTACACAATTTGAACATCCTGATTCCAAATATGGAATCCATTTTCCTAAATTCTAAACACAAAAGTGGCAGAAATTAATTTAAAATTAATTCCCGCTGTCAAAACAAAAAGCGTGTTTTTAAGAGATAATAACTATCAAAAGATTGACACTTGTTTATGTTCGGTTTAATTGTAAAATTATGTCCAATGACCAACATTATATTAAATGGTAAAAATATATTCCAAATATGCTCTAAAACCACTCAAATTCATAATTTATCACTATTAATTATTTTGATTAAAAAAGTTGTTTTTAATTAAAATTTAGTAATTTTCACTATTCATCAAAATATGAAAGTTATCCGAAATGTACCAAAATTTCACCTTAGGCTAAATTCGATATTCCGAATCCAAAAATGAAGTCCATTTTAAAATATAAAATATATATAATTTCAAAAAGTAGGTATTACTATTCACAATGGCTAGTTTAATTAGTTGTGGTGTGTGTTAAAACTCAAGGTTGCGTACAACACACGCTACTGTATTATTCAAAGAAAGTGTACCGTGGAAGCTTGAGATGTTTCATTTTAAATTTTTGATGTCCCCATTTAGTCAAAAAGTTTAAAATATTGTATTTAAAAAGGGTAAACGTTGATAAAAGTGCAATACTGAAAATGAATTTGTTCTTGCATTATATCTAAGAAACTCATAATATGGATTCTAAAATTATAAGGATTATATAAAGTTTAAAATTCGGTTAATACTATTCATAACCTCTTTTGAATGGATTTTTTTGGTAAGTCATGGTGCAATTGAACTCGGTGTTGCGTGTAGTGCAATTTTATTGAATTATTTTGAAGAAATAACACAGTATGAAATCTTGGGGTGTTACATTCTCCCCTCCTTCAATAAATTGCGTCCTCGCAATTTGAAATTGTTTTTCGAAAATAAAAGGTTGAAAGTAGAAAATATATTTGTGGGAAAACCCACATCGGAAATTGGGTTACTAAAATTTAGTCTTAATATGAGGAAAAGAGAAATGAAAGAGTCACCACCAAATTATGATCTCGATTAGGAGAACATTGGTGGCAATTAGAGACATATAATTGGAGGAAAAACGTAAATATTTATAGGTAGTGATTGAGATCATCAATCACAAACAAGTGTATAATTGAGGTCCTTAAATTCATCAATCTATGATGATTTGAAATACCATCGGTTTAACAAATCATAGGGTATTAGGATAACACATTTTTGACGTTTCAAAATATCATAGTTGAAATCCCACATCGAAAAATGAATTAACGAGGCCTCTATTTAAAATAAAGAGTGGAAAGTATGAAGATTACCGAAAATAACACATACTAGGGTTCCATGTAGGAAAATATGGATATGGAAGAGAAATCTCGCCATCAATTGGTAGAGAACATGGCTATGAAAAGGCCAACAATCCCAAAGCCATGAATTAGTGATGATTTAAGGTACCATCTAGGACAACATTTTTGTTCTAAGTTCCTTTTATTAATGTTGAGGAATATATTTATGAGATTGGCTAAGATCATAAGTTGATACACTTACTTTATAATTAGAGTTTTATCCATTAATAAATTTCTACCACAAACTCATCTTTCACTCTAAAAGATAATAGAATGTAATTTTTTTATTTATACTATTCGTACAGGGTTCCAAAATAAATGAATTTATAATTCATCTACCAGATCTTTAAAAAAACAACATTATCTAATCCAGGACATCTCGTGGGCCAGTGGTAGGTGATACACCCTTTTCGCCCTTCGGTTGTGGGTTCAAGTCTCGCAGCCTTGCCGGACGCGACGGGTTGTCGCCCGACCTCCGGGTTGTCCTTTTATGGCAATCCAAAATGATCCAAAGTAGAACTATCCAAAATACTTCTGTCCAAACTCACAGTTCAACATTTATAAGGAAGGTAAAAATAATGTAGATCCTTTTTAACCCATAATAGCATATGAATACTTTCATCATGTATTCCTTTAATACACTGAAACATCCTGAATTACCATATTCCTTATTGATTACATTCATTCTCCCTTATTCCATATAGAATGATGGATATACCTCATCAATCCAAAAATGTTTTAAACCCCAACAATGATGGAATATACAAATCATTAATCAATTTCAAGGTAGTCAAGAATATCCAATATAATTTATCCAAAACAATCATGTATTATTCCAAAATCACTACCTCGGTATCATAACTATATTATGGTTTATCATTCTCTCAACCATATATTTTCTAAAAATTTATCCTGCTATTGAGTCACTTTTCTTTGTTCCACACAATCTCAAGTCCTTAATGAAATAGTACTCCAGTACAATCCTTATATACTCCATAATTATTATAACAAGTACATTGTTGATACAACACTCAATTGACATAATCAACATAAGAACTCTAATCATTCCTCTTCATCTGTGGTAGTATCATAACTTGATTATTATCCAATAGCATCATTTGCGGCATAGTCTGATGACTGGGGCATAGGTACGCATAGTGTCCAAACTCCTTGCAAATGAAGCATTGTACATTTGAAACCATTTTATCACCCTTGCATTCACGTACTTTGTGCCCTTTTCTTCCACAATTATAACAAACTCCCATTCCTTTCAGGCAAGTTCCAGGGTGTTTCTTCCCACAGTTACCACATATGGGAAAATTCTTCTTTTCCCTCTTCCCTTTATCCATTTTTCTCTCTTCCATCCTTTTCTTCTCTTGCTTCCCTTCAAAGCCATAGGAATCAGTAAACTCTTTACTTATCTTATCAACACATGATATTATTTCTTCATATGATGATAATACATGGGAGACTATTTCTCTTATAAATTCTAGCTTAAGACCATGAAAGATATGATCCTTCCTTCTCTTTGGATCATGTGCATTGCTAGAGTTCTCATTCCTTCTACTGGGCGCCATTTCTAAACACTGGCATACACTAGATCAGTTTATGAATCAAAATACATAATCCCATACTTATAAAATAGTTAACATAAATTGAACTATTTATGGATATAATCCATAATCATAAAAATGTTTTCTTTGAGGAAGTATATACTCATAAACCCTTCATAATGATTTGTAAAGAAAATGAGAGTTATCCTAAGCATATCCCCCGGGAGTGTCGTAACCAAGAGTGCAGCAAGGCCCGTTGTCGTGCACCAGTTCCCGTTTGAGTCTAGCTCAAAGCGGTGTTTTCGGGTTTTACCCCTAGGTACATCTGTGCCAGAGCCGCCTCTACCTGCTCGTATCCAGACAGGGATGTATTGCTCGGAAAACTCACAAAATCTCTACAACACCAAAATTCTAGGAAGTTCTTCTATACTAATCCTCAAAGTTCATCTTAGGTCTACGTGCCCTAATCAGAGTTTATCTAAATCTAGCTTCCAAGGTTTGTACTAAACTTCCTCTGATACCAACTGTAACGCCCCGACCCCAGCTACCCAGAGTCGGTGCATTACTTCGTAACATTGGCATGATCACAAGAAAGATCAAATCCCGAAAGACCGATTGGTTTAGTAGCCTTGGAAACACTAGATATAATCATAAAGTTTTACATTACATTTCAAAGTGAAAAACTACTACAACAACAAAGTCTTCATATCCACACTATTAACCCCTCATAATATCCCTGCAATTCATTCATAATTTACTTCTTCACTACCTGGGAAAAATAAAACATAGAAAAGGGGTGAGCTCAAATGCCCAGTAAGGATAACAATAAAGTGGAAACTTTCATAAATAAGAATAAACATTTAAGGCAATGTATAACTAAAACAAAAGCCTTTTAAATACGAACTTTCATCATGGTATGGCATAAATAAAATGAAATAATGCCATTTACTTATTCACATGGATATTCTACTAAATGAATAATCACATGCAAAAATCAATAACCACTTTCATAATGTTGGAATGCATAATGATAAACGTTAATTTCTTTGTCTAGGCCTCATCCCAAGACCTAGGGGTTACTTCTAACCGGAACCCAACCCGGAGTGCCTCTAATAACCGGACACCAACCCGGAGTGCCTCTAATAACCGGACACCAACCCGGAGTGCCTCTAATAACCGGACACCAACCCGGAGTGCCTCTAATAACCGGACACCAACCCGGAGGGCATACTTTTACCAGTCCCTAACCTGGAGGGCTTACTTTAACCAGTCCCCAACCTGGAGGGCTTACTTTTACCGGTCCCCAACCCGGAACATACTTGTTTAGCACATTCATCTGAAGAAAAGTTTGAAATATAACATAAACATTCGGATTAAAACTAGCATACGAAATGTCAATAGTTTCACCATAAACTATGAATGGTATAAAATAGCACATCCACAGTCAAACATATCACAAAACCTTCAATACAATATAGAAGTTTTGTATTATAATAAATCAACTTCAAATAAGCGTAAAATCCATTAAAGGATGTTGACATAGATGAAATCAAAACACTTTTTAGAGAAATATCTCTTTCTATTTTTGAAATCATTTAAGAGCCATATAAAATAAAACATTTTCTTGAAAATATTCTTGTAAGCTTGTAAGGAAAGCTTTGACGATTTTATAACGGCGGAAAATAACCGCACCCGCCGTATAAGTAAAAAAAAACATTCTTATCTTAATTCTGTCGAAAAGGTTAAAAAGGACCTTGTTTTGAAAACGACGGAAAGATTCCTTTATAAACCTCTTACAAAAAGTCAAACAAGGGTATAAATGAATTTAACCCATATTCTTGTAAATAATAAATATGTTTTGAAATACATTTCGAAGAAACATGGATGTGGATGATAAAGAAATCCCAGTAGATTATTACGTATAAACAACCTCGGATAATGAAGAGATTGTGAAATAACCCTTACCAATTCGGTAACTTATGAAATATACAACCCATGAAAGAGGTATCATAAAATGAATATGTAAATACACATAAATTAGAGTGTATTACACAAAGAATATAATTATGGGTAGTACATATACCACACAAAAGGTGATGGTGGCAATATGACATAAATCTCACGGAAATAAGGAGTGAGATGAAAACCCCTTACCTTGTACTTTTCCTTGGTTGGGGTAGGTTAACCTCCTGTATAATGGTTAAATAATTGTTATTAAATTATACAAGAATCATATGCATTCATATGATATCATATATGATCTTTTAACATTGCATTGTTAATAATATCTTAGTATTATCGTTGTTTCGGGTGTTAACTTACTCGTTTTCGTTTATATGTTTTGTTACGTAAGACATGTTTGTAAAGGATAGGTTGTATATTATTTAAATCCAGAATGATATCAATTCCTTAAACATAATTTTTAAATCATCAAATGATAATTATACTTGAATGGATACGATGGAGAATGAATCTCATCGCGTTCGTGGAGACGGTAGTCCGTACGTACGCATGAGCGACAATATCATTATTTTGATATTAAAATAATATATAAATTGATGGTATATCATATATAAAGAATCACTAACATGTTATATTTATTATTTACATGAGTTACACATCATTATTATACCCATCCAAATAATATTATATTGAATAACAATTACACCACGACGTGGAGACGGTAAGCCGTACGTACGCACGTATGGTGACATGTTATTCAAAGGGTGGATAGAATACTGAATATGATTGTACCATATTTATAATAACATCACAGTATATGTGAGATACTGGAGTTATTATTTTAGAATGGTAAGAACAAAGTAAGAAGAAGTGGAAGAAGAAATGAACTTGGAAAAGGGTGGTGAAATCATTACCTCTTCTTCGGGTTCTTCCTTTTGATTTGATCAAAAGGGCTCCTTAGGTTGGATTTCTGATCAAACTATGGCCTCTAGGTTGTAGTTAGGGATGTTGGGAGAGTATTTGGGCAGAGTTTGGCCGAACCAAAAGGCTTTGAAGGTGTGAAGAAATGAGAAGGAGGAGTGCCCTTTTTATAAGAGGGGTGAGGGGCACCTTTGGAAAAGCTAGAAATATTAATTTATAATAAATTCATATTCGGTTTCCAAAGGCTCCAAAGTTGACTATTCAAAGGATGAGGTGGGGATAGGTCGAAAACAACTCATCCAATAGAATTTAGACAGGTTTGGGTACTTATATTAACCTTATCTTTAAGTATTAACTCTAAGTTAATTAGTTTCACTTTTACAATGTCTCTTTGTATTTTTATATAATATGGTTAATAAACTTACTATATACATCCAAGAGACCTCAAAGTGGTACATTAATGATGAACCTATCATGATATAAGTCTCTTGGCCGAACCTTAGATTTTTAGGAATTTAATATCAATTAATAATATAATATTTGTTTTAAGAACTCTTTTATGTCAATTTTGACACTATTCAATAGTTGATTTTTGTGAAACTCATAACAGATTGATTACTTCGAACAAAGTCCATTAAATCAATCCTTATATATCATATTATCCTAGAAAATTAGTTTAATTCATTAAAAGCTTCATATTATATTTATTTGAGTATTTATAATATCAATTATTTTAATTTTTCACTATTATAGTAATTACTGCATCATCATTGTGTCATAAATAAAATACATTATTTAATGTCTAAAAATTATAAATAAAATATCATTATGTATTAAATCTTTGTATCTTTCTAATGAATATTTATAATCGAAAATCCAACATGTATAACCCTATGTAAAAATTGTTTTTCTATAAGATATATGCTTGTGTCATTTTTGTATTCGTTTTAACTTAATTAAAATAAAGTGTCATTATCACTTACAAGTGGATCCATGGGGTCCCCAAATTGACACAAAGATGCCCATGGTCGACCATTTATCAACCAATAGGGTTAAGACACGTTTTAGGGTAATTTAGTATTATTATAATATTATTTTTTTAACCCTTATTTACCGGATTTACCCTTAACCATGGTAAATAAAATATTTACCGCAGTAATTATTCAAAATGTCTAAAAATAAAAGTTACCTATTTACACAATTTGAACATCCTGATTCCAAATATGGAATCCATTTTCCTAAATTCTAAACACAAAAGTGGCAGAAATTAATTTAAAATTAATTCCCGCTGTCAAAACAAAAAGCGTGTTTTTAAGAGATAATAACTATCAAAAGATTGACACTTGTTTATGTTCGGTTTAATTGTAAAATTATGTCCAATGACCATAATTTTATTAAATGGTAAAAATATATTCCAAATATGCTCTAAAACCACTCAAATTCATAATTTATCACTATTAATTATTTTGATTAAAAAAGTTGTTTTTAATTAAAATTTAGTAATTTTCACTATTCATCAAAATATGAAAGTTATCCGAAATGTACCAAAATTTCACCTTAGGCTAAATTCGATATTCCGAATCCAAAAATGAAGTCCATTTTAAAATATAAAATATATATAATTTCAAAAAGTAGGTATTACTATTCACAACGGCTAGTTTAATTAGTTGTGGTGTGTGTTAAAACTCAACGTTGCGTACAACACACACTACTGTATTATTCAAAGAAAGTGTACCGTGGAAGCTTGGGATGTTTCATTTTAAATTTTTGATGTCCCCATTTAGTCAAAAAGTTTAAAATATTGTATTTAAAAAGGGTAAACGTTGATAAAAGTGCAATACTGAAAATGAATTTGTTCTTGCATTATATCTAAGAAACTCATAATATGGATTCTAAAATTATAAGGATTATATAAAGTTTAAAATTCGGTTAATACTATTCATAACCTCTTTTGAATGGATTTTTTTGGTAAGTCATGGTGCAATTGAACTCGGTGTTGCGTGTAGTGCAATTTTATTGAATTATTTTGAAGAAATAACACAGTATGAAATCTTGGGGTGTTACATAATATCATAATAAATTAGAAAAGTTATATCTTATCTATGAAAAAAGACAATATACCTTGCATAGTTTATAGGTTTACCATGACCTAATTGTAACACCCTGAGATTTTATGAAAAATATTATTTTAATTTCATTAATGTCTTATGTTGTATTCTACACCAAGATTACCTTGCGCTATACGCACCACCGTATTAGCTTGCAGTATACGCAACACTATTCTTGGACCGTGTTACACACAATTTTGATAATAGTTATTCTATGCAACATTGAGTATATATATATATATATTAACTGTATAAATGAAATATGGTTGGATTCTGTTATACGAAACAACGAAGTATTCTTTCACAACACGCAACCCTGACTTGGCTTGCATTACACGCAATCGCGACCTTCCTCGATAGTGTGTGTTGTACGCAATACCGGGTTTTAATAAACAATGTTATATTATTATAATATTGTCATGAACTAGACGTTATGAATAGTATTAACTAAATTTTGAATTTTATAACATTATATAAGAACAAAATAAATTTTTCGGGTAAAATAAGTATTTTTCAAAAAATGCAGTTTTACCGCCTTTTGATGGCGCACCCACTTTAAATATAGTTTTTGACATGTTTATATGTTCAATTTGACAAAATAATATTCTTCTTTTGAATCAGGATATAAAAATTTACATTAGATAATGTTTTGATATTTTTCCGTTAACTTTCATATTTTAATAAATAGTAAAAACACGCTATATTTTAATTAAAAACAACTTTTTTCATCGTAATATCTTATGTGGATAAATTATAATATTTAATGGTTTTAAAGTATAAATAGAATATATTTTTACCATTTAATATAATGTAATTCATTAGCATTGATTTTACCTTGAATTCGTAGGTTAAATCAATTCAATCTTTTGCAATGTTTTAAAGAAAAACCCGTTTTCTTTCGACAACGGGATTAATTTTAATTTAATTTCTGCATCTTTTGTGTATTGAATTTGGAAAAATGGATTCCAAATTTGGAATCAGTGGGTCCAAATTATGTTAATAAGCTACTTTTTATTTTTGGGAATTATGAATAGTAACTACGGTAAATTTTATTTACCATAGTTAAAGGTAAATCGGGTAATTAAGGGTAAATATAATATTTTAAAATTACACTAAGAAATGTAAAAATCCTATTGGATGACTAAAAGTCGAACCATATCAACTAAGGGTCGGATTAGAATCATTTAATGGACAATTGTCCATGAAAATAACTTAATTATTATTAAAACCAAAGAAAGTGACAACATGTCACTCTCTTAAATCATATAAGAATATTAATTTTAATTTAATGATAAACTTAATGAAACATAGAACATGAATAGTATCCAGAAATCTAATGAAATTATCTACATCATATAAATTTATTTATAATTTTTAGGGATTAAATAATTATCATTAATTATGACATAATAGTGATGCAGAAATTGTTTATCTAGTGAAAAATCAAGAATATTGTTTTTATTAAACTCATAGTGACCCGAAAATGCACAAATAACTAACCAAAACTTATTGTTCATGTAAATGTAAACCATAAGAATCCAATGGTCTATTATTTGACCATTTGGAGCCTTATAAAAGTGATTATGACACTTATATTATTTTATTTTAAATGATGCCAAAGTTGTCACCTTCATAATTTAATAAATATAACAATTTAAATATTTTGATTTTAAGATGATAAATTCGAGTAAAAGTATTATTGTGAAAGGTAATATATTTATATTCATCATAGAATTTTATTTTAAATTTTTATACAACAAATAAGTATATTAAATAATTATACAAAAATGATGTAGTAATTATTTTATTAAGAGATAAACCAAATAAATGGTTTTAAAAATAATAAAATAAATATTATATGAACTATTTAATGTGATACACTAATTTTATAGATACATATGACCTTTTATTAATATATTAAATCTTTTAGTTCGAACATATCTTCTGTATATATTTTATTTAAATTCAAATAAATGAATAGTGTCAAAATTGACACTATTGTTATTTTACAAAAATAACATATTATAAAATTGTTTAAAAATCAAAAAATATTTAAAAATTATAAATTTATATTTATATGGTCTATAATGTTATAAAGTAAACAATTATGGAAAATTCACAACAAATAATTAAATATTTGTTATAATTTAAAATTTAGAATTTTATTACCACAAATAAACTTAAATAGATTAAATAAGGATAAATCAAAATGATAAGGTTTAAAATAAGATCCAAACATGTATAAATTTGATTGGTTTATGATATTACAACCCTATATCATCTAATCTTCAAATATGAGTCATTTTTGGAGGTTTTTAAGTGGGGTTAGATTTATTATAAATTAATATTTTTAAGAATTCCTAAGGTGCCCCTCTCCTCCCTTATAAAAGGGTACCTCCTCCCCCTTCTCCTCACACCAATTTGAGCACTCAAGCTCGGCCAACCTCTGCCAAAATCACTTCTACACTTCCCTAGAATAATCCTAGAGGTTCTGGTCTTCCTCAAAGACCAATTTTAGTACCCTAAGAGGAGGTCTCAAAGAGGCGCTTCAAAGAAGAGGTAATTACCGTTACCAATTCTTTCATCTTTATTTCTTCTTCCACTTCTTCTTCATAGGTTGTTTCATTATAAAGTAATAACATCCGTATCACTCATATACTGATATGTTATTATAAGTATGAAACAACCCTATTTCACCATTTATCCATCCTACGGAAAAAAGGAAATCACCGCGCGTGCGTACGTACGGAATACCGTCTCCACGCCGTGGTGTAATCTATTTTCCGCCACCACATTAATTGGATGGGTATAATGGTTTAATGAGTAAGTATATATGATTATTATAAATTGATATTGATACTGAAATAGTATACATACACTTCAACATAATTCCACGACCATGGGAACGATATCATCGCTCGTGCGTACGTACGGACTACCGTCTCCACGACGCGATGAGATTCATTCACAATGATTAACCATTGATGAATGATTATAAAGTATATATAATAAGTTATAATGAAATATATGACATAATAATGATACTGGAATTATTTATAATTATATTTATGTCATCTACTTAATTCCATTCAATTCAATAAGGAAACGAAAACAGCGTTCATGCGTACGTACGGACTACCGTCTCCATGAACGGTGTATTTCATTCCATTTACTAATTTATTATATATGTATATTCTGAATATATATATATAAATCATGTTTTATATTCTGTAATTAAGTAAACATTATCTAAGTAATCATATGAATAATTACAAGTTAAAAACACGAACGGCAAATGAGACGATTTTACCCAAAACGCTTCTTTAACATAAATTTACAAAAGAATGGGTAATATAAAGTCATAAGTGGACCATATATGATATAATAACAATGAATATGAATCTGGAATAAGTCAATAACATGATTTAAATCATTATACAGGAGGTTCGGACACTTACAAAGCAAGTCGGACTTAAGGTAAGGGATAAATTTTCAATCTCATTTTTTATCCGAGATTCCTTATACGTAAGTATTTACTGGGGTTACGTTTATCATCCATGACCATGTTTTCTAAAAATGTTTTTATAAAATGTTTACAATTCTTCCATGAATGTTTAAAGTCATTTTTACCCTTTATTTACTTTTTACCACATTGTATGAATGGAATCTTTCCTTTGGTTACCATATAAGGTACTTTTTGACTTTTCCGACAAAAGTACGAGGAAAATGTTATTTTTAACTTATACAGCTTGAAAGGATTTTTACGGTTTCATAACACCTCATTTTCAAGAAGTTACTCTACAATATTGCATGATTATTTTCAACAAAACCCTTATCTTTTAAAATTGCATGGAATTTTGTGAAAAGAAAATGATTTTAAAGATGAAAGGATATTTTCCTCAAGAATTCATTTCAAGTGTTTTTCTCAAAACTATTTTCCATATAAGATGACATTATTTGATATGTATGTTTCATGTAAAATTTATCTATGATTTAAATGGTATCAGTTTTCTTATGATATCAATTGTTTATGGATTATGATGACATGATGTTTAAGAATCCCATTTTATCTCATGGGTTATGCTATGATGTATGGTTTATGATTTTGTGGCACACATAAGAATGGTATCATTATGATATGGGTGGGACCTATATCTCCCTCCAATGCATTGGGTAATGATTTTATATCTCATGAGATAGACATGGCTGAAATGGTAGGTTATACCGGTTCAGTGAAACAGGACTGAAACGAGGGTTACTCGATTCAGAAAGGGACTTCGTCCACTAAGATAGTCTTGGAAATGAGTATTGACTAACAAGAAATGATTCTCTATGATTATGTGTGTATGCCACAAAGTTTCATGTTTTAAGTTATGAATATTGGGATTACTTTTTCACTGCCATGATTTATCCCATGATTATGAAATTATGCTCTCTTTTGCAGGTTATGATTTCCAAAATGTTATGTTCGTATGAATATGATGTGATTGATATTTATTTTGTTTACCCTTACTGAGCATTTGAGCTCACCCTTTTATGTTTTCTTTTCCCCAGGATATAAAGAAAGGTTTTAGGTAAAAAAAAGGAAGATCTTTATGGGATATTTTGAAGATCTTTCACCACGATTAGAAGATTATAGTCCGAGTTTCCAAAGACACTAAACTATTACGGTCCTTGTGTGTGTGTTTTTTTTAATGTACCAAGTATTCCGAAAAAGTAATGTAATGTCAATGTACGTCAGGCTTCGGGTCTCTACAGTTGGTATCAGAGGAAAGGTTTAGTCAACTTTTGGAAACTAGGACGCAAAAACGTTAGTGAGATCCCTAGAGATATTTCTAAGGTATGTCTAGGGATGCCCCTAAGGATAAGTATACATATAGGATATAGTACTAGAACTATGGTAACGATATTAGATTAAACCAAATATGTTATATATTCCCCCTTTATTATGATTTTTGCCTCTCACACTATTCTTTTTGGGTTTTAGAAAATGGCTGGAAACAAAGTGATTCACGATAATGGAGGATATGATGGACAATGGAATGATATTCTTCATGAGCAACCAAATGAAATGGGATTTGGAAGTCCAAACATCTTTATTATTCCGAATCAGCAATCTCATAATATGATCAATAAAGTAAAATTTGGTAAGTTTCCTGACTCGGCTAATAAGAGAAAGATGGAGTTTCCTGATGATCATAGAGGAAAGAAAGTTCAATTTCCCCTATGTAAATCATGTGGGAAGAGGCATCAAGGAGAATGTTTCAAAGGAACTGGAAGATGCTTTGGGTGTGGAAAAGAAGGACACAAAGCCAGTAAGTGCAAAGGAAAAGGTTCAGTTAACACCAGGGATGAGGATAATGGTATTGCTACAACATCAACAATGGTTAAATGTTTTAAATGTGGAATGTATGGGCATTATGAAAACCAATGCCCTAAGGGAAAGTATCATGAAGAGAATCAGTATGGTCGTATGGGTAGTATTTATGTTGATGATGATGATGAGACTACAAATGATATGTGAGATGAAAGAATTGTTGAAGCTTGGTCAATGGATTAAGAATGTAGTGGAATGATTACATGTTTATCAAGTGTAATGTTGTATAAGTAATCTCATGGTACTATGGGATAAAGATACATCTAAGGATTGTTACATTGTTGTCTTTCCTTAAGTTTTGAAAGTATGTGATGAATGGTACCAGTATTTTTGGAAAGTAGATGATATGCGCATAATGAAGGGATAAGACGATAATGAGATGTTTGATTGTATGCATGAGCTCATGATTGATATAAGGACTAAGTGATATCATGGTTTGAGTATATAGAATTTTGAGGATTTTGGTATGTGGAAAGAGTTAACTTTTAACAGCACTCATGTTTTCAATAAGGTTCAATGGGTATTCAAGAGAGTACAAGATTAAGGACTTTAAATGTTTGGAATGTGACCAACAAGATATATCTTATGATATATGGGATCAACGATGGTATTTAATCTCTGAGAGTGGACTGCAGTATTATGTATAAGCCTAAAGATTAGAATGGATTATGTTGGACATAAGTTAGTATTGTTTAAGGATAGAAGATTTTCGATATTATTGATGGGATGTTATAGTAATGTAGTTTTAGAAAAAAGACAACCTGAAGGACGGGCGACAGCCCATCGCGTCGGACAAGGCTGTGGGAATCGAACCCACAACCGAAGTGCGACTGGCCTTTATCGCCTACCACTGGCCTACAGGAAGTCCCTGTTTATTAGAAACTAGTTTTATTATATTAAGCAGTATGATATATGAAGTATAAGTCCATTTTAGGAACCATATATGATTAATCCCACTATAGATCGACTTATGTATATAAATTTTTCTAACCTTTTGAGACAGATGGAATGACCCGTCATTCTATCACATGATCTGCTAACACTTCACGAATAACAAATTCAACTTCATTTATTTAAGAGATGAAGTGGAAATTGTTCAAGGCACGAACAACAGTGATATTGTACCAAAAAAAAGTAAGTATTTATTCTAATTCAAATTTTCATCTTTAGGGAAACGATCTTGAAAACCAAAAATGTTGTCCTAGTGATCTTATATCTGATTAATCGGATGGTACCTTAGATCGTCACAAATTTATGGATTTGTGATTGTTGGATTTTCCATAGCCATGTTCTCTACCACTCTCAATCAGAACATGATGGTTAGATTTTTCTTCCATATCCATATTTTCACCTATGTGGAAACCCAGTGATTAGTTTATTTGGGTAACCGTTACGTTTCATACTTTTGTTTTTAAAGATAAGTTTTGGTATTCCTTTTTACGATGTGGGTTTCTATCAAAGAAACTTTAAAATAGTAAACCATTTAATATCCCGACGAATTTCGAGGGAAAAATTCATTTTAAGGGGGGTAGAATGTAACACCCTGAGATTTTATGAAAAATATTATTTTAATTTCATTAATGTCTTATGTTGTATTCTACACCAAGATTACCTTGAGCTATACGCAACACCGTATTAGCTTGCAGTATACGCAACACTATTCTTGGACCGTGTTACACACAATTTTGATAATAGTCATTCTATGAAACATTGTGTATATATATATATATATTAATTTTATAAATGAAATATGGTTGGATTCTGTTATACGAAACAACGAAGTATTCTTTCACAACACGCAACCCTGACTTGGCTTGCATTACACGCAATCGCGACCTTCCTCGATAGTGTGTGTTGTACGCAATACCAGGTTTTAATAAACAATGTTATATTATTATAATGTTGTCATGAACTAGACGTTATGAATATTATTAACTAAATTTTAAATTTTATAACATTATATAAGAACAAAATAAATTTTTCGGGTAAAATAAGTATTTTTCAAAAAATGCAGTTTTACCGCCTTTTGATGGCGCACCCACTTTAAATATAGTTTTTGACATGTTTATATGTTCAATTTGAAAAAATAATATTCTTCTTTTGAATCAGGATATAAAAATTTACATTAGATAAAGTTTTGATATTTTTCCGTTAACTTTCAAATTTTAATGAATAGTAAAAACATGCTATATTTTAATTAAAAACAACTTTTTTCATCGTAATATCTTATGTGGATAAATTATAATATTTAATGGTTTTAAAGTATAAATAGAATATATTTTTACCATTTAATATAATGTAATTCATTAGCATTGATTTTACCTTGAATTCGTAGGCTAAATCAATTCAATCTTTTGCAATGTTTTAAAGAAAAACCCGTTTTCTTTCGACAACGGGATTAATTTTAATTTAATTTATGCATCTTTTGTGTATTGAATTTGGAAAAATGGATTCCATATTTGGAATCAGTGGGTCCAAATTATGTTAATAAGCTACTTTTTATTTTTGGGAATTATGAATAGTAACTACGGTAAATTTTATTTACCATAGTTAAAGGTAAATCGGGTAATTAAGGGTAAATATAATATTTTAAAATTACCCTAAAAAAATGTCAAAATCCTATTGGATGACTAAAAGTCGAACCATATCACCTAAGGGTCGGATTAGAATCATTTAATGGACAATTTTCCATGAAAATAACTTAATTATTATTAAAACCAAAGAAAGTGACAACATGTCACTCTCTTAAATATTATAAGCATATTAATTTTAATTTAATGATAAACATCATGAAACATCGAACATGAATAGTCTACAGAAAGCTAATGAAATTATCTACATCATATAAATTTATTTATAATTTTTAGGGATTAAATAATTATCATTAATTATGACATAATAGTGATGCAGAAATTGTTTATCTAGTGAAAAATCAAGAATATTGTTTTTATTAAACTCATAGTGACCAGAAAATGCACAAATAACTAACCAAAACTTATTTGAAATGTAAATGTAATCCATAAGAATCCAATGGTCTAATATTTGACCATTTGGAGCCTTATAAAAGTGATTATGACACTTATATTAATTTATTTTAAATGATGCCAAAGTTGTCACCTTCATAATTTAATAAATATAACAATTTAAATATTGTGATTTTAAGATGATAAATTCAAGTAAAAGTATTATTGTGAAAGGTAATATATTTATCATCATCATAGAATTTTATTTTAAATTTTTATACAAAAAATAAGTATATTAAATAATTATACAAAAATGATGTAGTAATTATTTTATTAAGAGATAAACCAAATAAATGGTTTTAAAAATAATAAAATAAATATTATATGAACTATTTAATGTGATACACTAATTTTATAGATACATATGACCTTTTATTAATATATTAAAGCTTTTAGTTCGAACATATCTTCTGTATATATTTTATTTAAATTCAAATAAATGAATAGTGTCAAAATTGACACTATTGTTATTTTACAAAAATAACATATTATAAAATTGTTTAAAAATCAAAAAATATTTAAAAATTATAAATTTATATTTATATGGTCTATAATGTTATAAAGTAAACAATTATGGAAAATTCACAACAAATAATTAAATATTTTTTATAATTTAAAATTTAGAATTTTATTACCACAAATAAACTTAAATAGATTAAATAAGGATAAATCAAAATGATAAGGTTTAAAATAAGATCCAAACATGTCTAAATTTAATTGGTTGATGAGATTACAACCCTATATCATCTAATCTTCGAATATGAGTCATTTTTGGAGGTTTTTAAGTGGGGTTAGATTTATTATAAATTAATATTTTTAAGAATTCCTAAGGTGCCCCTCTCCTCCCTTATAAAAGGGTACCTCCTCCCCCTTCTCCTCACACCAATTTGAGCACTCAAGCTCAGCCAACCTCTGCCAAAATCACTTCTACACTTCCCTAGAATAATCCTAGAGGTTCTGGTCTTCCTCAAAGACCAATTTTAGTACCCTAAGAGGAGGTCTCAAAGAGGCGCTTCAAAGAAGAGGTAATTACCGTTACCAATTCTTTCATCTTTATTTCTTCTTCCACTTCTTCTTCATAGGTTGTTTCATTATGAAGTAATAACATCAGTATAACTCATATAATGATATGTTATTATAAGTATGAAACAACCCTATTTCACCATCTATCCATCCTACGAAAAAAAGGAAATCACCTCGCGTGCGTACGTACGGAATACCGTCTCCACGCCGTGGTGTAATCTATTTTCCGCCACCACATTAATTGGATGGGTATAATGGTTTAATGAGTAAATATATATGATTATTATAAAGTGATATTGATACTGAAATAGTATACATACACTTCAACACAATTCCACGACCATGGGAACGATATCATCACTCGTGCGTACGTACGGACTACCGTCTCCACGACGCGATGAGATTCATTCTCAATGATTAACCATTCATGAATAATTATAAAGTATATATAATAAGTTATAATGAAATATATGACATAATAATGATACTGGAATTATTTATATTTATATTTATGTCATCTACTTAATTCCATTCAATTCAATAAGGAAACGAAAACAGCGTTCATGCGTACGTACGGACTACCGTCTCTATGAACGGTGTATTTCTTTCCATTTACTGATTTATTATATATGTATATTCTGAATATATATATATAAATCATGTTTTATATTCTTTAATTAAGTAAACATGATCTAAGTAATCATATGAATAATTACAAGTTAAAAACACGAACGGCAAATGAGACGATTTTACCCAAAATGCTTCTTTAACATAAATTTACAAAAGAACGGGTAATATAAAGTCATAAGTGGACCATATATGATATAATAACAATGAATATGAATCTGTAATAAGTCAATAACATGATTTAAATCATTATACAGGAGGTTTGGACACTTACAAAGCAAGTCGGACCTAAGGTAAGGGATAAATTTTCAATCTCATTTTTTATCCGAGATTGCTTATACGTAAGTATTTACAGGGGTTACGTTTATCATCCATGACCATGTTTTCTAAAAATGTTTTTATAAAATGTTTACAATTCTTCCATGAATGTTTAAAGTCATTTTTACCCTTTATTTACTTTTTACCACATTGTATGAATGGAATCTTTCCTTTGGTTACCATATAAGGTACTTTTTGACTTTTCCGACAAAAGTACGAGGAGAATGTTATTTTTAACTTATACGGCTTGAAAGGATTTTTACGGTTTCATAACACCTCATTTTCAAGAAGTTCCTCTACAATATTGCATGATTATTTTCAACAAAACCCTTATCTTTTAAAATTTCATGGAATTTTGTGAAAAGAAAATGATTTTAAAGATGAAAGGATATTTTCCTCAAGAATTCATTTCAAGTGTTTTTCTCAAAACTATTTTCCATATAAGATGACATTATTTGATATGTATGTTTCATGTAAAATTTATCTACGATTTAAATGGTATCAATTTTCTTATGATATCAATTGTTTATGGATTATGATGACATGATGTTTAAGAATCCCATTTTATCTCATGGGTTATGCTATGATGTATGGTTTATGATTTTGTGGCACACATAAGAATGGTATCATTATGAGATCGGTGGGACCTATATCTCCCTCCAATGCATTGGGTAATGATTTTATATCTCATGAGATAGACATGGCTGAAATGGTAGGTTATACCGGTTCAGTGAAACAAGACTGAAACGAGGGTTACTCGATTCAGAAAGGGACTTCGTCCACTAAGATAGTCTTGGCAATGAGTCTTGACTAACAAGAAATGATTCTCTATGATTATGTGTGTATGCCACAAAGTTTCATGTTTTAAGTTATGATTATTGGGATTACTTTTTCACTGCCATGATTTATCCCATGATTATGAAATTATGCTCTCTTTTGCAGGTTATGATTTCCAAAATGTTATGTTCTTATGAATATGATGTGATTGATATTTATTTTGTTTACCCTTACTGAGCATTTGAGCTCACACTTTTATGTTTTCTTTTCCCCAGGATATAAAGAAAGGTTTTAGGTAAAAAAAAGGAATATCTTTATGGGAGATTTTGAAGATCTTTCACCACGATTAGAAGATTATAGTCCGAGTTTCCAATGACACTAAACTATTACGGTCCTTGTGTGTGTGTTTTTTTTAATGTACCAAGTATTCCGCAAATGTAATGTAATGTCAATGTACGTCAGGCTTCGGGTCTCTACACTAATAGCATGAAAATTTAGCTAGAAAATGTTAATTCGTTAATTCTTATTTGGATAAATGGTTTTGGATCTTAGTACTGCAATGTTACAAGTGAAGAAACATTTAAAGATTGAACCAAAATGAGATGGACACTTTTTCATCCATATAATCTACTCCAATGGGGAATATTCACTGACTACCATAGATAGTGATTATATCAGGCCCTATAACAATGATATGTCTCTTAATAAATATTTAATTTATTCAAGTTTCATGGTCCTTATCTCATGAACTTTAGTGGAATAATACATAGTTGTTTTTTCACGAACATAAATATAAAAACATACGTTACATGTCACAAAACCATAAATGGAATGATATATGGTCATTTCCATAAAACCATAAAATGAATGATAGATGGTCCTTGCTGGATGAAATTAAAAATCACAATATATGGTCATTGTCACATGATCTTTAAAGACCAAAAATAGTCAAAGATAAAAAACCTTATAAGAACTCCATTTTCCAATGCTATGTGATCATAAACTATAGAACACCATATTCTCTCATTTTAGAATGTTAAACTATCATCCTAATATCATTACTATACGTACTTAAAAAAATATTAACATTTTTTATTGCTTGAACAATATTAAACTAAGGGATAATGTCTCCACCATGAGAAAATAAATAACAAGGTGTTTGTTGAAAAAAAATCACGGACCCAACATATTCATCCAATTTGGATAACACTAAAATTTCATCATATTTATTACACTGATAATTTATCATATTAGTTTAGATATTTTAGGATATTATTCTTGTGTATATAGTTATACTATCCCCTGAATGGAGTCTCAGAATGATTGGTCCATCCTGTATGACTATACACTACATAAATCATTGTTCTATATAAGGATTTCTTTTTACCCATACAAGATCATGTTTTGTGTGTAGGACACTATCAATCATAGAATAATGTGTTTCATGATTCATGTATTGATGATATATGTAGTGATTCATAAATATCTTATTCTAGTTCAAAAATCTATAAAGAAAACTCCTTTTCTAAACACCAGATAATAATGTTTTTAGAGGAATTTCAATCCTAGAAATATGTGTGGATTGATTATCATTATTTCAATAAACATAATTTAACATACCTCCCTTATTATTGGTAAAAATTTTATAAAAAAATATTCTTTCTTTAAATATGATTCAGATATTTAGAGATAATCTTTCAATCCTAGAGCTACGTAAGGATTAATTCTTATTCCAATGATATAAATAGAGACACATGATTTCCTTATTTTAATCATATCCACAATACAATAAAATTTGCACAATATTGTATACAAAACAAATCCTTGCAAGAGATTACAACAAGGGTTCACTAATTTTCAAAGTCACTATTGACGGAAAGTACCCCATTTCATTGAATATGAGATATATCTTTGAGGGATAAGCCTTATAGGAGAGATGTGAAGTTTTATATGTTATCTCAAAAGGTCCACAATCATCCATCTTTGGGAATATAAATTTTTTATGAATCCATCAAACATTATGGAAATAATCATATCAACAATCACACTTACTACATTAGGACGCTCAAAACCCACAAAATGTCATTGGATATCTGTGATAAATATATTGATATATATATATGAAAAATCTAGTTTTACTATACATACCAAACCCTTTATTTTGATCTGTATATATACCCCCAATATGGCCTCTCAACATGAGGCATATTTATCCTCATGATAATGTTATTTTTTCTCTCTATCACTAATGAAATTTTAACAAAATACACCTTTAGAATATGTAAATTCTTCACACGAATTCCCCATTTTATTACCAAACACAAAAAACCACAAATATCATGAAATAATATTATTATGTTCATATCCCAAAGGATTTGCAGCATCTTTGACCTTCAATCCCTTTTTGGTTCATTTTTCCCCAACCATTGTTCACAATCACTAAAACTAAAACATCACCAACCATTAGTACATTCTAAATGTACTTAAACTACTATTAGTGAAATTCATTCCTAGTGTGTCTTTTTTCTCCTTATTCATGACCTAGATCAATTTATGGAATTCTCCACTACGACATGACTAATTTTAGTCTAAATATCTTCATCAACCTTATAAAAACTTTTTTTTCACATATAAAACTTCATGTAAATGGAAACTCATATCCTAAAATAACATCCTTGGATATCAGTGATATAGACATCCAAATATGGAGAAGTCATCAATTTTTACCATCGATACTACACCATTGATATAGATCTCCATATGTTCTCCTAATATGTTCTTTCAACTAGAGGCATCTTTTTATCAATAAAAATTTATTTTGACTGCATTTCGTTGAAATGATCATAATAGATTCCAATTATTTTAATGGTCTTTGGTATTTCCTTACACATATTTCCATTTTCATAACAATTAATTCATGTTCCTAAAAATATTATGACTTATATCCCCCTTATGTTTTGAAGGTGTTGAAGATTTCATGAATGGAAGGCCTAATTCGGATTGTTATTCCCATCTCAATTTTCCAATCATTATAAACTAAAATTAATTAAACCCCTTTTATTTTAAAAATTATATTTTACAAATGGGATCTATATTTATGCAAGGTCTAACCAATTCCCTTTTTGTATTGGATGCCTCTTTTCATTTTCAATGTTATTCGACATAAAACATCAGCATCATTGGTCGGGTTTGAAAAAATATAAAATACTAATGAAATGTTACATAATACCCACAAGGTTAAAACCCCTTAATGGAAACTGTTGGAAAATGCAGAGTATATACTCACTAGAAATGTAATATTTATGTTCTATCAGAAATCGAGGATTTGAAATTGAACTACTGGAAAAACATATTTCTTAAAAAAATTACAAAGGTCTTCCTTAGAAAAAGTGAAGTATTTCCCAAAAACCCAAAAATGTATTGTTATTAAATATTACATAATGGGTAAAATGTATATGAAATTTTTTTGGTCAAATATAAGACACCATAAATAGCCAGGTTATGATCACTATGCCCCTTGTCTTATGATGTTATAACATCCCTCTGTTCTTGAAATTGAAATATTTAAAAAAAACATACAACAGGGTGACAAAATATCATTCATTCAAAAATAATAACTATATTTTTACATTGATAGTAATTATACCTATTACTATCTATGGAAAATATATAATAGGAATACATTATAACTCAATCATTCCAGAATCATAACATGTTTCATTAATAAAAAATTTAATAATTTGATGATCTAGGATATCTTGATGTTACATTTAAAATAAAAAAAATTATTACGACCTTAAATAAAATGATGATAACATAAGAAGATAACTGAGAATAAATAATTTTAAATTTGTTTCAAATATACAGGAAAGGAAGAGCATCGACAATCCAATGTCTCCCTAAAAATATAGTCATCGCTGTTATAGATATTTCTCTATAACACCCCTATTTTTATGAACACTTTAGGAAGAAATTAAGTTTCATGGATGAATTGTGTTGAAAACTACACCATGATAATATTTAATTATACACTACACCATTATAAAATTATGCTATATGTAATATCAGATTAGGTTTCATTACACACAACATTAAGTTTCAACGAGAGAATAATTTATTATTATGAATATTAAAATAGGGAAATTACCACCAACCTATTAAAATTTTAAAATGAATAGTAATAACATATTATTAAATAATATTAATAATGGTTTCATGTAGACAATACATTTTTATAATTAAATATATCATTTTTGGTAAAGTCTAAATGCTTTGAAAAATACTATTTTCTCAAAACAACTACTTTTAATATAATTCTATGAAAAATAATAAAACTAATTTAAGAATATTTTTGAAATAGAATTTGGTAAAATAAAACCATTTTTTAATTTTTAATTTAAAAATTATCAGAGGTTTAATTTTGGGTAATTTGTTTTGAAAAACATCATTTTTTGATGAATAGTGAAAAATACAGAATTTTAATTGAAAAATGGTTTCCTTATAATTTATTTATATAGTAATATTATATTTTAATTTTATTATAAACTTTAATTATATCAATTATAAATTTACTAAAATAATTTATTTAATTGTAACAAATTTCTCAAGGAAATTTGATATAAAAAACAATTCGCACTTTTAATCATTTTCACTTTAAAAACCCTCTTTCATGACATGTATAAGGGATTAATTTTATGTTAATCTAATCAATTAAATTGATTATAATATTGAAAATTTTATTCCATATTCTATGTTATAATAATTTATAATATCTAATATGTTCAAATTAATTTTTTATGAACTATATTACAGTATGTAATTAAAATTAAATAAAACGATTAAGGTAAAAAAGAGTTTACTTAGCTGTGAAACATTAATTTAAGGGTAAAAATAACCCATAACAAGTCCAAATGAAACTATATGGACATATTTATGCAAAATAATCCACTTTCTCGAAAAAGGGTTATTATTAGATACATTTATGTTATGTGAGACCCCTCAATCGTGTTTACCTTTTTATATTTATAATTATTTCACTACTCATACACTATAAATAGGTAACTAACCCCCCTTATTAACACATTTAAAGAACCTTAACATAGAAATACCTACAAAAATCTCCTTCCAACATCCATAAATTCATCCTAGAATCCTATATTTGGGTGTAAATACAACCAATTAATCACTTTGGTGAAAACTAAATGGTGTTACCCAAAGAAGAGGTAACATCCTTCCACAAGCACTAATGTTTAATTTCATTCTCCAAAACCTCAACTACTATTATCCCATTATAATATAATAACCTCTCTATCCTCAATATACTTATATGATATCATATAAATTTTATACACAATGATTTTTCATGTCTCTGGAGAACTACCGCCTCGCGAACCAATGTCATTTGTTATTCCATATCAAAATTTAAAGGTTGGGAATAGTGGTGAAATTTAAACTTTTATATCATATTCATGATTTATTTATTATTTAAGATATTTTATATAACAAATACATTCATTATTAGATTTTTTTGACATATAATAACTTCATTTGTGGACATGTTGACTACTGCCTCCGTAAAGCGATGTGATTGATTAACACATTACATTCAGTGTATTAAGAATGGTTTTAGTGAAATTAAATGATATATATGATGTAAAAAAGATATGATAATTATATTTTATATATAAATATATATTTTATTTTCATACATTCTTTACAAACAACATGAAAATGGAAACTACATTCATGCATACATATGACCTATCGTCTCCTTGAATACTGTATTTGTTTTCTATTTATATATTTTATAGATTTTTAAAATTAAATATATATAGAATATATATTATATTTATATCGTTTTCCATTATTAAAATAACAAATTCATTTTTTAAAGGGATCAACAATAACAAGTCAAAGTATATACGAAAAATAAGGTGGTTATCACCCGAAACGTAACTTTAACTTGTAGTTATTAATAAAAGTGTGATAAAATTTTATAATTAAATAATATAAGTTTTTTTTATATTAATATTTTTCTATTTTATATGTATAATAAACATATACTTAATAAACATGATGTTTTAATAAGTATGATGAGATTCAAGACAAGGGGATTTATAGTCTCACTTTCATTTCAGGTCGATATATGCCATATTCCTCATTCATTTCATTTTTGTGATGTATATAATTAATTTTAATGTATTATATGAATATTATATATAATTTAATCGTTATTTAAATAGACATTTTTATGATATCTCTTTCACAAGGTTTATAGTTCAAAAGTTATCAAATTAGTAATGTAATTTTCTCTCATTTTGCCATCTTTGAGACACATGTTTTGTTATGCACCAATATTATTTTATGAGGTGTATATACTAAAATTTTGCATGTTATATGTTGAATTTCGTTCTTTTAATGATATTTTATTATTTATTTAATTTTATTATTTCAAACGAATTATGAATCTGAGCCAGCAAATTGCTAATAGTTTATTCCTAAAATCAAATATTTTCTAGGATTATTTTTTATTATGCTTCCAAAGAAGAAATATTAACATCCATATCTCAATAAAACCCATGAATTTTCTTATATGATTTTTATTCATGATATGTTCATGTATTATTACCATTTTACACTCTTTGGTAAAAAATATAATTTAAAAAATGTTTTAAAAAAATATGATCTTATTTCTCTCTTTAGTGGGAAATCATTTTTATTCAAAACTCATGTTCTATAAAAATGTTTTCAAATTTTTTTTCAAGGAAAAGGATTTTAAAACTATATTATTTTATAAAATGTGTTTAGAATGACTTTAAAATCTTTTTAAATATGTTTAAAATAATATTTTTAAATAAAATGATTTTTAAAAAGGTTTTTTCTTTTAAAATTGTTTTTTCAAAGAATAAAGTATATTTTCCTCATGAAATTATTTTAAATGATATTTGAATGTTATTTTCCATATAAGGTAAAATATTTTGGTTTTAATCATGATTTTATAGGGATTATATCAAAGGATAACATTTATATTCTTTATATGAATGATTTATGTTCTGATGGCATGATGTTTATGAAACCAATTTCTCTTCCACAGGTAATATGATGGTGTAACATGCTTCATTTAATGGGTTATGATTTGTTGAAATTATTATCAAACTAATATATTTTCGATATTTTGTAAAATGATTACATTTTTATAATACCCATTTAATTTTAGGGGTGATGATGTGAATAAATTTTATGATCTTGTAAAAAACGTATGTATGATTTAACTATGAGATGGGTGTGTCATATATCACCTTCTAATTAATTGGGTAAAGATTTATATCCAACGAGATAAACATGTGTGGAATGGGGAGTGAAGTTTTTCAATTAAATTACATTGTCTGATAATATGGTATTCGGAGTGAACCTTGACTACTTATATAGTTTGGGGAGTGAACCCATTCCAATAAAATGGGCTTAGAATTAATCCTTGAATACTATGGAAATAATTTTTATATGATTATGTGTCTGCCAAAATTTTATGTCGTGTTCTTATTTTATGATTTCATGTATTATGCTCCCTATTACCTAATGATTCATGTTTTAGTAATGGATAATATTTATGACATGAATCATTATTTTTATATTTTTTATTCAGTGTATGATCTTCTAATCTTATGATAATATTCCCATACCATTATTCTCATTATTATGATTACATATCTTCCTGGTTTATCCTTACAGAGCATCAGATCAAACAACTTATTATGTTTCCATTACCCAGGTTATGAAGAAATGTTTTATTTTTGATGTGTATAAGAAGGGAGGTATTCATGAAGAACATATTGGGATATAATTCAAGTCACCTATGTATTGGTGTTTATGTTTCCATGTTTTAAAATACAAAAAAATATGGAAATTGGGAATCTATTTGTGTAAATTTTTAAGTATCCCAAAAATAAGATGTAATTTCTATGTTTGACAAGCATGGATTTCACTATGATCTTTGAATTCATAGAGTTGAATCCTTCATTTAACAACATATTATTTTTCATAGTTTATCTCAAAATATTTTACAACCTTCATTTATACATCAATATACAATGATTCTACTCTCATAATAGTGTTTAGTCTTACTCATTCCACCTCTTGTATAGGCTTTTACGCCTCATTGTTACCTTTTTCCACACTTTCAAGTTCTCAATTAAGCTAATACAACTCTATATGTACCCGATATGGTTCTTTACATAACTATTATTATAATGATGAAAATTTTAAATCCTGATCCTATTATCATGATGTTACTCTAGCTTTTAGAGAATCTTAATTGATCATAATATTTGTGGTCCCAACAAGATGTGTCTTGGACACTACAGTTTCTAGTTTCATTGATGTGAAATATCAATCTCTCGAGAAACAATAAACAATTTTCCTTATCATATATGGGATGATAGTTGGACACTCAATTCCCAAGAAAGAATAACATATGGCACACACTAGAGGATTTTAAAGGTATGTTTTGTAGAGGGGTTTGATAGATCATGTTTCATATATCTCTCCATATAGTTTATTAACAAATGTGAATATTATTCAGGGTTTCTTGACCTCATTCAAAATAACTCTAAAAAGGAAACATATTTATAGACCAAACCAAATAGATAGAACACATCTTCGACACGTTCATAATGAACTAGTTCTATGATAGTTGGTTTCCTTTTAGCCTCAGGGAATTACATCATTGAGAAAATATCATGATCTTTATAATTTTGTGCTGAGATTTCTAAAAATAATGTTTCAAAAAAATTGGTACCTCACAATTACTGGGATTATGTATCTACGGATGTAGAAAATTCACCATAACCTTGGGGAGTTCTAGCAACATCATTTTTTATCACCTCATCAGTAGCCACAAAGGATTCATGTTTTCTTAATAAATTAATCCAAACGTCATAATTTAATCATAAAGATAAAATTCAACACTACAAAAGGGTATCCATGGAAAAATTAAAAAATAATTAACTCTTTGAAATACCTAGATTATCTAACCCTATTTCAGGTATATATGTATGAAATTATACTAATCTCTTCCAAACATGACTAAATAAAAAATAATTAGATGTTCAAATTTCGGCATAGATCCTACAAGAATGAAAACTAGTCCTAAATACACTTGGTCTAGTTTCATTGTCTCCTCTATGGTTGTTATCTCTAGGGATAGAGATTATTTTACCCCAACAGGGTCAGTTGTAATGTCCTGGTTCCGAAAGCCACCCAGAGGCTCCCCGCACCCAGTTGGTCACATGGCCTCAAGCGTATTTCCCCAAAGTCGAGAGGTTGTCGACTAGCTGCGAGGGCCTTGTGTGTGATGGTGGGGAAACTATGCCCTAATAGACAGAGTAAACAGCAGAAAAGAAACTAATAGATAGCAGTAGAAACTGTAAATATCCAACAATAATAACAAAGGAAGACTGATAAACAAAAAACAAGAGAAAAAATATGTAAATGATATTTGATACATATCTATGTCTAGGAAAACAGCCAAACAAATCACAATGATGAATACAATACTAAACGAATGTGAAAAAGTAAATAGGTAAACTCCTCATCATCGTAAGCCATAGCTTGGTACCATGCTCTCTAGCTCCACAGCAAGTCAGGTACCTGAAGTAGAATGGCGCTTTCCCTTATCTATACCTAAAACAACATAATCTATTTGGGCCCAAATGCATGACCCAAACAGGGTGTGTGAAAAAATCCCAATAGGAAACCACCCAAAGATCTGTGCCTAACAGTCAGTGAATACATGGTAGTAATGAAATACAGTAAGCATTAAGTAGTAAGTAGTGAACTGGGTAATACACAGTAGTAACAATCCATAGTTTCAAGCAAATAATCTACATACAAGAAACATCCACTCATGCAAGTAGAACAAAAAGGTAACCTCTGGGTAGTTCTCACAGCCTAACCCCTAAGGTTCAACCTATAAGTACTAGAAACCCTCTGGGAGGCACGCACAGTCTCACCACTTCGGTTTAGCTAAAATAAGAGACTCTCTGAGGAAGCACTCACTGTAAATTCCCCCTATAGTCTCATAACGTACTAAAGGCTCTCTAGGGAATCACTCAACGTCAATTCCCCATGTGGCCCGTGTCGAGGAACTACATAATCTCTGAGGAAGCACTCAACGTCAATTCCCCCTATGGTCTCACATCATAAATTAAAGAAACTCTAGGGAATCCCTTATATCCATTCTCCAAATGGTCCACTAAACTAGGTTCTCATAGCCCTGTGTAAAACAAACATGAATAGTATGCATATCTCTCCATGTAAACCTCAAGAACTACTTGGATATCAATATAAGGTACAACAACATAATAGTACAATAGTTCCACTATCCTACAACTAGGCATGAAAAATGGAAAAATGCCAAACAAGAAAAACAAGCATGGAAAAACATCCAGAGTACAGTACAATTTACCCTATTCACAAGAAATGACCTCTACATAGTCATATCAGCAAACCAAGAAACAACAAGGGAAAAAAAGGAAACACGCAATACCCCATTCAAGCGTATTAGTGGAATTTGCACAAAATACTCAAAGACATTCTATAGAAAGTCCCAAACCACCAACCTTGATACTAGGATAATGATATATGTGAACCATGGTGATTGATTCTCCTTAAAACATTGAGGATCTGAGAAAATGTTAAAAACACTCAACCAACGATATCCTGAGAAATATGAGTAATTGGGAACCAAGGCTCTAGGAGAAGGAAGAACTCACCGTTGTAGTTCCAACGCAATTGACAATGAATAAAACAGAGATCATACGGAGGCTCACGAATCTGGAGAAGAAACGCGGTTGTACAGGTCACTCTCGGATGAAGAAACTGGAGAAGGTGTGTGTTCTGTCCCCAGGCATGACCCCGGTCCATTTAGTGAAAGAATAAAATACATAGCGTGTACTTTTGCGGTACATGTCATGTACTCTATTTTTTAATACTCCACTTTAAGCGGCCGCCACATTGCCTCTACACACCGTGTGTGTGGCCCAGATGCAGCATGGCATGACAAGGGAGTACAAAGTGTATACTCAGAAAGTACACGATGTGTACTTAAAAAATTTCCAGAAAACACATTTTTCTTAAAAACTCCAGAAAAAGGAAATACATACTTGAAACGAAGATTCATGTTCTTATAAACTTCCCCCCTTAAATAAATTTGTCCCTGAATTTCCCTATCGAGGCGGAGAATAAGAAATCCCGAACAGCTCTGGCCACTGCGATCGTACATCGACCTCCCTTTCCCATCTCTCGTCCTGTACTCGCTCGTGCTTCCATAGCACCCGTACTAGAGGAACATACTTCCCATGGATATCATTCATACTGTGATCGTAAATCTGGATAGGATGATCCTCAAACGATGCATCTTCTTCGAGCTCAACCTCCCCGGGCTGAAATACATGAGACAGGTCTGAAAAGTAACGTTGGAGCTGAGATATGTGGAAGACGTTGCGCATGGCCCGGTACCTCTGAGTTAACTGCAACCGATAGGAAACCGGCCCAACTCTCTCCAATAACTCAAATGGACGGACATACCATGGTGAAAGCTTACCCTATCTTCGAATACTCTTGTGTCCCAACCTCGGTGCGACACGCAGGAAAACATGATCCCTGACCTCAAACTCCAAAGGTCGTCTCTGCTGATCAGAATAAGACTTCTGTCAAGACTGTGCTATAGCCATCCTCTTCAAAATCAACTCTATCTGCTCTGAGGTCTCCTGAACAAGACAAGGTCCCAGTAAAGCTGCCTCTCCTGTCTCCATCTAGTTTAAAGGTGATCGGTGTGGCCTACCATATAATGGCTCGTAAGGTGCCATTTGAATAGTCTCCTGAAAACTATTGTTGTAGGCAAACTCCACCAGAGGGATATGATTCTCCCATGAACCGCCAATGTCTAGGATGCATGCTTGGAGCATATCCTCAAGCACCTGGATTGTACGCTCTGACTGGCCATCAGTTTGGGGATGGTATGTTGTACTCCAAAGTACATGATTACCGAAGGCCTTCTGATGTACCTGCCAGAACCGAGAAGTAAAGCATGCATCCTTGTCTAAAACAACAGATTGTGGAACTACATCCAGACGTACAATATCATAGATGTATAGCCGTCCCATAGCATCAAAACTGAAGGACTCCTTGATCGGTAAGAAGTGAGCATCCTTCGTAAGCCTGTCGATGACAACCCAAACTGCATTGTTCCCTCGAGGCGACCTCGGAAATCCGATCACGAAGTCCATCATGGCATCGTTCCACTTCCACTCCAGAATGGGTAACTGATTTAAAAGGCATGATAGTCACCGATGCTCCGCATTTACCTACTGACAAGTAGAACACCGCAAGACGAAACCAGCAACATCCCTCTTCATACCTGGCCACCAACACTGGCGATGAAGATCCCGATACATCTTGTTGACGCCAGGATGAACTGCCCAAACTGAGGAATGTAAATCCCGCATCAGCTCCTCTCGTATATCTGCTGGCACCCATACGCATCCCTGGAAACACATTATATCATCCTCTCCCAATATCCATCTAGGAAGAGGGTTCTCTCCTAACACACTCTCCCACAGGACTAAGCAATCTGAGTCTGATAGCTGCCTCATTCACAACCGATGCAAAAGTGTAGAGGTAACAACTATAGAAGATAGGAAAGTCTGTCCCTATCTATCGTGAACCTATAGATGCATCACGGAGAATAGAGCCAGAAGCTTCCACTCACTGTTGGCCTCCTGAACTGCTGAATCTGAGTTCTCCTGCTCAACGCATCTGCCATTGCGTTACCCATTCCTGGTGTATAGGAAAGATCAAAATCAAAAGACTAAAGATACTCAGCCTACCAGCACTGCCTCAGATTCAGATCAGGATGAGTGATGATGCACTTGAGACTCTTGTGGTCGGTAAAAACCACAAAGTGATCTCCCAGAATGTAATGTCTCCAACAACGTAAGGCATGAACAACAACTGAAAACTCCAGATTGTGCGTCGGGTAGTTCCTCTCATGTGGCCTCAACTGCCGAGACCCATACGCAATGACTCAATCTCCATGCATAAGCACAGCGCCCAGCCCGATACCTTAAGCATCACAATAAACAGTATAGATCATGCCTAGGTCTAGCAAGACAAGTATCGGAGCTGACATCAACCGTACCTTATGCTCCTAAAAGGATGAATCACAAGAATCTGACCATATGAACCTCACCCCATTTTTGGTCAGACCTGTCAATGGTGCTGCTTGGCATGAAAAGTCTTGAATGAAGGGTCTGTAGTATCCAGCCAACCCTAGGAAGCTTCGTAACTCAAAAATTTTATTCGGTTGCTCCCAAGAAACTACATATCTCACTTTATCTGGGTCCACAGATACTCCTGCCTCTGAGATGACATGACCCAAGAAGTGAATCTGGTCTATCCAAAATTGGCACTCCGAGAGTTTAGCATAAAGACGATGCTCTATCTGTGTACTCAAAATGATCTCAAGATGTGTAACATGGTCATGTCAAGTGTGAGAGTACACCAAGATATCATCCATGAAGACCACAATGAAGGAATCCAAGTGAGGATGCAACACTCGGTTCATCAGTGCCATGAAAACTACTGGCATATTCGTGAGACCGAATGGCATAATCGTATACTCGTAGAGACCATAACTACTCTTGAAGGATGTCAGAGGTATATCTGAGGTTTTAACGCACAACTAATGATATCCAGACCTCAAATCGATCTTCGAGAACACACAGGCTCCATGAAGCTGATCGAAGAGATCATCAATCCTCGACAAGGGATATCGGTTCTTGACCATCAACTGGTTCAGCTTCTGATAATACACACAGAGTCTAAGAGTACCGTCTGCCTTCTTTGCAAACAGGATAATAAAACCCCAAGGAGAAGTACTGGGTCAGATGAAACCATTTTCCTGTAACTCCTCCAACTACTTCTTGAGCTCCTACAACTCAGGTGTATCCATCATATAGGGAGGAATGGACACTGGTGCCGCTCCAGGCATGAGCTCAATAGAGAAGTCTACCTCACGCTCTGGAGGGAAACCAGAAAAGTCCTCTGGAAAGACATCTCTGATACAATCCAAGAATGAAGTAAATTCCAACTGTGAAGTCCCATGATCATCCAGATAAAGACTATATATGTGGGTCGTAACCCTTCATAGCCCATGATGCTCGAGTCCTTCTCGACTCGCCTGAACATCCCATTCACATATACGAAGAAAAGATTCACCCTCTTGTGAAATGAAACTCACCTTGTAGCAATAACAGTCGACGACTTCTTGGAATGGAAACAACCAATCCATACCAAGAATGAAATCATAGCCAAGAATTTCTAGGACATAGAGATCCCATAAAAAACGATACACTGCAACCTCAAGAGGGCACTCTATGCACTGATGCATGCTAGATTTCCTCATTCCCAAACGTGTGTCTCGTGTCAACGAGTCGGCAGAAGAAAAGATACAGAGCCCAAGGCTCTCCACAATAGAGAAAAGAGATAAAGCTATGTGTAGAACCAGTATTAAAAAGAGCTGAAGATAAAACCGAGGCTACTAAAATTGTACCTTGAATGGTAGAAGGTATGTGATCCTTCTCCTCATGGGTATACTCCATCGCAAAAGTCTAGCCTGCCATGCGACCTTATGACCCTGCCTGACCACTCTGAGTTGATCCTCCCTGCTGGCACTGAAGGACTGGTGACTGACTGTAACAACCTCGACCTCTTCCTCGGCCCGAACGGCGGGAGGAACTCCAGTTCCCCGACTGGTGAGAAACTAGTGGTGCATCTACTGAATGAGGAGTCATGGAAGAACCCCTGTCACCAGCTACTGGTGAGAAAACATGGCATAAATGCTGAAGGTGACCCATATTTCCGCAAGATTGACACTCCACTAGGTATCTCTGCAACTGCAACCTTGTGTTCCCTATCCTTCCACACTAGTAGCATATGACCTGGCTACTTGAAGATGCATCTCACCTCCTCGAATCACCACACATAGACTCCCTACGGCACTTCCTACTATCAACTGGAGGAACAGTAGCTCTGGAAGCAGAACCGTCCTGGCTCACATCTCCGGAGTCTCTCAGATTGCGCTTCACAATCAGTGCCTGGTTGACAATGGAAGTGATGGAAGTCAACTGGAAGAGATTCACCTGTGAGTGAATCTCCCACCTGAGACCATCCTCAAACATCGTTGCCATGACCACTCCACTTCTATCCTATAGGGGTGTGAAACACTACAGCTCGGTGAAACAAAAGTAATATTACATGATATATAGAGTACCTTACTCTAGACTCATAAACTCCCGGGCTTGATCGGCCCTCAGGGTCTCCGGGTAGAAGTAGTCGTAAAACACTCACTGGAACTCCTCCCCAGACATAACATCCTGATGACCCGCCTATGAGATCACGTCCCACCACCTCTTGGTGGAGTCTCATAGAATGTAGGTGGAGAGCTTGACCCACCTCTCTGGAGGTATCTCCATATGCTCAAAGATAGTCAGCATGGCTTCCAGCCATGACTCTGTAGCATGTGGTCCTCCTTCCCCTGAGAAAGTAGGAGGATGCTACTGCTGGAAAAACCGCGTCAAGTCTTCCATAGACGTGGCAGGAGGTGGTACTCCCTGAAAGGTATGCATCATCAGCATAAAGGCTTACATGAACTGTGCATCAACGCCTACAACTGGTATGATAGCCGAGGCCAAGGCTAGTCAGACTGGAGGATTGGAAGAAATTCCATGATCAGCTATATCTGGCGTCTGATCACTGCCTAACAACTGGCGTACTACTGGAGGACATCTCAGAGTCATATCTCTAAAAGATCAAAATCATACCTTAGATCAGAAAAACAAGGACAGGGAACAAAGGAGTAAAAAATTGAAATAGGAGAAAGAGACACACAAGAAATACAAAATATGACTACACGGCGTGTATAAACTCTACACGACGTGTACTTATCTCTTTTCCCCTACACGTGTCTCCTTGCACGACTAACCCACATGGTCTTCTTAGATTGAGACTACACAGTGTGTTCATTGTGGACACGTCATGTAGTAGACAAGGTTTCAATGACCCGTGTTGTCAGTTACAAAACCGGTTACATGGATGAGACTACACGACGTGTACTTGAATATTTTCCCGACCCGTGTTATTGGCGACATGACCAAGTACATGGCTGACCTTTACACGGTGTGTTCCGAATAAACACAACATGTATAGGAGGAGAGAACACCATCTTGTGTTGTTCATGACATGGCCAGGTACTGAGGACAAGGACACACGGCATGTTCATATAAAACATAGTGTGTATGACACGAGTTTCACCGACTTGTGTTGTTAGTTACATAGACGAGTACATGCTCACTACTACACGGCGTGTACCTACCATACACGGCGTGTTCCTGGAGATTTTGAAAACCCATGTTTCTGCTCACATAGTCAGTGACACAATTTAAAACTATATGGCGTGTATATATAATATACATGCCATGTATTCTGGGTTTTTCCGGGCAGTAGCTCTGAAATTGCACCGAAGCCTAGAAAACCCTGAAAAATGAGTATTAAGGTGCCAAATTCTGAATAGTGAGGTCCCATAACACCTCAAGAACAAAAACTTGGTGTTCATTTATGAAAATTACGATATGAACAGTCCTCTATAAAACATCAGAGATTCTAACAAAGCATCTATCACAACAACATGCATAATCAACACAAAGTCTATCACAACAACATGCAATCGCTAATGCACCTTGGATGGCATGGAAAAAATGCATGACATGAGATTTATAACAAGTGCCTATATGATGCATGAGATGTCATAACCTCATATCATAGGGTTGCGACAGAAATAGAACCATAATAGAACCAAAACATAACAACACAAGGCATGTGGATCACTCTTGGTGAAATCATATCAACCGTAAAATCTCAAAACTAGAAAACTGCAATAAACGAGGTAGTATGGATTTTCCCTGTACACGGTTTAGCTACTCCAACGCACAAATTAATACCAAGTACTGAAACCATCCTATCCCGACTGAAGGCCCAAAATAGTAAATCAAGATAAAAGAACCCCTCTGATACCACTTTGTAACGTCCCAGTTCCGGAAGCCACCCAGAGGCTCCACATACCCGGTTGGTCCCATGGACTCGAGCGCATTTCCCCAAATGCCAGAGGCTGCCGACTAGAATCAAGGGCCTTGGGTGTGATGGTGGGGAAAATATGCCCTCATCGGTAGAGTACACAACAGAAAAGAAACAAATATATAGCAACAGAAACTGTAAATATCCAAAAACAATAACAGCGGAAGACATATAAACAAACAACTAGAGAAGAAATATGTAAATGATGCATGATACATATCTATGTCTAGGAAAAAATCCAAATAAATCACATTGTTGAATACAATACTAAACCAAAGTGCAAAAGTAAAAAGTTAAACTCCTCAGCATCGCAAGCCATACCTTGGTCTCGTGCTCTCCAGCTCCACAGCATGTCAAGTTCTTAAAGTAGAAGGGTGGTTGCCCTTATCTATACTTGAAACAACATAATCTTTTTTGGGCCAAAAGAATGACCCTAAAAGGGTGTGAGACAACGTCCCAATAGGAAACCACCCAAATATCTGTGCCTAACAGTCAGTGAATACATGGCAGTAATGAAATAAAATAAGCAGTAAACAGTAAGCAGTGAACTGGGTAATACACATCAGTAACAATTCACAGCTTCTAAAATATAATCTAAAAACAAGAAACAACCACTCAATCAAGTAGAAAAAAGGTAACCCCTGGGTAGTTATCATAGCCTAACCCCTAAGGTTCTACCTAAAAGTACTAGCAATCCTCTGGGAGGGACGCACAGTCTCACCCCTATGGGTTAGCTAAAATAATAAACTCTCTAAGGAAGATCTCACGGTAAATTCCCCGTATAGTCTTGTAACGTACTAAAGGCTATCTGGGGAAGCACGCAACGTAAATTCCCCCTATGGACCACGTTGGGGAACAACAGACTCTCTAAGGAAGCACTCAACGTCAATTCCCCCTGTAGTCTCGCATCGTAAATTAAAGACACTCTGGAGAATCCCTTACGCCCATTCTCCCTATGGTCCACTACACTAGGTTCTCATAGAACTATGTAAAACAAACATGCATAGCGTGCGTATCGCTCAAAGTAAACCTCAAGAACTACTTGGATATCATTCTAAGGCATAGCAGTATAATAGTACAACCGTTCCACTATCCTACAACTAGGCATGGCAACTGGAAAAATTAAAAAAAAGAAAAATAAGCATGTAAAAACATCCAGAGTACAGTAAAATTTACCATATTCACAAGAAATGACCTCTACATAGGCATATTATCAAAGAAAGGAACAACAAGGGAAAAACCAGAAACACGCAATACCCCATTCAAGGGTATTGGTGGATGTTTCACAAAATACTCAAATAAATTCTATAGAAAGGAAAAAACCACCTACCTCGATGCTAGGTGAACGATATACGTGTATCACGATGATTGATTCTCCTTATAACATCTATGATCCAAGAAAACGCCAAAAATTCTCAACCAAAGATATCATGAGAAAGTGGAGGAATTGAGAAACAAGGCTCTAGGAGAAGGAAGAACTCACCACGGCGGTTCCAACGCAATCGAGGACGACTGAAACAGAGATCAGACAGAGGCTCGGGAATCTTGAGAAGAAACTTGGACGTACAAGTCACTCTCAGATGAAGAACTTGGAGAAGGAGTGCGTTCTATCCATCAAGCGGGACCCCGGTCCATTTAGTGAAAAAAAGAAAATACACGACATGTACTTCTGGGGTACACTATATGTACTCTATTTTTCTGTACTCTAATTTAAGTGACTGCCACATCGCCTCTACACACTGTGTATGTGGCTCGGACATGGCCAACACATGGCCTACCACAATAAGGGAGTACAGGGCGTGTACTTCAAAAATTTCCAGAAATCCCATTTTTCTCAAAAACTCCAGAAAAAGGAACGACATACCTGAAATGAATATCGGGGTTCTTATATAATTATTCTTGAATCAGGTTCTAGATATAAAGAGGTCAATTGATCATAGGAGGTTGAAATTCCTATATTCATAATTTCCTTGATAATATTCGTTTCCCTCATATCATTATTAGCTCCTGACGTCCCTCATGTTTATTCTATTTCCATAACTATTCATGGACAAGAAGGAACTATTCATGTGTTTTACTCTAAATAATAAAACCCATTAATAAGAAACTATTTAAATATTTTGAATTTAAGGGAGAAGAAATAATAATCCCCTACAGTTCTTGACTAAATGTGTATCACGAGTTACTTTTCCAACTTTAATCAAGGTATCCCATGAGGATTTTTTTGGAAATAAATATCCGTGATGGTGGGGGTGGAAATCCTACATCAGGGTTAGTGAACATAATTCACTTATACATGACCATGCTAGGATATCCTTCTTCATAAACCATTTTATTGGATTGGTAATCCACCAAAATAGATTCCCCCTTTTGGTGTATTTTTTGGAAGGGGTGGGGTGTTTGTTTCCTATGAACATAAAAAATGGGGGAATGGAGGGGTTGAGAATTACAACAATGGTTGATGTTATTTCAAAGATAACTCACTTTACCTCTTCTTCATAATTTTTGTAATCCACCATAATTATTTTACGCTCGCTCATCATTGGGCATGGTCGACAAACTAAAATTTATACCTACTTACTACTTAGAATAGTGGCAAGACACGATCGAACCACAGGGAGGACTCATGTTGTGTTCGGAAATCTAAAATAACTAAATAAAACACACAAAAGAAAAATCAAACACAGTTGGTGGTGGTGAATGGAGTGAGTGATAATTAGTGTTTGAATAAGTGATAGTGAATTGGTGAGTGCAAGGGGAGTAGACAGAACAACAAGGAAACATGTGGTGAAAAATACTAATAGATGAGTATGGGGAGGAAGTCCACTCGACGATTAGATATTGCAAAGCCTTATTCATGCACTGATGTTTTATAAATATCGATCTGACTTAATATAACTGGCCAGAATTGTCATTGGGTCAGTTTGCGATGAAATAAGAAAAAAAATTCTTCAACAGTAAGATTCATTTTATCCAATAGTGATGATGGTCGGATTTCACTGGGCTCAACTTGTCAGTCGAGTTCAGTGTGTCTCTCTCAATTGAGCATGACTAATTTTTCAATGATTCCCTCAGATCCAAATATTTTTCATTGGGATTAAATCAAGATTGGTTTTCACTCGATCTTGTTGTTTTGAAGATAATTTTATTTCATAAACAGTGAGATAGAGACACTCCAGAAAATAAGCTAGTTCATGAATAAGAATGAAAAAACCAAATTAGCCAACTTATCCACCCCCTAAGGGAATTTAGCGGGTCATAACTATTGGGTTCAATGAAAAAATAGAATTAGAACCATAGAAGTCCATATTGAAATGAGATGAAAAAAACAATGCCCAAGACAAATATAGATGTTCATCTCCCGGCTCGAGCACTCAGTAGTTCTAACTCCTACTGTTTGATGGTGGATGCAATGCTGCAATCCACTCGAATTCCCGCCCTGGGAATCATGGTATGAAATTCTATGATTTTCTACTCTCGGTACTCCAATCTGCTCATGACGGAAGATTATGTATGTTCCTCTTTCTCTCCTCCCTTAGTTTGGTTTGATCCCCCTCTGCTTGATCAATTCCTCCTTGCTTGATCAATCCCACTCCCCTCTTTTCGTGTCCTACCTTGTTGTGTATTAATGATTTCGTGCCCGTCATTAATGCTAATGACTAGTAGAAGTCTCTAGAATCTCGCCTGACGTGTTCCCTGTCATCCACGTGTAGCTTTCACTGTGCTGCTTCCTCCACAATTGTTGTAACTCTCTGGCCCCAGAAACCTAGAGCCGGTTCATTATTACTTATCATTGGCATGATCACAAAAGATAAATTCTCAAAGGACTTGTTAGTTTAGTAGCCTTGAATGTACTAGATACATTCATAGGTTTCACATCACATCATAAAATGGAAAACTATAACAACATTGTTTCCATGGAGAACAATGAGATACCATAGACTATCCATCCAGGTCAGTCATAGTATACATCTTCACATCCTGGGAAAAATAAAACATTGAAAGGGGTGATCTCATATTCTCATTAAGGATAACAATATAGCGGAAACATTCCTAAATAAGCATAAACATTTAAGGCAATTTATAAAACTAAAAAAAATCTTTTTAATAAAAAACTTTATCATAATATGGAAAATAAAAATAAAAATAATGCCATTTACTTACTCACATGGATATTAAACTATTATAATAATCACATGAAATATCAATAGCCACTTTCATAACGATGTAATGCATAATGAATGACTTCATAACCACATAGTCAAGGCTTTGTCCCAAGACTACAAATAAGATTTTGTCAAGGCCTTGTTCCAAGACACTACTTTGTCTCATAAGACCTACCAATGCATCGAGTATCTATAGCAGGATCCACCCGTCACTTACTAAGTCCAATGCATTCCTCATATGAAATGGTTTAAACATAACATAAACATTCATATTAAAAATAGAATAAAAAATGTCAATACTTTATTCATAAACCTTGAAGGCTGTAAAAATAAAACATCCACAGTCAAACATATCACAAAACATTCAATACAATATGGATGTTTTGTATCATAATAAATCAACTTTAAATAAGTGTAAAATTAATCAATGGTTGTTGACATAAATTAAATAAAAACTTTTTTTAGAGAAATATCTATTTCCATTTTGAAATCATTTAAGAGTCGCATAATTAGAAATAAATAACTTATTTTTAAAATATTCTTATAAGCTTGTAATGGATGCTTCAACGATGTTATAATAGTTGAAAATAGCCGAAATCGTCATATAAGTTAAAAAAATTCGTACCTTAATTTTGTCGAAAAGGTCATAAGGTAACTTTTTTGGAAAATGATGGAATGATTCATTTCAAACAATTTTAAAACAATTCAAACAAGTGTATAAATGAATTTAACCTATTGTCTAGTAAATTGTAAAAATGTTTTTGTATAAATTTTTAAGAAACATGGATGTGGATGATAAAGAGGTCCTAGTAAAAACAACCTCAGATAATAAAGAGATTGAAAAATTAACCCTTATATTGTAATCTTCCTTGGTAAAGGGTAGTTTATACTCCTATATAATGGTAAAATAATTGTTATTATAATATAAAAGAATCATATACATTAATATGATATCATATATGATATTTTAATATTGCATTGTTAATAATATCTTAGTATTATCGTCATTTCTGGTGTTAATTGATTTGTTTTCCTTTATATGATTTGTATCGTACGTAATGTTTGTTATGGATAGGATGTATCATATTAATTTTCAGAATTATATTAAGTATTTAAACATTATTTTAAATCATCTAAGGAAAATTATTCTTCAATGGATACGACGGGGAATGAATCTCATCGCGTTCGTGGAGGCGGTATTCCATACGTACGCACGAGCAACAACATAATTCTTTTGATGTTAAAATAATATATAATTGGAGGTTATATCATATATAAAGAATCGTTATCATGTTATATTTATTATTTACATCAGTTACATATCATTATTATACCCATCCAAATAATAATGTATTGAATAACAATTACACCACGACGTGGAGACGGTAGGCCGTGCATTTACACGTATGGTGACATGTCATTAAAAAGATGGATGGAATAATGAATATGGTTTACCATATTTATAATAAAATTACAGTATATAGAATATACTAGAGTTATTATTTTATAATGGAAATAAAAAATATAGAGGAAGCGAAAGAAGAATGGAACATGAAAGAGGTGATGAAATATTTACCTCTTCTTCAGGTTCCTTCTTTTGATTTGATCTAAAGGGATCCTTAGGTTGGATTTATGACTAATGTAAGGCCTCTAGGATTAGGGGGGGGGGAGTATAGAGGGTATTTGGGAAGGATTTGGCCGAGCCAAATGGCTTCGATAGTTTGAATTAGAGAGAAGTAGATGTGCCCTTTTATAAGAGGGATGAGGGGAACCTTAGGAAAATATAAAATATTTTTTTATTATAAAATAATTTTCTGTTTCTAATGGCTCCGAAATAAATTATTTAAATGATAAGGTGGGGATGGGTCAAAAAACACTCAACCAGTAGGTTTTAGATAGGTTTGTGTCACTATATTAACTTTATATTTTTTGATTTAACTCATAGTTAAATAGTTTTACATTACAATGCCTCTTTGTATTTTTATATTATATGGTTAATAAAATTAATATATACCTCCAAGAGAAGCAAAATTGGTTTATTAATGATACACAAATATTTATATAAGTATTTTGGAAGATCCATAGATTTTTAGGAATATAATATCAATTAATAATATAATATTTGTTTTAAAAACCCTTTTATGTCAATTTTGACATTATTTGGTATTTTGATATTTCTAAATTCATAACAGCATTATTACATCGAAAAATATTCATCTAACAAACCATAAAATGTGAAAGTAACCTATAAAATTATTTGAAATCATAAAAAGTCTCAAATTACATTTATTTTGATATTTATAATATCAATTATTTTACAATTTCACTAATACGGTAATTAATGCATCATCATTGTGTTATAAATAAATTTGATTATTTAATGTCTAAAAATTAAAAATAAAATACAATTATGTTTGAAATATTTTTATCTTTCTAATTAATATTCATAGTAGAATTTATCTTATGTATAACCGAATATTAAATATGTTTTAGTTATTAAAGATTGATTTTAACTCTTTTAACTCTTCTAGAAATAAAATAATAATAAATGTCCTAATCTAATCCAAGTAGACCAAAAAGGTTCATATTTTATTCCAAATGTTGTTTTTGGTCGAATAATACTTATCTAATAGAATTAAGACATGTTTTAGGGTAATAATAATATCATTTTTACCCTCAATTACCTTATTTACTTTAAACAGTGGAAAATAAAAGTAAAACGTTACGACTCACCAAAATTATTTTCATTTTATTGAACCACATTTTACTTACTGATATCAACCATGTCTCTTGGATTTTTAAAATTCAACTCACATAAGTGGTAACATTACGTTTATGTAAATTTGAAAATGCTCCTAGGAGGTGGGTAAAAGACGGTAAAAAGTTCAAAAAAATTTATATATATCTAAAATTATTATAAACTGACTCCAATTAATTACATTGAACATTAATAGGTATTATGTATCTATATTGACCTAAAATAAATTTAAATTAAAAAAATACTTATTAAAATAAAAATCTGGTTTTTATCTATAACTCGGTGTTTTCACTATTCATGAAAAATTGAAAGTTTTCAGGAAAATACTAAAAATTCACCCTAAGCTAATTTTGATATTTCAAATCCAATATAAGAAGTCCATTTTGAAATATAAAATTTATAAAACTCAAAAAGTGGGTATTACAATTCATAATGACTAGTTTGATTGGTTGGGGTGTGTTAGAACTCGAAGTTGCGTACAACACACCCTATTGTATTATTCAATGAGAAGTGTACTGTGGAAGGTTGTGGTGTTACATTCTCCCCTCCATCAAATAATTTCGTCCTCAAAATTTTTAAAATATTACTACATAAAAACACTTGGGTGGTTATTCGTCAAAAGTTCCTTGGGTTCCCATGTTGCCTCTTCCATATTATAGTTTCTCCATAGAACTTTTACCAGATGAGTCATCCTGTTTCTCAACACTTGTTCTCTTGTATCAAGAACCTTTACAGGCTCTTTGCAATAAGACAGATCGAGTTCCAATTCTAATTCCTCATTGGTGCATAAATGTGTTGGGTCAAGCATGTATTTTCTCAACATTAATACGTGGAATACATCGTGATCTCTGGACATACTTGGTGGCATTTCCAAACAGTAAGCTATAACCCCAATTAGTTCTAGAATTTTGAAAGGTGTGATGTACATGGGAAAGAATTTTCCTTTCTTACTTAAACATATAACAACCTTTCAGTGGGATTCCTTCATGAAAACATGATATCCTTCTTGAAATTCCAAATCCTTCATTCGGTTATTGGCATATCACTTCTGCCTACTTTGAGATGCTTTGATGTGGGTCTGGATTACCTTCACATTTTCCATTGTTTCATCCCCATGTTCTGGGCCTATGAGTTTTCTTTCACCAACATCATCCCAATAGGTTGGTGTGCATCATCTCTTTCTATATAATACATCATATAGTGACATCTGAATACTTTAATGGAGGATATTATTATAGGAAAATTCTACCCAAAGTAAATATTAATCCCACATACCTTTAAAGTCAGGTGAACATGATCTCAATGTGTCTTCTATGGTTTGAATATTCCCTTCTAATTGTGCATTAGTTTTGGTTGTGGTAGGTAGTGCTCGAACAAAGTTCAATATCCAAGGCTTTCTGAATACTTCTCCAGAATGTTGATGTAAAATGTGGATCAAAATCAGAAAAAATTGATAGGGGTACTCCATGATGTCTCACAACTTCATTAAATATATAGTCTTGCTAGATATTCAAGTGGTAAATCTTCTCTTATAGCACAAAAATGTGCTAACTTGGTAAGACGATCAGTAATGACCTATATTGCATCGTTACTTAAAGGAGTCTTTGGTAGTCCCATGACAAAGTCCATCGTAATATTATCACATTTTCACTTAGGTATGGGAAGAGGCTGCCTGACTCCTTTAGGAAGTTGCCTTCCAGCCTTCACATGTTAACAAATCAAACATCTTGACACAAAATCAGAAATCTCTATCGTCATGTTGTCCCACCAAAAATGTTCCTTCAAATCTCTATGCATCATAGTGATACCAGGGTGTATAGAGAAATTGTTATTATGAGCATCATCCAACAATTCTATTTTTTGATCAGGTATATCTATAACACAATTTGTCTTCCCAAATTTCAAAATTCAGTCTTCATTCACAAATTCACTCAATCTCCCATCATTCACAGCTATAATCTACTTTTAAAACTCTTCATCATTGGTCTGAGAACTCTTTATCCTTTCAATTAAAGATAGTGTGGGAACAATTTGAAAATGTATTGATGTTCCATCTTCTATAGTTATTCCCGTACCCATCATTACTAGATCCATGTATATAAGATATTTTTTAACTCTCATCTTGTTCAAAACTCCATGATCTTTTCTACTCAAAGCATCTTACACCTTATTTTCCTTCCTCGGATGATTGTGTATAGTGCACTCGCAATCCTTTATTAGTTAAAGACATCTCGTTTGCCTCATGTTGAATTATTTATATGAGAAAATATACCTCAATCTATTGTGATCAGTATATATCTCACATTTTTCACCATATAGATAATGTCTCTATATATTCAAATCAAATATTACAGATGTTAACTCAAGATCATCAGTAGGATAGTTTTGATCATTAATTTTTAGTTATCGTGATACATAGGCGATAACCCTATCATTCTGCATAAGGACACAACTATGTCTTTTCTTTGATAAATCACTATAAATAACAAACCTAGCATTGCCCGATGGTAGAGGAAATGTAGGATTATTAAATAATATTCTCATCATTTATTCAAAACATTCTTCACTTTATTTTTTCCAAAAAAATTTCACCCCTTTACGTGTGAGCTTGGTTAATGGGTTAGCCAATCAGGCCAAATTCTGGACGAAATGCCAATAATAACTTGGTAAACCAATAAAACTGCATAACTCAATTATACTCCTCGGTGCTGGACATTCTTGGTTTAATATTCTCTTAGAAGGATCGACAAAGATTCCATCCTTAGAGGCAATATGTCCAAGAAACGAATTCTCTTAAAGATAGAATTCAAACTTGCTAAACATCCCATATAATTCATGTCTTCTAAGAGTCTTTAGAATAATGCACAAGTTATTTTCATGATCTTCCTATAATTTGGAGTATACCAAGATATCATCAATAAATACAACTACAATGTCATCAAGATATTCCTTTAAAATACTATTCATTTGATCCATGAAGACAGAGGGTGTATTCTTCAATCCAAAAGGAATTACTGTAAACTCGTAATGCATGTACCTGGTTCGAAATAATGTTTTTGGAATGTGTTTCTTCTTCACACACAACATATGATATCTAGATGAAAGTTAAATATTTCAAAAGTATTGAGGTCCATGTTGATGGTCGAATAAATCATAAATTCGATGTAGGGGATACTTGTTCTTTATTGTTATAGAATTTATCTCCCTATAGTCATTGTACAACCTCATAGATCCAAATTTCTTCTTAATAAAAAGAAAAGGGGGTCCCCATGGAGAAACACTAGGGTGAATAAATCCTTTATTACTTAGTTCCTCTAGTTGATTCTTTAGATCCACTAATTCCACAGTGTCCACTCTATAGAGGGTCTTCAATATGGGCCTTGAACAAGTAATTAAGTCAATGGAAAAATCTATTTCTCTTTCTAGAGGATATCCAGATAAATGCACTGGAAACACATCAACTGTTGAGTCAATAAGGTTTTTCTTATTCTTTTCCATTCCTTCTTGTTTTGTAAATCACAAACACCTTATACTTAAGAAAATATATATTTTATTTATATAAGGAATTTTTCCTTCCCAATGGAATTTACCCTTACCATATTTTCAATAATCATATCAATATTTTTCTTAAGTATAAAAATCAGATTCATACCTACAAATCCTCGGAATCATATAATACTTAGATATGAAGCATTCTGTTTTAGGATCCAATTTTTGGATACGAACTCTAACGATTTTCCATTCTGAATTCTAGATATGAACTCTAATGAAGTTCCAATATGAAATCTAGATATGAAATCTAATGAAGTTCCACTCCGAATTATGGATATGAACTTCTACGAGTTTGACTCCGAACTTCTACTAGTTTGACTCTGAACTTCAACGAGTTCGACTCCGAACTTCTTCTAGTTCGGCTCTGAGCTTATACTCGTTCTCCTCCGAACTTACACTAGTTTGGACTCCGAACTCTGTTAGTTCATCTTCTAAATCCTAGTGAAACTAGACTCTGAATTTCCTTATAAATTCATACTCCCGATTTCTACAGAATTCAGGTTGCAAATTCCTACAAAACAGAATCCGAATATCTCTTTATTATAGACTCCAAATTCAATTTTGGTTAGACTTAGAACATTTGTTTGCTTAAATTCTGAACTTTAGTTTTACTTATTCTTATACATGTTTCATTACAAAACTATGTCGTGCTTTCAGTTATTAAGTAACTGTTGGTTGAGTGAATCATGTACATGTACCTCCAAAATTCATGGAGAAATATGACTGTAGGAGGAGGGAGCCGAAAATTGGAGATTCACCTATAAATAGGATCTCATTTGAAAATAAGCAATAACTTTGACATCTTTGCTTATAGGTTTTTGAAGTGATTTCTAGAGAGGGAGGCTCTTATCAACTCTCAAGGATCGTACAAAACGTTTGAACAACTTGTTCAAACCTTGCCTTGTGCATACATGCTTTGTGCGTCTCCGATTGTTGGATATTACAATCAAGGGACTCCAGTGATAGAAAGATAGAGGGTCCAACACCTTGAAGTTTATGGATTCCTTACTAAGGAAGACAGAGGTGTCGACTACCTAATAGGTTAGGGCTTGCAGAGATAGTAAGACATACTCTGATCTTCGTATCGAGGGCTTACCCTGGTGTGGGTAAGACATAATTTTATGAAATTATAAATCAAGGGACCTTTATCCATGGTTTTTGGATACCCTTATCTTTGGGTTAAAAGAGTTATTGTTTGTCACGTTTAGTTTTACTACTTTTTTTTCCGCTACATTTTGTATTGTTAAGGAAAGTATAACATTCTTATACTTCATTACTTGTACTAAGATATAGTTAGATTCTATACGCTTTAAGGTAGAATCTTGATCTTTGTAACTTTTGTTAATTTCTTTTTTCAGAATCACTATTCCGGAATCTAGAAAGTCTTTAGTACTCATAGAGGTCTTGTGAATTATCTTGTTTAACATGGTTAAACATAAACATCCTAAAAAATTATTAAGGGAATTTTTAAAAGGTTGAGTTCATCCCCCCCTTGTATCTGAGAGTATCATTCTTATTTCGATACTACGTTTAGTTTCATAGAGTATATCATAATCAGAGTTATACCATCCTATCAATTTCTATCAGAGGATTTGGTTCAATCGAAATTAATCTCATGATTATATTCAGAAGATAATTCTTAGAATTTTTTTTGGATCCAAATTTTCAGATTCATATTACCAGATTCATATTTTTTGGATTCTATTTTTCAGACTCATTGTTCAGATACATTTTTTCTTAGAGTTGCAATATTTTTTTCCTTTCCTAAAATATTTTCTATTGTCTACAGACTTATACTACTAATATGTTTGTGTTCCAAAGTTTTTCTTAAGGATGACAGGTTCAAATATTGATTGTATTGACGAATTAAATCCTACTAGACCACCAATAATTGATGGTAATGATTATGAATATTGGAGAGATCATATGAATGATTTCATTATCAATACTGGGGTAGATAAATTTTTCATGCTTACTAGAGGTTACAAAATTCCTGACAAGGAAGTAAGTGCTTTTACTAATCTAGAAAATCATGAATACCAACTCAACTATAAGGTACACAATACATTAATTTTTTCAATGACTATGTACATATATAGCCAGACTTCTTCTTGTTAAATAGCTAATTTTATATGGAAGAAACTTGAGGTTACACATTTTGGTACATCTAAAGTGATTGAGACCAGAAGATCCATGCTCAGAGCTGAGTATCAGGGTTTTAATTTTTCTTATGGAGAACCAATTTTTATGGTGAAACAGAGATTCATGACTATCGTGAATAGCTTACAATCTATGGGAGAAAAAGGTATAGATGATGAATCACTTGTTGACAAGATCATAGATATCATGCCAAATGAGTGGGAATCAAAGAGAACTGCTATAGATGAAAACATAAAGGATACTCAAATTTCTCTTGATGAACTCTTTGGAACTCCTCTTCAACATGAGACAAGAATGAAGAGAGATGCTGAAAACATAAATAAGAAGAATGGGAATGGTAGTGTTTGTTTTAATACAACTTCAAATAACATGAAAGCTAAGACTCCTGAGAGAGTTACTAGATCCAATTATAAGAAGGTTATTATCCAATCAGAATCTAGTGAGAGGGATGTCTCAGAAAATGAGTTAGCTATTCTTGCTCTAAGAATGAACAAGATAGATGGACAAGGAAATTTCCAATCCAAGTATAAGAAGAAGGAGAGGAAATATAAGAAATATTCACAGGTCACATTCTATGAATGTAAGAGAGCTAGACACATAAGTCCTGATTTCCCTATTCTCAAGAGAAAATAAAGGCATTCTGAAATGAATAGAAAAAAGTATTATAAGTACAAAGCTACGAATGGTCTAAAAGATAATGACACCTAGAGTGCCAGTGGTGGTGACTCTTTAGATGATTGTTCTGATTATGAATCTTCTGGATAGAAGAATCTTGGTATTATAGCCAGGCTACCTATTGAAAATCATTGCTTTATGGATAAGGTACACAATGATGAATCCTTGACCAATGTTTCTTAAAATTATAATGATAGTAAATATTATAACTCTTCGGATGAATAATCTTCTTCTGATGATGAAAATATGTTACCTACCTATGAAAAATTTTCTAGGTTTGCTGAACATCTTGAGATTGAGAACTCAAAACTCATGAAAGAGCTTGATAAGACAAACTCTAGAAATACTATTCTTACTAAGGAAATATCATATATTTATAAAGATATTGATAAGAAAAATGATTATTTTGAATGTATTTCAAAAAAAATCGAGGAAGTAAATTATGAGAATAATAAACATTCAAATGATCTAGAAAATGTTATTTCTAAGAAATATGTTTTTGAGTCTAAATCTAGCTCAAAATAAAATGTTTTTGAAGATAAGAACTTAGTTATCAAACTCAAATTTGAAATATTTTCTTCGAGGAAGTGTTTGTTAAACATTAACCATGGTAAAGAAAATTTTGATAAAATGTATTCACAAAATCGACCTCGAAGGAATACTTCTGGTTTTGGTTACACTAGTTCTAAGCCAATTTGTAGTAACAACAACTTTGTTCCTCAAAGTGCCACATTTTTCACAAAGTGTCAATGTGGTGGTTACTGTGCAAAGAATTGATCATTAAACAAAACCCAATCTTTAGGATTTCATAAGGCTTATTTTTCTAAGAAGATGTGGGTACCCAAAATTTTGCAATCAGATATTTCCGGATCCATGCATGTTTGGATTAAAAAAACCAAACTTTTTCTTATTTTCATGAAAATAGGGAAAGTACCAACAACAACACTTGGTAAATGGATTGTGGATGTTCCTGGTATATGATTGGTAACAAAAGCTATTTTGAAATGATTATCAAGAAGAAAATAGGAATAGTAAAATTCAGAGATAATGCTCATGGAGAAATTTTTGGTAGAGGTAACATTGTTCTTCTTGGAAATACATTGATTTCAAATGTTTTTTCTGTTAAAGGTCATAAGCACAACCTCATCAATCAATTATGTGATGAAGACTACCTTGTGAATTTTAAGAATGATAAGTGCTTAGTACACAATTCCAACTAAGAATTTATTCTTTCTGCCAATAGGCAAGAGAATGTTTACACACTAAACTTAGAAGTCCTTAGGAGCCAAGACTTACCTTGCCTTAGTGAAATGGAAGATCATTCTTGGTTATGGAAAAGAAGGTTAGGACAATGTAACCTTAGAAACTTATGTAAACATTCTAAGAATTGTTTAGTTAAGGATCTACCAAAGCTTAGATTTAGTTCTTTAAAAGATTGTAACCCTTTTCAATATGGAAAGCAACATAAATCATGTTTTAAATCAATCGGTGAAGTCTCAACAACTTATGAATTACAATTGGTGCACATAGATCTTTTTGGTCCAACACAAACTGGAAGCAATTGGGGAAAGTACTATGTATTTGTTTTGGTTAATGATTATACTAGATTTATATGGGTCTATTTTCTAGTAAATAAGTCTAATGCCTTTTTGTATTTCAAATGTTTTAGAGCCCAATTCAAAAATGAGAAAACCCTTCCATTGAAATCTATTCATAGTGATCATGGAGGATAATTTCAGAATTCTGATTTTGAAACTTTTTGTAGTAGAAAAGGTATTACACACAACATCTCAGCACCCAGAACACCTCAAAAAAATGATGTTGTTGAATGAAGAAATAGAATTCTTCAAGAGATAACTAGAACCATGTTGAGTGAGTATTCTTGTAGCCAAACATTTTTTGGCTGAAGTTGTAAGTACTGATTTTTATACTATAAATCAAGTTTTGATTAGACCTTTTCTTAATAAAACTATTTAAGAGTTATGGATTGGTATAAAACCTAGACTTTCCTAATTTAAGGTTTTTGGATGCAAGGTATTCATTCTGAATACTAAAGATAACTTACACAAATTCGCACCAAAATCTGTTGAAGGAATTTTCTTAGGCTACTCCACAACTTCTAAGGCCTATAGAGTTTTCAACAAAAACACATGTACTGTTAAAGAAACGGTACATGTCAAATTTGATGAAAATGATCATTTTGTTTTCAAACAACCTCAACCTACATCTTTGGATATGTTTTCAAAAATTGATTATCAACCTTTGATAGAAAATCCTTCTGATAAAGAAAATATAAAAGAAGATACTTTTGAAACATTTTCCCCAGAATATTTCCTACCCTATGTTGATGAACAGGTTCTTAAAAACCCAAATCACTCATTTTTTAAGAATCATCCTAGTGATAGCATCATTGGTGATGTCAATCAGCATGTAAGGACTAGACGTTCCTTAAGAAATTAAGTAGAACATCTAGCAATCCTTTCCCAATTGGAACCAAAAAGCACTGATGAAGCTTTATGTGACGATGATTGGATTAAATCCATGCAAGATGAACTAAATGAATTCGAAAGGAATAAAGTATGGACCTTGGTTGAAATACCTAAGGAAACTTCTATTATTGGAGTAAAATGGGTCTTCATAAAAAAGTGTGATGAAAATAGAATCATCGAAATAAATAAAGCTATATTGGTTGCTAAAGGCTATAATCAAAAATAAAGAATAGATTATAAAGAAACCTATGCTCCAGTAGCTATACTTGAATCTATTCGCATCTTAATCGCCTTTGCAGCATTGTTCAATTTTAAAAATTTTCAAATTGATGTGAAATGTTATTTCCTTAGTGTTAATGTTCAAGAGGATGTTTTTGTTGAACAACATCCTAGCGTTGAAGATACAAAATATCTTGTTCATGTTTTTAGACTTACCAAAGATTTGTATGGCCTTAAACAAGCCGAATGAGCTTGTTATGATAGACTTACAGTATTTTTGGTTCAAAATAACAATGTTAAGAGAAATTCATATCCAACCCTTTTTATAAATAAATATAAGAAAAATGTTTTAATTGTTGAAATTTATGTTGATGACATTATATTTGGTTCAACTCAGCAATCTTTAACTGATTCCTTTGAGGATCTAATGAAATATGAGTTTGAAATGAGTATGATGGGTGAGTTAACATTTATCCTTGGTTTTCAAATTTCTCAAAAACCAGAAGGAATCTACATATACCAACATAAGTATATTAAATATATTCTTAAAAATTATGGTTATGAAAACAGTAAGAGTATAATTACTCCTATTGGTACCTCAAACACACTTGATCTTGATGAAGTTGGGAAAATAGTAGATCAAACATCTTTTATAGGTATGATATGAAGTCTACTTTACTTGATAGCCAGTCGACCAGACATGATGTTTTCAGTATGCTTATGTGCAATATATCAATCAAATCCTAAAGAATCTCATTTAAAGGCAGTGAAAATAATTTTTCCCTACTTAAAGGGAACCATGGATCTTGGACTATTTTATACTTCTAGAAATGATTTTGTTTTAAAAATATTTTCAGATGGTAAATTTGGTGGATGTAGAATGGATAGAAAGAGTACATATAGAACTTGTCATTTCTTAGGAGATTCATTAGTTTCTTGTTCATGCAAGAAGCAACATTCTATAGCACTCTCCATTTCTGAAGCTGAATATGTAGCAGCAGGAAGTTGTTATGCTCAAGTGTTGTGGATGCAACACAAACTTGCAGACTATGGCTTGAGTTTTACTAAGACTCAAATTTTGTGTGATAACACATGTGCCATTTCCCTTAGTAAAAACCCTTCACATCACTCTCGTGCAAAGAACATAGATATTAGGCATCACTTTCTTAGGGATCTCACACAAAATGGAGATATCATTCTTCAGTTTATCCAAAATCAAGATTAACTTGCTGACATTTTCACAAAATCCTTACCCTCCCAAATATTTGAATACATTAAACAGAAGTTAGGAATGATAACAGTGAGTAATATTCTTTAATTAACTTCCTATTGAATCATTATCCATACAGTAATAAACTCTCTTTTATAGGGGGAGTACATTTGTTTATTATCTTTTCAAAAATATTCGTAATGAGTCTTTCAAAATTTTCGTAATGAAGTTTTCGTACTGTAAATTTTCGTAATGACGTTTATGTACTGGAAATTTTCGTAATGATGTTTTTGTACTGAAATTTTTGTAATTAAGTTTTCGTATTTAGAATTTTCATAAAGCGATTTTTCCTAATCGGAATTTTCGAAATGAGTATTTTCGTAATGGGAATTTTTGTAATGGGAATTTTCGTAATCATATTTTTCGTACTAGAGTTTTGGTACTCAGAGATTTTTCAATAAACATTTCGACTTTATGTTTTTTGTAATGAGTTTTTCATAGTCATTTTTTCGTAGATAAATTTACTTCAAAAAAAATATCACCAATTATGAATAAAATTCCTATCCAATCTGAAAGGTATGACTTCCTTACTTATGTTTTCATAACCATTTTTAATTGATGGTAGTTTCTTTTTCTTATAAAATTTATCGGATTCGTTTCTTGTTAAATCTGAATGTTTTTATAACCTCAAAAGATCTGATTCATGATTTTCTTGGGGGTATTATTTCAACTGTCAGAATAGATCAGCGAAATTCTCAACTGTTAGATTGTTTTTGGAAGTTGAATGGTCACCTCCATCACCTATATGAAGGGGACCCCCATAGTTATCCCACATCAATCTCCATGCTCTCGCGTCTTGAAGCTCTACCTCAGTTATTATTGTCCGTTCTGAATATTCCAGGGATCCTCTATTCTGAATGTCTGTAGAAGCCACTTCCCAAGATATTTCTTCCACGAAGGCAATTTCAAAAAGGCATGTGTACAGAGAAAGACTGGTCCTTCTGAACCGTTACAAGTACGATTCTATCATCTCTAAGAACATAAAGTTGAATGGTTTGGAAGATGTATATATATCCAAGACAGGTGTTCAAGATGCGGTCTATCCAGAGTTACTTGTAGAATTCTATGAATAACCAAGATTCTATGAGGAAGAGGGAAGAGAAAAATTTTCTTTCAAGTCCTATGGCATGACTTACAAACTTACACCAAGGCAGCAAGCTTGGTGGGGAATGCTTATGATGGAGAAGCTGAATTTTTCTCACAAAAACTTCCAGATGTTGAATGTAGTTTTGTTAAGGTAAAGGCCTTGGGGTGTATTGGCTTGATGATGTAATGACAGCCATGATTTCTCACCTATCTTCTAATAATCGGATCCTTCAGCTTTGGGTACAAGGTTTCTTGGTTCTGAGAAAGGGTGACAAAGATACCCTGAAGAAAAGTGATATATATTTCTTATACTTCTTGGTGAATCTATGAAAAATCAATCTGATTAAGCATGTGCTTGTGAAAATCAAGAACATCAAGGAGGGAAATTTGAGAGCACAACTCATCATGTACCCTACCTTACTATCAAAGCTGATAGTTCGGTGTCTTGATTCTTTTAGGATTGCATGTAAGTCTAAGGCTCAAAATTTCTAGGTTATGCTTGTATGTGATGATACCTTGAAAAGGATGAATATGGCATATTCCAAGGAAATAGCTGAGTTTTATAATTTTCTAGAGGAAGAGGCTTACACCAATCCGGAAAATATAGACAAAGCTAAGCTAGCGAAGAAGGTTGGTAAGAAGGGAAAATTTAAAGAAATGGATGCTGAAGACAAGACCCCCAAAACTAAGGAAACCCAATCAGCACCTCCCAAGCAAAAAAAAGCTTATCCAGATGAGGTGGCTGCTAAATGGAGATAAGATAAGGAAAAGAGGAAAGAAGGGGATCCACAGATTAGATTGGACCTTGCTGAGTCTAAGACCTTAAGAGAAAAAGCTGCGAATGAGTTTGAGAAATAGGCCAAAGAGAAGAAGATGAAGAAGAATATTTCTGAAGCTGATGTTGTTCAATCCCTCTTGAGAGACACATAAACAGGTTCTGAGAAGATTCCCGTTCTGGAAACCTTTGTTGTTCAAACTTTACCAGAGACACCTGAGAAGAACTACTTCACTCTGGAAAAGACTAAAGGCCAAGAGGTTATTGAAGGAGTAGAGAAAAGTGCTGGTGAATAATTATAGGAAGAAGTAGTTGAATGAGTAGAGGAAGAAGAGGAATTAGAAGAAGAATAAGAAGTGGAAGAAGGAATTGGTGATCTAGATGACTTGATTAAACACGTTGAGGATTATCAAGAAAAATCCGAGACCTCAAATATTGTAACTCTGGGAAAGGAAGATGAAAAAGGTGGTAATAGAGATGATTTTAAGGAATAAGATAATGAAAATGAATTGTCTGTAGAAGAATGTTTTGAGATGCACTTTCTTAAAGGAGCAGAGAAGGAGAAACCAGATGAAGATAAGATTGTTCATGTATCTGAAAGAAAGGAATAATCTCCTGATGAGGAAGTTCCTAAAGATGATAAGGGGAAGCAAGTGCTTATGGACACCCCAACAAAAGATATCATAAGGAATAAGGAGGTTGGTGGCTCTCCAAGTAGAATTTTGGTGGAAATTGAAGAAGAACAATCCCCAAGCAAGGTGTCCGATTCAGAATTATCAGCATTGGGACATGACTTTGTTGTTGAGTCATTAAATAAATTGGTGGATACAATTCCGATCATTCCCACCATAGACTCTAGGTGTCAGATGCTTCAACACAGCCTAATTCAGAATTTAAAATCCTTATCCTTGGTAATGGATAAGTGTGTGAAGATTGAGGCTAAGCATATAAATTTCCTTATCAATTATGATGTTCACACAAAATCTTGCAGTAAAGTCACTCTATGGTCAAAAGGGTTTACGATGACATAACTGATTTTGATCGTTTTTAGAATGATGTAAAAGATTCTTTTGATACCGAGGATTCCAAGATAAATAATCTTTAGGAAAAGCTGACCAATGAGAAAAATTCTTGGAATCAACAGGTGATGGATTTGAATGGAATGTTTAACTCAGTTACTCAGAACTGGTAAGAGGAAAGAGATTTCTGGATTGAGTTTGAAGAAACTTTGGTAAATCAAGATGAGTTATTGATGATGTAGGAAGAGGTAATGAAGGCTAAGGAAGAGTTCCTGAAAGCTCAACAAGAAAGGATCACATCTTTGGAGAAGAAAGCTGAGGAGGATCAGAAAGATTTAAAGAAGATGAAAACCCTCTTGAAGAAACTAATCCCAAAGGAAAAGGAAGACAAATAGACTCAATCCGATATTTTGTTGCATTTGATCTTCCTTGTAAAAATTATTGCAACTCTAATGAAATATTTGGTTGGATTAATTTATTTTTTGTTATATACTAATGTTTCAAGTACTTTATATCTTTTCTATTCCCTTAAATTCTTTTAGAAAATAACAAAGGGGGAGAAGGAAAAAGAACTACTCAAAAGGAGGAGAAGGAAAAATCTAAAAAGGATAAGAAAAATTTCTATGAGAAGAACTATCCTTAAGTAAGGGGGAGATTCTCAATATGAAGTTTTTCATTCCTATGATAATGAATGCTTTCCAGAAATCTAGAATACAATCCTTACAGTTCATAAGCCTAAGGGGGAGTTAGTTGTATTCACCATCATCTATGAACAAAGGGAGATAAGTTTTAATTTCAAAGTCTAAGGAAAATTTTCAAAGTCCTTATATATTTTTTCGAAGGGTTGTTTGTGCTTTCCAAAAAGGGGTATATTTTTGAGTCAATAAGGTTTTTCTTATGACTTTTCTATTCCTTGTTGTTTTGAAAATCACAATCACCTTATACATAAGAAAATCTATATTTTACTTCAATAAGGAAAATTTCGTTCCCAAAGGAATTTACCCATACTATATTTTCATTACTAATATAAATATTTTTATTAAGTATAAAAATCGGATTCATACCTATAAAACCACAGAATCATATAATACTTCGATATGAAGCATTCTGTTTCAGGATCAGAATTCCGGATTACAACTCTAATGAAGATACACTCTGTATTTTGGATACGAACACTAATGAAGTTCCAATCCGAATTCTAGATATGAACTAATGATGTTCCACTCTGAATTATGGATATGAACTTCTATGAGTTCGACTCCAAACTTCTACTAGTTTGAATCCGAACTTCTATGAGTTCAACTCCAAACATCTATGAGTTTGACTCCGAACATCTATGAGTTCGACGCCAAAATTCTACTAGTTCGACTCCAAACATCTACTAGCTTTGACTCCAAACTTTTTATGTTTAGATATCGAATCCTAGTGAAACCAGACTTCGAATTTCCTTAGAAATTCAGACTTCGGATTTCGACAGAATTCAGGTTCCGAATTCCTAAAAAACAGAATCTGAATATCTCTTTATTGTAGACTCTGAATTCAATTTTGGTTAGACACTGAACTTTTGTTTTCGTACATTCCAAACTTCAGTTTTACATATGCTTATACTTGTTTCATTACAAATCTATGTCATGATTTCAGTTATTAACTTACCATTAGTTGAGTGACACGTGTACAGGTCCCTCTAAAATTCAAGGAGAAATATGACCGTTGGAGGAGGGAGCCGACTATTGGATCTTCACCTATAAATATGCTCATTTTAAAAGAAGAAATAACTTTTAAATCTGTTCTTACATGATGTTGAAGTGATTTCTAGAGAGAGAGGATCTTATCAACTCTCAAGATTCTTACATGAAAGTTTTAATAGCTTGTTAAAACTTTTCCTTTTGCAGATGTGCTTCTTTCGAATCTGATTGTTGCTGATTACAATCGAGGGCTTCCGAGGATAAGAAGATAGCAGTTCCAACACCTTGAAGTTGAGGTCTTTCTTGATAAAGAACATAGAGGTTCCGACTACCTGATAGTTGAGGGCTTGTGGGGATAGAAAAAAAGACTCTGATCATTGTATTTAGGGCTTACCCTGGTGTGGGTAAGATAGAATTTCTTGAAAGTATAAATCAAAGGAAATTTATCTAAGGTTGTTGGATACCCTTCTCTTTAGGTTAAAAGAGTTATTTTTTGTCACATGCAGTTTTACTACTAGTTTTTTTCCACTGCATTTTTTATTGTTAAGGAAAGTATATCATTATTATACTTCCTTACTTATACTCTAATATAGTTAGATTCTATATGCTTTAAGGTATAATCTTAATCTTTGTAACATTTGTTAAGTTCCATTTTCAGAATCACTATTTCAGAATCCAGAAAATCTTTAGTACTCATAGTGGTCTTGTGAATTATCTTTTTTAACATTGTCAAACCTAACCATCCTAAAAATTTCCAAAGGAAATTTTTAAATGGTACAATTCACCCCCTCTTGTATCTGAGAATCTAATTCTTATTTTGAGCCTACGTTTGGTATCATAGAGAATATCATACTCAGAGTTATACCATCCTAACATCAACATATTCTTGAACAATTGTTACATCCTCTATTTTTACATTCCTTTCCTCACCCACTATTATTTCATTCTCATCCCCCCCAATAATTTAATTTAGTTAAGCTACTAGGGGTGGATCTGGATAAGAATTTGGTGGTGATGTTTCTACTATAAAGATATGGTACTCATTATCATTATCAAAAAATTTAACCTCTTTCTTCTTAATTTTTTTTGCATCATAGTACAAAAGCCAACCCATACTGAGGATTATGTCAAATTAAATCATGGTTATGATGATGATACCAGTAGATAAAAAATGTTAATATGCCTTAATTGGAACTAATTCATAAAACATTGTTGTAAATATACTTCTCTTAGGAGTTTTGACAGACAACTCCATTTTTAAATCAAATTAAAAATATCCAATTTTCTTAGCAAACTGGGAAGATATTAAAAGATGCGATGATCCAAAATCAAATAATGCATTGGCTAAACTTTAGGAAACCATTAAATTACCTTCCACTATGTCTTTTGAAGCTTCAACATCAGTAGTAGTGATAACATAAGCTTGTCCTTGATCCCTTGGTCTTTTCTAAGGTATGTTACCTTGACGCTTAGGAAATTCATTCGCATAATTCCCCATTCCCCAACAATTGTAGCATTCAACATCGACAACCTCTTTATTCACCTTGCAATCATGAGCTTGATGTCCTTTTCACCACACTTTTAATAGACTCCCATTCCCTTCAAGAAAGTACCAGGGTATTTCTTCTGAAATTTACTACAAGATGAATATTCAACTTTTCCATTCTTCCCCTTATTTCCATTCCCAGTTTTTTCAGTAGATCTCTTCTTCTCTTGATTTTCTTTAAAGTCGTAAGACTTAGAGAATTCTTGTTCTGTCTTGATAGAAAATTAGGAAATATCTTTATACGACGAGAAGGATTATGAGACTAACGCTCTATGGATAAGTAGTTTTAACACATCAATGAAATGATTAATCTTACTTCTTTGGTTACATATATAATCTGTTGCATGCCTTGCTAACCTTGTAAAGTTAGCTTCATACTTTGTGACATTCTCACTCTCCTTTTTTCCTCTGACTCAAAAATTGTCATTCCATATCTACTGGATGGTCATGTAGAAAGTATTTTTATATGAAATTTTCTTTAAAATCACTCCATTCCATATTTGATACTTCACCATCTTTATTTTATTTGAATCAATGACCTCCATTTATCAACATCTCCAATGAGGTGGTAAACAGCCACAACAACTTTTTCCCTTTCGCTACTCCCCAAGGCATGGAATATTTTCTTTAAGTAATTTATCCATTGCTCAGTTGCTTGTGGATTTGTACCCCCATTGAATGTTGGTGGTTGTTGGATCATGAAGTTATCTAATATAGATCCTCCACTCTGTGGATCAAGGTGCTCCATACGGGTAAGGTTGTTATTTATAACCTGAGTGAGTTGTCCCAGTATGGTGATTAGCTGATCAACACTAGTTTCATCACCAGATCCACTATAATTATCTTGAGTAGGAGGTAAATCCCTGCATTGAGTGAGTTCATTGATATGGTTTCCATTCCTTCCACTAGGTTCCATTTCAAAACAATGGAATAATCAAGATTAGTTTATTAATCCCAATACATAAATCCAGAATGGTAAAAAACTTAACATAAATTTAAGAGTTTATGGATATATTATATAATATAAAAATGTTTTTTAGGATGTATATACTCATAAACCCTTCATAATGGTTTGTAATGAAAATGAAAATTATCCTAAGAATATCCCCCAGGAGTGTCATAATGAAGAGTGCAGCAAGGCCCGTTGTCGTGTGTTAGTTCCCGTTCGAGTCTAACTTAAAGCCAGGTTTTCCAGTTTTACCCCTAGGTAAATCTGTGCAAGAGCCACCTCTACCTGGTCGTATCCAGACATGGATATATTGCTTAGAAAACTCACAAAATCTGTACAATACCAAAATTCTATGATGTTCTTCTATACTAATCCTCAAAGTCTATCTTAGGGCTATGTGCTCTAATCAGAGTTTCTCTAAACCTAGCTTCCAAGGATTGTACTAAACTTCCTCTAATACCAGTTGTAACACCCTGACCTCAGAAGCCTAGAGTTGGTGCATTATTATATATCATTGGAATGATCACAAAAGATCAAGTATCGAAAGACCGATTAGTTTAGTATCCTTGAAAGAACTAGATACATTCATAAGGTTTACATTACATCATAAAATGGAAAAATATAACAACATTGTTTCCATAGACAACACTAAGATCCCATAGACTATCCTTATTGTTCAGTAATAATATACTTCTTCACATCCTGGGAAAAATAGATCATAGAAAGGGTTGAGCTCAGATGCTCAGTAAAGATAACAATATATCGAAAACTTTCATAAATAAGTATAAATATTTAAGGAAGTGTATAAAACTAAAACCAAATCCTTTTAAACATAAAATTTATCATAATATGGAAAATATAAATCAAAATAATTCAATTTACATACTCACATGTATATTCTACTAGTCAAATAATCACATGTAGTATCAATAGCCACTTTCATAATGATGGAATGCATAATGCCAGACTTTATAACCACATAGTCAAGGACTTGTGCCAAAACTAAAATTATGATTTTTTCAAGAACTTGTTCCAATACACTAGTTTTTCTCATGAGACCTACCAATGCATCGAGGAGCTATAGAAGGCTCCAACCGTCACTTACTATGTTCAATACATTCCTCATTTGAAAAGGTTTAAACATGACATAAACATTCGTATTAAAAATAGAATATGAAATGTCAATAGTTTATCCATAAACCATGAATGGTGTAAAAATAAAACATCCACATTCAAACACATCACAAAACCTTAAATACAATATGGATATTTTGTATCATAATAAGTCAACTTAAAATAAATGTAAAATTCATCAAAGGATGTTGATATAGATGAAATCCAAACCTTTTTTAGGGAAATATCTCATTCTATTTTGAAATCATTTACGAGTCACATAATTATTAATAAAAAATTTATTTTCAAAATAATATTATAAGATTGTAAGGGATTCTTCGACGATGTTGTAATAGTAGAAAATAGCCACACCTTCCATATAAGTTAAAAAAACATTCTTACCATAGTTTTGTCGAAAAGGTCATAAGGTACCTTATTTCGAAAATGACAGAAAGGTTCTTTTCAAGAAATTTTATAAAATGTCAAAAAAGGGTATAAATTTATTTAACCCATAGCCTAGTAAATAGTAAAAATGATTGAAGTACATTTTTATGAAAAATAGATGTGGATGATAATGAGATCCCTGTAAAAACAACCTCGGATAATAAAGAGATTGTGAAATTAACCCTTACCTTGTACTTTTCCATGGTATAAGGTAAGTTAAGCTCTATTATAATGGTAAAATAATTGTTATTAAATTATAAAAGAAGCATATACATTAATATGATATCATATATTATCTTTTAACATTGCTTTGTTACTAATATCTTATATTATCATCATTTCAGGTTTTAACTGATTCATTTTCCTTTATATTCTTTGTTTCGTAAATAATGTTTGTTATAGATTGGATTTATATAATTCATATTCAGTATAATATTAAGTCTTTTAACATTATTTTTAGTCATATAATGAAAATTAAACATGAATGGATAGGATGGGGAATGAATCTAATCACGTTCATGGAGACGATAATTCGTACGTACACACGACCGACATTATCATTCTTTTGATATTAAAATAATATATAATTGGATGTTATATCATATATACATATTAAATATCATGTCATATTTATTATCTAAATCAATTAAACATCATTATTATACCTATCCAAATAATAATGTATTGAATAACAATTACACCATGACATGGAGATGTTAAGCCGTACGTACGCACGTTTGGTGACATGTCATTCAAAGGATGGATACAATAATGAATATGGTTGTACCATATTTATAATACCATCACAGTTTATATAAGATACTGGTGTTATTATTTTATAATGGAAACAACAATGAAATAGGAACCCCAAAAAGAAAGGAACTTGAAAGAGGTGATGAAATATTTACCTCTTCTTCCGGTTCTTCCTTTTGATTTGATCTAAAGGGCTCCTTAGGTTGGATTTATGACTAACGAAAGGCCTATAGGATTAAGGGGGAAATTTGAGAGGGTATTTGGGTAGGGTATGGCTGAAAAAAATGGTTTTTATGGTGTGAATTAGAGAGAAGGGGATGTGCTCTTTTATAAGATGGGTGAGGGGCACCTTAGAAAAATCTAGAAATATTTTTTTAAAATAAAATAATTTTCGGTATCAAATGTATCCAAAATAATTTATTTAAAGGATAATGTGGGGATGGGTCAAAAACCACTCAACCAGTAGTATTTAGATAGGTTTGCGTCACTATATTAACTTTGTCTTTTAGATTTAACTCTTAGTTAAATAGTTTGACATTTACCATGTCTCTTTGTATTTTTATATTATATGGTTAATAAAATTACTATATACTTCCAAGAGAACCCCAAGTGGTTCATTAATGATACACATATATTTATATAATTCTTTTGTCCATGCCTTATATTTTTATGAATATAATATCAAATAATAATATAATATTAAAAAATAACTCTTTTATGTCAATTTTTGACACAATTTGGTATTTTGTTTTTTTATAAATTCATAACTGCATTATTATTTCAAAAAATAAATTATAAAACCAACCATAACATGTCATATTAATCTAAAAAATTATTGGAATTCATAAAAAGTCTTAAATTACATTTATTTGGATATTTATGATATCAATTATTTTAATATTTCATTAATATGATAATTACTGCATCATCATTGTGTCAAAAATAAATTTAATTATTTAACATCTATAAATTATAAATAAAATACTATTATGTAGGAAATATTCTTATCTTTCTAATGAATATTTATAGTCGAATTTATCTTATTCGTTCCCATATATTAAAATGTTTTAGTTATTAGACTTTGATTTCAACTCTTTTAACTATTTTTTAAATAAAACAATAATAAATGTCATAATCTGATCCAAGTGGACCAAATGGATTCATATTTTATTCCTAAGGTTTTTTTGGTCTAATTTTACCTATCATATAGAATTAGGAGGTATGTTAGGGTAATAATAATATAATGTTTACCCTTAATTACCCTATTTACTTTTAACCGTGGTAAATAAAAGAAAAAAGTTACTATCCATTAAAAATTATTTTCATCTTATTGAACCAAATTTTATTTATTGATATCAACCGTGTCTCTCCAATTTTTGAAATTCAACTCACAGAAGCAGTAAAATTACATTTTATGTAAATTAGGAAATGCTCCTAGGAGGTGGGTAAAAGACGGTAAAAAGTTCAATACAATTTTTATATATCTAAAATTATTATAAACTGACTCCAATGAATTGTATTGATCTTATATAGTATTATGTATCTAATTTGACCAAAAATAAATATAAATAAAATAAATAATTATTTAAATAAATATTTGGTTTAAACTATAACTTAGGGTTTCTCACTATTCACCACAAATTGAATGTTTTCAGAAAAATACAAAAAAATAAACCTAAACTAATTTTGATATTCTGAATCCAAAAAAAAGTCCATTTTAAATGATAAAATTTATAAAATTTTAATAATTTGGTATTACTATTCCTAATGGCTAGTTTGACTGGTTGTGGTGTGTTAGAACTCGAAGTTTCGTACAACACACACTATTTAATTATTCAAGGAGAAGCGTACCATGGAAGCTTGGGGTTCTACACTTGTCATCGGAGAAGTTTCTCCTAACTGAATGAAAATGATGCACGCGCTGCGAGCTACAATCTTCCCTCTACAATTCAGCAGATCCACGAGGCACACTATTATGTGCACGTCACCAGCTTTTTAGTGAACTCTATGTAAGTTCATACACCCCCCCTGTAACGAAACAATAGAAAATAAAACAATCACACATGAGTCCAATAAAAATAAACTACTATGTATAACTAAATAAATTTATACACATTATATTAATATCACTACTTAATTTTAATAATAATAATAACTTATTAATATATATATTCATATATTATAATACATAAATTATTAGTAATATATATTTAATAACTATTTTATTTAATTAATACATATATTTTTATGATATATAAATGATTATATACTATTTATTATTAAACATATTATTATTATTTCGTAGTATATGATATATAAATTATATAAATTATATAAATTATATATATATATATTACATTATATGTTATAATAAAATAGAATAAAAACTAACTAAAAAGAAATAAAGAAAAAACAAATAGGAGGGGGGGTATTCACGACGTGGATGGAGAGGAAGCAGGGGTCATGGGGTTCAGGTGTTTCAGCAGGGGGAAAAAGTGCACGTAGGTGAGGTTAGTAGCGGTTCGGTCCGAGGTGTCATAGAGGAGGGCCAAGGAGGCTTCAAGCCTTACGTGTTCAGGTCACAGCTTGGGTGGAGCTGGGCTTGCGGATGGCGAGGCCAGGGTGCATGTTCAGCTGTGGAGCAAGGAGCGCAGCGGTGAGGTCGTAGGGAAGGCTGGAGCAAGTGATGGCTTGGGTTGAGAGAGGTCACGAGGAGGCGTAGCGTGGTGGGGTTCAACTGCAAGGTAGTGTCAGCTAGATGCGAGGAGAGTTTTTAGTGGGATGGAGATAGGGTTCTTGTTGAGGCCAAGGGTTTTTCCGGCGTGGCCAGACCAGCGGTTGTGCAATGTTAGGAGGGTTGCGTAGTGGTGGTCGACTGAATGGAAGAAGGTAGGTGATGGAAAAAGAATATGTGCTTGATCTGGTTTGAATCGGTAAACATTGTTTGTGTATTCTTGATTCTGAAAAAAACATAGGTTTTTAGGTTTTTTTCTTGATCTGATACTGTGTGTTTTCATGTTGTTGTTGTGAATTTTTTCTTTTGAACTGAGTTTTTGATTTTGAATAGATTGTTGAAGTGCCTCTATTTCTTGTGTTTCTACTAGTAATTCACGGTGCTATGGTGGTGGAGAGAATGAAAAAAATGACTTGTGGGGTCGGTATTAATAGCAGAAGAGAGGAGTTAGGTCTGCCTGATGGATGGAGGTGAGATAGGGAAGCACTGAGGGCGACGGTGGGTAGAGGAAAGATGGTGAGATTGTTTCAAGAAACTGTGGCACCGTGAATACTGAAAACGGTGTCTGGGCTGCGGTGAGTGAATCCGTGTGTGGGGGGTGAAGGAAGAATCGCGAGTAAAGCTCACTGTGAGACTAGGAGTGAAGCTCACAATGAGACCGTGATTGAGGCACCATGAATAATGATCACAGTGAGACCGTAAGTGTGAAACGGTGTGTGAAGAAACCGGTGAAATCTACACTAAAAACAAAAATAAATGAAATTAAAATTTTAATACAATTAAAACAATGTTAATAAATTAAAAAATTCAATTAAAAATAATAAAACAAAGTTAAATTATTAAATTAATTATGTTTAATTTAAAAGAATAAATGTATTTGTATTAAAAATTATAATTAAATTAATTAATGAATAAATTATTTCTTCTAAAGTCACTAACTTAAATTAATTAACCAATTAATTAAATTATTAATAAATTAAATTGACGATTAAGAAATATTAATTGAATAAAATAAAATTTTTCAAATTAATTTAATTATTAAAAGACGAAAATGTAAAATGAGTTATTTATTTAAAATTTAAAGAATGAAGAATTGATTAATTAAATTAATGAATTTATAAACTAACTGGAATGAAAAAATTTTAAAAATAAAAGAATAAATAAATAAAAGTAAAATTCACTAGAATAATTTAATATAATATTTATTTAAAAAGAAAATAATGAATACTAAAAACACATTATTTAAACGAAAAAATGATTCTTTTACACATCAAAGTACAAAATCACAACAATTATCAAATAGTTACTAAAAACAATCATTTAATATAAAAAAGTCAACAAAAATGTAAAAAGGATGTGGCAAAGAGTGTGAAAACACTGCCACATCACACTCCCCCACACTTAAAACACTGTCTATCCTAAAACAAATACATGATTTTAACATTAAAATAGAAATATGATTTGTGAATTTCATCTCAAAAGGTGAATGATTAAACGTTAATACCCAGTGGATCAAAAGCAACAGTGAGTCAGGCTATCCAAAGCTATTCAAAAATAGTATCCTGCCAAGCTTCAAATACCCACTGGAAGTCAAAAGCATCATAAATTCATACACTGTCAAGTATGTCATGCCTCTTATGTGTACTCATTCACTGTCCTCCTTCACCTTCCAATTCAAGTTCTAATTCAAGGATTGTTGACATGTTAGATGAATAGGAATTAAAAACATACCCAAGGGAACCTTAAATTCTCACCTTCCCCAATGTTCCCAAAATTATTGTTCATAAATTTTGTCACTTTACTGATTCAACTCAATTGAAAATTAACCAAGTCAATTTCTCCCTTCTTCATCTGGGTTCAAAATTCCCCTCACCTTAACGAGTTCATTTTTGACAAGGGTACTTTATTTCCATTTTTCCTAGCAATATTCCATGTGCAGAGCATAGTGCATAGCACATATTAAAATTGAAATTGGATTTATTTATTCATAGAAATGCACCCAGTGCACCTAGTCTTAGGTACTCACCGTGGGATCCCATTTTCCCATTATACTCCAGTTACAAAGGGTTTAATTAATAATCATTCAAGTTGACTTCCTAAAGTGATTGAATATTTTATTTTTTTTAAAAAAATGTGAGTCCCCTAGGTTCCTGTGAGAAATTATTGTAACATTAAGTCATGAAAATCATCCCAAAAAACCTATAATATCACACTCACATCCTCTGTTCCTAAACAGAATGGTTTATAGAAACAGTGAATAATTACACTCAGTAATCACTCATGCTTAACAATTTCTGAACATGTTCCACTCTCAACATCCAGTAAGAAGTTAACCACTAACATGACATAATTGAAGTTCCAATGAACCTCCAATGGCCATAAATTTTGAAAGTTTTTTATTTGAATGAATTCTGAGAATTTAAAAAAAATTGACCATCATTTAAAATAAACAAAAACTGAGGTTCAAACATAGGTTCAAGAAGAGGGAATTCTACATGACACTAGAATGACCCCTCTCTCTAACACATAAAACCAAGCATTGTCCCCAATGATGAATCACAAGGTGGGAGATAGTTTAAGTACAAATCAGATAGAAATTTCATCTTAAAAAGGATATGGATTGGTATCATAGTGGTTTAAAAATTTCCTTTGTCACACAAAAAGTTAAAGAAAGTAAAAACACAAGAAATCAAAAATATATGAGCCCAACCCTACTGACCATCACCAAAAACCAAGTGTATTTCTATTCCTAAAAGATTCACGATTTTAATTTTTAAAGAGAAGACAAAATGTTGTATCATTTTATTTCAAATAGTAGCATGATTAACAGTGATGTGTAGCAGTAGAATAATGAAATTGAAAGAAATGGTTGCAAGCATGTTTCACAAATTAGTTCATTTTTTCCAACTCTCAAGATACTAGCATCTAAACACCCATGCAATATAAAACATAGACATTTTTTATATATTAGGGTGATGTCCCCCACACAGAATTCACAATTAAGATTAAGCAGGTAATTAAAAGTGTAAAAGGGAAGAGCACCACTTCCTTGAATTATTGATCCTTCAATAGTGGCTTCCATCAACAGATCCCATTTAACAGTCCTGGTTGTTCACCCCACTTCATTATCCTGTATGATCAAATAAGTAACATAAGATATCTGTGTTTTAATTTCAAGATAAGTAACCCAAGAGAGTGAAAGAAATGTTATCCATATAATGTAGTGGATTTCTCCCTTAGGTTATCCAGGAAACGTTTCTAGAAGTAACAATTCTCCGTCTAAAGAAAATACAGATAATGAAGCACCATCAAGCTATTAAGAAATTAAACTGCAGAACAAGCAGTAGGGATTACTTTACTTAATAAGAAAAGGAAAACAACTTAGAACCCATGGGTTATTTCCCATGAAACATTGTGTTTAGAGTCCTCATTTAGACTTGAATCAGTTCATTCGGCCAACATGGAGATGGAAGCCAAGCCCTTTGGCTACCCTTCAATGAAGTGCTTTATTATTTTAACATTAAATAAGAATGGATGATTCTCTTCTCCAACTATTTCAAATTCTCTATTTACCAAAACTCTAACAACGGTAAAGGATCCTGACCATTTGGACTTCAACATTCATGGAAATAGTATCAATCATGAATTGAAAAGTAGGACCCACTCACCAACCATTAAATTTCTATATTGAATGATTGAGTCATGAAAATCCTTTATTCATTCTTTGTAAATTTAATAATTCTCATAGGACCCTCTTTTAATCTCTTCCCGCACACTCAACTCTAACAGTATCCTCTCACTAGCAGATTTAAAATCTAAGTTATGTGCCTTTACTGCCCAATAATATATCTGTTGTAACTCAACAGTTAAATTAAATGTTTTCCATAGAGTAGCCTATATAGTGACATCCCCATAAGAGTCTTATAAGAAGTTTTATAGGCCCAAAGGGCCTCATCCAACTTCATTGACTAGTCTTTTCTAGAGTTAGACACTTTTTTCTCTAAAATCTATTTGAGCTCTCTATTTGAACATTATGGCATCCAACTAGACTGTGGGTGATAAGTGGTGCATGTCCTATGTGAGCACCAATACATCTCCATCAATCCATTTAATTTAAAATTATTGAATTGAGTCCCATTATCAGTGATGAATGCTCGAGGTACACCAAATCTAGAATAGTAGTTTTATTTGATGAATTTCACATCACTAGAAGCTGAATTGTCGGAAAGAGCTATTGCCTCAACCTACATGGACACATAGTCCATTGTAACCAAAATATACTCATTCCCATAAGAGTATGGAAATGGTCCCATGAAGTCCAAGCCCCACATATCAATGATTTAATTCTCTAGGATACCTTTTTTGGGGTTGTTCCTCCCTTCATATAACATTTCCTAACATTTGACATTTTTCTCAGCCAATAACCAGACTCCTAGAATATTTAAATTGTGTTGGCCAGTAGAAACTAGACTGTAGGAAATTTTGATCAGTCCTTTCTCCTCCATGGTGTCCACCCCAATGTGATGAATGAAAGCTCTCAACATTGGTAAAGATCTCATCCCCAATCACACATCCTCTCAAAATCACATCAGCACACCTTCTAGAGAGAAGAGGGTCATCCCAAAAGTAATATTTCAGTTCTGATATAAACCTTTTCCTCTGGTTGTGTGGGAGATCCTTGGAAAAAACTCCAGATGATAGAATGTTGGAATAGTCTATGAACCAAGCAGAATACTGTACAGAGGCAACAAACAATTGTTCATCAGGGAAAGAAGTGTTGATCTCTTTTGGTTCCTTACTTAGGGAATTGGGTAATCAGGATAAGTTATCGACAACTACATTATCAACCCCTTTATTATCATTAATCACTAGATAAAACTCTTGTAACTACATGGTTCACCTCATGAGTCTGAGTTTTGAGTTTTTTTTATCCAGTAAGTACATAAGGGCTGAATGTTCTGTGAAAACTATGATCCATGATCCTATCAAGTACTACATGATCTTTTCAAATGAAAACATCATAGCAGCCAACTCCTTTTCTATGGTAGAATAATTCTTCTACGAATTTTCTAGCATCTTTTTTTCATATAAATAACATGAATTTTTCTAACCTTCATCTACCCTAATATAATTCCTACTGTAAATTCACTAGAATTACACATAACCTCAAAAGAAAGCTGACAGTCAGGAAAAGTAATTAGAGGAAAAGTAGTCAACTTCTCTTTGAGAAGATTAAATGCCTCTAGACATTTCTCATCATAGAAAACATATGTGTCATTAACCAACAAGGAGCACAAGGGTCTGGTAATATTAGAAAATTCCTTAATGAACCTTTTGTAGAACCCTGCATGACCAAAAAAACTTCTGATATCTTTGACAATTTCAGGTGGGGGAAACTTTTGTATGATCTCAATTTTAGCATTATCAACCTAAAACCCCATCTTAGAAACATTGTGTCCCTAAACTCTGCCTTCAGTGGCCATGAATTGGTATTTTCCTAATTTAAGACCATGTTGGTCTCTTGGAACATTTATAACACTAGTTACAGATTTTTCAGACTGTTCTCAATGTTATTTCCCACAATAGAGAAATCATCAATGAATACTTCAATTATCCTTTCAATAATGTCTGAAAAAATTTCTATCACGTACCTCTGAAAAGTGGAAGGGGCACCACAATAGACAAAGGGCATATGCCAGTTGGAAAATTTCCCAAATGGACAAGTGAAGGTGGTTTTGTCTTGTTCCTAAAGTGTAAAGGAAATCTTGTTGTAACCATAATATCCATCAAGAAAGGAGAAAAATTCATTGCCTTCCAATCTCTCTAACATTTGATCCAAAACGGAATGGGAAAGTGATCCATTATTGTGGCAGCATTCAAATTTCTATAGTCTATAAAGACACTCCATTTAATCACTATAATTTTATAGAGTTTCTCATTGTTTTCATTAGTGACCACTGTCACTCCACTCTTTTTGGGTACCAACTGGACAAGACTGACACAAGGGCTATCAGAAAATGGAAAAATTATTACAACATCAACCAACCTAATAACTTGTTCTCTAACAATATCCTTCATGTATGGGTTGATTCTTTTTTGGGTTTTTACTCTAGTCTTACACTCAGGTTCTATATGAATTTTATTCATGCAGAAGGCTGGACATATCCCCATGATACTAGGAATCGACTAGCCTATGACTGAATTGTATTTATTCAAAACACTAAGCATATTTTTCTCTTGACTCACCTCTAGTTTGGATGATATGATAACAGGGTGGGTGGAAGTGCCTCCTAATGAGGAATATTTGAGATGAGTAGGGAGGGGTTGGAGATCAAGGGTGGGTGGTGACTGGCTTGAGGGAAGGAACTTAGGAATGGGTGGCCGAATGACATCATGCTGCCTCTTAAAGAAGGCAGTAGAGAAGGATTTTTCCTCAGTGCTAGAGCTTCCAAAAAATATCTCCTCAAACATAGACTTCTCTCTTAGTGTAAGAATGTGCTCCAAAACAAACTATTCTATGTTATCCAAATAGTCTCCCTCATATTCATCAAAAAATTATCTCTCCTTACATGAGCTAATCCCCATACAAGTGGCAACTGGGATTTCAGGTTCACTATTATTTTCAGTAATCATCCTCAAAAACTCTTCTTCCTCCTCATCAACACTACTCTCCAGAACTAGCATATCATCTTTGGGAAAGAATGGGTGGGTGGGTTCTTGGATTTTCTTGAACACATTGAGTTATTATTTCTATTTACCCATATTGAAAATTAGTTTCCCCTTAGACACATCTATCATAGCTCCCCCTATGGACAGGAATGGCCTACCAAGAATGATTGGAACCTCCTGGTTACACTCCATATCAAGGATAAGAATGTCAGAAAGAAAAAATAGTTTGCCTACTCCCACTAAGCGATAATCGACCCTACCCACTGGATGAGTAATGGACCTATCAAGAAACTGTAACACAACAGTGGTGGGTTGGGGAACTCATAATCATAGGTGTTGAAAAAGTGATAGGGGAATGAGATTAATACTAGAACCCAAATCACACAAATCGTTGAACTTACCACCCTTATCCCCAAAGGTGAAAGGGATGGCAAAGAATCATGGGTCTTGATGATTAGGAGGTATGCTATTCTTCAAGACTCAACTAAACTCCTCTGTTAATATATACATGAAAAATTTATCCAATGTATTTTTTTTTGAATAGATTTTCATGAGTGATTTATGATATGATGGGCTTTGAATCAAGGCTTCCAATAAGGGGATATAAATGTTTATATTTTTAACCACTTTGAAAAATTTCAATAGTTCAGAATCATGAATTGGCATCTTAATTCGTTGTGGGAAGGGGATTATAGGGGAAAAATTCCTCACAATTGGGGGAATCTCTACAGAATCTTCTACAAAAATATTTTTTCATTTATTGTCTTTGTTTTTAAAGACATTTTATTTGGGTTTTTGTGTTGTAATAGTAGGAACTGGAGGGATTACAGCGGTGTGGTACAATTTTCTTGATTTAGGTTCCTTTAGATTTGAGTTTCTAGCGTCATCCATTTTTTCATTTTCAATATTTTGGGGTTCATTCCTAGGATCTGGGTGAGTTTGGAGACCACTTATGGTGGTCATATCCATGGTATTCTCCCTAAGATTGGCTTTAGTGATGTCGGGAATCCTACTGTTTTCTCTATTACTAGCATCCCTAGCCAATTGCCCCATTTGAGTTTCCAAGTTCTTAATTCTACAATCCATATGAAGTTTATCATAATCATTTTTTGGCCTTTTTTTAATAAAACCTTCCTATTAACTGAGGGAACATGTATCTAACCTCATCTTTGAATTTGGATGACTTGGAATTAGGTTGGGTTTGGGGTTAGAATTGCTGCCTAGGAGGCTGCTGGAATCCAGGAGGTGCAGTAGGTCATAGGAATCCCTGCTCCCTCCATGACAGGGTCATATGGTTCATATACCCCTAATTTTAGGTGTTGGAAAAACGATCATTCCTAGGATGCATCTGTGAACCATAGGTAGAAAAACTAGCACTCTCATGAGGTTGGATGGGCATATTAAAGTTTGGACACTAGGTTTGAGAATGGACATACATGCCATATTGGTGTCACTGCTCTTTAAGGGTATGATGTGGCTTCTCATTAAAGAAGCCCGCAGCTTGTGCATCAGCTTGAAGAGCAGGGATGGTTTCCATTCTTACAATGGTTCTCCTCCTAGAGCATTTGTACAGGGAGTTTTGACCTACATTATTAAAAATATGTTTGAGCTCCTAAGAAGTCCTATCACCGAAGTCACCTCCCAAAACCTGAACCACCAAGGTTTGGTATTAAGGGGTGAGACTACTGTTGAAGGTGACCATGTGGAATTGGGGTGTAAATTGATGGGTTGGACACTACATAAGCAACCCTCTAAACCTATCCCAGGTTTCACGAAACATTTCTTCTTCATCCTAAAGGAATCCAGTTATTTTGTGTGAAATTTTAGATGTCAACATCCTAGGATAGAATTTCATTATAAAAGCATTATAATCATGATCCCAAGTGAAAAATATTTATTCTTCTAACTGTTGAAACCAAGACATAGCATTTACCTTATGGTAGAAGGGGAACAATCTCAGATTAAGCTCTTCCATAGTGGGACCCCTAAGTGGTAGCTGTTGGACACTACAGTAGAAGGCTCTAATGAAGTCAAGAGAGTCTTCACTAGGCATTCCATTGAAGGTAGGATGCTGACTAAGAATAGAATGCTTGATATCGTAATTCCTGGACCTATGAGAGAGTTTAATACATGAAGGGTTACTAGAAAATGAAGGTAGTAAGAACTCTATCAAACTACGCCTCTCATCTATCTCATTCTCACGTGGATTCATCATTCAAGGCCGGTTCAAATTTTCAGGAAGTGGATTTTTCAAGTTTTCATTTCGGTTATCTTCCATTTTAACCTTGTCGTTGTTCTTTTTCACTTCTTTGAGGTGCTTATTAATTTACGGATTACCAGGTACTATTTATTCAGACTTAGACCTAGTTTTGATGTAGCAGGTTCCCACAATTTTTTTTAATTTCAATTTTGTTTTTTCATATTTGTTTTTAAGTTATTTTTTTATTTTTTTTATTAAATTTTTATATGTGAATTTTTTTTGGTTCTTTTAAAATATTGCACCTAGACTCCCTGGAAATGACGCCAAAATTATTACGCTCGCGTGTCACTGGGCATGGGTGACAAAATAAAATTTAAACATACTTAATACTTAGAATAGTGGAAAGACAAGGTCGAACCACAGGCAGACCTCATGTTGTATTTAATGATCCAATAAAAATAAAATAAACAAAAACACACACAAGAACAAGAAAACACAGTTGGTAGTGTTGATGTGGAGTGAGTGGGAATTAGTGTGTGAAGAAGTGAAGGTGAATTGGTGAGTGCAAAATGTGAGAGAGATACAATAAAAAAATAATCCAGTGCACGAATAAGAATGAAGAAATCTAATCAGCCAACTTATCCACCCCCTAAAATAATTTCACTGAACATAACGATTGGGTTCAATTAAATCACAGAATTAGAACCAAAGATGTTTATATTGAAATGAGATGCAGAAAAATAGAGCACAAGAAAAATAGGTATGTTTGTCTCCCTCCTCGAGCTCCTGGAAGTTCTAACTCCTACTTCTTGATGGGGGATGTAATGCTTGAATCCTCTCGATGTCCCGCCATGGGAATTGTTGTATGAAATGATGTGATATTATACTCTTGGTACTCCAATATTCTTATGATAGAATATGCAGTATGTTCCTCTTTCTCTCCTCCCTCAGTCTGGATTGATCCCCCTCTTCTTGATCAATGCATCCTTGCCGGATCAATCCCCCTTCACCCTTGTCATGTCTTGCTCTGTAGTGTATCAATGATTTCGTGCCCATCACAAATTCTAATGACAAGTAGAAGTCTCTGAAATCTCACTTGAGTTGTTCCTTGGCCTTCAAGTGTAGCTTTCACTATACTTCTTCCTCCGTACTTGTCACCGGAGCAGTTGATCCTAACTGAATGAAAATGATGCATGTGCGGAGAGCTACAAACTTCACTCTAAAATTTAGTAGATCCACCTGGCACGCTTTTATATGCACGTCACCGGCATTTTAGTGAACTCTATGTAAGTTCATACAACCCCCTCCAACGAAATAATAGAAAACACGACAAACACACGTGAGTCCAATAAAAAGTAACTGATATGTATAACTAATTAAATTTATACACTATATATTGATATCACTACATAAATTTAATAATAAAAACAACTTATTAATATATATATATATATTATAATACATAAATTATTAGGAATATATAATTAATAACTATTTTATTCAATTAATACAAATATTATTATGATATATAAATTATTATATACTATTTATTATTAAACATATTATTATTATTCTATAGTATATGATATAAAAGTTATATAATATATATATTAAATTATATGATATAACAAAATAGAATAAAAACAAAATAAAAATAAATCAAGAAAAAAATATAGGTGGGGGGTCTTCATGGCACGGATGAAGAGGAGGTAGGGGATCATGGGTTTTGGGTGTTTAAATAGGGGGAGACAATGAATGAAGGTGAGGATAGTAGAGGTTAGGTCTGAGGTGTCTTGGAGGAAGGCCAAGGTGGCTTCGGGCTATACGGGTTCAGGCTACACCTTGGGTGAAGCCTGAATTGCAGATAGCGAGGCCAGGGTGCGGGTTCCAGCTGTGGAGCAAGGAGCACAGCGGTGAGGTGGTAGTGGAGGCCGGAGCAGGTGGGAGCTTGGGTTGATAGAGACCGCGAGGAGGCACAATGGGTATGGGTGTGGCTGCAAGGCTGTGCGGGCTAGATGTGGGGAGAGGTTTTAGAGGGATGTAGATAGGGTTCTTGGTGAGGCCAGGGGTTTGTCCGGTGAGGCCAAACCAGCGTCTGTGCAATGTGAAGAGGGTTTCCTAGTGGCGGTCGACTGAAGGGAAGAAGGCAGGTGAGAGTGAAGAAGGATGTGCCAGATCGGGTTTGAATCTGTAAACATTGTTTGTGTATTCTTGATTCTGAACAAAACATAAGTTTTTTTATGTTTTCCTTTCTTGATCAGCTGCATCGTGTTTTCATGAGTTTTTTTAAATATTTTTTAAATATATTTTTTTAAAAACAGGCTAGGTTAAACTTTTTTTTCGAAAATACGCCACAAAGGAGGCATCTATGATGCCGCCTTTGGGCTCGGGTGAAAGGCGACATCTTAGATGCCGCCTTTCCCCTAAAACAGAAAAAACAATTTCTAGAAAATTTTAATTTTAATTTTTTGTTATATATATATATATAAACAAAATAAAACAAAATTTCAGAAAAATTTATCCCCTATTTAAAATCCAGCAGTACTACCATTACAGTAGTCTGGATTCTCACAGAATCTCTCACCCATGGCTCCTTTTTATAAGAGAGCTTACCCTAGAAATCATTCTGTATTTTCGATGTGGGATTCTGGTTCCCAATTTCCTGCACAGAACATTCAGCATTTCTGATGTGGGACTCTATTTCAAGTACGTGACTTTGAAAAACAATAAAATATAAATTATTAGGCATATATAAATAAAACATAAAACAAGGATTAAACATATAAAAAATAGTTGAAAAAAATGATGATAAAAATGATGATAAAAAATAATTTATAAGACCAATATAAATGAAACATAATACATGGATTAAACATAAAAAAAATATTTGAAAATAAATAATTTCGTAAAAAATATTGATGAAATATAATTTATAAGCTTTCAAATCGACCAACATGAAACTTAAAATGTTTCAAGCACGTGAATTTGAAAGCCTATAAAATATAAACTATAAGACCGATATAAATGAATCATAAAACACATATTAAACATATAACAAATAGTCGAAAATAAAAAGAATTTCGTAAAAATGTTCATGAAAAATAATTTATATGTTTTCAAAACCACCTACTTGAAACTTAAAATGATTAAAGTATGCGGTTTTGAAAGACTAAAATATAATCAATAAGACCGATATAATTAAAAGTTAAAACATGGATTAAACATATAATAATTTATTTAATTATTACATTAATATTAATAATAATGAATTATATAATAATTAATTAGTTAATTAGAAATTATTAATAATTAATTATATAATAAATAACTAATTAATTAGTAATATTATTATTCAGTATATAATAGCTAATTAGTTAATTAGTAATATAATTATAAATTATATTTATCCATTATAATTAATAATTACTAATTATTCAAAATTATTATATAATAATTATTTAGTTAATTGGTTATATAATTTTTAATTATATAATAGTTATTAGTTAATTAGTAATGTAATTATAAATTAAAATTATCCATTAAAATTATTAATTATAATTAATAATTATAATTACTAATTATAATTATTCATTATAATTACTAATTATAATTATTAATTATTAATAATTAAATATTATTATTTTTAATTAATAATATAATTATTATTTATAAAAATATTAATTGTATAATAATTATTTAATTAATTATTAATTATTAATAATAAAATATATAATAAGTAATTAGTTATTTACTAATATAATCAGTAAATTAGTAATATAATTATTAATTATTTAATAATTAATTAGATACTTAGAAATATAATTATTAATTATTTAATAATTAATTAGTTACTTAGTAATATAATTATTAATTATATAATAACTAATTAGTTGATTAGTAATATAATTATTAACTATATAATTTGTAATTTGTTAATTAGTGTTTATTAATCATTAATTATATAATAACCAATTAGTTAATTAGTAATAAAATTATTAATTATATAATAGATAATTAGTTAATTTTTGAGAAATATAGAGTCTAGGCCCTTTTTATAATTAGTTAATTAGTAATATAATTATAAATTATTATTATTCATTATAATTATTACCTAGTATTTATTAATAATTATTATATAATAATTACTTAGTCAATTAGTAATATAATTATTAATTATATAATAGTTAATTAGTTAATTAGTAATATTATTATTAAATATATTATTATAATTTTTAATGAGTAATTATTAATAATTAAATATGTCATAATTAATTACTTAATTAGTAATATTATCAATAATTATATAATAATTAATTAGTAATCTAATTATTACATATATAATAAATATTTAGTTAATTAGAAATATAATTAATAATTATAACTAATTAATTAGTAATTAGTAATTAGTAATTAGTTAATTAGTTATATAAATATTTATTATAATTATTCATTATAATTAGTAATTAGTAATTAGTTATTATTAATAAGTAATAGAAATTATTAAATAGTTAATTAGTAATATAAATATTAATTATAACTATTCATTAAATTATTAATTAGTAATTATTACTCATTAATTATTACTTATATAATAATTATTTAGTTAATTATTAATATAACTATTAATTATATAATAATTAATTAGTTAATTAGTAATATAATTATAATATTTCAAAGTCACGTACTTGAAATATTTTTATGTTTCATATAGGCAGTTTTGAAGGCTTATATATTATTTTTCATTAACATTATTTTGGAAATTACTTTTTTTCATCTATTTATTATATTTTTAATCAATGTTTAACGTTTCAATTATATTGGTCTTCTATTTTATGTTTTATGGTCTTTCCAATTCACGTACTTGAAAATTTTTAAGTTTCACGTAGGCGGTTTTTAAAGATTATAAATTACTTTTCATCAACATTTTTTGGAAATTCCTTTTGTTTTCAACTATTTATTATATGTTTAATCAATGTTTAATGTTTCAATTATATTTGTTTTATTGTTTATGTTTTATAGTCTTTCAAATTCACGTACTTGAAAAAAATTTAAGTTTCTAGTAGGCGTTTTTGAAAGGTTATATATTATTTATCATCAACATTTTTGAGGAAATTATTTTTGTTTTCAACTATTTATTATATTTTTAATCATTGTTTAAAATTTCATTTATATTGTCCTTATAGTTTATATTTTATTGTATTTCAAAGTCACGTACTTGAAACAGAATCCCACATCGGAAATGCAGAATGTACTGCGCAGGAAAGGGAGAACATGAATCCCACATCAAAAATGCAGAATGATTTTCAGGGCAACCCCACTTATAAAAGGGAGGCATGGGTAAGAGTTTCTATAAGAAACTAGACTACTGTAATGGCTGTAGCACTGGATCTTTAATAGCAGAGAAATTCTGCTGAAATTTTTTGTTCTGTTTATATATACATATATATATAAACAAAACAAAACAAAACAAAAATAAGAATAAAATTAAAAAATTAAAAAAAAACTTTTTAGGGGAAAGGCGGCATCACGGATGCTGCCTTTCTCCCGTAGTGCACACGGATTCCACCTTGCACCCGAAATGCAATGGTGGCATCCAGGATGCCGCCTTTCAGGTGCATTTTTAAAAATATTTTTTCCCCAACTGTTTTCTAGATATTTTTAAAAAAAACATAAATAAAATCTGTGTTTTCTTACTATTGGTGTGAATTTGTGATTTTGAATAGAGTTCGTGATTTTGATCTACTAGTTGAAGTGCCTACGTTTCTTGTGTTTTTACCGGTAATTCACGGTGCTATGGTGGTGCAGAGAATGGAAAAAATGACTTGCGACATCAGTATTAATATCAGGAGAGAGGAGTGTGGTCTGCGTGATGGATGGAGGTGAGATAGTGGAGCACCGAGGGTGACGGTGGGTAGAGCCATGGCGGTGAGACAGTTTCGAGAAACGGTGGCACTATGAATACTGAAAATGATGGCTGGGTCGTGGTGAGTGAAGTGGTATTTGGGGGTGAAGGAAGCACCATGAGTGAAGCTCAAAGTGAGACTGTGATTAAGGCAATGTGAATGATGATCACTGTGAGACCGTAAGGGTGTAACGGTGCGTGATGGAACCGGTGACCGCTACACTATAAACCATAATAAAATAAATTATAAATTTAATACAAAAAAATATTAATAAATAAAAAATTTAAATTAAAAAAATTAAAAAAGTAAAATTATAAAATTAATTATGTATTATTTAAATGAATTAATTTATTTGTATTAAAAATTATAAAAAAATTAATTAAAGTATAAATTAATTCTTTTAAAGCCACTAACATAAATTAATAAACCAATTAATTAAATAATAATAAAAGAAAATTAAATAATAAGAAATACTAATTTAATAAACATAAATTGTTAAAATTAATTTAAATATTTGAAGACTAAAAACTAAAATCTATTATTTATTTACAATTTAATTAATAAAGAATGAATTAATTAAATTAATGAATTAATAAACTAAGTATAATGAAAAATTTGTAAAAATAAAAGAATAAATAAATAAAAGTAAAATTCATAGGAATAATTTATTATACGAATTATTTAAAATGAAAATAATGAATACTAAAAACACATGATTTAAATCAAAAATTAATATTTTACACATCAAAGTACAAAATCAAAACAATTATAAAATATTTACTAAAAAATCATTTTAGTAAATAAAAGTCAATAAAAATAGAAAATGGATGTGGCAAAGAGTGTGAAAACACTGCCACATCAGTTTCTGGAATCTCTTCCACTCAATAAAAAATACAAATTCTATCCACAAAATAATGGAATGAATAATCCTTCTCTTAAATGCAGGGGATGGCTTCCAAAGGTAGTTATTTAAAATAGATACTCCTATAAGTAGTGATAGGATAGAATCCTGGAAAATAAATCTATATTACATAATTTTATTCTCATAATTCTATAATAGATACATTCTTCCTCTAGGTTCCCAGAATTTCCATGCTACCAGAAATTCCATCAGAATAGGGAAATAAATTTTTTAGGAGGCCACTCTTTCTTGAGGAACAAGCTCTAAACATCTCACATGGGTCCTTAGTATCACAAATTCTTTTCATTTTCTAATTTAATGTCATTTGTGAGGTCCCAATTTTAAAAATTAATGTATATCCCCTTGTATTTGTAAAATAGGATAATTTTCCACATTAATTTCGTGTAAAAATTTCCACTAAATTCCATTTATTCACACAATTTAATAAAAGGTTTCAACATCTCAAGTAATAGTCTTCAATATATATATTGTCCAGAAAGATAGTGAATGGAGGCCTCAAGGTACCAAATAAAATTATCCATCACCGTATGATGGTTAGCATGGTAAATATTTAGAGTCACAAATAAAAAAAATTCTACTCAAAATAATTACCTTACAATAGATAAAATTCTATAAACCATGAATGTGAATACATATTTTTATTGTATCCCAATTACTCTTGTTCATTGGATATGAATACACTGCAGGAATATAGGGTTGTGGAGGTGATTTGTAAGTTTGATTTTGAAGGACATGACTTGTTGTATTTGAATATAAACATAATAATCTCATCCTCTTAGGTGTAATCTCATTAATTTGTGATTTTATTTGTTCAACCCCCATTCTAGACCCAACATATTATATTATTTTCTACCCAACCACCTTTTCTTCAATAACAGTCTAACCATTGACCACAGGTAAAACTTTTTCCATCTAAAAATTTGGCTACGAATGGATCAATTCTTAAAAAAAATACATTACAAGTACATGATTGTAATTAGAGGATATAATCGCAATCTATTATCCCGTTTCCTATCCGTTTAAAATCATAAAAAATTGATATGAAATCACCAAATGTTTCTCCTTTTGTGAACTATTTAGAGATGAAGGGAACCACATTTGGAAATAATAGAATTGACTCCGAAATATGTAAGGATAATGTTCACAATGGATTAGTTTCCTATCAATTCATGAAACTAAAATGAGTTCCCTAAAGGAAATAATGTATCCCCTCTTTGAATGACTACTTAATGCATAATTCACTATGCTAGTTCTAGGATGTGTGTATGGGAAATAAACAAAATTTTTGTAATAGTTGAGATTATCCATCAAGTCCATCACTTAAAATATCTATGGAATATCCCAACTTATGCATTATATGTATGAATTGAATTGCACCTCTAGGATGGGTTGATAATTTATGTATTTATAACTTCCAATTTGAGCCGATGTCCATCCCTAGGGAACATGAATTGGTCCATGAGCATATGACGGGGTTCCCTTTAAAAAAAATTTATATTAGATTATATAAGATATCCAATACTAATACAAAAATATGGACACATATCCCAATGTTTTGTTGGATTTTCACTGATGATGTTGTAACTCTGACCCCAGTACTTAACTCATGCACTAGTAATAACCAAATAGTCAAAAACATGTATTGGAATGCCCATAATTGTAATAGCTCATCATTCCTAGGAACAACATGATATCCCCACTAATTTAAATTTGTCAATGATATTTATCACATTAATTATTAGAAAACATACGAGTCTTCTGAGTAAGACAAGTTCTTAGTCTCCTCGCATGTGGCTCATGAACATTCTGTGTAGAAAATACTTGATTCTAATTAGATAATGGAATATGTGAATTATGATCTGGATCAACAATAACAAGATATTATTCTTTGGTGATAACCTATATAATGAGTGAGTTAATCCTCTCTACATTATACCATACTGAGGAAAGTGTGGATAACTTGTCTTAATTGTGCCCCAAGATTGGTTCCCCAATGACTATTCGAAAACCCAACAGCATATCCCAACCCCCCAATGAACCAAATGGAAAATGTTGGTATATAGGATACATATTCTAACTAAATTTCAAATAATTTACCTATTCTAGTAAAGGAAATATTATGACAACGATATGTCCACCTAATCCCTTCCACCTTCATTTTAGTCTTAAATTAATCATAACTCTAGAAAACATAGAATGGTCAAGACTATTCCCTCCAGAAAGATACACCAGGAAAAAGATACCATTTTGGCGACCATCCCAACTTCCCATCGTCTATTTCTTTTATCATGATAAACTGATAATAATTAATATCGATGTTTGGAACATGTATTATTTCATTTAATGATAAAATTTTGTAACCCAAACCAATCTCTTGAGAGAAAATTTTCAATATTTATACCCCTTAATTGAGATATTCACTCGATACACATTAATAAATATTTTTATCCATGATAGGGGTTAATTTACAAAGTGAGGTAGAGGAATAGGGACATTAAATAGTAGTGCAAATCTATAAAGAGGCATCCTAGTTGAGATAATAAAATTCTAGTAGCTAGTTCCCATTAGAATGGGAAAAAACTGATGGTTTAAGTGAACATCAAATTTAGTTCCATAATCAACTCTATTAATTATGGTATTTATCCACCCTTAAATATAGTTGATAATCTAAGAATGATACTTTTCATCTCTCTATTCATGAAAATACCATTATGGATTATAGGAAACTACCTCGAAATTTCAAAAATTATAAAATTTTACACATATGAGTAAACACAATGTTAACCACCTCACATGCTATACAGAAAGTTTAACCCCCAAATGGTTTTGCAGTCTATTAAATTTATACATAAATTACAACATTGAATAAATGTTATCTCATGGAAGTATCATTTCCCAAACTCCTCAAGATTAGTATAAAATGATAAATTTCCAAAAAATAATCCTAATATGTGGAAGGAATTATAGGATACAAGCTTTAAGATGACCATAAACCACAAATTCTTACAATATAAAAAAAATCTACTCACCTAAATTCCCTTATATATGGTGGAACCTTATCCTAAGATACATGTACTATTTTGAGTAGTAAAAAAAATATGATTTCCTTCCATATATTTGTATACTATTCATGACCATCTAACCCCATTCTGATGGTGGACATTTTTTTCCCTTAAGAGTTCCTAAAAATCAGGGAAAACAGTAAGAATTATTTTGGGACTTTGAAACTAGATTAAGAAAACCAAAATGTGAATAAAAATGGAACTTTATTCAAACAGACTTGAATATATTACTTTTCCATATAGGACATATATTATACATAACCAATGATTTTCATTACCAAAAATCCTTTGTGTTGTGAGGAGGTGACTACATGATTTTCACAAAAGAAAATAATTTTTTGAAAGAGGTGGCATCTCCAATCCCCCCATAATATGTTTTGTGTTCTGGCGCATTTTCACCATTCCCCAATGAAAAAATAGCTTGTGGTGTGCGGTGATTAGTCAATTCCCACCATAAATCAATGTTATTTATTTTTGATGCATCCATTATAACTAGATTAATATTATTAGATATTAATATTTATAGGAATTATTGGAAATTGGTTAATCTTCCATCACCTATAAATACCACGTGGTTTCCGAAATCTAAGGGATAAAGATAAATATAAGTGAAAATAATGTTAACCTAGAGATATCGACACCAAGAAAGTCCCATTTTGGGAAGCCCACTAAAAAACACCAGTAATTATAATTCCACAAAGGAAAGATAAATACCAAATATAGGGAATAATCAATTGAAAGGTCTTTGTATACAAAAGATAAATCCTACAATTTGATCCCTCCATGAAAGAACCTCATTTCTCGTAAAGGGACCCCCTCTGAGATATCTCCAACCCCCATAGTAACAAATGTATGTTTAATAGGGTATACATTTGTTATATAACTCTTCCATTCCACTAATATCCTTCTATGTAACATTAGGATTTATCTACTACCTTCAAGGAATTATAAAAATGGCAGTCTCTGACTAATTATAAGCATGAGGAAGGATAAAATTAGACCTCCTCCTAGATCTATGGTTTTGTACAAATAGGGTTTCAAGAAAACTAGAGTTCCACCCATTAATCATATAATTCCATGTTAAGATACATCACCATCATATCCTTCCCATTAGTCAGGGTTCTAAAGATATCAATAACTAAGAATTTCTAGGATAATAGGGATCCCGACCATAGATGAAGTTGTGGGAGGCTTCTAAGTTCAAGAAGCAGTATTCATCTCTTACATGCATCTTGAAATGTGAACTGAATTGGAAATTATATGTTCCATTTGTCTTCCTATAAAAATATACATAAGTACCTATTAGGGGTTTATAAAAATAAATGATGTTGAAAAATTGTAAGCCCAATATTTCATCCAAACTACCACACTATAGCCATTCTAATTTTGACTAGTGGACAAGGGGAAAATATCCATTGGGAATCAATCTTGGAGTAATAAACTATAATTTCATGAAGTATATCATATTTATCATACCTTTTATATCCCATCCCCCATCCACCAATGTATTAGGAAGTATTTATAACTCCGGGATTCCAATATAGGTGTAAGTTCCCTCACAAAAGTGTTTCTGTGACATGAAGATCTTATAATTTCTATGTTTCTTCAAATAGATTACGAATCGCTTGGGATTAGAGATTAGTAGATATCATGCCATTACCATAGTCAAAATTCTTAATGGGATTCTGATAATGTGTATATCCCATCTTGATTGTACTATGTGGGAGTTTATTTCAATCCATATTTGATATGTAAAAAGCCTCCCTATGGTTTAAATAAATCACCATAAATCCTTCATTGTTGGGATACATTGATGGTACGATCATACCATACCCAGTGGGATATATTCCTTATGGGTCCTATTATCGCATCCCCCTCGCCCCACATTTCAGTAGAGAGCATTCTATATGAGAATATATTCATCCTATGTTCCAACTGATATCCTCAATCCATACAGCATATGGGGTCAACCATAAAGGGATGCTCATTCATAATTCCAACACCATCCATTTAAAATAAACGTTTCCCTATATTTCCCCATCACATGACATTTAAACTTCATGGTCTGGTCCTTGTCACATGATCCTAAAAGGTATGACATATCATGTTAAGTGGAACCGAACTATGTGGGTTCTGATTTCATTAGCAGAGATATATTGGAAGACCATATCATGGGCCTCATCCCAACCTCAAAACAACAACAATATACTTTAACAATTATAAATTACAGAGTTCCTTTTAGTGTGGGAACATCACAAAATAATAAATCAATTGAAAATGAGAACACATGATAAAAAGGATGGAACCTATGATGGAGACCCTCTGATACATATATATGGTTTTACATCAACAAATGTTAAAAAATAATTAATAACATAATAGATCCCATTCCAATACGTGGTATTTGTGTAGGATTCAAGAATATGTCTTAAATATATAAGTGAGTCATCGAGTAGGCAATAATTCACTCCAAAAAGGTGTGATGATCATATCTTTCCATCCTATTGAAAATTCCAAGTTAATAAGATTAATTTTGAAAAACTCAACGATCTCCTACCTTTAGAAAGAAATATCGTTACCCATCATTGATTTGGGATCTACTGGGTGTTTCAAGGTCCATGAATGGACCCTATAGGGAACTGCCAAAAAAGGGTAGTGAAATAGACTCTGTAGAGATAAACCAAGGTTGTTATTTATTATTATAGTAATTAAATTGAAAAATAATGTTGGTTATTAAATATGTCCACAATAACATATATAGTGGTTTCCCATATATTTTCATTGTGGATATCTACACAACTGGAGTAACAACTATGATTACTTGATATGGATCATAGAATAACAATTACATTGTATTTGGGTCAATAAAATTTAACGCCACCCTTAAGGGGGATTGAATCCCTTTTGTGGAGGCCCAGTGAGGATCAAATCCTTATTTTGGATTCCGGATGGGATTTTCTAGTGTGCAGATTTCCAAAGAGAATTGGTGCTCGAGTTGGAAGATTACTTGTTATGTAATGCATAATATTGTATACATGACACCCACCTGTTAATATTTTTTAATGTTAGTTTATAGGTGATATTTTAGATAGGATAAGTGTTATTTCTCATGATATATGATTTATATAAAATAACACATATCGTGTAGGTGATAGATATTTATGATTTGAGATACGACTCATGATATTAGTGAGTTAAGAATTATGAATGGTAATGGAGTGAGATTCCGAATGTCAACCTACGTGATGGTTTAGAATAATCTTATGGATTCATTAGATATATTTATGTATGGGAGGATTCCTCGGGTTGAGAAAGGATCACATATGATCCTACGAGATATATGATATAGGCATGGGAATACCTTTGGGTTATATAGTGTTGAGAATCCAGAGTGCTATTTACTTGGGTATTAATATTTGGTTTTGAGGTTAGGTTCAGTGTGAATCATAATATTATGGAATTTTGGATCCACTTTTTAGTATCACGATAGATAATGGAAAAAAATGATATTTTTGGGGAAATATGTTGGAATAATTATGATAGTTTTACTGGTTGGGAAATATATAAAGATCCAAATTTTGAAGAGTTCCTTGGGCTCTCGTAATTGTACAAGGTGGACAAGATTAATAGCATAGTAAGTTGTACAACTTGCAAGATCATGGGCATGATTAGGGTTGTGGATATAATTGTATATGATTTTATACACATTCGGTGGGATGAAAATGAAATGGTAGGTTTTAGTTGTTTTTTTTTACTAATTTTAAAAAATAAATCAATGAGTGGCTGAGTGAGAGATGATGACTAATTATGTTAGTGAAACACATGACACGATAGTGACTTATTGTTTTGATGAAATCAGAAATGTCCCTCTATGGTCTATGAAAAATTATAATTTGATCAACCACGATGGAATTAATGATCCATGTGAGTTTGGGTTAGGTATTTATGGGATGATATGAGCATGGATCTAGAGTAGAGACACACATGTGTTGATGGACCCCATTGAGGATTCACCCAAGGACATATATTGAAAAATCATATGGTAGGGAGACCACCATAGATCATTGAGTGTGTATCCCATATCATAATGGAAATTTTTTTTGGATGATGAGGATAATGATTCTGTGAGCTAAGAACATATAAAATTATTATTTTGTAATTGTCTATTTGGTATGAGCTGGAAGGTCATGGACATTAATTTTCTGTTGCAATGGATAGAGCGTGGGATGCTAAAGCTTGATCCTCATGCTTATAGGGCCACTAATTTGGTGAGGTTAGTTACTAGAAGGATATTTTCGAGCCTTTATGCCATTGAAGGAATGGGTATAGTTTCTTTTGGATTCCTTAGTGAATTCCAGGTATAAAATCATATGTTTGACCAGATGTCATTAGTGCATTGGAATTAAGGTCATGATTATTTTAGTGGGATCTGATAATTACCAAACATGTGGTGTGCTAGTGACCATGGGGAGAGAACAAAGAATAATTTGGTATGTTAAGAACGCCACCAGGTAATTGCACAGGGGGATAGTAAAAAATTCTTGAGATTTTTAAAATGATCACACAATTACTATGGTGTTTAAGGGATGATAATCATGTTTTCATTAGTAGATGACCAATAGAGACCGAGATTCTTCGAGAAAGGTTATACTGATGTGGTTTCAATAGTATTATCATTTTTAGTTGGATGTGGTGTGATTAAATGTACTTTTAACATATCATAATGGATAAAATGTGTGTATTAGAAATCTAGACATTGATTCTCATGGAAAATGCCGACTTTTCTGGATCGAAGCTAGAACGATGGATACTTGTCTATTTAATTTTTAATTCCAAAATGAAAATTTTTATAGGGTATTAAATTGTATTTTTATGTGTGATAATGTGTGGTAAATTAAAAACAATACTAGAATATTGATAGAACATGATATGATTGTTTTGATAGGTGGTTCTGATGGTGGGATGTGTCAGGGATTAGAAATTACCATTATAAGATATGTCTTATGGAGAGGATCACCAAAGGATGAATGGTTTACTAGATAATGAAATGTGGTTGTATCAGGTTAGATGAGTGTGATAGAGTACTCTCATGATTCTCCATGTTTATATGAGTGTTGGCTTCGACTCTTGGGAGCTCATTTCCTATTGTGTAGGGTTCCCCTAATGAATCACATTGATAATTTAAAGATGAAACATGATCATTTGAATGGGAATTAGATATCATGTTTGGCTAGGAATTTGGGTTGGATGTCAACTGAGACTTCTTGTGTATGAGAAGTATCATGATGGGGATATTATAAAACCCTATTTTCATAAGGGTGTGAAAATTCAAATGGAAATATGAAAATTTTAATTTAGTTGATATATAATTTTGATATAAAAAAGGATGTGGAATTGAAATTAGAAAGTTCTAAAACCTTAATATGATTTCATTGGACTTGGTATGAGGCTCAGATGGGTCCCACGATCTCATAGGAGCCTTCACATAGGCCTGATTGATGATACAACCACAACTAAAAAATAACCAATGACTAACTTGTAGGCTCCATTTGTTGTCCTGGGGGTATGGATTAAGTATCTACTACTGCATGCATCCTCCATACAACAGTTGGGATTAAAATGGGTAAGAATTACATTTCTATGCACCTTGAATTTTAAAAGGGTACATCCTCATTCCCCTATTCTAGTGAGTCTAATATGATTGAGCCCCTCTATTTTATACCATATATTCCCTATGGCATGTGGTGGTTTAGAATCGATCATATATGATTTAATGTACAATTACATTCTCCACCACCATTGTTCATCTCCTCCTTATATCATTCTAATTTTTGAGTAGTTTAACTAGGGATTTGGTGAGAATTTTGCCAATGCCTAGGGGAATCATCCAAGTATCATATTGATTTCACATGGATTTTACAGAGGAGATCCTACGATTATGTATGACCACCATCCCAAATAATTTTGTTGGATGTATGTCTCCATGTTTATTTTTCTGAGGTTTTTGTCCAATTTTGATTAAATTTTTAATTGAACCACTATTTCTTATTTCATATTTTTCATAGATTTTTTAGGGAATGTCACTGGGTGATATTGACACACCATTTCATAGTTATTTACTAATATTATGTATAATTTATAATTTTATTATGGTTCTCATTAGAATTAAAATTATTTAGATATTACCATGGAACTTGTGTTTATGAAATTGGATTTAAATATGGTTGGGAGCATGATCCCTGACACTGGTCATCATTACAGAGCTACGAGGGAGGCCAATTAAATTTCTTTTATTATTCCAGATTGAATTAATTTTTGAAAATATTAAAATTAATTATATAAATTGAATAATTAATTATAAATTATTTATAAGAAATTATTTCTTCGGAAATGAGTTTTGGACTCTGTATTTTCATTGATAGGTAGGTGGGCTCAATGATCCTTGGATAGAGTTATTAAGTTCTATAAAAAATTATATTTTCATTAGATTGAGGTTCGTGGTCTTTATTCTTATTACCTATGATATTTTACATTTATTTAGGTAATGTGGTATGTATGGCCCACAACATTTGGTAGACAACCTCTTTATAGATTTTGATTTTATTAAATAATATCTATATCCTCAGACATTGTTTCACAAGATGTTGAGGGCCCTTGATGGACCCTTGTGCAATGGATGGACATCATGATCACTAATGGATAAGGATATATCCTTAATTATATTCTATCATATATAGAAACCCCTTGAGTGGTGAAATTAAAATTATATAAAATTAGTGTGATATATTATCCATTGTGTAGGATCCCTTGAACTCATCCTTGTGAAGGATCGTGTTGGAAATTTTTTCTACCGAGCTATGAAGTAGAGGACCTTGAATAGGTTCCCTAAGAAACTCCCTTACCAATTAATGGGTTGAACTAGAGTGGTTGGCTCATGTAGTCCTTGATAAACCATGTTAATCCTTTGAGCCACCATGATAATTGAAATGAAAGTGGGGAAAGTGTTCCTCCCCAATAAGGATGTGATTAAATGGTTGGTTAGACCCTAAGGGGGCTGGTGGGTATGTTGAGTGTTTAGGGAGACCTAGGATACATGGTAATGTGAACACAAGTAATGCCTCTTCTATATTGTGACTTGCCTAAGAGAGAAAGGGGGACTCAGTGAGATCTAGGGAACCATAGTATGTTCATGTATTAGTTGTGAACCATGTGGGAGTGAGAATATATGAACCTGTTGATAATGTAGAATGTTGCATCCTAGAACATGTATCGATGATGTAATCTCATATACTATAGATAAAGGTGTCAGGTCTCGATGGTCGACCAAAATGTACGTTTTGTTTAAATTTCATTTATTTACATTTTATGTAGCTATAGATTATATGATGTGCACCTTGGGACCTAAACTGAGAGAATGATATGATTTGTTGGTAACATTGTGGAATCCCAAAGGTTCTTCTTGGGATATAGATTTTGAGTATCATATGAAACTAATGTGACATAATTGGAAAGATTATATTGTCCTGGATACATGAGTTTTCATCCTAGGATCCAATTGTTGATCCCTTTATGATGTCTTGGGATGTCTGGACTCCACATCCTATCTGTATATCACTCCATTATGGCCATATGTACCTAAGAAACCTATAATGTATAGTATCTAATAATTCAGTCTTTTAGATTTTTATAATTATCACTATTATCAGATTGCAAACACTCCCATAAGATCATGATAGTTATTTTTATGGTATTTTTTCTATATAATGGGGATACACAGTACGAATACGATTATATATATAGGCATGTCAATATAGAGGTTATTATGATTAGTGAATTATTAGGATGACTGTTAATTTTATTTGATCCAGTTGATATGGAGATTGGAGTGGTTCCCTGGATAGATAGGATATGGCTCTTGAGCTATTGATGATACGTTGTTTGGAAATTTGATCCGGACTGTATATGGATTCCAATGGTGACTAGTAGGATCTAGTGTGTTACCATAATGGTGTCATGATTACATGATGTTCTTAAAGACACCTTATCACTGGTTAAATCCCTTTGTAGTAGATATGGGCCATTGAACCTATCGATCATGAATGAATGAATTATTTATTATTTTAGGAGTTCATTAATTATTTTCATCATGTCACATGAACATAAACTATATTTACTGGAAATGTATTGGAACAATTTCATGGGACCCTTCTTAGTTACACACTCTCACCCTTCTTGGGTATCCATGAATCTTGGGTACCCAATCATAACTCCACCTTTTCATGTGACTAGGTTTGGAAGAGTCTCTGTATGTTATTGATGATTGAGATATTAAAATAAACTTGTATTTGAGATTCAAATTGATGTGAGGCTTGAAGATGTAGTAGATACTCTTATACCTTTTTTATTTTTATTTATTTCTTTTTTATTGGTATATGTCATCATCATGGTGGGAGTTCATAATTATATGATTGTATGCATTCTGTATTACATATGATATTTGTATGGATGTTTCATTTATCCTTCATGATATGATGTTTAACATTGCTGAAAATACTATTCTATTCTATACCTTGTTGTATTGTGTAATTAGTGGTTACAGTCTCTACATAAAACCTATCATAGACCCCTACCACCAGTCAGAAGCCTCTAGAATATGGAGAGGCATGCCTAAATTCTTATTATGAAACCAGTCTGAGGCATTATCCTAGTGGTATCTATGTCGGAGATGTTATATAAAATCTTGAAAGAATATTAATTTTGTAATGAATGCCTAGTTCTTTGAAAATGACATTAATGAAATACAATATAAGAGATAAGGACATCCATATAAGAATATATAGAATATGTAAATGGAGGAGAAATATTCCAAACTAAAAATAAGAAATATTGTTGTATCCATTTACATACATCCTTTTAGTCAAACTATTAAATAAATGGTTATGAAATAGCAAAAATATCTTTAAACCCAATGAATAACCTGATTATAATATAATAAATTATTTTATGAAAGAAGAAAATAATATTTCCCCATATGCATGTATAAACATAAAAATAGTATATTTCAAAATGATATTGGTAAACAAATCCTAATGGAATTGATTACCTATGGTCAATAACACTTGAAAGAAAGAACATTATATGGATTTGAAAATTCCGTGTATAACCATATAAATATGGTAAAAAAAATTCTTGAGGTATTATATAAACAACATAAAAAAAATTGAGGAATATATATTTTGTCAAAGTGAAATAAAACTGAGATGATAAACCTTTAACTTTATTTTTGATTTCCCAAAAGTGATATATACACTATAATGAACTCACACCTTTCCGAATCATTTTCCGTCAAAATGAAGGATTTAGGATTCTATATTAGAAGTAAAATATATCAATCATATTAGATAGATTTCGTAGAAGGTAAAATGAATCAATATTGAAGATATAATAGAATAGTTTGATTGGTTTGGTAGGGATTGAGTTGGGGTAATTTTATAGGTGTGTTTTGAGGGGCATTTCCCAAATTCGTTATTCCTTAATGTATAAGGTTTTCATTTTAAAATTTTTGTCGATGTAAAGTAGAAAATAATTTATATGGGTTGTGAATAATTGTATCCAAAAAATTTATAGAAATGTTTTGTTGACATTTTAGGTCTTTACCACTTAGTTCAACACTATTTACCAAATATCACCTTTATTATGGAAACTCAAAATTTACATCGGTAATATATTTTTAGGCAAAAATAATAAAATTTAACAATTTATATAATTTAAAAATTATTATTAAAAACAATTACTTCATTAAATCTTATTCAATTTATAAATATTATAATTTTTCCTTTTAAATCAAATACATTATATATTCAAAAGAAACTTTTTTTTATAGAAAAATGTATTTTTAAACTATTAGTGTTCTTAATCTTATTTCATTTAAATTACTAATTAAATGAATGTCAATAATATATATATATATATTTATATATATTTATTTTTCATTTACATTATATTCATAATGTAAATTTCCTATATTTAATTTATTAATATAAAAATACATAAAACTAAAAAAAGAGTTCTTAAAAATATAACATTCTTAGCATTAAATAATTTTAACAAAATCCTATAACAATTAGTTATTCAATTTAAAACCATTTAATTTTGAAAATAAAATCATTTTAAGATAATTATTTAAATCTTATTAATATATTAAATCTATTTTTAATATTATTATCATGTAACACATAAAAATATATATTTTTATATTAATATATTTTATATAAATATTATTCTTTTACTTTAATTCATGAATTACCAATTATATTATTTTAAATTTATTACGAAAAATTAAACAACATCAATATATCTTTTGGATACATGTATAAATCATGTCTATATTTCCAATGATTATATGTCCAGTAACCATATATCCAACCACTATATATACAACAACCAGATTTATTCTAATATATAGTATTATATAATTTGTTAAAATCATTCATCATTTTTTAATTTTACTTCAACTTGTTTATTATATATTATATTATTTTCATTATTTAAATATTTTCAATAAGTTTTATTATCATCATGGAAATCCATAAAGATAAAAATTTAATGTTTTTACAATTTTGATTTACTTAATGATTTATTAAACTTGTACATTAATTTATGATGTTTCATATTTCATTCTTATATTATATTAATTATTATCATAAATTGTAACAATTAATCTTAATTAAATGAATATCAGTTAATTTTAGTCTAATGTTTTATGTGAAACTATAAATTGAACATAATAATTATTTAATTTAAAAATACATTGTAAATTAATTTGGTGTTACTGAGATTTTTGGAATCATTGAAGATTTTTGATGCTGATATTTGAGGGAGAATTCACAAAATCAAATTTTAATATATTCAAAAGAATTGAAGTTATTATAGTGAATAATTGAGTAAGTAATAATTATGAACTATAGAACATTAATTCCTATAATTTACCCAAGGATGTTAAATAACATAAAAACTATATCATCAAGGTCTTTGAGTCAAGGATTTTGAGACATGAAATATAGAGATCCCAACCAGAATATTTTTTAGAATATTTTTTTAGGATAATGAAAAATATAATTATTTATAAATAAGTGAAGGATGTGTGTATATTTTTTATGTTTGTTGATATTATAGATAAGATAACGTTCATGATATTTATGAAAACCTATATTTTATTACACTTAATTCGTGATTTGTTACATAGAAAACACTTAATAAAACCCAAGAAGGTCCTGATGCTTGGTTTATTTGGGAAAGTTAGTACATGACAAAATAACATGGAACATGGGTAGAATGAAATTATTCAAAAACATCAATGAATTTACTTATATTACATTGATATTCTAATACTTCATGTGATGACATGGGGATTCACATATAAAAGGGGTGGTCTATAAATCCCAACAGTAGAATAATCCAAGAATAATGTTATTAATGTAATACATGTTAGTCATAATTCATACCAATGAGACATAAAAGGGATGAAAACATAATCTTGAACATTGATCCATGATTTAACATGATAATATCATGGATACATAGGAATGTGGAAAAAACATAAAACATGACATCATAAACATAATTCAAGGATAAACTTAAAAAACACAACGTAGTGTGATTAGGATAACTAACCATGCATTATAAATGTAATCTCAATAACTAACAACATTACCCAATAAAATGGAGGGATATATGAGTCTGGGCCCACCTTTGTCTTTCATTCAAGTACATGAATAAGTGTTCCACATTGATCTTACAACATAAGAATGTATTACATAAACTTTAACATGTTGATTATGGATTGTGGGTTATAGTAATGTTAATACCCCATAAAAGTATTATGGGTACAACTAGGTGAATACACATTAGTGTAATTGAGATGGTTGTTTACTACACAACTGTTTTGCATGGAAAATCAAAGTATAATTTTTAGCCACGTAGTGGATTTATATAATGGATTTTCGGAGGTGTGGATGAGAGTGAAAGGGGTATATCATCATATTTAAATAATAATTTTATTAATAAGGATGTAAAAAGCGTTTTCCAAACTGAGAAACTATAATAAAAATGCAGAAAATAGTGGAAGTGTTAGAATAATGATTAGGAGAGGAACCCTTACCTTGAGAGGGTAGCTATTAATGATTCGGAGGATCTTGATAAGATCTTGGGGGAACCATGATTGGGATATATAGAGGTAATGGCATATTTAATTCTTTTTAAACGGTTTCTAATGAAGATAAATTCAAGGATGGGTGGGTTAATTTAGCTAAAGAGATTGGGGATGATCTTTAATAATATATAATCACCTGTTTTTTACACAATAAAATAAATTAACCCAAAAATATATATCATGGATTTCCCAATGGTTTATTCCAAAAAATATTTTATTTCATTATCTTATAAGTCAAGGAACCTAAATTATTAAAATAATATATTTCATTATGGTGATTGAAGTCATGTTTATAACGAATTAATTACCAAAACATTAAATATACTATAGTTTTTTGAGGATTCATTAAGGATTTATATAATTAATATAATGTCATAATCACAAATTATTATTAGGGGAAAAATAATTTTGTTCATGGATACACTTTATATTATTTGTTACATCTCTTTTGGTCTCATATGATGCCATAATATAGATTGTTTAATTATACCATATTTCATTTTTACCCAAATGATTGAGTCTGTAATTTTTTTAAAAAAAATAATCATTGGATTGCATTAATGTTATGATTATAAAAATGATATTTATTTTTGTACAAATAATTACATATATATATATATATAATTATTTAAACATTTAAATGTAAAATAATCCATTATTAAAAATTACTAGTGTTTTGACCATATGATTTTTCTAACCCTTATAAACATTACATTTGAACTCATAAAATTATATTAAAATTTATATTTAATAAATATTATATAATAGTAATATTTTTTTAAAAATTCTTTGTTTAAAAAAATCAATTCAATAAACAAAATGATTGTATTGATTGAAACTATATATATCCCAAAAATCTAAATTATGTTTCATCATATAAAAGTTTAATTTTATCAAATATATTATTTAACTATAATTTTTACATCCCAGGTAAATAAAGAATAATACAAATTTCATATTTATTAATATTTGTGAATTAAATATTAATTTTACTTTAAAGGGGTTTCTATGTTCGATAGCGTACCCGATACGCACCAACGAGTTTCTTTGGAATCTTATGTAGCACACTAATAATATAATAATATTATTTTAAATGGTAGTTAACTCCTAGACGTTGTATTGGAGTGAATGAAAATAACTAACTACAATATGATTATATATTTTTGTTTAATGTATTTACATTTAACCAATAAAATTTAGAGGCTTAAAATTTGAATGAATCTAATTTTAAGCATAATTTACATTAAAAGGCCGATTTACCACATTTTAATGGAGAACCATTTTTAAATATAGTTCTAGTAAATTTAATAGATTCTATATGACCCAATAAAATCCTTATTTAGAATGGGGACATAAAAATTTACATTGTTAAAAATTTTGTAATTTTTTCGATAAAGTCCATTTTTTATGAATAGTGAAAAATAGTGTATTTTAATTCAAAAGTTCTTTTTAATCTAATTTATTTATATGGTTAGATTATATATTAATTGGTTTTAAAGTGAAATTAAAATATATTTTTTACAATTTAATCCAATGTTGGTCATTGGAAATAATTTCACTTTGAAATTGGACATAAACAAGTATCAATCTTTTGATAGTTATTGTTTCTTAAAAACACGATATTTGTCTTAACAACGGGAATTAATTTTAAAATTAATTAATGCCACTTATATGTTTTGAATTTGGAAAATTAGACAAAAATTTTGAATTCGGAATATCAAATATAGCTTAGGCTGAATTGTTGGTATTTTTCAGAAAACATCAATTTTTGATGAATAGTGAAACCCCTTAGTGGTAGTTAAAAAAAACTAACATTTTAATTTAAATGAAATTTCACCACTTTTGTGAATTGAATTTCTAAAATCCGACATACATGTTTGTTATTAAGAAGTAAAATGTGGGTCAATAAGATGAAAATAATTTTTGGTGAATAGTAACTTTTCACTTTTATTTACCGCGGTTAAAGGTAAATAGGGTAATTCAAGGTTAAAAGATTATTATAATAATTAAAAATTACCTTACCATTTGTCCAAACCTTATTGGTTGAGTCCTTTACGACCATGGGCATCTTTGGGTCGATTTTGGGACCCCATTGATCCACTTAGGAGTGAAAATGACAATTTAGTTTAATTAATTTAATGTAAAGACAAAATTGAAATTAACAAAAAGCCTTTAGCAATTAATTTTTATATGGTGTTATATAAGTTCTGTTATCAACTCTGAATATTCAGTGTAAAGATAAAAATATTTCCTAAAATATTTTATTTGTTTTATAATTTTTAGACATCGAATAAATTAATTTATTTATGACACAATAATGATGCTATATTTACCTCATTAATAAATGATTAAAATAAATACGATTATAATGATTAAAATATTATCCAAAACATGTCCAATTATGATTGGATGATTTGATTTCAATTTTGAGTCATCTTTACTTTGACCTTAATGATTTATGGACGATTAGAAACTGAATATCATTATATAATAAAATAATGTTTTCACAATTTCCTAAAGAGCCCCTCCTCTCCCTTATAAAAGGAGACCATTTCAATTTAATACTTCACACCTATGAATCCATTTGGCTCATCCAAACTCTGAAAAATCAAGCTCCCTACATCCCTCTCCTCCTAGAATCATTAACTTAGGTTGAAGGCATTTCAAGAAGTCCTTTGCTACAAACCAAAAAGAGTTACCCAAATTAAAGGTAACAATTTCTCTTGAATTGTTTTTTTATTTTACTTCTCCAACCCCTAAACTCTTTTTATTTCCATTATTTTGTAACAACACCAGTATCCTCAATATATTAGTATATTTTTATGATAATTATTCGAGCAACACTTACATACACTTCCGTCTAATGGATGAAGAACAAAATGTTTTTGTGGATGACAAACTAAGGCCTCACGAAACGATGATTGTTACATTACATATTACCGCCTCTCATGGTGGACATTATGATGGAACTGTATTTATATATTATAAATACTATTTTTATGATTTCCTTACGCTTCTATACTTCCCATTTATTGCATGCCTTTATGGTTTCTATAGTGGGTAAATACAATAATCTCATTTGAGGAAGTGCGGACTACCACCCCATCAAAGTGATTTGATTCGTTAATGCCTTATGTGGGATGTATAAAGGATGGATTTAACGATATTATATATGATGTTATACTGGAATTATAATATAATTATGTATCATTATGTTTTATTTTCATTAAAATAAGAAATAGAAATGAAAGTAGCTTTCATGCGTACGTACGGCTTACCGTCTCCATGAACGGTGTATTTCATTTCTTACCTCTAAATATTATATACTATTATATAAACATTTATATACTGGATATATATGATATATATGATATCAAAATCATTAATATCATTCTGGATATAATGATATATTTACCACATGGACAACTTGTAAATATAAGGTGTTCATTTTGACTCAAGTACCAAAATATCCACAAAATGGAAGTTATTAACATAAATGATTAGATAATGTTTATAACATGCTAGTAAGTGATATAAAAGGAATAATAAACTTGAAAAAGGTTCTTAATCAAGTAGAAATTAACTTTATATTGTTATTAAAGATATTAAAGAATGATCGAGTCAAGTAAGACACGAGGTAAGGGACTTTGTCTCAATCTCCTTTCATTGAGGCATTTTTAGTTTTATACACGACATTATTTTTAACGGCGTATAAACCCCTTTGACTTTTCATTTTATTCAAAAGGAATCTTTTTATATGAAGAGTTTAACTAAATGACAAAATGGAATGTTTTTTACGTAAGCGGTGACAATGACCTTTTCGTCACCGCGAGTATTATTTGGTCTTTGGCTTCCTTAACTAGCCAGAATGTTTTTAAAAGGAAAAATAAATACCATATACTCTTTTTATGTATTTTGGTATTGAAAATGATTTTGATAATGGATTTATTATTTCAATATCTTGAAATGATATTTTTTTATTGCAATGTGGAAATTTTATCTTTCCTTTATGCTTATGTTATGTGTTATGATCATGTTTTGGTTCTTGGGCATTATTTACGTATACCGGTGGTTCCGTGATAAAACTAGGACAGGTGAGCCCGAGATATCTCTCCAATGCATTGGGTAACATTATGGAGGTAAACATGAATGTTTCTCTTAAGAGATTTAGGGAATATCCTATGATGGGTATTCCAAATTAACTCCCTATGTAGTTGTGATAGCTACAATGTAAGTTTGATATGGATGCCACAAGTTACATTTATGATTTATGATTTCTATATGCCTTTCATAAATCTTATGATTTCATGAGGTAAGTAAAAGATTTCATGATTTCTATGTATTTATGAAAAAATGTTTTCATTCATTGTTTTATAACCCTTGATGTACTTTTTATTCTAATCCCATGTTTTGAAATGTTTTCACAGAACTTAAAGATGAATAGGGACAAGGATGGGATCAAGGAAAAGTCATGCTGTCTAAAACATGGAACTAAACATGGCAATTTTTTTCAAGAGTTTTTATTTTATGAAAAAAAATAAAATCTGTGTAGAAATGTCTACCTTGTAATATTTTGAGATGTAATAGTTATGTCCTAATTCTCTAAAACGCTATACCTAAAAAGATCCTCAATGTGAATTATTCATTTAATTAAATATTATGTAATGTTTAAAGCTAGGTCCTTATAGTTGATATCAGAGGTTGGTTTAGAAAACTTTAGGAGTTAGGGCATTGTTAAATTAATATCCATAAAGCAATTTATGTTAATATTGAATTCATATAGCATTTCTAGATTACCATGTTGCTTCGCCTAAGATATTTTTGCGTTCAGAATGGTTTTTCGCAGAGGAAACATGGAAACTATGTTGGGATGACATTAGGAGGAAGACAACCTTCCAAATCAGCAACCTGGGATGGTCGGAATCGGAACTGAACAGTTTTTTCTAGTGATGGCACAATTGACTCAGGCTATAAATGGTGGTGGTATCCATGTACGAGATCAGTAAGATCAATCGCAGAGGAACATGTCAGTAGTGGAGCATTTCATTAGGAAACATCCCCCATCATTCAGAGGATCGTCTGACCTGTGCTAGCTGAAGGATGTATTAAATCACTAGAGATGATTTTTGATGTAATGGGTTGTTCAGAACATCAAAAGGTTAGTCTTTCAGTTTACCATTTTAAAAGTGAAGCTGATCAGTGGTGGTCGATGGTGAAAAATATCAGGGATAGTGAAGAGATTGATGCCCTCGATTGGGATGAATTCCAAGGTATGTTTCATGAGAAATGTTTTTCTAAGGTGGTTCGTCTTAGGATAGAAAAAAAATCCTGGAATTGAGGAAGGAGGATGGCTCAGTGGCTGCTTATGAAGAAAAATTCACTAGACTAGAAAGGTATGCTCCAAATTTCATACGAGATCTTGATAGTAAAATCATCCATTTTTACTCAGGATTAAAGCCAAAGTATTGAAGGGCTTAAGATTCACGTGAGATAAAAAGTTATGAAAAACTTGTTTGTTGGGCGGATAAGGTGTAAATGGAGTTTCCTGATGATCAAGTATTCATAAAAAAACAATAGAATAAGAGGTCGAGGTGGCAGGCGAAAGGGAAGAACTCTTCAAAAAAGTATGATGGTAAGAAACTTAAGTTTACAATTTGTGAAAATTGTGGTAAAAATCATGCTGGGGAATGTCTTTTGAATTCTGGAAAGTGCTACCGATGTGGTAAGATGGGACATAAGGCTCGTGATTGCACTGAAAAAGATCAGGGTGATGGTAAGACCAAATATTATTTACAGTTAGTGAAATGTTTCAAGTGCAATGAGATGGGTCATTATGAAAATCAGTGTTCGAAAAAGTGCTCAAATGATGGGAAGCAGTCAGACTTCAAGACAAAAGGTGTGGTGAAATCCTTCGAAACTACTTCAGCAGATGTTGGGCCATCAAATGATGTTGTGTCAGGTACACTATTTGTTTGTTCAGATTATGGCAACGTGTTGTTTGATTCAGGGTCTACACAATCTTTCATTTCTGATAAGTTTTCAAGTAAATTGGGAATTCCATATCAGGATCTGAATACTGAACATACGGTAAAAACACCTGGAGGAAATTTGAGAAAAAAATAAAACATAATAACATTCATATCCTTGTGTGAGGAAAGAATCTACCAGCAAAACTTATTGTGTTTACTCTAGTATAGTTTGATGTAATATTGGGCATGGATTTTCTCTCTGTTTACCATGCTAAGATTGATTGTAGAGCTAAAGAAGTTTATTTTCAGAAAGAATTTCAGTTTGTGTACAAAAATGAACCCTTACTGTTGATAACATATCAAGAAGCTGAGAAACTTATATAAGATGGAAATGAACGTTACCTTGTACATATTGTTAAAAACAAAGAAACCATTCAGATTAATGATGTGCCAGTGGTAAATGAGTATCCTGTTGTTTTTTCTAATGCGTTTCCAGGAATAATACCAGATCGGGAAGTTTAATTTACTATTGACTTAGTTCCTGATGCTAAGCCAATTTCAAAACCCCCTTATCGAATGGCTCAAATTGAACTTTTATAATTAAAGGAGAAATTGAAATATTTATTAAATAAAGGGTTCATTCGACCTAGGAAATCACCATTGGGTGACCCTATCTTATTTGTTAAAAAGAAATAAGGTTCAATGAGACTTTTCATTGATTATAGAGCATTGAATAACATCATTGTTAAGAATAAATATCCTTTGCCTCATATCGATGATTTGTTTGATCATCTCCAGGGAGCTTAGTATTTTTTGAAGATTGACATGAGATCGAGGTACCAGCAATTGAACGTAAAGGAAGCAGATGTCTGAAGGCCCTGTTTCATACAAGATATGGAATTTATGAATTTGAAGTAATGCCTTTTGGGATAACCGATGCACCTGTTGTATTCATGGACCTTATGAATAGAATTTTCCATGAGTTCTTGGATATGTTTGAGTTTGTTTTCATTGATGATATTTTGGTGTTTTCTAAAAGTAAAGAGGAGCATGAAAGTCATTTACGGGTTATTTTTCAAACCATAAATGAAAAGCAACATTATGGGAAATTTAAAAAGTGTGAGTTTTGGTTACAAAAAATTTCAATCCTTGGTCACATTGTTTCAAAAATTGGCATAACTGTTGCTCCTTCCAAAACAAATGTTGTTGAAGAATGGCCAAGACCAACAAATATAACCGAGATTCGTAGTTTTATTGGATTGGAATGTTATTACCAAAGGTTTGTAGAATATTTGTCACAGTTATCTAGTCCAATGACTATGTTAACTCGAAAAGGTGTTAAGTTCATACGGACAAAAGAATGTGATGATTTTTTTTAGGAATTGAAATGAAGATTAGTGAATGCTCTAGTTTCGGCACTGCCTTCCAGAAATGGTGAGTTTTTTATCTACAGTGATTCTTCATTGAATGGACTGGGTTGTGACCTAATGAAAAATGATCAGGTAATTGCTTATGATTCATGTCAGTTGAAACCACATGAATTAAATTAACCTACACATGATTTGGAATTAGATGATGTTGTTTTTGCTTGAAATATTTGAAGGTATCATTTGTATGGAGTGAAGTGTGAAATATATAATAATCACATAAGTTTGAAGTATATATTCACTCAGAAAAAATTGAACGTGAGACAGAGGAGATGGTTGGAATGAATCAAGGAATATGATTTCACGATCTGTTATCATCCAGGTAAAGAAAATAAAGTGGCTGATACTTTGAGTCGAAATAGTAATACATCATTAACCATGTTAAGTTTGGAACAAGATCCTTTGGTTTTTGATTTTATGAAATTTTTCATAGAAGTTGTTGTTGTAGGAAATTCTTCTACTTTGTTTCAGGTGTCAGTAAAATCATCTCTATCAGACAGAATTAAGAAAGTGCAGAAAGAAGACAGTGAGTTGCAGAAAAAGGTTGTGTTGGTTCAGAAGGGTAAGTTTCCTGATTTTAATGTTGATAATGATAGTGTTTTGAGATTTGGAAAGAGATTATGTGTGCCTTGTGATTCACAGTTGATGAATGAGTTGTTATGTGAAGCTCATAGTTCTATGTTTTCAGTTCATCCTGGCAGTACTAATATGTACAACGATCTTCGGGAGTATTACTGATGGGATGGAATGAAAAGAGATATTTCTAATTTTACAGTGAAGTGTTTGACTTGTCAGCAGGTTAAAGAAGAACGACATATACCAAAAGGAATGCTTTAGCCTTTACCGGTGCGAGAGTGGAAATGGGAAAATTTAACCATGGACTTTGTTGTGGGATTACCAAATACATCTCGAGGTAATAATGTAATCTGGGTTATAGTTGACCGATTGACTAAATCTGCTCATTTCCTTCATATTAGAGATACTATTTATCAAGATCAACTTGCTCGGTTGTATGTTAAAGAGATACTCAGGTTTCATGGAGTTACCCTCTCCATTATCCTTGATTGTGATCCCAGGTTTACTTCTAACTTTTGTTAAGGCCTTCAGAAGTCATTGGGTATTGAATTAAATTTTAGTACTGCTTTTCATCCTCAATCAGATGGGAAGTCAGAATGAACAATTCAGACCTTGGAGGATATCTTACGTGCTTACTCGATGGATTACCAGGGAATTTGGGACCAACATCTTTCTTTGGTTGAATTTTTATATAATAACAGTTTTTATTATAGTATAGTGATGGCTCCATTTGAGGCATTATATGGAAAGAATTGTTGAACTCTAGCTTTTTGGGATGAATTTGGTGAGGGGAAGCTGATGGGACCATAATTGGTAGAAGAGATGGCAGAGAAAGTTCAATTGATTCATAAGCACATGAGAACAGCTCATAACAGATAGAAAAGTTATGCAGATAACAGGTGAAAGGATCTTTCATTTGAGGTAGGTGATCATGTCTTTCTCAAAGTTTCTCCATGGAAAAGTGTGATGCGTTTTGGTAAGAAGGGAAAGTTGAGTCCGAAGTTCATTGGACCTTATGAAATTCTGGAGAAAGTTTGATCAATTACATATAGAGTGGCTTTACCTCCATGTTTATCCCATGTAGCCAATTTTTTTCATGTTTTTATGTTGAGAAATTATATGCCAGATCCATTTCATGTTTTGAGCCCAGAGGTAGTTTAGTTGGAAGAGAATCTCTCTTATGAAGAAAAACCAGTCCAGATTCTTGACCATAGAGAGCAGGTTTTGTGGAATAAGGTAATTCACCAGGTAAAGGTTTTGTGGAAACCCCATATGGTTCAAGAGGCAACGTGGTATTCTAAAAATGCTATAAGGGATAAATACCACAACTTATTTTGATAAGTGAATAAAAATTGTGAGGACGCAATTCCCAACAGGGGGAGGATGTAAAATTTTAGGTAAATAAAGAATAAGACATATTTCATTTTTATTAATATTTTTGATGTAAATATTAATTTTTCTTTAAATGGGTTTCTATGTTCGATAGCGTACCCGATACACAACAATGGGTTTCTTTGCTATCTTACGCTTCACACTAATAATATATTATTATTATTTTAAATGGTAGTTATCTCCTAGACGTTGTATTGGAGGGAATGAAAAAAACAAACTACAATATGAATATACATGTTTGTTAAATGTATTTACCTTTATCCAATAAAAGTTAGAGGCTTAAAATGTGAATGATTCTAATTTTAAGCATAATTTACATTAAAAGGCCTACTTACCGCCTTTTAATGGAGAACCCTTTTTAAATCTAGTTTTTGTCACTTTAATACATTCTATATGACCATATAAAATCCTTCTATAAAATAGTGACATCAAAATTTACATTGTGTAATTTTTTGGAATTTTTCCGATAAAGTTCATTTTTTAATGAATAGTGAAAAATATTGTATTTTAATTCAAAAGTGCCTTTTAATATAATTTATTTATAGGGTTTGATATTCATTTTTATTGTTTTTAAAGTTAAATTAAAAAATAATTTTACCATCTAATCCAATTTTGGTCATTGGAATTAATTTCACTTTGAAATTGGACATAAACAAGTATCCCTCTTTTGATAGTTATTGTTTCTTAATAAAACGCTGTTTGTTTTAACAACAGGAATTAATTTTGAAATTAATTAATCCCACTTCTATGTTTTGAATTTGAATAAATAGACCTCAATTTTTAATTCGGAATATCAAATATAGCTTAGGCTGAATTTTTGATATTTTTCAGAAAAACATCATTTTTTGATGAATTGTGAAACCACTTAGTGGTAGTTAAAAAAACTGACATATTCATTTACATGAAATTTTACCACTACTGTGAATTGAATTTTAAAAATCCGACATACATGGTTGTTATTAATAAGTAAAATGTGGTTCAATAAGATGAAAATAATTTTTGGTGAATAGTAACTTTTGACTTTTATTTATCGCGGTTAAAGGTAAATAGACAAATTCAAGGTTAAAAGACTATTATAATAATTCAAAACTTCCTTAACACTTGTCCAAACCTTATTGGTTGAGTCATTTACGACCATGTAAATCATTTGGTCTATTTTGGGACCCCATTGATCCACTTGGGAGTGAAAATGACAATTTAGATTAATTAATTAAATGTAAAGAAAAATCGACATTAACAAAAATATTTTTGTAATTACTTTTTATATGGTATTATATAAGTCCTATTTTCGACTATAAATATTCATTGGAAAGATAAAAAAATCTCCTACAAGTTAGTATTTATTTTATAAGTTTTAGACATCGAATAAATTAATTTATATATGACACAATAATTATGCAGTATTTACCTCATTAATAAATGATTAAAATAAATAAGATTATAATGATTAAAACATTATCCAAAACATGTACAATACTGATTTTATGATTTTATTTCGATTATTAGTTATCCTATCTTCTCCCTTAATGATTTTGGGACCATTAGAAACTGAATATCATTATATAATAAAATAATGTTTTCACACATTTCTAAAGTGCCCCTCTACTCCCTTATAAAAGGAGACCATTTCTATCCAATTCCTCACACCTCTGAAGCCATTTGGATCATCCAAACTCTGCCCATTTAATCTCCATACATCCCCCTCCTCCTAGAATCCTTAACATAGTCAGAGGGAATTTCAAGAAGTTCATTGGTTCAAACCAAAGAGAGTTACCCAAATTAAAGGTAACGGTTTCTCTTAAATTGTTTTCTTTTATTTTACTTCTCCAACCCCTAAAATATTTTTATTTCCTTTCTTTTGTAAAAACACCAGTATACTTAATATACTAGGATGTTTTTATGAGATGTATTCGAACTAAACTTACACACACCTTCATCTAATGGATGAATAACATAATGTTTCTGTGGATGGAAAACTAAGGCCACACGAAACGATGATTGTTCAATTACATATTACCGCCTCTCATGGTGGACATTATGATGGAAAAATATTTATGTATGCTATGTATTATTTTTATGATTTCCTTATTCTTCTGTACTTCCCATTTATCGCATGCCTTTATGGTTTTCATAGTGGGTAAATACGATAATCACATTTGAGGAAGTGCGGACTACCGCCCCCTCAAAGTGATTTGAGTCGTTAATGAAATATGTGGGATGTATAAATGATGGAGTTAACGATATTATATATGATATTATACTGGAATTATAATATACCTATGTATCATTATGTTTTATTTCCATTAAAATAATAAATAGAAATGAAAGTAGCATTCATTTGTACGTACGGCTTACCGTCTCCATGAACGGTGCATTTCATTTCTTACCTCTAAATGTTATGTTCTATTATAAAAACATCTATATAGATGATATATATGATATCCAAATCATGAATATTATTCTGGAAATTATGAACTATTGACCACATGGAAAACTTGTAAATTTAAGGTACTCATTTTGACTCAAGTACCAAATATAGACAAAATGAATGTTATTAACTTAAATGATTACATAAGGTTTATAACATGGTAATAAGTGATATAAATGGAATAATTGACTTGAAAAATATTCTTAAGCAAGTAGAAATTAACTTTAGTTTATTATTTAGGATATTAAAGAACGATCGAGTGAAGTCGGACACGGGGTAAGGGATTTTGTCTCAATCTCCTTTCATTGAGGCATTTTTTGTTTTATACACGGCTTTTATTTTATACGATGTATAAACCCCTTTGACATTAAATTTTATTCAAAGGGAATATTTTTATACAAAGCATTTAAATAAACGAAAAAATGGAATGTTTTGTTACGTAAGTGGTGACAATGACCTTTCCTCCACCGTGAGTATTATTTTATCTTTGGCTTCCTTAACAAGCTGGAATGTTTTTAATAAGGAAAAAAGAAATACCATATACTCTTTTTTATGTATTTTGGTATTGAAAATGATTTTGAGAACGGGTTTATTATTTCAATATATTGAAATGATATATTGTTATTGAAATATGGAAATATTATCTTTCCATTATGCTTATGTTATGTGTTATGATCATGTTATGGTTCTTGGGAATTATTTACGTATATGGGTGGTTCCGTGATAAACCTAGGGCAGGTGAGCCTGAGATATCTCTCCAATGCATCGGGAAATGTGACAGAGGTAAACATGAATGTTTCTCCAAAGATATTTATGGAATATACTGTGATGGGTATTCCAAAGTAACTCCCTATGTAGTTGTGATAGCTACAATGTAAGTTTGATATAGATGCAACAAGTTACCTTTATGATTTATTATTTCTACGTGTCTTTCATAAATCTTATGATTCCACAAGGTAAGTAACAGATTTGATGATTTGTATGTATTTATGAAAAAAAAATTCATTCATTGTTTTATAACCCTTACTGAGCTTTTTATGCTCATCCCGTGTTTTGATATGTTTTCACAGAACTTAAAGATAAATAGGGTCAAGGATGGGATCAAGGAAATGTCATGCTGTCTAAAACATGGAACTAGACAAGACTCGTCTTTTCAAGAGTTTTTATTTTATGAAAATAATGGATATTTTTGTAGAAATGGATACCTTGTAATATTTTGAGATGTAATAGTTATGTCCTAATTCTCTAAAACTCTAAACCTAAAAAGACCCTCAATCTGAAATATTCATTTAATTAAAAATTACGTAATGTATAAGGATGGGTCCTTATTATAATGAAGTAATTTTAATTGATATATATAATCCTTAGTTTAAAAAAATACAAATTCATACTTTTATGGTCAAGATACCTAGAGATTTATTACACTAGTTAATTACACAGAGGTAATATATCTGATGGTGATCTTTTATTGGGATTGTTCGAAATAAAAGGAGTGAGATGTTATCTTAATTACAATGAACTTATCCCACAATGGTGTCTCTCATGATTTAGATATTAAATACAAGGTATGTCTTGTTCAAGCATAATTCCTAATAATACTATCTCCCTCAAAATCATTGATAAAAGGGCTTCATCGGGTATGATCCTATTAGTTGAGGTCATCACATTCAATGATTATGTAAAAATTATTTATCATAACATTATATATATATATATATTAATCATATAGAAACTATATAATAGATATCATATCAAAATTTATGATTCTTAATTTTATTATAAATAAAATAGGTTTTGACTTACCATGGCCTGAAATAACTAAAGTAGTGCATGTGTTTTAAATACAAGAATTAATTATTAGAATATTTAATCATTTTAAAATAAAATTTCATTACAAAACATCAGGTCATTACCTTCTTTCCCCTTCAAAAATTCCATCCACGATGTTTTTATTTCATACACAAAAACAAAGGAGGGTACTTCAGTTCCATTTCCACTTTTGGTTACCATGTAAAATCATTAAACATATGGTTCATTCATAGTACTTTGACTAGGTGAGTTTTCTTATTTCATATAAAAATTTCTCTATGATATAATATCTTCACCAACTACACATCATAATAATTATCATTCACCAATGGTACAAACTATGTGTTAACAATATGCGAGGAGTCTGGTATTTACATCCTCAAGAGGTTTATATGAACCACATCATGTTATTGAGATAGGTTATCTGGTTGTGTTAGTCGATATTACACCTTATTTATATGATCAATTATATAAAAGGGGATGATGTATCTTGGAATAATTATTTTCTTCCTCCCCTACCTCATGAATTTATTCCATAGTGATATATGATGGAACACTTTAAATCCAACTTCAAACTCAATGTCTCATAATATACTGTATGCCCCACAATTATATCGACTCTGTGTGGATCTCATATGACACCAAATGGTTTGAACCTTCTCATTCATATTTTGGGAAATATCAGTTCTGATCTTCTTTTTATACAAACATTAATACTATCATGTTGTATTTTGATACAAAATCACATACAAATCCTCAAAAGGTTTCATTTTAATTAAATAATGAATCCACTATTATATGTGAACTCTAAAAAGAAAATGTGTTGGTCCCAATATCCTTGTTTATCCAATGAAAATGATACCATTAAATCCATAAGACTTATAATGATTCTTTTTTGGGTGCCCATGTATCTAAGGGTGATAATCAATGATAAATCTTAGTTCAGTATAAAATGTTTTATGAAGGCTTCTTCAAAACCTATAGGAAAACCACATATTTCAATTCGATAAAATCGATATAATTACTCCATATATTCCAGTTAATTCCATTATATATATCTTAGTATGTTATATAATATATAAATATCCATTAATATAAATGAAATGATTCGACTTGGTATGTTGATCAACTACCAACCAAAGGGAATTATTGCCTTTAGGTGTCCTGGGAAGTCCTATGATGAAATCCATAGTTATGTTCTTCCATTTCTATACTGGTATGGGAAATGATTTCACTATACCCTTAGAAATTATTTATTCCACATTGAATTGTGGGCATTACAGTCATTGAGAAATAGACCCCATAATATTCATATTCATGTTATATAACCATGTTTGTTTTCATTTAATATCTATACCTATTAGTGATTTCTCTATTAATAGTGAAGGATGAGCTATGTGAAGCAATGAAAATTTCCCTATTCAGTTATGGTTTTTATGGGACACATATATAAGTTTCAAAACAAATAACCATATTCTCAAAAATTTTAAACTCCAGTGTATCCACTACCTTCGTCCATAGTAACTCACAATCATTCTGGGCCTCCCAAATCCTATCAGTAAAATATTTTTGAGAAGTTATTTTTTAGATGTAATATTAATATCCTTTTATTTATCACATTACCATCCTTTACATGTTCAGAAAGACTAGATCCATTGAAATTATAATTAGGGATAGTTTTGTAGGATCCATTGAACTCAAATAACCATACAAATAGTTTTAATATATAGTATAATAATGGATTGAATAATCATAACCTATTATAACATCCAAACACCTTTATTGTTGCATATTATTATTCTTTTGTATGAATATATAATTGATGATTTTATGCTCTGTCTATATGTCACACTATTTTCCATAGAGATAATGTCACTAAATATTTAATGAAAATATTATGAAAAAAAATTTAGACCTTTTTTTGTAGTTTTTCTAATGAATCATTAATTTGTGGGAGGCACATGCTATCACTTTTTCATCTTTCATGAGTCCACAACCCAAGTCCTTTTTGTATTGATCACTATAGATCACAAATCCTTACCCATTGGTGGGTAATATGAGAATAGGTGATGTGATTAGCATATTATTTATCATATTAAATAATTTTACACATTCATCATTCCAAAAAACCTTGAATCCCATTTTATTAAGCCTAGTAATTTTGATGTAAAATCATGAAATGTTTCTCACAAATCAATTATGACACCAAGACAATCAATGAAAACTATGGATTTATGTCACATATTTATATCTAAGACATACATAAATTACCTATATTTTTTAATGATCTATATTTATCAATTTTTTGGTGATAACATACCCAAAAAAGATTACTTGGTCTACGTATAAGTTTTATTAAATAACATAACCAATAATTTAAGAGAAAGACCATGAAATTCTTTATGAAACACATCAAATAATTCCATTAAAATTAAAATGTAATTAAAGATGTAAGTTTACATAGTATTGCTCATAATATATATATACATTCTTTCTCAGAAGGTAAAAATATTTTTTCTTGAGATGATGATACTGAAGAAGATTCATCATAATCCATACACTTTTATAGAATCACTTGGTGATTTAGGATACATAGTCTTATTTCCTTCTCTTGAAAATTTATAGTTTCACTATATAATTAAAGTCCGTCCATACCTATAATAGAATTATATCCTACTAGAGGGTTATGTATTTGATTTTCAATAACATTCCTACAAAAATTAAACTATGATACAGTAATTTTAGATGTTTTTTCCCGGTGATATCAAATAATTTGGGGTGATGAAATTATGTTCCTAGAAAACATACAAGAGATGATCATATGGAATTCATTGAAATAAAATTTATATAAAAAAATATGTATTAGAGGTTATATGTACTTTAGTCATTATGATCCATCTCTGGATAAAAATTTCATTATTCCCTTATTCTTGGATATTTTTTATTATCATGCTCATTGGAATTTGGAATAGAACATTGTTTTGGATGATTTCCATCTTCTCCACATTTTTTACATAAAATAGTTAATGTAACCGTATAATGAATGTTATTTCTATCCATTATATTAACTAGACACTTCATGTTTCAAGAATATTAGGTACTTTATGTGTTATTTTCGACACGTAAAACACAGTTTAGTTTCTTTGTGACAATTTAATTGATGTATCTTTTTATATTTTTGACATGTCAGAAATTGAATCTAATTTCCTTCATGAACTTTATCATATGGAATTCCTTGTTGTTTTATCCTCCTCTTATTTTTTCAATTAAAAATTCAACTATGTACCAATTGTTAATCGTGATTTTTGATATCTAGTGTAGAATAATTAAAAGATGACTTACTTTAGCTACCATTATATTAGGCATCTCATTAATGTTGTTATAAAATTTATCATCACATTGTTTGTTGACCCATTTCTTTTTTTTGGATATTAAATAGTTTAATATGAAATGTAAGGATCAATATAGTTAATCTACTATACACATTATTGGGAAATTGTGAGCATTAAAGGGATAACTCATAAATGACATATATTACTAAAATCATCAATTTTTAGGTTTCAATATATGTTATCCCTGATATATTTCCTAATATGAACTACTATGAGGATTATTATTCCACTAATAATGATATGTAAGAATCTTTTGAATTTATCAAATCATATCCCCCGAGAGTGGAATACTAGGTGTGAAATAAGGAATTTTTTTTCACACTAGGTGATTATTAATTCATTCTCATGGACCCATATTTGGGGTTATTACTTGTTAGTAAAACAGTGCTACATCCATATAAAAATTTAATTACTGAGAGAAGGATTATTTTATTGGAATCCACTTACTCTATAGTTTACCAAAACATGGAGATATTTTTATATGATTATCCTTATATAATATGATTTCATTATAGTTTTCAAATCCTATCCTAAAAAATAAAAAGACTTTTCTTTTATACTAACTAAGAAAACCTATAATTTTTACCAATTAATTCATGATTTATTACATAAATAAACACATTATACAACCACATAATATTTTGGGTCCTTTTGTATCTGGGAGATCAAGGTGCATAACATTATATCATAGGAAGTGGGTAAAATTACATTATTCAAAAACATGATACATTCCCTTATATTCCCTTGATCTTTTAATACTTATGGGACAACCTAGGGTTGTAAATAAGAAATGGGTGAGATATAAAGGAAAGTAAGTGAATAAAGAAATCATAACATGATGAACAGAATACATGTGAGTTAATATTAATATAAAAAATACACAAATGAGGTCATAGTAATAATATTGAATTATTATGCATGATATAACAAGATATCATCAAAGCTATATAGGATATGGAAAAAATAAAAAAATTCCATCAATAATAAAATTCAAGGATAATTTTCAAGAAAAACTAACATATTCAGCTTAGGATAACATCACATGCACATAAATGTAAAATAATAATATAAAAAATTAACCAATTCAATGGTGGTCTATATAATTCCAGGCATACTTGTCATTTTCATATCATGTAAATGCATAAGTGTGTCGTTTAAATAATAAAATATAAGGATGTATCTATATATTATATCCCCATTATTATAGAGTGAGTGTAACAAAAATTTAATTCCTCAATATATGTAGGATATATAAAACGATGTAAATACCCTTGAGTGTAAATGGGGATGAGTTTTCCCTACAAAATTGTTTGGCATGAAAAATTGAGGGATAATATTTGATAGCATAAAGAGTGTACATAACGGTTTATGGGATTGGTTATTATGTGTGAAATGGGTTCATAATAACATTTAAATCATATGTAATTTAATAGTGATTTCAAAACACATATCTTAACAATACCAAATGGAAATAATAAGGCATAGTACAAAGGATGTTCTTGAATAAATAAGAGTATATGATCCATTACATTGAGGGGGAACTTCATAAAAACTAGGAGGCGATTATTAAGAGAATTATATACCTTTTTATTGATATATATATTAAATGGTATATTAAATTAGTGTTATAATGGTTTTTAGTGATGTGAAATAGTTATATGCGTGGGTTTACAAAAAAAGATATGGGATTTATTTAATAATTTCTAAACATATATTTTGGAAACTATATAAAAAACTACTAAAAAACAAACCCATGGTTTCTACCTAGTTGGATTGTAGTTAATTATTTAATAATTAAAATAACTAAAATTATTATTATAATACCCTTAGTGATGTGGAAGTGTGTCATGTTTATAAATAATTTATTTTAAAACCATAAAACATACTATAGGTTTTAGAGGACTCTTTATGGACTTATAAAATTAATAAAATAGCTTCAAAAACATTATTTTAAAGGGTAAATATAATATGGTTGCAAATAATGGTTATTGTATTTGGTATATCACATTTTTGATTTTATGATTTTATAATACCTAACTAAAAATTGTACCATATTTAATTTTTACCTGAAAATCAACTATATCAGAAAATTTTGAAATAATTACCATTGGATAAATTTTATGATTTGATTCCAAAAATAAAAATTGTTTTTTGAAAATAAATATTTAAATATTATATTTTATACAGTTAAATAAAAATCCACATTTTTTGAAAAATAATATTTTTTAGGGAACACAATTATTTTGACCCTTATAAAAAGTTCATTTGAATTAATAAAAATATTATGTCATTTATATTTAATAAATACTATTTAATAATAATATTTTATAAAAATATAACTTTTTAAAGATCATTAAATCATTATGATGAGTGTCTTTATTGATACTGTATATTTCCCAAAAATACCAATTATGTTTCATCTTATCAAAAAGTAATTTTATCAATTTAATTTTATAGCTATTATAAATTAATAATAAATTTAAATATAATTATTAATTTTTAAAAAATATAAGAAATCATACAATTATGTTATAGATATATATATGTTTACTACACCCGTAAATTTTATAAGGTATGATGTGTGATAATGAGATTTTCGTATTGTGGTTCGACAGAACTAGTTTCGTCCATTATCTCAATGAACTCGAACTTCTCCTCTAAATGGTTTTTATTGAATTTTGTAGTTAAAACTAAGCTTAGGATTGGTTAATGTAAAATAATAGTGATGTTATCTCCAATGGAAGCACTAATAAATAGGTTTCGTAAGGTACAATCCATTAGTCGAGACTTTGAATTCATTTTTCTATATCAAAATGATTTATCAAAAACCTATATATATATATATATTAATAATACATTCACTTTATAATGGATAGCCTATCAACATTTATGATTTATAATAGTACATTAAATTCAATAGGATGTAACTAATAATAATCCAATATAAATAATGTAGGTCATGTGTTCTCTATAACATCATTACATAATAACAAATTTATTCATTTTAAAAGGGAATCTCATTTACAAAACATCGTTTTGTTACAATATTAATGTTCTAGATGGAAAATTTCATGAAATAGCGAGCATCAGTGACTTTATGATCTTTTAAAAGGTCTGAAATATGAATTTTGGAAAATGAATAATCTGATGATTATAATGTATTCATAATTTTTCGTAGAAGACCATTTTTTTAAAGTAGCCTGAAAATTAAGTGACCATTCTATTTAATTATTAACTCACTATTTTAATCTGGTGAGATCAATTATAGTGAACCAATCGAGTGATTGTAAACCACTTAGAATATGGTAAAGGACTTTTGGGTGATAGCCTTCTTATATTCATTTTTTAATATAGTGAATATATGTGTCTCTAGATAAAATTGAACACAACAAGGAGTTACTAAAAACATTGGGACTAGACCATGTGAAAACATCATGTGAATTATATATACATATATATATTTTTATTTTATACGAATAAGGGTGAAAAAAAATTTGATAGGATTGAGACACTAACAATTGTTATAGTGTAATGTCCCAGAACTTTCTTAAGGTATTTTTTTATTTTTTTGGTTTAGACTATACTTTTTGGCTCAATAAGTGTATCTGTATGTTTATGTAAAGGCTTTTTGGTGTTCGAAGGGTTTGGGATAAGAAATAGGACGAAAAAGAGAGTTCCTAGGCTTGTTTCACGATCTTCACATGATTAGTGAAAACAATGTGGGAATCCCAGGTAATCATGAAGCCATGGATAGAGGATAATATACGGTAGGAACATGGTAAAGAAAACTGTGCAGAATACCAGGAAACTATGTGAATGGGTGTTTTTTGGACAGTGGGTGATGCACAGTTTGTGCACACATACCGTATGAGTAAACTGTGCAACCCAATATTTTAGAGAAATTTACAAATATGCCATCCCATGATTATGAACACTAACCTATGATTCTCATTCATTCCACCCCCCTAAAACCATATTGATGATTTTTGATGAACTATGATTCCTAGGGGCATATCTCCTTCGATTTTTGGTAGTTTCTAGCATCATTGGTTGTGGATAAAAGCCACAGGTAAGTATGATGATCCTCTTAATTCTATTTTTTGGATTGGGGTTATCAGTCTATTACATTTTTTCCAAAGACCTAAAATCATATTTTTTTGGTAGAATCAAGATTAAGGATTAAAAGGGTGTTTAATAAAGATCCAAGTCATTGATTAAGTGTTCATTCCTCATCAGATTCGAGGTAGGTGGTCTACAAGTATTATCATTAGTTTAATTTTAGATTTTTGCAGGGAAGTTTGTGTTATTATTTTTCCCTAATTGTTCTCATGGTTTTGTTGCAGTGTTTTGTAAAAAGTTACATCTAAGTGACAAATTAAAAACCTCAAAATCCCCGTGTTATCTTTAGAGGATCACATGACCATTTTGGGGCCACCCATGTGGTGCAACAACATTTATAGACCTAGATAATGGTTGCCTAGTAATAATGCGGAATCCATAAATAACATGTTTTAATGGTTGAATAAGTAGTAAATTGAATGATGATAATTGTGACTTGGGTGTTAAGTGTATATTGGGTTATTTGGAATGACATGAAAATGGGAGAATTGGGTTGAATAATATAACTTAGAATATTTAATGAACATTGGTTTAAAATTCCAAAGGGAATTAGTGCATATTAGATGGTGAAATCATATTTGGTTAATGGAATAGAAAATGGATAAATTTTTTTACTGGGATAATACAAGGGAATTATGTGGTATTCCTAAAGGGTTGAATGTAATAAAGTGTTTGGTCCTTGTGATACAAGAATTGTACTTTTAGGGAACACGTGGGTAAATCCATGTGAAATGATAATTTAGATATATGGGTTAATGTATTGTAATTGATGAGTACTGGCTATGGCATAGGGGTTGTTGAATACACTTAATGGTTTAAGGAATGAGAATGTAAATTTGGGTAAATTTCTATGAATTATAAATGTTAAATCTATTAATGGTCAATGACATATTATTAATTACCATGTTTTTTGTTATGTATTTCGATCTCCATTGTAATTTTCTACTCTTGGTTGTGTTTTGGTACGATTGTGGTTATTGGATAAATAAGAATGTGAACATGGATTTGTAGAGTGGATATTGACATGAGAGTCTACACCCACAAGTCAATTTAGACTACGAATCTAAACTCCACCCAAAAAATGCATGGGTTAGGGAAGGGGATAGAGGCTCTATTCCCCTAACAGTTGCATTCCACCCGGACTAAGGCTTCGAGGTGAGGATAATGTGTTGATGTCATATATGTGCATCCATAGTGATATAGAGACTTGAATTGTTTACTCTATGGATTATGATTGATTTCTTTCGACCCTTGTGTAGATGAAATGTATGCCTAACCCAAAGAGAATATGTTAAAAATTGATTATGTAATATATATTGCATAAGAAATGAAATTAGGAAAAATGTTATGCATGAATTAAATGAACCTTGTCAATGAATGGTACCAAAACATTTACTTGATTAATTAAAATTTATTTGGTACTTACATGCACTATTGATGAGACTTGATATTTTGTAGACAGAATTGGTGGTACGCAACTGAGTTTTGTACTTGCACCCTTCTCGGTTCGTTTTTGGGTACTCGAGAAATTTAATTGTTTTAGGTTGGGACGAGGGAAAAGGCCATACACTAGGAAGTTGAGTTGGTCTCAAGATGTACATGGAGAAGGATCCCAACATTGTATCGAGACCCATTTGTGGATTTGGAATTTTTTTTCTTATATTTTGGTTTTACTCATATGCACTACTATTTTACCATGATATTTTTAATGTTGTATTATGGTTTGTACCAATTTGGGTGATGTTTTTATTGTATGTTTATTGGTAGTTTCATTCTTTCTATTATTTATATTGTGATATATTGTAGATTACTCTGGTAAGGATGGTATAGTCTCCCCACATGACTCATTAGATCCTCAATGTCAGTTGGAAACCTCTGGCGTATGAGGAGGCGCACTTGAGGTTATGTGATGATTCAGCTCGAGGCATCGATTTAGTGGTTCCCTGGTGAGGGATGTCACAAAGATGTATTAGAGGAGCTCTATTCTATTTATTACTATTTGGGGATGGTAGAATGTAGAGTAGAATCTATTGGGCCTTGGTGATAAGTTTGTTCTTGGGAGTAGCTAACCCATGTACGATGGAAAATCCAAATCACCCTAGGTGGGAATTATTGTTCTTGATGATTGTTGTTATAGTTGAATGATATATAACTATTGGGTGATGCAAATGTTGTTTGATTTTGTTGATTTTTTATATTTATCTCATTTCCCTAATGGAATGAGGTTTCACATTCATGCATCATTTTAGGCACCTAAGTATATAGGTGGAATTCATCATTATAGGAACACACACAAGATGGGAGTGCAGGGAATAAAGAGTAGAGTGAATTTTCCTTTCATGAAAAATTTGAATAAGAAGATTCATAATAATTATAATGCATGTGGGTGAGTGAAAAGAATGAAAATGAATAGTTAAGAAATATAGTATATAAATAATTGTTATGTCCATAGTCAAATATTTGGTTGGAATAAATTGTAAATATTGGATCGGTGTTTAAAAGAAAAAAATTTCATAATGACAGTAAAATGTTCAATGAATTTTTCTTAATGAAATGTGTAGATGAGTTAAAATGTGGATTGTAACAAGTTGTGAAAAGATAAATGTTCCTAAGAGGAAAGGATCATCTTGCAAAAGATGAATTTGTTTGAAGAGGTGTTGACAGAAGGCTTAATATTTAGTAAATTGGTTACCCCTTGTTGACCTTGACATGTGGTATCTATGCTAGAGGTTAGTGTTATAAGTGTGATGATGACAATTTAGATTGATAATGAGGAATGTTCTGTTTTACGGATGATATCCTGAGATCATTACCATTAGTGGATAATCCTATTGGTCATTCTTCAAGTGTCGGGGTGAATGACGTGTTTAAAATGAGAATAATTGAGTTCAAAGGTGTGTACCCTTGGTGTTCTCAGATTGACCCCTATATGTGAAGGATTGGGGAAGTGAGAGTGCCCTATATTGAGAATTCATATTTTTATTATGAGTCCTTTTGGTAATGATATGGCCTAGTGCTGTGATTAGATAATCCTTGTTAGGTTTGTGGCTATTGGGTTGCACATTGTTTTTTGGTAATGCGACTCTGAAAACTCTCATGGTTCGTGACTGTACGGAGTGCTTGCTAGACCCTGAGGATGGTGCATGGGTCTTAGTGACCTTGTGTATAAAGACCTTGTGAGATGAGTTTTGAATCTCATAGAGTATGTTTTTCTCATAGTGTCAATGAATTTTTACACCTTTGGTATGGAAACTAGATTTAATGGTTGTTTGGTGCACTAGTCACAATGTGAATCAAAACAAGGTTTAGAGTGCCATTGATTAGTATTACTTTGTTCATGTCATTAAATGTATGGATTGGGGATAGGACCAATTTTATTTCGTAGTTGTGCCTCTCTTATAGGGAATTTGTATCATTCAACCATCATGGGGACCTTTGAGAGAGATCATACATGGTTTCTAGAACATTTGGGTGTGTGTTGAACATATATTTGTTTCGAACTTTGATAGTGGAACTTAGAGTGTTATATGGTGTGGGTTGGACCTAGAGGGCTATGTGGGATATTTTATAGTTGGTGGTGCTACTCGATTTGTGGTTACGTGATGATATTTTTAGAAAATCAAGGGTGACCCCATGTTAGGTTAGCCTAGCAGTGTAGGTACGTTGGAATATGAAGCGTGTATGATGCTTTAGAGGTGGTGTCGATGCATACTAAGTACCAAACGTTATAGTAAATGGTATAGTTGTTCCTAGATCTTCCATAAGGGAACCCTAGTGTTTATGATAATAGGAAAGTTTTGTTTCTAAGGTTTGTATCATATGGATTCATTGACTCACCTATTTTGATGAGAATTAGTGTAGGTCTAGAAGTTATTTTTTAGTGGAAGAGACAATGGTGAATAAGGTGTGGTTATATTCTTTTGCTCGATGGTGACACGAGATGTGATGGTAGTTACGTGGATGAACTTTTTTTATGAATGGTTTGGTTGTTTGGTGAGATGGAAAGACCATCTCAAGGATAACGAGGCTGACTAATAGAGATACATGGTTAGGTTAGCAATAGGGAGACATGCTATACATAGGTAAATTTTGATTTGTGAGAGAGCATTGGTTTGATTGGTGTGGTATACCATTGTGATTCGGTTTTTAGCTGTTAGGGACACATCAGAAGAACTCATGTAGTGTGGTGGATGTAGTACCACCTGAAACATTTTCTCATGGATGCTTGGTGATTTCGTGAAGTAGTGATGGTGAGACTTGGTTGGAAGTCACACATGAGTATTAGTGGTTTAGTTTTGATGAGATGTGTTTGGTAGGGGATCCTGAGGTCCTTGGCAGGCCATGGCGTCCCACTATTTGATATTATAAAGGATAAGATGGTGGTGGTTTTCTTCAACAACTTCTTAGCACACCTCAGCTAGTGACCATCCTTCCCAATACCTAGATATTGTCCTATGTATGTTGAGTTGCTCTGGCTTCATGTCAAGAGACTCGGAGGTGTTTGGTTTGGTGAGGGACATCATGAATATTATTCTATTGTAAATGGAATATGTGGATCTTGGAGATGGGATTTAATCCCTCTATGGATTTGGGTGAGGTCCTCAGGATGGATAGAATACTAACAAACGCCATGGGTTCTGTTCACAGAAGCTGGGAAACGACATTGGGGGACATTCAATTTATTTTTTTGGTTAAAATCCAGATAGCCATGTCTTAGTTTGTGGTATTAATTCTGATCAAGTGTTAGAAATGGTGGTTGGAATCCCTAATAGAGAACAATGGTAATTAAACTCCTAAGTTGGGGAGTGATAATTCATATCTATATGTGGATATTAGAACATCGAGTTGGTGTAGTTTCATCAAGAGGACAATGCAGAACCTGTGAGGTTAATTTTAGGTTCCTCATAGTGAAAATGTGTGATTTTGAAGTGGTTATTAATGAGAAAAGTGTTTTATTTGAGCTCAAGGTGGTTCTAATTAAAGATTGTGATGTCTGTACAAAATTCATAGAAGGATACCGATGTATATGAAACAGGGCACGAACAGATGTGTTGTGTTCTATAACTCCAATGAAGATCGAGGTTAGAAATAGTAAATTTTTTCTTGTGTTGTTTAAGAACATATTTTTGTTGATGGTACATTTTCCATGAGATTTAGAATCTTGCTAAGGGTGACACTCGATGATGGTTTGTAGGCCTGTAATGCAGTGGTGATGGAATTCTACTAGAATTCAGGGAATGACCTCAGTGGTTATGTGGGGTGATAATGATAAACATAGAGAATATAGGACCAATGGGATTTTGATAAAGGTGTATTGTTCCATTAATTTAAGGATGGTGTTCAGGGTCATGCCAGCCAAGGGTTGTCCGACCAGAGATGCTAAAAATGGATGGGTATGGTTATATTGACACACCTCCAGGTTAATGCTGTGGTAGAAAGTGATTTTCTGAAATGAATTTTTACCCAAGTTAGGTCAAAGTGATATTATTAATTAAAGGGGTTGTATAGGTATATACTCCCAAATTTGTTTGATGGTGCGGCTAGATGCAAATTTAGTGTAATTACATATGGATGTTCGGGCATGGTGGGTTGGAATACGTATAATGTTGCGAGAGTTGAATTGAGATTTAAGCGATCTTTCCTTGATAGGGGTGAATCAATGTATGTTGAGAAATGTAGTTGAAAGGACCATGAATTATACATTAGGAAATATTGAGTTTGTCCACTGTTAGAGTTGGGGAAAAGAGAGTAAAATGATGACAAGTGAATGGGGCCAGGAGTTTTGTAGAGGATGAGACGGATGAAATTCCAGTTGATTCATTTGTGTTGAAATGATTTTGTGTGAAAAGTTCCACATGATTTGAATCAGGAAATATTTACTATGTTTTCTCTAATAGGATTTAGTGGTTGGATTTGGTTATTGTTGATGCATAAATGAGGAGTTTTTAGTTAGTGTTGTGGTTGTGGTGAGAAAGATTTGCTGGGAAAGTCTATGCCCATGATCTGTGTTCGGTGGGCATTGTGATGTGCAACCAGAAACATGGAAAATATGATTTTATATACAAGCCTAGTGGAATGATCTATATTTATGGAAGATTAGTTTTGTATGGAAGAGTGTATTGAGGAAGATCCATAATAATATGGGGAGGTTGTAAGGTCCCAGATTTTTCTTAATTTATATTTTTTTTATGTTTTGGTTTGGCCTCTCATTTTTAGTTAAATAAGTGTTTAACCACGTTTATGTGAAGCCTCGATGGTGTTGTGGGGGTTCGGGAAATGAATGTGGATAAAAAGGGAGTTGCTAGTCATGTTTCATGGTTTTCAAATGCTTAGTGAAAACTCTGCGGGAATCCTAGATAACTGTACAGAAATGGATAGAGGCTTATTCACAGTTGGTGAACGGTTAATAAAATGATATATAATCCCATGAAACCATGAGAAGTGGTGTTTTTAATAATGTTTATCACACATTTTTTCCACATGATTTGGAAAACTGTGCAGGTAATGTTTTTAGCCCAGTATTTTTGTGAAATAAAAAAAATGCCATCCTGAGATTTTGAATCCCAACTCGGGATTCTCCTCTATTCCACTCCCTACCACCCTTGTGATGAGTTTGGACAAACCAAGATTTAAATGGGCTGTTCTCCTTTGATTAATGGTAATTTGGAGTGTCGTCAGTTGTGGATCGATTCCCTAGTTAATTCTAACCTCACATTGCTTCTCTTTTTCAGATTAGAATTGGTAGTTTTATCCATCTCATTACGAAGACCTAAAATTCAATTTTTTTTAATGTAACCTATGATAAATATTCAAAGGGTGTTGAATCTGGAATCATATCCCTAAATAATACTTTATTCATCATCAGATTCAAGGTAGGTGGTCTACAAGTATTATCCCACAATTTTATTATAGATTTTGGCGTGGAAGCCCATATTATTCTTTTTCTCTAATTGTGTTGTTGGATTCATTGGAGTGTTTGGTAATGATGGGTGTGTAAGTTACCAATTAAAAACATAATGATCCCAATGAGATTCATAGAGTATGAATTTACAATTTTAGGGCCATCCATGGGGTGTACCAGCATTCCCGAACTTGGAGATGGGTACGGTTAAGTGAGGGGTTACCAAGTAATAATGTGGAACCCATAAAGATAATATTTTAATGGATGAGTATGAATTAAATGTAATGATGATAGTTGTACCTTAGGTGTTAAAGGGATAAGGGGCTGGGTGGAATGACGAGAAAATGGGTGAATTTGGTCGAATGAGATTATGTTGATTGTTTAATGAACTTTGGTTAGAAATGCCTAAGCGGACTAGGGAATATTAGATTGTGAACTTGCATTTGGTTAATTGAATGGGAAATAGATTAATATGTTGATTGGGTTAATACATAGATACTATAGGGTATTCATAAATGGTTAAATGTAATAGAGGTGTTGTGCCTTGTGAGACAATAATTGTACATATAGTGCATATGTGGGTAAATTCTTGTGAAATGATAAATGGGATAAATGGTTTAATATATTGAAATGTATGAGTTTTAGATAAGGCATTGGGGTTTTTTAATACACATAATGGGTTATGGAATGAGAGTGGTAATTTGTATGAATGTCTATGAATTCTAAATGGTATATTTATTAATGGGTTTTTTAATAGTATAAATTCACATGATGATTGTTATTTATTGTGATCTCCAATGGAATTGTTTATGCTTCGTTGTGTTATGGTATGGTTATGGTGACTGGATAAATAAGAATGTGCACAAGGATTGGTACAATGGGGTATTTACCTGAGGCCTTATGCCCAGGGGTAGAGTTAGATTGAGGCTCTAAACTCCACCACAAAAATGCATGGGTTAGGGAAGGGTACATAGGCTCTATTCCCCTAACTGTTTCATTCCACCTAGACTAAGGCTTTTAGTTGAGGACAATTTGTTGATGTGATAGGTGTATCCATAGTGAGATAGAGACTAGACATATTTCCTCTGGGCATTGTGACTGATTTCCATAGACCCTTATGTAGATGATATTTATGCCTAACCCAAAGAGCATGTGTTAAAAATGAAATATGTTATAAATATGGCATAATAATGATAATTTTGATAAATGATACACATGAATTAAAATAACCGTGCTAATGAATGGTACCCAAAATGTTCATTTTTTACTTACTATTTATTTTTTACTTGAATGAAGTATCTATTAGAATGGATATTTTGTAGAAACAATTGGTGGGGGCCTACTGATTTTTGTACGCACACCCTACTCTAGCTGCTGTTGGGTATCCGAGTAGAGTTATTGGTTGTATGTATGGATGAGGGAAAGAATCCTACACTAGTATGTTGAGTTTGGATCAAGATGTAAATGGATAATGATCTGGACATAGATTTAGGAAATGTTTGTGGATTTTTCCATTTGTCTTATTTTATGGGTTTTATTCACTTTCACTACTATTATGTCATGACATTTTAATGGTTTATAATGGTTTGTACCAATTTGGGTGATGGATATCCTGTATTATTGTTGGTTGTTTCATTGATTCCTCTATTTAAATTGTTTTATGTTGTGGCATACAATAGTAAAGAGGGTGTAGCTGCCCCACAAAACTCATTTGACCATCACCACAAGTCGAATACCTCATGCATATGGGGAGGCCCACTTGAGGTCATGTGGTGAATTAGCTCAAGGAACAAGTTTAGTGGCTCCCGGGTCGGGGAAATTTCATATAAATTAATTTTAGTTTAAATAAAATGGTAATAGTGGTTAAACGATTCGACCCCCGTTCCTAGAATTTTATCACAATTTAATGGAAAATCAATTGTATCATTCCATCCTAGGATTCCTCTATAATATACTTATTTATGTGGAAAAATGGAATATGATATCAGTAAATATTGGCAGTATTCAAAAATTATATAAAAATAAATTTTTTTATAGAAGAATATAATGATTCTGTGTCATATTTTACTTAGAAAACAAGTTTTTTTTCTACTGATATGGGATTTTCACCAATTAAGATGGATAGTTTTAATTTTTTTATAATAGAAACAAGGAGGATGATGGAAATACAAGGAATGATATTTTCCTATACTCATCATATAGAATATATTGAAAGGTAATGGAACTTCAATCTTTTAAGGAGGCTTGGGAATAATATAAAATCATGTTTGATGGGGATATGAATGTCAGGAATAAAATCAATAGATATGAAGAAGTGAGAACCCGTAGTTGTCATTATCACATTATTATGTGATTTATTGAAAATAATTCATTATATTAATTTCTATGACCTTTTTTAGAGTTTTAGATAATTTGGAAAAGTCATTAACTAATAAATACCACATCTTTCGAAAATATTAGAAAATATCCACTACATAAGAAACTATTTAACACATTATAATTCATCAATATCTCCCATAAATTATACGTACATTATATTCCGTTATAGATACAATGTTTAATACATTTCAGCATAACCAGGGGAAATTGATACACATGAAGGGTCATATCGAATACATAGTAATGTAAAATATAATGTGAAATGTATATTAGAATAAAAAAAATCTTAAATAATATGGAATGTGGTATATTATAATCAAATTATTCAATTTAACTGACAAGGAGTGCTTGAAATAAATAAATGCAATGATGTAAGGATGATGAATAGTAACATTGCATTAGGATGATGAAAAATAACATAGGTTTGATGAACCAGAATTTGAACTATTCATGAATAGTAACGTAATATAGGGAATGAACAATAACTTAGGTTTGATGATCCATTCTTTGCAGTAGTGAAAAAGTAGGGTTTCCCAAACTTTGTAAAAACATGACATTATACTTTAATAAACATCAATGAATTTTTATGGGCTTTAAGAGAAGATTCATAATTTTTTCAAATATAAATAATTTTATAAAAACATATTAGATTTCTATCAAATAAATAATTAGATAATTTTGAAATCAATTATTCAATATATTATTATAGAATAGAACTAACAATATTATTGAAAATAGTAGTTCTGAAAAATCAATGTAGTAATTCAAACAATTTAATCACCATTAAAATGACCTCTTAGACTTATATGAAAACTAATGATATAAAAAACCATTTTCTTTTCATTAAAATCATCTTTCCTGAAGTTATGATATCTTTAGAAGTTCTAGTAAAACAAATACATAAATTTTCAAAACAAAAAAATGTAGAGTTTCTAAAACTACATCAGAAAATTAATTGAATTTTTAGAGTAATAAAAATATATTTTCAGACGCCCTCATGAATAATTAAATTTATATAAATATCTTACCTGTCACAGAAGATAAGAATCACAGAAATCCAAACAATATTGTTGACTAAATTATCAAAATAGGTAAAGGTTTTCAAACAAAAAATCACATGTAATCAAACAAGTAATCAAACAAAAAAATGAACATGCATAAATTGATGACTCTGAGAAACTGGTTTATTCATAATTAAATTTCGTATGAAAGGATGATTATTAAAAATATTGTGAACTAGATTTTGGAAATAATTTATTAGATAACATAACACAATGATGGACTTTGATTATAAGTATAAAATGACATACTAATGTTTTGGTAAGGAAGAGATTATGTTTTTTCATAGAAATAAATCCCTTTATGTATACTAAAATTGGATTTAGTTATAGAAAAAAGGTATCATGGGATAAAAAAATATAAAAATGGTGTATTAGGCTAGACTAGACCATCACCTCATCCATGACATTAGGGCTTACTGAAAACCTATTTTGACACTCTTTGGGGGTTTTCTTAAGAATAAACAAATTTTATTTAAAAACAATTATGAATCAATTTAAAATAAAGATATCATTAATGAAACCATTTTTATAATTATGATATATAAATGAATAAATTTTGATTTATGTTACATATTACACCTTAATTTTAATTATAAATTATGATTTTTTAACCAATTCATGTATTTTACACTATTTAGAAATAGTTCCTAGAACGTATAATTGAATAAATACTCATGACCAATGTCGAGATTTCCCTACGGAAGAATAAAATATATTTGGTATTAGAACTGATAAAAAATTTCCTATATTAGAGAATCGTAACCTGGTTATGAAAAAAAAATCTTTCATGGATGGAGTATCCTACTTCATGGTGATATTATTATTTGTTGTATCAATTTATGATATATATCCCTCATCATTTTGGGGGACTACTAATATAATTAAATCCATGAAATAGATAAGTCTTTAAATAAGATATTTATAGCCCTGGGATGAGGTGAAATAAAAATGGGTACAAATTAAATGTATTTTAATGAAGTCAATACAGATCAATAGGGTCCATTGATCCATAATACCAAGCATTAATAGGAAATAGATCTTGTGGAATAGAAAGAGTTTAAGGATACATTATTTAATAATTTTTCATTCGTGCCAAAAAATTTGAATGCCGAAAAATTTTCATAGATTAAAGAAAATGGAAAATCAATGTGTTGTGGAGTGTTATGATAACATTGGATGTCTGTATATGTATTATAAGGATTACATAAGAAACACATAGTGTAATATTAACAATTTCATTGAAGGTCATAATCCATGTCTCTGAAAGGATCTGGTCTATTAAACATTTTATTCATATAAGGATATAGATTTATGCACCATCAGAAAAGGGAAATAATTCTATAAATCATATATATTAAATAGAAACCAAGATTAAAATAGGTAATATTAGAACCTATATAATGATAATTTTCCAAATAATAAAAGAAAATTAAGTTTTCTTCTCCTTGTGGGAATCATGGAAATAATCACCCTGGTGAATTTTTGAAAGGATTGGGAGTCTGTTATAAGTCCAGAGAGAAGGGTCACTAGGATAAATATTTCTAGGGGAAGAAACAAATAAATGATGTTTAATTATTACAATGTAGATAAATATGGCCTTATTAACCCAAATTCCATAAGCATCAAAGGAATCCACCACATAAGAGGACAAGGGGAGAGGGATATGCTTATTCAATCACTACAATGTAGGTGAAAGTACCCAATGATGTGGTCGTAAGTAGTTTAATCTTATGCCCATTTTTAGTTAATGATTTATTTGATTTTGGATCCCTAGAGTCATTTATATCTACAAAATTGCCCATGAAAATTAGATATTTTCCTTTTAATTAAATAAGGGAATATTGAGTTAAATCTTAAAGGAAAATTCTGAGTATAATAAGTAAATGTTAGGATGTACCCATTATGATTCATAAATTTTATCTATTTACAATCCTTCTTGTCATACCTATAGTTTATTTCGATATAATGCATAGTACATACTTGATTTCATAATATAAAAAAATATGTATTGAAAGAAGGAAGTTATTATTTCTAAGGAATATGTAGTATTCCTTATCATTAAAGATGAGTCATCATCATTTGAATCATATATACATCCACCCCTAGTATCACTACATAATAATATTCATGGGGATAAAGAGAAAAAATGTATAGAGAAGTTAATCTTAAATTTGAAGATGTACCTATTTTACATTAATACATTAATTTTTTTCCTCAGGAATTACATGAAAGTCCCCTAGAGATTGATATGATTTTGTTAAATTGATTAATAAGAGATGCAAGAACAATATTAAATACTCCCTAGAGAATGGATACTATGTAATTAGTCGAGTAGATGATACAACTATAGGAGTTGGGAGATATTGGATTTCTTCTCTATAGTGCATCACCATGGGGAGCTTGTGTTCTCTTCATTAATAATATACAAGGATCCATGAGTTTGTGCATTGATTATTAGAAAATAAAAAAAATTGTATTTAAAAAATGTATCATATATCTTGAATTGATGAATTATTTTATCAAATTCAGAGATCCAAATATTTTTTAATGATTTACCTCAATTTTAGATAATATCAATTCCTAGTTAAGAAGGAATCCATTATAAAGACATGTTTTCAAATGATATATAGGCATTACTATTTTATAGTAATTCCATTTGTATTGAATAAATCACCCAATTTCATTATGGATATAATGAAGATATTATTAATGTACTATATTGATAATTTTGTTGTGGTATTCATTGATTATATTTTGGTGTATATTAAAAGCCACAAAGACCATTAGAATAAAATTCATATCATTATGGAAGAAATTATAAAGAAATATTTGTATGAGAAATGTTTTAAGGGATATTTCAGGCTTCATGATGTTTCTTTTAATGATCATATTGTCTCCAAAGATGGATCCTCATTTGATCCAATGAAAAAAATTGATTTAAAAATGGGCTATCTCAAAGTACATAACTACGTTATGTAGTTTCATTTGATTGGAGAGTTACTATTGGTTATTTTTTCAAATTTTTTCCTGATTGGATAACCCTTTAACCAAGATTAGTTTTATGTTGGTGAAATTAGTTTAGATAAAGTAATGGGGATAATTATTTGATTAATTATAATGAATATTGGCTAATGCTCTGATTTTTATTATACCATCTGAAATTAACATATTTTTGAAATATAGTAATGCATCTAAGAGGTGAATTGGTAGTAGAAAAATGAAAAATGATAATGTTATTGAATATGCATCAAGGAAGTTTACAACTCATGATTAGAAGTATCTAACCCATGCTCTTGATTTGGATTCTATAATCATTTCAATGATGATAGGAATACATTACATATATTGTGGAAGATAAGCGATATACATGGATCATAAATCCTAAAATATATATTTTAAAATAAATATATCAATATGAGGCAATTGAGATGTCTTTAGAAACGTAATGATTATTAATTCTCAAAAAACTATCACCCAGAGAAATAAAATAATTTAACATCTGCATTGAGTTGGAAAGATCATGGAATTATGAACCAAATTTGGATTGGGAGGGGTACTATGTTCATTGATGTAGTAAATATATATGGGGATTATTAATGAAGGAGATACATGAATCATTTTTGAAAATCTTCTAAAAATAGTATTTATTAAAAAAGATAAAAAGATCTCAATTTGATGACAAGAATGTTCAAAATAGAACTAAAGCTGTGAAAGATGGAAATTTATCATATTTCATTTATGATAATTTATTTCAAATATTCAGAAAGTTATTATTTGTCCTATCAATACCTAATCAAAAAATTGAATTTTAAAATCATTCTCATAGCTCTAATTTATCTTTACACATTGGTAGCATAAATATGTATTGGGGATTGAAGGACCATTTTTATGGGATAAAATGAAGTAGTAAACTGCTGATTATGAATCTATATGTTTTTTCTGTCAGTTAGTGAAATCTAAGAGAAAACATCCCAAAGGAGTCATGTTTCAACTTCCTATTGCTATGCTAAAATGGGAGGAAATTGTTATTATTTCTTCACATAAATACCAAATATTCCTTGAAATTATGATGTAATATAGTTTATAGTTTATTAACTAAACAAATTTGGTCATTTCCATTATATAAGAGATGATATACCTCTTCATCCATCTACAAGGATATATATTAATGAAGGAGAAAGACTTATGAGTGAAAATATTTCAATTTTGTTTGATCTTGATCTTAATTTTACATTGATATTCTGGAAAATTCTTTAGCAGGATTTTGACAAGGATCTCCATTTGAGCACCACCTACAATCATGAAACTGATGGATATTATAATAAGAAATTAAAACATTGGAAGAAATTTTGATGTCATTCTCACATGAATTTCATGTAATGTGAACTTATTATATACCTTAGGTAGATTTTTCATATAACAATAGTTTACATTAAAATATTTAAATGGAATCATCTAAACCCTCATATGGAAAGTGATGTTGTTCTAAAATTTTTTGGAATGAATTTGGTTAATTGAAACTCATATTCCAAAAACATGTTGAAGATATAATAATAAATGTAATGTTTATTGAGGATAAAATTAAATCATCTCAATGCAGGAAAATAATTTATGATGATAATCAGATGAATTATTTGGAATTATGCGTGGATGATCGTTTATCTAGAATGAATATCCATTGAAGGGTGATATAATGTTTAGTAAGAAAGGGAAACTAATCCTTAGGTATTTTAGACCATTTAAAATTATTGAAGTAATTTTAGTTGTTTCTTTTTGTTAATTAATGAAGGAAAATAAATCAAATGTGTATGATGTGTTTTATATAACATTATTATGGAAGTACATACACGTCCCAACACATGTTCTCACCTTTGGTGAAATATATTTGTAACATGATATCTCTTTCTGTGAATAAAAAATCCATATTCTTGATATTAGAAATAATATATTAAGGAAATGAACGACTCAACTGGTAAAGGTACATTGTAGAAATAAAAAAATGTAGGATGAAACCTTGGAACTGGAGGATATTATGAAGAAGGACTACCCTCATCAATTTAGATGAAATATCATTGAAATTTTTGGGAATTTTTTAGAGGGATGAATTTAACACCCTAAGATATTACTATATATTTGTTTTAGAATATATTTAATTTTGTCGAAAACTTATGATACATGGAACACTGAGTCTAAAAAAATAATCAATAAAACTATTAGTTAAAAATTACCATTATAAACTAGAAATTAATTTGAATTCTATGAATAGTTCAATATAAAATATTAATATTATGTTTAATTATTTATTAGAACAAAATAATAATAAATTTAATGTAAATGAAATATTTTCTAAAAATTAATATTTTTTCTAAATGATTGATTTGTCACACATTCCTCAGATAAATAAAAATTAATTTTTTTCGCCTTTAGAAAATTTATTTTCTAAAAGGAATAAATTTTTTGAAATAAAGATACCAAATTTTTAATTTATTGAATTTTTTTGTTTTGTGAGAAAAATTTCATTTTTTGACTAGTAATGTAATATACTAAGTTTCCATTGAAAACTAATTTTCCATTAAATAATTTATAATGTAAAATTATATTTTTAATTTCTTTTAAGGAAATATTAGTTACATTTTATATAAATTAATCTAATTTATATCATTTTAATAATTTATATATTTAATATTTATTAAAAAATTGTAAACTTTTGGCCATTTTTTCTCTAAAAAACTCACTTTATTTTTGCGTTTGTGTGGTTAATTTTAAATTATATTATCCCAGCAATGATAATGGAATATAGAAAATTGACTCCATATTTGGACTGAGAATTATTTATAATGTATATTAAGGTAATATTAATTTATGACCAAAATGAATAATAAAAATAGTAAATATTAATCACCATGATTAAGGTAAAAATAGATATATTATGGGATAAACTAAAGTAAAAAAGTATTTCAAATGACCTAATATAACATCAAAAAACCATTATATTTCCTTATATTGACCTTATATCTTCAACGTTAGATAATTTCCCATTTCTTGGGTTTTTTCAAGAAAACAATGTGGTTATGATTGAATGTTTTAAAAAAAGGACAAGTTTTCTACTCACATCCCTTATAAAAGGCTAACCAATATCCTCTCTTCTTCATACATTCACATATATTTTATTTCTGACCTAAAATACTAAAATAACATTCCAACATCAATCTTCTCATCCAATAATCCTCATTTTATGCATAAATCCAACATAAGAATGCCTCTGGTGAAAACCTATAGTGTATACACGAAGAATGGTTAATATTCTTCAACTTGAATTTTTTTATTATTTATTTAACCACCTAATTTAATTATTTTTAAAACATCATTATATAATAACCTAATTATCATATATATATATATATAGAATATGTTCATGACCTACAACCACCTTCAAATCCATAAAATGTGTTTCAAAATCATCGTTCATGTGTACGGGAGACTGCAGCCTCGTTAACCTATGCCATTCATTTATTTTATTAACACCCCTAATAGTTGGATATGATGATGTATATAAAGTATATATATGATATTTGATAAAAAATTATAAATTTTGGGTCATTATATAATATATAGATTTTTTAATTTACATTCTATAGGGGATACAACAATGTCGCTCTTGTGTACAGATGACTACCAGCTCGTTAAGCGATGTGATTCATCTTTCAATAATCTTTTTCTTGGAAGGTTATACGGATAAAGTTAATTATTATATTTTGTTTGAATGAAAAAATTATTTTATTGATGACATATTTATGACTATGTAAATATAATATATCATTTTTTTTATTTTCTTTTCAGTCACTTAAAGATGATAACATCGTCTTTGTATACGTGGACCACCGACTTCACAAAGTGATGTGACTCTCTTTGTATCACCACACCATATGTATGATGTATATAAGTATATAATATTATATTTATGATATTATGATATTACTGAAAAATAAAATATTACATAACTCCATTCCATATTGATCTTTGAAAAATGTGAACATTACTCATTCGTACGTAAGACATAAAACCTACATGATTGTAATGTATATCATTTTTCCTAACCATATTAGATGATTGGACTTAAAATTATAATTTATTGATGTTTTAATATTAAAATTATTTTATTATTATTATTCTAGTTTTTATAGAAATATATTATATGACCAATAATTGAATAATTCCAGAAAAAACACACATGAGAAAATAAACCAATTAACACATAAAACAATGAAATTTATGAAGCCTTATTATTGAATAGGTGATAAATTATTATAAAAGGATCATATATGATATCATAAATATTAATATGGTTTTATTATAATTTAATAACTTGTTTAAATCCACTATACATGAGGTTAAATCATGTTTAATCAAAATGATGCTTGAGGCAAGATATTTCATCCCAATTAACATTCCATTGTTATTTATTTGTTATTATACATCAATTCACTTTTATGTTGTTTATATACTCCTAATTTGAAATGTAAAAGCATGATTCGTTCTTACATTAGGGTATTTTATGTTTCCATAAGAATTAATTAATCCAATTTTATTGAACATGAAGATTACCATGTTGAAAACGTTAATGAACAATGTCACTTTCTTTTGTGATTATTATTTTACCAGTGAAACATTCACCTTATTATAATTATTTTTCATTGGAAACATAATTTATATTAAATATCCATATTATTCAATGATTGATATGAATATTTCATAAAATTTTTACTATTTTTTTGTATGATTTTTAATTTGAATTCTATTTATTTAATTGTGGAAATATTGATAAAGTTATATCCTTTAATCAATACAGATATTTCATGATAAGGTAGATTGATTCTTAAATTAAATCCACATTTTGATATATAATGTATTTTATGGACAAATATAAATGTTTGTGGCCCAAAATTATACATCCATTGATTCATCAATAGGTCTCATGTAAAAAACATTTTGTCTAAATTAAATATGTTTCTACCTAGAGTTTAAAAAATCTTGTGAATGGTCTTCATAGTAGAGGTACCATGTTGCTGATACATAAAATCCTACAATTAAATATTTCCAAATTTGAGAATTTAGTAATTATTATTATCAATTATATGTTTTTAATAACAATATATTTGGTTTCATTACCCCTTATGTTTATTGATTAAATGACATGATTTTTTTAGTTATTTATCTTATCATGTTGATTTTAATTATGATTCATAATAGATTCCATATAACATAACCATTTATTATAATTTTAGCTAAAATTTATTTTCATTCCTTTCCCCAAGATATGAAGAATAATTCTCTTATTGAGTTCATATAATCCAAGGTTTTTTCAATTCAATGCTTTATATTTTATTTCCCAATGTAAAATGGGTATCAAGCATGTATATAGTTAAAAAACTGTTAAAATGAACGATCCTTAAAGATATGAATCATTGTATATACAAAAACATAATAAACCAGTAACCACCTCTATGTTACTAGATTCTAGGTAATTTCATGAAAAAAGATCAATAAAAAAATATATGTCTTAATGAATAATTATATATTAGTTTACAATGCTTATTCACATTTGGAACACATATAATTCGATTAACAATTCTCCCACGTTTCATGAATTGAAGATAATATAATATTTATGTCTATTTTAGATTAAAATTTCATGACCTGACCAGATGTGGCATGAGACACATCTACTCCAAGGACACCTCCAATAGGATAGGGTTTGGAAACTAGCTCCATGATGGCATGTCACACACATGGGAGGAATTTTTCTTTTGTGCATGTACACACACAGTCATCTCAAATCCCATAGAATATTGAAATGTAAAAAAACTGAACAAATACATGAATAAATATATAATCCCAGAACTTGAGTATAATAAAATTAACCGGAAAGCCTAAAAAAGGGCCAAATACAAGCCCAACCAAACTAGCTCAACCTACTCATACTCTACAAAGACTCCAATAAAATATATATCATCTTCATAAGACACAAAACATGTGTGAGAGGCCATGAAGGGGTGAGTATAACAATACCTAGTTTGAAATTACAAAATAACTAAGAAAACAGAGTCAAGTGTAAGGGTAAGCTCTACACATGTATATTTTTGTAGATAATATAACAATAATATCTAGATATAGTCAATAAAGTCACACAATATCAAGGTAAAGAACATGAATATAATTCCAGTATAATATTCCTACTCAAAGGTTCCAAACAATGGTTGTATGGTAGAACACAATCCATGAGATTTAGTGCCACTGAATACACTCATACAAGATGTCACCATCATTATTAATCAACAGAAACTAAACTGAGATGTTTCATTCAAGATACACACTTGATCGGTCTAATCTGAATTTGAAAGATTAGATCATGATAAAAAATAGCTGTTCAATACCAAGTTCCCAATATAGGGACAACAGACCCTACTAGAAACATCATTATAGAAATGGGATCAACACCTATATAAATATTGGTAAAATCAATTACAATTAACCCATATATGGTTATAAAAAGTTAAATTATGATAACTATGGGACTCTCAGAGGGATACGTGAGACGAGATTCTATATCTATAGTTTATGTGGTTTGAGATAACTGAATCTAGAATAAGTAAACCCTCCCTCAATAAAAATATCATCCAAAACAGGTAGGGGAAACTTACAATTAATAAAATGGAATACTGCACTGAACCCTAGAAGGAATGGACCAAGGAGACACACTAAACTAGTATTGCTACACTAAAGCTCAAAAAAAGCAACAATGAAGCAGAGATATGATTAATGAGGAATCCATCATGTCCCCAATAGAGTACACAACTTGTACATGGGTTAACGTTTCATGTATCATGAATTATGGCACTGCCCATGCCTTACACTCATAGAGAATGTGCTTTCTCAAAATATACATGGTTTCCTAAGGGTACACTGTGTGAAGGATTCATCATAGAACATAGTGTTCTGTCTTGTATTTTCTTATGTATACAAGGCTATGTCTATGTACTTCCCATGTACATAGTGTCTATGGAATCCTTTCCACCTGGGTATTTACCTTTATAAACGTCAACCTATCCGCCATGTGTTATATGGAACGTCTCAATAAATGGATTATTGGGTGTGTACCTCATATACACGTCAATCCATTAGATGAGGGTCACATGGTGTTTGATAAAAATATATACACTGACACCCTAGAATCACACAAAATGTGACTACACATCATTGTTCAGCAAATTACATGTGGTGTAGTCCATATTTTCACAGAACCCACAGAAAGATTCACATGACTATATCCATGACTCTAATATTTCTAATTACACCTTTATTCAAACCCTAGGATATAGATATGAGGTCAATGGTATATGCCTGCCACTGATGGGAAGAATATTCCCATATATGATGCTCAGTAACACCCTCCATCATGTCTCTCGATTGTCACATGAAAAAGCCACGAAGAACAACTCTGATCCTATCATGACCCATTTCTACAATCACATCTCAATATCATGTAGTTAATTTTCCATCCCCCACCTAATATTATGTTCTGTTGGACCAAATATTTAATCCAAAATGACGTTTCATAAGGTATCCATTGAATCATATTCCAAATGAATATTCCCAAGACAAACACATGTAGATCAGATATATAAATACATAAAAAACATGAGGAATGAACCTTAACCTTTTTTCATTAGGTACTTGATCAATTGTCGTATGGAATATTAATGAACATGTATGGATAAAAAATAAAAAAATAATTGTAACATTAAATCCTATAATTAAAATCTTACACACAGAATGACTTATCCATGAATCAATCCTTGAGTTAATTGATTTGTGTTTACCATTGGATAATAAATGGCGTTAAATTAACAAGGAAATAAACCAACATAGATATTAGATCAATCATTAATGAATAATGATCACAATTCATATTTGTTAGCATGATCCACAAGATGTGTTAAAATCATACATCAACATTGGATCTAATAGTCCTTCTTCTAAGAATGATCTTCTAATACCCTCTCCTATATTATCCAGGGTTATGCAGATGACATTGAAAATTTTCAATATCAACACATTTTTAAGTGTTTTTAGGTCATGGTGATTGACTGAAGGAAAAAAAATAAATTATTTTACTTCTGTAATAATATGCCTGTGACATAGCTTTGTCAAAATGCCCAATATAGACAAGGTTTATGTCATACTTATGGTAAAACTCATGTTGTAAACTAAATTTTCCCTTAGATTTCAGATTCACCCACATTATGCAGTAATTCAATTTTTCTAAAAAACTAAAAACATGTGATATATAATGTATTTAATATATTTATATAAATAATTCCAGCCACACTATGTCTTGGAATGCCATTCCATTTTATCTCTTAGCTCTAGAAATTTTATAATTAAAAATAAAAAGTCTTACATGGTAAAATTTGAACAATACATTATTCCCTCCTAAAAATATTTGCATCCCTAAAAAGGGAAACTATGAAAAATATAGGGATACTAAACTCATGGCTAGGATTATTGCTCTTGCGTCCTCTCTCAAATGTTCATTGCCCGACAAAAAAACAAAAATAATGAAAACACTTTCCCATGAAGTGTATTTCAATATCCAGTCCTCAAAACTATTGAATCCTTTCAATAGAAAAATCCTCTCTTAAAACCAAACTCTACCAGGTATGTATCATTAAACGATCGATGAACATAACTCCTCAGATGTGGCTTGTGAGGAACACTAAATTTCCAAAAATACTATGGCCATATAGTTAAGCGGTTTACCTCCTCTCCAAACCGAAATAGAAATAAAGAATGAAATGGTATAGATCTCAGAAGATATCCCACCACCTTTGATAAATCTTCAAAAATATAGAAAAAATAAGGCCTTTTTCAACAGTACACTAAGGAATCATGATGTTTAATGGGAAGTCATCATCCTCCCCTAGAAAAACAATACCCTTTACAACGATTAGTATCACCAAACTAGTACCCAAGTGTTGTTACCCACTAGTTTGGACCATCATAATAGTGTCTTATATGGACACTAATACATGGACTTGAATATTTTCTGGTATAGTGGTTGAGTGTTAATCACCATGATAAAAAAACATGATATATGTTAAAAAATACTATTATATGTGGCTCCAAACTAACAGAAAACATGAATCATGATCCCCAGAATCTGAATGCTCCATTCAACCTGGCCAGCTAGGATGGGAACAAAACTATAACATACTAAAAATGAGGTCCCAAAGGATATCCACATCCACTCTTGAATTGTGTTGTGAAGTAAGAATCACAATTTTCAATGATCTTCATGGGAATAAAAAAATTCCGGACTACCTCGTCTATGAACTAGTATCATGACATCTCTATAAAGCTTCATCGATCACAACATGTACACAAATGAAATAAAAAAAGAGATTATGTAAGAAAATCACATGTAATAATTTGGATACCAAAATTCTTCCATGAGATACCCATACATTCTAACCTCAACTAGATATAGTTTTTCAGGGAAAAAATTCTTAGCACCTCTTCTCACATCATGACTAGAATCCCAATCCATCCACCAAAAAAGAAAGATGATATTATATTATTCTTGAAATTGCATCAGAAACATATCCCTTGGATATCCGATCACACAATATTCTCCAAATAAATATACCTAATTCATGCATCTATAATCTACTAATGAAGTGAAGGGGTATCAACCATCAAATGGTGGTACTATGTTCCATTCTCACCCCAAAAACGGACAACTAAAAAAAGTTCAATTTTTCATTAACTAACTCAAAAACAATAAAAAATACTCAATTTGAGCATTTTCTATAATGTACACACCCACAATGGCCCACATGATCACGTCGCTTAAAAATCAATAGAGTCCAAAATCACTCCCATATATGTGAAGAAATCACCAAAGAAGTGTACCTTTAAATTTACAAGTACTTCAACAGGAGCTTCCATTTATAAAGTACTCCAAAATAATGTATAGTACCTTTATCATGTGTCCCACGTGCTCCAAATATTATGTTGATGATACATTAATTTCACTGATGAAGAAAAACAAATATATTTACTAGAAGGGTTAAAGATTAAGTTCATGTTTCTCCCAATTTTACTGTGGCTTGAAACTCACCAACCAATATCAAACAAACTAAAAAAAGAACAATGGATTTATAAAGATAATTTTTTTATAATGATCCCCAACCAATTTTGGTGATAACAAGTCTGAATGTCAACTATGAGATCCGGAATTCCTCTATCCACTGGGTGAATGGGTCATCAATTATATGGAGTGGATATATTACCTCATTTCTACTGGCCCAAGTGACACTAATATATATCCAATCTCAAGATATCATCCCCCATTAGATAATACTGAATAGATTTCCAATAAATCATAAGAGGAATTACTATTCAGTATAATATATATATTCCACCAACAACATATTTAGGTCATATACTGACCATGGGTCCTCAGATATACTAGTGTAGATATTGAGACCTACCTGGTGAAAGTATATATAGAAAGAAAACACTTGTTGGATGGTTAGCATAGCGCATCCTCAAGAAGGTAAACAATTTACTCCACCACAATCATAGGAAAAAAAATTCATTGAATTTACTACTCTTAGGGTAATACTATTCAACTGATAAAGAATAAACTACAACCACTTTCAAATGATCTCATTATACCCTTTCTGGGGATCACTCCTTATAAAAGGTGGAAAAATCTATCCCATCAAACAAGAAGAACCTCTACATTATTTGGTAGAAAACAAATGAGTATGTAATGATGGAAACCAATCCTTATCAAAGAAATCATCACAGGGTCCAACTGAAAAATTAAAAATAATTTAATATGGGGCTCTCTCCCTCCTCTTAGAGTCAGGTCACATTTTCATAGATATGTCGAATCACGGATCCTAAATGCATTATCATCCAACCAATGAGTCGATCAAAATGGTATCCACCGATATCACCTGGTCTAAAATAGGGGATACACTAAGGGAATGTTGTATCATTACATAGTGTGAAAACAGCATCAAGGATAGCGAAGACACCCATCAAACCTCATGTAATACTAAAGCCTCCATGATCTCCCACTGCTTGGAAGTCATTATTTCACTATCTGACCAGTTTGCCACCACTAAGGCTTGATCTGATACCTTAGTCTAACCAAAAACCTCAACAAGAAATGTTATAGAAAATTTTCCACCATAACTTGAAACTATTCATATTGGGTGGGACTGACTCTCCCTAAGAGGTTTGGATCGCATCTCATTATTTTAACTTGATGGGGGAAGATTCCCAATTCCTTATTTGAAAAAATGTTAAACATTACTAACATAGTTTTCAAACAATTCCACACAGTACACTATATATTTCTCTCCACCTGATCCTCTATTAGGGAGGGGCTTATTCAATTTATACATTAACACCGCAGTTTCATGCCATTCCTCCAAAAACTGAGAAGGGTGGAGGGGTGGCCACCATGAATCACTGGTGATATCCAAAATCGAACTCATGATTTACACTTAGAATAGGTGTTTAATCTACCATTACTACCATATCTATCTACTAATACATAGAGAAAATTGTTATAATGTGAATCCATTAGATCGGTTGGGTCTACACACATTGAAATCCAAAACCACATCCTTGAGTTAAACTTATACCACCCAAGGACCTATCTCATCATTGAATCTCAATTAAAACCTTTTCTATAACACAAATAACATTCTATGATGATACATACCATGTTGCTTTCATATTTCAGTTATCAACCATTCTACACATAGATAATCTTCTTCCTGATCCAAAGAGGGATCTATGTGCTACTCAAATGGTGGTATTACTACTAAGTGACCTCCGGGATAAAACACCTCATGAATGGACCCCTGATCTAAAAACTCATCAGTCATATTATCATTATTATGATTCTATCATTGAATCGTAGTGGACTATCACAATAGATAAATCATAAATATTTTCAAGATATACCACATTAAAATATTATATATGTGTAGTTAACCCAAGAAGGACATGTAAAACAGAAAAAAATTATTATATGATACATGTACCAATTTCTTCCCTCCAACATGTATCAGCATATACCAATTCAAAAGTTAGGTTATCTAGGTCCTACTAAACATATATGTCATCCCCCACCAACTCCGGGCACCCTAACCTAAGAGACAATCATGGAACACTTTAAAATGGTTTCCCAAGTTCATAATCTAGACCTCCCAACTAGAAAAATGGAGCTATAAACTCTGATCCTATACCCTAAAAGTTTCGTAAACACTTCCGGCTGGGTACTACCCTAATAAAATTCGGTCAGGACTAGACGTGACATGAAGTGAGACACAACCACACCAATATTGTGTTATTTAGTTCAAGTGATGGGGACTAATGCTGAGAAGGAATATCACAGACATGGGAGGATGTTTTTTTAAATAACTATACACACACACACAAATCCAAACCATGGAATACTGATATGTAAATAACTAAAAACAATTCATGCAGGTATCTATAATCCCATAACATAATTATGAAAAAAAGTTCTGGAAAGTGTGAAAATTAGCCAAATACAAGACCATCCAAAAATGGAAGGTAATGTCCCACCTGTTCTCATGGAGGGTATATCTTTCAAATGAAATATTAATATAAACAAAATTAAATCAAGAAAAAAATATAACCACCATATCATTGTCCCCCATGAACTCCATAAAAAGATCTATCATCTTCATAAGACATGACATGTACAATAAGATACCATGAAGGGGTGAGGATACCAATCCCTATTAGGGAACCTTAAAATAACAATTAACAATGAATAAAGTTTAATATTCATATCTATATAGTTTGTTTTCTATAACACATAAAATAAGAATAGTAATATATACTCAACAAAGACACACAATCTCAAGGTAATGATCACAATAGTAAATCTGGTTTAATATTCCTTCTCAAAGGTTCCAAAAAACACTCATCTGGTAGAACAATCTCCACAAGCTATACTTCCCCTGAATAGACTCATACTATAGGTCATTCTCTTTTGGTCATGGAAAAAGGAAACTGGGAGGCTTCATATAAGATACACACTTTATCGGAATACACCACATTGGAACGATCGGATCTCAATACATATATAGGGGTCAATGACCATGACTCACTGGGGGACATTAAATATTATAGGAAACATCCTCCATGATAGGGGTCAACACTCATGTAAAAAATCATTACTCCAATTCCAAAGACCACATATTGGGTAAAAAAATGTGAAATGAGGATAACTTTGAGCCATATAGAGGGATACATGCTCTATGTAACTGAGTTATTAGTTTATATGGTCTGATACAACAGACTCTAAGTCAAGTGAAGAAATTTTCACTACAAATATCATTTGGAATAATTGTGGGGGTCACCTGATATGATAAGAATTGGATACTATATCTAACCCTCATAGGAATGTACTTTTTTGACACACTCAACCGATACTGGCCTAGAAAATGTCACACAATCTCACAGTGAAGCTGAGATAGGATGAATGCGGAATCCATAATATCCTCAATGAAGTATATGGTGTGTCCCTAGGGGTACCCAACATGTTTCACTATGTATATTACTTCCCATGTCTTGCAATAAAATGACATATAATTTTTCTAAATACATAACGAATATTAAGGGTACACGTCATGTAGGATTCATCTCAACACTTGGCATTTTTTCTTTACCATTCCCATGTATACTAGGCCATTTACATATAATTATTACCTACATAGTATGTGGGGCCTCCATGAAACCTAGGAGTGTACCCTGTATTCATGTTGAGCCATATTCCATGTGTTACATGGCATGTGACTTGGAACACATGATGTGTCACACTACATGTGCTCTAAGGTGTGTACCTTTTTTCCACAATGATCATTAAAATAAGGATCTCATGGAGTGTGAAATGTGTCACATAGAGTAAGAATGTTATCTCCAGACTAGTACCCTAATGCATCGATAATGGAAATAATGATAGGTGTTTATCTGATTACACGTCGTATATTTTGGGTTTTCACAAAACCTATAGAAATATTAGTGAATCATCATCAATGACCACACAACCACCAATTACACCTTAAATCATGGCATAGATCAGGGATATGAGGTTGAACAGACCTTTTTCCACTAATGGTTGGAATATTTCTTTATGCAGTGTTTGAGAACACATGTCATCATTCCTCTTAGGTGTTGTGCACCAAAACCCTGAATAAAAACCCTAATCTCATACAAATCCATCACTATCATCACATCCTGCAATCATTACTTCAAATATAAATCTATGTCACATCGTAACAATCCACTGACCAAAATATCAAGTTCCTAACATTCAGTCACTATGTATTTGTTGAATGAAATGCCCATGAAGAATGTACATATAATGGGTAGAAAAAACAATAAAACAAAATATGAGGAGAAAACCACAACATTTGTTCATTTCATCCTCGATCTAATGTCATAGGGAAGATAACAAGAGTTATAGATAAAAAAACAAATTATAGTAGTCCCTAACTCCCCCAATTCAACCCATACCCTTGGAAGAACTGACCCACAAATCAATCTATTTGTAAGTGGATTTTCATTCATCAAGGTATAAGAAATCAAGATAAATATACAGTGGAAATATCCTACATATAATATGGATATATCTTTGATGACGAACAATCACAAATCAATGTCATTGTTGAGATTTCCATTTGGTACTAGACATCAGACCTCAATACACGATCCTGTCATCATTTCTCCCAGAATGATCTTCCAACACCCTGTCTTGAATTATCCATGGATATGTAGTTATCCATATGAATATTTTATATTATCATATTTATAATAATTTTTAGGTCATGGTAAAATATTAAAATAAATCAATTATATTTTATTATTTATTTAGTAATTTTACTATGATTACAAATTACCAAAATGCATGATGCTGAATTGGTTTATGTCATGCCTATGGTAGAACCCAAATTATGAACTCAATGGTTCCCTTAGATACATCATTTGATAACTCATTTTATAGTTATTAAAAATTTTCTAGAAAATTGAACATGTATGATAATTAATATATATATAAAATATTTTAAAAAATAATTATGGGAACATTAGGCATTAGAATCTCATGTTGTCTTAACGCCTCAATCACGAATATTCCTAGAAATAATCAAAAGTATTACATGAAAAAAAAGTTACACTAACAGGTACACCGAATGTATGTCTTATGGATGAAATTTATTCATTCCAAAATTAGAATATTGATTAATAATTTTGTTTAGAATCCTGATGGATTTATAATTAATTGTTATGGAACTATGATGTTAAAGATGATGAAATCCTTATATGGGTTAAAACAGATTCTAGGATACCCGTAATCTAATTGTGGTAAATTTTCTAAATATTTGATTTTTTTTAATGGAAAATTTTATATAAATTTATATATGAAGGTTATGATAATACGTTATCTAATTTTTCGTTATCCATGTTGATGAAATATTTTTTTACTATTGAAAAGGAAAACATTTATTAGGTATTTAGAAAAACATTAAAAAGCATTCTTGATATTTCAATGCTCAATGAGATGTATTTATTATTGGGATTACAGGTTATGCATAACGAAAAATACATCTTCTAATATTAGGAAAAGAAATTGAAACCAATATTTTAATAATTTTGGAATCAGTGATTCAAAAGAAAATATCTACTCCCATGGTAGTTTTTATGAAGCAGTGAAATGATATACCATGGAAAAAAAGTATAATATGGTGAACTTAATAAATATGATCATGAAATTTATTTTTGATATCGATCAAGATAAAATATTTTTTATACAATGTTTTTTTTCAGTAACCAATTGATATAATGGAGTCACACAGGCTCACTGGAAAGTGAATTATCTAGTATATCTTATGAATGTTGAGAAATAGTATCATATATGAATGAAATGATGATATTAATTTTCATGGTTTCATTAATACACATTGGGATGGAGGTAGTACTGATAAAAAATAAATAGCAAGATGAACTATATTTGTGGGATATTTTTTTGAGTTGGCATAATAAAAAAATTTATGTAACATTGAGTATTGATTTAGTAGATTTTGTTGTTCATCCATGTGCATGTACACCAATATTATGGATTAATGTTTTGTTGGAATATTTAATGATTTATATCTAAAGTTTACTAAAAGTTATATTTTATAACCAAAGTGTAATTTAAATTTATAAGAACCCAATTAAAAACATAACAACTAAACATATTGATATCCATTATAATTTAATCATGGAGAAATTTTCAAATAGAGGCATAGAAAATATCAAATTTATATCATTTTAACAAAATATATTCTAATTGAGAGGTTGAAATGATTATATATAAAACATCATGTTCACCCTTTCCCTCTAAAATACGTTTTGGAATACCCTATATTAATAGGATTATATCCTTAAAGCGGGAGATATGTACAACACTCTATACTTAATCTTATTTGAATAGAAATCAATATTTATTATCAAATGGGGAAGAAAAGTTGAATGAGATTATTTATCGGGAGAAAATCATTCAATCAAAATCCTTAATTAGTATTTATAAGTAGTTATGAAGAGAGTGTTTTGTTTTGATAATATATCCAAAGTGGGAGATTCAATACCAAATGGAATTGTTAATGTTTTTTATTTGTTATCAACCTTACTTGTGACAATGTTTTTAATAAATCATTCAATATGGATGTGTTATTTATGAAATTTCTTTTCTGGATGATGTAATATGAGGTAACCAAATTTGGTATATTGAGTTTAACATTATATGAAACAAAAAATTATGAGATGATTCTATGGAATCCGGTTATACAATTGTTTCATAAATCTAACAGTTATAAGGTTTCATGGAGTCTATGAAAATAGAATGAGGAATAATTCATAAGTTGGTGTGTAAGATATTTTACATATGAAATATTTTTTAGAATGATTTAACGAAATACTAAAATTTCTAAATCAATAAATTAATATGTAATATTCTTTTTTGTTATGGAAATTTTAAATAAAAATAAGAAAAATGACTTATATGATATGTAAGGGTAAAAAAAATAAGTAAGGGTCACTTGTAAAAGAAAATACGAAAAAATAAAAAATATCATCTTATATGTAAGTGTGTTTAATCTTACATAAGTATTATCTATTTGAAAATTATTGTGAATATCAAAACATATAATCATGTAATTATATTGATGGATATGAATTTTTATCCCGGAATAATATGAAATAGTATGTATTTGGCAAGTAAAAATAAATTTAAAGATTCAGAGTTAATCTATGTTATGATTTTTTGACTGTTCAGTTTAAAAAAATTATTGATTGAGAACAATTAATAGTTTATGATTAGTTAGAAAGATACTATTTATCTAAGACTAAATGTGAAGAGTCTAGATGTTGTAAGGGTAAAATAATTGACAAATTACTCAATACACACTAATATTTTTAAGAGAAATATGTTCCTAGAAAAACATTATCCATTTTGGGATTTTGAGAATTAATAATGAAAAAATTATTAAAAGTCCAATATTGAATATTTCTAAAAGATATAACCACAAGATGAAGAGGACCAGAAGAGTAAGTAGTTAGAAATTCCGATAACTCTAGTTGATGTTAGTCTACATGGGTTCGTGTATTTTAAGTGAAATTGAAATATATTGATGAATTCAAAGATAACCAAATCACTATAGGTTGATGTGAATTATTGAAATATAATGAATAATTTTATGTTGAAGTTGTTTGAGTTTATTTTGAATGTTGTTTCAAGTTGATAAATATTCTTAATTCCATATGATTTGTTACAAATATGATCTAAAGTCAAGATGATTGGAAACTGAACTAGAAACTGAGAAACTGTTATAATATGTTCAATATATTTATTATAGAAACAGATATATAAAATTATAATTACATATGGAATGTTTAATTTAGTATAGTGTTTTTAAAAATATGGATTAATGATCTACAATATTTTGTAACATGAATGAAAAAAGGGGAACTAGAAGTTGAAGTAGATTGAAATCTATGTTATATTTCCCTTGAATCTATAAATATTAGTGAACTAGAAGTCTCCAGTCATTTAACACAACATTTATGTGATAAAAAATTCAAGATGATCATGTGTATATATAATCAACGATATAAAAAATAGGGAATCAAATTCCTTATTCTAGCTGATATTTTTGGGAACTCAAAATATCATAGATGTTTTTATTTTCTATGGTATCTAAATATTAATATTATAATATTTTCTGAAGGATTGAAGGTGGTTATATGAATAACTGAGTAAGTGGGAATTAAAATTATAAGTCACATGTTCCCAATATTTATTAAAAGATTTGTGTTAATATAAAGGGGGATTTTATTCATGGATTGGTATAGATTATTTTGAGACCATAAATACAAGGATACCAAACTAGGAGTAATGGAATATCTATTATGTTAAAGAATAAAAGTAATGATTAAAATAATTTCCATGTAGTGGAGAAAAGTTATAAATTTCATAAAATCACTGAGATGAGGTACAAAAAATAGGACTTTTTGTATATAAATGCTCCAAATTCAAATGTTATGGAAATAATAATCAAAGAAGACTGTTTGATCCATCAAAATTTTGGAAATATTGATTCCTAAAATAAGATAAATTAATAATTAGAAAGAATTTATTTGTCTTGAAGGAATATCTAATTTATTATACAATAATCCTGAATATAATGTTATCGTGGTCCTTTAGTTTTTTTGTCACCATTATAAGCATTAGGGAGCCAGTATAAAGGGAAAATCCGAATAATAAATAAGATTTTTAGTTGATAACTAAATTTTATTTACATTCATCATCTAGTTAATATCTATGTCTCAACCTAACATTGAATTCAATAAGGAGTAGGTCTCCATATTTTTACAAAACCTTATAATGACCCTATGTGTTATGTATTTATTTAAGTATATATTTCATATAGTTAAGGAAGAGATAAATTTTTGAGTTAATTGAGACTCTATCATATAACATTTGTTAATTTCAATTTAAAGGAAATTCTTAAAAGTGTACCACCGATTCAAACCTCTAATCTGAATGGTTCATCACATTCCTAGTAACATAAGTATTCAATGAATACTTGATCATCATAAGATTTAATTCAACAGGTGGTAAATATTTTCTATAAATTTTATGTAGAATGATCTATATAATACTACATTTTCATTTTGAATTAAAATACACCCATGTCTTATACATGTGGATGTGAAATATAATATAGAATATTCACATGTTTCTGGTATAATAAAGACCAAATCATATTTCACTAATTATTTTTACTCATTATAGTAATTTTGAAAATACCCATTATATTAAATATTTTATCCCATTCAAATAAAGGATATTTATGGTGATGTTAGATTTGAGATGTCCTCAAAACCCCACAATGATATATAGTTAATCAAACAAATATAGTAATTTTAAAAAATCAGGTTATTTCTTTAGGAATCACCATTTTAACCTTCTTAAGATTATAAGACTGAATTTTTCAGATGGTACATAGACCCTAAATTTTAATTCATTAATAAATAAATTTCAGTTATAAAATTTGGCATATAAGATATGACCACTCAATGTTCTCAGGAACATATTTAGATGGTCTTCATGCACTATATTCATCCTAAAATATACCAAAATTTCATCCACGAGGACAATAATATATATTTCAATGTATCATTTTAATATAACATTAATGTTAACTTTGAAAATTCTTTGAACATTTTTATGTTTGAACGAAATCATTGAATTTTCAAAATGTTCACATATTACCTTGAAGGTGGTTTTAGGGATGAAAAATTTAATCACCATCGACTCATGGGCTCCATTAATCAGGTAAATCCCTGAAACTAATATTTTTCCTTTTATCTAATTAATTATATCATCAATAATAGGAAATAATAATTTATTTTTCATATCCACCTGATTGAGATTCTTATAATCAATGAAAATTGGGTGAATTTTGACCACATTTGTTAAAAAAATAACTACTTTGACCAATTCTTACATAATGATATGTAAAAGCCCTTGATTCTATGATCATAAAGATGAAACATTTACTTCTATTGATCTAATAGGTTCACTCGATAAATTATAAAATAAATAATATTTTTTCAAAATACCAAATTGAAGGATAACTCTACCACATTTTTTCGTAGCACTCTGGAAAAATCATCAGAAAAACCATTGTATATTTATCTATGACTATATAAATATATATACAAAAACTACCATTGTCAAAATCATGATGTAAAATCGATATCTAAAATGAGATATTTCTAATATCTACAACAGGAGGCCCTTATCTACATGACATCGGATACCAATCACCTCAAAATATGTGAGTGGTTCCATAAGGGGTGATAAAAAAGACCATCTTAATGTGGTTGTATGTATATTCCTTTGTATTGATCATCTAATCCATACCCATAAAAAGGTCAAATACATTCACATCAAGAACAAGTAAGTCTTATATGTCTTGAACAATAATAATTTTTAAATTACATAATAATAATTTGAAAACATATAGCTTATTATATCCTATGGCAGTGGATATCACCAAATAATAGAGAATAAAATAAAATTGTAGACTAATTTGATAAATAAAATTTTGAAATATAAATTAATCTGATGAACCAATGATAAATAAAATTAAAAACCATTGAAGGATCCATATTCTCAACAAATCAAAATTGGTTTTGTACCATCATCTTATTCTTCCAGTGAATGATCTTATATATATATATATATTCCTATATTGTTGTCCACTCTATGAATTAATTCTAGTATGAGATTAAACATTCAACTTAAATTAGTCCTCCAATCAGTAAGATTCACTCTCATATCCCATAGATGAATATGAATGAATCTGAGAGCCCCTATTAATGGAAGAACCAACCCTGTTTACATGAAGAGGAGAATAGTTATACAACTCCATAGGTGGACTAATCGTGAACAAAAATGCAAAGTCTTCAGATCCTTATGAAAACATAGTTTTGAAGGATTAATATTACAATATTATAAATATATTAATGGTCTACATTATGATGGAATCGTTGGAATAGGGCCAGAATTACATTGAAAATTCCATTTTATTCAATTTTGATGTTACTTTGGTTTCCTCTTTTAACAAGAAGAGAAAATACAACTCATACATATAATAATAGAGGGTCTCCCCACACTGACCATTCCATTCATATCATTTTCTATCATTATTTGATTTTTTATTACCTTAATGTATATTGGTTGGAAAAAGGGAACCAAATTTGATCTAATATTTTGAATCAAACCCTTATAAAAATGTGGAGATATCAATGCATCACTGCAGAGAATATGAGGATAAAATTGGAATAAAATAGGAAAATTATTGGCATACTACATCACCAATAGATTCCCTTTATCAAGAGTCATCAAATCCAGAGGTGGATCTATGTTCATTGTTTCAAGATAGAATTACTTATTTAACTTCTTCTTGAAAGCATTATAGGTGAGATACACATAAAGTTTTGCATACACAACAAACCACCACAATTTTGTAATATGTTCCTCTTGTATAAAATAAATAAATATTACATTAATAGTTTCATTCATTAGATGAAATCAAATATTTATTCAATTTTATCCCACTTTTTCTTAGGTCCTTGAGATCCTTAGTCATTATGGAAGAAGGTTGATTTGATGAAGTCAAATATAAGAGTATAATAAATATTTTTGAGATGGATATTGTGCTTCAGTTCAATCCTTGGTCTATATATTCTTAATAATTGACTCAAGAATATTCAGATCCACCATATGGATTCTTTAATGAGACTTATTTATAGCTTTAATTCTATGGGTTTTTGTATTCTTCATGAGATTTTTTATAAAATAATAATACAAAAAACCTAACCAAAATATAATACAAGAATTGAAATAAAAAATCACCCAACTTATGAACACAAATATATCATATAAATTATTTTCAATTAATCTCAAATATGTAAATAAAATATTATAAGTGGTCATAAATCATAAGGAATCATAATGTCAAAATTTGGATGCTTTAAATAAAATATTGGATTAACTGCATGGTTTCCAAATCTATACACTAGTATTATAAATTTTCATTGGAAAATTCTAGTGAAACACTCATGTTTTTCTAAACCATAAATAGTAACTATGTATTTTGAGGGGTTATTCCCTTACTTCCCCTATGTCTTTGATTTTTTTCAAAAATAACTCAAAAAAATCACAAAAGTCATAATAGTAAAATTTTATTAAAATATAAAAAATGACATTTAAAATAAAAATTAATTTCAATACACATATCCCCAAAACCCATGTTAAATCATGTATTAGTATGAGGAAGAGTTGGACAGAAACCCTCTAATACATACCCTCTGAGTATTGATGATTCAACTCCTTGATACCTTTAATCCGCAAATAACAAGAGGGATATGATACCATTTTAAAATGAACTAATCCATGTTAACATACTCTATCACCCCAATATATATTTTCACATGGCCCAAAGAATGTTACTCATCACCATGGGCTTGCGAAAAGAAATTATTTTATCAAATATACACCTTTGTAATGATTTCACCATCAAGTTCTAAAAAATATAGTATATTTGTATCATGAATCTCAAATTATGTTTATATACATTGGTTATCCATGATTATTAAATAAAAAAAATTAAAAATAACTAATTATCAAACTGAAGTATGAGTAATGAAAATAAAAATAAAGATACAAACAAGTATTTATAACAAAAATATTAGAGAATGATACATATCTTATCAATATAAAAAAATTTCAGAATGACTAAATGAATAATGTGGTTGATATGTAAATTATCTCAAACACAATCCAACTTTATGAAAATGAAACTCAAACCATATCCCTATGACCTGTGGTCTCCTTGAAAGCATCATCATCACCAAACACACATAGAAGGTGACTAAAGAAAACTGTTGAAAGAAAATGATGTCTTAACTTTAAGTAAACCAGATAAAACCAATTCCACAACTCATTGAATTTAATATGCATGGTTTTAGAAAACTAATAGTAGGATACCACCCTAAATATATAAAATTAATTCTATAATCCAAACCCAAAACACTAGTTTAAAATATAAATTAAATTATTTAATAATATTTATGTTATAAATAAATCTGATCACATTTAGTTTCATTTAATATATATTTCCCTTTTTAAAACTAACATTACAATGAATGAAGTAATTTTTTTAAAAGGGATCATATAAATAAATACCAAATAAATAATTCAAAACGTGATGATATCCACATCAAAAATATAAATCTTAACATGGAATTCAACCTAGTATTTAATGGGACAACCTACGACCCCACTAAATATAAATCCACTTGTTTGAATATGATGTGATCCAATCAATGAATTTACATTTTTGTCTTAGCTAAGATAAAATACATTTTATATTGCATCTTCTACATTATGGTATACTAGGAATAACATGATTGAATCTACTGATGCACTAATCCTAAAAAACCGAACTAGATACCTAGGGTTACCATAAGAGTATAAGAAATCTTAATTATATGACACCATTATCAGCATGTAATATTCATTAAATATCCCAGTATCTACAAGAGGTACATGTTAAAGGACACAACTATAATAAATAATAATATTTATAATACCAAACACACTTTCAAAAGATTCATTATAATGTAAAAATAGAAAATTATTATTATTTTAATTCATAAAAATTTAAATATACAATTTTTAAGTCCTTCTTTACTAATCTAATTATATTATACATTTCACCTAACACATTTTTTTCATGAAAATGTAGTTTAGAAGCATAAATTAAAAAACCAATGAAATTACAATCATATCATATAAAACATTATAAATCCCATGGGAAGAATTTTATATTCTTTAATGGTAATTTACAAATATTTTATTTGTTATAAATAATATTTTTAAAATAAAAAAATATGGTTTAGAAAAAATTGATGTTACATTAAATAAAACTACCTCTTTCCAATGAGAGAAATCTACAATATTTATGTAATGAAGTATTTGGGATTGGGAGGGCCCTTAAATTATATATAAAATAAAATAATCATCTTTTAAAAAACCATGCCATGTATTCTTCCACCTTGATCTGATAAGGAAATAATAGTATAATAACATGGAATAACTATATAATAAAAAATGAGAGGAGAAGAAATATAAAGGAACTGCTGATTTTACCTTATAAAATCACTTGAGAATGATAAGAGTGCCACAAGGAGGGAGAGAAGAGGAGGGAGAGATATTATCATGGGGTAATATCTTGGATAAGTTAAAAAATTGAAAGAAATAATTTGTGTGACTAAATAATAAAACGGTAAAAATAAAAAAATAGAACCATAAAATAGTATGGATTGTCACGACCAACCATAGCAGGGCCCAAGTCATGACTACCCCAATCCCACATCTAATAGGCCATAGGCTTGTGACTATAATCAATTATGGATATCCCACAAATGGGAGACATTTTAAAATATAACTGTACACAAAATCATATCAAAACCCAAAATGATGAATTGTAAAACACTATGTAAACAAGCAAGCATACCACAAAGATACCAACAATTGAGTATGATAGTTTAAAGCTAGAAATTAAATAGGAAAAAATATATACTCACGCAAAAAAGAGTCTAGAATGTGAATACCCAAGTACATGAAACTTGTCTGAAAAAAAACGCTACATGATGGGAAATGTACCAGATAGTTGTCTTATGCCATAGGATCACACCTTGGATGTCTAGTCCTACTATGATCCACCTTTCCCAGGTTCCATCTAAGACTCTATAAAAGAATCAATCATCTACACAAGACACACCCCATGCAGGCAAAGCCCATGCAGGGGTGAGTAAAACAATACTCAATAGGATACCTCAAAACCACAAAGTAAAAAATCTATATATGAAATTACATAGAAATACCACTAAGTAACACCACGAAGGAACACCACTAAAGAACACCACTATGTAACCCCACAAAGGAACTCCATGAAGGAACACCACGAGACAACACCCCAATGTAACACCACTATGGAACACCATGAAGAAACACCACGAAGAAACACCACGAAGGAACACCACGAAGGAACCACACTAAGGAACACCTTGAAGTAATAACACAATGGAACAACACAAAGAAACACCATAAAGGGACAAAAAAGGAACACCACTATGGAACACCACTAAGTAAGACAACAAAGTAACACCACCAGGGAACACCAGGAAGGAACACCACTAAGGAACATGATAAAGTAACAACACTAAGGAACACCATGAAGGAATACCACAAGGGAGCACCACTAAAGAACTACACGAAGGTACCCCCTGAAGGAACACCACTATGGAACACCACTAAGGATCACCAAGAAGGAACACCACTATGGAACACCATGAAGGAACACCACTAAATAACACCAAGAAGGAATGACACTAAGGAACACCATGAAGGAACAACACGAAGGAACACTATTGAGGAATACCGCAAAAGAACACCACAAACGAACACAACTAAGGAACACCAAGTATAAAAAGCATGAAGGAACACCAATATGGAAAACCAATGTGAAACAACATAAATGAACACCACAAAGGAACAACACTATGGAAAACTAGTAAAGAATACCACATAAAAACAACAAAAAGTATACCACATAGAAATACATGAAGCATACCATATAGAAATCAACAGAGTATACCATACAGAAGTACATGATGAATACCACATAGAAATACATGATGTATTGCATGTAGAAATAATTGAAGCATAACATAAAAAAATACATGATGTATAGCAAATAGAAATAAAAGTTGTATACCACACCTCCATATCACATATGTATTAGTCTATGTAATAGAATGTTGGATTATTAGACTTATCCCACAGAACACCCAGTATCGGTAATACTTGGAGTATCAATAACACATATAATGTCGATAACACATGGAGTATCAATAAAACACAAGGATTTTATAACACACATAGTGTCCATAACACACGGAGTGTCGATAACACAAAGAGATTCAATAACTCACAAAGTGTCGATAAGTTAAGCATCCTCCATGACATGTAGTCACTACATCAAGTAGTTTCCAAATCACATATTCTTTAAGTCACAAGGACTTGAGGCCACATAGTCTCAAAATCATATGTTTCCACTAGTAACACACTTGTACCTAGAGAACCTACTCTTCAAGCCATTAGGTTATAGGGAAACTTAGAAAATAACACTCTTAGAGAAACTCAAAAGTACCATCTCATGACAAGGGTCCCAACATAGCATACGAGTCATCAAATGTATAGAAGAGATGAAAGTTACAACTGTATTACTGAAAAAATCTGACCCGAGTCCAATCTAACCCGCTTAATGACCTGACCCGACCTGTTCAGTCGCACCCAGCTTATTCTGGTCTCGCCCAATAGGCTGGCCCCCTTGGTCCAATCTGCTGGGCCACTGGTGTTTCCAAACTCCTTTTGTCTAGCCCGTGATGTGGGAAAACTCAGTGTGCGACACACAGTCCATCCTGACCATATACATCTGGTCTATGCAGCATTGTGCCACATTTCACAAGGCCCGACAACCACCTCTGTCTACCCTATGGATGTGATGTCTCCATAGGCGTGCAAAGCCTCCACCAGCCACATCCCCCATCAGCACCGCAACTGCCTTCCCTGACCTGTCTCCCATGTGGCCCTACTGGGCAGTGTCCTTGATCCACCATCCACCATCCACCACACTATCATGCGCTCTCCATAGCATTCCCCCAGATATTTTTGGAAGCCTTTCTTCTATGGGATTCCCCTGTTGCTCCGGTGCACCATTTTTTGAAATGAAGCCACATCTGTGATCCTTGGGACACGATCTTCACTCCATTGGTCATTGATTAAGCTTAGCATCTATCTAGGAGTTCGATCATGCTCAAAACCACCCAGAAAAGTTTATTTGGGAACCATAATGGTTCCAATGGTGGAGAGAATGTATAACAGATGGAGAAATACACATAGAAATGGTTTGAAATCATTTTCCAATCGTTATTTGTCAACAGTTTAGATTCATGAAATTTGGGTTATAAATAGATCAATTTGAATCCCACCTAACAACAAAAAATACCTACAACAACATATGATCGATCTTTGAGATAATCTATTCACGGATTATTCCACACTAATCATAGAAATAAAGAACAGAGAAAAATAACAAAGAAATTAAACATTCTACATTTATATTAGATCATTTTTTGATGAGGAATGGTTGCATTTTCATCATTGATGAGATACTCCGACTCTGCTAGCTTGATGATCCATGATTTGATCTCTGATTCGTTGTCATTCTCTTTAGAGGATTATTTATCCATACACTCCCTCATGATTCATTGGTGTCCCCCATGTTTTGAGGATAACCCTGATATTTTTTCATAATGTCTCTTTTAAAGTAAATCATCACCGTGTTAGAAAAAATAATTTACCTTTAAATTATTTAATGGCCATTACATCATTTTCTTATTTTTCCAAAGAAGACCCATAACGACTAAAGTGAATTTGTGCATAGGGATAAAACCACATTACCAACTCAACGATGATTTCGGATTTCCAACCCAAATATCCATTCATGAGTTATTATGATTTTAAAATAAAATATTATCTATTTATTTATCTATTTTATTTACAGTTATGTATATCATTTATCTTTAACATACAACATGAACCAGTCACTGTTAGGTCTCCCCTAAGAAAAGGTCACCTATTTATACACAACCGTTCCCTAATATTTCTGATATGGGTACTCTTTTAAGAGTTATTACACATTTCTGTGAAACCACCCGTGTGTTCTATTAAAATCATATCTTTTTACAATGAACTATTTATGGCACACTCAGCCTTAGTATCTCACTATATCTTAGTACTTTGTTTTGTAATTTTCCCAAATAATTTCTAAAAATGAATTTTGGAAAATCTAAGTCATCAAATTTTCCCACCTTAGGGATTTATGTCCCCAAAAGGCAAACCAAGGGCTACCCAATCAATTGAGGGTACTTTGCATGAATCTGAGACTCCCACTACCATGTTCTCCCCACCTTTTTAATATATTTTAGATAAATTCTTTGTGGAAATTTGAGGCCATAAAGTCTCAGAGTCTGAATCTATGAGATATGCCTCTATAACTTGATGTAAGAGTGGAGGGGTGAAAAACATAAACTAGAGGTAATCTGCTCAATGTACATCTATAATGGATAACAATAACAAGGACAATTGTTTCAATGCCTTATTCAAAAACTGCAAACTAGATCTCTAACTGATAGAATATTTCACCATGTTCCCCTTACCAGGAGTATAGAGAATCTCAAAGTCATAATCCTGGAGGAACTATATCCAACATATCTATATCAACCATTCCAATATCTACTATATAATCTCTACCACTATAGAAAATCGAGGCCTCATAGTACCAATTGCATCGAGGGTTAGGCTATCCAATTAATGAGAAATTGTCTGCACCCTCCTTTTTATGAATCTATTCTGTGCTACTTGGGTTCCGTTTTTACTAACAATTAAATTCTCATTCCACCATTAAGGAAATACCACATTATTTTCCTAAAATACTCAATTTGAGTATGAAAATTCGGTAACAAGTACATACCAATATTGATTCCTTAAGGCCTCTACGTTGTTACCAAGATATCCAAACTAAAACTCTCGCCTCTACGATTCTGGTGACATTGTTGGTATTAGTGCATGATCATTGGGTGTCCTCTAGTTTGAGTCACCAAGAGTGACAGTTGATTCAATGATTAAACCAGAGTCTCCAAGTCTCGAAAAAGATTCATGGATGGAGAACAATGATTAGAGTTGTGTCTATTGATATGGTAGCTATGGTATAATAGACACACATAATACCTAGAATCATTCCTGGATCCCCTAGGTCATAAGACATGACCACATATAGTAGTCCCATCTCCTATACTCCATCTCAATGAGACTAGTGTCGGACACCTAAGGATGATGGTGGAAACATGTCATAAGGACTACCTCCTCATGCTACTCTCCATTCCCCATTTCCATATCCCTTGCACGACAAACCTTCTCACTCTTTCTTTCCTACTACGGACAATCACTGGTTTTATCTGTTCAGGTAAGGGACTATTATCTATAGAACATATCTCAATAACCCCATTATTAGTAATAATTCACATAGGGATAACACATTCTCGTATGTCCCTATGTGGACCTTTATTGATGGTCCGAGCCCAGAAGTAATGGTCATGTATCAAATCTGTCGAATACATGGGAAGGATGGTATACCTATATGAATATTCAGATACCGACACATCGTCCCTTTAGATATATATAAGCTTATGTATATCTATATTCCTACATGGTGATAAATCCTATCTAAAAAAGGTTCTAAGTCTCCATACATTGAAATTTTTCCTCATCACAAGATCAGTTATCCAAACCCCACAATCACCATGGTAAACCATATAGAATGCTCGTTGTCAAGACCACCATAAATTCTAATGGTGTCATGACTAGATGGAATACTTATATCACCAACTCATGATATTACTCAGATGCATATGTGTCAATGTTTCCCCATAAACAGAGGGTTATCTATTGCTGAAACTCATGAGTAATGCTTAGTATTTTCTCCTCCTCTTTTGGTACTATGTACACCAGGTGCTTCTCTCCAGTTGGAAGTCTAGCTATTACCCAAACTAAAGGATGCATCTTTGGTAAAAATCCATATACCATTGTCTCACCACCTAAAAATCATCATCATGATTAGACAGTGGGATCCTAGATGGTTGTCTACTTGGAGGAATCTTGAAATATAAAAAGATGTACCATGGTCAAAAGAGTATTCCTAGTAAGCTGAATCAAGAATGACATTAGAACACACCCAAATCCAATATGATGCATGTGAAACTATTTTTACAAACAACCAATGTTTAATGTACCTATTAGAAGTGTAGAATTAAGATTCATGGTGTATGGATATGTCGGCCACCACACCAACACTAGGTTCCCAGGCCTAAAAGTTGAACTCAAAACACTTAAAACTATTCCCCCAAACCAACCCCATAGACATTGGGTCATTAAATATAATTAACCCCCTTTGATACCACCCTATCACGACCCATCCTAGAGTGTCTCATGTCATGAATACCCCAAACCTTACTCCAATTGGCATGGGGTTGGCCACTAGCACTAAGTTGGAATATCCCTTAAATGGGAGGCATATGACTAAGTACATGTACACATTCACAAATCTCCAAGACCAATATTCTAAAATGTAAACCACTATGTAAACAAGCATTCATATCATTTATATACCAACAATATAGTACAACAGTAGAAGGCTAAAATTTATACATAGACATAACACAATCCCACCCAAAAAATGAGTCTAGAATGTGAATACATTATTTCCTGAAACTCATCCACAGAAAACACTAACATAAGGGAACGATACTAGACAATTGTTTGAAGCTGTGGAAGAACACCTCTACTTTTTGATCTCACTAAGTACCATATGGTCCTGATTCTTCCTATTACACCATCAATGCATCGATCATCTTTACAAGACATGACATGAGTGGGCATTGTCTATGCCAGGTTGAGTAAAAGAATACTAAGTCGGAAACCTCGAAACCTTGCTGGAAAATTACTACATAAGAAATTACAATGGAGTATCACTAAGTATGGACAATAATGGACACCATGAATGAACGCCATGAAGGAACACAAATAAGGACCAAAATTAAGAAATACCACAAATAAACACCATGAAGGAACACCACAAAGGAACACCATGAAGGAACACCAGAAGAGAACACCACCAAGGAACACCATAAATGAAAACAATGATGGAACACCACTATAGAATACCACTAAAGAACACCATTATAGTACCCCTCAAGGGAACACAATGAAGGCACACCACTAAGGAACACCACTAGAGAATACAACAATGGAACACCCCTAAGGAACGCTATAAAGGAATACAGAAAAGGAACCCCATGAAGGAACACCAACTAAGGAACAAAATGAAGGAACACCTTGAAGGAACACCACTATGGAACACCATGCATGAAAACCATGAAGGAACACCACTACGTAACAGAACTAAGGAGAACCACAAAGGAAAACCATTAAGGAACACCATGAAAGAACAACACTAAGGAACACCATGATGGAACACCTTGAAGGAACTCCACTAAGGAACACATTGAAGGAACACCACTATGAAACAACATGAAGGAACACCATGAAGGAACACCATGAAGGGACACCACTATGGAATGCCACTGAGGAACACCATAAAATAACACCATTAAGGAACACCACTAAGTTACACCATGAAGGAACACCTCAATAGAACACCACTAAGGAACACCCTGAAGGAACAAAATAAAGGAACATGATGATGTATACCAAATAGAAATACACAAATCATAGCACACATAAATATAGGTAGTATACAACATAGAAATATACATAGAATACCCCAAAAATGCATAATATTTACCATTGATAAATACACGAGGCATAACACATAGAAATAAATGATGTATACCACACAGAAATACACATTGCATACCACACAGAAAAATTACAGTCATCTCACACAAGTATTAGTCTATAGAGTAGAATATAGGATTATCAGACATAGTTCATAGAAAAACTAGTTTCAGCAACACACTGAGTGTCCATAACAAAAAGTGTGTCAATTAAAAATAGAGTGTTGATAATGCACAGAGTGTCGATAACACACCGCGTGTCGAAAACATAGAAAGTGTTGATAAGTCATGTAGCACCCAAGTCACATAGTCACTATGTCACATAGTATAAAAATAATATTGTCTCAAAGTCACATAGTCTCAAAATCACATGATTCCACTTATAACATTCTTGTTCTGGGAGAAACTAATCGTTAAGCCATTAAGTCATAAGAAAAATTCAACAAAACCTCACTTATATAATGAAGAAGTACCTTCTCATCGCAAGGGTACTAAGACCAAGAACAACTGGTCAAAAAGTCAAATAGTTTGAAGGTTGGACATGTTTTGCTGAAAAGGTCTCACCCAAGTCCGGTTCAGGCAGATCTGACCCATCAGACCCACCCTGACCCACCCCAATCTATCCCTATCTCGCCCAAACTCTGCAGAACCTCTAGTATTGACCATTTTAGCCTACGAGACTTGGCCCGTTGGGCTAATGGAGTGGCCCGAAAACTTTTTTCTAGCCCATATTGTGGGTCTGCTCAGTCTGCCGTATGCTGTTCTCCATGACCATGTTCCACCAGTCTGCATGGTGTCATGCAACATTTCACATGGATAACATACCTCCTGCATTTAATCCATGGAATCACTATTGTCACGGGATCCATGTGGGCGACCTACCATGTATTTTTCCTCCACTTATCGCATCCCTCATTAGCACCGTGACAACCTGTCGTGACCCTGTTGGGCCACATTGTTTCCCCATGGGCCAGCCACCGATGGATCGCTACCATGTGCTTCACTCGAATGTGGCCTCCGCTACATGCCACTGGGAACCTCCTCTAGCAACCTTGGTTCCATGAGCCATCTATTTTGATTTGGTTCCCTGTTTTTCAAAACATATCATTATCTATTATCCTAGGGTTACGATCTTCACTGCATTGGGATTTGATATGGATTTCATCTGATCTACAGACCCAATCATTCTTGGAAATACCTAGAAACATCGAGGTAGGAACCATAGTGATTCCAACGATAAATAATATATCAAAAATAAAGATAAATGAACATTTTAATTCTCTAATATAGTTAGGAATGCATTTTTGGGAAGCAATAGAGATCTGGGGAATCTGGGTTAGAAACAAATCAAGTTGAATCATGAAATCTCATAACAAATCCATCACGCGACATAAAATAGATCCGTGGGATAATATATTACTGTTTTAGTACGAATTAATTGTAGATATATATAAAGTGGAAAATCACAAATAAATGAAACATCCTACCATGAGATTGGATTGTTCATTGATGAGGAATGGTTTTTTGTTGTCATCATTGGCGACATCCTCCAACACCATTAGTTTGATGATCCACGATCTAATCTCCAATCCGTCACTATTCAATAGAGATTATTATTCCTCCAAGAACTACCAAGAGATTCCTTGGTGTTCCAAGGTTTTTGAAGCCAGCCCTCTGATTTTAGTATAATGATTCTTTTCAATAAAATCAGTGTTGCGTCAACAAAATAATTTACATTAATATTATTTAATGGAAATTAAGTCCTTTTCTCATTTTTTCAAAGAAGACCTATACCGACCAATTTTATTTCACAAAAAGGAAAAAACAAATTACAAACTCAATGGTGTTCACAGATTTCCAATATGAGTATCTCTTCCTGAGTTATTAGTACATGAAACTAAAATAATATTTATACAATTATTTTATTTACGGTTACATCTAAAATATATTTTCCACATCCGGTCTATGCCAAATGATGTTAGGCCTTGACTAAGTTAAAGAATCTGATCTAAACATAATGGTTCCCTTGTTTTTCTAATCATCTCAGTAGTTTACGATTTATTTCACTTTTTCCCGAAAACAACATGTACATGCTATTAAAAACACAACATTTTTCAAAGAACTATTCTTGGAAAACCGAACCTCAAAATATCACGCCGTCTCAGTACATGGTCTTGAAATTTTCCCAAATAATTTATAAAAATAAATTTGGGAAAATATGAGTCATTACATGGAATTTATAAATGGTTAAGAAAATCATGATCCAAAAGTGTGATAACTATTGGATTTCAATTTTGATTCATCCATGGTTTAGTTATATGAATACAAATAAACATGTACCAACTATTCATCTCATACTACCCTCTTATTTATAAATATTTTCAAATTAAAAACACTAAAAGATCAAATAAATAAATAGGTAATAAAATAAATACCCATTAGTGACATCATGGGTGTTACAATGACTACCAATAATGTTTAAATTTTAACAATGTGTATTAAAAAAATTCATGGTATTGACTATAAATATTATTTTTCACTTATAGTGATGATAAAGTCTATTTGGAAATATATTTAAGTGTAAACTCATTAGGATTATAGGATATACCCAATTGATTTTGAAAAATATTTTGTTATTATGAAGTAAGTCATGGATGGTTATACAATACATTCAAAAACAATTCAGTGCCAAATGAGTTGGTTATAGTATAAAAATTACAATGGATTATTTTTCATCCAATAGAAGATTGTGGGAGTTGGAATATCTCATTTTATATGTCTTCCCAAGATTTTTGTTTCATTAGGAACCTAAATTACTCTTTTAAATAAAATTATATTTTTGATGGATCAATTGAGGGGTGATACACATTGACAGGGGGGTTGAATTAGTTTATATATTAATTCTATATACCCTTGTACTCTTGTGATTTTTTGGTAACACCATGATTCTTGGTGAAATTTTTCCTTTTGAATTAATTTGATATTTTAAATTTTCTGAATTTCACACAAAAATGAATATAGCTTTTCTTATATGAATGCACGAAGAGATTCTTTCATTATACTCAATACCAAGTCGAGATTGTACTACAAACAACAATTATATTGGAATAGAGGTTACATCAAAATATATTTGGATTGTTTAATAGACAATGATGAGTTCCTTCAATAAATTGAGTGAATTCAAGACTTTGTTTTACCAAACTACAATTTACTATTACTAATAATATTAAAATATTATAATAGTTGTCACATAGCTGATGGAATTATGTTAATGAATAAGTTTAATAAATATATGAATGTATTTCTTACACAATTATAAAATGATAATTATTTTATGACCAATTATCTATAAATGAAAAGAAAATCCATTTCAAAATATATGAATTTGTTTTCCAGAAAACTATATTCCTGCAGTCAAACACATTTTACCTCAACAAATTAATTTAATAGACTTTTATAAATTTTTGTATTGAAATTTAGAGATATATTATAATATGTCAACTATTTGACAATAATTTTTGTGCATTCTAGATAAGATAAAATAATATATCCAATTTTATAAATAAAAAGAAGTATTTTTTAGAAAATAATTTTACCACAATTTACCAGCACACCAATTTTAAATCTTGTTTTGAAAGATTTAAAATTTTTATTTCATAAAAATGATATTCATTTATTAATGTAGAATATGAAAATTTACTCTAGGTTGAATATAGGCAATTTTTTAAGAAATTCCAATTTTTTATCAACAGTGAAGAAACACATAATTTTAATTAAAAACTACTTTTTATCAATTTTTTAAATAGTTAAATGGTTTGTGAATTTGGTTTCTAAGTATAATTAGTTATATTTTACATAAATTAATCCAATTTAGGTCATTGGAACCAATTTTTCATTGAAAGTAAATATAACAACAAATCAACCTTTTATTCACTTTATCTTAAATACATTGATTTCATAACATGTCTATGGGGTTACTTTTAAATAAATTAATACCAATTATGGGATTATAGTTTATAAAAATTGAATCCATATTTTGAATAATAATAATTTATAATTAATAATTAGGTAAAATCAATATCCTTCCAATGTTATAAGTGAAAGTAATTAAAATTAATTACAATTATTAAGGTAAAAACTAATTTATTTAGTGGTTGAACAATAATTAAAAGGGCCAAAGAACATAGAAACATGAAAAAATACATTGAATATTAATATTTAGAACATTTCACATATTGGATGTAAAATTTTCAATTATTTGAGGCACATGATATAAGTAAGACATCTCAATAGTGTTTACCCTATTATATTTAAAATAATTCCACTCCTCCTCCACTATAAAAAAGTCACACACCACTAACAATTATTTACCACTATGATGTAATCCCCTATCCTTAAACATTACATAATCTTGAGATAAGTCAATAATTTTACTTCAATTCATATCTATGATATATTCATGATTATAGTTTTATAGAATTAAGACATAACATATATATATATATATATAAACCTAAATATTTAAAAATAGAAACATATACCATCTATACATTTTTCTCATAAAAAAATTGTTTCGTTTCATGTTTAAACCTCATATCTTTTCCTTCAATGCATCCATTACTATATTATTCTTTAAAACCGGAGAAAAACATTTCAATAAATCGTATGTGGATAAAAATATCACCAAAGGATAACAAATAAAGAAAACTATTATTCTTGTGAAATAAAACATGAATAAATTATCATAAAGTAATACTTTTTACCTTTAAGAGGTATTATGTACAGTTCACTGAATTTATGCTCATTGTTTACCCTTTTTGTAATGAAAATATTATATTAAAACCCATAGAAAGTAACATATAACATATAAAGGTAACATGGGACATAAAAAAGTCAAATGGAATACCCATATGGTTTACATTCACACATATCACTATATATAAAAACCATACAGTTGACTTCTATACCTAATACATTTTAGGTAATAATGTAACCACCCATCCATGGTTTATCACAGGACCAAATTTCATTGGATTATCTTCTAACCACCCATCTTTTGATTATCACATAACCACTCGTCAAATTTCCAATTTCCATTATATAATCATAACTCATAAATATTTAAATTATAATCATTTACCTGTTAACATTTCATTTTAAATCACAAAAAATCATTTCATGATATTGAAATTGTAAATCCAATTTCCAAAACCATTTTAAACATTTAATAAAGAGACGTTTGAATCAAATTTTCCCATAACAATTTGAAACTTTTAAAGAAATTAACATTTTAAAAAAATTATTTCAATATATTTAAATTCTTAAATACCATTTTAACAATATGGACCGGAAATATAATGTTTTATATGATTAAATTTTTAAATCATTTTTAAATGAAGATTAAGTAAAAGAGACTCTTACTACTAGAGAAAAACTTGAATAATAATCATTAAGGAATAAAATTAAATAAATAATTATATATCAAGATTAGATATTAATTCTTGAGATAATTTGTCAATACAGTTTTATATACACCTTATAAGATAATAATGGTGCATAACATAATGATACGACTCAATGAAAGGAGATTGAGATGAAGTCCCTTACTATGACTCTGACTCACCATATACAATCATTATATTCCCAAATAAAACACTTCGGATAATTTCAACATTCTTGAGAAGATTTTTTATGTTTATTATTACATATATCACTTATTATCATTTTATTTAAATTAAATAACTATTTAAGTTCATGTCAGTCATTTTTTTGATATTCGGTACTTGAGTGGAAAATGAACTGGACTTTATGTCAGTAGTCCATGTGGTCATGTGTCCATTATATCATGAATAAGATTAATTAAATAAAAACCACTTTTATACATTAATTATAAATTTAAAATAAATACATTCATGTATGGTATGAAAAATGACTAATGTTATAATCAAGGAGATGGTAGGTCATACATACGCATGAGTAACATTTCCATTTTTCATTGATCATTAAGGAAATATGGAAATTATTATTTTATCTTTCCATATTTAATTTAATATGATTAAAATCATATTAATAATTTAAATCAACAAATATATATCATTCAAGTCATTTGGTGTATATAAATGATTCCCATCACTTCGTGGAGGTGATAGTTCACACTTACGCGTGAATGATGTTGTTGTGTTTATTTACATGAAATCTAAGAACATAATTGAAATATTATTATTTTAGAATGATAAATAAGTCATTAATATCATATATAAATATTTAATTAATTTCTATAACCACAATTGATAGATGGTAATAAAAAATGAACTATATTAGTTTGATAGGAGGTAGTCCTACGTAGACACAAATGAAAAGTTTGTTCCCCATTTGATGAAATTGAAGATGGATTAACGTGATGATATTAACATAATAACATCTATTTATATTTATTAAACTGGAGATATTATTTAATCATGGTTAGATGATATATAAACGATGTGTAAAAATATATATAATATAAATACTTAATGAAAAGGATGCATCTTCATGGTTTGAACCCTCATTAAGAATACCTTAACACCTCTAGGGGGTGTAATGCATAAAATAAGGCCCCAAGAATGTGGGGATGGATGATATAATGTTTTCTGGAAGATCTTGAAAGAAAAAAGGTTTCTTAAAGTGTCAATATTATATAGGAGAGGGTAACTTTTATTAGGAGTTGGAAGATACACCCTCGGAATCAATTAAATTATTATATTGATATAAATATATTTTTAATTAAAATTTCACCAAATTGAGATCTGTAGAATATATGATGAGGATATTTTTAAATCCTTTTAAATAATAATTTTTAGATATGTTTTGATTTTATTTTAAACCTTATCATTTCTATTTACCTTTCATTATTCCCTTTTAATTTTAATTGTTTTTAAAATATTTTAATTTTTAAGAGGTTATTAATTTTACTTAAATGGGGTAAATTTCCGTTTTTTATAAACTTAATGAACGTTTTGAACATATCATAGAAACTTTGTGATATTAAATTTTTATTATTATTTTTAAATAAATTAATAATTTTCCATTTTTATTTATCATCAATTATGTCAATTTTTACATTATTCACTTTATTGAATTTAACTGAAATCTAAACTGAGTGATAAATTTACCCAAAACCAGTTAATATTATTTTATAAATCCATATTCACATATTAAAATAGTTTCTGATAGAAATTATGTCAATAATATTTATAATATAATTTATTTGATTCCTTCATTAATAAATAAATCACTCCATCAACATTGCATCATACTTAAATTTAACTATTTAATGCTTAAATTTTTTAAATAAAATACCATGATGTATGAAGTATTTTGATCTTTCTAAATAATATTTATTTTCTAATATATCTCTTATATAAAGTCATTATAATTTTTATTAATAAAATATATGTTTTTAACATATTTTCCTTTAATTTAAATTAAATGTTATAAGTGTCGTAATCACACCGAAGTGGATTTCAAAGGACATATTTTCATCCTAATGGTGTTATGGGTTGGAAATATCTCATAAAATACAATTATTACACGTTTTAGTGTAGTTATATGTTAGAATATTATTTAAACCCTTATTTACAGGATATTACTTTTAACTAAGGTAAATAAAAAATTATTAATAAAGTTACTATTCATAATGTGAAAAAATAAATGGAATATTTTTTTTAAAAAATCAAATTATTATTCCAAATTTATAATCCTATTTATCAATTAAAAACATATAATTGGAAAAAAAATTTAAAAATTAATCCACGTTGTCAAAATTAGAAAACGAGGTTTTTTTGTAGTAAAACCCGCCAAAATATTGACATGTATTTTTATAGAATTTATATGTAAAAATATTTTCTATAAAAATAAATCGATTGAATGGTAAAAAAATATTCTAAATAAAAATTAACATAAATTAAAAAGAAAATATTACTATGTTAATAGGTCATATAAAAATAATGTTTTGAATTAAAATGCAATATTTTTAACTATTGATGAAAAACTGAAATTAATTAGAAAAATACATAAAATTCAACCTAAGGAAAATTTTACATCCCAATTACAATGAATAATATTATTTTGACAAACATAACATATAAAATTTCCTAGAAGTTTTTTTAAAAAGTGTTCTCCATCATACTATGCTAAAACCGCATTTTTTTGTTAAAATCTTCTTTTATATGAAAAAATTATTTTATTCTTATATCATGTCCATAAAACATATAAGAATTTTTTTAAATATTTCATTTAATATATAATATTTATATTTAATTAATAATATCCATCAAGAGATATTTTATTATTTTATAAATTGACATATTTTCATTTAAATAGTTTATCAGAAAAAACATGTCATTTAAACTCAATTTGGTTTAATTTTATTTCATAATTAATTTTGAAACTAATGAATAATTATATAAACTTGTGAAAACCATATTTTAATAATTTAGGTAACCCTTTTAATTATCAAAATTATAATGGCTATGTGATAACAATCATAAAAAATATTAAGTGGTTCATTTACGCTAAAAGTGACCAATCTTGTAAGCTATCGAACACATTGTTTCCATTCAAAATTTCTGGATGTTACATTCTCCACCCCTTTAAAAATTTTATCCTCAGAATTTATATTTTTGGTTAGTGACTAAGGTATGACTTTTCAAAATACATTTATTTCAATCCCACATCATAAAAAGGATAAAAAAATACCCACTTTAAAAGATTAAAAAGTATGTACATAGGTCACCTAAAATTACACATACTAGGATTCCATGTATGAAGACATGGATATTGAAGAAAATCTAATCAAATATTTTTTATGGATAGTGATATAAAACATGATCAAGAAACATTTAATAATAAAAACCCATAAATTTGTGATTGGTTAAAATTTCATTGATTTCATAGTAGGAAAAGTAAATGGATAATTTTTTTTACAAAGATACTATTCATAGAGTCGTGAAATTATTTTACTGCATAGAAAAAGACCATAATGAGATATACGTACTTGACATGTATATTTTCATCATTTAATCAATTTAAACCCCAAAATCATCTTTTTCTCTAAAAGATGAATATTTAGGATTATTTTTTTCATGCATGAAGTACTATGATTAACTTCTATAGAATCACATAATCCAAAAAAGATTAACTATATATTTCTCATTTTTTGGAAGCACTAACAAAAAACAATATGGTTATTAAAAGGTAAGATAATTCTACAATGTGAATAAACCGTAATATGATATAAAAGTACATTAATTTCCCGATGTCAACATTGATACCTAAAGTTTATCATTGACCATTCAACGAATAACTATCCATGAAATTCATCAAAATAATCCAAACTAATATTGAAACCCAAAATTAATAATTATTTGGTTATATAGTCTTCTATGATAAATCACAACATTTTTCTCTAAATAACATCGTCGACTCCTAATGTATCATACTAAAAATTAATTAACCTCATCACATATTCTCCATGATAGGTTAATCATTTCTATAAATAATGTAACATATATAAGTTCATATTTTAAATAATTTATTCTTCCAAAATATAATTCAACCATTTCACCATAATTAAAATTCCATTTTATTATATTTATCATAATCATATAAAGTTCCCAAAATAGTGAATGTCTTCCAAAATAACATTTATGAATTAATCACCAAATAATTTTCCAATACTAAGGATATCTATGTGATAAAACATAAGTTAACAAAATAAACTTATTCTTAGTCCATCAAATAGCTTAACAAAAAAAATAAGTCATACCAACCAGGGATATTACGTAGGTATTTGGTAGGAAATAAATCCTTTTCACCCTTCGATTGTGGGTTCAATCCCCTTGGCCTTGCTAGACACGATCGGTTGTCAACCATTTTGTGAGTTTTCATTTTTCAAAAACTATATAATTATTATAGTGTTCCAAAAATATTATAAAGACATCAAAAATAACCATAACATTTTAAACCTCAATGTTTTGTTAATACCTATCATTTTGCATCGCAAAAACTAATATTCCATAATATTGTCAACTGTTAATGTCACCAAACATACCATTAGTCACCATAATATTTCAAAACATAAATACTTAAAATGGGTTTCTAAGACATTGAAATTATGATCAACCAAAACATTATTAACCTATGATGATATACCAAACTCTAAAGGAAACATCCATACCTCCAATTTTTTTTAAATAATCATCTGATAGAAAATATAATTCCACATCCATAAACATTACATTATAATGAGATAAGTCAATAATTTGACATTAATTCACATCATGGATATCTTAAAGGTTTAGAGCCTTATAGAATTAGGGAATAAATCATACATAACAATATAAATATTACAATGAATACACTTCTACTCACTATCCATTGTTTTCATCAAATAAAATATTTTAAAAATAAACATGGTTTCGTTTCATGTTTAAACATCATAACTATTCCATGATCACATCGATGACTCAATTTTTCTTTTAAATCTTATGAAAAACATTTCAAAAATTAGGATAAGCATAAAAAGCATAAAACATGATTCAAAATGATGGAAAAATTGTAGTCTTGAGAAAAAATGTCAACCATGAATACTTTATCATAAATTTATTCTTTTCACCTTTAATAAGTAGTAAATAAACTTCCCTTAATATAAGGTCATTGCTTCCCCATATTGAAATTAAAATATTACCTTCTCATAGAATGTAACATATAACATATCAATGATAATTGAGACATAAAAATAAATAAATGGAATAACCATATGGTTGAAATCAACATATATGACTTAATGGAATATCCATACGATCGACATCGATACCAAGTTCATATGTCGCTATAATGTAACCACCCATCCTTGGTTTACCACAGAACCACCCTTCTTCAGATTATCACATGACCAAACCTCTTTAGTTTATTACCTAACCACCCATTAAATGTCCAAGTACAATTATATAATCATACCACATAAATATAAATTTTTTAGAAATTTTAATCTTTACATAATATTTTCATTCCAAACAAATCATTTCCTGATATTAAAATAATAAATCCACATTCTAAAACCACTTAAAACATTAAATAAAGGGAATTTTGAATCAAAGTGTCCCAGTCCACATTGAAACATTTGAAATAAATTAATATTTTAAAATTTTAATTCCATATAAATAAATTCATAAATAACATTTTCAAAAACATGAAATGAAATAGAATGTTTTTGAATGATAAATCATTAAAAAAATTAACTCAATGTTTTAGTTAAAGTGTCTCTTACCATTAGAGAAAGACTTGAATAAAAATAATTAAGTAATAATAATAAATAAAACATTAAATACCCTAATAATATTCTAATTTATGATATAACATATCAATAGGATTTATATATACCTTATATGAGAATAAAGGATTATAACATCAAGATATGTATCAATGAATGGAGATTGAGACAATGTCCCTTACCTTGAGTCTAACTCATCACATACAATAATTATATTCAGGAATAATAAATGTTTGAAAATTTATACTTTCTTGATCACATATTTCGTATTTTATTCCTTTTTGATAACTTATTACCATTTTATAAAAAGTCTTTATTTATTTATTTTCATGTCGGATGTTATAACGATATTTGGTACGTGAGTCAAAAATGACATTGGCATGATTTCAACAATCCAAGTGGTCTCAAGTACATCATCTAAAAAATAAAATCTGTGACTTAATAATCACTTTTATACATCAGTTATACTTTTAAATCAAACAATTCATTTATTTTACGAATAAATGAATAACATTATAATCATAGAGACGGTATGTTGTACGTATGCAGGAGCAACGTTTCCATTTTTCATTAATCAATATGGAAATAATGTAATTATTATTTTCCATTATAGAATTATTATTATACTATTATCATCATTATAATTATTTAAATATACTTATATATATCATAAATTTTATTTGTTGAATGAAAATGATTCACATCCCTTCATCGAGCTAATAGTTTACACATACGCACAAACGATGTTATCGTGTTTATTTAGATGGAAGGTAAAAGAATAATTGAAAAACTCTTCTTTAAAAATATAAAATATATTATAAATATAATAGTTAAATTTTTTTCCATAATTATAACCTTCCTTTAGAGACAGTAATGAAAAATAATCTATTTCGGTTCATGAGAGGGAAATTTTCCGTACACATGAATAAAAATATCATTTTCAATTTTATGAAATTGGAGATGAATTCCAATGATGATATTATCATAACAAAATATCAGTATATTTAGTATATTGGAGTTAAAATTTTATCATGGTTGGAGGATATTTAATGGAAGTGGGGGATGAAATAATATAGAAATACCTAACGAAAATTATACATCTACATCATTTGATCCCTCTTGAATAACACCTTAATACCTATAAAGAGGGTTTTATACTTACTATTTGGAATAAAAAATGTTGGTATGGATCATAGTAAGGGTTTTGGTTAGATATTGGTTGAATATAGGGTTCTTGAAGTTTGATTATTTGATAGGAGAGGGTACCTTTTATAGGAGAGGGAAGGGTCACCCTTGGAAACTCTTAAATTATTAGAGGCGACTAAATTAATTTTTTTAATTAAAACAACAACATAATTTTCTATGTTAATAATCAATTATTATAGTTTGGAATCCTATCATAAAATAATTTTTAGAAATGTATTGATTTTATTTTAAACCTTATCTTTTCAGATTACCCTTAATTATTCATTTTTATTATTAATTTCGGGAACAACATTTTAACTATTAAGAGGATAATAATTTCACATATGTGGGGTAAATTTCACATAATTGGAAACTTAATAAAATTTTATACTATTTTATATTGTCTTTTTAATTGTATAATATTTTTAGTGTATTAAAATAATTTAATAAATTACTATTATTATAAAACATCAATTATGTCAATTTTTAAACTATTCAATTCATTGTATTTAACAAAATTTTAAATATAGAGATAACTTCGAAAAAAGTATTTTATTAGTTTTTTAACATGACATATTCACCATTAAAAATAATTTATGATATAGATATTGTAAAATAATATTTATTTTATAATTTATAATATAATTTATTTGATTCCTTCATTAATAAAACAATCACTACATCCTCATTGTGTCGTAATTAAATTTAATTATTTGAAATCTAAAAATAATAAATAAAATACCATGATGTATGAAGTATTTTTATATTTCTACTTACTATTTTTATTATATTTTATCACTTATACAAAGCAGTATTAATACTATTTTTTGTGAAGGTATATGATTATAAAATATTTTACATCACATTAAATCAAAAGTTATATCAGTCATAATCACACCCAAGTAGATTTCAATGGCCAAATTTTTTATCCAAAGGGCTTTAGTAGTATAACATATCTTATTTAATAGTATTAAGAAAAGTGTTATAGTATTATTATATTATTATAATTTTATTTTTACCCTTATTTACTTTATTTACCCTTTTACTAAGGTGAATAAAAATAATTACATAAGTTACTATAAGTATTGTCTAAAAATAAAGGGGACATTTTTAAATAATTTGGACCTTCAGATTCCAAATACTGAAACCATTTTTCTAGATTTAAACCAAATAACTTGTAGAAGGTATTTATAAATTAATCCATGTTGTCAAAATGAGAAAATGAGTTTTTTTAAAGCAAAAACCATCATAAGATGAACGATCGTTTATATCTAATATTAATGTGAAATTACAAAAACTGATCAAAAATGGATTGAGTGATAAAAACATAATCTCATTATACATTAAACGAAATTAAAAGGACATTATTACTATATAAATAATTTATATTAAAAACAATTTTTTAATTGAAATGTAGTATTTTTCACTATTCATTAAAATATGAATTTAATTAGAAAAAATACAGAAAACTCATGAAAATACAATTTTATATACCAATTACAATTAATAAGTTTATTTTTATCAAATATAACATATATAATTTTCAATTTATATATTTAAAATTGGTTCTCCATCAAATGGTGAGAAAACTATATTTTCTTAAAAAACATGTTTTATTCAAAAAAAATTAATCTCTTCTTAAGTCATGTATTTAAAACATATAAGATGAAATTTAAAAATTAAATTCAATATATTTCATATATATTTTATTAATAAAATCCATCTTGTGTGATTTTTTTATTTCATAAACTCACATATTTTCATTTAAATAGTTTTTTAGAAAAACACATCCTTTATATTCAACTGGTTTTCATTTAATTTCCTAATTAATATGGTAAGGAATAAATCATTAAATAAAATGTTTAAACTATATTTTCATAATTCACTTAATAATTTTCATTACAACATTATAATGTATATTTAAAAAATATCATAATAATATTAAGTTGTTCATTTACGCTAAATGTTCCCTGATAGGTATGCTATCAAACATATTGTTACCATTTAAAAACTCAGGATGTTACATCCGAAGCACATTTGGAATAGCCAATCCCGGCTTAAATTTCCAAAAAACATAACTAACATCATCATAAAATCACTATTTGAAATGTTACCAACACAAGGAATCAATTTTGTTCAGACCAAAAGGAGTTACTAAAAGGGGAGGTAACATCCATCAACAAGAAATTTAGGTTTAATTCCCTATCCACCCCCTAAATTATTATTATGTAATTATTATATAATAAAATATGTATAATAAATATATTGAGATTTTATTTTTAGGGTATAAGAAACACTCTATGAAAATTCCATCAAATGGGATATACAATCATCATTCTTGTGTATGGAAGGCTACTAACTCGCGAACTGATGTCGTTTGTTCATCCATTACCACAATTAAAGGATGGAAATAATGATAAAATTTATATTTTTTATGATATATATATATATGATATTTACTATTTATTTATGATTATTTAATTGTTATATAAATCATAACTTTATTCATTCCATTTTTTTGAAATATGATGACTTTGTTTTGTATACATGTGGATTATTGCCCCCTCAAAGCGATGTGATTCATTCACAGTTTACATGGAATGTGTTAAGTGTTGGTTTAGTAAATAATTATTATATATATCTATTAAATAAGTCTTATATTTTAGTGAAAAAATATATATATACATATATTGAATTTACATTCATTCTTTTTAATACGCTATGAAATTGAAACAACGGTCATGAGTACCTAAGACCTACCATCTTCATGAACATTGAATTTTATTTATAATTTATATATTTTATAGATTATTATATATATATATACATAATATATATTATATTTATATATTGTTTTAAATTATTTAAATATTTAAATCATAATCTAATAAATATGATGAGGAATGACAAGTAAAAACATATATGAAAGACAAAGAAGTTATTTGCTGAAATGTAACATTAAAATGAAATAGTTAATAAAAAATTAATACGATTCATAATGAAATAATAATTGGTATGATATATAATAATAGGGATCCTTGGTAGATTTATAATAAACATGTATTTATTATATATTTGAATTGAACATGTATGAAGAAATTAAAGACTTGTTGTAATTGTCTTCTAGTTTCACTTATATTTTTGTGAGACATATGCCATATTCACCACTCATTTATTTTATGTGGGCTATATACTAACCATGAAGGCATTATATTATTATTTTATTTAAATTTATTATTTTTTAAATATCTATTTGTTGATATTTCTTTCATTGGGATTAAGGTTCGAACATTACCTAATTGGTAAGGAAATGTTGTCTCAATTTTCCTTCATTAAGACACATTTTATTCAAATATATTCTTTTATAAGGTGTATATACTACTCTTTAACATGTACTATCGTGAATTTCCATGTTTTCATGACATTTTAAAATTCATTTAATGATATTCTCTTAGGGGGTTATGGTTCAATGTTACCAATGTTGTAAAAGTTTATTGATATATTGTCATCATTTATTTGGATTATATATGATTATGATTCCATTTATGAAATAAAATGACCCATATATAAATACCCCTCATGATTTTTCTACTACATTAGTTATTCAAGATATATTCATATTATTGGTCCATTTTCAAACTATTTATTAATTATGGTAATTAAGGGAATGTTTTAAATATTATCTTATATTATTTTTATTTTATTTCATAATTTTGTTTTCCTTAAATAAAATTATCTAAAAATGTTTTGATAAAATGTTATACAATTTCTGTGTGATTTTTTAATAAGTACCAATGTTTTTCCTTTTTAAAAATTGTTTTATAAGTAATATTCTTGTTTTATGGTGATCAAGGAAATTTTCAATTGCAACCCTCACTTTGCATATATAAACATTTTATAAGATTTTATAAAAACTTAATAAATTATACAAATAGACTCTCGAAGACCTTATTAGTTTGGAGCCTTTAAAAACATGTTGAAATTAACACTATTAGAAAATTGAGCTACACTATCTTCCGATAGGTTCTTCTTCACTTGAAAACTTATTAGACCCATCAAAAATAATAAATATCTTCATAAACTTAGGGAAAGAATACATGAAATTGGGTGGGATCAAATTCTTAGTAAGGGTAAACAAGGGAGAAATGTAAGAAAGAAGATGAGAATAAGGGTATGAGAATGTGATCATAATATTAAAATATCATTCCTAGTGTATATAAGAACATAAAAATGAATCATGTCTCATATCATGGATGTTTATAAGACATGAATCATAATTAATATAAAACATAAAATATAGACGATTAATATAAGAAGAAAAAATAGAATTTTAGAAAACACATATGAATATAGTAGGATTTATATATTACCCTAGTAATTGATGAAACGACTATATTAATAGTATAGCTTCACTCCACATACTATATTTCTAGTCATGGTTCACTCCCATGGACATATTTGATGAACGAGTTCACTCCTCATACCATCTTGATATTCATGGTTCACTCCCATGGACATCTTAGAAGTAATAGTTCAATAGTCATAACATATGCGTAGTCATGGTTCACTCCCATGTCTATATTAATAGTCTAGGTTTACTCCAATTTAAATCTTAGTCTATATCATGATATATAAATCCTTACACAATGAATTTGAGGGAGATATAGGTATCGTTGATATTAAAATTTTCTTTCAATAAGGCTCTTTTAAGGGAAATGTGGGAAAACATGTACATGAAGTCAAAATAACATCATACCTCAAATGGGTAAGCCTAGTTATTCCATATAAAATAAATATATTTTTAATGAATATCATTTTATAATTTCCATTGAATATATTTTTCCTCTAAGTCTTGATATTCCATGATAATCTCCTCAAATTGGATGTGAGTTTCAAAAGAATATATCTAGTGGAAGATAAATGGATACCCCTAAGCCTATCACTGAGACTTTGTCCTCTAAGGGCACTTTATACAAATAGTAATTTAGTATAGACACTCCTTTGGAATAGGGTGAACATTCAAATAAGGACAAGACATGTCTCATTTATCCTTCAAATAATTCCAATGACCATAAAATGGTGATTTAACCCCTTATTGAGGAACATGAGAAGAACCTTAATGTCAGTGAATCTAAAAATAAGGATAAAAATGATTCTTTTGATACTAAAAGCTCTTATCCAGAGGCTGAAGATCACCCTAGTCAGATTAAAGAAACCTATTTAAGTTCAAGAGCTAGAAAAGGAAAAAAACCTACGGTTGAAGTTGATGGATTCATCACCCCCAATCCTAGAAAAACTAGAAAGCATAGAGAGTATTCCCAGATAGAAAGAACTATTATTAAAAGGTATATGTCTCATTCCAAGATGGAAAATTCTGACCCTCTAGCGCCCCCGTTACTAGATAATGCTCGTTCATATCCTATACTTGTAGAATAATAAACTACCTCCTCTCAATCATCTGACTCAGATTGCTCTGAGAGTGTTCCGGAAAATGACACTCCTTATATTTATGCTTTCCAAATTGATAAGAATGTGGATATCATTGGGGAACTCTGAGCATGGATGGATGATAATGACATAAATGCATTCTTAAAATACAAGAATGGGAAAATGACGACTGACAACAACTTAGAAATTATTAATAGAATGTTCCTTAGTGTGGTGGAAGAATTTAATACAAATCCTCATTTTGATTTCAATTTTATTCCTTGGTAATAATAGTTGTTTCCAAGCAACCCTTTATGATTTGATGTTCTGACTTTGACATGCATCTATCATTCTGTGACTTTGAGGACGCTTTTCAGTTTCAATCTCTATTTTCGATCGTATGTCATGGTATATTTTATTCATATATTGAAATTTGTTGGTTTCCTTTTTGTTTATCATTTATCAGACTTCCTAGGGTCTTTTAGAGACATATGGATAATTTTTGTTGGTCTAACTTTTGGATCACATTTTAATGGTCAATGCTACTATTTTTCTTACTAGTGGATGTTGATGTGGCTCAGCAACATGAAGCAGATTCTACATGACTCCTCAGGTTTGATCTGCTTGGATGGCTGGGAGTTGATTGGTTATGGAGAATTCTATCTATATCTTATTGTGGTTTAATTACCAATGCAATTCTTCAGTCTCTTGGTTTATACTTCTCTTGTGTATGAAGCATCTTCAGTGGTTTCATATTCTGATGAGGGGTGTGAATGTGGTCATTTTTGTCAGCAATATTTCTGTGTATTTCTAGAGTTTTCAGAACCCCTTTTTTGTTCCACTGATTTAATTCATTCTACTGTAAAGTTGAGCTTTAATGGTCTCTTTATGGAAAATAATAATTCCCTCATTAAACAAAGAGCAGGTCTGGAAAATCCTTTTTTCTCCTCAATTCTTTATTTTCTAACCTAAATTATCTCTACAACTTGGTGGTGGTGTATTCTTATTATACCTTGTGTTTCTATTTTAACATTTTTATTTAGTAAATTCTTGAGGTAGGGACTAGTTTTCCAATTCATGTCCCATTCAAAAGAAATATGAATGTATTCTTTTGATTTTTTTTCTTATATGGTCATGAGTAACATCAAAAAATGTATTCTAAGATGGTAAAAAACATGGAAAGATATTTTGAAAATGGATCTTGAGGCAAATATCATTTCTTATTTGAATTTTTTTTAAAACATAAAACCTCCAAGAAACCTTTTTTCTTTTAATATTCATTGAAAACATATAAAGTGGTCTTGACATCATTTTTAAAAACGTTTTCCCTAAAAAATGATAAAAGGATGCTGAATTTTTTTAAAACCATTCTATAGGAAACTTGATAGAATAATCTTGGAAATGTTTTTAAAACCATATACTTAGAAACCTAATAAAACAAGTTTAATTAAATTTTGAAAACCATTTTCCATTAAAACTTATAAAGGATTTCTAAAACCAGTTTGAAAACGATTTTCCTTCAAAACATATAAAAGAAGGTTTAAAATAATTTCAAACCCAATTTCTTTGAAAATAAATATTAAAACATATAAATAAATCATTTAAAAGAATAAAAAGTTTTAAAAAATCTTTTTTATTTGAAAATTATCTTCAAGGATAACATGAAAACATTTTTTGAAAGTATTGTTTTCAAAATAATATATATGTCCTACCGAAGAGAGAAATACTATCTGATTTTTCTTAAAAAATCAATATTTATATTATGGTTCAATGAGTGGAAAATGGTACACATACATTTATATGTCTTGATTAAACAAAGGATAATTGAATGCATGATTTTTCTGTAGATATGTATCATATTTTTTCATCAATGGAAGCATAATAATTAATAATATTTAAAAGAGATGATATTGTTTCAATAAACTCTTACACGTGTTTACTTGGGATCATACTCTGCATGTAAGAAAGGGGATATACATGTTGCTAAAAAATGCAATACAAATAATTTTATTCATGATATAACTTTTCAAATGTAATTAAATAAACCTCAAAAATAATATAGGTGCATAACAAAATATATGTCTGAAAGAAAACAAATTATGACAATACTATCTGACCGATTAGGTATTTTTTGAAACATTAATCCCATGAAATAAATATCATAGAATGGATATTTTAATACCCATAAATTTTATTTTAATAATGATATTATACATTCATTGAAGGTATACACACCATAAAAAAGGAAAGGGTGGTGAATAGATCACTTATTCCAAAGAAAAAAAATGTGAGATGAAATTCCACTATATTATGTCTTGGCTATCAACAAACACTTGAAACATATGTATAATAAGTATATTTTTATTATAAATATGTCTCTTAACCATAATATTATACCTAATTCCATATATGGTTATATTATTTCTTTATATTACATGTGTGTTAATTCATTTATGTTAAGGTTACGCTTTGGGTAATGTTCGCTCGGTTCATCGCCTGTGTCTTAATTTTTTATATACTTGTTCTTTATACTGGTTTCATTATTTATGAAACTTAATACATGATATAAATATCATATATATTTATTAAATTAATTTTATAATAACCAATTTAATATATAATTAACAAATGTAATACACTATTTAGGATGAAAGTAAGCTGTACGTATACATGTACAAATTTTCTGTTTTTACTATATTATTCCAAGAACAAATGAATATAAAATATATGTATATGTACTTATATAATATCATTAAATTATAATTATAATTTAATTGTTATATATATAATATAATAACACAAAATTCATCCTTAATACATTCTATTTAGTGTGTGAACGAATAACATCTCTTTGATGGAGCAGTAGTCCACACATCGGCAGAAAAAATTATCAGATTAACAAAAAATTGAATATATAAAGGGATGTGTTATAAAATAATAATATAATATTAAAGAAATTAAAAATATCATATATATTATATATAAATAGAATTTCCATCCAAATTCCCACTATGATTTTACTAAATGAAAAATGAACAATCATTATTTTGTGAGGTGGTAGTTTTCTAGACACATTAATAGTTTGTCTATTACCCATTAGATATATGTGTGTCTAAGCGAAGGTAGAAACATTATCATAATTACATATTATTATATTGAAGATATTGTTGTTTTTGTATAATAATATAATATGTAGATTTTAGGGGATAGAGGAAGAAAGTAATAGAAAGGAGCATAAGGGAGGGTGTTACCTCTTAATAGTGTAAATCGTTTTTATTTTCATCAAAGGGATTACATGGAAGGATTTATGGCCAAATGGAGTTCTCAATGAAGAATTGATGTTTTTTTGGGAAATTTATTGGGATTATATTTTCTATAGCTATGTGATTTTATAATTTTAAAGAATATGGAGAGGTGGTGGCCTTTTATAGTGGTTGGAAAAGACACACTTGGAATTTTTGAAAACAAGTTAGGTGTACCCCTATTTTTAAATAACAGAAGTCATACCAAACAAAGAAAAAGTAAATAATAAAAGTTTTACAGCAAAAATATGGCCAATAATTATGTTTTAGACATGTACAGAAGTCATTTGGTCTTTTAATATTATTCTTTATTCCCATAATATGTTTAATATTTCTTTAATCGATGTAATTAATATTAATTACATTCACTAATGCCTTTGGTAAAAAATTAAGATGAAATTATTAGAATAGATAAATTATTTCCATTTTAAATATGGAGTTTATTTTTTCAAATTCCAAACATAGGAGTTGCATTAAATAATTTAAAATGAATCCCATAGACGGATGCCAATGTGTGTTTTTAATATAAACACAACAGAATTTTTGAAATGTTTTTATCGTAAATTTCAAAATGAAATTGACTAAAATGACCTAAATTGGATTAATTGTTAAAAATAGTATCTAATAAAATATTTAATCAAATTTGAAATATAATATATTGTCATTTAGAAATTTTATATTTATAATATTTCCAAAATTTAGATCTCAATGGGTTCTCCATTTAAAGGCAGTAAAATTTCCTTTATTAAAATATAGGTTTTTAGGCATATAATTGAGTTTATTGTTATCTTATCTCTATAAAATATGCTGAATGAATATAAAAAACTATTGACTTAATATATAACATATATATTACAGTATGATCACTCTATAATTGTAATTATTTTAATTTATTTGGGTAAAACAGCTTTTTGGCCATACAAATAATAATATTTTCCTTTATATTCAACCGGTTTTCATATTCATTTATAATAAATTAGTAACCTATGAATTCATAATTTTTAAAACATATATTTTCATAAATTAGTATATAATATTCATAAACTGTAATTTAATCTCTTGTTTATATCTTATTATGTTAAATAATATCATTTTATTAATATATAATTGTTTGGTAAAACACTACCTTATGTGTTATGCAAGCAATCAAAAAAAGTTATTGTTGCATGTAATGTAATATAAAATTGGAGTTGTGTGTTCTAAAAGAAAATACAAGTGATTCATGTAATAAAAGATGAAAATTAATATTCTTATAAGAGAAGAAAATTTTATTTATATTATATGAATATATTTAATAAAAGACTATATATTGTCTTCTGTGAAACAGAATATAAATAAATTTTGCAAAAAAATCACAAAATCTCGGGGTGTTATATTCTACCACTGTTAAAATGATTTTTAACCTTGAAATTCGTATGAGTTATCAGAGGATTAATATATGAATTATTCATTTATAGAAACCCACATCATAAAAATTTGTACTATAACTTTTAATAATAGTGGAATGATGGAACAATAACAGTTTCCCAACGTTGCACATAACAACATTTACAAATAAGGGAACAAAAGAGAAGTGAAATCATGGACATGGAAGAGAAATATATCTTTTAGGTTCTTATTGAGACTAATAAATATAATTTTTCAACATAAGTGGGTGATCACAAAACCATACATCTGTGATGATATAAGTGATCATATGATTCATCAGAAATAAAGATGATAGGATAACTATTTTTCAATATCCATTTTATTTGATTTGGGAAATTATTCTTCTATCTAGGAACATAAAAAATATACATAATTTATTTTGTTTCTCTTCATATGTACAATCCGACCATTTGGTTTCTTGGAGATCAATTCCCACAACATATTTTACTCAAAGTATGGGAGGTGAACATTTCATTCCTAAATCACTAACTGATCAAGAAAACAATGATATTCTATCCCATTTTTCCTTAGTTATCATCAAAACCAATTTGTTATAATTGGTAATAAAATTTGAATAAATCATCATGTCGTGAGATAATATTTTATTATTACATGCATCATAAAAATATTAAATTAATCTCTCCATAAATAGATAACCTAATACCCCATCCAAAATATAAAAATTCAAAACATTAGAAATAAGGGAAAAAAATTTCATAACAGATTATAATTGATCCCCCATATATTACTAAGTAGCTCTTGGTTGTAACATTCCAATCATAAATCCTCTTGAAACATGGAAATAAACTGAATTACAATAAATCAATTCAGAAGACATGTATTCTTCATTTTTCAAAAGGTTATTGGATATCTTCCTTAAATCCATAGTGATGTAAAACTGATCTATGATGACATAGATCACCATTTATAAAAATCCTTATTTGGTTATAAGGTTATTGATACTGTCCAATTTATTTTATTCAGTTTGATCATCTCTTTATCATTGCTAAATACAATTTTCTCAACATATTGATCACATTATGGATTTACTTCCCTAAATAAAATTTTCATTTTTCTATGCCTTCGTCACCATTAATAATATTCTTTTCATTTCTTGATGAAAACTATACTGAAAATAATTATATATTTGATGATACATAAAAAATAATCTTTGAATTCCAAAACATAAATACATCATTGATCCGAACTTATTATTAAACTATTACTCATGTTTCATCAACTCATTCCTTAATACCTTTTCCAATATTGTGAAATATGAATATTTTTATAAGATTACACAACCTCACTCTAACCATGATTCTTATTTTTAATATAAATAATACTATAAGAACATCACATACTTCTCACATGTAATTGGCAACCCTTTTATCTTCATTTGTATAATCAATACACTTACCACCATCCTAGTTCACTTTATGAGATTTATAATTTGGAAATAAATTATCATAATTACCATAGATTCCTAATTTGAATCATTAAATGTTAAACATGTTTTTTTCAGTTCTCACTATTGACTGAAATTGGAAAGTATAATTTGAGCAACACATATCATAGTTAGAAAACATGTAATCAAGAAAAATAATTACTCATATGATTTGTAAATTATAAATCCATACTTAAAATATGAAACCTCATGTTTATGATAGGTTATTCATAAAAAAATTATATTTAAATACATCAATAATGTTAGTGATGGGTTTTTTAATTTCCAAAGTATATCCCTCAGGAGTGTCTAACTAGGTGTGCAATAAGGTCTATTGTCGTGTACCAGATTGCCCAGAGTCCGGCCCAATAATCCTTTTCAAGGTAACTACTCCTAGGTACGTCCGTGATTGGTCCACATCAACATATAGTATCCAAGAATTGATTTATTTCTAGGAAAACACCTACTATACCCATTACCAAAATTCTAAGACATTTTCATATACTTGTCTTTATCTTTAGACATATACAAAGACATATCATTAGGGTTCTTAGTAATGTTTTATCATTTTATATCAAAAGGATAACTAAACCATTTCACTAATACCAACTATATAGAGCCTATATTTTAATAAATTAATATTACATAACTACTATGAAATACATAAAACAATATATAAACACATGCCCAAAGAGCCTATTAGTCTACCGGATTTGGAAACATAGAAACCTGAAAACTGATACATATATGAGATACACTATAACCCAAAATTTTCATCTTGACTAGAAATCTTCTTAGACACATCAGACATAGTAAATATATTTATATCCCAAGGGAATGGAAATATAAAAATGGGTGAGATCATATTCTTAGTAAGGGTAAATAATGGATACATGTAATCATAAACTAGTGTATAGATGTATGAGAACGTGATCATAACATTAAATGATCATACCCTACATATCATAGATCATAAAAATGAATAATCCAAAAAATAATTGTAGTTCATAATAAGTGAATCACAAGGGAATAAAAAACATAATCCTTGAAAGCATATCATGGATATAATCATAGAATTTCGTAAAACACATAATAATATAGTTGTATTTCCATTAAAGCCAAGGAATCGATTATAAGTAAATCATGATAGTATGTGTTCACTTCAAATATCATATTAGTAGTAATGGTTTACTCACATGGCCATCATAGTAGCATGAGTTCACTCCTCAGTCTATATTTTTTCCATAGTTCACTCTCTCAGCAATCTTAGTAGCATGAGTTTACACCTCATACCATCTTAGAAGTCATGTATCACTCCCATAGTAATCATATTAGTAAAGTTTTACTCTAAATACCATTTTAGTCAATATCATGAGATATAAATCTTTACCCAATGCATTGGATGGAGATATAGGTCCCACCCATCATAGAATGAAATCATAAATACATGTGCCACAAAATAATAATAAACCATATCATAACCCATTAAATGAAATGTTTATCATTATAATATCATCTAATAAAAAAATATATAAGAGATATATGTTTCAAAATCATTTCATCAAATCATAAACCATGAAAAAAAGTTGGTGTCAAAATCATACAACCTGTGGAAGAGAAACAAGTTTCATAAGCATCACTCCATCAAAACATAAACCATTCAAATAAGAATATGAATTTAACCATGGGATAATTTATTATATTTCCATGAGTATCATCAATGGAAGTCAAATTATATTTTAAATTACATGGAATGATATTTAGAAACCATTTCTTAGTGAATATATCCTTTATTCTTTGAAAAATATTTTAAGTACATAAACAATTTATGAAACGATTTTCATTGAACTTGGATTCCAAAATTTCAAATAAGTATTGAAATATTTTTATAATAACATAGACATGATAATATATGTATAAATAATTTATGATTTTTTTTCTTGAATATAAAATATTTATTATTTTTCTGAGAATGGAGTGGATGATTATTACTATGTCAGATATTTATTTTGGTCACATTAAAGTGATTTTCAATTCACATAGAGAAAGAACTCATGTATTTTATGGGGAGTGGGATACTTAATGAAGTATATTTGGAACTATTCATAAGAATATTAAAAACATATCTTATTTTCTCAACTAATTTTCATTATAAATTTTAATGTGACTATGAGGGTGAATATCTTAATATAGTGGATAAATATCCTAAGGTATTTGAAAATAGTTGCTCTTTGATTCCACCCAAGAGAAGATTAAATATTTTAAATGATCTAATTCCTAGGTTTTTTTTCACCCTATTATGAAATGATCCAAAAATAATTAATGGAGTTTAATATTTAGGTTGAATATATTTATGTCAATATTTGTATTCACAAAAGTGTGTCATAATGTGTTTCTCTAGTGATGTTCACAAAATATTCCAGTGATAATTTATGACCTTTCATTGTCTATAAAAATTTGAGTCACTTGAATTTGAAATGAATACACATTTTCATATATTTATTATATTTTTAACATATTTAAAGAATCTAGTAGATTTTCAAAATTTACCTAATTCTAGGGATCCAAAAATTAAGGTTAATGAGGTGAGAATTCATAAGACAACCATTAGAACATAGAATGATAATTTATAATATTTTTTAATTCCATTAAGGATTATAAAAGTTCCCAATATATATATATACATGATGAAAAATATATTATATATATATATATATATATATTTCATTTTATTTATGGATAATTGTTTTGTTTGATTTAATTCAAAATGAAATAAAAATATATTATTGTTAATGAACACCACAAGGATCATCATCTGTATTCTAGGATATCTATTTTCTAATTATGAAATTGATAATATAAATTTCAAGGAAACTTGGTTTCTTGTAATGGAATATTAGTTATTTCCTAGATATTTAAAATTCATTGTGTCTTAAAAAATAAGAAATCAATTCTCTAAAATTATATGATTCTTATGATTAGTAATATATTATTGAATTATTGTTCATGATATCTAAATAGTATAATGACTCTTGATTTCATTATCTTGTAATGAGGAAAAATATTAGTATAGTTAGTATTATAAAATTTATTTTCATATAATTAATATATTACTTAAATCAATCCCCGTATGTATTTTAATGAATCAGGTATGATCTTTACATTTTTTTGTGATGCCTTAGGCATGGGTTTTGGATACATTATTAGAAAACATAATCATGTGGCTTCATATGGATATCACTAATTATGACCACAATATAAGAATACTCTTACTCATTACCTGGATATTTCATGTTTTTTCATTCCTTGACAAGAAAGAAGCATTATCATGTTTTGAGAAAAGATCTATTTATATAGATTATAAAAACATGTTATATATATATATGTATATATTGAAAATGAATCCACGGAAAATATGATGGGTTGTGAATTAAAATAACTTTGATTTTATTTTTTTTATTCTAGTATGTTTGATCTTATGACAAACAAATTATAAAAAAAATTCCATTCAATGTGTGAAGGAATCTAACGATTGATGGAAATTAAACATATTTTTCCTAAAATGGAATCTAAGGATGGGGGAAGATATGGATTAGACGATAAAATAAAATTTTGATTCCATTCCATACATTAATGTAAAATTAAATAAAAATTTGTTTTATAATTTTAATGTGAATGTATAGGGAAACTCTAAAATAATGGTGAGACCACTGGGTAACAATCTAAGAATTCTAATTGTGTTTTGTATATGATGAAAGGAATGTTAATTTTTTTTTTCAAGAAGGGTGTTGGTGACTAATTATTATTATTCTATATAGGAAGTATATCTAGGAAATAAAAAGACATACCAATAAATAAAGCTATGATTTTGGTGTCCATGAATGAAATGATAGGTTACTAAATGTGTTTATCCTTACCTTAATAGTTATCAAGTAATGGTATAACACACGAACTTGTTCACATGTTGAACCCTTATGTTATTATTTCATAGAATTTTTATGTGGTATCCATGTAATTTACTATTGGATTAACGCTCTTAGCATGTGAGAATAATTACATAATTCTTATTATTAAAAAAATTTCAAAATCAGATCATTTTCTCGGATTATGGAATGTTCCAAAGTAGCAGATTTGACAATGTTACATATTCATGATACTTTTAATGTCCATAGAGATTTCATCAAAATTTTCTTTTCTAATTGATACCCATTCATTATTTTTCAATTACACAGTGGTATTAAATAATTTTTTGGAATTAAACTGAATACAAGAATAAAATGGAAGAATTATCAAAATAATGTACACAAACACTAGAAATTATAATTCATGTTTCTGTAATTGGATTTTATAGGATCATGGTAAAATAATTTCTCATTAGCTGAATTTATAAATAATAGTAGTTATGAATTTAAAATCAATATTGATATTTTGGAATATATTTATTATTGAATTTTTTCTCCAATTGATTTTATTAGAATTTATTTGAACTACAGTTTTAGGGATGACAATTATTCATGAAACAATGGATAAAATTAAAATAATTGTAAAGATATTGGTTAATATTCAATGATGAAATAATTATTATTGATGGATTTCTCTAGAATTCATGGTGTCTGGTTAATTATTTATTATTATTTTTAACTATTATGGGATATATAAAGATTTGAAAATTTGTAATGTTTATGCGAAGATATGTGGTTCCATTTTAATATTTAGGGAGACTTTATGATGTAACCCATATTCTGAAATTGAGTAAACAGTTTACAAATATCCAAAATGAATTCCATGTATCCCAATATGTGAAATATCCTCCAAACCATTATAATATCCTAAATTTTAAGGATATAGATTTGGAAATTGATAACATGTATGCAGACCAATGTAATAAAATATTAACTCATCAAGGTAAGAAGATATTAGGGAAGTAAATTACTCTCATATGTGTAAATTCTTTACATGGTAAGGATCAATGTGAAACTAGGGAATAAAATCCATGAATAAGGATCAAAATCCAACATGTTTTCATTATATAGAGTTTTAACTACATTATGGGGGAAATTAATGGTGTTGAAATGAGAATTGTAACTCTTATTATGTCGCTGGAATATTATTATTATATTCAGAACATGTTCCATGTTGTTTTAATTATATTTAGTCAAAAATAAATATTTTTAGTTTTTTAATAATGTACATGACCAGATTATATGAGTTGGAAAAGGTGTATATCTAAAATACCATCTCGTGAAAATTTCATTCTTTGGTTCATGGCTAGGGTAATTAGGAATAATTAAAATAAATCATTTTAAACCCTTAATAATTTTTAATTTTGTAGTCTAGATTACCAGATCCTTATTCTTAATTCAATTAGACCACTCAACAAAGGGCTATCCCAAATATTTTTTTCATCATGTCCATCACCAATCTTATTGATTCAATCTTTTCTCTTGAAGGATCTTGTGGTAAGGTAATCTTCTCTTATATCATCTCACCTCCATCCTCTCATATCAATTTAATGAACCCTAACTGACAATTGTTGGTTTAATTATTGACTTAATGTTTATGTAATTTGGGTTTTTAATTTTAGGGTGTATTATCCTTTCTCGAGGCCCAATATACTATTTTCATTTATTTTAACACAAAATTAATAAATTTGGGTTTTTGGTTCTATTTCTTTGACATACAATTGATATATAGGTATCACCATTTCTCTAATTCTATATATTATTTCCTAAAAAATTATTTAAATACTTGTTAGTGTTTTTCATAGAAGTTTCTATTTGAATGATTTTGCTGGAGTGCATTATATTTTAAATCTTTTTGTTAAAGAATGTGTGTGATATTTTTGAATATTTGATGGTTTTATAATATAGATAATAAATGTTTATTATGGTTTTATAATTCAATTTAGGTTTTTTTGATCTTATGATGCATTAGTGTAGTTGTAAATTCGTTTTCAAATGGAAATAAAGTACTTTTTGACTTGTTAATTCATTTTTTGATTGGATTGAAATTGAGTTTTTTATCTAAGTAAACTAAATGTTATATTTATTTTTTATAAATTATTAGATAAATATTTTTTATATAAATAGTTGATTTTGTTTTTTATTGAAGGAACAATTTGTGACTCTTGTAATGAAATATATTTTTATAAGAATGTTATGATTTTAGGGTTTATTTTAGAGTTATATAGTTTAAAACCTCATAGATTCATACTAGAGTTTAATGTGGTTAATAATAGAGGTAATGAATGGTTAATTCTATTATTGTTGATCACTCCATAATTATGTGTAGGGAATAATGTATAAAATTACACATTATACATTCGATACCCTATATTTTAGAATGTTTTTCCGATCAATAATTTCCATTTATTTTAAAATTTATATACTTGTTACATACACATAACATATTTAAAATGAATAACGAATACCTGCATAAATACGAATATTTCAATATAAAATTAAATATAAATAATCATTTAAAGAAACCCATGTAAAACATAATTATGAATGTTTTAATAGGATAATAAATATAAATAAATATAAATAAATATAAATAATTAATAATTTAAATATGGTTACATGTGGTCTCACGTGAAAATCATAAGGGAAATATATGTATTGAAATAATAGATAATATTAGAGATATTATTTACATTTTGATGAATGGAATATGTTCAATGTTTTTAAAGAATTATATAAGGATATTTATACAAATGTAAAATGGGAATGTGATTTTTATATAGTCACCCAGTATATAAGTAGTTGATGGGTATATTAATGTTTTTAAAAAATAACCATAAGTAATATATGAATGAAAAATAACTTATTATTAATTTTTTTGACATATATAAATAAGTGTATATCATCCAACAAATAGTGATGAAATTTTAGGAAATAAAAACATAATCATTAATTATCCAAGAAATAAATTTTATTTAAAAAGTATATATATTTTATAAATATCATGTGTTTTATTTAATAGTTAATTTCTAATATTTTGTGTGTCAAATTTAATAAAATTTATTTAATAGTTATAATTATAATTAAAAACCTATTCATGAGGGAAAATATATTTTTTATTGAAAAATAAGTTAGCATAGTGAATAATTAAATATGTCAGTAAATAGTTAATGTAATAAAATACCTTATATAATAAAACTATTTTATAAATTTATAAAAAATAAATATACATCATAATAGTTCAGAAAATGATGCCCCAATTTTGGTTTTTTTTTCAATTTATTTTACACCATTCCTTGAAATTTATTTTTCTTATATTTTAATCAATTGGAATTTTCAAAAAAGCCTCACAGTCTTATCAATGATGGAATTGCGACATCATATCATAACAAGTCCAATATATGAGGGTGAAATACCAAAGAAACTAAAGTGATATCTATGATCAATAGATATTGGTGACTAGTATTGAGGGATTAAGTATATCTATTTTGGATCAATTTACCCTCGAATGGTCCATCACATCAAAAATACCGGAATAAGCATATCATTAAAAAAATTAGTAGAAAAAAATGACAATAAAATGATCAGATATACCAATTAAATATAACAACAATATTTATATAATTCATACATCTAAAAAATGAACATAATACAAAAATCACGTACTAAATTATGAGAAAGTCAACTATTATGTATATAAAATTATAGTATCAAAATCCATTTCACAAGACTCTAATAGATATCTATACATCTATATGATATCTCTTTAAATCATATTTCTTTTATTAAACCATAATTAATTTACATAAAAAATAATTTATATAAATTTTATGAACATAATGTGTACACATACAGGGACTGAAAATAAATTCATAAATACAAACCACTTCGGACTTGTATATCCATGAGATTTTTATATGATCATATGTGATAAGTGTAAATAATTTACATGACTTAAAACATGATTTTTAGAAATTTAGTAAAGGTGTTAGCTACTAAAAATAACACCTAAAATATCTCATACCAACTTCATCCAATGTTAGTAAAATCTATGATATCAATCATGGAACCACATAACCAAACACATTGATAATATCCATAAAATAGTAAACACATAATATCTAATAAATACTTGGCCCAATATTATAACTATCCAATCCCGTGTGTAAATAAATTAATATCTTTTATCATATTATAATCCTAGGATTCATCTAAGTGGCATACTTCAGGAAACTTTTATTAAATAATAGTTATGAAAACCAATTCAAAAATTGACATTATATTAAAAAAACATATCACAATTCAATCACTAATTATCCCCCATGAATAACTAAATAACATTAAAAAATAAATTCATGAAACCAAAATTCATTTCCGAACCCACTTTTTTACAATAATACTTATTCTTTAGAAAGCACAATTCATATAAAAATAATCATTTCAAATTACTTTAACCAATTTTTAAATAAAAATATTTTTATATAATAATTTATAATATTATTAATCACTTTAAATCATCATAAATGATGTTTCATCAACTTTACATAACATTATATAACAATATTTTTTGTTAAAAAATAAAAAAATAGAGAAATAATTATTTTATTTTATTAGAGGCATTTAACCCATTTCTATTTAAATATCTAAATTAAAAAACACATTTTTATAGTATTTTAATTCAAACCAATTTATACATAAGATCATGTAAATATTTCAAAATAATTTACTAAAATATACACATTCATTACATGAAATTTATAATAGGTAATATCACTTTTACCCATCAAATCAAGAATAAAACATTATTTGCAACAATCACATTCTTGTCTTTAAATCAACCAATTATGTTTTCATCAATTAAAATCATCTTTCATCACAATTATCTTTAAAAAATAATTTTCAATATTTAAATTCATATTGTCATTACAAGAATATATCCACCATGTATATAAAATAATTTACAATTCATAAAAAGTTATTAGAAATTATTGAAAACATTTCTTATAACACATTAGCAAATAAAAATTATAAAATAACTAGAATTAGATATATTTTTTTTATAAAATCCCTTAATTAAAATAAAAAAGAGTTTCATAGGTCACCAAACACAAATTATGAAAATAGTCAACAATAAGAGTGAAATATTATTTTTAACTAAAATAAAATGAATCAAAATCATTTCCAAACTAAATGTATATAGAGATAATAAGAGAATGAAAATATACATAACATGGTACTTATGTTTAAAAATATTGATATCTTAATGATATTACTATGATGAATCATAAATATCAAAAAAAAAATTCAACTTTCTTCCTACAAATGATAAATAAATTACTGATTGGTGGTAAAGAGCTAAAAAGAGAGAATAATGAAGAAGAAATTCATTATACCTTCCCCATAAAATGGATAAGCCCTTATTTAATACGAAATCCATGATACGAACATTATTTAAGTTCATGTGCTTAATAAATATTGCATGTACTAGGAACCTGATAACCAGAACAATTCAACTCATTATAAACTGACCACTTACTTTCTAGTCATCATTCACTTGATTCCATTTCTTGAGGTGCCTACTCTTTACCCGTCTACCGAGTCCCAGGTCTCTAACAACCGGGTAATAAATGAAATCTATTAATGTTTTATATAACGGAAAAACCCATTCTACTCATTATTCCCCTTGATTCATATCTAAATGTTAAAATTTACTAAAAAAATACAAAAATGTATTCTAGAACATAAAAAAATAAATAAATAAATGTTCCTCAAATCCCAAGATTTTTAAAATATCCCTACCACAAGAATTGTAATTCTCAACATTCATTATTGAGAATCTCTTATGAAAATTTATAACCTCTAGGATATTATATCCTCCTACGTTTACCATGAATCCTCTCACACAAATATCTACTACAAAAAACATGTACTATTTGTATAAATTTATAACATATGGTTTTCCCCAAGATCAATAAAACACATAGATCATTCCACAACATATTCATCTAAACCTAACTCCAAATCATTGCATTGATTCAGATGTGGTGTATTTATTTTATATGTCTACAGTTGTGAAACATGAAAATAAATAATTTGAAATTAGATACATTGAATGTAATGAGAAACATTAATAAACATTACAAACACTTTTCAGAATCTAAAAGTGTCCAATAAACGATGGAGAAAACTTCCCTTTCATTTCTAACTAATGATGTGTAGAAAACCAAATATATTGTACAAAATTTTCATTATGTTCATGATACACTATGTTACACACAAAATAATAATAAATTGAACATTTAATTATTTCATTAACATTCAAAATTACAATAATAAATGAAATACATTAAAAGAAAGTTAAAAAAATAACTAAAAATTATAAAAGGATGAAAATTTTTTTAAATAAAAAATAAAAACATAGAAATATTCTTCATCCTGATATATTTTAACCATCATACCACCATTGAAACCCACAAGAATAGAGATATTTGTTATAAATTTTATGTATATTTGTAGAAATGAAGTGTGAAAATGAAATATGTGATTTTAATGATCTGGGTGAGGTTATATATTATAATATAGAAGGGCTTTAAAATATATGGTTATTAAGATAGTATATACATTGTAATCATATTGGAGTTAAGATTTTATGGTCATAGTTGGACATAAGAATTATCAAGGATATAAATTAATAGTTAATTACTTGTATTATTTTATTAAAATGCGGATGTTATAACAATGAAATTGAATATAAGTGTATGAATATAGGTAACCACATTATTAAATCATGAGGAACGGATAAACAAGGACCTTAATTAGTATAAGTATCACTTATGAGGTGCATGGGACCATGTTCAATAATGTGGTTTCCATGCAATGGTTTTCCCTAGTCCAATCCCAAGATAGACATCAATATATACATATTAAATGAAATGATATATAAGATACATTCAAAATTTTTGAAATCAAAACAATATCAATTTTAACTGGACCACCAACCATCACTCCCACTATTTTTTATCTCTCCATTATAAGTTATGCAGTGTTATTTAGGAAGATTTTATGCATTATTATGTTTTACAAAAACAAGAAATTATTAATGTAATAAGTGATATGTATTTGATCATTATAATATGTAATTTTATACATATGGGTTCTTATAAAAATTAATATTAATGAATGAATTTAATTAAATGATATATTTTGGATAATGTTTTTTTATAAAATTCAATTTATTTAATATAAATATATAAGAAATTTTAAATAATTGGTAATAAAATCATTTAATATTATAAGAGATATTTTTTAATGAATATTTTTTTGTGTAACGTATTTTTTTAAAAAAAACTAAAGAATATTTAAATAAAATGTAGTAATAGTATTTTAAAAAAGTAATTAACATTCATCTAATGAGTATCACATTTAATTAAATAATAATAAATCAATTTTCATGTTTAAAAAAAATTTATAAACAAATTATATTTTATGCATACCTATTTTAAAATATATTTGTATCAAATTTAGAAATTGGATCTAATAAATTGAATTTTATATTTGGTTTCAACATTTAAAAATTAGTTAATATTCTAAATTTAATTTCTTGAATAAAAAATTGTTATGGAGGAAGAAATTGATTTTCCACAATAAGTGTGAAATAAGACTATATGGTTAATTTAAAGGGTAGATAAATGTGTTATGACAAGACAACACATATATTTTTTTTGCAATGGAATTATCAACCTCCACTTGTTGCATCTTCATTATCAATCCACGATTTACAGACCTTAAATGATAAATTTCATTAAATATTAATTATGGAAAGGTTATTTTTGAAATTGTTACTCAATATCATCTATAAAAGTTTCACTCCTATATGAACCTAAAATAATTCCATTAATTTAGTTTCCTCTATAATCCATTCCCAAATTCTTTCCCAAACATATCTTTTTCTTGTTTGGAAACCTTTGGTCATACAAATGTACACTTCCAAGAGGACATCACCACTCATTTACATGAATTAAATAAAGTATTTCATTAAAATATAGAACCATGGACTTTTAGGTACATAGTTTTATATAATATGGGAAAAATTATCAAAAACCCCCATGTATTTCACTACTACAATATATTTACCCCACTATATAAGTACTAATTTAATCATTAAAATGTATTCAACATCCCACATAAATTAAATACACAAGATTATATGCTATCCATACTAGACATATTAAATTATATTATTAAATGGGGAAAAGGAAAAATTAAAAGCGTGGGGTCAAACCCATAGTAAAGGTAATAATAAGTGATAATAATTAATGATCATAATTGACTATAATATAAACATATAGGTATGATAATGTCATTAAAACACCTATAAAATTTAGAATTAATTCTAAATAAAGATATAGGATGATCGTAAATATGTAAACATGAAATAAGGAAATGTTATCATAATATAATGGAATCATTGAATATGGGGAATAAATATAAGACATGACATTATAAGCATAAGTCAAGGACTAGTGTCTAGACTTTCACATTGGATAATGGCCCATGATAAATTAGGTTCACTTCCCACTACCATTCATATAATGGAAAATTATACATGAGGTATTAGGTTAACTCCATAATCCCATAAATAATACCTCATGATATATAAATCCTTACCCAATGCATTATATGGCTATATAATTGTGGGATTATCCGTCATATAACATACAATACATAGGTTAACCACTCATGAACCACACATTATATCTCATGTGATGGAAGTATTAAACAATTAGTTATAGTGATTTAAAATTACATTTGTGTCGTTTAAATAAAAAAAATCGTAATATGTAGATGCATCCATGTTCCCACTAAGAAAATGGATACATACAAAGAGCATAATCCAGATAATACCCTTCATAAATAAGTGATTTTCATATCTGGTCTGAATGAAAAACCAAATGATATATGGTATGAATTTCTAAGAGAATTAGTAAATAAATTATATTATATATTCACATTTTAATAGGTAAACATTGGTTTTTATCATTGACTTCCAATGAAGGAAAATTCATGAGAAGGATAAACGAGAGGTGAGAATAAAAATTTTCTACAAAGGCAATGATTTTCTAAATGATCATATGATCATTTAGGAAATTAAATATCTTATAATATAAAATTAGGCAATAAATGAACATGGATGATTTTTTATAAAATAGTTATTCCATTCCAAATATATTCATGGTGAAAAACATTTTATAGAGGTCAAAATTTTGTTCAAATAAGAAATCTGACTGTTTCCGTTTTATGTTTTTAAAACACCATTGTTGAAATCCTACATCATTAAAAGGATAATAAATATTTATTGTGAAATTTGCAGAGGGTAATATTAATGAAAAATTATACAATGCATAATTACGTTTCTAATTAAAAAGGATAATATTAACGAGAAGATAAATAATAGACAATGGTGGGAAACCATCATTAATGCGAAGGAGAATTATTCTAAATTATGATATACTTTTAAACAATGAAATAAATAATTTAGTGATTTGAATAAAAAATTTCAATTTCCCATGATATTTTAATTATAACATTATCCAATATTATTATTGATACATATTGGGAAACCATAGTATGAAATGTAATTATTTTAACTTAAGAAAGAATAAGAGTCTATAATAACCCTTAAAACATATGAATTTTTTTATTTAAAACCCCTAGAGAGAAGGATAATTAAATAAAACATTTAATATCATAAAATTTAAGTGAATCATGATTAAAATATATTAAATTGTATTAGATACATGTATAAAAATAAATCATTGAGTATAATAAGCAATATGAATCAATGATTGAAAATTCAGAAAACAAATTCTAAGAGGATAATAATTATTAAAATTATATTTTTATTTCATTTAATCAAATTTTAATTGTTTGGGATGAGTAATTTAATTCAAGCTTAAAAATATAAAACATAACTTCACTAAGGACGTATTCCACACAACATGCAATTAATATTAGTTTTTATAATTTTTTAGTGAGGAATAAATAATGGTAATTCAGTTAATATAATAAAAATTTATTATAATAATTATTAATAGGTCATTATATTACTATGGTTAGGGTAGGTTATGAAGACAATGATTAATAAGAAAAGGTCAATGGTAAGTAATACTCACATTAGTAACATAACATCCTCTTGAAAGCCTACTTGGAAAGGAATATATTAGGATAAATATTAGATACAATAGGATTATAAAAAAGAGAGATGATTCTTGGAAGAAAAAATATAGATTTTTGGGAAGGAATTATAATGTATATGTGTGGTCTGAGGACGTGTATGTTTTTCTGTTTTATTAGTGGAGTAAATGACACTTTATTGAATACCCATTACTTTTAAATTGTATCTTTATAATATTGATTGGTAAATGAATCCAAATTATGTAAACAATGAGTTTTGTATCATATATTACGTTGATAGATAAACTCAAATAAATATGACATGTCTTTTATACATGTTTTTAGATATATACCATAATATTTTTATATTTTTATATTTTGGTTTTGACCATTGTAACTATTTTTTAACAATGTATTTCTTTTCTAATAAAATTTACTTCAACCTCTATTACTAAATACTGACATAATAATCCTAAATCTATTATATATTAAACCAAATTCAATTACAAAATAATATAAAAATAAATATAAAATCTAAATAATTTATATATAGAAAAAAATACTTTTGAAAGAAATTTTGTATTCACCATTAAGTGTATTAATATTATTTAGTGTTTATTAATAATTGAATATGTAAAAAATTATTTGTTTACAAATAAAATTAATGTCACTCTTAAGAAGATATAAATTAATTTATTAGAAAAAAATAATAAATATTAATAAAATTATTATTTAAAAATAACAATTTTACCATTATCATGGTCTTAATATTTGTTTGATGCCCAAAAATGAAATTGAGGTTTCTAAATTATATGATCATGTGGATATAAATTATTAAATCATTTTTTTGGATTTAACATATATTAGTGAAAAAAATATGTTTTTAATATTAGAAAATAAATTAGTTAAAGATTTAAATATTACATATCCTTCCTGAACGATATAGATGGTTTTTATAAATAGAAATTATTTATTTTAAACTATTAATTTTACTTATATATATATATATTAAATAAAAAACTCGCAAAAACAATTAAAACATTATTCTATTTTGATAAAGTAATAAATGTGGCCATTTTAGTAATACTGAAATTTTTTCACTATTCACCAAAAAACTTATTCTACGAGATTAAAAAATCATAATTTTATTATTTTAACATAAAAAATTAAAAAATTAATTTTTTTATATAATTATAATTATAATATTTTAAATTTAGTTTTTATGTTTGATATATGATGAAAAACTAAAAAAAAATTATTTTACTTCAAAATTCAAAATGAAAAATACGAGAAATAAATGTGATAAATAACTTATTACATTAATAATTACATATTTATATCATCCTAACTTATAATAAAATAACCCATCAAGATCTCAAAATAAAATCTAGGAATAAGGTACATTAATTATGCAGTTGGGGTGTTGATTTATCTAGCATTGATCTCATGGAAATTTCCATTAACATTAATTTCTATTATATAAGATTTATCTGATACCATAATTGTTTGCGTTTCACTTACATTGGTTTTGATAAAACCCTTGAAATGTTACTTCAATTATAATCTTGCAACAAAATGAGATTTATACAGATTGATTCTTTCACCAAATTCCATTAATTTCAGTCATAGATTTTATAATATAGTTACCTCCTTATATACTCTCGTATATAATGACCAAATTATAATGGAGCAATTTAATCATAACATATCACATTTTCATTTTTGTTATGTGTTATGTGTAGAATAATAAATTAACCATCCACTTGATGTTGAGAATGGACTGTTTTTGTAATGTCTCCAAATTTCAGTGCAATGTTTTTAATTATATGAAATTTTTCTATGACCACATGCTCTGAAAACAAGTGATTATGAGGCTTGGTGAACCCAAAACGAAATTTTGAACTTTTTTTAAGGTACATTTAGTAAACGTGAAAGTGAGTTTATTATGTTCTGAACTATTGCTTGGATCAAAAATTTGATGGAACTGTTTAATTTGTAATGATGGGATTCACCTAAAAATGACTTAACTTCGGCCAGAAAATGACGAGCAGAAAAGTTATTTTTCAGACACTTCAAGAAAAATAATAAAATAAATTTCATAAATTATTTTATTTCATTACTCACCATTGGGTTTCGGATGGTGATTTTGTGGTTCAAGGATGTAGTGAATTAATGAGGCTCATTAATGTCCTATACTATGCATCCTAACGACGTAATAAAGTATGAATAATAGTGACACTGTTTCATAAATGAAACATCTTGATCACCCAACAACGTAGCGTAATTAAAAGGCTGCGTCATGATTCTTTTTATTAAACCAACATGTGGGAAAATGGGGAATTAAACTACAATGATTTTATGATGAACCACTGACAGTTTTCCTCTCCAAGAAAGAATAAATAATATCGACAAGACTTCATCTTCTCTGATGTGCCTTGAAGAATGGAGCCCGAATCAACGTCGACATCATGAAACCTTGAGGATGAACACTTTGGAATCTCACTTCATCAAGGTTGGGCCATATTCATTCTAATTATTTTATGATTTCTTCTTCGTTCTTTAAAAATAACAACGAACGCGGAATAATCAACTAATGGGTCGATCCATGAATCACTCGTTCTTGTAGGTGGATATTTTGTGGGGTTTGATTATGGGGTTTTCAAGCTGTGGGATTATCCTCATGTTGTACCAAGTATTAAACTCTAACAGGGAGGGCACATGCTGACCTGAACAAGGCTTATACCCTCCACCATGGTTGTTTATTTTTCGTTCTTCATAAATGTATTTGAAAAACGGCGGTAAAGAGAGATTGAGGCTGTCATAGAGAAGATGATGGCTTAGCAATTCTGTAGATGCATGCGTCTTGAGAAATATTCCACCAGAGAAAATTTGGTGGCCCGTTGAAGGTATAACTGACTGGCGGTGGGACTAGGGTGGTCCCGGGTGGAGGATAGTGGCAGGAATCCACAGCCAGACAGCCGCAACAGAAAGGTTGTGTGATGCTCGTCAGAAACACATGGGGGAGTGGCGCATTCAGGCAGCTTGGGCACACTGCATGAAGGTAGAAATGGTCCGTGTGTATGTGAAACGGTCGACCACCTTAACTCGTTTCATGGAGCAGTTGCGGTTGATTGACTGCAGTGAGGAGGCCTAATCATGTAGGCTATGGGGTGCGAGGGAGGTCAAATGCGGTTGTCTGCCGCATCTCGGTCGAGCGGACTATGTCGGCCAGCCGGTCGGACCCACGCCCATGAGCTGGACCCGCGACGTTGGGCCGGACCCATGAGCCTAATAGTCAGGATGGTCCAGAACCATGTGGGACTCACGACGGTCCCCTAAAAAGGGCCTGGTCGAGTCAGTCTGATCAGGTTGGATCAGACTCAGACCAGACCGACCCCTTTTCACTTAAACAATCATAATTTGCAGACCGGGCATCCGATTAATGTATTGTCTATGGCGTGATGAACTTTATGATGAGGTGGTTCTTTTTAGATGATCCACTTGAATGTTTTGGTAGAATATTGAGTGCCACCATGTTAGATTTCACTCGAATCCAACTGGGCCCTTTTTAATAAAAATCCCATAACATACAGACCGAGGGTCTGATCGACGTGTCGTCTTTTGTGTTGGGACCCTTATGAAAAGAAAGTCCTATGGGGTTACTTTATGTGGAACTTCATGGTGGCTGAGGTATAGCTAATGGATTGTGGAGTGAATCCACAAAAAATAAAGTCTGATATGTGCGGGAATCCATGGCTGGCTGTGACATGGAGAAAGAATAGCGATACAGTGGGGGTCATCACCCAACAATATTCCTTGGGTCATCACCTAAAGATCCTCTGTGGGTCAGCACCTAGAGATCCTCCATGCGTTAACACCTAACAATCCTCCGTGGGTTATCACATAGTGATCCGCAGTGGGTCAGAACCTTGTGATCCTCTGTTGGTTAGCACCTAGGAACCATGTACAGATCGGAAAAAGAGCCTCTCAACAAAATAACATGATGTAGATTTATGACTAATCATATTTACTTCTGTACTTATGTTATACCTAGTGTGATATTCATCATTTACTTTATGCTATATGGTGGAGGTCATTCTTGGTATTAATACCTCTATGGTATTTTATTTGTGGTGTCTTCCTTCGTGGATTAATGATAGAACTCAGGGGGTCACGGGTACCTATGGAGTATTTTTATACTCACCCTGGCAAGGGCTTCACCCACACATGTTTTTTATGGTATATACGACTGACATTTCAAAAAAGGTGGTCAGGGGGATGAGATTGAAAAATTCTACGATAGTGGATATGGTGGCTGAAGACTAGGTAGGGCCCAATAAGACCAGTCGGTTAGGACATACTACTTCATCCTCGAGTAGTTTCACTACTCTCATGATCATGTGGTGTTTTCTATAGATGGCCATAAAATTTTCCTTCTTTCACTTTACTGTTTTTAGTTTCTTATTGTGTTTTTATTCTCGACCACATATTTTAACTTGTACTTTCACTCATCTTTATTGTAATGGTATACTTGTTTCCCCCTTTCAGTGTACTAGGATGTGGTTGGGTGTTTGTGTGTATAGTATTAATGGAAATGTCTTCCCATTTTAGGATATGAATTTCTAGTGCTAGTCACCTACCCTTGGCCTATGGAAGGCATGCTTTGTGTAGTAATGGCACGTTCCCTGAGGGACGGGTCATGACTACACAGTATTATAGTCAAGTAGGTACTACCATATGAACTAAGAGTCTGTATTTTCAATGGGGTAATAGTTTTAAGTGTCTTGAGTTCAGATTCCAGTCTAGGGAGTCCGGTGTTTTTGCAGCGGCTGTCATATCCACTCCCCATGACCCTGAATTCTGTTTTCCAACATTGTACCACAAAATATTAGTTTCTTGTGTTTGTGAAATGTTTTTCTATTGATTTTTTGGGAAATATCATCAGGAACAACTTATTCACCAGGACACATCTGTTTCTCTACAGGATTTCCCCATGAAGATAGCTAACCAGGATTCCAATTAGAGATCACAATGATGGTCCACCGAGCAATGATGCGTCGTTGTAGGGACCCCATAGAGCAATAGAACCTTCAGGTGGTGTACTAGAAACACCACCACCTGAAGAGAGGTAGTTTCTACCAGCCCCACCAGTGAAAAGTGCATGACGAAGGACCACATTTCATGAGTTGTAGAGACATAGGCCTCTAATGTTTCAAGGATAGACTGATCCTTAGGTAGTTGAGGATTGGTTAGAGGCCATTACTCAGGGTTTTGACTAGTATATACACTAAAATGGTATGAGACCATTTCTTTAAGTCCCAAAGCTATGATAATGGACTCCAATTAATGATCAGCGCATCGATGATTTGACATAGCATCCTGACACATGATAGAGTGCTAGAGTGAGCCCTACTTGTGGAGAGCTTCCTAGGAGAGCATGCATCGACAATGAGACCCACCACTAAGCAATTGGTGCCGAGCCATTTGTAGTAAATAGTTTTCAAATGAAACAGAGGCCCAAAATTGACAGTCCTTCTAGAGGATATCCCTATGATGTAGGGTTGGAGGTGCGGAGATCATGAGGTAGGGGAGGTCATATGAGGACTAGAGTTTGTTAATCTTATAGTAGACATTGGAAAGTGGCCCGTGACTATCAGACTCCATGCACGGATGGCAAAAAGGCATTAGAGGGACCACTAAGTCAGTGAAAAAGGTTTAATCGAGGAGTTTTGTAGGGTAGCTGACATGGAAAGGGAGAAGGTTGAGTGGAAGATGGTAGATTACTATTTGAGGTACTACCACCACCACCCCCGAAAGTCTACCACGCACTCTCGGAGTAGGTGGGAAAGGGTGGGGATATCATCTGGTGATGGAGGCCTACAACCATAGTGCTCTAGATATTATTATAGATACAATATGTGTATACTCCACATTATCTACAGTTCATATAGACACTATTTGGAGTCACTCATTCCTTGCTAAAACCCTTATTTGAAGATCAGAGATTCCAGAGGTGGCATTGGCTTGATCGATACAGTTAAAGACTCATACGGGAGATGATTCGACAATATCACACTAGTGTCGGCATGGTGATCTTAAGCTATGAGGTGAGAGCTTTAGTTGGGATCTCATAGTAGCAGTGTCGGGGCCTTATGAAATCATCTTGGGTATGGACTCATTATCCATAGTCCATGCTCAAATTGACTGTTTTAGGTGAAAAGTGTGTTGTGTCCGTGAGGATGGCACAATATTTTCCTTCACCAGCAAGAAGTGAACCTTTGCAACATATGATTGACTTTCTCAGAGAAGGGTGTAACTGATCACTCACAAATTCTCTATACTCACCCTTGATATGGTGGATGAGGGGATTTTGGGATTTCCTGTAGTGGTGTACGAATATGAGGATGTATTTCTAGAAGAAGTCCCATGACTAACTCCTCGAAGAGAGGAAGACTACTAAATTGACTTTTACCATGGAAGAAAATGATATCTACACCTATGTATCAGATGGATCCCATAGAGTTTTGTGAGTTGAGGGTATGACTGGAGGACTTGCAGAGGAAGGGGTTTGAAAGGCGATGTGTTTCCCCATAGAAATCCACAATGTTGTTTTCCATGAAGAATGATGGGGGATTGAGGATCTGTTTAGAATTATGGTGCCTGAACCAGGTGACCATGAAGAACAAGTATCCACTAATAATGATTGAAGACCTCTTCTACTGTATAAAGGGAACAAGGAGGTTCTCGAAGATAGACCTCCGATCGGGATATCCCCAACATTAGGTACAGGATGAGGATATAACACATATATCCTTTATGTGTCGTTACAGCCAGTATGAGTACATAGTGATGCCTTCCGTCATTAAAAATTCCACATCAGTGTTTATGGGACTCCTGAGCATGATCTTCTGGCCTTAAAACTATCATTTCATGGTGATATTCATTAATTTCATCTTGGTGGACTCGATGTCAGATGAGGAGCACGCTACACACCTAGAGATATTCCTGGATACACTCAGAGAGCTGCATATTTATGGTAATCTCTCTAATTTGGAATTTTGGATTCGGGAGGACCACTTTTTGGGACACGTTATCTCAGTGGCTGGAGTTTCAGTGGATCTGGTGAAGGTAGAGGCAGTGATTTCTTGGGAGCCACCACAAAGCGCGACTAAGGTGCATAGTTACCTAGGGATGGATGGGTAGTACTGAAGATTCGTACTCAACTTTTCCGGATTATAAGTACTTTTATAATATTTTTTGAAAAATGGAAACCCTTTTTATGTACGGAGAGATGCTAGTAGATTTTTCCGGAGCTGTGGAGGATACTGATGAGTGCCCCCATACCGAGACTACCTGAAGAAGAAGTTGGATATGTAGTCTACTCTGCTGCATTAGGGACCATACTAGGAAATGTACTAATGTATTAGTTAGAATTGATCATCTATGGCTCATGGTTGTTTAGAAAGAATGAGCATAACTACGTGACCCATGGCCTGGAGTTAGCAGCAGTGGTATTTCCCTTGAAGATGTGGTGGCACTACTTTATGGGTGAATAGTTTACAGTCATATCCAACCATAACATTCTCAGGTTTATCTTTTCAACGAAGAACCTAAACATGAGATAATAGATATGGATGTAGATCCGTAAAGACTATGACTTTGAGATAGTATATAAACCTGCTACATGGAATGTGGTGCCATACACACTCAACATGAGGTCCGGTTTGTAGCTGCTGATTGACGAGATAGAGAATCTAGTAGCAATGCAGATACATGTCATGGATAGTGATGGAGAATCTTACCTCTATTCTATGGATTTCACCCCCACCTCACATATATATTTTTGGAGGCATAGCTGGTGGATGATGACTACGAGGCCTGACATACTAAGTTTTCCTTAGAATGGGCTCATGATAAAGTTTTGATAGGTGTGGAGAATTTCATTCTTTTCAGAGTGCGCACCATAGTACCAGAGACGTTGCAGGTGGAGGTGTTGAGGGAGTTCCATACATGCCCTTTGGTGGTTATTCCTAGAGTGGTGAAGATGTACCAAGACCTCTGAAGTTAGTATGGGTGGCTAGGGATGAAGAGAGCGGTGGCCAAGTTCGTTTCACGATTCCTCACTTGACAATAGATGAAGGTCGAGCATTAGGTTCTATCAGGCATGGCCTAATCCCTCGAAGAACCAGAGTGTAATTGGTACTGTATCCCAATGGAATTTGAGATGGGGTTACCATGTACATCTAGGGGCCATGATTCCAACTCGGTGATCATTGGCTTACTCACCAAGTTGGCTCACATCCTACCCATCCAGAAGTAGGGACCGATGGATGGATTGGGACACCTCTATGTATAGAAAATAGTGCAGCTCCATGGGGGGCCTTCGATGATTGTCTTAGACCATGATTCACGATTTACATCTCGGTTGTGGATAGGTTTGTAGGAGGAATTCGGGATATAGCTGCGCTTGAGCATATATTTTCATCCCCAGATGGATGGTCATTTGGAGCAGACCATACAGACCGTGGAGTATATTGTTCATGATTGTGTCCTATATTTTGGTCATAGTTGGGAGGACCACCTGCTACTCCTACAGTTTTCATACCAAAACAGCTATCACTCCATCATTGGCATTGTACCGTTTGAGGAATCGTATGGGTGGCCCTTTAGATCACCCCTTTGTTAGACAAACCATGGGGAGTAGATACTCATGGGACCGAAGATGGTACATGATACCTCCAAAAAGGTGTAGATCATCTAGAAATGGTTGAGGACTTCAAAGATTAGGCAGAAGTCCTATGCTGATAGAATACTGAGACCCTTGAGATTAAAGAGGGCGATCATGTTTTCCTTCAGGTATCACCTTGACGAGGATTGAGGATATTTGGTTGGGGAGGAAAGCAATCTCTGAGGTTCATCATACCTTTTCAGATCCTGAGCAGAGTTGACAAGGTGGCATACCACCTAGCACTTATCCCAAAAATTAACCAGGTTCATAATGTTTTCCACCTGTCTTAGCGGAGGATATATCTACAAGATCCATCGCACGTCATCAACATGGGAGAGATGGACATTGAAGATGGGTTAATGTTTTTAGAGATTCTAGAGAAGATAGAGGTTCAACATCGGCATGTCCTATGTGGGTGGTTGATTCCTCTCATGCGATTTGAGTGGCAGCATGAGAATCTCCAAGAAAGCCCATGGGAGCAGGATGCTCATATTAGAACTCAGTACCCCCATCTGTTTCATTAGTTTTGTTTTTGATTTCAGGGATCTAAATGCCTAAGGTGCGGAGAATGTAATTTCTTGAAAATTTTGTGTTATATTATTTAAATTAAATGGAATTATTCTAAGGCCACACGGTCTAATGACATGTGATTTTGAGTCCCGGTGTGCTCGAAATGGAATTTTGAACTTTTTTAAGGTACGTTCAGTAATTGTGTGAGTGTGGAATTGTATCATTTAAATTGGTGCATGTATCAAAAATCCAAGGGCACCGATAAATTCAGGACACTGGTATTTTCTTAGAAATGAGTTACCATCGTCCAGCAAGGTCCCAGCAGAAAATATATTTTATGGATATTTCCAGAAAAATAATAAAATAATTTAAAATAATTATTTTATATCGTTACTCACCATTGGGTGGTGGACGATGACATTGTGTTACAGCGACCAGGAGGTGATGAGGTACATTAATGAGGCTCACTAATGGCCCTATTTGATGATGTGAAATTATGATATAATGTAAGTGTAACAAAAAAACTATTTTAGAAATTAAATAGAATAAGGATAAATCGCCGTATCGTAACAAAAATTCTGTGACATGATTCTTTTTGATAAGACGACATGTGGGAGAATAGTTAATTAAACAGTTTATATTCTCTGATAAATATAGAATAGTTTTCCTCTCCAATGAAAAATGAATAACTTCCATAAGACTTCATCATCATTGATGTGCCTCGAAGAACGAAGCCAGAAGGACTGTCAATATTGTGAAACCTCAAGGACGTTTGCTTTGGAATCGAACATAAACAAGGTAGGGGATTATGCGTTCTAATTATTTGATGATTTCATCCCTGTTCATGAAAATTAAACATGAACATGGATCAAATGACTAATAGGTTGATCCACAAATCACTCATTCTTATAGGTGGATATTATGCAGGGTTGGATTTGGGGTTTTTTAACCTGTGTGATTATCCTCAGGTTATCCCCATGATTAAACTCTAACGCTGAGGGTGCGTACTGACCAGAACAAGGCCCAAACCCTCCACCATGGGTTTTTATTGTGTGTAATACGTGGATTATCTCATGAAATTACAGAAAAGTGAGTTTTAGGCCATCATAGAGAAGGTGAAGGTCTAGAAATTTTGTACACACATGCAGCTCGAAAAACAGACGACTAGAACAACTCTGGAGGCCCATCGATGGCACCGTAAGCTGGCTGTGGCCCGTGTCGACAGCCACAGTTTGAGGAGGGTGGACTTCCCATCGGTGTGCTGCATTCATAGGAAGGTGCAGTATAACTTCTAAGGTAGTGAGTTGGGGAGGGGGGGCACACATTGGCGTCGCATGGAGGAGCCTCCCGCTCGGGCCGCCCGGGCGCACTGGAGGCACATAGACCCGGTTTGAATGCATGAGAAATGGCCAGCGATCTTGTCAATCCATGTGGAGCCACCACAATTGCTTGACCGCAGCGAGGAGGTCACCCCACATCGACCACAGGGTGGGAGAGAGGCTTGATGCGGGTGTCTACCGCATCCTGGCCAGCAGGCCAAACCCACCCCGTCAGGGCAGACCCACGATGTCGGGCCAGACCCATCCTACTAAGCCAGACTCATGAGACCATTGGGATGGATTGGCTAGTCACATGCGAGACCCACACCGGACCCCTTGAAATGTTCGGGTTGGGTCGGTCTGATCAGGTTGGATCAGACTTGGACCTGACCAGACTAATTTTACTGAAACGGTCATAACTTGCTAACCTAGTGTCCAATTGACGTACTGTATATGGCGCAAGGAACCTCGTGGAGAGGAATTCCTTCTGAGATACTCTACATGAGTTTTGTTGGAAGTTGGAGTATGCCTGGGGTGGATCGTACTCAAATCCAACCAGACCCTTCTTAATAAGTACCCCAAAACTTATAGACCGGGCATCCAACCGATGAGCCGTAGATTGCATTGGAACCCTTATGATGGGACAATCATTTGGGGTTATTCTATGTGGGACTTCATGGAACATGAGGTACAATAGATGGAATTTCAACCAGATTTTCTAGAAATAAAATTTACAATGTGAGGGAATAAAGAGGCTGACTATGATGTGGAGAAAGAATAGAAATCTGGTGTGGGTCAGCACCTTGAGATCTTATGTGGGTCAACACCTAGTGATCCTCTATATTTCAGCACCTAGAAATCATATTTGGGTCAGAACATAGAGATCCTCTATGGGTCAACACCTATAGACCCTGGGCGGATCAGCAGCAGTGCCTCTTGATAGAATAAGATTATCTACTTTTAAGATTAATAATATGTACTTATATACTTATGTTATACCAAGTGTGAGATACATCTTTTACTTTGTGCTATGTGGGTGGGTTCTTTATTGGGGGTATTACCTTTGTGGAATTTTTCTTTGAGGTGTCTTCCTTCTTGGATTATTGAGAGACCATTAGGATCTTGGGGTCCCAGTTAAGTATTTTTATACTCACCCATACATGAGATGTTCCCGCACATATTTTGTCTGGTGTAGACGACCGTTGTTTCGACAGAAGTTCTCATGGGGACGTGACTGACAGACACAACGAATGTGGAATTGGTGTCCTAGGACCATGTGGGTCCCAGTTGGACTCGTTGGGCAGGATATACTACTTCAGCTTCCAGTTTCTTCACTACTCTCAAAATTAGGTGGGGTGATCCCTAGAAGGAAATCAGAGATTCTTTTTTGTAATTTTCTATTTTTCGTTTCTTGATGGGTTAGTATTCTAGCCCACTGACATTCACTTGTACTTGCACTCATCTTTGTTCTATTTTTATACTTGTTTCTCCCTTTTACTATTGTGGGATGTGGTTGGGTGTTTGTGTATAGAAGATTAAAAGAAATTCCTTCCCTTTTAGGGATATGAATTTCTGGTGCTTGTTACCGGCCTATGGGCATATGGAAGGTGGTCTTGGGTTTGTCACGGCACGGGCCATGAGGGCCATGTCATGATAGATTGGGGATATGAAATTTTATATACTTATATGAAATTGGACATGTAACCTTTAAAAAATGTGATATTCCATTCTTAGTATAATCATAATAAGTATATATAAGATAAATATAAAAGATGTGACTTCTATAATCCTTGACGAATGTACTTATACCATAGGTATGTTAATTATATAACTAAATGTTTTTTAGTTCAATAACTAACTTGATAATAAATACATTAGTCAAGTGATACTCAAATATAGATTTAAAAATCAATTTATCCTTTATTATTATTCATTATAGAGTATTTTCCTTTTTCATATGGTAGAAATGTTTATTGGTGAATAATTTAATCATTATCCCTTGGAATGGGGAATTAATTTTCATAATGTTAAATTTTCATACAAGTAAAAAAGAATATTTTTTAGTTTATCTATTTACTTCAAACATTGGAGTTTAATGCTATTATTTTTAATAATTTTAGGTTCATCCTATCCATTTATGATAATTTTGTTCATGTCTTCTTATACATTTCTAACATATTGAGAAATAAATATTATTTACATTATTAACATTTTCACATGACCTTTCTTAAGACACCATCATTCTTTTATTTGGTTTGTTTAGGACATAGAATATGTTAACAATTTTAATCATATTCCATGATAGCCAGTTTATCATAATCACGTAGTTTCTGAATCCATCTTTCTATCCAATGGGTATTTGTTTGAAGTAATCATCACATTGTCCCATGAGTTGTTGGTTCCTTTTAGTTCTAGCCATTACTAAAACTAAAATATTATAACATTGGTGAGAAAGATTGAAATTATATAATTATCATCATAAATAGTCATGCGAATATTTAACCACAACATGTATAACATTATAATACAATCATGTTGACCTTCAATTCTTTATGTTCAAACAATATTTGTATTAGTTCCACCTGTATCATTTTTACTTCCACATAGGAAACTGTAATTTGGATTTTTTTAAAACGTGTTATCCAAATACCTTAAAATAAGATATGAACCAGTCATACATAGTTGTAACAAATTTAAATGTTAAAACCCCATGTTTTCATCCAATAGGTTAGGCCATGAATACCCACACCCAATATTCATATCACACACATGGGAGGCATTAGAGGAATTAGCATATACACATGCACGCATTGCCATGACCACTCATTACTGAAATGTAAAACAACCAAAACAAATGCAAGTACACATCTATTATCACACAATCAGGGTATGATAGTAAAGTAATGATAAAAATTATGGGGCCAAATACAATCCAAAAAAACTAAATTGAATTCCAGCCATCGCATAATTTGAGGAAACATTTCAAATGAAACCACCCAAAATACACCTCAGTATTTCTAGATCAGGATATGATTGACTATATCCATATCCTCTAAAGACATCATAAAATTGGTCGTCATCTGTATAATCCATGATACATGTGGAAAGATCCTTTTCAGAGGTATGTATAAAAATACCCAGTGGGATGCAACAAAAACACTGAAAATAATTAACCAAGATTATTCAACTCATAAAAATGTAATAGAAATTAGGGGAATAGTAAACACCCATATATAATTTGGATGATCACTACACCTATAGGATGTCTTAACTAAACATCCATCCATAGGATTCTGCTCGAATATTCTAGGAAATTCTAATTATAGGACAACCCAATCCATGATAAATGGTATAATTACAGATAGTCATCTATTTATTTAAGCCCTGCAAATAAAACTCACCGATCATTGAATACCATGATACCCAGATAAGAGATCGATGTCTAGACCACATAGGGACACTGAATACCAAATATGTATAAACACCCTATGTAGAGGATCATATACCAATGTTATCATGAACCCTCATGAAATAGACCTATATATAGAGGATCAATACCCCGTGCATAGAGGTAAAACTGATACCATGAACCCCACAAAGGGTATGAGATGAAATAATAGAGGATCACACTCTAGTATCAAAGAGGGATACCATAATCTCTATCTAAGTCCCATCCTCCATATAGGATGACAATCTAGATATGTAGACGTAATTATATACTATACCATCAAGGGGATGGACAATGGGAACGCACTCAATCGATAATGGTCCAATACTAAGGAAACAATAGGCCCAAACACCCTCAAATGGAGTACATAGTGTGAACCACATTTATTAAATGTTTCCAACTTACTTCGGGTATTATAATGTAGTATTTCACCACAATTAGGGTAAAAAGTCCATATAAATGGTGTGTAATGATATGTACACAAAATGAAGAGGTCTATAAGAACCATTCCCTTACTACCTTTTTGTGTAGGTTTACTGTTAGTTTTTCCCACGTATCTTGTCATATCCATGCCTAGGTAGCATAGATATTAATAATGAGATACAAGCATGGGTTAGAAGTCATGTGACATTTGTCACATGATCTGTGATATTTTTCTCTCCATTGAAATCCCAGTTCTACGTCGAGGGAATCACATTTCATGTATCACCACATTACATGTCATGTGACATGAAATTTTCTAAAACCTATGGATCTACTCTACATTTCAGCCACCACTACCACAATTATGATTTAGGAAAAGTAATAATTGATTGGGGGTGGTCTGACCTTTTCCCTTTCCAATCACCAGGATCTGGCCTTCAAAGCTTCTTAGGAAACACATACACATGTCATTTGTAGTTGTGTGGTCAAAATAGGATGTTGGGAACAATAAATCTATTATGATCGACCTATGATCATAATCTATCATCATTTAACCTATATATAATCCTCTATCACAAACCTCACATGCAGTATTAATCCTTCGAGCCATAGATTGGTCGAACAATGATCATTTACCCAATATTCCTTAATGTGAACATCAATTTTTATTCTTTGAATTTATCTAAGATAAATTATGATAAATAATGAGATGTAAATGAAGAAAATAAATAATCCTACATGGCATTTGGATTCACCAATTATGAATAATGATCCTATGTTTTGATCATTGGTGTGATCAATGATATCTGATGGAACAACAATCCTCCTTTTGATTCTAATCTGATATCATCATTTAATTATCCTACAATGACTCATCTCCACTGGATCCTTTTAATATTTATGTTATGAGGATAAAACTATGGATCGATCAAAATAAATATATATTGATATTATTTTTAGTCTTCTTCATAAATGTGATAATTTAAATAAATAAATAAATTTATTTTATTATTTACACCTGCGGTTGATTTTAACTAAATTATTGATGTCGTTAAATATTTCATAATTAATTGGGTAAATACCATACCTTGAACTCAAGATATGTCTAAATGTAATAATATTAGTCCACTTTTAATAGTTACCACTTTTTCATGAAAAATTATTGTCGTTGATTTTAATATCTCTATCAATTTGTTTCAAATATCAATTCTGGGCTCACCAGGCCTTGAAATCTCGTACTGTCTCCATGAAAAGATCCAAATATATTATATATAATTTTATAAAGTAATACATGGAAAAATAAGAGTTTATAAAAGCTATGAACACTACTAAAAATGATGGGGGAACTGGAAGACATTGTGTATGCGATTCAACTACAACTGTGGAGCTAAGAAATATTCCCCTTCTCCAACTCCAAGTTGTATATTGGAAGGACCATTGGAACTCAAATATAACATTCCATCCCAAATAAATACTCATCATCCATGTCGATGTCAAACCCTCAGAAACACATTGTCTCCCTCATCGAACTCTAGAGGAATACTACATTGGTCAAAAAGGACTTATGTTGTCTATATATTGTCCCCATCCTCTCTTAGATGATCTAATAATTATTTTTCATATCATTAAAAACCTATAAGCCTATTACTGCTGACACTCCTAGATCATTCCAAGAATGTGGTGACCTATAGGGTCACCCATACAAGACATTAATGGTGTTATATCGACGATGGAATTGTAGCTTTGTTTGTATGAAAACTACACCAAGGGTAAGAGATCCTACAAACTACAGAATAAATCCAACATGTAATCCCTCAACATGTCCTCCATGATATGAATTGTCAACTTAGTCTTGTCATCACCCCTACGGTGAAGCACCATGCTCAAATGCAACTGATTCCTAAAGGGCTCCAATAATCCTCTCCACAATAATGATGTGTATCAATAATCACAATTCAAAAATATCCAAGAGGGAAATCTATAGATATCGACTATATCATACAGATACATGTGTCCCATGATCTCTATTGAAATATATTCTTGAATGTCTAGGAATTGGGCCAAATTTGTTAGTCTGTCTTTGATCACCTAGATGGAATCATGTCCCATTGATGTAAATGATAACCCCACCAAAGTGTCCATGGATATCCCATCACACTTCCATAATAGAACCTAAAGGGGTTGAGCCAAACCTAGGAGAACTTGGTTCTTAACCATCATTGGATGAAAATGAGGAATCAATTGACAAACATAAAACAAAACTCATTTATCTAGACACTAAAACATAAATCAAAAGTCCTAGTAAATATTTTTTGTTCTAGGATGTACCAAAATAGTAGATGTATGAAACTCCATCATCACCTCCACACGCAATGTCACTTGTACCATAATATATCATCAAAAAATGATTACATTTTCCCAACATTCATATAATAAAATTGGTTAATGTCTAGTGGATATCTGAGTATGTAAGGTCTCAATATTGGTATCTTCATACTAATATTCCCAAACACACTATAAAAGAGGTGGGGTAGAAAACATTATCTAATGATATGATAATCCATCATTATACAATAAGGAAAATTTCAATGTGGCTAATTTATCTGATGCCTCATACAACAATTGATAACAAGATAACATTCTAAGAGTGTCTACCACTAGATTCTCCTTTTTTGTTGTATATAAATCATTAATTCATATTAATGGTGGAACACTAGCCATAGACACTATCTCAAGTTAATATACTTCTAAGAGAATATATAATTGACACTCATGTATTAATTTTAGAAGATAAAACACTCAGAGATAAGGTAGTGTTGTAACATATTTAGGGAGAATACAACCATTACTATCTCAAGAACATGGGTTATATAGTTCTATTTAAGAGGATTAAACTGTATGGACCCATATTTCATCACTGCATAACTCATCATTAGGATGGTACCAATAATGGTCCTTGTGGGATCATAAAATATTACACGCATGACATCGTATGATGGAAATCTCAATATGCGTGGGGGGGGGGCTCACCTACCACTTTGTGAACTCCAAAAAATAGTATTATTACCATTCCTTCTATAATAGTGGATTCCACATTTGTTTCAATACAACATGGGTGCTTTCACTCTGTATAAACTGGGTACAAAAAACCAATAATACCCATCCAGCCCATGGAAACACCACACCTTAGTAACAATCATCAATGGCTCCCAAGATAAAGCTTTCTCAACCTTCACTAGATCTATTTACACTCCAACATCTAAGATGGCCTATCCGTGGATGTGGAACTCTTGAATCCAAAACTAAAACAACATGAACTTCACAAAAAATCTAGTGATTTCAATGTGTGTTTAGAATCAACTCCATGTGTCTCATTTACGCCTCCCCAGACACCGAGTAATCTAAAATATTATCGATTAATACTGAAAAATTAGTATATGAAAGGGTAAAAGGTATAGTTCCTGAGTGTCATTAAAAAATTTGTGGAATTCATCATACCAGACAATATAAAAAATTACTCATTGAGACCATATTGATATATGAATGTTGTCTTCATATTATTTTGATCCCATACTCATAGTTGTGGATATCTTGATCCAAATTCAAGTTTGAATATCCATCATGACACTTTCATATGATCTGAAAGATCACTAAACTTTGGTAGTGTACATCTATTCCCCACATTTACCTAGTTCAAGAACTAACAATCCACAAAATTACTCATGAACCCATCTTCTTTCTTGAAGGAAAAAACTAGAACTGCCTAGGGGGAAACACTAGATCTCACGAAGACATTTATTGCAGGTCCTATAGCTACACCCTCATATCAAGAAGCATTGTGGGATATATCAAATTTTGTAGTGAAAGTATCAAGTCCATACTAATTTCTAAGACAATGTGAATGAAAATATCCCTCAGAGGAGGAAATCCTATCACATCATCATGAATTATTTCCTCATACTCCCCCATGACTATATAGAATGAGTGGCCCATAGAATCCACCACTACATGATTCATTCTAGGAAACAGGTGAGTAATCGGTTGCACTCTCATATTGTTGGGATTATCCTACACTAACTGGGTTTCCTTTTCACACAAAAAGGAAATCCTCATCCCATCACAGTGAAAAAACTATATCCTACACCGAAAATAGTCAATCTATGAATTAATTGTGGATATCTAGTCCATTAGAAAGATGATTCCATAAGGCTTCATCGTCGATACAAAGAGAACACATCAATGATCTCACATACAAGCCTCAAATCATACTATTGGTAGATTTTGGAAATTTATGAGTCACCTCATGTCAGAGTATCTATGCCCAATGGTCGAGCCAAAGTCTCCACCGAAATATCTATTTATCAAACTATATAATTGGAATGAATGAAATAAATCACACTGGTGTCTATTAGTAGTGCAAAAAATATAGATAAGACTTATATAATACCTTATATCATCTTTGGATCATTGGAGTCATATGCCTTCAATGCCTAAAGATGGCCTCATCCCTGTTCACTTGTTCCCTAATCCTGGTGTGGAACACATGGGAGTGGTTGTGGAAATAGTTCTAACCTATGACCACCTCCTAATGCTCAACATTCACCTATTAAACATCCAACACCCTGAAAAACTCCCTGATCTAACCTATACCACTACATTGGCCATCCACTGAAAATATATTGATCAGATATACAATGAGTTATAAAATTATATACTCGATGTCCCTAACCATCACATGTGAAACATTTCATCTCCCTCAACTAACTCAAGCCATATTTAGAGCCATACCCTACTGACCCTTATCCCTGGGATTATCTCCTAATGTGTTTGACATTATTGTATCCCTATGAATATAATCTAATACATTATGATATGGTCTCATATCCTTGGATCTCATTGACAACACCCACTGTTGGCCCTTTCTATGACAAAAATATCTCCACAACTAAGTACCACTCAAGAACCCCAACAAGGAAGGAATAAATAGATATAAAATTAAATACCAGATATCTATGCATAATCCCTTTTTGATGGTGTGTTCCATGACAAACAGATCCCACAATATATCCATGGAGTACCACAAGATATCAGAAAACTTTTTTGAATACTCTGTCATGTTGTATGGCCCTACCACAGATACAGAATCTCTGGGATGTGAACTTATCACAACATGGATGATCAGAACCCATATTTGAATATATGATCAATTTATAAACATGAGAGGGTGATCTCATAATGAGACTGAGTCACCAATCACAACCATCACTTAGATAATCCATGTAGAATACTATTCGTAAGGACCTCCATCCAATTTTTAGGTATCACTAAAAATAATTAAACATCAGTGACTACCTATATTTTATCATAAAAATCCTTTAGGTCTTCTTCATCCTGAAACCTAGGAGGTTCCTCTCTCTAAACTCATGTAGCACACTAAGATAGCATGCATCCTCAACCAGCACCACTCATGATAACTGCATCTTAATTGGTGGTGGTATAACTGGTGAACCACCCAAAGTTACTATCTTTGGTACAAGACCATATACAAATTTCTCGTTACACAGTGGATCATCCTCATGACCAAACAGTGAAATCCCGGCTTTCTGTCATCATGTAGGAATTCTAAAATAAAAAAGATACACCATGGTCAAATTGTATATCTAGGGATATGACTCAAAAATAATATAGAAACTGAAACCTATTCCTATATGATTCATGTACCAATGTTTTCCTTTCAACCAATGACTAAATAAAAAGAGTTGAAAGGTAGTTTATCATAGTTTTAGTGTATGGATACATCAACATTCACAATAACACTGGAGTCCTTGGACAAAAATCAGAACTCATAACACATAATACCATTTCCAAAAAAAATCAAAACAAGTATCAAAGAAATCTATTCCTAAGAGAGAACCATATAAAATGTTACCACACGTTCATAATCAGCTATGATGGGTCAAAAACCACTACTACCCAAGCATGCCTCCAAAAGGAAAGTTGTTGCAGACCAGCACCAAGTAATCATATCACAGACACGGGATGCATTTACCTAATGTACATGAACACACATAGATTCTCAATCCCATATAGTGCATAAATATAAAAGAATGAAAAAAATGATTGTATACGTCTATAAGTACACAATGAAAGTATGATATAACAGTACTAAAAGAGGTAAAGTGAAAAATTATGGCCCAATTAAAACTCCACAGTGACTAAAATACTCAGAAAGTGGGGAATAATATAAAATAAAAACACCCAGATAACACCTCAGTTTCTATAACACAAGATATGCTCCACCAACTCCCTATCCTCCTAGGACACCATCAAATATTCCATCATCACCACAAAATATAACTTCTTCATGCATAGCCCATGAAGGGGTGAGTATAACCATACCCACATAGTACACCAAAAAAACACTAAACAAAGATAATATAGATTAGTTAGCTCATTAAAATGGAATAAAAAATAAAGGAACAAAAAATCCCAAATATAATCTGTAATTGAACCGCACCGCCTCACGGCCTGAGCCAAACTGAGAGCCATATTTTTCTGCTAAAAGATTCTAGAAAATTCTACTTCTAGGAGAACCCACTTTATGTCACAGTCTCTCTTCAGATACACTAATAAAAGATGACATGATCATTGGTACCCAGCCATGAGTACTCATTTTTCTCTAATGGACTCAATACATAGATAGGGGATCAAATCTAGGACTACTGGGGGACACTAGAAACCAAATATAGGTTAACCTACTATGTAGGGGAGAATATACCAAGGATTAAAAAATCCTACATAAATAGACTACAAAATGGTGGGTCAACACCACAAACAAGGATGTCATTATAATACTATAAAGCCCACATACGGTATAAAACAAATGAGAGAAAATCGAACATTGGTCTCATAGAAGAACACCATAATCTCTACTTTACACTCATCATCTAGAGGGGATCACAATCCAGAGATGTCAACATAATTCCACATTTTACCATTGGGGGGATGGACAAATGAAAAAAACTAAAATGATAATAGTCCAATAATAAATAAATTAAGGTCTCCAACCCCTTAGAAGGGGGTACGCGGTGTGTACTGGGGGTACACAACATATAAAACCAACGCATAGACTTTCCGTGTGAAACTACCTCAAATGACATGAAAAACAGCTATATAAAAATCTTGTACGTATATGTATATAGAGTGTAGAGGTCTCATGACACCATGTATATGCCATATGTTCAACCCCATTTACTGTTGTTCATGTCAATGTATCCCACCATATATATTCACATGTATCCTATGAGATACACTTTGAGAAACAATGATAGGTCACATAGTGTTTAATAGTTTTCACATGATGTCTCTTAATTTTATCTCTGTTGAAACCCCATATCTTTAAAGATGGCAGGTCAATGATTTTATCTCTAGATTTAATTTCTTATAATGAGAACTTTTTCATAACATGTGGATCTATTTCATGTAACCTAGAACACTATCGTTGTTGCGATTCGATCTAGACAATCATGGTCTAGGGGTTGTTTGACACATTCCATCAATGATCATTGGGATCAAACCTTTTAAAAATCTAATGAATTTCCCACACATGATGTTTGTTGCTACACCATTACACTTGGATGAATTCTAACCATCAATATATTCTAATTCACCTACGCCCATTTTTTAACATCATCACACTTTTATTGAATTATTGATCATGAAGTTCACTAATGATATTGACTGGATTCATTGAATAATGGTTACACAATGATCATATACTTGTAATTTATAGAACCTCCAGGGAATGAAATTTCCCATGATGATCATGGGGAAAAATGTGGGAAAATCAGTAATCCAAAAAATGTGTAGAAAAAACCCGATCCTTCATTCATTTTGGGCTCAATCCATTGTCGAAGATTTAAATAAGTGAATAGAGACATAATCAATGAAAAAAAATCATCAATTATAAATAAATTAAACCATCCATGCAAAAAATCAATTCATGTTCATTGAATTGTTCCCAGTTAAAGTTGGAGAATTAATGGGATGGATATCATACCAATCAAACATCCCTATCAGTTTTTAAATAGATTTCTCATATAGAACATTTTTATGTTGTTGTCCTTAGTGAGATCCAAAAACATTAAATGTGTAATGATCCACGATATGATCACAATTTGAGGTCATCTAGGAATGATCCTCTAATATCTCCTCTCAATATCTATGTTATGAAGATGACCTAATGTATTGATGCATATTCATATATTTATTGTGAATTTTTAGGTCGCTGCATGTACATAAAAAAATAAATATATATGTTTAATTATTTTATTATTTACCCCCATAATGGATTTTAAAAAACACTTACTTCCAATGATGATTATGTCACAAATAGGGTAAATTACATACTCTAAACATGATGATAGACATATATTTCTGATTTGATTATCTATTTTAGAGTTATGACATGTTTTTTAAGAAAATTCAATTTGTTTGAAATTTATATTTTAAATATATATTTATTTAAAATATCAATTCTGGGCTCATCAGACTTTGAATCTCATTCGGTCTTATCACCTAGATTTGAAAACAATCCATATGATATTATAACCCAAAAAAATGAAAAAATATGACCTATTACAAATATGGTTCATAAATACTATATGATTGACTAAATAATATCCCTTGATAGTGTCCAACTAGGGGTGCAATTACACTAATTTTTTATACACCGGGTGACGATTATGTTAATACATAACACACCATTTTTATGGTTAGTACCCTTAGGTAAATTTTTACAATATCCTATACACACATATAGTATTCATACATGGATATTATAATAAGGAAAACCACACAATATCTACTTTACCAAGATTCAAACATGGAATCCCATAGTTAGAATTATCCAAATGTTTTTCTCGAAAGATCTCGATAGCTAATCAAGAAAAAATTTGATTTTACATAGAATTTCCTAAAATATTATTTATACCTTAGAAATTATGATCAATCATCACTTATCAACCCCTAAATTATCATCAATGAACATATTAATCTATAAATTTATTTGAACCATAATTTGACTCCAATTATAATTCCAAGAGGATAAGACTACATAATCAAATGACATAAAAATTATTTTATTAAAATACATACCCATGTTATTTTAGGATTAATGTTTTGTAGAATTTGGAAAAACATCAACTAATAAAATCCATGTCTTCTTCGACAATCATATATTTTTCCAACTATCTAAGAAAATAGTTAATCCATAAAATTATTTAACCTTTAATAAAAGGATTTCTAAAAAATATATTCCTTTAAACATAAAACACATATTATATTTCTTCATTACCTTGGGAAAGGGATAAAAGAAGTGGTGAGATCAGATGATTCGTAAGGGTAATCATAAGAAATGATAATAAATTATCATTGATTATAATAACATATAAATATTGATAATATAATGTTTTCAAGGAATATTAACATATAATATATAATTCATAACTAATAAATCAAAGAGGATGGTCATAATTATAAAAACATAATACAAGGATATAATATGAAAAGGTAATTATATAATGGAAAATGTGGAATCAAAAAAAGACAATGATACATAAGAATAAGTCAAGGAACACTTTCATTAATCTAAAAGTGGATAGATTCCGATGGTTGATTGGTTTCACTCCCCATTACCAATAACTTAGTGTAAAATGTTCCATAGTGGATTAGGTTCAATATGTATTCCCATATTTAATATCAGTTAATTTATAAAGAATTATGAATTCCATTAGAGGTAAATATAATAAGGGAACCACCTATCACATAGTTAAAATTATAATTTGTAAATGTATACATGTTCACATGAAAAAATAATCTAAAAATTAACAATAATCATGATGAAACCTATGTGAGTGAAATGGGTTTCATAATATTTTCTCATAGAATTAACGAAGGCTATAAAATAAGGATTACTAGGCGAAGAAAGATTTGAATAATTTTTTATGTTCATATTTTAATAAAAAATAATATTTCTTCAAAATTATGTTATAATTTATGGAAACCAATGATAAGTAAGAATTAGAGGTAATAATAAAAATGAACTCCAAATGGGACACTTTTTGAAATGATCATCGTATCTTTTAAGGAGGGAAATAAAATATAATTTAAATTCAGATATGAAATGATCTTGGATATTTTAAAATAATATAATGAAATTATTTTTAAATCAATTCATTTTGAATTTTATTTTAATGATTTCACACTTTTCATGAAATTAGAAAAAGGAAGGTTCATTTTAATGTTTAAAAAACACTATTGTTGAAATTCCAAAACATAAAAAGGATATTTAAATATTCATTCAAAATAGGAATATATATATATTACTTTCACAGGGGATAAAAAATAATACTCATTCCAATTAATATTTTTATCATTTGAAGGAACGTAAATTATGGAAAAGGAAAAGAAAATTTAGGTAAAGAGGATGGAAATTATTCAAAGATATAGATATACTTTTTAAGAAAGAAAATAATCATGGAATTTATCTGAATAAATATTGTAACTTTAATTAGATAGAGGAATCATAATATCATCATATAATAGAATAAATACATCTTCTAAATCCATAGTAAAAAATAATCTTTATGACTCAATAATGATGTTGAGTCAATAAAAACCCTTAAAAATTTTGAAAATATAAAGTCAAAACCCCATGAGAGAAGAAATATTGATAATAAAATTTCATATTATAAAATATAATAAAAGTATGATTCAAAATATTAATGGGAACGAGATACACCATTCCTAATAGATCACGGTTTAAAATATGAAAAATGTATCAATGGGTGAAAATTGAGGAAAGAAACATTTCCTTGGTCCATATTCAGTTTATGCATTCACCTAATATCCAAAATAATCAAATTATGTTTATTATATTCCTTATTAGGGTACTTATTATAATATATTTAATTCAATATGAACCATTTTTTATCAAATTATATCAAGTTAATATAAGTTTTTTCTTACGATTGCATTAATATTGAATATGGGGTCGGCATATTTATGTTATTTTGGAGATCAAAGATAATATTTTACTAATGAGTTAAATAATTAATATAAGAATTATAGAAAAAAAATTATTGTTTATAATATTATAATTGATTTATTATTTATGTTCACATAATCTTCTATGATACCAATTTTTCAATTATTCAAGTTAGTTTTCAAACCATTCTGAAAATAGACATACTATATCTCAATGGATGGGTATAGTTAAGGATGTGTATAATATAATTATAATAGAATGAAAATGATATTATATAAATAATTTTAGTTATTTGAATCTTATTTTATGTTTTTTGAATGAATAATGAAAATCCAGATGAAAAATGAAAAAGCTACTTCATGGAGGTAGAAGTTCGTATAATAGAGCATTATCATTATTTTATTCTTTTCAATGTGCATGGAATGGAATAAAAAATGATTATTTTATTAATATAAAAACAAAAAATCATACTAATTATATATATATATCATTATATTACTATGGTTATGGTAGGTTTATAAGATAATTATTATGATGATAAATTTATGGATTTAGTAATACTCAGTTTGGTGCCTTGAACATCTACAAGAAATTATCCTATTAAATAAAGGGATTATGGATAATAATAGGGACCATAATATTTTGAATATATAATAGGATTAAGTTATTACTTATATTTTATATTTTTAGAAATTAATTTGAATTAATTGGTGTGGTATTATGTGTTAGAAGTCTGTCTCATTTATATGTTGAGAAAATCGATTTTTTTTAGTACCATTTACTTTTCAATGATATCATCGCACTATTCAAGGGTTAAATTATATGTTTTTTTAAATAATAAATTTTGGGGTGATATACTATGTAAAAGTCATCAACCAATAATTCGCACACATTTTTAATCATGTTATTATTTATTTAACATTAAATATTTACATTTTAAAATTTGTGTTTTAATTTGGAAATATATTTTTACTTAATCAATATTTTATTAAAATAATTTGTTAAAACCTATTAAAAAAATATTTTTCTTATAAAAAATAATTTAATCTCCAATTATCCTAATTTAACTTCCAAAAATCTAAAATCAACATTTACATTAAAACATTTAATACATAAAAATACTATTTTTTTAGAAAATTGTTGTTTTCTAAATTAATTGTTATTTATCAGATTAATTATTGACTACCAATTGAAATATTCCTAGTTTTTTGGAAATAGTTTTAAAAATAATTTTAAATAGTCTTTTTAAAATATATTAATAATTATATTAGATAATAATAATACAATATTAATAAACCAACTCTTTGAAGATAATTATTTTACAATTATCATAGTTATTAAATTTAATCATAGTAATCATAAAATATTTCACAAAAATTAAATTGACTTTTTAAAATAATATTATTATATATCAATATAATAGGAAATATGGTTTGTTGTATTTAATTTATATAAGTGATGAGAACTAATTTTCTAATATAAGTGAATAAATCGGCTTTTAGGTTAAATTTTATTTATGTTTCGAAAACAAATATAAATTGATTTTAAAAATATAACATAATAATGTTCAATGATTATATATATATATATATATATATATTATATTATATAAAAAATTTTCAATTAATTTTAATTCACTGTTTTTTGTGATGATTTCATAAAAGTGAATGTTTAAGAAATATTTGTATTTTCACTATTACCCTAGAAACAAATGCTTTACAAAACCCCAAAAAATCAAACTGTTATTTTTTATGTTATAAATCCAAAAAAAAATTGTTATTAAATAAATCTTAGTCTAAAATTTATTTATTTAGTTTTAAAATATTATATATAAATAAAAAATATAGACAAGAAAATTACTTTTTATATAAATGTTAGATTGATAAATATGAAGAATACATGTGATAAATAACATATTAGTTTAATAATTAAATATTTATATAATACTAATTTTAGCTGAATATCACCTAAATATTTATATTGATTTTCTATGAATAATTTATGGTAGTGGCTGTCAAGTGTGGTGAGTTCAATAACCTTGATATCCTTTAAATTCATACAAGTTTGAATTTCTCTCCCTTATGATTTCTCACAAACTGTGATTTTTTTGTGTTCAAATTGATCTAGCTCTATAGAAACCGATTGAAAATATAATTACTTCTTAATATTAGATAAATTAGCCTATTTTTAAGTATTTTACTACCAGATTCCATTATATACCTTTTTTTCTTTCATAATATAGTTACTTCCTTATATACCAATTAATTTAAGAGAAAACTTCTATCAGAGAAATTTTATATTAACATTTCATGATTTTAAATTAGATTAATGTTTCATATAGGAAAATATATTTACATAATATTAATATAAGTAAAATACTTAGTCAAATTATGGTATTTTATATAAGGACTCATAAATCCATCATTTTGTAGAGGCTCCCTAAAATAATATTCAAATCATAATGTAATTGTTATCCTATCCCAAGCCATTTTCCCTGTCTCTTTCATATACATGTTATTTAATTTGATTTATCAGATTTATACAATTATTTGGAAATAATTATTCTTCTTTAAATTTGATATTATTTCATATAATAACATGTGATCTATCACTTTAAAATTATGTACCCATGTCCATGTTTTTTTGCCATGTATTCTGACTAACACTTATGATCTTGTGATATTTTTAATAAATTTTTTTTCCCATGTTCAATTTCCCCCCCAAAAAATGATCTACTTATTTAGAAAAAATTAATAATATTTTCCCTTACTAATCGTTTTAACTCTCTTTTCATGATTCCCATTTCCCAAGGTAATTAAATACAAGAATATGTCTATGAGAAAATCGTAAGGTTTGAATTTTCTAAAATATTTTTAATAAATAATGTGAAATATAGAATTTATATAACTAATCTCCAACGATCCAAAACCTTTTTGTTATCAAATTATCTATTTATTTATTATATGTAATGTCTAAATTATGGAAATGTTAGAAAATATATGAAATCTATAGAAAAGTTGTTTCAATTAGCATCATAGTTGGGTTTGGATGTTTTTGAGGATTAGGTTAAGAAGTATGAGAGAACTAAACAGAAACCGAGATGACATTAATCAAAAAAACAATATGTTAAAGTGAAAATGATATAAATTAATACACTATAAAATTGAATTTCAAAATATATATGATTGGACACAATGATTTTCACAAGAAATTATAGATTATTACTCATGATGAATCATAATATTGGATTAGAAAGTACTATTTTATTCTACAAGATGTAAGAGAGACATTAATTGATTTAGATCTGATTATAAACTCCAAATACAATATGATGGTCGGGCCATGGACCATCCAGACCATAATAGATGATAAAGATATAATATATGAATGCTAAATTTATGTTTTCACAAATTATATACAAATATAAAAGATTGATAAGTAAGAATAAATTTTGATTCATGAATTTAATGAATGGGATATTAATGTAGAGGAATATATCAAAAAATGGGGCGAGATGGAATTAAAATTTGATGATATAGTAATATTTTACCCTTATAAGAGTGACTTTTACATTTAATGGAGTCTATATTGGGTGTGTTTCTCTAATAGGTTATAATTCTTCATAAATGGTAATATAATGTATTATCATTCTTAATATCATGTGTTTTATTGTTTATTTGGTGACGGTTCACACTAAATCCTTCAATTTTCATCATTATTGAAAATAAAATTTTCAATTGGTAGTATGGAAGAATGGGGAAATGAGTTAATAATGAGTTCGTTTGAAATTACTATAATCATTCCAATGGGAATGAAAATTGGGTAAACTTTGGAGTGTAAATCATCATGGCTATGTTATATCTGGTTATAAAAATGACCTATATCATGTTGATCCCCCAAACACATGAAAGGCTGAGTATAACACTATTGATACAATTATGAATCCAATCCACCATCATTTAGTGGATATTATGAACTACTAATTTTTGATAAATTTATCTGCATGATTGGAAACATATTTCAAATTTTTCAATAATCAGAACACAAAATGGTAATTTTATCTATTTATGTGTATGAAGGTTTAGTAGACGAATTGTTTACATTTATCATGAACATAATGAAAAATAATTAAATTGAATATTTAGAATGGGGGGGGTCTAAAAATCATCTTCATTAAATTGTTCATTTAAATTATCATCTTCAAACGATGAAATAATTATTTGATAAATAAAAAATGAGAATGAATCGATTGGTTCATTTGATGAAAACTTGATGATACATGAAAAAATGCCCTTGGTTTTATTATTGACCATGAATAAAATATTAATAGTTTATTTAATGGCCTGAAAAAAATCATTAAAAGGAATTATCCATAAAGGAATTTGGTATCAATGATTAAATTTGTCCGTATCCACTTAAGATGGAATGGAATGTCAAATATTATCACTATTCTCATTAATTTGGATACGGGAAAATGAAAATGGGGTTTTAGGGAATTTCAGATTATAAATCATATGGAGGAAGGAAAATTCAATTGTACACATTTAGTAATGTTTGAGGAAACCTCAAAAAAATTAATTTAAAGGATCATGAAGAAGTTTTATATGTTTTAGAGTAGTCTACCAGGCACACAATTTCTAAATAAATATGAAGAGAAAAAGTAACACAATAAAGGATAAGAGGGTCTTCACTAATGAACCACCCACAATTCAATGCATCAAATATATGTAATTATAATATTATGAATACTAATTCTCTAATCCATGAATTAATAAGGAAAATTGACACTAGAAACCTCTACATATGTGGGACCAAGGAAGGGAACATAAAAACACTACTATTGTGGTAGATCATGAAAATGAAGTGGTGAAAGGTACACTTGTTATCCAATCAATAATTCTGAATGTATTATTACATTCATCTGCATCTTATTCCTTTATTTATTTCATGTTTTATAATAATATTAGTTCACCTCCTCAAATAAAGGATAATGAATCATTAGTGAGAATATTTCGTGGTGAGATGATTACATTCAACAAATATTGCACTTCTCTAAATGAGGTTTTTGGGAATTATCTTTTTTAAAAATGTATTTTCCCTGGATATAATTTAATATGATATTATGCATTGATTGAGTCCCCCTATATAGATCTCTTATCAATTTTTAAGATAAGGTGATCTAATTTCAAGCTATAAACTATCCCTTGATCCAATACAAATAAAAGGACGATTGTGAACAACCTTCGGAAACTAATTCCATCATATTTGATCTAATCCCCAATAGTAAATTATTCTTGACACAATTTTTTAGCAAAGAACTCAACATTGAATATGTTCCAAATATGTTGTAATATGTGGATTTATTAACTCATGAATTACATTATCTTCCCCCATAGTGTGATGTTGTGTTTTTAATTGAACTCATTCTTGGATATATAAATATATACATGATTCCTTACAGAATATACCCAATTAAATTTGAAGAATTGTATAAGTAACTTCAAGATAACTTGAACCTAGGTTTTATTTATCAATGTTCATTACTATGGGATTCTCTGATCATCTTTGTAAAGAAGAAAGATGGATTGATGTAACTTTGAATTCATTATAATGATCATAACAATATAAAAAACAATAAAATATCTTTTAGGACATATTGAAGATTTTTTATCAACATAGTGGGGATGAATATTTATATAATATGCATATGTGATACAGATGTCATCAATTAAGTGTAAAAATAGATGATATTCCCAATAAAACCTTCGATGTAAGATATGTACATTATGAATTCAATGTGATTCCATTATAACACATAGATTCTATTGTTATATTCATTTATTTGAGGAAAAAATCCTCTAGGTATTACAAGGAAAAGATTGTGTTATTATATTACGATGATAGTATCATATATTATATGATCAAGAAAGAATATTAAGATTATTTAAGGATTTTCCAATAAAACATACACAAGGGGAAATTTATAGCAACATTTTTCAAGTGTAAATTTTTTATAAATGAATTATCCTTAGTAGAAGATGTAATCAATAGAGGGGGTATAATAGTTGATTTTTGAAGGATATTGGTGATTTATGAATGTTCTAGAAAATCTTCAATGTTATAGATCCATAGACTTCTTATATTTTATAGATACTATAGATGTAATTATTAGTAATTTTTCATTATTATGAAATCTAAAAACCATTTTAATGTGTAATGGACTAGTGATGTTCATTTGTGTAGAATAAATTAATGATATCCATAAGGATATTAAGAAGTGGTTAGTCACTACGGCTATAATTATAGTACACTATAATAGAGTTTGGTTTTGTGATAGATAATGATTCTTTGATGAATTGATTGAGACGAATTCTTATGATATATGATATGGTGATAACTTATGCCTCATGTCAATTACAAACTTGTAAGTAAAATTATCTAACAAATGATATGTGGATAGAAATGGTATTTTATTTTTTAAATATTTTACAGTATTATCATTATGGTAAAATTACTGACACATATATACACACAAAATACAATAGTTTAACATATATATTCACAACAAAATATGTGAACATGAACCAAAGGACATGGTTATTTTTAATCATGGACTATGATTTCTAAGAACATTACCATATTGTGATGATAAATATTTTTATAAAATTATCTGTAAAAAAATAATCATGATACCATATCCTTGATGAGAATTTAATGGGACATATCTATGTAGATATTAATAGGATCTATATGGGAATCCTAAAGGATGTGATAAAATCATAACTTCATCAAATTACTACCCAATGATCCATATATTTGCAGATCAAGGTGGCATAGAAATATGATTTGGAGCTATATAAGAACATATACAATATTCAAGTACTAAAGCATTCTAGAACTGGAGTTATATGATTTGGAACCAAGATAATTTTCTTATCTACACCAGAGTTAAATATTATCATTCGAATGATGGACATATCTCATCCTTATCAATTCTCATAGGTGGCACAATGATGAATAATGATTTAAATTATTAAATTTCGTTGATAGATTATGCATGATATTAGAGAGGATATATCATGTTTCTTGAGAATACAAGAAGTAAACTTTGAATGTTATAAATATAAGGGTATGTTGAAACCATTACCTATACAAGTGTTTAAATGAGAGGACACCACCATCAGTTTTCTCATCATTATTCCTATGAAATTAAAAGGAAACAATTCTTTATGGGTAGTGGTGGATTGACAGAAAATATTAGTTCCATTAATTCATATTCAAGGGTATTTCTGACTAAATCATCATAATATTTTATACATAAATGATGTGTAAAGGATTCTTGATGTTTCCCTTTCATTTATATCAAAAAGAGACTCAATTCTCACAATAAAAATATTTATACCTTTTCAATAATAAATGTATATAAATATTATTGTTATCATAAATATTCAACCTCATTTTGATGGTCAATTTGAATATAAAATTCAATATTTGGATGATATGATAATTCTTAATACAATAAATTTCAAATAATGTGGGGATAAAAAATTTTCTATGGTTTTGATGTCACAAATTCGATCTTTTCGCCAATAATTCTGCCACCAAATCTATTCCAGGAAAAGGCTGACTATAGAGCGCCTCAATAGGAGCCATTCGAATCGAGGATTGGTAACTATTATTATAAGATAACTCAACCAATCCCAAATAGCTATCCCTGAATCCTCCAATGTCCAGGATACATGCTCAAAGAATTTCCTCGAAATTATGATTCGCCCACTCTATCTAACCATCTGTCTGTGGACGTAATGTCATGATCATCTTAATATGAGACCCCAAGGCATTCTGAAGGCCTTCCCAGAACCAAGAAGTGAATGTTGGGTCGATATATAAGACAACTTCTGATGGCAAGCCATTAATGTCTCACCACCTCTTCAAGATACGAATATCCCAATTCATCCACATTAGTTATATCTCTGATTAGAATGAAGTAGGCTGATTTGGTCAGACGATCAATCACAACCCAAATGGAATTCTCACCCTCAGGTGTGTGAGGTGAGCCAACAATTATTTCCATGGAGACCTCATCCCACTTCGAGGTAGGAATGGGTAATGGATGGAGCAAACTGGAGGGCCTCTGTTACTCGGCATTCACCTTCTCTCATGTGTAGCATCTTGAAAAAATGTCCTCTATGTCCTGTCATATACCTGGACCCCAGAACTATTGACATACATCATAATAAATTTTGTTTGAACCTAGATGTACATCCCACTGAGACTGGGGGCTATCCTAAATCAAAACCTTCCATAGAGACGGAGGCACTACTAAGTGGCCCTTGATGCACAGGAAGCCCACGGGAGCTGGTGACTAATCAGAGGATGTCTCCCCACCATGAAGAAACTTCCTTGAAAACTAACAAAGCCCATAATTAAGCTGTTCTTTCTGAATCAACTCCAACAGAGAAGAAGTCAACTGGACGCTCACCATGAACGCACCTCCATTTTCTCCCTAGTTTACATATGCATCTGATCAAAGAGTCACATCAAAGCCCACACATCATTGGACTTCCTCAAATCCTACACTAGAACTCTAATTATCAAGGGGCCAGCCACCACATTACATTTTCATAGGGCATAGACAATTTCAAAGTTGAACCCCTGCAAGTACTTGATCCAACGATGTTGCCTCAAGTTTTGGTCCTTCTATGGGAAGATATAGGCCAAGATTTTGCGATCAGAGTAGACAGAAAACATCCCCCAATGGGATAGTGATTCATGGTATTCAAAGAATGCATCAGTAATTCCAACTCCAAGTCATGGGTTGGGTAGTTCTTTTCATTTGGGCAGTGTTGGATAGATCCATACTCTACCACATGATCATCTTGCATATGTACTACCCCCAGACACGTACCTTAAGTATCACAATAGACCACATAACCATTTCTAGCCTCTGGAAAAATTTGATATGCTTCGTATGTATCCGAACCTCCTGTATAATGATTTACATAATGTTATTGACTTATTACATAATCATAATCATTTTTATGATATCATATATGGTTCACTTATGAATTTATATTAACCGTTATTTTGTAAATTCAATGTTAAAGCAGCATTTTTTGTAAAATCGTTTCATTTATCGTACGTGTTTCGACTTGTTGTTCTTGATATTATTACTTATATCCTGATTTACTTAATTCCATAATTTAAAACATGATTTATATATAATATATATTCATCATATATATATATATATGATAGATTGATAAATGGAATGAAATACACCGTTCATGGAGATGGTAGGTCATACGTACTTTTGAACGCTGTTTTCGTTTCCTTATTGAATGGAATTAAGTAGATGACATACATATAAATATATATATATACATAAATCCATTATCATTATTATGTCATATATTTCATTATTATTCATTATATATATTTTATAATCATTGATGAATGTTTAACAAGGAGAATGCATCTCATCGCATTGAGGAGATGGTAGTCTGTACGTACGCGTCAGCGATGATATCATTCCCATGATCTTGGAATTTTATTTAAGTGTATGTATAATATTTCAGAATCAATATCACTTTAAAATAATCTTATATAGTTATTTATTTACACCATTATAGCCATCCATGTAAGTTAGTGGTCGAAAACAGATTACACCACAGCGTGGAGAAAGGTATTCCGTACGTACACACGCGCGATGATTTCATTTTCTATAGGACGGACAGAAGGTGAAACAAGGTTGTTTTATATTTATAATAACATAAATTATATAATTAATACTTATGATATTAATTTATAATGAGACAACTAAAGAAGAATAATTAGAAGAAGAAAAAAACATGAGAGAATCGGAAGAAGAGATTACCTCTTCTTCGATGCACCTCCTATAATCTTCCTTTTAAGGAAGTACAGTTGGTGTTTTGAGAAGACCAGAACCTCCAGAATGTTTATAGGGTAGGGGAGAAGAGAAATGGTCAGGGGTTGGACAAGCTTAAAAGCTCAAAAGGGTGTGAAGTGAAGAGGGAAGGTGTGCCCTTTTTATAAGGTAGGAGAGGGGCACCTTTGGAAAAACTTAAAATATTATTTTATAATAAAGTCATATTCGGTTTATAATAGCTCCAAATTGATTTATTTAGAAGATAAAGTGGGTATGGGTCGAAATAATCTCATCCAATAGGTTTTAGAAATGTTTAGATTACTATTTTAACCTTATCTTTTAGATTAAACTCTAAGTTAAATAATTTATCTTTTATAGTGTCTTATTGTTTTCTTACATTATATGGTTAATAAACTTACTATAACAAGCCAAATGAACCCCAAGTGGTTCATTATTAATATATATAACCTTATCTAGGTAATTTGGCCAAAACTAATATTTTTAAGAATATTATAACAATTAATAATATAATATTTTTTAAAAAAACTATTTTATGTCAATTTTGACACTATTTGGTAATTGATTTTTGTGATAATCATAACAGCATGATTAGTTCTAAAAAAGGTAATTAAATCAATAATAACATGTCATATTAACCTATAAAAGTAGTTTAATTTATAATAAGTCTCAAATTACATTTATTTGGGTATTTATAATATCAATTATTTTAATATTTTGTTATTTTGGTAATTACTGCATCACCATTGTGTCTTAAATAAATTAAATTATTTAATGTCTAAAATTTATAAATAAAATAACATTAGTTTGGAAATCTTTTTATCTTTCTAATTATTATTTATAGTCTAATATATCATATGTATAACCCTATATTAATTTTTTTTGTTATTAATCATTGATTTTAAATATTTTAACTCTTTTTTTAATAAAATAATAATAAATGTCCTAATATAATTCAAGTGGACCTAAAGGGTAATATTTTATTCCTAAGTTTGTTTTTGGTCAAATTATACTTATCCAATAGAATTAAGACATGTGTTAGGGTAATAATGATATCATTTTGACCCTTAATTACCCTATTTACTTTTAGCTGTGGTCAATAAAAGTAAAACGTTACTATTCACCAATTTTTTTTTATTTTATTGAACCACATATTAATCCTTGATATCAACTGTGTCTCTCGGATTTTTGAAATACCACTCACAGAAGCGGTAAAATTATGTTTTATGTAAGTTTGCAAAAAGCTCATAGGATGTAGGTAAAAGACGGTGAAAAGTTCAATAAAATTTTTATGTCTAAAATTATTATAAAATGACTCCAATGAATTAAATTGAACTTATATAGGTATTATGTATCAATTTTTACCTAAAATAAATTTAAATAAAATAAATAATTATTTAAATAAAAAGTCGATTTTTAAATAGTAACCTAGTGTTTTCACTATTCATAAAAAATTGATAGTTTTCAGAAAAATATCAAAAATTCACCTTAGGATAATTTTGATATTCCAAATCCAAAAATGAAGTCCATTTTGAAAGATAAAATTTATTAAATTTCAAAATGTGGGTATTACTATTCATAACGGCTAGTTCGTAATAATATTATAATAATATATCATTAAGTGAAACTTGTTATTGCGTACTACACATGCTATCGAATAAGGTCTTTATTGAATTTAATTCAAGCCAAGTCAGGGCTGCATGTAGTGAAAGCTCTGTTTGGTGTTGCGTACAACATAATCAAAACTTATTTTATTTATACATTAAACAAAATCTATACTTAATGTTGCGTAGAATAAATTCTACAAAATGAACTTGAAATTCTGTGTAACATGATCCAAGAATATTGTTGTGTATACTGAAAGCTAATACGTTTTTGCGTATAGAACAAGCTAATTTTGGTGTCGCTTACAACAGAAGACATTAGTGAAATTAAAAATAATAATTCTCATAAAATCTTGGGTTGTTACATTATACCCCCCTTAAAATGAATTTCTCCCTCAATATTCGTCGGGGTTAAAAATCAATTACTATTTGAAAGTTTTTTAATAGAAACCCACATCGTAAAAAGGAATACTAAAACATAATTTTAAAAAGTGAAGTATGAAACATAACGGTTACCCAAATTAACTCATCACTTGGTTTCCACATAAGAGATCATAGGTGAAAATATGGATATGGTGGAGAAATCTAACCATCATGCTCTGATGGAGAGTGGTAGAGAACATGGCTATGAAAAAGCCAACAATTACAAAGCCATAAATTTGTGATTATCTAAGGTACCATCTGATACATCGGATATGAAGACACTAGGACAACATTTTTGGTTTTCAAGATCATTTCCCTAAAGATGAAGAATTTGAATTAGAATAAATAATTACTTTATTTCGGTATAATCTCACTGTTGTTCGTTCCTTGATCAATTTACACTTCATCTCTTAAACTAATGATGTTAAATTTTTCATTCTTGAAGTGTTAGCAGATCATGTGATAAAATGAAGGGTCATTTCAGGTCTCAAACAAAAGGATAGAAAAAGTTATCAAATATATATATGTCCATCTATGGTGAGCTTAATCTTATATGATTCCAAAAATGTACTTATACTTCATCTATCATACCGCTTAATAAATCAGAACTAGTTTCTACAAACCAGGGACTTCATGTAGGCCAGTGGTAGGAGATAAAGGCATGTCACACATCGGTTGTGGGTTCGATTCCCGCATCCTTGTCCGACGCGATGGGTTGTCTCCCATCCTACGGGTTGTCCTTTTTCTAAAACTATACTATTATAACATTCCAAAAATAATATCAAAATGTTCTAGACTTAAACAATAATATCTGATGTTTAACTTAATCGATTCCAATCTTTAGGTTTATCAAAAATAATTCTGTCCAATATCATAGTATCAATAAAAAGATTACTAGAAAGGTTATCCCATGCATTGAATACAATCATTTATCACTCGTATATCATAAGATATATATATCTTGTTGGTCACATTCCAAACATGTTAATTCCTTAATCATTTATTCTCTTGAAAAATTAATACCCATTGAACCTTAGTGAAAACATGAATGCTGCCAAAAGTTAATTGTTTCCACATACCAAAATCCCAAAATTTCAATATACTCAAACCATGATATCACTTTGTCCTTATATCATTCAAGAACTCATTAATACTATCAAACATTTCATTATCTCTTTATCCTTTCATTATGCATATATCATCTACCTTCCAAAAAAATTTGAATAACCTTTCATGGTTACTGGTACCATTCAACATATACTTTCAAATACCTTAGAAAAAACAATAGTGTAACAATCCTTAGATGATTTTTATTCCATAGTTGTAATACCCCCAAATGATAGAGGGTTAAATGACGAAATGATATGACTAATGTCAACATGGTGCACCTTCCTTTTCAGGAGCCTGTCTGATTATAACTTCACAGTTAAGCGTGCTTGGATTGGAGTAGTGATCCGGATGGGTGACCTTCTTTGAAGTTTCCCAGGGTGTGTGTGAGTGAGGACAAAGCACACTGGAAATGACATTTGTTGGCCTGTGGAGACTGTCATTAGTCAGATGACCCGTTCAGGCATGTGGGTGGACCCTGGGGTGGGCCCCACCTGTCTACGGGGCAACTGGTGGTACCTGGTGGGCCATGACCCGATGACCATGTTAAGGCAGGGTGGTTGTGTTGTCACCAGGGCCCAGTTGTCACATTGGTATCAGAGGAGGAACCCTGCCTTAAGTGCGGTGCACTGCCTGGGTTGAGATGTAGGGCCCACAACGAGGACGTTGTGCTCTAAAGGGTGGGGGGTGATTGTAACACCCCAAAATGATAGAAGGTTAAATGACTAAATGATATGACTAATGTCAATGAGGTGCACCTTCCTTTTCGGGAGATTGTCTAATTAGAACTCCACAGTTAAGCGTCCTTGACTTGGAGTAGTGATCAGGATGGGTGACCTTCTGGGAAGTTTTCCAGGGTGTGTGTGAGTGAGGACAAAGCACTCTGGAAAGGAATGTGTTGGCCTGTGGGGACTTCCATTAGTCAGATGACCCGTTCAGGCATATGTGTGGACCCTGGGGTGGGCCCCACGTGTCTGCGGGGAAACTGGTGGTACCTGGTGGGCCAGGACCCGACGACCATGTTAAGGTGGGGTGGCTATGCTGTCACCAGGACCCAATTGTCACAACAGTACCATTAAATTACCTATACAACATAACTCTTGATAAACATACAATCATTACACTACCTTCTTAAACCATTGACAGAGCTTCATTATTTTATTCCTCAACACCTCTTTCATCTCATATATCATTTGTAGTCTCTTCATCATCATCAACATAAATACTACCCGTACGACCATGTTGATTCCCTTCATGAAATTTTCCCTTAGAGCATTGGTTTGCATAATTCCCATACATTCCATATTTAAAACATTTAATCGTTATTGATGTCGTAGCAATACCATTATCCTTGTCCATGGTGTTAACTGATCCTTTTCCTTTGCACTTACTGGATTTGTGTCCTTCCATTCCACACCCAAAGCATCTTCCTGTTCCTTTGAAGCATTCTCCTTGATGCCTCTTCCCACATGATTTACATGAGAGAAATTGAACTTTCTTTCCTCTATGATCATCATGAAACTCCATATTTCTTTTATTAGTTGAGTCAGGATACATACCCGAGTTGAGATTATTGATCATTTTATGAGACTGTTGATTATTCATAATAACGATACTTGGACATACAAATCCAGTTTCATTTGGTTTCTTATGAAGAATATCATTCCATTGTCCATCATATTCTCCACTAACATGAATCCTCATGTTTCCTTCCATTTCTTAAAATCCAAAAAGAATAGTGTGAGAGGTAAAAATCATAAACAAGGGGGATTAATTTCAATATCTAACATTCTAGGTTTAATTCTAATATTTTTAGTGTAGTTATAGGACAATAACCTATACGTATACTTATCCTTAGAGACATCCCTAGACATACTATAGAAATATCTCTAGGGATTTCAATAATGTTTTCACATCCTAGTTTCCAATGGATAACTAAACCATTCCCCTGATACCAACTATAGAGACCCAAAGAATGACATACATAGACATTACATTACTTTTGTAGAATATATAATACATAACAAAAACATACACACAAGGACCGTAACAATTTAGTGTCATTGGAAACTCGGAATATTAGCTTTTAATCATGGTGAAAGATCTTCAACATCTCCCATAATGATCTTACCCTTTTTTTCGTACCTGAAACCTTTCTTTATATCTTGGGTAAAAGAAAACATAAAAAGGGTGAGCTCAAATTCTCAGTAAGGGAAAGCATAGAGAACATAAAACAATCCATAAACATTTGAATGCAAAAAATTGAACATAAAATCTAAACATCAAAATCATGAACAAAGACATAAATCTTGGAAGTACGTAAGGCATATATCATAAAAAACATCAATCATGATAAAATATCATGGTAATAAAACTTTTAATTTTGGAAACCATTAAGCACATGATATGATTTCCATAGTAGCCAAGGCATTGCTGCCATGACCATCTTAGTGGAAAAAGTCTCTTTCTGAATCGAGTTTACTCCTTGTTTCAGTCCTGTATCACTGAACCAGATTTACTTACTATTCCAGCCATGTTTATCTCATGAGATATAAATCATTAACCAATGAATTGGAGGGAGATATAGGTCCCACCCATCTCATAATGAAATCATTCTTACTTGTTCCACAAAATGAACATAAAAAATTCATCATAACCCAAAGAATAAAATGGGTTTCATAAAAATCATCCCATCATTACATAATCCATGTAAAACAAAGGGATATTTCATCATAAGAAAAGTGAAACCATGGAAATCATAGATACATTATACTTGAAACATAATCCTATGAAATAATGTCATATTATATGGAAAATGTTTTTGATAAAACACTTGAAATGAATTTTTGATGAAAATATCCATTCTTCTCCAAAATCATTTTCTTTTCACAAAATGCCAAGAAATTTTAATAGAAAAGGGTTTTGTTGAAAATAATCAGGAAATATTGTTGAGGAAGCTTCATGAAAATGAGGCGTTATGAAACCGTAAAAATCATTCCACGTCGTATAAGTTAAAAATATCATTCTCCTCGTACTTTTGTCGGAAAAGTCAAAAAGATCATCGTGTGGTAAAAAAAATTAAGATTCCTTTCATAACATGTGGTAAAATTAAAAAATGGGTAAAAAGGTCATTAAAGTTACATGAAAATATTTTGAGAAATCATAGACATGGATGATAACAAAAACCCCAGTAAATACTTACAAATAAACAATCTCGGATAAGAGCGAGATCAGAATAGTTATCCCTTACCTTATGTCTGATATGCTTCGTATGTATCCGAACCTCCTGTATAATTATTTAAATAATGTTATTGACTTATTAAATAATCATATTCATTGTTATGATATCATATATGGTTCACTTATGACTCTATATTACCAGTTCTTTTGTAAATTCCATGTTAAAGCAGCGTTTTCTGTAAAGTCGTTTCATTTATCGTACGTGTTTCGACTTTTTGTTCTTGATATTATTACTTATATACTGATTTAATTAATTCTAGATTGTAAAAAATTATTTATATATAATATATATTCATAATATACATATATATATATGATAGATCGATAAATGGATTGAAATACAACGTTCATGGAGACGGTAGGCCGTACGTACGCATGAACGCTGTTTTCGTTTCCTTATTGAATGGAATTTAGTAGATGACATACATATATATATATACAAAAATACATTATCATTATTAGGTCATATATTTAATTATTATTCATTATATATACTTTATAATCATTCATGAATGGCTAACATGGAGAATGAATCTAATCGCATCGAGGAGACGGTAGTCCGTACGTACGCACGAGCGATAATATCATTACCATGATCGTGGAATTCTATTGAAGTGTATGTATAATATTTAAGAATAAATATGACTTCAATAATAATCATATATAGTTATTTATTTACACAATTATACCCATCCAAGTAAGGTGGTGGTCGAAAACAGATTACACCACAGCGTGGAGACGATATTCCATATGTACACACGCGCGGCGATTTCTTTTTCTGTAGGATGGATATAAGGTGAAATAAGGTTGTTTCGTATTTATCATAACATATCAGTATATATTTAATAATAATGATATTACTTTATGATGAGACAACAAAATAATAAGAAGTTGAAGAAGAAAGAAACTTGATGGAATCAGAAGAAGAGATTACCTCTTCTTCTACGCACCTCCTTTAAGCTTCCTCTTAAGGAAGTAGATTTGGTCTTTTGAGAAGACCAGAACCTCCAAAATGTTTCTAGGGAAGTGTAGAAAATAAATGGGAAGGGGTTTTCTGATATTCATGGCTCAAAAGGGTGTGAAGACAAGAGGAACAGTGTGCCCTTTTTATTAGGGAGGAGAGGGGCACCTTTGAAAAAACATAAAATATTATTTTATAATAAAGTCATATTCGGTTTATAATAGCTCTAAAATGATTTATTTATAAGATAAAGTGGGGATGGGTCAAAATACTCCCAACAAATAGATTTTATACAAGTTTAGGTTACAATTTTAACCTTATCTTTTAGATTTAACTATAAGTTAATTAAATTAATAATAACACGTCATATTAACATAGAAAATTAGTGGAATTCATAAAAAGTCTCAAATTACATTTATTTGGGTATTTATAATATCAATTAATTTAATATTTCATTATTTAGGTAATTACGGCATCACCATTGTGTCAGAAATAAATTAAATTATTTAATGTCTAAAAATTATAAATAAAATACCATCAGGTATGAAATATTATTATAATTATAATGAATATTTATAGTCAAATTTATCTTATGTATAACCCTATATTAAAAATGTTTTAGTTATTAAACATTGATTTTAACTATTTTAACTCTTTTTTAAATTATATAATAATAAATGTCCTAATCTTAACCAAGTGGACCTGAAGGGTAATAGTTTACTCATAAGGTTGTTTCTGGTCTAATTATACTTATCCAATAGAATTAATCCATTTTTTATGGTAATTATGAGATCATTTTTACCCTTAATTACCCTATTTACTTTTAGCCGTGGTAAATAAAAGTAAAAAATTACTATTCACCAAATATTATTTTTATCTTTTTGAACCATATTTTACACCTTGATATTAACCGTGTCTCTTGGATTTTCGAAATTCCAATCAAAGAAGCGGTAAAATTATGTTTTATGTAAGTTTTCAAAAAGCTCCTAGGAGGTAGGTAAAAGACGGTGAAAAGTTCAATAAAATTTTTATATATCTAAAATTATTACAAAATGACTCAAATGAATTACATTGAACTTATATAGGTATTATGTATTAATTTTAACCTAAATTAAATTTAAATAAAATAAATAATTATTTAAAAATAATTTTGGTTTTTAAATAGTAATCTAGTGTTTTCACCATTCATCAAAAATTGAATGTTTTTCAGAAAAATACCAAAAATTCACCCTAGGATAATTTTGATATTACGAATCCAAAAATGAAGTCCATTTTCAAAGATAAAATTTATAAAATTTCAAAAAGTTGGTATTACTATTCATAATAACTAGTTCATAATAATATTATAATAATATATCGTTTAGTGAAACTCGATATTGCGTACTACACATGCTATCAAATAAGGTCTTTATTGCGTGTAATGAAAGCCAAGTCAGGGTTGCGTGTAGTGAAATATCCATTTGGTGTTGTGTATAACATAATGAAAAGTTATTTCATTTATATATTAAACAAAATCTATACTTAATATTGCGTAGAATAAATTCTACAAAACGTACTTGAAATTGTGAGTAACACGAGCCAGGAACAGTGTTGTGTATACTGCAAGCTAATACAGTGTTGCATATAGATCAAGCTAATTTTTGTGTCATGTACAACACAAGACATCAATGAAATTAAAAAGAATAATTCTCATAAAATCTCAGGTTGTTACATCATGGGTCAAAATTATCATTAATTTAAAATAAAATGTCTATTTTTATTTCCCTCACATTCTTCTTAATGCCAGATGACCAGTAGAGATCCCTTGAAACTTTTTAGTTCCTTTTTGATTAGTCACCTATTCGAATAGTGGTTATAAAACTAGTGAGTTATTATTATTATATAATTTTTTCTCTCTCTCTTAAAACCATAGTAATAAAAAAATTTAGATCTCCTATCTAGTTTTAGGAATAGTGTTTTTGGATAATTCTATGACATAGGTTTTCTTCCATAAAAATTGTGTTATAAATATATCTCCCCTTTTTGTATTTTGTGAAGTAAATTGTTAAAACCTATCATTTTTCCTATTCATGCACAGTCAATTGTTGATGCATTATATCCAAGCAGTGGTTTCATAATAATCTTATTTTCCTAGATTATATTTTTGGGGTAACATTATTTGGATTACAATGATTGATGCTAAGAAATTTTCAATCATTTATGGATGGTAATTTATAAAGGGGGTCAACCATTGTTAGATCCATGGTGTCATTTTCACGTACATTTCATTTTTTAGTTAATATTTTATTCTATAGAATCTATTGTTATTTTCATACAAAAAAATTAATGTTTTGGGGAGACTAAGGGTGGATCACGATTGGTGCACTGTTTGGAGAAACCATGTTCCATCCCCTAACAAACTGTGTGGCCCTAGTAGTGAAACTACAGAGTCTACACAATTTGGTGTACAATTTTTAAGAACATCAGACCCTAACCAGAAATAATACACCTATTGGTATATATGAATCATCCTGGTTGGTCAAAGGTCTATATGACCATACGGCCAAACCGTTCATCCTACACAATTTGTTTTAAAAAATATCATTTTTTTAATTTCCCCCAACCCTGATTTTAACCCAATCCTTCTCCCATTTTTTCTATTCGACCTTATCAACAATATGAGTGACCCCTAATTCCTACCTCCCTCTTGGATTACATTTTTGGGATATTTGAACTTGTTTCCTCTAAGAATAATCATGTATTTATCCCATATCTTATCCTATTGGTCTCCTCTCCCTTTATTCTTGGGATTCCATCTCCCCATTTGTTTTGGTAACACAGAATGGGTAGGATCTGTATTTTTTAACATGGGATATGCTTTTTTGGCATTATATTTCTTTTTTAGGATATCCACTAATCATTTCATGTTGCATCCAATCACATCTTGGTAGTTTATGAAATAAATGTTGGTGGTTACTTATTTTCTTACTATTTTATTTTTTAATTTGTCTTTACATTATTTATAAATGTGTTCTAAATTGAGTGGGTATTGTTACAATTTCCATTTTTTGTTTGGGTATTTATTGGAAATAGATTATCCCCTAAGGAAATGGTTTTAAATGGTATGCTTGGCATGTGATGGATTGATTTGTGAATAAGGGGGTTGGGATGGTTGGAAAATTGGGTGAATGAAATAGGATTCATTGAAACCGAGGTTGGTTTAACCAGATAAATATTTCGGTCACAACCCACACTACCTAGATGGATCATGTTACAAAAATAACAAAAAATTGATTATGTGTATTTTTTGTATTAAGAAGAATAATAGACATTCACATCTATGGATGATCACTGATAATAAGAGGATCCTTTGTCCCTGCTAATCCAATCTACTAAGGGATTTCACATGTTAATTGTCTTATGTGTTTACTAATTTCCCTTTATTGATGAATCTCTTATCATTTTTACTGTTAGATCATGTATTAAAATTGATATTATTTCTTTATTTAAAAAACAAGATCATTTATTTTCGTTATAATGGATATCCATGGAACACATTGTAGAATATTAATGCACATGTTATATCACACATTGTATAACCCATTGGGATATTTGTACCTTGTTTTAATTGATTCACGTAAATGAAATAACACTTTTCATGAATGCATGTACTTATATTAGTAGTTTTTTTCCGTAAGGTTGTGGTGGTGGTGACAAAGTTGGTGTCCACCCTCATTCCATAGGGAGGCTTGTTTTTCTTTTACTAGTCCCCTCCCCATATTAAAATTTTTGGTTTTAGGTACAATAAAAATCATATATTTGAGACTTTTATATTCCCATTTTTTATAACAATAATGTATAATGGTTGTGGAATATTATGTATATGTTTTAATTATATTGTATATGGATGTTTATTTTCATTCAAATTGAACAATAATTTCCAAATGAGTTCTGTGATGCCCATGCACTATTTTCAACTCATTTGGATTATAAATTACCTTAGAGATATGCGACAAGATGGGTTAGGTGTCGGGTTTGATGGAATCCAAGATAGATTTTTGAAAAATTGGTATCAGATCCATGTTTTCTATTTCATAAGGTATTTTTATTCTAGAAAACCTAGATAGAAAAGAGCTAGGACTTTTGAGGATTGAAGTTCTAGTTTTGATTGGGGTTTATTGACCAACGCACCTCGTGAAATGCCTTTGTTTACCACCAGATATTAAGGATTTGGTTTAAATACTCCTTCAGTTGTGAAGAATATGTTGCATAATAGGCATAGACACCATGTTAGGGTTGATTATTTTATGTTATTGGGAACCAATCATGATTTATATTAGTGTTTGATCATGTTATTTATATGAATCGACATGGGATTAGGTATTCCTAGTTTCTTCTTTATGGTTATTGTTTTGTGCAGTATCATGCATAATTAGAGACATCATGTATAGAGATGAGATGGTAGAGTATAGTGTTATCCATCACAATTTTTTACATATTTGTAGAGGTATAATTTATAGACATCTATGCCCTGGATTAGGGAACCATCTATAGTCCTTATCAAGATAAAGGAACCGAACTGGGGCTAGAAAAGGATTGTGAATAATAGTTCTATAAGAATAATACCTCATAATTCCTTGGAATCACAGATCCCAAGGATTTTTATGACTAGGTGGAGAGGATAGAGTTGATATTTGAGTTCCTCAGGACTCCTAAGGTTATAAGAGTCATGTGTACTACGTTTTTATTAGATTTCCCTCATTATAGGTGGTGGGAGTCATTGGTTCATGACGGTCAAGAGGAGAAGATGAAATAGAAAGATATCAAGGGCATATTCAATTAGTATTAATATGTTAATAATTTTTCTATCACCATGTCTTAAGAGTTAAAGGAACTTCAATAGGAAGCTCCATATTTTTTTATCCAACAACATGCATAATGAGTGAGGGGCACCTTCACGCTTTGGACTAGGCATAACTGGGATTTGATGAAGGACATATGATAGTTTGTGGTTCCATTATTTTTAATTAATTTATAGTATTTTAATTTTTCATTATAGTTTATTCTCACTAAATTACTTAATCATTCTAGGTGGCTTTTTGAAACTCCTAATCGAGCTAATTCCATATTCCATGGAACTGGTTACACCTCTTGGAAGAATGAATGTCTAGTGTTTTTGTTTCACATATTATGATTTATCCATTTTATAGGTTGATAAAAACTATGATTAAATTTTCCTAGATATTTATATCTATTTGGTGATCCTTGGTATGGTTTGGGTGATGATATTTATGACCCCCATTGATTTCCATCATTAGCTGATGACTTTCACATCCCTCAAGAGGAGCAATAGTGTTTTTAGAGATAGTGAAATATATGGTCAGGTCGATTTGGACCAACATTTTCAAAGCTATGTAGGATTTATGGTCCTGAGTTATCTATCATACAATATAATCATGTGGATGGTTTATAGAGTATGACACATCTAGTGCTGAGTGGGATTTCATAGGTATACGTAGAGGATATTTCAGGTCAAACCGCTGAATATGCTATGGAGTTAACTATAAATTTGGAATTAGGGTCAGAACCAATATATCATCCCTCATAAAATATGTTCCTCACAGATTTATGAGAAATAAATATATAGCTAGACGATTATCAATCCAAAGGGTTTATTCACCATAGAATCTCTCAATCAGTCACTCTAGTGATTTATTCAATGAAATATGATGGAACACTTGGGATCAATTTTGATAATCAAAAACAAAATAAGGTCAATATAAAAATTAAATAAATCTTTCCTTGTATTGGTGATCTCATTGACCATCTCAAAAAATATGAATAGTTATAAAACATAATCCTTTGTTCTACATATCATTATGTTGGGGTTAGAGAAGAGAATGTTTGTAAGATACCATTCCGATGTAGGTGAAGAAATTTTGAGTCTTTGGTAATGCATTTCTGATTGAATATTGCTACAATAGTCTTCAAATATCCTATGTACAAGGTGTTACATAAATTACTCAAATCATTCTTAATGGTGTATTGGCTGAAATTTTGGTCTATTTGGGATTAGAGGAGGATCACATGTAGTTTTTTGATTGTTTTGGGAATGTTCCAAGACTACTATCTTTATGAAAAAATCTAAACGTATATATTATAGCTTCTAGATGTCAACATTCTATGTCATGTGATCTCAAAAATTGGGGTTTCATTTGACCTGAAACTGGTAATGGAAATAATTTCATGGGAGGAGATGAGAAGTGTATTCATTGTCAATTGTATTCGAGGAATGTTTGGATATGATAGGTAGTTTGTTAGGGACAGTTCTAAACCATCATCATCAGTGATAATTCTTACATAGAAAGTGGTGAATTTATTATGGAGTCCAGAATGCCAATTTACTTTAATGGAGATTAAGAGTTTGTTTCCACCACTGTTGTCATGTTTTGGGATTAGGATGTATTGGTTTACAATGAATATTGTGATTTTTTGAGTATAAATTTGGGTATAATTTTATACAGGGGGGCCATGTTGTGGTTCATGGATCCAGCCAACTATGACCACTTGAAATGAATTACCCAACCCACAAATTTTATATTTTGGAAGTGATTCATTCCCTTATATCCATTCATTACTATAATTTTTTGAGTAGTTTATGTTATAATCGGACCAAAAATTCATGCTCTATATCTTCTCCAAAAAATTATATTAACATAAGGTAAAAAATATGGAATATGTACCTTTAGGGGTTCTATTTTCAAATCATCTAAACCCCATATAATGGAATTTTGGGTTTTGATTCCCTAATTAGGGTGCTACCAAATTGTGATCTAATTCAGTAAGTAAAGAGTGGAAGATGATATGAAATGTCAGATGAATTCACCTAAAAAAAGAGCATTTTGGGAGTCTGTTATTTCATAGCTTGTAGATAACATCTTCAATTTTAGAGATAATTTGGGATGAGAAGTCAAATGATGGGTCATTTGGAGCACTAGTAATTTTTATTTTTTGTGGAGAGGATCGAAATTAATGTTCCTTTTATTATAAATGTATTCAAAAATTGATAGGCAACGTGGCTATATCATTGTATCTATGAATACATGATATGTTGGACTACCATCAGTCTTAGTGTACCATTCATCCTAGTTCCACAAAGATGTTTTATGAAATTCATTTCCAATTCTGGTGGCCATGTTTGAGAAAAGATATATATGAATTTGTATCTTGATGTCACTGCTATCATCACGTCAAAAAATGAGAACCACTATCCCATCAGGCATTAGACAACCCTATACAATTATTATATGAATGTGAGATGAGTTGGATATGGATTTAATTATCAACATACCCCATACATATTAGAGAAGGAACAAGACATGGGTTGTTGCCAATCATTCAAATCAATCCTCCCAATGAATGTCAATAAAGGACATGAATAATTTGGATGATATGGGAAATATATATGATCCTAGTATCATGAGGTGTTGTGTTTATCATAACTCACCCTAGGGCCTGTGGCATGAGATCCCCATGCCCGCTTCCCTAAGTCCAGGGGTTGGTGACTAGTGCCAAATATTTAAACTTGGAAATGAGAGACATTTTTCTGAGTACCTATACACACACACACACACAACAAAATCCCAAAAATTGGAAAGGAAATACATGCATTCTACTAAACAACTACTGAGGAATGGTATAATATGTAGGTCAAGTAGACCGGAATACAAACCCAACAATGGAAAAAAAGATAATAGTAATGTACATAAGATCTTTGAAAAGTAATATTCTAAAAACCCCAGCTGATGGGTAAGTGTAGAGTAGCTACTGGAAGATATAGAAGCATGACATGCCTGCTTGATCTCGTTTACAACCATCGGATCCAAGGACTCCAAGTCATCCGTCAAGGTGGTGGTCATCTGCACCATACAAACCACGTGTAGGTGAAGCCTGTGCAGTTATGAGTAACAAAAAACTAATTAGGGACCCCAAACCAAAAATGAAAAACCACAAAGCAATCCAAAAATCAAACCATGAAGCATTATCATGTAGCAAGAAAACTCACATAGGTATACTCTAGAGTATAGATAAAAATACCATTAGTCACAACACTGAACACCTAGTATTTCTGGGATACTCATCCTTGATGAGTACAATGGTAATTCTAGGTCACACAGAGCCACTCCCCACCATGGGTCTGTTGGGTCACACAAATCCATTTCCCAACATGGCCATCGTACTGAGGTACTAAACCCTAATGAGTACTATGGGTTAGCGAGGTCACACACAACCACTCACCACCATGGGCATGTCAGGTCACATAGAGCTGGTTCCCAGTAGTCCATTATAGTCGACCCACACCAAGTCACTTATAGCTAATCCACATAGAGACACTTCCCAATAGTCTTCTTGTCTTAATCAGCAATAGGATTCCCACACATAGTTTATATGATTCCAAGATAAACCAATCATAGATCCATTTTTCTCAATTAAACTTCCATGAAAACCTGCTTAGATTTTTCAAAAATAACTACCTCTTTTCCCGAGTTACATCGCCGCAAACGACTTGTCAATCAGATGATCAGTTTGAAAGATATTGGCATTTTAGTAACCGCGGGCGGTTGTGTTTGGGCCTTGTCCCCCCCCCCGGACTGACCCAAACATCCTAGCATGGGGGCCCCACATGCCCTGGACCTGTTCAACAGAACGGACCCACCCCATGTCGTGTCTATTCCTACCCAGTCTGGCCGGGCCACTAGGCCAATCCCATTGGGCCTTGCTGGACCCGACGTGGTTCAACTAGGTGTCTAGCCCAGTTCATCCGAGGGTCCAGCCCACAAGGTTACCCAGTGACCCTGCTCAATCTGACATGTCCCACAAAAGGCAATCCAGAAGATCCAAACCTGGGCCATCTTGAAATGTGGTGTTATTTCACCGGCCCGACCCGCAATAGCAGGCCATCTTTACCCCAACCCTGGTCTGGTAGTAGCATAGTTCATGAAACCTGGTCTGGCCTCCCCAGATTCCATGTGGCGTTATGTTCTTTCACACCATGGCCAGATAATAATTCCATTACTTTGAACTCACTTGAGGTTGCTGGATTGCGTATCAGTGGGTCGGCATGGCCCGCACGACATGGGCCACCCCCACTGACACAATGAGGCGGTCGTGTCCCAATCTTCCAGCCACCAGCCTAGTGTCAGCAACACCTTCCACAACATTTCAGCCTAAAATGACTTTAGATCCTCCCTGAGTGCACTATCTTGGTGTGCCTCCACTTGCACCTGGCTGTCGCCGCTAGCAATCATCGGCAGTTGTCGGTGTCGGCGCACTAGCAGCGCCTTCACCAGACCATCGGGTCCCTGCTAGTGGTCTGTTCTTTGAGCTGTCAATGCCTCCAGCCTCCAAGGGGTTCCATATTCCTTTCTACGGCCTCGAAAACTCCTTTCTATCAACTTGGAGGTTCGTCCAGGAGGAATCCACAAGAACACACAAAGGAAGAGGGGCTTGGGCCTAGGTTGTTATGGGCCGCACAATCTACGTTAGAGTTTAAAACTAGGGAGATGTTCAATACTATAACAATAAGATATCCCTGATGAAAACCCATAGTATAATCACCCTACTAAAATAACAAGTGATTTTTGGATCAAACTATTTGTGTGTTGATCCGTGTTTGTTGTTTTAGAATGAAGAATGGGGAAACTCAAAACAAAAATAACCCATAACAAGGATGGAATCACATCTGAGGTATGCTAGATGTGGTTGGAAATCCATCCACATATATTCAAGAGTTTTAAGTCGTTGGCATTTTTTGCTCACCAGTCCCATTCTTCATGGTTTTACGGTGTCTATAAAGATTCACCATTGTTCAATGGAGATGATACCTCAATGTCAATTCGTCATAGGAGTTCAACAATTATGATCCCATTTTTCCAAACCTGTTGATCCATTAAAAGGGAAAATTGTCACATTATTTTTGTTATACTGTGTTGTTACTCCATTTTATTTGTGAAATAATATATCAGTTAGGCTTCATTTAATGAGTCGTTACCTAGTATCTTAACGATCCATTAAAGGAATTCATTTAATTGGAATAGTTTTCACCACATTGCAGCTCTGGTGTGCAGATGTGTCACTACTCAACAATAAAGGAAACAAAAAATAAATAATTTTTTTTATTTTTAATTTTCTACCAAAAATTACAAACACTGACTTTTCTATTAGACCCTCATAGGGAGATAATAGGTTCTTCCAAAGTGAATCCAAATGTTACGTGTTCAACAGTTCCATCATATTTTTGATCCATGAATTGGCATAAAATTTAGAAAATAATTCTCCCATGTTTATTTAAATAAGCATTAAAAAAGTTAAAAAATCTATTCCAGGCTCATCGGGTCCCAGAATCAAGTGATTTCTGAGTGTATGGTCTTGAAATATTCCTATCTAATTTTGAAACAAATTACATGGAATTTTCCAGAAAATACAATTTTTTATCATATTATCTCATTTCATAAAGGGAAACACATATTACCACTCCATTTTTTGGAATCCTAGAGATGTAAATAGATTTTTGGTTTAGGCATATAAAGATATACTATCCTCATATGGATCACCAGAAAGAGTGAGGGTACTATATTCATGATGATATACATTGTTCTTGTGTGTAAGACATTTCTGGATCGTTTTATCACCATCATGGATCATTGAAATTCGTAATTAATAACAATTACCAATCCTTAATCTAGATGGATTATTTAGATTCACTATATGGTTGAACTTTTTAGTCTCATATATGTTATATAGAAGTGGATGAGACTTCCTTTGTGGGAAAAAGAATTATTAAGGAGATGACCGACATGATTCATATTATTAAGCATTGTATTTTGACAACTCAATGGTGTTATTAGTCTTATTCCAATCAAAAACATTAATAATAGAAATTATCAGTGGGTGATCGGGAGTTTCTAATGGTGACACCTCACCTGGGTCATCACTTGGGGTTTATTCATAGTTGGCATCGATTCATGATATTTCCCACATATCGTAGATGAACGTGTATATTCTATATTCTTCTAATGTGTTGAGCTAGGAAGATCTTGAGTTAGAACCCTAAATGTTAGTGACCAAGCATCCGGTTCATATTTGGGATTCCTATGTGAGAGTGGATTGGGGTAAATCCATTATATTAGTTTGGTTATATGGAAACAACACAATGAAGTGCTCATGAAATGAGAAAAAATTCATGGGTTGAGGGAATGTACCCTCACGTACACTTTTATAAGACTCCATATTTTCTTTGTGTTGTTGGGTAGTGATATGGTGTGGAAAATTATAACACCCATGGTGTTTTTTTCGTATTTTTTATTTATCTTTGATCACTATTTTATTGAATATATTCTTTGAGTAATTTTCATTCAAAAATTGATCTTTTGTGGAGATAAAGGGTGGTGCATTGTGGGCACATGATTCAGTGAAAGTATGAATAATCTGATTGGAAACCATGCATCCTATGTAATGATGTAAGAGTTCCCAAACGATTATGGAAATGGTTTGTGAAACCATCAAACTAAATCGTTCAAAATTCAAAAATTTGGATAGAGGTGAATCCATGTTTGGAATACTATATGGTATATTGTGAGGACAAATTGTGTAGTCAAATATTGGGGACTACCCAGTTTTTATAAAAACCATTCTCCCAATATTTACAATCACCGATATAACCCATTTAACAACTCTTATCCATCATTATACCCTCTCATACCAAGGATTACCTCCACTCATCTCCAACTCCCTCCTAGATTTTGGTTTCCAACTTAATCCTGATAATTTTAAAAGTAAATGTTTGTGGTTCAAGGTTATACAATTTTTAGATTATTAAAATGTTATTTCATATAGTTTAAAGTGTTTTATAATTTTTTCGTATGGTTAAAATGGTTATTTCAATGGATTCTGTGTTTTCAAGGATTTGAAATGGTTTACCTCTCCATTTAAAGGTTAGAATCAATATTCGTGGAATCTGATTCATTTTTCGGAGAAAAAGGAGGTTTGGCACTACGTGAAAATAGGGCTAAGCACGTTGGATTCCTAATTACCTAGGTGTGTATACTAGGATATGTATCATGTGAATGAATATACCAACCTAAAAAGATTAAATTTCAACACTACATAATCTTTGATATTTTATACTAGCTGGCTTGTGTAGGAGAATGTACCTTCAGGTCCATGGTTAATAACATAGTATAAAGATCCTAGTTCCCCACTAAATATAGAAACTAGGGATTGACCATAGTACTTATCCTTGGATTTTACATATTTTCATTTATTATTTCATCCATTATATTTCATTAAAAGTTAACTAATGCATTAAATTAAAAAAGACATATTTCATTCAAAAACTAGAATATTTATGTGTCTTATAATGGATGTTAATGGAGGAATTTTTGGGGGACTAATAGGGAACTGATCTCGAAACCCCACATATACCGAATTTGTATATGTTGACCTTTTTTTAGTCTAATTCATGTAATTTTATGGAATATTTTGGTAGTTGAGGATACTCATTCTAGTATAATCATATGTGGTAGGTGTTGGTGGTGGCAACATGGAGGTTTTTGAACCGCATGCCACATTGAGGCTCGTGCCTCTTTAGTTAGTCCCCTCTAAATTTTAATCTTTTTTTGTTATAATTTTCAACATAAATATGAGGATTTTATATTCCAATGTCTTTTTATAGTAGTGAATAATGGATTTAATGTATTATCTAAATGTTTTAATATTATTGGTTATGCATGTTGATTTTTCTTCTAATGGTAAAATAATTCCAAAAGAGGGTCTCTAATGCATAGGAAGTAGTTTCTATTTCCATGGGGATCAAGAATTCTCTTTGGGTTGTTCCATTGGTCGGGTCAATTGCTAGTTTAGATGGCATCTTAGACCACTATATGACAATAAAAAAGGACCCATTAAGAAAACTAACAACTATGTTTTAGTTATGATTGACAATCACTAAACTATTTTTGGGGATATATATATATATATATCCATTCATAATAATTTTTTTGATGGAATGTAAATATTAAAAAATATAAATGGAGAAAGTATTGTTATGGATGTATCTATCCAATATAAATAAACCTATGTATGTGAAATAGTAATACATCATAAAATACGTTTTTTAATTAAATTAGGTTTAAGGCATAAGATAATACTTTTGATTGAATCATATTTCCATTGAGGAAAATAAAAAATAGAAGAAAATATATTACTTTTTAAAAAAATTATGTAAAAAATTTCATGAGAATATTAATAATCATATAAAAAAATTAAATAGTTAAAAAATATTACAATTTCACTATAGGGGTAGGGAGATTTACTAAACGGTTAGGTGGAGTGAACTCTATCCATAGACCATAAAATTTTTTTCACATATACTCAATCATATACTCATGTTATTAATACTTCTCCTCAGGGTGTTACACATATTTCTGAAAATACTATTCCTACTCACTATAAATGCTATGTATAATCTCATACTGAACTTTATGCTCTTTCCATTAAATGAATCTAAAAACAACATTGCATGAGCATCATTCAATTTGGAATGTGGATTAATTGTGGAACCGAAATAACCAGAACTCATTGATGGTAACCCAATAATTATCACTAAAACTCTCTTGATACCATTCCTAGTCACTTGATTTCTTGTTTCCTTGTAAAAATATGATTCATAGAAGGTGTCTTTGTTGGTATCTGCCACACTCTCACATGATTGAATTGTCAGAGCATAAAACTTCTCCTCCAAATTAAATTATAATTTATTTTAGTAAAAAAATTATTTATGATTATTTTAAAAATAAAATAAATATTAACCACAATCAAGAATTATTTTTCCTAGGTAACCAATCCTTTAGTAGGATTGGTGTGAAACCATATGTAAAAACAAATATTCATAATAAAATGATCATCAATGAATTATATAAAGATAAGAAAATAATTTTACATAAATATTAAATATAAATTTTCAAATATAATTACATATAATATGTCATCAATGAATACTAAACATATTACTCCCATCTCTTCTTGTGGCCTCCTCCCTCTCCCAGTTTAGGTGGCTTGATGAATCCAACCCTTGAAAACTCTCTCTTATCTAGTTAGAGCACAATCCATCTCAACCCCATGATGGGATGTAAATATTTCAATGAAATGACTAATTCAAATTGAAAACTATTTTAGTTTCTATCTTGATGGATCTCATTATATGATTTTTTAAATTTTTTTGAAAATGATAATACATATGAATCTTCCAAGAATATCATATACATGATCTCATTATATCATCGATCATAGACATACACCATAAAAATAATTAATAATATAATGTCAATAATTAAATAAATTTAATATAATATTTTTTTTACATATGATCATATGATAAAATAATGCGATGTTATGCATAAATGATAACCTTATCCCATGAAACTAATTTCTGAGAAATATAGTTTTGTAGATTCCTTCCTTTCTGATCAACAACTAAATTTTAGAACATATGTAAAAAAAATAAACAATAATAAAAAAATTAGTGGATAAAAAGTAATGAAAATTTACTAAAATAAACACTTTACCATATTTATACAATCATTTATGAAAGTTGATATGTGAAAATCACAAAATAATAGTTTCTGTAATCATATATCAGGCTAGGGCGCAACCCATATGAGTTGATTGTGTGGTGTGAGTATCATATGGGCCTGATTATGGGTAATTAGAAAGATCACTAAGAAGGTTGACATCCATAAAATAATTAAATAACTTATATATATATATATATATATTTATTTATTTATTTTAACCATTTGAAAACAAAATAATGATACTTATAAATAATTATTATTATAGTAATAAAAATTAAAAAATTAAAAAATCATCATTTAAATTGAATAATATATTTTATTTAGGAATATAAAAAATGTAATTGAATTAGTATTTATCGCCATCCTCATATTCATCAATGTAAATGTCTTTCCCTTCCTATTCAATATAATAAATTTACATATGATCTTCAATTTAATCATCCCTTCTTATTTCAAATTCATTGGTTACATCATAAATATTACGAACACAAATATCCCTTAAATGTGGGGTTTTAATATTGATAAATTTTTTATCTTCTTGTAAAATATTTATTTTCCAATCCATATTGAAAATTTTGAATATCATGAATAGAAAATTAAAATAATTTGATTTTAAATAAACCAATTCTCATGGGAATTCATTTTTATTACATTTTACAGGATAGTTAAATCTCTTAAAAAAGTATAGTTACTCACATAACAACGCTGATGTGCAAGAAATTACTAATATTAATGGTTTTATTTTTATAATAATATTTTTATATTTAATTTCAATGATTAAATTTAATCTATGAACATTAGAATCTCGATCATTATTAGATAAATGATATTTAAAAAAATGCATATAATTCATTCATATATAAAATTACATAACTATTTCATCAAACTGACATGAATTTCAATATCACTTAAATTATGATGGATATTTTCAAAAAAGTACTACTATTAATTAAATTTTTCGATTGACCATAAGTTTATTTATGGAATAAAAATCCATTAAATACATATTCATTTTAATAGTTTATATATTTGGACTGTGGGTTACTCATTTCACTTAATCGACTATGTATTTCATTTACATGTTTTGATACCTAGGGAAATAGAATTTTAAATAATAAAATATGGAATAAAATATTTATTCCTTAATTTTTACCTTAAAAAATTTAAATTACCAAACACTGAAACTATTAGGTAAAATTACACAGTGATGGTTTTTCATGACTTACTAGGATAATTTTTGAGAATTATTTTTTGACATGAAAATTATATAATCTAAAAAATAATTTTTTATAAATGTACTATTGAAAAATATATAATAAATAGTTAAATGTATCTCTTTTTTTTAAAATAATTTCATTTATTAAAAATCATTCATAACATATGTATTATCTTTATGTTGTTCATCATATAAAATATATAATTAATGATTCTCAATAATGCTGGCTCTTGGGAGTTTATAATTGGTACTAGTGTGAGGTGAATTGTAGGAAAAAAATATTAACTAATTAATGTCCAAAACAACTTTATCATGTTTTATTGGCCATAATTTCTATGTGATGACAAGTATAAGTAGAATTGACTAAGAGTGCGTCTCGTAAAATAAATCCAAATTTTTTTTTCGTAAAATAAAAATTATTTATAAATGAACAGAAGAACATTATAACATTGTGTAACACGTAAAATTAATCATTACAATGTTATATAGTAAAACTAACACAATATTTATAAAATAAAAAATTACACAATAACCATTATGTTAAAAAAATTCAATAACCGTAACATAAGGTATCCATATTTTTAAAAAAATGTATTTTTATTTATTTCTTCAACAAGAAAGCCATCAATCATGAATATTAGAATCAAATATATATTAATATTTCTACAAGCCTTCAGTCATCCTAATAAGAATCATGTAGTCTTTATATATCTAGCATTCGTCAACATTTTCCCATACTAGACACAAAATAAAAATTAAAAAATCATATGGAATTTAAAATACTTCAACTTATTCTATAGGAAAAAACAATATGATATATTAGAATGAAAAATTAAGAAGATGGTACATTATAGATATATTTATACATGTTGAGTTCACAAAAAGAGTCAACACCCTGAACCTAGAATTCACATCTATTTATAGGCACTCGTCAAACAGACATAATCTGGTATTCTAGAGGTTGGATACTATGACCTCAGATGAGGTACTTTTGAAAGTGTTGCATGAACATCTTCATATGATGAGCTTATGATATCACCAATAATATTCTATAAAATTTATTCTATCTGTTACACATATTTTTGACCATCAGATTATAAGCATTATTTGAATTGAATAAATTTTGTTCAATATAGTTAATTAAAATAGGTTTGTCTAATGAATTAGAAGCAGACAGTTTTATGAAATAAATGACAATATGATACACTTGAATTACTGAGTTTGATAGAGTTAAATCATTCATTCTGATGGACTAGAATTAGTCACAATAATAGACAATTCTTATTCAATCTGATGGACTAGATTATTGTTGTCTTATGGACTAAAATTTTCTATTTGATGGATCACATATTATTACTTCATATGGACTAAAAATTTTATGGTCTTTTAGGATTATCATTGTAGAAAAAATTATATATCTATTTTAATAAATATTAAAAAAAACATCATAAAAACTTCTGGGATATAAGTTTGAAAAATATTCTTTTAGAGTGTGTGTATCAATTTTTTAATGTAATTATATAAATTGTAGAATTTAAAGCATTCATCTAAATAATATAATACTTTTTTAAAATGAAAACAAAACACCACATAAAGGTAAAACTAATAACATTGAAAAAAATTTAAACCCATATTTCATTTATGAAACATCTCCCCTTATATTTCGTATCTTATAATTTATTTGAAACATTCGTTAAAAAATTTATATGAAAAAATGAGATATTATAGAAATATATTAATAATATATCCCCCAAATGATTATCCAATAATATTAATAACTTACAGTTCCCAAAATAACTTATTTAATACATTCTACCCATATGGGTTGTTAAAAATGAAATATGGGAGGTAGAAAAAACATAAAATGATAGTCAAATAATTCAATGAAAAAAATTATTCTAAACAAACATTCATCCATGATTAGAAATATATCATTCAACCAAAAAAATTAGAAAACAATTCAAACAATAATCTGTAGGGAATAACTCATTAAAACATATATTCATTCAAGTGTCCAGATTTTTAAATCATGTAGTCGAAAAGAAAAAAAATAATTATTATTTCAGAAATTTCTTCAGGATCAATTTCATATTCTGGATATTTTCTTGGTTCTTCTCATTCTATAAAATTGTTTTCTCCATTTTGGAAATCATTTCTTCTATAATATAGAACCCTCAAACCTCTTTCTTTATACTTACAACAACAACCTCAAGAACTTAAATCTTCATATTCTCATCCTCATTCAAATTTTTCACTTATTATTAAAGAAACATGTTTTTATATAGTAATTATAAGATTTCATAATCCCAAGACTCCAATAAGAACATGAGGTGTTAATCTAAAGGAAGGGTTTCATTAACATAAGAAGAAAAATTTCTACAAAAATAATAAATCCTTAATAATGTCTTCTTAACATAATTAAATTATTCATCATGAAATTTAAAATCTCTTTCAGTGTATTTGTACCATATAATGATTTGGTCAACTCTTCCACTTTTTTAATTTGATATAATATTTAATTAATTGAAATAAATCCAATTTTGAACAAGGATTTCTGCAAATTGATTTATAGAATATGAATATTCTAACACAATTAATATCATATGAATGTTCTGGCAGCATGATTCAATAATTGGTATCAAAAAAATTTTATCAATAAGCTTAATCAACGATTCTATAAAATATGTAAATTTGGATTCATCTCATTGATTAGAATGAGTTTGTTGAGAATCTATTAAATATGATGAGATATTTGAAACAAGTCTTTATCATAGAAAAATAGTTACAGTTTCCTTATCTATATATCAATCATTATAATCATTCAAAACTTCAATTGCAACAATATATACTCTAAATTAATATTTATCTAATTTATTTTGTTTGTGATTACTTATTCTTGGTGTCCTTTTTTAAACACACCAATATTTTATAAATGACAATGTCAGCTTCATTATCGGACTGTGTGGTAAATTATTATGACTCTAAGAAACTTTTTTGTATTCTTAATCATCCCCTTCTTTAGAATATTATTTTTAATTCTCTTCTTATTCATTCTCAAGATGTCTTTCTAAATTTTCATCACTTATGATGTCATAATTTACCGGTTTCAATAAAAAATATGAACATTAAAAACACGTTCCAAAATAACCTTATCTACTTTGAAAACATTATATTTCCCTTTTTCAATATTAATTGAAAAAATAAATGATCAAAAATATTTCATGTTCTAGTGGAACTAACTATGAAATAATGATCAAAGTAGGAATTTGTTGAACAACTGATTGAGGAGAAATGAAAATTACTATGTATCCTTCCTATACAAAATAATGAATATCTACATGTTCCTTTTAAACAACATTTATTAAACAATCAACAACTAATTCCTTATAAAGTAAATTTTTACATTTCTTATGTCATTCATTTTCTCTTAAAAAATCATGAATTTTTTAAAATATAGTCAATACCTCAGCCTTATTGTCTCTAAATTAATGATCACTATATTTCTTTTATTCCATTTGTTTTGTCAACTCTTGATAAGATTCATTATAATGAGATTTAGAACACTTTTGGGGGGGGGGGTGATAAACCTGATTTCTAATTATACATCACAATTTCCTTTTAAATGGTTAACATTAGCATCAGATACTACTTTGTCAAGTTTTAATTACAGACTTCTTCAGATTTGGAACAAATATGATCTTTATTATTGATAACATCTATTATTTTATAAAAGAAATTTTTTCATCCATCACATCATCAAAATTATTTATCTTAATTATGTTAAAAAAATACCAACAACTTTTAGATAATGTTAGGAAGTGAATAAATTCTTATCTTCATTGAACTTTTCTTTATATCCTCAACTGATAAAAAACATACATTAATAAGTTTATTTTCCTCATGTTCTTTATGAAATATAAAACAATGATCTGCAAAACAATCGAAGTATCTATCTCAACCTTCCTCATAATTATGAAACAATTAATCAGTAAAGAAACTACCCAAGCATACAAATTAAAATGATAATGTTTCTTAAACATATCATAAGTGAGAAACAATGTCGTATTATTCTCAGTTTTCACAAAACATCATAGACTATCAAAACGATTATGAGTAAAAAGGTGTCATGATTTAGACATCCTAAACGTAATTTTTTCTGGATTATGTAGTTACCGACTTGGATTATTGCTACTCACAATATGTTTGTTGGTTTTAGTCAATGGAAGGAACCAGAAGAATCACGATTGATGCTGAATGTGAGGGAAAATATTTTTATGATAAACCAAATGGATGATTACTATAGTGAAGTATATTGTTATGATTAATAATTATTTATCATGATATGTTATTAATAACTTGCACAATAACCATCTCTCTGACTCACCAAAAAAGTGCAGAATAGATTTAATTGATATTTTTGGTGGTGGAGTCTATAGAGGAATGAACACTCAGATTATAATATGTCAATAATATTGGAAGAACTATTAAGACTATGTCTAAGGAATGGGAATATGTTATTGGTGTGGAGAAGAAGAACATAGAGTAAATGATTACTAAGACATAATGAAATGTAAAGTTAATGTAGTGGATGAAAATAATGTTTTCCCTACATCTTCATAAATGGTTGAATTTTATAAATGTGGAATGTTTGAAAATTATACAAATATATTTACTTGTGGGATAGATTAAGGAGAGGGTCAAAAAGGTGGTATATGTAATATGTTTTTTATGATGCTCAAGAGACTAAAGATGACATATGAATTGACATAAGTGCGATTAAGGTGATGAATCATGGTTAGTGCTAAATGAAGACAGTGTAATGATTGAAATCTTTATCAATTGGTATAGAATGAATTATAATTCTATAAAAAGTATTTTTTTAGTAGAATTATGAATCGTCAATTGATTATTACACATTTTTTTCATAAATTTGTTATAAGAATTTAGTAAATGGTATATATGGTGAGGAAAATATAATTAATTGAAAAGTTATTTTTTTATTTAGGATATATAACACTTAATATGTTCCTATTGATGAGAAATTGACATATTTTGGAGGAAGAGATGACTGATATGAATAAAGTAAATTGAATAGTGTTGATATCATTGGTAATGATTAATGGTTTCTGGAAAAAGTGTTTTATTTTATCCTTTTAGGAGTTACAACATCATTACAACTATGGAATACATTCAATAATATATGGATTTATTTTAGGAATTAAGAAGAATGTATTTTTATATTGAGGTTTTGTGGTATTATGTTTGTTGGTATGAATTAAGAGAATATATGAGGTAGTTATTTGCATATTTTTTAAATGAAAATTAAAAAAATACTTATTGGCATTCCTTTTTTTAATTTTAAGTTGATTCTAATAAATTTAGTAGAATTTTTTATAACTTATTTTATTTTGTAAGTTGTCATGAACCAACCTGGGTCAACCCTAAACTGGTCACCCATGCCGGCCAGGGGAAAGGCTCAAGGGGCGTTCCCAGTCCCCATGGGATGGAAACTAGTGCCAAGCATCAAAACTAAACAAGAGGGAACAATTTGGAAAATAAATGAAAGACAAGTAAAGCAGCAAAAAAAGTTGAGTAACGCAAGGCAAATAAATGACTTGAAAAAAGAGGAACAACCAAGAGCATCAAACTAACCTGACCATGACCAAAACTCCTCGCGACTCTGAGAGTCACTCACTAGTCCACAACCAACCTTCACCCATAACGAGAGAGCTCAAGTAAAACCTACAACAAAACTAAAAATAGGAAAACACTATAGAAATGAGTATTAAAACTCATTAGGCATGCCCAACAAACTATTCCCAATGCACTACCTTTATAAGGACCCAAACTTAAAACATTACATAATATTGAATTAAATGATTAATTCACATTGAGTATATTTTCAGGATTAGTGTTTTAGAAAATTTGTCCATAATATTACATGAAAAATTGAATATTACATGTAGACACTACTAATCAGTATCCATTTTTTTCATAACATAAAAACACTTAAAAAGAAACATATCTAGTTCCATTTTTTAGACAACATGACTTTTCCTTGATCACATCCTAGACACTATTCATCTTTAAGTCATGTGGAAAACATTTCAAACACTTGGGATGGGCATAAAAATCTCAGTACGGTTTAGAAAATAAGGATGGAAAACATTATCTCAGGAATAAATAAAAATCAATGAAACCATACTTTTTAATAATAACATACCTTAAGAAATCATAAGATTTATGAATAAAACACACAAATCATAAATCATAGAGGTTGATTACGGAATCCATATCAAACATACATTGTATTTATCACAGCTACATAAGGACGTACACTTGGAATACACATCATAGTATATTCCATAAATCTCTTAGTAGAAACAACACATTTACCTCTGTCACGTTACCCAATGCATTAGAGAGCTATCACGGGCTCACCCGCCCTAGGATTATCATGGAACCAGTAATACATGTAAAAAATTCCCAATAACAATAACATAATCATGAATAATAACACATGTATACATGAAAGATAAAAATTCCACGTTCCAAAATATCAAATCAAGATATTGAAATAAACAATGCTTTATCAAATCATTCTAAAAACCATTTAAAAATAGATTTTTGAATCCAAGTGTCCCATACCACTTTGATGATTTTAAATGAATTAATATTTTAAAACATTAATTTCCATATAAATAAATCCTTAAACACCATTGTGAAAACATGGACATTAATGAGAAATATTCATAAGAATAAATCATTAAAACATTTAAAACAATATCTCAATTAAAGTGTTTTTAACAAAATGAGAGGCGCTTGAATACAAATAATCAAGGAATAGAATTTAATATAAAAATTATAATATCATGAGAATAAATGTATTCATGATATAATATTCCAAAGGATAGTATATACACCATATAGAAGTGAATTGGTGCATAACTACAATGAAGTCTCAGTGGAAATGTAAATCAAGAAGAAATCCCTTATAAAGATGGTATCCTTAAATTAACGATAAATCAATCACATAATTATGTGTGAAAAATATAAATACACACAATATAATTGGATATTATGTGTAATAAAATGTGATGGAATTCACACATATTCATAGGACGACATATTAAAGAAGTACAAGTTGATCCCAAAGAATTGAAATTGGGTTAAAAAGTTCCGGTGTAAAAATTTGACAGCCTAATGACGTCACTTTAAAATTCAGAAAATGAGTTGATGAGATAAAAAGGGTGTCTCATCACATTGAAATAATGTTTAAATCAATAAGGATATTTAAGAACATATCCCAACAGAATAATATGTAAAATTAAAAGACATAACAAAAAGAAGTCATTTAAAAAGAGGAGGGTGAAAGGTTACCTTACCGATTTGGTAACTTACAAAACATACGCCACATAAAAGAAGGATCATACAATGAAGATGTAAATACTCATAAATGAATGTATGATACACAAATAGTACAATCATGTATAGTAAATAAACCGCACAAAAGGAAATAGTGGCAAATATATCATGAATCTCATGGGATTAAAAAGTGAGATGAAACCCTTTAACACGTTGTAATCAACTGAGTCATATGACCCAAAGTTAATATCCACCAAATGAATCACAGAATATGATTAATATAATGAGAATAATGATTATATATATATAATTTCAGTACAAAATACACCACATGAAATGAATAAGTGGCGAACAATGGAAATCTTACGGAATTAAAAGTGAGATAAGAAAATCCCTTACCTTGTGTCCTACTTGACTCGTTTGTTCTTTGTTATTCCTGAATAATAAACATAAGTTATTCTCTACATCATTAAGAATTTTTTTAAAGTTTATTCTTCATTTTATAACAATTATTATCTTTTTATAACAACGTGTTAATTATTTGAGTTCAAATTGGATATTTTATTGATGTCCAGAACTTGAGTAAAAAATAAACTTGTTTTAATTACAATTTGTCCTTGTAGTGATATTCCATTATCTCCGGAATGATATTAATGATTTAGATATCTTATAAATCATATATAACCAGTATATATATGTATTTATAACAGTTCATATCATTTTGGAGATAAGAAAGGAAATGCACCGTTCATGGAGACGGTAGGCCGTACGTACTCATGAACACTACTTTCATTTATATTTCTTATTTTAATGGAATTAAAAAATAATGATACATAGGTATATTATAATTTAAATATAATATTGTATATAATATCATTAAATCCATCCATTATAAATCCCACATGTGTAATTAACGAGTCATATCATTTTGAGAGGGCGGTAGTCCTCACTTCCTCAAATGAAATTATAGCGTTTACCCATAATGGAAACCATAAGGGTATGATGTAAATGGAAAATAAAGAAGAAAAAAAGAAAACATAAACATAATATATATAACATATAAATATAGTTCCATCATAATGGACACCATGAGAGGTAGTAGGAGGTAATTGAACAAGCATCGTTTCGTGTGGTGTTAGTTTTCCATCCAGAGAAACATTTTGTTCTCCACCCATTAGATGGAGGTGTGTGTAAGTGTAGTTCTGATACTTCTCATTAAAACATCCTAGAATATTGAAAATAATGGTTTTTCTATAAAAGAAAGGAATAAAAAGTGTTTTGGGGTTGTAGAAGTAAAATAAAAGAAAAGAAGTTAAGAGAAACTATTACCTTTAATTTGGGTAACATCATTTGGTTTGAACCAAAAACACTTCTTAAAGAGCCTTCTGCCTATGGTAAGGCTTCTAGGAGGAGGATAGGGATTTAGGGAGATTAATTGGGTAGAGTTTGGACGATCCTAAAGTCATGAGAGGTGTGAGGAATTTGATAGAAGTTGACTCCTTTTATAAGGGAGAGGAGGGGCTCTTTAGGAAAGTGTGAAAATATAATTTTATTATATAATGATAATTGGGTTCAAAAGGTCCAAAAACATTATTGACAAAGATAAAATGACTCATCGTCAAAATAGAATCATCCAATAGTAATTGGACAGGTTTTGGATAATATATTAATCATTATAATCTTATTTATTTAAATCCTTTATTAATGATGTAAATACTACATCATTATGGTGTCATATATAATTTAATTTATTCGAAGTCTATTTTTTTAAAAAAAATACATTAATTTAGGAAATATTTTTTTCTTTCTAAATAATATTTATAGTCGAAAATATGACTTATATTGTAACACCCCGAGATTTTATGAAAACTATTCTTTTTAATTTCATTAATGTCTTGTGTTATACGCTACACCAAAAGGAGATTTCACAACACACATCTCTGACCTTGCTTGAATTACACGCAATCGCGACCTTCCACGATAGCATGTGTTGTACGCAACACCAAGTTTCACTAAACAACGATTTGCTATTAAAATATCATTAAAACTAGCCGTTATGAATAGTAATGACCAATTTTTGAAATTTTGTAAATTTTATTTTTCAAAATGGAATACATTTTTGGATTCGTAATATCGAAATTAGCTTAGGGTGAAATTTTGGTGATTTTCGGATAACTTTCATATTTTGATGAATAGTGAAAATTTCTAAATTTTAATTAAAAACAACTTTTTCAATAGAAATAATTAATAGTGATAAATTATTAATTTGAGTGGTTTTAAAGTATATTTAGAATAGATTTTTACAATTTAATACAATGTTGGTCGTTGGATGTAATTTCACATTTAAACCAGACATAAACAAGTGTCAATCTTTTGATAGTTATTATCTCTTAAAAACACGCTATTTGTTGTGACCGCGTAAATTAATTATAAAATTAATTAATGAAACTTATATGTTGGAAATTTTGTAAAATAGAAAATATTTTTGAATCCGGAATATCAATTATTACTTAGGGTGAAATTTTGGCATTTTTCTGAAAAACTTCAATTTTTGATGAATAGTGAAACCACTAAGTGGTAGGTTAAAAACTGAATTTTGCATAAAACATAATTTTACCGCTTTTGTGAATGGAATTTCGAAAATCCGACAGACACGGTTGATATTAGTAAGTAAAATATGGTTCAATGAGATAAAAATAATTTTTTGGTGAATAGTAACTTTTTACTTTTTTTACCGCGGTTAATAGTAAATAGGGTAACTAAGGGTAAATATGATATTACTATTACCCTAACACATGTACTAATTTTATTGGATAAGTATAATTCGATCAAAAACAATCTTATGAATATAATATGACCATTTAGGTCCACTTGGATTAGATTATGACATTTAATATTATTTTATTTAATGAATAGTTAAAATAGTTAAAATCAATGTTTAATAAGTATATCATTTTTAATATGGGGTTATACATAAGATAAATTCGACTATAAATATTCATTAGAAATATAAAAAGATTTCCAATATAATGGTATTTTATTTGTAATTGTTAGACATTAAATAATTTAAATTATTTATGACATAATGATGATGCAATAATTATCTTATTAATGAAATATTGACATAATTGATGTTATAAACACCAAAATAAATGTAATTTGAGACTTTTTATAAATTCAAATAATTTTCTAGGTTACTATGATATATTAGTGTTTATTTAATCAACTTGGTTTGAACATATAATTCTGTTATGACTTTCACAAAAATCATATATCAAATAGTGTCAAAATTGACACAAAATAGTTGTTAAATCAAATATTATATTATTAATTGTTATTTTATTCCTAAAAATCTAAGGTTCGGACAAATGAATTATATAAGGATATATATATTAATAATAAACAATTTGGGGTTCTTTTGGCATGTTATAGTAAGTTTATTAACCATATAGTGTAAGAAAACAAAAAGACACGGTAAAAGTTAAATTATTTAACTTAGAGTAAAATCTAATTGATAAGGTCAAAATAATAACTTAAACTTGTATAAATCATATTGGATGATAGGATTTGGACACATCCCCACTTTAGCTTCGAAATAAGACCCTTTGGAACCATTATAAACCGATTTTGACTTTAATATAAAATAATATTTTGAGATATTCCTAAGGTGTCCCTCTCCTCCCTTATAAAAGGACACCTCCTCCCCCTCCTCCTCACACCAATTTGAGCACTCAAGCTCGTCCAAACCCTGCCAAAATCCCTTATCCACTTCCCTAGAATAATCCTAGAGGTCTTGGTCTTCTACAAAGACCAATCTTAGTTCCCTAAGTGGAGGATTCAAAGAGGCGTTTCAAAGAAGAGGTAATATCGATTACTGATCTTTTCAATTTCTTTCTTCTTCAACTTATTCTTATTTAGTTTTTTCATGACAAAGTAATAACATCAGTATTACTTACATACTGATATGTTATTATAAATATGAAACAACCCTAATTCACCTTCTATCCATCCTACGGAAAAATGAAATCACCGCGCGTGCGTACGTACTGAATACCATCTCCACGCTGTGGTGTAATCTATATTCCACCACCACCATAATAAGATGGGTATAATGGTGTAATGAGTAACTATATATTATTATTATAAAGTGATATTGATACTGAAATAGTCTACATACACTTCAACACAATTCCACGACCATGGGAATGATATCATCGCTCGTGCGTACGTACGGACTACCGTCTCCAAGACGCGGTGAGATTCATTCTCAATGATTAACCATTCATGAATGATTATAAAGTATATATAATAAGTACTAATGAAATATATGACATAATAATGATACTGGATTTATGTAAATTTATATGTATGTCATCTACTTAATTCCATTCACTTCAATAAGGAAACGAAAACAGCGTTCATGCATACGTACGGACTACCGTCTCCATGCACGGTGTATTTCATTCCATTTATCGATATTATATATATATATATATATATATATTCTGAATATATATTATATATAAATCGTGTTTTACATTCTGGATATAACTAATCATGATCCAAGTAATCATATTAATAATTACAAGTTAAAAACACGAACGACAAATGAGACGATTTTACCCAAAACGCTACTTTAACATGAATTTACAAAATAACGGGTAATATAAAGTCATAAGTGGACCATATATGATATAATAACAATGAATATGATTCTGGAATAAGTCAATAACATGATTTAAATCATTATACAGGAGGTTCAGACACTTACAAAGCAAGTCGGACCTAAGGTAAGGGAAATATCACAATCTCATTTTTATCCGAGATTGTTTATTCGTAAGTTTTTACTGGGGTGTATTTTATCATCCACAGCCATGTTTCCTTAATATGTAATATTTATATCCTTCTAAAATAGTTTATATCCAATTTTACCTTTCGGTGAGTTTTTAGTAAAAGATATGAAAGGAATCTTTTGTCATTTTCCGTACGAGGTACTTTTTGACTTTTCGGACAAAAGTACGAAGAATGTTTTTTTTAACTTATACGACTTGAATGGATTTTTAAAACATTATTTCCAAGAAGAATCCTTTACACGTTTTTAAGTTTATTTTTAATCAACTTCTTTTAGTTTAAAGTTGTATGACATTTTAAGATAGGAAAAATGTTTTTGAAGAAGAAAGGATATTTTCCTCAAGAATGGAGTTCAAGTGTTTTATCAAAATTATTTTCCATCTAAGATAATAAAGGGTTCTGTTTCTATCCCTAATATTACATGGATTTGATTATGTTGTGATGGAAATATTTTTATGAATTCCTTTATCGTATATGAATTGTTTTATGATGTCATGATGTTAAAGATTCCCATTTGTGTTACATGGGTTATGCAATGATGTATGATTTATGATTTTGTGGCACACATAAGAATGGTATCATTATGAGATAGGTGGGACCTATATCTCCCTCCAATGCATTGGGTAAAGATTTTATATCTCATGAGATAGACAGGGCTAGAACGGTAGGTTATACCGTTTCAGTGAAACGGGACTGGAACGAGGGTGACTCGGTTCAGAAAGGGACTTTGTCCACTAAGATAGTCTTCGCAATGAAGCTTGACTAACAAGAAAATATTCTCTATGATTATATGTGTATGCCACAATGTTTCATGTTTTATGTTATGATTATTGTGATTACATTTCACTTCCATGATTTATCCCATGTTATGAAATTGTGATCTCTTTTGCAGGTTAAGATTTCCAAAAGTTATGTGCTTGTGTATACGATGAGATTTATATTTCTTTTGTTTACCCTTACTGAGCATTTGAGCTCACCATTTTTTGTTTTCTTTTCCCCATGATATAAAGAAAGGTTTTAGGTATTAAACAAAAGGGAAGATCTTTATGGAAGATATTGGAGATCTTTCACCACGATTAGAAGATTTCGTTATGAGTTTCCAAAGACACTAAACAATTACGATCCTTGTGTGTGTATTTTTTGTTATGTACTAAGTATTCCGCAAAAGTAATGTAATGTTCATGTACGTCAAGCTTCGGGTATCTACATTTGGTATCAAAGGAAAGGTTTAGTCAACCTTTGGAAACTAGGATGCGAAAACTTTAGTGAGATCCCTAGAGATATTTCTAAGGTATTCTAGAGATGTCCCTAAGGTTAATTATACATATAGGTTATAGTACTATAATTATTCTAACGATCATAGAATTAAACCTAAGATGTTAGATATTGAAGGTAATCCCCCTTTGTTATATTGTTTTCCCCTTTATTATGATTTTTTCCTCTCACACTATTCTTTTTGGGTTTTAGAAAATGGCTGGAAACAAGATGATTCACGATAATAGAGAATATGATGGACAATGGAATGATATTCTTCATAATGAAATGGGATTTGGAAGTCCAAACATCATTATTATGCTGAATCAGCAATCTCATAATATGATCAATAAAGTAAAATTTGGTAATTTTCCTGACTCGGCTAATAAGAGAAAGATGGAGTTTCACGATGATCATAGAGGAAAGAAAGTTCAATTTTCCCTATGTAAATCATGTGGGAAGAGGCATCAAGGAGAATGTTTCAAAGGAACTGGAAGATTCTTTGGGTGTAGAAAAGAAGGACACAAAGCAAGTAAGTGCAAAGGAAAAGGTTCAGTTAACACCATGGATGAGGATAATGGTATAGCTATGACATCAACAATGGTTAAATGTTTTAAATGTGGAATGTACGGGCATTATGCAAACCAATGCCCTAAGGGAAAGTCTCATGAAGAGAATCAGTATGGTCATATAGGAAGTATTTATGTTGATGATGATGAAGAGACTACAAATGATATGTGAGATGAAAGAATTGATGAAGCTCGGTCAATGGTTTGAGAAGGTAGTGGAATGATTACATGTTTATCAAGTGTAATGTTGTATAAGTAATCTCATGGTAATATGGAATAAAGATACATCTAAGGATTGTTACACTATTGTCTTTGCTAAGTTTTTAAAGTGTATGATTAATGGTACTAGTAACCATGAAATGTTATTCAGATATTTTTTGGAATGTAGATGATATGTGCATAATGAAGGAATAATAAGATAATGAGGTATTTGATTGTATTCATGAGCTGATGACTGATATAAGGAGAAGGTTATATCATGGTTTGAGTATATAGAATTTTTGGATTTTGGTATGTGGAAAGAGTTATCATTTAACTGCATTCATGTTTTCACTAAGGTTCAATGGGTATTCAAGAGAATACGTGATTAAGGTCTTTGAATGTTTGGAATGTGACCAACAAGACATATCTTATGATAAATGGATCAACGATAGTATTAAATCTCTGGTAATCGTTTTCACTATATTATGAGAGTGGACTGCAGTATTATGGATAAGCCTAAAGATTAGAATGGATTATGTTGGACATAAGTTAGTATTGTTTAAGGATAAGATATTTTCGATATTATTGATGGGATGTTATAGTAATGTAGTTTTAGAAAAAGGACAACCTGCAGGACGGGCGACAGCCCATCGCTTCGGACAAGTATGTGGGAATAGAACCCACAACCGAAGTGCGACTGGCCTTTATCGCCTACCACTGGCCTACATGAAGTCCCTGTTTAGTAGAAACTAGTTTTATTATATTAATCAGTATGATATATGAAGTATAAGTTCATTTTAGGAACCATATATCATTAATCTCACTATAGATGGACTTATGTATTTTTTGATAACTTTTCTAACCTTTTGAGACAGATGGAATGACCCATCATTCTATCACCTGATCTGCTAACACATCACGAATGACAAATTCAACTTCATTTCATTAATAGATGAAGTAGAAATTGTCCAAAGAACGACAAACAGTGAGACTATACCAAAATCACGAAAGTATTTCTTCTAATTCCAATTTCATCAACTTTAGGGAAATGATCATGAAAACCAAAAATGTTGTCCTAGTGCTCTTATATCTGATTAATCAGATGGTACCTTAGATCGTCACAAATTTATGGATTTTTGATTTCTAGCTTTTCCATAGCCATGTTCTCTACCACTATCCATTAGAAAATGATGGTTAGATTTCTCTTCCATATCCTTATTTTCACCTATGTGGAAAACCAGTGATTAGTCTATTTGGGTAACCATTATGTTTCATACCTTTGTTTTTAAAGATTGGTTTTGGTATTCCTTTTTACGATGTGGGTTTCGATTAAAGAAACTTTCGAATAGTAAACCATTTATATCCACGACGAATTTCGAGGGCGAAATTCATTTTAAGGGGGGCAGAATGTAACACCCTGAGATTTTATGAAAAATATTCTTTTTAATTTCATTAATGTCTTGTGTTATACGCTACACAAAAAGGAGATTTCACAACACAAATCTCTGACCTGTCTTGAATTACACGCAATCGCGACCTTCCACTATAGCGTGTGTTGTACGCAACACCAAGTTTCGCTAAACAACGATATGCTATTAAAATATCATTAAAACTAGCCGTTATGAATAGTAATAACCACTTTTTGAAATTTGGTAAATTTTATTTTTCAAAATGGAATACATTTTTGGATTCGTAATATCGAAATTAGCTTAGGGTGAAATTTTGGTGATTTTCGGATAACTTTCATATTTTGATGAATAGTGAAAATTTCTAAATTTTAATTAAAAACAACTTTTTCAATTGAAATAATTAATAGTGATAAATTATTAATTTGAGTGGTTTTAAAGTATATTTAGAATATATTTTTACAATTTAATACAATGTTGGTCATTGGATGTAATTTCACATTTAAACCAGACATAAACAAGTGTCAATCTTTTGATAGTTATTATCTCTTAAAAACATGCTATTTGTTGTGACAGCGTAAATTAATTATAAAACTAATTGATGCAACTTATATGTTGGGAATTTTGTAAAATAGAAAATATTTTTGAATTCGGAATATCAAGTATAGCTTAGGGTGAAATTTTGGCATTTTTCTGAAAAACTTCAATTTTTGATGAATAGTGAAACCACTAAGTGGTAGGTTAAAAACTGAATTTTGCATAAAACTTAATTTTACCACTTTTCTGAATGGAATTTCGAAAATCCGACAGACACGGTTGATATCAGTAAGTAAAATGTGGTTCAATGAGATAAAAATAATTTTTTGGTGAATAGTAACTTTTTACTTTTTTTACCGCGGTTAATAGTAAATAGGGTAACTAAGGGTAAATATGATATTACTATTACCCTAACACATGTCCTAATTCAATTGGATAAGTATTATTCGACCAAAAACAACCTTATGAATATAATATGACCATTTAGGTCCACTTGGATTAGATTATGACATTTAATATTATTTTATTTAATGAATAGTTAAAATAGTTAAAATCAAAGTTTAATAAGTAAATCATTTTTAATATGGGGTTATACATAAGATAAATTCGACTATAAATATTCATTAGAAAGATAAAGCTATTTCCTAAATAATGGTATTTTATTTGTAATTTTTAGACATTAAATAATTTAAATTATTTATGACACAATGATGATGCAGTAATTATCTTATTAATGAAATATTGACATAATTGATGTTATAAACACCAAAATAAATGTAATTTGAGACTTTTTATAAATTCCACTAATTTTCTAGGTTACTATGATATATTATTGTTGATTTAATAAACATGGTTCGAACATATAATTCTGTTATGACTTTCACAAAAATCATATATCAAATAGTGTCAAAATTGACACAAAATAGTTTTTAAATCAAATATTATATTATTATTTGTTATTTTATTCCTAAAAATCTAAGGTTCGGCCAAATAACTTAGATAAGGATATATATATTAATAATAAACAATTTGGGGTTCGTTTGGCATGTTATAGTAAGTGTATTAACCATATAGTGTAAGAAAACAAAAAGACACGGTAAAAGTTAAATTATTTAACATAGAGTTAAATCTAATTGATAAGGTTAAAATAAAAACTTAAACTTGTCTAAATCCTATTTGTTGATAGGATTTCGACCCATCCCCACTTTAGCTTCGAAATAAGACCCTTTGGAACCATTATAACCCGATTTTGACTTCAATATAAAATAATATTTTGAGATATTCCTAAGGTGCCCCTCTCCTCCCTTATAAAAGGAAACCTCCTCCCCCTCCTCCTCACACCAATTTGAGCACTCAAGATCGGCCAACCCCTACCAAAATCCCTTCTCCACTTCCCTATAATAATCCTAGAGGTCTTGGTCTTCTACAAAGACCAATCTTAGTTCCCTATGTGGAGGATTCAAATAGGCGTTTCAAAGAAGAGGTAATATCCATTACCGATCTTTTCAATTTTTTTTTCTTAAACTTCTTCTTATTTAGTTTTTTCATGACAAAGTAATAAAATAAGTATTACTTACATACTAATATGTTATTATAAATATGAAACAATTCTAATTCACCTTCTATCCATCCTATGGGAACATGAAATCACCGCGCGTGCGTACGTACGGAATACCGTCTCCACGCTGTGGTGTAATCTATTTTCCACCACCACCTAAATAGGATGGGTATAATGGTGTAATGAGTAACTATATATTATTATTATAAAGTTATATTGATACTGAAATAGTCTACATACACTTCAACACAATTCCACGACCATGGGAACGATATCATCGCTCGTGCGTACGTACGGACTACCGTCTCCACGACGCGATGAGATTCATTCTCAATGATTAACCATTCATGAATGATTATAAAGTATATATAATAAGTACTAATGAAATATATGACATAATAATTATACTGTATTTATGTAAATTTATATGTATGTCATCTACTTAATTCCATTCACTTCAATAAGGAAACGAAAACAGCGTTCATGCGTACGTACGGACTACCGTCTCCATGAATGGTGTATTTCATTCCATTTATCGATATTCTATATATATATATATTCTGAATATATATTATATATAAATTGTGTTTTACATTCTGGATATAAGTAATCATGATCCATGTAATCATATTAATAATTACAAGTTAAAAACACGAACGACAAATGAGACGATTTTACCCAAAATGTTAATTTAACATGAATTTACAAAAGAACGGGTAATATAAAGTCATAAGTGGACCATATATGATATAATAACAATGAATATGATTCTAGAATAAGTCAATAACATGATTTAAATCATTATACAGGAGGTTCAGACACTTACAAAGCAAGTCGGGCCTAAGGTAAGGGAAACATCACAATCTCATTTTTATCCGAGATTGTTTATTCGTAAGTTTTTACTGGGGTGTATTTTATCATCCACATCCATGTTTCCTCAATATGTAATATTTATATCCTTATACAATAGTTTATATCCAATTTTACCTTTCGGTGAGTTTTTAGTAAATGATATGAAAGGAATCTTTTGTCGTTTTCTGTACGAGGTACTTTTTGACTTTTCGGACAAAAGTACGAAGAATGTTTTTTTAACTTATACGAAATGAATGGATTTTTAAATCATTATTTCCAAGAAGCATCCTTTACAAGTTTTCAAGTTTATTTTTAATCAACTTCTTTTAGTTTAATGTTCTATGACATTTTAAGAAAGGAAAAAAAAATTTTGAAGAAGAAAGGATATTTTCCTCAAGAATGGAGTTCAAGTGTTTTATCAAAATTATTTTCCATCTAAGATAATAAAGGGTTATGTTTCTATCCCTAATATTACATGGATTTTATTATGTTGTGATGGAAATATTTTTATGAATTCCTTTATCGTATATGAATTGTTTTATGATATCATGATGTTTAAGATTCCCATTTGTGTTACATGGGTTATGCAATGATGTATGATTTATGATTTTGTGGCACACATAAGAATGGTATCATTATGACATGGGTGGGACCTATATCTCCCTCCAATGCATTGGGTAAAGATTTTATATCTCATGAGATAGACAAGGCTGGAACATTAGGTTATACCGGTTCAGTGAAACAGGACTGGAACGAGGGTGACTCGGTTCAGAAAGGGACTTTGTCCACTTAGATATTCTTGGCAATGAGTCTTGACTAACAAGAAAAGATTATCTATGATTATGTGTGTATGACACAATGTTTCATTTTTTAAGTTATAATTATTGTGATTACATTTCACTTCCATGATTTATCCCATGTTATGAAATTGGGATCTCTTTTGCAGGTTAAGATTTCTAAAAGTTATGTGCTTGTGTATACGATGAGATTTATATTTCTTTTATTTACCCTTACTGAGCATTTGAGCTCACCCTTTTCTGTTTTCTTTTCACTAGGATATAAAGAAAGGTTTTAGGTATAAAAAAGGGAAGATCTTATGGGAGATATTGGAGATCTTTCACCACGATTAGAAGATTACGTTATGAGTTTCCAAAGACACTAAACTATTACGATCCTTGTGTGTGTATTTTTTGTTATGTAATAAGTATTCCGAAAAAGTAATGTAATTTTCATGTACGTCAAGCTTCGAGTCTCTACATATATAACAGTATATAAAAATTAATTTACAAAAAGATTTTGTTTTTGTCATTTTTGCCTTTACATTAAATTAATTAATCTAAAGCGTCATTATCACTCTTAAGTGAATCCATGGGGTCCGAGAATCGACCCAATGAAGACCATGGTCGACCATGACTCATCCAAAATGGTTTGGAAAAGTGTTAAGGTAATTTTAAATTATTACAATATTCTTTTTTACCTTGAATCGCCCTATTTACCTTTAACTGCAGTAAATAAAAGTCAAAAGTTACTAATCACCAAAAAATATTTTCCTCTTATTGAACCACATTTTACATAATAATAAAAAAAATGTATGTATGATTTCTTTAATTCAAATCATAGAAGTGTTAAATTTTCATTTAAATGAAAAATTCAGTTTTTAACTACTACTAAGTGGTTTCACTATTCATCAAAAATTGAGGTTTTTCAGAAAAATACAAAAAATTATGCATAAGATTTATTTGATATTATGAATTCAAAAATGATGTTTATTTTTCCAAATTCAAAACATAATAATGTCATTAATTAATATTAAAATTAATTCTCGTTGTTAAAACAAATAGCTTGTTTTAAAAAAAACAATAATTATCAAATGATTGACACTTGTTTATGTCCAATTTCAAAGTGAAATAAATTCCAATGACCAAAATTGAATTAAATGGAAATAATATATTCTAATTAAACTATAAAACCAATTAAAAATATAATCTATCCATATAAATAAAATATATTAAAACACATTTTTGAATTAAAATACAATATTTTTAACTATTCATTAAAAATGAACTTTATCCAAAAAAATCTAAAAATTTACACAATGTAAATTTTTATATCCTCATTCTAAAGAAGTATTATATTTGGTAAAATTGAATGTATAAAAGTGACCAAAACTATATTTAAATAGGGTTCTCCATTAAAATATGGTAAATCGACATTTGAATGTAAATTATGCTTAAAATTAAATTCCTTCACATTTTAAGCCTCTAACATTTATTGGATAAATGTAAATACATTTAACAAACATGTATAATCATATTGTAGTAAGTTTTGTTCATTCCCGCCAATACAACAGCAATGAGTTAACTACCATTTAAAATAATAATATTATATTATTAGTGTGCAATGTACGATTTCAATGAAAATCGTTGTTGTGTATCATGTATGCTATCAAACATAACATCCCATTTAATGTAAAAATAATATTTAAATCAAAAATATTAATAAATATGAAAAGTGTCTTATTCCATAAATATATGTACTATTACATCCTTCCCCACTTTTGGGAATTGCGTCCTCGCAATGTTAAAAATGGGCTCAGAATCATCATTGAAAGTCCCACATCAGAACAAGAGTAAATAAAACTATCACATTAAAATAATTTTAGAGAAGTAAAAAATGTTACCTGAGACAAAAAATACTATGATTAGACGATAACATGGATATGGAAGAGAAACTAACTCCCATATATTTATAGAGAGTGATAGAGAACATGATCATAGAAAGTTAACCACCACAATAACATAAATTTATAGTTGGGTAAAAGTATGATGATAAAATAGAGCTTATAAATTTTTTTTCTTTAAGATCCATTTCAAAGATATGAAGAATCTTATTAATAAAAAGGCTTATATCATAAGGATATATAATTACTTTTCATGTAGAGTGTCATCCATTAATAAAATTCTACCAGAAACTCATCTTTTCTCCAAACGGTAAGTATTCAAGATGACTTGTTCACATTGAAAGTACTATAATCATATTATAGAGAATAACATGATCCAAAAAATATGAATCGTATAATTCACATATCTTTATACATTAAACGAAACCAAAATTGGTTAGTACGTGATCAGATAATCCCCAAAAGGATAATCCTTTATAAAAAGAAGTACTACAATTAATCTCTAAAATTCAACCAAAAGTACCCAATGTTCAGGAAAGACCATTAAATATACAATTTTCCTAAAAATTCATCAAAATAATCGAAACAAATATTGAAACCCAAAACCCACAAGGATTTAAATCACATAGTCTTCCATAGTAAATCTTAATATTTATCCCGAAAAACATCGACTATTTTTAAGGTCTCATACTGAATTGTGATTATCCTAATTACATATTCCCTGTGATAGTTTAGTCATTTCCATAAATAACCCAAATAACCTTATGTCCAAAATAAAAACATATATTCTTCGAAAATAATATTTTCACCATCACTACATAATTTAAATCCCTAGGTATTCTATTTTCCATAAGCATATAGTGTTCCCAAAAGAGAGAATGTCTTCCAAAATAACATTTATCACTTAATCACCAAATAATTTTCATATTCTATGAATTTACTTTTGATAAAACATATAATCCACAATAAACTTATTATTGATAAATAAAATCATTTAACTAAAAAGAATTAGTCATACTAACTAGGGACTTCCCTTTGTCCAGTGGTAGATGATAAATCCCAATAACACTTTGGTTGTGGGTTTGATTCCCATAGCATTTTCCGACGCGACGGGTTGTCACACGGTCAGTGTGTTATCCTTTTCCAAAAACTATACAATTTCATAACATTCCAAAAAAAAAGATACAAATTCCTCAAAAATAACCATTACATAATTTATCCTCAAAGGTTATCTAATACCTTTCATTTTCCTCCCCAAAATTTAATAAATATTTATCACTTTTAAAATAACTATGACTCTTTATATTATGTTAACCATTTTGGTTATTTCACTTATTCTTAAATTATACCCTAACCTCTATAGTTATTTAATCCTAACTTTGATACCAACTATAAGGACCCGACATTAAAACATTACATAATATTGAATTAAATGAATTATTCACATTGAGGATATTTTCAGGTTTAGAGTTTTAGAGAATCAGGCTATACTATTACATGAAAACGTGAATATTACATGTAGAATATACTACCCAGTATCCCTTTTTTCAAAAAAAAAAGCGCTTAAAAAGAAACATGGATAGTACCATCTTTTAGATAACAAGACTTTTCCTGGATCACATCCTTAACCCTTCATCTTTAAGTCCCATGGAAAACATTTCAAAAACATGGGATGAGAATAAAAATATCATTAAGGGTTATAAAATAAGGAAGGAAAACATTATACCATCAATAAATACAAATTAATGAAACCATACATTTCAATCATAACATACCTTACAAAATCATAATATTTATGAACAACACAAACAAATCATAAATCATAAAGGATACTTATATAATGCATATCAAAAATACATTGTAGCTATCATAACTATGTAGGGAGTTACACTTGGAATACCTATCACAGTATATTCCCTAAATCTCTTAGGAGAAACATCACGTTTTCCTTTGTCACTTTACCCAATGCATTGGAGAGATATCATTGGCTCACCCGCCCTAGGTTTATCAAAGAACCACCCGTATACATAAATAATGCCCTATAACCATAACAAAATCAAAACACATAAAACATGTATAAAAGAAAAATAATATTTCCACATTCCAATATATCAAATCAAGATATTGAAATAAACAATTATTTATCAAATCATTTTAAAACCATTTAAAAAGTGGTTTTTGAATCAATGTGTCCCATACCGCATTGAAGATTTTAAATGAATTAAAATTTTCAAACATTAACTTCCATATAAATAAATCCTTAAAACCATTTTTAATACATGGAAATTATTTAGAAATATTTATAAGAATAAATCATTAAATCATTTAAAATAATAATTCAATTAAAGTGTTTTTAACAAAATGACAGACACTTGAATTCAAATAATTGAGGAATATTATTTAATAAATACATTATCATATCATAAGAATAGAGGTATTCATTATATAATATTCCAAAGGGAAATATATACTCCATATAAGAGTGAATTGGTGCATAACAACAATGAAGTCTCATTGGTAATGTAAATTGAGATGAAATCCCTTATAAATATGGTATCCATAAATTAAGGATAAATAAATCACATAATTATGTGTGATAAAATATAAACACAACCAATATAAGTGGATATTAATTTTAAAACAATAATAGTTCATTCAATAAAATTAATATGACGACATATTCAAGAAGTACAAGTTAAACCCAAAGAATTTAAATTGCATTAAAAAGTTCCCTTATAAAAAGTTGACATCCTAACGACGTCACATTAAAATTCAGAAAATAAGTTTATGAGATAAAAAGGGTTTATCATCACTGGTAAATATTTTTTACATAAATTATTATGTAGAAGAACATATATCAACATAATAAGAAGTAACATTAAAATACATAACAAAAATAAGTCTTTTAAAAAGAAGAGGGTGAAAGGATCCCTTACCGATTTGGTAACTTACAAAACATATGCCACATGAAAGAGGGATCATAAAATGAAGATGTGAATACTCATAAATGAAAGTATGTTATAGATAGAGTAAAATCATGGGCACTACATACACCACACAAAAGAAAATAGTTGCAAATAATGCATGAATCTCACGAGAATAAAAAGTGAGATGAAACCCTTTACCACGTTGTAATCAACTGAGTCGTATGACCAAAATCCAATATCCAAAAAATAAATCACAGAATAACATGAATATAATGAGAATCATGATTATATATATCAAATATAAGTACAATATACACCACATTAATTGAATTAGTGGCGAACAATGGAAATATTATAGAATTAAAAGTGAGATAACAAAATCCCTTACCTCGTGTCCTACTTGACTCATATGTTCCATGTTCTTCCTGAATAATAAACTTAAGTTATTCTCTAATTAATTAAGAAATTTTTTAATGTTTATTATTATTTTTAAGTCACCTATTTTCTTGCTATAAAAACTGGGTAATTATTTGAGTTCATATTGGATATTTTATCGATGTTTGGAACTTGAGTTAAAAATGAACTTGTTATAATTACAATTTTTAAATGTGGTTAATAGTCCATTATATCCAGAATGTTATTAATGATTTATATATCATATAAATTATATATAACAAGTATATATATTTATTTATAACAGTACATATCATTTTGGAGATATGAAATGAAATGCACTGTTCCTGGAGACGGTAGGCCGTACGTGCGCATGAACGCTACTTTCATTTCTATTACTTATTTTAATGGAATTAAAACAAAATTATACAAAATTATGTTATAATTACAGTATAATATAATATATAATATCATTAATTCCATCCTTTATATGTCCCATATGTGGCATTAACGAGTCATATCACTTTGAGGGGGCGGTAGTCCGCACTTCCTCAAATGAAATTATCACATTTACCAATAATGGAAACCATAAGTGAATGATATAAATAGAAAATACAGAAAAATAAAGTAAATATAAACATAATATATATCATATATAAATAAATTTCCATCATAATGGCCCCCATGACTGGAGGTAGGAGGTAATTGAACAATCATCGTTTCGTGAGGCGTTAGTTTTCCATCCACAGAAACATTATGTTATCCACCCATTAGTTAAAGTTGTGTGTAAGTGTAGTTAGAATACTTATCATAAAAACATCTTATTATATTTAAGATACATGTGTTTCAATAAATGAAATTAATAGAAAGAGTTTAGTGGTTGGAGATGTAAAATAAATGAAAAGAAGTTAAGAGAAACTGTTACCTTTACTTTGGGTAACTTCCTTTAGTTTGAACCAAAATGACATCTTGAAGTTACTTATACCTTATGTAAAGCTTCTAGGAGAAGGAGAGAAATGTATGGAGCTTAATTGGGAAGATTTTGGACGAGACTAAAGGCTTGAGAGGTGTGAGTAATTTGATAGAATTGGCCATCTTTTATAAGGGAGAGGAGAGGCTCTTTAGGAATGTGTGAAAATATTATTTTATTATATAATTATAATCGGTTTCGTAAGGTCCAAACATTATTATAGTCGATGATAAGATGACTAATGGTTGAAATAAAGTCATCCTATAAGAATTGGATAGGTTTTGAATAAAATTTTAATCATTATAATATTATTTATTTAAATCATTTATCAATGAGGTAAATACTACATCATTATTGTGTCATATATAATTTAATTTATATGATGTCTCAAAATTTAAATAAAAAAATTTATCATGTAGGAAATAATATTATGTTTATAAATAATATTTATAGTCGAAAACATGACTTATATAACACCATATAAAATGTAATTTACTAAAAGATCTTTGTTTTTGTCATTTTATACTTTAGTTTAAATTAATTAATCGAAAGTGTCATTATCACTCATAAATGGCTCTATGGGGTCCCAAAATATACCAAAATATTCCCATGGTAATAAATGACTCATCCAATAAGGTTTGTACAAGTGTTAAGGTAATTTTTAATTATTAATATATTATTTTTGCCTTCAATTACCCTATTTATCATTAACCGTGGTAAATAAAATTCAAAAGTTTATATTCAACAAAAAATATTTTCATATTATTGAACCAAATTTTACTTAATAATAAAAACCATGTATGTCGGATTTTTGAAATTCAATTCATATAAGTGGTAAATTTTTATTTAAATGGAAAATTCATTTTTTTAACTACTACTAAGTGGTTTCACTATTTATCAAAAAATGAGTTTTTTCATAAAAATACAAAAAATTCAGCCAAAAATTATTTTATATTCCTAATAAAAAAATGTTGTTTATTTTTAAAAATTCAATACATAAAAGTGGAATTAATTAATTTTAAAATTAATTCTCATTGTTAAAACAAATAGCTTATTTTTAAGAAACAATAACTATCAAAAGATTGACACTTGTTTATGTACAATTTCAAAGTGAAATCAATTCCATTGTCAAAAATTGGATTAAATTGTAAAAATATATTTTAATTACACTTTAAAACCAATTAAAAAGACAATCTTACCATATAAATAAGTTTTATTAAATCACAGTTTTGGATTAAAAAACAATATTTTTCACTATTCATTAAAAAAATGAACATTATCAGAAAAATTCTAAAAATTTACACAAAGTAAATTTTGATGTCCTCATTCTAAAGAAAGATTATATATGGTCAAATATAATTTATTAATGTACCCAATACTATATTTAATGATTTATCACCATTAAAAGGTGGTAAATCAACTCTTTAATGTAAATTTTTCTTAAAATTAAATTCATTCACATTTTAAGCCTCCAACTTTTATTGGATAAATGTAAATACATTTAAAAAACATTTATTATCATATTGTAGTTAGTTTTGTTCATTCCTGCTAATACAACATCTAGGAGTTAACTACCATTTAAAATAATAATATTATATTATTAGTGTGCAACGTAATATTTCAATGAAACCCGTTGTTGCGTATAGGGTACGCAATCAAACATAGAATCTCCTTTAATTTAAAATTAATATTTAATTCATAAATATTAATAAATATGAAAAGTGTATTATTCTTTATTTATCTGGGATTTTACAACATTTAAACAACGAAATTTACTAATTCTAGGTTTGAAATAAATGATACAAAATATGGGTTTCCACACACACACACACTTCAATTTCTAAGACAAGTAACAGTCCATTGCACATTTTAATTTAAAAACAAGTTTAATGTTTGAAAGGAACATTGGAGTTGTATTTTAAAAAAAATCCATGAACAAGTTAGAAATTCAAATTTCTGTTGTTGGTCAAAGGGAAAACCACACACAACCCACAACACACACTAAGGGAAATGGAAAAGAAGAGTCACACATGGGCCAGCAACCGAACTGGACCTCTCAATTGTCTGCCACATAAAAATAAACACTAAAGAAAACATGGGTCGAACCAAGGATCTTGTGAAAAATCCAGAATATACCATACATGTGACTCATCCTGAAGGCATGCCTACTCTCGATGATGTCATAATGCCCTAATGCCCAGTGTTGCTTTACATGGACTAACCGAGGGGCCCAATCCCCTATCAGAGTATAATTCATACTAAGGGACGCTAGCTAGTGCATAATCTAAATTAGTGTGGCAATAGTTCCCAGAAAATTCACATACTATGTTAGGTTCCTATGTATGCACATATAATAAAAAGGCAGGGGTGAGTCAACAAAGTCAATCAATTAGAACAAACATCACACACAACTAATGCAGTGAAAGTACATCAAAGTTCACCCCTGAGTCACCCCCAATTGTGCTTTCCAAAATAATTAATTTTATTAAAGTGCCAAATGGGCCTTCACAAATCCTAAAGAAAATCCTCAATTCTCAAGGGAACCAAACAACTTTTTCACGATTGAGAAGAAATAATTTATTAATAAACAAGAACTACATTTGAAATTCCGTGAATTATGTTTAAAGACCAAATGGGCATTCATTCACTACTGGGTGTCCATTCATCAAGAAAATATTTCCAGTTTCATGTATAAAATAAACAGCTATTTTTACACCAAATAATCATTTAAAAAATTAATTATTTTCAATTATTTCCCATTTATTAAAATAAATAAAATATCAAGAAATCAATAAATTTTAAATTTAAAGGTGAGTGTAGTGGGGGACCTATCCTGGCTCGCTTTTGAAACACAGTGGCGTGTCTCGCCTCACACAGATACAGAAATGTGCGCTAGTCTATGACCACAATATCACGGGTTTTCCTCACCAACACATGCTGCATAAAACACATAACAACTAAAAACCCATAACCACAGACTTAAGACAATCCAAATGAAAAAATGGTGTAAAAACTAACTTGACATGTTTTCAAAACGTACGTCACACCATTTACATTATTTCTGAAAACACTTTAAAATTTATAAAACGATTTCAAAAGAGAAACACACAACCCACACACCAAAAACTCATCCAATGAACACATTTTTGATCAAACGCACACCCCAAAATAGTAAAATAGAAAATTAATGACATTTATAGAAAAAAACTCAATACAGATTCCCATGAAAGGATATTAAACATCACAAAAACTGGTTTTCACGCAAAACACACCCTATTTCACATATACATGACACATAGTAACAAATACAACCTAAATTATTATTAGAAACTAACGAAGCACCAATCTAGTTAAACAAACTAAATTATTTTAAAAAAACTAAATCTACACCAAGCTAATCTACCAAAAAACTCATCAACTTGATTAAATGGGTGAAACAATTATCCAAAAAATAGTAAACCAACAATTTCAACATAATATATTTAATTTAACAACAAAAATGCATATCAAGCAACCTAAGAGATGTGAATATCATGTAAACAAAGTAAACTTAATTTAAATAGGCATAAGAAATGAAATCCAACCTCATGAATAAATAAGCTTTCAAAAATCAAGTGCGGGCATCAAACACACATTGATCGTGCCCCAAAGATTGTTAAAATCAACCCTAATAAGTACAATTAAACACAAAAAATAGGAATCACCCCTAAACAATAAAACCTTAGTAGGTGAATGACATTAAATATAGAGTGACAGAAAATAAACTGTAGAAAGGGGGATTTGCTGCTGGAAGAGAGGCTAGCTATTGGTTGGGAGGTGGCTCAACGGAGTGGGGAAAGGTCGGTCAGGCAGGACTCAGGTGCTGGGTAGTAGGGTTTCCGGGAGGTCAGTGCAGCAAAAAAGGAAATGCTACACTGGAGGTGTGGGACGCCGCACTGTTGTGCGGGGCCGAAGGGTGCTGTAGGGGGGCACCGTGGGATGATGGAGGAGGGCGGGGGCAGTGGCCAAAGGGGAGGCAATAAGATGGGATGGAGAGGTGAGGGTGAACTAGAGGGTGTGGTTAGGAGATGGCTGAAGCCAAGGGAGATAAGTGTAGGAGGGACTCGGCGAGGCCTTACACGTGACACTTCACCCAGCACCCCGCCTCTTGCCGTGAGTCCCCTCTGCCTCTCCGCCCCTGCCTCCTGCAAGACCCCACTATGTGCCTCTCCGCCCTTGCCTCCTGCAAGACCCCATCTGACCAACCACCTTCACCCCACCACTTGTTTTGTTTTAGAGACTAATGTATTACTTCCCCATATGAAGATTTATGTATATTTGATAACCTATTCAAACCATTGTGTTATGATGAAAATTAGAGATATAAGGAATTCCTAATCATTCTATTATAGATCTTATGTCCCATTAGTGCATTAGTAATAACTGACTTTACATCATTTCATGTATTGAAAGATGATTTTGAAATATTTTAGATCACAAAAAATGGATGAGAATGTTATTAAGAAATAGAATGAAATCAAGTAAGTATATATTCTTATAAAAATTCACAATCATTAGGAAAATGATCATGAATTTTTTTTGTCATATTAGTCGAACTTATAATGATATCAATAAATATTTTGACACCTATTTGGGTTATGATTTGGTTATCATTTATTATCAAAATAAATTCATCATTATTTTGATCCGGTGATCTATATCAATCTCCATCATTATTTGGGCATTACAATTTACTACCATATCCAAGACTTTACTTCCTACCTTTTTTCTCATATTTGAAAGCCTAATATGTTTTATTCTAGATGAACATCACGCATCCAATTATATCTTTTTAATAGTAATTTTTATTGACCATTTCTATAATATGGGTTTTTAAAAAAGGGTTTTCAACATTTAAACCCTTGTTTACCAAGTATATGTTCAAATTACGACGATGTAATTTATTTAAGGGGGTAGAATGTGACACTCAGTTATTTTATGAAATTTTTTTTAATAAATAAATTATTTTGGATATATTCGGTTATTCACAACATCGATTTTATCTTCCATTACAAGAAACATTCATCGAAACATTCAATACAAGTAACACCAATTTTAAACTAAATGTGGAACAATATTAACATATTATAATTTAATATGGCTGTCATCACATGGTTGTAAGAATAGTGAGTATGAATTATAATATCAAAATTATGAAAATATATTTTCTATACATGTATGTAAAATAAATTCTTCGATAACTGATTAACTATAAATGAAAGTAAAAATTATATGAAAATAAAGGTAATATTTTTCTACCAAAGTATTTTAATGTAAAAAACACATTTTAACTTAATAAATTTAAAAAATAGATTTTTTGAGACATTTTAATTAAAATCATATGTTCAATATTCAATATAATTTTAATATTCAACTATTGTGTTTTTTGTGAATGGGATAATAATTAATCAAATATTTCACTTAAAAATATTTTCTTTTAAAAAAATATTAGTTTTTTTGAGAAATTATTTTAACATTAACTATTCCCATATTATGAAATAAACTTTATAAGAAATAACCAATTTTTAAATCATCATTTCATAATTATCTTTGAGATAATTTTTTTTTCGAATTTTATAAAATGATAATTTTTCTATGAAAACTGAAAAATACTTTCATTCATTAAGACTTATCAAGTTTGAAAAATTTAATAAAATTAAATATTTTTTAAATATTGTTTTAAATGTGAAATTATATTAATTATATATCTATTGATGAAATACAAGTCATTTTTATCAATTTTTTATTGAATATTTAAATAAAAACCTTTTAACCCTTTTAACATTTTGCCTTTGGAAAACCGCTTTCTCATTATGCATATAGGATAATTTTTAAACTAAAATTATCAAATTATATAGAATATATTTTGAAAAATATATTGGATTTTTTAAGAAGAAAAATTTATATTATTTAATTTCATAAACATAATTTTTCACATTCAAAAACAATAAAATAATAATAATCACCTCGACAGTAAAAATTGGTTTACTAGGGGTTAATCTAAAAATATAATGGTTTAAAGGGATCCAAAACATTTCAAAAACCCATTTTATAGTAATATTCGTACATTATAACTTCTAAGATTTATAATAGTCCGTTTTTGTGCCTTGTGTCATGTGAAAAATGTGGGTACCCATTTTCCATTTAGAAAATTACATGTGTTCCACTCAACTAACTTATAAAAGGACACCACCACTAATCTCCACTCCACACATAAAAATCCCATTATTTAAGATAATACAAACCCAAATAAATTACCTAATTCCCTCATATCATCCATGAATACTTATTTTTATATAAATCTGTCCTATGAAACCTTTTGGTAAAAAATAATAGAAGTTGTCTGAAGAATATGTGACATCCATAATAAATTGTTTTATTTTATTTATTCATTATCCTCATTAAATTATTATTATATAATATGATATAATAAAATAAATATATATTAATTAAAATTATATTTTATTATTTTAATTTCATCCCCAAAATCCTCTCAATTTCCATAAAATTTGTATTGAAATCATTATTTATTTGTGTGGCAGAAAACCACCTCGCGAACTTATTATTTTCATTTTCTATCACCACCTATCATAGATGGATATATTGATGGAAATATTTTATAAATAGGATATTTATGTCAAAATTATGATCGTTGAATCATGGTATATCATTTTCTATCTTATATCCCATTTTGTTTTAACATGATAGCATCGTTCTTTTGTACAACTTACTATAACTTCCTGATGTGTTGTGATTAATTCCTGATTTACATGTAAGGTAATAGGAATTACCATAATAAAAATATGTTACATATATGACATTAAAATTAATATAAAATGATAATTGTTTTTTACCTTATTTCATTCTTCCCATCAACAAAATGGAAACAATGTTTGTTCTACATCCTTCACTACATATCCATGAATGGTGTATTTCATTTTATAAATTTATCTTTTAAGAATATCAGTAAATAAATATATAATCAATAAATAAGATATTTATTTCATCATAAAAATTATGGAGATTATGTAACAATGATCAATGTAAGTGGACTTGACATAAAACCTCAAAATATTCACAGGAAAAAAAATTTATTAACCGGAATGTGATTTTAACAAGGATTCATTGATGAATGGTTAATAAAAGGTCATAAGTAAATAATATATGGTTTGATATAGATAATTATCCTTAATTAATATATTTATAATAATATTTTAATTATTATTCATGTTTTTTGATTGTGTATGATGGATGTCAAGACTTATGTTAGGGGATTCCCTTCTCAATTTTATTTTTCTGTGAGACACGAGCGATATTAACAATGTATTTATATTATTTTGTTTATATTCATTCTATGAAATTATTTCATGATTATTATAATTATATTTTTTGGGATTATTATATCAATTTGAGTATCTCTCCTTTATGGGAATTAGGATTCAAATGTTGTGAAAGTAGTAAGTGGGTTTGTCTAAAAGTTAGTCTTGCGAAACGGGAAGGCTAAGGAAGGGAGGGAAAATAATTTGTTGGATTAAGCTTTCCAATGGTTTTCCACAAAATCCCATAAATAATGTGAAAAAAATTCACATCCACCCCCTGCTAAATAATCATGTTGTTAGACCACATGCTTACTCACATTGAAAAAATAATATCCTTTTTATACAGATTTTAATTATGTATTTTGTTTATCATTTATAATATTAGTTGTGGTGATAATTATGAATTTAAAATAGCTATAGTTTTAAGGGAAGGCCTAACATCTTCCTTCATGGGTCGACGATGAAATATAGTTTTTATACATTTAAATAATAAAGTAAATTAATGATTTATTATATTTTTCTCTCATGGTGAGACAAAGACACGTTCCTTTAAATTATGATCTTCAATGTGACCCAGGGTTACAAATAATAAACCTATAGGAATCCATGGATGCTATAGAAAAATATCATAGAGATACTTATTAACATAGGTTAATAGGACGAAATATCATTAGCATTCTTAAAGGATCACATTGGTTAATTAATAATCGAAAATGATTGATCCAAAACCTGAGGTAGGGAATTTTGATTTAAATTCTTGTCATTCCCATTATTAAATTAAATGATGAATGTTGACCATCCCATTTACAGTTTGACAAGAATTTTGATAATTCATGCATGATGGTTTGATTTCGGATTTCCTTTCAGGAATAATTATGAGTAATATTTTGATTTATTTTGATTATTTTTATAATGTGAACAGATCGAGGTTGTTGTTATCAATCGGATATGTTCGTTCCACTGGTTGTTTTATGTGATTTATTCCAACTATATATCCCCATGCATTCATCGTTCATCAAGGGGTAATGAACAGATTTACATTTCACCTTCGATTCCTGGTGCATCAATCTAAATTCGTAAATCTGTAATTAGTATGACTCGATGGATGTGTGACGATTGTTGCAGTCGTAGATCGAGTGAAAATGGGTGTAAATTCCAAATTATTCTTTAGAAACAAAGAGTGATTTTTTTTCAATTTCTGAGAGGATTGATGGCTATATTCTTAACAATTCACTGATGGTGTGACCGAATGATCGTAGATCTAGATTTTCCTAATGAGGTGAATCTAGAACAGTGGATTGTGCAATGAGGATGATGTCCAGAATTAAAACAAGGGATTCTGAAAAATCATGATAAACAATTCATGTATCTTAGATACATGGTGGGTGTGGAAAATTCAGTGGAAGAAAGTGTTTTAGGTAGCAGTTATGTGTCACATGGTGTGTGACACCTATCACACGTCGTGCAGGCCCTTCTGAAGGGTGTGGAATGTATCTAGGGAGTTACATTTACTTGGTGTTGAGTAAATGTAATTCTTACATGGAATGTAACCCACCACATGGATTGAACTAGACATGATACACTGGTAACTTCGTTTTTTGGTATATAGGAAGAAAAATAGAGGTTGACACCATGTACTAGAACATGGCTAGAGTACACGGGTGTACCAAATATAGTAGGATATAGCATGTGATCCTTTCTATATTCCATGTATACCTCTTCTAAATATCATATTCTGATGACACATGCTGTCGAACATGGGAATTACTCGTGGTTAAGGGACATGATGTGTGACCCTAATACACTCTGTGTACCCATTCCTAAATGATGTGAATCTCTTATCCACTGTATCTTGGCCAAGATTTATTATGGTTAGATCCCTTGTGTGTTCTTTTGAAGGGTGGTTGGTATCATTTAATATTCACTGAAGTATGGTCCCTTCAACAATATTTTACTAAAAATAGTTAAGAATACACTCTAAGAGTCCCAGATAAGGTTCCTATAAAAATTATTGTGCCATAGGTAGACTCTCTGAATCTGTGTGACCTATCCTACTAGATATTGATCATCTACTTAGAAGGTGAATCTGGATGAGTCCTGGTGTCACCTCATGGACTTAGTAGTGATCCTCATTTGTGTATCATGATCTTACGCACTCATAAAGTGAGTACTTTTGTAGAGAGTGTATCATTTATATCTTCTAATCATTCAATGTATCTATCTCATTATGGTTTCTAACGAACAATACTTATTGGGAATATTACATCAACAATATCAAACTCAGGAGTGTGTTCTCCTTGATAAATTTCATTGTGGAATCTTCAGAATATATCTTTAGTATTGGTATGTGTTAGCTGTGACTTAACTTTAGACAAGTAGTCAATGTTTGAGTATATTTTGATATGTTATTGATTTATGTACTATATACATATACTGTGTACAGATGACTATACAATTACATTCTGTATTTTTTATAGTTTCATGTTTTCCTACTGAGTATCTTTATAATCACACCTACATCGTATTTTCCCACATGTGTCTTGTATTGTACAGATGAGCGTCCTTTTGACATAGTCCATAATGGACTAGGACCACACAAAGCATTGTGACATAAGATAGGACGAGGTTTTCTTATGGGTTTGAGTAGCTATCTGAGTATATTTTTTTACAGGTTTGGCCTTGTAGTTTTCAGACTATATCTTTTGGTAGGATTGTATTTGGGCCCAGTTTACATTAATAAAATGTGGTTTTTTATTGTCCTCTATTGGTTGGTTTTTTTGGTATACATGCATTTTGTTTTCTTATTGGGATTTATTTTTCCACATGTGTGGCTTGGAGACGTGTTCACGTGTACAGGTACATAAGAAATTCATCCTATGTTAGTGAGATTCCTACTCAGTACTGCTCACCAGTCTCTATTCTATTGGTGTTAGGCTAGGGGAGTCACGTCACATGCCCCATTTGGAATGGTTGTGACAATATTGTTAACAAAAATTAGATAAAGAAGAGTATTTTACTCTATCATCCCTTCTGTCTTTACTTCGATGACATTGAACATATACATCAATAGGTATAATTTTTCTCAAAATACACATAAAACCCCAAATATACAAATATTTTTTCTTTTACTCTATCTATTTATATTCTTGTAAGAATAAAAAATTATGTACTAATATTATTTTTATTTAAGATTTTTTTGAAAAATTAATAAAATTAATAATTGTTTCAAGTGAAGAAAATAGAGAAGATTCTAATACAGATTTATCAAAAGAGAAATGTTTACCAGGATTTTAATATGCTTCCAACATCATACCATCTTATAAGGGAATTTGGGTTAGCTCATCAATTTTGTTTATATTCATTGTTATGATTTTCTAAATAAGGAAAGGATAATACTTTTAACCCATATTATTAAGTAAATTCAACTGAAGTAAACATATCACTTACTTACAAGGAATAATGTAAGTAAAATTATTCATTATCATAATCTCTACATTCCCATCAATGAAAAACGTTAAATTATTAATGAATTGGGGCATAAATATCATAAAAGTATCTTTCAATCAACCTATAATTAATTAATATCTAGTTCAATAAGTCACTAGAAGAATCCATAAAATTTATCAGTTAAACAAAGGAAACATAAAAATGGAAAAAGTTAATATTGAGTAGAAATTTAGGGATGAGATCTCTTCAATGAATAATGTAGTGATGAATAATAAATTAGTGAATCAATCCACATTATATAGCCATAAAAAATAACTGATTCATCTTACTCAACCAAAATGATTAGATTTAATCCCTTATTGATATCAATGGTTCAAAATGTTATTGAAAATATGGGAAGACAAAAAATATAAACTCTTGGAGGAAAATTTAATCAATGTTTTGATATAGTTTTTATAAGATAATGATTATGTCTGATAAAAATAGGTAGTTTTGAAATGTTTTAATGATTATAAATAAATTATGTTTTTATTTATATATAAAATTAGAATATTTTAAATTATTAATTTTTATGGGGGAAAAATTTATAAAGATTCTTTGAAAATTTTATTTAGGAATATAAACTTTATGTATTATTGGAAAATCGTCAAACTTAAGTAGTCTTACAAATAATTTTTGTGAAAAATTTCTTATAAATTTTTTTATTATGATTTTGTAATTATTTTTTTGATTTTTTTATTCGAGGAAGACTATAAATAATATATTGTCCAATTTTTTGTTTGATGAAATTATTATAAAATTTGTGTCTGGAAAATGATTCAGTCATTTTTTTCAAAGAATAAGTAATTTGTTAACACTATTTTATAGTGTTAATTATTTTAAAGTTATTGGTAAAAAATATATCAATGGAGTAATCATTTTATATATAATAATCACATATTTGGTTTAATTAATTAATATCTATTAGAATTGATGGAATTTATATAAATATCATTAAGTTATTATTATAATCCGATAACTTTTTTTAATTTTAAATTTTTTTTGTGTCAACCAGAAGGAAATGGTCACTTATATCTATGTTATTAGTGTGTGAGTAATATTATATTTTTTATTTATATCTATAGAACATAATCAATTACAAAAAATGTAGTTTTATAAAAATAGAGGCAAAAATTATTGATTGTGTGTTACATCCAAAACAATTGTGCACAAATAAATATAGTTATCAAATGTTCTAATTTAGTAGTGGATAGTGCCCAAAATGTAGTTTCTTACAATACAGTAAATTAAAACCACTCATAAGGAAGAAAATGTTCAAGATGTACTTTTTTATCCATTTTACATCCAAGAAAATTAATATATGAATATCTTATTAGTTTGAAGTCATTACAAAAACTAATATTATAGTCTATAATCCATTTTTCACTAAAGATAATAAAGAATTAACTTAACAGATTTAATATGGGGATATTTTTAATTTTATTGGAATCTCAAACATAATAATATATAAAATAGTTAATGTGTTTTACTTCCTATGAGATATAGTAATGTACCAATCAATCCTGTAAAATTATTTTGATCAACAAGTTTTCAAGATTCTTCAAGGACAATAGTTGATGAGGTCCTGTTATGATTATTAATACTATTATTATTTTCTTAACCTATTTTTTTTAATAAAACTGTATAAAATAATTTTATAGAGATTTAAATTTACCTTATGGGTTTAGAGAAATTTTAAAACAAGGGAAAAAATATAGTTCCTTAATATTTCTAATTTCATTATAAGATTTCAATAGATCCACATCAAAATTAGTAATATATTTTTGAGTTGAGAGAAATATAATGTCCTCAAAAAATATTGGAATAATAATGTTATCATTTAATACCTTTTTAATAAAAATTTTTTATCTACATTTCCATTAACAAAATATTTTTTAAAAATAAAATGTTTAATCTTTTATAAAAGTCTCTGGGAGTTTGTTTAAGTCTATAAAGCACCTTTGAATGTATAAAAACATGATCTATAGATTTTATATTTTACAAACCATGTTGTTTTTTACAAAGAATTCCTAATGACCATAACCATTAAGAGAATAATAGTTCACATACATTTTATTGTGAATTATATAAATGGTACATATGATCGAAGTACACAAATATCATCTAGTGTCAATTTTATAACAAAAGCTCATCATAATCTTTGAATTTTTATTGATTATAACCCTTTACAATATGTTTATCTTTATTTATATGAATTACTAAATTTACCACTTATTTACAATTGATATTCCATTTCACAATAATTACCAACTAATTTTTTAGATGTAAAACCAATGTCCTCAATCTATTCCCTTCAAACAGATTGAGTTCAACCGATGTTTCTTTTTTCAAGTAATCACCAAAGAAAGTATTTTTTTGGGAGTATTAGGGTAAAATTGTAATAAAAAATAATAATGTTCATTTAATTTTCTTAAGTAAAAAGTAGTTTTAAAAATCTGATCTAGATCTCCAATGATATTTTTAGTGAAATTATTCTTATGGATTTTCTGAATGCATGGATTTATAAAACTCTATTTTCAACAATTATGTTTACTTTTTAATGAGTTACTATAGAAGAAAATGAATTCTTAATTATTAAATATTGAGAATTATTTTCCATCATTGGTTGGATATCAATTTTTGAAAAAGGAATATGAATATATGGTTTTAGATGTTTGAAAAATGGTCCAGTTTCATTAAATTTTACATCTACTATATCTTTATCAGTAATTGATTATTATAAAAAACAATATATATTAGTAGTTATATAAAATCATGGGAATTTTAGTTCATTAAATTTTGGAGAAAATTTATATAAATTATCATCAGTATTCAAAAATAACTCTTTGAATCCAAAATAATTGAGTTGGGAATGTTTATTTATTCATTATATCCACAAATTTTGAATATTTTTATTATAAAAATTTACAAGTAAAACTTTATTTATTGTGTAATATGAAAAAATTAATTCATTATTTTAAAAAGGTTTAGTAATTATGAATTCAATCAATATAGTCATTGTAATATTCTAAAGATATATATTTCTTGTTTCACATACACTATTTTTTCTGATGTCCTCTAGGAGGTGAATAGATATATATAATACATTTTTTTTAAAAAAACAAGACTATAAATTTTAAAAAAACACCATCTTGATCACCTTGAATTTTCGCTAAAGTTATATTTTTCTCATTTTTAACATGTGATATGATAATTTTAAAATAGAAAAATGGATTCTATCATTTTTGATATAAAATATACCTAGGTATATCTAGTGCGGTCATTAAATAAATCTTATACAATGTATTTTACACCGATAAATCTAGTTTTTTGAAATGAATAAATGCTTGTTAAATACATTTAAAACATTTATAGTTTAAAATTTTAATATTGATTTAATACATGACATATGATGCTGTTCAAAATGACAAAGACCATCAACCTTTTAAGAGTTAAACCTAAGCTCTAATATATATCTAACTAGTCATTTCATATAAATCTTCACTAATGTTCTAACATTAAACTATCCTAAAATACTATTTTTCAACCATGATTTATTTTATATTTAACTATAGTAGGGTAGATCATGGATTCTATGGTCTCTTAAGTTATGTGTATATATATTATCATGCTAATTGGTAGAAAGAATTCATTTATATCTTGAATATTGAATAATACAGTTATCATTACTCAATTTCAAAAGTTAACCATCATCACAAGATTGGATTATTCTTATAATGTTGTTCTTATGTCCTATGTTAAAATAAATTTGAAAATAAAGATTTTCCTAGAAGTAAAATATTTCATATACCACAAATTTCATAATGAGCATTATGAACAGAAGGGACTTTTGAAACCATAATTTTGATAATATTCTTAAAGAAATTTTTATAGTCATATAAAGATAACAAAAAATATCCTTGTACTATATATTTCATCTATTTAATTTGGAATAATTTTAATAAAATAGAAAATGTTATATTTTTAGAACCTAATCCTGCTTGGGAATTGTATTGTTCGCAATAAAAGATTCATAATACACGTATTTACAACTATTCTAGGGATTATACCCATTTATTATGTACACATATTATTTTGTATGAAAAAAAATATTTTTTTTATTTAAAAGAATTTTTTTCCAATGTCCACAACTCTGATTTTTTTTACTAAACATAGATTTTAATGGAATAAAATAATCATTTTTAAATTAAGGATTTTTATTTGTAAAATCCATTATTTTTTTAATTCAATGTGGATTATCTTGTCTATAATGTATTAAAAAAATTTCCTTCCCAATAATAAAATTTATTAAAAATATATTTTAACTACAAAAAGTATATTCGATTTTTGTTACTAAATCATTATCTTTACTAGTTGTATTATAATTATATTTATTTTTAAATACAATTTTATGATTTTAAATTAGCGATGTAAGTATATAATTTATTTCATTTCCATGGAAATTTATACCTTATCATATTTATATTTTATATACATTTTACACGATTTTCTTCATACAATATATAAAATATAGGAACTTATTCAATGCTACATAAATAATCATCTTCTTCCTATGAATTAGATTTTTATTCTTCTAATGGAATAAAATCCATTTCATCAAAATAAATATAGTTTTTATTTAATGTTATATTTGTAAGAGATTCAATAGACACCATTTCCTTGTAGAATTGGTATTTATTTTGAATTTTTTTATAACATCCTATAATATTTTGACTGTCATCATCAATTGTAGAATAATTTACTTAATAATTATATCCCACCCTTTCAATCATTGTGTCAAAATAAATAATAATTTTATTTTTATTGAACATTTTTAACATCATATAATTTATATTTTTCTTAACATTCTTCTTTTCCATATGAAAACATGTTCCCATGTTATATTAATTATTTTATTCCTAAAAAATAAATCCATAGTAATCTTTATTTACATTTATATATTTTAAAATATTATTCTTTTTAAATATAAATTATTTTATCATGAAAATGTTATTTATTTTTTTTAGAAATATGAATTTTCATTTTCACAATACTAAAAGGAAGTTCCCTCTAACTAATCATTTATATTCATGATATTTGATGATTTATAAACATTGTTAGCAGACCACTTTTTCTTATCTATTATAGATTTGGAAGAAAAAACAACGCCACAATTTGTCATCTAATATTTGTTTATATCTCATTTTAGTCATCCATCATAATGCAGGATAGTTCCTATAAAATCATCAAGAATAATATTTTTATGGTTTATGGAATCATTAATATTACTTCTTTATTATTCTCATTAGCTATAAATAATTTCAAAAATATTTTCAACTAGTTTTTCCACGATTAAATGATTCTCTATAAATTATTTTAAACAATCCACAACAACCATGAATCTATTGTAGATCATATCAATAGTATATCCAACTGAAAAATGAATGAATGTTAATCAACCCTTAAACAAGATCATTTTTATAACATTTCATGTCCCAAAGTGACTAAATTTAAGATTAATCAATATACTATTTACTACTTCAAATGATGAAATTTTGCTACGTGTTTTTTTGTTGAACATAAATAAGTATTTATGAGAAAATAATTCATTTGATACTCGGTATTTCATCACTAGTTTTATGAGAAACATATATTTCTATAAAATAAATATTTCAAATCAAAATCAAAATGTTATGATATATATCATTGATTACCAAAGTATTAATTATATCGATCTTATATTCATAGTCATCTGCATAAAAATTTCGAGGTCTTCTAGTATTTAGTGTCTCTAAATTACTTTCATTTAATGGTACCCTATTTTTTAAATGATATAGTATTTTCTAAAATACGTGTTAGTGTAAAAATTTATAACATGTAAGAGGCTAATATGTTATAGAATTTATGATTTTATAAAAAATATTAAATATTTAACTAACTATGACACCAAATATGTGATCTAAATATTATTAAATTTACTTAATAATGGGGGGATTAATTTTAGTTAATAAAATTAAATAAAATTAAATTTTATCCAAACCTCATTATGTCTATTTATTAGATGAAGAGTATGTCCTATTAAATATACATATAAGATTCTAATCAATGATATATTATTTTATTATCATGCACAATGGGAATATAAAATTGTAAAGACAAGTAATTATATTCATTTAATGTGAGTAAGAAAAAAATTAAAAAACATTATAATAAGAATCCACATATTATATTTTTTGAATGAGGGATGTGTATGACACAAATATTAGTTATACATTATTTTGACCTAGGTGTAAAGGTATTTCTTCCTTAGGAAAAGAATACCTAGATATAAAGATCAGACAATCTTCTGGTTCCCTATCTTAGTAGACCATTGATTAGCATGATTGGACAACATTTTTCTTCATATACACATTAAACAATGATCATATTAAATATCATAAAAACAATAAAATACATAAAATATCCTAACTAAATTATAATTATCATACATATTTATTTATAAAAAAGAATATATGTATTTCAATGGAGAACACTAGTATAATCATTTAACATAATATTCAATGTAACATCATACTTTTAGGGATCCAAAATAGCTATCCTCCTCAATTAATACTTCTATTTGACACCAATTATCTTATGTTCATATTCATATATCTCGTAGGTTGGTACAATGGTTTTAGAATAACTCCTTATTTAAATAAATTATTTCGTGTAGGAACTCCCTAATTAATGATTGAACTTCAATCAGTTTATTAAATGTATAGTTTTATAAATAAAACAAAAGAATTTATTACATAAGATAAAATTAAATTATTTTCTCAATTGGTTTAAATTTTGGTATGATATTATGTTAACATATTAATTTGGTATTAATTTCAAAAGAGTAATGTCATTATTAAACTATATAAATTATATTTTAATAAAAATTAAAATTTTGATATATTTATGTCTTTTAAATTTTTCAAGATTAAATATCTTTTAAGAGAAAATTTTTCTAGTTATATACTTCTTGTTTTTAAGAGAATATATTTATTTTTATAATTTTATTTAATATGACCTTTTGTATTTTTTAAATAAATTATGATATTTTTTAATAATTTTTATTGTTATTAATTATTTAAAATATGTTTTATTTTGATATAAACATATATAGTTTTATAAAGAATATTTTTTTAAAATGATTAATTTTACAAAACTTATTATTTTTATGAAATATGATATGAACCAATTGAAATTATTTATTAAATTATCACCTATGTAGTGATATAAAAAATGTATGATATTAATTTATTACAATTTTTTCAAGTTAAATATTCGTATAATTTTTGGTTATTTGTCATTTCAAATTTACTTATATATTAATTTTCAATATTTTGAAATTGACATAGATGTTTATTTATTTTCCAACCATGAGCCCACTAGGGAACCACCTCAACATCTTCCAGACTAGAGGTTGACCACATGGGAGGAAGGATGACCTCAAAGGCTTATGGAAGAAAGTATGGGTGATATGAAAATAATGGGAACGATAGTGTGATCCCAGGGCACCCATAGTGATATGAATGGGGTGTGTATAGTGCACAACGTGGTGTCAGTGCAACCATTAGGGTCAACATGGAAGTGTGTGGTAGGTTATTTGGGGGTGCCTTGGGTACTGACTCCAATGTTTTGGATCATGCCACTGATGGTAGTAGTTAAACTATAATAGAGTTATATCCTAAAAGAATGTTTTATATGGGATCAAAACATTTGATCATTGTACCTCAACATTTAATTTTATGCTTATTTTAGTAGCTCTAAATAAATTCATCATTGATTATTCAATTTTTATAGTCACCATCTTTAACCTCACAAAAATCCTAAGGGGTCCTTACATATTCCTTTTCTCCTAATAATACTACTTTCAACCTCAAAAAGATTATGGTCCAACTGAAATTCACCATATATAACCATTGTAATTCTCTTATATCTATAGACCCATAATAGTTTAGTCAAAAAACATTTTAGTTTCACTATATGTATAAATATTTCATTCCCTAATAAATGTCTCTCTTTCATTTCTATTGATATGTAGTGGTAACACACAACAAAATTATGTCCCACACATTGTATTACATGAGGCAACCATATTTATGGAAAGGTCAAAAATAACGGTAGTTTTTTCATGATCTTGTAATATTCTTAAACAAGCTCAGTATAACTATTTAGAAAAAGTTATAGAAATTAATCTAATTGTAATAATTGAATTTAATGTAAAATATCATATATTATACATTATAAAATTATCAGTTTATTCAATTTCATCCTCCTCTAGATATACTAGTTTAAATGATGAGTTTAATATATATATATAATGGTAATGGAAAATTTTGTAGTTGATTTTGTTGGATCTGAATTATACATAGTTTCTCAAAACCACATTTCCAAATGAGGATATGTAAAATTCTCCCACAATGTTTTGGGATGAGATTCCTTAAATTTTTTTATCATTTCAGTATTAACATGATATAATAGGGATATTATTCAATTTTTTCCGTCATATTGTAGTTTTTTATATTTTAAAATATGTCATCTACTAAGACATCCACTATATAAACACATATTTTTTCTCATCTAACTATTTGACACTCATTAAATTAAATTTACAATTTAATCATTCAATTTATAATCATTGGATAAGATTAGAGAAATTATTTATGTTATATTTTCACAGTATAAAATCAAATGCTATGGTAAATTCAATTTTCTATTATATTATGAGGTATTGATTTTAAAAAAACCTTTTAGTAGGGGGAATAGTTTTTTGTATATTATCTAAATCGCTTATAATAAAAGAAATATTTCAAAAATTAATAATTAAAATTGTATGTTATATTTATTTCAAAACAAATATTCCATGATTTTAAAAACCATTCTACAAAATTTTCATATTTAAATTTCTATATTTCCCAAAAACCCAAATGTGGGATAAATTTATTTATTCAATTTTTCAAGAAATTTCAAGAAGAGTTTGTTCCATGAATTTTATTTACATTTTTCCAGATTATCTAAATGTTATTATTTTATTCCAGAAATATTATTTCAATATTTTATGTGTTTTATTGATGAATATTGGTAATGTAATGCACTATAGTTGTTATTAAAATTAATTTCATGTTTTAATTTTATTTATGTTTATTTTTTGTAGTTTTTTTAAACCTTACATTTTAATGGATTAATATATTTAAAAACATGTTATTTATGCATAATCTAACTAATGAAAATGTGTATTTATTACCTTTTATATAAAAAATTCATGAATTGTCTTCGGAATGTAGTTTTAATAGAACAATAATGATAAAAGAAGGATTTATAATATTCTTTATTTAAAAATTCAACATATGAGAATCAAATGTGATCATGAGAAATGGGAATGAACCCATGATATCACATGGAAATTTTAAAAATTGTGAAACTACTAATGGGAACATGGATTTTTAAGGCATTACATGTTCAATTATATTATAAAAGAAACATATTATTTTCAAATTTGTTAATGCCTTTTAATAAGAAATACAATTAATTTGAAAAAATTATTATAATTTCAAATTAAAAGTTTTTTCAATGTGATATATATTTTTAATCATCATTAATAGTATTACATCTATAATTTTCATGAAAACCCTAGATTTATATTTGAGAAAAATATTTAATTTATAAAATGTTTTATAGTTTACCAAAAATTATATGTAATCAAAGTGTTCCTATAGTATTATATTTTATGGACATTATCCTTTATTTTAAACCCCTTAACAGAACATTTCCAGATCACCCTATGTTTAAAATGATAAAAAATGATTACTATATATTCTGATGTTTTTTTGGATTTTTTAAAATATCAATTTTAAGTGATGTTAGATAGTTGATTTTAAAATTATTATATGAAACATATATGTTTTTAGGTTTTTCTTAATCCTTGAAAACCATAATCTAAAAGATCTTCCGTTATATAATGGAATGTATTTATTTTACATGATATTTTTCTAAAATAATGTCATATGATTTTTGAATAGGAATCATGAGTGTGGGTTTTGGGACTCTGTATTATGAATTAATGTGACAGTTTTGAGGACGTTAATGAAATGGAAGTTTTTTTTGTTTTGAAATGGTTTTTTTTATCCCAATTCTATTATATTCTAAGGAGTAAGATTCCAAATTTCTATAATTATGTCAAAATAAATACAAGCATACAATTCAGTTGTGGGTGTAGAATTTATGATGCAATGAATTACAAAATGAATTCCTAAAAGTCTATTATAAACATTTTTATAATATGAAAAGAAAAAGTATGAATTAACATAAAATAAAATTAATTTCTACAATAAAATGACATTTTAGTTATAAATTGTGATAAAATATTAATTTTGTTTTATTTTCCATATAGTAATATATTCTTTGAATAATCTAAATACAATTTTGATACAAATAAATGTTATATATATATATATATATTATTAATCAAGTTGAAATAATTTTTTAGCGATAATATGTTTAGTTATCCACCAAATATTTTGAAAAGATATGGTTGATTATTTTATCATTTAAAAAATATGAACTTTTGAAATTATTTCATAAAATATAATTATTTTCATTGAAAAAAAATGTTATTATTGAATATTTAAAAAAGATGTTATTTTGATATAAATATTTATATTTTTTAAAATCTTATGTTATCAGTACAAGAAAATTAAAATTAGTTTATATTTTAATGAAATAATATATAAATAAAATTAACATATTCATTAATTGACAACAAAAGACATCTTATGAATAATTTATTATATTAATTAATTCATCTTGTTTCAAGTTAAATATATTTATAATTATGTTTTTTCATCATATAAAATTTACTCACGTATTCCCTTAAGATATTCTCAACATTAAAAAGATATATTAACAAAAATATTCAACAATGAACCCACATGGGACCCACCTAAACCACATGTGTGGGTCTAGAGGGAAACCATATGGGATGTGGGTTGACCCCGATGAATAATGGTGATATGTATGGGTGAGAGATACTCAGTGGTTAGACGATTTTGAGCTCATAGAACCCATAAGGTTTCACATAGGGAACACATCTCCCATGTTCAGATATCGGTTCCATTGTGATAGTCAACACAATAGCATATGGGGATTGTTTGTGGAGTTAAAGGTTCCAGCCCCGATGCCTTGGATAAAGATTGTAATTGAAGTGGATAAATTATAATTAAACACTCATGTAGTGTAATGTTGGATGTGGTCTTGAAACATGCATACACTGTAGCTCTATATAATATGCTATGCTTATATCATCATCATGACTCTAGGCCAACACAATCCCATCCTATATTTCCAGTGACCTTCTCTTTCAGTTACAGTTCCATAAGCCTTCAAAAAAAAATAGTGAAGTTTCACCCTATGTACAATGATATCCTAGAATACTCAACCTATATATTTCAAAACTCATGATCTTAATTTGTTATTCATTTAGAATGCATGGCCCAAACTATGTATTCCATCACACAAATATATCCATTACATGGTTAAAAATATGAGTATATTTTTATGACTAGGGAAGCTCTTTGAAGAAGATCTAAAAAACTATTTTGAAGGATATATATAAATATAACAAAATATTTAAATAATATTTAAATATAAAGATCAACTAATTTTTTTAAGATATCTCATTTATTCATCATTTTATCCTTCTACTGTTATACAAGTAGAAATGATGAGATTAATATATATATATATATAATGATAATGGAAATATTTATAGAAAATTTAGTTTTTATAAAAATCTTTTATAGGTCCTCAATCCACCTTTTCCAAATGAAAAAATTAAAAATTATCCTCTTGAGATATGTGAAGATATAACGAGTGTAAATCTCCCGATTATAGCATTAACTGAATTTAAGAGAGAAACAATTTATGGTTTTTTATGGACTTTTTTTTTCAAAATTCAATAAATGATATCTAAAATAAGACCCCCATTATAAATAAAAACTTTTTATAGATTCTATTCCAAACTCATTAATATAAATTACCTAAAAAATATTTCATGTTCTATGCTTTGAAGAAGTTCATCCTAAATTTGTTTTTGTATTAGTTCTCTATAGAATGAAAATTAATGGAAAATTATGATTTTAAAATTCATATGCCATATTTATTATCCAAAAAATCCTTATTTATGTAATTTTTTAACATAGTTATTTTCTAAAGAAAATTTTATTCAGTAAATATTTTTAAACACTATATTTTATTATTTTATCGGAGATTTATTCTAAAACTCATAATCCATTATTTTCAAAACCCTTATAGAAAATGTTTAATTTAAATTTCTATATTTTCCAAAACCCTAGTTGTTTTTTCAAAATAATTTATTCTATTTTCCTTGTACGTTCAATAAGATTTTGTTTCAATGATTATATTTATATTTTCCTTTGGGGTTTTAATGTTATTGGTGAATTTATGGAATATTGTTTAAAATTTTATGGATATAATTCAGGAGTGTAGGTATAAAAATGCACTAAGTTTTCATTAACATTCCATGCATGTTTATATATCCTTTTAATAAATTTTTTCATGAAGTGTTCATAAATATTTCTATTGAATGTATGGATTTATATAATAAATAAGTATTTTTCCATAAATAAATGTATGATAATGTTAATTTATTTTATTTTTTAATATAAATTTTTGTGAAAATTGTAAAAGTTCAATGTAATGGAATTATAATAAAAATGGAAATATTTGAAAAATGTTTTATTTAAAAATTCGACACATGGATAGACAATGTGAGGATGAGAAATTGGGAGTGAAATTATAACCTCAAGAGGGTGTTGTCATAAAATTCATACATCTACTAGCCTCATTGATTTCATTAGGCCTTTTAAGTATCATTATATTCAAAAAAATATTTACTATTTTTCTATTTTTTTAATATTTTTCATTGATAAATCCATGTATATATTAATGAGGTTTATTTTCTAAAATTAAAATGTTAATAAAAATGATATATATTTTCAAAATATTGTTCATTATTCCTTAATAAATATTATCGAAACATATAGACATACATTTTTGACATGATTTTATTAAATGAAATATATTTTATTTGATATAAAATAAATATATTAAATGAGTTTCTATAGAATTATTTTTAAATTATGTTATCCATGGTTTGAAAACCAATTTCCTGTAATTTGTATACACACACTACGTTTTAATATTATTTTAATATGATTAATAGGTGATCTAAATTTTATTGCTTACATTTAAGGAGTTTAATTGAGTGAATACAAAACAATTTAAATTTAATACTTTTATAAACATAAAATATTTATTAGTATTTTATTTTGAATAATAAAAAACATAAAATTATAAGATCATTCATCTTAGAAAGGATTTTATATGATTTAGTATATTTTTTTATAAAAAATTATAATGTTCATATATATGGATCTAGGAGTCAGGATCTCAAGACTATATAATTATACTAACCATGTTCCTCTAATTCTCATAATATATTGCACTACTAAGGTGTAGTCATATTCTGTCTAGTAGAATAATGATATTTCTTCTAGTGAAATATGATTTTATCATTTGATTTATTTTATCTATGATCATGTATAAAACATGTCTGCATCTATATGATAATGGCCATCTAATGGTATTTATATTACTACTTATATAATATATCATTATGTTTTTCCTTTTCAACTTATATAATTCTTTGTCCATAGAGACAATTACTAATTATTAGGATGTAAATAAATTTTTTTTGTTATGATTACAAAAAAAAATTCTGTCTAGTAAAAAATATTTCAATTTCTGGAAAAATTAATTACCAACAAAAACATTCATAAAATAGGAATATAAAAAATTTACTAAAATGATAAATTTTAACAAAGAATGTTTTGATTTTAAAAATAAGGACATAAAGTGTTGAATGTAATATATTAACTCAAAAAAAAACAACCAGGAACAATCCCATTACAAAACTCTAACAATTTGAAACTCTCTTATCTTCCATCCCATAATATCATGAAAAATTAATATGCACCACATTTAACACTTTGTAATTCCACAACAAATACTCCACTAAAACGGTGCCCCATGAATGTGTGTCACATAGCCTCATGTGAGCTTATATATACAATATAGACTACTTTTTATCAATGAGGGACAATATATGGAAAAAATTAGATAATATACCCTATGTTCGGAGTTCAATATAATGAAAAAAATTGGAAAATGAATATAACATCACATACATAAAAACTAAATATACCTGCATATTACTATGTCACAACCCACATAAATTTTACAATATCTTTACAAAAATATAGGAAGGGTAGAACATAATAAAATAGATATTCTCTAATAAAAAATTTAGAAAATAATAGAAAAAATACCACAAGATTACATCACCCCATAAGTCATGAGCTCTATCTCAAATTCCATCTCACAATCTCCAACCCAGTCACATAATCAATCATCAATGTAAATCAATTACATAAACCTATAAACAGTGACCATGGGTATACTAATCTGGTACCCATGTGCCATGATGGTTCGATCATGGTGTGATTATAACTCATATGACCACCACCAATGTGGTATAATGAAAATATTTTCTACGGGACTAAGGTATAAAGGTGTGTGATAAATAAATGATATTGTTATATTAATTTGATACAGAAATTACTATAACTATGTTTTTCCTCGAGAATCAAGAAAATAACTAAGGCTATGAAGACCTTATTAATCCATCACAAATATGATTGTACATGATTGAAGTATCTTTACTCGACTTGGTTCTAAGATTCATTTCTATGGAAACCATAATCATGTAGCCTTAGAGGAATCCACTAGTATAACACATAAATTCGCTCCCAAAATTTCATGATAATAACATTAATTCTAGACTAAAATCAAGTGTACACCCTAAATATTTGGAAGCACAAATTGAATATAATCCAAAACTCAAATTTATTGCATTCCTTACAAATACTAACTCTTCCATCTCTAGAGAGCTCATTCGAAAACAATAAAATAGGGATTCCCTATTGAACCTGATACATTAATTCTTGGAAATATATAAATGAATACATTACGTTAATAAAAGGAGTACCTATCCCTTGGAATTTATAATAATGAAACAATGTACAATCCACAGGTCTCATTGTTTCATTCTATAAAATTATAATCCCTTAAATAAATGGAATTATTTACCCTCCGTATTCACATGATTTCTGTAGTAGAATGCAAGGGTCATTCGTGGAATTACACACCAATAAATTTCATAAGGAATCCATGGAGTCACTACAACGCATTCTAAATTCATACATTTTATAAATATTACATGGGACTCCACAACACAATCTGATTCACACACACTATTCCACAAATGAAAAACAAACAACTACATCCATTTTAGACATTGAAAAATTATACAACACAAGCCAAGATCCACCACTCTAATCAATTCATAGAAGGACCGTTCAAATGGTTTATGCCAAGCATCCCATGTAATTCAACAAAACATTCCATATAAGAATTTCATGTCCATATATACTACTAGTTCCTATGGTTTATCCTTAGAAACCGACTTTGAAAACTATACTCATTATATTATAAGGTGATCCCTAACACCCCTCCAAATAAAATAACACATTTCATAGGAACTAGACCAACCTGCCACTTCAAAGGTAATAGTGTAAATATTTATATAGATCTAATGGAATATTCAAGACACAATTTGGGAAATTAAGAACTCAACATTGATTATTATGTCAATATATTGTTATGATAGTGTGACTACATGAACTGAAAGGAAATAAATGGAAATGAATTTAATAAAAAATCATTTAGACTATCTATTGTTACTTTGGAATGTCCCACACATTTTATAATGACCTTCATGTCATTCTAAAATGAGAGGAATTAGATAACAAGAAAATTTCATTCCAAATAGGGAATAAATAAAATAGATATAATTATAAGGAATGAGATGGAATGAAATAAAAAATTTATTGTAAAATATTTATATACAATCCATATGTTTGATATTGAAAGTGGTGGAACATCTAATGTGAAATAAATAATGGAGAGCTTCCAAAAACCCAAGGTAGTGGAGTTGGGCTCACAATAGAGGTAATCTAGGAAGAAATAAGGGTAGACATAGGGTTCTTTATCTAAGAGATAATAATGTAAAATATGTAATATTTTAAAATTTCGTAACCCAATATCCACTTATCTGTGTTCTGAGATGATTGGTCACATGGCCTCAAGTGTGCCTCCCCATATGCTAGATGATACCAACTAGTAACAAGGATTCAAAAGTTGTATGGTGGAGAGAATATACCCTCTTATAAGTATAGAATAGTAGATACAATCACAATCATTCAACAATGTAGGAATATATGGAATGATAGAATAAATAAATAGGTATAAGAATAAATAAAATAGAAACTCTATAATGACCAAATTCACTATGAAGTGTCATATACATGGATTCATGAAATATTAATAATAATAATAAAGAAAGGTTAAGGAATACACAATAACTCTATTCAAAACTAAATAATGAAAAAAAGGTTTCTCTACTAGAATATAGACTATATGCTTAGTTATCTACTACTGTGATCCATCTAAAGGTAAAGAACATTATGGTCCAGTAGTAGGGAACTCACCCTTATCTGCACATTTTGAAAATCAATATCTGGAGTACTAAATATACCCTCAGTATAGTGTGAGAAAAAGTCTTAGTATTCCATCACAAATGGTGTCATGAAGTAATCCTAGAAGTCCTCATAACTAAACACTGTGCATGCATAACTTTCTAATTAACAGATATGAATAAATAAAAAACCCTCCGATGAGGTTCCAAAAAGAATCCTGGTGGATTTAACTTCAACAAATCACAATTGGAAAGAATTTATGAATAGAAAATATATATATTATATTAATATATATATATATAGTAGTGTTATATATCACATCCACATATATGAACATTGTCTATATGGATGTAAGGGCCGTATACCTAGAATACTAAGTGTTGGATGGACATGGGAATAACTTAGACAAACATAACTAATCTAAATGAGACTATAACCTCAAGATATATGGTACATGCCTTGAATCACATAACATTTCGGATATTCCATGCTTTTCAAATGAGATGGTGAGTGTTCTATCATTTCAACACTCGAATCATGATAAGTGGCGCATATTTCACACCACCAAAAAATGTATCTGTTGTGTGAGATGTCATGATAAACATCCCATGTAAGGGATCATGACACCGTCATGCTCGAAAGGACACATACCATCATAAAAAATACTATATATTAGGAATTATCATTTTTATTATATAATACATGATCCATTACCTCTCGTATATTTAAATGGTCAAGTCCAATTACATCAAGGCATCACAATTCAGAATGAGAATTTAATAAAGCATTAAAAATTGGCTTGTTCATACCACCCATTAAGTCATTCCAATTAATCAATATAATTTATTTAATTAATAGAAACCATAAATAAAAATACTTAACATTTAAAAAATTTCATTCAATTTAACAGTTCATTACAATTCAACTCACAAGGTTCAAAGAGTTAATTTGAATGTGCAATGTTTAATGGGGAAATTACCTACATGGAAAATTAACATTATGAGATAGGAGAATCCATAAAGAGAATATTTTTGTGTAAATAACATTTATAATAATATAAGGATAATTTTTTTTACCCCAAGATGAAAACTAAGGATATTATATATCTATTTAAACGATTAACTAAAGACGGAAATTCAATTTCAAACACCTCTGGTGTGTTCAATAATGATGTCATCATTCATCAATCTACCAAACAAGGATAAATAGTCTTGTATCAAGGTGAATAGATCCATTAAATATAAATAAATGAATAAAAAATCGGACATGTTACAAATAATGGTGTGTTGCACAATAAATGAGAATGGAAACAATGAAAATCATGGGTAAAGAAATGTGACCACCTAATGTAGTGTGTTTTAGGAATAATCATCCAATGGTGGCCTCTAATTTAAAGTAGGTTGAAAGAAATTGATGAAATGGTTGAACTCCATAAAATATGGAAAATGATATTTTACATAAATAGTGAAATATATAGGAAGATAATATATGATAGGAAGGTATAGGATTATAGATCTTACTGATATAGATTTTAGGATTATAGAAGATATAAATCTAGCCATTGAACATAGAAGTTATCTTAGAGATTAGATTTAGGAAGGTGAAATATCCCAAGAAGTGAAAAACACATTCAACAACTGGACTTATATTAAATTAAAATAAAATAAAAATTTATATTTAATTAAGGGGAAAATGTAATTTCCATAACAAAACAGGGGAGAGCAGGTAGGTCACATGATTTCCTAAATTGTGAGAAAATCGTTCTCAAGTAACTCCTTAAGGATTTTCTATGCATGGTTATGTTATAGGGTTATAAAAACCATGTGAAAACTATGTAAAATTAAAAAATCAAATTCTATTGTTTTTTCACTTGGTCATGAACCTGGAGTTGAATCGTTTCCGACAAACTATTCTTCCCCAACTGCACCTCTATTTCACCATGAACTGTTAGAATAAATCGTTTGATTTGGGTGGAAATGGTTCAACAAACCACGTGGCCCAATCATTTTTCCTAATATTTAGAAATATAGGCTTCAAACAAGACCACTTTTGTCTTAGGACACTCCGTATGTGATTTTTCATGTTTTCAAGGATTAAAACAGTTATTTAAATTGAGAAACAAAGGATTTAAACCATTTTGAAAATATAATTTGTTACAATTTCTCAAAATTAATGAAACTTTTTCCTAATTTGTCCTTCTAGATGAAAATATGTATCATCTAAAAAGAGTTCTAACCACTACAATCATATATTAGATCCCCATTCCTAGGTCTCGTTCTGTAGGCTTTGGAGTTTCCATAACATCAATACCAAAGGGACAGACCTACCTCATAGTGTCTTCACACCCTAGTCCACAATACTAATTGGATGATCCCAGAAGGAATAATATAAATAAAACTAAACGTCATCATGAATAAATAAAGGTGATAGATATTGATGATATTTGAAAATCTAATATACAAGTAATACATCATGCATTTATTGATTACATATAGGATGTTCCAACTGGTAAGACATTGGTCCGATCTGTTTCACAACCTCAATGGGTCCAACGAACCTCAGTGAGAGCATACACTACCTCAGAATAAATCTATTTCCAAACTTTGGAAATAACCTTATGAGGACATGGTCTTAGACCTCAAACTCAAGAGGTATCCAGTCTCATTTGGCATAAGAATGATCTCTTGACTAGGATTCCAACATGGAATTTCTAATTAGTTGGACCTACTCTATAGTCTCCTATGAAATATATTGTTCAATAATAACCATCTCCCATACATATAGACATCACATAGTTTATTGGCAATTCCTACGATTAAGGATTCATAAGGATCCTTCTCGATGGTTGGATGAAAGCTATTAATATATGTAAACTCAACAAGAGAAATTTTTTATAGGTACCCCCAAAGTAGAGGACACATGTAATAAGCATTTATTCTAGAACCTGATTCGTATACTCCATTTTTCTATCACTATAAGGGTGAATAATCATTCTCAAAAGAAACTGTATACCCATGACCTTCTTCAGACCCTACCAGAACAATGATGTAATGCGAGTGTCTCTGTTAGAAATGATGTAATGATGATTTCCATGAAGATGTATATACTCCATGATGTACAAAATCCCAAGATCATATACATAGGAGGTTTGTAAAGAATTTTTCAAGTGTGAAACATTCATTAAATGTTCATGAAATCATACTCCATGTTGTTTTCATGAGGTGATCTGGGTATTCTAGTAAAAAAATCCATTGAAAAATCATCTTATTTCCACTGTAGAATAGAAAAACGCTATAAAATCTCTTCTGTATGATTATTCTCTAACTTAACCTATTGATAGGTGGAACACAAAATGATTAAGGAAAAAATATCATGTTTTATAATAGGCCACCCAAACTGGTTTCTTAGATACTAATACATCTTGGAAACATCAAGGTGAATTGTCCATGAGGAGGCATAGATTTCCCACATCAACTACACCCATAGAATAATATTGTATCATCCCCATAAATGGTCCAAACAAGAAATGTATCATTATATAATATTATTTTCATTAGGAAAAGACCTTCATAGCCAGATATATTCCTCATTAATACCCATTATAGATGAGTAGAGGTCACTACTAAGTATGAGAGGATAGTATGACCATGATCCTCGTAAACCTCAATTAAATCTCTTTGAATAATTCCATTAGTATCTATTCACCAATTTATTACAAATCATTATTTGTCTAAGCTTTATAGGTCTGAAATAAAATGAATGTAGCCAATCAACCATCCTACGATTCAGATATTTTGATCTCTCTATGTAATTATGAAATTTTTGCTTTTGTGATTAGTGAATACCACAAATTTCCAACCAAGAATATAGTGTCAAAAAAATGTAGTGCATCAACTAAATCATATAGCTAAATTTTGTGCATCATGTAATTCATCATGTGAGGACTCAACTAATTATTTGCATATTCCACACATTCTTATACCATATTCGAACATCTCCCATCCTAATAAATGATGCGTCATAGTTTAATATATATCTCTTACCTATTTTGGGAATAATGTGTAACAACAATGAATTCAATCTTTCCTTCGAATCCTGAAATGATTTTTCACAATTTTATGACTACAAGATTTTTATAGCCTTCTTAGTCAAGAATGTATGTTGAACTGCAATTCATGAGAAATATAGGATGAAGCATATGTAAAATCCAAACATCCCAAGAAACTCTGAATGTCAAAGATGATCTTGGGATTCTCCCAGTTAACTATGTATCACACTTTTTCTGGGTCTACTGAGAATCCAAATTATGAGATAATATGACCTATAAGGAGGACATTGATGATCGAAAATAGTTATTCACTAACCATAGCATAGTGATGATTCTTTCTCAACATATTCAATATGATGTAAAGATGTTTGGCAAGGTCAGGTTTGAGGAATGGATACATTATAATATTATCAACAAAGACTACCATGAATGAATCTTCATACGAGTGGAAAACCATTTTCGTAAGATCTATGAAGACTACAGGTACGTTCAAGATCCAAAACGGCATGAATAGGTATAGGCCATACCTTCTCTTGAAATCTTTTTGAGGAATGTACGATGATATAAAAGGAACATGATGGTAGGAAAACTTCAAATATATCTTTAAAAATGCACTCTCTCATTGGATATGATCAAATAGGTTATCTATTTTTGATAGTGGATACCAATTATATATCGTGCGTACGTTTAAATAAATGTAATCTATACAAAGCCTTAGGGTACAAACCACATTCTCGTAGAAATATTCTGGTGAACCCCAAGGAAACGTACATGGGTTTATAAATCTTTTCATATATAGATCCACTAACTATTTCTTGAGTTTAAGATTCACTATATGTTTCTCCCTAGAAGGTTGAATATTCACTACCACTACTCCTAGCACAATATTTGTAGTTAATTCTACCTATGAAAATGGATTTAAATGAGAGATTTTTTAAGGATTGAAGACCATAAACTTTACAAAATAAGAGGAAAATGTGTAGGTTGAAACCCATGATTATCAATGGAAGGACTTGAGACAAGACCAAAAAAATTAACAATCCTCTTATTCTTGGATCTATCTCTAGTTGAATTAATATCCCATTATCCATTATGGATGTACTTACATCCTTCTAGTGATGTAAACATCACCCTCGGGTGATTGTAGTCAATATGGGCTTGATATGGAACAAATTAATCCTTTCTGATGATTAAATCAATTTCCACTATACCTAGGGTAAAAATATTCCATATTAAGATATACCCACTTCTCTCAAGGGGACAATCCTGAAAATGGGTAATGCACTCTGTTCGGATACGTATCTAGGTATCAATCAACATAATGCCATAGATGTGTTTGAAAATAAGGCCTAGACCTCTTGTAATAGTATATGATATAAATGAGCGAGTCATTTCTACGTCAAATGAATAAGACACTAAAGTGGAGGCTACTAGAATATCACCTTATATAGTTAATGGTATAGTTCTCTCCTCCACTGACATAGGATGGAAAAAATTAAACTGCAATGTACCATAGACCTATGGCACTACCTGACATCCTTGATAAATTCCCATCTACATTCATTGAGAATCATGAGTATGACCACATTGGCCTCGACCATCATCTTAGTCAGACTAGCCAATGGTACTCTAGATAGATTCTTAGGGTGATCCTACTATCCCATTTTATAAACATGGGGGTAGGATTAGATTCCCACTCTATGTGAGATTATGTAAAGGACCTACATAAATTGTGAATATGGTGCATTATACTTCAACCTGGATATTCTATAGGTTCTCGTATGCACTGGGGCTTAATGTGTCTTATCTTCTCACATTGGCGAAAAATTAGATAATTGTCCAAACATAGAGCATTAGATATAATACCTCCACATATATATTAAAAAATATATTTCTACCATAAGAAAAATCACTGATATATCAAGGTGTTGAACTCCCTGTCTCACATAATCATCTTCCATCAAAATTTTCACTATGATAAGGTTTTGGTTTTTGTGTTTTTAGAAATAGTGGTCAACCTAAATACATTGAATTAATATCGAATTGAATATGTGATCCAATCCATGAATTTCCTTGATTTCATATGGTCATAACCTGGTAGAGTTTGAGCAAACTACAACAACTTAGAAAAAAAGTAATTGTACTCTATAAGAAACATACCTCCCTACTGAAGGTTTATAAATTAGGTAGTTCGGTTATCTCTAAATGCCTGGTGAAAGAAATAGTTATAGAAGATAGTCAAGAAATTATCTAAGACCATATTATGATATCTATCTATCTGGGTAATAACTTCTGACCACCACATGGAATAATTCCATAGCGTATAATATACAAGATTGACCCTCCTATTTGGAGGTTTCACCCGATGCATGAATATATAAAGGATAACAATTATCAAATAATCAGCAGAACATGGTATTTATTTCGCCATTTTTTTGGGATCATGATACTACTATTATTTATGAGTCAAATATTCAATACTCGAGGAAGGTCGAGCATAACCATACATATTATTTAACATATGAATAAATCAATCATTGATTTAGGAGTTTGTGGCCAAATAAAAAATAGGAATGGGTTCCATAGGTGTCACTTCATGAGAAATCTATAGTGGATCAATATAATTCACCTTAGTATCATGGTTTTCAAAACCTTTAGGGTGTATGAATGTAAGAATTCATGGAGGAATAATGTTCAATGAAAAACACACACCAGAAAAGAATTTTTAATAGTTTAAATGATTGCAGATAGAAAACATATAAATACACAAACCTTTCCTATAGATAATCATACCAGTCTACATGCTCCCAAATCCAAGATTGTGTAATTTAGAAATAAAATTGTAGGACACAATAACATAAAAGATACCCCACTACCCTCTTATATGTATGGGTTCGTGTATGAGTTTGGGTTTCACATGTATAGGAACACTAATTTCACATTTGGGGACATATCCAGTAATGATTTATTCTTTTTCAAGTATTTGAAAGGCATAAAATGGTTTTTCTAGATGGTTTACCATTTCAGGTATATATTGTCCCATACTCATTATTAACCAAAATATAGATTCTATATAACCTAGAAAGTAACACTTTCAAGACCATGTGACCATCAGTCACTGCCTCGATGTGCCATAATTGACTCCTTAATTTTTCTTCTATAAATTATGTAAGAAAACACTATAAGGATAATATATGCACTATAAGATTAAATTGTGTAATCCAATCCCTATAATATATTTCTACAGATTTTAATATGTAATAAAGTCACTAATAATATGAAACAATAAAATGGATGATGAAATTAAAAAAGTCAAGTTAAAGTGCATGTCATATTAATCATATCATGACTAAGATGTTGTATAAATTAATGAAATTCTCTCATTTCATCAATCTAGGGTAAAAAAATATCATTACAATAATTCCTAAGTAATAACACCATAAAAAATTGTTTCACTTTATGGTGAATTCATACTGACTGTAAATGGCATAAATAATACCTTCTATTACCCATTGTTGGTAATTTGGGTTGCCCCAAAACAGGGGTTATCTATTTCAAGGAACATGATCATTTCCAAATTCCATTAAATATTATTATCTTATATAAGGGAAAATTATTAAGACAGTGGAAAAATTCTTTTTAATACATGTTTTTAATTTCCTAAACCGGGGTCCACTTAACTGTCTCTCAATACCATGGGTCACATGGCCTCATGCGTGCCTCCTCACATGCCAAAGGCTAGAAACTAGTATTGATGGTGTGAAGGTTGTATGGTGGAGAGAATATACCCTCTCATTAGAGTGTAATAGTACATAAGATCATAAATATATAACAACACAAGAATATATATATAGAATAAATAACTAATGTAGAGGAATAATAAATTAATGAGAAACTGAATAAAATCCAATGCCATTACGCTGCTTCAAATACATGGATTCATGGAATGATGATAAATAAAATGGTAATAGAATACATTCGTAAAAAAAAGTCACATAAAGAATAAAAAATTAACAAAATTATGATCCACTAGGAACTTGACATAATTCAAGGTCCTCAACACCTATGCTACATTTAATGTTAAAACATATGAAGGACTAGTAGCAACACACATTTCTTTATTAGTACATAAAGATAAATAATATTCATGGGCACTAAAGGTAACCTGATTTGGGGGTGATATAAAATAATAGAAGGCCTCCACCAATGGTGTTAATAAGTAATCCATGTAGTTCTCGTAAGTAATTATTTTGTAGGAAAATATGACTAATTAATGAAGTTGAATAAATATATAACCACATTCTCCGGTTTGTAAAGGACACCAAAAAAGATCTACCTACATCAGATAATGGTCAAAATTAATTTATAAATAGTATCTATATATATAATATGAATATATATATATATATAATCAACCTATAAGATCCAAGTACAAGTGAATGTTAGTTTCTATATACTTGGAATACTCGGTGCTGGCTGGACCAGTGTATAACTCAGACATCCATGACTAGTCTATATAGACCTATAAGATCATGATATAGTTTGCATTCCTTGAATTTAATAATTAGTTGGTGATACCATTCTCATATCTCTATATTTTGAGTGTTCCATCATGTCAACACTCAAATCAAGTGGCATGGCATGTCATTCCCACCATCCAAAAAGTATATGTGGTTTGAGATGTCTTTCTCAGAACCCAATGTATGGGAGAATGATACCATCGTGGTCAACAAGACCATTAACACCATAAAAATTCCTATATCAATTACATAAAAATATGTATAATATATTACATGATCCATTACCTCTCATTTATTTCATTCGTCACACACAATTATATCATGTCATCACAATTCAAAATGAGCATTTTATAATGAACTAACAAATGGAGTGGTCATCCCACCCTATAAGAAATTCCTTTAATTCAATTCAATTTATTCAATGAATGTAAAACCAACATGAACAATCCTTAACATTTATCACATGTCTTTCAATTATATAATGTATGAAAATTCATTTCAAAATTTTCAATGATTCATTTAGATGGTGCCAATATTAATGGTTCAATTACCAACCTCGATAAGTACCGTTATGATATAGGATATGAACTTCTAATGTTAATGGGTTCATTTAAAATTTCTATTAATAGTGATAAAATAATATCTTATACCAAGATGAGAACTCTAGAGGTGGTATGGATATATAAACAATTAACTAATGAGGTTAATTAAATTTGGCACACCAGAGGGGTGGCCATAACCAACATCATCATTCTCTAATCCTCCAAACATGGATCAATATGAATATATCATGGTGCATAGATGAATTCAATATGAATTACCCAAAAAAGAGTCATATAGAAAAAGATGGTGTGTTATACAAAAGTGGATCTATGAAACACAAAAACATCATGGGAAAATAATGAGACCACATACATTAGTTCCATTGAAGACTCCTTATCCAATGGTGGTCTTAGATTTGATGTAGACTAGATGAAATTGATAAACTTGTCCAACACCATGAATATAATGAAAAAAAACAGACACTTAAATGTTGGAATTCATAAGAAGATAAACATTATTTTTAAATTAGATGATTATATATTTTTATAGTACATGTACGATGCTTCCAAAAGTCCTTGATTAAATGTTTTAATGTAGAAGATATCTCAATGCCTATATTGGGGCAGGTGGAAGCTCACTGGAGGAGGAAACCCCATTCACCAGCTGGAATGAGATGAGTGGAAAATAAAATAGGTAAACATAGTTTATTAATTTAATAAGGTAATATCACACTCAATATAGGCGAACATGTTTATTGTAGATGATTTCCAAAACTATGAAAGAACTATTCTCAAGTCACTACTGAAGGATTTTGCCTACTCATATATGTTTCATAGTTTCCAAAATCAAGTGAAAATTTAGTGTAATACAACATTCAAATGTCTGTAGTTTTTCACACCACCATAGACCTAGAGTCACATGATTCATGAAAAATCATGTCTCTCATACATCATATTTGTTTCCATTCAGACAATAAGATGAAATCATTCAGTCAAGGCTTCATAGTTTCTACTAAGCACGCGTGCTAGTAATATTTACCTCTTTACTATGCTATAGGATCCAAACATGCCCCAAACATTCGGAGGACCATCCTTAGGCTACAGTTAATGGTTAATAATATTAAACCAATGACTAAAATTGAAAATGAAAGTATCTATAACTTTTTGAAAATATTGGTTGTTAAATATTTCACTATTTAAAGGGGGCACATAGTTTTCTGACATTGTTTGAAATACTGGGAACCCACCATGTTATATTTACTATCAAAGAAATTCCCTTCCACATGATTACTATTCATGAAATATATAATTTATACATAAAATCCAATGTATTTTTAAACTTCATATCATTGTTTTAGAAATCATCCACCATTTCATTTCAAGTCACACAGTTGGTGTAAAATGTTAGACAATACCATGTACAAATTGTTCTCATTCTGTTATAATTAAAAAACCCTAAACACTAATCTATGAACCCTTGAGAAACCTCTTGAGACCCAAAACCCACTAAAATAATCATTCCAATACAATAATGGATCTTTCAATGGGTTCTAAACCATATAATGTGAATCAACATACCTGTGGAAAACATACCATTCCAGAAAATAATCACATAATATTTCATCAAACACCATACACTTTTATGGACAAAAAGTTTTATTGAATACTTTTATAAAATATATGTCCTAATATATTTCTATTTTCTTGGAGTTCCACAACCATTTGTCTGTTCTTTTTTATTAGGTATGAATAAATAGAATGTATCATTTAATGGAGGAATAACCAGTTCATGAGTACTGTGATACAACTCAATAAAGACAATTATGACTCTGTGAAATTTTAGAACCCAAGGACACAATTAAAAAACAAATCCCTGTAATTTAATATATTATTGTTTTATCCAATTTGAAGGAGTATATTTATCAATCAAATATATTACTGAGTGAATTATTTTTAAGAAAAATATTGCATCCTTCAGTAATTACCAATTAACACTCAATTTATCATATATAGTAATTAGTAGTTTCAGTTGTCTTCATTTAGTAGCTTGAATAACTTTTTTATTGACAGCTTTTTGTTATAAAATTTAATCATACTAGTCTTCCTTGATCATTCATCATTAAATGATAAATGATTGAGTTCATGTGTATTTCCCTTAAAATCCTCAATGGTCTATAAATCACAATGGTTTGATAATCAAACTATTATTGGTATATGTTATCAGAATTTAAAAAACCATGCATCCACTAATCATTTTATTCCCATATCTCTCATTAATATATTTTTTATGGATGCAACCTAGTCTCACATTATCAATTTATAATATGTTTTTTCTATCATAGTTCATCTAAAAATATTCAATGAGAATTCATCACGTCATATATCATCTTAGAAATACATTTTTATATATCCTTATAAATATTATGTTTCTTCTGAAATATTGTGTCTAATGATTAAAAGAGTATGTTCAATTCATATATTTCATCCTCAATCAAAAAAACTCAATTCCTTTTGCATCTTTAATGAAATATATTTATCTAGAGACCAATATGACATCAATATGATAAATTTTCTGAGCCCAATTGTATTTCCAGGCTGATATAATTAAAACATGGAACAGATAACATTAAATTTCATCATTATAAATTTCATAATGATGTTGTAAAGATAAATTTGTTTGAATGAAAAAGTCTGAAATGTAGTTTGTTCTAGAAAAAAAGTATCATGATGATTAGTATTCTAAGATAGAACAATATCGTCCCATGGTTATCTTATTGACGGTAACTAGTTATGTGTTAGCTTGATGATGAATTTGGTATTTTTGGACTCTATTGAAATTCCATAAAGTGATCACAATTGATTTTTTGTTGAAGAATATATAACCATTTAAGAAGTCTCATGTGGTCGAAATAACATAGTTCAAATATCATTCAGATAATTCATTCACTAGGAGAAAATTTTTGAGCATTTGACTCTGAGAATGATCTATAAAAAACAAAGTGAAATAACTTTTTAGGGAATTGTTTTTTGGGGAAACATAACATGAGAAGAAATTAAAAATTCGATGGTGATTTATTTAGACATATCACAGTATATGATTCAATGATATTTAATAACAACTCATATAATTCTGCACCTTATCTCATTCATTCAAATACTATTAAATTTATCCTATTAGTCATGTGATATACACATTTATTCCAATTAATTACTAAAACAATAAATTAAATTTAATTAACATATAAATTTTAATAAAAAATTATTAATGCTTACATAATTATTATAATTTATAAAATTTACAATTAAAAATTATACAATTCATACAATGTTTAAAAAATATGATAATGTAATGTAAACATTAATATAACTATAACAATAATCACATAGAAACCAATATAAAAAGTAATCAAATAATGTCTTGATAATAAAAAACTCTATGTTATTATAAAAAAAATAAAGAGCTAGATTTTTTTAATTATAAAAAACCATTCATTGTTCGAAGGATCCAATCAATATTCTCTCCGATTATGATTATTTGACTACATGAAAAAAATCTCCTCCATTTTGTAAATAGAAAAATTGAAAGACAATAGAGAGAAAGTAACAATATAATACAACTTATATTAATGAAATTATACTAAATAGTTTTTCTGTGTAAAAAAATACATGTATAAATCCCCTAAAAACAATCCATATTCATTATGAGAACTAACTATTATATGATAATCCAAACATAAAATTGTAACGTAAAGTATACTCCACCTAAATCTAATCTTCTTCTTAAAAATATTATAGTCTATGGTCCCTCTTGTAGTCTCCAACTGTATAAAAATTTACAACATGGAACAAAAATATATATTAAAAATATTCAACGATTTTTTAAAATGTATTTAATCAATTTAATCAATACATTTTAGCACATTTCATATAAACAATTATATAAATAAATAAAATAAACAACCAAATGAAATTATCATCAGTAATAAAAATTCAAACATATCATTAAATACACCAATTAATGGATGTATATTTCACATATAAATAGATATATCACATGGGATTGTAGAATAAATTTGGTATAATCATATTTGAATAAGGTCCTTTAGGGACACCAAATCTTGATGGGTAAGTCAATGATGCATTTAAATAAGACATTAAAATGAATTAATTTATGTGACTAAGAGAATTAATAGGAAATACAGGAAAATAAATATAATAAAATCCAAAATAACCACATTTTGAAAAATTAATAGAATTCATATATGAATTTTTACCTAAGCCTAATTGGTTCGTACATTGGTTTTGTTCTAGACAAGTATAACCACTACCATTCGTCTTTTGAGTAAAAATTTTTATGGACATCATGTTATCATAATTCTCATTACCATTTTTGAATTTAGAAAACGAATCATATAGAATTTATTTCTCATATTTTAGCATTACATTGTCCTTTTTCATAGTTTTCAAATACAGACACACCTTCTCACAGGTGGTAAAAGAAGTGTTTCTCAAAATATCATTCCATACCTTGTGTTTTGATACCTTACAATAACATGCATTCTTTATCTTTCCATCCTATAGAATCAAATTCATATTATCCTCAATAGTATTTTTTGGTTCATTCTTTAATTTCATAAAAATTTCAATTAAATAAAAATATTACCTTTATGTTTCGTAATCAGATCAGTTAACTGTTTTGACCTGGTTTTTCATAATTATCATCGTGATTATATTCATAATTTGAATAAAATATATACTCAAAAACCTAATCTCAACTGTCCAGTAGGAATATATTTCCCTCCTTCTATATATCTTCATTTAGAGACCATATCATTTCTTATTCATATTATTTTTTAATATTTTACTTTTCAAATATTGATATCCCAGATTAATATGTCATGGATTAGATTATTCATGAGATTTCCCATATATATTGAAATTAGATATTTAGTGAAATTTCCTTTACTATATTATATAATATTTTATATAAATCGTATTTCCTCATTTTATTTTTCATATAATAATATAAATAGTCATGAAAATCTATTTAAATTTATCTTTATCATCACTTAAATATTCTATACTATCGTTAATTTATTTAGTAGATGTGATTTTAATAGATTTACATTCATAAACCTTATCCATGTCATTAGACTCGTTATCTATGATCTTCAATTCAATATCATAATGTAAATGTTATATAGTAAGCTAATTAATGGAATATTTTTTAAATAATGTACCTTAGTAAAAAAATTCTTCAAATTCCCATTCTATGGAAGTGTTCATTGAATTTTATAAACCATATCATAATTCTTCAAAGTCTCTCTAATAGTTTTCATGTTTATTACCTATGTTTTGAATCTTCAATGAATACCTTATCCACTTTTATTATACATCACATGGAACTCTTGAGACTCTAACCCATTCAAGCCAAGAATAGTTCCCTACAATAAAGAACTAAATTGATGAGTGACATGTAAATTCCGAGAAATTTAAAAATAAGTTTTTAAAGATCATATGTGACTTTGAAAAGTTCTACTAATATAATTGTATAGAAAATTTATAAATATGTAATTTATATAGTACTGAGTATCATCATTTCCATGAAAAGAATATAAATCCCATTCTATAATGTTATATGGTCTTAAAATAATTTCCCCATGGTCAATACCATTATTTTTTAGAAACACCTCCGACTTATTTTCTATTATCCATAATTAGTACCATGAAGACATCATGGTCATAATGGATTCAAATTTATAATTACCTATAGACAAGATATAATTGTAAATAAACATTTCCTTTAGTGCTATTAAATAATTAGATGCATGTTAGAGAAACACAAATAATTATCCCAAAAATATTGTAAAAATAAGAAAAATATATCCAAATAAGATCATTCATTAATAAAAAATATATGTATTAGATGAGGAAATAATAGAACACAATGATTCAAATATGGAATTTTATGATATCAAATGTTAGGTCCCACACAGAGTGATAGAAGAAATAATCGTGTGATGATTGTTCAATATAAAAAAAAATTAGTGTAATAAAAATATAATGAGAAATGTGGTGGAATTAAATTTAAAATATTAAATCATAACTATATTACCCTATTCGGTATTCTATTTATATTTAATAAATAAATAAGTTCGACAATCAAAAATGAATTTTATAGTAGTTTAAATAAAAATTATTCTATCTATACTTTTTAAAACATTAATACCACAATATGGATATCCAATATATATATATATATATATATATTTAAATTTTAATAATATTGAAAACCAAACATAATAGTTAATTTTACACTAGTGAAGAACTCATATTTTTATAGTAGTCTAAAACTATTATTTTCCAATTTTTATGAATAAACTAATATCCTTTTATTAGGATTGGCATGACCTTATATACGTGTAGTTTGGAAAGGTAAGCATAACTGGAACATTCTATTTAATGGATGCAAATCCGTTCTTCACTTTAGATGATACACCTTTATTAATATATTTAAAACTCTTTATAAAATATCAAAAATGTAAATAATAAAATAATAAAACATGAGAATAAATAAAAAGGGGTGTTTATAGAATGTGACACCATATATTTGACCCTTTAATCAAATATAGAATTATTCCTCTCAAGTAAAAAACAATATAAACATTAGTAATTCCACATTAATTCAATTTAATATCTATATAAAAAATTATAATCTATTAAAAATATCATATATAGGAATTGGTGTTTTTAGTAGGAAACTACTAGTAGCATAATTCAGTATTGAATAGGAAATTCTATAACATCTGACTACATTGGATTGATCTTTCATGTTATTTACTCTTTAATTAATTAATGTTTTTATTCAAGTGGATTTCTACTAAATCCATCATCAGTCAAAAAATAAAAAAACAATATTAAAAATAAAGAAAGTAAATTTTAACATCATTTGAAATTTCAGGCATCCAATAAAAAATATCCACAAATCTCTCTTTAATGTTGTGTTCAAAATCCAATAACTATCACATTGATCATTTTCATTATATTGAGACCATGGTTGTCTCATATTACTTATACATAGTGTATTCACCACTTCAAATGGTCTTACACACATCACATTGTTAATTTATGTTCCATAGTACATATCTTGCATCTTCCCATTATATTATGTTTCCTCTGACATAGTTCAACAAAACAGTGTATGCATATGTTCACTTCATATCTTGCAATCATACTCATAGAACCTAAATAATATATGGATCTGCATGATCGAGTTAATTCATTAAATTGAAATATATTTTATCTAAAAACTATATCAATCCCACATTAATATCATTCCAACAAATTATTATTCCCCTGTTGATCTCATTCAATATTGCAATAATTATCAGTGAACATCATCATGTAAAAAGTTATTATAAACATAGTTGGGATGATTAAATAATAAATTATTTTGAATAATCTAGATTGTAATGAATTCATTAGGGGGAATATGATAAATAGAGTATCATAATTCAATGTAATAAATATGAAATCATCACAGTCATTAGAGGTCCCTGGATTATGTTTTGGTGGTGATTGATCTTGAATCAACTAACCCAAACTCTATTGATGTTTACCAATGATGTTTAAACATTTTATTATTCCATTGGTGTTGAAATATCATGAATTATGAGATGACTAGATTCTACTGGCCATGATAAAATTTTATTGAGTGATCATAACATCTATTTTTTGAAAATGTATTTAAATAATTTACCATGAACAACATTCTAGTAATAAAACAGCACACACATCCAGTATACCATCCATTTTTTGTGATGAAATATAATTATTTGACTCGAACTATAACCTATAGATTGAAAATTTAATGCTCTTTTCACATCATTTAATCTTGTGGTAATGTATTATAAGAATAAAATGCCATATTCTTTTTCCTTAAGTCATTATATGTGTATAATACATATCGTTGCACAGGGTTAAACATGCAGTAATAAGAAATAATATTGTGTATTTGTACCATATCCCGTAAATTCATCTCATATAATGTTCATCATCATCATAATGAAATATAAAATTTCAAGTGTTGGATCAATTAGTATACAAATACAATTTCATTCATATGCAAAATCATATTCCTGAATATTAAATTCTTATGTGAGTATTTTAATTAATAAAATATAGGATTAAACTATCATAAATATATTCTTTGATAAAGATATAAATCCAATTAAAAAATTAATATAATTTTAATATAAATATTATAAATAATATAATCAAATAGAAATATTATAATAGCAATAAAATGTAATTAAAAGGAAGGCATCATTAGAAGGATATTAGTAATTATCAAAACTAAAAAATCAAAGTGAATTTGAGTTACAAATTATCATATCATTCGATATAAATCATATAACTACGCCATTGGTATATATTCTTGGTAATTTTTGTTATAATCAAACACTATGAAGTACATATGACCTTACCATGAAGTTAAAAAAATCAAGAATACTCATATGAAAAATATCCTCAAGAATATGGAAAACACTCCCAGGTGGTCCTCTCTATATGGATGATAGGTGGTGTCAAAATTCACTAGATAGCTCAAATAATTTTTTTTTTCAAAATCATGATTTAATTATTGAATCCTGATTAGATACATTTCCATTTTCAATTTCATAAAGTCCCACAATTTATTATAACATAATTCTTTCTATGCCTCTTAATTTTTTGAGTTTTCTTGATTTGAAGAAAATTTCATTAAGTTAAATAATAAAATGTGACATGAATCACATATATAACCTTCTAAAATCATGTGAAACCCATCGAAAAATCCACCATAATAACATCTAATTTTCACTGTAGAATAGTCTAGGACACAGGTTTACAATTTTTTCATTTAATTTCATCATTCACTCACTCAGTATTGAATCATATAAAATAAAATAAATGATATAACCACATTATTATGGGCCACCAAAAGTGTCACTAACAGATATGTTATATCCAAGCCAAACAAGGATGTTTTTCTCATTGATAAATATGAAAATATCTACCCTATACTAAACTGGGATACACCTTATCATGGAACCATAGTGAGTCTTAAGAAATACATTAATGGATTTCATAATATTCATGGGTTGGAAATTAGTACTTGGGAATCATGAACATAAATGGGAAAAGTTTGTTAAATAATATAAAAAATAGGTACTTACGAAGAACATTACATGACATTTTCATAACATGGAAATTAATGCTCTAAAATAATTAAATACAAATAAATAACATTTCAATGTTTTGTATCATAAATAAAATATCCCTAATGGAAAAATAACCATATCATAATTCTATAAAAAAATACAACAACACAATCAAATGGGTTGGATGTGGATCCAAGGATGTGATACAATAATATTCTTCAAAAACTAGAATAAAAAATCCAAAAATAATAATACCCATATAAATGTAAAATGGGTGCCCATTCCCACCATGTCACCACCATTACCCCATTCTCAGCTAAAAAGAGTACCTTCCAAGGTTGATAGTCACATTTCATTTACTTTAATCATCGTAGACAAGATCTATATACCCCCATTCGGTGTTTGTGGGTTGAGAGGAAAATTTTCCAATATAATACCATCATGTTTTTTATAAGAAACCATTGTTAGATAAATCAGTGGTTTTTAGTTAAAAAATAAACGACAATAAAATGTAAATTATAAATTTTATTTGATGGAATCCTGAATATTGTTTATAATATTTTAAATATGGATGATAAATTCCATATAAATAAATTATTCTAACAAACATAATAGGGAATCCTTATTGTATCTATTGTCATGGGAATCATATGATCCTCACACAGTCTTTGTTATTGAACCATCATAACCAATTATAATCAATTAAATTATTATTATTGTCTCAATTAAAATGGAATAGGGGCCACCCTATATAGTGGAACCCAAAAAATGTCATCACAATGTATCGTTTCTATTATATAATAGTTCTCATACTAATTAGTGTATATAATTACTAGTCATTTCTATCTTAGACATATTACATTACATTCCAGAATCTCATAAGTAATCCTCTTTAAAGAAGAATGATTTCACTATTCATAGAAAGTTCATCATTTAAAGGGTAATTTCATTATAATCCATATGGAAGTCTCCTTTTTAATACAAAAAACATCATTTTTTTTTAAATAGATTATCATATAAGTTAGATAATTCTAAAAAACCATACCACATATAATCTATCCCTGAACTACTATATAATTATTAAACACAATCATAAGACCCATTTAGAATTTAATAAAGAATGCATGGGTTTTTATTAGAAATCCATATTATGATCCACTGAACTTTTTCATGTCAAAGCACATATCTATGGTGTGAATCCTCATGAAAAGAATGTAAGGACCATTAGAATGAACTAGATGCTCATATACATAATAAACCACACCATAGAAAATGGGTAATGTAAACAATTAGAAACCACAATTAAAGGGTATAATGAATCCTAAATAAATAATAAGGATAAAGAAAAGAAACAAATAAGGAATCACTTAGTATTAGTTTTCTTGAAGAAACCATAAAGAATTCATTTGGAATAATGACCGAATGAGAATTTTTTTCTTCATTTGATAGGGGACTATATTATGAGTGGCAGCAAAAATCAGGGAATGAAGTGTTTAAAATGGGAGACGAAATATAGGTAATTTTATAATTTTATGCTTGTGGGGAAGATGTATATATTGGACACATGGATTTCTATTCCATGCAACAACTATAGTGATAGATCTGACTCAACTACAAAACCTACATGGTTTGTCTACTATGTTTGGTAAACCATGAGATGACTATGTAAATCCCCACTGATAAAAAATCTAAAGGCTTTAAATGGTAGATGCATTGTTTTTTTAAACAGTCCACCAACTAGTTTAATAGTCAATATATCCAATTTTTCTATAAATATCAAAATGAAGGATTTAGAAATGAATGAAAGATATAAAAGTTACTAAATAATACTATTTTTACCTATAAACAGAACATGGGTGTAACAATAATACCAACCCTTCAACTTTATAACTTCTCAACGATGTGAGTGTTCCCCAAGGGTCCCAAATACCATAGAGTAGGCTTCCCCAACCTCGCTGGATTTTGTTAACCTAATAAGGGTGATACATTTAGGAACACATGATCATCAAACAAATACTCCATAGGAAGATACCAGGGAAAGATATATTACTTATGGATATTTTGAGCAATCACTAATCACTTCACGATCAACATAATCATGCATGTCATGTTCGAAATGATACTATAGTATACTATAAAATTCTAACCCAAATCAGAAAAATAGAGGGGAGGAATGAATGACCGACTATATAGATCTTCAAAAGGATCTGTTATGATAGAATAAACATAATTGTTTTCATAGGAGAAGTAAAAAATTTCCTAATGGATATCCTATGAACCTTAATTATCTTAGAATAATGTATTGATAATCTCCTTGAGAATCCATACCCTCTTCCTATATGAAAAAATATATATATATAGAAGGTTGTACTATACTTATATTGTGATTTAATCACATCCTATGGGCCTTTCCAAAATTGATATGTGAACCAAGGGTCCCCATTATAGATTATAGAAGATACCTCCCCATAAAACCTCAAGGACTCATACATGAAAAACATCCCAGCATCATCCTCCATTATTGAATCATTTATTGGAATAAACAGATTTTATTTAATTGAATAATTAGTAACCACCAAAATTGAATTACCCCCTTAGGGGATATGGTGAATTCCAAGGATAAAATAAATTGATATATCATCCAACTTCATAGTGGGTATAGGAAGAGGTCGGAGATGTATAAAGGGATTCTGAAGCTTGAATTTTAAATGAAGGTGTGTATAACATCATAATTCATAATGTTCACTATCACATCTCATACCAGTTCAAATGTAGCTACTATTCATGTTATAATACATATTTGTTATTCTGCGATGGATGAATCACTGAACATAATAAAAATAACTCTTAATCACCTTCCACATGACCATGGAATTCACATAATGATTCCTAAAGAAAAAAACACCCATAGAAGATATAGACCATTAAATTTTTCTCACCCCATAATTTATGATCCTTCTAGTATAATAGAATTCGTTATCTCTACACTACGTCTATAAAATGAAATTAGGATGATAATTTTTAAAAATATTTCTATCATGAAACATAAAATATTCATCCCGATGTACCTCCATATTAATTTTTATTAAACTGAACAATAAGATTATATTCATTACTATACTCCTTTAATTCTTCTGGAGGAAAATCACTTCTAATAGAATCAACATCCACATTCAAATTTTTCCCCACTTTGGTGATTCCATAGTCGAATTCTGGATGGTTTTCAACTTATTTTTTATTTAGATTTTGAGATCCTTTTAAGAAATGATATTACTTAATCTTACTTTACTATTAATAATCCTTTAATTTCTTCAATAAAATGTTTTTTCTCAATCAATTAATGTCATTCATAATCATGGAAGTATCTAGGTCATTGGATGGAAAATTATTCTCATGTAATTAAGGTTAGGGAGAACCATAGAAAATTATTTGATAATCATGTATACAAACATGTTCCATACCCAAATCCTATGTGTCTCTATAAGTAAATAATCAATAAGAGAAATTTTTGAGAACATGAATACAATCCTTTGTATTTAATAATTTAATTCAATCAAAAGATTCAGGACACATATATCTTTATAAAAATTAAACCCATTCCATGATATGATATTTTTTCTTAAATTAAATCCTTCGGAAATCCATCAAAAACCACTAATAATAAATTAAAAAACACAAAAATCTTAAAATTTCATAAAAATTATCTAGCTTCTCATATAGCATAATGTTGAAAATCTATTAGGATTAAATTATGTTATCTACTTAGAGACTAAATGACATAATAATTTAATATCTATGTGATGGAAAATAGGATCAAATAATCTCAATGGGGTGAATGAGTAATTGAAAAATATTATGTGTTTCCATTTAAAATAAACTTCACCATTGGATATAGTAAAACATGACTATAAATCATACATAAGAACACATAAAGAAAAAACATGTGGATTAAAATTATTTCTACTCAATGTTAGTGGCTAATACATTTCACAATATTGAAGTACCGTTGATTATATGAAGAAGACATATATTTTTAAACCACTACGAGTAGTTAAAATCCATTCCAATCATATAAATGTGTCCCAACTATTTTTTGAATCTTACACTAATACACATTTTATTTATAATGATACAATAGATATATCTTCCTCTTATAAAAATAATTCAGTTTTATAAAGTGATAATATATTATTCATCTTCTTATATTCTTTTACAAGAAGTAATTCTCTTCAATTTATACACAAATCATTCCTTGGAACCAAAAATCCTTAAACAATTCTGATCCATCAACATTTTTCTCACAATAAATAGATCTAAAATCATCTGATAACCATTTCCTTCTCTAATGGTTAATATTTTCTATTTCATATTAATGAAAATATTTACTAAACCATATAAAAAAATTTCAAATAAAAATCCCTAAAAAATAAGATCATTTTATCACAACATCATCAGTGGGAAATATAATCCATAAAAAATTTTAACTACATAAAGTCATGTAGAGATAACATAGCCTCTTCATCATTCCATAAATCATATATTCTTTAAACATTAATCCCACATTAATCTATCAATATAGTCATGATTCAAATATATTATAATTTATTCTATAAACATGTATTATCCCATTTAATTATTATAAAAAATGAACCACTTTCATACATGGAAATTAGATAATCCATTGTATGTAATATTCTTGAATTTCTACCGACATGTAATCTAGAAACACATATTTTAAATAGAAATAAATTAATTCCATTATTTATTCTTCAATATTTCATTCAACCGTGTTCTTACACCATTTCATAATGCTAAAATTTAAACCAAACCATCCAATAATCCTTATTATTTATGCGAATATGAATATCCACAAAAAATATTTTACATTAATTCATTATTCATGGCACTAGAATAGAGGAATTATTTCCTTCATCTTACATCATCCAAGTATCATCAGTCAAAAGGTCCTTTTATTGGAATTATTATATTCTATATCAATATATTTTATTGTTATAATAAAATTATACATTGAAACATTATTTTTAATTTAATAACTCAAAAAACCCTATCAGTCACAGTTGGAATGTTCTTTATCAAACAATCATATCTCCCATTGTAGTACCTGATAGTAGTGCCCCAAAGGTAGCACAATATTGTAGAAAATCTTGGTAGCACCAACCCATAGAACACCAATAGTGGAACCTAAAATACAACACCCAAATAGTAACACACTTATAATGACACCATAACAGTATCACCACCAATGGTAAGACATCCAATATCAGTACACACATAAGTAGAATACCGACCATAGAACCCTAATGGAAGTACCCATAGAATCCCCCAATAGTAGGATTAAAATTTAGCACCCTAATAGTAGTACCTTATTAAACATTATATAAGTATTTAAAAAAACACAACATCACAATCAACTCCATTTCCTACTTACCATTTTCTCACCAATCTTAAAAAGAATAGAAATAAAAATCATCTTGGTCTCATCATTAGAATAAAAATAATTTACACTAATAACTTATCATAAATGCATTGATCACGATGTTTCCCAAAAAACCCTTAGAAGATTCCCATGATCATTATATATCATCGATTCAACCATAATGTCATCTAAATACACCACAATAATGGATTTAAGATTTTTTTGATGGATATGATTCAATATATATATATATACCATTAGAGATTTAGTTATCACAAAATTAATAACTAGTTAATCAAAGTGTCCATAACTACTTTGAAATGAAGTCATAGAGATATCAGCCTCATTCTCCATGAGTGGAGGAAAACATAACAGAATGTTAATTTTTTTGAGAACCACTTTTACCTATTTAGATGATAAAAAATTAATCTCTATGGGGTGAAGGATACTTATTCATTATAGAAACCTGATTAAGATATATATAATCAATTCCCAAATGCGAGGTATCATTTTATATCTTAGTGATAATCAGTAGGGTGGCCAATGGAGACACACTCGAATGAATAAAGCCTTTGGCCACTAATTAATCTAGATTAATGGTCAATTATTTAAACTAAATTGGCTTTAGATAATAAAAATGAATGCGATATGTTGCATCCCATGCCCTAGATCAATCATGAACTCAACCACCCTCTCAATTGGAAGGCTTGAGAAATCATCTAGGAAACCCTGAGGAGACTTCCTTACCACTGGAGGATGAATTTTTTGATGACCAGATCATCAACCTCTCAAAACATGGATGGTACTAGATAAATTAAACTTCTAAACATGGAATGACTTGTGCTTCATAAAAAGAATTCAGGTCCCACTCTCATTGAAACACATGAGGTATTCCATAAAGTGGAGTGAATGTGACTCTGTGATGATAGATATCAACATGATCACTAAAGGTAGTAATCCATTCCATCCAAATAGTGAAATCAAAATGACAAATTCTATTCCAAAGTTAATCCTAATCTAGATGAACTGCTAATATTGAGTTAGCACACATAAGGCATCAATACCCTTGATATATCTTTTTATATAGAGGTCTGAATATCTCCATCATATGTGGAATAAACATAGATGTGAGATTTAGTAGAATATGAACTAGATCTACTATAAAAGAACGAGTCACTTATATTGAATAAATAAGTCTCCATATATGAGTTAATAAAGATAATACCTTTCACATTCACTTGTACAACCATTTTCTCTACCAACACCTTCTCTATAAAATGAAACTTCATTACCTCTGAATGTTCCGAAGGAGTACCATTAGCATGGGGATATATTATTTTATTACACTATTTATATGATAAACTTATCCAACGGCCAAATTCATGAAGTATATAAACATCCAATATTGATTTATCAAACTATACTATATGTACCCTCAATGATGAAGTTACTAAAACACATCAGGGGGGATATGGGCGGATAAAACAATTGAAAATTGATTAAGAGGACACAAGAGTGAAATTTATTATAAGATTCTAGAAAGGAAAGAATCCTATGATTTTAAATTCCAATCTAATAATAGGTAATAGAACCACTACCCATAGATTATTATGATAAGGAAAAAGATAGAGGCATGGATCCATCACCAATCCACTTTCTATCTTCACCTTGTTTCATTTTCATCACAAAATAAGGTGATTCAATCACCACAATGGATAGAAGAATACATGATCAATCCTCACATGCCAACTTGGTCAATTTTAAAATTGATGGAAAAATCATGACCTCAACATATTTTTTAATATTATTTAAGAAGAATTGATATCTAATGTTGGATATAGATACCATATCATAAGCAATGCTTTTCAAAAATTAATTTGAAACTATCATAGAAGAATAGTGAGCGAGATCGATGAATCTAATAGAATACTAAAAAATATACAATCACATTTAATAAAGAATACAACATATAAATGATCCAGATATTCAAGATAGAATTATTTTTTGAATATAACTATTATTTCATTCCATTTAATTTTATCTTACTTATAATCTTGAATAACTGACTCCCACAATTTATGGATGTGAACATCATGAAAAAAATTAAGAAATATCACTTAGAGAGAAGAAAAAGACCCAACGAACTGAAATATACTCTTATTTTATTTATATATTCCTCCATAACTTGAAGAAAACTTATCCCTATAAATGTTAGAGGTTAATAATATAGAATTTCTTAGTCATGAACCATATCTTTTAAAATACATAAACCTATGTTACTAGCTTCAGTTGGGATGTGTCCTTCAATATGATAAATAAAATGAACCATTGAAACTACCACTTCAATTAGGTCCCTTTTTATAAGAGAATTAGTTAAGAGATTATTATCTTTAAAATACATTGGAGGGTTCTAGGAGTCTTTCATAGGGGTGTGACACCATATACAACCAATTAAGAACAGATAAAACCATAAAAAGTAGTTAAAAAATTAAATATTTCAATCCCAAATATAATTTCAAATATATTATTAATCACCAGATTGAATTTACAAAAGGAGAAAATACCCAAAATCTAAAAAACATCACTACCAATGATTTGGTGACATGGTTTGGTAATCATATTCCAATAGTAGAAAGTGCATTAAAATGATTACCCATAGGCTTCATGATCTAAATTCTAATAACCATAACCAATTTCCATATAATTAATCATCCAAAATATTATTATAAACTAAAATTTCTCCTAATTTAAAACTAAAAATAAATAAATCTCAAAATATTCATTTCCCAACATCCCATGGTGTCTTAAGGCTCAATGTGATGAGGGTCGGCTTAAAAATCACATACATCCTACCCCTCAAGCCCCAATTATCATATCTCATATCTACCATAACTTCCCCAAAATCATAAATTAAAAAGTGAGATCTAATATGATTATTCAAAAACAATCAAGGTTATATGCAAGATGGTCTCCCAAGTCAATCTATGGAAATGATTGAATTATATTCCCAATCCCGATAGGCATAAAACTAGTTCATGCTAATCAATAATATCTTTTACTATAGTTTTCCCCATAAAAATCAACGGAATCAAAACCAAGAACTATAAAATATACTTTCAATAAATTAGAATGACATGCCCTCAAATAAATTAGGAAAATTAAATATCCACTGATGTGATATAACACAAATAATATCTCAATGCGGAAGTAACAAACATGTCATGAATGTATAAAAAATCCAATATCATAATAAAATATCTAATAATAAAAATGGGGAAAAATATAAAAGACTACTACCCATCACAGTATGACCTAAGTGATCAATCCCATAACATCCTGAACACTATCCCATCATCAGCTGACATGAGTACCCACTTCCCCCTAAAGAATCATTTCATTTCCTTGATTCATCCAAAAAAATCCACACATAAAAATTGAGAGTATTTTGGGTGTAATAATAACTAGCATTTCATGATCACAAATTTTTTATATGAAACATTTCTTATAAAAATACAAACATGGAATTTAATGATAATCCGTATGAAAATAAAATTATTAAATTTTAATGCAAAAAACATGAATATGAATTATAACATTTAAAATATGAATGAAAAATTACATATGTTAAATAATTTAGAAAGGAAACATAGTGAATTCTTATGGTATCTAAGGTTTTGTGGATTATATGATCCTATAACCATATAAATGATCGAACAATCATAAGAAACTATAAAAAATCAACTAGGGAGTGCAATATCTGATCATTATAGATATGGGTCACCATGAAATGTGATGCACTAAACATGACATAAAAATTTCTATGAAGTGTTATCACATTGTTCTTATGTTATGTAGGGTCTACCCTATCCACCGATTTTTCCTTAGTCCTCCCACCTAGACTGTAAGACCCCAACGTTTAAAAAATGGAAATTCATAAATTATTATTTGAAGTAGATATTTATAACTATATTTTAAACATAATTTTCCCACTTCTATGTTTTGAATTCCAAAAAATGGGCATACACGGTTGCAATCAGTATGTTATTTACTGTCTGAAAAGACCCACTTATTTTTTGGTGAATAGTAGCATACCCTTATGAATAGTAATGTTACCCTTATGAATAGTAACATAATATTTTGAATAGTAACCTCACCAATGATTGTATATATATAACATATAATTAAAAGTGTGATACACCAATATCTTAGAATATGTAAATAAGTACATTAAAATTTTAATTTTTCGAATAAAATATAATTTTATTTAAAAAATTATTTTATCATATTAGTAAAATTATATTTGATAAAATGGGTTTCATTTTGGGATTCGACATGATGAAAAATGGTTGAGGTGAATTTTTGGTAATTTTTAGAAATACTTGAATTATTTATGAATAGTGAAATATGATAAGTTCAAAATTAAGATAAATACTTGATTTATGGAGTCATGGATGATGTTATGCTGATGTAAGAACACATGGATCAATCAAACATAAAAATATTACTATTTTTGGTTTGGTAATCATAACTATTTCGTGTCTGGTGGTAAAATAATAAAATAATGATTAAAATAATGTAAAACTCCACTCCTCCACTATAAATACAACCCATTTTCCCTCATCATTCCAAACCACTAAATACTTATACCTTTCCAATGATCGAAAAATACTCTTCTGAAACCCCTTAGCCACGCCCAAGACCATATGGTCTCACTAAGTGACCAAAACCAGGTGCCTTAAGAGGGATCTCTAGGAGAAGAGAACAAGAGGTAAACATCCTCTTGGGTTTTATCTCTTTTTTTTCAATTTATATTATATTATTCTGCATTCCTCACCTCCCCATTACCAAGAAGAATGAATGATCTATTATCTTACATATTCTATATTACATCATGTTTTAGGAAGAGACGCCATTATGCTTCTTCTCTGCACCCACTTATTCTAGAAATGGAAACAACGTCCATGATGTGTCCATTTATAGACATCATGGATGATATGATTTCAATTACTTTTAATTAATTCAATTATGGTCATAAAAACATATAAATGTTTTAATAAGATTATAATTTATGTATTATATTTTATGTAAGGTTCTGTAATCATTTTTTACACACATTATTAATTTATAAAATAAAATGACATCTTTATGATCGAAGAATCACCAAATTGACTTAAACAAATATCAATAATGTTATAACATATGAATCATCATCATGTCAGAATTAAACAAAATGGTATAACTTATGTTTCTTGAAATATATAAATACAATTCCATTCCAATTATGGAGTTTCACCTCTAATACACTATAATACCCATCATGATCCAATCATAGAAGCCATGTGATGAATGCACCCGAAAACAATAGAATTAACAAAATATTAATAAGGAATTGGTTTGATGGTGTTATTAAATAATAAATAAAGGTTTTATAAACGTTAATATGTTTCTATAAATATTAATAACACTATTTTAACATTCATACAAGAGTTTTAAACACATATGATGGAAGTCGAACCCAGGGTAATGGATCCCCAATTTCTCTCATTTATTCAAGAATATCATCTATGTTGTGATATTTTTAATTAATAAGGATAGAGTATGTTTTATAACCTCCCTCATACTTCCCTTATAATATATAAATGATGAGATACCCATTTAGCTATCATTAATCCCTCCCACATACAACTATTACTGTGTCGAAATATCATAAGTGAATTCTAAACCCAATTTCCATTCTTTGGGTTAACGTTTAACTTAAATTGTTTTATCAGGATAAGAGGATTTCTAAAATGTAATTTAATATATTATTTTATTTTATGTATATTTAAAGTATATATACATATTTAATTCCTTTAATAAATTCTCTCTTAAATGTTATGGTATTTGTAAATTACAATCCTCTTAAAATCCTTTTAGATGTATCCTTTATGAAAACCAATGAGCCTGTTATTATTTATGTTATAAGTGTTCTATTATGATTTCATGATATTTTAATACTATAGTGTATCCAATATATTTATTATAATTATTTTTGAATAATAGGATTTCATTATTTTGTGCGTGCAATTTTTATGATCTATGAGTGATTTTTAATAAAAAGGGGATTTTGAAATGTGAGTGTGTTTTTATCAAGGGTGTTAATGTGTTATGAAGTGCTTTATTCAGGATATGTTCCTTGGAAATTATTTATGTTTGTTTCAGCCAATTATATCTCATGATATGATGATTGATCCCCATTATAGCTCATGATATGTAGGGTTGAGCCCATTATAACTCAAGATGTGGTTGTTGAGACCAATTGAAGCACTCAAATGAATTAGGTTATCCGAAGATTGATGATGAAAAAAAGACTATTCTATTTGTAAGGTTTAATATATGATTGATATGATAAATATGTTAGAAGGAAACTACATGATGTTTCTATGCATATTAGTTTCATTATTATGGGTTTTATTGGTTTTTTTGTTATCACATGACTAAAGATTTCATTATTTATATCCCTTACTATGTTTCGTACTAATCCCAATATTTTAAAATGTTTTTTAACATGATTTAAGGATGGGTAAGATAAATAAGGGATTCCTGATGAATGATATGGAGTTTTGTCAAAGAAATCATGTTTTATGTTTTATTGTTTTATATTTTGAAAAAAATGGATACTATTTTTAGTAGTATTATCTTTGTATGAATGTGGTATGTTATGTATGTAAGATATACTAATTCCCTAAAACTATAATCCCAAAAAGGTATTCAATGTCTAATAATGTATGTTCATAAAAAAATTCATGATTACTTAACGTTTTAAGGCTGGGTCCTTATATATAAACCCATGCTTCCATGCTCTATCACACATTCAAGAGTTATCATTTTATCATTCATACCAATTTTTTCAATTCAAAGGGAATTTCATCAAAAACCACATGATTTTTGCTTTTTCAACAAACATATCATAGTTTTGAGACCATTTATGTTTCCCAACAAAAAGTTATAATTCTAAAACAAACACACCAAATATAATAAATCAATAAAATTAAATAATATTCTTTAATATAATTAAAACTCCTATTATAAAATTATTAACGAACCTAGGGTTCATATAAAAATACAATTTGTGAAACCACCTAAATATTTCTATTTAAATCCATGATAATAATGTGAATCCGTAGGAAAAAAATAGTATAGAAATTTAGAAGTAAATTTTGGATCCTACACATTACAACCCACACTATAAAGAATAATGTAAATTATTTCCTTAGCCAACAATGTCGAATGGGTTAGAGAAATCATTAGAAAAATCCAAAAAATGAAGACATAATTATTTTCTATGAGTTTTATTAAATGATTTTAAAAAAACACTTGGAATTAAGGAAAATGGAGTGAGGGATAGTCCACCAAATGAAATTTTATTTTAGTTTTATTATGGGTTGAAATGGTGGAATATTGTGTAAAAAATTGGTGATGGTAAATTGGTAATTTCAAATATTGATGTTTCTATGTAAGAAGCATTGTTGGGATTCAATTTTTTTCAAACCATGATAAAAATATGTAAATGATATTAACTCACTAAGGAGACCACCATTATTTGGTTTCTCGGTTCCGAGAAAAGTGCATTGACTATTTGAATCACTAATTACAACAATGATAAATGTTTTCCATTGATAATGTATGGTATTTTCTATACATCCACTGGCTGTGCGACATTCAAGAATACAAATTATATTACAAATTTCAAAATTAAGGATATAAACAGAAGTAAAATATAAAAATAATCATTAATAAAATGGAACTATGGTTGTAATTTTTTTTCACAAATCCATTTTATTAATAAAATAGAATAAATGTCCCTCTATGGAAAAAAATATAGAATCCTCAATAAGAATACATCATAGAATATGGACCCACCCTGGATTTTAAATAGGAAATCCACACATAGGATCTGAACACTAGTCTGTGTCCAAATGATTCATCAACATTGAATGGATGATCAATATTTATTTGAAAACATGGTCATCCTATTAATATACATAAATATATATATCTATGAAAATTGATATAAGTCTATAATCATTTTTGATTGACGAAAATAGAAACTTAAAAAAAATTATCAATGAATTAAGAATAACATTACCCTTCGAAGAAGAAAATATCATCTCATAATTTAGTGACTTAAGATATTCAAAACATTTCATATATTGTATATTTTAATATATATGAGAAAATATATACATTAATATATTATGAATATTAAATACCATGAACTTATCAAGGAATCTATAATGATGCCTCCATTTGAAAGCATGAACCACAAAAGTGAAATCCATATCAGGAATACTAAATTTTTTTCAAATAAACCATGAAAAATTGATAACCACAATCCACTACCCACTATTATTATTTCAATACACAACCTATACTCACAGTACATGCATTATAATAAACCAAATTGTTCTTTCATGGATCAAGTAAAATGAAAATAGGTGTTGATGTCAATATCTTTTTCAAATTAGGAAATATAGTTATGCATTTACCATCACACTAAACCTTCATATACCCCTATGTCAATGTAATCATAAAAAATCCAATGAACAAGAAATCATTATTAATCTTTGATAATTAACGATGTTTCCCAAGAAACTCCATATCCTGAAATATTTCATAGGAGTCTCCAATGATATTATAATAGCCACATTCACAAGATCCATGAATATCATAGATTCTGAGAAAACATACCTATAAAACATGAACTCTCAAATACAAAAAATGATATTATGATGTATTTACTAATAAATTATGAACACTAATTATGTCTAATACAATAGCCAAAAAATATCAATACCCTTTAGTGGATTTCAATCATTATATTATATAATCAATACATACAATAAAAAAACAAAATACAGATGGAAAAATACTTCATCAAATAAATTAATATAGTAAGTGAATTCACTACCCCCAATCAAATTAATTAATCCCAAAATGAGAACATGTTATCTAAAAGTCCATTTTTGGAACATCATTATATCAAAATCTCAATTGATGATAATCAAATCAATGATTTATCTTTAAAAACTACTATAATCCACTAATTTAATTGTATAAATCATAAATTTTTTAAAAATTTACATATTCATAATGGTATCGAATCTATATTTGAAAAATAAAATCACAGTCTTCCAGTAAATATTTTTCTAAAAATCAGTGGAGCATCCCATTGTGACACACACTTCATAATTAATATTTTTGATTTATGATATTTAAACTATATCATAAAATATACAATTTCAAATGGAGATATATTTTAAACAAATATATAGATTAGAAGGGTACTGAATACTATATTAATTACAAACAACGCCTCCTTTATAGTGAAAATCCTATAAAACATTCGTGAAATAAAACATTAGATCTATTAACCGTATGATCAATATTACACTAAAAACAATATTATACAATATGAAAACCACCCCTCCTACATGATATTTAGTCCTAATCATAAATGATAAAACATATCCTTATTTCTAGGAATAATAGAGAAATCCTCCTATGATAACATTTAGTTAAACATAATATGGAAATAATGAATAAAATATTAGGTAAAAATCAGTATGTGATCAAAATAATTATTTAAAAACCCAACACTATAAAATATATTAATTTTATAATAATTTTATTATAATATTAATGTATATTAAACAAAATGTTATGATTATGCAACACAAAATACTGATTTTGAGTGTGTTACACGCAATAACGAGTCTTAATGCCGATAATGGGAAACCTATTTTGAAACTAAATTTTGTAACATTTATAAATTTTATTTCTGAAAAAAATTGTTCATTTTTTATTTTATAATGTAAAAATTATTTGAGGGTAAGTTTTTGGTATTTTTATGACCAGTTTTATTTTTTAATAAATAAAAAAAAAACTACAATTTAGTCAAAATTGTTTTTTATCTAAACAATTAATAATGATAAATTATAATTTAAATTTATTTCATAGAAAAAATGTATTCATTAATATTTATATATAAATCCAATTAATTACATTTGATAAATTATTTATTTATTTTTCCCATAAAGGAATAATGATTTTTTTGTACATTTTAACTTTGAAACACCACTTTACCACTACATCTGTGGGATTATATTTAAACAAAATTATGAAAATTAATTTAATTTTATTTTAAAAAATAGAAACATAAGATTGTGAATATTATAATATTTTTATTCTAATAATATAATCTATTTTTTTAGAAAAAAATCATTAAAATTAATTAATATTAATTTTAGTGATTAATGTAAAATTAAGATTTTCATTTGTCTGAACTGTAATGTTAAGGAACAAAATTATCTATAAACTTGTCCATAATACACTGGATTCAAATATTAAGATCATATCCCCTATTTTTTATAATTCAAGGAGTTTTTAGAGATTATTATCATTAAATAGTCCCATAAAATATGTTAGTTAAAGAAAAAAGACAATAAATGAACTTTCCATACCGTTTACAATTATAAATCATTAGAGTATGGAACAAGCTATATAGATTTGTTTTAAACCATATTTTTGAAGATAAATGAATTTTTATAACGGTAATTTAACTATAATTATTATAGTACTAAAATTTATATTAAAATCATAAAAACAATAACACATGGATTATTTAGTTTGTAATTAAATAAAATAGATGATGCTAAATATGTTAAAAGGAATGTAAATTTAATGAATTATTGTGTTAAATTATTTTATTATATTTTTATATCACCTTAAAATTATTTTAAATTATTATATTATAATTTCATAATGATTTTTCTATTTTAAAAATTAAAATTAAGTTAATAACATCGAAATAAACACTAATTTTTTTTTTCAATAAATTTAATTTTACTTATCGATTAAAAAATAAAAAAACTACCCTATTATAAGTTATTTTTATGTTTTAATAAATAAAAAATATTTTTAATTTATGGGCTGATTTATTTTTTATAATTAAAATATAGACCCATAGATAGTAAAAACATTGTTGGCATAGTCCAGGTTAAAGTAGTGTTTTTTTGATTATGTGCCCTTGTTTTCAAATTAATTTCAAAATAAAATTGGATTTTTAATTTTAAAACAGTTATAATATATAGAATTTTGGGGTTATATATATTATAATAAATATAACTTCAACTTAGTCTTGATGGTTTATTTTATTGGTCAGAAAACTAGATATTTTAATAAAAAGGAAAACAATATAATTGGGGAAACATAGATGTTTAAGAACTAAATTACAAAAATGCACTTGTTTTTGTGTGGTAAGTGTTTTTCTCAAAAATAATTACCCTCTACTTTATTTTTTCTATTTTCGAGTCACATGAGGTAATGGATAACACTTGATAGAGTATTCCTTTTGATATTTATATGAGTTACACCCAATACATTATAAAAAGTAATTCACCATTCCCCTTACTCACACCTCTCAAGCCATATTGGATCATCCAAAATATTATCAAATAAACACCAAAAATCTATACCATAACCATGTAATCCTAAACATCTGAATAAATAAAACCAAGTACACCCTTTGGAGAAAACTAAAAAAAGTTTCCAAAAAAGATGCACAATTATTAAATGTGAAGTTATGTTAAATTTGATTATAAAAGAATCAATATCATATTATTAATTTATTATATTTTAAATTAAGTATCCCAAATTAAATTAAATTTTTTTTAAGTGGTTATAAATACACCTACACACACTTCCATCAAATTGGTAAGAAGCTTATTGTTCCTGTACGGTGAATTACTACCTCGTGAAATGATGTCTTCCATTTTTCCATTACCACCAATAGTGGTTGAAAATTATGATGGAAATTTTAATTATATATTATATATATAATATGTATTATGTATTTATTATTCTTTAATTTTTATATTTCAAATACCATCATGTTTTCCATTTTGTGTAAATGTGATAACATTGTTTGTGGACAAGTGGGTTGCCACTTCCACAAAGTGATGTGATACTTTCACATATTACATGGAATTTATTCAGGATGGTTTTAATTAAAAACATGTGAGATAAAAGAAATATATATTATATTAATGATATAATTACCATTATGTAAATATAATATATCAATTTCTTTATTACCCTCTTCAAACACTAAAAAATGATATTGTCTTTCATGGACATGGGGACTACAACCTCTTTCACATGATGTGAATAATTTTACAACACAAAAATTATATATATGTGTATATATTATTAAATAAAAAATTAATAAATCTTATTAATATAAGGGAATATTGTTCAATGGACCTCTTTAGATTGTTTTACAATAATTTATACACGTGACCCCTCTTTCATTTCATACTATTAACATATTGGTTTACTAGTTGTATGGGGATTAGTGAATATAAATAAAAAAATTTCTTACTAATAATTTTGTTCATAAATTAATTTTTTTTAAAAATATTCTATAGAACTTAATATAGATTTTCATAAATACATTAGTTAACTACTTTATTTACTCTATTTATATATTATTTATTCACTCAATATACCATATTTATTGTTCTTGTTAAGGGATTCATTTAACATGTCAAAGAATTGTCACATACATTTTTTTATCTAGGATGTAATTAAAAATTAATCTTAAAAGAAATTACTATTGTTAGTGATTGAGGAATATTTTTTTTATTTCTAGGATGACATACTTATATGTAACTATATATTTATTATTGATGAGAATATTAGAAAGGTCATATAATTATTATGAAAAATATCATCTATTACAGATAAAGCTAATAAATTGGTTAAAAAATGGGATAGATTCTCAGTGACCCAAAATTACCAATGGTAAAGTATGAAATATTTCACTAACATAGTATAAATGATCCCCTTTTACATTTTATGAGTTTAATTCTATGAGAAATAATTTATTCTTGTATCCCCGGTTCATAGATGGTCCTAAAGAAGGTAAACCAATTTTGGATCCTCCTTACACTGGTGTTACATATTATGATTAAAATCCATTTATAATTTCAATTATATAGTATGTGTGCTGAAATTATTTTTTATTAGCTTTTTAGTGACACTTCATATAGATTTTTTTGTAAAAATTATTCCCATGTTGAGAGGTGACTGCATACTGAATATGTTTTACTGATATCATACTCATGTCCTTTTATAGGATGTGTATAGAATATTTTGTGTGTGATCTATTGAAATGAAAATAACTACAAATGTATAGTTTTTAGTTTATATTGTTAGGATCATTCTTGGATATTTTTTCTAGATTTTGGGGTTCATTTAGTTTTGTTCATTATGTGTTGTCCCTAGTCTTTTTCTTAAGTGTACTTCACTTTAAGAAAATCCTATATTGTAAACATTGTTTTTTTATTTGACACAATAATATGTTTTTTTGGTTTATGGGTTAATTAGGATGTTTTTATAAGGTTTATAGATAACCTAATTTGGTTGATTCATGCTCATATAGTTCCATTTGTGACTAAAATGGTTATAAATTATAGATACATTAATAGATTGTTTGTTTATACAATCTATATAATGAAAGAATATAATGATCACATAGAATATGGGTGACATATTTACTTATTATTTATTAGAATCCATACCTTGCATATATTTTATTAACCCTTTATAGCATAATCTTGCATATGGGGTTGAAGAGGTGTTCTCAAGGTGTAATGGGAAAATGATTTGGTATTGTTTAGATATATTGGTAATAGTAAACAGAAAATAGTAATAAATACCACTACGAGACATGAGAATAAGACTAATATGAAGATAACAACATTGGAACATTTCAGGTAACCCATAAATATTATTAGATAGTATAAATATGGATTTTTTTTGTTACAAGGGGTAGTCTTAGAATTATTTTAATTATTAATTGTTTTTTATGTCTCGACTCGAATCATAATGTATATGTGTTGGAGTGATGGTTCAATGTGACCTTAGGTAAGCCTCCTCATATAATTGAGGATACCGACTTGGAACAAGGGGCTACAGTGGTATTATGAGGAGACTATAGACCTAGTAACATCAAGAACACTAACAATAAACCAATAAAGTATCAATTTAATAAAAGTATATAAAATTAATTGATATAATGAACAGTCAATAACAAAAATAAAATCATTCATATAAGAAAACAATACTGATCACCCGATGCTTCGATCGCATATTTTTAATAAAAAAAGAAATAAATTACAAGTGATACATTGATGCCAACAACAAGTCTAACCCATTCTAATCACCAAACTCTAAGGAATCATACCAATTCACAAAAAACCTAATCCCCTACCAATCCCATTACTATAAAAATGTGAGAGATTTCTTGGGTACCCATCATAAATGGTGGTTCGAGTATATTGTGTGAAGAAAACATAGTAGGTAACCACCACACAATATCATACATACCAATAATTTAGTGATATGTGCATGAGACATTCTATGAATAAAATAATAATTTATCAATGTGAAAAAATTAAACCACCCACTATCATCATGTACATTAAAAAAATTACCACACTAGATTTATCTAGTGCTGCAGTGTGTCTATGAAATTCAAAATGGTCATTCCAACCAAAATAATATCAATGGACATTCAATATGTAATATAGTGAAAATGAACTGATGGATAAACTCACCTACATATACTTGATAATGACCTAGGAAATTATCTATCATATAATATAAACCTAAGTAATTCACCATCCTAGTATTGAATGATTATTGACAACTAAACCACAATAATTAAGCTGACTAAACCATTTCTATAAAAGGCCCAATAAGCACTGATATTTATCATGTGGAAGGACTTATCTTCTTCCTATAACTAAATAAAATTATTCTGAAAATATATGAAACCCACACTAGTAGTATCATATACTCTCTATATTGTGATTTTTTAGTATTAAATACCACCATACTGGAGGAGGTTTCCATTTACAGTCAAATATTTCCCTAAGGGAATTATTCTGTTGAATCACATCACAACCGCAATGAGGATACGTACCATGTCATGTATTGATTTTAATAAATAAATATCATAGATTAAGGTGGAAATATACCTGACCCATCACTGAAACCATGAAAAAAACCATAGGATCATGTCCCTTATCACTATATCCATGTATTCTTAAAACGATGATCAACTTCAATGGATACACCATGAACATCACTAACCATACCCATTGAATCATATCGTCAGTCACCTACTGGGAACCCCTATGTGACAACATAGTAAAGGAACACTATATAGGGTTTATTGGTTACCACATAACGTTGGAACCCTACTCAAGGTCCCTTTACATGTTATTATCATTGTAATAATTTATTACCAATAAGACTGGATATGAAACACTAGTCAAGAAAAATTGAAAATGTTATAGAGAGTTGGATAAAGGCCCATATCATGATTGGAGTCCACTATTGTTTTTATAAAACACCCTGCCCATCACCGACTAGTCCACGTTCTATTACCTTATGTTTTCTATTAAGAACCAATAATAATATACATAGATATTACATAATTTTGATGAATACAGAATATTTCACAGAAAAAACATGCTGAAGAACCCTAAAGGATAGGTGTACATGGATGCTAGATAAATAAATATATTATCTAGGTACAATATTCATCATATAAAATTTATTTATTTATATATGTTAATCATATATAATCATTAGAATTAATTTATCCTAAAGAAAATGCATGAAATGGTTAGATCATATTCTCTGTAACGGTAAACAAGGTAGATATCAATAATAAGAAACCATATGATGATCATATGGGAATGATAGAATAATAATGTTCATGTTATTAACATATTTTTTCATATCTAAAAAATCAATGATCATAAGTTATGAAATCATGTAATATCAAATATCATGATCAATAATCATATCAAAGTATTAATCAACATCCAAGAGTCATAACATTGGTATGTGTCATCATAAGAATAAATAATCATATCCTTGGGAAAAAATATATTTACATTCATGTCCACACATAATCATGTAAGAAAATCGAGAAAAAAATTCACAAGCATACATCAAAATGCGAACGTGGTTATTTAAAAATTTTTTCCCACATAATCGTGTGAGAAAAGATCAAGAGAAACCATACTCCTGCAACATAACAAGGAAAATATATTTTCAATTATATCTAGGATTATCATCAATGTCTCATGAGGCAAAAATATCACATCACCAAATTAAATCAATGTATAAAACAGACTCAAACATTACCAAATCATAATAAGTTCATATATATATTCTATAAGATCACGATAACATTAAACATTTCATTATAGGTTGACCCATGGAAAGATGATGGGTCTTAATAAGATTTCATAATCATCATCCATTACCATCTAGAGAAATAAAATGGGTGTTATCATTTAATAAAAAAAATAGGGAACCATAAGTAACATTAAAGGAATTTTTCATATATTAAAACTAATTTTAAAATATAAATACAATATTTCATGAGGGAATACAACATTACTTTTGAAATGACTTACATAAAATATAGAATAGTTTCCAAATAATAAAAAACTGATTTCCTTATAAAAACCCTATAAACATGTAATAGAAGCTTTAAAATAATGACCATACAATATAGGGTGTAGTTCCATTCATGTTGTAATCATTAAAATTAATAATCATTTTACACATTCATTAAAATGTTCGTTTTTTAGAAAATTATAAAAAAAATTCCTTTTAAACCATTTTATATAAATCTGAACGTCGGTAAAAAATTATTTATTAAACAATTTAAATGTAATAAAAAATATTATTGAAGATATTTTAATCATAATATGGGCAATGGATAAAAATATTCCAGGCTAATTAGGAAATAAAGTTTATTTTTTCATAAAAACATTTTCTTTGAATTCTTAATTACCCAAGAGAGGTAAAGTGAACTATATCTAAAAAACGATGAATAACATGAGGAAAATTAAAATTAAAATGTATTATTATTTAAGTATAATTTAATTCCATCTATTTGATTTTATGAATTTTAATCCTAATTATTATTGGATTGATACATAATTATCTTACCTTAAGTACTGCCTTGATTTATATGCATTTAAACCTCTTATTCATTGAGAAATATCTATTAGATTACACCTAATCCCTTGAAAGGATGATATTATTATCAAAAAAGGACTTATAAGGAATCATCAATGAAGTTATAAAGGTAATAGTGTAGGCCTTGGATGATCTATAAGTCTCATGAGGTATGGGGAGGAGAGTAGAAATGTAATTACTTTATAAGAGAGTGAGAGTACACACTTGGAATTCATCATGGATTGAAATATAATAATTTAGAAATATTGAAAAATACATAAAAATTAATCATAATATTTTGGTATATGATATATGGGCTAAATATTTCCATCCAATATTATATACAGAACTCTAAATGGAAATATTATCATTGTATCTTAGTTCCCCCACATGTAAACCTATTTTAAATGTAACTGAGGTAAAACAGTTTCACTGACATTACTATTCATTATGAAAAAAATTATGTTGAAATTACTAAATTTTAATAATTATTCCAATTACAAATATTTAATCAATTTTAAAATATTAAATTTATATATGGGACAAAAATTCATTTTAAAATGTGCTCAATACACAATGAAATTTCTTTTAAGAAAAGAATATTTTTATGCATAAAATTATGGTCACATTTATTACATTCCATGTAAAAACTAATAGATGAATTTTAGTTTAATTTATTGAATTTATAATTTATATATTTCCTTAAATTAATTAATCAATATATTTTAAATGAATTAATTTTGATAAAAACAATTTCTTTGCAAAAATTATTTTATGAAAAAAACATGTTACGTCTAAAAATAATCTTATACCAAGAGAATGTATAATAATGATTAATGGGTAATTAATTTTCTTTTTTAATTAAATTATTACTAATTTCATTTAATTTTATTTTCCTAACACAATTATATGTTTACTTTGAATTAAATTTAAATTTTAAAAAATTCTGCATTTTTTTCGTTATTCATCAAAAATTTAATCTTCTTAGAAAAATCCAAAAATATTACAATAAGATAATTTTTTTTATTTATTTTATAAATTTTATAATTTTAAAAATTAAATTTATAAAATAGGTCTAAATTAATTATATTATCTTATCAAAATACAGAATAAAACAAATATTGAAGAGATATCTTTTTTGAAACAGAAAATGTCTTAAATGAAAAATGTGTATTTGTTTCTTTTTCATTAATCAATAAACATTAATTATATTAAATATTTATAAATAACTTTTAATAATATAGATATTAATATTTACATATTCAATTTAAAAACCAGGTTATAATGGTATACTATATCACTGTATATTGGGAATCATCATTTCATGTAAAACATGAAATCAAATAATTCATGTTTATTTAAATGGAAAATCTTTATATAAATATCAAGGTGTCATATTCTACCTCCATAAAATATAATTTCAATCATTATTTTTTGAATATTGTATTAGTAATTAAGGAATCATCTTCCTCATCATGTCCTTGGGATCCCACGTCGCTCCTTTAAATTGATGGCTTCGCCGTAAAACATTGACAATGTGAGTGGTTTTGTTTCGTAGCACATTTCCACTCAAGTCTAGAATCCCCAAAATGTGTTCCAAATTATAGAGATAATTATCTATTGGTATGATATATGATTTTATTACATATTCCAGATCAGGTACGTACTTCATCAAGAGAGATACATTGAACAAATCGGGAACTTGAAAGAGATTAGTTGGAAGAACCACAATACAATTAACTATTACAATATTATTAAAAAAATGTAAGGGACAAATATTGTGACATCCTGATGTTTTTAAATGGAAATTACCTTCTTATAATTATGTCATAAAATAACCTGATAACACAACATAATTAACTACTAAGTGATAGGTGACCTTTAAACATAAGTTTGTCAGTTCTGTGTTTGGAATTTTGAAAATCTGACATACACGGTTGTGTTCAAGATGTTTTTTACAGTCTAATAAAACAAAAATAATTTTTGTCGAATATTAACCTACCCTTATGAGTAGTAACATACACTTATGAATAGTTATATTCCCTAATTAATAGTAACCATATCTATGATATTATAAAAATAATATTCAAGTGAAATTTTGATGTACCTATATTTTAGAATAAGTAAATGAATGTTTTAAAAATGTTTTTAGTTATAAACCATGATTTTAAATAAATATTAAATTAATCATATTTAAAAAATTATTTTTGAAAAATTGACTTCCTTTTTGGTATCTACACATCGTAAAATGGTTGGGGTAATGTTTTGGGATTTTTCTAAAATACATGAATTTTTGATGAATAGTGAACTACCGTAATTTTCAAAAAAAAAAGATAAATATGATAATTATAGAGTCATGTGTGATGTTATGCTGATTTAATCCCACTTGTTTTGGGATCACATGATAAGATTACTATTCTTCGTCATTCAAGACTCACTATTCCTTGTTTTAGGGGAAATTAATAAACTATTGAATTTTATATTAAGGAAACCCCTCTCCCCTCCAATATAAAACCCCCCCATCACACCCTCATTTCCTCACACCTCTCAAGCTCCAAGCCTTCTCTAAACTCTGCCAAAACAACTTCCATATCCCCTCTCCCAAGTCCATGAGATTCTGGTCTCATAAAAATACCATTCTTAGCTTTCGTAGGGAGAATCTCAAGAGGAGTATTTAAGAGGCAATTTCTCTCCCTCTTCTCCTTTAATTTCCTTTAAATTTCAAATTCATTTCATGATCTCTCCCCACCTATCTTCATCCAAATGGTATTCTAACTCAAGTATTTTTCTTATAATGTAATTTTATGATGCCAATGGTATATTATATCATCCAAACCCCTTTCCCTCTTACTTTTTTTATTAAACAGAATGATGTTCGTGAAGTGTTAATTTATCACCCTCAAGAACGACATGATTTCTACTTTCATTTTTACATTCAGATCTGGTCATGAACCCATTTTTAAGGTTGAAAGAGAGTTTTTAATATTTATTATTTTCTATTTAATGTTCTGGAAATAACTTATGTCCATATATCTAAGTGATAAATTAAAATAAGTTCATTGTGATCAAAAAACCGCCCAAATTAACAAAAACAATATTCATTTAATTTCAATAAAATGATTCATTAAAATGGTTTATAATATAACTCATTATAAGACCATTTTAAATTTTCTAATTTTATTAATAACATGTAATATTAGTTCTCGATGTTTACTGATGTTCTACACAAACTTCAATTCATGAATACAAGTGAACCACCCAAGAAAATCCATAAAAACTAACATTCTCGAAATATGTTTTTAAAACTCTATAAGTCATAAAATGAAACATAAAATGACATAATGAAACCATAATTAACCCTATTCATGTATAAAAAGTCCTGGAATTTCTAATTAATTAATATAATTTCATTATACGGGACATTAAAGAGAAGGAAGTATTTAGATACAAGGTAAGGGGAAATTCTCGAACCCAACATTCATCCTTCGTGTTCTCCCTCTTTCACTCCATTTGTGATATGGTTACTCTATAAAGAACATTTCTTCATAACATTCATTACTTTTCTGGGATATACATATTTATCCCTTGTTTTTATGTCAAACAAAAATGTTTTCCAAAATAACTCTTCTTTTAAGAACGCGCCTTTTACTTCTCATTCAAGATTGATAGTTCTTGTAAAATATATGCTATTCCCTCTTTCTTTTGGGAACCCAAAGTTTTTGAATGAGTTCATATGAGATGAAATCCATTTCGTTTCATGTGTTAGTTTTGTTATATGTTCATTGTGGCATACATGATAAATGATAATGTTATGATGTGACAGGTGCACCCGGAATTATATATCACAATATGAATGTTTTAAGGTGACAGGTGTGCCCTGAATTATACAGTGCTTCAATGCATTGGGTAAAGTGATTAATCTCATGAGTAAATGTGAAATTATGTGTGAACAGGATTCTATCTTGGTTCATAAGTATGTGTGGTAGTTAACCACTAAGACATTATGTTTTATTTTTTATGCATTTCCACATTTGAAGTTTTATATTTATGTTTCCTCTCATGTTCATTCTCACCACATGCTATATTATTCTTATCTATACTCTTATAGGGATTTAAACTCAACCCTTTTTATGTATATCCTCAGGTGGCTACATGTATTAAGGAGAGGACAAGTTCCAATATGAACTTAGAGAAAAAGAAATTAAATAAATGTTTATGCTTGATGTTGTAATTACTTTGTATGGTCCTAGTTTTTCAAAGACACAAAACCTTTGGATCCTCTACGTGTAATTCTATTATGTTTTTTACCTTTAAAATGATGTAATAGTAATTTAAGAAATTGTTGGGTCCTTATATTTGGTATTAGAGGAATGGTTTTGTTAATTTGGGAATTAGGATTAGTGAACCCTATAGAAAACCTCTAGCATGAGACTAAGTACAAATATGTACACAAGAATATTTACATAGGTATAAAATATGTTTTTTTGGTATAAATTGTTTAAATGAATATGTTATTAATGAATTTTTTACTTATGTTTTTTTCTAAACCTCTTCTATTTTAGAAAATGGTTGGAAGCATGAGAAATCAGGACAACAACTCATGTAAGGTCCAATGCAACGATTGCCCAAACGATATCCCCAATGATTTCAGAGGTGGAGTTCCGAACATCATGGCGGTGCTTTCCCAATTATCTCAGGTTATGAACAACAACCATAATAATGGGTAATTTCCTCCTTCACCAAATAGGTAGAAACTTGCTATCGATTGTTTTATGCAGTAAAGACCACCGAAGTTTAGTGGATCTTCCGATCCACTAGTTGCTGAACAGTGGGTCAACTCCATGGAGAAGTTCATTTATATTCTTCACTGTTCTGAGACAGAGAAGGTGACCCTAGCTGTTTATTGTCTAGACAGAGAAGAAGATCAATGTTGGGATTTGATTAAGAACACCATTCCAAGAGATGAAATTGAATAAATTTAATGGAAAGACTTTAAGAGAATGTTTCTTAACAAATATTTCCTAAGAACTATTTTCATGAAGATGGAGAGAGAATTCAGAGAGCTCAAGCAAAAAGGAAGGAGAATCCGTCTCAACTTATGAAGAAAATTTCCCAAGTCTTGCAAGGTATGCTTCAGGTGTTTTTATTAACAATGATAGAAAAATTGATAGATTTATTAGTGGATTAAAACCACACCTTCGAGAGGATCTTACAATTCAAGACATTGGGGGTTATGAAGATGTTGTTCAATGTGCTCTCAAAGTGGAGATGAAGTTTTGAGAATGGTCCCATGGATTTTGTGATAAGAAACGAATGATGGAGTTTCAAGTTGGAGGATCTAATGATAATGGTGGGAATAAAACTCAATGACCCACATGCCAAAAATTTAAAATGTTGGACATGGGAACTACCTCAATGGGACGGGGAAATGTTTCAAGTGTGGGAAAGAAGGACGCCATGCTCAAGAGTGTCAAAAATACATAAAAATGTAGGATAATGTTGCAGAAGAAAGGAGAGAACCACTCATGGGTCAATGCTACAACTATATGGACCTATGGAATTGTGCAAGTCAGTCCAGTAAACCTTGAGTTCTCGACGGTAATCAACGTCAACAACCACCAAAGCCAAAGGAAGAAGGGAGGACTTATTCCATCACTATTGCGGAGGTGGAGCATGATAATGAAGTCATTCAAGGTACACTTCCAATTCAATAAATAATGGAAAAATTATTATTTGATTCTAGTTATACGCATTTCTTTATATCCTGCATGTTTTCTAGAACTATAGAATTGAAGCCCCGAAACCTTGAAGTAGAGATATCTGTAAAAACACCAAGTGGTGCAATCATTGCAACCCAAGTGTTTGACTCTTTTCCTTTTGGCGTATGTGGGAATATTCTTCCATAGAATCTGGTAATACTTCCTTTATTGGAATTCGACGTTATAATGGTAATGGATTGTCTCTTGTTATATAGAGAACATATCTACTGTCAGGAAAAGGAAATATCTCTTCATATTCTAAACCATCCCGTTCTCCTCTAAAAATGCAAGTAACATCATGAATATCCATTGAAATATATTTCAATGGTGTGGGTGTTGATTCACTATGAAGTAGCATACCTCTACCAAATGTTTGAGTCAATGGAAAGTTCTGACCTTGAAGAAATGCTCATCGTGAGGGAATACAATGATGTATTTCCCGAAAAGTTGCCAGGAATTCCCTGGATCGTGAAGTAGAGTTCTCAATTGAGACCATACCAGGAGCTACTCTTATCTTGAAGTGTCCCAATAGGATCGATCCTCTCGAATTGGAGGAGTTATAGAAGCATCTGCAAGTGCATCTGGACAAAGGGTTAATATGCCCAAGTGCATCACCATGGGGTGCACCCGTGCTTTTTTTGAAGAATAAGAAGGGTGGAGCAATGTAGATGTGTATCGATTATCGGGAACTCAAAAAGATCACCATAAAGACCAAGTATCCCCTCCGAAGGATTGATGACTTGTTTGATTAGTTAATAGGTGATTAACACTTCTCAAATGTGGATATCTATTCTGGATATCATCAGGTAAAGGTGAAGAAGGAAGAAATTTATAAGATTGCCTTTCGGACAAGGTATAGGCACTATGAGTTTTTGGTGATGCCCTTCAGACTTACTAATTCCTCTGCAATATTCAGGGATTTGATGAATATAGTCTTTATACATTACGATGAATTTTTTTTGTAGTTTTAATTGATGATATTATCATCTACTCAATGAGTAAGGACGATCATGAAGAACATAGAATACTTGTGTTGGAAACATTGAGAAAGGAGAAGTTGTACTCCATGTTCATCAAGTGTGAGTTTTGGTTGAAATAAATCATGTTCATGGGACATGTGATCACAATTGAGTGAATTTCTATGGATCCTTCTAAAAACAAAGGTTATTGAGGAATGGCCTAGGCCCTCTAGTGTCATAGAAATCCACAGTGTTCTTGGATTAGCTGGGTACTATGGACGTTTTGTGAGAAACTTCTCACGATTGTCAAGCCCACTAACTAAGCTAACAAGGAAAGGGGTAATGTAAGTCTGGACATAAGAATGTGAGGGAAGATTCAATTAGATAAAGAGAAGGATGATCACAACACCTGTACTCACACTACCGAAAAGTGGAGAATGTTTTGTGATATATAGTGATTATTCAAAGAATGGTGTGTGTTTTGTACTCATGTAGAATGATAATGTGATAGCTTATGCCTCACAAAAGTTGAAGATCCATGAGCAGAACTTCCTAACGCATGATCTAGAGATAGAATCCATGATTTTTTCCTTGAAAATCAAGAGGCACTACCTTTATGGCGAGAAGTGTGACATATACACCGTCAACAAGAGCCTAAAGTATATATTCACACAAAAGGATTTCAACATGCGTCAAAGGAGATGGTTAGAGCTAATATAGGATTATGATTACACTATTTACTATCATCTTGGAAAGGTGAACAAGGTAGCTGATGCTCTAATCAGAAAAGAACCTGCTAATTTATCCATGTTATGGATTGAGAGAGTCCATATCTTCTTATATATGCAATGAATTTATTTGGAAATAGTAAGGGCATGGGATACATCCTACCTGGCCCAAATGAATGTGCAATCATCCATCCAGGAAAAGATTAAGGAAGCACAAAAGGATGATGTGGAGATACAAAAGAGGGTTACTGCAGTAATGGAAGGGAATCTGCAAGAGTTCATTATCGACGATGATGGTGTGATTCGGTTTTGGAACACGACTTTGTGTCCCTTCATCACCCAGGATAAAGAAGGAGCTATTGGATAATGCACATAGCTCAACTTTATCTATCCATCCAAGGTGTACTAAGATATACTGTGATCTCTGAGAACACTTCTGGTGGGATAACATAAAGAAGGAGATTGCAGAATATATATGAAGGTGCTTGGTATTTCATCAAGTTAAAGCTGAGCGAAAAGGGCCAAAGGTATGATACATCCATTTTCTATACCCATGTGGAAATGAAAAAATGTTACGATAGACTTATTCATATGTCTCCTCATGACATCAAAGGGAAATAACGCGATATGTGTTTGTGGTTGAACAAATCACCAAGAGTGCCCATTTTATCACTATTTGGGAAGATCTCTCGCTTGAACAATTTCAATGATATATTTGAAGGAAGTGGTGAGATTTCATGGTGTTCCACTCTCAATTTTCTCTGACCGTGATCCATGGTTCACATATAAAATCTTGTGAACCCTTCAACATTCTTTGAGTATTGAATTAATTTTCAGCACGACCTATCACCCCCAAACTGATGGCTAGTCTAAAAGGACTATTCATACACTTGATGATATGCGAAGAGCCTTCTCTATTGAATTAAAAGGTGGTTGGGATTAGCATCTCCCCTTGGTTGAGTTCTCATACAACAATAGCTTCCACTCGAGTATTCATATGCTTCCATATGGAGCTCTGTATGGAAAGCGATGTAGAACTCAAATCTGTTGGGATGAAGTTGGAGAAAGAAAGCTACTTAGACCCAATCTTGTTCAATATATGATAGAGACGGTTGAATTCATCCAGAAACACATCAAAGATGATAAAAGTTAGAAAAAGAGCTATTTTGAAAACCGTCGAAGGAACTTGGAGTTCGACATTGGAGATAAAGACTTCTTTTCAATATCTCCATGGAAGAGAGTCATGCGATTTGGGAAGAGTGGGATGCTAAACCCAAGGTACATTGGCCTCATTGAGATCCTTGACTACATAGGAGCCGTGGCCTATCAGCTTTCACTTCCACCAAATATGGCTCGTGTTCATGATGTTTTTCACGTATCACTCCTGAGAAATTACATACTTGGTCCCTCACATGTACTAAACTTGGAGGTGGTGCAGCTGGAAGATGATATCTCTTATGAGGAGCATCGAATAAAGATTCTGGATCAGATAGATAAGGTTATACGCAAAGAGACAACCCATCATGTCAAAGTGTTATGGAGGAACCATATGTTTGAGGAAGCAACTTGGGAACCAGAAGAGGCGATGAAGGAGAAGTACCTTCACCTGTTTGTGTAAATTGAAATTTTGAGGGTGAAATTTTATAAGGGGGCAAGAATGTGACGACCCAATGTTTTTCAATGGAAATTCCATTCTAATAATTTTGTCAGAAAATAACATAAAAACACATCATAATGAAATACTAAGTGATAAGTGACCTTTAAACATATGTTTGTCACTTCTCTATTTGGAATTTTGAAAATCTGACATACAGGGTTGTGTTCAAGATGTTTTTTATGTCTAATAAAACAAAAATAATTTTTGGTGAATACTAACCTACCCTTATGAATAGTAACATTCCCTTATGAATTGTGATATACCCAAATTAATTTTAACCTTCACAATGATATTATAAAAATAATATTCAAGTGAAAGTATGATGTACCAATATTTTAGAATAAGTAAATAAATGTTTTAATACTGTTTTTAGTAATAAACCATGATTTTAATTAAATATTAAATTAATAATATTTATAAAATTATTTTTGAAAAATGGAATTCATTTTTGGATTCTACACATCGAAAAATGGTTGGGGAAATTTTTTTTGAGATTTTTTTGAAATACTTGATTTTTTGATGAATAATGAAATACCGTAATTTACAAAAATAAGCTAAATAAACTAATTATAGAGTCATGTATGATGATCATCTGATGTAAGCCCACTTGGTTCAGGATCAAATGATAAAATTACTATTCTTGGTCATTCAAGACTCACTATTCCTTGTCTTATGGGAAATTAATAAACTAATGAATTTTATATTAAAGAAACCCCTCTCCCCTCCACTATAAAAACCCCCCTTCAGAACCTCATTTCCTCACACCTCCCAAGCTCCATGACTTCTCTAAACTCTTCCCAAAAATCTTCCCCGGCCTGACTCCCACGTCCAAGAGCTTCTGGTCTCATCAAAAGACCAATCCTATTTACATAAGGACAATCTCAAGAGGAGGATTTAAGGGGAAATTTCTCTCCCTCTTCTCCTTTAATTTCCTTTCAATTTCAAGTTCATTTCTTCATCTCTCCACACTTATATTCATCCAAATGGTATTTAATCTCTAGTATTTTGCATATACTAGAATTTTATGATGATAATGGGATATTATATCATCCAACCCCCTTTCCCCCTTCCTTTTTATTTTATTAAAGAGAACGTTGTTCGTGAAGTGTTAATTTATCACCATCAAGAACGACATGCTTTATTCTTCCATTTATACCTTTAGATCTAGCCATGAAATGATTTTTATGGTTGAACCAAAATATTTTATATGTATTATTTCCTATTGATTGTTCTGGAAATAACTTATGTCCATATTACTATGTCATAAATTAAAACAAGTACATTGTGATCCAAAAACCGCCCAAATTAACCCAAACAATATTCATTAAATTTATATCTAATGATTCATCCACATGGTATATAATGTATCTCATTAGAAGATAATTTTAATTTATTTAATTCCATTAATAAAAGTTTATATTAGTTTTGTATGTTTACACATGTTCTACCCAAACATCAATTTATGAATACAAGTGAACCACCCAAGAAAAACCATAAAAATGAACATCCTTAAAAAATGCTTTTTAATCTCTATAAGTCATCTGAAGGAACAGAAAATTAAACAATTAAAAAAGAATGAAACCTATACTTGAATAAAAGGTTTATTAATTTATAATTAATGAATATATTGTCCTTATACAGGACATTAAAGAGAGGGAAGCATTCAGATACAAGGTAATTATAAATTCTCGAACCCAACATTCATCCTTCGGGTTCTCCATCTTTCATTCCATTTGTGATATGGTTACTCCTTAAAGATCAATTATTCATAATTATATTTAATTTTCTTGGATATACTTGTTTTTCCCTAGTTTTTATGTCCAAAAAAAATAATTTCCAAAAGAACACTTCTTTTAAGAACACGCCTTTTACATCTCATTCAAGATTGATGATTCATTTTTACATATATGTTATTCCATCTTTCATTTGGGAACCCAAAGTTTTTAATGTGTACTTATGGGATAAAAACCATTCCTTTTCATAGGTTAGTTATGTTATATGTTCATTGTATCATGCATGATAAATGATAATGTTATGATGTGACGGGTGCGCCCAGAATTATATAGCACAATATGAATGTCTAAATGTGACGGGTGCACCCAGAGTTATAGATTGCTCCAATGCATTTGGTAAAGTGATGAATCTCATGAGTAAATGTGAAATGATGTGGGAACAAGATTCTAGCTTTGTTCACACGTATGTTTGGTAGTTAAACACTAATATATTATGTTTCATTTTTTTATGCATTGCAACATTTCAAGTCTTATATTTATGCTTCCTCTCATGTTAAAGATTCCATTGCATATGTCATGATTATGCTCACCCCAGGTATATTCTCTTTATGTATACTCTTACTGGGATTTTTTCTCACCCATTTTTATGTATATCCTCTGGTGGCAACATGTACAAAGGAGATGACAATTGACAATAAGAATCTAAAGAAGAAGAAATTAAATAAATGTTTATGCTTGATTTTCTAATTTCTATGTATAGTCCTAGATTTCCTAAGACACTAAACCATTGGACCCTCTATGTGTAATTATATTATGTTGTTTACCTTTAAAATGATGTAATATTAATGTAATAAAAGGTTTGGTCGCTATAAATATGTCCTCAGATAAACATGTTCTTATTTAAAAAATCTCCTATCCTAATTCCAAGGATATATCCATAGTAATACCTTTTTACAAAAATCAAATTCTATAACTCGTAGAAGATTTCCATCATAAATTTTATGTCGACATTGAGTTTCCTGAATAACATGCTGAATGGATTAAACCTTCTCAATGCTTTTTTATTCAGGAACGAGTCACAATAGTTTTGGTCTCCAACAACATATTAGTATATTGTTTCTCATAACATCCTTATATATATGGCTTCATAAGGATCCATCTAAATGGTTTTGTGGAAGTTATTATTTTAAAATTTTACTCCAACGGAAGGTGTAGATCCCAAAAACCATTATAGTAAATAGTTTGATATCTAAAAATTTATTCAAGATACTAAATGTTCCTATCAAACTGACAATATTGGTAACAGTGATATGTAGTACATAAAATCATCACTTCATCTAGATCATACTAAATAATTTTCCATAACATCGAGGTAAATGTAAAATCCCAATCAGATACAATAGAATATTTTACTCCATGGAATCATAACACATCATTAATTTATAAACTATAAATCTCATCAAGAGATAAATATTCAATAATGGAAGTTATAATTTGTGAACTCATATGGTGATCAACTTAAACCCGAATAAAATTATTATATTTATAAATCACGGGGTGTGTATTGATGAAATTTATGGTAATAATATCAATGTAGTATAGGTAATGGTCAAAAAACCACCATAGTTTTTTCCACTCACCCATAACTTGTTTAAATAGAGTTAATTAAGATATATACATTGAATTGTACCATTTCATATTGTCATAGTTGAAAACCATTTCAGATCACTATACATTAGTAAACATCCCTAAGGAATAGAGAATGAAGTATAAGGAACATCATCCTAAAGAACCTTATTCAAATATAGTACTAAATGTACAAACAATATATTCCAAAAACATATCAATCTATCACAATTTTGGATGATCTCACAATCATTTCACATAAAAAAACCTATTTATGTGCAACATTAATCCTCAAATTGATGGATTTTTTAAAATATATCTGAGAATATACTATCTATATACTGTCACATTATTTTAGAAGATATATAATAAAAATATAGACGAATTATATCTCTTTCAATTCTCATAAGGGAAAAACTAGAATTGTATTTATGACATATAGATTAATCCAACTAGTTCAAATTTCTTGGGTAGTAGTGTATTGGGAACTCATTGACGTTAATCAATTCCCACCATCACCATTGAAACATATTCTACTATTTCTACATGAATATATACATAAATTTTATATGATCATTATATATATCACATAATCATACATAAATATAGTTCTTCGATATATTTAATTAAAAAATTTAAACTTCCCACTCCCAATCACAATCCAATTAATATTTCTCATTAATTTTAAATCAGATAGAGGAATATACTATTACTATATTATTATATTTGATTAAATATCCTTGTACATTCATTGCTGAATTACAATATATCATAAAACCCTTATCCAATTTAGTGTAGTGTATGAACAATAACACTAACCCGCCTTCATTTCACATCCATAAAATTATATTCAAATTTATCTCTACATAGGAATTTGGATCCATTATTTTTCAACATGGTTAGTGGATTAGATGTCCCTAATAAATCCTTCAAAATCCACTATAGTATATATAAAATCTAATAAAACCATGGATCTTGGTAAACGGGGGTGTTCTAGATAATTGTTCAATAACATCATTCTTTTACGTATATATTGATATATCCATTCTTTTGATTATTGGACCCAATAATAAATCCTTCAATAACTATATCTCAACATTTCTAAATTTGGAACACAAATTATCTTTCCTCATGGTATTCAATACAATAAAAAAATGATCTTCCAATCCCCTACGGTATACAACAATATCATCTACAAATACTATAACTATCGAATTAAGGTAATACCTAAATCACTTATTCATTAAATCCATGAAAATTGGGACCTTAGTAAGTCTCAATAGAGTTACTATAAGTTCATAAATATATTAGTTCATTTAAAAGGTTCTATTTGATTTATCATTATTATTGGACCTCAATTGATGATATGTATATTGGAGGTAATCTTCTAAAAGTACTGCTATCCCCACAGTAGATGAAAAAATTCAACAATATGGGGTTTATGATAATTGTAATTGATTGTGATTTTTTATGTTATTGATATTCAGTAAAAAGACACATTGAACCATATTTTTTCTTAAAAAAGTCCATGCATACTTCTTGGTGATGCTCTAGGATGAATTTTTCCCATATCTAGATTCTCTTAGAGTTTGTTCTCAAATTACTGTTACTCATTTAGGTCTATTCTATAAAGAATATTTAAGATAGGTTCAGCACCGGGTATGAAATCTAATGAAAACTCAACATCACTATTTAGGGAAATTATATCCATGAATATAGTAAATAAATTATAAAAATCATGATCAATATGGTTATATTAAAATTTTAGATTCTCCCCAAACCATTTACAGTATTTAACATTTTGAATGTGTACAAAAAATTCATAAAATAAATGTACTTCCCTTTGGATGTTAATATTTATCCTAACATGAAAAGACAATCATAGGTTGATTAAAAATATCACCCATGATATCCCTTTATCTAAAATTATTACGATTTGTATTTAAGGAGTGAGAAAAATTGTTCGCATTATATTATTTTTATCTAAAGGTAGAATCCTGTGATTTCAAGGAATCATATTACCAAAAAAATATCAAAGATTAGATATAGTCAGTAGATGCAATCATCACACCATTAGTGGGCTATAAATCAAAATCACCATATAATAATTATATATGTTATATGATACACTTATAAAATACATCAAATATAAAAGAGTGTGTAGATCTGTACTAGAATAACACATTATTATTTTTTGATTGGATGATATGTATAACTGACACCATATAATTTTCTACACCACCTTAGTTGTGATAGTAAATTCCTTCCATTTATCCTTTTTCTTATGGGGTTGGTGTGGCCTAAATTACTTATTATTTATTATTTTAGGGAAATTATTTCCATAAAATTCAATCTCTATACATCTAAAAAGTTTCAATGATTATTTTATAATTATTATCTTATGATTTATTTACTAACCTTCTTCCCCCGTCAACAGTAAATAGATCAATTTATAGCCTTTAAACAATAGAACTATTTCTTAGTTCATTTTTGATATTTTCATGAGTTCGTTCACCCAAATATATTTCCATTTATGTCATTGGAATTTAATTCCTCTATGGGATTTATAATTTCCATAATGCAATATTTTTCTATTATGGTCACTAAAACTAAAAGAATCAATTGAGTTCCCACTATAAATTTCAACCTTTATAGAACACCGAACAATTTAGTCAATTCTACCAAAGTCTGTTATCTCTAATTCCTTCTAAAAACATGGTATCATATTTCAAAATAATCAATCAATTTTTCTCAAAGGTCCAATTAAAAATATTTTCATGTACCATGAATGTATATTAATGAATTATTCCTAGGTACTAATGGATTCCTCATATTTATATTTCAACACTATAAATTACCTTTACATCAGAATAAAGAGAGTTTCCAAAAAGTATTTATTTATAATTATCCTCTTCATCCCCTACCATTCAATAGAGTTTTCTTCTTTCTATTGTCTCATGTTCATGATAAGAGTCTTCCATTAATCAATACAAACTTCAATGAAATTTAATTCTATAAATAAATTCTCATGGCCTAATCACCTAAAAACGGAAAATATCCATTCCATCATAATGATCAATCGGTTAGAAACTAGTGTATTAGAAGACCCACCAATGGAGGGTGGATTCCATTGTATGAACGGAATAATTAAATATTTATCCCTCCTTTTTTTATTTTATAACTCAATAATATTCATGTTATTGATCAAAGATTGGAATAGTTGAGTTATCATTGTCATTAGATGTTACATGCTAGAAAAAAATACATTTGCCAACTCTTGAGGATAATCATTTCATTGGATATAAAATTTATTTTTCACATGACTCCTTCTAATTCAAAAAATTTAATAAAACCAAAATCATAGTGTAAGTACCAATATAAAATAATCATAGTTAATGAGAATATATTCAAGGAAATATTTCATGAAATTTCATTAATTATGGGACCTTACTATCATCAAATGACACTTTATGTTTAACATGTTAAAATTTAATTAATAATATATATTTTTAGGTTTTATACACAAATTTACCATGAACTAATCTCTAAAAAAATCGTTATTGGATACGAAACCTAATGGACTATGAATATCATATAAATTCATTAATTGATTTTGATGAAAATTCCGCATATATAAAAAAATAAACATTCCTATAAACCGTAACTATTTAGTTTACATGGATACGAGATACATAACATTAAATTTAGGTATAATATTTACCATCCCAAATATCAATATCTACACAATGTACTATTATGTAATCATAAAAATTATTTCCTCCCATCAAATCATGATGAATGAAAAAAATAAGGAGAGAACTGAGATGATCACTAATGTTAAACATTATAGATAACAATCGTAATAATAAATAATATGATCATAGGGGTATTGTAACCTAATAAATACCATTCTATCAACATAAATATTCACACACAAAAAATCATAGAACATAAAATATAAAGTCAAGTCATATTTATAATCATGAAAAATAAGCATGTCAAACAGATTATCAACATACCAGTGTCATAATAATAATGTGAAAATATATATTTATAATAATTACCATGAATAATATTATGATCTATAATAGATAAAAATAATAATCATGCATCTAAATGTGAAAAAATATTTTAATAATAATTTATACACATAATAATTTCTAAAATAATCATTCCTAGAATGGTATAAAGTGATCATTGTCACACATCAATATGTAAAGAATTAACTTTTAAATGATTTCTATGTTTATCATTGTTATCATTTAATGAGATATCAATACCACATTAATGAATGCATTTGATGGTTATAATAGACCCAAATGTCATATAATCATAGTGAATTCATGTGTATGACACATGGTCATCAAATTATTCACCATTTCATCACCTCTTAATACATGGAAATGAAAATAGGTTTAGTCAATATTTCACCCTCATAATCAATAAGGATACAAAGAATTAATAAGGATTTTTTCATTGAATAACATCCCCAGTGAAGCATAAGTAACATCAATTGATTTTCTGATATATGAAAAAATATACATTAAAGGACTAATATAATATTTTACTAAGCAAAAAACACTTTTCATTTTTTAATAAAATAATAAAATATAAAATATATCGAAATATGAAGGAAAAAATTTTATTTAAAATATCACTAGAAAACCTTAATGGATGATTTAAAAATATTGAGCATTCATATTAAAAATAAATTCAATTCACTTAGGAAACATTAAAATAATGATTTTCTTCACACCTTTAATAAAAAGTAAATTTTTAAGAAAATAAAAATAAAAATATATTTAAACCATTTGATATAAAGAAAAACATTGGTAATTTTTTTTATAAATCATTGTATAATAGAAAAAACATTCATGAAATCATTTTAAAGTGAATATATTTATTTTTTAAAATGAAACATGAACAAAGATAAAAAATATTTAGTTTTTCATACAAAAATTTCCTGATATTATAATTACCTATGAGTGAAAAATTGTACTATAACATGAAATCACCACGAATAAACATAGTTTAATAAAAGAAGAAATGCTTTTTTAAAATAAATAACTTTTAAATTCATCAATATAAATTCAATAATTAATAATATTTTACAGAATGTGATTAAAACATAATCAACATACCACTGGTTTCATAATGTATCATATTTGTTAAACCAACATTTTCTTTGAGAAACCTCCATTGATGTATTCCTTAAGACTTGAAAGGATGGTATTATGATTAAAAAATCATATTTTATAGGGCGGTTATTTATAAGAGATTATGGTAGGAATGTTATGATCTATGAGACTCATGAGGTGTGAAAAAGAGATATTTAGGGGTATCCTTTTATACATGAGGGTGAGGACATAGTTTGTATTATTCAAAAGATTAAAATATTAAAATATAATAAATAATAAAAATGATTCCAAATCACACATATTCAATGGATATATGTTTTAGGGCCTCTATATGTCTTTCCAATAAGATTTAGGGAATTTTAAATGTAAATATCATCCTTATTATTTAGTTTATCTCTTGATAAACCCATTTTATCCTTAACAAAGGTACCAAAAAATGAACTATTTTTACAATTAATTATGAAATATAATATACATGATCATATTAAATTATATTAATTGTTATGATTGAAAATATGGAATCAATTTTTTCGATATTAAATTTATAATTATAGCATAAATTTATTTAAAAATAAGATTTCAAAATTTTATGAAATATTTTTTTAGAAAAATGTTTTTTACTCAGAAAAAATTTATGATTAACATTACTAATTTATTTCAGAAAAATATTAAATAAATTATAACATATTTTATAGAATATATAATTTATTAATTATATTTAAATAATTTATTAATATAGGAAAATTTAATATATTAATGTAAAAACACATTTCGTTTATAAAAAATCATTTGAAGAAGAAAAATGTCATTTAAGTCAAAAAATGGACTCATACCAAAATTTTGTACAATGATAATTACTATATAATTAACTATTTTATTTTTAATTAAATTGGAATAATTTTTATTTAATATCAAAAAAAATAATAGGTCTTTTAATTGGAAGGACATGATAGTTTTAGATAATATGTATGGTTTTACTATTCACTGAAAATTTATTCTTTGTAGAAAAATCACAAAATTTCACATTATGATAAATTTGATATATTTATTTGAAAAATTATTTTCACTATATAATATATAAATTCTAAAAAAATTAATTAATTATAACATTCCTGAAAAAAATGAAATAAACCCTATTTATGAGAAAAATATATTTTTTGAAGCATAAATTGACATTTTTGAAAATGGAGTAATTATTAATTATTAATTAATCATTAAATTTTAATTATATAAAAATTTTATCCATATTTTTTTGAAATGTTCTGTCTTTTTTTATACCATTATATTAATTTATATATTGTAACAATATATTATGTCATGGTTCATATGGACTAGGGGTTGAGTGTAAAAAATCTATCAAATAATTCAATTTATTTAAAGAGAATATATATATATATATAATATTGGGGATGTCTCAATGGTAAAATATTAGAAGGGGAAATATTCACTCACCCCATAATCATCTCAATGAGCACTAGGGATCCTTTGAAACTCAATGTTCAACCATCTCAAATCTCTTGGCCAGAAAATCCATGTCATCAAACCCCTCTAAAATAGATGGTTAATGAATCCTGCATTTGGGAAATACATTTTTTCATCAAAGACTATATGTATTACACCCCCAAAAATAATCCATGTGTCTCAAGGAATATTTTATCAACCACCACCATCTACGACATCATCTCGTTCACTATATATATAATGACACTTCCACATTTTTCAATGTGAGGATATCATTTTATATTAAGATATTTATGAAATTTTAAAATGAAAAAATCAGTAATTTAAAGTGGTTAACACCGTCATTGGTGAGTCTCTTAGTTATATTCACCTTAAAAAATTTATATAATTACAATGATAGTATCAAAGACAATATATATTATTAGATAATCTATTCTATTTTAATTTTCAACCCAATAGCTACGTCCATGTCTCACCCATGAATTTCATCACCCCACTCAAAAATCTAAATCACACAATAAGACTTACCATTAATCATATATAATTAAAATTCAATTATTAAGACTTATAAAAAATGATTAATATTACTTTAATTTAATCATTAAGGAATAATCTATTAAATGATAACCGGGTACTCTGCCATATTGAAACCTCAACCAACAACCCATGAATGACGTATCCATACCGTCATCTAAATGACAAGAAATATCCCCATTATATATAAACAATTTAAAATTAAATTAAATTTTAAATTTATTAATAAACATAATATGTATCAGTACATGACATAACCACCTCAAATCACTATGGAACAATATGCATATTGTGTTACAAGACACCCTCATAATAAGAAGAATGTCGTCTGTTTGATTCTTGTCCAATTTAACCCAGATCTTGTGGAACGTACATCACATAACTAGATGGGGAGGAATGTTATTAATTATTAATTAATGCAAGGGTTTGATGAAGCCATAAAATGTGGAATCATTCATTAATTTTTATGAAACTAACCACCAATAAAACCACTCGAATATGGTAAAATAGGTAGAGGATGGTGGTCAAAACCTGATTTAATTGAGTAAGAGGAGGGGATAGAAGAGGATACCTATAACGTCCCTGACCCAGAAGCCCCTAAACTGGTTCCCAATTCTGGGTTATAACACGACCTCAATTGGGCATCCACGTATGCTAGTGGTTGCTGACTAGTGGTCAGGGTCTAATAAGTCATGTGGGGAGACTATACCCTCTTTATCAGAGTAATCCACAACATAACACAATATAAATAGTGTAAAAATATGAATCACAAATAAACATGCATACCCAAACGTTTCCCAAATTGGGTACAAACACAAATAAAATACAATAATTTCATGTCATACTAGTAGTGCTATGTGAAAGAAGCACAAAATAAAACAAATGGATTAAACTCTAAATGTGTCTCGATTTTGTGTATGGGTCCTTATTCCTTACATCTTGATCCCAACTCAGCATATTCATGTAAGGCCTATTCCCTTGTCCTAACCTACAACCAATATAGCTACTGGGGTACCCAATGATGGACCAAGCTGGGTGTGAGTACAATACTCTGCAGGCCACCACCAATAGTGTCTACCAATAATCCTTTCTAATGAGTAGTACATACTAGCACAATAATAAATGTATACAAGAAAGGGATAGTTCTGGTGCCATTAGTGGACAAGTTTCATTTAATTTTTTAATAAAATTTATCCCAACTACCTTCCTCATACCATCATCATTATCAAATCCATTTAATCACATGTTCCCTAAGTTAGGCATAAATATCATTTACACAAGGGTCTATGTAAATCAATCAAAATTCATAAGGGAAATAATTCAAGGCCCTATCTCACTAGAAACACAAATATCACATCAACACATTATCCTAACCTTGAATCGTCATTCTAGGTTGAATGAAACCATTTGGGTAATAAAGCCTTCGTCCCCTTACCTAACTCATGTATTTTGGGGTAGAGTTTAGAGCCTCAGTATAACTCGAACTGTGGGTTTAGAACCTCAAGTCAATACCACAATCCACCGAGCAATGAGCACATGGTTATTTTTCAAGTCACCACAACCATACCATAACAGAACCAAGCATATTCAATTCCATTATAATTTATCAATAACAATGCATATCAACAACATGGTATTTAATATTACACCATTACCCATTAATACATTTTCTATTTACATTTCAAATACATTTATCTAAATTCCCATTCTCGGGCCTTAAACCTTAAATTTTATTCAACAACTACTATGCCTTTGTCAATTTCATCAATTCCCATATATTTACCCATTTATCCAATTTATCATTTCACAATCATTCATCCACTTATGCATTTCATATAAATTTAACATATCACATAACTAAACCACTTATTACATTCAATAAATAGGTGAACCAAACATTACATGAATTAACCAATTCAACATATTCATCCATTTAAATATTAAATAACATTTACATTCTCTCCATTTCCCATTCCACCTTCCAATTCCTTGTTCCCCATTTAATATTCACAAATCCACTTCGGCAATTCTTACCAAAATTCATTTAACAATCGACATAATATCATTAACAAAATTACCCATTTTCATGTAATTCTAATAATACATTAGGCCTTTATCACTCTAGGAACATTTATCATTATTCCATTTACAACTTAATGAAACACTAGGAAATATTTAACATGGGTTCCACATTATTAATCAGCAACCCATCACATAACCCTACCCCACCCATGGTCCGAGATTTCGAGTTCACCCCATGGGTTGATTTACAACGGCCGAGTCCTCCTCTATGCATCCCTTATAGATCATAAGGGTTTAAATTGGTCACATAAACACCACCTTTCTATCAAATACTCCAATAGAACCAAAAACATAATGAAGGAGAAGAAAATCACAAGTTTCCATGAAAAAAACCAAAATAAAACTATGGGATAATAATTGTACACCACCTACCTTAAATCTGACAATGAACACAATTTCAAACAAGGCCTTAGATATGGATTCAATTATTATTGGAAGCCCCAACCAATATCTCACTGGAAAAAGGATGGTTTAGGTATTCTGAAGAAGATGGAAGAAACTACAAACCCTAATCCAAAAAAGAGGGGTCAGTGGAGGGTTAGACCTACCAGATGCTTTGATCCATAACTAATAGCACTCCAAAAGGCCATGAATCAAAGGAGAATCTCCTTTTGGAATATATTGTCATCCATGTTCATCACTAGGCTTATTGTAGGGTGAAATGGAGGAGAAACGTGAGTTGGGGTTGAAAATACCTAGATGAAAATTTATTATTTTTTTAAAATTTTCCACCCGGCACAGTTTACCAACATGGTTTTCCAAAATGTTTGAAAACTCAGGGGAGGGTACTGTAAGAACTACCTTCTCTCACACAATTTGTCTAGACTATGTGAAAACTGTGTGGATTGCTACTGCAGTCACGTACTCCCCTTGAATAGTTTTCTAAACCATCCACAAACTGTGCAAATTTCCCATAAAAGCCCATATTTTCCCCTTTTTCAAGTCTTGAACCCACGAAAAACCCTCTAGCCTTATCAAGGACATTATAAAACAATAATTTGGCCATAGAAGGTGACTAAAACTAAACCATAAACATAAACATACCCTACACTGAAATAAGGGATCTTATAACCTCCCATACTTATAATAAATTTTCCTCAAGAAGCTCTTCCAAGAATCACTAATCTTGAGGAACAAGAAGTCATTCCACTAATCCTGCATATCCATTCCCATCCTCCATGTTTTCAGTTTCAAATCAAAATCCGCATCGAACTTGGATCACTTTCACCGACTTTTACTAAAAGCCATTGTCACTACGACCACAACACTAGATAAAAACTACTCAAGGATGCATCAACCTCAACCATTATCAACACAATAACTACATGGGGGAATCATAGATGACAACACCTAACTCCCAAAACATGGAAACATAACAAGAAGCATCAAATCATCATGGAGGACCCAATCAGCAACTCAACAACTAGGTACTCTACAAAACTCATGACCGAAATCACATGGTGTCACTTTTCCTCTATTTTTCCAAAATCTAATGGGGACCAAAACTGATATCACCTGAAAGAAAGAAAAAGATCTTTCAATATACATTACTTGATGATTCCATTCCACAAATATACATCCAAATTCAACCCAACCTCTAAACTACTCGACCAAATAAACTCATGAAAAGGCTATCTACTAAGGCTAACTCACCCAGATGGTGACTAATCGAGTCATTCCAACTCGAATCTTTAGTCACATCATCAACCAACCATTTATCTGGTATGGTTATCTCCACCATTTTTGGTTACATGGAACCTCCCCTATCGATGAAGGACCACTAAAACTGAATCCAACATTCCATCGCCTAACATGTTCCAACACACCACACCCAAGCATCCATAGGTCTTTAAACTACATTAGAATCTAGTATCTCCATCAAAACCGTTCATATGGTCATTACTACAACATCCATTGAAGGATTATGATCAAATTGACTTCACTATGGTACAACCTTATTTGAAATGTGCATTCTGGTAAAACATGAACCCATAGCTAGGTCACTCTCCCCACACCCATTCAAGGTTACCATCCAAGGTTGGACCACATCTGATTTGCTTGTCCCAGGACACCCACATTCCACTGATGGTTTGCTACCCCCCTCTCACCATCCCAAGGTGCTTAATGACATGAAGCCTGTAATTTTCATACCATGAACCTACTTAGGTAGTTTCTTGAATTCTAGTATAATTCCATCATCCTGGCATTACCACCCTCCAGACCATCATCAGCTTCACCCTTGGCATGAAACAACATCACATGGCCAAGGTTCACCCATCATCATGTTCTTCTAAAACAACTGAAGGAAAAATTATCTGAGTCTAACCCTAATGTTTTTCGGAGATATAGAACTTGTCCTCTCTCGCCACGTCCAGTTTTCATGTCCAAACACACCCTTATATGACTTGACACATACATAATAATATTCACATGGAACCACCCTAAGATCGAATCCAACACTTGGCTCATCAGTCACCACATCCAAGTCCCACATTCTGTCCCTGAGGGACCTAACTAGCCCCTTAGAGGTTCCTCATTGAGAACCTGGTGCCACAAAATAATCTTGATGTTCTCCTCTCAACACATAGGAATGACTCATCACTCCCCACCTTAGGAGTGTTGTTACCACTACTCTCCTGAGGGATTTCAACAACTGTTTCTTAAACTCAATGACATGCTAAACCCCAAAGGCATAGACATGGATATCTAGATTTTTTCCAAAATAAGAAAATGAATTCCACACAGTGCTCATTCTATGATTTTGTGAACAACATCCATGACATTTGTATCCATTTGGTACATCCCAACGACCTCATCTCATGCCATCGAGGGTGCACATCTCACCATAAATCTCAAAATATACTTTTTCCTTGAGCATAAACATCATAATGTCCATCATCCAACCAAACAACTTAATGTCTCTTTGTGTGAGCTAGAGATTATCAATGTACCTTATACAATATCAAGTTATTTCGAAGGATCGTCACTAGCTAAGGTACACTAAGAAGATTTCAAAAAACACCACCACCCACTTATCCATTTATGGTGTCGAAAAATGGGACACCATGACCAGGAAAGGATCTCAGGATCCACATCCAAACGCACGTCATCAAAACATAACCACCGCCACCAAGCCGTGATTTCCATATATGTTTAACCATCACTCCAAAACAAAATCACCAGCATCCATAAACCAACATTTCACATGGCACTACTTCCACCACAATTACTGGGTTCTTCTAACGTCTCCCTGAAAACCAACAACCGAAGCACACGGTCTACCACACCATCAAAACAACCAGTCTCTCAAAAAATGCCATAACAAGTGTATAACCCATCACCTGATTACTTACCTAACTATGACCCTTGGTTTGTGAACCTCATAATCCTGGAGGAGGCCTCTAAATCTTACCCAACTACACAACTATTCATACAAAAATATCAGCAATGTGGCCACCCTCTACTATGTGGTCACCATCGATCAAAGGAATATAACCTCACTACATTCATCCTAGTATATTCCTCTAAAAATCAACTTTTAGACCTCATTAATCATCATCCAAAAAGGTCAGTTAAGAATTCATATGATACAAATCTCTGAAACAATCCTTACCTCCTATCACAATCCCTAATGGGCCCTCATGAATGATCTAGGCACCACAATACCATTCAGTAAAACATTTGGTACATAGTAGGTATTGAAAAAATCTCTAAACCATATCCAATTCTTCATATTCCAAGATAATTATGCCAGTATCCTAACATACCATGAGGAAACCCTTGATTTTTATGAACTATAATCGCATAACCATAACTAGAGCGGAATGACTATCCAACAAACTTCCCACATAGTTCTCAAGGTCAATCATTCACCATGGAAGACTCTAAGTCCCACTATAAATGTCCAAAACATCAACCTGTGTGGCACACACCCAAAATCATTAGAAAATCTCTCTAAGATCTCTAATAGGTCATCATTAAGGTTTAATGGTACCATCTCCCTTGACAAGAGTTGTAACCAGGAAAATCCCTTGGTCCGCTCTTGAAACCATACTTGTCATGAAAAGAACAAAACAATGCTCGTGAATGGAACTCTCACACCGATTCTGATGCACACTATTCCTAGCATACCAATCAAACATATACTCTAGATTACAAAACAATGGTGTACACATTCATCGTTACTACGAGCAAAACATCCTCTCAGAGATTCGAGATGCAACTTGAACCGTCTATACTCACAATGTTACCAAGACATATGAACAATCCTTAGGGCCGAGAATGTACTCCATATGTTTATGAACCAAGAGAGTTCCCTCACTCAAATATAATCTCATACATCCAATGTAACATGGTGTTTGAAAATGGGTTTTTTGACTAGGCACACACACCCAAATTCCTCACTAATTCATAACTTCTAATCAGTAATATACCATTTTTCCAAATATCAACACATCAATAAAAAATACACTCTGATTCCATATTTTATTATCCTTCCCCAACATAAGTATTCTCTTGAGTTACATTACCAAATTTCCACAATTGATATCCTTAATCACTATAGTATGGAGACTAAAACCATGATTATACATATTTCACCTTCGTAGTGACATAATTTACCAATACACCTTTCTTCTATAATATATATTTTCTAGAAAGAAACTTTTAAAATATATCCATTTTATATCATTTTTACCAAGTTATCCCAAAAAATATTATAATGTAATAATATCTCCTGTATATGTCACCTTATATAAGAATAAATAGAATTTCTAGCAAGTGAACATCAATTTAGACCCTATGGTTTGTTTGAAGAAAAACATTAAAACACATAACTAGTTAATGTTGTTGAACATATCCATTAAATGCTATTATGTATACATTTACACATAAAAATGAAATTATTATAATAGTCTAATTAAAACCAAAATTCATATAATATCAATTAATTAAATTACAATAATTAACTAAAATATACACATTCATAACCTTATTTTTATAATAGTCAATTATACATTAACACATTAAAAAAATATTAAACATAAATTTTATTCAGAATATAATTTTCATTAAATCATTTTTTATATTTAAATAAATCTATATTTTATTTCATTGCTCTCCACATTAATCCATTGTATACCTAATATAATTCTGCATTTTTAACCACAAAACCTATTCATAAAGTGCTTACAATATATTAAAATCTATAAAAAATTATAAATCATAAAAATAATTTATCAGGACACTTGACAGTTGCAAAACCAAAATATTTTAGAATATATTTAATTTATATAATATTAAAATCGATTGACTGTGGTATACAAAACAATGAATAGAAACATTCAAGGTTATATAATGGAAATATTATTATTTAAATTTAATATTTAGAAACTAGTAAATGGTTTGTAGGTAAAAATATAAATAAATATAGTATGAATATATATGAGGAATATGATTGATTATTAAAATTTTTATTAAAAAATGAATTGATTATAAATTTTACATAAATGAAGATAAAATATTCTGATGGTTAATGACATATTTTTCATAAAATATTTTTATTTCAGTAATGTATTTTATTCATAATAAAAAAAATTAATCACCATTAAAATTTATTTATAATGAAATAAATATATTATATACCTAATTTAAGGAAATATATTAATTAAATTATTTTAATCATTAATAAATGATAATAAAGTCATTTTATGCTTTAAAAATAACTTTTTAAAAAATATTGGGGATTATTTCATTTTGTGGGTGAATATTATGATTTATTTCTCCCACTTTTAGAAAATTTATTTGAAAAAAGGAATTAATTTATTACATAATAAAATCAAAATTTTCATAATATAATTTTTATGATTTTTCATGAAGGTTTTATTTTTTGGTGAATAGAAAAAAATACTAATTTTGAAAATACTGGCATTTATTTAAATTTATTCAGTGTAAATTCACTGAAAAAAGTGGTGATTGATTTGTTTTATATTAAATTACTTTTCATTTGACAATGAATTATCCAATTAATTCTATTAAACTCATTCGTATACTTTATTTTCTTAATGTCATATTTATTCTTAGAATAGATATTTTTCTGAAAAATTGTTTTCACTACATTTCCCCTGCATGTATTAAAAATAAATCACCAAAATTAATAATTTAATATTGATGATTCAAATAAAAATTTAAATTACGGAGGTTTATATTTTATAATTATTTTTTTTTCATTTTTATTAACAATTAATAGTAACATTGGAGAAACTATATCATCTTAGTAAATGGTAAAATTTTCTAATCTTTGTTAAAACTTTTATATATGTTATAAAAATCATTAAAGTTCATATATTTATTTCATTGTATATGTTTAACATAGTTGAAATCATACTACAATTTATGATAAGACATTCTTTACACATTCCATTGACCACAACCATTATAATATTTTATGGTAACAGTAATAAAAAAAATTCACTCTTTATCACTTATTTATTTTTTTCATGATATGAAAAATTAGTATCAGTTTCAAATTTTTTTTGTAATGGTTTTATCTGTAATAGTTTTACCTATTTCCCAAAAACCCATAACTGAAAAGATCTGAAAAATTTATGAATGTTGAACAGTTTTTATAAATCATTTAATTATGGTCTAGTTAATGACCAACTCATTATAGTTTATATCATAGGAAATGAATAAATCTTATTTAAAGTATATGATGATTCATATGAGCATATTTTAACAGTTTTAAATACCATGATGGTTTAATATGTATATGGATGATCATATTTTTAAACTCATAGATACCCTTTTGATGTTATGTACGATGGGAATTTAATTTGATTAATGATATTTTGGGAGACATTTATCAGAACCCAAACTATTTGTTTTTTTGTTTTAATAAAAATATAATATATATTTATGAATTAGTTTATATTTAATATACTTATGTCGAATGTCATTTACAACCTTTAGGTAATATCTGATATTTTCTATTGAGGTAATTATGATTAATTGTGATAAAAGGGTTATTAAAATTTGGGAATTTTATTTTATCAAATAGATGACCATGGGATTGAAAATTGGACTGATGACTAAATGAATAATTTTTTTAATGATCTATATATTATGAACATTATGTGATTAAATTAATTTTATATGATAATTTTATTTGAGAGAAAATTTTTGAATTTAATTTTAGAATGATTCATGAATTTATTAGAGCATTATGGGTGATTAGTGTTTTTTAGAGTTAAATTATTTGTTTATGTCATATGAATTTGAGAGAAAACATCTCTTCTTTTTATTAGGTTTTATTGTAATATTTTTAATATCTTTATGTATAGTTATTTATGGAATTTTTAATATTCTACATTGGGTGTTATTATAATGGGGTTGTACCTTAATGTAATATTTCTTCCAATGATAGTCGTTTCAAATTTGATATTATCATATCATATGATTACCATTTTTGATTTTTTAGTGGATAGAGATAAGATAAACCACTTTATATCTATTTATGGATATTTCGATCCCTTGAATGAAAATGTTAGTTCAATATGCATGAAAAGCTCAACATATATACTTATTTCTTGTAGGGACAGATGTTAGAGAAATTGAAACTACAAAAACCAATACCAAAGGAATAAACAGTTCTTGCAAAATGGAAATAAAATAGGTGTTTTTATTTCATCATATTCCCAATCTCTATGAAGAAATAATTCCTCATATCATGTAATAGGAAAATGAATCTGTCAAGTTTCATCACTCAACTATTAAGGTATTCTTTTAGAAACACTTTAACAAGCATAATGTCATAATGGTAAGTTCATGGTTTATGAAATATTTAAGAAATAATATAATTCATATTCTTAATAGGTAAATTAATGTTATTTTCAAAATTAAACGTTATAAATGTTGATTAAATGATAATTATTGATTCTTATGTATATTTTATTCCACGCCTTCAATTTGATTTTGAAAATGTTGTATACCATTTCTGTCCAACACAAACTGAAATTGTGATGTAAAAATTTCATAAAGGTGGTGGCATATAACACCAAAAGATTTTAGAATTTAGTTTATATAAATAATATCATGTTCAATTGAATTTGGATACACAATAGTGATTTTAAATGAAATAAGATATTCTATAAAAATTTTATCATTTTAATATTAGCATTATAACCAGTTTATTTTTTTAGAATGTATAAAAAGAAATAACAATGTTATAAAAATATATTAAGGAATTATTTCATCAATAAAATGAAAAGGCATTCATAATTTTTTTTGGAATGGTTATAAATGAAAACTAAAAAATTATGGTAAAAAATATATATTTCATAAAACTATTTATCTGTGATAAATTTATTTTTATCTAAAAAGATTAAATTAATCACCATAGATAAATTATTACAATAAAAGTATAATATTTTATATTATATTACAGGAATTAACATTCATTAATTATGATTATTAGTTAAGGAATAAAATATAGTTATTTTTTGCTTCAAAAATTCATTTTATTCAGAAATGGTTTTTGTTGATTTTGTTGAGTGGATAATAGGATTAACATATACAAAATTTAAAAATTATATTTAATAAAAAGTAAATAATTTTTCTAATAATAATGTAACAATAATATCATAAATAAAAATTGACTTATTTAGGAGATTAATTTTTTTGGTGAATAGTGAAAAATATCTATTTTTCAAAAAATGACATTTATTTATGTTTAATTAACAAAATATCAATGTTCCTTTCATTTTATTTTTGTTTTTTATATTCACATAGCATTAATTATATTAAAATTCATTCCATTAAGTGGATTAAATTAATATTTTACATTATTTTGTTACAATATTATTTCTATGAATAAAATGACAATTATTTTAATAAAAATTATTTGTGTTTATGAACAAATTTAATAAATAAAATTTTCCAATTAAAAAATTGAAAATAAAAAATTTTATTTTATATTTATAATCAGATTTTTCAAATTAGGTAATATAGTTCCTTTAATTTTTTATAATAATTAATAGTAACCATGGTAAATAATTATCATCTTAATCAAGGGTAAAATGTGTTAAAAACAAATGTTTCATACAAATAATTATGTTCATAAATTCGTTTTATGAAAATTTATCTATAGAATCTAATTAATATTTTCATAATTCCATTATTTAATTAAATTATATACTCTATTTATTTCTGTCTTATTCACTTGGCATACTCTATTTATTGTTATACTAAGGGATTCATTTAACATGTCTAATAATTGTTTCTTATTGTTTCTTATAATGGATTTAATGATAGATAAATCCTATAAAAAATGATCTTATATTGTAAGTGATTGAATAAAAAAAATTCTTTATGTCTAGGTTGATATACATAGTTTTCACTGTATATTTGTTATTGATGGGCATATTTGAAATTTCATAGATTTATTTTGAAAAATATGATCTAATACACTTACAAATAATAAATAAGTTGGTGAAATTTTGTTTATTATTAGTTACCCAAAATTACCAATTGTAAATTATGAAATATGTCACTAACATAATATAAATGATCCCCTTTTACCTTGTATGAGTTTAATTCATCAGGAAAAGATTCATTTTGGTCTCCCAGATTCTGATCTCGTCCAAAAGAGGGTAAAATAATTTTGGATTCTCCCTTCTCTAGGGGTTACTTATAAAGATTAATTTCCATGTCTAATTTTTATAATATTATATGTCGATTTTATGTATTACCATTTTTCATTGTGGTGACACATCATATATATTAGCTTATAAAAATAAGGTAGGGGTTGGGTAATGAATTATTTATGAGTTTGTTTTACACACAAACTACACATGTACTTTTCTAAAGTGTGTATAAATTTTATGTACATGATCTAGTGAAATAAAAATAACCTGATAATGAGAGTTTTTATATTATCATTTGATGATCCTTTTGGATAATTTTTTAAGATTTTATGGTCCATTTAAAAGTGTCCATTATGGGTTTTCCTTAATCACACTCTAAAATGTACTCCACATTTAGACCATAATCTTTTGAAAACATTGATTATTTTTTGTTAATTTGACATGATAATATGTATTTTTTGGTATATGTTTTATTTTGTATGTTTGAATTAATTTTTTAGATTACATATATTGGTTGATTCATGCTCATATACTTCCATTTGTAACTAAAATTGTTTATAGTTTAGATAATTTTACTGATTAATTGTTTATAAATTCAATATAACTATATAATGTAATGTTCACATAGCATATGGATGAAATATTTAATTATTATTTATTATAATTCATCCCCCACATATATATTATTCACCCCTTTTAGATTATGATATCTAATGGGTATGATGATGTGTTCTTGAGGTGTTATGAAAAAATGATTTGGTAGTGTTCGTATATTTGGGTCATACTCAACATACTATTGTATTAAATCCCACTATGGGCCATGGTTTTGAGAAGAGTAAAAAGATAAAATCATTATAACATAAAATTTATCCAATAAATCTTCATATATTATACAAATAAAGTTATCATTTAGGTTACTTGGGGCAGTCTAGGATATATCTTTTATTATTAATTGATATTATTAAATCTCAACCTTAATCACAATGTCAATTTTCTACACTGATGGTGTCGTGTGACCTTTGGAGAATCATCTCATATACCATAGGCTACAAACAAGTAGCGAGGGTCTATAGTTGTGTTGTGAGGAGACTAAAACCTTGGTTCATAGTTCACAATAACAATAAACCAATCAATCATCAAACACATCAAAGTATTTAAATTTAATAAATAAAATTTACATTTACTAAAAAATTAAAGGCATTCATATAAGAATAAAATATCGATCATGCATAGGGCTGGAAAATATTTTGAATAAAAAATAAAGATATTACAAGTGATACCTAGCTCCCAACTGAATGTCTCACCCCCTACTTGTCCCCAGACTACAAGTAATCATTCTGAGTCATGGAAAACCTAAAAAATACATAAACCATTACTATAATCAATTTTTAGTATTCATGGGTACCTAAGTGAAATGGGGTTTTGAATATGGAGTTTCTATAAAACATTGTAGGTAACCACCACACAATCTCACACATAGCAATAATTTAGTGATATGTGCATGAGACATGCTTTGAAAAAATTAATATTTTCTGAATGTAAAAAAATAATCTTCCATCAATTATCATGTAGAATAAAAAAATTGAAGACACTTGCTTAATCTGGGGCTAATTTGTGTCTATTCAATTCATGATGGTCTTTCAAACCATAAAAATGACATGGGGGGTCATTTTTGACTTAATATAGTGATAATGAACCGAGGGTTTAACTCAGCTCGGTATATTTGATAATGTCCAAGGGAATTCTCTATACTATAATAAACACCCTTATAATTCTACATCCATGTATTGAATGGTTCTTGATAATAAAGCCCTAATAATTTAGGATATTAAACCATACCTGTAAAGTACCCTACAAGCCCTTATAGATAGCATGTCCAAGGACCTATCCTCTTAGGATAACCAATAAAACCTCATCTCAAAATATATGAAAGACCCACTAGTAGTACCATATAATCTATATAATGGGAGGATTCACAGTATTAGAGACTACCATACTGAAGGAGTTCTCCATTTATAATCAAATATTCACCTTATGGAATTTTTTGTATGAATCACATCACAACTGAAATCATGATGCATTCCATCTCATGATTGATTTTTATAAATACATATCATAGACAAGGGTGTACATCTACCTAACCCATCAATGAAACCCTTACCAAACACATAGTATCATGACCCATCTCTCTATATCTATGTAAATCAAAAATAATGATCAGATTCTAGGGATACACCATGAACGTAACTACTCATACCTATCGAATCGTATCGTTAAGAACCTAATTGGGGTCCCTTAAGTAAAAACATAGTAATGGACCCCTATATAGGATTTTATAGGTCATCACATAACATAGTCACCCTCCTTAGGGTTTCAAATTCAAGTTACTCCCTTTGTAATAATTTACTAGAAAGACGACCCTTCAGGTCACACTAGGTAAATACATAATGACAAAGCTATATAGAGTTGGATAAAGTCCCAACTCTTGAATTTAGGAAACTCTAGTTTCGATCAAAAACTTGAACCATAACCAACCATTCCATGCTCTATTCACCTGGGCTAACTATAAATACCCAATCATAATAATCATAGATATTACATCAGTTTGATGAATATTCAATATTTCTCTAAATTAAAATTTCTCAAGTACCATAAAGGTTATGAGTAATTGGATAATAGATCAATAACATTATTTAGGGACAATCATCATCATATCAAAAATCATTATATATATAAGTTACCCATCTATACTCATCATGAATAATTATATCGTGAAAAAACACAAGAAAAGGTGAGATCATATTCTTAGTAAGGATAAACATGGGAGATATCAGTCATAAGAAAACAAAAGATAATCATAAGTGAATGATAACATGATAATGTTTGTTATATTAACATATGTATTCATAGCTACAAAATCTAAATCATAAACTATAAAATAATCTCATACCCAAATGTTTGATCAATAATCCTATCGTATTTCTAATCAGCGTCTATTATTCATAACAATGTTTTCTAGAATCATAAGAATATAAAATCATAATATTATTAACAAAGATATCGTCTATCATGTCCACACATAATCTTGTGAAAACATAAAAAAGTATCTTCCTTCCTCAACTTTAATTTTTGATATCCCAATCGAAGGTCTACTTTAGAGAAATAAATAGACCCACAAAGCTGATCAAACAAGTCATTTATTTGAGGTATAGGCTACTTGTTCTCTGTCATGATTTTTTTGAAATCATGATAATTAATTAATAGGCACATTGATCTACACTTTTTATTGATTAAGTGGGTTGGAAAACCCCTTGGTGAAGCAATCAGGCATATAAAACCCTTCTCTATATTCTCTTATAACTACTTCTTCAGCTACTCCATCTCTACGGTGGTCATTCTATGGGGTGTATTTGATATTGGTAGGGATCCATAAATAATATTATTTGATAAATGAACTTCTATACCAAGAGGAATAATAAGAATCTCTTCAGGGAATGCATTAGTGTAATCCCTTTGGAAGGAAATGTATTGAAGCATGAATCTGTCCTTTTTCTCAATCATTTGAGCTACACATACTTGATCATAAAGAATTAATATCTACACCATAAGAATATATTATAAAATAGATTCATATTCTTCCTTATAGTTTTATATACTTTTTGGATACATTGGGGTGTGAAGTGTGATATCCCTTTCTCGATAGATGATGTTGGATTTTTATAAAGATAGCCAATCAATGACCAAGATAGCTTCGAACTCCACTAAAATATGTATTACATGATTTTATTGGAGGTTCACTCTAGAAACATTAACTGAGGTGGAGTTATAAACCATAGATGAAATAATTTCCCCATTCTCTATTCTCATAGATAACCTATCCTCCAATTTTGAGGTGGTTTTTGAATAGATCTACTAAACATGCAAGATATGAATGAATGCGTATAAACAGAATCAAATAGTACGTCCACTATTATTAAATGAATAACTAGTGTACCTATCACCATATCATTTCTTGGATACACCTCAACAGTAGTGATAGCATAATCCCTTCCTTGTTTCCTTGGAGGTTGTTTCTGATTACCTCAAACAACCCTCAGTTTAGGGAAATTTTATTCATATTTCCCATGCTCCAAGTAGTTGTAACACTACACTACAAGATGAGTGTTGATCTAGAAAATATTTTCTTCTTGCACATTACAAGGATTATTCATATCCCATCAGATATTTTTATCTAGATATCCCAACTTTCCATTTTTAATGAAATTCATAGTTTTTTTAGAGAGATCCCCAGATGGTTTTCCCCAAAAAATTTACACATTGGATGATCAAGCTTCTTTCCATCATGGAATTTATTTTCTAGACTACCCAGATTATATTCTATTTTATTCTTCTTCTCATCAGTCCACTGATATCATTTAGAGTCTTCTATCACCATTTCAACGTTAAGGGTACAACAGAAAATATCCCCATAACTGTCAAAGTCTTGAATCACCAACGCTTTTTATAGACCCGTCTTTAGTCTGCTAAAGAAGTGATCCACCTTTTTCTAGGTGTTGAAGAACAATCTAGAGGTGTACCTAGAAAACCTTCTGATGTTTTCTTGATATTCCCCGATGGAATCATCTTCCTTATTCTTGAGACCAAGGAAATCACATTCCATCATGAGACGTAGGGTTGGGGTAATATATTTGTTGAATAACATTTTTCATAACTTCCTCCCAATCCATGGGATAAATTTCCTCTGTGGGAATTATATTGTTGATCAGTGTCTACCATTGATAAGCTTCCCCATCAAAATAATAGTCTTCCAGTATGACCTTCTATTCTTCTAAGAACTAGAGGATAGATAATATTTTTTCAATGGAGTTAATCCCCCATTCCATGAGGAGGGGATCATAATATCCACTAAACATTGGATGCCTTTTCCACACGAAGGATTCAATGGAGACATGATATTCCCTTTAGGGATGAGGTCATTCCATATGATCCAAGTAATTATTCATATCATGAGCTAGCTGAGCAAGTACAATCATGATGTTTTCAGCACCCACTCAAATCATATTTGGCATATCATTTGAGAAGTCATCACATTCCCTATCACATCTATTGTTGTCACTTGTTCTTATATTTCCATCCATTAACTATGAAAAAGAACGTAAAATTAGAGGGATAGAATACATAGTTATTGAGCATAAAAATGAAACATTGATCATAAGAGGATAAACTTTTAAATGAGAAGTATATATTAATTTGTGATTCCATAGGATTCAACCTAGGTTATCATTGATCTATTTCATAACATATATTCTTATGGGATATTTTTTCCCTTAATAATGGTTTGTACCATTCTCTTGAATTTAGCAAAGCATATCCCCCGGGAGTGTCAAACCAAGCATGATGAAAACCCCATTTTCGTGCACCAGTTTCCGTTCGAGTTTATCTCAAAGTGGTGTTTTCCGGTTTCACCCCAAGATACATTTATTATAGATGCAACACTATCTATTTGTATTAATACAGGGATTTATATTCTCTATAAACCACTTAATCTATATTTACAGATATATAGGGGTGTTTTATTATACTTGGCCTCATGCATAATGTTGATACTATAGTTCCATATTTCTAATCTCTTAAAATAACTAGAACATCCTATAATACCAACTATATAAACCATATCCTTTAATATTTAACATCGAAATATTTTAAGCATAATTATACATCAGATTAAAAGACATGGATCGTATACTCTTGTATCTGGGAAGGATAGGTACATAAAACAGAAAACATGGGAAAAATAAAAGTACGTCATTATTTAATCATTAAATAAATATTCATACATCTATTGTGCTCTAACATCATCATAGGGTACCCAGGAGAACACATGAACAAAGGGATGAGTTATATATCCCTGTAAGGGAATAATGTTAAGAACAAAGCATTAGCACATGTGATAGAAGGCATGACATGATGATATAAAAAGGAATTTACAATATCAAATAAAAACATATAAACATGGAATGATATAAACCTGGAGTCATAATAATGTTGTAAAAACATAAAACATGACTTTATCATGATTCAAGGATAACAACCATGACTATTACACATTATATCACAAGCCATGGAAAACTGTCAAGTCTAATGCACATGGTAGCACAAGCCAACGCTAACCACAAATACCATATCACATAACATCTAATGAGACTAATATTTACCCAAATGCATCAGGTCTCTATATGGTAATACTGATAATAAATTTTCCTGAATATTTTATCCACATAAAGAATTATACATAATTAATCATAAATAAATATAAGGGTTACCCATAGAAATAATTTGGTACCATAATAATGCCATAAAGCATACATCATGGGAATATCATAAAACTATCTATGAAATAAAGGAACTAATATATACATGGTAATTAATAATGAAAAATATTAATGTATAATGGTATGCTATTTTAAGTTGATGTGATAACATGTAAGAAAATTATTTCATAAATTTTAGTATTACATCTTTTTTGCGTGGTTTCAAGGAAAATACTACATAGCCTTTAAAATAGAAAACTGAAAAATATATTATATAAAACCAGAAGTGAACCAAGAATGTTTTCCCAATAAAAATTATGATTTTATAAATAAAATGGTGGATTAAAAAATAAGATAGAGTATAGTTAAAATTAGGTAAGTATTCGGGGTGTTCCCTCAAAATAGGTATGCTTATCGAGATGTATTTAGGAGGGAATCACATAAAAAAATATCACCAAAAGATAATAATGAATGGGTTTTGATAAATACATCAAGTAAATGTAAACACAAATTATAAGATGAAAATAAATAAGATATGATAACATAAGTTTTTGATAAATAAAGATAAGGCAACCTGAAAAAACAAAGGAGTTTCAGGTGGAATCATATACAGATTGTTGGAATGGTATCAGGTGTACTTAAGAGAGATTAATGAGATAGAAAAGTGGTTCTAATCTAATATAAATCATTACTAAAGTATGGGTAGGTTATAAATCGAACCCCATCATTAGGTATTACATATAAAAGGTCTTAACAAATAGGATAATCTTGAATAAAAGTGAAATAGAGAGGATCCATTACCTTAAGTGTGATGGTGTTACCCACATGAAAATAATAACTAGAATAATCAAATTATTTTAGTTAATTAATTATTAATGAAACTATACTATATTTAAATGATTTAGTATTACCCTGTTATGTTCATCACTGTCCTTTTTGATGGGTTATTTGCTTGAATTTCATTGTTTGGGTCTTTTTGTTTTCTTGGTTTTTACGAATAATTTAATTATTTTAAAGAGCATAAAATCATGTAACATGAGGATGGTTGTCTAAAATTGGAATTTTATTTTATTATGGAACATCCATTTTTTTATGGTTATAAATCAAATTTTGTGACTTTTAGTGATTTTGAATCATTTTATAAAACATTAATGATAAACACATGGATTAATTCAGTGATTTTTCTCATAATTAACTTGTTTTGTATTATTATTTTACATAATGTGTGAAAACGTATTCCAGAACATAAAATAAGATAATATATATATTTAATAGTCTAGTTCAACAATAAAATGGTTTCCTGACCATAATAGAAGATGGTAAAAGAAATTGATAAACTGTCGTCCTTGAATGTGATAAATTAACACATCTAAAACCGTGTTTTCATTTTTTAGGTATAAATGGAGGGAAAGGGGTTATGCCTATGAATTATCCCATTATAAAAACAACATTACAATAAATATATGGTACTTTAGTTTTTATACAATTTGGATGATTAGTGGTTAGGAATGAAAAGAGTGCAAAAGAAAATGTAAATAAAATGAATGAAAAGAAAAGTGGAATTTACATCTTGATTAAATCTTCCTTGAGAGCCTCTTAAGGGGAGAGGATTTGGTCTTTTGAGGAGACCAAAAGATAGTGGTTATGGGTTAGGATATTAGGGAGAGATTTGGGTAGAATTTAGGGAATGTACAAGGCATGAGTGGAGTGTAAAGAATAGGGGATTGTGGGTGGTTTTTTAAGCGGAGGGGAGGATGGTTTTCTTAATATTTAAATCCATAGTTTATTATTTTCCATCATGACTAGAAATAATAATGATTCCATGACAAAAAATAATAACAAGATCCTGTTAATTCTTACTATGATTTCTTACATCATCCATGATTCTAGAAATATACCATTATTCTTATAATGTATATATATGGTAACTCACAGTATTTCACTATTCATAAAAAATTCAAGTATTTTAGAAAAATCCCAAAAAATTCACCCTTAAAATTTTTCAATGTTTAGAATCAAAAATTGAACTCAATTATTAAACATAACTTCATAATATGATTAATTTAATTTTTAATTAAAATTATTATTTACCTGAAAAATACATATTAGAAAACTATAACTGATTTTATAATGTTTCACAAAATTACATTGGGTATTATAAAATAATCATAAAACCAAAAAACATAAAATCAATAATTTATAAATGCATTTTAGGGAAAAAAATTCATTTAAATTAATTAATTAATTATAATTAATTATTTATGACTTACAAAAATACCAATACTTTTACTATAATCATATTATCACTTATAATACTCTTGAATTATATTTATACATTCCTGGGTGATGTTGATATTATTTTGAAAAATTATCCATTCATAAGGGTCGTAATTCTATTCCTAATGGTAGGTTACTACTCACCAGAAATTATGTTTTTCAATCAAACACCAAAATAAACCGTGAACGCAACCGTATATGTTAGATTTTTTAAATTCAAAACACAAAAGTGTGTATATTATTTTTTATGGTCACATAGTACTTAGTAGTTAACTGTGTGGTGATTTCATGTCATTATCTAACATAATTATAAGAAGCTGATTTTATTTGATAAAAAATTAGGTCATTACATAAACCTATATTTTGTGTCCCTACAACTATGCAACATAGTGAGAGATGTGGGTTGACATAACTTTGGTCTCACAAGTAATTGGGACACTTTACCAACAAAGATGCGTTATTTTGATGTGACCTAAAACTATTCGGGTGAGTCAGTGCCACCAAAATATGATAGTATCTTCATGTGATGAATGAGTTTCTTAGAGTTTTTTTAGGGAAGATGCATGGGCTACGAGGCATCATTGATGGATACTTTTGGAATAGTTGGATACTCCTCTTCATAGGTTGAGATTTGAGACGGATATCCCCTAACAATTTCGGTTGGGAATTATTGAATGAGAATATACTTATATCCTTCTTATGTACCCAATCATTTAGTTTTTCTACTCTCCATCATATAGAGTTGATGACGTTCAGGGTATGTCATGTTCCTTCCATGTCTATCTTCTCATGGTTAGATTGGTATACACTCTAGGCATACATTGTCAAGACTCATTAGGTAGTTCATTTGTTCAGTATGTTTAGTCCCTTGTGCTTAGATGAGATTACATTCACAGTTTTTAAGGATAAGATGTATTCTTTCTCTATACCCTCTCTATAAATCATTCTCTTAGTATTTTATCTTTTACATCTCCCCCTTCATCACGTTCAAGGAATTATACTGGGTATGTATATAAAGTCCATGTAAAGGCCTTTCCATCACATATTGTGTATTTTGAGAATGATAGATAGAATGACATTGACTTCAGAAGAGATTAGGGATACTAGGTTCTTGAACTTCATATGGTGGTCATATCTTACGATTCAGGAGATGGGCTCTCTTGGTGTCTAGTTTTCTAGTTTGATTAGGTAGTGACATATTTTTGTTGGGGCATATATTTGTTTCCTTTAGAATTCAATTTACTCTTCTGTACTCTTTTGACTTGTAGTGTTTCATGCATACATTTTTAACATTATAGTAGTGTTGAATCTGTTCTCCATTCACTCTGCAATTTTTTATTGATTTCCATATGTGAGTGTGTATAGTTTCTTAGGAAATGACCTCTGTGACTTAGTTGTGCCTTAATTTCTTTCCGCAACCCCTGGCCTATAGAGGCCATCTTGGGTTAGTTATTGCTCAAGCCCCAACAAGGGTAAGGTATTTACATAGATTATAATAGGTTGTGATGAAAAATTATGTTTATAAAGGTTAGTATTTCATATAATGATATGAAATATACTCCTAAGACAAAAACTAATTTTTGTGGGATATATGACCTGTCAAGTAAACCGCTTGATATTGAACACACTATGACTTTTATATGATTACCCTTACATATATAAATTAATTTTTGAATTAATATTATTTTTAATTTCACAATGTATAGTGGGGTCGTATATTGTGGTTAAATTAATTTTAATTGAGTTTTAGGAAACACAATTAGGTTTTATAAATGAGTTTTATTATTTTCTCAGAAATTAGTATGGATGGAAATTCACAATGTGTCGTATCTGATTTGATATAATGTGAGGATAATGATAACACTCTAATTTTGATTTCGAATATATCAAAAATATTTTTAGATGCGGTTTTACAAATTTATTATTCGATATGATATTAGGTGAAATTGAACAATGTATATCAGGATTTAGTGAAAGTGTGATATTAATTGTGATATTCTTTAATGCCAATAAATATATGTTGTTTGATACATATCACATGTGATAATATGAGAATTTTTAAGTGTATAAAATTTTTGAAACCAATGAATATTTTATTTTTTGATGTATTGTATACCATAATTCTCGATATGAGTTATTATACTACTATACGATAAAATATTGTATTATATGATATGTACATATCAAGATTATAATGATGTATATGAACAATATCCTAGGATTTCGTTAGGCACACGATAATTAAATGTTAAAACTAAAAAAATCATCCATCGTATTCATCATTAATCATATGCATTTTATAAGATAAAACATATTAGATATCAAATGTATTTTAATTTAGATGTGGGTTAAAAATGATATGTCCAACAGGTCGTTAACTCGAATGTTATGACTCTTTGATAAAATGATATAAGTCTCATGAATTTTCCCTATGTACAATATAATGTAGGGAAATTACATGAAAATATTTTCCTTGTTTCTTCTATAAATTCTTCTCAAAATATTTTCTTCTATTTCACCCATTACTTCTAGATATACTAGAATGTTATGGTTTGTCAGACAGTACCACCCAAATAATGGATTATATTGGTTGACCTATGGATAAATCATGAATGAGGGATCTCTTTGGTCGATTGGTAATAATCATTATCTATATAGTGTCTGATGAAAATATATTTATCCAACAACGGTGTAAGGGAAAAACTTTTTTCTTTATTTTATTTTAGTTTATAGTATTGGGATCTTATCATATGGTTTACATAATATATATTTTTTAATAAATATTTATTATTTTAACTTAATAAATTATAACAAATGTTATTAGAATGTATTATCTCTAAAATTGGCCTGAATTTCATATTGTAGTTCTTGAAAGGGTTATTGTATCCCTATAGTTCTCTACTAAAATTAACTACAATTTTTATCCACAAAATTATTATCAATTCTAAGAGAAAAATCCATAATGTATTCAATGTGTTTCATTATTAGATTTTTTATTTTAGTGGATTGTGGAAAAGAATCATTAATTTCTGAAATTATACAATATAAATTTCTATAATTTTTTATTCAAATAACCCTTTTTGAGGATATATCTATAAATAATTCTTAGTCTCCTATATATTAGACTAAAATTTTAAAATCTTATATATTCATGACAAATATTTTTCAAGAGAGGATTAAGAAATTGAAAATTACTCCAAAATTAATGGGCACCAATTAGTGATTCAAAAATCGTATTATCTCTATACTAGATAATATTTCGAGTTTAAAATTTGTGATCATGTTACCATTCATTTATCTCCATGATTATTCAACTGAAAGATGGGTAAACAAGAAAATATTACTCTTATATTTTTAAAGACTTTTGAAAACTGGAAAGATTAAATGAGACTGATTATCGGCTTTATTTATCATCACAGTTCAGTATCATGCATGATATATTACATGTTTCTTAACAGAAGAAATATATACCAGACACAAAGTATGTAATATAATAAAATGATATCGAGCATTAGGATAATACATTCTATTTGGAGGATCCCACTTTTATTATTGATTATATCGAAATGGAATATTGCAGTATGGTGAGTTTTATAGTTTATTTTTTATGGAAGAATATAATATTTATGATGAATAATTAGAATACAATTATAAAAGGATGCTTCAATGTAAGAACGTATTTCCTTATAAAAGTGGGGGAAGATTATAATTGATTAAAAACATGATATTATGATGTTTTTACTGACCCTTATTATTATGATTATATATTAAAAATTAAATTAAATAATTCAGTTCCTTTTTTGTTATAATTTTAAATTTGATGAGAGGTAGTAGATTTACGAAGATAATGGATTAATGAAGAAATTTTCAAAAGTGTTTTAATAGAATCAGGTACTCATTGGACTTTTATCTTCTACTCAATGATAATTGAATGGCTATATAAGTTTTTTTATGTTTTACCTAGAATCATGGGGACCAATGCCATGTTCTTTCTATACTTTAGAAGGGTTTTGTGAATGGGAGTGTAGAATTATCCATTTACATCAAAATTTAACAACAAAAATATTTTACACTCATTATTTTAACTCATTTGTAATTATGGATGACTACCATGAATCTACCCTTCCCCATTATTCAATTACATATTTATCTATCCACAAAACATTGATGGCTCACTTATAAGAGGTTATAGAAGCTCATATTTTTCAATTAATATATATATTTTTCCTTTATTCTCCTATAACATTTTTCTTCATCATAGAAAAAGATCATTAATTTTTTTATTAATGATGGGTATTGGGTAATCCATTTATTATTTATATTTCTTCCAGGATTTATCAAAGATCATTTTACGTTTAACAATGGTATACAAGTTTTTTTCATTCTATATGTCTTCTTCATTTAGTTAAGTGATTAAATTCAAAAAAAAATACATTATTTTATGTGGGTTCAAACCATTATATTATTTATGAATATCCTCATATACACCCTAAAAGAATATGATAAATTTATTTATATAATTTCTACTAATTTATTTCATACATTAAAAGGTTTGGAATTGATATGATATGGGTTTGAGTGAATATAATTAAAAATAAATTGTTCCTCCAAATAATTTTATAAATAAATAATATTATTAAACATTATACTTTATTTTGAGTTATTCTAATTCATTTTTTTTATCTTTTTATTAATTATATTATTTATATATGTCAACTAATTATTGTTTTACGAATTTATATTCCAATAGATTTGGTTACGTTATAGAATTTTTTTAAAAATAATAATAATAATAATTTTTTAGATGAATCCATAATGGAATTCATTATAGATAAATATCGTAAAAATGTATATACAAGAGTATGTTAGGGAATGATAAATTGTGTGCGTATTTTTGTGAATTTATTATTATTTATAACTATAAATTTACGATTCATGATTATGTTAGGTTTGGTAGATAATTTTTATATAAAACATGAGTAGGTAATCTAAATTTTGATTAATGGGTTTTTGAAGTCAAAATGGATCTATGTTTAATGACTAATTATTTCATTTCCCATACATGAAAAATGAAATGTTATTATTTTCACCCAACTTAGTAACCATGGTCTCCTTTAATAATTAATGATATTAATACACTAACAATGTTTACAAGAGTTCCCATGGAATATGGGATATGCTTAAATTTGGTAAACTAGGTTAAGATCTTCCATTACCATAGAAAATAATTATAATTTATATACTTGTTTAAGGTCTACGATATTACATGTCAGTGGTTATTTTATTACAATATAGTATTTTAGTACAACTATAGATGCATTAGTTTATGATAGGTAGGTAGGGTTGGTGTACTGAACACCTTTTGGGTATGTTATACTCACACTACTCTCATATCCCAATTTTAGGTCCATGTATACCCTTTGTTGTGATTAGGTGAGGTTAAATCACTAGGTATGAATATTTCATTGATTCTAGAGTGATGGTTCAACCTATATAAATTTAAATATTTTGATGGTCTTTTCCAGAGTGATCATTGTGTCAAATCCTCAGTCATTATTTAACGAATATTTCAATTATATAAACTCCTCTTTTTTCAACATAGAGGTTATCAGGTTTACATTTTCAAATAATATTTAATTATTAATTGTTTATATATATATATGTATAATATAAATTTTTTGATGAATATTTATATTATTATATAAAATAATAGAATAAATTTATTTTCTTGGTACATCCATTGATTAATGCGTTGTGCATGAAGAAAAACTATATCATGGAATGATTACCCAAAATAGGAGCAGGAATCTTATTTATTATTTTAAGATAGAAAACCATATCTCACTTATGTATTATTCATACCATGTTATTTTCACTATCCTCTAGGAATTGGGATGCACACATGAGGTTTTGTAGAAACGTGATATGATACTCTTCGGCTACCCGTGTTACAATAATTAGCAAATCACTATTTTCTTCCACTAATTACTTTTATACCATAAGATCCATATTTACAAATTCATTGAATGTGAGAAAATAATATATGATCATTTGATTGGTTCTAAAAATTTATCCCATACTAATATAAGAAATCCTTAGAATTTTCATCACCTCTTATATTTGGATAAAAAAAGATTTGGTCCATTAATTTAGAGGCATAATCACGAATGTACATTTTTCCTTAGTTATCATCCCTAATAACATGACGTATATCACTTCATAGATATGATAGAAAAACATATAGAATAATATAGCCTAAAATTCATTCCATAGTAAAAAAATTGTCATTTATTATAGATTAAGATATCCCACTAGTATCAGGATGATACACTAAGCATAAAATAAAAAAGAACCAAATTATTCCCTTTTAATTTATCACATAATTAAAATATCATATTATTCCCTTATAATAAATCGTTATATATATGATTCATATAATATTATTTAATGGTAAGAGTATACTAAACATGAAAATATTGAAATAAATTAGATACCACTGCTTCATCCTATGTTTTTATATATTCTATATTTTAAATGACATTGCGGAAAATATTAGCCTTATTTTTCTCTATTGGATTCTTAGGAAAATACACTAGTGAGACATTCTTAGATATCCATTATATATGATGGTCTTCAAATTTATCCTACATAACTACTTCTATAATGACTAATAAAATTCTTTCTCTGGTTCAATGATTATAAAATGATTGACACATTAATTAATTTTGAAACTCCATATTTTCAAAAAATAACCTCACCCTAAATCACAACCAAAGAATAAGAAAAATGTTGTAATTAAAATAAAACAAATTTCACTATGTCATAAATTTCACTTTATATATTTCAACTCAATTAACTATTGTTAGTATAAAAATAAAAAAATTATTGATTAGTTTATTAATTACTGAGGAATTTAAATCAAATTGAATCACTGATAATTTACAAATACACAAATAGAAACATCATGTACCTTCATGCCAAAATGATTCATGAATAATTCACTATCCACTCTCAAATGAGTGAGGTTAGTATCATTAAATATTACTCATAAACAAAAAAAATATAATATCCGACTTCCAATGTAACATGGACTTTGAAAATGGGGTACTTGACTGGTCACACACATAAAAATTCCTCACTAAATCATGAATTCTAATCCGTAATATACAACTTCTCAAATATCAACACATAAATAAAAAATACACCATGATAATATATTTTGTTATCCTACCCATATAGGAATATTTTATTGACTTACATTACGAAATTTCCTCAACTGATATCCTTAATCACTTGACGATGGAGACTAAAACTACGGTTATACATATTTCACCTGGGGAATGACTTAATTTACAAAGACACCTTTCATCTATAATATATATTTTCTAGAAATAAAAATTTAAAATATACCCATTTTACATCATTTTAAGAAAATTATCCATAACAATATTATTAAGTAATTATATCCCCTTTATATATCACCATATATAAGAATAAATAGAATTTATAGCAAGTGAAAATCAATTCAGACACTATGTTTTTTTAATGAAAACCATTAAAACACATAACTAGTTAATGTTGTTGAACATATTCATTCAATCACATTATGTATACATTTACAGTTAAAAATACAGTTATTATAAAAGTATAATTAAAACCAAAATTTATATAATATCAATTAATTACATTAAAATAATTAACTAAAATACACACATTCATTACCTTATTTTTATAATAGTCAATTATACATTAACACATTAAAAAATTAAAAAATCTAAATTTTATCCAGAAAATTATTTTCATTAAATAATTAATTTAAATGTAAATAAATTTCAACTTTATTTCTTCACTCTCCCCATTAATCCATTCTTTACAAAATATAATTCCACATTTTAACCACAAAACCAATTCATATTGTATTTACAATACATTACAATCTATGAGAAATATTATAAATCATAAACATAATTTATCAGGCCACTTTACAGTTGTAAGAACAAAATATTTTAGAATATATTTTATTTATACAATTTTAAAATCTATTAAATGTGGTATACAAAAAAATTAAATGAAACATACAAATATATATAATAGAAATATTAATATTTAAATTTGATATTTAGAAACTATTAATTGGTTTCGTGGGTAAAAATAAAAATAACCATATTATGAATATATATTATGAATGTGTTGGATTATTAAAATTATTATTCAAAAATAAATTGATTATAAATTTTACATAAATTAAGATAAAATATTTTGATGGAAAATGATATATTTTTCATAAAATATTTTTATTTCTGTAATGTATTTTTATAATAATTAAAAATAATAATCACCATTAAAAATTAATTATAATGAAATAAACATATTATAAGTCTAATTTTTGTAATTATTTTAATTTAATTATTTATATAAGTAAAAAATTATAATAATGTCATTTTGAGCTTTAAAAAATAACATTTATTAAAACATTGTGGATTATTTCATTTTATGGGTAAATATTATGATTCATTTCTCCCACTTTTAGAAATTTTATTTGAAAAAATGGAAATAATTTATTCCATAATAATATTAAAATATTTTTAATATAATTTGTTAATATTTTTCTAGAATGTTATATTTTTTGGTGAATAGTGAAAAATACTAATTTTGAAAAAACTGTAATTTATTTACTTTTATTCAATTTAATTTCCCTCATACATGTGGATAATGGTATGTTTTATATTAAAATATGTTTTATTTCACTAAGCATTATCCAATTAATTTTATTAAACTCTTTCATATAACTTATCTTCTTATGGTCATATTTATTCTTAAAATTGTAATTTTTCTGAAAAATTGTTTTCACTACATTTCTCCTGCTTGTATTAAAAATAAATCACCAAAATTAATAATTTAATCTAGAAAAATAAAATTCATATTTAAATTATGGATGTATAAATTTTATAATTATGTTCTGTTCATTTTTTGTCACAATGAATAGTAACTTTGGAGAAACTTTATCGCCCTAGTAAAGGGTAAAATTTTCTAATCATTGTTAAAAATATTGTATATGTTAAAAAAATCATTAAAACATATATATTTATTTCACTATATATTTTTAACATAATTGAGATCATACTACCATTTATGATACGTCTTTTTGTTACAAATTTTGTTGACCACAAGCATTATATAATTTTATGGTAAGAATAGTTACAAAATGTCACACTCTATCACTTATTTATTTTTTCATGATATGTAAATTTAGTATCAGTTACAATTATTTTTTGTAATGATTTTATATGTAATAGTATTACCAAATTTAAAAAAAACAATAACTGAAAATATCCCTAAAATTTATGAATGTTGAATAGTTGTTATAAATCATTTAAATACGGTCTGGTTAATGACCAATTCATTAATGTTTGTATCATAAAAAGGGAATATATATATATTTAAAGTATAGGATGATTAATATGAGGATATTATCAGATTATTGAATAACATTATGGTTTAATATATCTAAGGATGATCATATTTTTAAACTCATAGATACCCTTTCGATTTTTTATATAATGAGAATTTAATATCATTAATGATATTTTGGGATTTTTTTTATGGGAACCCAAAATTTTTGATTTTTATTTTTTTTAAATAAAAAAATCATCTGGAGATGAATGATTTAACATTTAATATACATAATATTAAAGTTATTGAATACCATTATGGAATATATGATATTTTTTATTGAGGTAATTATGATTAATTATGATAAAAGGGTTATTACAATTTGGGAACATTATTTTATAAAATAAATTAATATGGGATTGAAAATTTAAATGATTACTAAATGAATAATTTGGTTGTGTTCTCAATATTTTTAAAATTATGTGATTAAATTAATTTTATAAAATAATTTTATTTTAGAAAAAATTTATTAATTTACATTTAGAATAATACGTGAATTTATTAGGTATTTATGGGTGATTAGTGTTTTTTTAGAGATAAATTATTTGATTATCTCATAAGAATATGAGAGAAAATATCTTTGGTTTATTCTAAATATTGATTTTAATATTTTTATGATATTTATGTACAATTATTTTTGTAAATTCTAATATTCTACATTGGTAGTTATTATAATGGGGTTTTACTTTAATGTAATATTTCATCAAACGATAGTTGTTTCACATTTGATATTATCATATCTTATGATAACCATTTTTTATTTTTTAATGGATATAAATAAGATAAATAACTTGATTTCTATTTATGGATATTTCCATCACATGAATGCGAATTTTAGTTGAATATGCATGAAAATATCATCATGTATATTTATTTCAAGTAGTGACAGATGTGAGAGAAATTGAAACTCCACAAACCAATACCAAAGGAATAAACTATACTTGCAGAATGGAATGAAAATATGTGTGTTTATTTTATCATAATCCTTATCTTTATAAATAAATAATTCCCCATCTCACGTAATAGGAAGATAAATCTATCATGTTTCATCAATCAACTATTAAGGTATTCTTTTAGAAACACTTTAAAAATTATTGTATCATAACGGTAAGTTCATGATTTAATAAATATTTAAGAAAAAATATAATTCATATTATTAATAGGTAAATTAATGTAATTTTTAAAAGTAAACGTTATCAATGTTGATTAAAAGATAATTTTTGCTGCTTGTGTCTATTTTATTCCACACCTTCCATTTGATTTTGAAAATTTTTTATACCATTTCTGTCAAACACAAACAAAACTTGTGATGTAAAAATTTCATAAGGGTGGTGGAATATAACACCCCAAGATTTTAGAATTGATTTTATATAAATAATATCATGTTCAATAGCATTTGGTACACACAATAGTTATTTTAAATGAAATAATATATTCTATAAAACATTTTAATTTAAATTAAACCATTATAACCAGTCCATTTGTTTGGAAGGTATGAAAAGAAATAAAAATATTATAAAAATATATTACGTAATTATTTCATCAATAAAATGAAAAATCATTCATACATTTTCTCAGAATTGGTCATAAAAATATATTTTTCATAAAACTATTTTTCTATGATAAATGTATTTTTATCTAAAAAGATTAAATTAATCATCATAGATAAATTATTATAATAAAAGTAGTATATTATATTTTATGTTAAATGAATTAACATTCATTAAATTATGTTTATTAGTCAATGAATAGGAATATAGTCATTTTATACTTCAAAAATACATTTTCTCCAAAAATGGGATTTGTTGATATTATTGTGTGTATAATAGGATTAACAATTACAAAATTTAAAAAATTTATTTAATAAAAAGAAAATTATTTTTCCAATAATAGTTTAACAATAATATCATAAATAAAAATTGACTTTTTTAGGAGATTGATTTTTTGGTAATTAGTGAAAGATATCGATTTTTCCAAAATTGAAATTTTTTTAAGTTTAATTAACAAAATTTCATGGTTCCTTCAGTTTGATTTTTGTTTTTTATAGGAACATAATTTAAATTTTACAAAAATTCATTCCATTAATTCCATTAAATTATTATTTTACATTATTTTGGTATAATATCATTCTTATGCATAAGATGACCATTATTTTAGGAAAAACTAGTTGTGTTTCTTGAATATATATGAAAATAAATTTTTCCAATATAAAAATTGAATATTAAAAATTTTATTTTATATTTCTAATAAGATTTTTGAAATTATGTAATATAGTTCCTTGAATTTTTAATAATAATGAATAATATCCTTGGTAAATTTTTATCATCTTAGTAAATGGTAAAATGTGTCAAAAACAAATGTTTTATACTAATAAATTTGGTCATAAATTATTTTTACAAAAATTCATTGATAGAATATAATTAATATTTTTATAATTAAATTATTAATTACATTATATACCATATTTATTTTTGTCTTATTCACTTGGCATACCCTGTTTATTTTTTATACTAAGGGATTCATTTAACATATATAATAATTGATTCATACTGTTTATTATATAGGATTTAATGATAGACAAATCTTATAAAAAAATCTCTTCAATTGTATGTGATTGAATAATAATTTTTGTTTATGTATAGGATGATATAAATAGTTTTCACTATATATTTCTTTTTCATGAGCATATTTGAAAGGTAATAGATATATTATGAAAAATATGATCTAATACACTTAAAGATAATAGATAGGTTGGTGAAATATGGTTGATTATTAGTGACCCCAAATTACCAATGGTAAATGATGAAATATTTCAATAACATAGTATAAACGACCCCTTTTACCTTCTATGAGTTTAATAAATCAAGAAAAGATATATTTTGGTCTCTCAAATTCTGATCTAGTCTTAAAGAAGGTAAACATATTTTGGATCCTCCCTTCGCTAGGGGTTACTTATTAAGATTAATTTCCAGGACTAATTTTTATAATATTATATGTGGATTGTTTTTATTACCCTCTTTCTATGTGGTGACACTACATAAAGATTAGGTTATAAAAATAATGTAGGGGTTGGGTAGTGGCTTCCTAATGAGAATGTTTTACTTACAACCTACACATGTCCTTTTCTGAAGTGTGTATAAAATGTTGTGTACATGATCCAGTGACTGAAAAATTCCCTAACAATGAGAGTTTTTATTTTCTATTGTGAGGATCCTTTTTGGATATTTTTTTGAGATTTTATGGTCGATTTAGAAGTGTCCATTATGGGTTTTCCTTAGACTTTCTCTAATGTTTACCCCACATTTAGAACATCATATTTTGAAAACATTGTTTATTTGTTTCCATTTTACATGATAATATGTATTTTTTGGTTTATGTTTTATTTTATATGTTTTAATAAATTTTCAATATTATATATATTGGTTGATTCATGCTCATATAGTTCCATTTGTGACTAAAATGGTTTTATATTCCAGATAATTTTACTGATTAATGGTTTATAAATTCAATAATACTAAATAATTTAATGTTCACATGCAATATGGGTGAAAAATTTAATTATATCTATTATAATTTTCCCCCACATATATATTATTCACCCCTTATACCTTATGTTATCCTATGGGTATGATGATGTGTTCCTGAGGTGTTATGAAAAAATGATTTGATATTGTTCATATATCTGGGACATACTCAACATAATGTATAAATATATCCCACTAAGGGCCATGGTATTGAAAAGTGTAAAAAGATAACATCATTAGAACATAAAATTTATCCTATAAATATTTGTATATAATATAAATACGGTTAAAATTTATGTGACCATGGATAGTAAATGATTTATCTTTTATGAGTAATTGTCTTTATTACATCTCAACCTCAATCACAATGTATATATTCTATACTGATGGTGCCATGTGACATTTGGAGATCCTAATCATATATCATAGGCTATCGACAAGTAGAGAGGGTCTATAGTGGTGTTTTGGGGAGACTATAACCTTGGTATCATAGTTCACAATAACAACAATCCAATCAAGCATCAAAGACATCAAAGTATATAAAATTAATAAATAAAATGATTAATAAGAAACAAATAAAAATCCTTCATATAAGAATACAATATCGATCATGTACTAGGCTAAAAATATATTTTGAATAAAAAAAGAATGATATTACAAGTGATACTTAGCTCCCAACTGCATGTCTCAACCCCTCCCAGTCCCCAGACTCCATGAAATCATTCAGAGTCATGAAAAACCTAATACAATACCTAAACCATTACTAAAATCATTTTATAGTTTTCTTGGGTACCTAAGTGAAATGGGTTTTTGAGTATGGAGTTTGTATAAAAAATATTAGGTAACCACCACATAACTCATACATAGAAATAATTTAGTGATATGTGCACGAGACATGCTCTAAATAAATTAATATTTTTTGATTATAAAAAAATAATCATGCATCAATCAACATGTACCTGAAAAAAATTGAAAACACTAGCTTAATACAGGGTCAATGTCTCTCTAAGGAATTCATGATGGTCATTTTAACCCTAAAAATGACACGGGGGTCATTCATGATTGAATATATTGATAATGAACAATGGGTTAAACTCACCTCGGTATATATGATAATATCCATTGGAATTATATATCCTATAATAAAAACCGTAGGAATTCTCCATCCATGTATTGAATGGTTTGGGATAATTAATCCCCAATAATGCAGGAGACTAAACCATTCCTTCAAAAGACCCTACATGCCCTTATAGCTAGAATGTCAAAGAACATATCCTCTTCTAATAAAATTTATAACTTCGTCTCAAATATATGAAAGACCCACTAGTAGTGTCATATAATCTATATAATTTAAGGATTATTATTATTAGAGACCACCATACTGGAGGAGTTCTCCATTTATAATCAAATATTTTCCTTATAGAATTTTTGGGATGAATCACATCACAACCTTTATGATGATGCATGCCATCTCATGATTGGTTAGTGTAAATACATATCATATCCAAGGGTGTACATCTACCTAACCCATCAAAGAAACCCTAACCAAACCCATAGTATCATGACCAATCTCACTCTAGGAATGCATATATAGAATAATGATTAGATTTTATGAATGCACCAGGAACATCACTACCCATACCTAAAGAATCATATTTTTAGGAACTTATGGAGTACCTTAAGCCAAAATATATCAAAGGAACCCAATATTGGATTTTATAGGTCATCAAATAACATAATCACCCTACTCAGGGTTTAAAATCCATGTTACACCCTTTGTAACATTTTACTAGAAAGAAGACCCCACAGGTCACACTAGGTAATGAAATACTGACAAATCTATATAGAGTTGGATAAAGTCCCAACTCAAGAACAAAGGGAACTCTAGTTTGTATCAAAATCTTGACCCCTAGACAACCGGTCCATGATCTATTCACCGGGGGTTACTATAAAGACCCAATCATAATATACATAGATATTACTTCATTTTGATGAATATTCAGTATCTCTCTAAAAAAATCCCAAGTACCATAAAGGTTATGATAAATTGGACAATAGATAAATAATATTATTTAGGGACAATCATCATCATTTAAAAAATCATTATTTATATTTGTTACCCTTCAATAGTCATTGTGAATAATTCCATCCAGAAAAAACACATAAAATGGTGAGATCATATTCTCAGAATGGGTAAACATGGGAGATATCACTCATAAGAAATAAAGATAATAATAAGTGAATGATAATATGATAATTTTCGTTATATTAATATATGCAGTCGTAACTAGAAAATCTAAGATCATAAACTGTAAAATAATCTCATACCCAAATTTATGATCAATAATCCTATCATATTTCTAATTAGCTTCCATTATTCATAACATAGGGGTATGAAATCATAAGAATAGAAAATCATAATATTGATAAAATTGAAATCTTCCATCATGTCCACACAAAATATTGTGAGAACAAAAATAAACAATTTAAATACACCCTTGAAAATGTGAACAATGTTATTAAAACTCATTTTAATATATAATTTTGTGAGAGAAACTCAAAAGAAATCCTACTCCCGCATCAAAACATGGAAACAATATTTTCTATCATATCCATTATTATCATATTACCAAATTAGTTTTATGTTCATAATGCACCAAAACATAATATATCCATAATGCATTCATACGTATTACCTATGATCACTAAAACACAAATCATTTCATCATTGGTTAATCGATGGAAAAGGTGATGTGTTTTAATGGGAATTCATAATCATTATAAATGACCATCGAGATAAATAATGTGGACGTTATCATTGGATGGAATATCTAGAGAACCATAAGTAAAAATAAAAGATGTTTTCCAATATGAAAATGGATTTTAAAATTCCATGATAATAATTTATGACGGAAAATAATTTTATTTTTTAAATGACATTCTTGAAATAAAAAAAAGTTCCCAAATAATATGTATACCATTTCCATGGAATATAACCCTAAAAAATGTAGTATAGGCGTTAAAACAATGAGAAGTCGTGAATTTGGGATGTTCTATTCATGTAGTAATCATTAAAGTAAATAATATTTTAAGACATTTCGTAAAAACTGCGTTGTTTGGAAAATGATAATAAAAGTTCTTTTAAAAAATTTTATAAAATACTAAACATTAGGAATAAAATAGAAAATAATTGTAAAATTGTAAAAATATTAGTTAATATATTTTAATAATAATATAGATACTAGAAAAAAATTTCTAGGATAAATAAGAAATAATGTTTACTTTTTCATAAAAACTTTTTTTTGGGGATTTTTAAGTAACAAAGAGAATAAAATCATAATATTACCTAAAAATTAAATGAATAAATCGGGGACAAGTAAAAATTTATGGTATTAAATTGTAATTACCATTTAATTCCCTTAATATAATTTAAAGAATAAATAATCTTTATTTAAATTGGATTGAATCAAAATTCTATTACCACAAGTACCACCTTTCATCAAATGCATTCAAACCTCATCTTCATTGAGAAATATTGTAAAGACCCGATGCCTGACGTACATTGAAATTACATTACATTTGCGGAATACTTAGTACATAACAAAAACACACACACGGATCGTAATAGTTTAGTGTCTTTGGAAACTCGGAGTATAATATTCTAATCCTGGTGAAAGATCTCCAATATCTCCCATAAAGATCTTCCCTTTTTTTCCCTAAAACCATTCTTTTTATCCTGGGGAAATGAAAACATAAAAGGGTGAGCTCAAATGCTCAGTAAGGGTAAACAAAAGAAATATAAATCTCATCGTTTACACAAGCACATAACTTTTGGAAATCTTAACCTGCAATAGAGATCATAATTTCATAACATAGGATAAATCATGGTAGTGAAATTTAATCACAATAATCAGAACATAAAATATTAAACTTTGTGGAATACACACATAATCATAGAGAATCATTTCTTGTTAGTAAAGACTCATTGTCAAGACTATCTTAGTGGACAAAGTCCCTTTCTGAACCGAGTCACCCTCGTTTCAGTCCCGTTTCACTGAACCGGTATAACCTACCATTCCAGCCATGTCTATCTCATGAGATATAAAATATTTACCCAATTCATTGGAGAGAGATATAGGTCCCACCCATCTCATAATGATACCATTCTTATGTGTGCCACAAAATCATAAACCATACATCATTGCATAACCCATGTAATAAAAATGGGAATCTTAAACATAATGACATCATAAAACAATTCATATACGATAAAGGAATTCATAAAATTAATTCCATCACAACATAATCAAATCAATGTAATAATAGAGATAGAAATAGTACCCTTTATTATCTTAGATGGAAAATAATTTTGATAAAACACTTGAACTTCATTCTTGAGGAAAATATCCTTTTTACTTCAAAACACTTTTCTTTTCTTAACATGTCATACAATTTTAAACTAAAAGAAGTTGATTAAGAATAAACATGAAAACTTGTAAATGAAGCTTCTTGGAAATAATGTTTTAAAAATCCATTCATGCCGTATAAGTTAAAAAAACATTCTTCGTACTTTTGTCGGAAAAGTCAAAAAGTACCTCGTACGAAAAACGACAAAAGATTCCTTTCATATCTTTTACTAAAAACACACCGAAGGGTAATATTGGATATAAACTATTGTATAAGGATATACATATTGAGGAAACATGGATGTGGATGACAAAATAGACCCCAGTAAATACCAAAGTATAAACCATCTCGGATAAAAATAAGATTGTGATATTTCCCTTACCTTAGGTCCGATTTGCTTTGTACGTGTCCGAAGATCCTGTATAATGGTTTAAATAATGTTATTGACTTATTCCAGAATCATACATATTGATATGATATCATATATGGTCATATTCTTAGCTTCTTGTTGGTAATATTTCATTGTTACTTGTTACTCGGGTCTTTATTGCCTTTAGTTCTTATACGTGTTTTGCCGAATAAATTCTTATTCTTCTTTTAAAGTTATAGATACCTTATATCCAGAATGGTATTAGTGTAACATATATCATATTTATTCATTCAATTCATTTATATAATTACTATGTAATGATGATCATGTAGAACGAGTCGCATCACATCGTGGAGACGGTATTCCGTACGTACGCACGAGTGATGATATCGTTCCTATGATCGTGGAATTGTATTTGAGTATATATATATTATTTCAGTATCAATATTACATTATAATAATCATAAATAGTTACTAATTACACCATTATACCCATCCTTGTAAGGTGATGGTGGAAAATAGATTACACCACGGCGTGAAGACGGTATTCCGTACGTACGCCCGCGCGGTGATTTCATTTTTCCATAGGATGGATAGAAGGTGAATTAGGGTTGTTTCATATTTATAATAACATATCAGTATGTAATTAATACTGATGTTATTACTTTATAATGAAACAACTAAAGAAGAAGAAGTTGAAGAAGAAAGAAATTGAAAAGATCGGTAATTGATATTACCTCTTCTTTGGAACGCCTCTTTGAATCATCCACTTAGGGAACTAAGATTGGTCTTTGAAGAAGACCAGGACCTCTAGGATTATTCTAGGGAAGTGGAGTGGAGAAAATGTCAGGGTTTGGCTGAGCTTGAGTGCTCAAATTGGTGTGAGGAGGAGGGGGAGGAGGTGCCCTTTTATAAGGGAGGAGAGGGGCACCTTAGGAATATCTCAAAATATTATTTTATATTAAAGTCAAAATCGGTTTATAATGGTTCAAAAGGGTCTTATTTCGAAGCTAAAGTGGGGATGGGTCGAAATACTATCAACCAATAGGATTTAGACAAGTTTAGGTTATTATTTTAACCTTATCAATTAGATTTAACTCTAAGTTAAATAATTTAACTTTTACTGTGTCTTTTTTTCCTTACACTATATGGTTAATACACTTAATATAACATGCCAAACGAACCCCAAATTGTTTATTATTAATATATATATCCTTATCTAAGTCATTTGGCCGAAACATAGATTTTTAAGAATAAAATAACAATTAATAATATAATATTAGATTTAAAAACTATTTTGTGTCAATTTTGACACTATTTGATATATGATTTTTGTGAAAGTCATAACCGAATTATATGTTCGAACCAAGTTGATTAAATCAACACTAATATATCCTATTAACCATGAAAATTAGTGGAATTCATAAAAAGTCTTAAATTACATTTATGTTGGTATTTATAATATCAATTATGTCAATATTTCATTAATAAGATAATTATTGCATCATCTTTGTGTCATAAATTAATTAAATTATTTGATGTCTAAAAATTACAAATAAAATATCATTATGTATGAAATATTTTTAGCTTTCTAATGAATATTTAAAATCGAATTTATCTTTTTTACAACCCTATATTAAAAATCTTTTAGTAAATAAATGTTGATTTTAACTCTTTTAACTCTTCTTTGAATTAAATAATAATAATTGTCCTAATCTAATCCAAGTGGACCTAAATGGTCATATTATATTCATAAGGTTGTTTTTGGTCGAATTAAACTTATCCAATAGAATTATGAAATGTGTTAGGGTAATAGTAATATCATATTTACCCTTAGTTACCCTATTTACTATTAACCGCGGTAAAAAAAGTAAAAAGTTACTATTCACCAAAAAATTATTTTTATCTCATTGAACCACATTTTACTTACTGATATCAACCGTGTCTTTCAGATTTTCGAAATTCCATTCACCGAAGCGGTAAAATTAAGTTTTATGCAAAATTCAGTTTTTAACCTACCACATAGTGGTTTCACTATTCATCAAAAATTGAAGTTTTTCAGAAAAATGCCAAAATTCCACCCTAAGCTATAATTGATATTCCGAATTCAAAAATGATTTCTATTTTACAAAATTCCCAACATATAAGTTGCATTAATTAATTTTATAATTAATTTCCGTTGTCACAACAAAAGGCATGTTTTTAAGAGATAATAACTATCAAAAGATTGACACTTGTTTATAACTGGTTTAAATGTGAAATTACATCCAATGACCAACATTGTATTAAATTGTAAAAATATATTCTAAATATACTTTAAAACCACTCAAATTAATAATTTATCACTATTAATTATTTCGATTGAAAAAGTTGTTTTTAATTAAAATTTAGTAATTTTCACTATTCATCAAAATATGAAAGTTATCCGAAAAGTACCAAAATTTGACCTTAGGCTAAATTCGATACTCCGAATCCATAAATGAAGTCCATTTTGAAAAATAAAATTTACAAAATTTCAAAAAGTGGTTATTACTATTTATAACGGCTATTTTTAATAATATTTTAATAGCATATCGTTGTTTAGTGAAACTTGGTGTTGCGTACAACACACGCTATCGTGGAAGGTCGCGATTGCGTGTAATTCAACCAAGGTCAGAGATGTGTGTTGTGAAAGCTCCTTTTGGTGTAGCTTATAACACAAGACATTAATGAAATTAAAAATAATATTTTTCATAAAATCTCGGGGTGTTACATTCTACACCCCTTAAAATGACTTTCGCCCTCGAAATTCATCGGGGTTATAAATGGTTTACTATTCGAAAGCTTGTTTAATCGAAACCCACATCGTAAATAGGAATACCAAAACCAATTTTTAAAAACAAAAGTATGAAACGTAGCGGTTACCCAAATAAACTAATCACTAGGTTTCCACCTAGGTGAAAATATGGATATGGAAGAGAAATCTAACCATCATGTTCTGATGGAGAGTGGTAGAGAACATGGCTATGGAAAAGCCAAAAATCACAAATCCATAAATTTGTGACGATCTAAGGTACCATCTGATTAATCAGATATAAGAGCACTAGGACAACATTATTGGTTTTCAAGATCGTTTCCCTAAAGTTGAAGAATTTGAATTAGAATAAATACTTACTTTATTTTGGTACAATCTCACTGTTGTTTGTGCCTTGAACAATTTCCACTTTATCTCTTAAATAAATGAAGTTGAATTTGTTATTCGTGAAGTGTTAGAAGATCATGTGATAGAATGACGGGTCATTCCATATGTCTCAAACAAAAGGTTAGCAAAAGTTATTAAATATACATAAGTCATTATATAGTGAGATTAATCATATATGGTTCCTAAAATGGACTTATAATTCATATATCATACTTCTAAATATAATAAAACTAGTTTCTACTAAACAGGGACTTCCTGTAGGCCAGTGGTAGGCGATAAAGGCCAGTCGCATTTCGGTTGTGGGTTCGATTCCCACAACCTTGTCCGACGCGATGGGCTGTCGCCCGTTCTGCAAGTTGTCCTTTTTCTAAAACTACATTACTATAACATCCCATCAATAATATCGAAAATCTTCTATCCTTAAACAATACTAACATATGTCCAACGTAATCCATTCTAATCTTTAGGCTTATCCATAATACTACAGTCCACTCTCATAATATAGTGAAAACGATTACCAGATATTTAATACTGTCGTTAATCCCCATATATCATAAGATATGTCTTGTTTGTCACATTCCAAACATTAAAAGGCCTTAATCATGTATTCTCTTGAATACCCATTGAACCTTAGTGAAAACATGAATGCAGTTAAATGTTAACTCTTTCCACATACCAAAATCCAAAAATTCTATATACTCAAACCATGATATAACCTTCTCCTTATATCAGTCATGAGCTCATGAATACAATCAAACACCTCATTAACTTATTATTCCTTCATTATGCGCATATCATCTAAATTCCAAAAATATCTGAATAACCTTTCATGGATAGTGGTACTTTCATAACTCAAGGAAAGACAACAGTGTAACAATCCTTAGATGTCTCTTTATTCCATAGTACCATGAGATTTCTTATACAACATTACACATGATAAACATGTAATCATTCCACTACATTCTTAAACCATTGACCGAGCTTCAACAATTCTTTCATCTCACATATCATTTGTAGTCTCTTCATCATCATCAACATAAATACTTCCCATACGACCATACTGATTATCTTCATGAGACTTTACCTTAGGGAATTGGTTTGCATAATGCCCGTACATTCCACATTTAAAACATTTAACCATTGTTGATGTCTTAGCAATACCATTATCCTCATCCATGGTGTTAACTGAACCTTTTCCTTTGCACTTACTTGCTTTGTGTCATTCTTTTACAAACCTAAAGTATCTTCTAGTTCCTTTGAAACATTCTCCTTGATGCCTCTTCCCACATGATTTACATAGGGGAAATTGAACTTTCTTTCCTCTATGATCATCATGAAACTCCATCTTTCTCTTATTAGCCGAGTTAGGAAACTTTCCAAATTTTACTTTATTGATCATACTAAGAGATTGCTGATTCGGCATAATAATGATGTTTAGACTTCCAAATCCCATTTCATTTGGTTGCTCATGAAGAATATCATTCCATTGTCCATCATATCCTCCATTATCGTGCATCATCTTGTTTCTAGCCATTTTCTAAAACCCAAAAAGAATAGTGTGAGAGGAAAAAATCATGCTAGGGAAAACAACATAATAAAGGTGGAGTATCCTCAATATCTAACATCTTAGGTTAAATTCTATGATCGTTACCGTAGTTCTAGGACTATATCCTATACGTATACTTATCCTTAGGGACATCCCTAGACATACCTTATAAATATCTCTAGGGATCTCACTAAAGTTCTCTCATCCTAGTTTCCAAAGGTTGACTAAACCTTTCCTTTGATACCAACTGTAAAGACCCGATGCCTGACGTACATTGTCATTACATTAAATTTGCGGAATACTTAGTACATAACAAAAACACACTCACAAGGATCGTAATAGTTTAGTGTCTTTGGAAACTCGGAGTATAATCTTCCAATCCTGGTGAAAGATCTCCAATATCTCCCATAAAGATATTCCATTTTTTTACCTAAAACCTTTCTTTATATCCTGGGGAAATGAAAACATAAAAGGGTGAGCTCAAATGCTCAGTAAGGTTAAACAAAAGAAATATAAATCTCATCGTATACACAAGCACATAACTTTTGGAAATCTTAACCTGCAAAAGAGATCATAATTTCATAACATAGGATAAATCATGGTAGTGAAATGTAATCACAATAATCATAACATAAAACATTAAACATTGTGTCATACACACATAATCATAGAGAATCATTTCTTGTTAGTCAAGACTCATTTTCAAGACTATCTTAGTGGACAAAGTCACTTTCTGAACCGAGTCACCCTCGTTTCAGTCCTGTTTCACTGAACCGGTATAACCTACCATTCCAGCCATGTCTATCTCATGAGATATAAAATCTTTACCCAATTCATTGGAGGGATATATAGGTCCCACCCATCTCATAATGATACCATTCTTATGTGTGCCACAAAATCATAAACCATACATCATTGCATAACCCATGAAATAAAAATGGGAATCTTAAACATCATGACATCATAAAACAATTTAAATACGATAAAGGAATTCATAAAATTAATTCCATCACAACATAATCAAATCAATGTAATAATAGGGATAGAAACAGAACCCTTTATTATCTTAGATGGAAAATAATTTTGATAAAACACTTGAACTTCATTCTTGAGGAAAATATCATTTTTACTTCAAAACACTTTTATTTTCGTAACATGTCATACAATTTTAAACTAAAAGAAGTTGATTAAAAATAAACATGAAAAATTGTAAATTAAGCTTCTTGGAAATAATGTTTTAAAAATCCATTCACGCCATATAAGTTAAAAAAACATTCTTCGTACTTTTGTCAGAAAAGTCAAAAAATACCTCGTACGAAAAACGACAAAAGATTCCTTTCATATCTTTTACTAAAAACACACCGAAGGGTAAAATTGGATATAAAATATTGTATAAGGATATACATATTGAGGAAACATGGATGTGGATGATAAAATAGACCCCAGTAAATACCAAAGTATAAACAATCTCGGATAAAAATGAGATTGTGATATTTCCCTTACCTTAGGTCCGATTTGCTTTGTACGTGTCCGAAGATCCTGTATAATGGTTTAAATAATGTTATTGACTTATTCCAGAATTATACATATTTATATGATATCATATATGGTCATATTCTTAGCTTCTTGTTAGTAAAATTTCATTGTTACTTGTTACTAGGGTCTTTATTGCCTTTTGTTCTTATGCGTGTTTTTTCGAATAAATTCTTATTCTTCTTTTAAAGTTATAGATACCTTATATCCAGAATGGTATTAGTGTAACATATATCATATTTATTCATTCAATTCATTTATATAATTACTATGTAATGATGATCATGCAGAACGAGTCGCATCACATAGTGGAGACGGTATTCCGTACGTACGCACGAGTGATGATATCATTCCTATGATCGTGGAATTGTATTTGAGTATATATATATTGTTTCAGTATAAATATTACATTATAATAATCATAAATAGTTACTCATTACACCATTATACCCATCCTTGTAAGGTGATGGTGGAAAATAGATTACACCACGGCGTGAAGACGGTATTCCGTACGTACGCACGCGCGATGATTTCATTTTTCCATAGGATGGATAGATGGTGAATTAGGGTTGTTTCATATTTATAATAACATATCAGTATGTAAGTAATACTTATGTTATTACTTTATAATGAAACAACTAAAGAAGAAGAAGTTGAAGAAGAAATAAATTGAAAAGATCGGTAATTGATATTACCTCTTCTTTGGAACGCCTCTTTGAATCCTCCACTTAGGGAACTAAGATTGGTCTTTGGAGAAGACCAGGACCTCTAGGATTATTCTAGGGAAGTGGAGTGGAGAAAATGGCAGGGGTTGGCCAGGCTTGAGTGCTCAAATTGGTGTGAGGAGGAGGGGGAGGAGGTGCCCTTTTATAAAGGAGGAGAGGGGCACCTTAGGAATATCTCAAAATATTATTTTATATTAAAGTCAAAATCGGTTTATAATGGTTCCAATGGGTCTTATTTCGAAGCTAAAGTGGGTATGGGTCGAAATCCTATCAACCAATAGGATTTAGACAAGTTTAGGTTATTATTTTAACCTTATCAATTAGATTTAACTCTAAGTTAAATAATTTAACTTTTACCGTGTCTTTTTGTTTTCTTACACTATATGGTTAATACACTAACTATAACATGCCAAAAGAACCCCAAATTGTTTATTATTAATATATATATCCTTATCTAAGTCATTTGTCCGAACCTTATATTTTTAAGAATAAAATAACAATTAATAATATAATATTAGATTTAAAAACTATTTTGTGTCAATTTTGACACTATTTGATATATGATTTTTTTGAAAGTCATAACAGAATTATATGTTCGAACCAAGTTGATTAAATCAACACTAATATATCATATTAACCAAGAAAATTAGTGGAATTCATAAACAGTCTTAAATTACATTTATGTTGGTATTTATAATATCAATTATGTCAATATTTCATTAATAAGATAATTACTGCATCATCTTTGTGTCATAAATAAATTAAATAATTTGATGTCTAAAAATTAAAAATAAAATACCATTATGTAGGAAATATTTTTATATTTCTAATGAATATTTAAAATCTAATTTATCTTATGTAAAACCCTATATTAAAAATATTTTAGTAAATAAATGTTGATTTTAACTCTTTTAACTCTTCTTTGAATTAAATAATAATAAATGTCCTAATCTAATCCAAGTGGACCTAAATGGTCATATTATATTCATAAGGTTGTTTTTGGTCGAATTACACTTATCCAATAGAATTAGGAAATGTGTTAGGGTAATAGTAATATCATATTTACCCTTAGTTACCCTATTTACTATTAACCGCGGTAAAAAAAGTAAAAAGTTACTATTCACAAAAAAATTATTTTTATCTCATTGAACCACATTTTACTTAATAATATCAACAGTGTCTTTCGAATTTTCTAAATTCCATTCACAGAAGCGGTAAAAGTACGTTTTATGCAAAATTCAGTTTTTAACCTACCACTTAGTGGTTTCACTATTCATCAAAAATTGATGTTTTTCAGAAAAATGCCAAAATTTCACCCTAAGCTATAATTGATATTCTGAATTAAAAAATGATTTCTATTTTACAAAATTCCCAACATATTAGTTGCATTAATTAATTTTATAATTAATTTCCGTTGTCACACCAAAAGGCGTGTTTTTAAGAGATAATAACTATCAAAAGATTGACACTTGTTTATAACTGGTTTAAATGTGAAATTACATCCAATGACCAACATTGTATTAAATTGTAAAAATATTTTCTAAATATACTTTAAAACCACTCAAATTAATAATTTATCACTATTAATTATTTCTATTGAAAAAGTTGTTTTTAATTAAAATTTAGTAAATTTCACTATTCATCAAAATATGAAAGTTATCCGAAAAGTACCAAAATTTCACCTTAGGCTAAATTCGATACTCCAAATCCATAAATGAAGTCTATTTTGAAAAATAAAATTTACAAAATTTCAAAAAGTGGTTATTACTATTCATAACGGCTAGTTTTAATAATATTTTAACAGCATATCGTTGTTTAGTGAAACTTGGTGTTGCGTACAACACACGCTATCGTGGAAGGTCGCGATTGCGTGTAATTCAAGCAAGGTCAGAGATGTGTGTTGTGAAAGCTCCTTTTGGTGTAGCTTATAACACAAGAAATTAATGAAATTAAAAAAAATATTTTTCATAAAATCTCGGGGTGTTACATTCTACCCCCCTTAAAATGAATTTCGCCCTCGAAATTCGTCGGGGTTATAAATGGTTTACTATTCGAATGTTTGTTTAATCGAAACCCACATCGTAAATAGGAATACCAAAACCAATTTTTAAAAACAAAAGTATGAAACGTAGCGGTTACCCAAATAAACTAATCACTGGGTTTCCACCTAGGTGAAAATATGGATATGCAAGAGAAATCTAACCATCATGTTCTGATGGAGAGTGGTAGAGAACATGGCTATGGAAAAGCCAAAAATCACAAATCCACAAATTTGTGACGATCTAACATACCATCTGATTAATCAGATATAAGAGCACTAGGACAACATTTTTGGTTTTCAAGATCGTTTCCCTAAAGTTGAAGAATTTGAATTAGAATAAATACTTACTTTATTTTGGTACAATCTCACTGTTTTTTGCGCCTTGAACAATTTCCACTTCATCTCTTAAATAAATGAAGTTGAATTTGTTATTCGTGAAGTGTTAGTAGATCATGTGATAGAATGACGGGTCATTCCATATGGCTCAAACAAAAGGGTAGCAAAAGTTATTAAATATACAAAAGTCATTCTATAGTGATATTAATCATATATGGTTCCTAAAATTGACTTATACTTCATATATCATACTGCTTAATATAATAAAACTAGTTTCTACTAAACAGGGACTTCCTGTAGGCCAGTGGTAGGCGATAAAGGCCAATCGCACTTCGGTTGTGGGTTCGATTCCCACAACCTTGTCCGACGCGATGGGCTGTCGCCCGTTCTGCAGGTTGTCCTTTTTCTAAAACTACATTACTATAACATCCCATCAATAATATCGAAAATCTTCTATCCTTAAACAATACTAACATATGTCAAACGTAATCCATTCTAATCTTTAGGCTTATCCATAATACTACAGTCCACTCTCGTAATATAGTGAAAACGATTACCAGAGATTTAATACTGTCGTTAATCCCCATATATCATAAGATATGTCTTGTTGGTCACATTCCAAACATTCAAAGGCCTTAATCATGTATTCTATTGAATACCCATTAAACCTTAGTGAAAACATGAATGCAGTTAAAAGTTAACTCTTTCGACATACCAAAATCCAAAAATTCTATATACTCAAACCATGATATAGCCTTATCCTTATATCAGTCATGAGCTCATGAATACAATCAAACACCTCATTATCTTATTATTCCTTCATTATGCGCATATCATCTAAATTCCAAAAATATCTGAATAACCTTTCATGGATAGTGGTACTTTCATAACTCAAGGAAAGACAACAGTGTAACAATCCTTAGATGTCTCTTTATTCCATAGTACCATGAGATTTCTTATATAACATTACACATGATAAACATGTAATCATTCCACTACATTCTTAAACCAATGACCGAGCTTCAACAATTCTTTCATCTCACATATCATTTGTAGTCTCTTCATCATCATCAACATAAATACTTCCCATACGACCATACTGATTATCTTCCTGAGACTTTCCCTTAGGGCATTGGTTTGCATAATGCCCGTACATTCCACATTTAAAACATTTAACCATTGTTGATGTCATAGCAATACCATTATCCTCATCCATGGTGTTAACTGAACCTTTTCCTTTGCACTTACTTGCTTTGTGTCCTTCTTTTCCAAACCCAAAGCATCTTTCAGTTCCTTTGAAACATTCTCCTTGATGCCTCTTCCCACATGATTTACATAGGGGAAATTGAACTTTCTTTCCTCTATGATCATCATGAAACTCCATCTTTCTCTTATTAGCCGAGTTAGGAAACTTACCAAATTTTACTTTATTGATCATATTATGAGATTGCTGATTCGGCATAATAATGATGTTTAGACTTCCAAATCCCATTTCATTTGGTTGCTCATGAAGAATATCATTCCATTGTCCATCATATCCTCCATTATCGTGAATCATCTTGTTTCTAGCCATTTTGTAAAACCCAAAAAGAATAGTGTGAGAGGCAAAAATTATGCTAGGGAAAACAACATAATAAAGGTGGAGTATCCTCAATATCTAACATCTTAGGTTAAATTCTATGATCGTTACCGTAGTTCTAGGACTGTATCCTATACGTATACTTATCCTTAGGGTCATCCCAAGACATACCTTATAAATATCTCTAGGGATCTCACTAAAGTTCTCGCATCCTAGTTTCCAAAGGTTGACTAAACCTTTCCTTTGATACCAACTGTAAAGACCCGATTCCTGACATACATTGACATTACATTACATTTGCGGAATACTTAGTACATAACAAAAATACACACAGAAGGATCGTAATAGTTTAGTGTCTTTGGAAACTCGGAGTATAATCTTCTAATCCTGGTGAAAGATCTCCAATATCTCCCAAAAAGTTATTCCCTTTTTTTTTACCTAAAACCTTTCTTTATATCCTGGGGAAATGAAAACATAAAAGGGTGAGATCAAATGCTCAGTAAGGGTAAACAAAAGAAATATAAATCTCATCGTATACACAAGCACATAACTTTTGGAAATCTTAACCTGCAAAAGAGATCATAATTTCATAACATAGGATAAATCATGGCAGTGAAATGTAATCAAAATAATCATAACATAAAACATTAAACTTTGTGTCATACACACATAATCATAGAGAATCATTTCTTGTTAGTCAAGACTCATTGTCAAGACTATCTTAGTGGACAAAGTCCCTTTCTGAACCGAGTCACCCTCATTTCAGTCCTGTTTCACTGAACCGGTATAACCTACCATTCCAGCCATCCCTATCTCATGAGATATAAAATCTTTACCCAATGCATTGGAGGGATATATAGGTCCCACCCATCTCATAATGATACCATTCTTATGTGTGCCACAAAATAATAAACCATACATCATTGCATAACCCATGTAATAAAAATGGGAATCTTAAACATCATGACATCATTAAACAATTCATATACGATAAAGGAATTCATAAAATTAATTCCATCACAACATAATCAAATCAATGTAATAATAGGGATAGAAACAGAACCCTTTATTATCTTAGATGGAAAATAATTTTGATAAAACACTTGAACTTCATTCTTGAGGAAAATATCCTTTTTAATTCAAAAAACTTTTCTTTTTGTAACATGTCATACAATTTTAAACTAAAAGAAGTTGATTAAAAATAAACATGAAAAATTTTAAATGAAGCTTCTTGGAAATAATGTTTTAAATATCCATTCATGCCGTATAAGTTAAAAAAAACATTCTTCGTACTTTTGTCGGAAAAGTCAAAAAGTACCTCATACGAAAAACGACAAAAGATTCCTTTCATATCTTTTACTAAAAACACACCGAAGGGTAAAATTGGATATAAACTATTGTATAAGGATATAAATATTGAAGAAACATGGATGTGGATGATAAAATACACCCCAGTAAATACCAAAGTATAAACAATCTCGGATAAAAATGAGATTGTGATATTTCCCTTACCTTACGTCTGATTTGCTTTGTACGTGTCCGAAGATCCTGTATAATGGTTTAAATAATGTTATTGACTTATTACAGAATCATAAATATTTATATGATATCATATATGGTCATATTCTTAGCTTCTTGTTAATAATATTTCATTGTTACTTGTTACTCGGGTCTTTATTGCCTTTTGTTCTTATGCGTGTTTTTTCGAATAAATTCTTATTCTTATTTTAAGGTTATAGATACCTTATATCCAGAATGGTATTAGTGTAACATATATCATATTTATTCATTCAATTCATTTATATAATTACTATGTAATGATGATCATGTAGAACGAGTCGCATCACATCGTGGAGACGATATTCCGTACGTACGCACGAGTGATGATATCGTTCCTATGATCGTGGAATTGTATTTGAGTATATATATATTATTTCAGTATCAATATTACATTATAATAATCATAAATAGTTACTCATTACACCATTATACCCATCCTTGTAAGGTGATGGTGGAAAATAGATTACACCACGGCGTGGAGACGGTATTTCGTACGTACGCACGCGCGGTGATTTCATTTTTCCATAGGATGGATAGAAGGTGAATTAGGGTTGTTTCATATTTATAATAACATATCAGTATGTAAGTAATACATATGTTATTACTTTATAATGAAACAACTAAAGATGAAGAAGTTGAAGAAGAAAGAAATTGAAAAGATCGGTAATGGATATTACCTCTTCTTTGGAACGCCTCTTTGAATCCTCCACATAGGGAACTAAGATTGGTCTTTGAAGAAGACCAGGACCTCTAGGATTATTCTAGGGAAATGGAGTGGAGAAAATTTCAGGGGTTGTCCGAGCTTGAGTGCACCAATTGGTGTGAGGAGGAGGGGGAGGAGGTGCCCTTTTATAAGGGAGGAGAGGGGCACCTTAGGAATATCTCAAAATATTATTTTATATTAAAGTCAAAATCGGTTTATAATGGTTCCAAAGGGTCTTATTTCGAAGCTAAATTGGGGATGGATCGAAATCCTATCAACCAATAGGATTTAGACATGTTTAGGTTATTATTTTAACCTTATCAATTTGATTTAACTCTAAGTTAAATAATTTAACTTTTACCGTGTCTTTTTGTTTTCTTACACTATATGGTTAATACACTTACTATAACATGCCAAAAGAACCCCAAATTGTTTATTATTAATATATATATAATTATCTAAGTCATTTGGCCGAACCTTAGATTTTTAGGAATAAAATAACAATCAATAATATAATATTAGATTTAAAAACTATTTTGTGTCAATTTTGACACTATTTGATATATGATTTTTGTGAAAGTCATAACAGAATTATATTTTCGAACCAAGTTGATTAAATCAACACTAATATATCATAGTAACCTATAAAATTAGTGTAATTCATAAAAAGTCTTAAATTACATTTATTTTGGTATTTATAATATCAATTATGTCAATATTTCATTAATAAGATAATTACTGCATCATCTTTGTGTCATAAATAAATTAAATTATTTGATGTCTAAAAATTACAAATAAAATACCATTATTTAGGAAATCGTTTTATCTTTCTAATTAATTTTTACAATAGAATTTATCTTATGTAAAACCCTATATTAAAAATCTTTTAGTAAATAAACTTTGATTTTAACTCTTTTAACTCTTCTTTGAATTTAATAATTATAAATGTCCTAATCTAATTCAAGTGGACCTAAATGGTCATATTATATTCATAAGGTTGTTTTTGGTCGAATTACACTTATACAATAGAATTAGGACTTGTGTTAGGGTAACAGTAATATCATATTTACCCTTAATTACCCTATTTACTATTAACCGCGGTAAAAAAAGTAAAAAGTTACTATTCACCAAAAAAATATTTTTATCTCATTGAACCACATTTTACTTACTGATATCAACCGTGTCTGTCGGATTTTCGAAATTCCATTCACAGAAGCGGTAAAATTGTGTTTTATGCAAAATTCAGTTTTTAACCTACCACTTAGTGGTTTCACTATTCATAAAAAATTTAAGTTTTTCAGAAAAATGCCAAAATTTCACCCTAAGATATAATTGATATTACAAATTCAAAATTGATTTCTATTTTACAAAATTCCCAACATATAAGCTTCATTAATTAATTTTATAATTAATTTCCGCTGTCACAACAAAAGGCGTGTTTTTAAGAGATAATAACTATCAAAAGATTGACACTTGTTTATAACTGGTTTAAATGTGAAATTACATCCAATGAACAACATTGTATTAAATTGTAAAAATATATTCTAAATATACTTTAAAACCACTCAAATTAATAATTTATCACTATTAATTATTTCGATTGAAAAAGTTGTTTTTAATTAAAATTTAGTAATTTTCACTATTCATCAAAATATGAAAGTTATCCGAAGAGTACCAAAATTTCACCTTAGGCTAAATTCGATACTCCGATCCATAAATGAAGTCCATTTTGAAAAATAAAATTTACAAAATTTCATAAAGTGGTTATTACTATTCATAACGGCTAGTTTTAATAATATTTTAATAGCATATCGTTGTTTAGTGAAACTTGGTGTTGCGTACAACACACGCTATCGTGGAAGGTCGCGATTGTGTGTAATTCAAGCAAGGTCAAAGATGTGTGTTGTGAAAGCTCCTTTTGGTGTAGCATATAACACAAGACATTAATGAAATTAAAAAGAATATTTTTCATAAAATCTCGGGGTGTTACAAATATTCTTTGTATTAAAGATCAACCCTTGAAAGTATTGTATATGATAGAAAAATGATATCTACTGTTTCATTAAAGACGATATAATGGTATTAGGTTAGACCTTGGCTGATATAGAAGGCTCATGAGGTAGATAGAGGAGAGGAGAAGGGGAATTCTTTTCAAATGGAGGGAGATGACACACATGGAATTCTTTTAAAGATTAAAATATAATAATTTCCACCTCATGGAAAATATATCAAAAATAATCTTACTATAGGGGTAGATTATATAGAAGATAAATATTTTCATCCAATATGATATAGAAAACATTAAATTGAAATATCACCTAATATCTTAGTTTAACCCCCTCCCCCATGTTTACGCATTTTATCCTTAACAGAGGTTAATGAAATTCAGTGAATTTCTTATTAATTATGATTAAAAATGATGTTGAAAATAATAAATAATATTAATTATTCATATTCCAAATATTTAATCCATTTTAAAATATAAAATTTTGTTAAATGGATGAAATACATTTTAAAAAGTGCTCAATACACAACAAAAACTATTTTTAGAAAAACAAATTATGCATAAAATTATGGTTACATTGATTTCATTCCTTGTAAAAACTGTTATATTAATGTAAATATATTTTATTGAATATATAACCTATATATTTTATTAATTAAATTCATCAATATAGTTTAATTGAATTTATATAGATAAAATAACACTATGTCAATAAAAAAATTGAGGAGAAAAACATTTTATGTCCAAAAATAATATTATTCCAAATGAATGTATAATAATGATTACTATATAATTAATTAGATGTTCTAAAAGAATTTAGAACCATCCTATAATCAATAATATTTAATTTTCCCCTTTCCTGTGATAAAAACCTTTTAATTATTTTATACTAAGAGTAATTTTAAATCATCTCTTTCCCTTACATATTAGGTTATCATGGTATATAAATTTAGTGTAAGTTACCACATTTATTCTAAAAGGGTATAATTAGTAATATTCTCTCATAACTATCAAAAACTATAAACCAAAAAGATCAAAAAATTTAATAATTTGAATCCCTTTCTATAAATATTTTAGTTGGTTTCTTAATTATGGACATGTTTTTATAACTATAACATCCTAGTACCGACCCATTTCCTTGGGAAAGGATAGGGTAACACTAACCTTGGGTGAATCCCTTGGACATTAATTACTTGTAATAAATTGTAAGGGAAACCCCAAATCATGGGGGACATTTTTTCATTACATGTACAACAACCTAAAAATTATATATCCATGAATATATATATATATATATATATAATGTATAATTAAAAATAGAACAAAACACCAAGACAGTATGTAAATTAACAATAATTATAGTTGTAGTAGAAAAATGTATAAATATTTGACTACAATACCATGATTTAACATAAGTGAGATGACCCAGGTAAAAAATACACATATATTAAAACGTTTTATATTAAAACATTGAATATTAAGCTATAATTCATGCCTCAGATCCATAAAGAATTAATATATTTGGAGAATAGATACATAATCAAATTATTTAACGAAATATCATCAACATATTAGATAATTTCATTCCCTCATAGTAACCTTCATAGACATATCATAAATTAAATATTTATTTATAACATGAGGAAAAAAATGAATGGGTGATATTAGATCCACAGGAATTTTCCCATAATGACAATGGGCTAGATGAAACAATGATGTCACACATATAACCAAGGTGAACCTTCCTTTTCGAGAGCCTACCTAATTAGAACTCCATAGTTAAGCATGATTAGATTAGAGTAGTGGTCAGTATTGATGAGCATTTGGGATGTTTCTTATGGTGTGTGTGAGTGAGGAAAAAGCACACTTTAATGGACATGTGTTGACATATGGGGTCAATCACTAGTTAGATGTCCCATTCAGGCACGTGGGTGGGCCCCAGGGTGGAGACCACATGTCTACGGGGAAATCAATGGTACCTGCTAGGCTAGGACCCGACGACCATGTTATAATGAGGGGCCACTGCTGTCAGTTGGGACCAATTTTTAGATTTGGTTTCGAAGGTGGTATCCAGCCTTTCGTGGGATACACTGCCTGAGTTCAGATGTTGGGCCCACAACGATGACGTTGGGATATAAAGGGGGGATGGTTTAACATCCCATAATGATAAAGGGTTAAATTACTAAATGATATGACTCATTTCTATAAGGTTAACCTTTATTTTTTAGACCATACCTAATTAGAACTCCATAGCTAAGTGTGCTTGACTTGGAAAAGTGATCTGGATTCGTGAACTTCTGGGAAGTTCCTTAGGGTTTTTTGTGTGTGAGGACAATATACAGTGGAACAGAAATGTGTTGGCCTATGGATAAAGTAATTATTTAGATAACCCGTTTAGGGACTTGGGTGGGCCCTAGGGTGGAGACCACATGTCTACAGGGAAACTGGGGTACCTGCCAGGCCAGGACCTAGTGGCCATATTCAGGAATGGTGTTTGTGCTGTTAGCAGGCCCCAGTAATGACACTCATAGTAAAGGTGTACCTGGTATATAGCAATTGATGATCATTTTAAGTATAATATAAACATAACAACATGAAATAATGATAACAACCTTTGTTTTTTATACCAAATTAATCGTAGTCATAAATCACGAGCCAGGGAATAATGTTTTATCAATTCAAAAATTGTGAGTCATATGAGTGAGGAATCATCATTAATCATTCATGACATATGATATCATGTCATAATCATAATAAAATATCCTAATAATCATCTTATAAATATAATAATATAAAATAATAACATTATTAGAGGCTCACTTCTAAAATAATCATCACATATAGGCAACGCCTCATAATGTATTACATGCACACCCCAAACACTCTTTATCCCTAAAATATGTTCACTCCACATTCTATTCAAATAATATAATGGTATATAAATCATTACACAATTAATTATTGGGATATTTAATTTCATTTCCACTTATTAGAGAATGAAAACCTTCCATATGTGTTCAATACGATCATAGAATCATTCATCATTCAGTCATATCCCAACCCATGAATGATAAATGATTTTCACAGTGATTTTATGATAAAATAAACATAATCTATCATGTTATATATTATGCATGGCATTATTAGTTCAAATCCCCAATGGTTCAAAATATACATCACTGGATATTAAAATAGATGGAAAACACATTTTAATGAACATTCAAACCATTATTCTAAAACATGTGAAAAATATTCGTTTACATTGTTAATATTTCAAATTAAAATTTATAGAATATAGATAAAGTTGAAATCTATTAAAATAACCAAGAAATCATATATAGTAATATTCAATGAAAATAATAATTATCAAATTTGAAGAAGAAGTTCAATCAAAAAGAAATAAAAATATACTTTTATCATATTTTTGTTGTAAAAAGTCATAATCAACATTATTAGAAACATTATCAAAATTCATTTTATACATTGAAATGAAATTAATTTATTTATTAAATTAAATTACAAAATTAAAAAATTATAAAAAATAATATTCCTAAAACAATTTAAATCAAAATTACATGGACGAAAACGTTTATTGACCAAAGAACTAATAATTTTGGACATTATAAAAATATTCTATTGACCATTTTGCTATACAATCACTATATAATGAATGTAAAATCTGAAAAACTATAGATAAAAATATTATTGGAAAATATATGGGGTTTAATAGTAAATATCATATAATTCTCCCAAAGGAGATACAAGAATATACAATCATGATTAAATATAATATTTACATATTAACCCTTTCCTTAGGTTTTATAATTCTTTTAATAAACAATCAAGTTATTTTATCATTAAATTAGTATTATTATACATCCATATGAGGATAATATTTATAATTATATTACAATATATCATTCAATTAAAATTTTTAATTACCTATTAATGTATAATCATTCTTTAAAATAATCATTCAAGTGTTTACAGATCTTTTTACCATGCATGTATGGTTTTGATTCTTGAATAATGGTAATGGGTTAATAATATCAATAATATTTGGATTTTTTAAATTATAAAATTTATTCATTATATAAAATTTTATAATAATTAATATATGTTCATGTTTAATAATCAAGTACAATGATTTCTGGAGATTGTAGTTTGTACGTACACACATGTAATGTTTATTTTTTAAAAGTAATCCATATAAATAAACGTAAATAATTTTCTATAATTAGATAATCCTAATAATTTAGTCCATATAAAATATATTAATTAAATTTACAAATAATTCAATAAATGTATGGATGATATGAAAAATTTATCACATTATATCATGTAGGTGGTGGTCCACACATAATTACGAACAAAATTTTCATTTCTCATAAGATGAAAATGAGCTAGAAAATAGTATAAAAGTTAACATAAAAACAATTTAGTATAATAATGATACAAATTTTGTAATTTTATGATGGCTATGGAATCTTTATAAGTGGATAAATAAGGTAGACACTCTAAATATCATGATAAAATAATCATCTCTTATTTGAGAATCCTCCTCTGGCCTACATCATAAGCCTTTAGAGGTTGGTCTTTAGTGATACCTAGACCTCTATGACATATAAATTCATTTTCGAAAGTTAATTTTTTTTCCTATTTTTAAAGGTATATGTTTCATGTGTTATATATATTTGATATGATGAGGTTCCCTTTTACATGTGTGGTTGGTGGAAAACATGTTATTATTTAGAACATTAAAAAGTAATAAGCCCACTCTCATGATAAATAGGCTCAAAATTGGATAAATGTTGAATATGGGATGTGGTATAGTCATTATAAAAATCAGCAAATATTATTTTTTATTTTTTTTGGTTTTTTATTACATTTCAATTTTGTTGGACTCCTCATGAACCCATTTTACCTTTCTCAAAGTATTGAATTTTATCCTCGATGACTATTCATAATGACCAAATATTAAATATAAGTACATAAATAGTTAAAAAATGGTGATTAAAAAAATAAATACCATTTTTTAAATTTCATTTACTATAATTAGTATATTTTAATTTTAATATAAGTGTGTACAAATTAAATAAAAACAAAAAAACATTTTTTCATTAAAATGAATTTAATGTGACTACATTGTGAGTTAAAAGCCTTTAATGAAGGTTAAATTACATGACTAAATATATTGTCTATAGATTCCTTTTAAATAATTCAAAAATATCTATTAATTAAATTTATTAATATAAAATGTTATTTCAGTTATAAAAGTGGGCATTCATAAATATGACTCTTTTACATCAAAATATTTTTATATTCATTTATCACAAATTGATTAAGATTGAATTCATTTTCTAAATGTGAAAAAATATGGTTTCATTAGTTTAATATATTTAATTATTTTAAAAAAACACACACACATATATATATATATAATATAATGAACCAAAAAATATATCAAAACAATTCATTAGTTTCATTATTATATCCTAAGTGAATTCAAAATTACATTCAAAAAATATATTTCATTTTAATACCAAATAATTTGATTCATATTATATTATATATGAATTATTCACTTAAGTAAAAAGTAGTATTTTTTCCAAAATATTAAAGAGAATTCATATGTTCTAAAATATCTAGTTGTTATATTCTACCCCTTTATAAGAATTTTTTCTCAAAATTATTTCCCTCGCATATAAACAATGGAGAATAACTGTAACTCATCACAATATTGGGCTATCACCTAGCATTAGAAAATTGATTTTTGGACTATAAAATATTTACTAGGTGATTATTCTTGTTCATCAACACTTTATAACTTTAATAAAAAATATACAATGGTTATTCCATATAAAAAAGATCATTACATATTGCGAACAAATATGAGTTGTACTTGTGAATGATATTGTATGATCTATCTAAAAATAGATAGATTAAAAAATCATATACATGGTTGAGGTATAGTTTAACTGATAAGAAACTATATTGATATGATCAATAATATAAATGTTAATGATATATCTAGGGTTTAACAGTCTGTTATTTCCAAATCTCACAACATTCATACAATGAGATATACATAAAAATTATATATCAAAAATATTGAACTCCATATATCACTGATGAGTTTCAAAATAACTATTTTACTAACTCTTAGATAACTTTATTTTTTTAAACATCTCTATCCATTCTCATTTGGTCAGCTATCTCAGTTTCAAATAGTTATCCCCCCTATTACATCATCTTTTTTTGTATCCTATACTTATTTTAATATCAATTTATAAGGATCTGACTGAATTCCTATGTGAAAAATATTATTTTATGAAAATTTTATCAGTTAAATGTGTTTTTCCCAAACCCCATTAAACCCCATAGATTATGCACTATGAATATATTATAGTGTTCGAATAATCCCCTAAGACTAACCATTTTTGGGGAATAATATACATTTTGAAATATTAAATCCTTATTCTAGGCATGAAAAATATTTTGATAAAACATCATGGTAAACATTGAATTTCAATCATAAATGATTAATAGTGGTTCTCTAAGAATAAATTCTTCTTCCATAATGAAAAACCTAAAATTTTAATTAGGATTTAATTATTCACTAATAGAAATGAAATTTGTTGAATTCATAAGGATATTTACCTCAACCAAAATAGAATTATTCCATTTTGATGTCTTATGGAGTCCCATGGTAAAATCAATTTTCATGTTTTTCCATTTATAGTTAGGTATGTGTAGTGGTTGTAACATCAACTTATACTTTTTATCAAAACCTTATATTTATAGATTATTAATCACTGAGATACTTACTCTATAGTATCCATCATCATTTTATCCATCCATAACAGATACATATTATCTCTATAAATCATCATATATCCCAGATGAATAGATAATGATGAACTATGTACATAATTTAACATATCCTTCTTCAATTATAGTATTTATTAGACAAATACACTATTATTTGACCTTATCATTCGATCTATATCATGACTAAACACAATAATATTACTTAGGTTCTTTTGTATCTCCACAACTCCTTATATGGCTGTATAATATTCGCTATAATCGTTGTTTTGTCATTCATTTTGGAAAATATATGATCTTATTTCATTTATATATGACTTAAAGGTTCATTTACTAAAAATCAATAAACATTTGAAATCTTTAAATCCCAATCATGGAAATCATGTGTTTTCCTTCTGACTAAGATAATCAACAACTTTGTTTTCCTTCTTAGAGTGATAGTATACTGAGTGTTGAAAAATAGTTCAGACTGTATCCTATGACAAATAGTAAACCAGTTATATGAGAATATATAATTTATGATATTATTATAGATATATAAATTTCCCACCTTTCACCATATACTTAATTCCATTATATAATCATAGAAAAAATTACCACCCCTAGTTATTAATGTTTTTATGAAATTTTTCCATGAACTATAAATTGTTGTGAGTAATAAACCACTACAATTTCAATATAGTTGAGAAAAAAACATGATCCCTTTGTTGAAACATCACTATTGATCACAAAACCTTCTCCAAAATAGGATATAATGAGTAAAGTAGAATGAACCAACATTCTCTTACATTCCTTGAAATTATATATACATTCATCTATCCATTAGAACCTGGCTACCTTATATTTTAATATAGTAATTATATCCAACCCATGAAAGATATAGAGTTTTTTAATGTGGTTGTATGGGAAATTGTTAAAAAAAATCATTTGAGCGATCCACCAATATACCAAAAATTTTAATAATGTGAAATAAGAATGATACATTTAATATCTAGAATTCACATTCAATAAATTTGACGTACATATTCTACTACCTCAAGGCTATAAAAATACCCACTTATGGTCTTATTTCACTTCATTTCTCTTTGAAAATATAATAATATCATATATATAAAGTCTATGAAAATATAATAAAGGTAATATCTAAAGAAATTATTCATTATATCCATAATGATTAATGTGGTTTTGTTAAGTTGAAATGGAATCAATCAAAATTAATAATGGAAGGACCTCATAAAGAATATTGTGTTGGATGTTTCCTCTTTTTTGAACCTGAACAAATGAAATCCAATGATATTATCAAAAATAATTTAAAAGATAATAAATATGTGGTAAAATGTACATATTCTTGATAGATATATTGTTCGATTCATCAAAACAAACAAAAATATGCATTGGACAATATTTCTTCTTACCCAAAACAATAAGTGAATCCCGAGGCGATTCACATGGATAACTATATCCCTTATCATGAATCTCTTATAGTTTCATTGTTAATTAATGTGAATCAATCAAGGAAAATCTATATGGAGGACATGAAATATGTTTAACACCATTTCTGATTTCTATTGAAAACTCAAATTCATGATTTGGGGGATGACTATGAACGTCATTAGGAAATACATTAGCATATTCTATCATAATAGTTATAAAACAAATATTTATTCCCAAAAATCATTTGATATAGATTCCCATTGCAGATACAATATAAGATATATATAATTGAAATTATTTCTGCTAGAATTTAATATTCATCCTCACATTGATAGAAAATCCTAGGTTGATATAGAATATAAAATGTGACCTGCCATCATTCGAATTTTTTATTTGATAAACTTATAAAATCAAATACACTAATGAAATTACATGAAGTTGAACTAGTGGGAGATTATAAAATTCTTATAGGAAGAACATTCTCACAAGTTTTTACCAGATATGAGCTAAATAGTCGATGTCAAATAATCGTACTATTAGAATTTTTCAATGATAATTTAAAATAAAATCATTAAGCTGGTGATGTGATACTTATAAAATATTATTATAATATAAAAGTGTTTATTATGGTAGTTTGAAAAATTAATATTTCATTTATAAAGTGGATGATAAGTGTACCATTCATAAAATCCATCTCTTAATCTACTTTAATGATAATGAGTAGAAGAGTAATCCCTTCATGTTGAATCTTAAGAGATAATTGATGATGTTTTTCATTGTTAACCATAGTATTCATGTATGAGTTATTGTAATTCAGATACTCCTTATAATGATAACATTGATGTGTCAATGGTTTATGTTATTGATCTCTCTCTAGAATAATTTTATTTTCTTTCCTCATTAGATTTATTCAACATTCACTTTCTTGATTTCCTTCCATTACATACCAAAATGTTTTACTAGTCCCTTGGATATAATTTTACCCATAATTAATTCTACACATATAGTGTAATTTCATATTCATGTTCATTTCTCCATGGGTTTTAATATTATAATTTTCTCGAAACACCATATATCTATTAATATATTAATCATGATAATAATGGAAATCCCTTATCTCTATTTCTACATTGAGTCATGTTCAATTATTTATTTATATCGACTAAATTACTTTATTTATAGTCACATTTATTCAGTTGATTTTAATATACTATATAACAACTATGTTTTTCATTAAATGTTGATGATAATACCTTATTATTTCCACTTAATCGAGGTAATATTTTCCCTAATGGTATAAATAGATTCACCATCATTCTATAAAATATCAATGAATTTATTTTCCATTTTCATGAGATTAATTATAGCATTGTACATACTGAAATAATAAACATTTAAACTCATATAAATAAATAGTGTATATTTATTTCCCTTTACTGGAATTCTTATTAATATTCCACCACTAGTCCTAAATCTATATAATTGATACACCACCAGGACAAATATTTATGCTCTGAGAAATGGATAATGAAAAAAATTATCTCCCATTTAAAATGATACATTACTCTACAACAATTAAACCATAGTACCCATTGGATGAAAGTGAATTTTTCCTCTTGAATGATTAATTGGTGTGTTGGTACATAATTTTCTCTTTTATAATATTATAATTATTCTTGGATTGAGAAATTTATTTGTGAATAGTAATATTATTTTTCACTCTATCCCTCATGTCATTTAGTTTCAAAAGTGGAGAACCAATAAATTATCCTTCATATTTATTGTGAGTATAAATCATGATTTTATAGCCTTATTCCAATTCCATATACCATAGATCAAGTGTCAAGCTAAAATAATTAGAGTGGTAAATCATAAAATCATAAAAATTATTCAAGATATGTCCAAAATTTTAAAACATTATAAAAAATATTTTACAATTTTACATTCACCCTATATCTCATTAAATCCATCATCATTTGTTTTATGACTAATATTTAAAAATAATTAGAACATAGTCTACAAAAATAACTAAACCCTAATCTAATACCAATTTTTGTGACCTATGCATAACACAGATAAATATTACACAATTTTAAATAAACCATAGTGGAATGCACAATATTTAACATGAAAAAACCATAATTTCATTTATAATTATTATAATAGATAAATAATAAACTTATTTCATGAAATATATTCCGCATATACCACAATTTTCTTCTATCATATTACCCCTCTTAGCCATATCATATGAATTTGTTTTCACAAAACCTAAGTAAAATTGAAAAATAAAATAGTTTAAGGTAAAATGATCAGTTATGGTAACCTTGGGAGATATCAATCTATGTTCATTTTTAAAAATAATATTATCATAATGGTATAATATAATCATAATAATTTATAATTTTTTTACCCAATCAACCATAATAAAAAAATAATGAGTAATGATTTAATGATATTACATTTCAAAGTACATGAGTTATAAGTGTTAAAAATCATCCTTAATAAATTAAAATCCATTAGAGAATATCATAAAAATAACAACATGCCATCAGAAACATATCAAAATCATATTTATTGAAAATAATTTCATTTTTCAATAACCGTTCCTAATACCATCATTAAAATAATAGAAAATTTTAATGGTTTGGGTTCACTCCACAATTTTTTTCCCTAGAATGAATTCACTCCATATACACCTCATATTATATCATGATATATAAATAAATACACAGTATTTTAGTATTTTATATAATTTTGGTGCCATGAATCAAAAAATTACAACCATAAAAAGGTGTGTCCTATGGACATTCAAACATTAATCAGTCTGTCATAGCATATCCCATTGAAAAGAAATGGATTTTAATTGATTTCCTCATCGGAAAATAATAATCCATTCATTAAAATAATATTGATTATATCATTTTATCAAAGCACTTTTCAATAATGAAAATCATACAATTATGTTGACATAAATGAAAAATACCTTTAATATAACATCCAACCCATTCTTGGAAAAGAAGAGAAAATTTTCCTTTTCTTTTGATAATACATTAAATAAAAAATTTCCATAATTATTAAAAAATTGTTTTCATTGAAAATATTAATGGAAGATTTTAATTAAATATTAAAAATTAATAAGTTGTAATATGATAGGAAAATCCATTTGTGGATCAAATGTTAAAAAAAATATTCCTTTCACACTTTTTTTTCATAAAAAGTCATAAATAAAATATACATAAAATTTGTAAATTTTTTTATTAATCCATTTCAAAAAAATGTCTAATTTTTTTGTATGATAATTTAAATAATCATTTTATTATATAAAACCATATTATTTAATATATTTACAGAACATAGATATTGAAGTAAATTTTCGTTGAACATAATGGTAATAATGTTGGCTTTTATAAAAAAATTGTTGATCAGTTTAAGTATCAATGAGAGGTGAATGAAAAGAAAAGAAAATAATAACTCTTGAGTAGAAAATATATAGGGTTTAAGACTTACAAAGTATATAATTCCCCCAAAGTACATTCAGACATAAAAAATCCCCACTATAAATGGGATTTCAACCTAAACCATTACCTTAGTTAATGAAATTCTTTGTATGCATTCTTCCATTAGTGTATAATAAAATTATATTTATTATAAATATATTGTAGGAACATATTAATAGTTATCATATAATATTTCATAGCCTTATAATTTCTAATTACCCATTAATTAATAAATCTTCATTAAAATTAAAATTTGATGATAAAAATATATTTCCTATGCACATTTTTGTTTGACGGTTGAGGTCCTTGCACGTTGTTCATGATTTTATCATCTATAAGATATTAATAATTTTATAAGTACCAAATTTATTAATCATATATACGTTTATAATTATTTATATAAATTGATCCTGAAAAATTAATTATATCACTTTATAGAAATGGTATTTCTTACATACACCCAATTAATGTTTTAATTCTCCAATTAATTAAATGAAATAGTGGTAAATAATAATATATTAGAACTAAATAATAATAATAATATAATATATATTCATTAAATGAATCCATATTCCAAGATATGTATAGAGGACATCAAAAAATATTGCATCGATGTGTAGAGGTGGAAGTGAAAACATAGACATGAACAACATTTTCATTTCTCATAGGATGGAAAGGATGTATAAGTTGGTTCTACAATTTTCTTAAAAAATTAAATTTTTTAATGTTACTATATCTATCATATTAATATGGTTATATAATATATTGATGAGGTTTTTTTAAGAATTAAGCTCAAAACGGATCAGTAAATACAATTATCTATTCTTTGGGAAATGTCTCATGGCTTAAACATTATGCCTTTAAAGGTAGTTATTTTAGTGAGATAAATAAATATATGACATTTAGATGAGGGTTAGGAATATATTTTTATAATTATTTTTCAAGATAAAAATTTTCTATAAAACTGAGATAAGAATGTTTTCTTTTATATGTGTGGTGGATGAACAATATAAATTTAAATGGGTTGGGCGAGTCAGGTTCAGGATGAAGATAATGATGCATTTTTTATTCAGGCATGATTAGAATAACCCTAGCCTAATATGTTTATTAATAGATCATTACAAACCTTTTAATAATCAATCATTGAAAAAATTTAGTCTAGATATAAAATATTATGATATTTATTAAAGTACATGTAAAATAATATTTAATAAATTTAAAGGTAAACAAATTTTAGTTATAATAATAATATTAATTTTATTATTAATATTAATTACATAAAAAAAATATTTACAATTTACAAATACACATGTTATTATACCCATCATGAGATCCAAGTCGTCATTAGACTAAACAAAAAACACTGAATATGCCACTAGAACCATCTAGATATCAAATATAATTGATATGAGTGATACCACAAGAGTATATAAAATGGAGGAAAATTTAAATGAGAAACCTAGGATAACAAGTTAGACTATTATGATATCTGAAGGACCAATATGGATGACATGAACTGTAAAATAATTTCCCTAACTAGTATTAACTCTCTCTCATTTTATAATTTTAATAAAAAAAATTAATAACAATAGTAATAAATTAATAATATTAAAAAAAATTATCACTATTCACCTCTTAATTATTTTATCAAATCCACAACCAATATTAATATTAACACTAAATTATTAATATTTTATTATAACTATTAATTTAACATTAAAATTTTTTATTTCTAATTCCCTAATGATCATTAGATGTCTTATTTATTTAATATTATATTTGTATATATTAAATCTTAGATATTTATTATTATTATTATAATTATTATTAGATAACATAATTAGGTCAAGCGGGTTTCTTAACAGGTCACTAACTAAATCCAAATACGGACTATATTATGAATCATGATTTTAAATTGAATAAAATTCCGTAGTCATGGGTAAAAATTACATCACGCTATAAATTTTTATCTATTCCGGCTTATCAGGATGGGTGGGTCCCCTATTACATGTATACGTTTGGTGGAAAATATATATATATTAATAAAATTTAAATATAATAAAGTCACTCTCTGGGGATTGTGAATCCAAATTGGATCATTTTTTATGATTGGATGAGGTTGGGTAAAAATACATTCCGCAAATATTATTTAAAAAAATATATATTCTATTTTAACCCTCATCAAATTAGTTTAACTCCTTATTAACCCATTTAACTTGAACCATTATAATGAATTTTTACATTAGTTTGTATAAATTATGAAACAAAAACTTAACTATTTTTGAAGGTCCCAAAATTGGATTCAAATTGGATCAATTTTGAGTATTGGATACTATAGGTACAATATCTATTTATCCAATAAGATATAGAATATTTTTTATGTTATTTTAACACTTATTTTTTTTATTTTAACCCCTCACTAATACTTTTAACATATACCATAGTAATAAATATTTACGTCAGTTTTTATTCAGTATAAACAAATGAAATTCAACAATTTACCAAATTAGTACAAGCTATTTTGAAATATAAAACCTATTTTATCAAATTAAATTAATCTAAGTGTTATAAATTCATTTTAAAATAATCTTGAAAATACAAAGAAAACATTATTTAAAAAATGAATTTGGATAAATAACACTTAATTTATTGTTATTCCATTCTGATTAATAAATAATAAAACAATGTTAAAATATTTTATTTACCATATTACTTATGTGTTTCAATAAAACCATTTTTCAATAGTGATTAATTTAATTTATTATGGAAAAGAAACATTTCTTACATAGAAAATGTTTCTCAAAAAAACCATTATTTTACAATTAAATTATTTTATTATCATTTATAACCATTTGATGACCAATGAATTTATGTTTTATATTTTTTATAAATAATTATAAATATTTGTAATAATATTATTTTATTTGAAATAAAATAAAAATAATAAAAACAATGGTTTTAAATTATATATTTAAAAATAGTTATTTACGATCAATATTTTTTCAATACTAAATAAGAAACTATTTTCAGAAAATATACTTTGGTTAAATAAAATATAATGTGAATTATTTTATAATGCATAAGAATTATTTACATGGTATTAATGTTTCATTATTCACAAGCTATCAAAGAGAAAATATATTTTATAAATTCATGGGTGGTTCCATGAATGGAAGAGCCCCGACATGGAACACTCCCATTCAAAATTATATTGCAACAATCAAGATCCTACCTCCATCCCTATGGACCACATAAATAATCCAATCGTATATCTATGAAAGACCATATAAGAATGAAAATTAATTTAAAAGGTGTAAAATATATAAACATAGAAGGAAATTAACTGAAGACTTCCAACAAAAAAAATTTGAATGTGAACAAGCTAGATCAAATTTTAAATAAAAGAGGATAGAAGCAAAATCCAAAAAATAAGATATAGGAAACCATATTATTAACACACAAAAAATTTCACATATTTTTTTTAAAACCATTATTTCCATAAAAACTCCACACCACAACTCACACACTAATATCATGCCCACACACATCCTTGACACGCAATCAACCCACCCATCTGGGAGCCATGTAAGGCATCCAATTTCAACATCAATCAAATATGTACCACAAAAAAAACGAAATTATAAAGAGAAAATTTTTCCTATATAACTAGTTCATCACATGGTGGTGTATTCTAATGAACCCCAAATTTAGTAGGTTGTCCAAGTCTGAACACAAAATTCCCTATAATATTCATTCTCAAATGCACTCCACCTATGCAATCCAGAGTGTCTTCAATCTAAAATAACAACATAGTACACATCAATAAGGCCCGAAATGTATATGATTCAGGAATAAAAAATAATCCAACATCAAAACCAAGGGTATCTCTATCAACAATCGCTATATAATATTTATTTCAATGAATATGTATTTTCTAAAAAATGATATGGGTGTGCCTATAAATTGTTTTTTAAAACCATTTTCAAATAAGAAATTTTATAATCAATACTATTAATATTATTTAACATATAAATACATAATCAATGAATGATTAGAACAACATGTTTATAAGATGTTGTTATAAGTTGAGTTAAAGAGAGTCCAACTTACTATCACAATCATTCAATGATTAAATCCCATTAAAACCTTGTTGATAAGAGATCAAGAAAACATCCTATAATAGTTCATAACAAAATTACTATAAAAACAAACCCTTGATTCCTAAGATCACTAATCCATGATTCAATGAGATCAATATCTGACGTGAAGGGAAAAAATTATTATAAATAAAATAATTGGTTTGAGATCCCTATCAAATAAAAAAATAAGGGCGGATTTAGTGAAGCAATTTGGATTAAAATATATCTTTATTAACCGTTTAATGATGTGAACAGTTTTCCAACATAGTTTACTAATATATGCATAAATTGTGTGGTTTTTACTATAATATACCCTTGGGGGATAGATTTTTATAAAAACATTAATGAACCAAGAACAAAAAAATTGAAATTATCCAAATAATTTAAAAACCACATTCTTGTATTAAGGTTACCCTAGATTGTGGTCTAACCGTACACCATTCCAAGTGATCTCATTTCTACCTTCAGGGTTTCCTAGGGATTTTATACAGATTCAATAAAAACCCATGTAATTATAATACTTTAAAAATTACATACCTTATCATATTTAATTAATAATATTTTATAAATAAATATTCACTAAATAAATATTATTAAAATTTTTATAAAAATAAAATAGATTAATTCCAAATAATTTTATTTTTACTTATATGGTTTAATTAAAAATATGAATTATAAATTTCAAAATTTTAATTTCAAAAAGTGATATAAATTTTAATTCATAATTTTAAAATTATCATTTTGTGATATTTATAGATTTTATTAGAATAGTTTGTTTATTATAAATAGTGAAAACATGATTTTTATTGAACAATATCTTTTTATTCCAAGCATTTACAAAGATAAAATTTTATTTTAAATATGCCAAATTAAAATATGTTCAATTATATTATTAATAATCCTATTATTTTATTCATAATAAATATTAAAGAAGAGTTTGATATAAGAAAAGTTTTATACTTAAGAAGGAATTGTTTTTGGTAAACCACTTTTCATCATGTTTTGTGGGTTTAATTTTAAGTTAAATAAAGAAACATCTATTAATTGAATTTGATAAATATGATTCATTAATTATTATCATAATAATAAATATCAGTTAATATGTTTTACATAATTTATTTAAAAATGGATTGTAAGAAAAGTAAACATTTGTTACCATTGGTAAGGTTAAGACATGGTTACTGGGGGATTATACTTAAGTGATAAGTGATACAATTACCTTTAAAATTATCAAAATTTTATTCCATTGAAATATTCCAAACCTATATCATATATTCCTTATAAATGGTTTATTTTGGATCACTATTGTTATGTATTATATTAATATTTTTTAATCATTTTTAATACTCCGAGTCTGGCCTCTCCCCACTTATTAAAGGACACCACATATCCTCTTTTATAATCACATAAAGAGACATTTGATAATTAAAACAACTACAAAAATAACATTTATAAATACCTCCAAAAATCCTATATTCCCATGTTTGATATGAAATACAATGTAGTATGTATTGATGTATAAACCTAAAGTTGTTATCTGATGAATATGTATAGTTATTAATAGGGAATATTCATATTATATCATATTCTTACTCATTCAAATATTTATAAACTATGATGTAATAATAATATTATAATATTGAATATATTTATATTTTACTAGGTTAAATTCATAAACAATATCTATATCCACTTCTTTCAGAGGGAAAATCAAACCATCATTCATGTGTGTGGTAGACTATCATCTAACAAACTTATTTAATTTTTTTCCATCACATCCACTCATGTATGGGTATAATTATGTATTTAATGTATATATATTTTAGTAAAAACTTTATTATATTTAACTAATGATAATATATCTTGTATTCTATTACCTTTTCTTGAATAGAAAAATAATAATGTCATTTGTGTGTATTTCTGTGGATTACCACTTCCATGATGTGATGTATGTTTTCTACATCAATGAATCAAGTGGATAGTATATATAAGTATATTAAAATATATGACATTATATTTATGATATGACCATAATTTTATATTGATAAAATATTAGTTACTTTTTTACCTTCATTCTATATTATCAATGAAAAATTTTATAATGAGTCTGTATGACATACCATCTCCATGATTTTAACATAATTTAGCTTCTATAACAATATTTCATGGTTGGATTAAATAGTATAATTAATGTATAAAAATTATAATAATTTCATGTTCATTATTTTGGATATGATGGAATAGTTACCTATATCAAATCGATTTTTGACAAGTGAGCCAAATATCATCAAATCATATCATGTGGACTTAACTAATTGGGTAATTAAATTTATCAGTAACATAGATGTAATAAATGGTATATGAAAATAGAATAAACAAATATATTTTTCATAATAAAACAAATAAATGATAAAATTTTATTATATAGGATAATAAGAATGTACATGACCATTTAGACTCAATGTAAGGGATAGTGTTTTCTTTACAAACTATGTTTTTAATTTTTTTAATGATTTTACTTTTATATTATTTTCTTCCATGTTCATATTCATAAAATTTGTTTAGTGATTTATTTATATAAACATAATTGAGATATAATGTAAATTTTATGTCCCTACTGACATTCAACAAAATGGTTTCAAAAGTATTCATTTTTATGTATTTAATAATTTTCTTAAAAAAAATGAAATCAAATGTGCTATTTTATTATTTACGACATCAATGGTTTTTCATTCTACCATGGCCATTATTTAATGTTAGTATTTCAATAAAAAATTTCATGGTTTCATATACAAAATCCCCCACTTCCTGTGGTTCTAGGTATTTTCAAAGAGGTTTTTAAATGAAATGGATATTCGAATATGTACATTGATAAAATATAAAATTAATATTAGGTATTTTTGTATTTTTTTCAATGGTATTCAGAATAAATAATTCATTTTATATTATATGGATAATTTATAATTTCTTTAAAAAAATGATAATGTCATTTTATATTTTAACATATGCAACATTTATAGATTTTCCTACATTCTTAACTATTATTTGATATTTGGATTAAATTATAACCTTCTAATTTTTTATAAATTAAATACCCTCCTAAAATTAATTTTGGGAAATTTCGTATTAAAAATTCTGATTAAAAGGTAATTGATATATAAAATTCCAAATAATGTATTAAACATGTGTTTAAAAGGATATTTTCATGAGTATAGTGATTGAAATTAATTATTTTATATGTTTGATTCATTTTATTATCCAAGTGAATTGTTTATAAAATATGGGTGATGTAATTATAGTACTATTTATGGGTGATCATGATATAGATCTCAAACACATTTGGTTAAAATTATGTTATCTGTAGAACAATGTTAGAAGTTGATCATATTGGTAATTCCACTTGTAAGGTTTCTTTAAAGAGAACTTGTAAATGGTATATGATGATAATGTCCCAATACACCAAAGTAATTGTTTATGCTTACTAATATGTTATCATCTAAATCAATTTATTTCAATAGTGAAGAAAATGATAATTTTTTAAAGGTATTATTATTTCATTTTAGGGTAAATGTTATGATTTTACCCAATTTTATTTCATGGGTTCTCATGTTTTCTGAGAAACCACCATGATTATGATTTTTTCCATTATGTTTTTTCTTAAAGTGTTTTATGTAAAATTTTTGGCAGTAAAGATGACTTCATGTGTATGTAAATGATTATTTGAGATAAATTTTTGGTATGTTAAAATAATTCTATATTTTTTGATCATTCGGTTTTAACATAGATGATCATGATCCTTTTTTAATGTCTCGTAATGTTTTTTTGTGATCTTTTGATTTTTTTTTTCAATGGTATTTTCATCTTTTAAGGATGAGTATAAATAAATAAGAATAATAGTTGAAATTTTTAATGATATTTCATGAATATAAACCATTCTTAAATATAAATGTCCTGTATTGTGGAAAAATTATTTAATATGTATTGTTGACTATATTATAATACATGAGTATGTTATGTAAGTGTTATAAATTAATTATATAAAACTCAAATCGAGAGAATATACTTTTTCGAGTGAATGAAAAAATATCCCCTTCTATAAATTAAATTTTTGATCAAAACTGTATTGGTTCCATACTTCTGGTATTAGCAGAGGGTATAAATAAATTTAGAGGTTAAGATAACATATGTATTTACAATTAAGAAAATATAATTTATGGTTATCCTGATATAGTGTTTTAAGATTAAAATTATTTTTAACTAAACCATTTATTTTAAAAACGGTTCTCTATATATGAATTAGTAAATCTAAAGTAGGAAGGAACAATGAGAAAAATATACTTCAAAATTAGAAAACTAAAAAAATTTAAATTAGAAAAATCTATTTTTTTATCGTGATGGATCTATTGAAATATGGTATAAATGGCGGTGGTATCTAAGAATGAGAACAAATATTTTCACCTCAGTGGGAAATTTCTATGGTGGATATTTATATGAAATTACACACTCTATTTTTCAATTGATCATATCACCCTATAATAGAAAAAGGATGTAATAAATCCCTCGAGAATATATTATATGTCAAGGTTTTTTTAAAACATAAAAATGTAACTCATTCCATCTAATATTTTGATGGTAAACTCGATCATTGGTTTTCAATGGTTAATAATATCATTGAAAAAGAAGATATTTATTCCTTTGAATGATAAGAATTTATGAATATTTTCGAGGAGAAATATTTTTAAAAGGCTTTTGACACATGATAAAAACCCAATTCAGGTAATTGATGATAAAAATGGAGGATTCAATGTCTATTTATGAGAAATATCTAGTGGTTTAGAATTTCAATCATGAAATTTCATCAATGATATTGAATTTAAAATTCATTAGTTTTATTTAGTATTTATGTCATGACCCAACCCAAAGGAGCTCAAGCCATAACTACCCAAAGCCTACCTCTATAAACAAGGGGATGGTGAAGAGTTCCAAAATGTATAACTAATATGTGAGGAATTTTCTTATGTACCTATACGTACATACACAACCATCTCCATGCATATTTTTAGAGGAACAAAAAATTATAAATTAACTTATTTAGTAAATCTAGAGTGTGTATCGGCCTCTAGGAAATATAAGAATACTACTATGTAATATGAAATGTAACTGTCTAAACACATGCCCAACACAAAAGATGTTCCAATGTAACAATATCTAGAAATGTAAATTTCGATATAGAATGCTTCTATATTGTTAATCCTTGTCCACTATATGTGGTCATATTTTCAAAGGTGTCCCTATACACCTCTATAATCACCATCAACTAGTTAGTCACCTACATAAGACATTAAACATATAGGAAATGTCCATGTAGGGGTGAGTATATACATACCAAGTAGGACTCCTTGAAAGATGAAGGGAATCAAATATTATACACGACAAAAGTATACAACTCAATCCATAGAAATAGAGAAACAAAAACCATTCAACATGGATATATATATATATATATATATTTCTTCATATAAGAAACCTAAATTATGGAGAGAGGGGATCTCTATCTTTCACCCCAACCCAAGAAAATTTTCTTCCACCACGTCCAAGAGGTCTATCAATAATGTCAATAATATTTCATGTATGTATGAAGAAAAATAATTTTTAAGCCCCACCTCACCACCTTTTTTATAATTGAGGGGACATAATCTCTAGGTAGAATACCCATGTCCAATTACATAATGAGGGTTCTACTCTATTGGTAAATTATATATCCCTAACTCAATAATAGTGTGCCATATTGATAGTCGATAGAAGACCCATCACGTGTCCTGTTAGAAGTGTACAACTCTGATGTTTGAGGGAACATTCCATGACTCTGTTGGGAGAAACATTAATGGTTAAGAAAATATGCCTTAAATCTATCTAATTGTGACACTTTGTGGATTGATAGAGTTCCATTCCCCTATATTAGCAGGATGGTGCCACTATGATGGTCAAAAATCCATGCCCTACTATAATGGGATGGTTTCACTTTGATGTTTGAGGATTCATTCCATATTATGACAAGATGGTTCCACTTTGATGGTAGATGGCACATGACCTGACTCTATAGGATTGTTCCACTCTAATGGTAGATGACCAATGGTTTGAAATCATAGTAGGGCTCCAGTTTAATAGTCAACAGTGGAACCATACATGTCCCTCCAGTAGGGTGCCACTATAATCTCTCTGATGGTCCTTCCCAATCACTACCACCATTTATTTTCTCCTGAATAATCATCATGGCGAGAACATCTAAAATCTTTTTCAAAATTCACTATCAATTTTAGCATTGTTTTCTATGTGGGAAAAAATATTTATAGGATACTCATGGGCCAAAATTCATCTTAAAAAGGGATTTGAGGGGTAGATGTTTCCTAAAAATGGAGGTAAACATCATGTCGGGGGGATCCACATGACTTGTGGTCCTGCTATGCTATTTTTTCATGTCATCTATAGTTAAAATTCTCTATTCCATTGTATAAATATAGATAATTTATAGGGAGTAAATGACATGTCCCAATTACCATTGGTCGATCCGTGTTCTTCTAGACAAGTCATTAGCCTTTGGGTCGGTCCATATACCACGACCATGTGACAGTATAAAACATTGTCATGGCCATGCCCTTGTTTTATACTCCCAATGTACACAATGGGATACTAGTACTGAGTCACAAGGAATGTTGGGGACCCACATGGAATATGATATTTATTTATCCTTAAACCCTATCGTTCATAGCCAAGAGAAACACACCATGTGTTCGTCAGACTACACAAAATGTATTTGGGTTTTCCCAAAAATATAATATTCACTGCCAAAAAATTAGATATAGATTCTTCATCGGAAATACCACCATTTCACAACCCATATTATGTTTTAATATCCTCACTCCTTCATTTTTGGCACTTTGATTACCAGAAATAGAATCTTGATTCCTCATTCGATACCTGAATGTGCCATTTCATATCCGTCTAACTCTTATTGCCAAAACAGATTTATGAACTTTGGTGAAATCACACACCTCCTATAATCTATCCAAATACCACTCTGATTTGCTATTTTTTTCATCATTCATGAAACCACCCTGAATCCCAATGTTCAATCATGATAAAACCCACACGATAGTGTCAAACTGTGGCCCTGTACATAATTCCATTGAATATAATGAACAACTGAGTGATAATAAAAATAAAAAAGGGGAATAAATAATTTTCCAATAATTATTGGATAATGAGTTAGATTAGTAATAGATGATTTGAGAAACATGGAATAGTGGGGATAAGTCATTGAATAAAGAATTTAATTTTATGAACAAGTTCAAGAAATGGATGAATTTGAATGTAGTTAAAAGAATAACAACATGATCATGATAATTATTTTAATCATAAGGGTTGATTCCAAAAATTATGATCCATACCTCAATTTAGATTGATCTTTGCTGAATAACCCTGATGCCAACAAAAGATGAAGGTTTGTTGCATTTTTTGCACCTCAATTCACCATAATCTGAAAGAAATTCGACATCTAATCTCAATTTTACAATAATGGGTGGTGGAATTCTCTACTAAATGGTCAAAGGGTTATGATGACAACCATTTAGATTCTCTATTACAAGCCACATATAATGGATTCTTATTTAGTTCATTTATTTTAATATAAATAAATTATCTATTTTAATTAAACACACCCACCAAAGGTTGATTTACCTAAATGTACCAGGCCGACCCATATTAGATTTCATGTAGGGTATAGATCAAATTTGAACTAAAACAATGGTATCATATTTTGGATATAGTAATCTATTTAAGAGATACATCTTTTTTGTAAAACATGGGCACAAGATATAAAATCCATTTAATATTTTTTATAATATTAATTCTAGGCAGACTGGGTCATGGAATTTTCTGTAGTCTCGTCGTCTATATTTTGAAATATTCCCTGATATATTTCAATGTATTACAAGGAAAACAATGTTCTCTAGATTATTCACACTTTCAATAATTTAATTATTGAAAATAAAAAATTAAACATATAACTTGGGATACTGAGCATGCATCTAGCTATCACTCTCTTGGGAGCTCCCTTGTATGCTCCCATGATTCCATAAAACATAACCAAATAGAATGGTCCTTCCATGTAAGATCAGCTCAAACTGATCATCAATCACTACTAGGTTGTCCATGAAAGTGGCTCCAACTATGTTGTCCAGCCTTCCATAAGAAATAACATGTGTGCGACCATAAACATATCTCCTCATTTGTGACACATGCAATAAATCACGCACTTGCTCTAACCTTTAGTGTAAGTAGAGAATAAAGGGAACATTGCCAATCCAATGAAATATCTCGAACGACTAAAAGAACAGTGGGGTTAGCTTTCCTCCCTAGAAAAATATCCACAATCCTCATCATGGGGAGACTCTCAAAAAAAATATGGCCTCCCTACTCGAAAACTAAGGGCCTATAGTAGTGGTCTATATTATATTTCTTTCTATTATGAGGTATACACATTAACCCAAGGATAAATAGGATTTTCTCAATAATCACCTATACCAATATTCGGAAAAACAAATTCCCTGTTGAATATCATCCCATTATAAGGGTGACCTAAACAGTTTCTCCTAAAGGAATTCAAAAGCTTCCACTCCAATAGTATAATAGTATATATTATTATAGGAAAGCTCCACAAAGGGAAGTGATCCTTCTATATCATGATTAATCTTAATTCATATTCCCTCAATATATCTTCTGGTTCCAAGATAGGGTGCCCAGTCAATCCATATCTCTAGGGGAGAAAGGGTGTACTCATCCTCATCTGGGTCTTTAATTCCTCATACATTCCTCTGTATATCCATTATTTAAACCACACATCACATTTGGAGACAGTCGTCATGGGAACCCTATGAGAGATAACGATCTCCCTTACATACAACTACCCAAAAATCATAACTGAACTCTATTAACTGATATCATGTAAGTATGAATACATCATAATTTGTTCAACTATCACCCTGATTGCGTTATGGACTCTTTCTATCAATGGAATCTCAATCCTAAATTTTCATAGATCTTCCATCAAATTGCTTCTTTAGGATCTCAAGAGGCTCTAAAAAACCTTTTGTAACCAGGATCTCAGCTGTTACCTGCTAAGAAGTGAGGAAGCAAGAGAAAAATTGGACCATGCTACACCTCATGCAAGACCACAAAAACAATTATTGAAGGTGTCTATAAATATTCCCTATATCAGGATTTACAATCATATTATATGTGTGAAAGCATCTAATATCCTCCTCTTTCACCAGGACTAGGACCACCTTCTATCCATGGAAAATGATGAAGTGATTCTCTAAATCATAAAATCATCCTAGTGAATGTCCCCTGGATATCTGATCATTTTTTACCTCACAGTCAATGTATCCCAATTAGGACCCTCTCACACATTGAAGAAGATAGGGAGTCAACACCATCTCCTATTAAAAATATATACACTCCTCCTAGAACTGGTTTATTTATAGATAAGACAAATACTTTAACGCCTCTTACACATAATGTGTCTGGGAATTTCTACTAACAACATTTATCTCTATGTTTTCCTTCATAAAAGTATTGACCACTAAGGGAAAAATAAATTTTTGTGAGAGGCTATTTGGGACGGGCTTATTTCCCGTAGCAAATAGCTTGTCCTAGAAATTATTTGCGAAGGGGGAATCTGCCCGTCACAAATATTTGGTTATTTGCGATGAGATTTGTAGTCTCGTCGCAAAAAGTTAGGCGTCATTTGCACGCCAAATCACAAGAAGGTTATTTGCGATGGGGGAGTCCCCACAACACAAATAGTGTGTCGGTCTGAGGGTATTTGCGAAAGGACCCGTTGAAAATACCCGGTGGCCGTAAATAGGTTTTTGCGACGGGATGATGTCCTGTCGCAAACAGTGAGTCAGCAGGTTCCTTTTGCGATGGGTCCCGTCGCAAATACTCTTTTTAAACATCGACTATAATTAATGCTGGAAAAGGTTTTTGTGACTGTTCACATCGCAGCAAACACTATTTTTGATGGGTAGCCCGTCACAAATAGTCCCATCGCCACTAATCCAACCTATATATACCCAAATCCGTTTGTTCAAATCCCCCTCTCAATTCTCACTTTCTCTCTCATTGAACAATATTTTCAGAGTGAAAATATGTGCGAGTTAGTCTTTTTCACGAAAAAGTTGTGAAGCCATGTACATCAATAGGAGATAAAGTTTAAAAGAATTTATATTTTATTTAATGTAGAATTTATTTCAATTTTTATGTTAATTTTAATTAATTTTGCTTAGTTGTAATTAAATTATATTTATATTATTTTGTTATCAATATTTATTTGTAATAATAAATAGAATTTATTAGTAATAATATTTAATAAATATTAATAATTAGGAATAATTAGTAATAATTAGTAATAAATAGTAGTAAATAATAATAAATAGTAATAATTAGTAATAATTAGGAATAATTAAGAATAATTAGTAATAAATAGGAATAATTTGTAATAAATAGGAATAATTATTAATAAATTGTATGAAATAGTAATAAATACTAATAAATAGTAGTAAATTTTAATAAATATTAATATATAGTAATAAATAGTAATAAATAAAAATAAATACTAATAATTATTAGTAAATAGTAACAATTTGTAATAATTAGTAATAATTAGTAATAAATAGTAACAAATAATAATAAATAGTAATAAATAACAATAAATAGTAATAATTAGTAATAATTAGAAATTTTTAGTAATAACTAGTAATAATTAGTAATAACTAGTAATAATTAGTAAAAATTAGTAATAAATAATCAAAATTATTAATAAATTAAAATAATTAGTAATAAATAGTAATAAATAGTAAAAAAATAGTCATAAATAGTATTAAATAGTATTAAATAATGATAAATAGTACTAATAAATAGTAACAAATAGTCATAAATTGTATTAAAAAGTTTTAAATAATGATAAATAGTAGTAATAAATAGTAGTAATAAATAGTAATAATTAGTAAGAAATAGTAATCAATAGTAATAAATAGTTATAATTAGTAATAATTTGTAATAATTATTAATAATTAGTAATAATTTGTAATAATTAGAAATAATTAATAATAACTAGAAACAATTAGTAATAAATATTAATAATTTTTAATAATTAGTAATAATTAGTCATAATTGGTAATAATTAGTTTTAATTGGTAATAATTAGCAATAATTGGTAGTAATTAGTAATAATTGGTAATAATTAGCAATAATTATTAATAATTTGTAATAATTAGTAATAATTAGTCATAATTGGTAATAATTAGTAATAATTTGTATTAATTATTAATAATTGGTAACAATTAGTAAAAATAGTAATAATTAGAAATAATTAGTAATAAATAGTAATAATTAGTACTAATTAGTAATAATTGCTAATAATTAGTAATAATTAGTTATTATTAGTAATAATTAGTTATTATTAGTAATAATTAGTTATTATTAGTAATAACTAGTAATAATTAGAAAAAATTAGTAAAAATTAGCAATAATTAGTGATATTCCTTCAAATAAAAGAGTGGTCGTCAATTCACTGGAAATTGGGTCGCCCAAATTGAATTGTAATTATTAAGATGTAGCCGAAACTATTTATCATATTTTTTCAGATAGTGTTTTTTTAATTTCAAATTATTCAAATAAATTGAATATATTATATTTATTAGAAAAATATGGAATAAAGAAATCGACATCATTCATTATTATATGATCACTCTTGGATAAATCAACATAGAAATCCAAATGGTTCGAATTTAAATAATGTATATATTGAGGGTGTTGAAGCTTTCGTATCATTTACATTATCAAAACCAAATTATGTTTCAGAAGGATCAATTAAGAGTCATTGTAAAAAATGTTCTCTGAGAATGTTTGACACATTTGAAAAGGATGGGGGATATCTTTTGTGGTTTGGTTTTGAACCATATTATGTTTTTTGGTATCAACATGGTGAACACAGTTCCAGAAAAGGTATTAATAACTTGATTCCAGATTCATCATAGTTTCGGAATTTAGTACATAATGTTGCAGGTCCATCTGTTCAACAAATAAAAACACAAGATGATATTGATTTAACTCATGAGTTGGCACCATTAGAATATTATGAGTTGTTGAGTTCTATTGAGGACGCATTATATCCTACTTGCAAGATAAGAAAATTATAAGAGGTTGAAAATTATATAGCTATTAAATCAGATAATGAAATGTCAAATAAAATTTTTAATAAAACATTTTATTTTGTTAAAACACTATTACCTGAAGAAAATGTGTTTCCTACTAATTAATTTGTCAGTGGGAGGTTGGTTCATAATCTGGACCATAGTTATCAGAAGATTAATGCATCAGAAAATAATTGCATCTTATATTCTATTGAAAATGAGTTATTGGATAGTTGTCCCACATTTGGACAATCGAGGTTTGAAGAATCTCAACGAGGGAAATCTGGATTGATTCCTGCAAAATAGTTGAGATATTTTCCACTTAGACCCAAGATGCTATGTTTATTTATGTCTCAAAACACAACGTCAATGATGTCATGAAACAAAACCAATATTTCAACTGATAAAAGATTGAATCATCCACCTGATGGTGATTCATGGAAAAAAATTTACCATCTGAATATATCTTTTTCTTTAGAAGCATGAAACGTGCGATTTGGTCTTTCTACTGATGTTTTCTGTTCGTTTTGTTCTTATGGTAGTCAGTATTAATGTTGGGCTATATTTATAACTCCATACAATTTTCCTCCAATGATGTTGGTGATGTATCCCAATATCTTTTTGACCTTATTAATCCCATGATATCCGAAAAAGAATATTGATTTTTATTTGAAACAATTGATTGATGAGTAAAATTCATTGTGGAGTAATGGTGTTAGTACATGTGATGTAGTTCCAAAACAAAATTTCATATTAAAAAATGCATTGATGTGGATGATTAGTGACATTCCAACACATGTCATGTTATCTTGATGGAGTACAGATGGTCTGAAATCATGTCCTTGGACATGCTCCATGGATCCGTCCCACCGTGGTCAAGACATTTATTACATGGATTCCATTGTCTGTTGAAACCTTTGATTCGGCCCTTGAGGTCGTACACTTCATTATATGGTGTGGTCGTCGGATGATAAATCACTATACAGTGTGGCTATGAATTACTTGATTTCATTATACAGTGTTTCTCTTTGTTACAGGATACAGATGGATGCACGACATGGATGTGTGAATTGCTTTTTTACTTGGTTATAGTTTCCTTGTTAGGATTTGACACTCTTTTGCAGGTATCCTTGAGGGATTTTCAGTTTTACTTTACAATATACCTTTTCCATAAGAATATTCCCTTATTTACATGTTATTTACAAATTCTTGGATATTTAGAATTGTTTTTGGAATTTTATAAACCCGGTTGGTTGCCTACTATGATGTATATCTCACACACTGTTTGGGCCTCCTTAGGGACCCAAATAGATTATATGATTGCATGTGATGGTTGGGGAAGATCCCTAATACATGTTATTGATTGTGGATTTGGTGCTGGGGAAAATAAGATGAAGATAAGGCTTGGGATGTTGGGATACCTTTTAGGTCTTTTTTTCACTTTGAATACTTGTATTGTATTTCCATGTACGGTTCTAGCTATTTTCTTGACACTTGTACCATCTACATCATTTTTGTATATGAGACAGTTTTAGTTATAATTTTGTATTCATGTATTCTTGTCTTTATTTTAGTTGATTGTGGATTATCTCACTTAATCTATTATACATATTTTACTTTCGCTTTGATACTATGGTAATGAGGGCATATTATCCCCACTTACTCATGTAGGTCCCCGCTGCTAGTCGGCAACCTCTAGCATTAGGAGAGATGTGCTTGAGGCCCTATGAAAAACCTGGCTTGGAGCACTGTTTCGGGTGGCATCCAGTTCCAGGACCTTACATTATATTACAAGGTAATGATAAAAGGGTGATCTCAGATTCTCTGAAAGTGTAAACAAGATATATAACCATCATAATAGAAGCACAAGGTCATAATAACATGAACATAAAATTTGAAAATAATACCTTGCATATCAAATATCATAATATTGAGTCATTTCATCAATCATATATTTTTATAATACATGAATAATAACATAATAAAATAACATAATCAATGAATCCATAACATAAGACATGTAATGGGGTATACACATAAGTATGTAAAATTATTCCCTTATTAATAATGATCATTTCCAAAACATAAAATGGAACCCTATGGGTGGATAAACTTCAAGAGCAGGACACAACACCATCCCTAGTGGAATCCAATTCCTCATAGAGGAATAGGATCACACCCCAAAATATCAATGAAAACAAATTACATTACTGAACTAAGTTTATCCCTTGTTCCATGCATGTCATATAGAATGGATTTCAATACCAATTATTATGACATATTACTAAACCAAGTTCACTCTCCATTATAGTTTTGTTTCATTTAATATATTTCACTTACCATTCCAATCCTATCCTATTGAAGTGAGTTAACTCCCCATTTCAGTTCTATATTAATAAACAATGTTCAGTCCCAGTTCTAGTCTTCTATTATTATATCGAGTTCAATCTTCGTTTGACTCCTTTCTATCATAGGATATACTATCATTACCCAATGAACTGGAGGGATATATAGTAAAAAAATAACATAATGAAATATAATTTTCTTTCCAGAATCACATAATTTAAATCAGAACTGATGAAATGAAAATGGGTTTGATAAAAATTTCATTATAGCATAACCCAGGAAAAGAAATAAGTTTCAAAAATAATATACAATATTAAACATAAACCACCCACAAAAAGAATAAGTATATTTTCCTTGAATAATATCCTATATAATTCAAATGTAACCTAAAATAATTTTATATTAGATGGAAAATAGTTTTGGAATATATCTCTATATAATTTATAAAAAAATTACATATCAATTTTCAAATCATTTCTTTTTAAAAAGATACACAATTATAATAAAAAAAATTTATCTAAAAATATCTTTGTAATATTTTAAAGGAAATATCACTGAATTATTGCATCATGATGTTGGAAATATATTCTAACTACATATAAAATAAACAACCAATCATTCTATATTTTAAATATAAATTTCATAAATAACAAAATTTTGAAAACTACAAAAAATATTATTTCAAACCATTTTTAGAAAAATGAAAAAATGAGAAAAAATGGATTTACAAAATAATAATAAAATAGTAAAAACATATCTAGAAATATTTTATAAGACAATTATATAGAATAAAAATGGATTTTTAAGGGAATATATAAAAACATAATTTTTAATAGAGTTTCCCCTATATATACGATATCACTGATATGGGAGTTAATTACATGAATATATTCTATATATAAGTTGTATTCCAACATATAATAAGTGTAAATATAAAATAAGATAATAAAAATTTATATCACACAAAATCATATCATGGCATAATCAACAATGTTGATGTTTAGCCCAATTAATGGAAATTGAATTAATAAATCATTTAGAAATATCATATCGTGGAACAGAGTGTTAATAAAAATAATATATTATTTGTATAAACATTAAATATACATAAAATAAGTTGATATAAAAAATAATGTAATAAAAATTAATTCTACACAAAATCATAACATTCCACAATCGATGAAGTATAATTTTAAGCTAATAAATAGAAATTGAGTTAAGAATTCACTTACCACATTGTAATAAGTCATATCATCTTCCCCGTAAAAGTAATAATTATAAAATTAAAACTTTATTACCCTAAGAATAAAATTATTCAAGATAATATATATCATAGGGAACTATATACACCATATAGAACAAATAATTTTTGATTAAAGAATATATCTAACAGAAGTAAACATGAGATGAGAAACCCATATATTACACTTCACGATAGTTTTTTATACATTAATATTATATAAAGGTTAAAATAAAGTTTTTAAATAATTAAGTAACATATTATTATTTCTAATAATCTCTATGATATTTTTATAACATCTTACCACCTTTTCCTTAATAAATATTTAGTATTTTTATTGTTTTGGATGCATTCGTTTCAAGGTATCATGGTTGGTTATTTTTGTATAATAATGTATTTTAATAAAATTTGAAATAAAACTATTTATGTGAATTAAAATGGTATACATTCATATACAGATTAATAAAGGTTCTCAAAGAGAATTCTTATTTATGACACAAGGATGATTCGTTTGGTAAAATGTTTATGATAAATGATGGGTTTGTTGGGGCAGTTTACCTAATCATGAATAAGTAGTGTAGTTTTATTTATTAATATATCGATATATTTGTCCAAGAAAATGAAATATGACAAAAGTAACAAATTAATATTTAATTGAACCACAATATTAATTATATAACCATCTATTAAGGTAGTAATGGAAAACAAAAATTCAATATCCATTGAGATGGTTAACCACTATATGTTTTTTGTGGCTTCGTTTATTTGAATAAAAAGAGATATGAAGAGGGATTGATCTAATATATTCCATTATAAATAAAAAATTATTTTATATACATGATAATATGATTATTATTCATTTTGGTATGAAGGATGTAATGAGAAGGTAGAAAAAGATAAGAAATTTAGAGAAGTTGTTTGTGAATGTTACCTCTTGAATATCACCTCCTTGAAGGAAAACGTAAGGAAATTGGATTTTTTTTGGGTGAGAAAAAAATTATGACATGGGTGAGTGGAAATGGGATGGGTTGTAAGATATTTTGTTATATTATTGGATTTTGAGGAGAAACAGGGTGGTGTGGAGTGGTATCTATACTTGAGGAGGGTTGGTTTTGTGTGATTATATAATGCTTTCTTTATATCTAAAGACAACAAAATTTGGGTGGAATAAAATAAAATAAATTTGTTGTGTAATTAATGTTTTGAGGGATGGTTATTTTCTATAAAAACCTCGACCACCCATTTCAATTCATATTTGTTATTTATTTTAGGCTATTACATAATTGACAATAACCAACTACATTATTTTATGTTTAATATGGTAAATTAATTTTTACCATGGTAACTTTTTTATATGTAAAAATGTAAATAAACATATAACCTAATTTGGAAAAAATAATTCGAAATATAAAGTATATTTTTAAACTTTCAAAAAATTAAAATTTCAAAATTAAATTTTAACAATAATCCATCAAAAATCAATAACAAACTTTATATTTTTTTTTAAAAACGTTTTTTCTACCCAACAAATGTACTTAGAGAAAAATTTAATGTAAAGATTACTTACATGTAAGAAATTATATTATATAAAAATAAGAAGTTATTAATTTAGAATCATTAAATAACAAATAAATGTAATTAAAATGAGAGTTTTAAAAAAGCATAATTTTCCTATTCATTAGAAAATTAATATTTTTATAAAATTATCATGACATCGTCCTAAGATAATTTCTACATGATAAATCTAAAAATTATTTATATTTTATAATATAATAAATTGAATGTATTAAATACATATTTATATTTGTTTTCTCATATAAAGTAATAAGAATCACTTTTTGACCAAACCAAATTTTTAATGAATAGAATGGCTTTAATAAAATAATATATTTATTTCCTAAGAATATATAATTATTTATTGAAAATTATTTTAAATATATTTTTTATCATTTTCACATTATCATATTTAATGGATATTTTATAATATTTGTGATAAAATAATAATAGTTTGATGTATGTTTAATCTCAACGTTACCTTAAATGCAGGATATTGAATAGATTAATTTTATTTAAAAATAAACGTACTATTAATTCATTGGGTGTTACATTATACAGCACATAGAATTAAATTATCCCTCGAAATTATAATTTCAAATAAAAATAGATGATGATACATATACTTCATCATAACCACATGTTCCCACATATATTACACAAATCGTTTGTTAGACCAAAAAACATTAACCATATTAGTGGTCTCCTTTTATATGTCATTATCTCTATGATCATGAATCTCTACAAATTGTTCCTTATAAGGAAGGTAACTCTTAGGTATGCAATATATTAGTTATGTTCATGTGATGAATCATGTATGTACTTACTCAGATGAGATATATTGAACACATCAGGAATGTGATACATATTTGGTGAAATATATAATTGATAATCTATCATCCATATATAATCATGAATTAAAAAAAATCATCCTTATTGATTGTAATTTATCAATGAAAATAATACGTGGTTATTTAAAAATTAATTTGTGGAAATCCAACATTATAAAAAGTTTCAATAAATCTTCCACTTAAAATAGGGAATGTATATGAAAGAAATGACCACAAAACTATGATTTCTGTTAAGTTAAAATTACTGGAAAGTGAAAATATTTACATGGAAGTAAAAAATAACTATCACGTATTGATTGAGAATGATAAAGTACACGGGCATAAGAATTTCAAAAATAATAAAATAATAAAATCATAAATTTGTGATGTGTAAAATGTCTATTGATTTTTTCGTACGAAAAATAAAGAGAAAATATATTTTATACAATATATTACTTTCATTTGAGGAATTATTTGAATTCCAAGTATAAGAACATACAGAAATATAATTAATCGTCTTTTAGAGGTGAATATTTAAAAATATACTGTAAAAATTCAAATTTTCTCCAAATAAATATTTTGATTATTTTTCACGAATAAAAACTAGAATCAACTTCTATGGATCAAACAATCCATAAAAGAAAACCAATATATTAATAATGTCTTTAGTCATGAATAAAAATTATTATGGATAATACAAAATAAGATAATTTCCTTAAATAATAAACCTTCATGTGATGATAATTAATTTAATCTCCCAAAATATGATAGTAATACCCAATAATCAACATAGATCATTAAATAAACATGTAAACATAAAATTACTAAAAAAATATTCCAGTGTAATATTGGAACTGAAAATTATACAGATTTTTTTATAATATATAATCTAATATATATCTCCAAATAAAATAACTTATTCGTGAAGTATCATACAAAAATGTTCATTCAATGAACATATATATTTAAGATTCACTAACAATTTCCATAAATGATCTGAATCACCACATTAACCAAAATAAAATAATATATCATTTCAAAATATTATTCATCCTTTATTCCTAAAATAAAATACCATTAAATTATTTTTAACATAATAAAATAAGGTACCTAAAATAAAAATAATTAAAAATAATTTTGTTATACTAACCTGAATATCTTATAGTCTAGTGGCAGGCACTACACCCTTGTTGTCCTTTAGTTGTGAGATTAAACCTCATAGCCCTTCCAGATGTGATGGGTTGTCACTCGACATACAGGATTTCCATTTTATAAAATAATATTTCTTATTACATTCCTTGAAATGTGAAAACATCAATCAAAGATCCACAATATATTCACCACTACATAAATATTTAACCTAAAAGGTTATCTTATAAGATTAATTTTGTATGAAAAAATTTAAATACCCATAATTACCTCCGGAATAAATATCTCAAAAAATATGATTACATACCATAAAATTTCATAACAAAAAATCCTAAAATGGATGTATATGGCTCTGAAAAGAGGGTATTATATTCACAATATGGTATAATAAACATTTACAAAAAAATCTCATGAAAACATTCTAATATCCAAAGATATCTATATCCCTCCCTAATACCATATGGAATGGCCTAATGTCAATACTCCTAGATTAAGTGGTAAAAAACATAAAAATAAAAAATTTATCTCTGATACAAATAAATGTGAGACTATTTTTTCCATAAAAAAAACATATTCAAAAATAAAATCGGATCACATGAATACCCAAACACCTTTTAGGAATGATGTTTTGGAGAACTACATAAAACTCCTAATAACATGGTCTCATAAACAATTGGTACATAAAGATCAACATTATCACCCACTATACATAGATTTTCCAATTTCGTAGTAAGAAATCCAAATTATCCATTTGAAATAATTCAATAGGGAAATAATTTAAAATCTTTATTCATAACCATGGAAAATGAAACCTTAGAAAACGGAGATCTCTGATGCTCAGTGTGGGTAAAAAGAGAGATATCTTACATAACATAAGCATAAATTCATAAGAACATGAACATAACATATGAAAATAATACCCTACATATAAAAGATCATAATGTTGTGTCATATAATAATTCATATGTTTTTAGATGATATGAATCATAATTTAATCAACTAACATAATCTATGACATAAAAAAATACAAGGAATTATGGTATACACATAACATAAAAAATCATTCCCATAGTATTCAAGGAACATTGCCAAAATTTATAGGGGAAATCTATGGGAGGATAAAACTCTTGAGTGGGACACATACCAATCCTCCTTGTTAATTCATTCCTTATAAGATAATGGGATAACTCCCCAATCCATTATTGAGGACAAAGTCATTTTCCGAACTGAGTTCACTCCATGTTATAGTCATGTATTACTACGTCAAGGTTAATCTTTTTCAATTCATTTATTATTGAACTGAGTTCACTCCCCATTATAATCCATTATTATTAAACGAAGTTCATTACCCATTCTAATTATCTATTATTGAATACATTTTACTCATCATTATTTTCTTGTTTTACTGAATCATTTTCACTCCTCATTCTTGTCACGTCATTCAGAACAATGTTTGTCACAACATGAAGTGTTGTAAATAAAATTTCAATTTTTATTTAATTAAATTACTTATTACATATTATTATTATATAAAACACATAAACATCATTGGTTTTATCGAACATTAATATATTTAAATTATCGTTACTCACGATTATCAATCATAATATAGACATTGAAAAGTTATATCATGATTAGTATAAAAATAGGGTTTTTAAAATCTAATTGGCATGGATAAAGAAGTGACGACCTCCAGTAGTAGGATCATTCCATATGAATACATTTTATTGAACCATACATTGGAGGTAGAATCATGGGGATATTCCATTTGACTGGGCCCAATATGAGATCTACTGACTTAAACATGAGTGATGATTTCTAATGGATAAGATCAAGATCATCAAGATCATGGGCCGAACCATGTACATCAAACTACCCCATGAATGTATCACTATCACAAACCTTACACTTAAGGAATATTCTAGTTTATTAAAGGGATATGTATGAAGTCCATAATAATATTAATATATATATTTATATATTGTATTTTTTGGTAGAATATTATTCCTATTTTATTCTAATCATTAAATTATAAAAGATTTTTATTTTTATAAAATAAATAAAAAATTGTAATATTAATTATTAATCATTTCCAATAAAGATGTATATTTTGATGAATTATTGGATTTTTTAAATAAATGATTTTTAATAATGTATTATTATTAATTATTTTTGTAATATATAGTAGATAGTATAATTTTTATGAAGTCAAATTTAATTTTTATATGGGTTCAAAAAATTTTATTGTCAAAAATCCGTCATTTTTCAATAAATATATATTTTTATTATAAAAGTGAAAATTAAAATAATTAAAAAATTATTTTAAATAATGATTTTTTATTGAAATCATAACATAGAAATTATCCATTGTTGATTTTTTCCTTATTTTCTGTGATAGTAGAATTTTCTAATAGAAATGAAATAACATATAAATATATGATATGTATTATGATGTCATAATGACCTAAAAGTAATGTAATAAATAATATAAATGGTATTAACTAACGAATATATGTTTTACCGTAAATATTGTTATTTTATGTTTGTAATATTAATTTTATAATTCCTTCCTAAAAACTCCCAAAACATTCATATATTTTATGGTTTTAAAATCATTTCATTAAGAGTGTGACTCACTTGCACATCAGTGAGGGCATCATTTTATTTTTCTAGTACCTTGTAAATATAAAATAATGAAAACCACCAATTTTTTCATAAACTATTGGAAATCCCATGTAATATTTTGTGTATTTTGTTAATGTATTATATGGAGTCAAACTACTAACTTTGACAAAAAAATAATGAATTCCTCAAACATTATCATATAAAATCAACTAGGCTCAAATTTATATTTACTAAAAAAATATATTAAGGACTTACATACTTTTATCTCCCCTCTATAATATACTCTCATGGTTCTGACATGCTCTCAATATTATCCCCCTAAACATTTGGAGTGACACACTCATGTAACTGTTTATTTCCTTCTCATCTTGATTCATGTTTCTTCATTATATTATGCCTTTATTTATAATTCTGAATTTTGGGACATGTTTTTTCATGTCCTTATTCCTAACCATTTCAAATAAAAATGGGGATATATGCCATTATCCATCATCAACCAATTTTTTGAATCATTATGTTTTATTTTTATGCTATAAAAATTTCACCCTCATTTTCTCTACCAAAATAATTGTATAGTAAATACCAAACCCAATTCATATAAAGGGTGTTCACCTTTATGTATTTATACTTATTGATTGGGGAAATCATTTATTTATTCCACATTAATTTATCATGGAATTAAATATGATCAGTAATGAATCAATGTTGTATGATCTGAGTTGAACAAATAATCATGACAATGAAATGAATGTGACAGGTGCACCTTAAATTATATAGTGCTCCAACACATTGGGTAATGATTAGTCTCATGAGACATCATGTTGAGAGATGGAGTAAAACTGAATCATTTATGGTACTTTTTACACCATGATGAATTTTTATTTATCCTTGATATATTTTTATTATGTTTTGTTTTAAGTAGATTACATATTTCCCACGTTGCCTTTAAGATTGTCATTCTATATCATGCCTCATTGTTTATGTTTGTTATTGTCACTATTTTATGCCCCATTGGTATTCATATTGTAAAACATGTATTAATTTCATTATGTTAATCCAAATTTATTCCTTGAATGGCCTTTATATCTCTCCCCTTTCTTATGTCTATCCCTAGGTTATCAAATGTAGCTCTATATGCCAGCATGTTAACAAAGTATTCGGTAAATATTATTATTTTTCTATTATAAATTGTTATGTAATGCACAAATTCACAAAAAAACTATACTTATAGATCATCTGGGTATTATAATGTGTAATCTTAAGTAATAAATACTAAATTAATGTGTATCAAAGAGTATGGTTATCATAGTTCATATCAATGGAAAAGTACAGATATTTTTTGGAATAGGATTAGAAAACTCATTAGAATAACATAGGTATAATGACATGTAAAATAAAAAATAAAAAAAGTTTGGTAATTAAATTGTAAGTGGTTTACCAAAAAATTGCATCTATATATAGATATTAAAATTTGATGTGGTTTTGGAACAAATGTAGATATGGTGAAACTCAAAATCCATGTGTTGATCTTGACTTTATTGGGAAGCAGAGCATGAAAATTGGCCTTTCTACACACCTAGTTTGACATTCCTAGGGGATATGGTTTGGTTACTTCATAATCTCATTATGAATTATAATTAAGGGAATAAAAAAATACCCAAAAGTATATATATTATTAAATAAATCATGGAAAACATAAATTCAATCCTAGAAATTCATAAGTTAATGAAATACATGTGATATATATATGTTATCAATTTATATATAAATTTATTCATTTAATTACAATTAATAGTTTAAAACTAATCATCCCAAAATTTCCAATTATTCTAGAGAATGGAAAAAAAATACGAGGAATTAGGTAAACAATCAATCTGACATACAATATGATAACTTCCCCAATGAGATGCCCAACTCGATGGGTGTGTGAATTCTCAACATTAAGTATATACTCTCTTAGATATTTCAAGTTATTAATAGAATCAAGGATTATATGGAGTTTTAAAATCCCCCTAAGAATTAAAACTCCACAATTGGGATAATTATGCGACATGTTCTCTGACTTTTAGTAGAGCATCTAACACCTTAACTGTGGAATATTGTAAGAACACCATTGAGAATATCTTATATATTTTTAAATGATTTGGGAATGAGAAGTTTATACTATCTGTTTATCATATAGAGGGAGAAGTAGATTATAATGGTACATTGATAAAAAATATTATTTCAGAAGAATAGATCAAAGTGACGGTTTAGAATGAATTCAAGAGAATTTTTTTTAATAAATATTTTCCTCAAACCCTTAATCTATAAATTGAAAGGGATTTTTATTCCCTTAATAAATAAAGATGAAAAATATGTCGAGGCATATAAGTAAAACATCACAAAAATTTCAGCATACACATATGGTATTGATGTTAGCCCTAAATGCATGGTTGACCACATCAAAAGTGGGAGAAAACCTATTCTAAGAAATGCCCCTACGATATGAGACTTTGATAGCTATATGAAAATTATACGATGTTCCATGAATGTTAAATTATGGATCAATAAATATCAAGGGTACCATATGGATTAGAATTTGAATGTAGATTTTAACTCTAGTGGTGTGATGGTGAAATCTAATAACGCTATGAAATTTCACCATCACACTTTTCAAGTGTAAAGAAGAAAGATCCCCAAAAATTCCCCATAGGAAATGAGAAAATTCATTAGGTGCAGGAATGAAGGATACCTAACTAATGATTGTTGAATAAAGAAGCCCACTATTGTGATGGAGAAAAATAACGTGTTGGTCAATATTCATCACATTATTCATTTCTTCAACTCGAAGGAACCATGGAACTTTTAAATCCAATGCACTATGCTACAGGATTTCTGGGGAAAACAAAAATCTCCAAGATACTAAGGTTTAAATGTTTCCATCACAACAACATAGTTGGAAATAGATTTTTATGTGATGATAGGTATTCTAGGTATTCATTCCAGAATATAAAAAATAAATTGTTTTTCTATTTATAATAAATTATTTCATATAATTTATTTTAGTAGAACCATTCAAACACCACCACAAACCATGGATATATAGTTGTCCTTGAAAATAGAAAATGGGACAATTATTACATCCTAGTTATATACCACCTCCCCTAAAAAAATATATAGGCTAAAAATTCCTGTGAATATTTTCATACTCCCTTAGTGGAATGTAATGAATTTTTTTTTCATATTTTTGATATCCCTATAAATGGAAAATATTAATTTCCTTGAGAAGGAAATAATAATACATATCACAAATCAACCCCTGATTCAACACAAAATCAATAAAATGGATGAATCATATTGATTATATATATATATATCATGGATGTTATTTCCCAAAGATCCAGTATATATTTATCAAATGATTTATTCTAAGGAAAATATCATCCTTGAAGACCTGGACAATGTGAGCGACTATGATGATGTTTTTCCTAAGTAATTTCTTTCTATTCCTTCTAACCGAGAGGTTGAATTTTAATTTTATCTTATACTTATGGAGTTAAAATTATCCAAGAATCCTTATATGATGGCTATTGTGGATCTTGAGTAGATGATGAAAAAACAATATAAAAATTGGATAAATGTTTCATATGACCTAGTGCATTACCATGGTGTGAATTAGTCCTCTACATCATTGATTATGGGTCAATGATCCATTGCATTGATTATCATGAGATTAAAAAGATCAAGATAAATAATAAGTATCCTCAACCATATATTTATACATTTTTTAATTGTATATGTGGCGAACAATACTTATCCAGGTTGGATTTGTGGTCAGGATATTACCATGTTATGGTAAAGTATGAGGTTATCTACAAGACTACTTTTCATAAAAGGTATAGACACTGGGAGTTAATATTAAATACATTCATACTCACTAATACTACAAATGTATTCATGGGTTTCATTAATATATTATATTTGGATTACATTAAAAATATTTTTAGTCCTTATAGATGATATTCTAATATACTCCAAAATAATGGAGGGGAATATGGAGAATATGAGCATAGTGATAAAGACCTAACAAAAGGAGAAGAATTATGCCACGTAAAAAATGGGTTCGGGTTAAATAAAGTTTCATTCATAGGGAAAATTATCACAATAAATGGCATATATATGGAACATTAAAATATAGATGAAATTGAAGGATGGTAAGGGAAAATATATATGATAGATAACTATAGTTTCCTTGTATTAGCTGAGTACTATTGTCAATTTTTGAAATCAATTCACTGATTTTCAAACCCTATACCATAGATAAGTAAAATAGGATTCATGTTTTCATTGAATGGTTACTGTTTTGAGAGATTAAATGATTTGAAAATGAGTCATGTCACTGCACATGAACTAATAGTTCCCACAAGTGGAGAACGTTACATGATATTTTGAGATGATTCGAGGAAGGTCTTGGGTTTTCTATTTATACAGAATGAAAACGTGATTTTTTATTCTTATGATAGTTAAATTTTTAGGAATTAGACTACCTGATGCAAGATTTAATGTTGGATACAGTATTCTTCACATTGAAAATATGGTTGAATTATTTATTCAGGTATAAGTGTGTAATATATACAGATAAAAAATCCCCAAAAATATAATCACATAGAATGAGATTAATACATACCATTGAATATGGTTAGATCTGATAAAAGAATATGAATTCTTAATTCACTACCATCATAGATATGAAAATAATATGTAACATGAACAATATATAAAGGATCTAGAAATTCTATTATTGATGAGAGTTGGGATGTATCTGATTTTCATAGATTTGTAAAATATGGATATGGGAATCATAAAGGAATGAACATCATAAATAATTTCACAAATGATTTCTCAACCATACCTTCGAGAGTGTGTAAGAGATCTTTAAAGAGATGATATGATAATTACGAAGATAGAGAACACAATATGAAATGGGAAATCCTTGGAGATTAATATTTTTTATGAAGCTCTTGTAAGATTTGGGTCATGACTATGTTCACATTCAAATCCAGAATTATAGAAGGAGATATTGGATGATGCACATAACTCGAACTTCAATATCAATCATAAAAGAACCAAGATGAATCGATTTCTATTGGTGTAAAATTCTTGAAACAATTTGAATTAGAAGATTGAATAATATACATCATGATGTCCTCAATTTCAATAAGTGAATTCTTGGAGGAAAAAACCAATTGTGATGATGAAATAATTATCAGTAACTATATAGAAATGGAGAAACACATCCAAAGATATTATCACTTTTATTCCAATGACATAAATATCATATAATGATACCTATGTTCTGTTATAATTTCATAAAAATACATTACACCTCATTTTGATTCGAGTGGACATCCCATAAAATAAAATTTCATTGATATATATTAGAGAAGTGGAGAGGTTGCATAGAGAACCGCTATCAATTGTATCTGATCGAGACCTCATAGTTACCTTTATGTTCTATAAGAGTCCCAAAAATTCCATAAATACTGTGTTAAACATCAAAATACCTTATTACCCAAAAACTAATTTCCAATATGTGCAGACTATACAAGCAATTGATAACATGTTGAGGGAATGATCAATTGACATAAAAGGATGATGGGACCAACATATTCCTCTGGCCGGGTTCTCATACCATAATAGTTTCCACTCAAGCTTCCAAATAGATACCAATGATGTTTTTTATAGGAAGATGTGTAGTACACCTTCATGTTGAGATGAAGTTTGGGAACCAAAACATTTAGGTCCTGAAATTGATGTATAAATGGCAGAAAAGGTCAAGACCATTTAGCAACACATCATGGTGGGTCAGAGTTGACATAAGTACCATGCTAAAAATTGTTGGTGATACCTAGAGTTTTATGTTGAAAACATGGTATTCCAATGAATATATCCATTGAAAAATTTCATTATATATGTGATGAAGCGAAATAATATTCTGAGACATAGTGAGCCCCTTTGAAACCCTTGATCACATTAGAGTGGTGGATTACAGTCTATCACTCCAAAATAATATATCTAAAGTATATGATGTTGAAGTGCATTGTGTTGCATTTGTTGTCAATGAGGCATGAAGTTGTCTTGGAATGAATGGATGTCAATGAGTCAAGATGTGAATGTCAAAGGATGTGATGGTGGTGGGGATGAAGGAGAATGGCCATGGTACACAGATGCATGTCACTTAGTAGATTCACTAAGTGACATAGGAGATGATGGTTGAAACATTCTCTAAGAAAATCAGACGATTGTTGAGCTGTTCTTAAAGTTCCAAGAACTTGTATCAACTGGATACAATGTTACAACAATTCTAGAAGACCATGCATTGTCTTCACAATGCATGAAGAGATGAAGAGAGCCATCCACAACTTCTAAGTGGATGAAGTGAGCTGAAGAAGAACATGTACTGATCCTTAGTGCATGACAATGTGAATGTGATCCAACTTGACCTCTAATTGGATCATTGAAGAACATTGAAGAACATTGAAGAATTATTTGATTCAGGAGCTTCGGTTGATGGAGAACCTTCAAAGAATTCACTCCTAAGTAATGAATATATGTTGAGGAGATTGGAAGAATTCTTATGAAGAAGAAATGAAGAAATGGAAGAAATGGAGAAGAGGAAGAAGGCTTGGAATGGCTTGGCATTTGGCTTATACTCATGGAGGACTTTGTTTCTGACAAAGTCTTATTCTAGACTTAGCCAAAAAATATGGCCAGCCCGTGAGCACCTTGTGGGTTCAACCCCAAGGCTCATGTGGGCCTAAGGCGCCACGCCCAAGGGGGAACCCGTGGGGCGAGCTCAGGGCGGCAGGGGCGCACCCGCAGACACCACAGAGGCGCTGGGGCACGCCCGGAGGAGCGCAGGGGGCCGTGTATAAGCCCCCGAGGGCACGCGGTGGTGAAACCCGCGCGCCGGAGGAGCATAGTGGGCGCTAGGAGCGCGCCCACAGGAGCAGAGAGTGGGCGCAGAGCGCGCCCGCAGGGAGAACACGGTGCGGGGCGTCACCGTGGAGGGAGAAGATTCAACTGGCGGGTTGAGGCAGCGCCAGGGTTATAAGCCGCGGCAAAATCCCGCGCCGTTTCGATGTGGGATGCGTATTTTTCACCGGGAGCAAATCTCCGCCGTCCGAGCAATCGCGCGCTCGATCTGGACCGCTCATCTGATCCGTCGCGCCCCCGATTTAATCCGGCCGTCCGATGTCTTTCGATCACCTGATCCGACGGCTCCCGGCTCATCTCCTTCGCCGAGGACACCCCGAAGCCACCCGCAGCCGCCGTCGAACCAGAGGCCACCCGAGCACCGATTTCGAGCTCCGGGCCACCATTTCCAACGCCGAAGGCTCCATTGAGTTCGTCTGGATGTACTGAACACAACCATGCGTAAAAATGGGAGTGCATGCAATGTATGGAGATTTTGGAGTTCGGCCGAAGGCAAACGAAGTGCTGAGGCCATGAGGATTATTGATGTGCATGGTTTGTGCCAAAACAGAGGCCGTGCATGCGTTCTAAATCGCATGCACGAGGAGGAAAATAAGGAAAGAACCCGCGGTGGAAACTGAGGAGAGAAACGAGATTTTACAGAAACTTGAGATCCGAAAATCTCGGTGGTTTAAGATTTTTCTCACGCGGATAAACCACCTCAACCTCTGCCTATAAAAATGAGGCCGAGCCCTCTGTGCAGCTTGCTGAATTTTTGAGAAGTCCCGCGAGTGCCTTGCCTCGTAAAGAACAGCCTGCGCGCCCCCTGCGCGGCAGTGAAGCCCGGAGCCACCCCTTGGCTCCGTGAGATCCTTTTGCTCACTTCTTGTGCAAAAGAAGAAGGAGGAAGGGCAACGCGACCTTGCGCGCCCCACTGTGCATCGCGCCCCCTTGCGCGGTTTGCACTTGCGCGCCCGCGGTGCCTTGCACCCGTGGCTTGCGCGGCCCTTGTGGCTTGAACCTTGCGCGGCAGGCAGTGTTGGAGTAGAGAAGGACACACCCCCTTGCGCGACTAGTTTGAGTTCGGGTGTGTGCAAGTGAAGGCCGAGACACTTGTGCTTGTGTTCCAAGTGAAGGAAGAATACCTACGGGTTGGTTGCATGCAAAAGAAAACAAAGAAGCCGTAGCCCTTGTGTTGGTATTCGGGTGTGTGAAAGAGGAGGCCGAGGCATGCCTTGTGTGTGCAAGTGGGTGAAGTGAAGACCACACATTTGTGTGTGTGTGCAAACTTGAAGAACCACCTACGGCCCAAGTGTGTGCAAGAATAAAGGAGTAGGCCAAGATCAAGTGTGTGCTAAAAGAATATTATTTGTGTGTGCTAAGTGAGGAGGAAGAGCACACTTGACCGTGTGTGCATTTGAAGAGGCCGAGGGTTGTGACCTTCTGTGTGCACCAAGTGAAGACACATTTTGTGTATGCAAAATTGAAGAACAACCTACGGGTTAAGGGTGTGCAACAAGAAGAGGGAAGAGGCCAAAGTCAAGTGTGTGCAAAACAAAGAACAATTTATGTGTACATAAACAAGTGACAAAGAAAGCCGAACCTATGTGTGTGCACAAGAAGTGTGTGCTCACTTAGAAGAAGAGGAGAAGACCCACACAAAGTACAACACACTTTTAAGTGTGTAAACAAATAGAATTAAGTGTGTGAAGATTGTGAAGAAGGTGTGTGCTTAAAGTGACTACACCCTTTGTGGGTCTACTGCACCAAGAAGAGGAAAGGAGAAGTGCATGCATGCATGCATGCACGTGCACACGTGAACAGTGCTAAATCAGTGGTGTGCAACTGAGACTGGACCAGACCGAAGATAAAGACATCAGTTGTCTGGGCATTCAGTAGTTGAAGAGAGAAGCCGGTTCATCCTTAGAAGAAGGTGATAAAGCCCGAGCTAGACGAGAAGAACCTGATCACCACAAGTGATCAGAAGAAGAGCAAGGCCAGCAGCCTTTATCCCAGGCTGCTGAAGTTACATGAAGAACTTAAAGTGAAGAAGTGCTACTCGTGTGACTCGAGGAGCCAGGAGAAGACCCTGTGGGACTCAGGGAGAAGAAGTCTTCAGTGGGATTCTGGAGCAGGCCAGTGGGACTCTGGTAACACTGTGGGACGCAGTATAAAGACCCTCCTGTGGGACTCAGGAGAGATACAGTGGGACTCTGTATCGACCATTGTAATTTTAAGAGGTTATAATGGAGAATCCATGCTGGGAGAGCATGGAAAGGATGTAGGCCTTTGGTGCCGAACCTTGTAAATCCTTGTGTCCTGTGCCTTTTCATTACTGCATTATCCCGGAATGGTTGAGAGATACAAGAAGAGTGGATCGAGGCTTTAACCAGCCATAGAGGTTTAATTGATTAAGAATCAATTAGTAAAAAGTTTTAAAGGATCACTGATTCACCCCCTCCCCCTCTCAGTGATTCACACTGATCTGGGCACTTCAATTGGTATCATAGGAGGTTCCCTCTAAAAGATCCAAGGGAGTCTTTATGGAGTGCAGATTTGAGGAAATGAGTGACCAGCCTCAAATGGAGATATCTTCCAAGACTCAGAAAAATAGAAAGAAGAAACAGGCAAAGAATATGAGGAAGAAGGTTGTTGCAATCAGAGAAACTCCTTCTATGGAAACAAATGTGAAAGTCACATCAGATGACAATTCCTTTTATCATTCTTCTGATGAAGCCTGCTCTAGCTGTGATGAAGATGGAAGAAACAATGATCTTCTAAATGCAATCAAATATCTTCAGAAGAGAGTCCCCAAGGAAATTGCAATGTGTATAGCTACAGGCCTCCTTGATCTTCAAGAAGAAAAATTACAGCTAGAAGATGAAGCCAATTCTCTAGAAGTCCAATTGGATAAAAGGGTTGGCATAACCAACACTCTCAGAAAGCTGGTAAATGCCAATGATGAAACAGTATCTCTTTGCAATGAAAGATATGAAGACACCGCTGATGAATTGCAAAGAAGCCTTTCTGAGAAAGAATTTTTTATGATAATGATCAAAGAAGTTTTCCATGCACTGGAAAAGAGGCACAAAGTGTCAATGAATGTCAGAGATGCTCAACTCAAAGGCAAAGTCAAAATGGTGAAGGAGCTGGACAATTCATTCCAAGAATTGAAGAAGGTGCATGAAGACCAGATGAAAAAACTGGTGGAGAATTGGCAAGGAAAGCTAAGAACTGTTGAGGATGAGAAGAACTCCCTCAATATGAAATGCTTAGAACTGGAGGTGATATTGAAAAATCAGCAATCACCTAAAGCTGAATCCTCCCAGTCAGCTGAAAGAAGACATGTTGCTACTCAAGTATGCTTTGAGCAGGATGATTCTAAGAGAAAGACATCCTCCAATAAAAGTGCAACATCTTCTAGAAAGAAGGTACCATCCATACCATCTTGTACTCATGCTTCTAAAAGTGTTTCTACTAAAAGTGCAGGATGGAAGAATAATTCCAAACAAATATGGATGAAGACAGTAAAGAAGCAGAGCTCTCCTGAAATAGCACAACAGGTCAAGAAAAGTACCCTACAATCAGAAGGACTGAAGAGGTCAAGATTCGTGGGACAATGCTGGTGTTGTAACAGGTATGGGCACTGTGCAAAGGATTGTTGGTACAATCCACTAAATGTCAAAGCACAAAGGAAGCTCAGGCCAAGGGGGAGCAAGCCAGAAGAAAAGAAGCAGCATCCACAGGTCCAGAGACATCTGTTTACTGCAAATAGATTTGGATTACTTGATAACATCTGGGATGTGTGCAAAAGTGGTCAAAAAGATACATGTCAGTCTCCAACTGTATCCAGAGCTCAAAGGAAGAAAAGATCACAGAACCTGGCTCAGAAAGATTCCTTGGGAAGCAAGCAGAAGAAAGTGGAAGATGCTCCCAAGAAGATTTTGAGAAATGAAGAGAAGTCCTTGGAGTCTGAATCCAAGAAGGGTGATGCATCAAGAAGAGCCACCAAGAAGACATGCTTCTACTGTGGGAAGAAAGGACATATCATGGATCTTTGTAAAGAAGCCATGAAACTAAATAGAATCCAAATGAACTCCAAAAGACAATCAATCCAGAAGAAGAAGGGATTGATTGAAAATAAGGTGCCTAAGAAAGGTAGCTTAACAGCATCAAAAGAACCATGTGGAACTTCCAGAACTGGGGCCACCCTTCCAAATGATTTACTTGTCATATGGCCACATCAGTTGCAACTTGCCAAAGATCTGCAGAGAGCTGAAGATGAAGTTCTGGCAATTGCTAAAGCAAAAGGGAAGAAGAAGGTTTCACATGAAGATGTTTTGAGAACCACACCAGCACAATCATCAATGAAGATCAAATGTGCAAGTGTGAAGAATGGTGAAAATGGGACATCTCGGTTGAGAGAATCTTCTCAACCTTGTTGTTCACATTGATGAACCAAGGAGGTTCCATCTTATTCCCTTATACTATTGGTATTTACATGTGCTGACATTGCAGGGAATTGAAGATGATGATCATTCTCAGCTGGAGGATGGTATGGACAGAATGGAGTGCACCCCTTGAGGGGGAGCCAATCTGGAGAAGATGGGATTCTGATATTTAATTCCATCATGAGAAAAGTGAAGGTATTCCAATCATACTTTCATCCCTTGTTTCTTAATTGAGGCTATCTTGTCAATTAAGGGGGAGTATGGATTGAAGACAAATGGATGAAAGGGGGAGCTTTATCATTGCACTGAACTTTCTAATGAGTTTTGTGAAGTTTGTGCAGGATTTAGCAATTCATTGAATATCTGAAAAATTTCAAGCCCCTTGAAGCATGATCTCACATGTTATAGTAATTGTGGACAGCATTGAGTACCTTGGTTACATCACTCTTGTTTTCTACACCGGGTTAGCCCAAGTAGACTTAGAGCTGATTTACTAAAGGTTCTTTGCTAAAGAAGAACATGTGGCATCATCCCTCTCTCAGTGTTTTTCAAGAAAATACTTTTCAAAGGGAGGAAGAGATTTTTGAAAGAGAACCACACCACACCTTTGCATTTGATTGCCAATAAGGGGGAGAAAATATTGGCACACATATTGACCCATTCATATGTGCTGAAGGAGTGTATTGACAACAAATACAAAGGGGGAGATTGACGTGCATTGTGTTGCATTTGTTTTCAATGAGGCATGAAGTTGTCTTGGAATGAATGGATGTCAAGGAGTCAAGATGTGAATGTCAAAGGATGTGATGGTGGTGGGGATGAAGGAGAATGGCCATGGTACACAGATGCATGTCACTTAGGAGATTCACTAAGTGACATAGGAGATGATGGTTGAAACATTCTCTAAGAAAATCAGACGATTGTTGAGCTGTTCTTAAAGTTCCAAGAACTTGTATCAACTGGATACAATGTTACAACAATTCTAGAAGACCATGCATTGTCTTCACAATGCATGAAGAGATGAAGAGAGCAATCCACAACTTCTAAGTGGATGAAGTGAGCTGAAGAAGAACATGTACTGATCCTTAGTGCATGACAATGTGAATGTGATCCAACTTGACCTCTAATTGGATCATTGAAGAACATTGAAGAATTATTTGATTCAGGAGCTTCGGTTGATGGAGAACCTTCAAAGAATTCACTCCTAAGTAATGAATATATGTTGAGGAGATTGGAAGAATTCTTATGAAGAAGAAATGAAGAAATGGAAGAAATGGAGAAGAGGAAGAAGGCTTGGAATGGCTTGGCATTTGGTTTATACTCATGGAGGACTTGGTTTTTGACAAAGTCTTATTCTAGACTTAGCCAAAAAATATGGCCAGCCCGTGAGCACCTTGTGGGTTCAACCCCAAGGCTCATGTGGGCCTAAGGCGCCACGCCCAAGGGGGAACCCATGGGGCGAGCTCAGGGCGGCAGGGGCGCACCCGCAGACACCACAGAGGCGCTGGGGCACGCCCGGAGGAGCGCAGGGGGCCGTGTATAAGCCCCTGAGGGCACGCGGTGGTGAAACCCGCGCGCCGGAGGAGCATAGTGGGCGCTAGGAGCGCGCCCGCAGGAGCAGAGAGTGGGCGCAGAGCGCGCCCGCAGGGAGAACACGGTGCGGGGCGGCACCGTGGAGGGAGAAGATTCAACTGGCGGGTTGAGGCAGCGCCAGGGTTATAAGCCGCGGCAAAATCCCGCGCCGTTTCGATGTGGGACGCGTATTTTTCACCGGGAGCAAATCTCCGCCGTCCGAGCAATCGCGCACTCGATCTGGACCGCTCATCTGATCCGCCGCGCCCCCGATTTAATCCGGCCGTCCGATGTCTTTCGATCACCTGATCCGACGGCTCCCGAATCATCTCCTTCGCCGAGGACACCCCGAAGCCACCAGCAGCCGCCGTCGAACCAGAGGCCACCCGAGCACCGATTTCGAGCTCCGGGCCACCATTTCCAACGCCGAAGGCTCCATTGAGTTCGTCTGGATGTACTGAACACAACCATGCGTAAAAATGGGAGTGCATGCAATGTATGGAGATTTTGGAGTTCGGCCGAAGGCAAACGAAGTGCCGAGGCCATGAGGATTATTGCTGTGCATGGTTTGTGCCAAAACAGAGGCCGTGCATGCGTTCTAAATCGCATGCACGAGGAGGAAAATAAGGAAAGAACCCGCGGTGGAAACTGAGGAGAAAAACGAGATTTTACAGAAACCTGAGATCCGAAAATCTCGGTGGGTCAAGATTTTTCTCACGCGGATAAACCACCTCAGCCTCTGCCTATAAAAATGAGGCCGAGCCCTCTGTGCAGCTTGCTGAATTTTTGAGAAGTCCCGCGAGTGCCTTGCCTCGTGAAGAACAGCCTGCGCGCCCCCTGCGCGGCAGTGAAGCCCGGAGCCACCCCTTGGCTCCGTGAGATCCTTTTTCTCACTTCTTGTGCAAAAGAAGAAGGAGGAAGGGCAACGCGACCTTGCGCGCCCCCCTCTGTGCATCGCGCCCCCTTGCGCGGTTTGCACTTGCGCGCCCGCGGTGCCTTGCACCCGTGGCTTGCGCGGCCCTTGTGGCTTGAACCATGCGCGGCAGGCAGTGTTGGAGTAGAGAAGGACACACCCCCTTGCGCGACTAGTTTGAGTTCGGGTGTGTGCAAGTGAAGGCCGAGACACTTGTGCTTGTGTGCCAAGTGAAGGAAGAATACCTACGGGTTGGTTGCATGCAAAAGAAAACAAAGAAGCCGTAGCCCTTGTGTTGGTATTCGGGTGTGTGAAAGAGGAGGCCGAGGCATGCCTTGTGTGTGCAAGTGGGTGAAGTGAAGACCACACATTTGTGTGTGTGTGCAAACTTGAAGAACCACCTACGGCCCAAGTGTGTGCAAGAATAAAGGAGTAGGCCAAGATCAAGTGTGTGCTAAAAGAATATTATTTGTGTGTGCTAAGTGAGGAGGAAGAGCACACTTGACCGTGTGTGCATTTGAAGAGGCCGAGGGTTGTGACCTTCTGTGTGCACCAAGTGAAGACACATTTTGTGTATGCAAAATTGAAGAACAACCTACGGGTTAAGGGTGTGCAACAAGAAGAGGGAAGAGGCCAAAGTCAAGTGTGTGCAAAACAAAGAACAATTTATGTGTACATAAACAAGTGACAAAGAAGGCCGAACCTATGTGTGTGCACAAGAAGTGTGTGCTCACATAGAAGAAGAGGAGAAGACCCACACAAAGTACAACACACTTTTAAGTGTGTAAACAAATAGAATTAAGTGTGTGAAGATTGTGAAGAAGGTGTGTGCTTAAAGTGACTACACCCTTTGTGGGTCTACTGCACCAAGAAGAGGAAAGGAGAAGTGCATGCATGCATGCATGCACGTGCACACGTGAACAGTGCTAAATCAGTGGTGTGCAACTGAGACTGGACCAGACCGAAGATAAAGACATCAGTTGTCTGAGCATTCAGTAGTTGAAGAGAGAAGCCGGGTCATCCTTAGAAGAAGGTGATAAAGCCTGAGCTAGACGAGAAGACTCTGATCACCACAAGTGATCAGAAGAAGAGCAAGGCCAACAGCCTTTATCCCAGGCTGCTGAAGTTACTTGAAGAACTTAAAGTGAAGAAGTGCTACTCGTGTGACTCGAGGAGCCAGGAGAAGACCCTGTGGGACTCAGGGAGAAGAAGTCTTCAGTGGGATTCTGGAGCAGGCCAGTGGGACTCTGGTAACACTGTGGGACGCAGTATAAAGACCCTCATGTGGGACTCAGGAGAGATACAGTGGGACTCTGTATCGACCATTGTAATTTTAACAGGTTATAATGGAGAATCCATGCTGGGAGAGCATGGCAAGGATGTAGGCCTTTGGTGCCGAACCTTGTAAATCCTTGTGTCCTGTGCCTTTTCATTACTGCATTATCCGAGAAAGGTTGAGAGATACAAGAAGAGTGGATCGAGGCTTTAACCATCCATAGAGGTTTAATTGATTAAGAATCAATTAGTAAAAAGTTTTAAAGGATCACTGATTCACCCCCTCCCCCTCTCAGTGATTCACACTGATCTGGGCACTTCAGATGTAATTCATGTATCTTATATGAGGAATTACATATAATATCCCCCACATGTACTCAATCTGGAGGGGGTGCCACTAGAGAATTACCTTTTAATGAAAGGTAACCGATGTAGTTCATAGATTACAGAGAGAATGATCTACGAAATAAGATAATGAACCATGTTATAGTGATATGGAGAAACCACATGTTAGAAGAAGTTGTGTGGAGACTACAAAAAGTGATAATATGGAGTTTCCCTAATATTTTTTATTATGGGAAAAGAAAATTTTGAGGGTGAATTTTCTGGAGGTGGTATGTTGTAATGACTCTAACTGTTATAAACAAAACATCCCTTGTTATTTATTTAAAAGTAATATTCTGTAATTTGGTTAAAGAAAACAAGTTAATATTTTTTAATTATATTCTATCATTTTTAAATTATTGTATTGAATTATAAGAATTTATAAAATAGTCATTGAATATTTATTAGAAGATATATATAAATATAGTGTTTTAACAAACCTATTTAACACACATTAAAGAAGTGATGGCCTCAACTATTAGAATTATACCTTATGAATCCCATTTATCGGATCTTCTGATGGAGATAATATCATTTCTATTTTTCTTTGACCAATCCCAAGATGAGATCTTGTAAAATAAGCCTAATAAGAACAATTTATAAGAGAATATCAAACTCATTGAGATCACAACCCAATACATGTATTCCAACCCACCCCTAGAAATTCTTACCATCACACATCTTACCCTTATAGTTTTTATCGGTGTAACTAAGAGATATTTTTCAAGGCCATAATAATACGTTTATGCATATAGTATTTTCAATATAATAATTTTCATATTATCTTATTATTGTTACTTTATAGATGATTTTTATTTTTATCTAACAAAACCCATATTATATATTTAATTAGTTTTCAATTGAAATTAAAATTTCTATTTTTATGAATTAATGGATTTTATAAATATATAGTATTTAATGAAATTTTTTTATTATAATTTTTTTAATAAATATTGATAATCATTTAATTTTTATGATGTCAAAAGTATTTTTTAAGGGTTCAAAAACTATTATTTTCAAAAACCACATTATTTTTCAATTAATATCTATTCTTATTTTAAATGTTAAAATTAAATTAATAAGAAAATAATTTCGAAAAAATGAATATTATAATTGTATTTATAACATCGAAATTATCCAATGGGGACTTTTTATTTATTTTTAAATACGACCAAATTTCCAAGTAAAAAATAAGTACGGTATAAATATATAGTCTATACTGTGACATCATAATGTCCCAAAATAGATGTAATAAAAACTATAAATTTTATCCATGACCAAATATATAGTTTTCCATTAAAATTTTACGATTTTATGTGTATTTTATTATTTTTATAAATCCTTTATGAATCCTACAAAACCATTAATATGTCTTATGGTTTAGAAATAGTTTCTTTACGAGTATGTTTCAATTCCACATTAAAAAGTGTATTATTATATTTTAGTTTTTTAATAAGTGTTATAAAATATTTAAACCCACACCCATTGGTTGATACCATGAGAACACACCATGGTACGGTTTTTTGATTTTGTTATTTTATTATATAGAGTCAATAACCTAAGATTGTGAAATAATAATGAATTTCCCACTCATTTACTACATAAACTCACCCATGATCACATATCTATTCACTAAAAATCCTTGGAGCATGTTCTTAACCTTCACCCATCACTAATGTCCTATAAATGTTCCCCCAATCACTTAATATGATTCCCCCATTCATTTGGAGTCATAATCTCAAGTAGCGGGTCTCTTTTTACTCTCATCGTTATTCATGTTTCTTCATTATCATATTCCCTTTATTTACAATCTCAATTTTAGACAAATAATTTCCTTAACCATTTAAATATCTATTTTAGGTAAAATTAATTAGTTACCCCTTTCCCTCTCATCAACCAATTTTTTGAATCCTTAAGTTACATCCTTGTGCTGCCGAAATTTCACCATGATTTTCCTTGCCAAATAAATTGTGTAGTTAATACCATACCAATTTACAATTAATTATGTTCACATTCATGAACATATAATTCCTAATTGGAGACTTCATTTATGTATTCCATAGTCTTTTAGCACTGATGAAAATAATATTCTTAATTAATCCATGTTTTATGATCTACAGGAAAAGTTAAACATGAGAATGAAATGAATGTGACGGGTGTGCCCGAAATAATATAGGTATCTAATGCATTGGTTAATCTTTAGACTCATGAGGTGTTATTTTGGGATATTAAGTAAAATTGATTCCTTTATGGTACTTTATCCAATATAAATGTCCTTAACCTAGGTATATGATGTCTTGTTTTTTGTTTTTCGCACATTTCCCCTCTTTCCCTAATGATTAATGTGATATATCATACTTTATTGTTCATGATGTCGATTATCACTTATTTTAATCCCCATTTATATTAAAATTTTCTAAAAAGTATTATTTTTTCATTTTATGCCATATTAATTACCTTAATGGGCTTCATAGATCGCCCCTTTCTTATGTATGTCCTTATGTTATCCCATATAGTTTTATGTGTGTGAGAACATTTACTATGTTTTCAATGAAGATGATATTTTTTCGATTTTATATGGTTATGTAGTGTACCTAATTCCCAAATACAATATTAATATAGATCTTATGGGTTTCATTACATGTAATTTTCATTGAAAAATCCTGAATTGTTGTGTAATAAAGAGAAGGGTGTTCATAGTGTTCACGCCCCATTCTATATTTTTCTATTTAATGTCACAATATCATTACACAATACATTGTATCAAGATATATGTATCACTCATCACATATCAAAAACCAAAAATATGTGTTATAGAAAAACATAAATCATATTAGAACCCATGAAATGAAATTGAATTTTATAAACATTTCATCATATTATGTCACATAAAAAGAACAGTTCCATAAATAACATTCCATAATTGAAAAAAACTTACTAAAAAATATTATGGAATGTATAATTGAATAACAACCATATTAAATCATATGAAACACCAAATAATGTTATTTTATAAGGAAAATAATTATGAGATATCACCTAAATAAATTTTACAAAATATAATAGTTGAATTTTGAATTCATTTCTTTTTTTAATGTGTGACACATATATAATATAAAATATATTATTTAAAGAGAATATTTTTGGATTCTATAGGAAACATTAAATAATTCAAGATTCATGATGATGAGAAAATATAAATATGTTGTAAAAGTAAAAAAATACATTTCATTTATACTTTTACAAGAAAATTCCCAAAGAACCTCTTTTAGAATATAAAAATAGAATCCTTTGAAACTATTTAGTAAAAAATATAACATGAGTAAGAATGATTTTAATCAATCATAATATAATAGTAATGTTATTTTTGGAATCAATTTTAGAAAACATGGACATGCGTGAAAATTGCAGTTTTATGGGAAACTCTAAAAAAAATTTATAAAATAAGACCCTTATATATATGTCATATAATTGATATTAGGATTATAAAATGAATAGGGTTTGTATATAAGAAGAAAATTTTAATTAAAAAAGTTGAAATGAAACTTATTGTATTCAAAATTCATAAAAAAATATGAACATGTCATTATAAATGAAGTAGAAGTTTAACCTAATGAATGGAAATTATGTTCCAAAATCCCTTAAAAATATCATATAATTGATGTGAGCGTAAATCAAAAGAATATTTTTTTGAATAAAATTTAAATAAAAAAGTGTAAATAATACATAATATAATCTACATTAAATACACACATAATCTTTTCATGAAACAATCAATGAAGTACACGTTTAACTTAATAAATTGAAATTGAGTTATGAAATACCTTACAACATTTTATTTAGTAAAATCGTATACCCTATAAAAGTAATAATTTATAATTTAACAATTTAAGACCATGAATATAATGATATTAATTATATTTTATATAAAATAGTATTATATACACCACAAATAGAAATAAGTGATGAATAAGTCATATTTCTCACTGAAGTAAAAGTTAGATGAGAAAGACAAAAATTATGCTTCCAATTAATTATTTGTAATTTGAGCTCCAGTATAAATGTTTAAATAATGAAATTAATTCATTCCCAATGCATAGTAATATTTATAATTCCACTTATACACAATATTACCACCTATTCATTAATAATATTTCATTATTTTCATAATTTTAGATGAGTTAATTCAAGGGTTTCATGGTCAGTTCACATCTATATAATTATTAATTTACATATCAAAAGTAAGTAAAACCCCGAAAGGTAAATTAAATGCAATTCATGAACTTATATAATATTAAATGTTCCCATATATATTTTTTCTTTTTTTGGTTAGGTTGATTCATTTGATGAAATTTTAATGATAATTGTTTAGTTTGTTTTGGAGGTTTTCCCGACCTTCATGAAACAATCTAGTTTTATTTCATATTATTTTTTTATATTATATCAATAAAATGAAAATATTATAATATTCCTATTAAAATATTATTTTAATAGAATAATACTTTTATTCCCATCCTTGATGGATATAATGTAAAATAAAAAATCAATAACTAAAGAGATAGTTAACCTCCATAATTGGGACAGTGGATACATTTCATTGAATAAGAGGAGATAAGAAATGGGATGGGTATAAGATATTAAATTAGGAATATAAGTTATGTTGTAAACATGATATTCTGGTAATTATGATTTTATGGATGATATAGTTGAATACAATATATAAGATGTAAATAAAATAAGAGATGGGTTTTTTTAAAAGTCACATCTTGAATAACACCTCCTTCAAAGACCCCTTATGGAAAATAGAATTGGTACATGGGTGAAACCCGAAGAAAATGGACATATGATGATACAATAGGAGAGGTATTTCAATATATTTTAAAATCCTCAAGGTTTTTTTGGATACTTGTGGTGGTGAGTAGTGGTATTTATTCATGATGAGGTGTGGGTTTATCTAATTAAAAATGATTATTTTATATTTAAATCCTACAACATTTGAGAGAATTATTTCCAAATAATTTTTATGCTAATTATTTTTTCAAAATTTATTTAGGATTTAGATAAATGTAAATCATTTATTTAGTGTTGTTTTTTGTATGTATTTTAAGATATCACATTTTATCCTTAACCTCCTGTATTCTTTTACCAATAATATAGTAAGTAATTTTTTTACCATGATAACTTTATTATGCAAAAAATGTAAAAACCTTATAAAATAATTTGTACCTCCTTATTTTAAATATGAAATAAAATTTTAACATTATGGAAAAATGATTTAAAATTCAATTTAAAATTAAACAATCAAAAATCAATGGAAAAAATTTTATTTTCAAAATTGTTTTTACGACCAAACATGCAATTATAACAAAAAAAGGATATTTTATATTTAAATTTAATTTATTATATTATATATAAAAACTATTTATATTTATTTGATATAAATATAAAATCATAAAATTACTTATAATTATAATGAAAATTATAGTTTTATAAAAAACATATTTTTTTACTATTCATTGAAATATTAAACTTTTTAGAAAAATATAAAAAAAAATATAGACATAAATATGATAAGAATAAAAATAAAATTAGATTAATTTTATAAAATATATTTTCTAAAATAACAAAAAATTGTATATTTATTTTCTCTTAGAAATAAATTAAAATTACTTTTTCATAAAAAAATATTTCACAAATAAAATCACTTTTCTAAAATTATATAATTATTTCCTTACAATAATTAAAAATTTATTGAAAATTTATTAAATTAATTAGTAAATCCTATTCACACACTCCAATTAAATGGATAGTTTATAACAGTCATAATAAATCAATAATATACTAACCTTCATTTAAGCTCGATGTTACATGAAATGTATACTATCAAATAGATTAATTTTATTTAAAAATATTCATACCCTAAAATATTTGGGTGTTACATGTCTCAATGAACCTACATGACTTTTCTATTCATCCTAATTAGATTTTATGGAAATTAATTAATTTATAAATGTATTCACATGATCTTTTTTTGAAATGGTCACACCCTTTTATGGTAAAAATGTATTTTTTTAATTGGTTCTCGTGTTTTCATTAAAAATGTTATGATTATAGTTCTTCAATTATATTTTATGATAATGTTTTTAATTATAAAATATGGAAATTGAATCTAATTTCATGAGTATGCAAACAATTGGTTGATTTCATTTTTTATTATGTTAACAGAAAACGATCTTATATGATCTCATGGTTTTAAAATGGACCAACAATTTTTTTAATATAAATTATTGAGATTTTTATCCTCATACAATGTTTTCAAAAATATTCCTAGTTTTTAATGATGAGTAGGGAATATTAAGAAATCAAGTTGAAAAATCATTAATATTTTTCATCAAAAGGAAAAAGGATTCATTTTATAATACTTGTATTCTGTGAAAAATGTATACCGATAGGATGTCGCTAACCTATAATGTATGGGGTTTTTTAGTAAGTGTTATGAACTAATTATCTCAAACTATTAACATGAAATGTACTTTGGTAATGTAATAAAAGAAAATCCTATTTGAAATTTAAATTATTGATTTAATAAATATGGGTTCTTTATTGTTTCTCTTAATCATGAACCAATAGTGCACCCTCTAAAAATATTCCAATCCTTTTATAAACACTTTAACACTCACATAATGAAAAATAATAATTCCAGAACCTATAAATATATAATTATAATATGAATACAATATTTTTTAGAATTATTCATCGCTTTATGCTTTCTCTCCTCCAAATGTTGGAGGATTGAAATGTTTATAAAATTGCTCGACATATTGGTCCACTATATAGGTTTCCCATCTTAAAAACTCTTTTAAAGCTGACTAAAAAACTACAATAGACATACTAAAGGTACGAATAAACATAGGAATTGATTATCATTCCAAACCTAAGATGTGATACATGGTTATATCCTAATAGACCATCAATCTAACGAAAAATAGGATCCAAAATGATTACACAGCAAAAATATGACTCACAATATGAAAAACAAATTATTTAAATTATATAATGTCATACATTTAGTCTGGGATGAACTGATTCCCAATAGAAAACCATATCCATAATGTAAATAACCCTTAATTTAATAACACACTGAGGAGATGGCAATGCTCAATTACCCAGACTATATCTTCATAATATGGAATATAATCACATAAATCTATTATTTCACACTACTAATGATAATAGAAAACAATTAAAAAACAAATTGTAAAAAATATTGATATACTTATATGATAGTATAATGATCCAAATAGGGCCATATAAGGCATCTAGAGACATAATTATAATGGTAAAACTAGGGTATTTATTAGATAAATTGAAAATAAATACCCCTTGAGACTATACAACTTCTTAAAAAAACTTGTCATGAACTTGTACAGACTTCATACCCCATGAATAGGAGTTAAATGATACTTTTTTGATGTGTTGTTCAAGTACCACCTTGATGAAATCATTCCTCTAAATAATTTCTGAAAATCTGGTGCTAGATCCCTTAATAATGCACTCGACTTAAAATAAATATCTAGGTTAACAATAAAACATATCCACAAGATGATATAAACTTTTAAGTAGAATTCCAATATATGAATGGAATTTCTGATAAAAAATGTCCTTCCATAAGGAAAAAAAGAATTAGTACAGAATACATAAGATATAATTATCATTGGATTCCCATCCATTAATTAATCTCCAAAATTAAGCATTATTATAATGGTATGACTTTTAATTCACCACTGCACTTCATAAGACATAGTGACCCAATTATTAACGAGATTTTCCCTCTAGAAGCTAGGAAATTATCATTGTTTTCTTGATCCATACACATAAAAAAATTCTCCATTAAATCATAAATGATTAAATCCTCACATCACACATAACCTAATGACATGATAGTTAATAAATCTACTACCTAATAGATAATTATGAATTAAAACAAATCAGATTAGTTTGTGGTGACACCAGAGTTAAGAAGGTATAAAAATAAAACGCATATTACTCACTATGAGTAGAGGTTATGATTTATAATCATATCTACAAATGATATTATCCATACATTCATAGAATATAGGATAGGAATTGTTAAATCTAGGGACATGAAAATTTAATAACCTTTAATTTATAAAACATCAAAATAGGTTACACATCATAAAACCTCTCTCATTGAAACAAACATAACATAGAAATTGTACACATGTTGGTTTTGGAAGAGGAAGGTGAACCTTATTTCCAAATTATCCAAGTTTTACAAATAGTTAACATAGTTTATTACAAAAATTTTATGATATAGAAACCAATGATACGTGTAAGGAAATTCAAATTTAGGATTCATATCCTATCCAAATTTAAAGGATAAACTACCCCTATGTATATATGAGAAAAACTCTTTTATAATAGAAATATTTATTAAAATAAATTCTACAGACAACTAGGTTTTCTAGATCTCAACAATGAAAATAATGAGATAATTAACTCACTAAAATCTAGACCATGTCAATTATATTTGAGAATATTGACCCATATAGATTATATCATCTCTAATAACCTAAGATATAAATTTCATTTCATCTAATGATACATAATTTCAATATGAAATGACATTATAACCTTCCATTTATATTGATTACTATAGATCAATAATAACTATCCTATTCACCATTTTAAAGATTAAAACGCACAAGAAAACTCAAGAATCCAACCCTAGTGAAAATATATTTTATAAAAAACATCCAATAGATTAAAATATCCATTCAAATCATTCCCGGGAAAAATAACTCACAACATCCAATGAAAATATGCCACCATAATGTTTATGTACATCAATTCACCACGTTACAACGTTCCACAGAAAACCACATACAAATTAATTTTTTTTTTTTTAAAAATTAAAAGGTTTTTATTAGACATTTCAATTTCAAAAATCCAAATTAATGAAAAAAATAAACTATATTCAATATTCAAACACTTGTAAAAGAATTCTGAATTCCCTTTAATAATAGATATTTAAAAATTGACATGGAACAATTACAACATTAAAAAAAACTTGTTAAGCACCATAAAATGATATATTTACAAAAAATACTTATTGTTTCAGTTTATTCATAACCAATGATGATTCTCCATCAAATGATTACTCACTATTGAAGTGAAAATTATTTATGTGTTTAAAACACTAACTTTTCTGCTTAAGAAACGGATTTGGATGTCATTAAGATAAATATTTTATAGAGTATAATGATTACTCACCATCAACTATGACATACAAATGAACTGATAAATTGCCTACGTTTTGAGATGAACTACTTCTAAAAGTGTTGCTGTCGAAATGAAAATTTAATATAGTGTTCAAGAAAACTTCAATTATAATGATTCACCACTGTCCTAACACACCATATGCCTAAGCCACTGCCAATCATAGACACCACTTGAGAGTTCCACTGGTCAAAATATCCACCGAGTCTATTCTTCTTTATATTATTTTGAATAAAATAATTTTAATGGAAATATTATCAAACCTATGACTAAAATATATTTTAATTATTTTGTATTCACTATTGGACAATTCCATTAAATTTTATAACATACTTTCACTATGAGGTGTAATGATGCATATTTTCTTAATGTATTTTTTTATGTCTTGGCTTGGGCCTCTCCATTATGGCTAGATAATTGTTTTTCAATGTATTTGAAGAGTCTCAGTTATAAGGCCCCAGCCTTAAACCTTACTTAATCTTGAGTTATTACAAGATTACACATTGAGGATCTTTTCATGTTTAGAGTTTTAGAGAATTAGATCATGAAACTTGCATTACATTCCACATTTAAACAAAGTGGTTAATAAAAGACATTATTCATTCTTCCCATCAACGGAAACATATTCAAAATAAAACACGGATTCCTTCTTGACACATCCTTGACACTATCATCACATCATGTACCTTTCCCTTAACCTGTGAAAAACATTTCTAAAACTTGGGATGAGCATAAAAAGCTCAGTAAGGGTTATAAAAATATGGAAAGAAAACATGAGTTCATATATACATAAGAATAAAATCATACTTTACCCATAAAACATAGGTACTTTAACATACCCCATCAAACCATGAATAAATCATAGAAATCATAAGACATAAAGGTAACTAGAGGCATTCATAACATTCTTACGTAGGGAGTAACCCTCTTGGTTACGTTTGGAATACCCATCACAGTATATTCCCTAAATATCTTCAGAGAAACCTTATCGTTTCACTCCTTCGCGTTACCCAATACATTGGAGAGCTATATCGGGCTCACCCGCCCTTAGTCTATCACGGAACCACCCGTCTTCATAATAATTCCCAAGAACCTCAACATAATCGTATCACATAAAACATACATAAAGGAAACATAACATTTCCACCTTTCAATCACAAGATATCAATACAACACATTGATATAAAAACATTATGAAAACAATTTTCAATACCAAAATAAATGAAAAGTAAAACATGGTATTTATTTTTCTTTTAAAAAAAGTATGGCTTGTAGAGGAAGCCGAAACTAAAATAATGGTCACGGCGGCGGAGAAGTCGTTGTCGCCACATACATACGACAAAACCATTTCCTTTTGTTGTTTAGTAAATGCTTCGTATAAAAAATATTCCTTTTGATTAAACATAAACGTCAAAGGGGTTTATACACCATATAAAAGAAGTTTGTGTATAAAACAAAATATGCCTCAATGAAAGGAGATTGAGACGGAGTCCCATACAAAGACGGTATCCTTGGTTTAAGGATAATTCAATTACATAATTATGTGTGACAAACGAATACACAAAATATAATTGGATATTAATTGTAAAATAATCAAAGGTCATTCACACATATCAAAGGATGACATATTCAATAACTACATGTTGATCCCAAAGAAATCGAAATTGGGTTAAGAAGTTCCCTTGACAGCCTAACGGCGTCACATCAAAAAAAGGGTAACTCATCACTTGGACATAAAATTTACATCAATAATGATATATGAGAACATATCCCAACATAACAATATGTGAATTAAAAGACCCAACAAAAGATGTCTTTTAAAAATAGGAGGGTGAAATGTTCCCTTACCGACATGGGTATCTTTCGAAACATACGCCCCGTGAAAGAAGGACAATACAACATTGATGTAAATACTTATAAATGAATAAATATTAAACAATGAGTAAAATAATTATCAGTACATACACCACTCAAAGGAAATTGTGGAAAATGTAGCATAAATCTCACAGGAATAAAAGTGTGATGAAAAATCCCTTACGAAAACCCGGCAGCCTAACGGCACCACTTAAAACTTCCAAAAATGGATTAATGAGATCAAATAGGGTATCTCATCACATTAAAATAAAATGTACAGAAATAGGAATATAAAATATCATCCCCCATAATAAAAAAATGAGGAGCTTAAAAGAAGTGACATAAAGGTGAGTACTTAAAGAGAAAGAGAGAGGTTAGATCTCTTACGAAAATTCAGCAGCCTAACGGCGCCACTCAAAACTTCCAAAATGGATTGATGAGACAAAATAGGGTCTCTCATAATATGAACATAAAAATTAAAGTAAGCGTAATATAAAAGAACATCCCAATCACAAGAAAGATGAGCTTATAAGGAATGACATAAAAGAGTGTACTTAAAAGAAAGAGAGGAGTAGGATCCCTTACCTCAAGTCCAACTTGTCTTGTTCGTTTCCTTATATTCCTGAATAATAAACCTTGGTCAATTAATAATTGAATAAGTACCTCCTTTATAGATTATTATTCAGTTAATATCACATATTATAATGTTATAATATTTTTTAAATAATGTTAGTTCATATCAGACGTTTTTGTCGATGTTTGGTACATGAGTCAAAAATGAACTTGTTTGGAAAAAGATTGCCCATGTAGTTATAAGTAAATAATTTCCAGAATATTATTAATGATTAAAAAATCATATATATCCAGTAAATATTCATTTTATACTATTCCATATCATTTGGAGATAAAAACGAAAAGCACCGTTCATGGAGACGGTATGTCGTACGTACGGATGAACGCTACTTTCATTTTTTTATCATATTAATGGAATTAAAACAAAATGAGAGAGATATATATATGTTATAATTCCAGAATTATATCCATAATTTATATGTAATATATTACATATATATCCATTATATATATGTACTTATAATATTACATAACATTTTGAGATAAGAAATGAAATGTACCGTTCATGGAGAGAGTAAGCTGTACGTACACATGAACGCTACTTCCATTTCTATTTCATATTTAATGGAATTAAAACACAATGATAGATAATATTATTTTAATTACAGTATGGTGTCATATATAATATCATTAAATATATCCTTTATACGTACCACATATGGTATTAACGAATCAAATCACTTTGAGGGGCGGTAGTCCGCACTTCCGTAAATGAGGATATCACATTTACCCATAATGGAAACCACAAAGGTATGCCATAAATGAAAAATAAAGAATATTAAGGAAAACATAAACATATTTTATATCATATATAAATATAGTTTCATCTTAATGGCCACCTTTGTAGGTGTTAGAAGAATGTTGAACAATAATCGTTTCAGGAGGCAGAAATTCGCCATCCACGGAAACAGTATGTTCTTTAACCATTAGATGTAGGTGTGTATAAGTGTAGCTCGAATACTTATTATAACAAAATCCTAGTATATTTATTATACTGTATTTGTTACAAAATAAATGAATAAAAAGTGTTTAGGGGGTTGGAGAAGCAAAATAAAACAAAAGGACACAAGTGAAGGCATTACCTTAAAATCGGGTAACTCGCTTTGGTTTGAGCTCAAAGGATTCCTCGGGAATACTTCTGCCCAAATTGAGGCTTCAAGGAGTTATATAGGGATGTGGAGAGACAAAATGGGAAGGGGTTGGCCCAGCCAAAAGGCTTTGGGAGTGTGTGTAAGGAGGTAGAGGTGGGGGCCTTTTATAAGACGAGAGGAGGGGCATTCCTGTAAAGTTACAAAATGTTACTTTATTTTCAAAAGAGTTTCGGATTTTAATGGTCCCACATTGATTTATTTTGTGGATAACGTGATAAGGGTTCTAGATCCACTCATCCAATAGGTTTCGGACATGTGTAGGTCTTAGATATTACATTATCTTTCCATTTTATTTAAATCGTTAAATAATGATGTCATCACTGCATCATCATGATGTCATAAATAAAGTAATTTATATAATGTATAAAAAATATAAAAAATACTATGATGTAGGAAATCTTTTTATATTTCCAATTACTATTTATAGTCAAAAAAATTACTTGTATAATCCCATGTAAAAATTGTTTTAGTAAAACATCTCATGTTTGTGCCATTTTTACTTTATCATTAAATAAAAAGATATTTATGTCATTTCCCAACCAAAGTGGCTCCATGGGGTCCCCACGTTGACCCATGGATTTTCATGGTCGGTCATGACATATCCAATGAGGGTAGGACATGTTTCTAGGTCATTTCATTTTATTAAAACATTATTCTTACCATAAACTACACTAATTACCTCTAATCGCGATTAAAAACTTAATAAGTTACTATTCAACAAAAAATTAGTTTTATCCCATTGAACCAAATTTTACTTCTTAATGAATACCATGTATGTTGGATTTTTGAAATTCAAAAAAAAAAGATGGCAAAATTTCATTTAAATTGAAAAATCAGTTTTTATAAGTACCACTTAGTGGTTTCACTATTCATCAAAAATTTAAGTTTTTCAGAAAAATCCAAAAAATTCACCCAAAGATATATTTGATATTCTGAATTCAAAAATGAAGTATATTTTAAAAAATTCAAAACATATAGGTCACATTAATTAATGTAATAATTAATTCCCGATGTCACAGCAAATAGCGTGTTTTTATGAAACAATAAGTATCAAAATATTGACACCAGTTTAAGTCTGATTTCAAAGTGAAATTAATTTCAACGAACACTATTGGATTTAATGGTAAAAATATATTCTAATTTCACTTTAAAACCAATTCAAAATATAATCAAATCGTATAAATAAATTAGATTAAAAAGAGGTTTTGAATTAAAATACAACATTTTACACTATTCATTAAAAAATGAACTTTATCAGAAAGATACCAAAAATTTACACAAAGTAAATTTTTGTGTCCCAATTCTTAAGAAGAGTTTTATTTGGTCCAAAATGATGTATATGAGTGAACCAAACTATATTTAATTACGGTTCTCCTTCAAAAGGCGATAAGTGAACCTTTAGTGAAAACTAGGGCATATACGCCTAAAACTTAATTCTTTCCATATTTTATGCCTATATCTTTTATTGGATAAATGTAAAAACATTTAAAAACATATATAATCATATTGTAGTTATTTATATCCATTCCCGCCAATACAACGGCTACAAGTTTACTACCATTTAAAATAATATTATTTTATTATTAGAGTGCAACGTAAGATTCCCAAGAAACACATTGTTGCGTGTTGGGTACGCCATCGAGCATAGTGTCCCCTTTAAAGTCTTATCAATATTTTATTCACAAATATGGATAAATATGAAAATTTCATATTCTTTATTTATCTGGGATGTTACATCCTTCCTCCCATTTGGGAATTGCGTCCTCGAAATTTTTAAAATTGAGCTTGGAAACATCCTGGGAAGTCCCACATCGGAACAAGAGTCGATAAAACAATCACTTTAAAATAAAGGAAGATAAGTACAGAGGTCACCCGAGTTAACCCATACTAGAATTACATGTAGAAAACCATGGACATGGAGGAGAAAACATAAGGTCATTTTCTTGATGGAGAGTGATTGAAAACGTGTTTAGGACAAAGTTAACCACAAGAAAATCACAAACTTGTGCTGGGTTAAACGGTATTCGATTCCCCAGTAGGAAAAGTTAATAGACAACATTTTTGCTTTATGTTAATTTTTATTGAGGAATTTATTCATAAGGAAACATAATTACTTATCATGTTTACTTTCAACTTTTATTAGATTTATTACACAAACTCATACTTTCCCCAAAAGACGAGTATTTAGGAAGACTTGTTCACATTAAGAGTACTATAATCAACTTCTTGAGAGTCACCTAATCCACAAAAGAGAACTATATACTTCCCATGTCTTTAGACTTTAACCAAAACTAAAAAGGTTAGTACAAGAACAGATAATCCAGAAAAGGATAACCCTTTATAAAAAGAAAATCTATTCTTAATCTCCAAAATTTGTCCAACAAAACCCAAAGTTCAACGAGGACCATTCGATAAAAAATTTGTCCATAAAATTCTTAAAAGTAAACCAATCTAAGATTGAAACCCAAATATTTTAAGGATTTAGTCTCATAGTCTTCCAAGTTAAATCGTAACTTTTATCTCCAAACAACATCAGTTTCTCTTAATGTATCGTATTGAAAAGTAATTAACCTAATCACATATCCTCCATGATAGGTTAATAAATATCCATAGATAACCCAAAATCAACTTACTCTTAATTCATAAAATCATATAACTAAAAACAATCTATCAAACTAACCAGGGACTTCACGTAGTCCAGTGGTAGGCGATAAATACCAGTCGCACTTTGGTTGTGGGTTCGATTCTCGCAGCTTTGTCCGATGCGACGGGTAGTCACACGGTCTGCGTGTTGTCCTTTTTCCAAAACAATATAATTCTCAATCATTCTCCAAAAAGGGATAAAATCATCAAAAATAACCATAACATAATTTAACCTCAATTTTATCTCATTCCTTTCACTTCAATCATAACATATAAAAACCCATAATTACTTCAAAAATAAGGATCATATAAACCCTAATGGTTACCTTTATAATTATTACCTGAACTTCCACATTGATTAGTCATCTCGTACATGATGCATTATAGAACATACCAAGGTTCAAGTGGTTGATCATGACTCCTTGATAGTTGGTTTAGAACAACCACGAGTTTCCTCATTGAAAACCCCATTTCATCCAGTCTCTTAATCAGAGAACCACCACAGTTTCCTTCAAACCAATTGTCACTTTGGTGCCTGCTAGATCCATCCATTTACTAAAACCAAAAAGGTCAGTGTGAGTATATCAAAAAAACCGTCATGTACTAATGAGGAAGTTAAACACTAAGTTATACTTACTCATTCACTTTATCTAAAACTGGGACTCTTTCTGAAATCTTAACCATTATGGTAATGACACTTATGCTTAAAGAATACCCTAACCTCTAAAGCTATCTAAACCGACCTTTGATACCAACTATAAGTCCCCAGCCTTAAACCTTACTTAATCTTGAGTTATTAAAAGATTACACATTGAGGATATTTTTAGGTTTAGAGTTTTATATAATTATATCATGAAACTTTCATTACATTCCACATTTAAACAAAGTGGTTACATAAAAGACCGTATTCATTCTTCCCATCAACGGAAACATATTCATAATAAAACACAGAATCTTTCTTGACACATCCTTGACACTATCATCACATCATGTACCTTTCCCTTGACCTGTGAAAAACATTTCAAAAACTTGGGATGAGCATAAAAAACTCAGTAAGGGTTATAAAAATATGGAAAGGAAACATGAGTTCATATATACATAAGAATGAAATCATTCTTTACCCATACAACATAGGAACATTAACATACCTCATCAAACCATGAATAAATCATAGAAATCATAAGACATAAAGGTAACTTGAGGCATTCATAACATAATTATGTAGGGAGTAACCCTCTTGGTTACGTTTGGAATACCCATCATAGTATATTCCCTAAATATCTTCGGAGAAACCTTATCATTTCACTCCTTCGTGTTACCCAATGCATTGGAGAGATATATCGGGCTCACCTGCCCTTAGTCTATCACGGAACCACCCATCTTCATAATAATGCCCAATAACCTCAACATAATCGTATCACATACAACATGCATAAAGGAAACATAACATTTCCACCTTTCAATCACAAGATATCAATACAACACATTGATATAAAAACATTATGAAAATAATTTTCAATACCAAAATAAATGAAAAGTAAAACATGGTATTTATTTTTCTTTTAAAAAAAATTATTGCTTGTAGAGGAAGCCGAAACTCAAATAATGATCACGGCGGCGGAGAAGTCATTGTCGCCGCATACGTACGACAAAAACATTCCCTTTTGTCGTTTAGTAAACACTTAGTATAAAAAATATTCCTTTTGAATAAATGTAAAATTCAAAGGGGTTTATACACCGTATAAAATAAGGTTGTGTATAAAACAAAATATGCCTCAATGAAAGGAGATTGAGACGAAGTCCCATACAAAGACGGTATCCTTGGTTTAAGTATAAATCAATTACATAATTATGTGTGACAAAAGAATACACCAAATATAAGTGTATATTAAGTGTAAAATAATCATAGGTCATTCACACATATTCAAAGGATGACATATTCAATAACTACATGTTGAACCCAAAGAAATCGAAATTGGGTTAAGAACTTCCCTTGACATCCTAACGGCGTCACATCAATAAAAGGGTAACTCATAACTTGGAAATAAAATTTACATCAATAAGGATATATGAGAACATTTCCCAACATAACAATATGTGAATTAAGAGGCCCAACAAAAGAAGTCTTTTAAAAAGTGGAGGGTGAAAGGTTCCCTTACCGACATGGGTATCTTTCGAAACATATGCCCCGTGAAAGAAGGACAATAAAACATTGATGTAAATACTCATAAATGAAAGAATATTACACAATGAGTAAAATAATGGTCAGAACATACACCAATCAAAGGAAATTGAGGCAAATGTTGCATAAATCTCACAGGAATAAAAGTGAGATGAAAAATCTCTTACGAAAACTCAGCAGCCTAACGGCGCCACTTAAAACTTCCAAATATGGATTGATGAGATCAAATAGGGTATCTCATCACATTACAATAAAATTTACAGAAAGATTAATATAAAATAACATCCCCCAACATAAAAAAGAGGATATTAAAAGAAGTAACATAAAGGAGAGTACTTAAAGAGAAAGTGAGAGGTTAGATCTCTTACGAAAATTCGGCAGCCTAACGGCGCCACTCAAAACTTCCAAAACGGATTGATGAGAGAGAATAGGGTCTCTCATCATATGAACATAAAAATTACAGTAAGATTAATATAAAATAACCTCCCAATCACAAGAAATATGATCTTATAAGGAATGACATAAAATATTGTACTTAAAAGAAAGAGAGGAGTAGGATCCCTTACCTCAAGTCCAACTTGTCTTGTTCGTTTCATTATATTCCTGAATAATAAAACTTGGTCAATTAATAATTTCCTAAGTACCTACTTTAGATATTATTATTCAGTTCATATCACATATTATAATGCTATAATAATTGTTTAATAATGTTAGTTCATATCAGACGTTTTTGCCGATGTTTGGTACATGAGTCAAAAATGAACTTGTTTGGAAAAAGATTTCCCATGTAGTTATAAGTAAATAATTTCCAGAATAGTATTAATGATTAAAATATCATATATATATATATATAGTAAATATTCATTTTATACTATTCCATATCATTTTGAGATAAAAAATGAAAAGCACCGTTCATGGAGACGGTAGGCCGTACGTACGCATGAACGCTACTTTCATTTTTTTGTCATATTAATAGAATTAAAACAAAATGAGAGAGATATATATGTGTTATAATTCCAGAATGATATCCATAATTTATATTTAATATATTACATATATATCCATTATATATATGTACTTATAATATTACATAATATTTTGAGATAAGAAATGAAATGTACCGTTCATGGAGACGGTAAGCCGTACGTACGCATGAACGCTACTTCCATTTCTATTTCATATTTAATGAAATTAAAGCATAATGATAGATAATATTATTTTAATTACATTATGGTATCATAGATAATATAATTAAATATATCCTTTATACGTACCACATATGGTATTAATGAATCAAATCACTTTGAGGGGGCGGTAGTCCACACTTCCTTAAATGAAGATATCACGTTTACCCATAATGGAAACCATAAAGGTATTCCATAAATGAAAAATACAGAAGCTTAAGGAAAAAATAAACATATCATATATCATATAAAAATATAGTGTCATCCTAATGGCCACCTTTGAAGGTGTTAGAAGAATGTTGAACAATCATCGTTGCGGGAGGCAGAAATTCGCCATCCACGGAAACAATATGTTCTTTAACCATTAGATGTAGGTGTGTGTAAGTGTAGCTCTAATACTTCTATAAAAACATCCTAGTATATTTAAGATACTGGATTTGTTACAAAATAAATGAATAAAAAGAGTTTATGGGGTTGGAGAAGCAAAATAAAACAAAAGGACACAAGTGAAGACATTACCTTAAAATCGGGTAACTCTCTTTGGTTTGAGCTCAATGGCTTCCTTGGGAAGCATTATGCCCAAAGTGAGGCTTCAAGGAGTTAAAGAGGGATGTGGAGAGACATAATGGGCAGGGTTTTTCCGAGACAAAAGGCTTTGGGAGTGTGGGTAAGGAGGTAGAGGTGGGGGCCTTTTATAAGAGGAGAGGAGGGGCACTCTTGTAAAGTTACAAAATGTTACTTTATTTTCAAAAGCCTTTCGGATTTTAAAGGTCCCATATTAATGTATTTCGAGGATAAGTTGATAAGGGTTCTAAATACACTCATCCAATAGGTTTTGGACATGTGTAGGTCTTAGATATTACATTATCTATCCATTTTATTTAAATCGTTAAATAATGAGGTCATCGCTGCATCATCATGATGTCAAAAATAATTTAATTTATTTAATGTATAAAAAATATAAAACAATACTATGATGTAGGAAATATTTTTAGCTTCCCAATTAATATTTATAGTAAAAAATATGACTTGTATAACCCCATATAATAATTGTTTTAGTAAAACATCTCATGTTTGTGTCATTTTTACTTTAACATTAAATAAAAAGATATTTATGTCATTTCCCAACCAAAGTGGCTCCATGGGGTCCCCAAGTTGACCCATGGATTTTCTTGGTCGTCCATGACACATCCAATGAGGGTAGGACATGTGTCTAGGTCATTTCATTTTATTAAAACATATTCTTACCATAAACTACACTAATTACCTCTAATCGCGATTAAAAACTTAATAAGTTACTATTCACCAAAAAATTATTTTTATCCCATTGAACCACATTTTACTTCTTAATGAAAACCATTTATGTCGGATTTTTGAAATTCAAAACACAAAGATGGCAAAATTTCATTTAAACGGAAAAATTAGTTTTTATAAGTACCACTTAGTGGTTTCACTAATCATCAAAAATTGAAGTTTTTCAGAAAAATCCAAAAAATTCACCCTAAGCTATATTTGATATTACGAATTCAAAAATGAAGTCTATTTTACAAAATTAAAAACATATAAGTCAAATTAATTAATTTAATAATTAATTCCCGCTGTCAGAGCAAATAGCGTGTTTTAATGAAACAATAAGTATCAAAAGATTGACACCAGTTTAAGTCTGATTTCAAAGTGAAATTAATTCCAACGACAACTATTGGATTTAATGGTAAAAATATATTCTAATTTAACTTTAAAACCAATTCAAAAGATAATATAATCATATAAATAAATTAGATTAAAAAGAGGTTTTGAATTAAAATACAACATTTTACACTATTCATTAAAAAATTAACTTTATTAGAAAGATACCAAAAATTTACACAAAGTAAATTTTGATGTCCCAATTATTAAGAAGAGTTTTATTTGGTCAAAAAGGATGTATAAGAGTGAACAAAACTATATATAATGACGGTTCTCCCTCAAAAGGCGATAGGTGAACCTTTAGTGAAAACTAGGGCATATACGCCTAAAATTGAATTCTTTCCGTATTTTATGCCTCTATATATTATTGGATAAATGTAAAAACATTTAAAAACATATATAATCATATTTTAGTAATTTCTATCCATTACCGCCAATACAATGGCTACATGTTAACTACCATTTAAAATAATATTATTTTATTATTAGAGTGCAACATAAGATTCCCAAGAAACTCCTTTTTGCGTGTTGGGTACTCCATCGAGCATAGCATCCCCTTTAAAGTCATATCAATATTTTATTCACAAATATGGATAAATATGAAAATGTGGTATTCTTTATTTACCTGGGGTGTTACATTAGGGGTGTTGCGGGGGATTGGGAAATGAAAAAGGGGGAAAATGGGATTTCTGGTCAATTCACACAGTTTACGCATGTATTGGAAAATTGTATGAGGGGAGACCAAGCAGGAAGTATCAATTCGTACAATTTGTGAAATGTTTGAAAAACCATACGAAATTCCTAATAAACTGTGAGAAGGGGTTGTTTTTTGGGATGTGTCTTCTACTTGGTTTGTGCACGTTTTGGACAACCATGCGGCAAAGAATCTTCTATAAATTTTTAAAATTTCCACTCTTGGATTTTAACCCCTACTCAGGTTTCTGCTGCCTTTAAACCACTTACACCATAGTTATAAGCATAGATTAACTAAGCATCCAAGAGGTGATTCTCCTTTGATTCTTCACCATTTGGAGCACCATTGGTAGTGGATCGAAGCCCTAGGTAAGTCTGATGCTACTCTTGCTTCCGTTTTTTAGATTTGGGCTTGGGGTTTCTCTCATCCTAATCTGAAACCCTAAAACACTCTTTTTATGATAGACACTCAATTGGGGCATCAAGGGGTTCTTGAATCCAGATCTAAGTCTATGATTAAGATTGAATTCATCATCAGATTCGAGGCAGGTGTGCTACATGTATTGGCCCATAGTTTTATTTTGGGTTTTTGTATGGGAGCATGTGTTTTTCTTCTATCTAATTGTGATTATTGTTCCATTGGAGTGTTCTATAAAAATCGGAGTCTATGTGACCAAATTAAACACTCACAATCCTATTGGGACTTGTATAAGAGGACTTGACTACTGAAGGGCCACCCATGGGCTGTACCGGAAAACTAAGACCTAGAGTGGGGTAAGATTAAGTGATGGGTTTCCGAATAGTAATTTGGAACCCATGTAAAATATGTCTTAATGGTTTATTAAGTTGTAAATGGAATAATGATAAGTGTTCCTAGATTGATAAAGGCATAAGGTGTTTATGGACTGACATGAAAATGGGTAGTTGGATTGAATGAGATAATGTTGATTTGTTTGATGAAATTTTCTTAGAATGGACTACCAGGATTTGTGCGTATTAAATGGTGAACATGGAATTGGGTGATGGAATGGGAAATCGGTAGCATGTTATTGGGATTTGATAAGGAAATAAGTGAATATGATTATTTGGTTAATACATGGAAGTTGTGTCACACCTAATGGTTGAATGTAATAAGTTGTTATGTTATGAGATATGGGAAATGTAAATAAAATGAATTAGTGGGTGAATGGTTCTGAATTGGTAAATTGCATAAATGGGTAAATTTACGGTAATTGATGAACTTGGATAAAGAACAGGGGTTGTAGGAAACACATAAAGGGTTATGGAATGAGAATGTGAATTTAGATAAATGGATATGAATTTTAATTAGAAACATTGTTAATGGGTTATGGAATTTAATTAATTACCTTGTTATTACTATTCATTGTGAATGATGATTTCCTATGGAATTGGTTGTGTTATGTTGTGTTATGGTATGGTTGTGGTGATTTGATAACTAAGCAAGTTCACACGGCTTGGTAGAGTGGGGTATTGATAGGAGGTTCTACACCCATGGGATGCGTTATACTGAGGCTCTAAAATCCACCTCAAAATTCATGCGTTAGGGAAGGGGAAAGAGGCTCAATTCCCCTAAAGGTTGAATTCCACCTGGTCTAAGGATTCAAGGTGAGGATACTGGGTTGATACAATATGTGTATCCCTAGTGAGATAGGTACATTATTTATTTTCCACTATTAACTGTGATTAATTTCCACAGACCTTGGCATCAATGATATTTATGCCTAACCTAGGGAACATGTGATTAAATGGATTGAGTAATGAAGATGGTATAAGAAATGTAATAGGGATAATTCTAGGAATACTTGTAATGAACTTTTTAAACTTATGGAACCTAAACTATCCCTTGTTTATTTGCCTTTCATTTTTTACTATCTTGCACTATATATTTGACAATATATTTTGTAGACAATGTTTATGGTGGCCTACTATGTATTGTACTCACACTTTGCATGGTCCGACATTTGGTACCCGAGAAGATCTCTTCGTTATAGGATAGGACAAGGCAGAGGACCAACATGAATATGCTGATTTGGGCACAGGATGTACAAGAAGAAGGATCTAAACATAGAGTTGGGACCCATTTGGATTTTTCTCCATTTGTTTTATTTTGGTTTCTCTATCTTTTCACTACTAGAATGGCATGACAACATTCTATTTGATTTGAGTTTGTTACCATTTAGGAAATGTTTTGATATACATTTTTATTGGTTATTCATATTTTTTTGCTATTTATATTGTGTTCTACTGTGGATTGCTCTTATAAAGGGGGTATAGTCTCCCCACATGACTTATCAGACCCTTGCTTCTACTTTGAAACATCTTGCATGCTCGTAGTCACACTTGAGGTCATGTGATGACCCAGATCAGAGAACCAGTTTAGTGGAATCTTGTTTAGGGATGTTAAAAAGTTGTATCATAGGTGTTATTTTCTATTTTTTACTATTTGGGAATGGTATAAAAGTGATTAGGATGTGTCGGACCTTGGTAATGAGCTCATTCATTAGATTATCTAACCAATGTGTGAGGTAATACACATGTCACCCTTCGTGGGAATTTTTTTTCATGATCAATGTTGTCATAGTGGAATGATATTTCACCATTGGGTGGTGAAAATTTTGTGTGGTTTGACTAATTTTTTATATTTTTCTCATGGCTATAATGGCATGAGGTTGTGCCTTCATGCATCATTTTAGGCGCCTAAGGATATAGGTGGAATGCATAGTTATATACACACATGCGGGAACGGTGTGGAGGGCAGAAAGAGTAGAATGAATTTCACTTATATGATAAATATGAAGAAAAAGATTCTTAATAATGTTAAATAATGTAGGTGAACGAAAATAATGCAAATGAATCTCTACAGAATATCGTGAACAAATAAATGTTTTGAACGGGGTTAAAATTTTATGTTGTGATAATTTGTAAAAGTCTTGCTCGCTGTCTAAAGGTGAAACATTGCACATTAATGATAAAATTGTAAATAAATTTTTCCAAGGGATGGTGTAAATGAGACGATATGGTGATTTTATCATGTCTTTAAAGGGATAATGTTCCTAATAGGAATGGATCATGTAGAAAAAGAAGAGTTCGTTAAAGATGTGATGACAAGAGACTTCTGATTAAATAAATCAATTACCCCATGTTGACCATGACCCATTTTAGGGATGTTATGGGGTAGTTTTCTATAGATGATGATGACCGTTGGAATAGATCTTGAAGAATGGGTTGTTTAATGTTGCTAGCATGAGGAATTTTTTCATATGTGGTTAAATCTAGTTCCTCATTCATCAAAATGTAGAGGGAATTATTAGTTTAAAAATTATAATGATTGAGTTCTATAGGGGGTATCCATTTTATTGTCAGTTGGAATCTTGTAAGTGTTGGTTGGGGAAGTGAAAGTGCTCTAGTTTGAGACTTCCTATTTGGATTTTAAGTCCTTCCGGTTTTGATATGGCCTAGGTGGTTTATTTAGGTAACCCTTTGTAGGGTTATGGTCATTTCGATGTGAGACATTGTTTGGTAATGAGATCACGGAGACTCTCATGTTTTATGACCGTACGGAGATCATGATGGACATTATGGATAAGGCTTGGGTCTTGGTGACCATGCGAGTATAGACCTTTATAGTTGTGTCTTGAAGCACGAAGAGGATGTTATTCTCTTATTGTTGATGAATGTGTACACCTTTAGTGTGGTAGAATTATTTTCATCAGTTGTTAGCTATCATGGATGCATTATCAGGACCTGAATGGTGTGGAGAAAGTAGTTCCATATGAAATTTTGGTTCATGACTTCTTTTGGGTTTGGTTGTGGAATGATGGTTGAACCTTGTTGGTAATCACACTTGAGTGTTGTTGGATAATTTTTGATGAGAAACCATTGGAAGGGAAGCCCAAGATCCCTGGAGTGTCATGGTGTCCCATATCTTGACATCAGAAATGGATAAGATGGTGGGAGTGATCCTCAACGACTCTATATACTACCTCAACAAGTGATGATCATTCCCAACATCTTGATTTTGGCATAGGTACGTTGATAAGATATGTCTCACACCATGAAACATGGAGTTGTATGGTTATAAAAGGGACATATTGGATTTGACACCAATGGGTGCACTATGTGTGAAGCCTGATGATGGGATATATACCCACTATGGCTTGGGGTGAGGTCCCAATGATGGATCAAATGGAAACAACCATCATGAGTACAATTCCCAGAACCTGGGAATGACCACTAGGTGACATTTGATTCAATATTTTAGGATGATTTGGATGGACTTTTCTGTGTTTCGGTTTTTGGAGTGATTGAGTGTGACAAACGGTGTTTGGGACCCCTCTTGAGAGTAGTGGTAATAACACTCCTAAGGTGGGGAGTGATAAGTTAGGCCTTAACGTGGATAGGAAAACATCGAGTAGATGTGGTGACACTAGGATTCAAATGAGTAACCTATAAGTTTTTTTTTAGGTTCCTCATAGAGGTAATGGGGGACTTGGGTGTGGTGACTGATGATCCATTTGTCGTATTTGGGCACGTGGTGCTTTATGGGAATTTGGTGGTGTATGTGTTGAATCTATAGAGGAGTGTGGTCGGATATGACAATAGGTTTTTATACGAGAGGTCATGTTCTATAACTCCAATAAAGATTGAGGTTAGACTCATAAAATTTACCCTTGTGGTGTTTTATAACATTTTATATTGGGGTGAACCTTTCCCTTGTGATGTGGTGTCAGGTCGAGGGTGAAGATGATGACAGTTTGGAGGGAGGTAACACTGTGATGATGGTATTTTACTGGAATTTAGGAAAAAAACTCAATGGGTTCATATTATGAGAATAATAGTATTCAAGTCACCAACCACGCGTAGATGATGATAAAAGGGGTTGTGTACCATCATTGTAGTGTGGGTGCTCTGGGGAAAGGCAGCCGGGTGTGAACTGACCTGATATGATAAACTTGAAAGTTTTTGGTCGGTGTGACCCACCTCTAGGTTCATTTTTTGGCTAGAAGTGACTTTTTTAATTGAATTTGTACCTATGTGAGATCGTTTTTAGATTAGTTCTTTAAGGGAAAATGTAGTAATGTCATTTTTAAGGGTTTTGAGGGTGCAGCCGGGTGAAAATGTAGGGTAATGCTCTATGGATGTTAGGGCAAGGTGAGTTCGGACATGTTAGCTAATGGGAAAGTTGGGTTGAATTCTGGTGTTCCTTATTCAATGGATGTGGTGTCATGTAACTATAAATTATGGATAGAACCATGCTAGGTAAATTTTGGTTGTTTACGTGATTAGAGATTCAGGTTTGAAGGACTCGAGTGGTCACCATTCGAGTGAGAAGGCCCTGGTAGAGAACATTTGCATGGTTTAACTAGTAGTTTAGCTGAGAGGTTTGAGTTGTTTTTGGATGTGCAGTTTTGGAATGAAATCTTCTGGAAATTCGGTTGGAAGGATACTGTGTTTTCCATTGGGTGGTGTTGGGTTTGGGTCACCGTAATAGTTTGAAAAATTAAGGAAAATGACCCCACATGATTTGGGTAATTTTTTGTATAGAGTATCAGGCTGATGTGGTGCCGATTAGTCACTCCATGATGATTTGATGATGTTTTCTAAGTTTCCACATGTTTTGAGTAAGGTGTTGTCGCCTATGTTTTCCCATGGAGTTTGCGTGGTGGGATTGTATATGTGGATACATCCTTTTGGAGTTTTCAGCTGGTGATGTGGTTATAGTGAGGAAGACTTGTGGGGAAAGGTTGTTCCCTTGTTTCGTGTTAAATTAGATTCTTGGCGTGTAGTCGGAAAATTAGAAGGCAGAAACAGATAGGTAGACTTACTTGAATGACTTTTAGTTAAAGAATCATAGTAATGCATTAAAAAGCTGTAAGAGGATGAGCTGTTAGAATGTATGGAGGTTGTATGGTCCCAAATTTTCATAGTTTATGTTTTTTTAGGTTTTGGAATGGGTCTCTCAATTGTGGCTAGATAAGTGTTTTTCCATGTCTTTGAGGAGTCTCAGGGGTGTTTGGGGCGGGGGTTCAAGACATGAAAAGGTGGGAAATGGGTCTTTCTACGCAATCCGCACTATTTGTATAGGATTTGGCAAATAGTGCGAGGGGAGACCGCGTAGGCAGTAACATTCCACATGATTTCTGAATGGTCTTCCCAACTGAGAAAAATTCCCAGGAAACCATGTGATGGGGGAGATTTTTGGGTATTGGATTTTACACGGTTTTTGTGTGGTTTGGGAGACCTTGTTGATAAACTATGTGGATTTCAAACTTCAAAATAATTACATAATTTTCATTATGGGATTTTAACCACAAATCTATTTTCTCTTCTCTTTCACCCCCTATAACCCTAGTGACGAACATGGATGACACACGCTTCAAAGAGGGCATTCACCTTTGACTCATGGATGTTTGTTGCGTCGTTGGATGTGGATCAAATCCATGTGTAAGTCTAATGCTCCACTTGCTTCCCTTTTCGGATTAGGTATTGAGGATTCTCCTATCTTATTCTGAAACCCTAAAACACTATTTTTCTAGTGGAAACTATACTAGGGCTTCAATGGGTGCTTCATTTCGTGTCTAAGTCTATGCATAATACTGTGTTCATCATCAGATTTGAGGTAGGTGTTCTGTAAGTATTATCCCATAGTTTTATTTTGGATTTTTGCATGTAGGTGTTTGGTTTTTCTTATACCTAATTGTGTTCTTGGTTCTATTAGAGGGTTTGATAAAAATGGGAGTCTATTTGTCCAATTGAAACCCTCGCAATCCCCGTGGGATGTGTATAGGAGGACACGACTATTCACGGTCAACCAATGGGGTGCACTGGCATTCCGGGATCTAGACTGGAGGGGTTAAGTGATGGGTTGCTGAATAATAATAATATGGAACCCATGTAGAATATTTTTTTAATGGTTTATTAAGTTTTAAATGGAATAATGATAAATGTTTCTGGAGTGATAAAGGCATAAGGTGTTATTATAATGACATTAAAATGGGTAATTGGGTTGAATGAGACTATGTTGATTATTTAATGAAATTTGGTTAGAATTGTCTCAGATAATTTTGCCTATTAAATAGTGAACTTGGAATTAGATGAAGTAATGGTAAATGGAGAGCATGCCAATGGGATTTAATAATGAAATAGGTGAATATGTTGAATTGGCCAATACTTGAAAATTGTGGCACAACTAATGGTTGAATGTAATAAGTGGCTGAGTTATGAGATATGGGAAATGTTCTTGAAATGAATAAGTGGGTTAATTCTTGTGAAATAAAAAATTTTGCTAAATGGGTAAATGTATGGTAATTGATGAATTTGGATAAGGCATAGGGGTTGTTGAATACACATAAATGGTTAAGGTAAGAGACTGAGAATTTCACTAAAAGGATATTAATTGTAATTGGGAAATGTTTTAATGGGTTATGACATAGTATTAATTCTCATGTTGTTGTTATGAATTGTGAATGATGATTTCCAATGGAATTGGTAATGTGGTTTTCGGTTATGTTAGTGTTGTGGTGATTTAATAAAAAATCAGGTTCACATGCCTTGGTAGAGTCGGGTATTTACTTGAAGTTCTACTCCCATAGGTCGAGCTAGATAGAGGCTCTAAACTCCACCAAAAAATGCATGGGTTAGGGAAGGGGACAAAGGCTCTATTCCCCTAACAGTTTCATTCCACCCGAACTGAGGCTTCGAGGTGAGGATAATGTGTTGATGTTATATGTGTATCTATAGTGAGATAGGTACTTGATTTATTTTCCCCTATGAATTGTGATTGATTGACATAGACCATTGTGTAGATGATATTTATGCCTTACCTTGGGAAAATGTGATTAAATGGATTGAGTAAGGAAGATAGTATAATGAATGTTATTGGTATAAATTCTAGGAATAAATTTAATTATGATTAATAACTTATGAAAACCAAAATATCCCTGGTTTATTTACCATTCATTTTTTACTTTCATGAACTATCTATTGAACTAGATATTTTTAGACACTATTGGTGGTATCCTACTATGTTTTGCACTCACACCCTTCTCAAGCCATCGTTGGGTACACGAGAATATCTCTTGGTTACAGGACAAAATAAGGGAAGATACCCTAGTCAATGATGCTAAGATCGGCTCAGGATGTAGAATGAGAAGGATGCAGACATAGAGTCGGGACATGAATGGAGTTTTCTCCATTTGTTTTATTTGGGTTTATCTCACTTTGATATACTCGTATGGAATGTAATTGTGGATTTTGATTTGTGTTTGTACCTCATTTGGGAAAGGTTTGGTTATGAATGGTTATTGTTTATTCATATCGATTACAATAGTTATATTGTGTTCTGTTGTCCATTTCCATGATAATGATGGTATAGTCTCCCCACATGACTTATTAGACACTTGCTGTTAGTTGTAATCCTCTAGTGTTCAAGGAGGTTCTCTTGAGGTCATGTAATGACATGGCTGGCACGACCTGTCCTAGTGGGGCCCACGCTGTGAGTCCCCAAGTCTGCCTCCAATATGCTAGGGTCTCGTGACTAGCACTGAGTACGCATATTACTAACATGAGAGGCATTTTATAAGTACATTTATACACACAAACCTCTCAAATCCCACAGATTTTGAAAGTAAAAACCACAAAATACCAATAATGCATGCATACAACTAAACCCAACCAACAGAGTATGGAAAAACGTAACGTACCGAAAAGGAAACTGGTCTAGAATAGAAGCCCACCAAAATGAAGAGTCTTTAAACTGAAAAGTCTTAACAACAAACACAAATAGGTACTAGGACTGTTGCTCGTGGCCTTAAGAACATCTCGGCCTGTAGGGAACTGAGAATGCTCGGTCATGTCCTAGTCTACCCGGGACTCTGTCAAAAGGATGCTTGTCTCCACAAGACACGACCTGTGCGGGCAAAGCCCATGCATGGGTGAGTATGAAAATACTCAGTAGAGGACCTCGAAAACCATAATTAAATACACAAAGTAACGGTATAGTCATCTATACACAGTATATGTCTATATGAAGATATAACTGAGAAACACAAACCATATATACTCAAAACATAGACTTGTGGTCTAGAGACAAGTCGCACAACCTCATAACCCCTCTAGGGATTCAGTTAGAATATTCCACAAAGCACTCATTCTGGGAGAAAACGGTCCACGAGTCTGGTAGCTCAGATGATGTCTGTCCGAGAAGTACTGTACGTCGGGAAAAGTCATAGAGGTAGATAAACCCATTACAGGAGACACACTCCTGAGTGGGAAATATCATGATAGATAGATGCACTAATTACGGGAGACACACTCTTGAGTGGGAAATATCATGATACATAGATGTGGGTCACTTCCAGGGCCATGGAAGATACCCCCACTCATCCAGATTCACCTTCTTGGTAGAGGATCAACGCCTGGTAGATTTGGTCATGTCATTTCCTGACTCTACCTATGGACAAGAATGGATAGAGGATCTTGATCTGGGCCTCTCGAATGGATCCTTGACCCTATCACTAAAATTCCTACTGAATTGATTATACTCTGGTATAATAAATCAAAGCGTTACCTTCAAGGGAACGAGAAGAAGGGGAACTGACCCTAACATGAAATGTCCAAGATACGGTGAACAAGAAGACCGAGAAATTTTCCAAAAAGTACACTACGTATAGAAATGTCACACACCCTATCTTCAGACCTCAGGTATTTCCCATGTAAAAGTTCCCTTTTCTTAAGGATGGTCGTATATAAAAAGTTAGTACACGGCATGTGGTAGGGAGTACACGTCGTGTCAGAGTCATCCGGGGTCAGCTTCGTGTACACGGTCGTGGGCACGTACACGGCTTCAACCCATGTACACCATCACATGTAATTGGTAAACGGGGTGAGCTGCATTACTGGACTTTCCTGGCCGTGTGGTGGAGTACACGGTCGTGTACTCCATCCCTTGTTTGTGTATCCCTTGGATACATGCCGAGTCCTGTGTAGTCTCTTCTACCATGCTGCCTAGAGAGTACACGTCGTGTCTCAAGTAGTGTAGTCCTACCCATGCCTATGTACATTCCAAAATACATGCTGAGCTTTAGGGAAGCTCCAACATGTCATGTGACTATGGTCACATGCCATGCGATTCCTATCTGACCCCCGAAACCCTAGTCGCTGCCGCCGGTACTACACCGCGTGTTCTTCGAAAGTACACGCTGTGTATTTCAGAATTTTCAAAAAATGACAGTTCTTGTCAGTGCGCCACTGATGCCGCGATCATCGTTCTAATGGTCATATCGCCATGAAACTCCATATTCTAGGTATCCCCGATGTCCTGAAGTCGTCTTCGTTGTTTTCGGGCCTCCGATCCGCCCCGAAAATGAGTTTTGATCTGCCCTCTTGAAGAACGCTCGAAGAATGGTCTCTTTCGATCAGAACTGATTCGTCATCCATCATGTCCATCACACCTCAATAGGGTCATTGCAATGTCAGATCTCTAGTATGGGATTGTTGCATTAGAAGATGGGTGTGAAACGATCCGTTTTTCATCACCCCACGAAGAACGTGATGAACATGTGAGAAGGAATGAGGGAAATAAAATCTAATAAAACAATTCAAGGAATGATCCTCTATTATTGTTCATCATGGTTTTGATCCACCCCCGTTAGTAGGATCAATTGGAGCAGAATTCAACATGGATTAATTCCCCATAGTCATCCCAATAACCCCCCCCCCTCACAAGAACATATGAATCTGTGGATCAACTTGTTCATGGTTCATCCATGTTCATCGTTTAAATTCTGAAATGGGGAAAGGTGAATCGAAATAACAACCCCTACCTTGAAAAGTAATATATCGCTGATAAAGTCTCATGCTTTCTTCATCACTGAGATCCTCCAACTTCGTTTCTGTAGTGATTCACAGCTTCGATTCATCATCGTTCGTCACCGAGGGTTTTCCCCAAAGAACCACAAATTCTCCAGAGTTTTCTCTCAATCGTCCGTCAATGGCCAAAATTATATTAACCAATTAAAAAAGAGAAATATGATTTTGAATTCCATCACACTACAGCATTAATGAATCAATCTTTACATTTCTAATTCATTATGACATGGTTTTTATTAAGGAAACTGCTTCCCCATCGCCATGATACATCAGATGTTTCCATATATAATAAAATTATCATTGAAATATATTTTAATTTATATTACTAAAAATGTCCGAAAATAAGCTTTTTCCCTCGACCTTCCCCAGTCAAGGTTAGACTCATTCATAGGTAAAGACATCGTCTCAGACGCAAAGGTGCCCTCAGATTTTTAATCTAGGCATCCTTTTGGAAGCTCCCACAACTGCACACATATGCCGACATACTTAACCTAAAAAAATTTCAAACAATCATTCTTGGCACAGTTAGCCTTGGAATGATGTGTCATATTCACTCCTAGTCTTTAAATACTTCCATATAAAATTTAAAAATAATACACAGAAAAATTTGAGACATTATATTCTCCCCACCTTGGGGCTTTGCATCCCTGAAAAGCCAAAAAAACTCTACTCAAAAAGATGTGGCTACTGGGCATGTATTTAATCCTCCTTCTCCAACGATCTCTCATGAATATTATAGTGTTTCCATCGAATGCACACTAAGGTAATCGATCTCCCATAAAAGATCCTCTCCTCCCGATCCACGATCTCCACTGGGTACTCTGCAACGGACACTACATCCTAAATGTCAAGCTTGGCCCAGTCGATGACACGCGATAGGTCATGCATGTACCTCCTCAGTTGTGAAACGTGGAAGACATCATGTACCCGATGCATAAACGGCGGCAAATCTAGGCGGTATGCCACCTTTATGACTCTGTGTAGTATCTGAAAAGGTCTGATGAACCACGCAAATAGTTTTCTTCCTCGGCCAAATCTTTGTAACCCTCATCGAGGTGAGACTCGAGAAAGACATGGTCTCCCTCCTCAAACTCCAGGGGTCTACATTGTCTGTCAGCATAAGACTTTTACTAGATCTGTGTAGTCTTTATCTACTCCAGGATGGTCTGCACTTCTTAGTGATAGCTCGTATGAACTCTGGATCCATGAGTTCCGACTCTCCGGGGTCGATCCAAAAAAGAGGTGACCAGAAAGGTCTCCCATATAAATTATAGAAAGGTTTCATACCAATGGTTTAGTGGTAGATATTATTTTATGAAAACTCCACCAGTGGTAGGTGTTCCTCCCAACTACATTCAAAGTCCATGATACATGCTCGTAGAATATCCTCTAGAACTTGAATGGTCCTCTACATCTGACCATCTGTCTGGGGATGAAACGCTGTGATAAAGCATAGATGAGTCCAAAAATCCTCCTGCAATCCCTTACACAATCGGGATGTGAAATAGGCATCTCAGTCCGAATCTATTGTTTAGGGTACACCATGAAGACAAACTATCTCTTGTATGTAGAGGCGTCCCAAGATCTCTACGAAACACTACTCCTTGATTGATAGGTAGTGGGCTGACATAGTGAGTCAATCAATGATCACCCATATTGAATCATGCCCCTTGGACGTCTGTGGTAATCCAGTCATGATGTCCATTGATATTCCATCCCACAACCACTATGGAACTTCCAGGGGGTGAGCTAATCCCGCTGGAACCTGATTCTCATCCTTCGCCTTCTGCCATGTAAGGCAGCGAGAAACGAACTCTACTACTACCTTCTCCATGCCTGACCACCAGAAATGTCGTCGGAGATCCTGTACATATTTTCCATGCTTAGATGTACCTCCAAGGGGGATGTATGAATCTGTTTCAGGACCACTTCCCATAATTCCACTGGTATAACAGTGCGTCCTCTGAAAAGAAGTATGTTCTCCCCACCTTGTGAATATAAATCAGGAGCATGTCCTATGGATAACTGAGCTCGTAAAGCCTCACTGTTGACATCCCCAATATGCTCTTCCCAAACATGTTGTAAGAGTGTAGGGTTTATAGTCATCGAATGTAGGTAAGATGCATTCTCTCCATCCATGAATGATAACTGAAACATGGCTAACTACTCTGTCGCCTCACTCAACAGCTGTGAGCTCGACCTTCTACTAAGAGAATCCACCACCTTGTTCCCCTTCTTAGGAGTAAAGATGATCTCGAAATCATAATATTAGTGGAACCCTATCCAACACCTCTGCCTTAGATTCTGAACCTTCTGCGATGAGATGTATTTGAGGCTCTTGTGGTCAATGTTGATGATGAATCGCTCGCCTATAAGGTAGTGTCGCCACATCTTCGATGCAAAGACTACCACAACCAACTCGAAATCATGGGTCGTATAGTTCTGCTCATGTGGCCTATGCTGGCGTGAACCATAACCAATCACTTCCTGCCTCTACATCAGGACACATCCAATCCCGGTCCCAGATGCATCACAAAAAAACAATGTTCCCGACACCCTCCTCCGGCAATCTCATGATTGGGGCGCTCATCAAACTCTATCTCAACTGCTCAAAAGCATGATGACACTTCTCTGTCCATATGAAGGGTTTCCCCTTCTTGGTCAAGTCTATATTTGGTGTTGATATTCGAGAGAAATCAGGAATGAATATCTAGAAATATCCTTCCAACCTTATAAAGCTTCACACCTCTGTCATGCTCCATGGTGGATCCCGCACTAACATTTCCTCCACTGTGGATGGGTCCATAGCTACTCCATCTACTTAGATGACATGTCCCCAAATGTGGACCTCCTGAATCCAGAACATGCACTATGAGAGCTTCCCATAAAGATGGTGCTCCTGAAGTACGTCTAGAACCATCCATAGGTGTCTCACATGCTTCTCCAATGATACCACTCTATCACGACCTGCCCCTGTGGGGCCCATTCCATGACTCCCCATTCCTAACTTCAATAGGCCAGGGGATGGTTACTACAACTGAGTAGGCATATTACTTACATGGGAGGCATTTACTAAGTACCTATACACATGAACACATCACAAATCCCACAAATGTTGAATGTCAAAACCACAAAGGAACAACAATGAATGCACACAACAAAACCCAACCAACATTGTACGGTGAAATGTAATATACTGAAAAGTAAAGTGGGCCAGAATACAAGCCCACCGAAAAGAAGAGTCTGAAAACTGAAAAGTGCTACCTGTAAACACAACCATGTACTGGGACTGTTTCTCATTGATGTAGGAACAACTTGACTGGTAGGGTTCTCAGAAAGCTCGGTCCTGTCTTGGGATGCCCTGGACTCTGTCAAAAGGCTGCTCAACTGCACAAGACACGACACATGCGGGCAAAGCCCGTGCATGGGTAAGTATAACAATACTCAGTAGAGGACCGTAGAAAAATAAATTATACATGAAGTAACGGTATAGTCATTTCTACACAATGTTTGTATACAAAACATGAAACAATGAAACAAAAAACCAGATATACTCAAAACCCAGACCTCTGATCTAGGTACATGTCGCACAACCTCATAACCCCTCTAGGGATTCAGTTCGATGATTCCATGAAGAACTCATTGTGCGAGAACACACTCCATGAGTCTGGTAGCTCTGATGAGGTCCCTCCGAGACATACTGTACATCGAGAAACATCAAAAGAAGTAGATACCCCTATTACAAGTGAAAAACTTATGAGTGAGATCACGATAGATCGATTCACTCATTATGAGAGACACGCTCTTGAGTGGGAAAGATCAGGATACGTAGAAGAGGATAACTTCCAGGGACATGTTGGATACAACGAATCATCTAGATTCACCTGCTAGGTAGATGATCAATGTCTAGTAGAATTGGTCATGTCGATGCATAACACTACCTACGGTCAAGGATACATAGAGGATCTCGATCCGAACCACTTGGATGGATGCCTGACTCTATCATAGAATGTCCTAATAATGGTATCATACTCTTGTAAAAGGGAATGATGCCTGAATTATAGGGGAAGGAGAAGAAGGGGCACTAACCCAAATGAATCATGTTCAAGATATGGTGAACAAGAAGCCCAATCCATTTTCCAAAAAGTACACTTCATGTAGAAATGTCACACGTCGTGTCTTTAGACCCCGGGTACTACCCATGTACAACGACCTGTGTAGTAAGGCAGGTCATGTAGAAAAAGTCAGTACACGACTTGTGGTATGGAGTACACGTCATGTCCGAGTTATCTGGGGTAGGCTCCCTGTATGCATCTGTGTGCACATGCACTGCTTTAACCCATGCACGCCATCACATGTAATCCGTACATAAGGTGACCCATGATACTGGCCTCACCTGATAGTTTGGTGTAGTTCATGGTAATGCACTCCATCCCGTGTCTATGTATCACCTGGATTCACACCGAGTCCTGCATTGTCGCTTCTGCCATGCTGCTTAGGGAGTACATGTCGTGTCTCAAGCTGTGTAGTCCAACCCGTGTCCCTGTACTTTCAAAAATACACGCCAAGCTTCGGGGAAGGTCCAACACATCGTGTGACCAGGGTCACATGCCTTGTGATTCCTATCTGACCCTCGAAACCCTATCCGCTGCCACCGGTACTACATGGTGTGTATTTCGGAAGTACAAGTCATGTATTTCAGAAATTTCCAGAAACGACGTTTCTTGCCAGTGCACCTTTGATGCCACGATCTTTGATCTGATGGCCCGATCACCACAAAATACCAGCTTTTACATTTCATTGATCTCCCGAAGTCATCTCTATTGTTTTCGGGCCTCTGATCGGCCCCAAAAATGTGTTTTCATCTTCCCGCACGAAGAACGCTCGAAGAACGGTCTCTTCTGATCCGAGCCAATTTGTCGTCCATCATGGTCGTGGAACCTCTATAGGGTCATTGTGATATTTTATATCTTGTTTGGGATAGTTTCCTGGCAAGAAGGGGGTGCAACGATCTGTTTTTCATCGCCACATGAAGAACACAAAGAACACGCGAGAAGGAAATGGTGAAAATTCAACAAAACAATTCGAGGAACGATCCTCTACCATAGTTTGTCACGGCGTAGATCCACTCCCATTAGTAGGATCAAACAGAGTTGTATTCAACATGGATTGATTCCCTAGAATCATCCCAATAAAACCCTCTCGCAAGAACGTATGAATCCCTGGATCAACATATTCATGGTTGATCCGCATTTGTCATTTAAATTCTGAAATGGGGAAAGGACTATCGAAATAACCACATTTACCATGAGAAGGAATCGATCACTGATGAAGGCACGAGCTTCCTTCATCCCAGAGATCCTCTAACTTCGTGGACACAATGACTCACATCTTTGATTCTTCTTCGTTCGTCATCGAGAGTTTTCTCTAAAGCGCATAGGATTCTCCAGATATTTCTATCAATCTTCCATCAATAACCAAAATTTGATTAACACATTAAAAAGTGGAAACATGATTTGGAATTCCATCACATTGTGGCATTAATGAGTCAAGCTTGTCATTTCTAAGTCATTATGACGTGGAATTTATTAATGAAACTGATGGCCCATCGTCGTGCTGCAACGGATGTTTCCATATAAAATAAAATAAACACCATAAATTTATTTTATTATATTTAACTAAAAACTTCCAAAAATTAACTTTTTAACCCCGAACCACGCTGGTCAAGGTTAGACTCGTTATTAGGTAATGTCGTCGTCCTAGACGCAATCATTCCCTTATATTTTTAATTAGGGCATCCATTTGGAAACTGCCACAAGCACGAACATATTCCGACTCAGTTAACTTAAAAAAAATTCAAACCACCATTCTGGGAACACTGGGCCTCATAATGATGTGTTGTCTTCATGCCCGGTATCGAAATAATTCCATATAATATTGAAAAATAATATACAGAATAATCTGAGACATTACATGGGTCGGTTGACTGGATAAGTGGCTTCCATTTTGGGGATTTTACAAGGAGAAGAGGATCCATTTTATTCTTTTTCATTACTACTGTTTGAAATTCATGTAGACCCCCTAGTGTGGACATGAGTAAATAAAGTCCATAAAACTTGACATAAATTCACATGCACAAGAGACAGAACATATTTAATGAATTTTAATAATTCATTCATGTTTCATCTTGTATACACATGATTATGTAAGTATATCATAGAGAAAATCCAGATTCAATAGTTTGAACAAAGAGTTTATGACTCTATGATATACTAAATAACTCAAAAACTCGACTCTAGCCTCATTTTGAACTATACTCAAGGAGTTACGAGATGCAAGAATATCACATAAATCAACATGATATTTCTACATGATTTAATTTCCCTATTTTTTATTTACCTTTACATTATGAGGAATGTTTTAAAACTCTTAATTACTACATACATAATTTCTTCCTCATTAAACTATAAGATACTTTGATATCTTCTCAAATAATTTTTACACATGTTTCACATCATTATTATGGATTTGGTCCCTATGTGTCCTATTATATTTTTCACTCCCATAATTAAAATGGATGATGCATTTTGTTTCATGGAAATATGATATGGATTGGTATGAGTAATCCTAGTTGTGGATCAAAAGGATTATTTTATAAAAACATCTTGAAATTAGTTTATTTACAATGGGAGGGGTATAATTTTAACCTAGAGACAAAACCTATTTTATTCATTTCACATATGTGTTTTTTTTCTAATTTTAAAACTAATTATGTTTTAAAAACCCAAAAAAATTTATAGTTATCATTAATTATTGATTCTATAATTTTTTTATTGATTATGTTTATTTCGATAGTTAATGAAATATTATATATATTTTTATTAGATACAATATTTTTCATTGAGAATTAATTTAAATGGTCATGTCTTATATCAATTAGTTGGATTGGAAAACTATCCTCCATCAAATTAATTGGGAGATTTTACATACATATTTATAACAATAAAATTGTTGGTTACTTAACTAACCCCCGTCTTGAGATACTCAATCTGACCAACAAAATTATTTATATATATTCTGAGGGAATGAAAGAGGATTAATACAATATTCGGACTATGATGAAGAACTTGAGTAATGTGAAGTTTCATAGTGACTAAATTTTGTTGTTTTCTTGAAGTAGATGGATATTAAAAATTGATTTTTAGAAATTTCATAGAACATTAAAATAAATAAATAAAGTTAATATAGAAGATATGAATGTTCCTATTGATTGATTAAGGTGTAAATATTTTCTATGAACTAAATAGAAGTTCTGTTAGTGAACATATTATAACACTAAGCTATAAGGGTGATTAGTTGTTGATATTTAGTAATGAATTAATGAAAGGGTTGGGACGCGTTCCCATGTAGAATATAATGGTAGTAGATTATTCCTCATTCCAATTGATGATTGGTGAAAAAATATTCCTAAAACATTCCATTTTAGTAATAATAAAAAAATTATCTGATGATATAGAGCCATTATATTTATGGTGAAATGTGTAACATACAAAGGGACAAAAAAATAATTTTTTTATGAAAACATAATGACTTGAATATGAATCTAATGACGTAGTTAGAAGTCATTAATGATTATAACCAATCAATAAATTACCCACTATAATGGAGAAAACATTGGTTGATGATCTATGTACGGCGGATCTTGCATGTTTTTCCATAGTGATAATTGAAATAGACCCAATAATTATTTATTTTAAGAGTATAGATATTGTAATAATAATAAATGGTGAAAGATCATATCTTTCCTAGATGAATATTCAACCATATATTCATTTGAAGATTACTTTTGAATATAAGGAAGAAGTATATCTATAATAGAAGGTATGATTTTTTTAAATTTAAGAGATTATAGTGATAGAATCACAAGTGTAAATAATAGAGTATTAACGGCAATAATAAAATTATTAAACTACAATCTATTAGATGAGACTCCTAGTTCACCATTATATTCATCCTAGAAGTATGATGTTTTATATATATCATTAATATATTTTACCTTATGATAACATGTGAAGAGACATTGTATAGTATGTATATAGATTCTTAGATTGAAATCAAGTTATGGTTGGGAGAAAAAATTATAAGGGGATGTTGTAACTATTAACTGTACTGGAAGAAAAATGAGAAAATACCACCACATATTTCATTATTGGACACCCCATACATCTAAAGATCATGATTCTATTTTGGTTTTAGTAGATATTAGTATGAAATATGAAATTTTCATTACAATAATATAAGATTTATCTCCTGATAAACAATCTAAGATATACATTAAAAATGGTTAGGTTGAACGATGAATCACTATCAATCATATCTAATCCCGATCTATGGATTAAATTTAAATTATTAATATTTATTCAGAAAGATTTTAATCTATTGATATCCATTAACAATTAATATCAGTATAAAATAGAATATAAATATTATAGGTCCATTCAAACACTATAAGATATGATGAAGTATTCCCCTCTAGATTTAAAAAGAGGTTGTGATCCACAACTTTCTAAGCTAACATTTTCTCATAAAAATATGATACACACTTTGTTAAGATGAATACTCATGAATACCTCTATTTAATAATGTGTAGTTCTCTAATATACTAGTATAATGTTATGGAACTGATGTTATTGCGACCTAGAATGTCTAAGGGAATGGAATAGAAACTTGGATGCATTCAAGAACACAAAATGTCAACACATATTAAATAGAAAATTTATGGTGATAGTAATTGATAATATTTGAATTTCAATATTAGTGATATAGAGTTCCAATGGTATCTATTTGGACAAATGTTATGTGATTTTGAAATAATGGAATTTTATTCCCAATAAATATTGATCCTTGTGAGAGTTTTGATCATTCTAGGATAGTAGCATACCACTTAGAACCTAATCCAACCCTCTTCATAATTCACGTTGGGTTATATCTATATCTTTTGAGAATGTACATACCATATCCTTCACATGTACTAATATTAGAGGTTTTTTAATTGGAGTATGATCTTTCTAATGAGTAAATCCCAATGGAGATTCCTAATCAAATAGATAATTTGATCTTGAAAAATACAACTCCATGATCAAATATTATTGGTGAAATTACCAAATTTAGGAAGCTATGTTGTAACCCAAGGATCTTATAATGAACAAGTAACATAAATTGTTTGTATTAAAGTGATATAATTTTTTGGGTGAAATTTCTATAAGGGTGTATAATGTAACAATGTAAGATTATAGAATGTATATTTTATCTCTGATATCTTGTGAGGAAATATACAATTAAAAAATTTAAAAAATTATTATAGATAATAAATCGGATAAAATTTTATGGTATTTAAATTGAAATATTATTTTTGAAAATAATAACTAATTCACATAAGAAATACAATTATTCCTAAAGAACTTTTTTAAAATATTTAGTTAATGAGAAATGTTTTGTTTTATATGTTTTATTTTTAAAAATTAATTTAGAGTATTAAATTTAATAATTTTTTTTTCATTCAATGTTTTAAAATGAATTCAGTTGTTATAAATTATTAATAAAATATTAAAAACATCTGAAGGAAAAATATATGATTTTTTAAAAAATGGCTTTTATATACGCAATTTTTGTAACTTAGTAAATTACATTAATAACTATTGTTAAAGAAAACTATGTAAATAATTAGATAAAATATTAAGTAAATTATTTTAATAAAAATTTAACGTTTTTTAAAGTGAATGAAATGAAAATAATTTCATTTCTATGATTAAACATACATTTTTTCTAAAAATGGTTTTCATATAATTTGTCTCTCTTATTAAAAAATAACATCATATCACTTATTATAATTGAAATAGATGAAATGGTTTAAATTTTTTAAAATCATATTTTTCATCTAAAAATTATGTATTTATGTTTATTTTTTTAATAATGAATTTTACCTCTGATAATGAGTAATTAATATAGTAAAAGTTAAACGGGTTAACGTGTGGCTAGATTAAAGAGATAAATTCAAAAATAACATAAAAAGACTAAATAATATTAGATGAATTAATTAATTATGTATATAATCCCATATTTAATTTTTATCCAATAAGGTGAAACATTACATTGATAGTTAATTTATTATATTTTAATTTCATCGCATTTAAAAGTTTTACAAAAACCTAACTTATAAAAGGTCGCCTCCATTTCTAATTATCATCAATACTTGAGACCATTATCATGAAAATATGTTTTATAATAATCTCTTGAATTATCTTCCCACATTTTTTATGTGCCTGTATCACTAAAATAAAAATCTTTGAGGGCATAATGTGTTTACTGAAGATGATTTCCCATAGAAGAAGTAATTCAATTTACCGGTCTATTTTGATTTTTTCTGTTCCTCAACCTCATCAATATATTCTAAAAAATATTAAATATATTAAATATTTCTTATTACAATAAAAAAATTGTGTAAATTTTAAAACCATTTTCTACCTAGTTTCCATCCTAAGATATATTATAACATCATGTGTGTGTCTGTGTTGAACACAACCCCCACAATGTGATGTGATTAGATTTTATTATCTTCCATGAATGGATGGGAATATGAAATTGATCATTTAATTTATTTGATATATATGATAAAATTTGGATTAATTTAAGTTATATTATTAATTATGTTTCTTTGTTTCCATTCATTCAAAATGAAATCATTACCCATTTATACGTAGACACAACCATCTTATTGAAGTGATTTAATTAAATTTTCATCATCAACTTATCTGAATGGTTATAAAAGTGTATATAATTAATAAATATGATTATTTTAATATGGTTAATATTTTTTATATGCTGAAACCATGAAAAAGATATAAGGATTGGTACCGTTGAACCAAAATATGTATAGGAAACAGAATAATTAACCCATGAAGGATGATTTTTATGAAGAAATATTAATTAATGTGTAATTAGAAATTATAAGGTAATGATATGGTGTTAGATTAGTATGAATATGGTCATTTTATAGATTTATAATATATATTATTTTTTTATACATGAGCTTATGAGCATATATTATGATATTCAGTACCTATGGTATGGGTGTGAGCTGTAATATTGTATTTTATCAGGATTGTTTATAATTGAATCTAATTTTCGATAAATTATATGTTATTTATCTATTAAAAAATGACTATTACCGTATCTTTTGGTTAGTTATAGGTTCCTAGGTTTTTTTATTCGACTGTTTTTTGAGTATAAACTATTAATGAAAACATTTTTCTAAAATGAAATTTTATTTCCCCTTTGATCGATGATAATTTTCTCCCATATCCATGTTATTTAATTTTTTTTATAATTTTAATTTCTATAAACTAATTATTATTTAATTTAAATTTCACCCATATATAAATTTATTTTCAAAATATTAAAAAGTAATTTTTATAATGTTTCATAAAATTATATTTATTGCCTTTTAAAAAAAAGGAGTGAAAGTTTCTTTGTTTTAGCTTTTATCACATGAATATCTTTTCACCTAATTATGATTGTTTTTTTATTTTGAACATAAATTGTTGTTTTCTATTTTAATTTTCAAATAAAATCAATTTTTAAATATTCTAGAGAGTTTTGTTTAAAATGTTATAAAAAATTATATTTTCTAATGTTTTAAAGGAAATAATCAAATTTTCATTTAAAGTTATTTTTAATATAAGTTAAAATACATGGATATCTCATATGCATCAATGGGGATATGATCTAATGATTTCATCTATGTTTATTATTAGTATGGATAAATCTTTTGTTATAAGAAAACCTTGATGAAACACATTTATTTTCCATGAGTTATGAAATAATGCATTGTGGAATGTTTCTAAGATATCATGTCACAAATTAAAATGTGGAATGATTCCCTAGATGACAATACTGCTACCTTCAAGAATCTAGCTCTTTCCCATTGGAACACAATAGTAATAAAATCAAATAGAAATGTTATAGGTATCAACTTACCTTCATCATGTAGAATAAATAACACATAGAAACTAGGATTTATTTCAAGTGGGTTATTATACAACCCCAATAGGAAATATGAAAACCCTTCCCATGTGTCCCAGTTAAATAAGAACAATTTACCTCTCAATTTATATAAAAACTAGAAGAGATATATAAAATGTATAGAATATAAATTAAAAGTAACTCACAAAAAATTACATATTTTATTTGTAAAACCATTATTTCCCTGACAAAACTCACACAATAACTCACACTCCCAAATAATGTGCACACAGACCCATGCCATGCACCCAACCATCCCATCTCAAAGCCATGCAACCCAACCCAATGCATCACATGTCAAATATTTCCCATTAATATGTCAAACATACAAGAGGAACCAATCCCTCTAGATCTAAGTTATCAAATGGTGGTACAATCTATTGTGACATCAATTAAATATGGGGGACCACTCTGAACCAATAATTTTTTCATAATATGAATTATGAACACACACCACTCATGTAATTTAGAGTGCCCTATTTGAGTAAAGAAATCATTCAAAATCCAAATGGCCTCAATTCAATGTGAATACTTAGCACACAATAAACCTATTTAAAAAATCAAGTTATAAAAAAAATAACCATGTGAAATCCTATTTGAGAAATACGAATTTTATCAATCACATTATCGACATTCCAAATAAAATTATTTTTAATAGATTTTTACCATGAAAATATCTAATAAATAATTATAAAAATAATTAAGAATATAAATATATAATAAATAGTACTTTACAACCCTAGGATTACAAGATATTGACATTAATGGAGTAAGAGAGAAGACAACTGCTCCTCAAAATCATTCCAAGATGAAATCACACAAAACCTCCATAGATCTGACCACTAAGAAATCTATTACAATGATTCATAAGAAAATACCAAATGATACACACTATACAAACTATATATCCATGGATATCTCAGATAATCTTCTTGTAAAGTTTAAATTAAAATATGAGGAATTAAAATGAGAAACAAGGATCATATATTCAATTATTATATAGAACACTCTGAGAATTGAAGAGATTGAGCTCTAATGTGAATAGAATAGCCAAATATACAAACATATCCCAATGTTTTTGAGATCTTTATCCAATAAGAGAATAATTATTATTTTATGGATGTAATCCTGTATAATTTAAAAATTATTGAACCCTTCAATGCTATTCTCAGTTTTTTTCAAATAGTTTACCAAACCACACATCAACTATGTTGTTATCACTATACAATACCTAGGGATGAATTTTTATTCACCATGTTATAATGGACTATATTCCAAAGATGATAAATAAACTATTCACAAAATTTCAATGTCACGTAGTTTAAACATGGGTTTTCCAAACGTTGTTCTAATAGTGAACCAACACCACAAACCCATCATAATTTCTAATAGTAACCTGGGGATTACAAAGTGTTTTTTCTAACTATGTGCCAATTTCCATAATAATAAACACTTATAAAACCACGAAAATACTCTACAACGTCCAAAAAATAAATCATCATTATTTCATAAAATACAATTACAAAATTAAATGATTAATTATAAAAAATATTGGTGTTACATATAACTCATTTTTATCCTTAAATTATAACATTAGTGTTCATATTTAATAAAATAACAATATGAAAAAAGAAATAATACAACATTACACCTTTAATACACATGGAATAAAACAAAATCTTTTATAGGAGGATTAATTTCTTCCAGAACACAGGGAGTCAAAAAAATAAATAAAAATATTGAATGCAGAGAATTCGAAAAGATAAGTGAAGAAAATTATATGCCTCAGAAATTATGATATAACACATTAATTTGTAACATATATAAATCCAACACCCCCAAAGGACAATTTTTTTAAAGATGCATATAAAAAATAACAACATTACCAAAAATAGGATATAGAGAGATAATAGAGGGCTACAATGAATAGTAATAAAATATAAATTTAAATCCTTCATTTAAAGTGAATTATATAATAACATAATTACTGAAATGGCCCTGATAAAAAAAATTACTCATCAAGTACCCAGTAATAAACACCATCCATAAAATGACCATCAGAAGACACTAAGTGGCTAACCAGCCACTCGGTACCAAGACACTAGCCACCATATGGCATATCTAGAGATAACAACTCATATTCTATTCAATTGAGTACCCAACAACCTAATATCAAGGAAAAACAGTTTCTAATTATTCAAATAATATATCTCTCTTTTATCCATATATTATCATACACCACCAATGTAAATTCGAAATAAACTTAAATAATTTCAATAATATAATAAATTATTATAAAAACATACTTCAAAACCCAAGATCATTATATGACCCATAATATACCCATTCTAAATGAACCTCAAGATCAATATTTTATACTACTGTATTTCTTAAATGAAACCCTTTCATTATTATTTTCATTTATATAATGTTTATAGTTTATGTTTGGGAGTATTTGGGGATATTTAAATGAGTTTTTGGTACAAAACGTATGGTTCATGCGATGCACATGGTTTATCTAAACCATACAAAAATCACATGAGAAATTTGGTTTAGTAGAAAGTTTGAGTTAGTATCTTTCGAATGGTTAAAGATTCTTTAGAGAGACCATGTGATGAGGTCCTGATAGACTATTGTTGTGGTAGTATCTAAGGCATGGTTAGTGCACAGTTTGTCTAACCATGCAACAAAACTATGTGTAGATAAAAAACCACCTCCTTAAAAAGTGGATCCATTTTGTAATTTCCATTAAACAACATGTTTTTCCCCAAAACAACTCTAACTCAGGATATTTTTCTCTTATGGCCAAATAAGGTTCACAAATCAATACATAGGGAATTACAAGGCTTCCCATGGAAATTCAATGCCGGATTATTGAGGTATGTCATCGTTCTTCACTTTTCTTGTCACGTTTCCTTTGAACTAATTCTATTAACTTATTGGATTCCTTGAAGGAAGCCTATTATGTGTATTTATAATATTTTGGATGAAAAATATTTTATATATTTTTTCTTTTGGTTGTTTTGGGAAGATATATAATGTGGTTTCATGGGGAATCATCCCAATTTCATGAGCGTTCTTTGTAACGACCCAAGAAACCGTGTTTTGAGTAATGATAAGTTTATATTACAATTTCATCCATTAATAGAACAAAAAAAATCATCTTATAAAATAATAATAATAATAAAAATAGAGAAAACACATAAAAATGAATGAAAAGGCTCTTTTATTCAAATGAGGAACATCTTGGTGACTACAACTCACAGCGATCGAACACGAAGTTTCGCTACCCAGAAGTCCAATTAAAAACCCTATTACATTTATAAGGAGACCACTTAAGACCCCAAGGACCATCAGAAGGCAGTAAGGGTCTTTGGAATCCATCAGAATAAACATAAGGATGGCTGAAGCCACCGAAGCCGTACTGAGCACCAAAGGAATCACTCAAACCATCTCCTCCTCTTTCTCCTACAGTCGACGTGAGTGTGGGATACCCAGAGACCAGAAATTTTATAGGAACAATTATCCGACCGTTAAACCCTAACGGCTATAAATATAACCATTGGTTCCCCCATGATCCACTTATCTTCTAATGTTTTAATTTTCAATTGGACCGTTGATGCTAAGAGTTGTTTACCCCCGAAAGGTTCAAAAGGTTATTTATGTTATTTGCTTTAATATTTAAAGAATGACCTCAATAATAATATAATTAATTTATTTCTTGTTTTCCCAAAATGTGATGTATATTTTATATTGAAAAACAGTGAGAATTAATATTATTATTTTTTCCCACTATTTATTATGCACATTTTTAACTTGATCAAGTAAACATTTATTTTATAATTATCTTGAATCTGATGGGTTTTTACTTTGCCTAAGAAAATATGTACTCAAACTCATGAGTTATATATGTTTCATCAAACATTAAATTAAATGTATTATAATTATCTCTAAATTTAATATAAGTAATAATAATAATGAAAATGGTTATAATTTTACCTTTTTATAAATAACCGTTTTGAGAGGATGTCAAATTATGATTTCATTTATGTATGTGTTTCATAATGTTAATATTTAGGTCAATGCACTCTTATTTGTGAATTTGAAAAATAATTAGTGATGTTGTTATGTTAAATGTTTAATTGTATTAATAACAATAGCATAAATCTTCAATTATGGAAAATTATGATAATTATTATATAATTCAAATAAAGGAGAATCAAAATATGTTTTGATAGGGGTGAATTAATTAGTATTCTTATGTATTAAATGACCATTGAAATTTATTAATATAATAATAAGTGATTAATAGTTGTGGGTTTATAATAATAAAGTTATTATAATTAGGATAATAAAAAAAACATAAATGTATTGATGTTTTAAAAAATATATATAAGAAACCGCGGGGGTGAGGCCCGTGTTTTCATTCTCACTACGTCACGTTTAGGGTCGTACGATCCTTACCCGTGAAATCCCGGTCTTCTGTCCCTTTTTAATACCACATCGTGTCTTGTCCATCTGATTCAACCTCGTCAATCTGGGTCGTCCGTTAGAATATGGAACTTCTTCCCCACGTCTCCTTCTTCTTCGCCACACACGAACCAGTAGGGTAGATTAGGCTTCATTTATTCTACTTCTATTAGGCCGGATAGTGGACCCGGCTTCCCCTCCTTTCCGCAGGTTAGGCACGAACTCTGCCTCGGATACCCCCTCCATGTCTCCACCCATGATGAGGTCTCTGTTTTTTTAAAAACTTCGGTTTGCACTGAAACAAAGAGAGTTTCTACTTCATGAATCTTTGATCTTTTCAGCCACCTCTTTGTCATCTCTTGCGTCATTCTCTCTTTCTCTCCAAGCGAAGGTATGTGAGATGTTCTTTTCGTGCTTTTAGCAGTTTTGAGGAACATGTACATGGTTATACACACTTCTCACATATATACATATATAAATTTATATGTATATATATGTATATAAGGACTAATGAACCTATTACACACTGATTTCTCTTCTTGCATGGAGAATCAAACCAGGGTTAGGGAAAATGTTCACCCTGCGATCCTTTGGCTTTGGTATATACATATATATATATATACTTTTTGAGTATATACATATATATATAAGGTCACAAGAACTGATGCATACATGTTTATCTCTTCTTTCATGAAGAATCGAACAGACTACCTCATTTCGTTTTCTTTTTAGTTTCTTTTAGCCCTGGTGGATACGTAAATGCATACACTTTTCATTTATATATGAATATAACCTTTCTATGCACTCTTTTCTTTATATGTATATAGAATTTCTTGTACTCTACCACATGGAAATGGGGGGTTTGAAAAAAATTTATGAACATATAAAATTATGCAAGTATATGTGTATTTTATGTATATGCATATATGGGTTCTCGTTCTTTAAACATGAAAAAAATGAATCTTAAAGTTTTCCAAAAAAAAATTGGGTACACAGAATATGAAAGGGGTCCTCGCGCCTTCAAATTAGAATGCAGATCCTTCCCCACTAATTCCCTTACCTCACGAATATGTACATATATATAAATTTTTATAATTTCGTCTTTAATATGTTTAGTTTTTCAAATTAAAAACATGTGTATGTTCGTTTCGGGTTATGATCTTTGAAGAATGACCTATCATTCTTGGGTATTGTTTTCAAAACCTAAACTGCATGCAAGTGGGGGATCTAGTCCCTCAAGTTCTTTGTGCCTTATTCGTAACTCACGTATGTTTGGTTATATATATAAATATGATATAATTGGGGTTTCACTAAACATTTCTTTATAATTTTATGTCATGATACGATTGAAAAACTTTAATAAAACCTAGTTTTGTTGTGTGCAGATCCCAAACTTGCACCTTTAATGTACATAAATTCTTTTGATATAAGTGTCACTTCACCTGAATTCGTATGTATCTCAAATTAGATTATTTTCAAGTAGAGTGTGATGGTTGTTTTATGTTAAATTTTAAATATACTCCTACGCATGAGTTCATGGGTGTAAATAATTCTTTTATGCTCAAATACCTCTTAGGCCATAAACCATGTTTTATGTTATGGATGTTTCACAAGCACTGCATGTGGTACTTCAGGTTGGTGCTTTAGTGTATTATAAATAATCAGTTCATAAAAAAGTGGATAACATGGAGATAAATAGGGTGTCAATATGGTTTGAATAAGGCCACCTACTAAAGGGTTTAGATGTAGAAATTGTTATCTCATGTGTTAATCTGTCATTTTTTTATGCAGACAAGTCTCTTTTATTACATGTTCTCAACAATATTCTCTATTATGCCACCATGTGAGGTGAAACTAAAAAGTCAAACTTTTTTCATAATATATAAGAACATGTTCAAAGGGAGTTATGGACTAAGAATGCAAGATATGAACATAAGATCTTGCTATATCATGTGAGGGATGTATTGGACTTAAATGATTATGGACGGATGCGCCCAGAATTATATAGAGATCCAATGCATTGGGTAATGTATGAGTCTCATGAGACGTTATGTGCGATGGTCTTGGTGGTTAGCCTTGGCTTGTGCTACTATGGGAAACGGGATTGGCGGTTAGCCTAGACCCATATTAAGTATGTTTTATGGTCTTGACGCAAGGTCTTGAAAAAGTCCGGAATTATACATTTCCTCTGCATGTGATGATAAATGGTCAACCAGGGGTTAGTTCAACTAACAGGACATCCCCTAGTTGAAAATTCCCTTGACTATGAGAATGAAACTATGAGATATGAACTGCATTTCATGTGGTAAGTTGTTATAAGACCTTTATGTTCCCATGAATCATGTTATGAATGTTTTCCCTACTTACTCAATGATTTTAAGAACTGAAGTACTCTTGGTTGTAAATTATACATCACCTATTCTTCATGTGTTTACGATCTCTGATTATGTTTACTTTAAAGTTTTTTTCAAGTTCGTACTTCTTCTCTATGAAAGTGGTTTTCAAAAATGTAGGATTTTCATGTTTTAAGAAAAGTTAATGCATAGTCTTTAGTGAAGTGTTTTATTCTCTTCAAAAGGACTGCTTTGAGAAAGAGTTTTCTTTAAACGTTTTTAAAACCCCTTACTGGGCATATTTGATCACCCTAAGTTTTTGTTTTAAAAATTTCCACGCATGGTTTGTACTAATGATGTTTAACAGACGCTGTTGGTTTCACAGAATCCTGAGCCTCGTGATCTTCTGTAGTAATGGGAAATGATATATTATTTTTAAATGTTGTAATGAAATGTTAGTATATCATATCTCATAAGGCACCTGGGGATCGGGGTCTTTATAGTTGGTATCAGAGGATGGGTTCAGGAAACTCGGGAAAACCAGGTGGTATGAACATATTACTATGATTGTCTAAGTAAAAATGTTATAACATTCATATGGCTGATGAAAATGTACCTACCGACCTACTGTCACATCCCACTGAGGCTCTAGAGAACATTGTATCTCTAGATAGCCATGAGAACTTTCTAAATTACGTTAGAATTCGCATGACATGTAAGCACCTGTATGACGTGTCAAAATCTCCTAGGGTGCTTAGTCTACACCAGGGATTTGGGATGGATTATCTATTAATGATGATGTCCCAATTTCCCTCTTATGCATGCCGAGGAAAGCATCATGAGGGACTCATCCGAGTGTTCAAGACTGGAGAAGAATTTGGAACGATGCTTGATAACCCCTTTCATGAAGCTACTACTATCGGAGACCTCCGAGCGGCTTACCTATGCCATATTTTTCACTACGGCTTCTGGGGATAGTTGATGGACTTTGTGGTGTTGGAAGACAAGTCCACCTGATTTTCTCTAAGGCAAGAGGTGTATAATGATGTTTCCAACTCCATGCCCCTCATGCTAAACTCAGGAGGCGTCATAGATGTTCCCATGAGTTTAACCCCGTCTTTTCATCTTGTGTGTGGTTTGAAGTGTTAGGGAGTTTTGACACTCTTTGTGGTGTACGTTTAGTAAACTCAGGCTTTGTTATGTAAACTTTTTCATTAATAAAAGATTCATGTTTCTTTTCTTCCCTCTACCTTATCTGTGTTGTTAAGAGTTTCCTTTAGAATGTTTTTTTAGATGGCTGGTCAAATGAACATCTCATCACTACCCGATGAGTTAGTAGAGGTTATTATGATCAGGACATGCATGGTGGATTATCCATCCTTTCTCCACCTGCGAGGTTCTTGCCAACATCTGCTTGATTTAGCGAACAATCATGAGATTCTTCATTCGTGTCAGGAGGATGACCGTGTTTTTCATCTCATCACCACTGCTCAACTCCACTGCTATAGGCGAAGGGGAAGGTACTATGAAGGCCTCTTCCTGTGTTTTACTCTGGCGCAAATCTTTTTCGCCAGAGCATGCATCCTCATAAGATGCCCAGGATGGCCACCTTTGTGCAGCTTATATGTTCGAGGTCTCAAATTTCAGTCTCCTCAATCGCATCATTCCCCTCGATTACCTCGAGCATGATGTAGCCCGGAGAGTTATCAGGGAATTTATCTACTCAGACGTTTCCGAGCTTTTCACCGCACGAGCCTCCCTTTGGAAGCCTGTGTGCAGTACACAAAGCAGGAGTACAATACATACTGCTCAAAGTGCATCTGGGATAGGGAAACAGAATAACTATGTACCAACATTAGTATTCCGTTAACCGACCCGGATCCCCTATTTCGGTTGAGTTGTACGACTAAGGTTTCTGTTTTTTTCTTTTTATGAATAGAATTGAGAGGACGCAATTCTTTAAAGGGGGAAATAATGTAACGACCCATGAAACCGTGTTTTGAGTAATGATAAGTTTATATTACAAGGTCATCCATTAATCAAACAAAAAAATCATCTTATAAAATAATAATAATAATAATAAAATAGTTAAAACACATCAAAATGAATGAAAAGGCTATTTTATTCAAATGAGGATCATCATTGTGACTACAACTCACAACAATCAAACAAGAAGTTTAGCTATCCAAGAAGTCCAATTAAAATCACGATAACAATTATAGGGAGACCACTTAAGACCACAAGGACCCCGAGAAGGAAGTAAGGGTCATTGGCATCCATCAGAATAAACATAAGTATGGATGAAGCCACCGCAGCCGTACAGAGAACCAAAGGAATCACTCGAACCATCTCCTCCTTTTTCTCCTACAGTCGTTGTGAGTGTGGGATACCCTGAGACCAGAATTTTTATAAGAACACTTATCCGACCATTAGACCCTAACAGCAATAAATATAACCGTTGGCTCCCCCGTGATCCACTTATCCTCTAATGTTTTAATTTTCAATTGGACCGTTGAAGCTAAGAGTTTTTTACCCTCGAATGGTTCAAAAGGTTATTTATGTTATTTGCTTTAATATTTAAGGAATGACATCAATAATAATATAATTAATTTATTTCTTGTTTTCCCAAAATGTGAATTATATTTTATATTGAAAAATAGTGAGAATTAATATTATTAATTTTTTTCCACTATTTATTATACACGTTTTTAACTTGAGAAAGTAAACATTTATTTTATAATTATCTTGAATCTGATGGGTTTTTACATTGCCTAAAAAATAAGTAATCAAACTCTTGAGTTATATATGTTGTGTCAAACATTAAATTAAATGTATTATAGTTATCTCTAAATTAAATATAAGTAATAATAATAATGCAAATGTTTATAATTTGACCTTTTTGTAATTAACCATTTTGAGACGATGTCAAATTATGATTTCATTCACATATGTGTTTCATAATGTTAATATTTAGATCAACTCACTCTTATTTGTGAATTTGAAAATAATTAGTGATGTTGTTATGTTAAATGTTTAATTTAATTAATAACAATAACATAAATCTTCTATTATGGAAAATTAAGATAATTATTATATATTTCAAATAATGGAAAATAAAAATATGTTTTGATATGGGTGAATTAATTAGTATACTTATGTATTAAATGACCATTGACCTTTCTTAATTTAATAACAAGTGATTAATAATTGTGGGTTAATAATAATAATGTTAATATAATAAGGATAATAAAAAAATTAAAAGTATTGATGTTTTATAAATATATATATATAAGAATCCGTGGGGGTGATACCCGCGTTTTCTTTCTCACTATGTCACGTTTAGGGCCATCCGATCCTTACCCGTGAAATCCCGGCCGTCTGTCCCTTTTTAATACTGCATCATGTCTTTGCTATCCGATTCGACCTCGTCAATCTGGGCCATCCATTGGAATACGGATCTCTTTCCCCACGTCTCCTTCTTCTTCGTCACACACGAACCAGTAGGGTAGATTAGGCTTCATTTTTTCTTCTTCTCTTAGGTCGGCTAGTGGACCCGGCTGCCCCTCCTTTCCACAGGTTAGGCACCGACTCCGCCTCGGATACCCGCTCCACGTCTCCACCCAAGATGAGGTCTCTGTTTTTTTTAAACCTCGGTTTTCACTGAAACAAGGAGAGTTTCTACTTCGTGAATGTTTGACCTTTTCGGCCACCTCGTCGTCGTCTCCTGCGTCGTTCTCTCGTTCTCTCCGAGCAAAGGTAATGGAGATCTGTTTGTCTTGATTTAAGTAGTTTTGATGAACATGTACAATGTTATACACACTTCGTACACATATACATATATAAATTTATAGTCATATATATGTATACAAGGCCTTATGAATTTATTACACACTGCATTCTCTTCTTGCATAGAGAATAAAACCAGGGTCAGGGAAAATGTTCACCTTACGATCCTTCGGCTTCGGTATATACATATATATATATATACTCATCGAGTATATACATATATATAAGGTCACAAGAACCGATGCATACCTGTTTATCTCTTCTTGCATGAAGAATTGAACACCCTACCTTGTTTCGTTTTCTTTTTAGTTTCCTTTAGCCCCGGTGTATCCATATATGCATACACGTTTCTTTTATATATGCATATAACCTTTGTATGCACTCTTTTCTTTATATGTATATAAAATGTTATGTACTCTACCTCATGGACTTGGGGGGTTCGGAAAATTTTTATGAACTTATAAAATTATGCAAGTATATGTGTATTTTATGTATATTCATATACGGATTCTCATTCTTTAAACAAGAATAAAATGAATGTTAAAGTTTTCCAAAAATGTTTTGGGTACATAGAATATGCAAGGCGGCCTCACGCCTTCAAATTAGCATGCGAATCCTTCCCCACTAATTCCCTTACCTCACGAATATGTACATATGTATAAATGTTTATAATTTCATCTTGAATCCATTTTGGTTTTTCTAATTAAAAACATGTGTATGTTCATTTCGGGTTATGATCTTTGAAGAAGTACCTTTCATTCTTGGGTATTGTTTTCAAAACCTGAACTGCATGCAAGTGGGGTATGTAGTCCCTCGAGTTCTTTTTACCTTATTGGTAACTCACTTATGTTTGGTTATATATATAAATATGATATAATTTTCGTTTCACTAGACTTCTATTTATAATTTTAAGTCATTCTATGATTGAAAAAGTTTAAGAAAACCTTGTTTTGTGGTGTTCAGATACCAAACACGCACCTTTAATGTACATAAATTCTTTTGATATAAGTGTAACATCACCTGAATTAGTATGTATCTCATGTTCTATTATTTTCATGTAGAGTGTGATGGTTGTTTTATGTTAAATTTTAAATGTACTCCTATGTGTGAGATCATAGGTGTAAATAATTCTTTTATGCTCAAATACCTCTTAGGGCATAAACCATGTTGTATGTTATAGATGTTTCACAAGAAATGCCTTTGGTTCTTCGGGATGGTGCTTTAGTGTATTATAAATAATCAGTGCATAAAAAACGTGGATACCATGGAGTTAAATAGGGTGTCAACATGGTTTGAACAAGGCCACCTACTAAAGGGTTTAAATGCAGAAATTGTTATCTCATGTGTTAATCCGTCATTTTTTTATGCAAGCAAGTTTCTTTTATTACATGTGCTCAAAAATATTCTATATTATTCCTCCATGTGTGGTGAAACTAATAATTCTAACCTTTTTCATAATAAATAGGAACATGGTCAATGGGGGTTATGGACTATGGATGCAAGATATGAACATACGATCATGCTATATCATGTGAGAGATGTATTGGAGTTAAATGATTTTGGACAAGTGTGCCAAGAATTATATAGCACTCCAATGCATTGGGTAAAGTATGAGTCTAATGAGACGTTATGTGCGACAGTGTTGGAGGTTTTCCTTGGCTTGTGCTACTATGGGACACGGGATTGCCAGTTAGCCTTGACCCGTATTAAGTATGTTTTATGGTCTTGACGCAAGGTCTTGACAAAGTCCGGCATTATATATTCCCTCTTCATGTGATGATAAATGGTCAACCAGGGGTTAGTTCAACTAACAGGACATCCCCTAGTTGAAAATTCCCTTTACTATGAGAATGAAACTATGAGATAAGAACTATAATTCATGTGGTAAGTTGATATAAGAACATTATGTTCCCATCAATCATGTTATGAATGTTTTCCCTGCTTACTCACATATTTTTATAACTGAAGTAATCATGGTTGTAAATTATATATCACCTATTCTTCATGTGTTTGCGCGCTCTGATTATGTTTACTTTAAACTTTCTTTCAAGTTCGTACTTCTTTTCTATGTAAGTGGTTTTCAAAAATGTAGGATTTTCATGTTTTAAGAAAATTTAATGCTTAGTCTTTAGTGGAGTATTTTATTCTCTTCAAAAGGACTGCTATGAGAATGATTTTTCATAAAACGTTTTTAAAACCCCTTACTGGGCATATTTTCTCACCCTATGTATGTGTTTTAAAAAATTTCAGGCATGGTTTGTACAAATGAAGTCTAACATAAGCAGTTGGTTTCCCAGAATCCTGATCCTCGCGATCTTCTATAGTAATGAGACATGATATATTATTTGTAAATGTTGTAATGAAATGTTAGTATATCATGTCTCATAAGGCACCCGGGGATTAGGGTCTTTACATACTTCTCTTGTTTTTAGTTTTTTTCAAAATGGTTGATGTAGGTGGATTCACTCTCAACTCCACATAGTAGAAGAGATTTTAATTATTTCACATTTATTTACTTTTGATGAAATGGTACATAACATGATTTTTTGGATTTTTTGAATCCTTCTTAAATGTCAGTTTTCTAATATATGGGAAATTAGTGTACTTGTATAGTGTGCTTGATTCTTTTTTTTAAATGAAAATTTTAAAATGATATTTTTTGGAATAACGGAAAATGGAATTTATTGAGGGATTTAAAATAATAGGAATTATTTTATGAAAATTTAATGGGGTTTTGAAAATATTTTATTTAATGATATTGAATACGTAAACAGTGTTATTGATATAGGTTTAATTTGTTGAACGTAGTTGGTGTTTTCATGGGTTGGAATGGGTTATGTTGTGTGTTCATATGAATTGTGAAAGATGAGGGTGTGAAAGACCCACATAAAAAGGATGAGATAGTTATGGGTGTGAATTAACCCCATCAATGTGGTCAATTAAGAAAAGGATTAGTGGAAGGATAACTCATCACTATGAAGGATAGGGAGGTTCAGGTTGCACACAAGGTTGGGTTTGTGGTTAAGTGGAATGAAGTGATTATGAAGAAATGATATTGAGAAATGGGTTTAGATCCTTGTTTGGTTGTTTTAATAAAAATATGACTTGCTGGAAAATTGGGTTAAATAGAACTAGTTTTAATTTGGATACAAATGGTTTTCAAACTTGTTTATATTGTGTTATAAACTAGTCTGTAGATTTGTTTTATATAAATGGTTTTATATAAATATTGATAAATTTTCTATCCTAGTTTCTTGGGTAGGAATTTCATTGTAGAAAACCTACTTAGATTTACATTCACTGATGCTTTGGTTCCTTGGTTATATTGCAAACTCTATCTTCCAAGTCATGACCAAAGTTAATGTATCAGACATATTTAGCACCACCTCATGATACCAAGGATGTTTGGTGATGATGGAGCATGGATCATGGGAGCATGGAGTCTTGTGGTCATTTTGGAGTCTTCTTTTATTCTTCCATGATTTACCTTCAATTTTTTTAGTATCATTTATATCATATATTGTTTTGGTTTTTTTAGAAAGATGATTCTTTAATTTCTTTGTTTTTACCAAGATTCATATTCTAGATGTTCGGTTATAGTTCTTTGGTAACTGGTTTATTTCATAAATGGAAAATTGTCCCCCACATTCATTTTAAACACTTTTTCATTTATTTCATTCTTTTGGCATATTGGGTATGTTGCTTAAGGACTAGTAATGATTTGTTGTGTTCTCAAGACAATGACAATATGTGTTTCATTACAAGTTTTATCATTTTGTTCGATCTGAAAGATTGTTTGAGATAGGTGGTATCATTTGTTCTTTTCCATGTAGAACAAGTATTTATCAATATTCTGGGTCTTGGAGTTCAAATTTTTTCTTGTCATTTCCTTGGGTTGTGATCTTATAAAAGAGTAGGATTGTCGAGACATCAAAAATATATCATAAAAAGATGTAGCTATCTTTTTTATAATGAAATACATGTTGATAGGTAGTTGGAAAAATAAGTGTTTCTAATACACATATAGGGTATTGGAATCTCATTTTCATGGGTCTAGACAATCAGGTGATCATGAAATACAATGTAGAGGAATTTATTCCCCATAGGATTGCATATATCATTTTGAGAGATGATTTATGATTTTGTGAAAAGGTGAAAATGTTTTAAAAATGTTTCACTTGTTTTCAAATGAATGAATTTCAATGACCATGGTAAATGAACTTTAAATTTTTTATAATTATCAAAATAATTAATGTATTTTTTGAAAATGATTAAACATGGAAAATATTGTTTTTGGAAAATGAGGTTTGATTCTTTATGTGAAATAATTAAAAATTCTAAACCTTCAGTTGTGTAATGTCGTAGATTTTTAGTGTATTATTTTTAAATATAATATGGAATTAATTTGAGACCAGTATTTGAGACTGCTAGTAATTATGTGGCATGGAGTTCCAAGAATAAATATTTGAAATAAATGATTCTTTTAAATAGAGTACAACCTGTTTTCCTGAAAAAGTGGAATAACATTTAAATGGGTGTCAGAATTAGAAATCCTAAGGCAATGTTGCGTTCAGAGCATTGGCTTTACCATAGTTTATTCCTAACCCTTACTAGCACATTTCAACTTCAATAGCAAATATTTGGATATTTTAAATAAAACAAAACAAAGTAATAATTTTTTTAAATAATGTAGTGACAAATTTCCCTTTTTTAAATGACCATGAGATAAGGGTTATTCTAATAACCCTAGAAAACTCCCTATAATCCTCTAGAGTTTTGGAGAGGATCCCCCTTGGACAACTCTTGACCATGGATGCTGAATGAGAATGCCTGGATCATTGCACAACACGGTCAGATATCATCTATGATAGAATCAAATTTATCCATTGTTGATATTCGAGGTAAGGGTTATTATTTTGATTGTGTTTTCCCCATTATTTTATTTAAACAATGATCATAGATTAACCCATGAATAGGTCGTCTTGTGGATCAATCATATATTCTATAGGGTCTGATTATCAGACATTATTTTGGAGAATGGATTTCATATTTTTTTCATTTTACTTGATCCTTCTAAAGAAATAATATAAATGATCTTACATAAAATAGAGGAGGATTATTGATGGACTTTTTTATATGAATTTATTCTAGGATTTGACCCCATGTGTTCTTCATGTTCTTCACATGGTTATAAACAAAATAGCGTTGTGCATATGTCTTGTAAAGAAATGATCCCAAATTAGATATCGGACATTGTCATAACCAAGAAGAGGTACAACAACGATGGTAAAAGATGAATAGACACGGTTTGGATGAAGTTGTTTTTGGACATTTCATCATGCAGATGATTGAAATGAGTTTGAGGAGTCGATCAGAAACCCCAAACATACCAAATTGTAATTTCTGGGATGGGATAACCCATGATCATTAGTTTTGAAGAGGGTGAATGGCCTAATCGAAGGATTTAAGATCAATTGAGTCTCACCATTGATAAACTTTGATTCTGGAAAAATCACAAAGAACACGATGTGTTCCCTGAAGAACACAACATGTGGGGTTGGCTCAGTGATAGCTAGGGTTTCGTATTACCTAAAGTGATGAAATGGTGAGTGACCCCAATCACAAGGAATGTGGGACTTTATTCAGGAAGCATCCTATATATAGAAAGATATACAGACATGGGGATGAGTATGTGACATATTCTCTACCACATGGCCAGACTATGCTGGTTATGTGGGTTGCCCCTTTTACCAGTACATGGGGTAGCATACATGGTTTGAAGACGTGTACTAGCACATGGATAGAATACATGGAGTGGTCCCTAGTTATATGGACATAGTGTGTCATACTCTTACATGATTCATACATTCATTTAAAAATGACATGCGCTTTTTTACACAGCCTAATGTACATGTGTAGTTCTCAGGGTTATAGGACACGACATGTGACCCTTCTACATGCTGTGTACTTTCATGTAAATGGACATAGCTCCTTTTCCTCCATATAATGGACATGTTTTTTTAGTACCCATTTTCTCGTTCCCCTAATGAATGGACATCATTTCCATTCATAGGAGTATGAACCATTTAGCTAGACTTTAGGGACAGAGTCGTAGTCCCTCCAAGAGGCCCGAAGTGAGATCCTTTATCCATTGGATTGGCATGACCAATCCTACAAGATGTATATCATCTACATATTAGGTGAATTTGGAAGAGTCTGGGTATACTCCCAGGCCCTGGTAGTGATCCTCATCCGTGTATTGTGATATTTCCCCTCATAGTAGTGAGTTCTCCTGAAATGATTGTATCTATTATCTCTTCAGATCTATCAGTGAATCTATCTCTCTTGTGACCCATCCCGATGAATAGTAATTCTTAGCGATACTACATTATATCTATCACACTTGTGATGTATTTTCTCCCAGATGAGCACTTCTTGGAATCTTCAAATAGAATCCCTAGTATGGGTATGCGGGTTGTGGAGACATACCTTAAGACAACGAGTCTGGGATTTGAGTATATCGGGATGTTTATATTTTTATAGGATTTGTAGACATATACTATATAGATATTACTATACATTTAATTTTTTTATTTAATTTTGGTTTTTGGGGTCTTCTACTGTGTATTGTTATGCTCACAACTGTATGGTCTTTTCCGACATGTGTCGTGTCTTTTGCCGACCAGCGGACTTTTGACAGAGCCATGGCATACTTGGAACAGACTGATAATTGTGAGCCTCCCTATAGGTTGAGTTGTTCTTTTATAAAATACCAATATACCCAGTACCATTCTTATTTACAGGATGGGATATTTATTTTCAGACTCATTCTTTTGGTGGGCTTGTATTATAGCCAAGTTACATTCTGTACTTTACTTTCTGTGTACTTTGTTGGTTGGGTTTAGTTGTATGCATGTATTTTTATTATTAGTAGTTTTTACATTTTAACATCTATGGTCTTAGAGATGTGTGTGTTTTTCCATGTACATAGGAAATTACTCCAATTTTAGTGACATGACTACTCAGTTCTATTCATCAACCCATATCCTGTAGAAGTGGGTCTTGGGGAGTCATGGTTCAAACCCTACAGGGACCGTTCGTGATAGAGTGGTATCATAGGTAGTTAGTTCTTCTGTAAGGGACAAAATTCTGTGAGTTTTGGTTTGGTTAAATATTGTTAAGTGTTTGGAGTTCATCTTTATGGCCTTTGACTCAGTGTTGGTGTGGGAGACTAACATATTCATACACCAAGAATCTAATAACTTTTTTTTAATTTTTACATGAGAAAACTAGTTGTAGTGAATCAAAAAATTAATTGAACATACATCTTATATAAATGAGTATTTTTTTCATGTATTTATGTGTTGGCTATCCATATTTACTCCATGATTGTTGTATATCTTATTTCTTTATAGCATAAATCTGCAATGCATACCAATTAGGATTCTGTAGTAATCAAGAGGATGACCCCTTAGTCACGAGGCATCAATTCAGGGTCCAGTTCCTCTGGTGTTACCTCACGATGTTGTACATGCTATACTAACACCAATAGAGTTGCACGTAGTACCTGCAGTAGCACTGGATAAGCATACTCTATGATTTTCAGATATAGATAACCCTCGGGTTCCAAGGCGAGCCCAACCCTCAAGAGTTTAAAGACTGGCTTGAGGTGATGACTAAAGTCTTCCATCTTGTGAGGACACCAGAGGACTAGATGGTGATCATAAGAGTGAGTCATTATCATGTTTTGGCTGGGAGATGGTGGATTTTTACCACACATACTCACAACGAGGTGGCACTTTCAAGGACGTGGTTTGAACAATTCTTTAGGGATGGGTTATCTCTTGTTAAGTTGAGAGAAATGTGTATCCAAGAGCATCATCAGCTCCAACATTATAGTTCGAAAGTGGATGAATATTCATCGAGATCTTCCAAAATCTCTAGGTACTCAATAGTAATGGAAATGAATTAGTACATTAGATCTCAGACCTTCGAGTGAGGTTTACGAGGGGACATCCAATATAAAATCTTACCTCAATAAATTATGACTTTTCCTAGTGTAACATAGCACGATTTGGTGGTCAAGATCTTCTTGGTTGAGAATACACATCTAGTAGAAGTCAAAAACATGCAGGAAGGTGTAGATACCTTGGAATTAGGAATACGATGTTAGTCATAGGTATCAGGATGTCGGAGGTGTCGAAGGACCTCCCATGGTAGGGGATCTTAATTTCAGGGCTCTTTGGAATGATCCAATCTTCCTAGGGAGAGGTGATTCTACTCATGAGATTGAAGATGAAATATCACTAGAGAATATCTAACTAGATGAGATGCTAATAGGGAAATTATGGATGGACCACCGAGGGAGAGTAAGAGAGTGGGTTTGGATGACACTCCATGCGACAGATGTGGAAGAGGAACTTGGAGAGAAGTAGGAGGTGGCAGATGTTTTGACATACTTCAATCACCACCATCGGAGGTCCCCCACTAGGCTTAGAGATATGGGGGATATGGGCATGGGATGATACATGTGATAGAAGAATATTCCCAATGGACTCTAGGGATGATCCGAGTTGTAATATATGTATTCTCTACCATAGATATCGTAATTATAGACACATGTTCCCATCATTCTTTCCTCTCTACATATCTTTTAAGAGTTCTTGAGATTTAGTTAGAGACATTAACCTTACCCTTATGATTGGAGACACCTATGGGAGGATAATCCATGATCACTAAACATTTCCAATAGTTTTATCTTACCCATGGAGGTGAGAGTTTTAATTGGAAACTCATGGTGGCAGCGTTCAAGCCTCACATCACCATTCTCGATACAAATTGGCTATCATATGTCCATTTCTAGATTGACTGCTTTAGGATAATTGTGTGTTGTTTCTTCATTTGGTGGGATGAGGTTTTCCTTTTTTGGAGAATGGGGGACCTAGGAAGCACAAGTGGATGTATCTAATCATGTATGTGTTGGCTAGAATTACCCTTAGTCAATAGATGATATGAGCTTTCTGTTCTTAGTAGTAGTGGCAATGCACGGGGATGTCTTCATAGAAGATGTTGTAGGTTTAACAAACCATTATGTGATCAACTTCTGCATCAAAACACACCCCAGGACGGAACTGATGCCCTCATTAGTATATCAGATAGCTCCCATAGAGCTGTGTGAGGTGAGGGTGCTGCTGGAGGGATTGAGGATGAAGGGCTTTGTGAGACACAGTGTTTCACCATGGGTAGCCCTAGTTTTGATATACAAGAAGGAATACATGAGTTTTAGTTGTGAATGGATTACTTATACCTAAACTAGCTGATGGTAATGAAAATGTATCCACTACTGAGGATCGACGACCCCTTCTATCAGCTGAGAGGTGCACGGTGGTACTCAAACATTTACCATTGATCTGTTTATCATCAACATCATGTACGAGATGTGGATGGGATGAATATAGAATTTAAATGCCTCTACAATCACTATGATTACATGGTGATGTTCGTGTTTAGGAAGAACAACCTAGTATTTTTTATGGGACTCATGAACTATATCTTCTGGTATAGATTAGATCAGCTATTTGTATTCATCATTGATGACATCCTTGTGTATTCGACATCAGAGGAGTGGCACACAAGCCACCTGTGGATGGTTCTAAATGTACTATGAGAGGACCAACTCAATGGGAAACTCTCAATGTTACATTTATTGATATAAGAGGTTCACATTCTAGGATATATCATCCCATCATTTGGAGTAATGGTGGACCCAGACATGGATGAGGTGATGTTCTCATGGGAGCCACCTCAAAGCACGACAGAGGTGTGAAGTTTCCTTATGATGGTAGGATATTATCGGAGATTCATTACTGACATCTCTGAGATATCAACCTTGATGAATTTTTTTAACTCATAATGGGAATCCTTTCGTTGGGAGAAGAAGTGCCAATAGGCTATCTAGCATGTGAGGTAGAGATTGAAGAGCCCATCGATGTTGAGATTTCTAGAAGTGGGTGTCGAGTATTTAGTTTCCTATAATGAAAAATGGCCCTGGATTGGATGTTTTCTAAAGCATAGATAGGTCTTTATTTCTTATGGTTCGCTCTAACTGACGATTCATTAACATAATTATGCGACCCATGGTCTTGAGTTGGAATTGGTAATATTCACATTGAAGATGTGGATACACTACCTGATGGGAGAGCATTTTATCAACTTATCAGACCACATGAGACTCAGGTTCATATTCTCATATAAGGATTTGAATATGATGAAGAGGTGATGGCTTGAGTTCCCCTATGATTATGAATTTGAGATCATCTATACTCCTAGGAAGGGGAACGTAGTGGGTGATTCTCTCAATCGGAGTTCAAGTTCACATGTGATGAGAAAGGAATAAGAGCAGTTAGCCTCACTATAGTTATCCATTAATGATGTAGATGATGTGTATTACCTTATGTCAATGGTTGTTACCCCTACACTCATGTAGAGAGTCGGGGATGAAAACTTTGTGATGTCAAATGTGAGGATTTATGTGATCAGTAATCCATATGAAACCTCCAGATGGATATTTTTAAGGTGGGGGAACATCATCATTTTTAGTAGACACACAACTATATATGTGGAATTGTGGGGGGCGGGGTGTTCTGAGGGAGTTTCATACATCCCACACGGTGGTACATCATTGAGTGCTGAAAATTTACAAGGACCTCTGATGTTAGTTCTGGTGTATAGGGATGAAAAAGACAGTTGTAGAGTTAGTTTCTTGATACCCTATGTGCCATAAAGTGAAGGTCAAGCACTGAATGCATGTGGTACTATGTAACCCTATATATATGTACTTGTAGAAGTGGAAAGGATTATCTATGGAATTCATGATGGGTTTACCATAAATTTCCAAAGGATACGATTCCATTTAGTTGATCATTGACCGACACACCAAGTTAGCCCACTTCCTTGCTATGAGGAAGAAGAATTCAGTACATATCATAAGACTCCTATTAGTGTAGAAGATATTTTGGCTTCATAGAGTCCCCTCGACGATAGTATCAGATCATGATTCTCATTTCACAACTCCGTTGTGAATGAGACTGTAGAAGGTTTTTGGATGTAGGTATTCTGAAGCACAAAGATACATCCCCAGATATATGGTTAAAAGGAGAAGACTATTCATGTTTTGGAGGATATGTTGTGGGCCTGTATCATTGAATTTGTTCATAGTTGGGATAACCACCAACCATGGGTAGATTATGCATTCAACAACATCTATCACTCCACCATTGGTATTGAAACATTAGAGGCATCATATGGGTGACCTTGTTGGTCACCGCTTTACTACACTGACCTGGGAGTATCAGTACTCATGGCTCTGGAGTTGGTCCAATATACCACCAAGAAGGTGTAGATAATTCAAGAGTGGATGAAGACTCCACAGAGAATGTATAAGTCTTACGTTGATATACTATAGAGACCTCTAAAATTCAATTATGGAGATAATGTCTTCTGTTAAGTCTCACCGCACAAGAGTTGGTGAGACATGGCCATTGTAGAACGTTTTCCTTGAGGTTCAACAACACATAATTGATACTGATCATAATTGGTGAGGTGGAATATTACCTAGATCCACCACCATAGTTTCCCCAGTTACATGATGTCTTCCCGGTGTCGTAGGTAAGGAGGTACATGCATGATCCGTCAAACGCCATTGACTAGGGATAGATGGAAATCGAGGATGGAGTGACCATTGTGAAGTACCCAATGGTGATTGTGGATTAGTAAGAGAATATTATTCATTGGTGAGTGATTCCGTTTTTAGTGTCTGGTGGCAGCATACAAATATTTAGGAGAGAACGTGGGAGTGGGAGGATCAGATTAAAGTGCAATACCCACATCTATTTGAGTATCCATTTGTTTTGGATTTTCATGGTTTTAAAGCCCTAAGGTGTGGAAAATTTAATGTCCCAGATTTTCTATGTATTATTTATTATTATTATTATATTGAATTAATTGGAGACCAGGATTTATGATTGCATGTTATTTGAAGGCCCAGAATGCGTTGAATAGATGCATGAAATAAATTAATGTTATAAATTTTTCAAAAACGGTTTTCTAGAAAAATATTAATAACATTTAAACAGGTTCAGAAGTCATAAATGTGATGGAACTGTTGTATTCAGATTAGATATATTACAATAGGGAATGCCTAATTCTAACCGGAGTGGTTTGGCTTAAAAAGTTAATTTTTGGATGTTATAAATGAAGTAAACTATTTAATTTTTTTTAATTTTTTTAACAATATAGTGACATGTTTTCATTTTTTAAATGATGAGGATCCCAAGTATAGGCCCAAAACCCTAGAAAAATCCCATGAATCCTTTGGTGCTTTAAAGAGGATCCACCCTTATAGAACTATCAACGAACGATGATGAATGACAATGCGTGGATCATTGCAGAAAAAGATTGTATCTCAATGATGAAATACGGAAATTAAACCTTATTCAATGATTCAGATATGGGTCGTTATTTAAATGATATATTTTCATGTTCATGGATTTAAATGAGGAATGGAGATCAACCCACGAAAAGTTTGATGCATAGATTTTTTGTTCTAGAGTGAGGGCATGACTAACGTGTTTTGTTTTGGGGAATTTATTTCTTATTTTCTCCATTCTTCTTGATCCTTCTAATGGTAGAGGATCAATATAATAATGAAAATTGGTGGAGGTTCATTCATTTATTTGTTATATGAATTTATTCTCCCCTTTGTCCTCATGCATTCTAAGTGTTCTCCATGGGGTTATGAACAATGGAATTTTGAACATATGTATCATAATAAAATGATATTAAATTAGAGATATAACATTGTTAAGACCCCGAAGAGTTGAAAAGATGTTTGTGGTTTTCGAATCAACACGGTTCAGATGAAATCATTCTTCAATTGTTCATCACATGGATGATTGAAACTAGTTTCTAAAGAAAATAAAAAACCTAAATCATACAAAATCAGAATTTATATGATTGAACAACCCAAGATAATCTGTTTTAAATTTTTCGGATAATAGGATAAAAGTATTGAATATCACCTAAGGCGCACTAGTGATGAAATGAGATTATGGAAAAATTGCGAAGAACACTGCATGTTCTCTAAAAAACTGCGTGTAGAGTTGGGTTAGCAGAATCTAGGGTTTAGGATTATAGAAAGAGACAACACAGTGTGGGACACTTTTCACATGGAATGAAAATAACAACGTGGGGCACAATGTGTATCTATGATGATACAAAAAACACCTCGTGAGGTACACGACATGTACTCTACCAGACGGACAGACCAGGTCGGTTATGCAGGTTACCTCATGTACATGTATATGGGTCGATAGACAAGGTTTGAATACATGAATGGGAACATGGAAAATATACAAGGTGTATCCCCCAGTTATTATGAAATGGTGTGTCATTCTCTTACACACAGTGTATATAACATTCTACATAATATGCTCTTTTTGAAAAGTATCGTTGTACATGGGTAGTACCCGGGGTTAGAGGACACAGTGTCTGACCATTCTACATGCCATTTAAATTCATTTACATGACATAACTTCATTTTACATTATGTCCTTGATATGTTTCATTTTGGTTATTTCCCCTTTTCCCTTTTTCTGAATGGTCGTGCATCATTTCTATCTATAAGAGTATGATCTCTTTAGGAAGACTTTCTAGATAGAGACTATGTCCCATTGAGAGGATCGAAGTTCAATCTCCTATCCATCATTCTCCCAATGTAGATTCATATATCATTTTGAAAAATCATATAGTATGTCAATACCCTACTGATCAGGTGAATCCGAATGAGTCGTGGAATATGCTAAGGCCCTGACAGTGGTCCTCATCATTGTATCATGAGCTATCCCCACACATGAGTGTTTTCTCTCAGAACGATGTATCTGTTCTATAATTATATATATATTTTAATATATCTACCTCATGACACATCACAAAAAATTATACTTATCAAAAGTACATCATCTGGGCTATCACACTTGTGGTGTGAGTTCTCTCGGATGTCCGCTTTTGGGAATCTTTGAACTGAATCCATATTATGGGTATGTGGGTCATTGACACAAACCTCTAGACTACGGGTCTGGTTTTTGAGTATATATTGTTGTTTCTCTTATTATATGTTCTATATAAATATATTTTATAGATCTTACAATACATTTACATTGTATATTAATTTTTGGTTTTGGGATCTCCTACTGAATATCGTTATACTCACCCATGCACAAGATTTTCCTGCACATGTCATGTATTTTGTAGATGAGAAGACTTTTAATGAAGTCTAGCACAGTCAAATATCATAATAATATTATTGAGACCCCCTATAGGATGAGGTGTTCATTCAGTGTCAAGAAATATCCCTAGTACCATTCTTTTTTTACATGTTGGACTTTGTAGTTTCAGACTCTTTCTTTTGGTGGGCTTGTATTTTGGTCTAGTTACATATTGAAAACTACTATCTTTTTACTATGTTTTTTGGGTTTAGTTGTTTCCATGAATATTTCTTCCTTATTAGTTTTTATATTTCATCATTTGGAGTATTTCATATGTTTGTGTGTGTATAGGTACTTAGGAAATTTCTCAAATTTCATTGATATGCCTTCTTGGTGCTAGTCACTAACCACTGGTCTATTGGAAGTGTGATTGGGGAGTAGTGGTGTGGGCCACACTATGATGGGACATGCCAAGTTTCTAGAGAGTGGTACATAAAAGGATTGTAGTTTAATTAGAAAATAGAACCTGGTATATGTCATAGAAACGAACTGAAAGAAGATGTGGAGAATGTCGCTGCACATGAAACATAGGTGAACCAAGTGATGGTTTAGAGTATCATCCACATATTTCTATTTTTGGACACAATGAACCAGAGGGATGACCCAAGACATGTGTATTATTCCATCTAGATCAGGAAGTAGAATCCACCCATCTTCTAAGATTATTCTAAACCCAAAAATAAAGAGGTGTGGTTGAACATGATGAATTGCATATTTTATTTAATCAGCACACTAGTGAAGTTAAAAGTTAAAATGGAAACATATATGATTATGGATCTTTCTAACCAATGGAGGGATCTAGTGGTGCCGGATGAACTGAATCAGAGTTTTAGATGAGTGGATTTTGAGGAATTTTTTAAAAAACAATTCTATCAACACACATTCATGATCCATAGAATGATGAAATTCTTCATCATGAAGAAGGAAAATATATCTGTCACAGATTATATAGATAAATTAATTCATCTATATTGGCTTGCACCTGATGTTACAGTGAGAGCGTCCATGAAGTATTTTATCAATGAATTAAGGATAAGACAGAATATTCAGCCAATGATTTTGGTTCTCTATATAACGTATTATACAGAGATGGTGAATAGAGAGATGATGTTTGAATGTGATATCTCTGAATATATAGTAGGAGGAAGTATACAGATAACTATGAGAAAGTATAAGAAATTGAATAATCGGAGAAATTGGGAGAAGGAAGCATATTTACATTGTGGGAGTGGGAATCAGAATCAGATGGCTGGATTGGTGAACCTTCCTCCACGACCCCAGAGTCTAGAATGACATTTCCAATGCTGTTCGATTGACCCCATGGAGCATGATTGTACCAAACAATTTATAGCATTCCATAAATCCAATAAGATAGGGAATCTTTAAAATTATTATTGTTTTTATCAATATTCTGGAGCTCGAGAAACCTCTTAGGTGTCTCAAGAATAATATGATTTATAAGGATAAGGCTAGTATAATCAGACTTATCAGCAGAACAGATAAATCCATGGTGATTTTTGGAATTACCTATCTACTCAACATGGGAAATATCAGTACATCAACAAGTGGTAGAGTGAAATGATGAAATTTTTTTATAGATATGTGATGATGATGGTAGATGATGAGGATAGACCATCTATAGTGAGAGGTACAATTCTATTGAATTCGAACCTAATTTACATGTTGTTTGACACTATGTCATAACATTTATTCATTACTTATCATTATGTTGATTTTTAATGTTTAAACACAGGATGATTCCTTATTTATTAAAACTCCAGTCCACTATCATTGAAAGAGAATATTGATCCGTTATGATTAGAGAATTTTCTATAACCACTGATGGAGCTATGATGAAATGTGATTTCTCAATGTTAGAGATAGATGTATGTCATTTAATCCTTAGTATGTATTGGTTGAAAACATTCATGGATCACATCGACTATTATTGAAGAAAGGTTAGTTTCACAATAGAGGATGGCGTTGAGAATATCTTCAGAGGGAAAAGGGATGTAAATACCATTGCAATGGGTTTCTGGGAACTATAAATGGGAAATATCTCTTACTATTTGGTGGTTTTGACATTGACATCGGTGGGAGAGATCAAGGATATTATTTTTTCAATAGTCATGGATCAATTTTTAGATTTGTTTCCCCAAAACATCTCATGGTTACCACTTATGAGGTACTTGGAGTTTACAATTGATCTCCCCTATTAGACTAGTCCCATTTCCCTTCCATCTTGTAGGATGTAACATTTACAATTAAGGGAATTGAATGTGAATTAATAATATCCAGAAAGAAAAGGATTCATTCCATCTAGAACATCTATATGGATAGAACAAGTACTATTTATTAATAATTCATTTGAAACTCTAAGGGTGTGTGTGTATTATTGTAATCTTAACCATGTTATGTTAAAGAACCAGTATCCACTTCCATGAATTTATGATTATCTTGATCAATATATAGGATCAAAATGATACTATATTATTGAATTGTTATTAGGATATCGCCAATTACATGTTTTGAAAATAGACAATCTGAAGATAGATTTAATATGTACATATGACCATTATGAATATGATGTAATATCATTCAGTCATAAAAATAAACAAGAGGAATTTATGGAATTGATGAATCAGTTATTTCAGAGATAAGTGGATTATTTTGTTATGGATTTTGTGGATGACATATTGTTGTATACATGGACATGGTCTGAGCATGAGCAACACTTAGTGATAGTGTTGGGAATCTTGAGAGATCATTGTATGTATGCTAAATTGTCAACATTTTATATTCGGATACCAGATGTATTCTTCATTGGCCATGTCATTTTTTAAAGGGGAATTTTAGTGGATCCGTATAAGATTGAATCCATTATTTCATGAAATCACCGATGAATTTATTTGAGAAACGATGTTTTATTGGTATAGCTGACTATTGTAGGATATTTTTGTGTTAATTATCATGACTATCTTCTCCTATGAGAGATATGAAAATGAAGACCAATCTATTAAGATGGACTGAGGAATTCCATTATTATTTTCATGTGTGGAATTCTTGTCTTACATTGGAACGTATCTTGATTTTTGTCGAATCAAAATAGTGGTTTGTGGTGTACTTTGATGCTTTGGGATTCGGTTTGGGGTATGTTCTCATGTAACAAGAAAATTTGGTTTCTCATGGTACAAGGTAGTTGAGAGAGCATGTGAAGAATTACCCATCCCATGATTTGGAGTCATCTACGGTTGTCCATGCCTTGTATACTTTGCATCACTATCACTATGGTGAGAAATTTAATGTTTTCAGAGATAATAAGATCATGCAATTTTTTTTCTCACTATGGGATTTGAATCTATGGAAAATAATATGGATTGAGTATCATCATATGTTTTAATTCGACTTGATGTGTATAGTGAGAAATGTACTTCATTTCATGATTCATTAAGTAGAAAGTCATATGTGCCGTTGGAGACATAATCTCAGAAGAGTGGTGGTTTTCTATTGGTCCTAGCTGACAAGCATGTAATATGTGACAATCATGGTGGTGTTGTGGTTTTATTTTCAGTATCCATGGTTCCTAATTTTGTAAATATGGTCAAATAGGCATAATAATATGATGCAGAATTCCTGGTTATGATTTCAGATCTCAATGGTGGGGATACAATTGAGTTCTAGAAACATGATGGGAATTTGGTTTTGTGGTTAAAAAACCAGATAGTTGTACCTATTTCTTTTTAGGAGAATCATATTCATTATTACCACCATTAATTATGGTTTTTTATATAGGAATACATAAGATGTATAAGGAAGTAATAATTCAATTTTGGTGGAATGGTATGAAATGAAATGAAATGTGGATGACTTCATTTCACAGTTCTTATAATGTTATAAAATAAAGGTAGAACATCAACAACCAGCATGTATGTTACAGTCTTTACCTATCCCAATGTGGAAATGAGAGAATTTTGATATGGATTTTGTTTTAGGCCTCCCAATAATGGTCTAAACACATGATGTGGTATGGGTGACATCAGATCATCTCACCATGTCATCATATTTCATCCCTATTTGTGAAACTCAGATAGTGGAGGATCTCACTAAAATATATATACATGGAGTGCTAAAGAGTAGCGGCATAACATTTTTGATAGCTTCAGAAATAGATTTGAGGTTCATATCTAATTTTTGGAAACCTATACCGAATGTCCCTGACACTGATTTGACTATGAGTACAGCGTATCACCATCAGACGGATTTCCAATCCGAAAGGACAATATAGACGTTGGAAGACATATTGCTGGAATGCATAATTGATCTTGGTGTCTCATGGGAAGATCATATACCATTTATGGACATCTATTACAATAACATATATCAGGAATAGATACATATTTCTCATTTTGAAGCATTTTATGATTGTCCTTGTCATTCTTAAATTAGTGTGGTGGAAATAGGAGAGACTTCAATAATTGGGATGAGCCTTGTCTAAGAATCAATGAATATGAATTTTTTGGTCAAGAAATGGATGGATATGACTCATAGTCATCATAAATATCATTTGGATCATCGTCTAAGACCATTGTCATTCAATGTGAGGGGTGACGTGTTCTTGAGAATTTCTCAAACTTCTTAGACATCGTCGTTATGGGAAGCAGGGAATGTTATCTCATTAATACAATAAAAATTTCAAGATAATGAAACATTTTTGAGAGGTGGAATATATGTTTGAATTTAAACCATAGTTCATTTTGGAACATAATGTGATCCATGTATCTCAGCTGAAAAAGTACCAGCCTAGTCCTGACCATGTGATAATATAAAATCACATCGACCTAGAGTTAGATGCATCATTGGTACATATCACAGTGTGGATTGTGGATAGGTAGGATAAATTTTTTCATGAAAAAATCATTGATCTAGTGGGGATTTTGTGGAAACATTTTTATATTATGGTTGATACTTGTAAATGAAAGATTTAAATGAAAGAGCACTAGCCAAAACTCTTTCGGTGAAATAATTATTTTCTACTTTCTAAGGATGAAAAGTCCAATGGTGTGGAGAATTTATTACCCATAGTTTCTAGTATATAACCCTTTCATTATAATTTTAATGTATATAACGTTTATGGGTGATTTTTTAGAGTTTTTAGGGTTCTTACTTGGTGTTTTGGGGAGAATTTTAAGGTGTAAGGGATGCAAACATTTTATTCTAAACTATGTATAATTCCTCGGATAAACAATTTGAAATTGAAGGTTATGATGAAATAACATCAGAATGTATGGATTATTATTAGAGAGTTAGTGAGGGGAGGCCAGGATAGACTATTATTAAGGTAGTTTCTAACATACCGTTAATGCATAGTTTTTCTATCTATGGGACTAAATCGTGCACAGGTTAAAAAGCATCCTTAAAAAGTGGTCTTAGGTCATCCATTCTTTTAATCCCCTAATTTTCACAAAACATTCTCTAACATGGGATTTTCCATCACATAATTTCCAGAGACTTTTATGTGCTGATATCGTGATTTGAGTATTTTTAACTTAATAAATTTTTTATGTTTTTTCTTATAGTCACATAGTTTTTCATGTTTCCACATATTCTATTCATACATTTACTCGTTTTTGTATTATATTATTCCACTTCATGAAAAATCTATACATTTTTCATGCAGTTGGTCATTAATATTTTCCATTCCCTTTTTTCATGCTCAATCAATAATTTGTATGATCCTTTGAATGTGTGGACAATAATTTTTCCATATGGTGGATCCTACCATTATTGTTTTCTTCTTGTTATGTTTTTACATCAATACATTATTTGTGTGTTCAATAATTCATTTTATTTTTCCTTAGGTCATGTAGCCAATCCTTTGATTACGAATTCAATTGTTTTTTCATGCAGTAACCCTATATATTTGATTGAAATAGTTGATCATTTTTTCATATAGTCTGTCCATGTGTTAAATGATTTGTTAACTTCATTGATTAATACAATCTCTTGAATGCTTCTTATGGTTCATACTTAGAGTTTATTGTGTATTCATGTGGTCAATCTATTCTCTCACTTGTCTAATTTTTGTAGTCAACTGGGAATATTTTTCATAAAGACTGATTTTATACTTTTTTTGTCCATCCATATTGTTAATTTACTACTTGCGAAAAATATCACATTTCTAAAATGATGTAAAATTACATTTTTAGGGAAATGAAAGAAATAAAATCATAAATCATGATTTGAAATTCATGATACAATTAAGAGGGGTTTCACCTTTAAAATAATGATATAAGTGGAATTAAATGAGTCCTGGAATAAATAATTAAAACTATTCTAAATTAGTGGTGGGATAAATAGGAATATTTGATTGGGTTTTTAAAATATACTCAATAGAATATATTTATTTAAATTTTAAAATGTGAGATCACTACCCTTGATTTATTTTATTTGTTTATCTCATGTCTTAGTGATCTAAATGACCACTATAATGTCTATAAACCCTTAAAAAAATATCTGAACCCCTTATTTTGATATTCAAAATGATGTTCATCACCCTAGTTCTTCAATTACTCATGAAACGTGATTTTAATATTCATTCCTTATAGGGGATTTTGTTCATTTTCTTTATTTTTAATGTGTGAATATATCATTCCTAAGTTACTCTATTTAGAGAAGTGAAATATAATATAGTAAGGATATTAACCTATAACTTATATGATGAACAATATAAGAATTAACACATTTAATTAGTTAAATTTTCATTCATGATTATGGGAATATAGTGATTGAAGGAAGAAGATAATAATTCCAAATAGTATTATATGCATGTAGCAAATTGTTATTTTGATTTTATTTATAGATTAAAATCATATACTATATAGGATTATTGTTTTTTTATTATGTTTAAAGAAATTATATATGAAAGTGAAAAGCATAATCACTTTTATGTAACATTATTTATGATAATAAATATTTTCTAATCCTCGATAGTAAATAATTGAAATTAAAGAATTATAACATTTTCTATATTGTTAATATTTCTTGTTAAGGGAATTAATTATATGGTTGGTATTTTTTGATCACATAAGTTTTTACATTGAAATTGTGGGTTCCTATTGATATTTTTAGGTAAATTATTTTTTCATTATTTTGTTTTTCAATTTTTATAAATATTTAATTGATTGTAATTGATAAATTTTTTAAATATTTTTGTATTATGTAAATGATGATTGAAGTAAGTAAATAATTACCATTACTTAGGGTAACTGATTAGAAATTTAAATAATTATTGATTTATATTTATATTTATTACTACATATTATTACCTACTTCTTATATTTTACATTATGTATAAAACCAAATCAAAATGAAACAGTTAATTTGATAAAGGAATAAAAACTTTTATTGCTTAAGATTATTGTTTTGGGATAGTCAAGGCCATTATTATTTAAATGACTCTTCACTTATAGGATTCCATGGACATAGTTTTCTTTTTGTGTGTGTTGGAAACACCTTCAATACTTTTGAAAATAATCTAGGATATTCAAATCATTGATATAATTATTGATTAGTTGATATTGTTAGGAATGTTTGATGAAGAATAGACTGGAGGCTTGGGGATACTTTAATAATTTATGATGGTGATGAACGGATGGTTTCTACTATGAATAATTATTTCAAGTATGAAATCAAGGTGGTCTAAAGGATTTAATAGATGGGATATCTAATTCATATATTCATTATTAATTGGATACATATAGTGATTAGATTAAGTGTTTAAATTACCAGATTTTGGGTATATAATCAGATTCCAATTGCTTATTGAAGTATAAATCTATTGATAATATGTTCATATTTTCTTTGGTATATTATTATGAGTCATATAATACTCAGATAATTATGAAGTTTTAAATTAATTAATTAAATAATGGTGGTTTTTTCATGGTGATTAAAAATGATGATGTCAAACATGAGAATAAAAAATATATACATTATTGATGACACGTGGATTCCATGATTAATGTATTGATCATGGAAATGAAGATTAAATAATATTATTCTATTAAATGGATGATTAAATAATTAATATTTAATTTGATATGGAACTAATATTTTATACCTAGTCATTAGAGTTTGGAGTTGGTTGTCTTGAGAGATAATTGCTGAAGATGAGTCTAATGCAAGGTATTTTCCATTAGTGTGGTCATGTGGGATAAAAATTTTATTTTATTATTTCACATGCATAACTAGCCATGTCAGTAGGGAAACCAAAAATAAAATTTTTATGAGGTTTCATCCCCGACTTATAGGACGATGGGCGAATTAATGGATGGCTTATCCCTCTCCCACGCCGTCCATTTATATGTAGTTTTGGGTAGGTATATTCTGAGATGAAATAGATTATGTTATAGGGTGATACAATACATGGGTTGTGATGGCTCTCATTTTTACTATACAATTAGGTGTTTTTGTAATAACATGATGTAATATAATATACTAGTATATGTTCATAATGGCTATATATTCCCACATATCTACTTTAATGAGTTGTGGAATCATAAACTATAATGAATTTACATTGGAAATTATTAACTCTATATATACACATGGATACTGATGATATGATTTTGATGATTTTGCGGTGGGAAACACATAATTTTGAATATATATGATATGATTTCACAATATGAAAGACGAGTTATGATGGATATGAGAATAAGATGTGCGTCATTATTGTGTGATATTGATAGACAATTGGGGAATTAGAATATAAGTACTTTAATTTTATATATTATTTTGGGATAGTATAATTTTATTCATTTCAATAATTGGTGAGTGATACGTTGTGAGGATGGGAAAATAGATTTATCTATGCAGGTTTCAAGTCAGTTTCGTTTTCAATTTACAGGGATTCTGTGTTCTTCTTTCAAAATTTTTAATAGGGGAGTCATGAATTTTCATACTGAGTATAAATATAATTATGTCCCTATATAAATTTTTTATTTATTTTTTCCACAAGTTTTTGATGATTATAAAGATGGGAATTGATATCATGGGAAGATATTTTGTAGTTTTTTTGTTCATGGCATCTCGAAAAGATTTACTTTTGTTAAGTTAATTTATTCAATTCAATATTATAGTTAGCTGTGGAAGTATATTAAATATTGGGATTTATTATTTATTTATGCATGGGGATGGTGGGTGGTTTCTATTCTCATCCCACATTTTGTAAAAATATATTCTGGTTAATGACTCCTATGTGTATGAATCACATACTATCGGTGCTACTTTCCCTCCCATTGACTATTGAAAGATGGATTTAGGGGTCATTATCACAATTTCATCATTGTTGTCCTAAGAGGGTTACCTTTTTAGGGATGGGTAATGAAATAATGGTAGTAAAATTTATTGATGAAGGATAATATAGAGTTTTGATTATTTTAATGGAAAGGATATAAATGGGAAATCAGCTAATTTATAGGTTTACCCCCCCCCCCATGATACAATACAATGAACATCAGGTTTACAAAACCTACTAAGTGAAGTGATTCTGTTTATGTGGTAGATTCCTAGGAAAATATCAATCATTAAGATTGCCTATACAAAAGTTTTAATTGGGTAGATAGAGGGAAATAAGGTAAACTTGAATAAATTTAATAACTATAACTGTATTTGTCTTAGTTTTAGGATTTTGTGTCATTTTATTCATTTTTATATATTGTTGTTGTTCAATGTACCCTCCATGTTATTTTCGATGATGTACAATAGGATATTCCATTGGATAAACATAGAGTGAAAGGATATTATCACATTTAGAGGATGATAGTTTTAGTGTTCAAAATCTATGTTTTATAGAAGTATGAGGGGTTCATTTTAGAAGAGGAGATACAGGATTGTATATTGGTGGTAGGGATATAATTCAATAGTATTCATTCAATGAGGGAGTACATTGTTTCTTTAGTTATGATAATTTTTCATAGATCATCCTTTCATAGCTGGATTTTGTTCCTCAAATATCACATGGAGTCAGTTATTATTTGGGTGTAATTTTCAAGAAAACATTAAGCCAATGTTTTAATTTTCAACCATGAAGGCGGCGTATCCTGGGATTCTTAATATCCACACTCATATATTAAGTGTTCGTAGACACAGATTTTACATAATTACTTTCATACCAACTGTAAATGTTTCTATATAACCATCCATAGTTATAAAATCAATAATCATTTTAAAGAGACATAATTCCAAGTGATTACTTCATTTTTATAGATTTAAAAAATCAAGACACATCATAAATAAATGAATAAAATATTATTTATATTATATATTATATATTAACTATATTTTAATAACTTAACCCATAATTAGACTTCAACATCCCCAATTTTTCCCCATATGTTCTCTGCTTTTAGACATGTCATAAGTACTGATTTTATTCATAATCTATGGAAATTGAAATGTAACAAGGGGTTCAATAAAATGTACAGTATGTGTAAACATTAAAATTTTCATAATCATGGAATAACCATTGAGTAAATATTATAAATTAAATCAGAAAACAATAGTAATCCATAATAATCATGAGACTGAGAGATTTATACATGTAAATAAATCAAAACATGGATATCAGTAATACATATCTCATATAGATGGAATGAAAAAATCATAACATCAAAAACCCGGGGTTGGGGTATTTTTCCAAGGCACATTACATTTAATTGAGACCATATTTAATAAATCCTATTGAATTGGGAAGGAATACACTAAATATACAAACATGTTTTACCACATGAGACAAGTTCACAAATTGATGATATGTATTATTATATTCCCTATTTATCTCCGAGTCATGATTAATTAATTCATAATATGACTCATCAAGTAATTTCAAACCATTCATCAAGGAATATAATACATAATAAAACATGACAATTAGTTTATTTATTAATACGGAATATTAATACATTATCAACCAACATTAGAATCTATTGATCATTAAGAATGAAAATATTTCCCCACATGTAAATAAATGGGACAACCTGATCATAACCTATCTAGAGAAATAATATGTTTGGTCAATTAATAGAATTTGAAATTTATAATAAACATCAATACTGGAATAAAAATATAATAACTATCAATAATTTAAACTATATCAACATGATTTCATTGTTGATAGGTGAACATCATCCAATGTAAATTTTGTATAATGTGATAATCACGTTGTATAGATAACCGACTATATGACTAATTCAATACAAGAATAACATTATCATAAGCCATCCATGGGAATAATGTGGATGGATTCAAAAGAACATATACCCATTGTAAAAGTATAAACCTAGAAGGATTTTTAAATAGATGAAAAATATAACACCCTGATATTTTATGAGAAGTATATTTTTTTATGACTTATGTTCTACGCAACATAAATTGAATCTTTCACTTCACACAATAGTAGCTTAGCTTGCCTTACGCCCAATCACGACCTTCTTCGATAGCATGTGTAGTACGTAATACCGAGTTTCACTAAACAACGATATATTATTATAATATTATAAACTAGATTTTATGAATATTATTAACTTAATTTTTAATTTTATAACATTATTATTCATCTTACATATTTTCTAGAACATGGTATGAAAACAAAATAAAATTTTCGGGTAAAATAAGTATTTTTAAAAAAATGTAGTTTTGCCGCATTTTGATGGCGCACCCACATTAAATCTAGTTTTTTAAAAGTTTATAAGTTCAATTTGACAAAATAAAATTATTCTTTGGATTCAGGATATAAAAAATTACTTTGGATGAATTTTTCATGTTATTATGATAACTTTCATATTTTAATGAATAGTAAAAACACGCAATATTTTAATTAAAAACAATTTTTTTCATTACAATAATTTATATGGTTATATTATAATATTGAATGGTTTCAAAGTATAAATAGAATATATTTTTACCATTTAATATAATTAATGTCATTATCATTAATTTAACATTGAATTCATAGGTAAAAACATTTCAATCTTTGGCAAAGTTTTAACTTTTAAAACATGTTTTCATAACAATGGGATTAATTTTAAATTAATTAATGCAAATCCTGTTTTTTGAGTATTTAGATATGGATTCCATATTTGGATTCATTTAGTCCAAATAATGTTAATATGTTACTTTTTTTTGATATTATTAATAGTAACTATGGTAATTTTTATTTAGTGCAGTTAAATGTAAATCAGGTAATTAAGTTTAAAAATAAGATTATAAAATTACCCTAAAACTTTCCAAAATTATGTTGGATGACTAAAGGTCAACCCTCATCACCCAAGGGTCTGAATAAATTCATTTTGTGGACTTTTGACCATTAAAATAATTTAATTATTATTAAAACCAAAGAAAGTCACAACATGTCACTCTCTTAAATCTTATAAGTATAATAATTTTAATTTAATGATAAACTTCTTGAAACATCTAACATGAATAGTATCCAGAAATCTAATAAAATTATATACATCATATGAATTTATTTATAATTTTTAGGTATTAAATATTTATCATTAGTTATGATACAATAGTGATGTTGAAATTATTTTATTTATTGAAATATCAAATAAATGATTTTAAAAGTATTAAAATAAATATTATATGAACTATTTAATGTGCTCCACTAATTTTAGAGATAAAAATTACATCTTATAAATCTATTAAATATTTTAGTTCAAACATATATTCTGTATATATTTTATTTAAAGTCATATAAATGATTAGTGTCAAAATTGACACTATTCTTAATTTAAAGAAATTACATATTATAAAATTATTTAAAAATCACAAAATTATTTAAAAATTAAAAAAGAACATTTATATGGTCTAAAATGTAATAAAGTATACAATTATGGACAATTCACAACATATAAGTAATTATTTATAATGATTTAAAATTTGGAATATTATTACCACAAATAAAATTAAATAGATTATATAAGGATAAATCACGTTGATAATGTTTAAAATAAATTCCCAACTTGTCAAAATATTATTGGATGATGATATTACAACCCTATCTCATCTATGATTCGGATTTGAGTCATTTTTGGAGGTTTTAAGTGGGTTTGAAATTTATTATAAATTAATATTTCTTATAATTCAAAAGGTTCCCCTCTCCTCCCTTATAAAAGGGCACCTCATCCCTCTCCTCCTCACACCACATTGAGCCTTAAAGCTCGGCCAGACCCTACCAATTTCTCTTCTCAATGTCCCTAGAAACATCCTAGAGGTCCTGGTCTTCTTCAAAGACCAATCTTAGTGCCCTATGCGGAGGTTTCAAAGAGGCGTGTCGAAGAAGAGGTAATATTCGTTACAGATTCTTTCAAATTTATTTCTTCTCCAACTTCTTCTTCTTTAGTTGTTTTATTATGAAGTAATAAAATTAGTATCACTCATATACTGAAATGTTATTATAAATATGAAACAACCCTATTTCACCTTCTATCCATCTTATGAAAAATGAAATCACCGCGTGTGCATACATATGAAATACCGTATCCACGCCATGGTGTAATCTGTTTTCCACCACCACCTTACTTGGATGGGGTATAATGGTGTAAAAAATAACTATATATGATTATTTTAAAATTATACTTATTCTAAAATATTATACATACACTTCAATACAATTCCTCGATCATGAGAACGATATCATCACTCGTGCGTACGTACGGCCTACCGTCTCCACAATGTGATGCGACTCGTTCTACACGATCTTAATTGAATAATGATTATATAAATGAATTGAATGAATAAATATAATATATATTATAGTAATAAAATTCTGGAAATGAGGTATCTATAATCTAAAAATAAGAATAAGAATTTATTCGACAAAACATGCATAAGAACTTAAAGCAATAAACACCCGAATAACAAGTAACAATGAAATATTACTAATAAAAAGCTAAGAATATGACCGTATATGATATAATAAAAATGATTATGACTCTTGAATAAGTCATTTAAATTATTGAAATCATTATACAGGAGGTTCGGAAACCTACAAAGCATATCGGACCTATGGTAAGGGAAAATCTCACAATCTCATTTTTATCCGAGATTGTTTATACTTTAGTATTTTCTGGGGTGTATTTATCATCTACATCCATGTTTCCTCAATATGTAATATTATTTCTATACTTATACAATTTTTTAAATCCAATTTTACCCATTGGTAAGTTTTTAGTAAAAGAACTGAAATGAATCTTTTGTCATTTTTAGTCTAAGGTACTTTTTGACTTTTTCGGCAAAAGCACAAGAAGAAAGTTTTTTAAACATATACGGAATGAATGGATTTTTTAGGATTTCATAGATCATTATTTCCATGAAGCTTCCTTTACATGTTTTCAAGATTATTTATAATCATCTTCCTTTAGTGTAAAATTTTATGACATGTTAAGAAAGGAAAAATGTTTTTAAGTATAAAGGATATTTTCCTCAAGAATGGAGTTTAAGTGTTTTATCAAAATTATTTTCCTTCTAATATAATACAGGGTTTTATTTCTATCGCTACATTTACATTTATTTTATTATATTATAATGGAATATATTTTATGATGTCCTTTTATATTATATGGATTATGTTATGATGACATGATGTTTAAGAATCCCTTTTTTGTTACATGGGTTATGCTATGATGTATGATTTGCAATCTTGTGGAAAACATAAGAATGGTATCTTTATGAGATGGGTGGGACCTATATCTCATTCCAATGAATTGAGTAATGATTTATATCTCATGGGATAGACATGGCTGCAACGTCAAGTTAATCCGGTTCAGCGATACAGGACTGGAACGAGGTGTGAACTCGGTTCAGTAATGGACTTTGCCCGCTATGATTGTCTGGGAAATGAGTCATGACTAGACGGAAATGGTTTTCTATGATTATTTGTGTAAGCCACAATGTTTCATGTTTTAATTTACGATTATTGTGATTACATTTCACAACTATGATTAATCCCATGTCATGATATTATTATCTCTTGTGCAGATCAAGATATTCAAAATGTTTTGTTCTTATGAATATGATATGATGGATATTTATTTTGTTTACCCATACTGAGCATTTGAGCTCAACCTTTAATATGTTTTCTTTTCCCCAGGTCAGGAAGAAAGGTATTAAGTAGGATATTCCAAAATGGGACTCTAGATATGATGAAATAAATGGGAGACAACGTAGATGATTTATGAACCAGTTGTTTATGTTTCCCAGTTTCTAAAGACACTATACCTATATGATCCTTTCATGGTTTTGTTATATTTTGTAATAAGTATGATTCAATTATGAAGTAATAATAATGTATGTAGATTACGGGACGTTATAGTTGGTATCAGAGGAACAGTATAGTAAACCTTTGGAAACTAGGACGTGAAATCCCCAGTTAGAACCCTAAGGATATGTCTAAGCATAGAACACAATATTAGTGTTTTAGAAATGGCCATGAATAACCTATGATAAGACCTTAAGTGTAAAATTTTATTCTTTATTATGAGGTTTTCCAATTTTGATTAGTGTTTCTCACACTATGATAATTGGTTTTAGTCATGGATAGAACCCGAAGGAACCATGTTAATGCTGAATGCAATGGGAAATGCAATGATTGTCCCCCTGAGAATCCAAACGTTATGGGAGATGGAATGCAAAATCTTGTAGCCATGCTCACACAACTTTCTCATGCTATTAATCATGTAGGACTTCCAAACAAGCAAAATAAAGAGCAAAATTATATTGAATCCTTCATGATGCAACGTTCACCTTCATTCAGTGGGTCTCCTAATCCATTAGTGGCTGAAAAATGGATCAGTACCACTGAAAATATATTTTCAGTTCTTCAATGTTCTGAACATGATAAATTCATCTTAGTAGTTTATCGTTTGGAATGTGATGTTGATCAATGGTGGAATCTTATCAAGAATACGAGGCCACGAGATGAAATTGAGTCCATGGAATGAGATGAGTTCAAGAAATTATTTTTCAATAAGTACTTCCCTCTTATTCTTCAAAAAAGGATGGATAAGGAGTTTCTTGAACTAAATCAAAAGGATGATTAATCTGTTGGTACGTACGAAGCAAATTTTACAACACTTTCAAGGTAAACATCTGCTATTATTATCCAACCTGAGAGTAAGATCGATCGATTCTTTAGTGTCTTAAAACCAAGTCTCTTAAGGGGATTAGTCATAAGGGGATTCAATAGATACGAGGAAATCGTTCAATGTGCTCCCAAGGATGAGATGGAGATTGGAGTAACCCATCAATCATATGGGTTTAATAAGAAGAGGAAAATGGAATTCAAAGGAAAATATAAATATCACACTGAAAAGAATATGAGTATTCCCATATGCTCAATGTGTGGAATGAAACATGGATGGAGTTGTCTTAAAGGGAAAAGTTTTAAATGTGGAAAGGAAGGTCATCGGGCATTTGAATGCCGTAATGATGGGTAGAAGATGTCTAGTGATGAGAACAAAGAAAAGTCTACACATAGTGATCCTCCTACACATCAATGTTTAAAGTGCAAGGAAATGGGGAATTATGCTAATCAATGCCCCAATCCAAGGGTTGTTGATGATGATCGACATCAACGAACTCTTATGGCTAAAGACAAAGGAAATTCACATGCAATTTCTAGCAGCGATGTGGAGTACGATAACGAAGTGGTGAAAGGTATACTTACCATGCACTCTAAAGTATAAAATGTTTTATTTGATTCTGGATCCATCCACTCTTTTATTTCTGAAGAATTTTATAAGGGTATAGTCGTATTACCTCAACAATTAGATGGTGAGTTAGCTGTGACAACCCCTAATGGAACAACAATCGCATCCAAAGTTTACAATTCTTCTCCGATTGAAGTTTTTGGGAAAGTGCTTCCTGTAAATCTTGTGGTCCTTCCTATAGTGGAATTTGTTGAGATTCTTGGCATGGATTGGCTTTCATTATATGGAGTTCATATCAGTTTCCAAATAAGGGAAGTCACCTTTCATATTCCAGATCAATCTATGATCATCTATCGATACAAGGATGAACGTAACCTTCTAGTGGAAATTTCTTCCATCTTATGGGTCTTGATTCCACTAAATAAAGGTTATTTATCTCAAATGGTTGGAGAGAAACTCACGATTAAGAATACACCCATTGTATGTGAGTTTGATAATGTCATTCCGAAGGAATTTCCAGGTGTTCCACCAAATCGCGAAGTTGAGTTTTCGATAGAACTCATACCAGATGCTATGACCATTTCAAAGAAAACTTATAGAGTTGCCCCAATTGAGTTGCAGGAATTGAAGAAGAAAATCCACAAGAATCTTGATAAAGGATTCATACACCCTAGTTCGTCACCTTGGGGAGCACGTGTTCTGTTTGTTAAGAAGAATGATGGATCAAAGAGACTCTGCATTGATTATCGAGATCTTAACAAGATCACTATCAAGAACAAATTTCCTCTCCCACAGATTGATGACTTATTTGACCAACTACATGGAGCTCAATACTTTTCCAAGATTGATCTTCGTTCAGGGTATCATCAATTAAAGGGAAAAAAGAGGATATACCAAAGATGGCTTTCCTTACAATGTATAGACACTATGAATTTATTTTGATTCCATTTGGTCTTACTAATGCCCCTACTATCATCATGGATCTAATGAATAATGTTTTTAGAGACTATCTTGATCAGTTTGTGGGAGTCTTTATAGTTGATATTCTTGTTTATTCAAAGATCAAGTAAGAACATGATGATCAATTGAGAATTGTATTAAAGACCCTATGAAAGGAGAATCTTTATTCCAAATTTACCAAGTGTGAATTTTGTCTTCAAAAATATTCATTTTTGTGTCACATAATCTCAAAAGAGGGGATATCTGTGGATCCAGCAAAGACAGATGTTATCGAAAGATGGTCGAGACCAACAACAATAACTGAGATCCTATTTTTTCCTGGTTTGGCTAGATATTATCGACGTTTTGTGAATGATTTTAAACAATTATCTAATCCACTCATCATGTTGACTCGAAAAGGAGTTAAGTTCGTGTGGATGGAGGAGTGTGAAAAAAATTTCAAGGAGTTGAAAAGAAAGATATTCAGTGCACCTGTGCTCACACTGCCTTATAATGGAGAAAGGTTTGTGATCTACAGTGATGTATCCAAGAAGGGATTGGGGTGTGTTCTAAAGAAAAAAGATATGGTGATAGCTTATGCCTCAAGATAGTTGAGAATCCATGAGAGAAATTACTTAACTCATGGTTTGGAGTTATCTGTGGTAATATTTTCATTAATGATTTGGAGGAATTATATTTACGGTGAAAGTTGTGATATTTATACTGATCATAAAAGTTTAAAGTATATTTTCACACAAAAGGATCTGAATATGGACCAATGAAGATGGTTGGAGTTGATTAAAGATTATGACTGCTCAATTCATTACCACCCTGGGAAAGCAAGAAAGGTGGCAGACGCATTATTTCGACAATACCATGCTAGCTTATCCATGATGAGGATCTCAAAAGAACCAATATTTATGGATTTACAAAGGATGGATCTTGGAATTATAATGGAAGGGAAAAATATTATCTTTCTCAAATGAATGTTAAAACATCTATGCATTTGATGATTAAAGAGGCACAAAAATAAGATGTAGAGTTACAGAAGAAGGTGAGAAATGTTCCTAAATTAAACCTTGATTGTGATGGGATAAAAAGGTTCAGGAATCATGTATGTGTTCCTCCCATCCCAGAATTAAAGAAGTATATGGTGGATGAGTCTCATAGTTCTTCATTCTATATTCATTCTGGAAGCACAAAGATGTATATGGACCTGAAAGAGTACTTCTGGTGGGATGGCATGAAAGGAGATGTTGGTGAATATGTCTCTCGATACTTGCTTTATCAGCAAGTTAAAGCTGAGAGATAGAAGTCTAAAGGGATTTTACAACCATTACCCATACACAAATGGAAATGGGAAAAATCACTATGGACTTTGTCCCTGGACTTCCTAAAACATCCAAAGGCAATAATGCTATCTGGGTTATAATTGATCGTCTTACGAAGTCGTCACACTTCATTGATATTAGGGAAGATTTCTCTCTGGATCAGTTTGCCAGGATATATATAAAGAAAGTGGTAAGATTGTATGGAGTGCCACTTTCCATTATATCTGATCGGGTTCTGAGGTTTACCTCAATGTTCTGGTGAAGTCTTTAGCATACTTTAGATACAGAGTTGAGTTTCAGCACTGCTTATCATCCTCAGACAGATGGATAGTCTGAGAGATCAATTCAAACTCTAGAGGATATGTTAAGAGTTTTCTCTATGGATTTAAAAGGTGGTTGGGATAAACACCTACCTTTGGTGGAATTTTCTTATAATTATAGCTTTCACTCCAGTATTCAGATGGATCCTTATGAAGCTCTCTATGGAAAGAAAAGCATGACTCTATCTAGCTGGGATGATATTTGGGAAAGAAAGCTATTAGGACCTGATCTTGTTGATGAGATGGAAAAAAATGTCAGATCTATTCAACAACACATAAGGGCAGCTCAGAGTTGACAAAAATGGTATGCTGACAACCAAAGAAAAGACCTAGAGATTGATGTGGGTGATAAAGTGTTATTACGAATATCTCCTTGGAAGATAGTAATGATATTTTGAGATAAGGGAAAGCTAAGCCCTAGGTATATCAGTCCTTTCGAAATACTAGATCGTGTCGGTAAGGTAGCTTACCGATTGCCGCTTCCACCGAATCTCTCTCAAGTTCACGATGTGTTCCATGTATCTCTCCTGATAAAGTACATACTCGATCCTTTACATGCACTCAGCTCAGAAGTTATACCGCTGGAGAAAGATCTTTCTTATGAAGAACAACCGATAGAGACTCTGGATGGTAGAAAAAAAGTTCTACCAAAAAATACCACTTTCTTGGAGAAAGTATTACTGAGGAACACCAATTATAATAAGCTACATGGGAGCTTGGGGATATGACGAGGGAGAGGTATCCTCATCTGTTAGTTATGAAGTGACGAATTTCGAGGGTGAAATTCATTTTAAAAGGGGTAGAATGTAACACCCTGATATTTTATGAGATGTATATTTTTTAATGACTTATGTTATATTCAACATCAAAAAAATCTTTCTCTATACACAACAGTAGCTTGGCTTGCGTTACACACAATCGCGACCTTCCTCGATAGCGTGTGTAGTACGCCATATCGAGTTTCACTAAACAGTGATATATTTTTATAATATTATAAAATATCCTTTATGAATATTATTAACTGAATTTTTAATTTTATTACATTATTATTCATCTTACATATTTTTTAGAACATGGTATGAGAACAAAATAAATTTTTTGGGAAAAATAAGTATTTGTCAAAAAATGCAGTTTTCCCGCTTTATGATTGTGCACCCACATTATATCTAGTTTTTGACAAGTTTATTAGTTCAATTTGACAATATAAAATTATTCTTTGGAATCAGGATATAAAAATTTACTTAGGATAAAATTTTCATGTTATTCTGATAACTTTCATATTTTAATGAATAGTAAAAACACGCTATATTTTAATTAAATACCACTTTTTTCATCGCAATAATTGATATTGTTAAATTATAATATTGAATGGTTTTAAAGTATAAATAGAATATATTTTTACCATTTAATATAATTTATGTCATTATCATTAATTTTACATTGAATTCATATGTAAAAACATTTCAATTTATGGCAATGTTTTACCTTTTAAAACTCGTTTGGTTAACAACGGGAATAATTTTAAATTAATTACTGCAACTCATGTGTTTTGAATTTTGAAAAATGGATTCCATATTTGGATTCAATAATTCCAAAATATTTTAATAGGTTAATTTTTTTTTGATATTATGAATAGTAACTACAGTAATTTTTATTTACTGTAGTTAAAGGTAAATCGGGTAATTAAGGGTAAAAATAAGATTATAAAATTACCCTAACAGTTTACAAAATTCTATTGGATGACTAAAAGTCTACCCTAATCACCTAAGGGTCGGAATATATTCATTTTATAGACTTTTGACCTTTAAAATAATTTAATTATTGTTAAAACCAATGAAAGTGACAACATGTAACACTCTTAAATCTTATAAGTATAAAAATTTTAATTTAGTGATAAACTTCATGAAACTTCCAACATGAATATTCTCCAGAAATATAAAAAAATTATCTACATCATATGAATTTATTTATAATTTTTAGGGATTAAATAATTATCATTAATTATGACACAATAGTGATTTGAAATTATTTTATTGACTGAAATATCAAATAAATGACTTTAAAAGTATTAAAATAAATATTATATGAACTATTTAATGTGCTCCACTAATTTATAGATAAAAATTGCATGATATGAATCTATTAAGGATTTTTGTTCGAACATATCTTCTGTATATATTTTATTTAAACTCAAAAAAATGAATAGTGTCAAGATTGACACTATTGTTAATTTATATAAATTACATATTATAAAATTGTTTAAAAATCACCATAATATTTAAAAATTATAAATTAAAATTTATATGTTCTAAAATGTAATAAAGTATACAATTATGGACGATTCACAACATATATGTAATTATTTATAAAGATTTAAAATTTGGAATATTATTACCACAAATAAAATTAAATATACTATTTAAGGATAAATCATGATGATAATGTTTAAAATAAATTACCAACTTGTCTAAATTTTATCGGATGATGATATTACAACCCTATATCATATAATATTCTGATTTGAGTCATTTTTGGTGGTTTTTATGTGGGGTTGGAATTTATTATAAATTAATATTTCTTATAATTCCAAAGGTGCCCCTCTCCTCCCTTATAAAAGGGCACCTCCTCCCTCTCCTCCTCACACCACTTTTAGCCCTCAATCTCGGCCAACCCCTGCCAATTTATCTTCTCTACTTCCCTAGAAACATCCTAGAGGTACTGGTCTTCTTCAAATACCAATCTTAGTGCCCTAAGCGGAGGTTTTAAAGAGGCGTGTCGAAGAAGAGGTAATATTTGTTACCGATTCTTTAAAATTTATTTCTTCTTCTACTTCTACTTCATTAGTTGTTTCATTATGAATTCATAAAATCAGTATCACACATATAATGATATTTTATTATAAATATTAAACAACCCTATTTCACCTTCTATCCATCCTGCGTAAAATGAAATCACTGCACGTGCGTACGTACGGAATACTGTCTCCACGCCGTGGTGTAATTTGTTTTCCACCACCACCTTACTTGGATTGGTATAATGGTGTAAATAATAAATATATATGATTATTTTAAAATGGTATTTATTCTGAAATAGTATACATACACTTCAATAAAATTCCACGATCATGGGAACGATATCATCGCACGTGCGTATGTATGGCCTACCGTCTCCACGATGTGATGCGACTCGTTCTACATGATCTTCATTGAATAATGATTATATAAATGAGTTTAATGAATAAATATGATATATATTACATTAATACCATTCTAAAAATTATGTATCTATAATATAAAAAGAATAATAAGAATTTATTCGACAAAACACGCATAAGAACATAAAGCAATAAACACCCGAATAACAAGTAGCAATGAAATATTAATAATAAGAAGATATGAATATGACCATATATGATATCATAACAATTATTATGATTCTGTAATTAGTCAATGACATTATTTAAATCATCATACAGGAGTTTTGGACACGTACAAAGCATATCAGACCAAAGGTAAGGGAAAATCTCACAATCTCATTTTTATCCAAGATTGTTTATACTTTGGTATTTACTAGTGTGTATTTATCATCCACATCCATGTTTCCTAAATATTTAATCTTATTTATATCTTTCTAAAAATTTTTAAATCCAATTTTACCCATTAGTTAGTTTTTAGTAAAAGATATGAAAGAATCTTTTTTCGTTTTTAGTCTGAGGTACTTTTTGACTTTTCCGGCCAAAGTACGAGAAGATTTTTTTTAACTTATACGGAATGAATAATTTTTTTATGATTTCATAGAACATTATTTCCATGAATCATCATTTATAAGTTTTCATGTTTATTTTTAATCAACTTTATTTAGTTAAAAATTGTATGACATGTTAAGAAAGGAAAAATGTTTTTTAAGTAGAAAGGATATTTTCCTCATGAATGGAGTTCAAGTGTTTTTTCAAAATTATTTTCCATATAAGATAATATAGGGTTATTTTTCTATCCCTATTTTCACATTGATTTTATTATTTTATAATGGAATATATTTTATGATGTCCTTTTAACTTATATGGATTATGTTATGATGGCATGATGTTTAAGAATCCCATATTTATTACATGAGTTATGCCATGATGTATGATTTGTGATCTTGTGGAACCCATAATAATGGTATCATTATGGGATGGGTGGTACCTATATCTCCCTCCAATGAATTGGGTAAAGATTTATATCTCATGAGATAGACATGGCTGGAACATCAAGTTAATCCAGTTCAGTGATACATGACTGGAACGAGGAGTGAATTGGGTTCAATAATAGACTTTGTCTAATATGATAGTCTTGGAAATGATTCTTGACTAAAATGAAATGATTTTATATGATTATGTGTGTATACAACAAAGTTTCATGTTTTATGTTATGATTTTTTGGATTACATTTCACCACTATTATTTATCCCATGTTTTGATATTATATTCTCTTGTGCGGGTCAAGATATTCAAAATGTTATGCTCTTATAAATATGATATGATTGATATTTATTTTTTTTACCCTTACTGAGCATTTGAGCTCACCCTTTCGTATGTTTTCTTTTCCCCAGGTCAAGAAGAAGGGAATTAGCTAGGATCTGCCAAAAAGGGACCGTAGATATGATGAAGTAAATGAGAGACAATGTAGATGATTTATGAACCAGTTGTTTATGTTTCACAGTTTCTAAAGACACTATACCTATATGGTCCTTTCATGGTTATTTTATATGTTGTAATATGTATGCTTCAATTATAAGGTAATAACAATGTATGTAGAGTATGGTTCGTTATAAAAAACATCATTAGAATAGAATTCATCAATGATATTACCCAAGAATGAACCATAAATATGAACTTTTGGTTTAATGAGTTCATTCTCAAAAATGATATATATATATATATATTATCTTATAAAAACTAATACGTAATCCATATTTTGGTAAATCCTTTTGAAAATCAAAATGTGAATGTAATTCCAAATATAAAATATATTTTAGAAAACAAATTCAAAATTGATGTGATAGGGGATGTTATGGGTCACATAAAACAATATTTTTTAAATGTGGAAGTAAAAAAATAATTAACTATTCGATTTAATTTATTTTCCAATAATTTATCTATCAAAATTAAATAATTTTTTCTATTAGAAATGTGGAATCAAAACATTTGATTATGAAATGGAAATTTTTAATATATAACATTAAATTTGTTCTAAAACTAACATTCTATGTGGAATCATTAACTCCCTTCAAGGATAACAAAATCTAAAAATTAATAATAACTAAATAATTGAATCTAATTAATTAAAACATTTATAGAATAAATTCTAGGTTAACCCATGATATAGATAATTTTTTTGTCTTTAAAATAAATAATAAATATCTAATTTTATAATGACAGATAGAAAGAGAAAATAAGTTTTGTCATTATTGATAATGTAAGAAAAAATATAGGGAAGTTGGTTTATTATTAGAAATTAAATTGTGAAATGTGTGTGGAGGTTTTTTATATTTTTGGGTTTATGCGAATCTTGATGTTTAATTCAATTCAGTTAATTAATTGCTGGATTTATAGATAAGATGGGGAGGATCTGATGGTTAGGTTATCCTTTATTAGTACAAGAAAACACGATTTCCATTATTCTATAAATTTTGGGTTTTAAAAATTATGTTTACCACAATTTTATATTTGTAATATCCAAATCTGGGAACCACAAAACTATTTCCCAAGTTGGTTGGTCACATGGCCTCAAGAAGGCCTCTTCATATGATAGAGTCTACCAAAATTATGTGAGGTCCTAGGGTGTGACTATGGAGATATAATTCCTTAACGTCCATGTGCATCACAATAAAAGTAAATGTATCAGTTAGTTGTAGACGAAAAATATGAATCAGATTGATGATAAACATCCATATTATTGGAATAATACATAATCAAAATCTATTAATATAAAATTATTTTTCGTGCCTCAAAAAAGTTGTAATGTAGGTATATAAGATTCTAGTATAAAACCTGTATCAATAAAATCAAAAAGAATAAAAATTAATATCCTATATAGAATCACATTCATAGCTCGGTCTTGTGCACTCATTAACCTAAGAACCAAGAAAATATGTCTTCATAAAGTGGGAACATTCTGTGGTCCCTACCAATATACATGATGGATATCTGGGAACACAATGGCGGCCTGAATGGGGTGTGAAGTAAAACAGAGTAGGACACCACCGCCAGTGTCTATAAAATATAAATTCTATGTATAACAAGATAAATCAGTTCGAAAGATATTCAATATGTATGAAAATAATGAATGTGAGGTGACCAACAATTATATAATTGTTTCTATCCAAAAAAATAGTTTTCAAAAAATAGTAAAGCTCCGGTAGACAAGGATAGTTTTAAAGAATAAACAATCACATAATACTATCTTTTCTATCAACTACAATATGATTCCCAAACAATCACTTTCTGTAAACGTGTCATAATATCCACCCTGTCCATGCCATAAAACTAAGTGCATAACATCCATAAATATTGTTCCATATAATCTAGTCTATAAAATTCATCAATCTCACATCGTATAATAAAATTTATCTAGAACAATCATTCCATGCAATACAATGTTTCAGACCAAAAATGGCCAGATCCAAGGTACAGAAGACCAAATCCTCCTCATCATGTCCCTTAAAAATCATTATAGAAATTAGTTGATAACATGGTTTGAGTCCACTGATCATGTTAATTGACCATGTCCAATGTGATTCTAGGAAAGAAAGATCCTAAGGGTAGTAAGGCCATGGAAATCCAACAGAATTAGGATCCAAAGAGTAAATGGGTCCTAGGTATACACTACCACAATCAATACCCTTAGTGTAGAAATGTCAATTTATTCCAAGGGAATTAAAATCCAAGGTATTCTCACCAAGGAATTCACTACCATTATCATCTCATCATCTCATTTATTTAATCATTTCTCTATTATACACCTTCCATGAGTTCATAAACCATTAAAAATCACATATAAATAACATTAATGATATTTAAAAAACATTACCTATAAAGGAGTCATCAAATCACTCCTATCATCGAAATTAAAATACCATTTAGTTCATAAAGGTTCCATCCAACGATGAGATCCCATACGCATCCAATCTGGTGGTATAACATAGGCAGATACAGAGGAACACCACATGGGTGGCCTAAGATGAGGCAAAAAGACCTCCAACCATAAATTGGTTTTCATGGGGTATCCTAATAGGTTCCAACATAATAACATCAAATATACAGTTAATTTTTAGGGTAATATCCAAATTTATGCTATGTGGCACCATGGAAACTTGTAATATAAAACACAAATCTTATGGGAAAAGGTATATTCCACCTACTGTAGGTCCGAAGTTGATCAATCATCATGTATTGATCTACGATTTGGTCTATGTCAAGTGAAAAATTATGAATGGATGAAAAATATTTCAATAGGTAATGTTATATTTCACATAAATAAATTCTTCAATATGAAGTCAATATAACAAATGTACCATATTGTTGAGTCAATAAGGTTTTCCTTATGACTTTTCCATTCCTTCTTGTTTTGAAAATCACAAACACCTTTTCTTTAAGGAAAATCGCTTTTATAAGGAAAGTTGATTTTATAAAGAAAATTGCTTTTATGAGGAAAATCACTTTTGTAAGAAAAATTATTCTTATCATATTTTCATTCATATTTTTCCTAAGAATAAAATTCGGATTCATTTCTGTTTTCTCGGATTTGTTTGAAACTTTGATATAAAGTATCTTGTTTTAGGATCCGAATTCTGGAGAAGAACTATAAGGAATTTTCACTCCGAATTCCAGATGAGAACTGTAATAAAGTATCATTCCGAATTCCGGATACGAACTCTGACTAAGTTCTATTATAGATTCAGGATACGAATCCTTATGAAGTTCGACATTGAATTCTCATTACGAATTTTAATGACGAATTCTCATTACGAATTCTGATAATGAATTTTCATTAAGATTTAGGATGATGGATTCTCATTACGAATTCTGATGATGAATTCTCATTCCGAATTCTAGATACGAATTCTCATTACAAATTCTTAAGATGAAATCTCATTACAAATTCTGATGATGAATTCCCATTACGAATTCTGATGAGGAATCCTCACTACGAATTCTAATGATGAATTCTCATTCCGAATTCTCATTCCGAATTTATCTATTAAACAAAATCTGATCTTCCTTGTTCTATACACTCTGAATTTATTCAGACTCCGAATTTTCACTCCGATATTTCATTTTTCTTATGCCTTTATATTTTTTCTACTCTTTATTATTTTCCTTACACTCCAAAATTTAACTCCGAACCTTCACTCTAAATCTTTTTAGTTAAGATTTAAAACTGTGTCGTATATTCTGTTACACTTGTTTTGTTATAAAATGATGTCATATATTCTGTTATGAACTAACCATTGGTTAAGTTACACGTGTACAGGTCCCTCCGTTTTTTAAGGAAAATGTGACCGTTGGAAAGGAGGCCGACCTTACCTATAAATAGAAGCTCATTTTAAAGAACTCGTAGCTGCTGGTGTGCTGAAAGGTTGACTGATCTTCGACTAATGTGATTACATGCTTGAAGTGATTTCTAGAGAGAGAGGCTCTTATTAACTCTCAAAGCTTCGTGCAACTCCAAATGTTGGTGATTACATTCAAGGATTTCCGGGGATTGGAAGACAGAGGTGCCGACTACCTTGAAGTTCGAGGGCTTCCTTGCTGAGGAAGACAGAGGTTGCCAACTATCTTGAAGTTGAGGGCTTGTGGGGATAGCAAGACAGAGACACTCCGATCTTCGTATCGAGGGCTTACCCTAGTGTGGGTAAGACTGACTTGCTTGAAAAGTATAAATCAAGGGACCTTTATCCAAGGTTGTTGGATACCCTTCTCTTTGGGTTAAAAGACTTATATCTTGTTACTTGTAGTTCTACTACTTGTTTATTTCCACTGCATTTTGTATTATAAGGAAAGTATAACTTTCTTATAATTCCTTACTTGTACTCTGTCTCATTTAGATTCTATACACTTTAAGGTAGAATCTCATATTGTAATCTTTTGTTAAATTTCAATTTCCGGTTTCCGGAACCCACGTTCGGAATCTCTTTCCAAGTTTTCATTTGGTATTAGAGGTGTTGTGAATTTGCTTAAGTTTAACTTCGTTAAACTTATCCCTTTCCTTTACTCAAGGAAAACTTAGTTATTTGTAACTAACTTTAAAGATTCCAAAGGAATTTTTAAAGTATACAATTCTCCCCCCCTCTTGTATATTGAGCATCTACATCACTATATCGATCCTACAATTGGTATCAGAGCAGGTCTCTGAAATACTTGTACTCACGTATAAGTTTTTTTTCTTGCTCACTTTTCCATTCCGAACTTTTCCATTACCGAACTTTGTTATTACGAATCTTTTCTACTAACAAGTTTGTGTGCCGAAGACTATTTTTAGTATGGCCAGAATTAATGTTGGTTCAATTGATAATCTAAATCATACAAGACCACCAATCTTTGATGGTAATGACTATGAAAAATGGAGAGATCGAATGAAGACTTTTTTTATCAATACTGGAGTAGTCAATTTTTTTATGCTTACTGGTGATTATAAAATTCCTGACAAGGAAGTTAGAACTTTCACTAACCAGGAAAAGAAAGAGTATCAACTCAACTATAAGGTACGTAATACCTTACTTTGTTCAATGACTAGGAATATATACATCCAAATTTCTTCTTCTGAAGAAACCAAATGTATCTGGAATAAGTTAGAGGTTACACACTTTGGAACTTCTAATGTGATTGAGACTAGGAGAGCTATGCTTAGAGCTGAATATCATGGCTTTGACTTTCCTTATGGAGAACCAATTTGTAAAGTTCAACAGAGATTTATGACTATCGTCAACAGCCTACAGTCTATGGGAGAGAAAGGTTTAGATGATGAAGCTCTTGTGGATAAGATAATTGATATCATGCCTAATGAGTGGGAATCCAAAAGAACAGCTATAGATGAGAACAGGAAAGTGACTCAGATTTCTCTTGATGAGTTATTTTGAACTCTTCTCCAACATGAAACCAGAATGAAGTGAGATGCTGAAAACATCAAAAAGAAAAATGGAAATGGTACTGTTTCTTTTACAACTACATCAAATCATATGAAAGCTAAGACTCTTGAGAGAGTAACCAGATCCAAGTCTATGAAGATGATAGTTCAATCAGATTCTAGTGAGAGTGAAATCCTTGAAAATGAATTAGCAAATCTTGCTCGAATGATGAACACGATAGCTGGCCAGAGAAATTTCCAATCCAAGTATAAGAAAAAGGAAAGGAAAGATAAGAAAGATAGAGAAGTTACTTGTTATTAATGAAAGAGAGCTAGACATATTAGACCAGATTTCCCTATGCTCAAAAAGAAAGAAAGGAAAAAAATACATTCAGATAGAAACAGAAAGAAGAATTATAAAGAAAAAGCTAAGAAGGTTTTGAAATCTAGTGACACCTGGAGTGCCAGTGGTGGTGACTCTTCAGATGAATCTTCTGATTATGAATCTTCAGGACAGAAGAATCTTGGTCTTATAGCCAGATTACCTATTGATAATCATTGTTTTATGGCTAAGGTACGAAATGCTGAATCACTGACCAATGTTTCTTTAAATTCTAATGATAGTAAATATTACGACTCTTCTGATGGAGAATCTTCTTCTAATAAAGAAAATACTTTACCTACTTATGAAGAAGTCTCTAGGTTTTCTGATCTTCTTGAGATTGAGAATTGTAAACTCAATAAAAAACTTGATAAGGAAAACTCTAGGAATTCTATTCTTACAAAAGAGATATCAGATCTTTCTAAAGATCGTGATAAGAAAAATTCTGATTTTGAAAGTATTTCAAAAAATATTGAGGAAGTAAGTTCTGAGAAGAAAAAACTTTCTAAAGAATTAGAAAAAATAATTTCTAATAAAAATGTTTTCGAGCCTAGCCCTAGTTCTAAAACTAATGATTTTGAGGATAAAAACTTGGTTGTAAAACTCAAGTCCAAAATTTCTTCCTTAAAGAAGTGTTTATCAAACCATACCCATGGGAAAGAAAATTTTGATAAAATGTATTCCCAAATACGACCTTTGAGAAATAAATCTGGATTTGGTTATACCCATGCAAAACCAATTTTCAGTAACAATTATTTTGTTCCTCAAAGTGCCCCATTTTGTATCAAGTGTCAATGTGGTGGTCACTGGGAAAAGGATTGTTCCATAAACAAAACCCAGTCTCTAGGATTTCACAAAGCTTACTTTTCTAAGATGATGTGGGTACCTAAAATTTTATTGTCTGGAAATCTCGGATCCAAACAAGTTTGGATTCCGAAAGTCTAATTTTCTTCTTGATTTCAGTAAAATAAAGAGAGTACCAGCAACAATACATGGTACATGGATAGTGGATGTTCCCGGCACGTGACTAGTAACAAAAGCTATTTTGAAAAGATTATCAAAACGAAAGGAGGAAAAGTAACTTTCGGAGATAATTATAAGGGTGAGATTGTTGGTATTGGTAATATTGTTTTTCTTGTTAAAACTTTGATTTCAAATGTTCTTTTTGTTAAGGGTCTTAAGAACAACCTCATTAGTATATGTCAGATATGTGATGAAGGTTACCTTGTGAATTTTAGGAATGATAAGTGCTTAGTTCACAATTCCAAGGAAGAATTTATTCTCTCAGCCAATAGGAAATAGAAGGTTTACACCTTAAACATAGATGATCTTAGAAGACAAGATTTACCTTGCCTTAGTGCAATGGAAGATCATTCCTAGTTATGGCATAGAAGACTAGGTCACTGTAACCTTAGGAACCTATGTAAACTCTCTTAGAAGAAACTAGTTAAGGATCTAGCGGAGCTTAGATTTGATTCTTCTAAAGTTTGTGTTCCTTGTCAATATGGAAAGCAACATAAATCTAGTTTTAAATCAATCGATGAAGTATCAACAACCAATGCATTACAGTTAGTGCACATGGATCTTTTTGGTCCAACACAAACTGGAAGTATTGGAGGCAAATACTATGTGTTTGTTCTAGTTGATGATTACACTAGATTTACATAGGTTTATTTTCTAGCAAAGAAATCTGAAGCTTTTTCTTATTTCAAAAGTTTTGGAGCTCACGTTATAAATGAGAAAAACCTTCCACTGAAAACTATTCATAGTGATCATGGTGGAGAATTTCAAAATTATGATTTTGAAAATTTTTTTAGTAAAAAATGTATTACTCACAATTTTTCAGCACCTAGAACTCCTGAACAAAATGCTGTAGTTGAAAGAAGAAATAGAATTCTTCAAGAAATAACTAGAACCATGTTGCATGAATATTCTATAGCTAGACATTTCTGGGCTGAAGCTGTAAGTACTGCTTGTTATACTATAAATCGAGTTTTGATTAGACCTTTTCTTAATAAAACTCTTTACGAGTTATGGAATGGTAGAAAACCCAGACTATCATACTTCAAGGTTTTTGGTTGCAACGTATTCATTTTGAAAACTAAAGATAACTTACAAAAATTCGCACCAAAACCTGATGATGGAATTTTCTTAGGTTATTCCACAACATCTAAGGCTTATAATGTTTTTAATAAAAACACTTGTACTGTTGAAGAAACAGGACATGTAAAATTTGATGAGTCAGATCCTTTTGTTTTTAAAACATCTCAGCCTACATCCTCAGATGTGTTTTCAAAAACAGATTATCAACATTTGATAGAAGAACCTTCTGATAAAGATAATGTTCAAGAATATATTCCTTAAACATTTACCGCAGAAGATTTTCTACCCTATGTTGATGAACAGGCTTTTCAAAACCCAAATCAGGCGTTTCTTAAGAATCATCCCAGTGATAGTATCTTTGGTGATGTAAATCAACCTGTAAGGACTAGAATTTCCTTAAGAAATGAAGTAGAACATCTAGAATTTTTTTCCTAATTAGAACCTAAAAGTACTGATTAAGCTTTAGGTGATGATGATTGGATTAAAGCCATGCAAGATGAACTAAATGAATTCGAAAGGAATAAAGTCTGGACTTTGGTTGAAAGACCTAATGGAACTTCTGTTATTGGAGTCAAATGGGTTCTCAGAAATAAATGTGATGAAAATGGAGTCATAGTAAGAAATAAAGCTAAACGTGTTGCTAAAGGATATAATCAACAAGAGGGAATAGACTATGAAGAAACCTATGCTCCAGTAGCTAGACTTGAATCTATCCGTATTCTACTTGCCTTTGCAGCATTATTTAATTTCAAACTTTTCCAAATGGATGTGAAATGTGATTTTCTTAACGGTTATGTTCAAGAGGAAGTTTTTGTTGAACAACCTCTTGGATTTGAAGATAAAAAACATCCTGATTATGTTTTTAGACTTACCAAAGCTCTGTATGGTCTTAAACAATCCCCACGAGCATGGTATGATTGACTCATTGGATTTTTGCTTCAAAATAACTATGTTAAGGGAAATGCAGATCCAACCCTTTTTATAAAGAAAGATAAGAAATTTTTTTTGATTGTTCAAATTTATGTTGATGACATCATATTTGGTTCAACTCAGCAATCTTTGACTGACTCTTTTGAAAGTCTAATGAAATTTGAGTTTGAAATGAGTATGATGGGTGAGTTAACATTTTTCCTTGGTTTTCAAATTTCTCAAAAACCAGAAGGAACCTACATATCTCAAAATAAGTATATTAAAGATATTCTTAAAAAGTATGGTTATGATAATACTAAGAGTATAAGTACACCTATTGGTACCTCAAACTCTTTAGATCTTGATGAAGCTGGGAAACCAGTAGATCAAACATATTTTAGAGGTATGATAGGAATCCTACTATACATAACAGCTAGTCGACCAGACATAATGTTTTCAGTATGCTTATGTGCAAGATATCAATCCAATCCTAATGAATCTCACTTAAAGGAAGTAAAAATAATTTTTCTCTACCTTAAGGGAACCATGGATCTAGGATTATTTTATACTTCTAGAAATGATTTTATCCTAAAAAGATGTTTTGATACTGACTTTGGTGGATGTAGAATGGAAAGAATAATTACATCCGGAACTTGTCATTTCTTAGGAGATTCATTAGTTTCTTGGTCCTGTAAGAAAAAACATTTTGTAGCACTCACCACTGTTGAAGTTGTATATGTAGCAGCTGGAAGTTGTTGTGCTCAAGTGTTGTGGATGAAACACACACTCACAGACTATGGCTTGAGTTTTACTAAAACTCAAATTTTGTGTGATAACACTAGTTTCATTTCCCTTAGTAAGAACCATGCACATCACTTACATGAAAAACACATAGATATTAGGCATCACTTCCTTAGGGATCACACACTGAAAGGAGATATTATTCTTCAATTTATCGGAAGGAAAGATCAACTTTCTGATATTTTCACAAAATCTTTACCTTCTGATAGATTTGAATACATTAAACAGAAGTTAGGAATGATAACCGTAAGGTAATCCTTCTTAATTAACTTTCTGTTGAAATAGTCTCCTTACAGCAATAAACTTCTTTTCATAGGGGGGGTACATTTTATTGTTAGTTTAACAGAGTTTTTCAAAATTTGTTTTCAAACTTTTCAGAACTAAAATTCCGGAATGGCATTTCCGGAACTAAAATTTTCCAGAATGGATACTTTCGTACACAATACTTCTGGAATGGAAGTGTTCGTATTGAAAACATCCGGAATGGAAAATTTCGTACTGATATTTTCATAATGGGATTTTTGTACCGAATCTTTCATAATAAGTTTTTCATTTTCAAAATTTTGTAATAAATTTTTCGTACTAAGTTTTTTTCTTACTGAGTTTATTTTTCGTAGCGAGTTTTCCAAATTGTGTCTTTTCGTAATAATGTTTTTTTTGGTTTTTTTTTTCATAAGAATGTTACCAATTACGAATAATCCTCCTAAGACAATCAGAAAAGTATGATTTCCTTACCCATGTTTTTCTAATCATATTTTACTTGCTGGAATTTTCTTATATTTTGTTTTCGGATTGTAATTTTCTTAATTCTTTGTTTTAATAAAAACCTCAAAAGATCAGATTCAAGAGAATTGGTTTTTGACCGTCAAATCTGATCTCAGCTTATCACAACAGTTCGATCAATCGTGGAAGTTGAACCGTTTTTTCGTTGCCTATATAAAGGGGACCCCAAATGATTGTCCCACATCGGTTTTCAAGCTCCAGCGTCTCGATGCTCTGCCTCTCTGTTTTAAGTCCGTTCCGAACTTCAGTTTTCTCTGTTCCAAACTTCTCAGAGTTCTTCAAATCCAAATGTCTGTGGAAGTATCTTCTCAAGACATGTCTTTATCTAAGCCGATCTCGAAGTGGTTAATATATAGAGAGAGGCTGGTTCATCCATATTTCATCAACAAGTACGATTCTCTTATTTCTAAGAATATCAAGCTTATTGGTTGGGAAGATGTTTTGGTGTCAAAACCCGGGAACCAAGATGAAGTATATTCAGATTTTCTTGTAGAGTTCTATGAGACTATTTCTTTTCTCAAGGAAGATGGAAAGGAGATGTTGTCTTTTAAGTCTTATGGTATGACTTATAAACTTTCATATGCCAAGGCAGCCAGCTTGGTAGGGCTGAATAATGAAGGTGAAGCTGATTTTATTTCTCATGTGTTTCCGGATTCTAAGGGTAGCTTCGACAAGGAAAAATCTTTAGAAACTCTCAAACTGGCAGATGACAAGGCTCCGAAGATTGCTAGTTTATCTACAAATTTCCGGATTCTAGAGTTATGGGTACATGGTATTATCGTACCAAGGAAAGGTGACAATGATAGATTGAAGAAGAGTGAGATCTACATCCTAGATTTTCTGATAAATCTGAGGATGTTTAATTTGATGAAGCACATTCTTATCACTCTCGAGAATTTAAAGAAAGGAAATCTGAGAGCTCCGATTATTATGTATCCAGAAATCCTCTCTAAGTTGATAGTTCAGTGCCTTGAGTCTTTCAAGGAGGCTTGCAAATCTAAGCCAAGAGTTTGCAAGATTATGCTGTTGAGTGATGGTACACTCAAAAGAATGGATGTAGCCTTTGACAAGGAGTCTGGATAGTTTATTGATCTACCTGCTCAAAATGAATCAATTCTGAAAGCTGCTGATCCGGAATCCTCTATGCCGGTAAGGAAGAGGCAGTGGCTAAGCCAGTTGAACAATGTGAGCAAGTTGAGCAAGTGGAAGAAGAAGAAGATGTTGCTGAAGGAAGTGGTGAAACCGGAGATGTGTTGAAAGAAGTAGATGATTATAAGGGGACACCTTCAGAACACTTATTGATCCGAACTTCAGAAGCTGAATCTTCGAAGCTAGTTACTCTAGCAATGGAAGAAGATAAAGGAGAAGAAGAAGTAGCTTATCATGGATAAGAAGAAAAACTTTTACATGATATTTCTCAGATGAAAAACGTAGAGGTTGGTGTTCAAGAAGTCACTGATGAGGAAGATAATGTTGTCCAAGTCTCTGATAGTAAAAAGAAAACTCCGGAGCAGGATTCTATTCCAAAAAAAGACAAGGGAAAGAAAATTCTTCCTGATACTCCGAGTTCAGAGGTGGAGAAGACAAAAGAAGATGGTAGTTCTTCAAAGAGAAAGCTGGACCTTGTTGAAGAATAAAATTCTCCAAGAAAAGTTTCGGATTCAGAGTCATCTTCGGTGGGGCATGAATTTGTTGTTCAGTCTTTAAAGAAGTTGGTGGGAACCATTCCGACCTTCTCAAGTATTGATTCAAGATGCCAGATGCTTCAACATGCTTTGAATCAGAAAACAGACTCTGTATCTATGGTTATGGACTAGTGTGTTGAAATAGAGGCTCAGTTCAAAACTTTTTTTTTCGGCTACGAAGCTCATAGAAAATCTTGCAAGAGGATGACAAACTAGTCGAGGAAGACTGTAGAAGAGATGAGGCTATTCGATGGATTTCAAGACAATGTTAAAGATGCTTTTGAGACTGAGGATAGGAAGATAAATGAGCTGACTTCTTCTGTTGAAGAGAAGCTGACAGATGAAAAGAACTTCCAGATTCAAGAAGTCAGATATCTGAATGGGAAGCTAAATTCTATCTCTCAAAACTGTAAGTTTGAAAGAAATCATCAGATTGAGTTTCAAGAGAAATTGAAGGCTCAGGAAGAAAATATCAAAGCTCAGGAAGAAAAGCTTCATGCCCAGGAAGAAAAGATTGAAGCTCAATATGCAAGAATAGTGGTCTTAGAGAAGCAAGATGAAGAAGATCATAAATACTTTAAGAAGATAAAGACTATTCTAAAGGGTCTCATGGCAAAGGTAAAAGATCCCAAATAGACAGTTCTGATCTTTTGTTGTAATTTAACTCTTTTGTTGTTGAAATTTTCAATCTTAATAAAACTTTTGTGATTGCTCGTTTCTTTTTGTTGTTACTACTAATCTTTCAGGTACTTTGTTATATTTTCCATTCCCTTATATTCTTTATGAAAATCACAAAGGGGTAGAAGGAAAAGAATTCTAATGAAAGGGAAAAAGATTCCTAATAAAGGGTGAGAAAGAAAACAAACTCTAATAAGATTTTATCTAAGGGGGAGTTTTTCATTAAAGAAGACTTTCTTATTCATAATGAAGTGTCACTCCAGAAATCTAGGATACGATCCTTAGAGTTTCAAAGCCTAAGGGAGAGTTATTCGTATTCATCAATATCCTTAAAGAAAAGGGAGATAAGCCTTAATGTTTTTCTTTCTTCTTAGAAATTCTTTTTCAAGGATGTTTGTGCTTTCCAAGAAGGGGGATATTGTTGAGTCAATAAGGTTTTCCTTATGACTTTTCCATTCCTTCTTGTTTTGAAAATCAAAAACACCTTATCTTTAAGGAAAATTGCTTTTATAAGGAAAATTGCTTTTATAAGGAACATTGCTTTTATAAGGAAAATCGCTTTTATAGGAAAAATTATTCTTATCATATTTTCATTCATATTTTTCCTAATTATAAAATTCGGATTCAATTCTATTTTCTCGGATTTGTTTGAAACTTTGATATAAAGTATTCGGTTTTAGGATCCGAATTCTGGATAAGAACTGTAAAGAAGTTTCACTCCGAATTCCATATGAGAACTGTAATAAAGTATCATTCCGAATTCCGGATACGAACTCTGACTAAGTTCTATTCCAGATTCAGGATATGAATCCTTATGAAGTTCGACATTGAATTCTCATTACGAATTTTAATGTCGAATTCTCATTAGGAATTATGATAATGAAGTTTCATTCATATTTATGATGATGAATTCTCATTATGAATTCTAATGATGAATTCTCATTCCGAATTCTGGATACGAATTCTCATTATGAATTCTTAAGATGAAATCTCATTACAAATTCTGATGATGAATTTCCATTAGGAATTCTAGTGAGGAATCCTCACTACGAATTCTGATGACGAATTCTCATTCCGAATTCTCATTCTGAATTCATCTATTAAACAGAATCTGATCATGCCTGTTCTATACACTCCGAATTTATTTAGACTCCGAATTTTCACTCCGAACATTCATTTTTCTTATGCCTTTATATTTTTTCTACTCTTTATTATTTTCCTTACACTCCGAACTTTAACTCCGAACCTTCACTCCGAATCTTTTTATTTAAGATTTAAAACGGTGTCGTATATTCTGTTACACTTGTTTTGTTATAAAACGATGTCGTATATTTTGTTATAAACTAATCGTTGGTTAAGTTACACGTGTACAGGTCCCTCCGTTTTTTAAGGAAAATATGACCGTTGGAAAGAAGGCTGACCTTACCTATAAATAGGAGCTCATTTGAAAGAACTCGTAGCTGCTGGTGTTCTGAAAGGCTGACTGATCTTCGACTCATGTGATTACATGATTGAAGTGATTTCTAGAGAGGGAGAGGATATTATTAACTTCAAAGCTTCGTGAGACTCCAAATGTTGGTGATTACATTCGAGGACTTCCGGGGACAGGAAGACATGGGTTCTGACTACCTTGAAGTTTGAGGGCTTCCTTGCTGAGGAATACAGAGTTTTCCAACTACCTTGAAGTTGAGGGCTTGCGGGGATAGCAAGACAGAGACACTCCGATTTTCGTATCGAGGGCTTACCCTGGTGTGGGTAAGACATACTTTCATGAAAAGTATAAATCAAGGGACCTTTATCCAAGGTTGTTAGATACCCTTCTCTTTGGGTTAAAAGACTTATATCTTGTTACTTGTACTTCTACTACTTGTTTATTTCTGCTGCATTTTGTATTATAAGGAAAGTATAAAATTCTTATACTTCCTTACATGTACTCTGTCTCATTTAGATTCTATACGCTTTAAGGTAGAATCTCATACTGTAATCTTTTGTTAAGTTTCAATTTCCGGTTTCCAAAACCCACGTTCGGAATCTCTTTCCATGTTTTCATTTGGTATTAGAGGTGTTTTGAATTTTCTTAAGTTTAACATTGTTAAACATAGCCCTTTCCTTTACTCGAGGAAAACATAGTTATTTGTATCTAACTTTAAAGATTCCAAAGGAAATTTTAAAGTATACAATTCACCCCCCTCTTGTATATTGATCATCTACATCACTATTTCGATCATACACATATGATTGAAGAACATACAAAAAAGGATCCAAAAAGATTATCATAACATGAATTCGAGTTCGAATCAAGAAATGAGAGCCAATGCTACAATTTAGATTCAAAGGGAGACCCCTATGGTGAATTATTTCAACTGTAATGAAAAATATAAGTGGGTTTTAGGTTAAAAAAATATTAATAGAGAAATGGTAAATTCCACCTCAAAATCTGGTGTTGTATGGTTTGGCAGCACAGTTGGCCAAACTGTTTACCAACTATACACCCCTCACTATATCGAAGGGGTCCTCAAACAGTTTCATGAACATTGTTTGACTAACCATTCAAAAACCATGTCATAAAACTTTACTAAAAAATGAACTTTCCCATACTATTATGTTCCCATTGATACATGGTTTCCTCAAATTGTGTGGCCTCATAGAGCCCTCTATCCAACCCTCATCCAGTTTCTCAAACCATGTGTATTATCATTATTTTTTTTATAAATAGCGCAGCATGTCTATTTTTCTTAAAAATAAGGGGTCCATAATCTACACTAGCCATGAAAATCCCTGATAAATCCACGTTCTAAAAATTCACTCTCATTATGGCATAAAAAAGATTTTAAACCAAACAACTAGAGATCTAAAGCTCATATGAAAACATTGTATCTCACATTCTTCCATTGTAAATATATGTATCCCATAATTTCCATTAAATGCATGGTTAAGAATTACTTGTCAATAATTATTCCCACTGAGCATGTATATCAACCACCTACCATCAAGTTTAATCCTATATAGGTAAATACTTCCATAACTCCAATAAGAGGCAAACTGAATGAACCTTGTGAACATTCATGCTTTTATGAATGATATGAATATTATTCTCATAAATGGATGTATCTTCCAATAACTCCATCCCATATGGTTCTAGAGTGTGAGATAGGTCTTAGTTATAACTGTGTAGCTGAGATATGTTGAAGACATCAAGAATGGATCAGTACCTCTAATGTAACTACACACAATAGGCTACTTGAATAAATCTCTCCAAAACATCGACAAACCTAATATATATTGCGGAAATGATTACTCATCTCCTAATACATCTTTGTACTAGGCTTAGCTAGAAATATAAAAAATACCCCATCCCAAACCCTGAACTCTATAGGTCATCAACAATGATTACAATGCGATTTCTATAGAGAATGTGCAGTATCCTTATATTTTGAATCAACCAGACCTATTCTAAAGTCTCATAAAGGAGACGAGATCTTAATATAGATTCCTCACATGACTCTATCCACCACATGGGAAATCATAATGTCCTACAATACTAAAATCATAAGATACCATCTATATAGTATCTTAATAAAAATTGTGCAGGTGAACTAAAATAGGGTATATGCCTCCCACTGTAGACCCCAAAATATAGGATTCATACTTGAAGAACGTCCTTAAGCACCTGAACCATTTTTATAGACTGGACATCAGTCTAATTGTGGTAATTACTGGTTCGAATCAGTTGTGTACAAATTTCACTTAAAACTTATATCATAAAAAAGATATAAACTAATCATTCCTATATGACACACTGCTTTTATGAACCCCGTGATGTTTTACAATGTTAAGGATATAAATCATTATAAAATCATTCATCCATAAAGTATCCATGATTATTTGGAAAAGAGAGACATTTTTCAGACTTTTCAAAACAACATACCCTAAATCACTACCACATGGAAGCATAATCAACCCTATCATGAAATCCATTTAAACATCTTCTCATTTCCACTAAAGAATAGGTGACTAAAATAATTTTTTAGATGATCATATATGTTCTTCCTTCACCTAATGATAGATTGACCACCATATGACTAATCCTACAACCTCATATTTCATCCCCATAAACCAATATTGGTGACCTAAAACATGATACATCTTAGTAACATAGGGATTCACTACCGAAATGAAGCATGAAACTATCACATTAGCTCATTGGGTATGTTTTATGGAAGAGAAACACAACAATGGATGTGAATAATTGATTGTCTTCCGCAATCCAACTAGGTGGTGCATCTGCAGTAACCACAACCTTTCATAACAAAAGAACTTTTTATCATTTAACATTATAATCCTCACTATATCATGAAGTGTATAATTAATTTATAAGGATGATAGAAATATTAGGCCATTACCATCCTTCACCTCCATGTTATTCTATTAAAACAAGTCCACAATTTTCCACATTCTATTAGCCACAAGAAATACCTATACTTAAGTCATATAGCTCAGTGCATCAACAAATACATTTCCCATTATAAAAATATATCCATTATCTAAGTCAAATGAATGTAGTTAGTCAACCCTCAATCACTTCCTCAGATTCAGATCATGCTTTGTAAATATGTACATGAGTATTTTTTTCCATTGAACTCAACCAAATGATCTCCATGTGGATATATTCTACAACAATGAAATGAAGGTAAAACTGCATCTATCTCAATATCAACTATCAATTAATTCCACTAATATGGCCTTACATGATAAGACCCATATGCTACAACTGAATCCCCCTACAATAGAATTTCTACCACCTCATTATCCGATGAACCATAGTTTAAAGTATATTTCCTACCTAGAACTTGATATTTTTTGACCTGTATGGAAGTCAGTCTCCCTTTCACATCCTAAAAGGATATCTCATAGGTATATGAATAAAAAAAATAACACCCTTCATAGTCAATACTGTAAGAGGTGATTCTAGGAATGATAATTCCTCTATAAAACACCTAAAATATACATCTCTCCCTAAGAAACAAAAAAATTCAAAAAAGTTCTCAAGATGCTCCCCAGAAACTACATATCTCTTATTCCATGGGATAATTGATACTTCTTTATATGAGATAATAAGACCCTTGATTTGAATCTTACCCATCTAGATGCGGAACTTTGTGAGATTATGATATAACTAATGCTCTATTTTTCTATCCTAATCTATCATAATATTGTGTGCATTCTTTTGTTGTTTATAAGAATATTCCATGATATAATCCACTAATACCACCACAAACGAATCTAGATAAGGATGGAGAACTCAGTTCATTGATTCCATGAAAAATTATAGTCTGTTAATAAGACAAAATGATATAACCAGATACTAATATTGACCATACCTTGTACAAAAATATATATGAGGTATGAATATTGGAAAAACAAATACCTGGTGATATCCCGACTTCAAATCAATTATTGATACAATCCAATCTACTCAATGCTAGTTGAATAGATTATCTATCCATGGAATGAGATCCTGGTCATTAACTATCAAATGGATCAATTTAATGTAATCTATGCATAGCCTAAGGGTACCATCTATATATTTTCACAAAAAGGATAGGTGAGCCCAATAGATAAGTATTAAGTCATATAATATCTTTTTTCTCTAGGTCCTCTAGTTTCCACTTGAGATCTTGAAACTAAGTAGTATCCTTCCAATACTAAGGACTAGAATCCAGTTTAGCAACTAAATCATGCTATAGAGAGATCCCCACATATCTCTTTGGAGATTAACTATAAATTTATTCTAGGAAAACAACCCTGAAATTCTAAATCAGTGGGGTGAAATATTCCTGATGTGATCCTTGCTAATCCATATAATAACTAGAAATATTAGTTTTTATCTCACCATTTCTATGATGCCCTAGTCAATATTGGATTTCATGGACATCCCATTTACCCTTCTATGTAAAAAGTCCACCGTATGGTTATTTGAAAGTCACCCTATGCTGATAGTAATCAAAATAAGATCAATAATAAATTAAAAATTCCATCATAAGAACGAATTCAAAACCTATCAAATCAAGGGACAAAAGATTACATACAAATGTGACACTATCCTATATCATGGGGTAACTCTCTTTCATAGAATATACCCTTCTTTTTTATACCTATTAGAGTGTTGAGTGTCATAACACACTTAGAAAACTGATCAATAAGACCATTTCTATTCAAAACTAAAACAAATTTAATTATACAAGAGGTACCTATATAGAAAAGAGTAAATACTACCATAGATGTTACTAATATCATACCTCTTTTAGTAGATGTCTTGAATATATTAACCTATGGTGGAGGTTGTACAAAATATTTCTACTTGGAACTGTATCCCTATATAACATCTGTACTTCCCATAGAATGACCACTTTGATGTCAACGTATAACAAGAGCATGGCTTCATCAAACAAACCACCTCTTTTTCTTGAACATATAGTATTGATCTTGCTCCCATACTGATGAAGATCTATGAAATCCACTATTGAACATGTAGTCTAAGCTGAACCCATTCCACTAACTGATGTAGGGAAGGTCATGAAAAAACATATACATGGTCCATCCATCCAAAAGATTATCACTTGAGTAGATCTTTATCACACTTATTATATATAATTCCCCATCATCCATGTTGATGATAAAAAATAGAGATATTGACACAAATAACAAAGATATTCATCCCCTCACAAGAAGAATCAAACTATGTTTCTATCCATATAAATATGAACTTCTACTCTGAGAGACTATACCACCCAACTCGAATCCCATATCTTCCCTTAGCGTTTTCTCTATAATTATACCACGATTAACTATCTCAGAAATATTATTCATCCTAAAATCATTGAAATGAGATTGAACAACATGTATGAGACCATCTTTAATGTGAATCTCCCCCAACATCTCATTTTAATTAAAAATCAGTGAAAAATGATAATTCCCAAAATTGAGTACAATGAATTCCAAAATAGTCATTTTCCCTTCTCTAAAATCACAAAATGACTATCCCTCCATACTCTCAGAGCCTCGAGAAAATATTATTCCTTAAATTATTATTTTATATTCTTCCAAACCATGCTCAAAGAGTGTTATCCTGGTTCAAACTATTCCGCATGTTCATTTCTACTCCCCAAATAATATACATCATGATCATAACTCTCCTATAAAGAGGTGTCTCTATATATTTTTCAAAATTGATAGTATTGTCTCTTTCCAAAAATCAGCAGCATGTTAAACTCCATCCATTGAAAATGTGGGAGAATTTTTCTAATAAAACACATATGTCATCTCATCAATATATGAGGTAGGATATGGTGCTCCTTTAGAAGTATGAATATAGCACATAAAACCCTTTCAGAACTATGCATCAGGGCCTATGTTTAGAAAATCCATTGGTGTCGCAACTGGAACTATGGGAGGATCTTCTGGTAACTCATTTCCAACCACCTCTAGAGAATGGCCATGGGCACAATCCTTGAATATGATTGTAGGACATCATGGATACATATCTCTTCACTTCCAAACACATGTATCTAAAAATATCAATAACGAGACATCCATAGAAAATAACATAGGATGGGTCTATGTATTTCTATAAATATATCGCACCAATATTCATACTCATAAAGTTAGTATGTGGTAAATGAAATAGTCATAAAAATCATTACAGGAACAACGTATTTCCCACTCTAAAGAGGTTCTTGGTCCACTTCTATATTTCATAATTTCTATTTCTATTTAAATACATATTAATTCACAATTATCAATGAAGGTTTAAAGAAAATGGGTGCACCCATTTCAATCTATAAGGGCCCATAGAACTCATGAACCAAAAGTATAACATCCAATTAGTCTACACCATAACATGTTACGGTCCCTTCCACTAATGGTCCATGAATCAATGTGGCCAATTTTACATCTCAGGGTGTCTAATGTTCTATGATAGAAGACACTATTTATGATTTGGTTGGGACTCTAACTACCAACCATGTTTCTCAATTACCTTGCACAAGTCCTCTTATTGAAAGCAATTATATCACACCAGACACATATTATAATTTCATTTATTCAAGAAAAAAATCCAATATTGAATGGAATAATTCATGGCATGTAAATTATTACAATTTCCTAAAATTATGATTGAGATTAATACCATAATGTCATCATGAAATTGTTAAATAGATCCTCAATCATATAAATAATAACATCAAAATTCATGTGCATCACCTAAAAGTGGAATCAAATCAAAGGTATCTAGAAAAACACATAAAAAAGAGTTTCACATTCATTAAATTTGTCATTTTCATATACATGGGTTATCTAATCTCTTGAGGAACTCATTACCAAATTCTAATACATTATTATACCTTCTTATTGTATAAAAAACATAGACAAATTCATCTAATACCATTTTGTGATGTCCCAATCGAGAACCACTAGATGGTGCCCCAAGCCTGTGGGTCACATGGCCTCAAGTGTGCGTACACATACACTAGAGTATTCCGACTAACAGGGAGAGACTATTATAACAACCCTTCTCTTTATTAAAAAAATTGAAATTATTTTTTACATCAAATATCCACTTGATAAAACATAGGATGATCGATATGTCTAGTGTACATGGGGATGAGAAACATTACGTGACTAAATAAAACATGAGACACACATCTTTATTGAAAATTAATTCTACATGACCACACACATTCTTTAGTGCTTATCAATGGAATGGATATCCTAACAACATGAATGATAAAACGGTGAGCTATAAAGACTGGTTAGGGAGTAAACAAGGAATAACATGAAGAAAAATAAATACAATTTAGGAAATAAAAATAGCAATTGAGCATAAAAAATATGAACATAAAGGAACTATATAACATGATTATCATGAATTTAAAATAAATAAACAACATTTAACATGATATTAGCATGATCCGAGGCTCATTTTACATGGAGCATGAGTAAACCCTAATTGAACAAGAATTCGGAAGTGTAAAAGATCATTTTTCATGATATATAGAGATACTAATCCTTACCAAATTCATTGGAGTGCTATCAGGGAACACCCTTCATGATCATTTCATTTCATGCATAAGTGTGCCACATGGATCATATAAAATTGGTTCATTAAACAATATAATTTATTCCATGATAATGGAATGTAAAATACATAAATGAAAATATATAATTAATATGTAAATGTTCAGAAAGGTGAATACCCTTAATAGATAAATGGTAATGGTATTCACTACACAATGTCTTCGGCTTCGCAAATGATAGTGTAATTTCGGCCGCATAATGGCGTGACAGAAGAATTAATAAAAATGGTTGATGAGAGATAAATAGGTGTCTATTAATATATACATGAAATGGAAAGTAAGGAGACTCAAATAGAAATATGTCCCAATATATTTAATTTTATTTATATTCATAATAAAAAATAATTTCTCTAATGTAAACAAGGTGAGAGAAATCCCTTATGGAATTTTAGCATGTTAATAAGTGTACATGGGAGGAATTGATTTGATTGAAAGGGGTATATTATTATAAAAAAAATTAAGAGGGCATTATAGGGGATTTTTTAAATCCTATCCCCTCCCATTTTTAATTGAAAACACAAGGGTATAGAAAACTAATGAAACATTGACAAAAATAAGAGAGGAAGAAATACCTTACTTGGAAGTGTGATCCCAAAGTCCTGGGAGAGGCATGAGAGAGGCTTAATGAAAGATTTCAGAGCCTAGATAGGATTCTAGATAGAGGAGGGAATAGTAGGTACGTACTCCAATGGTATTGAGAGAAGAGAATTGGGATCTTGGGGGAGTTTATACAGGAAAATAGAGGGAACTCATTATTATTTAGGTTTTGGACACTAAAAGTTAAACTAATGAAAACCACAAACCAACCCTCGGTTTTTGCCCATTAATTTTTCCAAAAGGGGAGTGAAAAATAATTATTTAATAAGGAAAATGGCCTAACTTCTTTAAATAATAGTCTTGCTTTTGTGGAGGAGAGTCACACTCTCAAGGAAAACAATTTAATAGGTGAAAATATATTATATGCCTAGAGGGTCTAGTAATGATTTGTAAAATAAATAAAATGAACCTAAAATTAAATTATATTAATGGTAAAACATATATGGGAAGGAAAAACCATTTATAGTATTTTATCACATCACTATTGGGTCACTATGATAACATAAAAGACATTATATAATTAAACAGTGTTTAATTTTTACCAAAAAATTCGACTCTCTCCAAAAATTAAGAAAAAATAATAGTTGGATAATTTTTCATCCTGATTCCAAAATAAATATTCATTTTATCTAAATAATTGTATAAATATTTAAATTTTAACATTTAAAATAAATACCAATATTTATTAAAAATTTATAGATTTTGACAAATACTTCTTTCAGACATTAATAAAAATCACAATTGTATTCATAAAAATTATCTAATCATTTATATTTAATAATATGTAACTTAGTATTAATATTTTATTCAAATATTATTTTATTTAAAAATATATTAAATTGTCAAAATATATTTCTTATTTGAATATAATGTACAAATACTAGTTGTTCTTTTAAAAACAGTTTACAAACTTAATATAATAAAAAGAATGTATATTATTTGTTCTATAAAAAAAATTCAGATAATCTTAGTGCTGGGGTATTTTTTACATAACCCCTTACAACACTTGCTTATAACGAATGAGTATGTTGTGCGATGGTGACAAACTCCTAAGGTGGCATAGATAAATTCTCCCAGGTGGTAATATCTATCAACTTCCACTTCTCTTATAAGTAGATCCATTCGAGCTCAACATGTTGAATCCCGGCTTGGTCTTGGCCAAGAGTGAATCCCAGTGATGCCAAATTTGTTCCAATCTCTGACAAATGATCTTAGTATGGAGCAATTCAACTAGATGTGGATGTCCCATCCTTGTTTGAGTAAATTGGATTTGTTAAAGCCCTAAATTTATACTAATCATGTGATCTACATTAAAAGGCTATATTAGCTACGGTTATAACACATAATGGTATATTAAAATACAAAAACTGAAAACAAAAAAATTAGATATGTAATATAGAAATTTTACATAATATGACAATTCATTATATCTCTTGTAATTTTCATTAATAAATGTTTGGGTCATTACAATCTTCCCCCATTAATAAATTTTCCCCTTCAAATTTCCTTTTCCCACAATAAACAATTTTTGGGTAACTATTTTTTAACACTTACTTTGATTCCCACTTTTACGCTTCATACTTTTTTTTGCCACAACACCTTGATGAGGGGCATTGTCTTATTTCGTTTAACTTTTTCCCTATGATCTAAGATCTCCAAAATATTCCTTTTATATGAGAGTTCATTCTCCAATGGTACTAAATATGGATTAATTACATGTTATGGGGGAGGTATGTACTTATTCATGAGTGATACATGAAATACATCATATATTTAGATAGGGTTGGTGGGAGTTCTAGTCGATGGGCCACTGCTCCAATGTGATCAAGGATCTCAAAAAGGACAATATACATTGGAATAAGTTTATAATTCTTCCGAAATCTCATAACTCTCTTCCATGTTGATATGTAGAGGAATACCATTTCTTCGACATCAAAATCTAGGTCTCATCGATGATTATCATCATAGGGCTTTTGTCGACTCTGAACAACTTTAATGTGCTGCTGGATGGTCTTAACCTTCTCCACCATTTCTTCAACCATTTCTGGTGCTAGGATTTTTTGCTACCAAACTTCATCCAAACATGCTGGTGTTTTACACCTCTTCCCATAAAGGTTTTCATAAGGATTCATTTGGACACTTTCATGGAAACTGTTGTGGTAAGAGTACACAACTAGTGGAATATATTGATCCCATATTCCTTTGAAGTCCCTTGAGAAAGCTCTCGGAATTTCCTGATGTGGTTGGATAATCCGCTCATATGGGACATCAGTTTGATGATGATAAGCCATAATAAAGTTGATATCAGTATTCAGAACAAGTTGCAGACTCTTATAGAACAAATAAGTGAAAATTAGATCTCAATCGGATACAGTCGAAAGTGGTACTCCATACAGCCTTACCACTTATATGAAGTATTTCAGTGATAGTTGATCTAATGAGAAATCCTCTCAAATTGCAATGAAGTGTGAAGTATTTTTATGATGATCCATAAAAACCCAATTTTATTGGTTCCCTTGGATGTCTTTCGATGTCCTGTGACAATGTCCGTAGTGATATTTCCCATTTCCATGTTGGTATGGGTAACAGTTTTATCATCCACTTATACATCTGCATCTTAGCCTTCACTTGCTGACATACTGGGAACTTGGATATTTACACCGTGATCTCTTTCTTCATTTTATCCCACCAATAATGCTCCCATAGATCTCAATATATCTTTTTTTCCTTAGTGAATAGATATTTTCTGTAACATCCCAGTTCCAGAAGCCACCCAGAGGCACCCCGTACCCGGTTGGTCACATGGCCTCAAGAGTATTTCCCCAAACACCAGAGGCGGTCGACTAGCAGCGAGGGCCTTGGGTGTGATAGTGGGAAAACTATGCCCTCCTTTTAAGAGTACACAGTGTAAGTAAACAAATCATAAAATAATGGAAGCAGTAAATATCAAACAACAATGCACATGTAAACATCGGAAGACTAGAACAATAAATAACTGGATCACATATGTATATCTGAAATGATGCATGATACATAACTAGGAAAATAGCCAAACAAGTCACAATTCTGGAAATACAAACAGTACCAAAAAATATACAAAAGAAAAGATAAACAGCTCCTCATCCTCGCAATCCTAGGCTTGGTCACATGCTCTCATTTTCCAAAGAAATCATCTACCTGAAGTTGAAGGGCCATTACCCTTGTCTATAACTGCAAAAACATAGCCTGTTTGGGCCCAAAAGCATGGCCCAAATATGGTGTGAGACTAAATCCCAATAGGCAACCACCTGAAGATCTGTACCAAACTGTCAGTGGGCATATGACAGGTAATAGTATAATAAGTATTAAACAGTAACAGTAAATAGCAGGAAGTAATCAGTAAGCAGTAACAGGATGATATATAATAGTAATCAATCCACAGAACAACAAGCAGCAGTGAATAAAACAGCTAACCACAACTAGAACCCCTATGAGAAGTACTCACATCCAACTCCTATGGTCCTATCCAAGAAATACCAATAACCCTCTGGGCAGTGCACTCAGCCTAACCCCTCAGGATTGGTCATACGAATTTATAATACTCTCTAGGGAAGCTCGCTCAGTCAATTCACCTTATAGTCTAGGGTAGTCAGGGACTCTTTGAGGAAGATCACACAGTCTAACCCGCTTATAGCCCCAAGGTTTAGAAACTCCCTAAGGAAGCTCACTCTGTCAATTCTTCCTATAGTCTCTGGTCTATCATAGACTCTATGAGGATTCATTCTCGGTCAATTCCTCCTCTATCCTGGAATGGTTTAAGGAAATTCAATCAAGTAATGACTCTCTTAGGATGGTCACTCATTCTACCCTCCTATAGTCTATAACGTCTTAGACTCTCTGGGTAGCTCACTCAGTCTATTCCTTATAGTCTATAACACTAGGTTCTCACGGTCCCGTTCCAGTCTGTGCGTAATAATGTTATAAGGCCAAAGTATGCCTATAGAGATACATGGCTAACCATTATATAGAACAACAATAATGTCAAAAATATCATTCCATCCTACGGTCAAAAGGCATTGAAAACAGGTATAACGGCCAAAGGCTAACAAGACCCAAAGGTCGTAAACAGAACAAAGAATGGGAAATACATACAAGAACAACAAAATATCCGCATAAATGATCAAATTATCTCAACACAATCATACAAGCAAGGCAGGAAAACAACATAGTAAAAATGGTAAACATGCAATACCCCGTTCATGGGTTTTGCTGGAATTTGAAAATAAAACTCAAAGACATTGAACAGTAAAGAACTAACCACCAACCTTGATTCTATGAGATCAATATACTTGAACCACGAGGCTTTATTCTCCTTTAAATTTTGTATATCTAAAAAAATGCACAAAACGTTCCACACACAATATCTTGAGAAAGAAATAAAATCATGGAATGAAACTCAAGAAGTAGGAAAATCTCATCAATGAGGTTCCAACGCAATCAATGACTGTCGATTTGGAAAACTGACGGAGGATCGGGGTCTTGGAGGATGTTCATGGCCATACAGACGCTCCCGGTCGAAGAACCATGAGAAGAAGACAATTCTGTTGATTAGGAGAAACCCCGGTCTATTTAATTAAAAACGAAACTACAAGACATGAACTGTTGGGGTACACGGCGTGTACTTGGCCTTTCTGTACTCCGCTTTAAGAGACCTCCACATTTCCCCTACACAGTGTGTGTGTGGCCTCGACACAGCTAACACACGCCCTTACATGGCATCAATGTACACAACGTGTACTTATAAATTACACGGCGTGTACTTTGGAAATTTCTAGATTTTCCTCTTTCTTTCAAAGATGACCAGAAAAGGAAAAACATACAAGAAACGAATCCTTAGAGGTACAGAGCTACGCACAACGTCTCCCACGTCTCTCAACTCCGACATTACTCTTCAGACCCGTCTCTGGTCTTTAAACACGAGGAGGTTGAGCTTGAAGTGGATGCATCATTTGAGGAGCATCCTATCCAAACTGTCGATCGTAGTACTCAAATGATGCATCCACTTCAGACTGGCCACGGAGAACCTTCGTACTACGATCGACAGTTTGGATAGGATGCTCCTCAAATGATGCATCCACTTCAAGCTCAACCTCCTCGTGTTTAAAGACATGAGACGGGTCTGAAGAGTAATGTCGGAGTTGAGAGACGTGGGAGACGTTGTGCGTAGCTCTGTACCTCTAAGGTAACTGCAACCGATAAGAAATCGGCCCAACTCTCTCCAACAAATCAAATGGACCGACCTACCACTGTGAAAGCTTACCCTATCTCTGAATCCTCTTATGTCCCAATCTCAGTGCGACACGCAGGATAACCTGATCCCCAACCTCGAACTCCAGAGGTCGTCTCCGCTGATCAGCATAAGACATCTATGGAGACTGTGTTGTAGCCATCCTCTTCTGAAATAAACTCTATCTACATTAAAGTCTCTTGAACAAGACAAGGTCCCAGCAATGCTGCCTCTCCTTCCTCCAGCCAGCACAATGGTGATCGACATGGCCTACCGTACAAAGCCTCATATGTTTCCATCTGAATAGTCGCATGAAAACTGTTGTTATAGGAAAACTCCACAAGAGGGATATTAATATCCCAAGAACCACCATAGGATAGAATGAAGGATCAGAGCATTTCCTCATGCACCTAGATTGTACGCTCGGACTGGCCATCTATCTGGGGATGGTATGTTGTACTCAAAAGTGTCTGTGTACCCAAAGCCTTCTGAAGCCCCTTCCAGAACCAAGAAGTAAAATGTTCATCTCTGTTTGAAACAATGGAGTGTGGAAGTCCATGCAGATGTAATATCTCTCAGATGTACAACCATCCCATCTCATCAACACTGAAGCTCTCCTTGATCAGAAAGAAGTGAGAATCTTTCGTAAGCCTATTGACAACAACCCAAATAGCATCACTCCCTTGAGGTGACCTCGATAACTAGGTCATGAAGTCCATCACGACATTGTTTCACTTCCACTCGAGAATGTGTAACTACTGTAAAAGCCCTTCCAGTCGCTGATTATCCTCTTTCACCTGCTGACAAGTAGAAATATCATGACGAACCCAACAACATATCTCTTCACACCTGACCACTAGTACTGGCGGTGTTTATCACGATACCTCTTGGTGAAGCCAGGATGAAATGACCAAACTGTAGAACGAAATCCCGCATCAGCTCCTCGTGTATGTCTACTGGAACCCATATACATCCATGTAAACGCAAGATCTCATCCTCACCCACTATCCATCTAGGAATATGGTCCTCTCCTGTCACACTCTCCCGTAGGACTAGGCCTTCTGAGTCTGATAGCTGCCTCATCCATACCCGATCGTGAATTGTAGAGGTAACAACTACAGAAGAAAGAAATGTCTGCCCCTGACTATCATGCACCTCTAAATGCATCTCAGAGAACAGGTCCATAAGCTTCCACTCACTGCTGGCCTCCTGAACTTCCTGAATCTGAGTTCACCTACTCAACGCATTAGCCACTGCATTTCCCTTTTCCCGCGTATAGGCGAGCTCAAAGTTGAAAGATAGAAGATACTTGACCCACCTTCATTGTCTCAGATTCATATCTCACTGAGTGAAGATATAATTGAGACTCTTTTGGTTGGTAAACAACAAAAATTTCTCTCCCAGAAGATATTGTCTCCAACATCATAAGGAATGAACAACATCTGCCAACTCCAGGTTGTGCGTCGGGTAGTTCTTATCGTGTGTCCTCAACTATCGAGACCCATACGCAATGACTCCATCATCTTGAATAATCAAGGATCCCAGACCAATACCTAAAGCTTCACAGTAAACAGTATAACTCTTACCTAGCTCTAGCAAGACTAGTATTGATACTGACGTCAACCTCCCTTTTTGATCCTTAAAGGCTGACTCCCAGGAATCTAACCATAATAACTTCACACCTTTCGTGGTCAGACCTGTCAGCTGTGATGCAAGGTGGGAAAAGTCTTATACGAAATGCTTGTAGTATCTATACAACCCTAGAAAACTCCACACCTCAAAGAAATTCTTCATCTGCTCCCATGAAACCACAGCTCTCACTTTCTCTAGTCTACTGATACTGCTTCCTTTGAGATAACATGACCCAAAAAGTGAATCTGATCCATCCAAAAGTGGAATTTCAAGAGCATAACATATAACTATTGATCTCTCAGTGTACATAGAATGATCTCACTATGGGTAGCATGGTCATGTCTACTTCGAGGGTACATCAAGATGTCTTCCATGAAAACCACCATAAAGGGATCCATGTATGGATGGAACACTCAGTTCATTAGTGCCATAAAAGCTGCTGGTGCATTCTTGAGACTGAATGGCCTGGCTGTATACTCGTATAGACCATTCCTGCTTTTGAAGGAAGTAAGAGGTATATCTGATGGTCTAACGTGAAACTGATGATAACCGGACCTCAAATAGATCTTCAAGAACAGTCGGGCTCTTCGAAGCTTATCAAAGAGGTCATCGATCCTCGGCAAGGGATATAGATTCTTGGCCATCGACAGGTTCATCTTCCGTTTATCCACGCAAAGCCAAATGGTGGCATCTTCCTTCTGCGTAAATAGGACAGGCAAACTCTAAGGAGAAGTACTTGGTCGGATGAAACCATTTTCCTGCAACTCCTCCAACTGCTTCTTGAGCTCCTACAAATCAGGTGTATCCATTATATAAGGAGGAATGGACACCATTTTCACTCCTGAAACGAGTTCAATAGATATGTCTACCTCACGCTCTGGAGGAAAAACTGAAAATTCCCCTAGAAAGACATCTTGGAAATGATCCAGCATTGGAGGAAAGTATAACTGTGAAGTCCCATGGTCATCCAGATATAGACTAGAAATCTAGGCTGTAACTCCTCCTATCCCATGATGCTTGGGTCCAGCTCTACCCGCCTGGACATCCCACTCGCCTCTATGAAGAAAGGATCTGCCCCTGGTGATACGAAACTCACCCTACATTAATAGTAATCGACAACTACCTGGAAGGGAACTAACCAATCCATACCGAGAATGAAATCTTAGCCAGTTATCTCTAGGACATAGAGGTCCCATAAGAAATGAAATCCTTCAACCTCAAGAGGGAACACTCTGCAATGACATATGTTAGACATCCTCATTATCAACTGTGTATCAATACTTAACTTGTCGGAAGATGAAAAGATAAAAAGCCCAAGGCTCTCCACAACAACAACATTGATAAATCTATGTGAAGCACTAGTATCTAGAAGAGGTGAAGATAAAACTGAGGCTAATAATATCGTACCTCGAACTGTAGAAGGGCCGAGATCCTGCTCTGGATAGGTATTCTCCACCACAAAAGTATCGCCTGTACCACGGGCATGCACCCCTGGCAGACCACTCTCAGTTGATCCACTCTACTCTTGCTGGTAAACTGGTGACTGACCACCACATCTGTGACCTCCACCTCGGCCCGAACGGTCGGAAGAACTCCAGTTCCCAATCTAGTGAGAAACTGGAGATACATCTTCTATAAGTGGGGTCATAGAAGAACCCCTACCACCAGCTGTAGTTGAGTAGATCTGACAAAAAATGCTGAAGATGGATCATCTTGCCGCAAGATCGGCACTCCATCAGGTCTCTCTGTCACTGGGGCCTAGTATGCCTACCCCTACCACACTGGTAGCATACAACCTGGCTGCCTGAAGATAAATTCCACCTACTTGTATTTCCTCAATCAGACTCTCTGCGGTGCTTCCTGCTATCAGTAGGAGGAACACTGACTCTGGATGTCGAACCGCCCCAGCTCACTACTCCAGAATCTCTCAGATTGCGCTATGTGATTAGATCTTAGTTGACGATAGAGGATATCAAATTCAACCTGATGATATTCACCTAGGAATGTATCTCCTGCCTAAGACCGTCCTCAAAATTCCTAGAAGGGAAAAACTCATCACCTGCTGGAATCGGCGTGGAGTGTTGCGTCTTGGTAAAACGAGACGAGTACTCCATAAGAGAAAGAGTACCCTCCTTGAGACTCATAATATCTCGGGCTCGGTCGGCCCCCAAGGTCTCTAGATAAAAGTAATCGTAGAAGATGTTCTGAAACTCATACCAAGTCATACTCTGCTGTCACCCTGAATGCGAGATCACCTCCCACCACTTCTTGGTAGTGTCTCGAATCATATAAGTAGCAAGCTTTACCCTTTTATCTGGAGGTATCTCTAGGTGATTGAAGATCATCACCGTGGCCTTTATCCACGATTCTACAACCTAGGGTCCTCCATCCACTGAGAATGTTGGAGGATGCTGCTGCTGGAAAACTCGTGCCAACTCAGCCATCGACGAGGCAGGAGGCGGCGCTCCCTGAAAGGTCTGAATCATCCCCAGGAAGTCCTCCTTGAACTACGCATCGGTCCTGCAACGGGTATAATTGCTGGTGCTAAGGCTGGCACAGTAGGAGGATCTGCATGAGGACCCTGATCGGCCATATCTGATGTCTGATCACCGTCTGGCAGCTGACTTACAACCAGAGGACGCCTTGGAGGTATAGCTCTGAAAGATCAAAAGCACAACATAGATCATGATTATCAAGGACAGAGAACACAAGAGTAAAAAATGGATCATGAGAAAGAAACACTCAAGTTTTACTAAACACAACTACATGGTGTGTGTATAGAACTACACAGAGAGTTCCTTATGTACATTCACATAGTTGTTTACTTCTTCCACCTTTGGTCATGTAACACCCCAGAGTACACGACGTGTTGTCCCCACACACGACATTTAATTGGACTCCATTCCCCTACCTGAGTCTCTTTACATGGCTAAATCACATGGTCATCTTTACCCTAGACTACACGGCATGTACACTAAGGGAACTGCGTGTACTAGACAAGGTTTTAGTGACCCATGTTGTTAGTTACACGATCGGCTACACAGATGACCTTTACATGGCGTGTTCCAAACAAACATGGTGTTTACAGGAGAGATAACACTGACCTGTGTTGTTCATTGCATGGCTGGGTACCTAGAACAAAACTACAGAGTGTGATCATTCAAAACACGGCATGTACTACACGAGCTTCCCTGACCTATGTCATTAGTGACACGGACGGGTACACGGATCACTACTACACGGCGTGTAACGACCGTACATGTCGTGTTCCTGAAAACGTTTTCACCACCCCGTGTTTCTTCTTACACAGTCAGTGACACGGTTTAAAACTACACGGCGTGTAGTCAAGTACATGTCATGTATTCTGGGCTTTTCTAGGAAGTAGCTTAGATACTACACTAAATCCCAGAAAACACTGAAAAAAAAACCTAGAGGTGCCAAATTCTGATATGTGAGGGCCCATACTCCCCACAAATCAAATATTGACATCTCCTACATATCAAATACAAGAGAAAAAATCAATGATCCACCAAAATCCGATTCATGAGGGCCCATAACACCTCAAGAATCAAAATTTGGTGTTCATTTAAGCATTTTACAATACAAACCATTTCTCTATTAAATGGCTGGGATTATATCAAAGCATATCTCACAACAACATGCATAATCTACAAAACTTCTATCACAACAACATGAAATCGCTAATTCACCCTAGATTGCATGGCAAGAATGAATGACATGTGATTTATAAAAAGTGCCTATATGATGAAAGAGATGGTATACCCTCATCTCATCTGTTTGCGATAGAAATTGAACCGCAATTGCAACAACGATAACAACACCAGGCATGTGAATAACTCTAGGTGAAATCATATCAAGCTTAAAATAAAAAAAACATAAAAGAGAAATAAATGATGTAGATTGGATTTTCCCTGTACAAGGGTTAGATACTCCTAGACACAGCTTATTACCAAGTACTGAATCTGTCCTATCCCTGGATAATGGATCCAAAAATTAAATCAAGATAAATGAATTCCTCTGATACCACTTTGTAACGTCCCGGTTCTATATGCCACCCAGAGGCGCCCTGTACTCGGTTGGTCACAAGACCTCATGTGAATTTCCCCAAACGCCAGAGGCTGCCGAATAGCAGTGAGGGCCTTGGGTGTGATAGTGGGGAAACTATGCCCTCATTGGCAGAGTACACAATGGATGTAAAAAAAGAATACAATAGCGGAAGTAGTAAATATCCGACAACAATGCACAAATAAACAGTGGAAGACAAAAACAATAAACAACTGGAGAACATATGTATATATGAAATGATGCATGATACATATCAAGGAAAATATCCAAACAGGTTACAATGCTAGGAATACAATCAATACCAAAAAAAGTACAGAAGAAAACATAAACAACTCCTCTACATCGCAAGCCTATGCATGGTCCCATTATTTCTTGTTCCAAAGAAATCAAGTACCCGAAGTCGAAGGGCACTTTCCCTTGTCTATACCTACAAAAACATAGTCTATTTGGTCCCAAAACCATGACCCAAATAGGGTGTGAGACTAAATCCCAGTAGGTAACCACCCAAATATTTGTGCCTAATAGTTAGTGACCATATGGTAGGTAATAGTACAGTAAGCAGTAAACAATAACGAAAAATAGCATGCAGTATTCAGTAAGCAGTAACATGATGATATACAGAAGTAATAAATTTATATAACAACAAGCAGAAGTGAAGAAAAAAGCTATCCACAACAGGAATCCCTCTGAGAATTTCTCGCACCCAACCGCTCTGGTCCTATCCAAAAAGTACCAACAACCCCCTTTCCATTTCACTCAGCCTAACCCCTCTGGGTTGGTCATACAAAATTGTAAGACTCCTTGGGGAAGCATTCTCGGTCAATTCCACTTATAGTCTTGGTTATTCAGGGACTGTCTGAGCAAGATCACACAGTCTGACCCTCTTATAGCCCCAAGGTCTAAAAACTCTCTGAGGAACCTCACTCAGTCAATTCCTCATATAGTCTCAGGTCTATCACAGACACTCTGAGGAAGATCACTCAGTCAATTCCTCCTCTATCCTGTAATGATTTATGGAAATTCAATCAAGAAAAGACTCTCTGAGGAATCTCATTCGGTCTACCCTCCAGTAGTCTATAACGTCCAAGACTCTCTAGGAAGCTCGCTCAGTCTATTCCTTACAGTCTATAACCCCAGGTTATCATGGTCCCATTCCAGTGAGTGCATAATAATTATATAAGGACAATGTACACTAATAGAGCTACTTGGCTAACCATTCCATATAACAAAAAGCATGTCAAGAATTTCATTCCTTCCTACGGTAACAAGGCATGGAAAATAGGTATAACTGCCAAAGGCTAACAATACCCAAAGGTTGTATACAGAACAAACCATGGGAAATATATCCAAGAACAACAAAATATCCTCATACATGATACAATTACCTCTACACAAGAATATAGGAAAGGAAAGAAAATAAAAGGGGAAAAATGGTAAACACACAATGTGTCGTTCATGGGTATTGGTGGAATTTGAACATAAAACTCAAAGGCTTTGAATGGTAAAGAAGAAACCACCGACCGTGATGCTAGGAGATCAATATACTAGAACCATGAGGCTTGATTCTCCATAGAAAGTCGTAGATATATGAAAATGCACAAAATGTTCAACCCATGATATCTTGAGATAGAGGGAAAATAATGGAATGAAACTCAAGAAGAAGGAAGAACTCACCACTACGGTTCCAGAATAATTGAAGGTGGTCAATTTGGAAAACAGGGGGAGGCTTAGGGGCTCGGAGGATGTTTGCGGCCATTCGGACGCTCCCGGTCGAAGAACCTTGAGAAGAAGACAATTCAGTGGATTAGGCGCGACCCCAGTTCGTTTAATGAAAAAAAAAAGAATCTGCATGGACTGTACATCTGGGGTATATGGCGTGTACTTGGCCTTTCCGTACTCCTCTTTAATAGGCCTCCACATCACCCGTACTCACCATGTGTGGGGCCTAGACATGGCCAGTAAACGGCCCTACAGGGCATCAAAGTACACGTCGTGTACTTTGGAAATTTCCATATTTTCCTCTTTTTCTCAAAAATGACCAGAAAAGGAAAAACATACCGGAAATGAAGATCCAAGTTCTTACATTTTGATACTATGTGAATCATCCAAAAATTATTTATTTAACACTATATTTTATGGAACACATATCCTTTACCCAAATCCCACAATCCCATCTTCATTAAGATCGAACTACAAGGATTCCCCTTCTCAGATAGTTTCCAATTCCTTCTGAGTTCCCACATCATTTATTTGAGCATCCTTTAACCTTTCCTAAAGAGAAGTTTCAGTAGTCATTTGTTAATGGATTGATGATATTCATTTCTTTATGATCCCCATGTCCATCTTCAGAAAATATAAGAATATTGTATCCTTTTCATTTCTCATCAATGGTATAATCACTAGGTCCTTTCTACTTAGAGCATTCTCCACCTTATTCACTATCCCAGGGTGGTAATAGATTGAGCAGTCATAGTATTTCATCAGCTATAACCATCTTTTTTGGCACATATTCTACTCCTTCTATGTGAATATATATATGAGTCTTTTGTGATCCTTATATATTTCACACTTCTCCCCAAAGAGGACATGTTTCCAAAATATTAACATGAAGATCACTACTTCCAACTCCAGATCATATGTTGGATAGTTTTTCTCCAGAACATTCAATTTCATTGAAACATATGCAATGAAGTTGTCATTTTTCATCAGCACACAGCCCAATACCTTCTTTAAATTAACACTAAAAACCACCAAATGTTCTCCACTTGTGGGTAATGTGAGAATAAGTGTAGTGATAATCCTCATTTTAAACTCCTTGAATCTATCTTCTCATTCATCACACTAAGAAAACATGAATCACTTATGAGTTTTCTTGGTTAGAGTGTTTGAAAATCATGGTAAATTTTTCACAAATCCACGATAATATCCACCTAAACCCATGATGCTACAAATATTCATCACTGATGTTGGCCATGTCCATCCCTCAACTGCAGTTGTCTTGGATGGATCCACAGATATCCTATTTCATGTGATGATATGACCCAATAATGAGACCTCCTTCAACCAAAACTCAAACGTTTTGTACATGGCATAGAGCTTCTTCATTCGAATGGTCTCTAGTAAAGTTTATATATTCCCCTCATGTTCCTCCTTTGTTTTGGAGTATATTATAATATCATCTATAAATAATACCAAAAACATGTCAAGGAAATCTCTAAATACAATATACATCACATACATGAATATTTCTAGATAATTAGTGAGTTAGAAAGGAATTACTATGAATTCACAGTGGTTGAATATTGTACGAAAAGAAGCTTTAATGATATCCTGATTATTCAACCTTACATGGTAATATCCTGATAAAAAATCCATATTGGAGACGTATTGTGATCCACATAGCTGATTGAACATGTCAAAAATTCGGGGCAGAGGATACTTCTTCTTTACCGTGATCTTTTTGAGCTCACGATAATCAATGAAAATGTATATTGACACATCCTTCTTCTTGACAATGAGGACTAGTTCACCATATGGTGATTTACTTTGGCGTATAAACCCTTTATCTAAATCCCCCTATAGTTATTTCATTATCTTATCAAGATCCAGAAAAACCATTTTATATGGAGTTTGGGATATTGGCAATTCCCCAAGTATAAGATCAATTGAGAATTCAACATCTCCTCAAGGAAGAAGACCAGAAAATTTCTCAGGAAACACTTCATCAAATTCCCTCACAATAAGAATGTATTCAAGGATTGTTTCTTCCTTATTCTCTATAATCCGATAAGGATATACATTCATATAGGGAATTAAAATCCATTCCATAGATGATGGTGCAAAAGAGGATTCATCCCCCTCCTTGCACTTGTACATATTCGAGGGTTGATTCTCCCTATGGAGAGTTATTTATCTATCATGGAAATTTATGTTGGCTATATATATGGAAAGCCAATCCATTCCACGAATTACGTCAATTTCCACCAAAGAGAGTATGATGAGGTTCTACAGGAATTTAAATCCACAAATTATTATTGGGGAGGAGAATTATTCATGGGATGCAATGATTTTCAAATTTTTTGTACTCATCGACATCATTACATCCATGATTTGTTTGGGATATGAGATTGTTATACTAAGCATTCGAGATATAAAAGAATGAATAGAACTAGAATAAAAAAGTACGTTCACTATTCTTGAATGAATAACTAATATACTGGTCACCTCTTTTTTGTTGTTGTTCACTTCGGTAGTAGTGATTTTAATAGATCTCTCATGCCGCCATTATGGTTTTTGGTTTCATCTGAAAACACTTAGCTTAGGGAACATGTTTGCAAAGTTCCCTAGTGATTTGAATTTGAATAATGATCAATGCATTGAGGTTCGAACGGAGTGTTCTTCTCCGATGTCATATACAATGTTTTTTATTATTAGTAGTTAATGACCAAGTGCCCTTCTCTTCCAGACATAAATCATTTCATCTTACCCTTCATGAAATTTCCTACATACTTCTTTTCAAACCATTGGAATGCGGGGTGCTGGATTTTTTTAGCACTATTGGATTTATACATCAATCCACCAGAATTAATTTCCATATTATGATTCCTATCCCCATGATACCCCTGAGATTCTCTGGTCACCATTTCGACTTTGAGGGAACATTAGACAATTTCCTCAAAACTATCAAAGTTATGGATTGCTAGGTCTTTCCGTAGGCTAGGTTTTAGCCCACCAAAGAAGCAATCAACCACAAATTTGGTGGTGGAGACAATGCCAAACGTATATCATGTAGGAGTTGTGAAGTTTACCTCGTACTCTCTAACGAATTCTTTATCTTTTTTTCTTGAGGTCAAGGAATCCCTTTCTATTTTAAGTTAGTGGGTTTGATGAAAATATTTGACAAATTTTTTTCTTTTTAAATACTTCCATCCAAATGCCTCGATCTCCTCCTCATTCTTCATACTTTTTATCAATTTCCACCATTGATCATCTTCACCCTCCATATGATAATTACCCATAAGTACCATCTCTTTTTCAAAAAATTGAAATATAGAGAAGATCTTTTCAATGTATTTGATCAATTGTTCGGCAATTGAGGTAGCAGATGAACCATTAAAAGTAAGAGCCATTGTATCATGAAACTCTCTGTTGAGACGTTTTATTTATTGGGGAGGGGTTTAAATTTTTTTTTATCCATGTTTCTATTAAAAACATGAGTAAACTGAGAGAGTATCATGACAATGTTTGTAATTCCCTCTCCCATCAAGTTGGGAATCTCATTAGAATAGTCGTCATATTGATCTTCACATTGGTTTTTATCATGAGTCCCCCAATTATCGGCCATTAGATGGAATAAAATGATAGTTAGGGGTAACACATAACGGGTAATCCAATAACAAAGAGGGATAACTTATAAATTACATGTATTTCATTAATATACGAATGTATAGGATTCAATCTATTTTATCCATGATCTAATTCCCTACATATATTGTTTGGGGAATTTTTTTATTCCTGTAATAATGGTTCTTACTATGTATATGATGCACCAATGCATATACTATGTGAGTTACATAACTAAGAGTGCAGCAAGTCCTATTATCATGAACCAGTTCCCATTTGATTCTCAGTAAAAATGGTGTTTTCAGGTTTTACAATTAGATACATCTATGCGAGAGCCACCAGTACCTACTCGTATCCAGACATGTATTTATTTTCCTGATAATCCATTTAATAAAAACTCACCAAATTTTTATAATGTTTTTATTATACATAGTCTTACCCCTAAGTCTTTCATTAATTTTTTCTAATTCTAATCCAATAAATAACTAAAACTATCCTCTAATACCTACTATAACAACTATTCTCTTTATTACACACAGATACATGATTTATTACATAAACTCTTAACTTGATAAAACATAGAATATTGAGAGGTCTAGTGTCATTGGAGATTATGAACATTACATGAAAACTTAAAACCTAGTACACACATCTTTATTGAAAACTACTTTTACAGGACCACACACATTCCTTGATGATTAGAATTTCTTGGGATAACATGTGCTCATGCATAAGAAAAGGGTGATCTATAAAGCCCTGTAAGGGGGTAAAAAGGCATTACATGGAAAATACAATACATTTTAGGAAATATTAATATCAATGGATCATATAAGAAACATGAACTTAAAGGCATGATATTGAATGATTGTCGGAAATTGGAAATGTGGAAACGATATTTAAAATGATATTAGCACGATCCAAGGCTCACTAAACATGGAGAATGATTAAACAATCATTGAAATTTAATTATCATGAGTAAACCATCATATCACTTGACGTATCATGATACTAATCTTTTCCCAATGCATTGAATCACTATTAGGGCACACCCTTCTTAATCATTTCATTTCATGCATAAGTGTGCCACGTGGATCATATAACATTGAATCCGTCAACACCATCATTTATTCCATGATAATGGAATGTGGAATACATACATGAAACTATATAATCAATAAGTAAATGTTCATATATGTGAATACATTTGATAGGTAAATGTGCATGGTATTAACTACCCAATGACACTAGCATGGAAAATCATGGTGTGATTTCGGTAGCGTAACAGTGTGACAAAAGATTTCATATAAAACGTTTATGAGATAGAAAGGGGTGTATAATTATCTGTACATGAAAAGAAAAGTAATTTGGGTCATATAGAAACATGTCCCATCATATTTATTGGAATTTAGATTCGTAATAGAAAATAATTTCTTGAATGTAAATAAGGAGAGAGAAATCTTTTACGTAATTTCTACACTGTAACGGGTGTACATGGGAGGCATTGATGAGAGAGAAAGAAGTATATGATCATTAAAACATTTGGAGGGAATTATGGGAGATGTAAAAAATTATTCCCCAACATTGTTAACAGAAAATAGAAGTGTATAAACACTTAACGAAACAATGAAAAAATGAGAGAGGAAGAAATCCCTTACATGGAACTGTGATACCAATTGATTGGGAGAGGCTTGGGAGAGGCTTATTAGGAGCTTGGGGTGCCTTGGGAGGTTACTAGAGATATTAGGGATGAGTAGGGACGTGATGAAAGTGTTTTTATTGAAGAGAAGTGGGAGAATGGGTGGGTTTATATAGGAAAGATATGGAATTCGTTATTAATTTGTTTTTCGACACCACACATTAAACTAATCACAACCACAAACCAACCCATGGGTTTTTTCCATGGTTTTTGAAAAAGGGGAGTGGAAAACATTATTTTGAATGGCCAATGGAATAAAATATAAACATACTAGGCTTTCTTATTTGGAGGTGTGTTGCACTCTCAAGGAAAACATTTTAAAATGTTAAAATATTTTATATGCCTTGGAGGGTCCACTAAAGCTTTGTAAAATAAATCAAAAAATCAAAAAATTATTTTATATTAATGGAAAAAAATTTATTGGCCGAAAACCCATTTATATAATTTTAGTAACTCACTATTGGGCCATTATGATGCCATAAAACTCATTATATATTTAAACGGTATTTAATTTTTACCCAAAAATTTGATTCTCTTGGAAAATAATTAAAAATTCACTATTGTATAATTTTGATTACCTGATTCCAAAAATAAAATTAATTTTATAAAAATAATTTTCTAGATATGTGAATTTTTACATTTAAAATAAAAACTAAAATTTATGGATAATTCATGTATTTGTTTAAAAAGGTCTTTCAAACCTTAATAAAAATCACAATTGTATTCATATAAATTATATGATCATTTATATTTAATAAAATTTTGTTTAATAATTATATTTTATTAAGAAATTATATAATTAATAATTCCATTTATTTATCGAAATATATTTTATAACTGAATACTAATTAAAAATAAAATTTTTTCTTTAAAAATAATTTACAAAGTAAAAATAAAAAATGAATGTATATTATTTTTTCTGTACAAAAATAACACACATAATCATAGTGCAAGGTTCTTATTTCATAACCCCTTATAACACCGATATATGACATAATGTTAAGGTGTATGATGGTGAGAGACTCTTGGGGTGGTTCAGATAACATCTCCCGAGTGGTAATCTCTATCAACTTCCACTTCTCCCGTAGGCGGTACCGTTCGAGATTTACATGTTGAAGCTCAGATTGGTATTGGTCAAGTTCAAAGCCTAGTCATGCAACCTCATTTTCGAGCCCTAAAAAATAGGGTTCATATGGAGAAATTGTACTAGATGAAGCCATCACTTCCTTTGTCTGAGTAAATTGGATTTTTTAAAGCCATATTTTTATAGTAATCATGTGATCACAGTTCAACAACTATATTAATAATGGTAACAATTAATAACGGTATTTTTAAATAAAAAAACATAAAACCAAAGAAGGGAATATATAATATAACCATTTAACATAATAATACATTTAATTATAATAGGGGAATTTTCATTAATAAAAGTTTGGGTCATTACAACTATTGTGTGTTTATGGGAGTAATATGAAATTGTTTCAATGTGTAGAATATTGGTAGTAAATGTATTTGTCAATAGAGGAAGCATGTTATGAATCAAATAGAAGATAAACATCCAGAATAATGTAATATTTTTTTTTCAAAATCAATCACATGCATTGACAACTTATGTATCTACAAAGATGGAAAAAAAGTATACAAATATCTCATACGATAAATGTTAAAAAATACCAAAAAATGAAAAAGGACTATCCCATCTGTCATCAAATTCATATACACATGTTGTCATCTCCCTCCCCTAAATCAAGAATCATATATTGAGAATTTTCCATAGTCCCTACCTACATCAATTTATTCTCTTTGTGTACCCAACTTCAGATTGAATAGGGTGTGAGATAACACTCACTATGACAACACCAATGGTGTTTATAACAAATCCAGTCTATGTGCAATAAGCCAAGGCAATGTAAATATATAAAATAGTTAAAAAAGTAATGCATTTTACGTCCCCATGGAATATTTGATACATTCCATCCAATAAATGGTCCATGAAAATAATAGTCAAGATCCCATAGAAAAGGTAATAAATAAAGAGGAAATAAAAAGTAATATTAAAAATTATATAGACTATTAGCTAAAACACATACTAGGGATATCTGTAAGCATGGAAAAATATCTACCATGTCCAGACCATAAAAATAACTATAAAAAATCCATCACAACCATGCCATAAAATCTACTATATAACATTCATATTAACACACTTTATAATCTATGTCATCCACAATATCTATTCTATATAATCCAAATTTATTGACAATGAAGGATCAAATCATTGTTATAATACACTAAGGAAACAATGTAGTTTTTTAGGAGTATTGGATGGAAACTATAAAATGTCTTAATTGGACTCCATAGATCATTTAAACATACCATATCCAATGTGAATCTATGAATGTTGAATCAAAGGGGTATTAATGACAAAGAAATACTACTGTATTAGGTTCCAAGGAGTAAATAGGTCCAACGAATCCATTACCACAATCAATACCCATTATGTTTAAATTTTTATTTCTTCCAATGGAATTATGAATCATAGTATTCAAGCCAAGGGATCCACTTCCTTTATCATATCAATATCTCATTTATTTCATTATTTGACAATTATATACATTCCAGGAGTTCATAAACCAATTCCAAAAATACCGTATAAATTCATTTAATAAAGTGTAAAAAACAAGTAATTACCTGAAAATAAAGCATAAATACTATTCTATAATCTCAATTCAATTATCATTTATGTCAAAAAGACTATCTAGAAAGGTGAGATCACATGAAGCCAATGAGGTTGTCTAATAGATGCATACAGAGGGTAACACATCATGGGTGTAGTAAGTTGAGGCTAAGTGACATCCAAGTATAAAATTTCACTCAAGGGTAAACCTAAAAGGATCCTAGTCATTCAATACTATTATGACAATAATTTTTGTGGAAATCCAAAAATGTCAAGCACATAGAACCATATAAACTAGAAATATGATTAACTATACTTGCAGGAAAATTTATAGACCACCTACCATAGATTTGTAGTAATCCACGCATCAAATACTTATAAAATATTTTGTCCAAATTGAGAAAAAATGAACAATGGATGGAAATAATGGAAATACGGAAGGTTATTTTTTACGTAAATAATTATTTTTATAGGAATTCAAACTAAAACAGGACAAGAGAACTGAATAACAATCTGGTGTGCATCAAACATGACTTTAAACACTTGAATCAGAGTCCAGATCGATAAATGGGATCCAAGAAGACAATTTGGATTCCATGTGAGCTCCCTAGTGTGAGTTCCACCCTCCTGATATAAAAACAGAAGAGGCGATTCAGTTATAAAAAAATTATTGTAAAATTTTTAAATTCCATTCAAAATCATGGGTCTCATTGTATGGATTCAAGATTGGCCAAACTATTTTCCAACCATCCATACCTCATTATATCAAAGGGGACATTGAATTTTTTCATGCAAAGAGCATTACTAAATGTGTGAAAACTATGATGTACACCGATGCTAAAAAATGTAGATCCCCTATACTGGTGTGCGGCATGGGGATCACTATTTACATAAACTTTGTGGCCTCCTATCAAACTTTATACATCCCCCACATTGTTTCTACTATCCATGCAACCTTTATATTTTTTAATTAAAAGATTGGGCTATAGGAATTGAATATGACCTAAACACCCCTCATACACCCAATATCTAAAAAGGATATCCCAGTAGTCCATAAGAAATAATTTTATATAAACAAGATATTTTCATCACAGGATAAATATATATTGTAGTACTAAAACCATATATTCCTTGATTACACAGTGGTCATGGTATAGTCTAGGGAAACCAGTTTAAAAAATTTCCTTTTAAATGTGGTTCCAATGGTTTTCAGAAAATAAAAAGATAGATATTGGAATTTATAATTAGAAATTATGGTATCCAAACATGAATAGGAAAAATACTATCCAAAAACACCTACCCCATTTATATACATAACAATAGAAATATGTGAGAATTAAATAATCATTATAGAGATGAGGTATTAAGTGGTATGGAATGATGAAAAATAAAACATAATGAAAAGAGGGTAGATGGATTAATGGATGAAAATACAATATGCATCAGAAGAGTGAAGCATATGTGTTATTTAATGTCACCTATTTTTCTTCTTCTGTGTGTTTTATCTTCATTACATTGATTTATTTCTTGGTTATCCACATTTTTATATCATAAGATATGAATTTATTATTTAAATGATTATTTTTTAAACCTAATATGCCCATTCTCACTATTTTTGTTGGGTTAGACCCCATAAAGATTACTAATGATCTTTATTCAAAGTGAAGGTCCATCATAAAGTGGTAATATCAATCATTTATTATCTGTTTTATAAATATTATATAATTTATTTATGCTAAAAAATATGAAAAATTACATTATTTATCATGTAAATAATTAATCATTTAAATCATAATTGTGATGTTTTATGATAAGAAAGATTACGCATTAAATGTACGTATCAAATCCCCCCACACATGAATTCACAAATTTCCTTAATGTTGGATTGTAAAAATAATACAAATTATGCTCACCCTACCATTATTTAAATACAATATCAATAATAGTAGTTTATTAAATTAGAAATATAAAAATTCAATAATCAAACAAAAAACCCAACAATAAATCACATTTCAACGAAACCAAAAAAACCTTTGTATTACTAATCATATTTTGAAACAACCACATATTTTCATTCATTAATTTTTATTTTCTAATTAATTATTAATATTCAATACATTTTAATTTATCTCTCACTGAATTTTTACCGTCACCATCATGGAAAAATTCAATGAGAAATTCTTCAGATACATTAGTAACATGTCACTTTTCATAGGCCTCCAAGGTATATAGCCTCTCCACTATATCAATATAATGATTTAAATTAACCTTGTATAATTTCATTAAAGCTCAAGTGTCTCTAGGTCATTAGGTTAGGTGTGTCATGATGTAATTATAACGATAAAAAAGGTTGTTTTCCTCTAAATAATAATTCAGTATATCAAAGGGTAATTTCATTGGAAATCTCCCTTTAAAGATTTCATTTACCTCTTCCTTGACCAATAAATCTCAAAGTCAAATCCTAATACAATTACTAATAATGAATGAATCACTATAACATTATTTTTTTCTATTATTTCATCATATTTTTACATGGTTATGTTTGGGAGAAATATTACATACACATCCTAACAACATAAGGACAAAGTCATCAGTCTATAAATAGTTATTTATGATCCTCCCAAGACACAACAAAATTTTTTTGTATGTGTGGTTACAACAATATATAGTTAGTGATAACATGGTCGTCCACAAATCATAATGAAAATCCACCAGTATAATCTCATAAATGTAGTAGATCCCCATCAACCTTGAATATCACGTCCCCAATGCTTATTCTATTAAATAACAAGAACTAAACTACATGATGTGTATGAATAGATATAATAGGATTTCAATTTTGATCATTTCCTAAAAATTTAATTTATTGATTATATTTGATTAATAAGGGTAAATGAAATTTGTTTCCATGGAAAAAGTGTTAAAAACTATACCTAAATCATATTATAACTGATTCTGTTTTATCAAATCTTTAACAAGATTCTATGAAATTTTTATAAGTGAACATGTATGATTCCCCAAAGAAATATATTGAAGAAATAAATGGTATTTTTTAGAAAATTTCCAAAGAATGAGGAAAATGGTGGGGAAAAATACTCGAGGAAATTCATTAAATATTATAATAAATAACTGATAATATATTAAATTCAATGTAGGCTAAATCATAAAAAAATTATTTTTACAAAAATCAACCAGTCCTTCAAAATAATGATATTATGAATTACAAAACACATTTAAATTTTTTTCCAATTTTTATGATTAAAATTAATGAAAATATATTTAAAAACATATCATTGTAATAATTGAATTATGTTTATGTCCCCATGTTAAGTTTATTAGAAACACTAAATTGTGGGACATCTAATTGGAAGTTCAAATTTATAAAAAGAATTATATGTGGTGAATATAGTATACATTTAAAAAATGTAATCACATACAACCCATTCATTAATGTATGTATTTTTGGTAATCCAGGTTCTTTATGTCCATATTTATTCATACATTCTAGTGTCTTTATGTTATTGAAAAATGAAAAAAGTAAATGGAAAGTATTTTCCATTATAAGTGAAATTTCAATTATATAGAGAAGACTTCATGTATCTAAAAACAAAATTTGAAAATTCATAAAATATTGGATGCCTCCCCATATTTTTTTGGATTATCATTGTTGGGATGACCTTACGTCGCCTAGTATAAACTGATTTGAGACATGAATACAAATATTTTACATGGTTGGGGTCTGTAAATTTTCTAATCTCTGGCCAATCTATATAGTTCAAACCCTTTCATTACTTTGAAAATTGTATAACTATTTCCACAGGAATCTCTTTCTAAATTTCCATTTGACCAATCCACCAGTTCTTTTATTCGAAAATTAGTATATGGAAGTTATTTTACTGACCGTAAATGCCTCCATTTATTAAACATGGTGGAATCATCCAATATTATAGCATTAGTTGTCAAATACCTCAGCTTACCTTTCCCCTTTTTTGTACACTTATATTTATTATTTTATTTTATAACAACAACTACCTAATTCACTTCTTCAATTTCACTAATATCATCACATTCATGAAATTTATTTCTTCTAGAATCTCATAATTATATTTTTACTATAATTTTCCCTCACTCAATGAATGTCTAATATTACTTTTTTCTACCAACTCTATGATAGAGTTATCCAATTTTTATGTTATTCAATGCCCACTTAATGGCCTAATATGTATTTTTGTAAAAGGAGGATAGTTCACCCCTTTTCCATATCCAAAACTATGAAATCCAAGGGGATATTGAATTTGTCAAAATTTATCAAAACATCTTAAACTAATCCTTATTGAAGTTTCAATATTGAATATACTAACTAATGTGAAACTCTTCTTGGTCTATGTCCTTATAATTAAATAATTCAGAAGCCGGTCAATGATATTATGTTAATGATTTATTCAAAATAACATAATGATATTTAAAAGTCATTATTTCCAATAATGATTAGGTTATAATAAATTAACATGTCCTCCTAGTTTTTTGGTAGATCCTTTAAAATAACTACGAAGCACTCTCATGTGAGAGATATGGTTTCAATTTCCTACAACATTCTATTACTGGTTACCTGGTCCTTTATCGGTATTCTGATGAGACCATATACAAAATGGATATTAATATGTAATTTTTTTATAATTCAATATAATTTTGTCATTATGTTCATTGACATTCGATTGTCTCAGTCACACTAGGAACGATATCCTCAACTTATACAATGGTGGTTCTTCTTCATCAGGATTTTACATAAATTATTGTTCATTATTATTTTATATCAATTAAAATTATTTAATATATTATTATAATAATTATTTTCAATTTATTCATTTGGAATAGTCTTCTATAGTGTTTCCACTTCCCTTAAAGATGTATTTTATATTATCCCAAGGGATTACTTGATTCATCCAAGATGTAATCATCTCATTTTATTTATGAATTTCTCAAAAAAATCCCTAAAAAGATTTTTTTGGTTCTTGAGTGCATCATTATGAACATTTTAACTATCATTCATCTATTTCATTACCCCTCGATGATCAGTTGAGTTGCCCATGTTCTCGTTAATGGTATCTCCAACTGTAGTCATGAACGTATGTAGTGTATCCTCTAGCTTGTGGACTTGGATCTACAATGATGGTCCCTATTGAGATTTATTTCTTGGTTTCATCTATTGAAATCCTTTCACATTTTTATTGTACCCACCAAAAATAAATATTATTTTTAAAGATATAATAATAATATCTTACTCATTTAATGACCATAGTTATGGGGTAGTTTCTATCCCTTTATCATATATATTTTCATGTTATGTGATTCCAGTTATTCCAACTTCCACTGATTCTTATCGATCATGTGATCACCTCTTGTTCGTCTCATCAGTATTCCATTTATATTTTTTGGTTTACATTTTTTTCAAGTATTTTATAGCTCTTCTAAGTTGACATGCTCATCAATGATCCTTCGGCTGCATCAACAAAAAGTGATATATTTCCTATGAATGTCAATTACAAAATGTTTTTATTAAAATCAATAATATAATATCATGGTACGGGAATGTCCTAATTAACTAAAAGAATCATTAATGGGATGTATAAATTTATTCATCCTCAAATAGATTTATGGATAGAATTATTACAATGATTTACACTGATTTAGATGGTGGGAAAACGAAAGTTAGAAAATGATTTTCCAACATGTCGCATGTAGTGATGGAATGAACTAGTAATATCTAGATCTATTTTAATGCTCGATATCAAAATGATAAATCGGATATTCAATGATTTACCACATACAATGATAAATTCTAAAAATTGAAATCGTTGTAGAGATAATGGATACCGCATATATTTTGGTTTGGGTCTTGTGATGATGTTCAAATAATTGTTCACATTTGAGATCATCATGATTATTTTGGATTTGATCATGAATTGATTTAGTACAACATGTGGAAATAGGATGCTCAGTATTTTTAAAATGTTCCCTAGACGCCTATAATATCCAATAGTTCACAAACATAGGTAATTAAAAAGAATATAAGAAACTTGGTTTAATATTGCACACAATATAGTCGCTTCTGACTTGTGTTTCATCAAACTATTTTCCGGATTAGGGTTAATATCATGGATCTATTTACCCTTTCCCTCTTATTGTAATCATATATAGATGATTTAAATATGAAAATTTCTATGTGAAAATACCTATCATAAAAGCGATACTGAATAAAAAAGAAAACCTAAAAACTACTAAAAAATCACCCTTTACAATGACATTATATATTTCAAAACCTAGGGTTTATCATTAATTCTCCCACATAGCTAACCATATTTAACCATTTATAAAGCTAAAAAAATTAATCTAATTATTTAACATATAGATATTAACTATTCAAGGAAGAAAGGAAATTATAATGAAATTATATATTTTATGTTTTTTAAATAAGAAAAATAATGTGATTTGAGGAACATATAAAGAGGAAACATATATTGATATTTTTTAGAATGTGGATGAAAATAAAGATAAGTAGGTGTGGGTTTTGTAAATAAATTGGGAATGTCTTTATGTGGTTTTAGAGAATTTAGGATTAAGGTGCATCTATATTTAGAATTAAATATTATTAATTCATAATTTTATTTGAATTTTGGATGAGAGATATAGTATGGTTAGGGTATCGCAAAATTAATATAGAAATGCACTATTTCCCTGGGTTTTGTAATTTATGGTTTTGTTGTATTAATTTTATCATAAATATACATTTAAATAAAATTACCTATTATAACCCAATGACCAATATATATTTAATGGAAGCTAGATGTATAATTAGTATCATTTGTCTCTAGAATGATAACCCAGTTATCATTGGAAAATAAAAATAAAGATGTGCAATTTTTTTTAAAAAATTACCACAACATAATATTTATTTGAAAAATAAAATCAATAATCACCTGTCATTTTTCCACATTACCCTAAAATAAGGTGAAAATTATCCCCGCATTCCAGTAATGTGGTTTTAAGAGGTATAGGAGAAAAAAAGAACAATTAAACGTGGACAAAAATACTAGAGGAGGAACCTGTACAACACAACAACTCAATCTTGTAATTGTTCTATGAATCGATCCTTGGATTCAATATCTTGGTTCTATATTAATATATCTCCTATGGTGCTTGATTTTTATTATATTCAATGATAAATTAATCAAAAATGATTATTGGGACATTAGTGGTGGTCTTAGTTCGTTCCATGTCATAAAAGTGGTGTTCAGTTGAATTCCACATCAAATCTTTCTATTCCAATCTCCATCATAGAATTTTACCAAATGAATAGTGATTTTCCGCCATAGTTTATCATGGTTTTTCTTTCCATATGTGAGTTTATGATTTAAAATTAAATCTTAAAGTGTTTTTTTCACCATACTGAAGTGCATATGGGTCACGTTGTGACACATGTGCTTCTTCTCTCAGGTACTTTTTATCTTTATGTCTTTGTTTTACACCTCGGGTCCTGACCTTTTTACATCGTAAGAAGTATATTTATGATTTACATGATAATTTTCTTGCACTGTATCCTCTAGTACACTTTATATATTATTTTATAGAATTTAGGTGCTTTTTATAGTCACTGGTCATCTGGGAAAGCCATCTTTAAGTGGAAATATATATCATTATTATCCTTTTATACATTTTCAATAAAATAAATAATACTAAAAATATGAAAACTTCCATTAAATATATTGAAATGAATTATTATTTTAAATCAAAAAAGTGATTTATTTTAATAATAAATGTTATGAATTATATGTTAATATAAGAAATATATACATTAAAACGGATAAAAAACTTCTTTGTAGTAAAACACCATATTCACAAAGAGAATTGTAAAATAAATTATAATAATATTAGTTTTAGAGAACCCAGTAATGAAAGAACTGTCTTAAATATACAATTTTATTCCCAATGAAGAGAATTTTATTTACCAAAAAATCTACTTGGGAAACTTGTATATCCATGTCCACATGAATAATGTAACATTATGTACATTTTAATTTCATGATAAACAATGATTGTGATAAAAAAAATATTACATTGGTATTGAATACCCCATAATAGAAAACATGGGTCATAAAATGTATCATACCTCAAAGAATCATATTTGAGAATAAAAAAAATCATGTCTCTTGAGTTACTCTGTAATTAAATACCAAAAAAAGGATATATTGTAATTTGAAATAAAATAAAATAATTACAATATAATTTATGATGTCTCATATAAAATAGGTAGTGTATAAACCAATAAATAAAATTAGGTTTATAATACCAAATATGTCTCCAATAGAGTATCTTGGGATGAAATCCCTTACATGTTTTATTATATTTCATTAATGTAATTTATAATCCTAAATAAAAAACATATCTATCTAAATTACTCAATTAAAATTCCCCCCCATATCCATTTTCATTTATACACATCTAAATGTTTCATTCATAACTGGAATTCTACTAATTCTCAACATCGAGTGTTCACATTGTGAAAAGTTTGTACTTATTTCATAATAGTTTTTTCGATAGTAATTATTCATTCATATTTAATATATAGTATAAAATCAATGATATTATTAGATTTTATTTATAATTATTTATTATTTTTCATACTCCTTTCATGAGTTTTTTACACATTATCCTTGAATATGGAATCGATAACAAACATGTTTTGGTGATTCATGAGATTAATGTGTCTTTTCATATTTGATGAATTAAATATTGATATAATGATTATTGAAACAAATAAAATATTATTTAAATTTTAATATCATATTATAAGAGTAAATAATTCCACATATACATCCATGACTAAAATTTATCGTATTGCTCTAGTGGGTTTTAAATAGACTAAAAAATGAACCAACAATGATAAATGGATGATATGGATGTGGTTTAATATAAAAATCACTATAAAAAATTAATAATGATCTTCTTTAGTGTTTATTATTGTGATATATCATAATAATAATGATTGAGTAATAAAATATAATTCATATTAACTTATTACTATGAAATAAGATATCATTCTCTTCATATTTTTTCTTCTCTAAAAAATTGAATTAATAATAAATGTATATCGATAATATAGTTAATATGTTATTAATGTTTACCATCTACAAAATTAATGATATTCTATGCATGAAATATTTTATTCAACTCATCCTTTCATTTAAACTTTTATTATGTAGAAGAAAAATGAATCATGTTTCATCATGGAGGAGGTAGTTCAAAAACACATGCATGACGATTCGTTTTCTTAATGGATGGGGTATATGAAAAAAATGGATTTAAATTTAATATAATAACAATATAGTACATATAAGATACAAATATCAATATACTATTGTTTATTGAATAAAATTTAGGGAATATAATTACAATGTATAACTAAGTAGTTGATGATAATCATGTCTATGAATTGAATTTTCCTTCTATATATCCTTATAAATGAAAGATTTATTCTATCAAATGGTTAATAAGATGATTGTAAACATCTGATATGGTTCTAGTAAGATAAATTTTGATGATTTTCAGGGAGAAAGTCAAAGGTAAAGGGTGTCTTGAAGTGGTAACAATGTTACTATTTTATAAGTGAATGGAAGTTTATTTTTGGAAGTAACCCTTATATTTTCAATAATATAAGGGAAATATAAGTTTTTCCAAGTGAAAAATAAAGAAAATAAGATAAGAAAAAAAATTTGGGTTAGAACTCACCTCAACGACTCTTTTTTAGATAACTTTAAGTGTTTCATGGTTTTGTGTTTTATTATTTTTCAAATTACCTAAACAAACTATAATAATTGGTAATTAAATTTTATGTAATAGTAAATAATTCTAAATATAATAAAAAAGACGTACATGTTTTTCCAAATTTTTATAATCCAATTAAAAATTAGAAAATAAATATTTTGAATAAATTTTTTAATGGTGTCTAATATTAATGTAAATATATATATACATAATTATGTAAAAATTATTCTGGGAGAAATAACTTTTTTTTATATTAACTTATATGTATGGTGAAATTATCATGGATATTGATTTTAATATAATTTATTTAATTATTATTAAATAAATAATGTAAATGAATCTTTCAAGGCAATCCATAACCGAATATCACTTGAAAAATATATGATTCAATAAAATGGATGAAAATAATTTATATATTAAAGAAACTACATTTTTATTTCTAAAAATTCATCTCTTTGGTTTTATATTAACAAATGTTATTTTAAAATGAATATGTTTATTCCTAAAATTTATATTTTACAACTTATGCTATTTTATAAATTTCAAGATCATTCATTTGTAATGTCAATGTCATTCAAGTGATATGTTTTGAGAAAACAAAATATTAATTATAAAAAACGAATTATATAAAAAATGACATATTAATTCTATGTCAATTTTGATTAAATTAATTAATAAACTATGTAATTATTTATTAATTTCAAATTAAAGTTTTACAAATTCATTTTTTGAAGAAAATAAATAACCTATACTGAAAAAATATTTTTATTTGAAAATGATACTTTCAAATTTTAGATTTTAATTTACATATTTCAAATTCATTAAAATCTAATTTGTTTTTAAAAAGTAATTAATATAAAAAATAATTTATAATTAATAATATTTTCTCGAGAAATGAAAATATTTATCGAAAAATGAATTTTTTTTAGAGAAAAACCTTCTAATAAAAAATAAACTTATTAATCATTTTACGTAATGGTACTAAATTTTATTCATTTAATGTAGCCTTTATTTTCATTTTATATACTTATTTTATAATGTGGTTATTTTTATTCAGTCAATCTAATTCAATAACTATATTTTAATGGACATGTGTAAACATTTATATTTTGTGTAAATAAATTGTGATCTCATTTATGTTAGGTGTTGCTAGTATTGAAATATATTAGATAGATTGAGTTATTCAAAAAACATATATAACATTTTACCCATTTTATTTTTCTTGAGAAACAGAAATGACATTACATGTTATTAAGATCCATCACCAAGATGGAAAAGGATGGTAATAAATGCCATGTGATTCATTAACAAGTGGATGATTATATTTCCATTGAACGTAATAAAACTAAAACCAACAAAAACATAATGAAAAACGATATATGAGGCATGGTAAAAATTTAATCCGACGAAACCTAATCACATATAAATAAAAACTAAACTATAACATAGTACCACAGTTGTAGACTATAAAAATTAATGTACATTTAAGTAAAAAAACAAAAAATCCAATGGAATCAGAGGAAAAAAGAAAAATACCCCAACATGCTCCACACTCTAGCTCCAAAAAACAACCATGCTGTAATTATTCACCAAAAAATAAGTGTGATAATTTTTCTTTTTCCATGCCTTGATGAAAAATATCTTCATATCGCCAATGTTCTATATTAAGGGTGAGTAGTTAAACTTGGTAAGTCTTACACAAAAGAAATTCCTTCCTCATTCCACTATGATAGATCCTTTCACAACATTTATATAAAACACTTTGAATAAAACACTTCAAAATAGTTTATAACAGAATATAAAAGAATTTCCTTATCAAATTGTTTTTCCATCCAAATTTATTTTTTCATGAAAAAAACAGAACCATAATTTAAAACTATTCCCCACGATTTATTTTGTCATAACAAATTCCATTCCACATATCCGCGCATTCAACCATAATTTCTACCTGGATCTCCATATACTCGTGAGTGGTGAGTCATCCTTTAACTAATTCATAACTTAATGAACCATTTTGGTGGGGTAAAGTCATTACCCGTATCCACCCCACTAATTATGGGGGAGACATCATAAATTTAATAATCTCAAATGTAGATGAACAGACACAACCATTATGAATATGACCAATGCCATGAAAGCCCTTTAATCCAATTCAATAAAACAACACATTTTTAGAAAACCATTAAAAAAAATTTCTATAAATAAACCATTTTATTGAAAACACTATCCCATCGATCAAAACCAAAAAATAATTTTAAAATCATGTTAGCAATTCTACATCACAAAAAAACACCCAATTTACACAATTATATAAACTATCACAAAAGAGGGATTCCAATAATCAATTCATAAAATGTCCACAACCAATTTCCTAAAAAAAATTAAATTAATAATTTATGATCTGATAAGAGGAGTTGATAGTGAATCCACCTAGCCTTGTAATTCATGAGGGAAACAAAGAACTACATGAGATCATTAAGAAAACTATTTTGAATCTCCAAAAACGAACTATAGATATCTTCCACTAAAATCATAAAAAAAATATTTTCGTAAACAGAATTAAAAACCACATATATATATATATATCTCAATAAATAATCTAGATCAATGGAACTGAGAGACAGGATGTAGATATATTAAAACCAAAAAAGACAACAATAAATGAAGACTTACCTTGAAAATAAAGCTTCAATGTACTTGTAAATGATTTTATATCATCTTCATATTGATGGAGAAATCATATATTTCATTTTGGAGCGAACAAATATCAATTTATGGTTGAATATAATAAAGGGTTTAATGACTAATCACCTCTAATATCCTTATCTAAATGATCATGTTTTTAAACTGTGCATGAATAATAACATAGTTAAGAAAACTATGCACAAATAATGCGCTAGATGCTAGCTCAAGCAGGATCTCACATGCTTTCCTGTACAGTTAAGAAAATCATGCATCAACTATGAATAATTAAAAAATAAAAAATTTCATGATTCCTCTTAGGTTTACACATGATTTGGACAAACTAGGTGCCTAACCATGGACTTTCCTATCTCCATCGGTCTTATTAGGCACATTTTCCTGTATGAGATGCCGAGTTTCTAAAAAATATGATCCAACCATGTACCTTTAAAAAGGCCCCAAAAACATTCAAAATATCTTCCAAACCATCCAAATCAGAACCCAAATTCTTTAAAAACACAAAATATATAAATTACGGGTTACATACCTAAAGTTAGGGGTGTTACATTCTCCTCACCATTGGACATTCCATTATTATAAGGTATAAAACCATCATTTCCATGATAATGTTTAGTCCAATTTTCTACCACTTATTTCTTCCATTCACATATCTCTTGCAAGATCTAATCATGTTTCCACAAAACCCAAATGACATTGATTCTATTTCCATAAAGGAATTTATCCTATCTATCATCAATCCTCATGGGCATGTGCACCAATGAAGCATCCAGATCATGTTCAACATGATCCTACTAAATCATATGGTTAGGATCATGCTAGTACATTTTCAATTGAGTTACATGGGTGATATTAAGTTCATCACTGATCCATTGTGGAATATCCAGCCAATATTCCACCTCTCCCACATCTTCCATTATCTCAAAAGGGCTTATGTATCAAGAATATATCATTAAATTATTTCAAAAACGATGATTTTGATTCCTTGAAGATACCCTCAATAACAGTTGATCACCCACATCAAACAAAAATGGTCCTCAGTAATGATCTGGATAGTATTTCTGATGACTCTGTGTTGTGTACATCCATTTTCTTATTAAAAAAACTTATCCATTGTTTCTTAAATAAGGATCGGTCCAAATAGAGAATACTCATCCATTTCCACCCAATAATTTGTAGAATGACAAGGACACCCATACAATGCTTCAAAATAATCTAAATTTATCATGGCATGAAAGATTTTTTTATACAGAAATTCCATTAATGGTATGTGTTCCTCCCAGGAGCCACCAAAATCCATTACAAAATCACACAATATGTTTTCCAATGTTTGTGTCATTTGTTTGGATTTCCCATACATAAAATGATGATACACCATATTCCTAGTTAACTAGTTCCCATTTTATTTCAGTAAGGATATCGAGTAAAGTTGTGTCATCCTCAGATCATTGTCTAATACTATCGAAACTAGTGCACTATGAGTCGTTACCACTTCGTGGATATATATTATTTACTAGTCCATCACTATATGAGATTCAAAAAATTGGATAAAATGATCCTTCTTTTTTTGAGCGGATCCACTATCACCGAAATGGATTTCTGCTTTTTAACCATTCCTTGGAGACCAGATACAAAATCCATAGCTACCTATTTTCATTTCTAAATAGGAATATGAAATTAATGCATTATACCTACTAGTAATTGATTCCCAAACATAACTTTATGAGATGTTAAACATATCAAAATAGAAATAGACACCTTCTTTTTAATACTAAGCCACCAAAACTGTGCTTTCAACTCATTATACAAGTTCAATATTATAGGATGAATAGTCCCTGTTGAATGATTTTAACAATGAAGTATTTATTCATATCAATTCATATATATGATAATTTTATTTTTAAACCATAACACTGTACTCTGATCTATCTACCATTCCTCAATGGTCTCCCCATAGCTGAGTTTTGTACTCATAGAAACACATTCTGAATAAGAGGTTTGTGCCTCATTAACCTTCTTCACCTAATATGAATAAAAAGAACTAGAATGAAAATTGAAATTTCACCATGTCCTTCAAATTTAATTTTTATGTCTACATTGATCGACATCATATACCATTTAAGAGAGGCCTTTTTTGTCAACTAAGCATATTATATTCTACTTAATTCATCTTCCACCATATTTCCATTACCTAGTGTATACATCAAGTCAATGTCAAACATTTTGAGATACTTTATCAATATTCATTTTCTTCAGTTCAATTCCATTGTGATAAAATATGTTTCAATATATTATGATGCATGAGCATTGGAAATTTCACACAAATTAGAAATTGAATCCAATTCTTCAATTAATGAACTATGAAAAATGTCTTAAAATTTTGTGATGGGTAGTTCCTATCATGCAACCGTAACTTCAATGAGACATAAGAAATAACATTTACCCCTACATGAGAATTTGTAACAACCAAAACTTTTACTAATAATAATTCCCCTTGATGCGATTAAATGTATTGTAATGTAAAATTATTATATAAAACATATGCCCTTATTTGGTTTTATGTCTTAGGATTTTTAAATTTCTATTAAGAAATGTTACCATTTATAGAATATCTGTTGAAAAATGATCACAAGATTAGTATAAATACAAGACATTAAAAAAACCAATTTACTCAAGAAAAGGAGTTGATAGCCTCATCCAGTAGAACATCTCCATACGAAGACTATTTTTTTAGAGCTCGTAAACGAGGTGGCATCACTGGGCCTCTCTCTTGAACAATCCCAAGCAGAGCCTGCAGACCTTAAGCTTGAATGGAACCGCCTACATGAAAATTGGAAGTTAATATAAATTACCACTCGAGCCATGTTAACTGAGAAACCCCTATAGTTTTTCACCATCGTACACCATACCCTTAGGTCTTATGCCGGTGTCATAAGGGGTTATGTAACAAGACCCTAGAACTATGAATATGAACATTATTTTTTTATAAATAATATACATTTATTTCATCATTGTTACTTTGTCAATAGTTTTTGAAGAAAAAATATTTTCTTTGTATTAATATTCATATAATAAATCTATTTTGATGAATTAATGCATTTTTAAATTAATAATATTTTTATAAAGTATTATTACTAAAGTATTTTTTATTTAACATAAATTATTATATTATTTTTATGAATAAAAATGTAAATTTTATTAAGTCCTGAAAGTAGTTTTTCCAAATCCCGTGAATTTTTTATAGGGGTATATTTTTGTTTTAAAAGTTAAAATTCATATATTTATAAAAATATTTAGATAAAATGAATAATTTTTTTGGAATCAAGATTTTAAAATTATCGCATAGTTTGGTTTTCATAGTTTTTGAACACAATCATAATTTTGGGTAAAAATTAAATATCTATTAAGTATATAATGTGTTTTATGACATAATTGTGACACAATAGAGATTTAATAAAATACTATAAATGTATGGTTTTGCCAGTATATGCATTAAAATTAATATAATGTGATTTTAGGATTTTTTTAATTATTTTACAATGCTTTAGTTGACCCTCCAAGACTTATAATACATTTTATCATTTTAAAATGATTTCTTTCAGAGTGTGAAACACCTCGACATAAAGAAGCCTAATATTTTAATATATTTGGCCATTGGCCTTCTAAAATTATGTTTTCCAATCCCCTTTTTCAAAAAACATGGTAAAAACCAAGGTATGGTTTGTCATTTTGATTAGTTTAATGTGTAGTGTCCAAAACCTATATAATAAAGAAATCCCTCTCTTTTCATATATAAACTCACAAGGTCTCCAACTTCCACATCACGCAAAACTATTGTAGATCGACCAAAATCTGATATTTTCTCTCTATAATCCTACCAAGGTTCTATAATATCCCATGAAGCCTCTATCAAGCCACTCTCATGCCTTTGGGATAACAGTTTTAAGTAAGGGATATCTTCCTTTCTCAATTTTTTTCAAAATTTTGTTATGTTGTCATATGATTTTTTGTTCAATTAAAAATGTTAGGGTATGATTTCTCACATTCCCTATACATACCTTTTTATTTTTGGATTATTATATACCTCTTTATCTCTCTTTAATTCCTCCCATTTTCTCCCGTTACCATGCTGAAATTCTGTAAGGAGTTTTTTTTGTTCTCATTTGCAATCAGGAAAATTAATTTTTATTATGCATGTAAATTTCATTACATATGTTTGGTCGTCAGTGTATATGAACCAATTTTTTTCCATTTTTTAATGTATGATTATATACACCTTTTTATCTCACAAACCATTTTTATGAATTCTTATGTCATGCTATTATACTGCTGAAATTGCACCGTGATTCTCCATGCCAAAGTCGTTGTATAGTGAATACCATGCACATTTTTATATCAAGAATAATGAATATTATTCTCATTTTCATACTGATTATAGTGTTTCGTGAAGAATTATATATTCCTTTATCATGGAGAAATGTTTATGTTTAATCAATCCATGTTTTTTGATCTATGTGGAACACTTATGCAAGAAATGAAATGATTAAGAAGGGTATGCCCATATAGTGATGCAATGAATTGTCTATTGAATAGTATCATGATTTGTCATGTAAATGAGGTTTTACTATGATAATTCATGTTCAATTATGGTTTAATCATGATCCATGTGCAATGAGATTTGGATCATGCTAATATCATGATAAATGTTGTTTCCACCTATCTATGTTATGATAATCATATTATATCATGCCTTTATGTTCATGTTTCTCATTTGATCCATTGATATGAATAATTCCTAACATGTACCATATTTTTAATTTATGCATTCTTAAATCCCTTAATGGTCTTTGTAGCTCACCATTTTTATGCATTTCCCCAGGTTATCCCATGCAATGGTAGGTATGAAAGAATGTTGTGGTCATGAAAAAAAAATTCAATAAAGATGTTGTGTTTTTTGTTAAAGGTTGTTTTTTAATGTTGTTAATTTAATAACACACTAGGAATCTTGATTCTCAGAGTTATCTAAAGATAAAAATTATGTAATAAATCATATATATTTGTGTGATAAAGATATGGGTGTTATAGTTGGTATCAAATGATAGGATTAGTTATTTTTTTGATTAGGAATAGAAACCCTAGTGAATTACTTATAGATAAGACTAAGTATAATAAAAACATCTCTAAATTTTGGTGAGTTATTACTAAGTATTTTATCAAGAAAATAAATTCATTTCTGGATACATGAAGGTAGAGGAAGCATCAGAACATATGTATCTAGGGGTAAAACCCAAAAACACTAATTTGAGCTAGACTCGAATGGGAACTGGTGCATCAAAATGGGCCCTACTACACACTTGGTTACCAAACTCCAAGGGGTTATGATTTGGTAAGTTCATAATCTTAGTATGAACAATTATTTGGGGAATTAAGAAAATTCCACTAAGAATATATGGTGGGATGCTGATCATTGATAACATAGATTGAAACCTAGAAATTCAAAACATAAGGAAATAAAATTAATTTATTAGTTATACCATTTTCATTGGATTCACCTTAATGTGTTACCCCTAACATTCATTTTATTAGATCCAATTTCTGGTAAAAGGTGGACTAAGGCTAACAACCAATGAAGAGATCAACGTGATGTCTTTTCTAATGAGATTACTAATCCAATGGGAGCCAGAATCGAAAATCTTTTCATTATAATCTCTCAATTAACTCATGTTTTTAATAGACACCTCAGTCCGGAGGAAAGTTCAACCCCCCCCCCCCACCCCAAGAATGAAAAATTCACAATAAAGAGATTTAGGAGACAAAGGCCTCCTACATTTAATGGATCATATGATCCCTCAATTGTCGAACAATGGATCAAATCCATTTAAACGATCTTCTACATACTTTAATGTTCCAAAATAGAGAGTGTTCGTATATAAACTTATCGTATGGAGGGAGAAGTTGACCAATGGTGGAAATTGTTAAAAAATAAGAGATGAGGAGATTGAGGCATTAGAATGGAAGGATTTATGAAAAAATTGATAAATAATTTCCTCGCACCCTCTGGATTAAGATGGAAAGTGACTTACTTTACCTCTAGAAAAAAGACGATGAATCCATCAGATCATATGAGGAAACATCACAAGGCCACCACAGTATGCCTCCAGATTTTTCATTACCCTCAAATTAATGGATGGCCTCTTCTTTGGTGGGATAAAACATATCTTGAGGAAAGCCCTAGCGATCCGTGACTTCAAGATCTATTAAGAAATTGTGTGATGTGCCCTCAAGGTCGAAATAGAGATCTGAGAATCTCATGGGTTTCATGGGGATATGAAGTGGAAGGTGGACATTAATTCTGGCAATCCGATGGATAAATCCAATTGTGCTATGAAAATACAGCACCCCATTTTCCAATTAGTTCTGAAGGAAGAAAACTAGAAATTGCATGAAGGGGATGAGGAAATGCATTAGGAGTGGACTAGAAGGGAACATATCCATTAACTATAAACAAGAAAATCCCACTGATTTGAAAGATGAGAGGAATTCTCCATTCAACCCTCAATGCATTGTTTATTGAATCAATTACAAAAAACCATGTCACTTTTCAAACTAGTTCCCTAGCCAAGGGTTTTTGGAGGCATCTCAAAAATCTATGGTAACAAGGGATAGCTTTTTCCATCACTATCAAGGAAGTGAAACCTGAAAATGATGTGGTGATAGGTACAATAGTTATTCATTCATAAATAGAAAATTTCATTTTTTATTCTATTTCTACACATTCTTTTATATACCGAATGTTTAGTAGAACAATCCCAACACCACCACTAATCAGGAAAGTAAAGATGTTGGGGAGAACGTAAAATGGGGAAATCATTTCATCTGATGAATATAACTCCCCCCCTGTCAAAATATGTGTATTGATATTCCCAAAGAACCTCTTAATACTACTTATAGTATAATTTTATTCAATTATTGGCTTGTATTGGCTTTCCCTATATAAGCCAACATAAATTGCCGTGAGAGGGAAATACCTCTCCATCTGAAAAATCAACCACTGATTCTGTAAAAGTAAAAAGAGGATGATGAATCAACTTTATCACAATTGTCTCAAGTGTGGATATTAATTCCATATGATGACACGTATATGGCTTAGATGGTTGAGTCTGAGGAAGGTACCATGCTGGAGGACATGCCTACTGTGATGAAATTTTCTAAAGTGTTTCCTAAGGAATTGTCTAGTCATCCTCCTCGAATAGATGTAGAATTATCCAATGATCTTATACCTGGGGTGTTTCCTACATCCAAGACTCCATATAGAATGGATATTTTGGAGCATGAAGAGCATAAGAAACAACTACAAGAGAATCTAGATAAATGGTTTATATGCCCATGTGCTCTATGATGAGGTGCACCAATCCTCTTCATCAAAAATAAGGATTGGTCAATGCGCCTTTGCATTGATTATCTTGAGATCAAAGAATCACAATAATGAAAAGGTATCCTCTTCCTCAAATTCATGACTTATTCAATCATCTATGTAGAGGAAAATACTTTTCCAAAGTGGATCTGCGATCGAGATATTATCATGTAAGGGTTAAGAAGGTTGTTATCCCAATAACTCACTTTTATACAAGATACATGCAATATGAATTTTTTGTAATCCATTTATGACTCACTAATTCCACATAAATCTTCAAGGACATGATTAATATAGTCTTTAGAGATTACCACAACAAATTTTTGGTAGTCTTTATATATTATATTTCAATATAATCCAAAACATAGTAAGAGAATGAGGAGCATCTACGCACTGTACTAGAGACCATACGAAAGAATAATTTCTATGAAAAGTACATCAAGTGGGTGTTCTGGTTGAAATATCTATCATTCTTGGGTTATATCATCACAAATAAAGGGCTTCTTTTGGATCCATGCAACACAGCTGCAATTGAGGGATGGTCGAGGCCAACATTTGTGATGAATATCTGTAGCTTACTAGGGTTAGATGGATATTATGAACGATTTTTGATAAATTTCTCATGATTGTACAAAACTCATACCATGTTAACTCAGAAGGGAGTCAAGTATTCTTAGAGTGATGAATGTGAAGAAATATTGAAGGAGTTGAAAAGGAGTCTTATCACTGTGCCTGTTCTCACACTACCCACAAGTGGGGAACTTTTTGTGGTATTCAGTGATGCTTCAAAGAAGGTCATGGGAAATGTCTTGATGAATAATGACAATGGAATTGCCTAAGCTACACGGAAATGGAAAGTTCATGAGAAAATGTATCCAACATAATATCAGGATTTGGCTATAGTGATTTACAATTGAAAAATTTTCCGACATTACATCATTGGGAGATGTTTGAAATATATAGAGACCCCAAAATACTCAAGTATATATTCACACATAAAGAGTTGAATATGTACCTACGAATATTGTTAGAGCTAATAAAGACTACGACTTTTCAATCCATTACCACCATGGAAAAGCGAACAAGGTGGCATATTTTCTATGTAGAATGGATCCAACGATTCTATCATTAATGATAATTTAAAAGGATCCAATCTTCTTATATTTGATGCAGATGGAAATTGGATGAAATAAGGGCTCATCATAAATTCTTCCACATATGATTTCTCAACTATCTCTTATAGAATGGTTAATGGATACTCAAAATAATGATGTGAGAATTCTGAAGAATGTGGGAACTATCAAAAAAGTGAAATCCTTGGATATTAATATTAATGAATAATGAATTGTGAGATTTGGGACAAGACTATGTGTTCCATAAAATCCTAGTTAATGTAAGATCTTTTGGATGATTTATATTGTTAAAATTTCTCCATTCACCCAGGAAACACAATGATGTATCAAGATCCCTAATAGTATTATTTATGGGATAACATGAAGAATGATAGAGCTGAGTATACATCAATGTGCCTTTTGTATTAGTAAGTGAAGGCTAAGAGGTGGAAGTATTTGGGGATGATGTAACCATTACCAATAACAAAGTGGAAGTGAGAGAAAATCACCATGGAATTTGTCACCAGACGTCCAAAGACACCAAAAGGAAACAATGCTATCTAGGATATTGGGGATCATATTACAAAGACTAAACACTTCATTGTAAGTCATGAGTATTTCTCATTAGATCAACTGGAATGTATATATATCATTGTAGTGGTAATGATTCATGGAGTACAACTATCCATTTAATCTGACCAAGATCCAAGATTCATATCTATGTTCTAGAAGATTCATTAACATGATTTGAATACTTACTTAACTTTAGTACAATGTATCATCTACAAACTGATGTCCAATCTAAGAAAACTATCAAAACACTTGAGGACACATTGATATCATGCTCAATTGAGTTCAAAAAAAGATGGGGTTACCATCTTCCTATGGTGGAGTTCTCTTATAATAACAGTTTCCACTCATGCATCTGAATGGTTCCTTATGAATCCATTTATTGGATGTGGTGAAAAACACCGACATGTTGGGATGAAGTTGGAGAGTGAAAACTTCTATGTCTAGAAACGGTCGATGAAATAGTGGAGAAGGTGGAGGCCATCCCACAACACATTAAAGCTTCTCAGATTCATTAAAAGTGTTGTACTAATAATTCTCGACGAGTCGTATACATTGATGTTGGAGACATTATATTCCTATAATTATCATCCTGGAAGGGAGTTATTAGATTTTGGAAGAAGGGAATACATATTCTAAGGTATATTAACACTTTTGAGATCCTTGATCGCATTGGAGAAGTGTCCCATCGACTATCACTCCCACCAAACCTATCTCAAGTACATGATGTATTTCATGTATAACTCTTGAGGTTGTACAAACATAACCAATCACATGTAATCAATCCATAGGAGGTACCATTTTAGAATGAAAACTCTTATGAAGAGAAGCTGGTGAAGATCTTAGATCTTAGAGAAAAAGTTATATGAAATAAGACAATGCCCCTCATCAAGGTGTTGCGTTGAAACCAAAAGTTTGAATGAAAATGTGGGAATTAGAGAAAGAGATGAAGCATAGTTAGCCTCATCTGTTTTAGTGTTGGAAATGGAAATTTTGAGGGCGAAATTTCTAAAGGGGTGATGATCGTAACATCCCAAAATTATAATAATTAAAACTCGTCCTGATTTTATTAAATGTTTTATTATGTAAAATGGTTATATGAAATATATGAGATTATTTAGTTTAATGTTTTTGGATTTTCAAAATACTATTATGAAATGTTACCATTGCTAATATAGCCGTTGAATAGTGATCACATGATTAGTATAAATATAGGGCATTAACAAATCCAATTTACGGAGACAAAGGAAGAGATGGCATCATACAATAGAATTGCTCCGAAAGATGCCCATTTGTCATAGATCGAGAAGGAGATGACATCACATTGATTCACTCTTGACCAATCCCAAGCTGAGATTCATCACATTATGCTGGAATGGAATAACCTATGAGAGAAGTTGGAGTTAATAGAGATTACAACTTGAGTGATGTTATTAGAGCCACCCCACGAAACGGTCACCATCGTACACCTTACAAATAGATATTATATGGGTTTTATAATGGGTTATGTAACAAGAACCTAGCAGTACGATTATGTACATTATTTTTTATAAATATTATGCTTTCATTTTATCTTTTTTAATTTGCATATAGTTTATGAAGCACAATTAGTATTTTTTGTTAATATTAAATTAAGAAATATATAATGATGAAATAAAAGATTTTTCAATTAAAAAATAAATTAATTAAATATTATTAATAAATTACTTTTTATTTAATGTAAATTATCATATAATTTTAATGAATCCAATTACAATTTTTATTATGAAATAAAAGCTATTTTTGTGAAAACCAATGAATTTTCGATAAAGGTCAAATTTCAGTTTAAAGTAAAAAATTCAAATATTTATAAAATTATTTACATAAAATGAATATTATTTATGGAATCATGATTTTTAAACTATCAAGTAGTGATTTTTTTGTAATTTTCAGTGATAGTCAAATTTTTGGGTAAAAATTAAATACCGTTTAAATATATAATGTGTTTTATGACATCATTGTGACCCAATATTAATGTAATAAACTAAACTAAATGTTATGTTCGGCTAGTATATGTTTTACTATTAATATAATCTGATTTGTGATTTATTTGATTTATTTTACAAAGAATTAGTGGACCCTCCAAGACTTATAAAACATTTTGACATTTTAAAATGATTTCCATGAGAGTGCGACTCACCTCCATAATATAAAGACTATTATTTTAATATTTTCAGCCATTGTACTTGTAAAATAATGGTTTCCACCCTCCTTTGGAAAAATACATGGATAAAAATTATTTTATGGTTAGTGGTTTTGATTAGTTACATGTGTAGTGTCCAAAACCTAAATAATACTGAATTCCCTCTCATTTCCTATAAAAATCCACCCATCCCCCCACATTCTATACACCCTAAACCATTATAGATCAACAAAACTATTCCCTCCTAACTTTATAATCCTACCAATGTGGACTAAGATCCCATGAATCCTCTCTCAATATTCTTCCAAGCATTTCGGATCACACATCCATGTATGAGGTTTCTTCCTTTCTGATTTTTGTCCAAATTTCATTTTATTGTTATAAAATTTGGGGTTTCAATTACGAATGTTGTATTATAATTTAACAGCTCCCCCATACTTCCATTCTTATGTTTGGATGATGAGATACCACTTTCTCTCTCAGTAATTCATTCCATGTACACCTATTACCATTTTGAAATTCTGTAAGCTGTTTTTTTCATCTCAGGGGAATTTCAGTAATTCATTTATATTATGCTTCTAAATTCCATTACATATGTTGTAAAATGTGTCTATATGACCCCCTTATAGTCCTTTTCATGTAAATATGATGATATACCACTTTATATATCATGAACCATTTTTATTAATTCTTATGTCATGTTGATATGCTGTCGAAATTGAACTGTGATTCTCCAAGCCAAAGTCATTGTGTAGTGAATACCATGTCGATTTATCTATATAGGGTATTCACCATTATGTACATTTTATTATTTATTTTAGGGTTTCATGTATTAATTCAACATTACTTTATCATGGAATGAATTATGTGGATTAATGAATCCATGTATTGTAATCTATGTTGCACACTTACACATGAAATGAAATGATTAAGAAAGGTGCACCTTAATAGTCCTCTAATGCATTCGGTATGGACTAGTATCATGATATGTCAAGTGAAATGAGAGACTAATCATGATAATTCATGTTGAATGAGGGTTTAATCATTTTACATGTTCAATTATCCTTGTATCATTCTAATATCATGATAAATGTTGTTTCCACATTTGTATGATATGATAATCATGATATATCATGCCTTTATGTTCATGTTCCTCTTGTGCTCCATTGATATTCATATTTCCTAAAATGTACTGTATTATTCATGTTATTAATTTTTTACTCCATTATTAGGCTTTATAGCTCACCCTTTTCTCATGCATATCCCTTGGATATCCCATGCAATGAAAGGTATGAAGGGATGTTTTGGTTATGTACAAGAAATTTTCAATGAAGATGTTGTGTTTTATGTTCAATGTTGTTATTTAATTATACTAATTTTCCTAGAAACTAGTCCAATGGATCCTCATAGTTTTCATAAGTGAATTATTGTGTAATAAATCATGTTTATATGTGTAATAAATAGCTATGTTATTATATAATGCATCCCATCCCAGATCCTGAAACATCACAATACATCTTGTACCATTTTCCTCCTTCTGAAAAAATCATGATTTGTGTCAATGTAAGGAATACATTAATCAATGTAAATGTCTTATGACATTTCTGGTAATAGTGGAATGGAACATTCCTCCTTTTAAAATCTGTCATAGGTGTGTCCAGTCATGAAAAAACATGATAAAATCGCCGTTAATAACTAGCATGACTAAGAAAACTGTGTATCTCAAATACATTATTCGATGGTTTCGAAGACATAAAAACCTCTATATTTTTAAAATCCTCAAAAAAGGATTTTTCTTTTGAAATTATATGTCCCATTAAATGTACCTATTGTATAAAAAAATAACCCATTAATAATTTGGTTTAAAAATAATGATCTATTAAGATTCACAGTACTCACACCAAGTGTTGCTCATGATTTACCTTTTCCTTGATTACACCAATATGTAATATACAAACAACATGATAAAAGAATCTTTGTATCTATGAAATATCATGTTTAAAAATTCCAAAAATAATTTTGGGGAATTCCTAGGTCAAAAAAGAATCACCAGATATTCATAATGGTCATATATACTCTTGAATGTTGTCATTGGGATATACTCTTTCCGAACCCACAATTGGTGATATCCAAATTATAGGTTAATCGTAGAGAAAAAATAAGCTTTACTCGATTGATCGAAAAAAATAAAAATTGCATGAAATTGTATACCTATTCATTATCGTGACTTTTTTATTATTTTGATAATCCACTCAAATCTAAAGAGTTCCATATTTCTATTTTAAAAAGAGTCTGGTGCTCCCATGATTTCAATTTCAGCTAAATGAAGCCTTTAATTTCTTGATCTTACAATTACACATTTAATTTCATTAATTCATTTGGTTCTATACAGTATGAAAGAAGGTAAATGGGAATAGTACTAAAATAGTGACCAATCATATACTCCACTAATCTCACTGGTGGTAACCCTGATATGGTATGGGGAAATTCAACTTGATAGTGATCCATAATAGTTGTAAAACTAATATTCTCGATATCTTCAATTGTTTCATAAGTAATTGCCCTCAACTGCTATGTGAGTATTCCAACTACTGGGTTCAATAGGCTTGTTGCACCTTCCCCTATATTAGAGTCTACTCAAATGTGGTGCTCAACACCATCATCAGTCTCAAAACTAGACCTTCAGTTATAATAGTCAATGTGTGCATTTAGAATTTTCAACCAATCCATACCCATGATTATACCATAGGTGTAAATATTAATTACAACTACATCCCATATTAGCTCAACTGCAACAACAGTAATAGAACTTGTTCGATACACAATTCCTCTACATTCTATTTAACCAAAAAGAGTTTTCATTTGTAACATAGAAGAAAACATCTCAACATTTTTACCCAGCAGAACAACAACACTAGAAGAAATTAATGAATGATATGAACCTATATCAAAAAAAATTATAAGGGAATAAATGAATATAATCATACCACTCGCCATAAATGTCCCAAATATTTGTTGCACAATAACATGAGATGCTCCATTCAATTTCTTACACATGACACATTATTCATTATTGTTCTATATATTTTTCCCTTACCGAGGATTCATTTCATGGAAATCATAGAATCACAAGAATTAGCTCTATTCTTCAAATTTGACATATTATACTCCCTCATACCCATTGATGCATATTATGTCTTTGACACATGAGATGTGTCTCAAACACGCGACCTCAGAGCAATGTGACAATAGCACTGAATATTCCCCAACTTCATGCAATAATGACATGCTCCATGTGGTGTCATACACTATCACTTCATGTGAAAATGAGAAAGACATTGGAACCACCCAACCCAGGTTTTTTGTGTGTAAGACTCACATATCCACACATTTTATTCATACATATACTCTAACCTTGTAAATATGTGTCCCTCTTCCCATTTCTCCCAGCATTAGAGTTCTCACTATTTCCCATAGGTATCATCATACTCCCTATACCCATATCTAAAAATATGTACAATTCTAGCACCAACCCTCTATTAATGATTTATATATAATCCATAAAATAGATCAGATCAATCTTTGAGTGAATATCATATGTTATCCATGATTCAGAGGTTCATTCATTCTTGGATTCACTAGAAAAAAATTTGGGATGAAAGAGGACTAAATTCAAGAATTTATTTGTGTACTCTATCACTATAATGCTTTCGTGTTTCAAGAAGGAAAAGTGTGTTTTTATTGAAATACTGATCATAAGAAGAATGATATTGTTTGGAACAATTCTTTAAAATCCTCCCAAGAAATCCCATGGTCTAATTTTTCCAAAATTACAACAAGCCATGATTAGTGTGCAATATCCTCTGGCATGTACTTCTCATGATTGAATTTCCTCTCTAATAGTGTGCCACAAAAATTAATGTTAAAATTAGTACTATTATGAAACACATATTCCTTCTCTGGTTCTGAATTCATATCTTTTATTCCCTATATAAATATCTTCAATGCCTTGGATGATACTCTAAACCATCTTTTTGTTCACCTATAGATCTTGTGCAACCACGTTTTCTGCAGCTTCTTCTAGTTGGTTACTATGATTCCCACTAGGTTCTATTATCTTTACCTAAAAAAACACCATAAGTCACTATTTCTAGTAACTGAAGGATTTAAAATTCCAAATTAATAAACATCATCTATAATGACAAGGCTTCCCCAAATTCAAAAAAATTTAAAAATTTCATCCTGATTTTTTAAATAAAACCATTTTAAAAATACTACAACAATTTTCTTTTTTAATGTACCTTATTTATAGGAAACATTAAAAATTTTCAAAAAAAAAGTATTTACAACAAAACATAAATCATTACTCAAAATAAAACATGTAATCATTGTGGAAATTCAAACCTATAATGCAGGTCATGCTCATCTAATAGGCCAAACCCACGTTAATGAGATTCCAAATCGTATAATTGTCCCCAAAACACATTTTTTCAAAAAAACTTGGTAACATAAAATTCATCATATAAAGGTACGATAAATATTTTGTTTCTCAACATTTCATATCCCAAAATTCATACTCCATTCTACCATGAAAACTCCATGAATAATCCAAAATTTATTTCAACTCCAATTCTATTAAAACTAAGGACCAATTTTTGGAAAAGGATTGAACATGATTTTATAAATTGTAACATCCTTCCCCTAAATATTATATTGAGAATCTAGAATTACATTACATCCCCTGATGAAACATCCTAATGATTCCAACAACTAGTAATTAATTCCCACAGATTTATTAACAATTGGGGATGCTTTTCCTTTTGAAAGTAAAAATAATAAAACTAAAAAATATATAATTAAAACATTATATGATGAATGATAAAATATAAGATAACTCAATTTAGTACCATTGATATAAAAACCAAACAATAACCCACTACCATAGTTGAAGACTGCATATTTCAAAATACACAATTGATGAAAACCCAACAAAACTGATGGACTCCAATAACAAACTCTGAATCAACAAACATAATTCATTCCTCAAATCCAAAAAACAACCCATGTATCATGAGGCCCCATTATAGAAGGGTGAAATATTTCTTATTATTTGGTATCAATGATAAATATTTGAAAATGTTCTAAATATATTGGGGTGGGTAATGAAACTCATTATGTTTTCTCCAAATGACATCCCGAGTCATGCAACAAGGACAGAACATGTTATCACATTTTTATGAAAAAATTTATATAGAAAAATTCAATCAAAAACTGTAATTTTATTTAACAAAATATAAAAGAACTAACATATAACAATATTTTTTCATCCAAAGAATTTTTTTCAATGGAATGTGTCCAACCCGTATTTAAAACTGTTCCACAAATTCCATTTTTTAATAACCAATTTCATTCCACAAATCCATACATCCAACCATGTATGGAACCTAGAACTCCCTATAATTTTGGGTGGTGAGTCATCCTTTCACTAATCAATAACTTAATAAAACATTTTAATGGGGAAAAGTCCCAACAACTATCCATACCTCTAATGACTTGGGAGAATTCATACACATATCTGTCCCGAATGCACATGATCACACACAACCATTATGCCAAGAAGCAATGCTAAAAAACCCTTTCAACCATTTCAATTAATATTTTCTTTTATTTAAATCCATTAATACAAAACATTTGAATGAATCCAATAATTTATTAAAATAGATTTTCTATACATAAAATCAAAATAAAATTAAAATCATCATTTAAAAATCATGATACCAAATTCACTTTTTACAAAATAACCAATTTCCACAATTGTATAAACCATATCCAAATAGGTTTTCCAAAATATTCATGAAAACTTCGCAACTATATTTAATAATGAAAAATAAATCTGAAACTATGTCTTAATGTTCTAATAAGAGGTGTATAGTGTAAAGCCACCAAATTAGGGAATTTTGAATTTAAATTAAGAACAACATGAAAACGTCAATAAAACCAAGTTGAATATAAAAAACCACTCTTTATATTTCTTCCCCAAACATTAGAAATACAAATAATTTCATTTTTGGAACCAAAAACCATATATCTATCCACATTGGAACTATATCTTTGAAATTATGATAGAGAGAGGGATGGAAGTAGATCTAGGAGGAAACACCAAAAAACAAAATAAATGATGACTTTCCATAAGAATCATGCTTCATCACACTAGGAAACGCATTCGGATCAGCTCTGGATTGATGGGGAAAACTTTTTTATCATTTTATAAAATAAAATATAGATTATTTTTCAAATTTGGGAAAATTTTTTGGGTTATTGGTAAATCCCTACCTAGATACACTTTTGTAGATTTTGTTTTCAAACAATGAATGGTTAGTTACAGAATTAAGAAAACTATGCACTAAAGTTTTGTTGGAATGTGCCTCACGAGGGACTTTTCACAGTTAGCCCACATTATTACACAAAATTACCACCTACTGTGGAAAATCACACTATCCCACATTTCACAGGTTCTCCAGGGATGTCGCACGATTTCGAAAAACTGGGCACCTACTTATGAACCATCCACTTATCCTCTCTCTCATTGTTTATGATGTCATGTTGAAGTTTCACAGTTTCCAAAAATCATAAACCAACCATTCCCCTTTAAAAAATCCATAAAATCATTCCAATGGTCTTCCAAACCATCCAAAAGTTCACCCAATAAATTTATAATCATTAAATACATAAATGAAGGGTAAATTACATGAAATTGGGGCTGAAACATCATATATTTTAATTTTATGTTTTTATATGTCCCAGACCAATATTTTAGGAAATATATATATTTAAAATATTTCTAATATTATTGAAATATTATACTTTATGAAACACTGTGTTTGAAAGATCCATTATATTCTATTCCAATATTATTATTCTATGTGATTTTTATTCCCAAACAATTAAGTTATATGGTATTTATAATAATAAATAAAATATTAAAAACGTAATATATATATATATATAGATAATTATTTATTATCAATTAATTATAATTTAAAATAAATACTAATTTAAAATAAGAGTGATGTTTTTCATGAGAACATTTATTATGAGTGCAATGTGTATTTGTATTACTAAATTTAAATGATGAATATTTTTGAATTATTATAATAAAATTTATATATTATACATTCAATCAATTTATTTATCATTTCTCAAATATTTTTTACTTGGAATCAGAAAAAATTATAGTTTTAAACATAAAAGTGTATTTTTCTATAAAGATATTTCATTTCATTTTCTGCACATATTTTAAAATAAATATTTTAAAATTTTATGATATTTAATTTTAAAATTTAAATTAAATTTTGAAATCAAAATTTCAAAATTATCTTAGAGGTAATTTTTAAAATTTCATAAACTTATTAAATTTTTTATGAATAGTAAGAACTTTTTGTTTTTTTATAAAAATGAATTTCAATTTAAATAATTTTCAAAGATACATTTTAATTTAATTTCTTTATGAATAAAAATATATTTAAAAAATATTATTAATAATAAAATTTTTCTCATTCGACTCTTTTATATTTTAATATTTGACATTAAATAATTATATATTTAAGAAAACTTTCTCTTTGACAAAATGACTTTTCATCACCCTTATGGAATTAATTGAAAATTAAATCCAAACACTTATATGAAATTATTTATGTAAAATTCATTTCTTATTTGGAAACATCACAATTTTTACTAGCTAACATGTTCAACATAATTTTTTCACACATTAATGTAAATATTGTTATCATTAATTATTGTGGTTAGGGATAAAAATGGGTTACCAGGGGGGTTAAACCAAATTATAAGTGGAATTTTTCCAAATAAATTTTTACAAATCATATTTTATGTCCACATTTAAACTTATCCTATACGACATTCACGTACCTATCCAATTTGATGGCTTTTTCTTGGGAATTAATTTTTTCAATTTTTATTCTTTTAGGTAATTTCCATGTAGTACATATAGCAAATATATAAAACCCTTTTGGGTAGGCTAATAACATCCAATATACATTCCTTAAATATTGAATCTTGACCAAGAGTCTCTATTTTGAACTGAAAGATATCTTAGGAAAAATGTAGGTATATTAATAAAGATGTTGACTATATAAGATATGGTGTAAAAACATATGAATGAAGTCAGACATGATGTAATCAATTTTCATATCACATTGATTTCTATAAGGCTCATGCTATATTCACCACTATTTTCTTTTATATGGTATATATAAAGATCATTAAAATTTTCTCAGTGGATTATTATGTCAATTTTATTGATTTACATATACATCAATGGTTCTTTCTGTACAAGGGAATATGATTCAAAATATACAAAATCGGTAATGATTTTATATTACAATCTCATTGTTTTTCAAGATTGTTTATTATTATGTTCTAAATGGTAATGTTTTATGATCCATCTCTCATGAATCTCACAAATTTTCCCCTCATATGGTTATATATATAATACCAGTTTCCCATTCATTTTCCCATGTTTAAGAACTGAGGTGATCTAAATAGTTTATATAAGAAAAAAAAATTTTATATAACTCTTCGATCAAAAATCCTTTTCTTATTTTTCCTTGTTTAAATTAAAATTTATCCAAAAATGTTTTAATATAATTTTAGGTATTATTAATGCTATTTTTTACCTTGTGTTACATTAAAAAATGTTTTAGAATGAATCTTCTTATTGATTCCCAATATAGGTACTTTTTGACCTTTTACTAGAAATGTAAAAGGAATAATTATTTTATCACACACAACAGAACTAAAATTTTCCAATATTAGGACATATATATTATTTGAAGCATCCTTCATATGGTTCCATGTTTACTTTCAGAAAATCTATTTAGATAATATTTTTGGAATTTATTAAAGTGATTTTAATGTAAACATTTTATTTTCCATCAAAATGTAGTAATTATATATTAATTGTATTTATATACATAAAAAACATCCCTTGATTACACCTATTATATACGAGATATATTATCCATTGATACCATCCTTATTAAATCTCTTGATGATCTATGATTATGGTTATGATATTTTTTTAAATCCCTAACTTTTGACTGGGTTTTTATATGATCAATTGATCAATTGCATGTGAAACAATTTCCTCTTCTTAAATTTATTCAATTATGAAATTTTTATGAAACATGTTTCTTTTCACGTGGTATGATATGTTTACTCATTTATTATCTTTTGGTACACATCTATATGATTTTATTTATGTGACTAGTGGGACCATAATTATATATCAATCCAATGCATTGGAAAAAATAGACATCTCATGGGGAAAATAGGATTGAAATTTGGGTTTAACCTAATTTAGTAAGGGATTACATCCACAACGATATCATTGGGAGTTAACCTTGACTAGTGTGATTATTTTAGCACTGAACCAAATCTAATATAACAGTAATTTCATTAATCCTTGACTTCTATTAATTATTATCCATTCCAATGATTTTTCCATGAAATCATGTATTCTATATTTGATATGATCCTAGGGGTTATGTTTAATAATTCATTTATGATTAATGTATTATAAATTTTTATTATTTATTTCATCACTGAAATTAAATTTATGAAATATAGGGAATGGTTTTCAAATTTTATGCTCATGTTCTCATACTTTTATTACCATTTTATATTTTTGTTATCATTTTTATCATCCTTCTTTACCCATACCTAGTATCTGAGTTAACCCTTTCTTTTGTTTCATTCGTGATATTATGAATAATGGTTCTTAGTAAAATAATTTTATTAAGGGTGATATTTTTGTTGAACCACATAGGATATTATGTAGTTTACTTATGAACGAGTAGTTTTTGAATACAATAATGCAATGATACCATACCTATAAGATCCTAGAATAGAAAATTATGTTATGTAAATAATATTCATCTAATAATTTTTAATATCTATGTATGAAATGTGTGGTTAAGTATAGTTAGTATCCGATCAGTGTATAGTAATTCATTTTAAATGAGGATGATAACACATCAGTAAGAACCCATAGGTTAGTTATATATATAGTATAACATTATATGTTATGTTTAATAAATGATTATGGGTTTCCAAGAAAAATATCACATTCTGGATACAGTAAGACAACTTTTTTATTCCATAGATTATCCTAGTGGTAATAACCCCGAAAAGGGTTCATCATCACCTTTTGCGTGATATAACTGCCTAATAAAACACCCCATGTTCACTTTTAGGGGTTATTCTTGGATAAAACACATTTTCTGTGTAACCCATTATAAAGGATTCAAATAGATGTTGATCCTAATTGGAATAGGATAAAAATATAGTTTCATATATTAAAAAGAATGTTTCATGATTTACACATCCTATACTTTATTTTTCATGAACATATGTTTTTCTACTCTATTTATTCTAACTCACACAATTATTTTTGGTTTTATTTTGTGGTTGTAACCCAATAGAATAATGCTAAGGTTGAATGTGATGGAAACATAAATTATTGTCCTCCTATGAAACCAAATGTTATGCGAGATAGAAGGATAAATACCATTTATATGATCATGAGAAATTATCAATATATGAATCATGCTGAAATTACAAAAAAGATATAAAGGGAATAATTTTATATTGATTCCATTATGAGGAGAAAAATAAATTATATAAATGGGAATATGGATCCACTACATTATTCATGACAGATCAATACTATTGAAAACATGCTTTCTACTATATAGTATTTGGAGAATGAAAATATTATTTTTCATTTGTATCATTTGGAAGGTGAAGCAAATCATTGGTCAGCTCTTATCGATAATATGTTGGAACATAAAGAAATTGAATCCATGTATTGAGATAATTTTAAAATATTATTATATAACAACTAATTTTTTCTTACTATTCATATTATAATCGATATGTAATTCTTTATTATAATGATAAATGATGATGAATATGTTGGAACCTATTATGAAAATTTTACAGAATATTCAATGTATGCTTACGGAATTATCATACATCCTTAATGAAAGGTTATTTGATTATCTAGTGAATTAAAACAAGTATCTACAAGGAATTATCCATAAGGTAATTTAGTATCTATGAAGAAATAATTTGATGTGATATAAATGAGGAAATTAATATTGGAGTTACCATCGATATCATGGTATTAATAAGAAAAGAAATATAAAATTCAAAGGTAACTCTAAAAAATATGAATATAAGAAGATTATCCTTCCATGAACCATAAAATATTGAAGTAAACACATAGGAATCTATCATAAAAATGTTAGTAAATATGAGAAGAGTTTAATGTATGTTGATTTGGAAACGAAATATTGATGTGATGGGAATATATTATCTTATGATTCAAATTGAGATAAAGATATAAAGAATCAAAAAACCACAATCAATTGTTTTAAATTTATGGAGTATGGGAGCAATTCTACCCAAGTCACAATTTTGAGGTATAGTGATGATTATTTATGTTAGAAAACGATTAAACCAAGAGAAAAATGTTAATAAATTGTGATCACATTTTCTAATGTGGGGTATGATAACAATGTGGTGAAAGTTACACATAACATCCACTCTAGAACTACTAATGTTTTAATTTATTTAAGATCAACACACAATTTTATATATAATTAATTATATAATGGTATCATGGTACGACCTGATTTTTTATATGTTCAATTTTTATTGAATCCCTCTAATAGAATGCGGTTCACATCTAATTTCTATGTTTCTTCTCTAGTTGATGTTTGAGAAAATATACATCCTAAAAATTATGTTATTCTCCCTCTAGTTGATTTTTATGTTATCTTTGTAATGTATTGTCTTTATCTAAATAAATCCAAAAAAAATTTCTGAGGTATGTCACATTTCATATTTAAAACCACTTATAATCATCTTTCAGTATGACGTTACATGCAATGTTCTCATAGAAATTACATCTATTGTATTTTTTATTCCTATTCAAAAGTGGGTTTTTCCTATAGTTAGGGGAAACTAACATTTATCATAGGAATATTTTAATAGATATTATTTATGTCTTTAATAATTAATTTATATTCTACAACTTAATCGTGATGTTCAGTATCCAATAGAAATCATTATTACTACTACATTGATTTAAAATACTTTATATATAATGGCCCCAGATGAGTTGAAATAATTAATGAAGAAACTCTAAAATAATATTGAAATATGATATATTTACCTATGATTATCACTATGGGGTTCACTAGTTCCTATTATTGACAAGAAAATTTGATCGACTTGAATCTACATTGATTATCAAGAACTGAACTAGATAAAAATACTTAATAAGTATAATAAAATATGTATTAATGAATGGGTTCATCAAATGTGTGGAGATATGAAGTTTTCCATGATTTATATTCATTATAAATATTATGAAATTTATGTCACTAAGGAACATATACCAATGAATGAAATCTTTACAGGTTATAGACTCTATGAGGATATAGTGATGCCATTTGATCTTAATAATACCCCTCAAATCATCATAGATCAATTGAATAGAGTCTTTTCATATTACCTTGAACATTTTTGAGTAATAATTATAGATGATATTATTATCTATTAAAATTAAATGTTAGTGAAATAATATCTCATGAGGCATGTAATGCAGATCCTAAGTATGAAAAAATTGCATGAATATTTTTCAAAGGGTGAATTGTGTCTACGAAAATTACATTTTTGGGTAATAGAATCTCATTTGTGGGTATATAACTGGATCTATAAAAATAAATGTTGTAGAAAATTTTACCAAAACTACCATGATGATTGAGATTCATTGTTTACTTTAATTGGCCATATATTATTAGTTATATGTGGAGAATTTCTCATGACTTTCTTGTCAACTCTCTATGTTATCTAAAAATATGTATAATTTCATTTAGATAAATGTATGTGAATAATTTTTCATGTAACTAAAGTGAATTATATTTTTTGATTTTTTGTTATATAGAATACAATGGGTATGTGTTTTTAATCGATTGTGTTGTATCTACGAAGGTAATTTAATGATTTATCATGATAAATGATATGGTAATAGTTTATGCCTCAAGAATATTTATGTTTAATGAAAAACGATACTCAAATCATGATTTAGAGTTATTTTTGGTAATTTTACAAATTTATATATAGAAATATTATCCCTAAAGTTAAATTAATGAAATATATATTCATAAAAAAAGTCATACTGTAAATTTTCACACAAAAGAGTTAATTATTCTCTCGAAATGGTGGTGGGAGTTGATTAATGACTTTGATTGATCAATAAATTACAACCATGGGAAATAGAAGAATATGGATAACTCATTTTGTCACATAGATCATGTTGTATTATCTTTTATTTGGATGAAAAAATATTCAAATTTTCTTGATTTTCAGTGGATCTATATGAAAATTTTGAAGGAAGGGGAGAAATATTATCTTTCTCAAATGAGTGTTCAACCATCTATCAATGGGAGGATTAAATATTTTCATAAAAAAATTAATATCATTATAATAAGAGATAAATTTTGTTTAGTTTATGATTGAATGTGATGTAATGAAATTTTTTATAAATTGGTTATGTTTTCCATATAAGAAATATTTTATGTCGAAGCTATTATAGGAGTCTCAATGTTTTTCCATCTATATTAACCCTAGAAGTGTAAAGATTAATAGTGATCGATAAGAGTGTTTCAGATAAGAAATACTAAAGAGATATATTGATGAATATGTATCTCAGTGATTAGTATGTCATCAAGTTATGGGTATGGGACAAACGTCTAATTGAATGTTACAACCATTACCCATACCAGAAATGAAATTTGAAAACATAATTGTTGATATTATCATTAGAAACCCCAAAAAGTATAATTTTCAGAATGCTAATTTGGTTGTACTCAATAAAAAAGACATTTGTATAACATAAGATGTATCACTACATCAATATTCTAGAAAATACATCAATATTGTTTTAAGGATTCTTGGAGTACCATATTCTATTATATTCAATAAAGATATAAATATTATCGCAATTTTCTAGTGAATTATTCAGATATCCCTATATACAGGGTTCTATTTCAGCACTGGTTATCATAATTACATATATGGTCAGAATAATAGAACCATTAAAATTATGGATGATATTTTAAGATTTTTTTCTCTTATTTCAAGGGTGGTTGGGATCAAAACCTGTCTGTATCAAATTTTATTTCAACAATTTCTTTCACTCGATCATTCAGATGGATCCCTATGACTACCTCTATTGAATGAAGTGTGGAACTCATCTTTTCTATAATGAATATAGAGAATATAATCTATCAGGACATAATATGGGTAAAAATTTTGTGGAGAAGGTTAGATAAATTCAGAAACAAATAAATGCATCACAAATTTAATTAAAAATTCAAGTTGATAATCATAAGTGATATAAGAAGATAAAAGATTGTGACGAAGTGTTTCGAAAAGTTTATCTGTAGAATAATGTTGTGATATTTTTTAATAAATGAATGTTGGGATGTAGGTATATTTGCCTCTTTGATATTCTTGACCAAGTTGGGACAGTTTCTTAACATTTGGTGCTTCAACTAGACCTATCTCAATTTCACAATGTGTTCAATATATCTCTCATGTGGAAGTACATACCTAATCCTTCACAAGTACTGCACCCATAGATCATACCACAATAAAAATATATCTCTTATGTGGAACAATAATATTGTATTTCTCATTATGTAGATAATGTGAAATCAAACAACACCACTCACCTGGTTTATTTTTAATGGTGAAATAATGAATTTGAGAAGCTACATGGGAATCAGAGGATTTGAGGTTGTCGAAGTTCCCTATGTTGTTTGTATCAGAGTGACCAAATAATAAGGGTAAAATTCGATTTTGGTGGAATAATTTAAAAACATTATATTTTATGAAATATATATTTAAATAAATTTTATTACATCAATAACAGATGTGACACACTACATTGAGTTTAAACAAACTGTGATATACTATTAAAATATAGTTATTCAATGTGACAATTATCACATAACTGTTAGATTTTTTGGTAAAAACTAGACAATATAAATTCAAGAAATTTTTATTTTTTTTGTATTTATAAGATTATTTCATAGGTTTTCAATTAATTATAAATGAATGTAAAAACCAGTTGATAATAAAATAGAAGTTTCTCTGAATTTTTTTTTCATGGGTGTAATTTGTGTTTATCTTAATAAATTTAGTTTATGACTATTAGAGATTTATTTAATTTATATTTATATTTAAAATATTTAATATTTCATTATCATTTATCTATTTTTTATCTTGTCATGGGATATGAATAAATCCATTTTTATATTTAAACATTGTTTTTCTAAAAAGCAGTTATTTCACATTTACGATAAATAATTAAAAATTTATTTTTACTACTTTCAAATTAATTATTTGAAACAACTAACATAATTTTCTTTGTTATAATTTCAAAATTATCATAATTTTAGTTTTTCATAATTTAATGAAAATATTTTTTATGAATAGTTAAACTAGTAATTTTTATTAAAACTTTATTTTTCATTTAAAGGATTTACAATGTTACACATTATTTTTAAATAATATAAAATGTATAGTTAGTTAAATAGTATTTTAATTAATTGAATATTTATAATTGAAATTATTTTTATGTTTAATTATCATATATAAAACATTTACCTTAAAGAAAAATCTTCATTCGGAAAAACTGGTTTTCGTCACGTCTATGGGTTTAATTCATAATAAGATTCTAATTTTTTTTAATTGATTATAGTAAAATTTATTCATATTTTGATAATGATTAATTAATATTAGGAAATATTTTTATACTAATTTATTTTCAAAATATTTATTAAAACAATTAAAATTAATTACTACTTTTAAGTATAAAACAAATATATCAGGTAGATGAACTAATAATTAACTGTATGATTTGAAAATAATCTTATTTAAATCTAATTGGATGGCTGTATTTATTCCTTAACACTTCCCACCTTAAAATATATGGGATTTTTTTTGTAATTTTATTCATCATAACTTTATCTGATTATATTATTTTAATAAATTTCCATATAGACCCTCTCTCCCATATATAAATGGAAATCTGGTCTAATCTCTTATTGACACATAAAATGCCTTTTTCCGCCAAACCGTTTATAAAACCCTAAAATTAGTCCATAAAATTGACCAATACTCCATAGGTTTTACATAAAAGCATCATATTATGTTTTAAATAGAATCACAAAGTTATTTTCTGAATATGTAGAGGTTTGACACACATTAAAGAATTCAGAATTTAGATAAGAGCCTTTCATCTCACATTTAATTATATAAGAAACATCCCAGATTTATCTATTTTATATTTTAGGTGGTTTATATACTATATATATATTAAATTAATGATTATTACAATGAAAATTGTGTGGATTTACATATCCATCTATTTTTTTCTTTATATGTTATTATTATTCAAATTTTACCAAAGTAGTATGCGTTTTCCGTTACATTCTCATTCTTAATCTTGATTGTTTATGAAATTTTTTATGATTGTATAAATTTATAATATACCTCTCAATAGACTCATGAATTTTCTTCTCCACTATTTTTTTCTAATTAATACGTGTTTCCATTCCTTTTCCTATCATTAATTACAAATGAGATTGAAATAAATTTTTTTAAAGAAAATCGACTATATTTATTTCTTCGGTCAAAAATTCTAACTCATCCATGTCAATATTTTCCATAAAATGTTTTTAAAATTGTTTTAATGGTATTAAAATTTTGTTAAGTAATTTATACCATGTTTTAATTTTATAAAGAAGGATTCTAAGGAATCATATTATCCTTTTACAAATGAGGTATTTTTTTATTTTTACTTAAAATGTTAAGAACAAGAGCATCAACCCAGTTGGTGAGAACTCGCTAGGTGCATCCAAGAGACCCAAGATTAAATATGTGTGGAGGGATATTTCTAGGGTACTGTAGCAGTAATGTAGAAGGAACTGTAGCAGCCAGAACAATTCATCCATTTGGACCTTTGGGACACCAGTTTGGTCCTCGGGTCCTGTAAGGCTTTCGGGACAACCAAGGCCTTCGAGCCAGTTTATTCTCATGGATTTTGGGACACTTATGGCCTTCAGAACACCCTAAGGCCTTCGTTCAACATGAAATGCAGATGTACCAGTCAGACTTCAAGGGACAAGGCTTCAGAGGAGGATTCAGGTCAAGCACATTCACTAGAGGAGAGCTAACCAAAATTGGAAGACTGAATGGGTATGGCTTTGCAATCGGTACTAGGCCTATGCAGCTTTGTATATGATAGCTAGCCGACCAGCCCTGTAATGTTGGAGTGCTGATATCATGACATATGTTAGGGAGGATTAGTTCCATGTTGTCTTGTCTCAGTGATTCCTCAAAGACCTATGGGTTATGTAATTGTCTCTAGCCTTCAGCCCTTATGAGGGTTCCAACTCACCCCTTGAATGTTCGATTATAAAAATATTAATATATTAAGGAATTCAAGCCATTACGATAGACTAAAAATAATAAGGGAATCATTGTTCTTTAATTTAAACAAAATAAAAAAATATTCCATCATGATAAAATTTTTTTTAATGAAACCTTATTTTTATTTCAAAATTATTTTCAAAAATATGTAATTTAAATTTTTTTTGAGTTTTTTCGTTTTTAAATTGATTAAAAATTTGGATGGTTATTTTCTTCAAAAAAAGTCTTAATGTTCTTCTAATGTTATTTTTATTCATCAATAACATATCCCCTTGAATCTAATTTATTTATACTCAGTAAACTATCAAAGTATAAGATACATATTATTTATCTTGATGGTTTATAATTATAAATGATAGATATTTATAATAACTAATCTTTATCCATAGTTCATATAATGTTGAATTGGTGAAATTATTATCTAACCCATTTACTTTTCCTGAGTTCTTCCATGGTGAAATGTTTATGAAACATAACTATTTTTATGGGTTATGAAATTAAAAATGATTTATGATACTTTGAAATAAATATTTTTTTTATCATTATATTGTGGGTTGGACCATAATTATATAGTCCTCCAATGCATTGGGTAAAGATGGATATTTCTTAAGATAAATATTAATTCAATAGAGAGTGAACCCAATTCAGTTCGGGGATTTATCCACAATGATTTTCATGGTAGTGAACCATGACTATGACAATGTTTTTGGGAGTGAACTTAATTCACTATGATAGTCCTGGATGTAATCCTTTACTACTAAAGAAATGATTTCATGTATTTATGTGTATGAAAAAACTCATGTCTTATGACTATGATATTAACACAGGGAATATATTCCTTTATTTCATTATTATTCATGTATTACGAGAAAAAATTATATATTACATGAATAATTTTATGATATATTATATACATGAAATGGTTTTTAAATGTTACAGAAAAGTTATAATATCCATTTTCTCATTTAATGTATAAGAAACCATTAAAATATCTATTGATTACATATATTGTGTATCTGAGATCCCCCTTTATTATGTTTATATTCCTTAGGATATGATGAAGGGTACTAAGTGTGATGTTTCTAAGAATAGTTATATTAATATAGAACCTATTTGTATATGATGCAGTTAACTTATGATTGAGTTGTTTTTGAATTGAAGATTTCAATGATATTAAACCTATACATTTCTAATGTGAACCATTATGTTATGTATTGAATATTAATTTTAGAAGATATTGTATCTATTTGTAAAAAGTATTATTATCTATATTTTATCCCCAATAAATAATATTTTCCCTCAAAATTTGACTCATAAAATCATATTAGCTTCTGTAGGGAATTCAAAATTAACCATATAACACTAGTTGATCATTGGTTTATTTAGATTGTAGAATAAGATTTTTCGTTATTAAAAATCATTATATGTTCTTTATAAATATTAGATCTCAAGAAACATTTCACATTGAAATATATAATATGATGTAACACTATATCCCTAATTAATGGATTCTATAAATCATAAAAATGATTAAGATTATATTTATACAATTAGTTTTTTTATTAATAACCTAATATCATGTAGTTTATGAAAAATTATATGGAACAAGAATATACAATATTTATAGTGAAAACATAATATATGATTCATTTTTTCTAGTTTCATATGATTTCCTTATTTGGATGGTTTTTGGGGATTATCTCCCACCTTGTCCATTGAATTAGAAAATTGAGATTCAAAATTACAAAATCTTTTTCAATTGAAGAAACACATATTTATAGATTATCTATTTTACAGAATCTTGTGAGTATTATTACCATTAACTCAACACTAATTTTATTTACCCATAAATTTATTTCATTTTCAACCATGGTACTTCCCACACTTTTGAAAAATAGGAATTGATATTATTTTCCTTCATAAACATTATCATTTCATCTTTCATGAGAGTATATTTTTTTGTTTAATGGTTTCTTTTGGACATAGACTATGTCTACAAAACTAATCAGAATTCTTGACAAAAAATTTTTATTAATTACATGATTTATCACACTATACCTTATCTTAATTTGCTATTTGTTATGATTGTTTCAAAATTTTCAATTTCATTAATTTTTAACATGGTTCATTTGGGATTTATCCATTACTAAAATAAATAAATTTAACATGTGTTAGAATCATTATAAGAGAATTATAATAAATAAAGATATGAATTCTTAACGTCATAATGTGTCACATAATATCATTCTCATATTCTAATATAGTTCATAAAAAATAAATTGAATTAGACTTAATTCAACCTATAACACCCTTAGTTTAACATATACCATTAGTGGTACAAACTAGCGTACATTGAGTTTGATTCACTCTAACATATTTTCATAATCTTAAAAATATACATCCTAAATCACCATAATAATTATTACAAAATTATAAACCCAACAATGCTTGAAATATATTCTCTTAAAATAAGACACATACTTCTTGAATGAACATTAATCGCTTCTATAATAAAAAACAAATATATATTTATACTCTAAACAAATGTTTTTCCCATATCATATTTGATTCTATAAGATAATATATAGTAATGAGATTACATAATCCTCCAAAAAGTAACTGAATCAATAACCTTCAAATTTATTAATCACTAGTACGTAAACTATCAAGTCGGTCAATAGATTCCATAATCGAAATAATTAATGGAAATTCACCAAATATATTATGATTGTATTTTTATTTAAAAAATATAATCAATTAAAAGAACATATAACTACATAACTAAATATTCTCAAAATGAATGTTCTATTTATTTCTCAGATGTAAATCACAAAATATCAATAGTAGTTATCAATAAATCAATCATGTGTTCTTTAATAATTATCCAAAAAAAGTTAACCTTAGTAGAACATAAATTTTAATGGTTATTAATACCATTAAATATATTTTTATATACCATTAACATAAAACTATTGAAGAGAAATCCTTATATGATTCACATAATCCTCAAAGCATTTATAAAATACAAGAATATCATTGATAAATATCACTCCCTTAAGAAATTCCATGCCTGTTAAGAAAAAATATATCTCATTGGATTATATAAGATAAGGAAACTCATATTTTACAACATAAAAATGAATATAATATTATGATGAACCATATATATATTCTCTTTTATTCAGTTATAAGAAATAGTAGATTATAGGTACATAACATTCTCAAATTCATTTCCTTAATTTTTTTCAACCAAATAGTAAACCCTATATTACTAGGAGAATAATCAAAATATGTATATTAAAATATATATCTAAATAATTATTCTCATATTAATCCTTTTTTTATCATATCAACCATTCAGATCAACCTATTATTAACTTTACATGGTCATTCATTATCCATAGAATTTGTTTATTATATTCTCTAACCAAAATAGTTTAAATAATTATTAAATCCTTCATAATGTGTCATAATGAAATTTTTTTATGAAATTAATATCCCCATAGAGTGTCTCGTGTGGTGTGTAGTATTAAAGAAATTCGTTGTACATAAGATTTATGATTTAATTAATGCTCAAACAACCTATTGTTTTTGTGATTATGCATGGTTCCTCTATTTCAAAACTGCATCCACATTCTATTATACCAACATGGATGTATTTAATAAAAAATACCAACAATCTATAATTTAACATATCATAAATATATTATCCATTACATAGTATTATACATATTTTTTTATGTATTCTTATCCTTATCCACAAATAAATGTGTATTTTTTTCATAACAACAAAAAATATACTCATCCTAAAGGGTTGTCTATACTATTGAAATTTTGAACATCACTAACTTTTCAACTCCTAAATTATCCCAAAAAATCATCCATATATGAAATGTTTTCTAAACCCTTCGTATTATACCAATTGTAATGCACTGATCCCACATTCTTGAATCAAATTCTCATCGATATATACTTTACATACATTCTCTAATGCATTATCAAAAATACTAGATATAATTATCCAGAATTAAAAAATTAAAAAATTATATAATATCTCACATATGGATGATCCAATAAAATTTAGTGTATTAGATAATTTTTACAGGTAGTAAACTCATAAATAATATTTTTTTTCATCAAAACATTTTTTCCACAATATAAAAAACTATATAATCTGTAATGAGTGTACATTGTCTAAACAATTCTCATAGATTTGTTATAATTCTAAACATGTAACATGTAATAATTGAATCTCATATAAAGGGAAATGGAAACAGAATAACTAGTGAGAAAAATTATCAGAAAGGGATCACCTTATAGCTAATGTAATCATAAAATAAACATGGATTAAATATTAAAGTTAGAATTGGTAAACAAGATGAATCCATTATCAACATGAAAATAGTAGATTGTCTTATCTATGATAATAAATAAAAACATGGGTATCAATAAGATAGATCTCATAATGGTGGAATAAATATTCTATCCCACCAATAACATACAATTAAGGGCCTTTTCTTTAATACAATACATTCCATCGATACCAAATACATTACAACTTTAAAAATTGGATATATATTAACTAAATGACCAAAGATGATTTGGCTCATGGGACCAGTTGATTCATCTAGTGGATATATAATTTCAAGCCTCATACATTACATAATTATGTGAAATTAATTAAAAATAAGAGTCATTAGGACCATTCAAACCATTCTATAATGATCCAGTTTCTGAATAAAACATTTTAATACATTTAACATATACATTGAAATATCAAAAATTGATCAATATATATTGGGAGTTAATAATCATCCTTAATTCTTATATTTTAACCTATACCTATATAAGTTATAATATAATAATCAAATATCCATAAAAATAATTTTTATGGGAAAAAATATATATTCATCATTCCAATTATCATATGAATTTGAATAATATAATAAAAAATTCCAATAGCACTCCAATATTAAAAAGAAATCATTATTTCTAGGTGAACACCATCCAAATGATATTATATAAAATGTGATATTCATTAAATATATGTAAATGAATAAAATACTCATTAAATACTTGAAAACCTTGATTATATGAAATATATAATAATAATGGATTTAATTTAGAAGAACAAATCCCCTATATAAAAAATTAATCCTAGAATGATGATAAAATAGATAAAAAACATCCTTGAAAGAAAATTATTGAATTATACAACCCATTATGGGATCATAAATTAGATTTTTGGTTCTCATGATTTAATTCCCATAAATGTTAAATAGTTCTTATTGAAATTGGAAGGGTAAATTAATGTGAATACATAAAATATATTTCACAAAAAAAAATTAACACGGACGTTAATGTGGATGTTTTGAGTCCCCTGTGATATTATTTTTAAAAATTTTATATGGAATATCATAAAAAAATATTAATTTAAAAATATCCCATAATAATTTTTCTTTAATAAAGATAAAAAAATTTCTATAAGAAATGTGGATCCAAAACATTTGATTATGAATGAGACAATTTTTTAAATAAAAATTACGTTTATTGAAACCCAAAAAACTAAAAACAGTAATAAAACAAACTTTCTAGAAAAAAAAATTCAAAATTATTATTAAAAAATACTCTATAATAAAATATTAACTTTGGAGAGCCCATGATTAGAATAACAGTCTTTAAGGTAAGAAATATAACTCAACGATAGGAATTTTAGTTAATAAAAATCATTACTACAGGGGAAAAAATTATCAATATGAATTTCAATGATGGTACAACTTTTAGAATATAAATTTTATTTAATATAAATAGTAAAATTAACAATTTTCCATGTTTAGTGAATGCATCATACAATTAAACAGGGTGTATAACATTTAAAATATCTTAATGAACCCTATTTGAGATCAAAAATGATCTTACTACTTGAGTAAAACATTAATCAAAACCCCTTGAAGGAGAGGGATTGAAATTAATCACAAAATACCATGAATAAAAGAAAATTAAAGATATTATAATTAAAATACACATTATATAAAACAAAATAATGAAATTGTGTGCATAATACCTAATATGTCTCAAAGATAGGGATTTAAAATAGAAATAGTTACCAGTTTTCTAAAAATTCCATGAACAAACATTAACCTCTGATATGAAAAACATATCTATCATAATAAATTAATTAAAAACAATATTAACATACATTTTAATTTACACTATTCATAATTAGTCATTCCTTACAGGAATACTACTGATTATCCACATCACATGTTTGTAGTTTTCTTCATTTTACTAGATTCATAATAAGGATTTATGTATTAATTAATCTATAATATATAACCAAAAATAGTTCATTAATGTTACATTAATGGATTTTTTTTTTACTTATGTTATTTTGAACTCGTTAAGGGATTTTTTTCATATTTATTCATGATGATGAAATCAATAACTAGCATGTTTCAGTGAATTTTGACAATCAACGTTTCTTTTATTAATTGATGAATTAAATATTAATATAAAAATACCAGAATAAAAAAATATCATACTTGTTTATCTATTATAATAAAAGTAAAACAGTTATCATATTCATCTTTTACATAAATAAATATTATTGTTCAAGTGGGTGGTTAATCGTTCACAAACGTGAACCTACCACTATTAATGGATGATTATTATATGGAATAGATTTAATATCATTAAAGGATATGTAAAATGATATTATTAGTCATTATTATTGTTATATATCATAATTTTAATGATTTATTAAAATAATATAGTTTATATAATGTTACTACATAGAAATTGGAAAACAATTCATCTTAGTTCCCTCATTCAAAATGATTAAATTAACGATTATCGGGTTTTGATCATATAATTAATATATTATTCAAATTAAAATACTAAAACCATAATAATATCATAAATAAAACTATTTATTTGTTCAATTTCATCATTTTATCCATCATTTTAAGGTATTTATGGAAAATAAAACAAGTTTCATCAGGGATGTGGTTAGTCTGAACATCGCATGAACTTGATTTTTTTCATAATGGATGGGTTATATGAATAAATAAAGATAATTACATTAATATAATAAAATTAAAGTCATAAATGGTACAAATATTATTATATTATTGTGTTTATAACAAATTTTAATGAAGACAATTAATAAAAAATATCATTTGGAGATTATATTCATGTTATAGACTACATTTTTCGATGGATGTCTCTCTAGAAATGAAGGCCTTACGATAACATATGGTGACTAAAATATATTTAATGTGTGAAAAGGTTCTATAATAATTAATATTTCATAGTTTCAAGGATAAAATAAATGGAATTGGTTGTGTAACATCTCAGGCCTCGATGTCACTCAACAGTGCCTCGAGCCTAATTGCCCACATGGCCTCAAACACAACTCCCCAAACTCCAGAGGATTATGAATAGAAGCGAGGGCCTAGGATGTGAAAATGGGGAGACTGTTTCATCTTACTAGGTTGAAACACATTAAAATATCAATAATAGTCTTGTAGAGAAAGTAGTAAATCATACAAAAAATAGGTGTAAAATAGTAATAGAATACAACCTAAAAAAGAAACTCATATACAATGATTATGATTATGATACATTTCATATTTCTCTTAAAAACATCCATAAAGGTTATACAAGAATGAAATAAAATACATGAAACCAGAGTATAGAAATACCAAAAAGTACCCCAGCTAGCATCACGAGCCTTAGCTCGGTCCCATGCTCCCCTACTCTTATGTAGTAATCATGAACCAATAGAGCACGATACGTTAACCATTCCTACATGAATATAATATTTTTTGGGTACCCAAAGGAATCCCAAAGAGGATGTGATACATAATCTCCGTATTAAACCCCCCATGGTCTGTGTTGTCAAGTCCATGATTATATAACATCACTATCAATACAAATGTATCAAGTATATAAAATAATCAAAAGTAAACATCATAAAGTCTAGGTTCCCATTTATAATAAAATGAAATTATTCAATATCATTTAATAAGTTAGAATATAATTTAAAATTTACGATTGTTTCATTAGAATAAATATCATTTAACAATTGAATCTCATTTAATTTTTAATATTTGAGACCTGGAATTACACCCAGTGTCCCCTCTGATGATATGATCAAGGGATGTTGAAAAAATACATCCCTAATGTTCAATACAAGACAGAATCAAAGATTATGTTTTGGCTTGGTAGAGAAATCGTATAAAACATTTAATTCAATAATAAATTTAGAATATCATCCACGCCTTGCCTTTCTTATATTGGAATCCGAGTATCACTCCAGGTTTAATATAAACTGACACACTAAAACCCATCCACGAATAACTAGTTAAGATCTCATGTATCTCTGTATGTGTAGAATAATATCCCTATCATTTGATTATATATCTGGTAGTCATCTAGGGAGTCCAAATATCTTCCATGTAATAGAAGATCAATTCCATTTGATTCCATCGATGGAATTTTCATATGAATCCATGTATTAATCAACATACAAGTCAACCCTTCGAGTTTTTACTTTTATGTCCTATAGGGCGTCTATGTATCACTCATGCACAATAAAGGGTTAATCCAATTGAGTCCATCCATTTCATTCACCATCTGATCCATTTTTTATGGATGGAAGATAATCATTCAATCAACTCAATTCCATTTATTATTTTTTAACATTCCATGGATAAAACCAATAACATCCAACCTATACCTCACCGAAATAGATTTCCCATGGTATTTTCCATGAATAACAGCACTGGAATCAATCTATATGCTTGGAAAATATTTCAGAAAATAGTGTCTCATTCATAAAAAACTATTAAAATGAATACTCTCTATTTAACTCATAAGGGTATATCCAAATAAATGTAAATTAAGAATAATCATACAATTTTATAACAAGGTCCAAGAGTTAAGGTCATCATATTTCATACCTTTAATCCATTACATATAAAATTGATATCACAAGTCAATATATAATTGTCAATTAAATATAAACATCTCATGATATGGGAGAAATTCACACCTAAAGGTTTCCAGTGATAATCCACCCATAGTGTTCCATCTACATAACCAACACACCCAAGGGGTTTTCACAATTTTGGTCCACTACTTATTAAATTCAATGAAGGTATGTTTAATTGAATATAAAATGCCAAAAAATTATCTAAAGGTTTAATATCATTTAAGATAATTCTTAGAAATTGGATGCATTGGATAAATGAATATATAATGACCTCAACATATATAGAAAATCTTGAGACCACCTACCGTAGGTCCCAATTTTATATCTCATCCAGTGTTAGCACCTAATTCATCTCAGATCATGATAAAATCAATAAAAAGTAGAATAACCTAATAAGAGATCATATCAGATTTCCTATAAATAATGTAGCCTTTAACAAATCTACTGAAGAACATATGTACTAACCAATAAATATGTAATGATATTAGGGGCATGTGAATCCTAGTCCGTCTTCATAGTGCATCAGCCACTACATTTCCTTAACAGGAATATATGAAAGCCTAAATTTTAATGTATTTAGGTATTCAACCCATATTCACTAACTCAGATTCAGATCACGATGTATAAATATGTACTCCAGGATTTAGTGGAATGTGTAAACAAAAAGTCACTCTCCATGTAATTAATGTCTCCAACAGCACAATGTGTAAACTACTACAGCCAACTTGAGACCAGGAATTGAGTAATTCCTCTCACCCTACCTCAACTACAGAGACCCGTAGGCTATGACTCAACCCCACTCCATAATTAATTCACAAAGCCCAATACCAGATGCATCTTAGTACAATGTTTAACTATTTCTAGCTATGGGAAAATCTGCTTCAACACAGAAGTTAACCACCCTTTCATCTCTTGAAAGGAAGTCTCACATATATATTCCCTAAAAAACATCACACCCTTCTTATTCAACACCCTATATGGTTAAATTATGTGTGATAAGTCTTATATATAATACCTGTATTATTTGGGTAGCCCCATGGAAATATATACCTCTATGTTATTCTTGGGATACTCACAGTAAACTAAATCTCTCACCATCTCTCGGTCAACTAATACTATTTCCTCTTAGATAATTTATCCAAAAAATTGAATCTAATTCATCCATAAGTATCACATTTTGATAATATCATATAATTGATGATCTATCATCATATTCAAACTGATCATGTGATGTTTGTCATGATCATTTCGATTTTTAGAATACAAAAAAATATCTTCCACAAAAACCATGACAAACTAATCAAGATAAGGATAGAAGATACATTTCATCAGTACCATGAAGACTGAAAGAACATTCATCAAAAAAAAATCGAACCATATACTCATATAGACCATACCATCTTCAAAAATATGTGTATGGTATGTCTGATGGTCTAAAACACAGATGATGATAACCATATCTCAAGACAATCATTGAGAAAACCTGAGCTATTAGGATGTGGTCGAAAAGATCATCTATATGAGGTAGAGGATACTGGTTCTAAACCATCAGGTTGTTTAACTTCTTGTAATCTACACCCATCTTGATTTTTTATTCATCCTTTTTGAATAATGTACCAACAAACCCCATAGAGATGTATTTGGTCAGATGACACTATTCACATTTAAATCCTATATCTAACAAATGATCTATTGATTTTATGCTGTAGGAATATTAAAAGGAGAAACAGATATAGGTGTTACTCATATAAAAAAATTTATAAGAAAGAATACCTCTCTGATTGTAGGAAATACTGAGAAAAAAATCCCTAGAATGATAAACGAATGTTGGAAAATAATGCTACTTTATTTCATGATCATCAAGAGATATTCTCGTAATCGATGTTGTCACCCAACCCTACCATTGATGATCATGTCCAGATCAGCTTGCCTGGATATCTCATTCACCCTTGTAAATAAAATTGATACCCTCTTGTGATGTGAAATCCACCCTATGGAAATTGCAATCAATGAAAAAAATGTAAGGTAACCAACCTTTCCATCCAATGAATGGTGTCAAAACTAGTCATATTGAGGATAAATATGTCCATAGGAAGTGGAACCTGCAAATTTCACGGGAGAAGTCCCTACGCCTATGTACATCCTAAATTCTAATCTCTAATATATTTTCAAGCATCGTGAATCCATAATAAGTATGTACACTAATCCAAAGGCTCTCGATAATGTGCACTGATATAATTAAATGTTAATCCCCTATACCAAAATTTTAAATGATAAAGTAGAGACTACTAGAATAGTACCTATAATAGTATAATATATGAGATCCTTTACTTCATCAGTCTGTTTAAAAACATATACCTATCTGAGACCATGATCTAGTGACACTGCATGGGTACCCAAAGCAGTTTCTATATTCTATCACCAAAAAATGGGGTTTGGTTACAAAAACCACCATACCTTGATCAGATAGATATACTATAACTCACTTCATGATGAAAAGGTACCTACCATACTACAAAACAAGGTGTTAGTGTAGAACCTCTCACACTATAATCATGTAGAAAACTTTTGAATTAGCGCTATATATTAACAATCATACCACAATATTGGCACTCTAATGGTTCAATCATACATTGTGTACATATATGTCTTGGCATAATGCACAAGTAGCACCTCACCAGGATACCTGAGTTTGTTCTCTGGCTAATAATTTCCTGAAATTGAATCTCTACATGATACTTACCACTACTGGTTGATACAATACCAGATACAGATACAGAACCACCATGAATCTCACCCCAAATCCTCTCTCAGGTTAGGCTTTATGATATGCGCCTGATGCAATCATCCAGAAATGGTAGTTAGCTGAAAAAACATTAATTTTGATCATATGTCATACTTGATAAAATACTCTAATAATCTAGGTTTAAATAGATCTTCATCCATCAAAATATTGTTGATGTGTTGGAGATTGGTAAATTATGATGAGTAAGTTGTCACTAATAACATGCCCTGATTTAGGTTTATGAACTCTTAGTCTCTATCAGACCTCAACATCTGAAGATAGAATCAGTCATTGAGTTCCAAATGAAAATCACTCCAATCCATCTCCTAAGGATAATCTGTATGAGTTATAAAATTCCACCATCTCTAATTGGAATCACGCAAAATATACATAGAAAGTTTAACCCCCTATCTACATGAGTCTTATAATGCTCAATGATTGATAATGTAACCTCTATCCCAAACAATATAATAAATGGTCTTATCTACCCCACAAATCTGGGTATATTCAGCTACTGAAACTCATGCATCAACACTTCAATTGTTGGGGTAGGATGCATTGATCCTTCAATCTCCTACATGAGGAAAATTAATCCCACAAAAAATAATGCCTCGTCAATTGTTTATGGTATTATAATTGGTCATGTAGATAGAACGATTAGGGGATTCACTTGTAACCCATGGGCCACCATATTTGGAGTGTGGTGTCACCACCCTCCTGGCATAAAACTAGATAATTTCATGGTGGAATGCCTCTTTAATACCAAACACACACCTCAGTTCAATATCATTAAAAATGTTCTTACCTCAAAAGAAAATATATATCAAATTGGGTAGGTAAAATCCTTCTTATATAGAACAAAAACCACTACGTACTCCAAGAGTTATGTCTTGATGTTATATAGATCAGGTAAAAGCAAGAGAAACTATTAATTTCTCACTTCCAAAGATGGGTCTAATCAATTTCTCTTCCATATTCAACTAGAGATAATATATTAATTCCATTTTAATAATTACCTATTCATTATCATTTGAATTCATACATATTTAACATTTATCTCAGTTCAAATCACAATGTTGAACCTATTTTACAACATATTCCAATCCAATATGGGTTATACTCCTGATGAAACAAATACTGAGTCTATCAGATTCATAACCTAACCCATTCTACAACAATAATCACAATTTTAGGTATATATACCACAACACCAATCATAACAAAATGAAACATGTAATGCATGACAAATTTCAAGGTATAATCCATGGAATGTGAGATATGACAAGTGCATATATGATTCGTGCGATGCAATACCATCATATCATTAGGTTGAAACAAAATAGAACCCCAAATCATGTCAATAATTACATGAAAATACGTGTTTTTCACCAAGTGTGGGAATCAAATCATCATTAATTGTCAAAATCCAAAAAGCAAAAAATTTATTCAATGAAATATGGATTATTCCAATATGTCGGTAATCTATGATCAGGAATAACTCATTTCCAATCAAAATTTATTTTCTATTCCTTTATATTTTCACAAAATATCTGAGTAATCCAAAAATGAAAAACTAACCCCTGATACCACATTTTAACATCCCAGACCTAGATGGCACACAATAGTGCCTCGTGACCAGTTGGACCGATGGACTTAAGTGCATCTGTCTATTTTTTAGAGGATGAAAAATTGCAGTGATGGGTTAGGGTGTGACTTTAGGGAGTCTATTCCCCCTTAATAGAGTGAACCACTATAAAATATCAATAATAGACTTATAGAGGATGCATTAAATCACACATAAAAAAGGTACCGATTAGAAATAGATAACAATATCAAAAAGGAAATCATATACAATGATGATTATGATACATTTCATGTGTATCTAAAAAAATCCAAAATAGGTATACAAGGCATAAAAACAATACATTTAATAAAATAACAAAAAGTCCAAAATGTTTCCCAACTAACACTGTGAGCCTCAGCTCGATTTGATGCTCTCTAGAAAAAAATAAGTGATCATGATCTTATAGAAGGTTGGTTTACTATATCCATATATTCAATCATATAGTCTATTTTCATACATAAAGGCAGCAAAAATAATGTGTGTGACATTATTTTAGTAAAAAAATACCCAAGGTATGTGTCATCCAGTCAGTGAATATATAGAAATACTGTGTAGAAAAAATATAAGATGTAAACGATGTAATAAAAAGTAATCATACTATAAGTATATATTATCATATATAATAAAATTCAATTAATAAATTTCATTTATGATTTATGTCACTAAAATTAATAATCATTTATGGTTCTTCAGAATAAAATTTATTTAACCAATAAATATAATTTAATTATTAATACTCATCAAATAGAATAAATACCAGTCTCTTCCATGATAACATGATCAAATGAATCCAAAATAAGCCATCTATAATGTGAAATACAAGAACAAATAAAATATTGTTCTTTAGCTTGGTATACATTTCATATAAACAATTTCCTTAAATAATAAATTTAGAACATCATCTCATTCTTCGAAATCCTATTTTGGAATGCATGTTTCACTCTAGATGTAATATATACCAACACACTATATTCCCATCCAAGGAAAACCTTTTATGAACATTGGTATTGCTCTAGGTGTGGTATAAAATAATCTGTATTCAATCATGTCCTTGGAAATCCACAAAGGGAGCCCATGTATCACGCATAGCATATAAGATCAATTCCCTTTGATTCCATCCACGACATTACCACCGAAATCCTATTATAAATCATCATATAAGTCAAGCCTCAAAGTTCATCTATAGTAGTCCACTATCGATTCCAAGAATCACTATTTCAAAACCAATGTTCGATCTAATTGAGTATTTCTATGGAATTTATCCTTGGATCCAAGTGTCACCAAAGGCATATAATTATTCAATCATTCAATACCATTTATTCATTTTCATTTAACATGGAAAGATCAAAACATATAACCACCAATGCATAAAACACCTAAAAATGTGTCTGGAGGTATTATCCAATCAATGAAGCCTTGATCTAAAACTAATCACATGGTAAATTCATGAGAAAAAATCACATATTTTATAAAAAATATGAAATGGAATAAGATCCATTTAACTAAAAATGCTACAAAAAAATAATGGTAAATTGGGCCTAATCATGAAATTGTATAACAAGGGCCAATGGCTATAGTCATCCCATCCATTACCATTAATCAATTTCATTTAAAGTTGAGAATGAAAATAAATTTACTAATATTAATTTATTTTAAACATCACATAACATGTGAAAATGGTACTTCTTAGGGTGTCCCAGGCTAAGCCACTTGTGGCGGTCCATTTAAATATCTAACACACCTAAGGGGTTTTTATATATCAATTTACACATCCAATAAATTAATTAATATTATCTTTTATTGAATATTTTATTCCAAACAATTATAATAATTGTTTAAAATCATTTAAGGAGATTTTTCGAAATTGGGAATGCAACACAACATCATACATAAAACCCCTGCTTTTAATGAAAGGCATGAGACCACCTATCTTAGGTCCGTAGTTGATTACACATCTAATATCAACTCCTTGTTCAACTCAGATCATGTGTAAATTAATGAAAAAAAGAAGAACCAAATAATAGGTTATATTTTCATTAATATTAATAGTGTAGATGATACAAAATCAAAGGAAGAACTACTAAAATGGATTCAAGTAGTTACTGAGGCATATCTAATATAACGAGTGGTGCATGATTCATAATCCGAATATAGAAAGAGGATAACATCCTAGAATATCCTTCAAAATGTATCTACCATGTTTTTTTTCCACTAGATAAGAAAAGTTAAATATATTTAGGTTTAAATTATGTTATGATGGAAAATTTTTTATTTTCTAAAAAATAATAGGGTTACATGGTTTGGGTGAACAGTTTGACAAACAATGTTCTAACCATGCATGAAAATATATACGAAAGGAAACCCCACATGGTTTTCTCACATAGTTTGACTAACCTTTCTCAAACCATCAAAAACCCCACTATCAATATTTTTGACCTCGTCTCACAGTTGTTCACCCCAAATAGTATGGTTTTCACAAACTATATGATAGACTATTTCAATATTGAACATGGGTTCTAGTATTCGAACCAACCCCAGATACCCCTGATACCTCTAGGATCAAAAAGGGATATCATATCACACAATATTTATGTAATTAAATTTCGAACTAATGAAAATAAAATGATTTTTACCTTAAATAAATATTGGGTTCATACAGGGTGTCTTGACTATGTGATTATGTTACCCTTTTATATTTGATGGGATCAATATTTATATTAGTTAAAGTTATATTTTATACAATGTAATGTTACTATTCTATGTGAAAAATGAAAAAATGAAAAAATAAGAGAGGAAAATGAGTTTGTATGGAAACTCACCTCAACCAGTCACTATTATAAAAATTTGAGTTATTATTGTATTTCTGTATTAACGTTTTTTTACCAAAAAATACTTTTACCTTGGTACATAATTTTTTAACTATAACAATAAATTTTTATGACCTAGAATAGGATTTAAATTTATAACTAATTTGATAAAAATAATTTATTATGCCAAAATAACATTATCAGGTAAAATTTATAGTTATCTGAAGAGACAATTTTACAATAAATATTCTTATTATTGTGATTTTTTGTAAAGAAATAAAATTTTTAGGCCTTACATTTATACATAATGTTAAATTTTCATTGATTCGTAATTTAAAAATATAATTGGACTTATTATATGATATATAAAGGATATGAGTTTTATAATTCATGAAAAAACGGAATATCCCTTCATAAATACACGATTCAAAGAAAATACGAAAAACCCATTTTATATTAATGTAACATTTTATTTAAGTATAAAAAATCACGTAGTAGCTTTTCTACTATAAAATAATTTTTTAAAATGAATAATTTTATTCCTAATGCTCATATTTTAATAACTAAATGGTTTTATATATTTCTTAGACATTCATAAATAATTATAAACTCATAGATATTAAAAGTTCTATGAAAACTATATTTTTCTACATGAAGCTATCATTTTTAGAAAAATATGAAAAAGGTATAAAAAGTCAATTTTAAATAATGAAGTAAATTTTAATTAATATTATATTCCATAAATTTTATATGAAATTATTTAATTAAATAATTAAATATAATAAAAACTCGTTTTTAATTGAAAAATGTATTTTTAAAATATTAAATTGTATTATTCATATTTCATAGTATTCAAAAACTAAATTGTGGTTAACCAATTGTTAATATCAAACAAAATTGACAATTAATGCTATGTTTCTTGGAATATAATTGTTCAGTGTATAGAAGACATTTTTTGAGAAATAGATTTCTAAACCAAAACTAATATTATTATTCATTTTTTGAAAACGAGTTAAGTTTCATTCATATTAATGTATACATTATTATATATTTATATATATTTAATAAATTTATTTTTATTATTAATTCCCTATAATTAAATGGCTTGGTTGTAAGGATCATACTAAAATAATTATATTTTATCACAATATATCATGATTTTTTCTATTCGATGTTTTGTTTGGAAAAATATATCTAACATTTTATCTTATATAATGTTAATAATATCTTAAAATATCATGCCATTACATATCCAAATGATATTATTACACTTCTATTGTATAGTTCTAATATTTTATATTTTATAATCTGATTAAAGAACATCATACATTATGTTTTAGAGAATCTACTATATGAGTAGGTTAGGGAGATAAATTTTGACGAAGAATTAAATCCATATATCTAGTTTCAAGTCACTATATTTATGAATATGTGATATCCTAAGGTATTATTGATGGAATATATCATTTGGAGGATGTTTTTTTCACCCATAGTTTCATGTCTGTAGACATTCTTTTATTCATTTTATGAATATCATGTATTGGAGGGTTGGGAGACCTTTTGAATTATTATTGGGGATTTGGAAAATATTCATAATTGGTTCATGTTTTGTGGAAACTATAAAAAAAATACATTAAATTGTCCACAATGTAATATAGGCCAAGGGGAAGGCACACGAGCAAGCACATGGTTTGTCCAGATTGTGCGAATGTAAGGTAAAAACTGTGAAACTTGAGAAAATGATATTTTTCTTGGTTAGTTCATGGTTTGGAAACCTTTTCAGGTAACCATGTAGGATTTTTTCTTGAGATAGATATTGGTGCATGATTATCAGTCACTTTTTCTAGCCATTCATGGTTTAAAAACCAAATCCACAAAAGTTGATCCATCTCAGGATTAATATTTTTCCTATAATAATTGTGTCAAACCAACCCCAAATCAATAACATCTCATTAAAATGGTATTAGAGGTTTCTCCAATTTATATGGAATTAATTTGAAGGTTTCTCTTGTGGGATGAATCAATATTTTTGTGGTAGTCTTCGTTATATTGTGTTTTTTGTGGTATACCTTAAATCTACTAATCAATCTCTCTCAGTATCTTACATCTATGTATGGTATGGATAGATATATGGTATTTGATTTTAGATATGATTATATTTTTCTTTAATTTTTTAATGGGAATCATTATAAGGAGGGGATTTGGAGATTTAACTCGATTTCTGGGACATATTCATCTTATTCTTTGTATTTTCCGTAAAACACAATGTAAGAAGATTATATCTCAACTTCTATATCTAGAACATGATGGATTATATTCAAAATGATTTTTTATTGGATTTTTTTTAAAAGGTGAAGAATATAATTTTAGAAAACTGATTTGTTGACAGTTTAGAGATTGGTATAAATTGGGTGTTTTTTGGAATGTTCATTTCCTTCTCGATTTTAAAATGTAATTAATTTGGAATTGTGGTAAATTTTCTAATATAATCGTTTTGAAAAAAATGGTATTGTTAAAATAAATTTATATGTCTTATTTAAAATATTTTGTTTTAATTTTTTTCGAGAAAAGAACAATTTTAATAAAATGGATGAAGTAGTTGATTTTTGGAATGTTTTTTTGTGCATAATTGTTTTGGATACACGTATATGAATAATGGAAGGGAGTCTCTCCAATTATGAGGGGGTGTGATGAAACAATTGGTATCAAAATTTACCCTTCCAAATATTTATGGATCAAGTGGTTATCAGTTATGTCTATCTTGGAGTTGAAATTCATTCTGGTTATTCATGGGTTTTTATCATAGAATGATGTAGGATAGTTGGGGCATGAATGTTTTGGAATAAAATGATGTATCTAACCATTTTATATAGGATATTGTGTTACCGTGTATTTGGGTGCATAATTATTTTGGATACACATATATGATTTGAAATCTCATTGATATGGGTTTAGCTAATGAGATGACCATGGCATGAATTATAGAGGAATTAATTCCCAAAAAGAGTGCATACTTTATTTTGAGTAATAATAAATGATTTGGGGAAATATGTTGATTTTTGAAAAATGATGAAATTATTTTCAACTCAAATAATTTGTAAAGAGAAATTTTATGGTATTTTTAAAATGTGTTGAATTTTCAAAAGAATGTTGATTTTTGAAAAAATGGTTCAACATGTTAAAGTTTAATTTATTAATGAATTATTGTGATAGTTTGAAGTGGTATGATTATAAATTACAAACCATTAGTTGATTAATAATTAGGCTTAACGATTTTATTTTGGTTACAGAAAAATGAAACCTAGTAAGCATTATAGGAAAAAATCAGAGTAAACTTCATAGAATTTGGTTGCATCATAGCCACCGGTAAACCAAAAACTAGTTAATAGTATTTTTCAATCATATCGGGTTGGTTATAGTGGGAATCAGAGGTATAAAGTAAGAAACATTCATTGTTCCATCTAATTTCAAAATTAGAACCCACCCATGTTTTAGCAACGTTCTGAACCAATTAATGTAGAGGTGTAGCTGAAAAGGATGAATCGTATCTTCAGTTTCAGTGTCATAATAGAAGATTTGAATGTCAAGTGGGAGATTTATATACAAGAAGAACATTCATTCTTATGGTGCGATTTATCTCTTCATTATAAATTTAAATAAATCATATCACTAATGGATTTTGAGGAATTTTTCAAAAAACAATTATCTCCTCATACGTTTAGAATTCCAAGAACAACAAAATTATTCATCTTATTGATGGATAATATTTTGGTCACTGATTATGTAGTTAAATTCAATAATTTATTGTGTTTTTCACCAGAGGATGCATCTTCTATGTCTTAAAAGGAACTCCTTTTTTTAAAATTAGATCAGAGTTATGAAATTCACTCAAACATTATTGTACTCCATATAATAGATTATTCAGAGTTGGAATATATAGATACGATGGTTGAATGGGACATATCAGGAGCTATGGGTGGAGGGAGTATACTGATACCTATGGGAAATGGTGGAATCTCCAGCATCAAGAACAAGATGAGAAGGGAATCATATTTACAATGCGGGAGGATGACATAGAATCAGAAGAATAGATTGATGAATATTCCTCCAAATCAAAAGAACAATCGTGGATGTTTTCAATGTGGTTTTTTGAACCACATGATGTGATAGATTATGTCACCACCTACAACATGTCATTATTAATATCAAAAGGTGCTTCATTGGTGCTATTTTCACATTGATCCAATTTCAGTTGGCCATGACACTTCCTAGGTGTTGGATGCATCATATGGTATGATATGACATGAGTAGAAGAATAAATCTCATAGACATAATAGAGATATACTTAGTCATTCATGGAATACTAGGACTCATAGTATAGGGAAATATCAATAGATAAATAGAGAAAAAAGTGATACTAGAAAGAAATTATATGGTGTTGAGAAGGTTATTGTCAATGATCTATCAGGGTATCAACCTTTAGATGTATGATTCTTTTGAATTATACCCTTATGAATGATTTTTTTGACATAGGTGCATCCCATTCCACAATTTCTTCTCGTGATGTTAATTGGGGGAGTTAAGAGTTGAAATAATATCGTCCATACTAAAACAAAAAACATCACTTGTTCATAGGGAATGTTGAGCCATTATCCATCCCATTATTCTCTTATGGTCCTTCTATATTCTTGATATGGTTGTATATGATATAATATTTGGTAAGGATTGGTTGAAAAAGTTCACATCTCACAAAAATATTATACTAAAAATGTCATTTTTGAAATTGAAGATGGAATCAAGCATCTCTTTCGAGGAGAAAATAGTGTAAGGTTAGGTTAAATGAGATTTTTGGGACCAATGGTTCGAATAATATCAATTAGGTTGGTGGACTTGAATTTTTAATTGATAGAATAGATAGAGAGTAATTGTTTTCCATCAGTGGTTTATTAGTTTCGAGATGTGTTCCTCAAAAAAATTAATTGTTTCCACCTATGAGGGAAGTGGACAATACAATTGAAATTATTCTAAGGAGTATTCCTATTTACCTTATATCTTATTATATAGAACCAACCGAATTAATGGAACTAAATATCTAGGTAGAAGATATAGAAATAAAATATTCAATTTTCCTACAACATCTAAATGGGTAGAAATAATCATATTTGTGGAAATGATGGATGGAAATATATGGTTGTGAGTGAATTATTTTAAGTATAACCATGTTAGGATAAAGAAATCATATCCATATCAACACATTTATGATTTAATCACTCAATTTAGGAGGTATTAGTGTCTCTATAATATTGACTAATGATTAGTATGTCACAAGTTGGGAGTTCATGAGGTGGATATTTCAACGAAATAATTCAGAAGTAGATATGTCCATTATGAATATGAGGCGATGCCTTTTGGTGTTATAAATGCACCAAAATGCTTTATTAAATTTATGAACCAAATATTTTAGAGAAATCATGATTTTTTTGGGAGGATTTTTTGGAAAACATGTTGATGCGTTCAAGTACAAGTGGATAGGATGAACAACACTTGGAAATAGTCTTGGGAATCTTGAGGGACCATCAGTTGTAATCCAAACAATCATGGGGCAATTTTTGGATACAAGAGGTGTTATTCCTTCAAAAAGTAATATCTAAAAGTTGTGTTTCAATAGATACATAAAAGATACGGGTGTTATCTCTTAGAAACAGACAAATAATTCATTTGAGATACAGATTTTCTATTGTATTGGTGGTTATAACATGCTCTTTTTTCATCAATTATCATAACTTTATTCACTTATAAAAACAATTACATGGAATAATATTATGTTGCAAAGAAATAAATAAAGTCAGAAATTATTTCAAGAGATTAATGTTTTCTTCACATCAACACATATCGTGATACTTCCAAAATCAAGACAAGGGTTCATTTTGTTTTGTGATGCTTCAGGATCTGTGTTTGGTTTTGTTCTCATACATGGAGATATTATTGTTTCATATGGATCAAGGATGTTGCATGTGCATGATAAGATCAACCATAAACAAGAATTGGTATTATATTTTTTAGTATATGCTTCAATGATATGGAATCAGTATCTGTTTGGTGACAAATATACTATATTCCCATATCAATAGATCTTGAATACTATTTTCTCAAAACAGGACTTGGACATGGGAAAAAGAAAATAGATGGAGTATAATTGAATTTTCTATATTTACATGATGTATAAAATTGTTAAATGAATACTATTGGAGCACTTATTCAGCATAATTTCATATGCTCATTTGGAAAAGAGGCTTTAGATGAGTGGTTATTGATGTTAGTTATAGTCGACATACCCATTGAATATGAAGACCAAGTTGAAGACACAATTTTAATTCATGGTTCACTAGTTCCTGATTTTGTGTAGATGGTCAGAGACCAACATACTTCAAATGAAATATTCATGGATATGAGATCAAAACTCAATATTTGGGAGACCATTGAAGGATAGAATATGGATGAGAGTTCAGTGTTGTGGTTTAGAAATAGGATGGTAGTTACTTTGTATTGTCAGGAATAACTTGTTTATGCTTACTACCATTAATTATGTGAGGTTAATCATGGAATATTGAATATGTATAATAATTAACGTAATAGTTTTGGTGGGTCTATGTGAATAATTTGGTGGCTGGATTTGTTTCTATATGCATAACATTTCAGCAAGTTAAGGTAGAGAATCAGGGACCAATAGGTACATTGTAGTCATTTCCCATTTCCTTTTGGAAATGGGAGAATATATATATGTATTTTATAATAGGTCTTCAAATAATAGTTCATGAACATGATTCAATTGCGGTGATAGTAGAATTTCTCAAAAAGTGAACACATTTAATCCATATTGATGAATTTCCTATACTAGAGAAGTCTCAATAATATATATAAGAATTGGAAAAGAGGAATGGTGTACTGGTTTCATTATTATTAGTCATAGATTCTTGGTTTACATCTAATATCTAGAAATTATTTTAGAAATTACATAGAATCAGTTTACCATGAGTATGATGTATAATCCTTATATGGAGGTCCAATCCCAATAGCTTTTACAAAGGTTGGAAGATATGTTGCAAGCTTCTGTAATGTATTTTTATGGATCAAGGGAAGAGCATATACCATTAGTGGGCATCTCATATAACAACAGTCATCAGGACTCAATACACAGGGATCCTTTAGAATCATTGTGTGGGTGTCTATTTTGTTCTCATTTTTTGGGTGGAAACACATGTGATCCCTCTAGTTTGGTCGATCCTTGTCTAAGAAACAACTGAGAAGATTCAGTTGATCTAGAAATTGATGGTAATGGATTTGGGTCATCAAAAATAATGTGATGATCATTGTTTTTTGAAATTTTCATTCTATGTGACTGATGTAGCATTCTTAAGGAACATTACATGTCTCAGACATCATCATTTTGTAAAGAAGGTCATGTTATCTCCTTGATTAATAGTCAATTTTTAGATATTTGAATGGGTTAGTGAGGTGGAATATTTTTTTGAATTTCTACCATGGTTTAGTGAATTGTAAAAAGTGTTTCATGTATCTTATTTGAAAAGGTATCATCATGATACGTACAATGTGGTCAGATGAGAACACGTTGAACTAGATTTGGATGCTATGTTGGTTCATGTGTACATTTCTATTATTGTTTTGAAAGTGAATGACTTTTAAAGAAAGATAGTCATTATAGTATTGTTTTTTTGGAAACATGGTCAAATTGAGGAGATGACATTGGAAAAGGATAGAGAAATGAATGAGAAACAACCATAACTCTTTCAGAACAATGATTGTTTTCATCATTCAAGAGATTGAAATTACAATCATGTGGATAATGTATTACCCCCATGTTTCATGTATGTAACAAATATTTTATGAATTTTTAAGTATGAAAAGTGTATTGGTGATTTTGGGCGGGTTTGGAGTCATTTTGTACAGGTTTTTTGTACTTTTTGAATGATTCATAGTTAGTCCACAGATAGTGGAAACCATGAATCACTAATAGGATGTTGTGTATAGTGGGAAAAGGATAAGGTGAAGGTTCACCTGCAGGTGAATGGTTTTACAAAATCGTGTAGACACCTAGGAGAAACATTGAATATCGAGACTTCGAAATTTGGTTTGGTTTTGACAACGATTTCAATCATTGAGAGAAAACCATGCATGGTTCCTAGTTGAGATAGAGGTTATCAACTGATTAGACCAATTTTTTCTTAACTGTGTGACTATGCATGCATGATTTAAAAAATAGATCCAATAAAATTGATCTTGGTCGGAATTAATATTCCAACACTCAATTTTTCCCAAAACTGGCCCTAACTAAAGAATAGCTCTTTTAAAAGGTATTATAGGATTCTACCATTGATTTGGAGGTGATCTGAAGACATCTCATGGTGACATGAAGTTGGATTCTTGTGTTATGTCATCATTATATGTGATTTTTGGTTGTTCATCATTGATTTAATCCTCCCTCCCTCATGATTTCTTAGATCTAAATATTTTTTTGGATATATATAAGGAATTTGATTCCAAATATGATTATATATGGCATTTTTGGGTTTTTTGAAGTACATCTATGTCATATTTCGGAGATTCAAACTATTATTATTGATTTTTTTGTGACATTATTAATTTTCACCATAATAACCTTGGAATTTGGCTTCATTGATGGCTTCTCTATATAGATCTTGATGTATTAGTTTTAAATTGATTGTATTGATTTAATTGGTATGTGAAATTTTGATGAATTTCTTGTTGGAAACCCTCTTTGTTGATGGTTTTGATAATAATTGAAATTTGGTGTTGTGTAGAAAGTGATTTGGTATCTCGATTTTAAAATGTTGATTTTAAAATGTGGATTTTCATGAATTATGGGGCTTTGTTTAATAAAAATATTTTTAATAGGATGATGGTTTAATTCAAATTACATGAAAAAATTGATTTGAAATGGTTTGTTGGAATGTTTTTAATAGAAAATTTCTGTATTGAAATGGGTTTTTTGAATTATTTTTATAATGGTTGTGTGTGCTCATGTGAATTTGGGGTGGATAAGGCAATGGAGTCCCCCCATCAATAGTGGCATGGATATGGGTTAGGGTCTCCCCCATAAAAATGTTTCATTACGTGACTGTATAGTGAAAGGATGAATGTTGACTCCTAAGTATAGGGAGGTCCAGCATGCATGCACGATTGGATGTGTGGATATATGGAATGGAATGGAATATTGGAAAATGAATTTGTGAGATTGCTTTAAATAAATAATTTTTTCATTTCCGTGAAAAAAAATCACTTTTATTTGAAAAATAATTCTATCTGGAACTTATCTATATTTTTATATAATCTTTTTTAAAACTATTTTATATAATTTTTTTATATAAATGTGATAAAATTTTTATCCTAGTGGTGTTCGTATAGATGTCATTGGGGAAAGACCTTCTGAATTTTAATACTCAACCATGTAATGGAACATGGTTTATTTTTTCAGATTTTTTTTACTGAGACACATAAAAAGGTAAAGTAACACATTTATCTAGAGGTTAACAGTGATACACGGGTTATTTTTTGTATATTAAGCAATGATATGGTTAAATATTGGAGTTTTGTCTTGGAGTCTGGTGGTTTTGTAGGTTATGTCTTCCGCTATATACTTTTTATTTTTGAATTCATCCACTATGGTACTATTATATAGTCGGTATTGATATAAATTGTATGATTTTAGTTTTATTTCATTTATTTCAAGCATTATGTAATGGCTTATTTTTTTATGTCATGTTTATTTGGTTGTTAAATTTTAAAATTGGAAAATTGTCCCCCATATATTAAGGAATCCCATGGAATTTATTTCCACCCATTTATTCTAGGGGGGTATTGCTTAAGCCCACACATCACATTCACCCCGTCTCAATCCAATGAGGAGGTGCATGATGTTATAACATTGGATATGACATTATCGTCATGGGATGAAATTATTTGTGATTTTCTATTGAGAAAATAACTAATTGGTTCTCATATTATTTTTTTAAAGAAGAAGTCTTATTTAGTTATTATAAAATTACAACATTCACTATAATAAAATTTATATTTAGAGATAGTTTATTATTTTCATAACTAATGTATATTGAATAAAATATTAAAAATTCCAACATTAATATAGTAGATTAAGTTGATTCCTAGAGTACCATGATTATTGTGAAAGGATAATATTATTAAAAATCAAAACGGTTGGTTTATGGTGATTATATAATATAAAGATATAATTTAAAATAGGAATTAAAACCCCAATATAGGAAAATTTTCATATTATTTTAATGAATTAATATTTGAAAAGAATATGGAGTAATAATTTCTTATCATGCTTCAGAAAAAAAATTAATATTGAATTTCATTCTTGTATGCATGTTTAACATATAGTCTATATTAGTATAATATGTGTGTCTTTTGAAATTATAGACCCAAATGAATAATTATATAGGTATTTTCCCTTATTTTGTTTGTGTATCATATAATATATATATTTTTAAATCTTATACTTAATTACCTGTCTCATTATGGGAAATTGAACCCAATTATTTCTTAGGGTGTTTTCTCCATCATTTAGGATGGAATTTGAATAGATGATCAACTAAATCCTCGATCCCTATATATAGTTTTATGTAGCTATGATTGGGTACATCCTATACTATAGTGGATTAAGGTAATGGTTTCATTCATACCAGGTATGTGATGGATCTTTATTTCAATATACATTTATTGGCATGTTGTAATGTTATAATGTTGTTGAACATACTTGTATCTACTCATGTTGGCAATGATTTCCAATGGGTTTACATGAATGTGGTTTTATGTAATGATGTATAATTCATTTACATTGGATATATTTGATTTTATAAATATCCTTGGTAACATATATGGATGATGATTATGAAGTTTCACTATACTACACATGATGTAAAATGGTGATGATATTATTACATTATATAGAGGGCAGATTATGGAAGTGATGTACATAAGACATAAATGGTTCCGGTATGAGAGTAAAAAACTAGTCGGGAAGTATAAGAGTGGTTTCATTATATATTTCTACTATATTTAAATATAATTATTTACTTGTATGAATTACGTAGTGAGTAAGATGTTATAAGAATGGAAAAATAACGTTTTCTATTTAGCTGTTGAGTCAGTTTCATTTATTTATTCATTGATCATTAGAATTATTCATTCACATTTTTAATTTTAGGTTTCATGAAGGTTTCTATTGATTATATATGTTAGGCTCAACCAATGTACATATTAACATTTCTCAGGTCTTCATGAGCTAGCTTGTTATCGAGTAGGGTGTTATAAGATGGATGATTTGTTCTGGATATATTGGATCTTCATTGTCACTATTAGGAACATATTTTTGTTATTTTCAATTTTTTTTAAATTTTTTGTTGTTATTTATGAAATTATATTATGTATTTTTGTTTCTTATGTATTTATTTATGGGGTTAGTGGGTGGTTTCCTTATTTATCTCTCATTTGTTAAATCTATATTGATTGAAATTTCAACAATTTCTGTGATTCAAATACCCTCAGTGCCATTTACTAGTCTATGTCTAATTATTGGATGAATTTGAGGGTAATTAACTCCTTTTAATCATTTATATATTATGATGATTATCTTTAGAGGTATGGGTTCATGACATATTTGCATTGAAAATATATATAATGGGAAAAAACAAAATAGAAAAAATGTTTTTTGAAATTTAATTTATTTTCTATTACATTTATAACTTGTATTTTATTTATCTTTTATTATTAAATTTTAATTCTTGGATTCATTTTTCTACATCATATCCTCCCATCTCACCATTATATCACCTATTATCTTGACCCCCATATATTCAATCCTTTATCACATATCGTCCTTAATATAATTGTCTATTTAGAGTCCCTCACATTGAATATTCAATATTTACTTGTTCCACCTTCTCGGTGACATAAAAATAACTTCTATCTCACCAATTGATTATCAACAAATCCAATCTATTTTCCCACATATATATTAACTAAAATGGTAATATAATCAATATTTTTTTTACTATTTATTTTCCTCTTAACAATGTTTTAGATCTTATGGATTCAATTTTAATAATATTATTAATGGATTTTGTGATGAAAAGTTTTTTGTTATCGTAGTTTTACATTTTTCAGTGATTGTATTTATGGTTTTTGTGGCAATAAATTCCCAGACCCTATTGAGGTGGGTGGTCATACCACTACCATTCATTCTGAAAATTTAATATGATTGTTTGATTTATTATAATATATTTTTTATGTGTTGTTAGTAATTTTAACTAATTTAAATATATTATATTATAATAAATGTTTTAGAAATATGAATTATATATTATAAAAAATGTGTGCATTACGGGTTCGATAATTAATATATAAACATTATCTTTTCCATAGTAATATAATGAAATTTATTCAGAATTTAGATAGAGATTTAGTGGTCTAGAAAATGGTTGAATTCCATGTATTTTTTCGGAATGTCAAACATGAGTTTATGGGAGGAATTTTTGATGAAGATGTTTTGAAAGATATGATAAGAGTTAGTATAAATTGATGTTATTCAATGAACATAGAATTAATATTTTAATGTATATATAAAAAAATATAATGGTGAAATTGAGGAGTTGTAGTGAGAATCTTGATTCGAAATGGAAACACATAATAGTTCTAAATATATTTCAATGTATTATTTTGGATAAATTGTCAAAGTTGATGTGGTTGAGTTATATATTGATGTATTATGGTCTTGGATGGCATGATATAAGATTAGTTTCTAATCATGGATGTTTTAAACATAGTAAAAAATACCCCTTATCATTAATTTTGGATGATTTATATGTTAGCAGCCACTTAGTGTTAGTCCAAAATTATAATTATTTGTGGATCCACATTATTGTGTGATATTTTTTCATTAATTGGGTTGTTATATATATCTTCAGATATAGTATTGTGAAAAACTAATATAAATAGTCTTTCATTTATACTAGTAAAAGGTGGATAGTGGAAAACTATAGTAAATTAATTATTAATACAAATTCAATATGATAAAAATGAAATAAAATTTCATCTCGATACATTTATTTAATAACGATTTTGAAAAGTTTATGGGTTAATATTATATTAATTTTAATAATAGGTAAAATTTTACATTGAATGGGGGTGATCACCTAGACCATCCTCTATTTGACCGAATTTATTGTGATTTTACAAGATCCGTGAACTCCCACATATGGTTAATTGTAATAGATGTAGCTAGATAATGGTTCATTATTTAGATCCTTGATATGCTTATTACCATAGTGGATTACTGAATTGGTATTTCATCTTTTGAGTTAATTTTGATAGGTATTTAGTATCATCATTATTTTATTAAAGTGAGAAGAAATATGGTGTACAAAAATATATTTCATTTGATGATTGACCAATAGACAATACCTCATAATTTTACAATTATGTAAAATTATATAGATTCAAAACATTTTAGTTTTTTAATAAAGAAAAAATATTAATATCTTGTGGGTTCTGAATATATCTCATTGTTTCTGTATTCTGAAATCCATAACGACATTACATCAATAAGAATTGATATTTTAATAAATCCTTGATTAAAATTTGTAGTTTCAATTACTCTGAGATGTGACATAGAATTGAAACATTTGGCTGATATTGTACATTTGACTAATATGGAAGGTTAATATAGTAAACCCCATGAATGATCATTATTTTTAATCCCTAAAAGACTGGGTTCTCACTTGGAGATTTATACAAATTACCTTCTGGTGGAGTGTTTTTTTAGAATTTTCATCTAAGGTGACGTGTATTGTTGCTATGTAAATTTTTACTCATATATTTTTGCAGGATCAATGTTCATATATGAGAATTTAGTAATTCTTCCACTGTTAGAATGGTATACCATGATGACAATGAATTAGTGGTCTATGAAATGGGGTATAATGAAAATAGGAATGTTTAATGGATTTTAAAATTTTATCTCTTCTTATTTAGTGTTTTGATGTAAGGATTTTTTTCTCATTACATCTAATTGTTATTAAACCACATTTTTGTTAGGGATGTATCAATATTTTATATGAGAATATATTCTCAACTCACAGTCACATGTTGGAGTTTACATTTTGGATATACAAATGTATGTGTTTAATAAAATTTTGAATATATGAACTTGTCCGTCATCATGAATAAATATGATTATTTTAATTTATTATTTATTATTTATGTTTGATAATGGAAATAATGATTATCTAAATTCATAATAATAAAAAATATCTTCAAAACATTTTATATTATATTAATTAATCATATTGATACTATAAAAATTGTGTATTAATTGAATCAAATGACAATATTGTTGGATAAAATTCATTTATCAAGGTAATTATTATTAATTTTTTCAAAAATCATGTGACGATATGTATAGGAGTTATAATCATGTATGATATCATCACTGAATTAGCCCAATATAAAATAATCTCTAATGTATGTGGAAATATTACAATGTATAATTGTTTGTAATACTATCACATTACATATTATAATAATTATTAAACATTAGATTCTATTATTTATAAATTTTTCTAAAATATATAAAAGGATTCATCAATATGATTTAAACAACTAATTGTATTGTGTATACCATGACTGTTGAATTTAAATTCTCTCTTCCCTAATCTGTATGATGTTCTAATAAACAATAGTGGTTTTAGAGATATATTTTCAATCATACAGATGACTACATAGTAAATGGATTATCTAATGAAGCATGGACGATTCAATTTGTGTATTCTTTTGTTTATCCAAAACCTAAAAAGGTATAATAGAAATGGCTATTGTTGTTGTTATTCATTATATTTAATTAATTTAATTTATAACATAAATCTATTATATAATATTGTATTATGATATTTTTTACTTTCTTCCATATTTAATTCATATTTGATCCCTGTAAAATTAATAAGTTCTACTAGTGATATGTTATGAGGTTTTTATTAATAAGGGAGAAAACAATTACATGAAATTGTATTGAATAAAAGTTTATAGAGTATAAAATATAAAGGCCGCCTAATATAAGGGTGGCATGGTAATCTCATAGAGGATTAATTCCATTAATATTTTATGATATACCTATCTCTTCTTGTATGGTATAATTTAAAATAAAATTAAAATATTGGGTATCATATATTATATACGTATATTATTTTCTCAGACACTATGAAATAATAATGTTCCCTGTTTTTCACAATCTTGTATAATATAAAAAAGGTATTTCATGTTATGTAAAAATATTCCTATAAGGTTATTCATCATACTATAATTTTTATCCAGTAAATTTATGTCATAGTGTTCAAGAACAAAATTTTAAATATATTATGGTGGTGAATTAATGGGAGTAATAAAATATGGCTTAATTAAGATGTATAATATGAACATGTATTAAGAAATGTTTTTTCAATATTTATGAAAATAAAATAAAGTAATATTTTTCTTGTAATTGAATATATATATTCAATAGTAAATGATGATACTAATTTATAAATAGTAAACAAACAATTAATTTTATATAAAGAGATCATAATTAAAATATATAATATCTATGAAAAAATTAGTATAATGAATTTGAAACGATCATATTAGTTAAAAGTAAAAATAATCATCTCCAGTGAAATTCAGTATGAATTTTCACAAAGACAAATTTTTATGGGGGATAATGTTTAAAGATTAGATGAATATATTATATGCAAATATTAAAAAAATATGAAAATGATAAAATAGTGTTAATTTTATAAATTATGAGATATTGAGTATTTAAGTTAATCTATATTTGAGATATAAATAGTTTATATTTTTCATTCATTGTGTATTCATTATATTTTTTTTTAATTTCCAATACTCTATGCTTTGGATTTCTCTTTGGTGTTTTTCACTACATGGGGATGATAATGCCCCTCTTTTCTCAGCTTGGATTGTGAATATTGTTCAAATTATTTTACAATCTAGAAATTGTTGTTTCTTCCCCTTATGTATCCCCCCTCAAAGTCCATTACTCTATAATTACCCTCCCTAACATCACATGCAATGTGTCAGTGAATATTTGAAATGGTCTATTGGTATTTTCTCACATAGTAATGGTTTTCTTCTTCCTTTCATGAATACTTGTTGATACATCGTTGCTAATATAGAATTGTAAGTTTTATCATTCCCAAGGGATTAGATTTATATATAGTTTACATAGAATTATTAGTTCATATGATGTTTTATTAGGGATGTTATCTCCACTATCTTCTGTTTTTCAAATTCCTCAAATAATAATAATACTGAATATGAAATTGTTGGAGGATGGACTCCCATTTTTGGAGTGTCAACAAACTGAGGGATTACTGATTAGTTCAGTATTTTTATAATCTTATAATTCTTAGTTTTATATTTAATGGTTTTTTGTATTCATTCCTATTTTAATGTTTCTATAAAATTGTTTATAATGTTGAAGAAATTGTGTGTCATAGCTATTCAATGAATGTGTTCTTATATATATAGTTTTTTTATTTTGTGTAGGATTATTTACTAGGATCTAATTATAAATTCTAACTAATTCATATAACATTTATAGAATATATATTAAATATTCCATCAAATACTAATTGTCGATGTTTGATATTCCTTTTTACACCCATAATTAATTATGTTTGGATATAAAACCACAATATTTGAGGGTTCACCTATGGTGAATGTTTTCCCATGGTAGTGATAATATTTTAAAAATGATAATGGGATACAGTATAAGGGTTTTTATATAATTACCCAGAAATTTAAAATATCTTAAATTTATATGTCATAATATATATGAATTATATTTAAATAAAATTTATAATACCCTTTCTATATAAGAAAAAACAAAAAAATTATATTTCATCAGGATAAAGCATTATATATGTTATATAAATACACTCCATAAAATTTTAAATAACACATAGATATATAAAAAATAACGTAAAAAGTATTTGAAAATCCATAACATCATGGTCTTCTAGAAATATCAAAACCATATAATATATTTTGAGAATATATAGAACATTATAAATATGAATGGTTTTTAAATGATGTTTATCTAACATTTATGAAAACTGAGTGATCTAATAATGAAGTAAATAAGATGTATTTATAGGAAGTATAATAATTATCAGACTAATGGAATTGTGTGTTGATGGTTGAATTTTGAAAGATGACTAAAAATTAATATTTATAATGTTTCAAAGAACAAAAAAAGTAAAATTTATTTAAATGATTTTTCCAAATAATTATGTTAAGTCATAAATTTAAATACATTAAAATACGTATTGCTAAAAAAAATTAATAAAAAAAATTAAAATTTTAAACAAATTTTTATATAAATATTGCATAATTTATAAATTTATTTATATAAAAATAATCTCGTTTCGATAATCATATTTTAAAAAATTTATATCCCTCTTTTTAATTATTATTATGAAATGAATGAAATTCTAATGAATAGTGAGAAGCATTATTTTTGAGTATACTATAATATTTATGAATTTTTAAAAGTATAAATATGAGAAAATTATATATATTCTTTTTTGAATTGTATTATATTAAATGATTAGTTTTTTTAATAAAAACATAACGTCCATATCTATAACTTAATTTTCAAAACTCATGTTATATTTAACTTCAATAAAAAACTAAAATTCATGATTTACATTATATGAAATTTTTCCATGTTTACATTCCATTTGAGATGTATTAAAATTTTGAGGAACTATATATTGTTTAATTAATAATAATTAAAATTCATAAGAGTCCTTAACCATCATAGAAAGGAACCAAAATAATAAAATAATCATTACATTATTGAACGATACCCATTTTACTTGCCTATGTAATTACCAATATTGTAACACCTCGACCTCAAACCACAAATCAGTTCCATGGATAGAGTGTTACCAGTACCTACGGAGATCACTCAATGATGATGGAGGTGGTCAAATTGAAGCACGAGGGTAGGGTAGTATTTTAGGGAGACTATACCCCCAAAACAGATTAATTCACAATGTAAAATAACAAAACATCATCAATCAAAATAATTATAATATGTATAAAAGTAAAAAATATCTATTTCATAAAAAATTTAAATATATCAAATAATCGTATATCATATACAAATATCTCATTTGGATAATAAAATATATATTAAATTAAATAATTGAGAAAACTACCCTGAGGATTCACAACCACCATTAATCATCATCTTATTCAGATCTCCCATATCACTATGATATCTAGCTGAATGATCCAATCTCTATCTATATATATATATATATTAACCAACAACTAGTGATGTCTGCTCAGGAGCCCAAGTTTCATTGTCTACCAACAATGGTGAATGTACAACTCATTAGTGTAATGACCCAATAGTTTCTCAATGAAATTCTCTTCTTATAATTATGTATTATAGTATAATCATATAATATTACATATATAAAATTATACATACCTTATAAATTAAGAATGAGTAAAATAAAACAAATCTCTACACATTAAGGAATGAACACTGGTAAAATAATATCTTTACCTTTGGAATAGTAATGTGACCATTATGGATATTAAATTGGATAATGTTATAATAAACCTACAAATTAAAGTATAACTAAAATTTATACATCTTATATGTGACACTATGATATAATTATATAATATTATATGTAAATAATTTTTTGAAAACAATTATTAATTATGTTTTGGTATTTTCGAACGTCAAGTTTATTTAATTACAATATTATGAAAAATTTAATAATTTAAAAGAAAATTTTATTTATAAAATGTAATCCTAAATAATTAGTTTGAAGAATTATGATTATATTTAAATTTTAAGAAACTATTATTAAATTTTTAATTTGTTTGAAAACCAGTTCTAATATTAAATATTTTATTTTTCTAGTAAATTATCATTTTAATTAAAAATTATATTTATCATAATTATATTTTTTTCATAAAATGGAGCGTATTTATGAATTCTACATGTTGAAATATTGTTGGGGTTAATTTATGTCTTGTTTCTAAAATACATGAATTTTTTATGAATAGTAAAATATAATAATTTACGATAAATGCTAAAACCAATGTTTCTAAATCACGCTTGAGTAATGGATGATGCAAATGACGATTGGTTCGAACTCACATAATCTTTTAACCCTTTTTGGTCCCAATAAAAAATAGTATTCATATTCTTGACAAAAAATAGTAAACTAATGTTTAAAATAATGGAAAACCCCTCCCCTCCTCCACTATAAATTCCACCCCTCTTTACCTCGTCTCTTTACTTCTCTCAAGCCACATGCCTTGCTAAATTCTGGTAAAATCCCCTCCCAGGATCCTCTACTTATCAAGAAGCCATTTTTATCTTTAAAATACAAAATCCTCTCCAATAAATATGTTCCAAATGAAGATATATTCAAGAGGAAAATTCTTCTTTTCATTTCTTTTATATTTATTCATGGTAATTTATTTATTTTTCTGTCCATACTTCATTTCTTCCAAATTTATTATAAGTATAGTAAATTAGATTTAATAAATATTTTTATAAAAATTTAATAATTCATCATCACATATTCTTTTTCCCATTTTCGTTCTAGAAATGAAAACACTATCTGGTATGTGTTAATTTGTCACATTTAGGGACGATGAGTTCTCAAATTTCTATTACCATATCTAATTCTTGTCATGAAACCATTTTGATTGTTGAAACATACTATAATATGTGTACTATATCTAATATAATGTTTTGTATTATTCTTTTCACATGATATTAATTAAAAAATAAAAATAAGTTCTCTATGTTCAAAAACCACCCATTAACCAAAACAGTTATCCTTAATGTTTTAAATAATGGCTCATCTTCACTCAAAATAACCAAATAAATTTTATAAGCATGTAATATTCTTGATTTTCACTAACAACATATAGCGTCCATTATGTACAACCATTCTCTTAATTTTTTTTATCCTTATATGTATATCAGTAACCCAATCATGAAAACCAAGGATACAAGCACCCCCACACAATGAAATTGACCCTCTTAAACTATCAAAAATGTCATGGATGAACTTAATACGGTTATATTAATTAAATTAAATAATTAATAGGTTATTCAATTATTATTTAATGAATGCAATTTGGTTATTAGAGACATTAATACCTATTTATGAACCCCATCAAACTTGTGGTAAAATATTAACCCAAACTTCCATTATTCAATCTGGATTCTCTATTATTATTTTGACCCAAATGATGTTATCAATTATTTTTATGTAAAAATTATAAATGTAGTTTACATTTTCCAAACATTTGTATTGATATCTACTTATAATTATCTTTTGGGGATAAACATTTTTTAGTTGTTTCGTTGTCAATACTCCCCAATAACAACCCCATTCTAAGGGAAATTCCCAAATTATTACCCAATTTCAAGTTCACTAACTCATCTATTTTAGTCCACCCTTATTTTTAAAAAATTAGTCATGTCATTTTTAATACCTTATTATTTATCTTTAGTTTTATATAAAATAATAATCTTTTATCTATTTTAAATTCCCTTTAGTATTTTCATTAAAATTACACTAAAATGTTTTAATGTTAAATTTTATTAAACACTCTTCTTAAATTTTTTCACTTTTGTTTGAAATCCCATACAATGATATATTCCTATTTCCATTTTTCATGTCTATGTAATTTTTAATTCATTTCATTCATGGTCACTTGTATGATACACCCATTTATTATGCTTTATAACATTATTTTAAAACCCATTTTATTCTAATGGTAAGCTTCTGTATATGATGGGTTGATTATTTATAATTATTTATATAGAAATAATATTCATGAATATGTTATTATGGGTGTTTCGAGATGGTGCTCCAATGCATTAGGTATTTTTATGTCTCTTGAGATTTTATGTGCAATAGTCTTAGTGATTATCCTTGACTCGTGCTACCTAGTGCAACAGTCTTGGTGGTTAAACTATTATTTTTCTTCATTATGTGAAAAAACACTAAATCTTGCTAATTTCATGTTTCATATTACTTCCACCTTAATATTAATCCATTTTTATATGATCCCATGTTTATATGTTATGATTTCATATACTCGATGCATTTTTATATCATCATGTCATGGATTCAATCCCATGTGATGAAGCTTTATTCTTATGTTCATTGCCATACTAGTATTTTAACTCATCCCATTGTTCATGTTATCCAAATATTATTCAATGAATATATATGAGAATAATAGAATTTAGGATCTCCATAAGATGATTAAATAATGTATTTTTTAGTCCCATGTTTTTAGTTTTATGCACCTATTTTTCCAAGACACTAGACTTTACGTTCCGTAGCTTGTAATATGATGTTTTATTATGGTCAAAATAATTTAATGATATGTGTAAAAGTCTAGGAACACTATAGATGGTATCATATCAGGGTTTCATAATTTTTTGAGATTAGGAATTGTTCACTTTAGTATGAATCTTAGGGATGAGAATAAGTATAAGAAAACATTCCAAAAATTGGGTAAGTATAGAGTAAGTAAATTATCAATAAAATTAATCCATGTATAGATAAAAATAGGTGTATGTGGAACTGGCACATATTTATCTAGGGGTAGAACCCAAAAAAATACATTGAGATAGGCTTTAATGATAATTGGTGTATTACAACGGGCCTTGTTGCACTCCTGGTTTGACACTCATGGGAGATATGCTTTGATAAATTCATAAAATCATTACAAACCATTATTAAAGGAAAAAAAGATCCCCTGATAATATAATTTAATAAATAAATCATGGAACACCAAGATTTAAACCAACAGAATAACAACTTAGGATATACATTTCCCTTTTTATGTTTAATGGTTACTTTTTTATGCTTATTATAAAAGTATTCAAACACCCTAATGGTAAGTTATTTTTCTCAATTAATGGTTGAAAATGGATTATCATGTGTCAATTATCAGCGTCATAGGCAATTTGACAATTTCCCAATTGATATGCCTGATATGATTGAAACTGGTGATCAGGACATTATGAAAGTACATTTCAACTGGCTCAAGTTATAAATAATTACATGAATCATGTGGAACTCCCTCATCCTAAATGGAAATAGAAACATTTAATTGAATCGTTCATGTGACCATGGACTCCCATGTTTAGTGGATCTTCCGATCCCCTCCTCACGAAACAATGGATTTACTTCATCGAAAAGATATTCTCTCTCTGCCGATGCTCAAAAGATGATAAATTCATTCTAGCGGTCTATCATTTCAATTGGAAAGATGACTAGTGGTGGAAAATGATCAATAACATGAAGTCCCACGATCAAATTGATTCCATGGATTGGGTGGAATTCATTATTATTTTTTCAATAAATAGCTTCCTCGAACCCTCCACCTTAGGATGAATACAGTGATCCTCAAACTCAAGAAGATGGAAGACGAGTCCATTGGGGAATATAAAGAAAACATTACATGGCTTGAAATATATTCATATGTCTTTTTCATGAACAATAAATGAAAGGAGGATTAATTCTTTAGGTGATTAAAGATGAGTCTAGAAAAATTAATGGAAATTTGAGATTTTGACAGATATAAGGAGGTTGTCTCGTGTGCCCTCATGGCTGAAATAGAGATTAGAGACACTCAATTTTCTCAGGGTACAGATGAAAAAAATTAATGAAATGTATTATAATATTCACGGTCATGAAAACCAATCTTGTGATGAAAAAAACATTGAACATCACACGTGTCATAATTGTGGGAAGGAGAATTTCACGGAATTTATACATGTAACCAGGAATTTATTTAAATGTGATGACTAAGACATATGGAAAAAACTACCAAAAGGATATGATTAATCCCACTAATTTGAAAGAGTAAATGATGGTTCAGATCAAATCTCAAGATATTGTGTAGTGTTACAAATACAAGGAACATGTGATTTACACGAACAATTTCCATAAGACAAGGGTCGTGAGAGGTAATAAACAACAGCCTCTAAGGAAACAAGGAAGGTCTTATGATATTATTATATATTAAATGGATCCATAAAATTATGGGGTGATAGGTATGATAGTAATTCATTCATGAATGGTGAGAATACTATTTTATTATGGTTCTACACATTCAATCTTATCTTGGAGGTTTAGTAGAACAATTAAAACACTGTACTAGTATTTAGAGAGTGAGTTATCTGTGAGAATATAAAATGGGGAATTTATAAAATACAATGTATATATCTCATCCTTAGTTAACTTTTGAGGAATGAAACTCCCTTAAAATATCATTATACTTTTTTTAGTGGAGTTCGATGTTATCATGGACATGGATTGGGAATCTTTATACAAAGTGAAATCTACTATCTGTACAGGGAGATCACTCTTCACATCCCAAAGAAAACACCATTTTAATAAATATTCAATGATTAAGATGAATATATATTATAATCATCATCTCACATTTGGATGATGTTTCCTTTTGATTAAGCATTTATTTCTCGAATGATTGGGCATGGAGATGATATTTCTAAAAGATATATTGTAACACCCGAGACTTTTATGTTATATAAATCATCAAAGGGATCTTTTTCTACACAACACTTGCTTGGCTTGCTTTACACGCAATCACGACCTTCCTCGATAGCTTGCGTCGTACGCAATACCGAGTTTCACTAAACAACAATATGCTATTAAAACTAGCCGTTATGAATAGTAATAACCACTTTTTGAAATTTTATAATTTTTATTTTTCAAAATGGACTTCATTTTTGGACTCAGAATATCGAAATTAGCCTAGGGTGAAATTTTGGTATTTTTCTGAAAACATTCAATTTTTGATGAATAGTGAAACCACTAAGTGGTAGGTTAAAAACTGAATTTTGCATAAAACATAATTTTACCGCTTCTGTGAATGGAATTTCGAAAATCCGACAGACACGGTTGATATCAGTAAATAAAATGTGGGTCAATGAGATAAAAATAATTTTTTGGTGAATAGTAACTTTTTACGATTTTTACCGCGGTTAATAGTAAATAGGGTAACTAAGGGTAAATATGATATTAATATTACCCTAACACATGTCCTAATTCTATTGGACAAGTGTAATGCGACCAAAAACAAACTTAAGAATAAAATATGACCATTTAGGACCACTTGGATTAGATTAGGACATTTATTATTAATTTATTTAAAGAAGGGTTAAAATAGATAAAATCAAAGTTTAATAAGTAAATCATTTTTAATATTGGGTTATACATAAGATAAATTAGATTGTAAATATTAATTAGAAAGATAAAAATATTTCTTACATGATGGTATTTTATTTGTAATTTTTAGACATCAAATAATTTAATTTATTTATGACACAAAGATGATGCAGTAATTATCTTATTAATGAAATATTGACAAAATTGATAATATAAATACCAAAATAAATGTAATTTAAGACTTTTTATGAATTCCACTAATTTTCTAGGTTACTATGATATATTAATGTTGATTTAATCAACTTGGTTCGAACATATAATTCTGTTATGACTTTCACAAAAATCATATATCAAATAGTGTCAAAATTGACACAAAATAGTTTTTAAATCAAATATTATATTATTAATTGTTATTTTATTCCTAAAAATCTAAGGTTCTGCCAAATGAATTAGATAAGGATATATATATTAATAATAAACAATTTGGGGTTCGTTTGGCATGTTATAGTAAGTGTATTAACCATATAGTGAAAGAAAACAACAAGACACGGTAAAAGTTAAATTAATTAACTTAGAGTTAAATCTAATTGATAAGGTTAAAATAATACCCTAAACTTGTCTAAATCCTATTGGTTGATAGGATTTCGACCCATCCCCACTTTAGCTTCGAAATAAGACCCTTTGGAACCATTATAAACCGATTTTGACTTTAATATAAAATAATATTTTGAGATATTCCTAAGGTGCCCCTCTCCTCCCTTATAAAAGGGCACCTCCTCCCCCTCCTCCTCACACCAATTTGAGCACTCAAGCTCGGCCAACCCCTGCCATTTTCTCCTCTCCACTTCCCTAGAATAATCCTAGAGGTCCTGGTCTTCTTCAAAGACCAATCTTAGTTCCCTTAGTGGAGGATTCAATGAGGTGTTCCAAAGAAGAGGTAATATCCATTACCGATCTTTTCAATTTCTTTCTTCTTCAACATCTTCTTCTTTAGTTGTTTAATGATAAAGTAATAACATCAGTATTACTTATATACTGATATGTTATTATAAATATGAAACAACCCTAATTCACCTTCTATCCATCCTACGGAAAAATGAAATCACCGCGCGTGCGTACGTACGGAATACCGTCTCCACGCCGTGGTGTAATCTATTTTCCACCATCACCTTACAAGGATGGGTATAATGGTGTAATGAGTAACTATATATGATTATTATTAAGTAATATTGATACTGAAATAATATATATATATATACTCCAATACAATTCCACGATCATAGGAACGATATCATCACTCGTGCGTACGTACGGAATACCGTCTCCACGATGTGATGCGACTCGTTCTACATGATCTTCATTTCATAATGATTATATAAATGAATTGAATGAATGAATATGGTATATACTACAGTAATACCATTCTGGAAATGAATTATCTATAACCTAAAGATAAGAATAATAATTTATTCAACAAAACACGCATAAGAACAAAAAGTTATAAAGACCCGAGTAACAAGTAACAATGAAATATTACTAACAAGAAGCTAATAATATGACCATATATGATATCATATCAATATGTATGATTCTGGAATAAGTCAATAACATTATTTAAACCATTATACAGGAGCTTCGGACACGAACAAAGCAAATCGGACCTAAGGTAAGGGAAATATCACAATCTCATTTTTATCCGAGATTGTTTATTCGTAAGTATTTACTGGGGTGTATTTTATCATCCACATCCATGTTTCATCAAAATGTAATATTATTTCCATCCACCTACAATTGTTTAAAACCATTTTTACCCTTCGGTGAGTTTTTATTAATATGTATGAAAGGAATCTTTTGTCGTACGAGGTACTTTATGACTTTTCCGACAAAAGTACGAAGAATGTTTTTTTAACTTATACGGCACGAACGGATTTCTACTGTTTTATAAAGCCTTATTTTCATGAAGCTTATTCTAAAAGATTTCATGACTATTTTCAATAAAATATCTTTCTTTTAAAATTGCATGATGTTTTGTGAAAAGAAATTGATTTTGAAGAAGAAAGGATATTTTCCTCAAGAATTCAATTCAAGTGTTTTATCAAAATTATTTTCCATCTAAGATAATAAAGGGTTCTGTTTCTATCCATATTTTTACATTGATTTGACTATTTTGTGATGGAATTATGTTTATGAATTCCTTTATCTTATATGAATTGATTTATGATGTCATGATGTTTCAAGAATCCCATTTTTGTTACATGTGTTATGCGATGATGTATGTTTTATGATTATGTGGCACACATAAGAAAGGATTCATTATAAGATGGGTGGGACCTATATCTCCCTCCAATGCATTGGGTAATGATTTTATATCTCATGAGATAGACATGGATGGAACGGAAGGTTATTTCGGTTTAGTGATACAGGACTGAAACGAGGAGTGAACTCGGTTCAGAAAGGGACTTTGTCCACTAAGATAGTCTTGGCAATGAGTCATGACTAACAAGAAATGATTTTCCATGATTATGTGTTCATGCCACAAAGTTTCAAGTTTTATGTTATGATTATGGGGATCTCATTTTCACTTCTATGATTTATTCCATGTTAAGATATTATGATCTCTTTTGCAGGTTTTGATTTTCATAAAGATATGATATGATTTTTATTTCCTTTATTTGCCCTTGCTGAGCATTTGAGCTCACCCTTTTATGTTTTCTTTTCCCCAGGTCAGGAAGATGGATATTAAGTAGAATATGCTAAAAGGGACCCTAGATATGATGAAATAAATGGTAGACACTGTAGAAGATTTATGAACCAGTTGATTATGTTTCCCAGTTTCTAAAGACACTATACCTATACGGTCCTTTGTGGTTTTTTCATATGTTGTAATAAGTGTGCTTCAATTTCTAAGTATTAACAATGTATGTAAAGTGTGGGTCGTTATAGTTGGTATCAGAGGAAAGGTATAGTCATACTTTGGAAACTAGGATGTGAAAGACTTAGTAAGAACCCTAAGGATAAGTCTAAGCATAGAACACAATCTTAGTGTTTTAGAAATGGCCTTGAATAACCTAGGATAAGACCTTAAGCATGAAAATTTTATTCTTGAATTATGTGGTTTCCTATTATAATTAGTGTTGCTCATACTATTCTTCTTGGTTTTAGTCAATGGCTGGAACCCGAAGGAACCGTGTTAATGAGGAATGCGATGGGCAATGCAATGATTGTCCCCCTGAGCAACCAAACGATATGGGAGCTGGAATGCAAAATCTTGTAGCCATGCTCACACAACTTTCTCAAGCTATGAATCATGCAGGATTTCCAAACGAGCAAAGGAGGGAGCAACATTCTGTTGAATCCTTCATGAGGCAGCATCCACCTTCTTTTAGCGGGTCTACTGATCCATTAGTTGCTGAACAATGGATTAGTACTACTGAAAAGATATTTTCAGTTCTTCAATGTTCTGAGCATGATAAAGTCATCCTAGAAGTGTATCGTTTGGAAGGAGATGCGGATCAATGGTGGAATCTTGTTAAGAATATGAGGCAAAGGGATGAAATTGAGTCTATGGAATGGGACGAGTTCAAGAACTTATTTTTCAATAAGTACATCCCTCGTATTCTCCGAACAAAGATGGAGAAAGAGTTCCTTGAACTGAAGCAAAGGGATGATGAATCTTTTAGTACCTATGAAGCAAATTTTACAAGACTTGCAAGGTACGCTTTTGGTATTATTATCCAACCTGAGAGTAAGATCGATCGATTCTTTAGTGGCTTAAAACCAAGTCTTCGAAGGGCGTTAGCCATAAGGGACTTCAATAGCTACGAGGAAATCGTTCGATGTGCTCTCAAAGTCGAGATAGAGATTGGAGTAACCCATCAGTCACATGGGTTTGATAAGAAGAGGAATATGGAATTCAAAGAAAAATCTAAAGAGCACACGGAAAAGAAGATGAGCTTTTCCTTATGCTCAAAGTGTGGAAAGAAACATGGATGGAGTTGTCTTAAAGGGACAAGAAAATGTTTTAAATGTGGAAAAGAAGGTCATCGGGCATTTGAATGCCGTGATAATGGGAAGAAGATGTCTAATGACGCAAACAAAGGAAGGGATACACAGAATGAACCTACTACACTTCAATGTTTCAAGTGCAAGGAGATGGGGCATTATGCCAATCAATGCCCAAATCCAAGGGTTGATGATGATGGTCGAAGTCAACAAACTCTTAAGGCTAAAGACAAAGGAAAGTCACATGCAATTTCTATCAGCGATGTGGAGTACGATAACGATGTGGTGAAAGGTACACTTACCATCCACTCTAAAGTAGCAAATGTTTTATTTGATTCTGGATCCACCCACTCTTTTATTTCTGATGACTTTTCTAAGGGTATCACCGTATTACCTCAACAATTAGATGTTGAGTTAGCTGTGACAACACCTAATGGCACATCAATCGCATCAGAAGTTTATAATTCTTCTCCGATCGAAGTTTTTGGGAAAGTGCTTCCTGCAAATCTTGTGATCCTTCCTTTAGTGGAATTTGATGTGATTCTTGGCATGGATTGGCTTTCTCTACATGAAGCTCATATCAATTTCCAAAGAAGGGAAGTCACATTTCATATTCCAGATCAATCTACGATCGTATACCAATGCAAGGATGAACATAACCTTCTAGTGGAAATTTCTTCCATCTTATGGGTATTGATTCACTAAATGAAGGTTATTTATCTCAAATGGTTGGTGAGAAACTCATGATTAAGAATATTCCCATTGTACGGGAGTTTGATGATGTCTTTCCGGAGGAATTGCCGGGTCTTCCACCAAATCGTGAAGTTGAGTTTTCAATAGAACTCGTACCGGGTGCTTTGCCTATTTCAAAGACACCTTATAGAATGGCCCCAATTGAGTTGCAGGAATTGAAGAAGCAACTCCAAGAGAATCTTGATAAGGGATTCATACGCCCTAGTGCGTCACCTTGGGGAGCACCTGTTCTATTTGTTAAGAAGAAAGATAGATCAATGAGGCTCTGCATTGATTATCGAGAACTTAACAAGATCACTATCAAGAACAAATATCCTCTCCCACGCATTGATGACTTATTTGACCAACTACGCGGAGCTCAATACTTTTCCAAGATTGATCTTCATTCAAGGTATCATCAATTAAGGGTCAAAAGGGAGGATATACCAAAGACGGCTTTCCGTACAAGGTATGGACACTATGAATTTATAGTGATGCCATTTGGTCTTACTAATGCCCCTGCTATCTTCATGGATCTAATGAATAGAGTCTTTAAAGACTATCTTGATCAATTTGTGGTAGTCTTTATAGACGATATTCTTGTCTATTCAAAGAGCAAGGAAGAGCATGAAGATCACTTGAGAATTATATTGAAGACCCTGAGAAAGGATAAGCTTTATGCCAAATTTACCAAGTGTGAATTTTGGCTTCAAAAAGTTTCATTTTTGGGTCACATAATCTCAAAAGAGGGGATATCTATGGATCCAGCAAAAAAAGAGGTTATCGAAAGAAGGTCAAGACCAACAAAAGTAACTGAGATCCGAAGTTTTCTTGGTTTGGCTGGATATTATCGACGTTTTGTAAAGATTTTTCACGATTATCTAATCCACTCACCAAGTTGACTCGGAAAGGAGTTAAGTTTTTCTGGACAGAGGAATGTGAAGAGAATTTCAAGGAGTTGAAAAGAAGGTTATCCAGTGCACCTGTGCTCACACTGCCTTGTAGTGGAGAAAGGTTTGTGATCTACAGTGATGCATCCAAGAAGGGATTGGGGTGTGTTCTTATGCAAAATGATATGGTGATAGTTTATGCCTCACGACAGTTGAAAATCCATGAGCAAAATTACCCAACACATGATTTGGAGTTGGCTGCGGTAATCTTTGCATTAAAGATTTGGAGGCATTACCTTTATGGTGAAAGGTGTGATATTTATACTGATCATAAAAGTTTAAAGTATATTTTCACACAAAAGGAGTTGAATATGCGCCAAAGAAGATGGTTGGAGCTGATTAAGGATTATGACTGCTCAATCCATTACCACCCTGGGAAAGCAAACAAGGTGGCAGATGCATTAAGTCGACAAGACCATGCTAGTTTATCCATGATGAGGATCACAAAAGATCCAATATTTATGGATTTACAAAGGATGGATCTTGGAATTATAATGGAAGGGGAAAAATCTTATCTTTCTCAAATGAATGTTCAACCATCTATACATGTGAAGATTAAAGAGGCACAGAAAGAAGATGTCGAGTTACAAAAGAAGGTGAGAAATGTTCCTGAATTCAACCTTGATTGTGATGGGATAATAATGTTCAGGAATCGGGTTTGCGTTCCTCCCATCCCCGAATTAAAGAATGAGCTGCTGGATGAGGCTCATAGTTCATCATTCTCTATTCATCCTGGAAGCACGAAGATGTATAGGGACCTGAAAGAGTAATTCTGGTGGGATGGCATGAAAAGAGATGTTGCTGAATATGTCTCTCGATGCTTGGTTTGTCAACAAGTTAAAGCTGAGAGACAGAAGTCTAAGGGGATGTTACAACCATTACACATACCCGAATGGAAATGGGAAAACATCACTATGGACTTTTTCACAGGACTTCCTAAAACATCCAAAGGAAATAATGCTATCTGGGTCATAGTTGATCGTCTTACAAAGTCTGCACACTTCATTCCTATTAGAGAGGATTTCTCTCTAGATCAGCTTGCCAGGATATATGTAAAGGAAGTGGTAAGATTGCATGGAGTACCACTTTCTATTATATCTGATCGAGATCCGAGATTTACCTCAAAGTTCTGGCGAAGTCTTCAGCATACTCTGGATACAGTGTTGAGTTTCAGCACTGCTTATCATCCCTAGACAGACGGTCAGTCTGAGAGAACAATTCAAACCCTAGAAGATATGTTCAGAGCTTGCTCTATGGATTTCAAAGGAGGTTGGGATCAACACCTACCTTTGGTGGAATTTTCTTATAATAATAGCTTTCACTCTAGTATTCAGATGGCTCTTTATGAAGCTCTCTATGGAAAGAAATGCAGGACTCCAACTTGCTGGGATGAAGTTGGGGAAAGAAAGCTATTAGGACCTGATCTCGTTGATGAAATGGAAGAAAAGGTTAGATCTATTCAACAACACATAAGAGCAGCTCAGAGTCGACAGAAAAGTTATGCCGACAACCGAAGAAAAGACCTAGAGTTTGAAGTGGGTGATAAAGTGTTCTTACAAATATCTCCATGGAAGAGGGTTATGAGATTTAGAAAGAAGGGGAAGTTGAGCCCTAGATATATCGGTCCTTTCGAAATACTGGATCGTGTTGGGAAGGTAGCTTACCGATTGGCGCTTCCACCGAATCTCTCTCAAGTTCACGATGTGTTCCACGTATCTCTCCTGAGAAAGTACATACCAGATCCTTCACATGTACTCAGCTCAGAAGTTGTACCGCTGGAGCAAGATCTTTCTTATGAAGAACAGCCGATAGAGATTCTGGATCGTAGCGAAAAAGTCTTACGAAACAAGACCACTCGCTTGGTGAAAGTTTTATGGAGGAGCCACCAACTTGAAGAAGCTACATGGGAGCTTGAGGATATGATGAGGGAGAAGTATCCTCATTTGTTTGATACAAAGTGACGAATTTCGAGGGCGAAATTCTTTTTAAGGGGGGTAGAATGTAACACCCGAGACTTTTATGTTATATAAATCATCAAATGGATCTTTTTCTACACAACACTTGCTTGGCTTGCTTTACACGCAATCACGACCTTCCTCGATAGCTTGCGTCGTACGCAATACCGAGTTTCACTAAATAACAATATGCTATTAAAACTAGCCGTTATGAATAGTAATAACCACTTTTTGAAATTTTATAATTTTTATTTTTCAAAATGGACTTCATTTTTGGACTCAGAATATCAAAATTAGCCTAGGGTGAAATTTTGGTATTTTTCTGAAAACTTTCAATTTTTGATGAATAGTGAAACCACTAAGTGGTAGGTTAAAAACTGAATTTTGCATAAAACGTAATTTTACCGCTTCTGTGAATGGAATTTCGAAAATCCGACAGACACGGTTGATATCAGTAAGTAAAATGTGGTTCAATGAGATAAAAATAATTTTTTGGTGAATAGTAACTTTTTACGATTTTTACCGCATTTAATAGTAAATAGGGTAACTAAGGGTAAATATGATATTAATATTACCCTAACACATGTCCTAATTCTATTGGACAAGTGTAATTCGACCAAAAACAAACTTAGGAATAAAATAAGACCATTTAGGCCCACTTGGATTAGATTAGGACATTTATTATTAATTTATTTAAAGAAGGGTTAAAATGGTTAAAATCAAAGTTTAATAAGTAAATCATTTTTAATATGGGGTTATACATAAGATAAATTCGATTGTAAATATTCATTAGAAAGATACAAAGATTTCCTACATGGTGGTATTTTATTTGTAATTTTTAGACATCAAATAATTTAATTTATTTATGACACAAAGATGATGCAGTAATTATCTTATTAATGAAATATTGACAAAATTGATAATATAAATACCAAAATAAATGTAATTTAAGACTTTTTATGAATTAAACTAATTTTCTAGGTTACTATGAGATATTAATGTTGATTTAATCAACTTGGTTCGAACATATAATTCTGTTATGACTTTCACAAAAATCATATATCAAATAGTGTCAAAATTGACACAAAATAGTTTTTAAATCAAATATTATATTATTAATTGTTATTTTATTCCTAAAAATCTAATGTTCGGCCAAATGAATTAGATAAGGATATATATATTAATAATAAACAATTTGGGGTTCGTTTGGCATGTTATAGTAAGTGTATTAACCATATAGTGAAAGAAAACAAAAAGACACGGTAAAAGTTAAATTAATTAACTTAGAGTTAAATCTAATTGATAAGGTTAAAATAATACCCTAAACTTGTCTAAATCCTATTGGTTGATAGGATTTCGACCCATACCCACTTTAGCTTCGAAATAAGACCCTTTGGAACCATTATAAACCGATTTTGACTTTAATATGAAATAATATTTTGAGATATTCCTAAGGTGCCCCTCTCCTCCCTTATAAAATGGCACCTCCCCCCCCCCCTCATCCTCACACCAATTTGAGCACTCAAGCTCGGCCAAACCCTGCCATTTTCTCCTCTACACTTCCCTAGAATAATCCTAGAGGTCCTGGTCTTCTTCAAAGACCAATCATAGTTCCCTTAGTGGAGGATTCAAAGAGGTGTTCCAAAGAAGAGGTAATATCCATTACCGATCTTTTCAATTTCTTTCTTCTTCAAATTCTTCTTCTTTAGTTGTTTCATGATAAAGTAATAACATCAGTATTACTTAAATACTGATATGTTATTATAAATATGAAACAACCCTAATTCACCTTCTATCCATCCTATGGAAAAATGAAATCACCGCGCGTGCGTACGTACGGAATACCGTCTCCACGTCGTGGTGTAATCTATTTTCCACCATCACCTTACAAGGATGGGTATAATGGTGTAATGAGTAACTATATATGATTATTATTAAGTAATATTGATACTGAAATAATATATATATATATATACTCCAATACAATTCGACGATCATAGGAACGATATCATCACTCGTGCGTACGTACGGAATACCGTCTCCCCGATGTCATGCGACTCGTTCTACATGATCTTCATTTCATAATGATTATATAAATGAATTGAATGAATGAATATGGTATATAATACACTAATACCATTCTGTAAATGAATTATCTTTAACCTAAAGATAAGAATAATAATTTATTCAACAAAACACGCATAATAACAAAAAGTTATAAAGACCCGAGTAACAAGTAACAATGAAATATTACTAACAAGAAGCTAATAATATGACCATATATGATATCATATCAATATGTATGATTCTGGAATAAGTCAATAACATTATTTAAACCATTATACAGGAGCTTCGGACACGACTTAAGCAAATCGGACCTAAGGTAAGGGAAATATCACAATCTCATTTTTATCCGAGATTGTTTATTCGTAAGTATTTACTGGGGTGTATTTTATCATCCACATCCATGTTTCATCAAAATTTAATATTATTTCCATCCACCTACAATTGTTTAAAACCATTTTTACCCTTCTTTGAGTTTTTAGTAATATGTATGAAAGGAATCTTTTGTCGTACGAGGTACTTTTTGACTTTTCCGACAAAAGTACGAAGAATGTTTTTTTTAACTTATACGGCACGAACGGATTTCTACTGTTTTATAAATCCATATTTTCATGAAGCTTCCTCTAAAATATTTCATGACTATTTTCAATAAAATCTATTTCTTTTAAAATTGCATGATGTTTTGTGAAAAGAAATTGATTTTGAAGAAGAAAGGATATTTTCCTCAAAAATTCAATACAAGTGTTTTATCAAAATTATTTTCCATATAAGATAATAAAGGGTTCTGTTTCTAACCATATTTTTACATTGATTTGACTATGTTGTGATGGAATTATGTTTATGAATTCCTTTATCTTATATGAATTGATTTATGATGTCATGATGTTTCAAGAATCCCATTTTTGTTACATGTGTTATGCGATGATGTATGTTTTATGATTATGTGGAACACATAAGAAAGGATTCATTATAAGATGGGTGGGACCTATATCTCCCTCCAATGCATTGGGTAATGATTTTATATCTCATGAGATAGACATGGCTGGAACAGAAGGTTATTTCGGTTCAGTGATACAGGACTGAAACGAGGAGTGAACTCGGTTCAGAAAGGGACTTTGTCCACTAAGATAGTCTTGTCAATGAGTCATGACTAACAAGAAATGATTTTCCATGATTATGTGTGCATGCCACAAAGTTTCATGTTTTATGTTATGATTATGGGGATCTCATTTACACTTCTATGATTTATTCCATGTTAAGATATTATGATCTCTTTTACAGGTTTTGATTTTCATAAAGATATGATATGATTTTTATTTCCTTTATTTTCCCTTGCTGAGCATTTGAGCTCACCCTTTTATGTTTTCTTTTCCCCAGGTCAGGAAGATGGATATTAAGTAGAATATGCTAAAAGGGACCCTAGATATGATGAAATAAATGGGAGACACTGTAGAAGATTTATGAACCAGTTGTTTATGTTTCCCAGTTTCTAAAGACACTATACCTATACGGTCCTTTGTGGTTTTGTCATATGTTGTAATAAGTGTGCTTCAATTTCTAAGTATTAACAATGTATGTAAAGTGTGGGTCGTTATATATACCCACCATGAAAGAGTACACTAATGAATTCCCTCAATAATTTCATGATCTTCTACCTAATCATGAGGTTGAGTTCTCAATTGACAAATTACTGGATCCCTACCTATATCGAATCCACCTTATAGAATGGCCACTGTAGATCTTGATGATCAAAATAAGTAGTTACATGAGAATCTGGAGAAGTGTTTTTGATGCATGAGTGCTTCACTATGAGTTGTGCCTATTTTATTTTTACAGAATAATGATGGATCAATGCACGTATACATTTTTTATTGAGGTCTCAATAAAATCATGATAAATAACTTTTATATCCTCAATCTTATAGATGAATTTTTTTATCAACAATGTGGGTCCAGTTATTTATATAAGGTGGATTATCAGTTGAGATATCACCAATTAAATGTGAGGAAGGAATATATCCCCAAAAATATCTTTAAAACAAGTTATGCACATAACGAGTTCCTATTGATTCCCGTAAAACTAACTAATTCTATAGAAATATTCACAGATATAATTATTAGAGTCTTTAAAGAATACATTGAAAATTATATGGTAGTCTTTATTGATGATATTAAAATATACTCCATGATCATGGAGGGAAATGAGGAGCATTTGAATACTATGATGATTTATTTGTGAAGGGAGAATTTTTTTTCAATGTACAATAAAGGTGATTTCTAGATATAGGAAGTATATTTCATGGGGTATGTTATCACTCTCAAAGTAATATTTGTGGACCCTTCCAAGACAAGGTCAAATTGAAGAGTGGCCCAGTCCAACATCTATAATGAAGATCCGCAGCTCCATCAGTCCAAACAGGTATTATCGATGATTTTTGAATAACATATCATGATTTTCAAACCCAATTACCATGTAGAAATGAAATGGAGTGATGATTATATAGACTCATGAAAGCGGGGAAAACTTTATAGAGCTTAAAAAAGTGATATTAAAACACCAGTACTCACAATACCAATAAGTGTTGAACTATTTGTGGTGTAAGATGATGCTTCAGTGAATGTATTAGGTTGTGTATTGATGAAAAATGATAATGTTATATCCTAAAACTCATAGAAGATGAAAATAAATGAGAAAAAATATCACACACATGATCTTGAGTCCACAGCTGTGATCATGGCTTTAATAATCTAGCTGCATTATCTCTATGGGGAGAAGTGTTAGATATATACTGATCAAAATATTCTCAAATATATTTTCACATATAAGGATATTAATATGAACCACCGAATATGGTTAGAGATTGTCAAGGATTATGATGGCTAAATTACTTACTATCCTCGTGGTGAAAATAAGTTGGTAGATACTCTGTATAGAAAGGATCATTCATCATTATCAAGGATGAGAATTGATAAGGATCTAATCATCTTATATTAACTTAGGATGGGCTTTGGAATAATTAATAGAGGAACATCATCATTCCATTATCAATTTTTTACTCAGCCATCCCTCATATATAAAATAAAGGATGATCAAAGAAAACATGTGAAAATTCTAAAAACGGTGGAACCTATTTGAAATGGAAAATAGTCATTGTTCCAAATTGATGAGTAATGACTTGTATGATATGGTTAATGATTATTTATACCATTTTATCCCGAGAAAAATAAGGTTCTATTGAATGACTCAAAGAGCCGAATTGTCTCTATTCACCCATGGATTGTAATGATGTATCGTAATCTCCGAGAGAACTTTTGGTGGGACAATATGAAGAAGGAGACTATTTAATATACATCCAAATGCATGGTATGTCAACAACTGAAGCCTAAAAGAAAAAATTACAATGGGATAAAGAAACCACTAACCATACCAACATCGATGTGGGAGAATATCACATGGACTTTTTCACTTGACTTCTAGGGACATCTTGAGGAGACAATGCTATATGGGTCATTCTGGATCATCTTATAAAGGTAACTAACTTTATCATAATTCAAGAGGAAATCACATTAGATTAACATGAATGGATATATATAATAGAGGTGGTAATGATACATGGAGTATAACTATCTATTATGTCTGATAGAGATCCCAGATTCAACTTGATGCAATGGAAATGTCTCTATCATGCTCTAAGCACATTACTAATCATCAGTGAAACCTATTATCCTAAAACTGATGTCTAATCTACGTGAACTATTTAGACATTGGATGTTAAGTTGATGGTGTGTTTCATGTATATCAATGAATGGTTGAACCAATATCTTCCACTAGTTGAATTATCTTACAATAATAGTTTCTACTCCATTATCTTAATGGCACCATATAATGCACTATATGGGAAAAGGTGGAGAACACCATCATGTTGGGATGAATTCGGTTAGCGTATGCTTCTAGGATCGGAAATTGTTGAAAAATGGTATAGAAGGTGGAAATAATTCGTCAAAACATAAATGAAACCTTATGATGAAAAAAGAGTTATGAAGAAAATTTTCAATGGTGCCTTGCATTTAAATATGGAGACATTGTATTTCTCTGCATATCATCTTGGAAGAATCTTATGAGGTTGGGGAAGAATCTAAAACTAATCCCTATGTACAACATCCCATTTGGGATTCATAATTTCATTGGACATGTGGCCAATAAACTAGCACTTCCACCTACCATGTCTAAAGTACATGATGTCATCCATGTAACCCTCTTAAGAAAATACAAACTAGATCCTTCATATGTGCTATCTTCAATAGTTCTACAGTTGTAGAATCATCTTTCTCATAAAGATCATATAATGAATATCTTGGATCACAAAAAAAATTATTAACACAACAATACTACTCACCTTGTAAAATTACTATGCTGGAACCATAAGTATAAAGAGACAACATGGTAACTGGAGGACGCAACAAAGGAAAAGTACCAAAACCTATTTATGGATTAGAATGTAAAATGAAATTTCGATGGGTAAAATTAATTAAGGGTGAAAATAAAATGGCCCAATTTTTTCTCAATGAAATTACCTTCTCTTAATTATGTATTATAATTAAATCATATAATATTACATATATATATATAACAACCTGTATAAAGGATGGACGAGTAAAATAAGAGGTATCTCCATATGTAAAGGAATGAATACTGGTGAAAACTAACTTGACATTTGGAATAGTAATGTGACCCCAATGAATAATAAAATGGAAAATTTAATAATAACCACAAAATGAAAGTATTAATAAAATTTCTCCATCTTATATGTGACTATGATATAATTCTATGAGAGTAAAAATAAATATTTTTTTTAAAAAAATATTAATTATGTGTTGGTATTTTTGTAAGTCATGTATATTTAATTACAATATTATGAATAATTAGAAAAATTAAAAGAAAATTTGTTTTTATAAAATTTATCCATAAATATGTGTTTTTATGTATTATTAATGTAATTTGATTTTAATATACCTTAATTAATTTATCAAAGTGTTTGAAAAGATGTTTTAATTTTAAAATATATATTTTCATGTAAATTATGATTTTAATTAAAAACAAAATTTCTGATATTTAGAAATTTATTTTCATCGAATAGAGTTTACTTTTTAAATATTCATGATGATACATGTTTTGGATTTATTTTTTCAATTTTTAAAAAATACTTAACTTTTTGTTGAATTATAAAATATGATAATTCATGATAAATGACAATACCTGAATTTCTGCCTCATGATTGAGTCATGGATGATGTAATTTTTCATTAGATCAATCTCACATTCTCTATTTTCTATATTTTTTTACAATAATAAATAATATTTATATTTTTGAGAGAAAATATTAACCTATTTTTTCAAATAATGGGAACCCCTCCCCTCTTCAACTATAAATACCACACCATTTTACATATTCTCTTCACTTATATCAAGAATTTCCCATTGTATAAATTATTCTAAAATACTTTCCCAAGATCCTACCCACGTCCAAAATCCCTTGTTATCTTAAGAAAGTAAAATCCTCTCCCCTAAGGGGGTTCCTAAAGAAAATATATTCAAGAGGTAAATTCATCTTTCATTTCTTTTATTTTCATTCAAGTTTCTTTTTTTCATTCCTCAACTCCTTTCATTCAAATTTTATGAAAAATCTGGTACCATACATATACTATACATTTTCTAAAATTATTGAATAAATAATCTTCATCTCTCCTTTCGTCTCATTGATTACTATAAATGAAAACACTGTCTCAGATGTGTAAATTTATCATATTAAGGGACGATGGGTTTTCAAAATTTTATTATCGTCTCCAATTATGGTCATGAAACCATTTATTTTTTAAAACAAGACTATAATATATTTATTTACAATAATTTTAGTTTTTATAATCTTTTTTACACATAATATTAATTTATAAGTCAAAATGTGACTGATGTGATCAAAAACCACCAATTAACCAAAATCATTATCAATTATGTTTTATATAATGATTCATCTTTACTCCAAATAACCAAATGAATTTTATAACCATTTAATATTATATATTATCACTAATAACATACAATTAAATTATAGACAACCATTCTCATCTTATATATTTTTCATTATAGGTATTCTAGTAATCCAATCATGAAAACTTAGGAAACAAACGCTCCAAAACAATGATATTAAACCTCTTAAGTAATCAAAAAGGTCATGAATGAACAAAAAAAGGTTGTATTAAATAAAGTACATGAATAATAAGTTCATGAAATATTTATTAAATATTCTAATTTGGTCATCTAGGATATTAAAATCATGTGAAGGACACCATCAGACATACGATAAGGGATTCTACCTGAACATCCATTTTTCCATTGGGTTGCTCTATCTTTATTTTTACCCAAATGGAATTATATGTTCTTTTTATGTACACATTTTAAATTATATTTACATGTTTGAAACATATTTATGAGTATACATTCAAAATTATCTTTTTTGTATAAACATTTTTAAAGTGGATACCTCCCTAATACTTCCTGATAAGAAAACACATTCCAACAGAACCTCCCAAATTCTAACCCAATTTCACGTGCACTATATCACATGGTAGCATGAGTCAAAGAGAACTTTCAAGACCATTGAACATAAAATCTCATGAGAATAATCATTACCCAAAGCATAAGAGTGCTATCTAGGTGCACCCAACATAAATTGTTCATGAATATTATTTCCAAATATCGAATAATTCGTAATCAATCATACATATAAACATGGTACCCATGGAATAAAATGGGTATCAAAATCATGCCATAAAGAATAATAAATGAGTGTATCATAGAAGTTTCAATGAAAGAATGGAATTAAATCATCGAAGAACCTTCATAATGGAAAATATGAATATATCACGGTAAATGATGTAGAACAGAATTGAAAATATGTAAGAATAGTATTTATGAAATTTTAGCATTAAAATATTTTAGTGAGTTTTTATCGAAACTACAAATTATAATATAAAATAGAATATGTAATAATATTTTTTTTAAAAAATAACTTACCCAAGAAGTTTTTCATAATAATCATTCTGACCCAATTTTTAAAGTGGTTACCCCCTAATAATTCCTGATATGAAAACACATTCCAACAGAACCTCCCAAACTCTAACCCAATTTCAATTGCACTATATCATATATTTTGAAAAACCATTATTTTAATAAAATAATTATTTTTATTATGAAAACCTTATTAGGTCACTTCTTTTTTATTTAAAGTTTTATTAAATTTATTATTTTAAATTATCTTTCCATACAATAAGGGATTCTACCTGAACCTCCATTTTTCCATTGGGTTTCTCTATCTTTATTTTCACCCAAATGGAATTATCTGTTCTTTTCATGTACATATTTTAAACTATATTTACATGTTTGAAACATATTTATGGGTATACATTCACAATTATCTTTTTTGTATAAACATTTTTAAAGTGGTTACCTACCTAACACTTCCTAATAAGAAAACACATTCTAACGGAACCTCCCAAATTCTAACCCAATTTCAAGTGCACTATATCATATATTTTGAGAAAACATTGTTTTAATAAAATATTTATTTTTATTATTAAATCCTTCTTGGGTCAATTATTTTTTATTTAAAATATTATTACATTTTCTATTTTAAATTCTCTTTTTTAATTTCCATAAAACCTCAATAAAATATTTTAATGCTAAAATTTCATAAATATTGTTCTTACATATTTTCAATTCTTTTTTACATCAGTTACCATGATATATTCCTATTTTCAATTATGAATTTTCTCCTATGTTTTAATTCCATTATATCATTGAAACTTCTATGATACACTCATTTATTATGCTCTATGGCATGATTTTGATACCCATTCTATTACATGTGTACTATATATATATATGATTGATTATGAATTATTCTATATTTGGATATAATATTCATGATCAAGTTATGTTGGGTGCACCTAGATAGCACTCTAATGCTTTGGGTAATGCTTATTCTCATGAGATGTTATGTGAAACAGTCTTAACGGTTTTCCTTGACTCATACTACCATGTGAAACTGTCTTGGTAGTTAACCTTGACACGTACTCTTCTATGTGAAATGATGCATGAATTCTGCTAAAGTCATATTTAATGTTTCTTCGACATTAATATGAAACAATTTTTATATGGTCCCATGTTTATATGTTATGATTCCATATGTTCCATGCCTTTCTATATCATTATGTCATGCCTTCTAACCCATGTGCTAAAGATTTGTTCATATGTTTATTCCATTACTAGTATTTTAGAAATACATTTTTTCATGTTATCCCAAGGTTATCGTATGATGATGTATGAGAAAAATGGATTTTAAGATCACTTTAGGAATATTAAATAAATTAATATTTAACCATGGTTATTATTTTTTAATCAATCATTATAGTAATGTTATTATATGCCTAGGAAATATGAAGACCAATAACTATGAATAGACCCCATTCATTTTTAGTTATTTTTAATCTATGAGTTTTTAGTTAGCGTATTTTCAATACATTTCATTTTCAATTAATTGATTAAATGGATTGTGTTCTAGTTTCTAACAATGTAACACTGATTTTTCTTATCAAGTTATTTTAATGGAATGTTTTTTTAGTATTTACCTTGCCATATTTTTTATTGACATTCATTATATTTATTTGATTCATGGGATTTTTTCATAGTTATCTACCTTTCTATATTGATTATTATTATTGATTCATTATTTCTTTCGTTAAGATTCACCTGACCTTACTGACCATTTGAGATCGCCCTTATTATGTACCCTTTACCCGTGAATCCAATAAGCATACAATGAAATATATACAGGGATATAGTAGGAGGAATAATTTTATACTCATGTTATTTAGGAATTTTTATAGTAATTATTGAATTATTTTTTCATTCAAAACTCGAGTATGTATCTTGTTCAATAATACTACAACAATGTACGGTCCTTTGGGATTTTATTCCCTTGTAAACATTGAAATATAATTAATGGCATACAATGAATCCAAGCTCTCTGTTATTGGGTCACTATAGTTAGAATCATTGGAATATTTAGTATACACCATGATTATTATATTTATGAAAAAAATTGGATAACATAATCCTAATGTAGAATGTGAGGATAAGTATGAAAGAACAACCTATAATTTTAGTAAGGTAGAGATTATGTACTCTTTCAAATAAATACATCATTGTATCGATACAACTAGTGGATGTGGTTCTGGTATAGATGTACATAGGATTAATAAATCTGAAAATGTGTTCGGAACTTCACATGGTGTAACTTGGTACATGACAATAAGTATTTTTTTGGTCCGAGTTTGACACTCTTGGGGGATATGCAGAGGATAATTCAAATTTTACTTACAAACAATTATAAATAATTTATTTATATAAGGAACATAAATAACCTTGGTTAAAACTAAGCTTATATACATTGAATATAGGGTTTCATTAATTAAAAAAATTAAATTTATATTATGGATAAACAATAGACTACAGAACGATGTATGTGAGAAAATGGATGAATTATTCTTCTATTGGTGTTGTGTTGAAAACCATTGTTAAAAATATATTTAGTGATTAAAATTATTTATATGATATAAATAACATTTATTTTGGATGTTATATTAATATGTTATTAGAGAAGGAAAATCTGTAATCTCGGCGACAAACAATCCAATCTGACCTAGTTGTGGGACTTCAACCCGTGATCGAAAGATGCTAATTGTTTGACACCAACGAGTAACCTATAAAATGTTTTTGTTAAAATTTCATTGTTTTTAGTTGAACAATATTATGAACAAATACTAATTATAATATAGTAGTTTTAGATTCATGTATTATACATTAATGTCTTTAACTTATTTATTTTCTTAATATTTCTTCCCAAATAGTCAGACTTGTCACTCTTTTATTGGCCTTATGATCCTTTTGAAATATATTTTACTACTTCATGCAGTAATATAAATTTTTGAATAAAATGAAAAATAGATATAAGAACAACCAAATTTTGAAATTATGTTTAAATAAATATATTATGTAATTATATTTCCTAATATTCCTATGTAGTTAAATAATCAATCATCATTACAAAATTGATCAAAAAAATATTGTCCTAATATCATAATTTTTGTTGAATTGAGGACTTCTAAATCATCACATATTTCAGGATTTGAGACCACTAACATTCTATTTTTCATTATTTTTTTCTTTATGAACTCAATCACTCTCCCAATATATTTACACTTTTCCTCCATGAATATATCTATACCTTCAACTAATGATCACATTCTTATATACACAGTTATAGTTTAGTCCACGTAACCTTTGTAATTATAATTCTCCCTTTTTTTGAGCAGATTTTACGAACACTTCCAATTTTTTGAAATAAAATAAATGGTAAATAAAAAACAATAGATTACTAAGGTTGAGCATAAATTGTGAGGGAGGAATTTAATTACGATGAGAACAATGTAACACCTCGAAAATCAATAGGATCATAGTATTTGATGGAAAGTATGACACGCAACACCAAACACATAAGGGAATATATTATCCCATTAATTTATAATATATTTCCTATTTGAAATTATTTCAATATATTTTATATCATTTAATGCATGTGAAATTATGTTAGTCTGAGATATACGGTACAAAGTGATTCTTCAGTGCCTTGTGTCACACATAAGACTGAGTTTTAACGAAACAACAATATGATATTAAACTATTATTTTTTAATATTATCAGACCTAGACAAGCCATTAAATTATGGGTTATGACTATTATTAACAAACTATGAATTTTTTTATATGAATAACAATTAAATTCATTGGTTATTAGTTAATGATAAATGAAAAAAACAATCGATTGGGTATAAAAAAAAAATATTCCTTTTATTATTCTGAAGGATTTTTGTCTTCATAAACATAATTAATTACAATTATTGAATTATTTTGAAGAAATGTTTATTTTATATATTCAGAAAGATAATTTTTATATTCAACCATTAGGGTGTATGTGATTAATATTAAAACACACCTAATTATATGCATAAAATACTATATTTTTAATAAGGTATTGTCACCACCTTTTAATGAAGAACACATTATAAATAATATTTTTGACCCTTTAATTAAATAAATATGTTAATATAAAAATTATTTTTTAATATAAACATAAAAAATAAGGTAGGTTGGTTTTTTATATTTTTGAAAACCATTTCATTTTTTATTAATAGTAAAAATTACTATTTTTTAGTTCAAATTTTCATTTTCATATAATTTATTTTTAAGGATAAATTTTAATATTAATTACTATAAACATTTAATAAAATAATATATTTATCAATTTATAAAATTGATGTCTTCTGAATCAATTTCACATTGGAATTGATTATAAAAACCTATAAATCTTCGAAAGTTTTTATTATAAAAAACCATATTGTTGTCCCACATGAGGGATTAAATATAAATAAATTCTGACCACATCTATGATTTGAATTAGATTAAATGGATTAAATATTTTTAATCTTCATTATTTATAGTTTCTAATAATAAAAACATAGTATTTTTCCCAAAAATAATTGTGAATGTGATTAAAAATTATTAAAATGTCCAAGGTTAAATTAATCTTAATAAAGGACTAAACCATAATCTTAAGGACAAAAAATGTCCTATAAACTTTTACAAAATCTATTTTATGTACATATTGAATCCCTATACTATATTGGATCGATTTGGTTTCATTACTGAATCCACATGAATCTTTATAAACTTGCATGGAAGTCCATTGTCAAAATATTACAATAGTTTCATTCCTCCTCTATTATAAAAAGACATCCACTCCTCCCACTTTCTAAAGAATCTCAAAAAACATAGGAGTGAAAAATATCTGAAAAAAATTGCTCCAAAAATCCCTCCACTTATCTTATAATCCTTTCCTTTGGAATAAATAAGTCCAAGGAAGCCTTTCGTTCAAAACAAAATGACTTAATCAAACATGAGTAAACACACTTCCTCGAGATTTTTAGTTTATTTTCAATTGTAAAATCACTCATATATTCTAATTTATTCTTGTATAAAAACAATATATTCCATAGTATACTAGTATTTTGTTATTCTATGGTTTCTAATAAAAACACTCACACTCACATCCATTTAATGGTTAACAAACATACTGTTTCTGTGTACGACCAACTACTACCATATGAAATGATGATTGTTCATTTTTTCCTTTACAAACATTCATGGATGGTCATTATGATGAAAGAAATGTTTATATATGAGTTATATGAAATTTATTAGGTCTTTAATCTTCTTAAAATATTTTACAAAACATATATTTATCTATTCCATTTTGTGTAAAATTGATAATGTCGTTTGAAGAAGTGTGAACTACCGCCCCCTCATGGCATTGTTATTCATATAAATGACACATGGAATGTATAAATAATGGGTTTAATTAAAAATATGTTACATTGAAAACATAAAAATTAAACTCATTACATAATTAATTTTTTAAATATAATATATATCATTTTCCTAATTACACTTTCACACGCATTAAAAGAGATAACATCATTCGTGGACGTGTGGACTACCACCTCCTCGACATGATGGGATTAATTTTAATTAACAGAAATTATTTATGTATATGTATATATGATAAAATAAAGTTTTATTTATGATATAATGATCATTTTGCAAAAATATAATACTACTTAACTTCTTTCTAAAAAGAACAATGAAAAATGAGAACGTTACCAATGAGTACGTATGACCTACGATCTCTATGATTGTAATGTTGATTCTTTTTTCATAACCACATTTAATTATTGGATTTGAAAGTATAATTGATGTATTATTATAGTAATTATTTCAATATTATAATTATTTAGATGTTATATGGGGAATCCTCTAACCAAAATTGACCTACCCATGTTGTGTTTGACACACAAACTGAGTTTGGTCAAAACAACCACAGTAAACATAATTATTTATGTTTTTGAATACAAAATAATAATAAAATTAATGCTAAACATGAAAATGGTTCCCAAGAAAGCAAATAAAAAACATAATATTATTATTTATAATGTTATAGGACGTTTAATTTATGGATATTCAAGACAATGGATCTTGTTCAAATTTACATTTCATTGATACTTATTTGTTGTTATGTACCAAATGTCTTTTATATGGTGTATATAAATCCATTTTAATTGTTACATATTGAACCTATTAACTTTTATGATATCCTAGGATTATAATATTATTATTTATTCATTAATAATATTATTAAAAAATCAATGTTATATGGGACACTTTGTAATGTTTCATGATTAATATCACCAAGAACATTTAAAATGATTATATTAAAATTATCAATTCCTTTTGTGATTGTTTACATTTTCATGAATCAATTACAAAATTATTGTTCACATAATTTAGAATATATGGTGTAAATATAAATACATTATCATATAATATAATGATTCATTCATACATCATGATATTTATAGTTTCAATTTGAATGATTTCATCTAAGGGGATTTGAGTTAAAAGATACCATGTAGAAAAGGGATTTCATAAACCAACTCATTTTAATTGGGTTATACTACAATATCTTTTTCATTAATTTTATTTAATTTTTTGTAATATTAAATTTAATATCTATTAATTTATTTCCCATTATATATGATGAATTGTAGTAGATACACATAATCCACCCATTGATTTATTCTCACTACAACATTATTATATTTTCAATAGTTTACATTACGAACTAAATTTTTTAGGTATTTTTCACACAGGATTTTAAAACAGAATAAATTATTGGATCATTTTTCATTAAACACATTCATTTTTTTCTAAACTAGTTATTCATGACCCTTTTCAAGTAGTAGTACCATTTTTAAACTCTTTTATACTTCAAATTATTTATTATTTTGTTTAAGAAAACATGAGTTCATTTCTCTCTTTAGTCAGAAATCAAATCTTATTTTAAATACCATGTCTTCAATAAAAGTTTTCAAAATTTTTTTATCCACTTCACAAATATTTCATAAATAAATTTGTACCCTTTTTTATTTTAATATATTTTTCAATGGAATATTCTTATCTCTTTCTAAGAAAATAATTTTTTTCTAACCATTTTACCAGGAAAAAAGAATGTTATTTTTTACCTCATATAGAAAGTATGTGTTTACTCTATATAATTTATTTGAGGTATCCATTTCATGTTTAAAATGTTACTTTTAAAATTTTATTTTTTCAAAAGTGATCTACAATGAAATTTATTTTCATTAGGATTTTCAAAATTAAATGCTATTTTTGGATGAATGTTTCTAAAATATATTTATATAGTATTCATAATAATAAAAAATATCAATCATTTATTTTACTACATCTAGGATTTTTCTTATACCATCCATATTCTTCATCTAGATTATTTATAATTTATTTGTCCCAATATAGTATTAACATTCACTTCCTTGATTAGTTTTTTCCCCTTGAAATAATCAATTTCTTATGCTCATTGAACATTGAATATCCCGTAATTATACATATCATTTAACATAGATATGTTTATTTCCTAACCATATATAAATTTTACACATGGTGTTTACATTTTCAATTATTATATTATTTGGAAAAATATTGATAAATCTATATACATTACTCAATATAAAACTTTTTTTAGGAACATTCAGTATTTAAATGTAGTGGACATGCACTATATGGTTTGGGAACAATTAACGCGAGACCCATGTTGAATCTTTATTCTCATGGAACAAAATTAGTTGGCTATAATATGAAAATAGGTTTTTAACTAGTACTTTTTAAACAGTATTTATGGTAAAGGTATCATGTTCCTACGAAACATTACATACACTAATTAGGAATTCCCCTAATTTAGTTTTAGTTATTATTCAGACATGATATTTTTCATTGGAATATCTATGAATACATTCCATTTTCAGTTCATTGAATAAATGAAATGTGTTTCAATTTCTTACCTTTCCACATTGATTTTTCATTATCTATAAATTTTAAAGGAATGCAGTTTTAGTATTTACATGACCATATTTTTTACTCACATTTTTATCGGTTATTGATTACTTGGCTGGTGTTATTATTTATTTACATTACCATATTGATTATTATGATTTATATATTATGAATTATTTTGTTCCTTAATTAACCTTAATAATAATTTGAGCTCACCCTTATCGTGTTTCCATTTCATTGGAGTCCATGACGCATACTACGAATCCTATGAATGGATATTCTAAAGGGAATAATGTTTCATCAAATTTATGTAGAATGAAATTATTTTGTACTTAGTTTATTCTTTCATAATATATGACTCATGTATGTATCTATTTTACCAATACAACTATTCATTATATTCCTATAGGATTAGATTAATTATAATCATTATAATTTAATTTATATAAGATACCATCTCTAAGATATATTGGGTCGGGTCACTATATTTACATTTTTAGAGAATTATGAAAAATTATTTAACAAATAAAAATCATGTCATATTTAACTAATGGAATTTCTCCACTATTTAGATAACTATTGAATCCATAACAAATATTCAACATCCCACACTTATTTTCTACATATGTAACTCTTGTAGATGTTTCACACTTTTATTATAATCAAAACACATGGAAATGGATTCCTAAGAAATGATTGATCTCATATTCATAGAATGGGTAATGATAGTTGATAATCAACAATGATTGTATTTGAAAATTATATTTGAAAAATAGACATAATAAGTATACTATATAGAATTTTACCTCAAAAATCAGACATTATAACTCATGGAATATGGATTGGAATATCATAATACATGAATCCATATATATTCCAAACTATATTCACTAAATTTGATCCATGTGATCCTAAAAATTACATAATTTTTAAAATAAAAGTAATAATTATCATCGAAAAAACATAGAAATATGGGACTGCCATAAGAGTAGTAAATGTATTATAAAAACCCTAATTATTCCTATATCAATGGGAATGATCTTATTATTTTCATTACTAAATATGTGAGGTAACCCATCATGAATATGAATGTGTGAACTAACTCAATATGTTGGTTCCATAATGTGTTATGTGTATATACATAGACAAATATGTTTGAGGGTCATATAAGACCCAACCCATCATCATCCATACATATTTATACTATATTAAACAATTCATCCTATTATATAGAACCCAAATAAATAAAATAGGTTTCATAACCTTTTTAAATGGAATCTCATAGGGAAAGAATTCATAATTTCATCTATACAGGTAAGATGAAAAATTCATAGATAATAAATGGGTATACAATGACACTGAGTATCTTTCTATATAAATACCATTCAAAAAAGATAAATAATAATACGGTATTTAAATATTATATATAAAGGTTATATTATTAAGATATTATTTTCACCCATAAATTGATTTATGTAGTCTAGTTAAACACCCCTTAATAAATGGAATATAAAATTATGTATTCCCAAATTGAAAGAATTGGATGAAAAATTATGTTTATAAACCATCAGTGACTAGGCATTAAAAAGGTACAAATAAATCATTATTCTAATTAAAAAAGAAAACTTTAAAAAGAAACAAAGAAATAAGGTTTTTAGAAATATGTTACAAATATATGTGAATCAAGCATAATATATATCAATGTAAAATCACATATATAAAAATTTAATTTAGTTTATTATTAAAACACATTTGAAAGAAGAAATATACTTGATAATTTAAAAATAATTTTAAAAAATGTTTTTTTAAATGACGAGAAATAATAATTTTATATTAGGTACCATGAAATCATAGAGAGAATGGTCTGTTATGAAGAAAAAGATGGTGGAATTTCTTTTTTGAATTTAAGGGAATAGAAAATATATATTTTACACGACATTGCAATTGTTATCGTAAAAATATTACAATAGATGACACAAAAAATGTTGTTCTCCAAAAAAAGGTGAATTGATAACATTGAAAAAATTTAGATTTTTAAAAAAGCCATAAATAATGGATCAATGAAATTAAATATGGGTTACAATATAAAATTAGGGGTGGATGATGGATCATTTTGTTTCGAAACAGTAGAAACCCATTTATTAAAATATTTTGAAATATCATTTTTTAAACCCACCTCATGAATAGAGTATTAATTTTATTCTAAAATTGTTAAATATGATTTTGATAATCAAAAAAAATATTCATAATCATTTTCTCAGAAAGAGAGGAGAACATTATTGGGAATAAAATTATGGAAATACACGAAAAGTTTTATAGGTAATAATGGGAGTTATTCTTACTAATAATAAAATTTTACTTTATAAAAAAAAATTTAAATAAGTTATTATTGGTGATGAGTATTAATTTAATATAATAATAAGTTTAATTAACATATGAAATGGGTTAATTGAAGGATTATAGAGTTATTGAATTGTATATTCATTTGAGAATAACTATGAACAAATGAACTAGAAATTGAGTTAATAAAACTTATATAGAATTTTAAATGTATGAATCTAATGATATTGAGATAAAGATAATGAAATAAAAATAAAACTCACATGTAATGGAAGATATTTTATTATTTTGATGGAATATAGCAATGAATACACCATTTAAAATTAATTATGGTGAACAATATCAAACATGACTCATGATGTTGAAAGTGAGACAAAGAAAATCATTTCTGATTTTCCAGCTGAGTGAAATACACTCTAAAATATTTTATAACAAACATAAAATAATTTATCACCTATTCCATAAAATATTTCTTATATATAAATTTTTTGAATATTATTTTATAATTGTTATATTAATTTACTTTACTAATAATTTTATAAGTTTTTAAAATCATGTGTGAGTAACCTTTGTCGTTTTGAACTAGTTTTCTAATAATAGTGTTTTTATTCAATCATATGATAATTTTTATAATTAAAAGATAATAATTTTAACTTTAGATAATGGTTTTTAAATATTTATAATATTATAATTTCATTTTATGTGAGTTTTTTTGTTGATTAGTAAAGATGAATTTGGGGATGAGGGGTTTTTAATGACTCTATAAGAATAAATTTAATTTTCATAAATAAAATTATATATATTTTATATTACCCTTAGAGAACCAAAATAATCAATATTTTATAATTTATTTCATACATTATGAGAAATTTATTTCCCATAGTCAAACATAATAGAAATTTATTTCACTTTTCATGTAGGTGGTTAAACCAACCTAAACATGAAGATATCTTAATTAATGGATGATTATAATGTAATTAAGTTGTAATATCATAATTAAAAATGAGATTACTTGCTTATAAGTTTCTCATATAAGTATTGGAATTAATTATATGAAATTTATATCTTATAAAAAGTAATTTTATAGTACAATGATTTTCATTGTTTTTAGAATTTTCTATTCAGTGGTTGAATTTACAATGATTTCTTATTATTCATTTTATCAATAGTTTATCCCATTTATCTTTCTAGAACCTTAATAATTTCATAAAATAATATTCATCCAGTCAACGCATTCTAACATCTATACAAATAATGAACTAATGAAATGAAAAATAGAAATAAATTATTCAATGGTTTCAGTAGTCCATTTGTGTAGATGGATAATGATTTTGTTTTTGATAGAAATGGGAAAATGAGAAATATGGTATATCATTTATTATTAAATAATATGTCACAAATATAAATATTATATACTAAATTTTCAATTACACCCATATTTTAATGTAGGTTAAGGAAGGATGAACACGTTGTTCAATGGATTATTAAGTCCACACAATATGCGGTTAAACGTTATGTTATTCATAACAGAAAAGGGAGATGTTGTCAATTCATTAAAAATAATCATAAGAACATAGGTTTATATTGATGATATGGATTTTTTTTAATATTATGATGTTATAATTGAAACTTAGAATCAATAATTTCACATAATGAAATTGAATTGAAGATGAGCAGTTAGAAATTTATATCTCCCTTCTTGGATTATCTCGAATGAAAATGGTGTATAGATTTTAAGGGATTTTCTTGTGAGAAGGAAAAAAACATACTTATCGTTTCTAGGATATATGAGGGTAGTATTTGGTATTATTTTCAAAAAATAATGAGGTCTTTTTGGTGGGGGGTGATTAGAGAGGAAAACCCTTTTATAAGTGAAAAGGGGTGACATTTTTGTAAAAACCCAAAACATTTCAATAAGGGGAAGTCACTCCCAATGAATGGGGCACCAAAATTAAGAAATATCATAGTGGGTCAAAGATAAGGTTAATATTTGATTCATACACTCAATTTAAAACATTTCTTTATCATGTGAATTTATTTACCTATTAGGTTTCCCATTTTAATCCTTTTGGTTTTCAACGCAGTAATTAGTGATTACAATGTTATTTTATCATTTATTCTAGAAAATAAATGGAACTTATAATATAATTTGGACGTTATTATTAAATATTTTAATTAAATTTATTAAAAATAAATTTCAAAAAGTGAGAAAAGGTATTTTTATATTATGAAATATAAAATGAATTATAATTCATTTATGTTGGGAAATATAACAGAAGTTAAAAATTTGTAAATATTGGTCTATAAATTAAATAAATTAAAATTTTATTTCCAAATATAAAATAACAATTTTATCTTATAATTTTATATGAATTTATAACTCATAGTTATATAGTAATATTTTTATAAAATTCATGTTATTTTAAATATCTGTATTTTAAACAATTCTACTAAAAATAAATCTCCTAAAAAACACAATAAACAAACCTTAATACACAATTGAAATTATACATTCAAAAAAATATTTCACTTTTTTAAAATATGTAATATATAATTCATCTATTTTTTCCTTAAATAGAAATTGAAAAATTTAAAAGAAATTATAGAAAAATAACTCTTTATGCCTCAACTGTATTTAATAATATTTTATTTTAAATTAAAGAAAATTGAATATTGAAATAATTTTTTTAAAATATAAATATTCCCTATCATAAAACATTTAAATAATATCGATTGAATATATTATGACAGCATACTATAGGTGTTAAAATGGTTCTTTAAAAGGAATCATTTATATAAATAAAAAAGAAAATGAAAAATATGTAATTTTATTATTAGATTATAATACATTTATATTTTTATAACATTATTTTCAATTTAATTTAAAATTATATTAGTTATTTTTATTTCCATTTTTCATTAGACCCATGTTTCATGTGAGATGATTAATTTATGATGTTAAAATTTTGAATGAAAAATAATTTTGGCTCATTGAAAGCTTTCATGGTGAATCTCTAACCACAAGGTCTACTATTGATCAGAAGCAATTACTCCTGATTTATATTATCACTAAATAACTTAGAAATTACATCACTATACATGTCTACCATGGTACCGTATTTTGTCTTTAAACAATACATTATAACTCTTGTAGTACTCCCCACCATAGGACTCAGCTCCGAATGGCTGATTTGATTATGTGGTGTTCCCACAATCAGAATCTCACACATAAACAAATTCATACAAGACCAATTATAAGAACCCAACCTTAAACATTACTTAATACTGATTTATTTCAAGAATACATGTTGAGGATCTTTTCAGGTTTAGAGTTTTATAGAAATAGATCAGAAATCATGCATTACATTCCACATTTAAACAAAGTGGTTACATAAAAGATAGTACTCATTTTTCCCATTAACGGAAAAATATTTAAAATAAAACACGGTTTCCTTCTTGACACTTTTTTACACTATCATCACATCATGTACCTTTCCCTTGACCTGTGAAAAACATTTCAAAAACTAGGTATGAGCATAAAAAGCTCAGTAATTGATATAAAAGTACAAAATGAAAACATTAGTCCATGTATGAAATCATACTTTACTCATAAAACATAATTATTTTAACATACCTAATCAAATCATGAATAATTCATAGAAATCATAAGACATAAAGGTAAATTGAGGAATTTATAACATTTTTACATAGGGATTAACCCTCATGGTTACGTTTGGAATACCCATCATAGTATATTCCATAAATCTCTTCAGAGAAACCTTAACGTTTCACCCCTTCACGTTACCCAATGCATTGGAGAGTTATATCGGGCTCACCCAACCTTAGTTTATCACGGAACCACCCGTCTTCATAAACAATGCCCAAGAACCATAACATAATCATAGAACATAACGTAAGCAAAAAGGAAAGATAAAATTCTAACATTCCAATAACAATATCACATTTTAAGATATTGAAATAATGAATCCATTATAAAAAACCATTTTAAAAACCATTTAAAACATTTAATAAAGATATTTTTGAATCAAAGTGTCCCATACCACTTTGATTCTTTTAAAAATTTACACCATTAATATCCATAAAAATAAATCCTTAAAACCATTTGAAAACATGGATATTAATGAGAAATATTTATAAGAATAAATCATTAAAACAATTAAAACGATATTTTAGTTAAAGGGATTTTAACAAAACGAGAGACACTTGAATACAGTAAATGAGTAATAACATTTAATCAGAACTTTATAATATCATTATAATAAAGGTATTCATGATATAATATTCCAAAGTACAGTATATACACCATATAATAGTGAATTTGTTCATAACAACAATGAAGTCTCAATAGAAATGTAAAATTAGACGAAATCCCTTATAAGAAGGTATACGTAAATTAAGGATAAATCAGTCTCATAATTTTGTGTGAAAAATATAAATACACCCAATATATGTGGATATTATTTTTAAAACAATCAATGTTCATTCACACATATTAAAAGGATGACATATTCAATAACTACATGTTGAACCCAAAGAAATTGAAATTGGGTTAAGAAGTTCCCTTGGAAAATTCAACAGCCTAACAACGTCACTTTAAAATTCATAAAATTAGTTGATGAGAGAAAAAATGGTATACCATAAATTGGAAATAAAATTTACATCAATAATTATATAGAAGAACATATCCCAAAATAAAAAGATTTAAATTAAAAGACATAACAAAATAAGTCTTTTAAAAAGAGGAGGGTGAAAGGTTCCCTTACCGATTTGGGTAACTTTCAGAACGTTCACCCCATGAAAGAAGGACCGTACAATGTTGTTGTAAATACCCATAAAAGAAATTATATTACACAACGAGTAGAATAATGGGATGTACATACACAACTCAAAATAAATAGTGCAAAATGTAGCATAAATCTCACGGGAATAAAAGTGAGATGAAAAATCCCTTATGAAAACTCGGCAGCCTAACGACGCCACTTAAAACATACAAAAAATAGATAGATGAAATCAAATATGGTCTCTCATCATATGAACATAAAAATTTCAGTAAGGGTAATATAAAATAACATCCACAAACATAATAAAGACTAGCTTAAAAGAAATGACATAAAAGAGAGTACTTAAAAATAAAGAGAGAGGTAGGATCCCTTACCTCAAGTCTGACTTGTCTTGTTTGTTTCTTTATATTCCTGAATAATAAACGTTTTTAAATTTATAATTTCTTAAGGACCTCCTTTAAATTTTATTATTAAATTCATATCACATATTATAATGTTATAATAATTAGTTAATTATGTGAGTTCATATCAGATGTTTTTGTCGATGTTTGGTACATTAGTCCAAAATGAACTTGTTTGAAAAGAATTGTCGATGTAGTTATAAGTACATCATCTCCAGAATATTAATAATGATTTAAATATCATATATATCCATTACATATTCATTTTATACTATTACACAACATTTGGAGATAAAATTAAATGAAATTCACTGTTCATGGAGACGGTAGGCCGTACATACGAATGAACGCTACATTCATTTCATTGTCATATTAATGGAATTAAAAACAATTGAGATACACACACACATATATATATATATATATTATAATTCCAGTATAATATATATGTTATATAGGTCACATAATCTCACTAATTTCATTCATTATACATTCCATGTATTGCATGAACATGTCACACCACTTGAGGGGGCGGTAGTCCACACTTTATCATATGAAATTATCGCATTTGCACAACATGAAAAAGATAAAAGTTTGTTTTAAATATAAAATATATAAGATTATAGAAAACATAAATACCATATATATCATATATAAAATACAGTGACATCATAATGGCCACCTTTAAAGGTGTTAAATGAATATTGAACAATCATCATTTCATGAGGCAGTAATTCGCCATCCACAGAAACAGTATGTTCTTTAACCCTTAGACGGATGTGTGTATATGTGTAGCTCCAAATCTTCATATAACAACATACTAGTATATATAATATACAGTTTTTGTTACAAAATAAAGGAATTAAAAGAGTTTAGGGGGTTGGAGAAGAAAAATAAAACAAAAGAACATAAGATAAGACATTACCTTTAAATCGGGTAACTCCCTTTGGTTTGAACCAAAAGGGTTTATTAATGAGATTTCTGCCTAAGGTGAGGCATCAATGACCAAGATAGTGATGTGTAGAGATGAAATGGGCAGGGTTTGGCCGAGCCAATGGCTTGAGAAGTGTGGGTAATGAGGTAGAGGTGGGGGATTTTTATAAGAGGGAGGAGGGGCACTCTTGGAAAGTCATGAAATGTTACTTTATTTTAAAATGCATTTCAGATTTTAAAGGTCCCACATTGATATATTTCTAGGATAAGGTTATAATGGTTCTAAATATACTCATACAATAGGGTTTTACCAAGTTTATGTCTTAGATTTTACATTATATTTTCATTTTATTTAAATCGTTCATTAATGAGGTAAGCGATGCATCATCATGGTGTCATAAATAAATAAATTTATTTAATGTCTAAAAATTATAAAAAAAATACTATGATGTAGGAAATCATTTTATATTTCCAATGAATATTTATTGTCTAAGATATCATTTACACAGACAAAACTAAAAAAGTTTTAATAGGGTGATACATTCTTTAGTGATATTCTTCTTTCTTTAAAAATAAATAGATAAAGTGTCACTTTCACCCAAATTTGATTCCTTGGGGTCCCAAAGTTTGGGTCAAGGAATACCATGGACTTTCATGACATAAATAGTATAATTAGGATACATTTTTGGGTCATTTTTTTATTATGATATTATTTTATTATCCTTAACTACCCGATTACTAATTAATCACGATAATTAAAGATAATTACCGTCGTTACTATTCATAATGTCCAAAAACAAAAGATTCGTAATTAAATAATATGGGCCTTATGATTCCAAATATGGAATCAATTTTACAAAATTACAAACATAGAAATTAAAAAAAATAATTTAAAAATAATTCCCGTTGTCAAAACAAATAACGGGTTTTTTGAAGCAATATCTATAAAAAGTTTGGAACTTGTTTATATCTATTTTCAAAGTGAAATTAATTCTAATTACCGCCATTGAATTAAATGGTAAAAATATATTCTAATTACACTTTAAAACCAATTAAAAATATAATATCACCATATATATGAATTAGATGAAAAATCAGTTTTGATGTAAAATGCAGTATTTTTCACTATTCATTAAGAAACAATATTGTCAGAAAAATACCAAAAATTTTACCAAAGTAAATTTCAATGTCCAAATCATAAAAAATAAGTTTATTTTGAAAAATAGATCTTATTAAATTTTCAAAAGTTAGATTTAAAAAAGGTTCTCCATCAAAAGGCAGTAAAACAATCTTTTAAAAATATTAGACTATTTATTCTTAAAATTGGATTCATTTGGATTTTAAGCCTCTAACATTTATTGGATAAATATAAAAATATTTAGCAAACATATGTAATAATTTTATAGTGATTTCTGTCATTACCTCCATTACAATGGCTAGGCTTTAACTATTATATTATTATTATATTATTAGTGTGCAATGTATGATTTCAAAAAAACTTGTTGTTGCGTATTGGGTACGCCATCGAGCATAGAATTTACATTAAAGTAATATTAAAATTTTATTCACAAATATTGATAATCATTATAATTTAATATTATTTATTTACTTGGGATGTTAAATACTTCCCCCCTTTTGGGAAATGTTTCCTAGCAATTTCAAAATTGGTCTTGGAAGCTTCATTTAAATTCCCACATTGAAAAAAGTGTCAGTAAAACTATCACCTTAAAATAAAGGGAGAGAAGTACAAAGGTCACCTGAGTTAACCCATACTAGGATTAAAAGTAGGAAAATATGGATATGGAAGAGAAAACAAAGGGTCATGTTCTCATGGAGAGTGATAGTAAACATGTCTAGGAGAAATTTAACCACAAGAAAATCAAAAACTTGTGATGGGTTAAACGGTATTCGATTCCCCATTAGGAAAAGTTAACAAATAACATTTTTGGTTTAAGATACTTTTCATTGAGGAATTTATTTTTGAGATTAACTAAATCATAAGGAAACATACTTACTTGTAATGTAGACTTTAATCTTTTACAAGATTCCATACTCAAACACATATTTTCTCCAAAAGATGAGTATTTAGAAAGACTTGTTCACATTAAGAGTACTATAATCAACTTCTTGAGAATCGACTAATCCAAAAAATAGAACTATATATTTTCTATGTATTGAGACCATAACCAAAACCAAACCAAAAAGTTTAGTACGAGATCAGATAATACCCAAAAAGGATAATTTTTTTTACAAAAAGAAAAACTACTCCTAATCACCAAAATTTGTCAAACAAAACCCAAAGTTCAACAAATAACATTCAATAAATATATATCCATAAAATTAATCAAAGTAAACCAAACTAATATTGAAACCCAAATCTCTGAAGGATTTAATAACATAGTCTCCTAAGATAAATCTTAACATTTTTCTCCAAAATAACATCAGTTACTCTTAAAGTCTCATACTGAAAAGTAATTAACCTAATCACATATCCTCCATGATAGGATAATAATTTTCATAGATAACCCAAAATAAACGAAATCTTGATTCATAAAATCATCTAACTAAAAAGAATCAGTCAAACTAACGAGTTAGTTCACGTAGTCCAGTGGTAGGGGATAAACAACAGTTGCACTTTGGTTGTGGGTTCGATTCCCGCAGCTTCGTCCAACGTGACGGGTTGTCACACGGTCTGTGTGTTGCCCATTTTCCAAAACAATATAATTCTTAAAACATTCCCCAAAAATAGATAAAATCTCCAAAAATATCCATAACATATTTTAACCACAATGGATATCTAATAACTTTCATTTTGCAACCCAAAATGTATTAACCAGTAATTGCCTCAAATTCAAGGATTATATAAACCCAAATAGTTCTTCATAACTATATCCACAAAAGAAATGATAATTATTCCTTGAATAAAATTTTCATATAACAAACATCAGGGTTACATATACTATAAAAAGTCTTCTATTGTAACCCCATCATCAAAAGAGACTTAATACATTTAAGAATTTCACCATCCTAAAATCTACTGTAACTCTTGAATCCCTAATATGTTGACTTCTTACTCATTCAACATTCTTCATGATCCACTAACCATTCTTTTTCAACATATTCTGAAATACTTCTTTTTTACAAACAAAATCATGAATCATATCCTAAGATTCCAATAATAGGAAAACATATGTTATGAAATAATCTATACCTTTCATTGGTCATTGTTAGTTTCTTCATCCTCAATCGGAAAGGAATTAGGTATTGGTAAACGAATATTTGTACAATCTTGGTGACCCGATTCCCGAAACATCTTCATAGGACACGTGTTTTCAAAATGACAATGCACACCACATTTAAAACATTCAATTGATCTTTCAGAAAGAACTTCTTTCCGTTTCCTAGAGTAAACTAGATGCTTCTATTTTCCATGGCGGGTTCTTGATTAATGAACTTCATTTCCACATCTATAGCATCTTTAGGTCCCTATGAAACATTTTCCTATGAGTTTCTTTCCACATCTTTGACACATTGGTTTTTGAACATACTTACCTTTATGATTATTACCTGAACTTCTGTAGGGATTTGTTTCTCACATATACGATGCCTTATAAAAATCACTAAGGTTTAAGTGGTCAATCCTGACTCCAGATAGTTGGTTTTGGATAACCACAAAGGTTCTCATTGTAGCTCCAATATCATTTAGTTGTTCTTTCATAAAACCATCACATTTTTCTTCAAATCCACTGTTACTTTGGTGCCTACTGGATCCAGCCATTTACTAAAACCAAAAAGGTCAATGTGAGTATATCATATAATAATGAGGAAGATGAACACCAAGATATACTTCCCCAAGTTATCTCAAACTCATTCTAGCATTCAAAAAAACAATGACTCCATCTAATATACTAACCATTGTTGTTATACACAATGTTTCACTTCTGCTTAAACAAAACTCTAACCTCTAAAGAAATCTAAAAAAACCTCTGATACCAACTATAAGGTCCTAGCCTTAAACATTACTTAATCATGAGTTATTTAAATAATATATGTTGAGGATCGTTTCAGGTTCAGAGTTTTAGAGAATTAGATCATAAATTATGCATTACATCCCACATTTAATCAATGTGGTTACATAAAAGATAGTACTCATTTTTCCCATTTATAGAAACATATTTAAAATAAAACATGGATTGTTTCTTGACACTTCCTTGACACTATCATCACATCGTGTACCATTCACATGACCTGTGAAAAAAAATTCAATAACGTGGGATGAGAATAAAATGTTAAGTGAGGGATATAAAAGTACTAAATTAAAACATTAGTCCATGTATGAAATCATACTTTACTCATAAAACATAAGCATTTTAACATACCTCATCAAACCATGAATACATCATAGAAATCATAAGACATTGAGTTAACTTGAGGAAATCAAAACATTCTTACGTAGGGAGTAACCCTCATGGTTATGTTTGGAATACCCATCATAGTATATTCCCTAAATATATTTAGAGAAACCTTAACGTTTAACCCCTTCTCATTACCCAATGCATTGTAGATCTATATCGGGCTCACCCGCCCTTAGTTTATCACGGAACCACCCATCTTCATAAACAATTCCCAAGAACCATTACATAATAATAGTACATAACTTAATCATAAAGGAAAGATAACATTACCACATTGAAATAACAATATAACATTTTAAGATATTGAAATAATGAATCTATTCTAAAAACCATTATAAAAACCATTTAATACATTTAATAAAGATATTTTTGAATCAAAGTGCCCCATACCACATTTAAGCTTTTAACATTTTAAACCATTAATATCCATATAAATAAATCCTTAAAATCATTTGAAAACATGGATATTAATAAGAAATATTTATAATAATAAATCATTAAAACATTTAAAACGATATTTTAGTTAACTGGTTTTTAACAAAATGAGAGACACTTGAATACAATAATTGAGGAATAACATTTAATCAGAACTTTATAATATCATGAGAATAAAGGGATTCATGATATAATATTCCAAATGAAAGTATATACATCATATAAGAGTGAATTGGTGATTAACAACAATGAAGTCACAATAGAAATATAAAATGAGATGAAATCCCTTATAAAGAATGTATACTTAAATTAAAGATAATTAAATGTCATAATTATGTGATACAAATATAAATACATCCAATATAAGTTGATATTAAATTTAAAACAATAAAAGTCCATTCACACATATTAAAAGGGTGAAATATTCAATAACTACATGTCGAACGCAAAGAAATCGAAATTGGGTTAAGAAGTTCCATTGGTAAAATTCGACAGCCTAACAACGTCACATTAAAATTTATAAAATTAGTTGATGAGAGAGAAAATGGAATCCCATCACTTGGAAATAAAATTTACATCAATAAGGAAATATAAGAACATATCCCAAAATAAAAAGATTTAAATTAAAAGGCATAACAAAATAATTCTTTTAAAAAGAGGAGGGTGAAAGGCTCCCTTACCGATTTGTGTAACATTTGAAACGTTCAACCCATGAATGAAAGACCGTACAAATTTGGTGTAAATAACCATAAAATAAATTATATTACACAATTAGTAAAATAATTGGAAGTACATAAACCACTCAAAATAAATAGTGGAAAATGTAGCATAAATCTCCGGGGAATAAAATTGAGATGAAAAATCTCATACGAAAACTCGGCAGCCTAACGGCGCCACTTAAAACATCCAAAAAATGGATTGATGAAATACAATATGGTCTCTCATCCTATGAAAATATAAATTATAGTAACCAGAATATAATAGAACATCCCCAAACATTATAAATATGAGCATAAAAAATGTCATAAAAGAGAGTACTTAAAAAGAAAGAGAGAGGAAGGATCTCTTACCTCAAGTCCGACTTGTCTTGTTCGTTTCTTTATATTCCTGAATAACAAACATTTGTCAATTTATAATTTCTTAAGGACCTAGTTTAAATTTTATTATTCAATTCATATCACATAATATAAATTTATAATAATTAGTCAATTATGTGAGTTTATATCAGATGTTTTTGTCTATGTTTGGTACATGAGTCAAAAATGAACTTTTTAAAAAAGTATTGTCCAAGTAGTTATAAGTACATCATCTCCAGAATAGTATTAATTATTTAAATATCATATATATACAGTAAATATTCATTTTATTCTATTACATAACATTTGGAGATAAAAAGAAAAGAAATGAACAGTTCATGGAGACGATAGGTCGTACGTACTCATGAACACTACTTTCATTTATTTTTCATATTAATGGAATTAAAAATAATTGAGAGACATATATATTATAATTACAGTATAATATATATGTTATATAGGTCACATAAGCTTATTAATTTATTTCTTTATACATTCCATGTATTGCATGAACGAGTCACATCACTTGAGGGGGCTGTAGTCTACACTTCCTCATATGAAATTATCGCATTTTCACAACATGCTAATAATAAAGGTATGTTTTAAATATAAAATACATAAGCATATAAAAAATATAAATACCATATATATAATATATAAAATATAGTGACATCATAATTTCCACCTTTAAAGGTGTTAAAAGAATATTGAACAATCCTCGTTTCGTGAGGTAGTATGTCGCCATCCACAGAAACAGTATGTTCTTTAACCATTAGATGAATGTGTGTGTAAGTTTAGATCGAATAATTCTTATAAAAACATCATAGTATATTTAATATACTTTTTTTGTTACAAAATAAATGAATAAAATGAGTTTATGGGGTTGGAGAAGCAAAATGAATCAAAATAACAAAACAGAAGACATTACCTTTATATCAGGTAACTTCCTTTGCTTTGAACCAAAAGGGTTTCTTGAATATCTTTCATCCTAATGTGAGGCTTCAATGATTAATAGAGTTATTTGGAGAGATGAAATGGTCAGGGGTTGGATGATCCAATGTCTTCAGAGGTGTGGGTAAGGAGGTAGAGGTGGGGGCCTTTTATAAGAGGGAGGAGGGGCACTCTTGGAATGTCAAAAAATGTAACTTTATTTTAAAATGAGTTTCGGATTTTAAAGGTCCCAAATTGATATATTTTTAGGATAAGGTTATAATGGTTAGAAATATGCTCATATAATAAGTTTTTTCAAAGTGTATGTCTTAGATTTTACATTATCTTTACATTTTATTTAAATAGTTCATTTATGAGGTAATCACCGCCTCATCATGGTTTCATAAATTAATTAATTTATTTAATGTCTAAAAAAAACTAATATGATGTAGGAAATATTTTTAGATTTAAACTGAATATTTTTAGTCTAATATATTATTTACACAGACAAAACTAAGAAGGTTTTACTAGGGTGATACATTCTTTAGTGATATTCTATTTTCTTTAAAAATAAAAAGATAGTGTCACTTTCACCCAAAAGTGATTCCATGGGGTCCCAATGTTTTTCACAAGGAATCTCATGGTCATCCATGACATAACCAGTATCATTAGAACACATGTTGGGGTCATTTCTCATTATTATGATATTATTTTATTATTCTTAACTACCCGGTTACTAATTAATCACGATAATTAAAGATAATTATCGTCTTTACTATTCATAATGTCCAAAAACAAAAGAGTTGTAATTAAATAATTTGGACCTTCTGATTCCAAATATGGAATCCATTTTACCAAATTCCAAACACAGAAATTGAAATAATTAATTTAAAAATAATTCACATTGTCAAAACAAATAGTGGGTTTTTTGAAGCAATATCTATAAAACGTTTGGCACTTGTTTATTTCCATTTTCAAAGTGAAATTAATTATAATGACCACCATTGAATTAAATGGTAAAAATATATTCTAATTACACTTTAAAACCAATTAAGAAGATAATAAAACTATAAATATAAATTAGATAAAAAAGTTGATTTGATGTAAAATGCAGTATTTTATAAGATTCATTAAAAAAAGAACATTGTCAGAAAAATAACAAAAATTTAACCATAGTAAATTTCAAGGTCTCAATCATAAAGAATAAGTTTATTTTGAAAAATAGATCTTATAAAATTATCAAAATTTAGATTTAAATAAGGTTCACCATCAAAAGGCGGTAAACCAATCTTTTAAAAACATTAGAGTATTAATTCTTAAAATTGGATCAATTTGGATTTTAAGCCTCTAAAATTTATTAGATAATTGTAAAAATATTTAACCAACATATGTAATCATTTTTTAGTTATTTATGTTCATTCCCACCATTACAACGTCTAGGCGTTAACTATTATAATATTATTATATTATTAGTGTGCAATGTAAGATTTCAAAGAGACATGTTGTTGTGTATTTGGTACGCCATAGAGCATAGCATTACTTTTAAATTAATATGAACATTTTATTCACAGATATTGATAAAGATTAGAATGTAATATTTTTTATTTACCTGGGATGTTACAGCAATGACATGATCATTGAAATTTCTATCTCACTACACCGAATTCCATATGAAATCATTAGTCGGGCCTCCTTCAATGGACTAGTCCATAAAACGATTGGACATACCTATTGACTCACATTCTCAACACCTGCTCAGGATGGATTAAAAATTTAAGGAATCTTGAAATCATTCAAGAACCCAAACGAATGTGTCAACATGACTCATGATGTATTTATAAGTTTATATTGTCAACCAACCATGTTTCCCATCATTGTATCACCCAATCACCCACACATATCTTATATAACTTACAATATGATCATATAAAACCATCCTATGCCTGATACAACTGAACAAACTCCATCTATTCCTCATCTCAAACTCAATTCAAGTATTTTACAAGTATCCATTTAAAATGGGATCCAATAGTGGACCACAATCATAGTTCCACCTTGACTATCCACCAATAGGTATCATCGTGACCACAAACCCTCTAGCAGGTGGATGATGCCTCCATGACTATTGATCTATAAATTACATCATTTAAGTAATTCATTTGTCCATCCTAGTCATACATTAGTTTCATCACAAAATATCAATTACCTCTCATTCCTAACTAAAAAAGAACATCATCCTCAACATCTACAAAATTAAATCCATAATGAGGGTCACACCCCCAAATGTCCAAGGGTAAGATCCTTACAATATGGAATCAGTTATACAAATCAATTAGAAAACCCTCAAATATTCTAGTGACATACCACATGGAAAATATTTTTCAATAAACACACTCAGGCTGAACATACATGAACACACCAATAAAAAATTTATTCCACCGCTTTCTATAGAAGGACATGTTTTATATCATCAAAACACTCTATAAAACATTCCCCTAGTCATCTCTTTGATTTCATCCATCTTTATCCAACTTACAGCAACACACCAATCCAAAACTCAATCATATCTATTTGTAACTAGTGTGTATAACCATGATTTATCTAATAAGAACGTGTAGACACTAGTACAACTACATTATAAAATTGGGAAGAGGCCCACACAATTTGAACATCCTAAATTGAGGAACATGGGTGGAACCCATTTATCATCCTCCAACTGCATAACAACCGCACCTTGAAAAATCACCTCAATGCTTTCCAACCAGGAAAATTATATCACACATAGAGAAAATTACTTGAACACAAAATTGTCTAATTTATATCTCTAAAACCATAATATTCTACCCATGATGTTTTTGTGATACTAAATGCACATCCAAAATACACAATACTAGGATCCATTCCAATCCATACTTCAAAATAATAACCATTATAAAAGAATATGTTCTTCTCAAATGAAAAAAACCATGTCATAGACATTCTTATCCTACATATGTAGCGTCAATTCTTTGTAAAAATCACTCAAATCGAATCGTCTTCCCATTCGTTATTTATCTAGGTCACTTAAAACTCTTGGTTAACCCACCTCTCTTGTTACGATCATATATTACAAGGAACTATTAAAACCCCTTTATCCCGAAAACCATGTATCAAATAAGTAATTACTCAAAAAAAACATGTCTCTAATATTTTAATAAATATCATGAAAAAACATGTCATAAAACAACCCTTTATTTAGTTTCGTGTACATATAACATGAATCACCTGAAAAGATCCATGCCTACCTGAGAATTGACTGTCACATTGGAATCTATATACATGCCTACACACACGAGGGTTATGATTTCATATTTCAATATATAATGACATTAACATATGAAAATCCATGTCAAATAAACCATCGTCACATGGTTTAGTTTACTATAACACCATGAAGAGTCTAGATTAAAGAACAACATAAATATGTTTATTTATACTTTAATAAACTAATCCCATATCACTTTACATTTAACCAATGACAATATCAATCATTAAGGTTACATTACAATGTAATAATATTCATATAATGTCCATCGAGGGTCACCATAAATCATTTATACAAAGGGATTAAATATTTATCTACATTGAACATGTCTCTTTAGATCCACATGACCTTTCATCAAAAGAAAAATATATGGTGATTCAACTGAGTAAAATGAAACCAAAATGTAATATAATTAAATGTAATATAATTAATTTTTTGAAAATAATATATTAATCCATTTATATTCAATGATGTTCATAAAACCCAATCATGAATATTTCATATGAATATTGTAGACAAATATGTCGTATGAACAACCACCTATTTCCAATGAGACAATAGCAACCAACCCTAAATTATAATACTAAATACCCAAACATAGTTGTGTGATATTATGTGAAGTTACATAATCCAAAATTCAAAAAATAATAACATCAATCACATATCCATGTTAATCATTAATTTATTCCTGAAAAGAATTCCATGACGCACTTTTCTCAAATCCCTCACAAGCATTGACATATTCCTATGTCACCAGTCCACTGTATCCGAAAATTATAGGAAACAAGACCCTAATACACTTTGAGATATTAGTAATATAAATGATCTAATAGAATATTGTAATTTATCATCATTAAACCACTAACCGATGTCAAGGATGAAGAGCTATATGGATATTAGTTCTAGCTCCCCACATGCCATAGGATGAAGAATATCAATGAAAGTATATGGTAGTATAGTGGGTATATCATAAAAATGTATTAGATTAAAAAATATAAAATAACTAGAAATAGTCTATAAAATAATCCAATCACACATTAAAATAAAAATGAAGCATAATAAAATGAAATTAAATGTAAAATAAATTCATACTTCCCCGACCGAATGCTCACAATCCCAATATGATAAAAAAAATAGCAACTATAATCAAGCTATAATAGCAAAAATATAAATAAATTCATCATGATCTATAATTCATCCAATCTATCTAGATCAATGACCTAGAAATAGGATTATCCTTACCTAAACATACCAATAGTGAAGTCTCCTTAGGTTTCTGAGATCCATGAAAACCCACGAAGGGTGTTATTATATCTTAGTAGGGAACTGATAACACATTTCCAAATATAAATAGTTAATAAATTAATGTAAAATTTATATTCTTATGTTAATCAATGAATAATATACAAAAAACTAATGAATCACCTATATTAATCGTTGGTTTTTTCTATGATACATGCGATCGACACAAGCCTATAGTATCCATTTATAGAGATTCGATATGAATACATCCCAACCTTGAAATCAAATGTTATTTATATGATTGAAAATAATAGTAAATTCAATAACATCCTACTAAAACGGGATTAATTGTCAAATATAAGGATAAATTTCTACTAATGAGAAAATATTCATATCACTTAGTGGTGGGGAAGGAGAAGTGTATCCTTCCCATATAATCTATTATATACACCATTTCAGGGAATATCATCACTCTTAAAAAATATCCTAGTAAAAAATTACATTAGGAATAGTATGACTCTCATGGATCTTATAACATATAAATAACATTTGGTGGAGTTCATCAATCTAATTTATCTCATATAAAAGACATGAAGAATATATCCAAAGAAAAAAATACAAGACATACCGTGTATCTAAATACATATTGGTTTAAAATGAGTCTAACTAAAATATTCTCATTAAGTATATCTCACTAAGGTCAATCATCCTTCAGAACCCATCACACCTATCTAATGTTGACTTGTTATGTACATGACATATCATCATCATTATCATAGAATGCTCACAGAACTGATTCTAGTAATAAGGTGATAATTTCAATCATCATTACTTGTCTCTTAACACACATTCAAAGAAGAAAATATATGACTGGGGAACTCATTAGGGTTCCCTTAGAAACATCTCTATAGGGACTCCCTTCATCGGATACTAAACCTCAATCTTACCCACGGGTCATCAAACCATTTTCAGAGGGAATCACTTTGTTTTAAATAGTCACAATCATACCACAGCCTCACTGACCCCTATGGAAAATCAATTCAATAATACACCTCATAAAATGGATCAATTTCATTATAGATTCATAGATAATTAGATTTAATGAACCAAACTGATTCATCCCCCAATTTGACACATGATCCAACCCACAACATACAATAAGAACATTATTGATTACCTTGGGGTGGACACAAGGGCCCTTTGAATAGAAGAATGATCAGTGTGAATCATTTCACCTAGAAAAATATATTAATTATAAGTAGAAAAATAGAAATTATTTGTTTTCATGTTAGATGTCAATGATAAATAAAATTGTTCCAAGAACTAATAAAATAATTTTAGAAAAGTACTAGAAATTGAACAAATACAGTTATTCACTAACCTCTAGTTTCCCTCCCCTTGAATAAAAATTAGAACCACTTCTAGTGAACTGACGCCCTCTCGTAGATACAGTTACCGTACATCCATAGAAAGAAATAATGATCACTTTGATATTGAAAATAAAAATATATAATAAATAAAATAGAAACAATGATTCTTCTGAATATATATGTGACCATCCAATAGAAATCAATAATAAAATATTGGATAATAGAAAAACCAAAACTTATAAAAGTGAGATATAAATAGGTGTGATAATAAATATGTGTAGGATTTCCAAAAGTAATCCATACCCCATGTTTAGTATTTAAATTAAAGATAATTTTCATAATAGTTTCAAATATAATAATTCAAAAATCATTTATATTTTATAATAAATATATTTTATTTTTATTAAATGAAAATAATCACTAAGAAAACTATTCCAAGATAACGCCCTTTTTATAAAAATAACTAATAGAAATATAATTTTTCAAAAAAAAATTACAAAGAAACTTTTCAATAAAATTTATATTATCCATTTATTAATAGTTAAACACAAGATATTAAATTAAATTTTTATACAAAGGAAAACACATATTCCATATATTTTAACATAATTAATGTTTCCAGGAGAACCAAATGGTCCAAGGGAAAAACATGGACATAGGTGAAAATTAAAAAATAAGAAATGATCATCCTATGATACTGAAACAATCAACCTTCAATAACACATAGTATTTTCTTACATGGCCAAAATGAAGAGAATATCTAATAATAAGATGATAAATTTATCTTAGGGAAACTCTCCAAAGAATAATGTTAATATATTTCATCATGAGTACATATAGATCCCCCCAAACTACCTATGTATTCTCATGATATATAAATGGGGGTGATAATTTATTAAAAAAACTATGCTAATACATGAATAATATATTACCTAATAAAACAAAAAAAATCATTTTCACACATCTGAACATCCATTAGAAACAACCCCTTTTCAATAATCCACACTACCCTATATGGGTATATTCCATATTCATGTTTTATCATGCATAATACTTTCATAAATCATGTGAAATGAAGGAAATGGGGTTTTTCTAATTCCAAATGAATCATTTTTTGGTTACAACTGGGCCACTAATATATATTTAATACCACTATAATGTCTTTTATTTTCATGTTACTTTGAAAAACAAGACAATAATCAATCATAAATTGAATTTTTTTTACCATTATTCCTAAATACATAGAAATATATGTATATATTCCTAGAATTGAAAAAATAAATATCATCCCATGTGGATTTTTACACACACACACCTAATAAAAAAATATAATTTTACTCATTTATATAATGATAAACACCAAAAACATTAAAATCCATTACAAAAAGCATTCACTTTGTTAAAAAAATAGTATTCTAAATGTTTATAAATTCCATGAATTTTCAGCATAACATTAAATTCAATGAAAAATAATAAAGGGAAAAATTATGAAATTACTTTAAAACAGGAAATTCAATATAGAATTACATTATTCAATTTAAAATAAATTCATGAATTTTGGAGAAAACATTTAAAATTCAAATAGAAATACCATTAATTTAAAAATTGGAATTTACTAAAGAAAACATTGTCACACTCAGTTGAAGAAAATGAAAAAAAAAATATTTTTTAAAGAATAATTTAGAAACCTATAATTATTTAATTATTCATTAATAAAATAAATTTAAAATGAAATAAGAAAATACGAAATGATTTTGAAGACTAAAATAAGGGAATCCCTAACTAAAACTCACTTCTTTTCGTAATGGTTAAAAATCCCACATTAGTGAAGTCTAAGACACCCTAATAAAAAAATTGGAACCTAAAAATTAAAATATAGAGTAATTTATATTGAGGTAAAAATAAATAACTGGCCAAACCCTACATGGAAACAAATATAACCTATCACCTTTGAAAACCATGACAACAACGATCCACAGTTATGGAAAAAAAACCTATGCCTTAAAAATGAACAAAAATATAGAAAACAACCATTATGTATTTTCCATGGTGTTTTCTTATGGAAGGAATAAGTGAAAAATAATGACAAATTAGAGGATAATGACTGAATAGAAATCACCAAGAGAAAACAAACTGTAATTGTGGAGGAAAACCCTAATATCATCTTGTAAGGGATAGGTTAGGATGATATTTGTTGATTCTAAGAATCCTTTAGTTGTGGCACAAGACACGCATGGAAGGTAAGGGTGTGTGGTGTGACCTAAGCTAATGTTGGGAGGGATATAAATAATAATAAATTATTATGAAAAATTCAAAAAAAAGTTAGGCATAAAACATGGTTTGGCCCCATGATTTTCCAAACTGTGTTCCAACTATTTGTCTCCAACTAGATTTCATATAACACCTCACATGGGTAGAGAACATTTTTTTGGAAACCATATACATACTATTTTTTTAATATCTATCAAATTATAGATTCGTTTTCATGTTCTATGCATGGTTTCTACTAGTCATGCACCAAATATGCGCCTAAACCAACAAATCAATTATATATAAATTAATATGTATTCACTATTTATTTTCTAAAGGAACATAAAAATAATTAAAAAATTATAAATAATAAATAAAAAGCCTTTTGGATGAAACGATTATTCCCACAATAACACCTTCAATCACAAAAAAAAGTGTTGGATGAATAGTTTTTTAAGTCATGAAGGATATCCAACCATAATAATATGTATATGATCTGTTAAACATGAAGGCCTACTAAAATTAAATCCACTCACTAAAGGGAATCACTTTGTTTGACATAGTCACAATCATACCACAGCCTCACTGGCCCCTATGTAAATTCCATTCAATAATAGACCTCAAAAAATGGATCAATTTCATTATAGATTCGTAGATAATTTGATTTAATGAACCAAACTTATTCATCCCACCATTGGACACATGATCCAACCCAGAACATCCAATAAGAACATTATTGATTACCTTGGGGTGGATATAGGGGCCCTTTGAATAGAAGAATGATCAGTGGGAATTATTTCACCTAGAAAATTATATTAATTAGAAGTAGAAAATGGGAATGATCTGTATTCATGTTAGATGTCTATGATAAAAAAAATTGTCCAAGAACTAATAAAATAATTAAAGAAACGTACTATAAATTGAACAAATATCGTCATTCACTAACCTCTGGTTTCCCTCCCCTTGAATGAAAATTAGAACCACTTCTAGTAAACTGACTTCCTTCCGTACATATAGTTACTGTACATCCATATAAAGAAATAATGATCACCTTGATATTGAAAATAAAAATATATAATAAATAAAATAGAAACAATGATTCTCATGAATATATATGTGACAATCAAACAGTAATCAGTAATAAAATATTGGATAATAGAAAAACCAAAACTTATAAAAGTGAGGTATAAATAGGTGTGATGATAAATCTGTGTAGGATTTACAAAAGTAATCCATACCCCAAGTTTAGTATTTAAATGTAAGATAATTTTCTTAATAGATTCAAATAAAATAATTCAAAACTCATTTTTCTTTTATAATAAATATATTTTATTTTTATTAAATAAAAATATTCACTAAGAAATCTATTCCAATATAACGCCCTTTTTATGAAAATAACTAATAGAAATCTACTTTTTTAAAAAAATACTACAAAGATTATTTTCAATAAAATTTATATTATCAATTTATTAATAGTTAAACACAAGATATTAAATTAAATCTTTATACAAATGAAAACACATATTCCATATAGTGTAACATAATTAATGTTTCCATGAGAACCAAATGGTCTAAGGGAAAAACATGGACATAGGTTACAATTAAAAAAATAAGAAATGATCATCCTATGATACTGAAATAATCAACATTCAATAACTCATAGTATTTCCTTACTATTCCAAAATGAAGAGAATATCTATTAATAAGATGATAAATTTATCTTAGGAAAACTCTCCAAAGAATAATGTTAATATATTTCATCATGAGTACATATAGATCCCCCCAAACTACCTATGTATTATCATGATATATAAATGGGGTGATAATTTATTAAACAAACTATGCTAATTCATGAATAATATATTAAATAATAAAACAAAAAAATCATTTTCACACATCCGAACATCCATTAAAAACAACCCCTTTTCAATAATCCACACTACCCTATATGGGTATATTCCATAGTCATGTTTGATCATGCATAATACTTTCATAAATCATGTGAAATGGAGGAAATGAGGTTTTTCTACTTCCAAATGAAACATTTTGTGGTTACAACTGGGCCACTAATATATATTTAATACCACTCTAATGTCTTTTATTTTCATATTACTTTGAAAAACAAAACAATAATCAATCATAAATTGAATTTTTTTACCATTATTCCTAAATACACAAAAATATATGTATATATACCTATAATTGAAAAAATAATCATCCCATGTGGATTTGTACACCCGCACACCTAATCAAAAACATATATATAATTTTACTCATTTATATAATGATAAACACCAAAAACATTAAAATCCATTACAAAAAGCATTCACTTTGTTAAAAAAAATAGGATTCTAAATGTTATATAAATTCCATGAATTTTCAGCATAACATTAAATTCAATGAAAAATAATAAAGGGAAAAATTATGAAATTCCTTTAAAATAGGAAACTCAATATAGAATTACATTATTCAATTTAAAAATAAATTCATGAATTTTGGAGAAAACATTTAAAATTCAAATAGAAATATCATTAATTTAAAAATTAGAATTTACTAAAGAAAACATTGTCACACTCAGTTGAAGAAAATTAAATTTTTTTTTTTAAAGAATAATTTAGAAACCTATAATTATTGAATTATTCATTAATAAAATAATTTTAAAATGAAATAAGAAAATACGAAATGATTTTTAAGACTAAAATAAGGGAATCCCTAACTAAAAATCACTTCTTATCATAATGGTTAAAAATCCCACATTAGCGAGGTCTAAGACACCCTAATAAAAAAATAAGAACATAAAAATTAAAATATAGAGTAATTTATATTGAGGTAAAAATAAATAACTGGCCAAACCCTACATAGAAACAAATATAACCCACCACCTTTGAAAACCATCACAACAACGATCCATAGTTATGGAATAAAAAACCTATGCCATGACAAATGAACAAAAATATATAGAACAACCATTATTTATTTTCCATGGTGTTTTCTTAGGGAAGGAATACGTGAAAAATAATGAAAAATAAGAGAATAATGAATGACTAGAAATCACCAAGAGAAAACAAACTGGAATTGTGGAGGAAAACCCTAAAATCATCTTGTAAGGGATAGGTTAGGAGGATAGTTGTTGATTGTAAGAATCCTATGGTTGTGCCACAAGACACACATGGAAGGTAAGGGTGTGTGGTGTGGCCTGAGGTAATGTTGGGAGTGATAGAAATAATAAAAACTTATTATGAAAAATTCGAAATAAAGTTGGGCATATAACATGGTTTGGCCCCACGATTTTCCAAATTGTGTTCCAACTATTTGACTCCAACTAGATTTCCTATACCACCTCACATGTGTAGAGAACATGTTTTTGGAAACCATATACATACTATTTTTTCAATATCTATCAAATTATAGATTCCTTTTCATGTTCTGTGCATGGTTTCCACTAATCATGCACCAAAAATGTGCCTAAACCAACAAATCAATTATATATAAATTAATATGTATTCACTATTTATTTTCTAAAGGAACATAAAAATAATTAAAAAAATATATAAATAATAAATAAAAATACATTTGGATTAAACAATTATTCCCATAATAACACATTCAATCACAAAAAAGTGTTGGATGAATAGTTTTTTTAGGTCATGAAGGATATCCAACCATAATAATATGTATATGATCTGTTAAACATGAAGGCCTACTAAAATTAAATCCAAAAATTAATGATATCTTCCTCAAAAATAAATGGAAAGTACCATGGTTTTAAAATTCTCTCATCATTAACAACTATAATGGACTAAAAAATGTATTATATACAAGAAGGGGAAAATATGACTCCATAAAGAACCACCTCACATTTAATTGAATACACTAACCATAAGGGTCACTATATAACTAAATAATTATGTCCCATGGTAAAAAAAATTCCATTTCATGAGAGCGGTTAGGAAATAAATCACAAATGAGTTTTAAACCATAACACAATGAACAGAAGAGAGAGTGTAACATGAATCTGATTCCAGAAACACTAAATTGATGGTAGTTTCCCAAAAATATTATAATAATAGTTTTATAGTATCTCTCCAAAAAAAATGTACTCCAAGAATCTATAAATACAAAAGTCTTCACATGGAAGGATAAAGATTCTCAAATTTTTCTATAATGTCATGATATTCCACAATAAATTATACAATCCAAAAGTCAATGAAAAACAATTATCTCTATAATGGAAAACCAAGAGTAAATTTTTAGGATAAGTAGATTCATTTTTTTAAGTACCTAAAACATCCATTACATGATAAGAATTACAGGGTGCTAGAGTAGGCTCAACAGAGATTGAACAAATACTTTTCTTCCAAAACACTAACACATAGTGTACACTAATGAAAAAAATAAGAACATATCATCCATCCCATTCAGTCACATGCTCACCCAAGAAACCCTATACACATACCCTAAAATTTATAAACTCGTCATGGAGATAACATAACATATAAGAATGAAACATCCCAAAAATATTAAAAACTCATTTGTGGCCAAACAAGTAAAACCAAAGGGGTGATACTAATAAAAAAACTATATGGAAAATATATATACTCTTGGATCAGAATTAACAAATTCAAAAGATACTACCATCGCAATATGAAAGGGGTTTAACAACTATAAAATGGATGGAAGGAACCATAGAGGTGAGACACTCACTATTTTCATCCATATCATTCATAGGATACAGAAAAACAATGATTATATGCCCAAAATACAACATAATAAATTAAAATACTTGAGAAAATTTTCATTTTACATTTTTAACTAATTTTAAAATTCATAAGGGAAATATTTAGAAAACTTATGAATTTACAAAATGATAAATCTATTTCAATATAATATCAATGAATTGAAAAATATTTCAAAAATTCTTCATAAGAAATAAATTTAATGTTCCATAAATACATTATTAAAAATTCTTATCAAAATTTGAATCATTTCCTTCATTCCAAAATAATTTTAAAATATTATTTTAAATTTTAAAACATTTATATTATTATTAAAATTTTTTATATAGATTCAAAATTCCCCATAGAAAAATTAATAAACAAATATTTTTTATAAAATTCTTCTTTATTATAATAATGATCAAATTCCCTAATTTTATAATTAAACTAATATTTATTTAATAATATCATCTACCAAAAAAGAAAAAACTGTGTTTTCCATTTGAATATTTGAAAAAAATTAATTTATTAATTATAATAAATTTCTATAACAAAACAAAAACATAAAACATGTCTAATACATAATAAAAATAGGTGATTGGTGTTTGGGTGTAGCTGGGTGGAACAGCTTGGTAGAACCCATGCTAACATCATAACTAGAACTGGGAATCATCTTGAACCATGTAATCACACTCCAAATGGATTTTAATTCCTTCAGAAATCACATTGTACCACCAATTCCCTCACATTTTCATCCGACGAATCAAAAAACAATTATAAAAGTAATGATTCCCATAACTCAGTGCCAGAATTATAATGTCCACTTAAAGCTCAGGGTGAGAAATATATCATGAATTACTTCATGTACATACCCAAAATTACCAAATTACAATATCCATCTTTCCAAACCCCCATCTATTTACAAAATTCTCTAATATAAATTTTTAATGAAAAAACACGATCCATCCCCCCATTATAAAACTAAATTGGCCTATAACAATAATGAGTTGAATTATTGATCATATTAGTGGGTTGAAAGGCACTATGACTGTCAAAGAGTAACCAATGGGAATGGTTTCACCTATAAAATAGATTTTAATAAGTATATAATAAACGTGAATAACCTATCTATATGTTTTATCTACCTTCTAGATAAAATTGGTAGAATGAAATAACACAATATATAATGAAAATTCCAGACAAAGAATAACTACACAAATCGATTAGCTCAACCGTGGTCTCCATCCCCTATAAAGGAATGTAAAGCAACCTCTAGTACTATCCTAATCACGAAATGATATATTTACCCTATTTCCATTGGAAGAAATGAATGCATATGTTTCTGATGAAATAAAAGAAACTAAAATAAAGAAAACAAAACATACCTCTTCTAGAATATAATTGTCACCATACTATACTATTCAAATATAAAATAACATTAATGAAAAGAAACAAAAAATATAGACAGAGATATAGACAGGCATGATCATAAATTTTATTTGGAATTTCAAAGGTAAACCGTACCCCAAATAATATGTTGTTATAATGGTAGTCTAAAATAACAAAAAAACATGTTTTTTATTTCAAACACAATAACACAACATTATTCATTTACAAACAATATCATTTTATTTTCATTAAAATAAATTAAATCTAAAAGGATACTATACATTATGATAATCCCTTTTTATTAGTATAATCAATTAGAAAATTCTAATTCATCATTATTTTGAAAAATATATTTTTCATTACACATTTATATGTCCATTTTCAAAGAAAAAATCATAATATTAAAGTATAAACATGAAAAAATAAAAAAAAAGTGCATTCGTAGAAGTATAAAATAGAACAAGTCATAATGGGAACAAAAGGGAATCCTACAAAAACTAGTACATAGTTAAATATTACATAATATAAAATGAACAACACCATATTCCAAAAAAAACCTTACCTAGCATAAGATATTTCCCCACCTTGCCTAGTAGATGGGAACAACCCATAACAAAATAAGAAATAAATCTTTTAGAAACTAACTAGAGTGTAATAATAAGATATTATAACATATATATCCCACCAAATTAATAAAGGAATCCAATTTTATATATATGGAGTTGAGAATTTAAAAAAATAGCATATAATGAAATAGTACATTTAATTTAAAAATAAATATCTACTTTCAAGACCAATGAACTCCATTTTAAGTACATCACCATTAAAATAATATATACATAAAAACAATAGTCTGACCCATATAGTCATAATATACATGTTAGATTTTAAGAAATAGACAGTTTCCATAATCCAAGAGGAATGCCAAAAAAAATTTCACTTTCCAATGAAATTCTAAAATGTTCAAACAAAATTTTAAAACAAATTAAGAACCATTCTAAATCTTCCATTTTCTATTTAATTTGAAATCCGATGAAACCATTATTCATAAATTTTATTTCATAATTTTATTTTTATGATCATATAAACATTCACATAAACTTATTTTTATGTATATATATGTTTGTGCCTTGAATTACCCAAATTCGCATTATCCCAAGTGGATTTATACACATATATTGTTATAATTATCCTTTTTTTTACATTGATAGCAAGTAGATTCATTGAAATAATTTTTAATAAACATTAATTTGTATTTAAAACCACGTTTGTAATAAATGTTTTATTATCATCATTTCATTTATTTAATGAAATAAAAAGAAAAATCTGAAACTAATAAATTGGTAATTTCCATTAATAATCAAAACACCATTAGTAAAACATCAATTTAACGGTAAAATCCATTCAGATTTTTGTAAAATATTTAAAATTATAGGAAGATGATAAATGATATGAAACCAAAAATTTACATGATAATGATATGTTTGACTACGTTAAATCCTTGGGAAAAAATTTATCCATTAAAAAGTTTATAGAAATAGAATATAATTAATTAATTCGAATATTAAACATCAATTTAAATTTTAATGAGTAATGTTTCTAAGGTTTAATGAGAAAAACAAGGTGAAACAAACCTAGAACACAACGACTTTCATAAAAGCAGCATAATCCTAGATCAATATAATATATGAAACCATAAACATCAATTATGAAGCTAAATTTTACAAGAATCCTAATTTAAATTCACCCCACAAAATAAATAACATCAAAAAATCAACCCAGAAACAAAGGGGACTCATAATATTATATATTTGTTTCTAGAACCAAACTTAGTTGGGGATTATGAACACTCAATATCAAAAATTGACCAAATAAAAAACCAAAATACAATATGTCTTCCCAGATATAATGATAATTAAATAAAAATGAAAAAATATAAAGAGATACAATATGATGATAAAGGATAAGACCTCACTAAGATGAACCAATCCATTTTTTGGGAGGAAGCCTCGATAATCATTATGTAAGGGAGAGTTGAGGAGGAGGGGTAGAGAGTATGATCCTTCTTCAATGGTGGTTTATGATTAATAGATAAGGGTTAGGGGATTTAGATGGAATAAAAACATAAAATATGTAGGGGAAAATAAAAAATTATTATTCAAATGATTTTTAAATGATTAGGCATTGTAAATGGTTCAACTGAATGATTGTCCAAACCATACACCAATCGTGCACCTCCTACAGGAAGGACTGGAACACCTCATATGAGAATGGTGCTTGATTAGGGAAACCATTAACTGCCCTTAAATTTTTCTTCTATATCACATTTTAAATTAATTTTCACTTACTGTGCGAGGTTTATTCTATCCAAGTATTGACTGTTCACCTTCACCAGAAATTCAAGAAATTTTAAAATAAAAATTGGCTTGGTATAAAATTCAATAAGGGAAAAAAACTAAAAATTAATGCAAAATATTTAATAGAATAGGGTTAATGTGAGTCATCTGATTTTATTCCCTTCACCCAACATATCCATAGTCTACATAGGTCATGTCTACCTCGGTACTCTCGTCTCAACATGGGAGGAACACTCTAAGTTTTCATCTCATCAAGTGAAATCACTTAAAGGTATCCCAATTTTCCCATAAAGTACAACTAGGTCCATTCACTCACAACCTATCATTTAACATTACACGGTCCCCTCTAAGTCCATATCTCTTAATATATACATTTAAATAAAATCCCTTGAACATCGGCAGTCGACACATCAGGTAAGTTAATAGGGTCCATCATGGCCTTGGAACATTGATCATTCCAAATATAAGAATTTAATTTTTGTGAAAATAGATATTAAAATAAAAGATTGATCTACCTCACTATAAATTCCATCTATTTATTCAAATAATAAATTTATTAATAAATGATATTTTTTTTGTGAAATATTACTAAATTATAAAGACATTGAATTTTGATTCAATAAGCTAATGATTGTTATCTAGTATCTTAATTTCATTTCATCAAATATGAAGAACCTATCTAAAGATAAAATGTCCAAGCTAATTAATTATAATTATAAATATAATTTATTAAACAATTAAAATTAATTTTAATGTTTATTTATTTCTATAATAATCACCAAACATCTTACTGAATGATTCCATAAGATCATTATTATGACCAATAGCAACAAGATGTCCTATAGAATGTTACCGACCCCACAACAAGTATAATAACTAAACAAAGACAACAATTACTTACACAATTTAAATAAATTTAGGATAAAAACTAAAAAAATTATACAGATACATATCTCCATCAAAAATACAAGTTGTAAAGTGCATATACCATCTTGGGATATCCTCTAGAAAATTCATATCGATTCCATATGATACTAGGATTATTCCACCATGCCCTGATGAAATCATCTCTAAAATATCTAGTGAGGTCACCAAAAATCATAACGGAATATGATGAAAAAACATATCTAAAGGAAGAACACACCATAAAACTATGAATAATAACACTAAGAATTATCCAAATCAAGTGGGGTTGAAGGAGTAAGAGTGGGAGAGGCCCAAAGGATATCATGCATAGGAGGAAATAAATAGAGTTGTATAAGGTCATATAATACCATAGAATAATAGTGGTAATTTAACAATTTTTAATGAAATTAGGATGTCCACACATTAAAAACATGATTTTTAAAATATTGAACCAATCGTGATACTCACACTTTCAGAATAATTTGAACCCACATGGTTGATAAATATGGTTATTTAAACAATGCTCCAACCATGAAAATATTAATCTTAAATAAATATATATATATTCAGTAGTTTCACTGAAACTGTGTGCCAACCATGCACCATCCCTTTATCAATCCCACGATTCATTGTTTCATTTATAATTTTCATGGTCAAAAATTAAAAATGTGATAATAAGGTATTATAACCATGTAAGAACTAAATTAACTAAAAATTACAACATGTAATTGTAACGAAATAGTTTTTTATAAATATTTTGACCAAAATTTTCCACTGGGTAAGACTAATTAAAAAACCATGTGCTTCAAACCAATAATCATGATACTCACCAAAGAACTCAAGGAACCTCCCAAGTCTCAATCTACCTTCATAAATCATTTCATTATGATTTTACAACTCCTATTATTTTGATCTAAATCATGAATTTCAAAAATATTGATTCTGTATAATTTTAAAATAATCTAATTCCTTCTAAATTTCATAACTGATCAGGCATAGTGTTATATGTCATTCTTACTCCTATCTCCACACTTACAAAACACTTTTGTTTTCTAATCTACATCCTAAATAAATATAAAAATTCTTCTATCCATGTTCTGAATGTATAAAATAATGATCTAACCATATATTTATTTTAAAACATTACCGAATGTTAAACAATTTATTTAAATAATATTTCACACAGACCAAAGAACGTTTTAGTTTTGTGTCTTCAAGGACTAGTTACATAGAAAAATTATTTAACATAGGATGCCAACATTTTTCAATAATCAAACTCTTTTTTCCCACTTCTAGATATCACATATGTCTAAATTATCTTCAGAACCTATAGAACAGAAACATAAGGAAATTGAGATCCAAACACTTAATAAGTGAAAAATTGTCAATATAGCAAGAAGGGATGGATCATAAAAATTTATGAAAACATTATTAGGGAGAATTTTTTTTAATAATATAACATGATATATATTTGTTTAATATAAATTAATAATTAAGTACATGTTATCATAAAATAATAAACATTTACCACAACATAAGTTTGTCCGATAAGCATGAAAATATTACATATGTAAATGATATTATAAAATAATGGAATTAATTGTATTCGAATATAATATAATACATGATATCATATGCATATTTCAAGGCTCAAATCCAAGATAACATAACATAGACTTATGATTCTAACCAATTATAAAACTTAGTCAAGGCTCATGGCTAGGAAAATATAAATTCATATCAGAGGTCTAACTATCTCACCACCACATATGGTATCCCATGAGATGAAAAAAATACCCACTGACTAAGATTACCATCTAATAAGACCATTATATTTATAATATGTACATGAATTTGTCTTCTAAAAAGAATAATAAACTTTAAATAAATGATAATCATTAACGAATCAATGTGAATGAAGGGGTTTCATAATATTATCAAGAAATAAATGATGTATTATATATATTACCAAGAGAATAATGAATTAAATAATTTTATATTTTGATATTTTAATAAATAATCATATTTGTTTATAATTGATATATGACGTATAATATTCATAAGAATGATCAAGGAGAATTAAGAATAAAAATTAATCACATATGTGATTGTTTTTTAAAAAGGGAAACTGATATTTTAAGGATGTAAATAACTTATTATTTCCCAATGAAATATAATTTAAATATTATTTTTTTAAATAAAGTAATTATACTTTCAAAAAAATTTTAATTGTGGGAAAAAATAATGTGGTAATGAATTTCATTAAATAATAATTTGGAATGTTCATTTAAGAAAGGATTACATAAATTTGGGAATTTCAATGAGAATAGAAAACATGAATTATCCAAAAAAATAATGGTATACTAAAATGGAGATATATTTATGGAATATATATATAATATTGAATAAATACATAAGAATAATATAGATAAAAAACAGAGATATTGAAAATAACACTTAACAGGAATGTAATGAGGGTGGTCCAAGAGATCAATTTTTTCTATTTTGAAATAGCTTTATTTAAACCACCAAAATTAAATGTATAGTAAAACATTATTATTAAATGAGTATTAGGGAATATATATAGGTTGTATGATTTTATAAATTGTTTTGGTTCTATAAAAATATTAAAATATCGGCATGAATTTAAATTATAGATAACAAGGGGAAGCCATTTTTAATGCAGCTGAGAATAATTATCATAAAATGATTTACTTTTTGAGGAAGAAATTTATCAAGGTAAAATCATTAAATTAATAAAATTAATATAATCAATATAATAATAGTATTTACCATTATGAAAAATATTTGGGTGGATGAAACCAAACAAAAATTTATGAAGTTGAAGATAAAATATAATAATTCAATGAAAGGGTGTTGGATATAATAAAAAACCATAAAACCTGATAGTATTTTAAAATCAAATTACATAGAAGGTAGAAAAAAAAGGTTTTTTTAAATACCATTAATTTCATGAATATTATTATAAAAATAAATCTGTTTATAATAAATACACCACAAAAAACATGTAGTGAGTATGAATCATATCCCATTGGAATGAAATTGAGATCCAAAAACCATTTCATTAGGTCCTGATTCATTCTATTTTTTCACCTTATGTTATTAACAATAAAATTACTTTTTTTATTAATTTTAATTAATATTTTTATTCATATTTATTTAATAATATATATTTTAAACGTTACCACATGTTATTAATTTAATATTTTTTCTCTTGTAGGTTACATTAGGTTTTCCCGTCAATTTTTATAAAACATCCTCAGAATATGGGTCATGAATGATATTATTGTAAAATTGATTCATAATATCTATAACTTCATATTTTTATTTCAAATATTATTTCATTTGATAAAAATTTTAATAAATTCATATGTTTCTGAAATGGAATCAAATTTATAATGGTTCTTGAATAAGTTCAATTTTTTGGGTAAAATTAACAACAATAATAAATTATTGATAATTTTATTATATATTGTAAAATAATATAATTATATAATATTAATAATTTCATAAAAAATTTAAAACATTATATAAAACATTAATATCATATAAATTAGTTGGTAATGGAAAAAATATATATTGTTCTTTAGAAACAGTAGTCCATATATACGTAGAAGACAATTTCTGATTCCCTAGAATAGGAAGGGGGAAGAACTAAAAATAATATCATTAAAAAAATTCAATCATGTAAAAATATTATATTTTTTTAATGTAAGAATTTTAATCTGACATGTCATTAGTTTTGGAAAATAAAACATGTTGTTTGTGGACGCAGTAGTCCATACAAATTCGTAGCGACATCATCATTTTTCAAAAACATTTATAGGGAGTTAAAAGAGTTATATTTAATCATTTTAATAACAAAAAAATATTAATAGTACTTATTTTATCATAAATTCATGTATATGTAATATCTTTAATGTTTTATGATGATTAATAAGAAAATAATTAGTTGTAGGAATTACTCATGTGGATATCTTGAACATTCACTTTAATGTATTCCTTGAAAAAACGTTTATGTGACATTAAAGAGACAAGGGGACTATGGATGTTCAATATAATTCTAGAAGTGGATAATTTGGTATATTTTTAGTTGTTAATTTAAAATTAGAGTGAATTTTAGCGGTTCATGAGAGGTCCCTTTAGTAAGTGGTGGAAATGGTATTTTTAAATAACAATTACATCTTAATGTATCCATGACACTATTCAAGATTGTATGACTCAAAAAGTGGAATATAATTGATTTTAGAGGGGTGTGGGTTGATAAATCGGTGACTATTCATTTGACCAAAATTATTAAACATGTTTTGATTTTTTTACCATTATATTTTCTCACATTATCATTTTTATTTTTACCTTGGTAACAAGTTTTTTTACTAAGTAATTTATTTTACTCTAAAATTATATGATAATTAATTTTAAAAAACTTGAGTTTTTTTAAAAAACATAGTATAATATATTTTATCCAATTCAATTTCTAACTATTATAAATTTATCTTTTACATTTAAACATATAATATACAGTAAGAACTAGTTGTATATAAAAATGATGTTCTTACCCTTAAATGTTATCTATATTATATAATATTAAAAAATATTTAAAAGGGATTTAATTGAATTTATTTTTCTTGATAAAAAATAATTCAAGTAATTATATAAAATATATCAATTTATTCTATTAGATAATAATAACATGAAATTGATTAAACAATTATTTTATAATAACCCCTTTATCATTTCCATGTAATTCAAATTTGGTCATAGTAATCATGATTTTATGAATGAAAATGAAATTAAATGATTAAAAAATATGAAAATATTGATAGAAAATATTCAATAAAATTTTGTATATTTAATTTCTATAACCGATTAAAACTTATCGTTATCATTGAAAGTAAATCATTTTTATGAATAAAATAATACTTAAGTTTCTAACATGATAAAAATGAGTTTTATAAATAAAAAATAGAATTTAAATATTTTTAATTTTACTACGTATATAAATAATTATTCATATATAATTAATTCAAAAAAATCATTATTGAATTATTTTAATGCCATTAAAGTGGTTTTTTTAAAAAAATAGGTGCTTTTTCACTATTCACCTAAAACAATTTCTTCTAAAAACTATATACCAAATCATCTTAATCTAATTATTGAATATGGGATTAAAAAAATTATATTCATTTTTTCAAATCTAAACACTAATTTTAATGAATTATTAATTTTAAAAAAGACAAAAAAAAAATATAAAGAAACACACTTTTCTAGAAAAAAACGACGCTTTAGACATAATGGGTTTTAAACATTTTTAAATAAATTAATAATAAAATTAGTGTCAATATATATCAGTAATATACTTTATCATCATTTGATCATAATATATTTAGTCTCTTAAAAACATTCAGAGCATGTGAAATATAAATTTTTAGAAATATAAATTTTACGCATTAAATGATCTTACCCTAATAATAATAACAATTGTTTAATTATATCGTGATAAATTAATTTTAACAATATATTGAATTTAAAATATTTTTTTAATAATTTATCAAAATAGTTTATACTGAAAATATTTTTTACCATGAAAATAAAATATTTTAATGGGACGTTATATTTATTTTTTGTTATTACTTTTTCTAATATATATTAGGTGACCTATAATAAAAAACTATCTTACAAATATTTGTAACATGTGTACTGGTACAGATTTTAGGTGATATTATTTTTATTATTAATATCATTATTATTATTATTATTATTATTATTATTTATGAATATAATTTTAAATAATGTTCATCAATTCTATCAAAATCATTGTAACATGGTTAGAATGTTTTCTTTATAATATATGACTAAAAAAATACATATTATTCATTGAAATGAGGGTCATTACAAAAACATCACATAAAACAATGTATAACACACTATGAATTTTTACTCACAATGGATGGAGTACATCCATTAAAATATCAAAAATCATTAGTACAATTTGATATACTATAATAAAATCATCGTGAATAGGAAATACCTTGGGTATTTTTAAACCATGAGGATTAAAAATAACTAAAATATCCCCTGTAATGTGAAATATAACAATGAATGGAAAAAACATTATGAAAAATATGAAATAAGAACTATGCCTTTTGAAGTTTTAGTGGAATGAATTAATGATTTATTAGTTATATTTATATTAATAAAATATGTCCATTAAAAATATGGATGTTTGAATTATGTACATCATAAATATGATCAATGAAATATTGGATATTAGACATATATCCTTTTGGTAAACGATTTTCTGGTATTGATAAGTGGTAAATTGCAAATAATATAACTCATAACGAAAAAATTATATTATAATATTATAAATATATATATTAATGCGTTTTGTATAAATATTTATAACACATATATTTTATAAAATAGTTCTCTCCAAATTATTTTCTTTCATTGATAGCCACCGTTACATGAAACACCGAGTTTTATTGAAATGTGATACACTAATAAAAAATTATTATTTAATGTGGTAGTTATGACCTAGATATTATATTTTATGGTTTGAATATTAGTTCCTAATTTATTCAATATATTTACAATAGTTTCTATATATAAATTTATTAATAAATTCTTTGTAAATAATAAATAAATTTTATGTAATGTTATTTTATGCGTCAAAATTAAGTCTTCTAAAAAATGATTTTTTTTCTATTAATGAGAATTTTTTTTATTTTATTAAGATATAATTTCATTAATCTAATAAATAAAATTTATATATTTTCATAATAATTATATATAAATTATCACCCATTGATTTTTTAGGATTTCTATGAAAAATATTATTATCCATTGAATAATGAAAATACTAAAATTTATAGAAATTTGAAATTTTTTTAAACATTAACAAGTTCCACATTTATTTCTAAATTGGTAAAGATTAAAATTATATTTATTATATTATTAATAATGTAATTACGTTTATCATTCTATATTTTACAATTTAATTTGGTATAAAAATATTTTTATACATGAACATGTATTTCTCTAAAATCAACTTTTCATTTCTTCTTATGCTGTTATATTGGAATTAATTTACATCAATTTATATGAATTTGATTTTATGAAATGGAATTTATTTCATTGTTTATAAAGGCAAATTTTTCCTAGGAATATTTTTTTGACAATTTTAGGAAGAAGATAATATTTTGGAGAAAAGATAAAAATTTAGTTTTTATGAAATACAATATCTTTTATGATATCCACAAGAACTAAACATAATATAATTATTTATGAAACATCTTGAATAAATAAACTGTTATAAAATACAATAAATATAATAAAATTTTATTTTTAAAATATATAAATTAGTATTAATTCCACTAAAAATATGTAAATCATTTTCAGTTGCAACGCAGAGTATGCACAACGCAGTAGAAGTAAAATGTACTAACCTAAAGATAATATTTGACGTGTAATAAGTAATTTCTCAACATTATTTTTAAATATTAAGTATTACATATTTTTTAATGTTTATACACAAATTTTTTAGTCTTATAACAATTGGCTTAACCAAATTCTGGCGTGAGGCTAGAAAACATAAAAAACATATTATAAAGGATTTTAGGAACACTATATTAGTAAGAATATATATTGGAAGAAAAAATGGTTATATTGACTATAATAAACTTATATTCACTATATTAATTTTCTATTAATTATAATTTTTTAAATAAATTCCTTAAATTCTTACAAAATGATAATAAAAAATTTATTTAATTAATAGAAAAATAAAATAAATGACGCAAAAAATAGTAGAACTAATAAAATTTTAAATAATTAATTTAACCTCTATTTTTTATAGATCCACATTAAATTTTAGGGATTTGTTTAATTATTACATTCTAAATACCCTGTTGTGTTGATACCTTTAAAGTTGAATTATATTAATAGTTTTAAATTTGACATTAATGATATTTTATTATATTATTTATAAATCATTTAAATATTGAAATAAAATAAAGTGGATGTTATATGGTATATCATTTCAAAAAAATTTATTTTTAGGACAACATTCCAATATTTTGTAAACATCACCACCTTTAATATTAAAAAAGTGGATATAGTAGTTAAAATTTAAAATTTTTAACTATTGGTCAATCAAAATGGTAAGGAATAAAATGAAACAAAAAATTGTCTAAATTATTTTTCAATATGAGAATAGATACCTTCAAAATGTTATATTTTAATACATATCCATTTGGAGTAATTTTTCATGATAATTACATTATTATATTTAAATGAATTTAGAAACAACAAAAGTGACCCTTATATCAATTATAAATGGCCATAACCCATGTCACTTATTTCCTCCACATTAAGAAATATATAAGTACATAAATCTATCAGTTTCTCTTCTAAACATCCCTGTGATAATTAAATAGATTCTTTCCTTTCCATAAAGACCAACCATATAACCTTTTATAGGATATATAATGGTATTGTTTCAAATAATAGATACTCATCTTAACTGATCAATTTTTTATACACCGCATCACCATAAAAACATATATGGTATTTTTAATTAAATAAATAATTTTACATCCAAAATACTAACATATTTATAATTATAATTAAATTGTGGTTATAAACCATATTTCTCTTCAAAGGATATGTAAAAGTATCATTTATATGTACGCACGGCCAGCCATATCCATATACAGATAAAATTCATTTTTCATTGTAATGTTTTATTGATTGGTATTATAATGGGGTTTAATATATAAATATTTAATATATTAGATAATTATTTTTCTATGTTGATAATATCATGTATACCTTCTTACAATCTATTCCTTTGGGAACCAATAATGTCGCTCATGCATATGCGTGGACTACAACCTCCACGAAGTGATTTGATTCATTTTTCATTTTCTTTTTACATTTATTTTAATGTGGATTAATTTGATCAATATACATATTATATATGATGAAATAATTCCCCATTATGTTTAATTAATAATTTTCATTCTTTTTATCCCTCCTCTGAATAATGAAAACAACATTCATGCATTTGTATGACTTACCATCTGTATGAATATTATACTTGATTTTTTTATCTATTAATTTTATGGATAAATCTAAATATTTATATAATTAATATATATAATATTTTTATCATGGACAATATTTTGAAGATAAATGAATCAAGATAAGTATACAAGGGAAACAACTACTGAACCTAAATACTCATGATAAATGAATCAGTTAACATGTAAGGACCAGACCCTAGTTTCTCAGAGTTGGTGCCTTATTCTATTACATTGGTGTATAAAAATAAGAAGAAACATCCTAATGGAATGAATTATTTTGTATATTTTTATAACTATATATACATAATTTTATATTATAACTTGAAAATATATACATTTTATATATTCATTTAGAAACATCCATAACTCCATGATTATCCCTTGAATACATTAGTAATATAGTACTTTTATGCATAGTGAAAAATATAATAAATGAATGGGATGAAATCAGATACTCAGTATGGTTAATCAATACAAAGGAATCATAAATATTAGCGTATAGTGAATGACTAAAAGTAAATATTCTATTAAACATACTCTTATGCATAATATGGAAGGAATAAAATATAATTAAATAAAAGCATAATAATACATAACCATGGATATTATACTAGTTGAATATTCACATGGTCTACCAATTATTATTTTCATAATGATGGAATTCATAATGAGGGACATGATAACCATACTGTTAAGGCCTCATGCCATGACCTTATATTAACAGGTAAAAAACAAAACTAGTTTGTCTAATGTTACCTACCGATGTATTGATGGGCTATAGTGAGTCCCAAATGACACATACAAAGTCCAATAAATTCCTAAATTGAAATAGATGAAACATAATTAACATACGAATTCGCATTGAAAATAAAATATAGAATTTAACTAATTTCCCCCAAATAGTAAACAAGAATACTAACCACTGTAAGTAATAAGGTGAATGGAATGAAGACAACATATCGATAGTCAAAATTATCATAAACCCTTCAATAAAATAGGTTAAATGGTATCATTCAATATTAATCCCAATTAAACATATAAATCATCATGTGTGTTGAAATTTATAACAATTCACTTATAAAATCATCATGAAATTATTGATAGATATACACTTTTACATTGAAAAGAAGTGTTATCTTGGAAAAATCATTATATAACAACAAAAGTGAACAAATTCAGTTTTTTAATTATAAAATTAATTATTTTATAAATATAATGATTTCCTAAAAAAGATTATATGTTCCCTAGAAATTTGTATGAATTTGAGATGTTACCTTTTATCAGGCTTCTTATTCAAGATGAATTTGAGAATTATCCATTTTCAAACATGAAAATCCTCATCAAATATTGAATAATTTAATTGGAATATATATATATAACATTTGCACAAAAATTTAGAGGACTAAAATTGAATAAATACTAATTTCATTTCATTAAAGATTGAAAAACAGTAACCTGAAAGAAAACGAATGTTCGAGTAGAAAACACTTAACTTATGTCTAAATGTCTTCTGAACATGAACTTAATTTCATATATAATAAAATTAAATAATTTAATTAATTAATTCAAAACTTTTTATATATGTATTTCATTTAGATTAATTTTAATTAAGTTCATTTATGAAAATTTTCTTGAGTAATAACATACATATTTATCACTCTAGAGATTTCTTTTCATTCGTTTTCATGATCGGTATACATGTATATGTGTATGGATGTTCATGTGGAATGGATATAATTTTCCAAAAATGAATTAATATGGTACTCATGAAAAGGAATATGATTTAATGGTTATATAATTATTTTGGTAATATGGTATGAGGATGAGTTATTAGATAAAACATTAGTGATAATCATTTGTGTTACTATGTTTGTATTTTGATCATCACGAACTAGTTATTTTAGATGAATTCGTATTATGTATATATTCTAGTTCCATAAAATTTCCTGAGACATAATAAATATGTTATAATCTGGTTCGAAAAAAAATGAATTCATGACCATCCTTTATGGAGAAATTAATGAATGAATTTTTTTCATCCACGATGGTTGTAAATCAGTACCTCCCAGATTGGAAATGAATTTGGTTATATGTTTTTAAGAGAAGATAATAATTACTGTAAATTGAAAATTAAATTAAAATAAAAAGGAAGGGGGTTTACCTCTCGAATTAACCTAATTGAGAACCTCCTTAGGGAAACGAGTTTTGGTCATTTGGTATAACCAAGAGATCATGGAGATGTGGATAGATTAGGGAATATTATTTGAAAAAACATTGAAAATCGTAAAGGAATATAGGAATGAGGTTATGAGGAGTGAGTTGGGGTTTTATAGGGTATAATACTTGTAATTTTTTAATATTTTAATCGTTGGTTTATTGTTTTGGCTCAAGACAATGAATAGTTTGGGCATTATCATCATATATATTAAAATAATGAATAATAGTTCTGTAACACCCCAGGTAAATAAATAATATTACATATTTATATTTATCCCTATTTCTGAATAAAATGTTAATATTAATTTAAAGGGAACACTATGCTTGATGGCTTACCCAATACGCAACAATGAGTTCCTTTGAAATCTTACGTTGCACTATAACAATAAAATAATATTATTTTAAATGGTAGTTAACGCCTAGCCATTTTAATGGAGGGAATGAACAGAACTAACTACAAAATGATTATATATGTTTGTCAAATATTTTAACTTTTTACAATAAATGTTAGAGGATTAGAAATGTGAATGAATCCAATTTTAAGCGTAAACATTGTAATATTCTTTAAAAGGTCGATTAACCGCTTTTTGATGGCAAACCTCTTTTAAATCCACTTTTTTAAAATTTTATGTGTTATATTTGACAAAATAAAATTCTTCTTTAGAATCGGGAAATCAAAATTTACATTGTGTAAATTTTTGGTACTTTTCCGAAAAAGTTCAATTTTTAATGAATAGTGAAAAATGTTGTATTTTAATTCAAAACCTCTTTTAATCTAATTTATTTATATGATTATATTATATTTATAATTGGTTATAAAGTGAAATTAGAATATATTCTTACCATTTAATCCAATAGTGGTCGTTGGAATTAATTTCACTTTGAAATCTGACTTAAGCTAGTGTCAATCTTTTGATACATTTTGTTTCATAAAAACACGCTATTTGTTTTGACAGCGGGAATTAATTATTAAATTAATTAATTCAACTTATATGATTTGAATTTTATAAAATAGACATCATTTTTGAAATCGTAACATCAAATATAGCTTAGGGTTAACTTTTGGTAATTTTCTGAAAACATCAATTTTTGATGAATAGTGAAACCACTAAGTGGTACTTATAAAAACTGATTTTCCGTTTAAATGAAATTTTTCCATCTTTGTGTTTTGAATTTTAAAAATCCGACATACATGGTTGTCATTAAGAAGTAGAATTTGGTTCAATGGGATTAAAATAATTTTTTGGTGAATAGTAACTTATTAAGTTTTTAATCGCGATCAGATGTAATTAGTGTAGTTTAAGGTAAGAATAATGTTTTAATAAAATGAAATAAAGTAGACACATGAATTACCCTCATTGTATGTTTCATGGCCGACCAAGAAAATAAATGGGTCAACTTGGGGACCCCATGGAGCCACTTTGGTTGGAAAATGACATAAATATCTTTTTATTTAATGTTAAAGTAAAAATGACACAAACAAGAGATGTTTTTCTAAAACACTTTTTAAATAAGGTTATAAAAGTAATATTTTTGACTCTAAATAATAAATGGAAAGATAAAAATATTTTCTACATCATAGTATTTTTTTTATAATTTTTAGACATTAAATAAGTTAAATTATTTATGACATCATGATGATGCAGCGATGACCTCATTATTTAATGATTTAAATAAAATGGAAAGATAATGTAAAATCTAAGACCTACACATATCCAAAACCTATTGGATGGGTGGATTTCGAACCCTTATCACCTTATCCTCGAAACACATCAATGTGGGACCAATAAAATCCGAAACGCATTCTAAAATAATGTAACATTTCCTTACTTTCCAAGAGTGCCCCTCCTCTACTCTTATATAAGGCCCCCACCTCTACCTCCTCACCCACACTTAAAAAGACTTTTCCTCGGCCAAACCCTGCCCATTTTGTCTCTACACATCCCTCTATAACTCCTTGAGTCCTCCCATTGGTCATAAGACCTCCCAAGGAAGCCTTTGAGCTCAAACCAAAGGGAGTTACCCGATTTTATGGTAATGTCTTCACTTGTGTCCTTTTGTTTTATTTTGCTTCTCCAACCCTATAAAATCTTTTTATTCATTTCTTTTGTAACAAATCCAGTATCTTCCATATACTAGGATGTTTTTATAAGAAGGATTCGAGATATACTTACACACACCTTCGTCTAATGGTTAAAGAACATATTGTTTCTGTGGTTGGCGATTTTCTGCCTCACGAAACGATGATTGTTCAATATTCTTTTAAAACCTTTAAAGGTGGCCATTATGATGTCACTGTATTTTATAAATGATATATATGGTATTTATGTTTACTATATACTTCTTTATTTTATATTTAAACCATACCATTATTATTTTCATGTTGTGTAAATGCGATAATTTCATATGAGGTAGTGTGGACTACCGCCCCCTCAAGTGATGTGACTCGTACATGCAATACATGGAACATATAAAGAATGAAATTAATGATCATATGTTACCTATATAACATATATATTATACTGGAATTATAATATATATATATATATATATCTCTCTCATTTATTTTTAATTCCGTTAATATGAAAAATAAAAAAATGAAAGTAGCGTGCATGTGTACGTACAGCCTACCGTCTCCATGAACGGTGCTTTTCGTTTTTATCTCCAAATGATATGGAATAGTATAAAATTAATATGTACTGGATATATATGATATTTTAATCATTAATAATATTCTGGAAATTATTTACTTATAACTACATGGACAATCATTTTTCAAACAAGTTCATTTTCGACTCATGTACCAAACATTGGCAAAAACGTCTGATATGAACTAACATTATTAAACAATTAATATAACATTATAATATGTTATATTAACTGAATAATAATATCTAAATGAGGTACTTAGGAAATTATAAATTGATCAAAGTTTATTATTCAGGAATATAAAGAAACGAACAAGACAAGTTGGACTTGAGGTAAGGGATCTGACTCCTCTCTTTCTTTTAAAGTACACTCTTTTATGTCATTCCTTTTAAAGCTCATATTTCTTGTTATTGGGATATTATTTTATATTACTCCTACTTTAATTTTTATGTTCATATGATGAGAGACCCTATTCCCTCTCATCAATCCAATTTGGATGTTTTAAGTGGCGCTGTTGGCTGCCGAGTTTTCGTAAGGGATTTTTCATCTTACTTTTATTCCCGTGAGATTTATGCTACATTTGCCACAATTTCATTTGATTGGTGTATGTACTGCCAATTATTATACACTTTTTGTAGTATAATTTCATTTATGGGTTTTCACATCTTCATTGTATGACCATTATTCCATGGGGTGTACGTTTCGAAAGTTACCCAACTCGGTAAGGGGACCTTTCACCCTCCACTTTTTAAAGACTTATTTTTTTATTTCTTTTAATTCACATACTATTATGTTGGGATATGTTCTTTTATATCCCTATTGATTTAAATTTTATGTCCAAGTGATGAGATTCCCTTTTTATCTCTCATCAACTCATTTTCGGAATTTTGAAGTGATGTCGTTAGGCTGTCGAATTTTACCAAGGGAACTTTTTAACCCAATTTCGATTTCTTTGGGTTCAACATGTAGTTATTGAATATTTCATCCTTTGAATATGTGTTAATGAACTTTTATTTTTTTAAACTTAATATCCACTTATATTGGGTGTTTTTATATTTGTCACACATAATTTTGAGATTGATTTATCCTTAATTTAAGGATACCTTCTTTATAAGGGATTTCATCACATTTGACATTTCTATTGAGACTTCATTGTTTTATGCATCAATTCACTCTTATATAGTTTATATACTATCCTTTGGAATATTATATCATGGATCCATTTATTCTCATTATATTATAATGTTTTGACTAAATGTTATTCCTCAATTATTGTATTCAAGTGTCTCTAATTTTGGTAAAACCGCTTTAACCAAAATATCGTTGTAAATGTTTTAATTATTTGTTCTTATTAATATCCATGTTTTCAAAATGGTTTTAAGGATTTATTTATATGGATATTAATGGTTTAAAATTTTAAAAGCTTCAAGGTGGTATGGGACACTTTGATTCGAAAATCCCTTTATTAAATGTTTTAAATGGTTTTGGAAATGGTTTCTTTTTGAATGGATTAATTATTTCAATATACTAAAATGTTATATTGTGATTGAAATGTGGAAATGTTATGTTTCCTTTATGCATGTTTTATGTGATACGTTTATGTTATGGTTCTTGGGAATTGTTATGAAAACTGGTGGTTCCGTGATAAACTAAGGGCGGGTGAGTCCGATATAGCTCTCCAATGCATTGGGTAACGCGAAGTAGTGAAAGGATAAGGTTTATCCGAATAGATTTAGGGAATATATTATAGTGGGTATTCCAAACGTAACCAAGAGGGTTACTCCCTACGTAAGAATGTTATGAATTCTTCATGTTACCTCATATGTCTTATGATTTCTCTGATTTACTCATGATTTGATGAGGTATGTTAAAGTGCATGTGTTTTATGGGTAAATTATGATTTCATTCTTATGTATATATGATCTCATGTTTCCTTTCCATATTTTTATAACCCTTACTGAGCTTTTTATGCTCATCCCAAGTTTTTTTTGAAATGTTTTTCACAGGTCAAGGGAAAGGTACATGATATGATGATAGTGACAAGGAAGTGTCAAGAAAGAAACCATGTTTTATTTTAAATATGTTTCTGTTGATGGGATAAATGAATACTATCTTTATGTAACCACTTTGTTTAAATGTGGAATGTAATGCATGTTTTATGATCTAATTCTCTAAAACTCTAAACTTGAAAAGATCCTCAATGTGTAATCTTGTGATAACTCTAGATTAAGTAAGGTTTAAGGCTGGGGCCTTATAGTTGGTATCAAAGGTCGGTTTAGATAACTTTAGAGGTTAGGGTATTCTCTAATAATAAATGACAGTACCATAATGGATAGGATTTCAGAAAGAGTCCTAGTTTTAGATAAAGTGAATAAGTAAGTATATCTTAGTGGTTATCTCCCTTATTAGTACATGATTGTTTTGTTGATATACTCACACTGACATTTCTGTTTTTAGTGAATGGATGGATTTAGTAGGCACCAAAGTGACAATAAGTTTGAAGGAAACTGTGGCGGTTCTCTGATAAAGAGACTGGATGAAATGGGGTATTCAATGAGGAAACTCGTGGTTGTTCTAAACCAACTATCAAGGAGTCATGATCAACCACTTGAACCTTGTTATGTTCTGTAATGCATCATGTACGAGACAACCAATCGATGTGGAAGTTCAGGTAATAATTATAAAGTTAAACATTAGGGTTTATATGATCCTTACCTTTTAGGTAATTATGGGTTACTCTATGATATGATGGAAAATGAAAGGCATGAGATAATCTTGATGATAAAATATGTTATGATTATTTTTTAAGATTTTATCTCGTTGTTAGGGAATGTTTTAATAATTATATAGTTTTGGAAAAAGGACAACACGCAGACCGTGTGACAACCCGTCGCGTCAGACAAAGATGTGGGAATCGAACCCACAACCAAAGTGCAACTGGTATTTATCGCCTACCACTGGACTACGTGAAGTCCCTAGTTAGTTTTACTGATTATTATTAGTTAAATGATTTTATGAATTAAGAGTAAGTTGATTTTGGTTTATCTATGGAAATTTATTAACCTATCATGGAGGATATGTGATTAGGTTAATTACTTTTCAATACGAGACTTTAAGAGAAACTGGTGTTGTTTGGAGATAAATGTTACCATTTAACTTGGAAGACTATGTGACTAAATCCTTCAAATATTTGGGTTTCAATCTTAGTTTTGTTTACTTTGAATTATTTTATGGACAAATTGTTTATCGAATGGTCCTCGTTGAACTTTGGGTTTTGTTGGAAAAAATTTGGAGATTAAGAATAGATTTTCTTTTTATAAAGGATTATACTTTTGTGGATTATCTGACCTCATACTAACAATTTTGGTTTCCATTTTTGTCTAAAGACATGGGAAATATATAGTTCTCTTATGTGGATTAGTTTATTCTCATGATGTTTATTATAGTACTCTTAATGCAAACAAGTCTTCCTAAATACTCGTCTTTTGGAGAAAATATGAGTCTGATTAAGGAATCTAGTAAAAGTTGAAAGTCTACGTGACAAGTAAGTATGTTTCATTATGATTTAGTTAAGATCAAAAATAAATTCCTCAATGAAGAGTAACTTAAGACAAAAATGTTTTCTATTAAGTTTTCTTACTGGGGAATCGAATACAGCTTATCCCATCACAAGTTTTTGATTTTCTTGTGGTTAACTTTCTCTTAAACATGTTTTCTATCACTCTCCAACAGAACATGAACCTATGTTTTCTCCTCCATTTCCATGTTTTCCTACATTGAATCATATTATAGGTTAACCCAGGTGACCTCTGTACTTATCTTTCTTTATTTTAAAGTGACTGTTTTACCGACTTTTGTTCTGATGTGGGACATTCAAGAATGTTTCCGAGCCCAATTTTAAAATTGTGAGGACGCAATTTCCAAAAGGGGGGAAGGATGTAACACCCCAAGTAAATAAATAATATCACATCTTTATATTTATTCCTATTTGTGAATAAAATGTTAATATTAATTTAAAGGGAACTCTATGCATGATGGCTTACCCAATACGCAACAATGAGTTCCTTTGAAATGTTACGTTGCACTATAACAAAAAAATATTATTATTTTAAATGGTATTTAACGCCTAGCCATTGTAATGGAGGGAATGAGAAGAACTAACTACAAAATGATTATATATGTTTTTCAAATATTTTTACTTTTTACAATAAATGTTATAGAATTAGAAGTGTGAATGAATCCAATTTTAAGCGTAAACATTCTAATATTCTTTAAAAGGTCGATTAACCGCCTTTTGATGGTGAACCTCTTTTAAATCCACTTTTTGAAAATTTTATGTGTTATATTTGACAAAATAAAATTCTTCTTTAGAATCGGGACATAAAAATTTACTTTGTGTAAATTTTTGATATGTTTCTGAAAAAGTTCAATTTTTAATGAATAGTGAAAAATGTTGTATTTTAATTCAAAACCTCTTTTAATCTAATTTATTTATATGATTAGATTATCTTTTTAATTGGTTTTAAAGTGAAATTAGAATATATTTTTACCATTTAATCCAATAGTGGTCATTGGAATTAATTTCACTTTGAAATCGGACTTAAACTAGTGTCAATCTTTTGATACATTTTGTTTCATAAAAACACGCTATTTGTTTTGACAACAGGAATTAATTATTAAATTAATTAATGAAACTTATATGTTTTGAATTTTGTAAAATAGAAATCATTTTTGAATTAGGAATATCAAATATAGCTTAGGGTTATCCTATGGTAATTTTCTGAAAAACTTCAATTTTTGATGAATAGTGAAACCACTAAGTGGTACTTATAAAAACTGATTTTCCGTTTAAATGAAATTTTGCAATCTTTGTGTTTTGAATTTCAAAAATCCGACATACATGGTTGTCATTAAGAAGTAAAATGTGGTTCAATGGGATTAAAATATTTTTTTGGTGAATAGTAACTTATTAAGTTTTTAATCGCGATTAGATGTAATTAGTGTAGTTTAAGGTAAGAATAATGTTTTAATAAAATGAAATGATCTAGACACATGTCCTACCCTCATTGGATGTGTCATGGCCGACCAAGACAATAAATGGGTCAACTTGGGGACCCCATGGAGCCACTTGGGTTGGAAAATGACATAAATATCTTTTTATTTAATGTTAAAGTAAAAATGACACAAACATGAGATGTTTTACTAAAACAATTTTTACATAGGGTTATACAAGTCATATTTTTTACTATAAATAATAAATGCAATTATAAATATTTCCTACATCATAGTATTTTTTTTATAATTTTTAGACCTTAAATAAGTTAAATTATTTATGACATCATGATGATGCAGCGATGACCTCAATATTTAACGATTTAAATAAAATGGAAAGATAATATAAAATCTAAGACCTACACATGTACAAAACCTATTGGATGGGTTTATTTCGATCCCTTATCACCTTATACTCGAAACACATCAATGTGGGACCAATAAAATCCGAAACTCATTCTAATATAATGTAACATTTCCGTACATTCCAAGAGTTCCCCTCCTCTCCTCTTATAAAAGCACCCACCTCTACCTCCATAACCACACATAAAAAGCCTTTTTCTCAGCCTACCCCTACCCATTTTGTCTCTCCACATCCCTCTTTAAGGTAATGTCTTCACTTGTGTCCTTTTGTTTTATTTTGCTTCTCCAACTCCCTAAAATCTTTTTATTCATTTATTTTGTAACAAATCCAGTATCTTCAATATACTAGGATGTTTTTATAAGAATTATTAGAGCTACACTTACACACACCTTCGTCTAATGGTTAAAGAACATACTGTTTATGTGGTTGGCGATTTTCTGCCTCACGAAACGATGATTGTTCAATATTATTTTAACACCTTTAATGGTGGCCATTATGATGTCATTGTATTTTATATATGATATATATGGTATTTATGTTTACTATATACTTCTTTATTTTATATTTAAACCATACCTTTATTCTTTTCATGTTGTGTAAATGCGATAATTTCATATGAGGAAGTGTGGACTACCGCCCCCTCAAGTGATGTGACTCGTACATGCAATACATGGAAAGTATAAAGAATAAAATTAATGATCATATGTGACATATAAAACATATATATTATACTGGAATTATAATATATATACATATATCATTTATTTTTGATTCCATTAATATGACAAATAAAAAAATGAATGTAGTGTTCATGCGTACGTACGGCCTACCTTCTCCATGAACGGTGCTTTTCGTTTTTATCTCCAAATGATATGGAATAGTACAAAATTAATATTTACTGGATATATATGATATTTTATTCATTAATACTATTCTGGAAATTATTTACTTATAACTACATGGACAATCATTTTTTAAACAAGTTCATTTTTGACTCATGTACCAAACATTGGCAAAAACGTCTGATATGAACTAACATTATTAAAAAATTATTATAACATTATAATATGTGATATGAACTGAATAATAATATTTAAATGAGGTACATAGGAAATTATAAATTGACCAATGTTTATTATTCAGGAATATAAAGAAACGAACAAGACAAGTTGGACTTGAGGTAAGGGATCTGACTCCTCTCTTTCTTTTAAAGTACACTCTTTTATTTCATTCCTTTTAAAGCTCATCTTTCTTGTTATTGGGATATTATTTTATATTAATCCTACTTTAATTTTTATGTTCATATGATGAGAGACCCTATTCCCTCTCATCAATCTATTTTGGAAGTTTTAAGTGGTGTCGTTAGGCTGCCGAGTTTTCATAAGGGATTTTTTCATCTCACTTTTATTCCCGTGAGATTTATGCTACATTTTCCACAATTTCCTTTGAGTGGTGTATGTACTGCCCATTATTATACACTTTGGGTAGTATAATTTCATTTATGGGTTTTCACATCTTAATTTTATGACCCTTCTTCCATGGGGTGTACGTTTCGAATGTTACCCAACTCGGTAAGGGGACCTTTCACCCTCCACTTTTTAATGACTTCTTTTTTTATGTCTTTTAATTCACATACTATTATGTTGGGATATGTTATTTTATATCCCTATTGATGTAAATTTTATTTCCATGTGATGATATTCCCTTTTTATCTCTCATCAACTCATTTTCTGAATTTTGAAGTGATGCCGTTAGGCTGTCGAATTTTACCAATGGAACTTTTTAACCCAATTTCGATTTCTTTGGGTTCAACATGTAGTTATTGAATATGTCATCCTTTGAATATGTTTGAATGAACTTTTATTGTTTTACACTTAATATCCACTTATATTGGGTGTATTAATATTTGTCACACATAATTTTGAGATTGATTTATCCTTCATTTAAGGATACCTTCTTTATAAGGGATTTCATCACATTTGACAATTCTATTGAGACTTCATTGTTGTTATGCACCAATTCACTCTTATATGGTGTATATACTGTACTTTGGAATATTATATCATGAATCCGTTTATTCTCATGATATTATAAAATTCTGACTAAATGTTATTCCTCAATTATTGTATTCAAGTGTCTTTAATTTTGGTAAAACCCTTTTAACCAAAATATCATTGTAAATGTTTTAATTATTTGTTCTTATTAATATTCATGTTCTCAAAATGGTTTTAAGGATTTATTTATATGGATATTAATGGTTTAAAATTTTAAAAGCTTCAAGGTGGTGTGGGACACTTTGATTCAATAATCACTTTATTAAATGTTTTAAATGGTTTTGGAAATGGTTTCTTTTTGAATGGATTCATTATTTCAATATACGAAAATGTTATATTGTGATTGAAATGTGGAAATGTTATGTTTTCCTTATGCATGTTTTATCTGATACGTTTCTGTTATGGTTGTTGGGCATTGTTATGAAAACGGGTGGTTCCGTGATAAACTAAGGGCGGGAGAGTCCGATATAGCTCTCCAATGCATTGGGTAACGTGAAGGAGTGAAACGTTAAGGTTTCTCCGAAGAGATTTAGGGAATATACTGTGGTGGGTATTCCAAACGTAACCAAGAGGGTCACTTCCTACGTAAGAATGTTAAGAATGCTTCAAGTTACCTTTTATGTCTTATGCTTTCTATGATTTATTCATGATTTGATGAGGTATGTTAAAGTGCCTGTGTTTTATGGGTAAATTATTATTTCATTCTTATGTACATATGAACTCATGATTCCTTTCCATATTTTTATAACCCTTACTGAGATTTTTATGCTCATCCCATGTTTTTTTTGAAATGTTTTTCACAGGTCAAGGTAAAGGTACATGATATGATGATAGTGAAAAGGAAGTGTCAAGAAAGAATCCATGTTTTATTTTAAATATGTTTCTGTTGATGGGATAAATGAATACTATCTTTATGTAACCACTTTGTTTAAATGTGGAATGTAATGCAAGTTTTATGATCTAATTCTCTAAAACACTAAACCTGAAAAGATCCTCAATGTGTAATATTGTAATAACTAAAGATTAAGTAAGGTTTAAGGCTGGGGCCTTATAGTTGGTGTCAAAGGTCGGTTTAGATAACTTTAGAGGTTAGGGTATTCTCTAAGCATAAGTGACAGTACCATAATGGATAGGATTTCAGAAAGAGTCCTAGTTTTAGATAAAGTGAATGAGTAAGTATATCTTAGTGGTTATCTCCCTCATTAGTACATGATTATTTTGTTGATATACTCACACTGACATTTATGTTTTTAGTGAATTGATGGATCTAACAGCCACCAAAGTGACAATAGGTTTGAAGGAAACTATGGTGGTTCTCTGATTAAGAGACTGGATGAAATGGGGTATTCAATGAGGAAACTCTTGGTTGTTCTAAACCAACTATCAAGAGTCATTATCAACCACTTGAACCTTGTTATGTTCTGTAATGCATCATGTATGAGACAACCAATCTATGTGAAAGTTCATGTAATAATTATAAAAGTAACCATTAGGGTTTATATGATCCTTACCTTTTAGGTAATTATGGGTTACTCTATGATATGATGTAAAATGAAAGTCATGAGATAATCTTGATGATAAAATATATTATGATTATTTTTGAAGATTTTATCTCATTGTTAGGGAATGTTATAAGAATTATATAGTTTTTGAAAAAGGACAACACGCAGACCGTGTGACAACCCGTCGCGTCGGACAAAGCTGCAGGAATCGAACCCACAACCAAAGTGCAACTGGTATTTATTGCCTACCACCGGACTACGTGAAGTCCCTGGTTATTTTGACTGATTATTTTTAGTTAAATGATTTTATGAATTAAGAGTAAGTTGATTTTGTTTTATCTATGGAAATTTATTAACCTATCATTGATGATATGTGATTAGGTTAATTACTTTTCAATACGAGACATTAAGAGCAACTGGTGTTGTTTGGAGATAAATGTTACGATTTAACTTGGAAGACTATGTGAATAAATCCATTGAATATTTGGGTTTCAATCTTATTTTGGTTTACTTTGAATAATTTTATGGACAAATTGTTTATTGAATGGTCCTCGTTGAACTTTGGGTTTTGTTGGACAAATTTTGGAGATTAATAATAGATTTTCTTTTTATAAAGGATTATACTTTTGTGGATTATCTGACCACATACTAACAATTTTGGTTTCCGTTTTTGTCTAAAGACAAGGGAAATATATAGTTCTCTTATGTGGATTAGTTGATTCTCAAGAAGTTGATTATAGTACACTTAATTCAAAAAAGTCTCCCTAAATACTCGTATTTTGGAGAAAATATGATTTTGATTAAGGAATATTGTAAAATTTGAAAGTCTACGTGACAAGTAAGTATGTTTCATTATGATTTAGTTAAGCTCAAAAATAAATTCCTCAATGAAGTGTAACTTAAAACAAAAATGTTGTTATTTAACTTTTCTTACTGGGGAATCGACTACCGTTTAACCCATCACAAGTTTGTGATTTTCTTGTGGTTAACTTTCTCCTAAACATGTGTTCTATCACTCTCCATCCGAACATGACCCAATGTTTTCTCCTCCATGTCCATGTTTTCCTACATGGAATCATATTATAGGTTAACTCAGGTGACCTCTGTACATATCTTTCTTTATTTTAATGTGACTGTTTTACTAACTTTTGTTCCGATGTGGGACTTTCAAGGATGTTTCTGAGCCAAATTTTAAAATTGCGAGGACACAATTTCCAAAAGGGGGGAAGGATGTAACGCCCCAGGTAAATAAATAATATTACATCTTTATATTTATCCCTATTTGTGAATAAAATGTTAATATTATTTTAAAGGGAATGCTATGCTTGATGGCTTACCCAATACGCAACAATGAGTTCCTTTGAAATCTTACGTTGCACTATAACAGTAAAATAATATTATTTTAAATGGTAGTTAACGGCTAGCCATTGTAATGGAGGGAATGAACAGAACTAACTACAAAATGATTATATATGTTCGTCAAATATTTTTACTTTTTACAATAAATGTTAGAGGATTAGAAATGTGAATGAATCCAATTTTAAGCGTAAACATTCTAATACTCTTTAAAAGGTCGATTAACCGCTTTTTGATGGCGAACCTCTTTTAAATCCACTTTTTGACAATTTTATGTGTTATATTTGAAAAAATAAAATTCTTCTTTAGAATCGTGACATCAAAATTTACTTTGTGTAAATTTTTGGTATTTTTCCGAAAAAGTTCAATTTTTAATGAATAGTGAAAATGTTGTATTTTAATTCAAAACCTCTTTTAATCTATTTTATTTATATGATTATATTATCTTTTTAATTGGTTTTAAAGTGAAATTAGAATATATTTTTACCATTTAATCCAATAGTGGTTGTTGGAATTAATTTCACTTTGAAAACGGACTTAAACTAGTGTCAATCTTTTGATACATTTTGTTTCATAAAAACACGCTATTTGTTTTGGCAGTGAGAATTAATTATTAAATTAATTAATTCAACTTATATTTTTTGAATTTTGTAAAATAGACATCATTTTTGAATTCGGAATATCAAATATAGCTTAGGGTTATCTTTTGGTAATTTTCTGAAAAACTTAAATTTTTGATGAATAGTGAAACCACTAAGTGGTACTTATAAACACTGATTTTCCGTTTAAATTAAATTTTGCCATCTTTGTGTTTTGAATTTCAAAAATCTGATATACATGGTTGTCATTAAGAAGTAAAATTTGGTTCAATGGGATTAAAATAATTTTTTGGTGAATAGTAACTTATTAAGTTTTTAATCGCGATTAGATGTAATTAGTGTAGTTTAATTTAAGAATAATGTTTTAATAAAATGAAATGACCTAGACACATGTCCTACCCTCATTGGATGTGTCATGGCCGACCAAGACAACAAATGGGTCAATTTGGGGACCCCATGGAGCCACTTTGGTTGGAAAATGAAATAAATATCTTTTTATTTAATGTTAAAGTAAAAATGACACAAACATGAGATGTTTTACTAAAACAATTTTTTACATAAGATTATACAAGTAAGATTTTTGACTATAAATAATAAATGGAAATCTAAATAGATTTCTGACATCATAGTATTTTTTTATACTTTTTAGACATTAAATAAGTAAAATTATTTATGACATCATGATGATGCATCGATGACCTCAATATTTAACGATTTAAATAAAATGGAACGATAATGTAAAATCTAAGACCTACACATGTAAAAACCTATTGGATGGGTGTATTTCGAACCCTTATCACCTTATCCTCGAAACACATCAATGTGGGACCAATAAAATCCGAAACTCATTCTACAATAATGTAACATTTCCTTACTTTCCAAGAGTGCCCCTCCTCTCCTCTTATAAAAGGCCCCCACCTCTACCTCTTTACCCACACTTAAAAAGCCTTTGGATCGGCCAACCCCTTCCCATTTTGTCTCTCCACATCCCTCGCAAACTCCTTGAGTCATCACATTGGTCAGATGACCTCCCAAGGAAGCCTTTGATCTCAAACCAAAGAGAGTTACCCGATTTTAAGGTAATTTCTTCACTTGTGTCCTTTTGTTTTATTTTTCTTCTCCAACCCCCTAAAATCTTTTTATTCATTTCTTTTGTAACAACTCCAGCATCTTAAATATACTAGGATGTTTTTATAATAAGGATTCAAGCTACACTTACACACAACTTCGTCTAATGGTTAAAGAACATATTGTTTCTGTGGTTGGTGATTTTCTGCCTCACGAAATGATTATTGTTCAATATTCTTTTAACACCTTTAAAAGTGGCCATTATGATGTCACTGTATTTTATATATGATATATATGGTATTTATGTTTACTATATACTTCTGTATTTTATATTTAAACCATACCTTTATTCTTTTCATGTTGTGTAAATGCGATAATTTCATATGAGGAAGTGTGGACTACCGCCCCCTCAAGTGATGTGACTCGTACATGCAATACATGGAATGTATAAAGAATGAAATTAATGATCATATGTGTCCTATATAACATATATATTATACTGGAATTATAATATATATATATATATATATCATTTATTTTTAATTCCGTTAATATGACAAATAAAAAAATGAAAGTAGCGTTCATGCGTACGTACGGCCTACCGTCTCCATGAACGGTGCATTTCATTTTTATCTTCCAATGATATGTAATAGTATAAAATGAATATTTACTAGATATATATGATATTTTAATCATTAATACTATTCTGGAAATTATTTACTTATAACTACATGGGCAATCATTTTTCAAACAAGTTCATTTTTGACTAATGTACCAAACATTGGCAAAAACGTCTGATATGAACTAACATTATTAAACAATTATTATAACATTATAATATGTGATATTAACTGAATAATAATATTTAAATGAGGTCCTTAGGAAATTATAAATTGACCAAAGTTTATTATTCAGGAATATAAAGAAACGAACAAGATAAGCTGGACTTGAGGTAAGGGATCTGACTCCTCTCTTTCTTTAAAAGTACACTCTTTTATGTCATTCCTTTTAATGATCATCTTTCCTGTTATTGGGATATTATTTTATATTACTCCTACTTTAATTTTCATGTTCATATGATGAGATACCCTATTCCCTCTCATCAATCCATTTTGGAAGTTTTAAGTGGCGCCGTTAGGCTGCCGAGTTTTCGTAAGGGATTTTTCATCTCACTTTTATTCCCGTGAGATTTATGATACATTTGCCACAATTTCCTTTGAGTGGTGTATGTACTGCCCATTATTATACACATTGGGTAGTATAATTTCATTTATGGGTTTTCACATCTTCATTGTATGACCCTTCTTCCATGGGGTGTACGTTTCGAAAGTTATCCAACTCGGTAAGGGGACCTTTCACCCTCCACTTTTTAAAGACTTATTTTGTTATGTCTTTTAATTCACATACTATTATGTTGGGATATGTTCTTTTATATCCCTATTGATGTAAATTTTATGTCCAAGTGATGATATTCTCTTTTTATCTCTCATCAACTCATTTTCTGAATTTTGAAGTGAAGCCGTTAGGCTGTCGAATTTTACCTAGGGAACTTTATAACCCAATTTCGATTTCTTTGGATTCAACATGTAGTTATTGAATATGTCATCCTTTGAATATGTGTGAATGAAATTTTATTTTTTTACACTTAATATACACATATATTGGCTGTATTTATATTTTCACACATAATTTTGAGATTGATTTATCCTTAATTTAAGGACACCTTCTTTATAAGGGATTTCATCACATTGGACATTTCTATTGAGAATTCATTGTTGTTATGCACCAATTCACTCTTATATGGTGTATATACTGTCCTTTGGAATATTATATCATGAATCCATTTATTCTCATGATATTATAAAGTTCTGACTAAATGTTATTCCTCAATTATTGTATTCAAGTGTCTCTAATTTTGGTAAAACCCCTTTAACCAAAATATCGTTGTAAATGTTTTAATTATTTGTTCTTATTAATATCCATGTATTAAAAATGGTTTTAAGGATTTATTTATATGGATATTAATGGTTTAAAATTTAAAATCTTCAAGGTGGTATGGGACACTTTGATTCAAAAATCACTTTATTAAATATTTAAATGGTTTTGGAAATGGTTTCTTTTTTAAAGGATTCATTATTTCAATATACAAAATGTTATATTGTGATTGAAATGTGGAAATGTTATGTTTCCTTTATGCATGTTTTATGTGATAGTTTTATGTTATGGTTCTTGGGAATTGTTATGAAAACAGGTGGTTCCCTGATAAACTAAGGGCGGGTGAGTCTGATATAGCTCTCCAATACATTGAGTAACGCGAAAGAGTGAAACGTTAAGGTTTCTATGAAGAGATTTAGGGAATATACTATGGTGGGTATTCCAAACGTAACCAAGAGGGTTACTCCCTATGTAATAATGTTATTAATGCCTCAAGTTACCTTTTATGTCTTTTGATTTCTATGATTTATTCATGATTTGATGAGGTATGTTAAAGTGCATGTGTTTTATGGGTAAATTATGATTTCACTATTATGTATATATGAACTCATGTTTCCATTCCATATTTTTATAACCCTTACTGAGCTTTTTATGCTCATCCCAAGTTTTTTTTGAATTTTTTTTCACATGTCAAGGGAAAGTTACATGATATGATGATAGTGACAAAGATGTGTCAAGAAAGAATCCATTGTTTATTTTAAATATGTTTCTGTTGATGGGATAAATTAATACTATCTTTATGTAACCACTTTGTTTAAATGTGGAATGTAATTCAATTTTTATGATCTAATTCTCTAAAACTCTAAACCTGAAAAGAGCTTCAATGTGTAATCTTGTAATAACTCAAGATTAAGTAAGGTTTAAGGCTGGGGCCTTATAAGTTCAAGATTGTGGTGTTCAATAAACTAAAAATCTTGTGTGAATCAATAAATTATGTGTTTATTATTTTTTTGTAAATTATCATATTTTATTATTCACAAAAAATCATGTATTTTTGAAAGATTCCAAAATATCACCATAACCCTTTTTTAGATATGTAGAATTAAATAGTATACCCCATGTTATCAATGTAATTTTATACATATGTCATTTTGTTAAAATAAAATCATTATTTACAAGAAAAATACACATTTTAAATTTAAAATTGATTTTATAACAATTCAAAAAATTAACTAAAGTCACATAAAATTATCCATAAATCATAATAAATAAAAATATAGATTCATGAGTTCATTTTATGAAAATAAATTTTATTTTCAATAATATAATTAATAATATTATTGTAATCAAATATTTATGCCTAAAATACCAAATTTTAAATTTTAAATTTTAAAATTATTTACTTATTTTTTTATTATATAATTGTATTAATATTTTAGTTAGGATATTCATAAATTTTATTTAAAATTTCATTACTGAGTTCAATAATCATAATGATGATTTATTATTCATCGGGTTCATATAAGTATACTTATGGTTATGTTACTCTTTAATTGGTATAGGTTCATTGACATCTATAAATACCTATTATTTTAGTCATTCCTCATTATAATGATTTTTTTTCTATGTGGTTTTATATGATTCAAACTATATAAAATAAAAAATAGAAGGGATATGTCATTGATAGAATTCTAGGTATTTACATTCTTCCCTACTAAAAAAATTTCATCCTTGAAAATTCCAAAATGGCATCTTATAGAAATATTTAGTAGTTATTTTTCATAAGAACCATAGGCTCCCATATAACCTATTTGATTTTCTGATTTTTCCAAATTACCGTTACCAACTGAGCCATATTATTCGACAACAACTATTATTTAGTGTCCAAAATATGGATAGGCTCATCATTGTAATATAAGTCAGGTTCCAATTATTTTCTTCATAAGTGGGGACGTTCATAAGTTATGGGAAGCACATCCTTAATAAATATATTTTTAACACATTTTGAACCATAAACATGCAAGTAAGTATTACCATATGATATTCCACAGCTCTGATTATCTCTATAATTTCATAAGGGCCACTGTACCAGGGAATCAATTTCCATTTCTTCATAAATCATATATTACCCTTTCTTAGAAATACATTTAATAAAACATGATCTCCCACTTAAAATTTTAATTTCTTCTTTATATTATCAAGATAACACATTATCCTTCATTTGAGCTTCTTTAATATCGGTTTGAATATTATTTACCTTCATTTTTGTTTCCACTACAAGCTCTGCACCTACAAGCATCCTTTCACCAACTTCATCCCAATATGTCTTTGTACAAAAACTCTTTCCAACCAATGCATTATATACCTCCATATGATAACTATAATGGAATCTATTATTATAGGATACCCCTATTTAGGAAATATTGATCCCATATACCTTGAAAACCATGTGATGATTATCTCAACATGTCTTCTGAGGTTTGGAGCATCCTTTTGGAATGCATGTCAGTTTTGGGGTTATATGAAGTACTCAAATGATGCCCAATATCCTAGTACATCTAAATATTTATCCCGAATTTTATAGGTAAATTGTGGATCACTATCAGACACTATATAAAGAGGTTCTAAATTAAGTCTTAAAAATTCATTGGTATAGTGTCATGCGAGCTACTCAAGTGAAATATCTTCTGTTATGGCTCGGAAATGTGCTGGTTTTATATGATGATCAATAATTACCTTTATTGGATCATTATATCGTGGAATTTTTGGTAATACAAGGAAAATCCATAGCAATTTCATACCATTTCCATGTATTAATATGAGTAGGTTGGATGAATCCTCTAGAATGTTGTCTTTCAGCCTTCTCGTATTGAGAGACTGAACATTATGATACATAATAATCAATTTCCCACTTTATATTATCTCATCTGAAATGTTCATTCAAATATCTATGTATATTAGTGTTTCCAAGTTGAATATAGAAATTCAAGCTATTGGAATCATCCAATAACTCCATTTTTAGATCAGGGATAGAGGGAACACATATCCACTTCCCATATATCAGAATTCCATCCTCATAAAATAATTATTCCAACTACTCATCATTCAGAGCATTAATTTTATTTTGAAGACTATCAACATCATACTGAGAAACATTAATAATTTATTGTAACTAAGGATTGAAAACTATTTGAAAATGTGGCAATTCATTCCCTCCCTTAGAAATTTTAATATCCAACCTTACTAGATCTATGTAGACATTATCCTTTTCAATTCACATTTTTGTAAAAAACCCCATGTTCCTTCCTTCTCAAAATATCTATTACCTTAGTCTCCATATCTTGAAGGTAATATATTGAAAAATAATAATCCTTTTAGTAGCTTGAGCAAAATCATTTTCCACATGTTTTGTTCTTTCTCAAAGAAGATATAATTCTTGTTATTGTGATCCACATTTATCTCACATCATTCACTGTAATGATTGTGTTTCTATATCTCTATGGAGAATATTATATTTTTATACTCAATACCATGAGATGGATGGTTCCATTAATGATCTTTTAACTTCATTAATTCCTATTCAATATTTGTATCATTTTTCCTAATGAAACATCCAAGTTTGTTCATTGAAGAATATATATAAATAAAAAATCCATTGTTTCATGATGGTAGAGTCAAGATTGGATCATTCAATAACCACTTCTTAAAATATTCAAATCATAACTCACGTTATATGGTCCATAAAATCCTAACACCTTTATGTGTATGCTTGGTTGATCAGTTATCTAGTCTTGTGATGTTATGAAAACAAATGACAATAATAATGTACTAAACCAATGAAACTATGTACCTCTATTATGTTCGTGGGTGTATTCTATTCCTAAATTGTCATTGTATTTCATTGATCAACTATGGTTCCAACCTAAGAGAAAAATGGACAAGAAAAGAAACTATTTGAATCAATAATTCACACTTGCAAAACATATCATAGAATTCCTTTCATCTTAGAGTCATCAGAACAATGCGAATGTGAGTCTAATGACTTCCTATATTTTGGAGTATAACAGTTTATCATCAATAAAAACAACAAAAAACACATCAAAATATTCCTTGAAAACTATATTCATAAGATACATGAAACTTGTGGGTTCACTAGTCAGTCCAAAAAGCATTACTGTACACACTTAATACATTTAACTCGTTCGAAATGTTGTCTTTGGAATATCATACTTCCTCACAAAGAAATTATTATATCCAGATCGAATTTCAATCTTTGAAAAATATTGGGCTCTGTGATGTTGATCAATGGAATCATCAATCCGGGGAAGATGAATTTTTTTTTATCATAATAGAATTGTTCTCCCAAAAGTCAATACACATCCACATATATCCGTCTTTATTTTTAATGAAGATAATAGGTTCTCGACATGGAGAAATACAAAGTAGAATAAAACCATTACTAATAATATCCCATAGTTGTTTTATTAGATCCACTGATTCTAGAATAGTCATTATATAATGAGTCATTGATATAGGACTTTCACCAAGAAGTAAATCAATATAAAACAAAATTTCACCCTTTATAGGATGTCCATGTAAATCCTCTGAAAACACATCATCATAATATTTCCCAATTAAAACATCCCAATTTTTAAGATGTATTTATACACTCATTAACATTGTTTCCTCTCCCCCCCTATGAATTTTATTTAGTAGATATATTGGGGGGTTTATCTAGATATGAATCAAATGATTATTTTTCTACTATAAATTTTTGGGATTCAACATTTGTCTCAAAAAATTGTGACGTCATTCATTTTGTAATAAATATTTGAATCATAATTAGGAACCACTAAAAAATATTATCAAGGTCCATGAAAAAACCATGAATAGAAAAGACATTACCCAAATTGTGAACCACATCAATCCAAAACTCACACCTCGAGAGCCTTCCATTAACGAGGTTCTCTTGAATTAAATCTACAACCATGAACAATTTGTAAGCATGATCCTCATCTGTCGCAGATTATATGAGTATTTATTCAATGAAGACAACCAAATACATGTCCATGTATGACTAGAAAAGAATACTCATCAAATATATAATCAGGGAAGGGGTGTTCATTACACCAAATGTAGTCTCTAGGAACTCATAACGTCTTTTGTAACATCAGAATGCCATATTTGGAATATCAGAATCACAAAACCTGAAATGGTGGTAGTTGGAAAGATCATCAATATTTGGGAACCATGTCATACATCACAACAGAACAATGACGTCATCCATACTCAAAATTCTTTACATTTTCTTTATCGTGGCCTAGTTTAGGTGATAATAATCCATGTAAATCCAGAGGATCTTATTGTACCATTTCATTAACAACAACAATGATACACATGGGGATAACCTGGGCCTGATGAAACCATTCTCCCAAGGGCACTCTATTTACAATTGAAAATCTCTGATATCGGTAGGGCATATATTTTATTCCACAAAATATAACCAAGTTTTCATGAGATGGAATTCAGTACAAAACTCCATTTCAAGCATCATAGGTAGTCTTGAAACGTCCTATGGGGGAATATATCCATAAATTACATAAAACTAAATAAATATATATTTATGAGTATCATTTTTCACTAACTAAAAATAATTTAGAACTAATGGGAGATGGGATTCAACCTCTTACATGCAACCCACTCATCACGCCATGAGATATCTCACACCCATAAAGGTGAATCTCATCCCATTATTGTATAGGAATATGAATCGTTTTTTGTGATAGTCAATCTGAGATCAGACCATAAAAATTCAATCCATAAGCCTGATGAAAACATAAGGTACCATCATGATTAGAATTTTATCACATGATCCACTCTCCACCAAGTGATAACGCACATTAGAAGCTGATAAAATAATCAAAAGAAGTGTTACCTTTAAGAATCTCAAGATGAAGATGTTGGGAAATCTCCATAACTAGGAGTCTTATGTCTCTAATTAGTAATATATAGTTGTTTTAATGACTTTATATTATGTATAATAAAAAATCTTCAATATTATAAAACTCAAATATCACACATGTAATTATCTTGTGCACTTTAGGGTCATAAGCCTGCAAAGTCTATAGCTATCCGCGACCCGGACAACTAGATCCCTAAACCTATCTTGGGCCACCATGATTTTTTGGGGGATGGATAACATAGAATATTCCACCTAATAATGCTTCCAATTCTCAACTATTAGATATTACACCTTTGGGTCCACCCAAAACTCTCATGGGTGACACCTAATTATGGTGTTGTCTCTTCCATGGCATTCTATAAACTACCAGCATGCACTCCTCTCCATTTATGATTGGGATTTCATTTTCCATGTGACCCTTTACATCATAATAATAGAGCTTTTCCTCTCCAGGATACCCTAGTCCACTTTGGCTCCATTGACTATGTTCTTGTGTCTGTTCATGGGGTGGTCTCATGTCCCGATATCCTATCGATAGATGCATGCATGCTACTGTAGGAGAATCATCCCTATGATTCCCAATGACAGATATATCTTCCTAATAAACACCTAAAAGTAATATCTCTATCCATATTTCCCACTATAACTCCCTTGAATCAATGGGAATGAAAATGGGTTTGATGATGACTTGGATCTCTCTACGGATTCCTAATTCAAAATTTCATTCACATAAGTAGCCATCTTAGATCATGTTAAGAGAGTAACATGTAAGGTCTATAAACGTAATTTCATAGTTAGCTAGCATCATACCTCATTGATACAACTCTAGAATCCCCACAATCTAAACCAAGTGTAAGGAGGGGAGAAAACATTACAGAACAACTATATGATATCGGGACATGATAGTGTTTACATATTATACATATGAGTAATAAGAAACCACCACTTCCCAAGTTATATATAGAAAAGGATAGATTCTAGAATAACCACATGATCCAATAGTTTCAGGATGTTTTTGAAGACATGGACCAACAACTTTGTCTAATCCTGGACTGCCTAAAAATCTAGCTCATGGTGTAACCACGGTGGAAACTTGAGATGGAACTCACAGAGTGTGGTAAACCTATGAACATCCATATCCTATATTGGTAGGATAACATTCTCCATGAATGTTGGTGGGAGTTATAAATTTCCACCTAGTGGAAGGATGTCATGAGATGGACCCTAAAATGAGGAAATATCTCTCATCGAATAATCTTTACATTCCAAAACTGGTATTCAAGATGCCTGTCATCGCAAAGGGATCCTGAAGATTTTTATCTTTACCTGCAACGACCATATGGGAATATATTTATAACAATGTGAATATGAATAAATATTTACAATTAATGAATCCTTAATATATGATATAGGAACCATGTATCCCTATAACCAATGTCTCAGTACTCCGTGTCAAAAAAAAGTTAATCAAGGACATGGTGAATGGATATGTTGGCTCCTCATACAATCATTGTATTCTCATCCTGAGGCCAACACATGAACCACTTTGACACTATTACATAATACCAAAAAAATCACATAAAGGGGACACAACATAAATTTTCCCATGAATCGATCCGCCATTTATACCAATTTTTTAAAACCCAACCCTAACCGAGCATGGAGCTGCTAATTCCGAAAGCCTGCATCCATAGCAAAGGGCCAGAGAATAGCACTGAAGCCACAACCAACATATAAAGGAATTAGAATAATGTAATTCTACACACACACACACATATATTACATTCCCAATAAATAAATTCAGAGGATTGAAAATAAAATGGGTTTTAACATAGAACGTAAAGCAAGCATTAAAAATGTTGATGGTGTAAATGAGTAAAATAGTAAAAAGTAAAAAGTAATTGGGAAAATATACACACCTAACAGGAAATTTGTCTCAACCAGGAAAAACTTGAAATTGAACAATTGAGATATCTCATATCCAATTTTCAAAGATATTCCCACCATTAATGGACCATATCACCATGTATCCCTAAGCTCCTATAATGTCATCACTGACCTTGTTATTGTTTCTATAAGACATGACATGTTTGGGAAAATTCCATTCCTGGGTGATTATATAATTACACATTAGGACACCCTAAAAATTTAAAGGGGGAGAATAAAAAGACAAAATAAAAATAAAAATACAACAGAAAGTAAATAGAATGTAGCTCATCCCTGATCAATGGAATTATTAAACTTTTCCTTGATCAAGGGGGTCAACATAGTGTGTAAATGTTATACATGTTTAGACTTTTCCACCCATAGTAGGAGAAGAACCTCAACTGACCATGATATTCTAAACACATAAAAAAAATGGTATACACCACACATCTTCACATCCCATGGTATGCGGGTAAGAAATTTCAAATCTATGGATTTATATATGATCACTAAAATAACCCCACATGAGAGAGAAATTGTATATCCATCTTAGATCATGACCTAGTAAATATGTCACCATGATTTACATGCGTTCTTCAATGATTCTCATCATATCATGTGTCTACCCATAATTACCATTTTGGAGGCTCACACCACCCCACAGTGCCCCACAGTCGGGGGGGGGGGGGGTGTGTGTACAAATTTCCATATTGAAGATTGACACCCTAGTGAATCAGGTTGGTTCATGTTTATAATTATTCAAAGAGGAACTGTTCCATGTCTCTTCAGTGGTTTAAAATCTACTGTGATGCTTTTCAACTCCCAATCTGATAGTGGTCTTCAACTAGGTAGGTAGAGTAACCACACCCAAATTAATAGGGTGTTTAACTCTATAGGTTAATAACCCATGCCTTGGTATAAATGGGGTGGGTCCATTCTAGTAATCAAGGACTTCTACCCTATCTGAGGGGGTGGGGACACAATAGTGACACAAGGACCCAAGACCAATCTTATAAGAGGAATACACTTGGTAGAGAAAGGACCCACACCCATGCTAATGCTGATATTCCACTCTATAAGAAGCCTATAGTGATCCCGTCTGATCGCTTCCATCATTAGAAATTTACTATAAAATATTCATTCTGAGAAAATATTATATAATATCATGATGTCCACCCAGGAGGGACCATCATTTTATATGTAAAAAAACACTCTGGATAGGCTTCTTGCATGCCAAAATATGAGTTCAAATGAAGATGATATGCAAGATGGTAGTTTCCCAAAAAGAAACAAAATGGTATAGTGTGTGAGAGGAAACCCACATGATGTGTGGTCCCACTACACCACATGGTCATCTCCCTAGAGATACATGGCCTACCAATCATGTAGGGATATACTACATATAGGGGATTTACATGGATTTACCAAGTCACTCGGGTTCCCAAACATGTTCTTGGTTGTGTATGTGTATCTATTCCATGTTCGGGTATGTTGGTACTTGAAATTCTCAGTCACGATCATGCTTATGTACTCTTTGAGTGCCCACCGAGTCACTATCAAAATTCCACGTGGCATGTGAGGGTATCACATGGCGTGTGATACTTATAAATCACCAAAACCCTAGCCTTCATAGCCAGGGACTGACACATATTGTGTCTCTCATACTACACGATGTGTATTCAAGTTTTTTTCTATAATCTCATATATACTATCCAAACGATATATTTGATATCTCCACACTCTGATCTATATAATTCCACCGAATAAAATGGTAGATCTAGTCTTCAAACTTCATTTCCAACCATTCAATGGCTAGAAAATTGTACTTTTTACTCTTCAGGGGTACATATCATGTCCCTCACACCTCCATAATTTTCTTATTGGGCTTAGATCTCGATTCTATGAAAGGTAACACCCATTTTATAATAATTCTTCCCTACATCCACCATATATCACGAATTTCTCCATCATCCAAAAAATGTTGTCAATACAGTTGTCTGATTAAGATTGGTGATACCTAAAATAGTCGAATTGAGTCCTCATGGACCAATGATTACTAACCTGAAGCAATTGGGGGATAAAAGAATCGAAACAATTGTCTTTAATTCATTTGAATGAATTAATTGGCCCCGATCATGAATGGGGTATATCGGGTTAGAAATTTTTTTAATAACAAATGAAACTGGTACATATGAGCTTTCCATGCTGAATGAAGAATTTGATTCTTTCACTATGCTTTAATATTCTTCAATATAGATATTTTTAGTCATTGGATGTCGATTCACCAATATAAGGAGATAATGAAGAAGTGTTAGACGGTCTAACGGTTATGAGGATAAATACGAGAAAATTTATATACAAGTATTCATATAAGAATCATATTAAGTTAAATAAATAAATTAAATTAATTAATTAACCAATTGAATGGAAAATTAATGAGAGAGATATCTAAATACCTCACACAAACCCATTTTATGTAACATCCCAAGTAAGTAATGAATAATAGATATTTTTATCTATGTCTATTAATGATTTAGATAGTGTTTTAGAGGCTTAAAATGAAAATAAATCCAATCTTAAGCATGGAAGACACTAATATTTTTAAAAGATTGTTTTATTACCTTTTAATGGAAAACCATTTTTAAATATATATTTTGACAATTTTATAAGCTATATTTGTCAAAATAAACTTATTCTTTATGATTGGGACATCAAAATTTACTTTGTGTGAATTTTTGGTATTTTTCCGAGAACGTTCATTTTTTAATGAATAGTGAAAAATGGTGTATTTTAATTCTAAACCACTTTTTAATCTAATTTATTTATATGATTAGATTATATTTTTAATTGGTTTTAGAGTGAAATTAGAATATTTTTTTACCATTTAATCCAGTGGTGGTCATTGGAATCAATTTCACTTTGAAATTGGACTTAAACTAGTGTCAATCATTTGATACTTATTGTTTCATAAAAACACGCTATTTATCATGAAAACGGGAATTAATTATTAAATTAATTAATGTAACTTATATGATTTGAATTTTTTAAAATAGACATCATTTTTAAATTCAGAATATCAAATATAGCTTAGGATGATGTTTTGGTATTTTTCTGAAAAACTTCAATTTTTGATGAATAGTGAAACCACTAAGTGGTAGTTAAAGAAACTGAATTTTCGTTTAAATGAACTTTTTCCACTTCTGTGATTTGATTTTCAAAAATACAACATACATGGTTTTCATTAATAAGTAAAATGTGGTTCAATGAGATTAAAATAATTTTTTGGTGAATAGTAACTTGTAAGTTCTTAATCGCGATTAGAGTTAAAAAGTGTAGTTTAAGGTGAAAATAATGTTTTAATAATATGAGATGAGCTTGACACATGTCCTACCCTCATTTGATGTGTCATTGCCGACCAAGAAAATCCATGTGTCAACTTGGGGGCCCCATGGAGCCACGTTGGTTGGGAAATGACATAAATAACTTTTTATTTAATGTTAAAGTAAAAATGACACAAGCATGAGACGTTTTACTAAAACAATTTTTACATGGGGTTATACAAGTCAGATTTTTAACTATAAATATTTATTAAAAATATAAAAAGATTTCATACATCATGATATTTTTTTTATAATTTTTAGACTTTAAATAAATTAAATTATTTATGACATCATGATGATGCAGCGATTACCTCATTAATAAAGGATTTAAATAAAATGAAATGATAATGTTAAATCTATGACCTACACATGTCCAAAACATATTGGATGTGTGTATTTCTAACCCTTATCACCTTACCCTAGAATTATATCAATTTGGGACCTTTTTAATCCGAAACTCATTTTAAAATAAAGTAACATTTCTTTACTTTCCAAGAGTGCCCCTCCTCTTCTCGTATAAAAGGCCCCCACCTCTACCTCCTTACCCACACTTCCAAACCCTTTGGCTTGGCAAAAACCTTCCCATTTTGTCTCTCCACTTCCCACTCTTACTCCTTGAAGCCTCACTTTGGGAATATGTCTTCCCAAGGAAGCCTTTGAGATCAAACCAAAGGGAGTTACCCGATTTTAAGGTAATGTCTTCACTTGAGTCCTTTTGTTTTATTTTGCTTCACCAACCCCCTAAACTCTTTTTATTCATTTCTTTTCTAACAACTATAGTATCTTAAATATACTAGGATGCTGTTATAAGAAGTATTCGAGCTACACTTACACACACCTACATCTAATGGTTAAAGAACATATTGTTTCCGTGGATGGCGAATTTCTGTCTCCCGAAACGATGATTGTTCAAAATTATTTTAACACCATCGAAGGTGGCCATTAAGATGAAACTATATTTATATATGATATATAATATGTTTATTTTTTCCTTAAGATTCTGTATTTTTCATTTTGGGCATACCTTTATGGATTCCATTATGGGTAAACGCGATATCTTCATTTAAGGAAGTGCGGACTACCGCCCCCTCAAAGTGATCTGATTTGTTAATACCATATGTGGGACGTATAAAGTATGGAGTTATGATATTATATATGATATTAAACTGGAATTATAATATACCTTTATATAATTATTATTCCATTCTATAAAATACGAAATAGAAATGAAAGTAGCGTTCATTCGTACGAACGGCTTACCATCTCCATGAACGGTGCATTTAATTTAATACCTCTAAATGATTATTTAATATTATAAATGCATGAATTTACTGGATATATATGACATATATGATATCTACATCATGAATACCATTCTGGATATAATGGATACATGAACAACTTGTAATTATAATGGGTTTATTTTTGACTCAAGTACCAATGATCGTTAAAACGACCGTTATTAACTTAAATAATTACATAGTGTTCATGACATGGAAATAAGTGATATAAAAGGAATAATGAACTTGAAAAAGGTTCTTGAACAAGTAGAAATTAACTCAAGTTTATTATTCAAGAGATTAAAGAATGACCGAGTCATGTCGGACCCGAGGTATGGGACTTCGTCTCAATATCCTTTCATTGAGGCATATTTTGTTTTATAAACAACATTCTTTTATACGGTGTATAAACCCCTTTGACTTTTACGTTTATTCAAAAGTAATATTTTTTATACGAAGCATTTACTAAACGAAAAAAGGGAATGTTTTTGTTGTACGTATGCGGCGACAACGACTTCTCCGCCGCCGTGACCATTATTTGAGTTTCGGCTTCCTCTGCAAGCCATACCTTTTTTTAAAAGAAAAATAAATACCATGTTTTACTTTTCATTTATTTTGGTATTGAAAATGGTTTTCATAATGTTTTTATTATATCAATGTGTTTTATTGATATCTTTTGATTGAAATGTGGAAATGTTATGTTTCCTTTATGCATTTTTATGTGATACGATTATGTTACGGTTCTTGGGAATTATTATGAAGACGGGTGGTTCCGTGATAAAATAAGGGAGGGTGAGCCCGATATAGCTCTCCAATGCATTGGGTAATGCGACGAAGTGAAATTTTAAGGTTTCTCCGAAGCGATTTAGGGAATATAGTATGATGGGTATTCCAAACATAACCAAGAGGGTTACTCCCTATGTAAGAATGTTATGAATGCCTCAAGTTACCTTTATGTCTTATGATTTCTATGATTTATTCATGATTTGATGAGGTATGTTAAAGTTCTTATGTTTTATGGGTAAAGTATGATTTCATTCTTATATATATATGAACTTATGTTTCCTTTCCATATTTTTATAACCCATATTAAGCTTTTTATGCTCATCCGAAGTTTTTTTGAAATGTTTTTCACAGGTCAAGGGAAAGGTACATGATATGATGATTGTGTCAAGAAGTGTCAAGAATGAATCCATGTTTTATTTTAAATATGTTTCCATTGATGGGAAAAAAGAATACTATGTTTATTAAACCACTTTGTTTATTTGTGGAATGTAATGTAAGTTTTATGATCTAATTCTCTAAAACTCTAAACCCGAAAAGATCCTCAATGTGTAATCTTGTAATAACTCAAGATTTAGTAAAGTCTAAGGCTGGGGCCTTATAGTTGGTATCAGAGGTCGGTTTAGATAACTTTAGGAGTTATAATTCTATTAAATGATTACCCAAAAATATTTTTTTTTGAAATAATATATCATTTGAAGATTACCATGTTTCTTCATCTAAGATATGTTTGTTCAGAATGGTTTTCCATAGAGGAAACGGGGAAGCAGTGCTAGGAAGGAATACAGAAGGAAATAACCTTCCGAATCAGCATCCTGAGATGGTCGGAATTTGAACTGAACAGTTTGATGCAGTAAAGGCACAGTTGACTCAAGTGATAAATGGAGGTGGTATCCATGCACGAGATCATCCAGATCAACCGCAGAGGAACAAGTCAGTGGTGGAACATTTCATGAGGCAACATCTCCCATCATTCAGAGGATCATCTGACCCTGTGTTAGCTGAAGGGTGGATTAAAGCACTGGAGTAGATTTTCTTTGTCATGGGGTGTTCAGACAATCAAAATGTTAGTCTTGCTATTTAATGTTTGGAGGGTGAAGCAGATTAGTGGTGGTCGATGGTTAAAAATATCAGGGACGCTAATGATATTGATGATCTCGACTGGGATGAATTCAAAGGTATGTTTCTTGAAAAGTATTTCCTAAGGTTGTTCGACTTAGGATGGAAAAAAAATTCTTGGAATTGAGGAAAGAGGAAGACTCAGTGGCTACCTATGAAGAAAGGTTTACTCGATTGGCAGGGTATGCTCCAAATTTTATCCGAGACCTTGATAGTAAAATCAATCGTTTTTACTTAGGATTAAAGCCAAAATATCGAAGGGCATTATCTTCTTGTGATTTTAAAAGTTATGAAAAGCTTGTTCAATGTGCTGAGAAGGTGGAAATGGAGTTTTCTGATGACCAAGTGTTCTATAAAAACCAACAGATGAAGAGACCGAGGTGGCATGAGAAAGGGAAGAATTCTTCAAAAAAGTCTGATGGTAAGAAATCTAAGTTTCCAGTTTGTGATAAATGTGGCAAAAGGCATGCTGGGGAATGTCTTCTGAATTATGGAAAGTGCTACCGATGTGGTAAGATGGGACATAAGGCTCGTTATTGCACTGAAAAAGATCAAGGTGATGTTAAGTTCAAATTTTATTTACAGTTAGTGAAATGTTTTAAGTGCAATGAGATGGGTCAATATGAAAACGAGTGCTTGAAAAAGAGCTTGAGTGAGGGGAAGCAGTTAGACTACAAGAAGAAAGGGGTGGTGAAATCCTTTGCAACTACTTCAACAGATGTCAGGCCATCAAATGAAGTTGTATCAGGTACTTTTTTTGTATTTTCAGATTATTCCAGTGTGTTGTTTGATTCGGGGTCTACACATTCTTTCATCTCTGAAAAATTTTCTATTAAAATGAGAATACAATCTCAAGAAATGACTCCTGAACTTTTGGTAAAAACACCTCGGGGAAATGATGGGGAAAAAAGAATTTATAAGAATCTTCATATCCTTATCTGTGGAAAGAACCTACTTGGAAAACTTATTGTTCTACCTCTAGTAGAGTTTGATGTTATACTGGGTATGGATTGGCTCTCTATTTACCATGCTAAGATTGACTGTAGAGCTAAAGAAGTTTCTTTTCAGAAAGGCTTTCAGTTTGTGTACAAGAATGAACCCTTACTGTTGATAACATATCAAGAGGCCGAGAAACTTGTAAAAGTTGGAAATGAATGTTATCTTTCACACATCATTGAAAACAAAGGAACTGTTCAGACTAATGATGTGCCAGTGCTAAATGAGTATCCTGATGTTTTTCTTGATGAGTTGCCTAGAATAATACCAGATCTGGAAGTTGAGTTTACTGTTGACTTAGTTCCTGATGCTAAGCCAATTTCAAAACCCCCTTATCGAATGGCTCAAATTGAACTTTTAGAGTTGAAGGAGTAATGGAAAGATTTATTAGAGAAAGGTTTCATTCGACCTAGCACGTCACCATGGGTGCTCCCGTTTTATTTGTTAAAAAGAAAGATGGTTCTATGAGACGTTCCATTGATTATAGAGCCCTGAATAAGATCACTGTTAAGAAAAAATATCCTTTGCCTCATATCGATGATTTGTTTGATCAGCTTCAGGGAGCTCAGTTTTTTTTCAAAGATTGACCAGATATCGGGGTACCATCAGCTGAAGGTAAAGGAAGCAGATGTTCCGAAGACTACATTTTATACAAGATATGGCCACTATGAATTTGTAGTAATGCCTTTTGGGCTAACCAATGCACCTTCTGTATTCAAGGACATAATGAATAGAAATTTCCATGAGTTCTTGGATAAGTTTGTGGTGGATTTCATTGATGATATTTTGGTGTTTTGGAAAATTAAAGAGGAGCATGAAAGACATTTAAGGGTTATTTTGCAAACCTTAAATGAAAAGAAATTGTATGGGAAATTCAGCAAGTGTGAGTTTTGGTTGCAACAAATTTCTTTCTTTGATCACATTGTTTCATAAGATGGGATAACTATTGATCCTGTAAAAACAAAAGTTGTGGAAGACTGGCCAAGACCCAAAAATGTAACCGAGATCCATAGTATTCTTGGATTGGTAGGTTACTACTGAAGGTTTGTTGAAAATTTTTCACGGTTATCTAGTCCAATGACTAAGATAACTCGGAAGGATGTTAAGTTTATATGGACATAAGAATGTGATGATTTTTTTCAGGAGTTGAAAAGAAAATTGGTGAATGCTCCAGTTTTGCCACTTCCTTCCAGGAATGGTAAGTTTGTTATCTACAGTGATGCTTCATTGAAAGGACATGGTTATGTCCTAATGCAGAATGATCAGGTAATTTCTTATGCTTCACGTTAGTTGAAAACTCATGAGGTAAATTACCCTACACATGATTTGGAATTAGCTGCTGTTGTTTTTGCTTTAAAAATTTGGGGGAATCATTTGTATGGAGTAAAGTGTGAAATATATACCGATCACAAATGTTTAATGTATATATTCACTCAGTAATAATTGAACATGAGACAGAGGAGATGGCTATAATTAATCAAGGATTATGATTGTACAATTCATTACCATCCGGGAAAAGCAAATAAAGTGGCTGATGATTTGAGTTGAAAACGTAATGCTTCATTAGCAATGTTGTGGTTGGAACATGATCCTTTGGTTAAAGATTTGATGAAATTTGGCATAGAATTTGTTAGTGTAGGATGTTCTTCTGTTTTGTTTAAGTTATCAGTGAAATCTTCTCTATCAGACAGAATCAAGCAAGCATAGAAGCAAGACAGTGAGTTGCAGAAAAAGGTAGAGCTGGTTCAGAAGGGTAAGTTGCCTGAATTCAACACTGATAATGATTGTGTTTTGAGATTTGGGAAGAGATTTTGTGTGCCTTGTGATTCACAGTTGAAGAGAGAGATGTTATGTGAAGCTCATAGTTCTCCATTTTCAGTTCATCCTGGTAGTACTAAGATGTACAGAGATCTGTGGGAGTATTACTGGTGGGATGGAATGAAAAGAGATATTGCTGATTTTACTGTGAAGTGTTTGACTTGTCAACAGGTTAAAGCAGAGTGGTAGTTACCGAAAGGGATGCTTCAGCCTTTACCAGTGCCATAGTGGAAATGGGAGAATATATCCATGGACTTTCTTGTGGGATTACCGAAGACATCTCGAGGTAATAATGCAATCTGGGTTATTATTGATCGCTTGACTAAATCTTCTCATTTCCTTGCTATACGAGATAATTTCTCCCTAGATCAACTTTCCCATTTGTATCTTAAAGAGATAGTCAGGTTACATGGAGTTCCCCTCTCCATTGTATCCAACCGTGATCCCAGGTTTACTTCTAACTTTTGGAAAGGCCTTCAGAAGTCGTTGGGTACTGAATTACATTTTAGTACAGCTTTTCATCCTCAATCAGATGGGCAGTCAGAAAGAACAATTCAGACATTGGAGGATATGTTACGTTATTGGTCTATGGATTATCAGGGAAGTTGGGACCAACATCTTTCTTTGGTTGAATTTTCATATAATAACAGTCTTCATTCTAGTATACAGATGGCACTATCTCAGGCATTATATGGGAAGCGGTGTCGAACACCAGCTTTCTGGGATGAAGTGGGTGAAAGGAAGTTGATGGGACCAGAATTGGTAGAAGAGTTGGCAGAAAAAGTTCAGCTGATATAGAAACACATGAGAACATCTTAGAGCTGGCAGAAGAGTTATGCAGATAATCGGAGGAAGGATCTAACTTTAGAGGAAGGTGATCATGTTTTTCTCAAAGTCTCACCATGGAAAAGTGTGATGCAATTTGGTAAGAAAGGAAAGCTGAGTCCCAGGTTCATTGGACCATATGAAATTCTAGAGAGAGTTGGATCAGTTGCATACCGGGTGGCTTTACCTCCGAGTTTATCTCAGGTACACAATGTTTTTCATGTTTTGATGATGTGAAAGTACATGCCAAATCCATCTCATGTTTTGAGTCCAGAGGTAGTTCAGCTGGAAGAGAACATATCTTATGAGGAACAACTGGTCCAGATTCTTGACCACAGGGAGAAAGTGTTACGGAATAAGGTGATTAATCAGGTTAATGTTTTGTGGAAAAACCACATGATTGAAGAGGCAACATGGGAATCTGAAAATGCAATGAGGGATAAGTACCCCCATCTATTCGATAAGTAAATAAATTGCGGGGACACCATTTTCTAAAGGGGGGAAGGATGTAACATCCCACGTAAGTAATGAATAATAGATATTTTTATCTATGTCTATTAATGAATTAGATAGTGTTTTAGAGGCTTAAAATGAAAATAAATCCAATCTTAAGCATGGAATACACTAATATTTTTAAAAGATTGTTTTACTTCCTTTTAATGGAAACCCATTTTTAAATCTATATTTTGAAAATTTTATAATCTATGTTTGTCAAAATAAACATATTCTTTATGATTGGGACATCAAAATTTACTTTGTGTGAGTTTTTGGTATATTTCCGATAAAGTTCATTTTTTAATGAAAAGTAAAAAATGTTGTATTTTAATTCTAAACCTCATTTTAATCTAATTTATTTATATAATTATATTATCTTTTGAATTGTTTTTAGAGTTAAATTAGAATAAATTTTTACCATTTAATCAAATGTTTTTCATTGGAATCAATTTCACTTTGAAATTGGACTTAAACTAGTGTCAATCTTTTGATACTTATTGTTTCATAAAAACACGCTATTTGTCATGACAACGGAAATTAATTATTAAATTAATTAATGTAACTTATATGATTTGAATTTTTTAAAATAGACATAATTTTTGAATTCAGAATTTCAAATATAGCTTAGGGTGAAGTTTTGGTATTTTTCTGAAAAACATCAATTTTTGATGAATAGTGAAACCACTAAGTGGTAGTTAACGAAACTGATTTTTCGTTTAAAGGAAATTTTTCCACTTATGTGATTTGATTTTAAAAAATCAAACAAACATGGTTGTCATTAAGAAGTAAAATGTGGTTCACTGTGATTAAAATAATTTTTTGGTGAATAGTAACTTTTAAGTTCTTAATCGCGATTAGAGGTAATTAGTGTAGTTTAAGGTAAAAATAATGTTTTAATAATATGAGATGTGCTTGAAACATGTCCTACACTCGTTGGATGTGTCATGGCCGACCAATACAATCCATGGGTCAACTTGGGGACCCCATGGAGCCACTTTGGTTGGGAAATGACATAAATAACTTTTTATTTAATGTTAATGTAAAAATGACACAAGCATGAGATGTTTTACTAAAACAATTTTTACATGGGGTTATACAAGTCAGATTTTTTACTATAAATATATATTAGAAAGATAAAATGATTTCCTACATCATGATATTATTTTTTATAATTTTTAGACTTTAAATAAATTAAATTATTTATGACATCATGATGATGCAGCGATTACCTCATTAATAAAGGATTTAAATAAAATGAAATTATAATGTTAAATCTATTACCTACACATGTAAGAAACCTATTGTATGGGTGGATTTATAACCCTTATCACCTTACACTCTAATTATATCAATGTGGGACCTTTTTAATCCGAAACTCATTTTAAAATAAAGTTACATTTCTTTACTTTCCAAGAGTGCCCCTCCTCTCCTCTTATAAAAGGCCCCCACCTCTACCTCCATACCCACACTTACAAAGCCTTTGGATCGGCCAAAACCTGCCCATTTTGTCTCTCCACTTCCCTATCTTACTCCTTGAAGCCTCACTTTGGGCAGAAGTCTTCCCAAGGAAGCCTTTGAGCTCAAACCAAAGGGAGTTACCCGATTTTAAGGTAATGTCTTCACTTGAGTCCTTTTGTTTTATTTTTTTCACCAACCCCCTAAACTCTTTTTATTCATTTATTTTGTAACAACTCCAGTATATTCAATATACTAGGATGTTGTTATAAGAATTATTATAGCTACACTTACACACACCTACATCTAATGGTTAAAGAACATACTGTTTCTGTGGATGGCGAATTTTTGCCTCCCGAAACGATGATTGTTCAACATTTTTTTAACACCTTTAAAGGTGACCATTAAGATGACACTATTTATATATGATATATAATATGTTTATTTTTTCCTTATGTTTCTGTATTTTTTATTTTGGGCATACCTTTATGGATTCATTATGGGTAAACGCGATATCTTCATTTAAGGAAGTGCGGACTACCGCCCCATCAAAGTGATTTGATTGGTTAATAACATATGTGGGACGTATAAAGGATGGAGTTATGATATTATATATGATATTAAACTGGAATTATAATATACCTTTATATCATTATGATTCCATTCTATAAAATATGAAATATAAATGAAAGTAGTGTTCATGCGTACGTACGGCTTACCGTCTCCATGAACGGTGCATTTCATTTATTACCTCTAAATGATTATGTAATATTATAAATTCATGCATGTACTGGATATATACGACATATATAATATCTACATCATAAATACCATTCTGGATATTATGGATACATGAGAAACTTGTAATTATAAAGGGTTTATTTTTGACTCAAGTACCAATTATCGTTAAAACGACCGTTATTAACTTAAATAATTACATAGTGTTCCTGCCATGGAAATAAGTGATATAAAAGGAATAATGAACATGAAAAAGGTTCTTAAACAAGTAGAAATTAACTCAAGTTTATTATTCAGGAGATTAAAGAATGACCGAGTCAAGTCGGACCCGAGGTATGGGACTTCGTCTCAATATGCTTTCATTGAGGCATATTTTGTTTTATACACAACCTTCTTTTATACGGTGTATAAACCCCTTTGACTTTTACGTTTATTAAATAGGAATATTTTTTATACGAAGCATTTACTAAATGAAAAAAGGGAATGTTTTTGTCGTACATATGCGGCGACAACGACTTCTCTGCCGCCGTGACCATTATTTGAGTTTCGGCTTCCTCTACAAGCCATACCTTTTTTTTAAAGAAAAATAAATACCATGTTTTACTTTTCTTTTATATTGGTATTGAAAATTGTTTTCATTATGTTTTTATTATATAAATGTGTTGTATTGATATGTTGTGATTGAAATGTGGAAATGTTATGTTTCCTTTATGCATGTTTTATGTGATACGATTATGTTATGGTTCTTGGGGATTATTATGAAGACGGGTGGTTCCATGATAAACTATGGGCGGGTGAGCCCGATATAGCTCTCCAATGCATTGGGTAATGCGAAGGTGTGAAACGTTAGGGTTTCTCCTAAGAGATTTAGGGAATATACTATGATGGGTATTCCAAACGTAACCAAGAGGGTTACTCCCTACGTAAGAATGTTATGAATGCCTCAAATAACATTTATGTCTTATGATTTCTATGATTTATTCATGATTTTATGAGGTATGTTAAAGTGCTTATGTTTTATGGGTAATGTATGATTTCATTCTTATGTATATATGAACTTATGTTTCCTTTCCATATTTTTATAACCCATACTGAGCTTTTTATGCTCATCCCATGTTTTTTTGAAATGTTTTTCACAGGTCAAGGGAAAGGTAAATGATATGATGATTGTGTCAGGAAGTGTCAATAATGAATCCATGTTTTATTTTAAATATGTTTCCATTGATGGGAAAAAATAATACTATGTTTATGTAACCACTTTGTTTTTATGTGGAATGTAATGCAAGTTTTATGATCTAATTCTCTAAAACTCTAAACCCGAAAAGATCCTCAATGTGTAATCTTGTAATAACTCAATATTAAGTAAGGTTTAAGGCTAGAGCCTTATATTTTAGGTCACAATTATGGTTAACAATTCATTATGGACTCAACCGAGGTCACAAATTTTATATCAAATCTTCCTTTTAAGTGTTATACTTTATTCATTAGGAAAATAATTTCATATAATATAAACGTAATATAATATATTTATAAAATTAATTTTCTGGACAACATTCAATAGAATCGTACACCCTCTCTATTCGTATCACTAGAAATATATATAGAAATATTTTGATGTCTAAAAAATTGGGTCTCTACAAATTATTCACTCCCCGATAATCATTATGAAACAACATCGTTCTATTATTAGGTGTGTAATGAAACTCACCTATAATGATATTTTAAATCCGATAATGATATAGTTATTTAAGAATAATCCCAAAATTTTATTTTCCATCTCTTATATCTATTGGGTATTCCTAAGGACATTCATTACACAGACCTAACATTTATCATTAATAAGATTCCTTCAGGTTCCAACCATACACAAAAAAAAGAACAGTGTGAATAAAAATAATAATATTGGGAAAATACATCACCAAGAAAAATAATTTAAAGGGTATAAAAATGATGAAATATTATTTTATGACACCTTAGTTGAAACCTTGGCCATTCATGATCAGTACTGAAATAGGAGTTTTTTATCATATACATATACATATCCCAAGGGTTCGCACAAAAATTTTTCCATGGTTTATAATGGTTAACAAAACATTTATATGATACCAAATATAATGGACATGAAGTTTCATATATTGATATTATATTTTAAAAATTTAGTATTAATTACATAACATTTTTTTTGATGACAGAATCATTGAGGTCTAGTATATTTAGAAAAATGTAATCCAAAACAACTAGTTCATAAAATGTGTACATAATATCCAACAAAATTATTCAAAATTTGTTCCCTTATTAGAAATATAAAACATAATACATTTATTCATATATTTTTTAAAGTAATCATAAGAAAAGTGAGAGCTCTGACATTTAGTATGTGTAAATAAGGGTTATATCCTTGATCACATTAGAATAAAGAGATTATAACGGTAAAAACACATTATTTTAACATTTGAAAACCATTCCCTACATATAAAAGATCATATTATTAAGTCATGGAATAAATATAGTAGTTTATATGACATTAATAATAAAAATATAAAATAATATGAACCTATAAATATTAAAATATGAAAAATTCATTAATTTTTGGAATACAAGTAAGCATAGAAATTCATTTAACTACTAGACAATGCTCATTGAAATGGAAATTATATTAGAATTGGTTCACTAGAAAATATATATTAGTATACAATGTTCTGTCCCAAGACAATCATAGTGGAAATAGTCTCTTACTGTACTGGTTACCCTTCCCATTCTAGTCATATTTACTTAATGAGATATTAACCATTACCCAATTCATTGGTGGGAAATATTGTTTCTAAACATTAAATAAATAAAACCAGATATATATATACCAAAAGTTCATAATGAATTAATTATATCATAACCCATGAAATAAAATGGGATTAATTTAAATTTTATGATAGAATTCCGAAGTGAAATGAAATAGGATTCATAAACATTTCATTATAACACAACCTGTGGAAAATTAACTACTTTCATTAACATTTTATCGACATATTAATAAACCATCCAAAGAGAGAATAAGGATGGTATCCTTAAATAAAATCAATATTAAATCCAATGTGAAATAATGGTTTGTTTCCTTCGATGAATATAAATATGATTAAAAGATCCTTAAAATTCTATGAGTGAAATAAACATTCCATTTCAAACTCTATTATTAAAAAATTGGTCAAATATAAAGTAAAAAAATATTCATTAAAATTATGAATTGATACATGTAAATGTATCATCAATGAAAACACTATTCGGTAAAGGGGTACAATCTAATTATGCTTTATAAGATAAAAATACTTTTTTCCATACTTTTGTTGGAAAAGTCACAAAGTACCTCATTCGGAAAATGATAAAAAGATTCCATTAATATAATTTTATAAAAAATAAAACTTCTGTTTAATTGAAATTAAAAAAAATAATATAAAATTAAAAACCAACATTAAATCTTATTTATAAAACATGGATATAGATGAAAATTGTTTTTGACAGAAGTGAGAGATGATGTTTATTTTCATTAAATGAATAATATTTATCTATTAGGAACATAATATAAGATAAAAAAATAAAAAAATGTATTTTAAAAAGAATAACCATACAAGAATACACATAAGTTTGTTTACATGTATATAATAATATTTTATCAATAAAAAATATTTATAAATAACTGATATAAAATGATATTGTAACATAAAACCCATTACATCTTTGGAAACATTTGAATTATAAATCCTATGAGATATATTACTATAGAAAAATATATATATCACATTATTTACATGATAATAAAAATAAATTACATTAATGAGCAATATATTCACTACTTAAAAGAACCATATTCTGAATTTGGAAGGTCTCAAATAGAATAATATTGATATGATAATACCATACCTTGACATTTAGTAGATTCAAAAGAGCATTAAAATCTTGTATAAAAAATTAAGCTTTTTATTTTTATAGACCAATGTAATTATTATACTTATAAAGTCATATAGAATCACCTTATAAAATTAAAATATATCTCTTTATCAAAACATACCTACTAAAATATTAATTATCACGTCTTATGTAACAACATAGAATTATATCAATGATATTTCCCTTCCTTTATTAATTTTACACTGTATGAATCACATTAAACCACATATAATACACAATAAAATCTTTATAAAGGATGAATTAATGAAATAAGAGTCATTTCTATATGTTAAGGGACATATAATAATGAAATAATTACTTACCCTTTTGATTAGTAGAATAACCCTTATGAATAGTGAATAAACATAAATAATAGTTTCCTATACAATGAAAGTAAAAATTAAATTTATCCATCTCAAAAGTTGAAATATGATATAATTATATCATAATAAAATTAAGAGAATGGTTTAATAATTAATATTTAAGTGTTGGTTTTTTTATAAGTCATAAATATTTAAATAAGATTTTATAATTAATAAAAATGTTTAAATTAAAATTAATTTTCATATAATGGAATCATAAATATAGATTTTTTAGTGTTTTAGGATTATTTTATGAGAACGTACTTATTTTTAGAATGTGTTATAAAATCAGTTTTAAATTTAAATTAGGTATTTTTCAAGTAAGTGAATATTTTATTTATAAAATAATTTTCAATAATTTTGATTTTAAATTTGATAAAATGGATTCTATTTTTGAATTCTAATCATCAAAAAATGGGGATGGTGAATATTTCTCCTTTTTCTAAAATAGATGAATTTTTATCGAATAGTAAAATATAATAATTTTTAGTAAATGCTAAATACAAGACTTTTTGAGTCATAGATGACGCATGTCTTTTTTAAGATCAAAATATATCACTATCCTTAATTATTTTAATATATTTCATGATAATTCTAAAACAATTTATAGTCTTGAGCCAAAATAATAAACTAATTATTAAAATATTCAATAACTACCTCTCTCCTCGATCATAAAACCCACACCTCACCCCCACTTCTCCTCACTCTTATAAGCCCTGAAGCTAGTAAATTTCTTCCCAAATACCCTTCCCTAGTTTCTCCCCACATCCAGAAGATCATTGTATTACAAAATGACCAAAACCCATTTCTCGATGGAGGTCTCAAGGAGGTTAATTCAAGAGGTAAACCATCTACATTTTCCTTTAAATTTAATTTTCAATTTACTTATTGTTATTATATTATCCTAACCTCATATATATAACTTATAATGATAAAGATAGTATCATATATACAATGTAATGATATCATATTAATGGAATTTATTTCTGAAAAAACTATATCTCTATCTCTTTTTTAAAATTAAATCATCATTTGGGAGTTGTCGATTTACAACCATTGTGGATGAAAAAGCATCATCCTTCAATTTTTCATTAAATGATTGTCATGAAACTATATTTATGGTTGGAAAATTTCCAAAATATTTATTATTTCTCATTTAATGTTTCTTAAGTAGTATATATACATAATAATAAATTATACAATAATAATTGTTCGTGCGGATCAAAATATAGTTGTAATAATATAAACGATTATCATAAATGATTATTCTAATAAATCAACCTCATACAATATAAAAAAATGATTTATATAACCACTTAATCTTATAAATTTTCATTAGTAACATATAACTTCTGTTCTAGATAATTATATCATTTCCATATGGTCTTCCATACTCATATAAAAGTATAATGATTATGAAAACAAAGAAAACTAATGCTCCATAGCGATATATTTGAATATTATAACTAATCCAAAAAACCATAAATGAAAATAATAAAATTACAATAAATCAAATAAATATATAAATGGTAACTAATTATTTAATTAATGGATTTAATTTTATCAACCATTTCTTTAAGTTTTATTGATGAATATATTAAGACATATGCTATGTGTTTTCTACCGGAACCTCCATTTTCATCCAGGTTACTATTTTTCTCTCATTACAACATGGAAAATTTTTATTATTATTATGTCATATATTTAAATTATATTTAAATTATCTATATAAAATTTCCAATATTAATTCTTTTTTATTTTTTGAGGAATTACATGTTTTAAAAATGATATTTCTTAATTTATTCTTGATAAACAAGCCCGATTAAAGGGAACATCTCAAATTATTAACAATTTTTAAGGGAAATATATAATGTATTTCAAGAATCAATTATTTTTATAAAATAACTCATTTTGTTATGAAAAACTTATTTTTTCACATCTAATTTTATATAATGATTTTCAAATAGTACATTTCTTTTTAATGTAAATTGGTATTTCTATAGAGAATCACACAAGAATTTTATAAAAGTAATTTTTTTGATTTCAACAATATTTTTTATTATTATGTTAAATTGGGATTAATATTTTATTATAACATATAACATATTTTATTGAATGTTTTAGGATTTTTTTGACTATGGATTTTCTATCCTTATACCATTCCCCATATTGCGTCGAATGGTTAGTATTTATGTTCACTGATGTGGGAGTTTTATTTACATTTCAAATGATAGTTTCAATGTTAATGTATATATTGATTAAGTTTCCCCCATTTAATTTTAATAATTCATTTTCCATATTACATGTTGTTTGGTTCACATTATAGTCCCTCGGGGAATCCATAGGTCTCATGAGACAAACTAGTTATAGTTTTTACCTATTTCTATATGGTCTTGGAATAAGGCCTTGATAGTATGGTTACAATGTCCCTGATTATTCATTCCCTCATCATAAAACTAGTAATTAATAGTCCATGTGATTATTATACTAGAATAATATACATGGTTATGTATTACAATGTAATTATTTAATCACATTTTATTCTTCCATATTATTGTCATCATTATTTTTAATACCATGCATACTTGTAGTTATTCACCATGCATTAATATTTATGATTCAAAAATATAGTTTACCCTTATTGAGAATATGAGATAACCCCTTTTTATGTTTTATTTTTCTCCCGGATGTGAAGAATTATATTATGAATGACTTTTAGGGATAATCTTGGAGTTATGGATTAATCCAATGGAATTTCTATATTGTATTTCTTTTCAAGTTGTAACGTTGATCTTGTGTATATATATTATTTTCCCATGGATCTAAACTCTTTGTTTCATCTGTATGAATCATCCTTATTTATATTCTTTTTTATAGAATAAGACACCTCCTATGGGAATGGGTCATGGGAACTTTATATTTGTTATAAGAGGATGTTTAATATTATCATATGGGTCTAGATTGAGAAAATTTAGATTAGTGATAAAAAATATATGATAGACTTGGAGGACTGGCATAGAAGAACATGATGTAATTTAAAAATGGTATATATTATTTGGATCATCCAAACAAATACATCCCTCTATTGATACAACAAGTGGGAGTAGTTAAAGTAAAGATGTACCGAGGAGTAAAAACACCCAAAAGATGTTTTAGGCCATAATCGGTGTAAATTGTAAATGAAAATGGTCCTTACTAAAAACCATTTTCAATTCTCCCAGGGTATATGCATAGGATAATTAAAATTTTAATTAAAAGCCACTATGAAATATTTAATTGTAAATATTTCCCCAAATAAACCGTTATTACTATTGTGAAATTATACTTGTATAAAATTTAAATTTACATTAATTATTTTTCTAGTTTGAAATTATACATTATGATTCACAAACTAATTTAGTGTATTCTATTATTTTGAAATTGTGCCTAGGGGAAGGAATATAAACCACATGAACACATGTATCCCATGAAGGGAATTCCCTCCTATGAAAGATAATGATTTTGGTTCTAGAGCTGCGACTGGTGCTGAGAAAATTATAACTATTTTGGGAATGAATAATTAGGTTATGAATGATAACCACACCCATATAAGGAATATTTATCTACAATGTGGAGAAGAAATTATAGACTACTTTATTTAACAATGACCTCTACCATTTAATGGGACTATGAACCCAATTGTAGAGGAGTGGATACGTTATTTAGAGAAGATATTTCCCAATTTTGAATGTAATGATAGGGATAATGCTTCCATTAAATTGTATCATCTATCGAGAGATTTTGGTCAATGGCAGTTTTTTTGATTCAGAACACTATGAAGAAGGAAGATATATAAATAATGGAACATAGAGATTTTAAAGAAATCGTAGAAAAAATATCTTCCTCAGGAACAAAGATATGATATAGAGAAGAAAGTATTGATTCTATGATAGAAACCGGATTAATGTGTAGAGATGTATGAAACCAACATTACTAGGTTAGAATGGAATGTTGCATACTACATACATAACCGAGGGCATAAATGTGGTTGATCATTTAATTGTTTAAAACCATTCCTCCAATGGGAACATGTTTTTTAATGTTTCTCATTTTTTGAAGATGTAATGTCATGTGTTATCAAGAAATAAAAGTAATTACCTAAGTCATACGATTTTAAAGGAATGAAATCGGTGAATCGGGATTTTGAAAAATCTGGAAAAAGAAAGAATGAAATGGGGATTAAGGGAAGGGTTGAGTTCCCACTGTGTAGTAATTGTGTGACGAAACACCCTGGTACATACCTAAATGGAATGTGAGTATGTTATAAGTGTGGAAAAAAAGGTCACAAATCCCATGACTGAAAGAGAATGAAATAATCATCCAACGTTCAATGATATAATTGTAAATATATGAGACATTACACAAATTAATCTACTAGATGTCAAAGAAAATATCCCCATAGAATTATAAGGGAGCAAAGCCAAGATTATGAAATAAAAACTATTGGTGTTAAAGTTATTGATGGTGTATATAATGGTCCATTAATAATTTCCTCAATCATGAAAAATGATTTATTTTTTTGGATCATTGCATTCTTTTATATCTTTCCAATTTTCTATGAAAATTAGGCATTTCCAATTTGATTTATTTAAATAATTTTTAATTAAAAATTCCTTTGGGGATAATCATTACGTCAAAGATGAGTATATCTGTCCCCCTTTTATGACATAAACATAAATTAGTTATTGAACTTATCATCATACACATGATTAACATTGATATAATTTTTATTATGAACTGGATTAAAAATTATGATGCAATGATCTCTTTCTAAAATGAAGAACAAACAATTTTTTAGAAAAATATAGAATCTCATATATTTATATCAGAAACCTCATAATTTGATTTTTTTCTATATCCACCCCCAATATCTCTACTAAATGAAATTTTTATGGGGAATAAGAAGCAATATCTATTAGTGATTAAATAAATCCTCAAAATGAGGATGTACCAATTGTGAAAAAATACATTGTTGTGTTTCCAGAGGATTTACCTACACATACTCCGAAGTTTGAAATTGAGTATTATATGTATTTAATTATTGGTGAAAGTCCTATATCAATGACTTATTTTAAAATGTTGATTGTGGAATTAGTGTATCTAAAGAGACAACTAGAGGATTTGAGTAGTAAGGGTTTTATTATCCCTAGTATTTCTCCATGGAGAGAAGCTATTATTTTTGTTAAAATGAAAGATGCATATATGAGGATGAGAATTGACTATAGGGAGATCAATGGTATTAGGATAATGAAAAATAATCATCTTATTCAGGATTATGATTTATTTTATCATCATCATATAGCCCAATATTTTTCAATGATTGAACATCGATCTAGATATCATCAGTGTCATGTGAGGAAGGAGGATATTTAAAAGACAAAATTTCAGACAACGTACATGCATTAAGATTATACAATAATAACTTTTTACTGACTAATAAACCAAATATTTTCATGAATCTATTGAATAGAGTTTTCAAGGAATATCCTGCTGATTTTTTTTGGTTTTCTTTGATGATATATTTCTAAACTTCAAAATCTAATAAGATCGTGAGACTCAGTTGGGCATTGTTATAAAGATTCTTCGATGAATGAAATTACATGTGATGTTTTGAACGTGTGAATTATGGATTCATATAGTTTCTTTTCGTGTCTATATTTTCTCTAAGGATGGAATAGTAGATGATCCAAAAATTAAAACAATAGTTTTAGAATCGAATACACCAATGAACGTAACCAAGTTACATTGTTTCATTGGTTTAGTAAGTTATTATTGGAGTTTTTTCAGAACATTACTAGATTAGATAACTCGTTAACCATTCTTACACGTAAATAGGTTAGGTTTGTATAGAAAACATAATGTGAGAAATTTTTTGGAGATATTAAGAAGAGGTAATTGAATGATCCAATCTTGGATTTATCATCAATAAATGATGGATGTTTTTATTTATAGTGATTCGTTATTGAAAGGACTTGGATGTGTCATTATGAAAAATTATAGAGTTATTAACTATGAATTAAGGATGTTCAAAACATGTGAACAGAATTATCCCACTAATGATATTGAGTGTACAACTATAATATTTTATCTGAAGATATGGAAACACAATCTCTATATTGAATGATTTGGGATATATATGGATCACAAAATTTTGAAATATATCTTCTCACAGAAAGAACTAATCATGGGGAAAATGTGATGGTTCAAGCTTCTCAATAATAACGGTTTTTCAATATATTCCCACCCAAAGAAGAAAAATAAGAAGTAGATACATTGAGAAGGAAGGATCAAAGGGTTATGAAAAAAAATGAGAATTGAGAAGGATATTCTCTACATATATCTATTAAGGATGGATATTTAAATTTTCAAGGGATGGGAAGCATTAATAATTTTTCAAATAGTTTCAAAACCATATTTGTTAAAAATGATTAAAATTTCCCAGTCTGATGATGATAGTAATCAAAAGAAAATTGATGCTATGAAAGATGGGATGTTGTCTGAATTCTGGTATAAGGATGGAATTCTGATATATGGGAGGATTCTATGTGTTCCCTCTATCCCAGAGGTAAAAAAGGTGTTATTGGATGATTATCAAAAATCAAATTTCTCTATTCACTCTGGTACCAATAATATGTACAGATATTTGATGGAACATTTGTAATAGGATAATATAAAGTGGAGAATTGATGACTATGTATCACAATGTTCAGTCAGTGAGCATGTTAAGGTTGAAAGACAATATCCTAGAGGAGTCTTTATACCTATTCCAATACCTACTTGTAAATGGTGTGAAATCACTATGAATTTTATCACTGTATTATCAATAATTCCATGAAATAATAATGCAATATGGTAAATTGTTTATCGACTTATTAATCAACACATTTCCTCACCATAAATGATGATTTTCCTCTGGAATGCTTTCTACAACTCGATATGAATGAAAATTTAAGACATCCAAGAGTACCTTTATATATATTTTTTGATCATGATCCACAATTTACATCGAATGTCTAGAATATTATTCAAAAATTATGGGATACTAAGCATTATTTGTATACTTCATATCACCCCCAAACTGACAGGCAGTAAGAAAGGATGAACGAGACATTAGAAGACTTGTTGAGATCATTCTCTCTTGATTTTCAAGGTTTTTTGGAACTATATTTACCCATGTTCATGTTTTAGTTCAATATTATTATCCTTTATTGTATTCAAATGGAACTATATGATGCATTGAAAGGACTTTATTGTCATACAGATACATATTGGAATGAAGTTAGAGAAATGAATCATGTTGGTGCGGTTCTTGTGGAGGAAAAAAGATTGATGGTAAATTATATTGAAACGGATATCAAAGCAGTTCAAAATAAATAAAATGAGTTATGTAGATAATATAAGGAAGGAATTGGAAATTAATGTGGGATATAATGCCTTTTTAATGTATCATCATTGAAGGTTTTTATAATATTTATGAAGAAATGGAAAAAGAACCCCATGTACATTGGCCTTTATGAAATTCTACGGATTATCGAAGCTGTGGATTTTCATTTGGAATTGCATACTATCATTTTTATGGTAAAAAATGTGATCCAAATATCTTTCTTAAGGATTTTCATTCCATTCCATATTCATGTCCTCACATATGGATAACTATAATTGGAACCTGACTAATCATTTATTATAGAGGCTATCCAGATTTTGGACACTAAAGAATAGTTATTTTGGAATCATATGACTCACTTGGTAAATATAATTTGGAAAAATTGTATAATTGAATATGTGAAATGGTATCTTGTGGATGTTATGGTGAAGAAATACCCAAGTCATTCTACGTGGTGGCATTATAGAAATTTTGAGGATAAAATTTTTATTTGAGGGAAGAATGTAACAAACTAGAATTCTATCAATGATATTTCCCTTCCATGGATTATTTTATATAGTATGAATCATATAAAACCACATAGAGAACAAAATAAAATCCTTATAAATGGATATTGTCAAAAATAAGAGGTATTTATAGATGCTAAATACCCTATACCATGGAAATGGTATCATAATCTTATGAATAGTTGTATGAACCTTTTGAATATTAAATTATAATAGTGAATATTAACCTCTACTATTAAATTATTAATAAAATTTAGTAACCACTTAAGTAAAACTATGATGCAATTATATTATTATAATAGTACATGATTTTTTGAAATATTAATATTTAAGTGTCGACTTTTTTATATGAATAAATATTTCATTACTATTCTATATTTAATTAAATAATTAGAAATTAAAATTCAATATAATAAAATGGATTCAGAAATCTTTTTTTTACCATTTTAGGAAAATTTTTTGAGACTTTATTTAATTTTCGAAAGTGTTATAAAATCAGTTTTCAATTTAAAATAAATATTTTTTATAATGAAATTACTTTTAAAAAATAACAGAAGTATAAAATTATTTTGATAACATGGAGTACACTAGTGAATTATACATGTCAAAAATTGATTATGGTGAATTGTTGGGATTTTTAAAAATACTTGAATTTTTAGTGAATAGTTATATATGATAATTTACGATAAATAATAAATACTTTATTTATTGAGTCATAGATGATGTATGGATCATTTAAGACAAATATCTCAATATATTATTCATTGTTTTAATATATTTTATGATATTTTAGAAATTATTCATATTCAAGAGCCAAAACAATAAAATATTATTTAAAAATTTAAAAAATTATCTATCTTATCCACTATAAAAACCTCCACTCTCCCCCTCTTCTCCAAACCCCTATATGAGTTTATAATTATCAATGTTCTGTAAAATCATCTTCCCTTTTATATCCCCATGTCCAAGAGCTCTTGGTATTATCAAAAGTCTAATGACCATTTCCCAAAAGAACTCTTATATTCAATGTAAAACTGTATTTCTATAAAAATTTATTCAATAATTTCATAAGGTATTTTCATCCATCATAACATAGTTGTTGATTATAATGATCAATTGGTATTAAAATTTTAGGATAATATATAAAAAAATTATTGAATGGATTATGATTAGTTTGAAAATGGATGAATATCTGGATACCATTCACCATTTTACTTTGATTGGTTAGTATCTATGTTTACATAGTAGGGAATGTTATTTACATTTCATATGTTAGTTTCAATTTCAATTTATATGTTGATAATTTTTCAACTCTTTCATTTCAAGAATTCATTATAATTATTATGTGTAGGTTGGGGACCACTATATCCCCTCAGTGGATCGGTATGTCTCAAGAGACAAATGAGTTAGATTATTTACCTGCTTATGTATGGTCTTGGAATGAAGATTTGATATTATGGTTACAATGTCACAGATTATTACTTCCTTCAATATAAAACAAGTATTTGATATTCCATGTGATTGTTAGACTAGTATACTATACATGAATATGTATTATTATGTAATTATTTAATCATATTTTATTCCATCCTTATTATGCTCAAATTATGATTAATATCATGCATACATATACATATTCATCATGACTTGATATTTTTTCTTCTCCTATATTTCTTACCCTTAGTGAGAATCTGATATCACACCTTTAATATGTTTTATTTTTTCACAGGAAGTGAAGAAGTATATTATGAAATAATTTCATATATAATCTTTGATTTATGGTGGATTCCAATAGAATTTATGTATTGTATTTATTTTCATGTTGTACTGTTGAACTTATGTATTTATCTTGTTTTCCCATGGATCTAAACTATTCGTTCCATTGGGTTGAATCCCCAATTTTTATATACCAATTAAATAGTATAAGGAACCGCCTCTAGGAAATTGGGTTCATGGTCTTTACAGTTAGTATAATAGAAAGCTTAGTATAATCCTAAGAAACATGATTGAGAAAATATAGGTTAGTGAGAAAATCATTATGATAGAATTTGAGGATAATCATACATGAACATTCTATTTTTTAAGAAAGTATACATTATATGGATATTCCATACAAATACATCACTCTATGGATACTAGAAGTGGTCATGGTTTTGGTAAAAATATACATAGGAGTACCAACTCCATCAAGGTGTTCTGGGACTTGGTGTAATATGGTGCATGACAAAGAGCCTTAATTCACAACTAGTTTGACACTCCTAGGGTAAATTATATGTATAATTCACCTTTTATTTACAAACCACTATGAAATAATGAATTGTAATTATTTTTCCAATGAATCCATGCTTATTATTATGAGATTAGACATGTATACCATTTCAATTTATGTTAATTCTATATATAGTTTGAAATTATAAATTATAATTCGTAACCTAATTTAGTGTATTCCTTTACATAGAAATTGTGCATAGGTGAAAGCATGGAAACCAAATGAACTCATGTATCCTATATACAAATTTCACTCATATTAATGAAAATGATGTTAGTTCTGGAGCTGTGACTCATGCAGAGTAACTTATAACTATTTTGGGATTTCTTACATAGGTTGTGAACAATAACCATACCCAGATGGAGAATCCTGATAAAAATGTGTAGAATGAATGCTATACTGATTTATGTGACAGTAACCTCTATAATTTAATGGGAATACAAACCCATTTGTTGAGATGTAGTGGATACATTGTTTAGAGTATAAATTTATCAATCATGGATGTAATGAATGGGAGAATGTTACCAGGTAATTGTATCATATATCAAGAGATTTTGATCATTGGTGGTCATTGATTCAAAACAAAAATATATAGGAAGAGATTGAAAGTATGGAATTGACGTTTTGTAGGAAATTTTTCTGGAAAAATATTTTCCACATGAACAGAGTGATGATATGGAGAGGTAATTCATCAGCCTAAGACATAAAAAGATAGAGATTGAATGTATGGAATGGATGTTCTCAACTGAATTTTTTCTAGAAAAATATTTTCTACATGAATAGTGAGATGATATAAAGAGGTAATTCATGATTCCAAAATTGAAATAGGATAAAAGTGATGAGAACTATTAAAACAACTTTACAAGGTTAGTAAGTCTTGGTAAACACTACAGACGTAACCCAAATAGTAAATTTGAGTGATCCTTTGATTTTTTAAAATGATTCCTCTGAAGGGAACATGTCTGTCAAAACTTCTCATCAAATGATTATTTAGTATCATGTATTATCATTAATGAAAATGAATTCTATATGTCTTATAAAATTAAATAATATAAAGATAATAATAGGAATTCTAAAAACTCTGGAAAAGGAAATAAGGAAATGTAGAATAAGGAAATGGATGACTTTCCAATATGAAATATTTTATGTGTATCTATTATCACTATTATATTTTATTACAAATTTTAGGATGATGAAATATCCTTCCATGTTTATGAAACTCATGAATAAAATATTCTTTACATACTCGAACCATTTATTAGTTATTTAAATCAATAAAATATTCATTTATTATAACTCATTGGGGGAACACATCAAGATTTTTAGGACTATTCTAGACACACACAATGGGAATTACAAATATAGGAATCTATCCATGATTAAATATTGAATTTAAGAGTTTCATTTCCCTGGGAAATACATATTTAAGTGAAAAGTTTCCAATTATCCTATGATTGTTGTAATTTTCATGCCTTATAGGCCATATAAGATGGTATTTGAGGAGTGTAGTTTTTTTGTATGGTAGCATATAATTAATATTTTAATAACAATAATTCCTTATTTCATCCCCTATGATATATCTAACTGTTTGAAGCATCGATTCTTTTATATCAATAATTTATGAAAGGATTTAAAGAAGTTGAAGAGGATTTTAACCATTTCTTAGGTTTTTTGGTTTAATAATGATGACTTATAGTATGTAGTTTAATATGACAACAATTATTATTTTATTTTTTTTAGATTCAATTTCAAACCATGAAAATATATGGGTCCATAAGGATAAGACTATATGGGAATAATTACATAACCTTAAACATAAATTTTGATGATGTGGTGTTTTATTTTATGATGTGAAGATATTATCATCCAAGTGAGAGATGTTTTTCTTCATTTAACACAAGTTACTCAAGAATTTATTCTTATGAGGGGACCTGAAGTTGAGGTAGATGTGACGGATTTATTTCCTATTACATTAAAACATTGAGATAGTTTATTCTACAATGACGGGAAATGATGTTTCAAATTACAATAACATAAAATAACATGATTAACTAAGGGACAAGGATTCTATGTGGTTATATTCAATGTAGTTTTATTATATAGAATAATGATACAATTCATTCATTTATTCATTGGTTTTTCCGACACACATCATCAATATGTAATTGAGGTCAGTTTGATAGATTTAGATTTTGATATTCTTGATATAAAAAATTCTCTTCAACGCCAAAAAATTAATTCTATAATGTTGGAGTGAACTTTAATATATTTATAGTGTGAACAATGGTTCATGTGTATTTTTCAAGGAAAGTGTTTAGGATGTTTAAAACATCCCCTTATTTTTTAAATCTTGGTATGATACAAATGTATGTGGATCTAATTTTCTAATTTTGGTGGTGATGTTAGATTTTGATTCTTTATGAGTTCATACTAAATTATTTAACCAATGAATTGGTGAAGGCTAAGAACTATGTTTCCAAAATATTGGCCCATGTAATTCCATACTTTCAATCTCTTCCAACATATTTTAGTTCTGAAACAATGTCAACCATTGATCAAAATCACTTTAAAGATAATACAAGTAAATGGAAACATTCTCCCTTTCATTACACTGAAAATTGATAAATATCTTATCTAAATAATGTATCTATTCCTTCTAAAAAATGGGATTTTATTCCCATTACATGATAGATGTTATTGTCACATAAATCAGTATAACATTGATTCTACACATTGTAGATCAGATAGTTTATCGATTGATATCATGATTGGACTCCCATGAATTTTAATGGGTTATGATTCTATAAACATGAATGTTATCTGACTAAAAATGATTTCACACTTTATATTCAATTTGGATTTATGTTAATTTGAATGTGTCCTATTGTTTTAAATATATAAAATTATGTTATATCATATTGTACTTCAAATTATTTTCTTTGGATGTGATACCCTATTTATGTCGAATTTTTGGAGAGGTTTACATGTGGTTTTCATGAGGTATATTTTTATTATTATGAAATCTCATCCCCATAAAAGTATTTTTTTTGTAGAGAACACTATTCATGTTATATACTATATAATCCAATTTGAAGGGATAAAATATAATAGGGGTAGCATTGACCATATATCATTAACATTTCACATACAATAATAAAAAATACTCTAGAATGGGCATATTTCCCTTAAATTATTTATATGGGTGACCCTATATGTCACCCCATTATTTCATGGGGGTTTAGAATTTATCATGTATAGGGATCAATCCCATGAGTCTAAAAAAAGTAGATATATATGTGATCTATAAGTGTAGATGATATACTAGAGCTATCAAAAATTATAAAATGAAAGAATATTGGTAAACTTGGGGATTGATGATGGGTCTCATGTATTAATAAAGGCCTTTGCATGCCATGGTTTCAGAAGGATTCTATATTTTAGAAAGATAACCCATTGGTACTTTGGACAGTTATATATTCTAGAAAAGATATATGAGGTTTTTTGTCATCTGGAATTAACTTCATCAAAGAATTAGGGACACAATATTTATCACATGTCATAGTTAGGGAAGTTTTTTAATGAACCATCAAATTTTATCAATTAATTTGAGTATGATTGGGAGGATGAAACAACCATTATAAAGTACCTGATAGATATTGAGAAACAATTTGGGAATATCCTTATTGGTCGTTTTATTCTGTAGGTTTTTTCATTGTGGAAGAATTGGATTATCTAGGAGTGCTAATGAGAATATGATAACTAAATAAAATAGAATTTCCCCTAAATATTTTCATGAGTTGTTATTTTCGGGATGGAAAGTACTAAGGGGGGGGGGGAGAATATAGAAACCCATATTTTTTAATTATGGATTCGATTATTTTTTAATATATACAGAATGTGTTGTAATGTATATTTATTTTAATGGAATTGTGGTCATTTTAAAAACATGTAATATTACAAATATATTGTTTCGAAATTATCAAGTATCAATATTTAATAACCCCTAAAATAATGTTGAAATCAAATTCCATCACCAGGGTTCTATCTGGAATGTGCATTTTTTCTATGGAGGGTGTGATTTTTTTTATGGATTTCGGTATCAAACCAATTATTTTCATTATATCTAACAACATACCAAATAATAGATCCCGTGAAATAGGTTTTGAAAAAAAAAATACCATTTTAGGATATTTTTATTGGAGGTGGTCGTCACCAATGAGAGAAAAACTAGAATTATTCTACTTGTTCTTCATGTATATCATGGTGGTGTCGAAATCAAATTTGGGATGACACTTGATTATCAAATATATGACCATTTTACATTGGGCTAGTTCATTTTTACTAATTTTCCCCATTCATCACATAATCTAAATATTATTTTCAAAAAATAACTTTATCTTCTATTAAGGTACATTATAATTAATTATTAGTTATATATAATTCAAATATTTGATAAAATAAATATTAAAATTTAATTTTTATAATATGTAGTATAATATTGTGAAAATATGAAAGAATAACTATTATTCGGTTTCATAAAATTCTTTAATTTATTACTTCTTATTATTAATGATTATTTTTTATGTGAGATAAATATGGGGATGAAACCTCCATGTTTATGCTTAAATTTTGACATCAAATAATTACACTACATTATTTTAGTAATGAGGTATTTTATATATTGATGAATTATTATTGTTATATCCATTGGTAGCTAAATAATTATGAAATCAGTATTTTTTCATGTTGGAATCTGATGGTAATTTCATTAATGATTTTCAAATCATATCATTCCTCCTGGTATTTTTTTTCAATGAACATGAACATAATATCAATCTTGGATGGAAAACCAACTCAATTGCGAACTATTCTACACCATATTTTACCCCTTTAAACCATAAAATTATTTTATATTACCATTGGAAGATCATGGGTGGATGCTAGGGATATAATCAGTGGATTATGTTGGAGGTGAGTAAATGAAACTGGTAGTAGCGCAACGGGGCTCACCCGATGAGTCTTGATGCCACCGAAGAATTTCATTCATAATTATTATATATTTTTAGATAATATTCATTACATATCTTTTCATTCCCCTCCAGAAAATATATAAAATGATTATTCATATCCTGGGGAAAAATAAATATAATAAAGTGTGACAATAGATTCAAATAATATTTTAAAAATTGATATATTAATGATAATTTGATAATATAATTGGAATAAGGTTATTCAAACAAAATATTAGCATTTTAAAATCATTCCCAACAATTTTTAGTTCATAATCATGAGTCATGGAAGAAATATTTGTAGTTCATAGGACATGCATCAATAATTAATCCAGAACATGAACTCGAAGAGCATATCATGGGCCTAAGATCATGTCATAAAAGCATATCATAAAATGAGGCATAATAATAATCATGGAAATATTATATCAAAGATACCCACAAAGAAAATCATGACATGTTAATAATGGTTTAACAACCCACGTACCTATTTTGGTACTGGGATTACATCCCATATACCCTTTTGGGCTTGGGATAAAAATAAATTTACGGTATTTTGGGCTTGGAAAAACCAATTATATACCATTTGATCTGAAAGAACATTAATCCTTAAAAAATGAATTTGAGAGAAATAATAGACCCAACCATCACATAATCATAATCCATGAATATGTATTCCAAAATATCAAAGAAAAATGTTACAACAAGAGATTTTATAGGATTTTATTTCTTCAAAGTAATACTATAAATTGCACAAAACGCAACACTGGGTTCATGCGCAACACGACTTACCAAACTAGCCATTCAAAAGAGTGTATGAATAGTATTAACTAAATATTGAATGTTATATAATCCTTATAATTTTAGAATCCATATTATGATTTTCATATACATATTGAAAAAAATCATTTTCATCAAATAAGAGAGGTATTTTAAAAAATATCAAATTTTACCACGTTTTAATGGAGAACCGTTTTTAAATCCAATATTTGAAAATATTATATATTAAATTTAACAAAATAAACTTCTTCTCTAGAATTGTGACATAATAATTTAGTTTCAATAAATTTTTGGTTTTTTCTGATAACTTTTATATTTGGGTGAATAGTGAAAATACTATATTTTAACTGAAAACAACTTTTTTATTCAAAATTATTTGTAGTGTCAAATTATAAATTTTAATGGTTTCTAAGTATAAATAAATTATTTTTTTTACCATTTAATACAAATTTATTCATTGGATATAATTTCACATTGAAATTGAACATAAAAAATTATCAATCTTTTGTTAGTTATTATTTCGTAAAAACACGCTTTTTGGTTTTGACAACGGGTATTAATTTTAAATTAATAAATGAAACTTCTATCTTTTGAATTTGGTAAAATAGAAATAATTTTTGAATTCAGAATATCAAAATAATATTAGTGTAAAATATGGGTATTTTTCTGAAAACATTCATTTTTTGATGAATAGTGAAAAACACTAAGTTATTGGTTAAAACTGACTTTTATTTAATTATTTATTTATTTTATTTAAATTTATTTTAGGTGAAAAGTGATAAATAATACCTAAATTAGTTAAATATAATTCATTGTATTCATTTTATAATAAGTTTAGATATATAAAAACTTTATTGAACTTTTTAACGTCTTTTACCCTCCTCCTAGGAGCATTTCCAAATTTTCATAATACATAATTTTAAATATTATGTGAGTTGAATTTCAAAAATCTGAAAGAAATTGTTAACCTCAGTAAGTAAAATGTTGTTTAATAAGATGAAAATAATTTTTGGTGAATAGTAAGTTGACTTTTATTTACCGCGATTAAAGTTAATAGTTTAATTTAAGTTAAAAAAAATTATAATAATTCAAAATTACCTTAAAACTTGTCCTAACCTTATTCGATGAGTCATGGCCAACCATGGATATCCATGGGTTGATTTTGAGACCCCATGGATCCACTTATTAATGATAATGACACTTTATTTTAATTAACATAAAGTAAAGGCAAAAATGACATAAACTAATATCTTTTAGTAAATCAGTTTTTATATGGGGTTATATACGTCATCTTTTAGACTATAAATATTTATTGGAAAGATAAAAATATATCCTAAATTATTATATTTTTTATTACTTTTTATACATCAATTAAATTAAATTATTTATGACACAATAAGAATGTAGTATTTAACTCATTAATAAATGATTTAAATAAATAAGATTATTAATATTAAAACTATATCCAAAACCTGTCCAATTCTTATTGGATGATTTTATTTCGACCATGAGTCATCTTATTTTAGACTTTAGTTTGTTGTGGACCATTAGAAACCGAATATCACTATATAATAAAGTAATATTTTCACACTTTCCTAAAGAGCTCCACTTCCCCCTTATAGAAGGACACCAATACTAACCCATTCCACGCACCTGTCAAGCCCATGGGATCATCCATATCCTGCCAAAATAAGCTCTAAATATCCTTATCTTACACCTAGAATACTTAACATTGGCATAAGTAACTTCAAAAAGTCCTTTTGGTTCAACCCAAATTAAGTTACCCAAATTTAAGGTAATGATTTCTATTAAATTTTTTTCTATTATTTTGTATTATATTACTTCTCCGACCCCAATAAAATATTTTTATTTCTTTATTTTATGAAAAAAATTATCCTCAATATAAAAGGATGTTTTTATGGATGGATTCTAACTACACTTACACACACCTCCATCTAATTGGTGAATAACATCTGGTTTCTGTGGTTGGAAACTAACTCCTCACGAAACGATGATTGTTCGATTATCTCCTACCTCCTCCCATGGTGGTCATTAAGATGCAACTTTTTTTATATATGATATATATTTTATATCTATTTTTTCTTTTTGCTTCTGTATTTTCCATTTTTATCACACCTTTATGGTTTCCATTATTTGTAAAACACGATAATTTCATTTGAGGAAATGTGGACTACTGCCCCCTCAAAGTAATATGACTTTTTAATGACTTATGAGGGATGTATAAAGTTTGGTGTTAATGATATTATTTATGATATTATAGTGGAATTATAATATACCTATGTATCATTATGTTTTAGTTCCATTAAAATACACAATTGAAATGAAACTAGCGTTAATGCGTACTTACATCTTACCGTCTCTATGGACGGTGCATTTCATTTCTTATCTCCAAATGTTATTAACTGTTATAAATAAAAATATATATACGAGACATATATGATATATATTAACTCTAAATGAGTAATATCATTCTATATATATTGTACTTTTGACCACATGGAAAATTTATAATTATAACAAGTTCATTTTTTACTCAAGTTCTAAAAATTAAAAAAAAATGTTCGATATGAACTCAAATAATTAACAAATTTTTTATAGCAAGGTAATAAGTGATATAAAAGTAATAATGAACATGATAATATTTTTATTCATGTAGAAATTTTCTTAAGTATATTATTCAGGAATAATAAGGAACACACGAGCGAGTTAAGTCGGACACATGGTAAAGGGTTTCTTATCTGACTTTTAATTCCATGAGATTTCTATTATTCACCATTTATTTATTCCAGGTGGTGTATTTTGTACTTCCATTTGATTTGAATTATCATGATTCCATTTATTCTCATGATACTCTATGGTTCATTCGGTTGTTATTGAATATTTTTCATATTACTCGATTGATTACAACGAGGTATGGGTTATTTCCTTAATCTCATTATTATACGAAATTGTTCGTGTGTATGTATTTCCTGTGACATTCTTATCATAGATACCCATATTTTATACAAATTATTTGACAAGTAATCTTTTAAGGTTTTATGGGAGGGTCTATTTAACGTGATCATCATTTTAAATGTTTTAAATATTTATCTTTCTAAACCCTTTTGATTAATGTCCATGTTTTCAAAATGAATTTAAGGATTTATTCATATAAACATGAGTGTTTTTAAATGATAAATATTTTAAAAAAAGATTCAAATTGGTATGGGAAACTTTGATCCAAAAATCCCATTTAATTGAATACCTTTATAAATTGTGAGAATTTTAAATTATTTCATGAAAATGGGTATTTATCTAAAAGCATTTAACTGATCATTTTTATCTATGTCAACATCCTTTAATGGATTTTAAACTTGTTGGAAGTTGATTTATTATGATACAAATTTTCCATATTGTATTGAATGTTTTGTGATATGTTTTTTTGTGGATGTGTTATTTTCAAAACATTCATGGTTTATGGATAAAGTATTTTCATTTCGTATGCTAGTTTTAATATGAATGTTTATATTATATTTTATCTGTTTCTTATGATGAATTTATTGGTATATTATGTTCCGGGTTGGGGACTAGTAAAAGTAAGCCATCTGGGATGGGGTCCGGTTATAGTATACCCTCCGAGTTAGAGTTCAGTAACTAAGGCTCTCCAGGTTGGAGTCTGTTTACAGAGGCTCTCGAGGGTGAAGTCCAGTTACAGAGGCTATCCAGGTTTGGGTCCGGTTATAGGTAACCCATAGGTCCTGGCACGAGGCCATGACAAAAAAATTAATGTATGGTACTATACATTCCCTCATTATAAAATTAGTTATTACATGTGATTATTCGACTCGTATAATATCCATGTTCATGTTTATATGGTAATGTTTAATTTATTTTTTCCATATTATGTTTATTTTTATGTTTAAAAGAATGTTGTTTTATTACACATATTTCATTAAAATATTATAGCTTCCACTAAATTATTTACCCTTACTGAGCATCTAAGATCACCACTTTCGTATGTTTAATTTTCAAAGGATATGAAGAAGTTAGTTATGAGTGACTTGTAGGAATAATCAAGGAGGCTTGGAAGTTTCTAATGGAATAAATTACTGTTGTTTTTTTGCTTCAAGATGTAATGTTGAACTTCATGTATGTAATATATTTTCCAAGACTGCTAATGTAAATACCAAGATTTCCAATGGATTTTTTTAAAAATAACTGGTATTTTACGAGTTCACAGTTTCTGACGACGCTTGATTCTGAGGCCCGGTGTACCTGGAATCAAATTCTGTAGTTTTGTTTAGGTACGTTTATTAAATGTACGTTCGGAATTTTATAACTTTTTGATCGGTTCTTGGATTTGAAATCTGAGGGCACCGTTGAACTCACAACATCAGTAATTGATTTGTGAGACCTTCACCAAAGTTTCGTTCGGACTATTATGGAACATTGTTTTTGGGAATTTTTAATTAAATTGTATAAAATAAAGTGTTAACTTTATTTTATTTTAGTGGTTAAAACCTCCAAGGAGAGGTTGGAGGTGGGGGCCACCACACCCCAACATCCCATGGGAGATTATGTTGGTGGGGCCCACCCACACATAACCTCCCCCTAGAGGTTACAACATTGGTACCACCCGATACCCATAACCTCTCTATTAAATAAAAGGGGGTGGGGGACCACCCAACCCCTATTAATGGTGCAGGATAAAACCTACCACTTCTCCCTCTTTATTGAGGGAGAGCCTTTTTCTAATCCACATAATTAAATGTGTCACCTCTCACGAATTTAATTAGGTTGGGCTTGCTATTTTAATTCACCAAATATGAATTATGTTCTAACATAAATTTAGACAAACCCTCCCTCTCCTTTATAATGGAAGATTGGGGGAAGGTTTTGGGATGACTTCTTCAAGCGGTGAAAGGTTGGAAAAGAGACGTGATGCCCAACCCTTGGAGAATTATTCCTCCAACGAAGAACTATCGCCCATAGAGAAAAAATAACAACGAACACTGTCTTCATACTTCTTCAACTGGGGTGATAAAGGGAAGCACTGCCGCCCACGAAGAATGATGACGATGTCATCTGGACTCATATTCTTCGAGCTCTTCTTCATCCAACTTTGACGGAATGACGACCTCCTTCCGTGACTCTGTCGTCGATCACCAAATTTGAGGTAGGGGTTTTTTATGATTGAATATTACCCTATGTACCCCATCATATGTTGTTTCTTTGAGAACCGAATGATATCACCATAATGAGGAGGGTTCGGACCACAAGAACACGGCCCAACCCTCCCTTTTTTTTGTTCTTGTTTGATGACGACGAAGGAAGTACATGTGGAGACCAACAAAGAGCTGGCCACGAAAAAAGCCAGTGGCGCAAGGCCGCCAAGTCCCCAAAAGGGAGCGACACCGCGGTGCCTCATAGTAAACTTAGTCATGGCCGGGCAGGTAGCGGCAGTGCTGGAGGGGTGTGGTGCCAATGCACCGTGCCAGAAGAAAGGGACCACAACCAGGAGGGCCGTGGTGGTTAGACGGTGGCGCGGTACCGTCGTGCCCTGCGGAGCAACTGGGGGCTGTGGCCAGGGCGGGCTACGGCAGAGGGGCACGATGTCATCATGCAGCAGTGGTGGAGCAGGACCGTGTCCTTAGGCTGCGGGGGACAGGAGAGGGTGGTCGGCTGAGCCGGCCTCCAGTGCGCTCCAGGCGGTACCCTTTGGGTCCCGTAGTTATAAGGGACGGCACCTTGTGCCATCCGTTTTGGGAGCCCATGGGGTGTAACACCCCCCATTACGTGGCCAACTGGCCACACAGGCCAACCAGTCGAGCCAGTCCACACGGCCAATAGGGCACCACACGGCCAGCCGGGCGACACACGGCCAGCAGGGCCGAGCCTCTTTGCCTGCTTGGTTGTGCCACATGCCTAGCCAACCAGGTCGGGTTGCGCCTCAGGTGGGGCTATGCCTTCAGGCTGGGCCGCCCCTTCAGACTAGGTCGGACTTATAGACCACGTTCAACCCCGGTCCAGACTCAGGTCAGGTCGGGTTGGACTGACTAGGTCAGACCATACTCGGACCCGTTAGACCCGAATACACCTATTCTCCCTTAACTCGGGCTACAGGTGTCCGTTTAATGAACCGTAATTAGCACCGATATTCTTGGAATGAATTTTTCCCTTTGAGAATACACCATGGGTGTTCGGGGTAATGTTGAGATATGGTCAGGTTGGTTCATACACGAAACCACCTGGGCCCCTGGGACTAAAAGGACCGGGCATCCGGTTGACGCACCGTCTATTGCATTGATACCCCTATGATGTGGCGGTCATTTGAGATACTTCCACGTGAGACATTGTGACACTTGGAGTATCTACTAGTAGCTCGTTGAGTAGATCCTTCTAGTGACGAGCAGTCAGAGCACGGAGACCTAGTAGCTGTAGACTGAACGACTGCTTTAACGATTCATCTCAGAGTGATTCGGCTATCCCAATGTATTGAGCTCCTGGTATTTGGCGGAATACCCACAGCGGAAAGAGCGCCTAGTAGTTGGAAACATACCCGCGGTACTTGACAGGAGGAGTACATCTGTAGGCTATTATGGGGAGTTCCACATATTAGGCGGCAGACCCACAGCAGACGGAGCACCTAGTATTTGGCAGCAGACCCATGGTACTCAACAAGAGAAATACCTCAACAGTCCAAGGTTAGTGAGAAGTGTCGCGGTGTCGTGACGTGCCCACTGTACTCGACAGAGGGGGAGTTCTCCAGTAGTCGTGGTTTTGATAATGAAAATCCTAGTTTGAGTTGAGTCAATGACCTTTGTGTTTTCCTCATAAGTGAGATAGGATACATGATAACATAGGTATATGTATGGGCGTATACCTAAGTAATGGTTATCCATTGAAATCATCCTTTTTTTATCCTTGTTGGATTTTGTGAAACCATGAGGGTATCGGGGTCCCTACTGAGTATCATTATACCCACCCCTGCACGGGCTATGCCCAAACCTCGTTGTGTTGGATGCAGGTGAAGGACAATACTGGCCGAAGCGGTGTGTACAAGGACTGGACGGTACCCGGAGGTGGACCTCATGACGAGTCGGTACCTGGAGGAGATAGACGGAAGTGGAGCACTGAGGAGGCTATCTGTACCTAACCATCTTGTAGGATTTTTGTCGAATGATCTAGGAGCTACTTGACACCTTTCTTTTGTCTGTCTTTTTAGTTGTACAAGTTTTTCTTTCCTTGTTCATTACTATTGGGCTTGTATTTATGGGGCCTTTACTTTCAACATTCTTTTTATACATTTTTTACTTAGTGTTTTCTTCTGTTTGTACTCTGGATGTGTTTATTTACCGTTTTAATGGAAATTCATTCCCATTTTTAGGTATTTATGTCTTTGGGGCTAGTCACTAGCACCTGGTCTATGGAAGGAGGGCATGGGGGAGTCACGACATAGGTCCCGAAGATGGGCTGTGAAAAATTAGAATCAGTGAAGTGAGTTCTAATGCAGAACTTAGGACTCTGATATTCCTTTTCTGTGAAGCAATAGTGTTAAGGGTACTGAGTGTGGATTTCAGTTCGGGTGTCCAGTGTTGGTGTGGTGACTGACGTATCCATACACAAGGACTCGGACTTCTGATTTCTAACTTAGTACATGAAAACACTAATTATGTGTGTGTTTCAAAAGTTTTCTTTATGTTAGATCAAACCAGGTTAGCTAACCAGGTATAGTCTTTTGATAGTGTCACATCTGTTTCTTTCATGATACCTCCCCACAGATGACCAGCTAGATCCCCGTGAGTTGTACGTACTGACATCCCACCAAGGGATGGGGCTTCGGTTCAGGGCCTCGTTCTAATTGAGGCGCCACCAGAGGCACCAGCGGTACCACCACCCATTGGGCCACCGATTCCACCAGCCCTAGAAGCATACGATGCACACATCTTGATCACATTTCACGAGTTCTAGTGCTAGAGTCCACCCAGGTTTTGAGGATAGATGAACCCACAGGCGGCTGAGGATTGGATGGAGGCTATGGTGAGGGTATTCAGGCTAGTAGGGACACTAACAGACTTCATGGTGATCCTTTTTTCTAATCTCCTTCCGACAGCAGCAGGCATATGGTAGAGTTAGATGCTCCAGATGCATGACGAGTCGTCACTTCTTTGGGTAGACATAGAGATCCTATTATGGGCGGAGTTTGTACCAGCCACCCTTCAAGCGGTGCAAATACAGGAGCTACTTCATCTACAGCAGGGCAGCATGAGTGTATCTCAATACTCATCGAGGTTCACTGACCTCTCATGTTACTCCACTTATATGGAACGGGACCCATTCATTGGGTCCCAGACCATTGAGAATGGACTGAAGTGAGATATCATAGCTTTAGTTATCTCCCACAACATCCCGATGTTGTTGGGTTGTTGGAGTGAGCCCTCCTGGTGGAGAGTTTCCTTGCGTAGCAGTCTCCAGCAACGAGACCCACCACTAATGGACTTGCAACGGAGTCTTCTATAGTTGGATGTAGACATATGATGTATAGGTCTAAGAGGACAGGACCCACAGTTGGTCGACCGCCCAACACATGATCGGTTGTGCGGGGCACCCATAGTGGAGACAGAGCCAAACATGCTAGGAGTGGGCAGTGTGACTCATGTGGCAGACATCGTCACATGGCTCATGACTATCTGACTTGCCACATAGATGATAAATAGTCAGTGGAGTGACCTTCTAGGAAGAGGCAGAGATTCGATCGAGGCGATCCGCAGGGAGCAGGTGGATGTGGCAGAGGAGCTGGTCATGCAGTTGGTGGTGGTCGACGTTACGAGGTGCTAACGTCACCACCGCCAGGAGGTCCATCCTAACTGCAGGGAGTAGGTGGATATGGGAGATCACATATTTAGGTAGCTGAGGCCCATGACCATGGTGCTCCATAGACGATACGAGGTCTGATCTGGGTCTACTCCACCTTAGCTGCAGTTCTTATAGACATAGGTGACATTCACTCTTTCATAGCCACTGACCTCGTTCGGAACTCGGAGATTCTGACCAAGCCATTGGATCAATCCTTATGGCTAGAAACTCCTACAAGAGTAGGCTCGATGATGATGAACTGGTGACGACATTGTGAGCTTACTCTAGGAGGCGAGAGCTTTGGATGGGATCTACTTGTAGCGGCGTCGAGGCCTTACAATGTCAACTTGGTTATGGATTGGTTATCTACAGTCCATACTCAGATTGACTATATTAGGTGCAAAATATGACGTTTCTGCATTGATGGGACCAGGTTCACCTTCACTGAAGAGAAGGGAACCGTTGCAGCACGTGACAGACTTACTCCGAGGAGGGTGCAACCAATCACTCACCAGTTGGCTTACCTTACCCTCAGAGCAGTAGATGTGGAGAGTCTGACATATCCTATAGTGGTGGACCAGTACGTGGATGTTTTCCCTAACGATGTCCCAGGACTACCGCCTAGATGATTGGTGGACTTATACAATGATCTGTACATTGGGACAACATTGATATCTACTCCAGCATATCGGATGGCTCCCGCTGAGCTTCATGAGCTGCGGGTACAACTAAAGGACTTGTCGAGGAAGGGATTCATTCGGACCAATGATTCTCCTTGGGAATCCCCGATTCTATTCTCCAAGAAGGAATATGGGAGCATGAGGCACTGTGTCGACTACCGTCGACTGAACCAGGTGACCGTGAAGAACAAGTACCCACTCCCGAGGATTGATGACCTCTTTGATTAGATCAAGGGAGCACAATGGTTCTCGAAGATAGAGCTCAGTTCAGGATATCACTGGCTCAGAGTTCGAGACGAGGATGTGAAGAAGTTGGCCTTCAGGTGTCGGTATGGCAACTATGAGTTCTTGGTTATGCCCTTTGGCGTAACCAATGCTGCAGGGTGTTCATGTGTGTCATGAACAGGATCTTCCAGCCATACCTCGATCGATTTGTCGTAGTCTACATCGACGACATACTGATCTACTAGAATATTGAGGAGGAGCATGCCCACCATTTGTGGGTAGTACTAGACACACTCCAAGAGAACCAGCTTTATGGTAAGCTCTCAAAGTGCCAATTTTAGATGCAAGTGGTTCACTTTTTTGTGACACATCATCTCGGAGGCTGAAGTTAAAGGGGATCCAACAAAGATCGAAGTGGTACTTGTGTGGGAGCCACCCAAGAGTGTGATAGAGGTAGGAAGATTCCTGGGTTTGGCTAGATACTACCCGCGATTGGTTACAGACTTCTCCATAGTTTGAGCACCACTTTCATCTTTGATGAAGAAGGGCCAACACTTCGTGTGGTCGGAGAGATGCCAACAGAGCTTTCAAGAGATGAGGCATAGGGTGAATAGTGCCCTCATCTTGAGGATTCCATAGGAATGCAAAGGGTACATAGTCTACCATGATGCATCAGGGACCCGACTCGGGTGTGTCCTGATTCAGGAGTGAGCAGTGTTCACGTATGGTTCTTGGAAACTGAGACCACACGAGCAGAACTACGCTACCCATGACCTAGAGTTAGTAGCAATAGTCTTCGCTTTGAAGATGATTCGGCACTATCTGATGGGTGAATGTTTTATCATGTACTCTGATCACAAGAGTCTCAGGTATATCTTCTCTCAGAAGGACCTGAACATGAGATAGAAACGTTGGCTAGAGTTCCTCTAGGTCTATGACTTCAAGATACTCTATACTCCATGGATGGGGAACGTTGTTGCAGATGAGCTTTACAGGAGGACTAGTATTCAACTACTAGGAGAGGTGACAAAGAAGCTACATGACTTACAGATATCCATTGTGGATAGAGATGGAGAATCCAATATTCAATCTTTTACATTCACTCCTCCACTTATTCAGTGAGTCAGGGAGGCACAACGTGGAGACGCTGATTGCGAGACACGACGTGCTTAGATATCCAAAGGGTAGGCACCTAATAAAATTTCTGAAGGTGGGGATAAATTCATCCTCTTTAGAGGATGTACCATGGTACCAGTTTCACTTCAGGAGGAGGTGTTGAGGGAGTTAAAAATGTCCCCTCTAGCGGTACATCCATGTGTGGTGAAGATTTACCAGGTCCTTCGACGACATCACTGGTGACCAGGTATGAAGAAGGCGGTAGCGGAGTTTGTCTCATGATGCCTCAATTTTCATCAAGTGAAGGCAGAGCAACAGGTACCTGCAGGCTTGGTTCAACCCTTAAAGGTCCTAAAGTGGATGTGGGATGGGATATCCATGGACTTTTTGACGGGTCTTCCACGTACATCCAGTATTCAGGACTCAATTTGGGTGATTGTCGACCGACTCACCATGTCGGCCTACATTCTACCGATCAGGGAGAAGGGTTCAGTAGAGAGATCGGGATGCCTGTATGTGTAGAAGATATTGAGTTTTCATGGAGTACCTTATTCTATCATCTTCGACCGTGACACACTGTTTACATCCCGGCTATAGAAGGGGTTGCAGGAGGCTTTCAGGACACAACTATGTCTGCTAACCACCTTCCATCCTCAGATTGATGGCCAGACCGAGAGGACCATCCTGAACCTCGAGAACATTCTACTTACATGTGTCCTTGACTTCAGTCGTTTCTGGGTGGAGCTTTTTCCTATGGTGGAGTTTTTCTACAACAATAGATATCACTCCACCATCGGTATGGAACCTTTCGAGGCATTGTACGGATGACATATCAGATCACCACTGTGCTGGAAAAACCATGGGGAGTTAGCACTAGTGGGACGAGAGATGGTACGAGCTACAACAGAGAAGGTGCAGATCATCCAGGAGAAGATAAAGACTGCACAGAGGAGACAAAAGTCGTATGCTGACCGAAGACTGAGACCTCTGGAGTTCGAGGATAACGACAACGTTTTCCTACGAGTCTCACCTCGATGAAGTCTATAGATATTTGGCCAATGTTACAAGCTATCTCTGAGGTTCATTGGTCCTTTCCAAGTCCTCATCAGAGTAGGAGAGGTGTCTAACCACTTGTCTCTTCCACCTCAGTTGCACCGAGTGCATGACAGCTTCCACGTATCTCAGCTGAGGAGATATGTTCATGACCCATCCCACATCATCGTCCACGGGGAGTAGGACATTGATGATGGGGAGACATTCACGGATGATCCATTGGAGATTTAGGATCGATAGCAGAAGGTACTACATGGACGGTTGATACCTCCGATGCGCGTACATTGGCAGCACGGGAACCTCCAGGTGAGCACATTAGAGAAGGAGCTCAGATGCATGCTCAGTACTCTCATTTGTTTCTTTAGTGTGATTTGTAGCTTACTGGGATGTAAATACTTTAGGTTGGGAGAATTTAAAGACCCGAATATCCCGTGTAATTTTTTTTAAAATACATCATAATTTTATGAGTCTGCAGTTTCTGAGGGCGCTTGATTCCAAGGCCCGGTGTGCCCGTAATTGAATTCTAATGTTTTTCTCAGGTACATTCAGTAAAAGAACATTCATAATTTTATAAATTTTGAACCGTTGCTCGGAATTGAAATCTAAGGGCACCGTTGAACTCACAATGTCGGTAATTTCTTATTAAGACCTTCACAGCAGTTGCGTTGTGACGAGTTTGGATGTTAGTTTTTGGGAGTTTTTAATTAAATTGAATAAAATAATGTTTTAACATTATTTTATTTGGATTGTTAAATCCTCCAAGGGGAGGTTAGAGGTGGGTTCCACTACACCATAACCTCCCATGAGAGGATATGGTGGTGGGGCCCACCCGCACATAACCTCTCGCTTGAGGTTATGACATGGGGACCACCCGAGACCCATAACCTCTCTATTAAATGATAGGGGAGGGGACCACCCAACACCTATTAGTGGTGGAGGATAAAACCTCCCACATCTCCCTCATTAATGAGGGAGCTCCTCTTTCCAATCCACCTAATTAAACGTGACACCTCTCATGAATTTAATTTGGTGGGGCCCACTCTTTTAATTAACCAAATTTGAATTACGTGCCAACGTAATTTTAGAAAAAACTCCCTCTCCTATATAAGGGAATCTTGGGGACGGTTTTGGGATGAATTATTCAAGAAGTGAAACGCTGGAAAAGAGATGTGATGCCCAACCCTTGGAGAATTATTCCACCAATGAAGAACTGTCGACCACGAAGAATGACGAACACAGTCTTCATCCTTGTTCGACCAGGGAAAAAATGGGAAGCACTGCCGCCCATGAAGAATGTCGATGACGTCATCTTGACTCGTCTTCTTCGAGCTCTTCTTCCACCATCATTGAAGGAAATATGACCGCCTTCCACGACCCATCATCGATCACAGAATTCGATGTAGGGTTTTTTAACGATTGAATATTACCCTCCATTCCCCGTCATATGTTGTTGCTTTGAGAACTGAATAATATCACCATTATGAGGAGTTTTCGGACCACATGAACATGTCTTGAACCTCCCTTTTTGGGTTCTTGTTTGATGATGACGGAGGCGGTACACGCAGTGACCGAAAATGAGCTGGCCGTGAAGAAAACCAGTGGCGCAAGGCCACCAGGTTGCCACAAGGGCACTGCACCGCAGTGCTGAGTAGTAAACTGAGCCGTAGCCAGGAGGGCCACAACAGTGTAGGATGGGTGCGGTGCCGACACACCACGCTAGATGAAAGGGACCGCAGCCCGGAGGGCCACAACGGTCAGACAATGACACAATGTGATCGCTTCACGTGGAGCAACAAGGATCCGTGGAAAGGGAAGGACGCGACGGAGGGGTGCGGCGTCATCACTCCATGCTGGTGGAGTAGGACCGCGACCTTAGGACGTGGTGGATAGGAGAGGGCATCTGGTTGAGCCGACCGCTGGTGCGCACCTGGCGAGACAATTAGGGTCTCGCGGTTACAAGGGTCAGTGCCTAGCACTGACCGTTTTGGGAGACCGAGGGGTAACACCCAACTTTACGCGGCTAGCTAGCCACCCGGGCCAGGACACATGGCCAGCCGGGCACCACATGGCCATTTGGGTGCCACACGGCCAGCCTGGCTGGGCCACACGGCCATTCAACCGGGCAGGGTTGCGCATTTGGGACGGGATTCCCCTTTGGGTCGGGCTGCCCCTTTGGGTCGGGCCGCTCTATTGGGCTGGGCTTCCCCTCCAGACTAGGTAAAACTTACTGACCGGGTTGGACCCCGGTCCAGACCCAGGTCAGGTCAGGTCGGACGGACTGGTTCAGACCGGACCCGGACCCGTCAGACCTGAATACACCTATTCGCCCATAACTCGGGCTACGAGCGTCTGTTTGGAGAACCATCAGTGACGCCGATAATCTTTAACGAATTTGTCCCTTTGATAATACCCCACGAGAGTTTCGGGAATAGTTGAGATACAATCAGGTTGGTTCGTACACAAAACCAACTGGGACCTCGGGATTAAAAGGCTAATAAATCACAGATCAGACATCTGATTGATGCATTGTCTGTTGCGTTGAGACCCTATGACGTGGTGGTACTTTGAGATACATACACATGACACTTCATGACACTTGGAGTATCGACCAGTAGCTCGTGGAGTGGATCCTTCCAGTGATGAGCAGTCATAGTGTGTAGACCTAGTAATTATAGACCTAACGACTGGTTGACCGATTCGACTCGGAGTGACTCGACTAGCCTAGTGGACGGAGCGCCCAGTATTTGGTGACAGACTCATGGTGAAGGAGTGCTTGGTAGTTGGAAGCATTCCTGTAGTACTCGACAGGAGGAGTACCTATGTGGGCTATTAGGGGGAGCGCCCGGTATTTGGTGGTAGACCCACAGTGGACAAAGCACCCAGTATTTGGTAGCAGACCCGCGGTACTCGATAGGAGGAGTACCTCAGTAGTTCAAGGTTAGTGAGAAGTGCCTCAGTGTCAAGACATGCCCATTATACTTGAAATAGGAGGACTTCTCCAGCAGCAGTGGTTTCGATAATGAAAATCCTAGTTTGAGCTGAGTTGATGACCTTTGTGTTTTCCTCATTATTGGGATGTGTTACTTGATAACTTAGGTATATGTATGGGAATATACCTATATAATTTTTATCCATTGAAATCATACATTGTGGTTTATCCTTTTTGTATTTTTTGAGACCTGGAGGGTCTCTGGGTCCCTACTGAGTATCGTTATACTCACCCTTTCACGGGCTATTCCCACACTGTAACGCCCCGACCCCAGTTACCCAGAGTCGGTGAATTATTACATAACTTTGGCATGATCACAAAAGATCAAGTCTCGAAAGACTTATTAGTTTAGTACCCTTCGAATAACTAGATACATTAATATATATTACATTACATCATAAAATGAATACTACAACAACAACATCTTGAATTCATATACCCTCATACTATCCCTGCAGGTCATTCATAAATTATTTCATCACATCCTCGGAAAAAAAACATTGAAATGGGGAGCTCAGATGCTCAGTATGGATAACAATATACCAGAAACTTTCATAAATAAGCATAAAAATTTAAGGCAGTGGATAACTAAAACAAAAGCCTTTTAAACATGAACATCAGCATAATATGGAAAAGATAAATTGAAATAACCCCATTTACTTATTCACATGGATATTCTACTAATCGATGAATCACATGCAATATCAATAACAACTTTCATAATGATGGAATGCATAATTCCATACTATCATAACCACATAGTCATGGCGGCGTGCCAAGACTACAAAAAAAGATTTTGCGGAGGCCTTGTGCCAAGAAACTTGTTTGTCTCATGAGACCTACCAATGAATCTAGGAGCTATTGCGGGCTCCACCCATCACTTATTAAGTTCAATGCATTCCTCATATGAACAGGTTTAAACATAACATAAACGTTAGTATTAAAATGAGCATATTAAATGTCAATACTTTCTCTATAAACCATGAATGGTATAAAAATAGCACATACACTATCAAACATATCAAAAGACCATCAATACAATATGGAAGTTTTGTATCATAATAAATAAACTTCATAAAAGCTTAAAATCTATCAAAGGATGTTGGCAAAGATGAAATCAAAACTATATGAGGGAAATATATCTTTTTTTGAAATCATTTAAAAGTCACATAATAATAAAATAAAACATTTACTTTGAAAGTATACTTATAATATTGTAAGATAAGATTTGAAGATTTTATAACGGTGGAAAATAGCCACACCGGCCGTATAAGTTAAAAGAGGCATTCTTACATTAATTTTTCAAAAAGGTTAAAAAGGAAATTGTTTGGAAAACAACGAAACGATTCCTTTATAAACATATTATAAAAATTGAAACAAGGGTATAAATGAATTTAACCCATATTTTGTAAAAAAGTAAGAATGTTTTGAAAATTTTTTTTAATAAACATGGATGTAGATGGTAATGATGTCCCAGTAGATAATTACATATAAACAACCTTAGATAATGAAGAGATTGTGAAATAAACACTTACCATGTACTTTTACTTGGTTGAGGATAGGTTATCATCTTGTATAATGGTTAAATAATTGTTATTAAGTTATACAAGAATCATATACATTAATATGATATCATATATGATCTTTTAACACTTCATTGTTAATAATATCTTTTTATTATCATCGTTTCAGGTGTTAACTTATTGGTTTTCTTTAATATGTTTTGTTTCATAAGACATGTTTGTTATGGATAGGTTGTATATTATTCATATCTGAAATGATATCAAGTCCTTAAAGATTATTTTTTTTATCAAAAAATGATAATTAGACTTGAATGGATACGATGGGGAATGAATCTCATTGTGTTCGTGGAGACGGTAGTCCGTACGTACCCACGAGCGACAATATCATTATTTTGATATTAAAATAATATATAATTGGATGGTATATCATATAAATATATAATCATTATCATGTTATATTTTTTATTTACATCAATTATACAACATTATTATACCCATCTTAATTATAATATATTGAATACCAATTACACCACGACCTAGAGACGGTAGGCCGTATGTACACATGTATGGTGACATGTCATTCAAGGGATGGATAGAATAAAGAATTTTGTTGTTCCATATTTATAATAACATCACAGTATATATAATATACCTGATTTATTATTTTATAATGGAAATAACAAGGAAAGAAGAAGTTGAGGAAGAAAGGAACTTGAAAGAGGGTGGTTAAATCATTGCCTCTTCTTTGGGATTCTTCATTTTGACTTGATCAAAAGGGCTCTTTAGGTTGGATTTATGATCAAACTAAGGCCTCTAGGTTGTAGTGAGGTAATTTGGGTGGATATTGGGGCAGAGGTTGGCCGAACAAAAAGGCTTTGAAGGTGTGAAATTGAGAGAAGTAGGAGTGCCCTTTTATAAGAGGGGTGAGGGGCACCTTTGGAAAAGCTAGAAATATTATTTTATAATAAATTCATATTCAGTATATAATGCCTCCAAAGTAGATTATTTAAATTTTAATGTAGGGATAGTATGAAAACCATTCAACCAATAGGTTTTACACAGTTTTGGGTCACTATATTAACATTATCTTATAGTTTTAACTCTTAGTTAATTAGTATGACATTTACTCTGTCTCTTCGTATTTTTATATTATATTGTTAATAAACATACTATATAATTCCAAAAAAACTACCAAGTGGTCCACTAATGTTACAAACATCATAATATAAGTCTCTTGACCGATCCTTATATTTTTAGGAATAGAATATAAATTAATAATATAATAATTATTTTAAAAACACTTTTATGTTAATTTTGACACTATTGGGTATTTTGTTTTTGATAATTTCATAATAGCATTATTACTTCAAAATAAATTTAAATAACCAGTCCTAATATGTCTTATTCACCATTAAAATTATTTTAATTCCTAAAAAGTCTTAAATTACATTTATTTTTATATTTATAATATCAATTATTTTAAGATTTTATTAATTAGGTAGTTACTACATCACCTTTGTTTCATAAATAACTTAAATTATTTAATGTCTAAAAATTATAAATAAAATACCATTATGTAGGAAATAATTTTATTCTTTTTAATGAATATTTATAATTTAATTTATCGTTGGTATAACCCTATATTAAAAAAAATTTAGTTATTAAACATGAATTTTAACACTTTTAACTCCTCTTTGAATTAAATAAAAATAAATGTCCTAATATAATCCAAGTGGACCTAAATGTAACACCCTGAGAATTTATGAAAAATATTTATTTAATTTCATTAATGTCTTGTGTTGTATGCTACACCAAGATTACCTTGCTATACGCAACACCGTATTAGCTTGCATTATACGCAACACTATTCTTGGATCGTGTTACACACAATTTTGATAATAGTTATTCTACGCAACATTGAGTATATATATATATTCAATGTATAAATGAAATATGGTTGGATTCTGTTATATGAAACAATGGAGGATTCATTCACAAAACGCAACCCTGACTTGTCTTGCATTACATGCAATCGCGACCTTCCTCGATAGCTTGTGTTGTACGCAATACCGGGTTTTACTAAACAACGATATATTATTATAATATTATTATGAACTAGCCGTTATGAATAGTATTAACTAAATTTTTAATTTTATAACATTATTATTCGTCTTACACATTTTCTAGAACATGGTATAAGAACAAAATAAATTTCTCGGGTAAAATAAGTATTTTTAAAAAAATGCAGTTTTGCCGCCTTTTGATGGCACACCCACTTTAAATCTACTTTGTGACATGTTCATAAGTTCCATTTGAAAAAATGAAATTATTATTTGGAATAAAGAAATAAAAATTTACTTTGGATAAATTTTTCATTTTATTCTGATGACTTTCATATTTTAATGAATAGTAAAAACACGCTATATTTTAATTAAAAACAACTTTTTTCATCGTAATATCTTATGTGGTTAAATTATAATATTGAATGGTTTTAAATTATAAATAGAATATATTTTTACCATTTAATATAATGTATGTCATTAGCATTGATTTAACCTTGAAATCGTAGGTTAAATCAATTCAATCTTTTGCAATGTTTTAAAGAAAAACCCGTTTTCATTCGACAAAGGGATTAATTTTATTTTAATTTCTACAACCTTTGTGTATTGAATTTAGAAAAATGGATTCCATATTTGGAATCAGTGGGTAAAAATTATGTTAATAAGATACTTTTTATTTTTGGACATTGTGAATAGTAATTACGGTAAAATTTATTTACTATAGTTAAAGGTAAATCGGGTAATTAAGGGTAAATATAAGATTATAAAATTACTCTAACACATGGAAAATACTATTTGATGACTAAAAGTCGACCAATATCACCTAAGGGTCGGATTAGATTCATTTAATGGACTTTTTGCCCTGAAAATAATTTAATTATTATTAAAACCAAAGAAAGTGACAACATGTCACACTCTTAAATACTATAAGTATAATAATTTTAACTTAGTGATAAAATTCATGAAACTTATAACATTAATAGTAAAAATAAAGCTAACAAAATTATCTACATCATGAAAATTTATTTAGAGTTTTTTCTGATTAAATAATTATCATTAATTGTGACACAATAGTGATGCAGAAATTATTTATCTAGTGAAAAATCAAGAATATAATTTTTATTAAACTATTAGTGACCATAAAAGGCACAAAACCCTGACCAAAACTTATTGGTCATTTCCATTTAAAATATAATCATCCAATGGTCGAATATTTTACCATTAGGAGTCTTATAAAAGCAATTATGACACTTATATTATTTTATTTTAAATTATGCCAAAGTTGTCACCTTCGTAATTTAATAAATATAACAGTTTAAATATTGTAATTTTAAGATGATAAATTCTAGTAAAATTATAATTTTGAAAGGTAATATATTTATCTTTATCATAGTATTTTATTTTAAATTTTTATGCAACAAATATTTATATTAAATAATTATACAAAAATGTTGTAGTAATTATTTTATTAAGAGATAAACCAAATAAATGGTTTTAAAAATAATAAAATAAATTTCATATGAACTACTAAATGTGATAAACTAATTTTATAGATACATATGACCTTTTATAAATATATTAAAGATTTTAGTTCGAACATATCTTCTGTATATATTTTATTTAAATTCAAATAAATGAATATTGTCAAAATTGACACTATAGTTATTTTATAAAAATAACACATTATAAAATTGTTTAAAAATCACAAAAATATTTAAAAATTATAAACATAAATTTATATGTTATATAATTTTATAAAGTAAAAAATTATGGAAAATTCACAACAAATAAGTAATTATTTGTTATAATTTAAAATTTAGAATTTTATTACCACAAATAAACTTAAATAGATTAAATAAGGATAAATCAAAATGATAAGGATTAAAATAAGATCCAAACATGTCTAAATTTGATTGGATGATTCCATTTCAATTCTATCTCATCTAATCTTAGAATATGAGTCATTTTTGGAGGTTTCTATGTGGGGTTAGATTTATTATAAATTAATATTTTTAAGAATTCCAAAGGTGCCCCTCTCCTCCCTTATAAAAGGGCACCTCCTCCCTCTCCTCCTCACACCAATTTGAGCCTTCATGCTCGGAAAAACCCTGCAAAATTATCTTCTCCACTTCCCTAGAAACATCCTAGAGGTTCTGGTCTACTTTAAAGACCAATCTTAGTGCCCTAAGAGGAGGTTTCAAAGAGGCGTATCGAAGAAGAGGTAATTTCTTCTCCCGATTCTTTCAAGCTTCTTTCTTCATCAAATTATTCTTCTTTAGTTGTTTAATTATAAATTAATAACATCAGTATCACTAATATACTGATTCGTTATTATAAATATGAAACAACACCATTTAACATTCAATCCATCCTACAGAAAACAAAATCACCACGCGTGCGTACGTACAGAATACCGTCTCCACACCGTTGTGTAATCTGTTTTTCCACCAACACCTTACATGGATGGGTATAATGGTTTAAAAAATAACTATACATAGTTATTGTAACATTATACTGATTCTGATATATTGCATCATCCACTCCAATTCAATTCAATAATTATGGAAACGATATCATCGCTCGTGCATACGTACGGACTACCGTCTCCACGACGCGATGAGATTCATTCTCCATGTTAACCATTTAAGAATGATTATAAAGTATATATAAGAAATAATAAATAAATATATGACATTATAAAGCTACTTTATTTATGTATATATGTATGTCATCTACTTAATTCCATTCAACTCAATAAGGAAACGAAAATAGCGTTTATGCATACGTACGGCCTACCGTCTCCGTGAACGGTGTATTTCTTTCCATTTATCAATCTATTATATATATATATATATTCTGAATATATATTATATATAAATCATGTTTTATATTCTGGAATTATGTAATCGTGATCTAAGTAATCATATGAATAATTACAAGTCAAAACACGGACGACAAATGAAACGATTTTACCCAAAACGCTGTTTAACATGGAATTTACCAAAGAATGGGTAATATAAAGTCATAAGTGAACCATATATGATATCATAACAATTAATACGATTCTTTAATAAGTCAATAACATTATTTAAATCATTATATAGGAGGTTCAGATACATATGAAGCACATCAGACCTAAGGTAAGGGATAATTTTGCAAATCTCATTTTTATACGAGATTGCTTATTCGTAAGTATTTACTGGGGTTATTTCAATCATTCATGTCCATGTTTTAGAAAAGTGTTTTCATGTATGTTTAAAGTCCTTTTTACCCATTCTTGACTTTTACTACATGGTGTGTAAGGAATCTTTCTTTTGTTTACATTACGAGGTACTTTTTGACTTTCTGACAAAAGTATGAAAAGAATGTTTTTTTAACTTATATGGCACGAACGGATTTTTACGGTTTTATAAAGCCTTATATTCATGAAGAATACTCCAAAATATTTCATGACTATTTTCAAAAAAATCACTTTCTTTTAAAATTTCATGACGTTTTGTGAAAAGAAATTGATTTTTAAGAAGAAAGGATACTTTCCTCAAGAATTCATTTCAAGTGTTTTCTCAAAACAATTTTCCATCTAAGATGAAATTATTTCATATGTGTATGTTTCAAGTGTAATGTCTCTATGATTTACATGGTTTCACTTTTCTTTTGATGAAATGATATCCATTTCTTTTATATGGATTATGTGATTAGGGGATGATATTTATGAAACCCATTTTATTCGTTGGGTTATTATGAATGATGTATGTTTATTTTGTGGCACAAGTAAGAATGATTTAATTATGAGATGGGTGGGACCTATATCTCCCTCCAATTAATTGGGTAAAGATTTTATATCTCATGAGATAGACATGGCTGGAATGGTAAGTTAATCTGGTTCAGTGTTACAGGACTAAAACGAGGAGTGAACTGGATTCAGAATGGGACTTTGTCCATTAAGATGGTCTTTGCAGCAATGCCTTGGCTACAATATAAATCATTACATGTGCTTAATAGATGCCACAATTAAATGTTTTATTCCCATTCTATTTTGTCAATATTAATGTTTCTTTATGATCTATGCCTTACGTACTTCCATGTTTTATGTCATTTCTCAAGCTTTTGATGTTTAAACATTATGTTCATGTTTTGAAGTTAAAATGTATACGATATGTTTTATTTTATCCATGCATACCCTTACTGAGCATTTGAGCTCACCCTTTTTATGTTTTCTTTTCCACAGGATATAATGAAAGGTTTTAGGTAAGAAAAAAAGGAAAATATCTTTATTGGAGATGTTGAAGATCTTTCACCATGATTAAAAGATTACATTTCAAGTTTCCAAAGACACTAAACTATTACGGTCCTTGTGTGTATGTTTTTCTATTCTGCTAAAGTAATGTAATGTCCATGTACGTCAAGCTTCGGGTCTCTACAGTTGGTATCAGAGGAAAGGTTTAGTCAACCTTTGGAAACTAGGATGCGAAAACGTTAGTGATATCCCTAGAGATATTTCTAAGGTTGGTCTAGGAATGTACCTAAGGATAAGAATACGTGTAGGATATAGTCCTAGAACTATGGTAATGATCGTATAATTTAACCTAAGATGTTAGATATTGAGGGTGCTCCCCCTTTACTATGTTTTACCCTAGCATGATTTTTTCCTCTCACACTATTCTTTTTGGGTTTTAGAAAATGGCTAGAAATAGGAAGATTCATGATAATGGAGATATAACAGATAATGGAATGATTTTCTTCATGAGAAACCAAATGAAACAGGATCTGGAAGTCCAAACATCTTTATTATGCCTAATCAGCAATCTCATAATATGATCAATATTCTCACCTTTGGTTAGTTTCCCGACTCAGATAATAAGAGAAATATGGAGTTTCATGATGATCATAGAGGAAAGAAAGTTCAATTTCCCTCATGTAAATCATGTGGGAAGAGGCATCAGGGAGACTGTTTCAATGGAACTGGAAGATGCTTTGGGTGTGGAAAAGAAGGACACAAAGCCAGTAAGTGCAAAGGAAAAGGTTCAGTTAACACCATGGACAAGGATAATGGTATTGCTACGACATCAACAATGATTAGATGTTTTAAATGTGGAATGTACGGGCATTATCCAAAACATTTCCCTAATGGAAAATCTCATGAAGAGAATCAGCATGGTCTTATGGGTAGTATTTATGTGGATGATGAAGAGGAGAGTACAAATGATATATGAGCTGAAAGAAGTGTTGAAGCTCAGTCGGTTGTTTTAGAAGGTAGTGGAATGATTTTATGTTTATCGAGAGTTACGTTGTATAGTTAATGGTACTATGGAATAAAGAATCATCTAAGTATTGTTACACTATTCTTTTTCCTAAAAGTATTTGAAAGTATATGTTGAATGGTACCAGTAACCATGGAATGTTATTCTGATATTTTTGTAAAGTAGATGATATGTGCATAATGAAGAAATAATAAGATAATGAGATGTTTGATTGTATTCATGAGCTCATGATTTATATAAGGACTAAGTGATATCATGGTTTGAGTATATAGAATTTTGAGGATTTTGGTATGTGGAAAGTGTTAAGTTTTTACTGCATTCATGTTTTCACTAAGGATCAATGGGTATTCATTTTTCAAGAGAATACACGATTAAGGCCTTCGAACATTTGTTATGTGACCAAAAAGACATGTCTTATGATATATGGGGATCAACGATGGTATTAACATGCTTATTATATGAAATCTCTGGTAATCGTTTTCACTATAATATGACAATGGACTGCAATATTATGGATAATCCTAAAGATTGGAATGGATTATGTTGGACATAATTTAGTATTGTTTAAGGATAGAACCTTTTTTCAATATTATTGATGGGATGATATAGTAATGTTGTTTTAGAAAAAGGACAACCTCTAGGACGGGCGACATCCCATCGCGTCGGACAAGGCTGTGGGAATCGAACCCACAACCAAAGTGCGACTGGCCTTTATCGCCTACCACTGGCCTACAGGAAGTCCCTGGTTAGTAGAAACTAGTTTTATTTTTTTAAGTGGTATGATATATGATGTATAAGTTCATTTTTGGAACCATATACGATTAATCTAACCATAAGATGGACTTATATATTTTTCTAACCTTTTGTTTGAAAGAGATGGAATGACCCATCATTCTATCACATTATCTGCTAACACATCACGAATAACAAATTAAACTTCATTTCTTTATGTGATGAAGTGGAAATTGTTCAATTCACGAACAACAGTAAGATTGTACCAAAATCATGCAAGTATTTCATTTAATTCATCAACATTAGGGAAATGATCATGAAAACCAAAAATGTTGTCCTAGTTCCCTTATATCCGATGAATCAGATGGTACCTTAGATCATCACAAATCAATATCTTTGTGATTGTTGGATTTTTCATAGCCATGTTTTCTACCACACTCCATCAGAACTTGATGGTTAGATTTTTCTTCCATATCTATATTTTCACCTATTTCCTCCTACGTGGAAACCCAGTGATGAGTTAATTTGGGTAACGGTTACATTTCATACATTAGTTTTTAAAGCCATGTTTTGTTATTCCTTTTTACGGTGTGGGTTTCTATTAAACAAACTTTTGAGTAGTAAAGCATTTATAACCCCGAAGAATTTCGAGGGCGAAATTCATTTTAAGGGGGGTAGAATGTAACACCCCGAGATTTTATGAAAAATATTCTTTTAATTTCATTAATGTCTTGTGTTGTATGCTAAACCAAGATAACCTTGCGCTATACGCAACACCATATTAGCTTGCAGTATACGCAACACTATTCTTGGATCGTGTTACACACAATTTTGATAATAGTTATTCTACGCAACATTGAGTATATATATATATATATTCAATGTATAAATGAAATATGGTTGGATTTTGTTATACGAAACAACGAAATATTCTTTCACAACACGCAACCCTGACTTGGCTTGCATTAAACACAATCACGACCTTCCTCGATAGCGTGTGTTGTACGCAATACCGGGTTTTACTAAACAACGATATATTATTATAATATTAATATGAACTAGCCATTATGAATAGTATTAACTAAATTTTGAATTTTATAACATTATTATTCAGCTTACAAATTTTCTAGAACATGGTATAAGAACAAAATAAAATTTTCGGGTAAAATAAGTATTTTAAAAAAAAAAATCAGTTTTGTCGCCTTTTGATGGTGCACCCACTTTAAATCTATTTTTGGACATGTTTATAAGTTCCATTTGACAAAATAAAATTATGATTTGGAATCAGGAAATAAAAATTTACTTTGGATAAATTTTTCATTTTATTCTGATGACTTTCATATTTTAATGAATAGTAAAAACACGCTATATTTTAATTAAAAATAACTTTTTTCATTGTAATATATTATGTGGTAAAATTATAATATTGAATGGTTTTAAAGTATAAATAGAATATATTTTTACCATTTAATATAATGCATGTCATTAGCATTGATTTTACCTTGAATTCGTAGGTTAAACCAATTCAATCTTTTACAATGTTTTAAAGAAAAACCCGTTTTCTTTCGACAACGGGATTAATTTTAATTTAATTTCTGCAACTTTTGTGTATTGAATTTGGAAAAATGAATTCCATATTTAGAATAATTGGGTAAAAATTATGTTAATAAGCTACTTTTTATTTTTGGGCATTGTGAATAGTAACTACGGTAAATTTTATTTACTATAGTTAAAGGTAAATTGGGTAATAACAGATAAATATAAGATTATAAAATTACCCTAACACATGGAAAAATCCTATTGGATGACTAAAAGTCGACCCATATCACCTAAGGGTTGGATTAGATTCATTTAATGGACTTTTTTCTATGAAAATAATTTAATTATTATTAATACCAATGAAAGTGACAACATGTCACTCTCTTAAATACTATTAGTATAATAATTTTAAGTTAGTGATAAACTTCATGAAACATAGAACATTAATAGTCTACAAAAATATAACAAAATTATCTACATCATGAGAATTTATTTAGAATTGTTTTGGATTAAATAGTTATCATTAATTGTGACACAATAGTGATGCAGAAATTATTTATCTAGTGAAAAATCAAGAATATAATTTTTATTAAACTAATAGTGACCATAAAAGGCACAAAACTCTGACCAAATTTATTGGTCATGTAAATATAAACTATAATAATCCAATGGTAGAATATTGGACCATTTGGAGTCTTATACTAGAAATTATGACACTTATATTATTTTATTTTAAATGATGCCAAAATTTCACCTTCATAATTTAATAAATATAACAATTTAAATATTGTGATTTTAAGATGTTAAATTCGATTAAAAGTATTATTTTGAAAGTTAATTGATTTATCTTAATCATAAGATTTTATTTTAAATTTTTATGCAACATATAAGTATATTAAATAATTATACAACAATGTTGTAGTAATTATTTTATTAAGAGATTAACCAAATAAATGGTTTTAAAAATAATAAAATAAATATTATATGAACTATTTAATATTATCAACTAATTTTATAGATACATATGACCTTTTATGAATCTATTGAATCTTTTATGTCGAACATATCTTCTGTATATATTTTATATAAATTCAAATAAATGAATATTGTCAAAATTGACACTATTGTTATTTTATAAAAATAACATATTATAAAATTGTTTAAAAATCACAAAAATATTTAAAAAATTTAAATTTTAAATTTATAAGTTCTATAATGTTATAAAGTAAAAAATTATGGAGAATTCACAACAAATAAGTAATTATTTGTTATAATTTAAAATTTAGAACTTTATTACCACAAATAAACTTAAATAGATTAAATAAGGATAAATCAAAATGATAAGGTTTAAAATAAGATCCAAACATGTCTAAATTTAATTGGTTGATGATATTTCAACCCTATATCATCTAATATTCTAATATGAGTCATTTATGGAGGTTTTTAAGTGGGGTTAGATTTATTATAAATTAATATTTTTAAGAATTCCAAAGGTTCCCCTCTCCTCTCTTATAAAAGGGAACCTCCTCCCTCTCCTCCTCACACCAATTTGAGCCTTAAATCTCGGAAAACCCCTGCCAAATTATCTTATCCACTTCCCTAGAAACATCTTATAGGTTCTGGTCTACTTTAAAGACCCATCTTAGTGCTCTAAGAGGAGGTTTCAAAGAGGCGTATCGAATAAGAGGTAATTTTTTTCTCCCGATTCTTTCAAGATTATTTATTCTTCAACATATTCTTCATTAGTTGTTTAATTATAAAGTAATAACATCAGTATCAATAATATACTTATTTTTTATTATAAATATGAAACAACCCAATTTCACCTTCAATCCATCCTAAGGAAAACAAAATCACAGCGCGTGCGTACGTACAGAATATCGTCTCCACGCCGTGGTGTAATCTGTTTTTCCACCAACACCTTACATGGATGGGTATAATGGTGTAAAGAATAACTATAAATAGTTATTATAACATCATACTCATTCTGATATATTGTATCATCCACTCCAATTCAATTCAATAATTATGGAAACGATATCATCGCTCGTGTGTACGTACGGACTACCGTCTCCACAACGCGATAAGATTCATTATCCATGTTAACCATTTAAGAATGATTATAAAGTATATATATTTAATAATAATGAAATATATGACATTATAAAGCTACTGGATTTATGTATATTTGTATGTCATCTACTTAATTCCATTCAACTCAATAAGGAAACGAAAACAGCGTTCATGCGTACGTACGTCCTACCGTCTCCATGAACGGTGTATTTCTTTCCATTTATCAATATATTATATATATGTACATTATGAATATATATTATATATAAATAATGTTTTATATTCTGGAATTATGTAATCGTGATCTATGTAATCATATGAATAATTACAATTCAAAACACGAACGACAAATGAAACGATTTTACACAAAACGTTGTTTAACATGGAATTTACAAAAGAACGGGTAATATAAAGTCATAAGTGAACCATATATGATATAATAACAATTAATATGATTCTGTAATAAGTCAATAAAATTATTTAAATCATTATACAGGAGGTTCGGATACATACGAAGCATATCAGACATAAGGTAAGGGATAATTTTGCAAATCTCATTTTTATCTGAGATTGCTTATTCATAAGTATTTACTGGGGTTATTTCAATCAATCATGTCCATGTTTTATAAAAGTGTTTTCATGTATGTTTAAATTCCTTTTTACCCATTATTGACTTTTACTACATGGTATGTAAGGAATCTTTCTTTTGTTTACGTTACGGGGTACTTTTTGACTTTTTTGGAAAAAGTACAAAAAGAATGTTTTTTAACTTATACGGTACGAACGGATTTTTACGGTTTTATAAAGCCTTATTTTCATGAAGCTTCCTACAAAATATTTCATGACTATTTTCAACAAAGTATCTTTCTTTTAAAATTGCATGACGTTTTGTGAAAAGAAATTGATTTTGAAGAAGAAAGGATATTTTTCTCAAGAATTCATTTCAAGTGTTTTATCAAAACCATTTTCCATCTAAGATGAAATTATTTCATATGTGTATGTTTCAAGTGTAATGTCTCTATTATTTACATGGTTTTAATTTTATTTTTATGAAATGATATCCATTTCTTTTATATGGATTATGTGATGATGGGATGATATTTATGAAACCCATTTTATTCATTGGGTTATTATGAATGATGTATGTTTATTTTGTGGCACAAGTAAGAATGATTTCATTATGAGATGGGTGGGACCAATTTCTCCCTCCAATGAATTGGGTAAAGATTTTATATCTCATAAGATAGACAAGGCTGGAACGGTAAGTTAATCCGGTTCAGTGTTACAGGATTGAAACGAGGAGTGAACTCGATTCAGAATGGGACTTTGTCCACTAAGATGGTCTTGGCAGTAATTCCTTGGCTACTATTGAAATCATTACATGTGCTTAATAGATTCCACAACTACATGTTTTATTACCATTCTATTTTTTCATTCTTAATGTTTTTTTATGATCTATGCCTTACGTACTTCCATGTTTTATGTCATTTCTCAAGCCTTTGATGTTTAAACATTATGTTCATGTTTTTAAGTTCAAATGTATATGGTATGTTTTATTTTATCAATGCTTACCCTTACTGAGCATTTGAGCTCACCCTTTTTATGTTTTCTTCTCCCCAGGATATAAAGAAATGTTTTAGGTAAGAAAAAAAAGGAAATATCTTTATGGGAGATGTTGAAGATCTTTCACCACGATTAGAATATTATGTTCCATGTTTCCAAAGACACTAAACTATTATGGTCCTTGTGTGTCTGTTTTTGTATTCTGCTAAAGTAATGTAATGTCTATATATGTCAAGCTCCGGGTCTCTACACTAAATGATAATATTTTATTCCTAAGGTTGTTTTTGGTCAAAAAACACTTGTAAAATAGAATTAAGATATGTGTTAGGGAAATATTAATATCATTTTAACCCTTAATTACCCTATTTACTTTTAACCGCAGTAAATAAAAGTAAAAAGATACTATTCACTAAAAAATATTTTTACCTTATTGAACCACATTTACTCCTTCATATTAAACATGTCTCCATGATTTTCGAAATTCCACTTACAGAAGTGGTAAAATTATGTTTTATGTGAATTTTCAAATTCTCCTAGGACGTGGGTAAAAGACGGTTAAAAGATCAATAAAATATTTATGTATTTAAAATTATTCTGAAGAAACTCCATTGAATTACATTGAACTTATATTGGTATTATTTATCTATTTTGAACATAATTAAATTTATGTCAAATAATTAATTATTTAAATAAAAATTTGGTTTTAAACTATAACACAGTGTTTTTTTACTATTCATCAAAAATTGAAAGTTTTCAAAAAAATACCAAAATATCACCCTAGGATAATTTCGATATACTGAATCCAAAAATAATGTCCATTTTGAAAGATAAAATTTATAAAATTTCAAAAAGTGTGTATTACTATTCATAATGGTTAGTTTAATTAGTTGTGGTGTGTGTCAGAACTCGAAGTTGCGTACAACACACGCTACTATATTATTCAAAGAGAAGCATACCATAGAAGCATGGGGTGTTACTTTCTCTACTCCTTAAAATAATTTCATCCTCGAAGTTTCTAGAATACTACCACATGAAAAGACTCGGGTGATTCTTCATCGTATGTTCCTCAGGTCCCCACGTTGCCTCTTCCATTTTATGGTTTCTCCATAGAACATTTACTAGACGAGTCGTCCGGTTTCTCAGCACTTGTTCTCTTGTATCATGAATCCTGATAGGATGTTTGCAATAAGACAGATATGGTTCTAGTTCTAATACCTCATACGTGAGTACATGCATTTGTTCAGGTGTGTATCTTCTCAACAGTGATATGTGGAATACATCATGAACTTTGGAGATATTTTGCGGCATTCCTAAACGTTAAGATACAACCCCAATTCGTTCTAGAATTTCGAAAGGTATGATGTACATGTGACTCAATTTACCTTTCTTACCAAATGTTTAACTACCTTCCATGGAGATACTTTCAAGAAAACATAATCTCCTATGTGGAATTACAAATCCTTCCTTCAGTTATCAGCATAGCTCTTCTGCCTACATTGAGCTGCTTTGATGTGGTTTTGGATTACCTTTACCTTTTCCATTGTTTCCTCCACCAGTTTTAGGCCTACAAGTTTTCTTTCACCAACGTCATCCCAATAGGTTGGTGTGCGAAATCTCTTTCCGTATAACGCTTCATATGGTGCCATCCAAATACTTGAATGGAAGATATTGTTATAGGAAAATTCAACCAGAGGTAAATATTGATCCCACATACCATGAAAGTCATGTGAGTAGGATCTCAACATGTCTTCTAAGGTTTGAATAGTCAGTTCTGATTGTCCATATTTTTAAGGGTGGTAGGGAGTGCTCAAATGAAGTTCAATATTCGTGGATTTCTAAAGAATTTTCCAGAATCTTGAAGTAAAACTGGTATCATGATCAGAAACAATTGACAGGGGTACTCCATTAAGTCACACAACATCATTAATATATAGTATTGCTAGACGTTCAAGTGATATATCTTCTCTTATAGCAAGAAAATGTGCTGACATGGTAAGACAATAAACAATGAACCATATTGAATCATTCATTCTAGGAGACTTTGGTAGTCCCATGACAAAGTTTATCGTGATATTATCCCATTTCAACTCAGGTATGGGAAGATGTTTCATTACTCTTCTAGGTTGTTGCCTTCCAACTTTCACTTGTTGACAAACCATACATCTTGACACAAAATCAGCAATCTCACTCTTCATGATGTCCCACCAAAAATGTTCCTACAAATCTCTATAAATTTATGTGCTCCCAGGGTGTATAGAGAAATTGGAACTGTGAGCATTGTCCAATAATTCCCTTTTTTAATCAGGTATATCGGGAAAACAAAGTCACTTACCGAATTTCATAATTCTGTTTTCATACACAAATTCACTCAATCTCCCATCATTCACTGCATTAATCTTCCTTTGAAATTCTTCATCATTGGTCTAAGAACTCTTAATCCTTTCTAGTAAATATGCTTTGGAAACCATTTGAAAAAGAATTGATGTTTCACCTTCCACGGTGATTCCCATATCCAAATTTACTAGATCCATGAAAAGAGAATACCTTTCAATTCTCATCATGTTCAAAACTCCATTATCTTTTCTTCTCAAAGAATCTTCCACATTATTTTCCTTCCCTGGGTGGTAGTGTATCGTGCAGTCATAATCCTTGAGTAGTTCAAGCCATCTCCTTTGCCTCATATTGAGTTATTTTTGTGATACAATATACTTCACACTCTTGTGATTAGTATAAATCTCATATTTTCACTGTAAAGACCCGTAAATTTCAAGGAATTTTTTTTATTAAATTTCTTTGGAATTTTACAAGAGCGCAGTTTTTGACGGCACCGGATTCCGAGGACCGGTGTGCCCGGAATCATTTTCCGAAGTTTGGCTCGGGTACGTTCAGTGAACGGACGAGCGGGTTTTTCTAACTTTTGAGCCGGTGCCCGGAATCGAATTCTGAGAGCACCGATGAAATCGCAGCGCTGGTATTCGCTTAGAAACGCCTCTTCCGGAGTTGCGTTTGCTCGGGTGTGGTTTTTAATTTTCGGGTTTAAAGTTAAGAAATAAAATAATTTTGCGACAACTTTATTTTATTTCACTTAAGCCACTTGGAAGCCACTTGAAGCCACTTATTGATGGCTTGAACTGAGTTGAACCGGATAGGATGCTATCCAGAAATATCCTACCCCCTTGGTAGGATATTTGTGAGGTGGGGCCCGCACGAGCCCCGCCGTTTCTTTCCGCTAAGAAACACACCCGCGAAAACCCGTCTTAATGAAAGTCAACTGACGCGTTTCTTAAAATCTTAACACACCATTTAATTGGGCGGTTTATTTCGTGAATTAAATGGGCTGTTTCTTTTGTTGAATTAATTCAACGAATTGATGGATCGTTTCTTAACCAGTTTTCAAATTCGTTGGCATAATAATAAAATAATGCCAACGCTCGACCTCTGGTTATTCGCGCTTTGAGAAGATTTGAGAGGACACTCGTATCTTCTTCTCCCATGCGAAGAATGCGAAGAACGCGAAGAACGTGAAGAACACGAAGAACGCCGAACCCGGAAATCGACGACGCTTCCGTCCGAGACGTTCTTCCACGCTCCGATCTCCGATCACCGACCGTTTGAGGTGAGTGATTTCGGATTTCCTCTCAAGGTTCTTTTCTTTTTGTTTTAAACACAGATTTAATTATTTATGATTTAAATCTAATGTTCTTGGTCCCTTGAGCTCGCCGACTCAACGCCGGATTCCGCGATGACGCGACGACGCGACGATCCCTCTCTTCTGCGACGAGCTTTCCCGCGAAGAACGCCCGCGCGCGACGATCAGCGAGGTAGGGATTTATTTTGGGATTTACCCCTTTTTTTTGTTATTCCCGTATGTGTTTCTTTAAAAAGTTAAAGAACCGGTTTCAAACGAACAATTTTATTTAATTAAAATTTTCGGTTCATGTGTTGAACAAAATTCTCTCGTTGTTTATCTCTAACGCGGAGGGTGTGGGCCAAAGAAACACGGCCCGACGACCCTCCGCCGTTCTTCATTTTGTGCGGATTTGACGGGCGATGACAGAACGTACCGCAAGGGATGTTTGACGATCCCGCAGTGAAGAACGAGTCCCGGGAGGATCAATGGCGCAGACGGGAAGAGAATCGGACCACCGGAGCGATCCCGGTGGCCCGCGGAACTCGCAGGCGGCGCCGGCAGCCGGGAGTGGCGGCGGCATCCGCGGACACGCGGCCGCGCGGGTCTGGTGCCCTCGGACGCGGCTGATGCCGCGTCCACGATACAGCGCGGCCCCACACGGGGGGCCGCGGCACCACCAGGCCGCGGGGGCGGCGCCCCGCGTGTCTCGGCCGTTCGGTCGTTCGGCCGAACCAGACCAGGCCGGTCCGACCGGCCGGGCCGCGCCCCGGCCGGACCAGACCGGGTCGGTTCGACCCGGTTTGGCCGACTCCCGGGGGGGTCGGGCCGGGTCGGTCCGGGCCCGTACCCCCCGTCTTCGGATGGACTTCGTTCAAATGGCCGTATCTTGAGCTACGGGCCTCCAAACGACCCGCCGTCAGCGGCAACACGATCCGTGGATCGAGACGGTCATTTCGGTATATTGCATTCAAGGTTTAGGAATACTTTGAGTTCGGCCGGGTTGGTTCGTACACGAAACCATCCGGGCCTTCGGAGCGGAAACACTCATATCTTGAGTCACGGACGTCCGATTGATGTGCCGTCAGCTTTGTTGTTTTTTTCTCTAAGTGAGACGGATATTTTGGCATACTCCACCCGAGGTTTGGACGCAGGTGGAGTACGGTCGGGTTGGTTTTTCCTTAAAAACCAACCGGGCCCCTGGGATGAAAAAGCCAATAACTCTCAGACCGGGCGTCCGATTGACGCGCCGTCTGCGACGTTAAGTTCCTGTTGATGATACGGAACTTTTGAATACATCAACTTCGGACTTTGTGTCAGTTGATGTATCAGCCTCTCGGCTCGTGGAGCGGACCCTCCCGAACGAGCTTTCTGTGTGCGGGAACCCTAATACTGGCTGCAACTGCTACTTCGACAACGACGACCCTGCAGAGATCCTCAGTGGACTGCGACGACTACTGCACTTAGCGATCCTACGTGGATCTGTGCTACCGATCCTGCGTGGGCCCGATCCTGTGTGGGTCCGATCCTGTGTGGGTCAGCGCTCAGCGGTTCTGTGTGAGCCAGCGCCTACAGGTCCTTCGTGGGCCCGGTCCTGTGTGGGCACGATCCTGTGTGGGTCCAATCCTGTGTGGGTCATTTGCGGGGGTTAGTTACCTATCGATCCTTCGTGGGTCCGACGACTTAGATGGATCAGTGATCATCTTTATCGTCATTCGAAGAAGTATACCTGTGTGAGCTGAATCTTATGTTTACTCTCCTTTGTAGATTGTGTTGAGCTATCCTGTGTGGATTTACTGTTTACTCTCCTTTGTGGACTGTGTTGTGCTATCCTGTGTGGGTATACGTTTTGCTTTTCTGTGTGGACTGGGTTGTGCTTGGGCTCGGACGTTGGAGGCGAAAGGGGAATTGAAGACTTAGGTATATGTATGGGCATATACCTAAGCCATGTCATATGTTACTTCGTGATTGTATCCTTCCTTTGTGGATTATCCTTTGTGGATTTCGAGAGACCTTCGGGGGTCTCGGGGTCCCTACTGAGTAGCTTATACTCACCCATGCACGGGCTTTGCCCGCACTACGTTGTGTTGGTTGCAGATGGCGAACAGCACTGATCATGGTGGAGTCGTGTGGAGCAGGACGGTACCTGGAGGTGGACCACTGGGCGAGACGTACTCAGAGCGGTCAGGTGGACCCGAGGAGCAGTGGAGGCTATCTGTACCCACCCTTCAGGTGGGATTTCTAGAGGACGGATCGACGCTACAGTTTTCCCTTTCAGTTGCTGTTTTCCTTTCAGTTGTACTTTACTGTTGGGCTTGTATTTCCGCCCCCTTTTTACTTTCATCACACCTTGTACAGTTTTTACTTAGTGTTTACTTTTCCGCTTGCTTACTCTGTGGTGCTTGTTTACTTTTCAAAGGCAATGCCTTCTCTTTTTGTTGGGATTTACGCCTTGGTGCTAGTCGCCAGCCCCTGGCCTATGGAAGGCGGGCTTGGGGTAGTCACGGCACGGGCCACGAGGGCGGGTCGTGAAAAATTGGTATTAGAAGTGGTCGGTTCTACCGCAGACTCTGATCTTTCTTCTGTGTGAAGCAAAAGTGTTTAGCGTATTAAGTGTGGTTATCAGTCCAGGGAGTCCAGTGTTGGTGCGGCGTCCGACGTATCCATACACCAGGACCCTGACTTCTGATTTCCGACTTAATGCACGAAAACATTGATTGCATGTGTTTTTCAAGTTTTCTTCGTGATTACTTGTGTCAGCTCACCAGGTATACTGTTCTGACCGTGGCGCACTTGTTTTCTTTTCAGGATGGCACGACGACAGCAGCCAGCTAGGGTTCCTAGAGTAGAGCGTGACGACAGCCCGCCGAGCGACGAGGCCTCGGTATAGTGCCTGTTGACAGCAGTGGCACCGGCTGTACCTTTACCCGCCGAGTCCCCGATGCTTCCAGCACTGGAAGCTGACGACGCACGACGCCTCGGAGCTCTGCACGAGTTCCAGCGCCAGCGACCACCCAGGTTCCGTGGGTAGTCGGACCCCCAGGTAGCGGAGGACTGGCTGGAGGCTGTCGTCCGAGTTTTCAGGCTAGTGAGGACACCAACATACCTCATGGTGATCCTCGCGGCGAGCCTACTGCATGCAGCAGCAGGGCGATGGTGGAGCCTGATGCTCCAGGTACACGATGAGGCCTCCCTCATTTGGACGGACTTTGAGAGCCTCTTCCGCTCAGAGTTCGTCCCGGCCACCCTTCGTGCGGTGCGCATCCAGGAGCTTCTTCAGCTGCGGCAGGGCAGCTTGACGGTCGCTCAGTACGCGGCGAGGTTCACCGACCTATCTCGCTACTCGACAGACATGGTACGGGACCCCTTCTTCTAGGCCCGGACCTTCGAGCAGGGATTGATACACGAGATCAGGGCATCGCTGATCTCCCCCAGCATCCCGACCCAGGCAGGAGTGCTGGAGAGAGCCCTCCTGATCGAGAGCTTCCTGGCTGAGTCCACAACGAGACCTACTGCAGGGCGACAGATAGTGGAGTCTTCGGCAGCAGGTATCCGACAGATGACTCAGGGTTCTAGGAAGACCAGGCCTTCCGGCAGACGACCCCGGGACACTGGCTCAGCGGTGCGAGGCACACAGTGCGGAGCCAGCCTTCCGAGAGGCAGACAATGCTACGAGTGCGGCGGGCAGGGCCAGATGGCTCGTGATTGCCCGACCTGTCGTACCGAGGGGCATCAGACGGTGGAGGGACCACCCAGGCAGAGGCAGAGGGTCGACCGTGGCAGTCCGTAGGGAGGTGGTGGACGAGGCAGAGGAGCTGGCCGAGCAGCAGGTGGTGGGCGACGCTTTGAGGCTCTGCCACCACCACCACCAGGAGGCCCGCCCCGACCTCGGGGAGCTGGCGGGCAGAGACAGGCTCAGCTCTAGGCAGCGGAGGCCCACGACCACGGCGCACCAGAGATGATTCGAGGTACGATCTGTGTCTATTCCTCCCTTGCTGCAGTTCGGATAGACACAGGAGCGAGTCACTCTTTCATAGCCACTGCCTTTGTTTGGAGCTCAGAGATTCCGACGGAGCCGTTGGCTTGATCTTTACGGCTAGAGACTCCTTCGGGAGCAAAATCGACGATTACGCACTGGTGCCAGCAGTGTGAGCTTACTCTAGGAGGCGAGAGCTTCGGCTGGGATCTTCTTGTAAAGGCGTCGAGTCCTTACGACGTCATCTTGGGCATGGGTTGGTTATCTATGGTCCATGCTCAGATTGACTGCATTAGGCGCAAGGTGCGATGTGTGCGCACCGACGGGAGCAGGTTCACCTTCACCGGCGAGAAGGGAGCCTTAGCAGCACAGGATGGACTCACGCAGAGGAGAGGTCAGCCCATCACTCATCAGTTGGCTAGCCTCATCCTGGGAACAGTCGATGTGCGGAGTCCCAGTTTTCCTGCAGTGGTGGATCAGTACGCGGACGTCTTTCCCGACAACGTTCCAGGACTACCTCCTCGCAGAGAGGTAGACTTTTATATTGACCTGTACCCCAGGACAGCCCCGATATCCACTCCAGCATATCGGATGGCCCCCGCTGAGTTTCGAGAGCTGCGGGTACAGTTGGAGGACTTGCAGGGAAAGGGGTTCATATGACCCAGTGTTTCACCCTGGGCTTCCCCGATATTGTTCTCCAAGAAGGCGGACGAGAGCTTGCGACTGTGTGTCGATTATCGTCGCCTGAACCAGGTGACAGTGAGGAACAAGTATCCGCTACCCAGGATTGATGACCTCTTCGATCAGCTCAAGGGAGCACGGTGGTTCTCGAAGATAGACCTCAGGTCAGGCTATCATCAGCTCAGAGTTCGAGATGAGGATGTGTAGAAGACGGCCTTCAGATGTCGGTATGGCCACTATGAGTTCTTCGTTATGCCTTTCGGCGTGACCAACGCTCCAGCAGTGTTCATGAGCCTCATGAACAGGATCTTCCAGTCATACCTCAATCGATTTTTCGTAGTCTTCATCGACGACATCTTGGTGTACTCGACCACCGAGGAGGAGCACGCCTACCACTTGCGTGTTGTACTAGACACACTCCGAGAGCACTAGCTTTATGGAAAGCTCTCGAAGTGACAGTTCTGGTTACGTGAGGTCCACTTCTTGGGGCACGTTATTTCTAAGGTGGGAGTTGCAGTGGATCCCGCAAAGATCGAGGCAGTGCTAGCTTGGGAGCCACCCAAGAGCGTGACAGAGGTGCGGAGTTTCTTGGGCCTAGCCGGATACTATTGAAGATTTGTTCCGGACTTCTCCAGAGTTGCAGCCCCACTCTCAGCGTTGACGAAGAAGGGGAAACCCTTCGTGTGGTCAGACAGATGTCAGCAGAGCTTCCAGGAGCTGAGGCAGAGGTTGACCAGTGCACCTATCTTAAGGTTGCCTGAGGAGGAAGTTGGATACGTAGTCTACTGCGATGCATCAGGGACTGGACTCGGGTGTGTCCTGATGTAGGAGCGGGCCGTGATTGCCTACGGATCACATCAGTTGAGGCCTCATGAGCAGAACTACGCTACCCATGACTTGGAGTTGGCAGTAGTGGTCTTCACCCTAAAGACATGGCGGCACTATCTGATGGGCGAGCGCTTCACAGTCTTTTCTGACAACCAGAGTCTCAGGTACATATTCTCTCAGAAGGACCTGAACCTGAGACATCGGCGATGACTCGAGTTCCTCCAGGACTATGACTTTGAGATAGTCTATACTTCTGGGAAAGAGAACATGGTAGCCGATGCCCTCAGCAGGAGGACGGGCATCCAGCTACTTGAGGAGGCGACAGAGCAGCTATCCGCCTTGCAGATATCCTTCGTGGATAGAGACGGAGCAGCCTTCCTTCAGTCTCTCACAGTCTCTCCTCCACTTCTACAGCGGTTCAGAGAGGCACAGCATGGGGACGCTGACTGTGAGACACGGAGTGCATAGATATCCTCGGGACAGGAACCTGATGGTTTCTCCCTTGGAGCAGAGAACGATGTCCTTTTCAGAGGACGTACCTTGGTACCAGTTTCTTTACGAGAGGAGGTGATGAGAGAGTTTCACACTTCTCCTTTGGCGGTACATCCTGGAGTGGCGAAGATGTACCAGGATCTCAGACGTCAGCACTGGTGGCCGGGCATGAAGAAGGTTGTGGCAGAGTTCGTTTCGCGGTGCCTCACCTACCAGCTGGTGAAGGCAGAGCATCAGGTACCAGCTGGCTTGGTACAGCCCTTGGAGGTCCCGGAGTGGAAGTGGGATGGGATATCTATGGACTTTGTGATTGGACATCCACACACTTCCAGAGGTCACGACTCCATTTGGGTGATTGTTGACCGACTCACCAAGTCGGCACACTTCTTACCCATCCGAGAGCAGGGCTCAGTGGAGAGCTTGGGGTGTCTCTACGTTCAGGAGATTGTACGACTTCACGGTGTGCCATCGACTATCGTCTCCGATTGGGACGCTCGCTTTACTTCCCGGCTTTGGAAGGGGTTGCAGGAGGCGTTCGGGACGCTGCTACATCTGAGCACCGCCTTTCACCCTCAGACGGATGGTCAGATAGAGAGGACCATTCTGACTCTCGAGGACATGCTCCGCACATGTGTCCTCGACTATGGTCGCAGCTGGGAGGACCACCTACCCTTGGTGGAGTTCGCGTACAACAACAGCTACCACTCCACCATCGGGATGGCACCCTACGAGGCGTTGTACGGCAGGCCTTGCAGATCTCCTTTGTGCTGGACAGACCCTGGGGAGTCAGCACTTGTGGGACCAGAGATGGTCTGGGCCACGACAGAGAAGGTCCAGGTCATCCAGGAGCAGATGAGGACAGCACAGAGCCGGCAGAAGTCATATGCTGACAGGAGGCGGAGGCCACTAGAGTTCAAGGATGGCGACCACGTCTTCTTGCGTGTCTCACCTCGACGTGGTTTGCGGAGATTTGGCCGAGGCGGCAAGTTGTCTCCACGCTTCATCGGGCCTTTCCAGGTCCTCAGCAGGATTGGCGAGGTGGCTTATCTCCTGGCTCTACCACCTCAGTTGCATCGGTTGCACGACGTCTTCCACGTATCTCAGCTGAGGAGATACGTGCATGACCTGATGCACATCATTGACTATGGGGAGCTAGACATGGATGATGGGGCGACATTTGCGGAGGTCCTAGTGGAGATAGAGGATCGACAGGAGCGGGTCCTACGTGGGCGATCGATTCATCTTGTGCGCATCAGATGGCAGCACGGGAACCTCCAGGAGAGCACTTGGGAGCGGGAGGCTCAGATGCGTGCTCAGTACCCACATTTGTTTCCCTAGTTTATGATGTATCTTTACGGGGACATAAAGTCCTCAGGTGGGAGTAATGTAAAGACCCATAAATTTCAAGGAATTTGTTTTTCTTAATTTTATTTGGAATTTTACAAGAGCGCAGTTTCTGACGGCACCTGATTTTGAGGCCCGGTGTGCCCGGAATCATTTTCCGAAGTTTGGCTTGGGTACGTTCAGTGAACGGACGAGCGGGTTTTTCTAACATTTGAGCCGGTGCCCAGAAACGAATTCTGAGGGTACCGATGAAATCGCAGTGCCAGTATTCGCTTAGAAACGCCTCTTCCGGAGTTGCGTTTGCTCGGGTGTGGTTTTTAATTTTCGGGCTTAAAGTTAAGAAATAAAATAATTTTGCGACAACTTTATTTTATTTCACTTAAGCCACTTGGAAGCCACTTGAAGCCACTTATTGATGGCTTGAACTGAGTTGAACAGGATAGGATGCTATCCAGAAATATCCTACCCCCTTGGTAAGATATTTGTGAGGTGGGGCCCGCACGAGTCCCGCCGTTTCTTTCCACTAAGAAACGCACCCGCGGAAACCCATCTTAATGAAAGTCAACTGACGCGTTTCTTAAAATATTAACAGACCATTTAATTGGGCGGTTTATTTCATGAATTAAATGGGATGTTTCTTTCGTTGAATTAATTCAACGAATTGATGGATCGTTTCTTAACCAGTTTTCAAATTCGTTGGCGTAATAATAAAATAAGGCCAATGCTCGACCTCTGGTTATTCGCGCTTTGAGAAGATTTGAGAGGACCCACATATCTTCTTCTCCCTTGCGAAGAACGCGAAGAACGCGAAGAACGCCGAAACCGGAAATCGACGACGCTTCCGTCCGAGACGTTCTTCCACGCTCCGATCTCTGATCACCGACCGTTTGAGGTGAGTGATTTCGGCTTTCCTCTCAAGGTTATTTTCTTTTGGTTTTAAACACAGATTTAATTATTTATGATTTAAATCTGTTGTTCTTGGTCCGTTGAGCTCGCCGACTCAACCCCGGATTCCACGACGACGCGACGCCTCCCCGCGACGACGCGACGATCCCTCTCTTCCGCGGCGAGCTTTCCCGCGAAGAACGCCCGCGCACGACGATCAGTGAGGTAGGGATTTATTTTGGGATTTACCCTTTTTTTTAATTATTCTCGTATGTGTTTCTTTAAAAAGTTAATGAACCAGTTTCAAACGAACAATTTTATTTAATTAAAATTGTCAGTTCATGTGTTGAACAAAATTCTCCCGTTGTTTATCACTAACGCGGAGGGTGCGGGCCAAACAAACACGGCCCGACGACCCTCCACCGTTCTTCATTTTGTGCGGATTTGACGGGCGATGACGGAACGTACCACAACAGATGTTTGACGATCCTGCAGTGAAGAACGAGTCCCGGGAGGATCAATGGCGCAGACGGGAAGAGAATAGGACCACCGGAGCGATCCCGTTGGCCCGCGGAACTCACCGGCGGCGCGGGCCGCCGGCAGCCAGAAGCGGCGGCGCCGGCAGCCGGGAGCGGCGGCGCCCCGGCGCGCCACCGGACAGGCCGCCGCGACTGAATTCGCGGCGGCGGCGGCATCCGCGGACCCACGACCGCGCGGGTCTGGTGCCCTCGGACGCGGCTGAAGCCGCGTCCACGATACAGCGCGGCCCCACGCAGGGGGCCGTGGCACCACCAGGCCGCGGGGGCGGCGCCCCGCGTGCCTCGGCCGTTCGGCCGTTCGGCCGAACCTGACCAGGCCGGTCCGACCGGCCGGGCCGCGCCCCGGCCGGACCGGGTCGGGTCGACCCGGTTTGGCCGACTCCCGGGGGGGTCGGGCCGGGTCGGTCCGGGCCCGTACCCCCTGTCTTCGGACGGACTTCGTTCAAATGGCCGTATCTTGAGCTACGGGCCTCCAAACGACCCGCCGTCAGGGGCAACACGATCCTTGGATCGAGACGGTAGTTTCCGTATATCGCACTCAAGGTTTCAGAATACTTTGAGTTCGAACGGGTTTGTTCGTACACGAAACCAACCGGGCCTTCGGAGCGGAAACACTCATTTCTTGAGCCACGAACGTCCGATTGACGTGCCGTCAGCTTTGTTGTTTTCCTCTAAGTGAGACGGATCTTTTGGCATACTCGGCTCGAGGTTTTGAAGCAGGTGGAGTACAGTCGGGTTGGTTTTGCCTTAAAACCCAACCGGGCCCCTGGGACGAAAAGCCAATAACTCTCAGACCGGGCGTCCGATTGACGCGCCGTCTGCGACGTTAAGTTCCTGTTGACGGTACGGATCTTTTGAATACATCAACTTCGGACTTTGTGTCAGTTGATGTATCAACCTCTCGGCTCGTGGAGTGGACCCTCCCGAACGGGCTTGCTGTGTGCGAGAACCCTAGTGCTGGCTACGGCTGCTACTTCGACAGCGACGACCGTGCAGAGATCCTCAGTGGACTGCGACGACTAATGCACTCAGCGATCCTACGTGGATCAGTGCTACCGGTCCTGTGTGGGCCCGATCCTATGTGGGTCTGATCCTGTGTGGGTCAGCGCTCAGCGGTTCTGTGTGATCCAGCGCCAACAGGTCCTGCGTGGGCCCGGTCCTGTGTGGGCCCGATCCTGTGTGGGTCCGATCCTGTGTGGGTCATTTGCGGGGGTTAGTTACCTATCGATCCTTCGTGGGTCCGATGACTTAGATGGATCAGTGATCATCTTTATCGTCATCCGAAAAAGTATACCTGTGTGAGCTGAATCTTGTGTTTACTCTCCTTGGTGGATTGTGTTGACCTATCCTGTGTAGATTTACTGTTTACTCTCCTTTGTGGACTGTGTTGTGCTATCCTGTGTGGGTATACATTTTGCTTTCCTGTGTGGACTGGGTTGTGCTTGGGCTCGGACGTTGGAGCCGAACGGGTAATTGAAGACTTAGGTATATGTATGGGCATATACCTAAGCCGTGTCAGATGTTACTTTGTGATTGTATCCTTCCTTTGTGGATTATCCTTTGTGGATTTCAGGAGACCTTCGGGGGTCTCGGGGTCCCTAATGAGTAGCTTATACTCACCCCTGCACGGGCTTTTCCCGTACTACGTTGTGTTGGATGCAGACGACGGACATCGCTGATCGTGGTGGAGGTGTGTGGAGCAGGACGGTACCTGGCGGTGGACTACTGGGTGGGACGTACTCAGAGCTGTCAGGTGGACCCAAGGAGTAGTGGAGGCTATCTCTACCCACCCTTCAGGTGGGATTTCTAGAGGACGGCTCGACGCTAAAGTTTTCCCTTTCAGTTGATGTTTTTCCTTTCAGTTGTACTTTATTGTTGGGCTTGTATTTCCGGCCCCTTTTTACTTTCAGCACAGCTTGTACAGTTATTACTTAGTGTTTACTTTTCCTCTTACTTACTCTGTGGTGCTTGTTTACTTTTCAAAGGCAATGCATTCCCTTTTTTTGGGATTTACGCCTTGGTGCTATTCGCCAGCCCCTGGCCTATGGAAGGCGGGCTTGGGGTAGTCACGGCACGGGCCCCGAGGGCGGGTCGTGACATTAACCATAGTGATAATATCTCTATATCTAAAAATTAATGATCACAGCTGCTAACTCAAGATCATGAGTAGGATAGTTTTTCTCATGAATTTTCAGCTGTAATGATGCATAGGTAATAACTCTGTCATTCTGCATAAGGACACATCCAAGTCCTTTCTTCGATGCATCACTATAAATAACGAACCCATAATTCCCCGATGGTATAGTCAATATAAGAGAATTGACTAATATTATCTTCAGCTCTTAAAAACATTCTTCACACTATTTTTTCCAAACAAATTTCACCCCTTTACGCGTGAGCTTTGTTAATGGGTTAGCTAATCGTGCAAAATTCTGGACAAAATGACGATAATAGCCTACCAAACATACAAAACGGCGTACCTCAGTTATACTCGTAGGAGCTGGACATTCTTGGATTGATATTGTCATATATGGATCAATAGAGATTCCATATTTTTAGACAATATGTCCAAGAAAATAAATCTCCTGAAGCCATAATTCACACATGCTAAACTTCCCATATAATTCATGTCTTCTAAGAGTCCTCAAGATAACGCATAAGTTATTTTCATGAACTTCATAGGTTTTGGAGTATACCAAGATATCATCAATAAATAACACCACAAAATCATCGAGATATTCCTTGAAAAATATATTCATTAGATCCATGAATACAGAGGGTCCATTAGTCAATCCAAAAGGCATTACTGTAAACTCGTAATGCCCATACCTTGTTCGAAATGTTTTTTTCGGAATGTATTCCTTCTTCAAACATAGCTGATGGTATCCAGATCGAAGGTCAATCTTTGAAAAGTATTGAGTTACATGTAGTTAGTCAAATAAATCATCAATGAAAGTTAGGGGATATTTGTTCTTTATTGTTATAGCATTGATCTCCCTGTAGTCTATACATAACCTCATGGATCCATCTTTCTTCTTAACAAAAAGGACTGGGGCTCCCCATGGAGAAACACTATGGTGAATAAATCCATTATTACTCAATTCCTATAGTTGTTTCTTTAGTTCCAGTAATTTTAAAGTGGCCATTCTATAAGGTTTCTTCAATATAGACCTTGAATCCGGAATTAAATCAATCGAAAACTCAACTTCTCTTTCTGGAGGATGTCCAGGTAAATCTTCCAGAAACACATCTATATATTCTGTCACAATAGGTACATCCTCTATTTTACCATTCTTTTCCTCACCCACAATGATTTCATTCTCTTCCTCCCCAATAATTGAATTTAGTGGAGCTACTAGGGGTGGATCTGGAAAAAAATTAGGTGGTGACGATTCCTCTCTAAAGATAAGGTGTTCCTTATCATCATCATCAAAAATCATAACCTCCTTCTTCTTACAATAAAACTTCACATCATGGTCCAAAATCCAATCCATACAGAGGATTATATCAAAATCAATCATAGGTATGATGATGAGATCAGTGGATGAAGAAAATTAATGAGCTCTAATGGGGATTGATTCACAAAACATTGTTGTAATGAAACTTCCCTTAGGTGTTTTAACTGACAACTCCCTTGTTAAATAAAATTGGAAATATCTAATATTCTTAGAAAACTGGGAAGATATGAATCATTGAGATGATCCAGAATCAAATAAAGCATTTTCTAAACATGAGGAAACCATTAAATTACCTGCCACCACGTCTTTCGGAACTTCTACCATAGCAGTAGTGATAGCATAAGCATGGCATTTTCTGAGGTAAGTTCCCATGATGCTTAGGACATTCATTTTCATAATGAACCATCTCCCTACAGTTTTAGCTTTGAAAATCAGTAGCTTCTTTCATCCCCTTTCTAAAACGATCTTGGTGGCCATTTTCACTACACTTGTAACAGACTCCCATTCCTATCAAGAAAGTACCAGGGTGTTTCTTCCCACATTTACTGCATTATGGATATTCAACATTTCCATTCATACCTCTATTTCAATTTACAGAGTGATCATAATATCTCTTCTTCTCTTTCTTTTCTTTAAAGTCATAAGACATAGAGAATTTCTTTTTTGTCTTGATATCACATGAGACAATGTCTTCGTACGATGAGAAGGATTGTGAGACTACTTCTCAATGAAGAAATTGTTTTAACCCATCAAAGAAATGATCAATATTACTTCGTGGGTTACATATATAATCTCTAGCAAACCTTGCTAACCTTGTAAAGTTAGCCTCATACTTTGGGACATTCTTATCCTCCTTTTGTCTCAGACTCACAAATTGCCTTTCTATATCTGCTCGATGGTCACAAAAAAAGTATTTTTCTAAGAAGATATCCTTGAACACCCTCCATTACATATTTGGTACTTCATCATCTTCCTTCGTGTTTTGAATCAATGACCATCATTGATCAGCATCTCCAGTGAGGTGGTAAACTACCATGATAACTTTTTCCCTTTCACTACTCCCCAAGGCATGGAATATTTCCTCTAGTGAAATTATCCACTGCTTAGCTACTAATGGATTTGTAATCCCATTGAATTCTGGTTGTTGTTTCCTCATTAATCGATCTATCATTGATCCTCCATGCTTCGGATTAGTGTGCTCTATACGGGTAAGGTTATTATTCATAACCAGATTGAGTTTTCCCTATATGGTGATTAGCTGATTAGCACCAGTTGCATCACCAGCTCCACTATAATTATCTTGAGAAGGAAGAAAATCCCAACATGGAGTGTGTGGACTGATACAGTTTCTATTTTTTTTCCACTAGGCACCATTTCTAAATAATGTCATAAACTAGATCAGTTTATGAATCAAAATACATAATTCCAAACTGGTAAAACACTTAACATAAACTGAACAGTTTATGGATATAATCCATAATCATAAAAAAAATTCTTTGAGAAAGTAGATACTCATAAACCCCTCATAATAGTTTTTAAGGAAAATGAGAATTACCCTAAGCATATCCCCTGGGAGTGTCGTAACCAAGAGTGCAGCAAGGACCGTTGTTGTGAACCGGTTCCCATTTGAGTCTTGCTCAAAGAGGTGTTTTCGGGTTGTACCCCTAGTTACATCTGTGCTAGAGCCGCCTCTACTTGCTCATATCCATACAGGGATGTATTTCTCAGAAAGTCACAAAATCTCTACAATACCAAAATTCTTATGATCATCTTCTATACTAATCTTAGAAGACTATCTTAGGGCTATCTACTCTAATCAGAGTTTATCTAAATTTAGCTTCCATGGTTTGTACTAGACATATTTTGATACCAAATGTAACACCCCAACCCCAGTTACCCATAGTCGGTGCATTACTACATAATATTGGCATGATCACAAAATTTTAAGTCTTGAAAGACCGATTAGTTTAGTATCTTTGGAATAACTAGATACATTCATAAAGTTTACATTCCATCATAAAATGAAAACTACAACAACAAAATCTTGTCTTCATATCCACTAATAATATCCCTGCAAGTCATTCATATATTACTTCTTCACATCCTGGAAAAAATAAAACATTTAAAGGGGTGATCTCAGATGCACAGTATGGATAACAATATAGCAAAAACTTTCACAATTAAGCATAAACATTTAAGGCAATTTATAACTAAAAAAATCCTTTTAAACATAAACTTCAGCATAACATGGAAATGATAAAATGAAATAATTCCATTTACTTATTCACATGGATATTCTACTAGTTGGAATAATCACATGAAATATCAATAACCACTTTCAAAATGATGGAATGCATAATGTCAGACTATCATAACCACATAGTCAAGGCCTCGTTCCAAAAATACAAATAAGATTTCGTCAAGGCCTTGTTCCATGATACTAGTTTGACTCATGAGACCTATCGATGCATCGAGGATCTATAGCGGGCTCCTCCTTTCACTTATTAAGTCCAATGCATTCCTCATATGAACATGTTTAAACATAACATAAACATTCATATTAAAATTATCATACAAAATGTCAATACTTTCTCCATAAACCTTGAATGGTATAAAAATAACACATCCACAATCAAACATATCACAAAACCATCAATACCAAATAGATTTTTTCATCATAATAAATAAACATCAAATAAGCTTAAAATCTATCAAAGGATGTTGATATAAATGAAATCAAAAATATTTGAGAGAAAAATATCTTTTTTTTAAATCATTTAAAAGACACATCATTATAAAATTAAACATTTACTTTGAAAATATCCTTATAATCTTGTAAAGGAAGCTTCAATGATTTTATAACGGTGGAAAATAGCCGCACCCACTGTATAAGTTAAAAAAAGACATTATTACCTTAATTTTGTTGAAAAGGATAAAAAGGACCTTGTTTGGAAAACGACGGAAAGATTCCTTTATAAACTTCATATAAAAAGTCAAAAAATGGTATAAATTACATTAACCCATATTCTGTAAAATAGTAAGAATGTTTTGAAAAACATTTTTAAGAATCATGGATGTGGATGATAAAGAGGTCCCAGTAGATAATTACGTATAAACAACCTCAGATAATAATGAGATTGTTAAATAAACCCTTACCTTCTTCTTTTCCTCAGTTAAGGGTAGTGAAACCTCCTGTATAATGGTGAAATAATAATTATTAAGTTATAAAAGAATTATATACATTAATATGATATCATATATGATCTTTTAACACTTCTTTGTTAATAATATATTTGTATTATCGTCGTTTCAGGTGTTAGCTTACTAATTTTCATTCACATGTTTTGTTACATAAGCCATGTTTGTTATGGATAGGTTTTATAGTATTCATACCCAAAATGATATCAAGTCCTTAAAAAAATTTAATCATCAAATGAGAATTAGACTTGAATGGATATGAAGGAAAATGAATGTCATCGTGTTCGTGGAGACGGTAGTCCGTACGTTCGCACGAGCGACAATATCATTCTTTTATATTAAAATAATATATAATTGGAAGGTATATCATATATAAAGAATCATATAATGTTATATTTATAATTTACATGAAATATACATCATTATTATACCCATATAAATAATTATATATTGAATAACAATTACACCACGACGTGGAGACGGTAGGTCGTACGTACGCACATATAGTGACCTGTCATTCAAGGGATGGATAGAATAATTAATTTTTTTGTTCCATATTTATAATAACTTCACAGTATATATAATATACTAGTGTTATTATTTTATAATGGAAATAAAAAGGAATGATGAAGTTGAAGAAGAAAGGAACTTGAAAGAGGGTGGTGAAATCATTACCTCTTCTTTAGGTTCTTTCCTTTTGATTTGATCAAAAGGGCTCCATAGGTTGGCTTTCTGATCAAACTATGGGCTCCAGGTTGTAGTGATGGATGTTGGTATGATATTTGGGTAGAGGTTGGCCGAGAAAAAAGGCTTTGAAGGTGTGAAATTGAGATATGGGGGAGTTCCCTTTTATAAGAGGGTTGAGGGGCTCCTTTGGAAAAGCTAGAAATATTATATTATAATAAATTAATGTTAATTTTATAATGGCTTCAAAGTGGATTATTTAAATTTTAAGTTGGGGATACGTCTAAAAAAGTTCATCCAATTGGTTTTAGACATGTTTGGGTCACTATATTAACTGTATCTTTTAGTTTTAACTCTTAGTTAATTAGTTTGACATTCACAATGTCTCCTTGTATTTTTATATTATATAGTTTATAAACATACTATATACTTCCAAGAGACTCCCATGTGGTCCATTAATGATACAACTATCAATATATAAGTCTTTTGGCCGAAACCTAGATTTTTTGAAATATAATATAAATTAATTGTATAATATTTGTTTTAAAAACTCTTTTATGTCAATTTTGACACTAATGGGTATTTTGTTATTGATAATTTCATAACAGAATTATTACATCGAACAAAATTTATACAACCAAGATTAATATGTCATATTAAACTATAAAACTATTGGAATTCATAAAAAGTATCAAATTACATATATTTTGATATTTATAATATCAATTTTTTTAAAATTTCATTAATTAGGTAATTACTGCATCACCATTGTGTCATAAATAACATAAATTATATAATTCCTAAAAATTATAAATAAAATAATATTATGTAATAAATATCATTATCTTTCTAATTAATATTTATAATCCAATTTATCTTATGTATATCCTTATATAAATTTTTTTTAGTTATTAAATTTTGATTATAACTCTTTTAACTCGTCTTTTAATTAAATAAAAATAAATGTCCTAATCTAATCCATGTAGATCTAAATGATAATATTTTATTCCTAAGGTTATTTTTGGTCGATTTACGACAACTGTAAGGGTAATATTAATATCATTTTTACCCTTAATTACCCTATTTACTTTTAACTATTGTAAATAAAAGTAAAAAAGTTACTATTCACCAAAAAACATTTATCTTATTGAACCACATTTTACTCCTTGCTATTAACAGTGTCCCTCAGATTTTCGAAATTCCACTCATTGATTCGGTAAAATTATGTTTTATGTGAATTTTCAAATTCTCCTAGGAGATGGGTAGAAGGCGGTGAAATGTTCAATAAAATTTTTATATATCAAAAATTATTCTAAAGTAACTCTAATGAATTACATTGAAAATATATTGGTATTATGTATCTATTTTTACCTTAATTATATTTAAATAAAATAAATAATTATTTAAATAAAAATTCGATTTTAAACTATAACTCAGTGCTTTTTCACTATTCATCAAAAATTGAATGTTTTCAGAAAAATAGCAACATTTCACCCTAGGCTAATTTCGATATTCCGAATCCAAAACTAAAGTCCATTTTGAAAGATAACATTTATAAAATATCATAAAGTGGGTATTAATCTTCATAACAGCTAGTTTGATTGGTTGTGGTGTGTGTTAGAACTCAAAGTTGGGTACCACACATTCTGCTTTATTATTCAAAGAGAAGCGTACCGTAGAAGCTTGGGGTGTTATACGCACCTCATTGTGTTGGATACAGAAGACGATTAGCGCTGACCGAGGTTGAGTTTACGAGGACTAGACTGTACCTGGAGTTTGACCTCACAAAGAGTCAGTATTTGGAAGAGAAAGACGGACGTGGAGCACTGAGGAGGCTATCTATACCTACGCTTCAGGTAGGATCTGTGGTAGACAATCCAAGAGCTATTAGACACCTTCCTGCTATTTGTCTTTTTAGTTGTACCTGTTTGTCCTTTTCTTGAACTTTACTTTTAGGCTTGTATTTCCAGTCCCTTTACTTTCAACATACTTTTTATACAGGTTTTACTTAGTGATTGCTTCCTCTTGTACTCTAGATGTGTGTGTTTGCAGTTCTAAAGGAAATGCCTTCCCAGTTTTAGGGATTTACGCCTTTGGTGCTAGTCACCAGCCCCTGGCCTAGGAAAGGCGGGCTACAGGTAGTCACGACACAGGCCCTGAGGGCAGGTCGTGATAGCAAAACTGACTGGTCCTTCGGGACTTGATTCCTTGTAATCATGCCAATGTTATGTAATAATGCATAGAATCTGGGTAACAGGGGTTGGGGCATTACAGTTGGTATTAAAGGATGTTTATAAATAACCATGAAAAGTAGATTCATATAAACTGTGATTAGAGAACATTACCCTGTGATAGACTTTGTGGATTAGTATAGATGAACCTCATAGAATTTTGGTAATGTAGATATTTTTTGATTTTTTAATGAAAATACATCCATGTCTAGATACGACCAGGTAGAGGAGGATCTGGAACAGATTAACCTAGGGGTAAAACCTGAAAACACTGCTTTGAGCTAGACTCAAACGGGAACTGGTGCACCACAACAGGCCTTGATGCACTCTTGGTTACGACACTCCTAGGGGATATAATTAGGATAATTCTCATTTTCATTACATATTATTATAAAGTATTTATGAGTATATACCTACTCAACGAAAATATTTTTCTGATTATGGATTATATCCATAAGCTGTTCAATTTACGTAAGGTATTTTACAAGTTTGGAATTATTCATTGCTATTCATAAACTGACATGGTGTATGCCATTGTATAGAAATGGTCACCAGTAGAAGGAATGTGAACTCCATAAATACGTATTATCCAATGAGAAATAAGGATCATATCATTCATGGTATTAAGCCTACATTTAGATGGGAAATATTTTCCCATGTATTCTCAACATATGAAAAATTAGTATCACGTCATAATAAGAAACGTAAATAATTCTCTGAGTCCCATGGCATTGAAGGGAAGCAAGAGAAGAAAAGGATGGAAGAGAGAAAGATGGACCAAATGAAGAGGGAAAAGAATGATTTTCCCATGTGTGATCACTGTGGAAAGAATCACCTGGGTAAATAGTTGAAGGGAATTAGAGTTAGTTATAAGTGTAGAGAAAAGGACACCAAGTACGTGATTGTATGGGTAAGAAAAAAGTTCCAAATGTACAATGCTTCATATTCTAAGAGTTGGGACAATATGCGAATCAATATCCAAATCATCGGTGTATACCCCAAATGCTACTATTGGATAACAACAATGTTATGATACTACTGAAGATGAAGAAGAATGATTAGATTTCTCAAGTTTTTATTAATGTATGGTTTCATTTGAGTATTTTATTAATGATGTACATGTTATAAGAATTATAGAGTATATAAGGATTGTACAACAGTACTATTTCATTAAAGACTTGAGATTGTGTGGAACCAAGAAAAGGTACTCAATAGAAGGTTAAATTTTTGGAAAATATATGGTTGAGAGAAAGATAAATGATAATATGGTTCTGATATTGAGGTAGTGATTTTGGAATAATACATGATCAATTTGGATAAATTATATTGGATTTTCTTGATTACCTTGAAACTAATTAATGATTTGTATATTCCATCAATATTGGAGTTTAAAACATTTTGGATAGAAGGAGAATATAATGTATTCTATAAGGAATATGGGAGAATGAATGTAATCAATAATGTTTTATGGAAATTCAAGATGTTTTAGTGTTTTAAAAGAATATATGATGAAGGTGTTCACATGTTATTATGTGGAAAAAGTGATCGTCATTGCATTTAACTTCCTTATAAATTTTGGACTGTGATTTTGGATAGAAGTATTTTGAATAAGTCTAGTTTGAAATTATCATTGAATTTCTATAAAAAGGACAACCCTAAGGTCGGGTGGCATCACGTCGTGTCCGGCAAGGCTGCGAGACATGAACCCACAACTAAAGGGCGACAAAGGTGTATCGCCTACCACTATCCCATGTGATGTCCTGGAATGAATAATTTAGTTTTTTAAAAGGATTGGTTGATGAATTATAATTTCTTCTTTTTGTAACCCTATACTAATAGGACAAATATAATATATTTTTAAGTTCTATTATCTTTTTGAGTGAAAGATGTGTTTGTGTTAGAAATTAATTAAAGGAAGGAACTCTACGTATCAATTATATATTTTTTCATCTCTTATTTTGTGAACAAATTAATACTTAAATATTAGGTAAGGGATCTTATGACTAAAACTGTGTTATCCTAATGAAATATGTTTTGTTGAACCAATGATAATTTAAATTATCATATATTGATGGCTTTGAGGCCCCCAATTCTACAATTGTTTGTGACAGATGACCAGATCCACTCCCTAAAAATATTTAAGTGTTCCCTCTAATTATGTGTCTCTAATTTCCACCAATGTTCTCCTAATTTAGATCATAATTTGGTGGTGAATTGTTTATTCCCATTTTCCTCTTATTAAGACTAAATTTTGTTAACCCAATGTCCGATGTGGGTTTTCCCAGAACGGTATTTTCTATTTTCAACCATTTATTTTCAAAGAACAATTTAGTATTTTGAGGAAGCAATTTACTAAATTTGGTAATAACTTAACACCCCATGATTTCATAGTGCTTTATTTCTTCAATGTAATTCAATAATTTTCACTACATGCAACACCAAGTTCTAGAACACCACCACTTACCAAACTAGCTGTTCAAAAGAGGTTACGAATAGTATTAACTAAATTTGTAACATTATATAATCTTTCTAATTTTAGAATCCACATTATGAGTTTCTTAGACATAATGAAAAAAAATTCAATTTTTTAAGATAAAAAAGATTTTTTTTTAAATGAAATTTTGCTGCCTTTTAATAAGAAACCCTTTTTAAATCCAATATTTGAAACTTTCATATATTAAATTTGACAAAATAAACTTCTTCTTTAGAATCGGGACATATGAATGTAGTTTTAGTAAAATTTTTTTGTTTTTATGAAAACATTCATATTTGGGTGAATAATGAAAATACTATATTTTAACTAACAAAAACATTTTTAATCAAAATAATTTGTAGTGCTAAATTATAAATTATAATGGTTTGGAAGTATAAATAGATTATATTTTTACCATTTAATCCAATGTTATTCATGAGATATAATTTCACTTTGAAATTGACCATAAACTAGTGTCAATCTTTTGTTAGTTATTATTTCTTATAAACACGCTTTTTGGTTTTTACAATGAGAATTATTTTTAAACTAATAAATAAACCATAATTTTTTTTAATTTTTTAAAACAGATTTAATTTTTGAATTCATAATATGAAAATTAGCAAAGGGTGAAATTTTGCCATCTTTCTGAAAACATTCAATTTTTTATGAATTGTGAAAAACACAGAGTTATAGGTTAAAATTGACTTTTTATCTAAATAATAATTTATTTTATTTAAAATTATTTTAGGTAAAAATAGATACATAATACTTATATAAGTTCAATGTAATTCATTGGAGTTATTTTATAATATATTTATATATATATATATTTTTTATTTAATTTTTTACCGTCTTTTACCCACCTCTTAAGAGAATTTAAAAATTCGCATAAAACATAATTTTACTGCTTATGTAATTTGTATATCAAAAATATGAGTGACACGGTTAACCTTAGTAAGTAAAATTTGGGTCAATAAAATGAAAATAATTTTTGGTGAATATTTATTTTTGACTTTTATTTACCGCGGTTAAAGGTCAATAGGGTAATTCAAGGTAAAAAGAATTTTATAGTAATACCAAATTACCATAACACTTTTACTTAACTTATTGTAAAATTCAAAGAGTCCCATGGGAATACATGGGTTGATATGAGACCCCATGGAGGAACTTATGAATGATAATGACACTTTCTTTTAATTAACATAAAATAGAGGCAAAATGGCATAAACAAATATATTTTAGTAAATCAATTTTTACATTGGGTTATATATGTCATATTTTCAACTATAAATATTCATTGGAGATATAATAATATTTTCTACATTATGGTTTGTTTATAATTTTTATACATCAAATAAATTAAATTATTTATGACATAATAATGATGTAGTATCTACCTCATTAATAATTTATTTAACTAAATAAGATTATTATTACTAAAGCTATATCCAAAACCTGCCCAATTCTTATGGAAACCATTTATTTCAACCATTAGTCATCTTATATTAGACTTTAATTAGTTTTGGACCTTTAGAATCTGAATATAACTTTATAATAAAATAATATTTTCACACTTTCCCAAAGAGCCCCTCTTCCCCCTTAAAAAAGTACACCACTTCTAACGCATTCCACACACATATCAAGCCCCTTGGTTCATAAAACCCCTTCCCAAGTAAGCTCTCAATATCCCTATATTACACCTAGAATCCATACCTTAGGTATAAGTCACTTAAAAATGATCTTTTGGTTCATACCAATGGAATTTACCCAAATTAAATGTAAAGGTTTCTCATAAATTATTTTCTTTTATTTTCTTTTATTTTACATCTCCAACCACCATAAAATCTTTTTATACCTATCATTTATGACAAAAAATGTATCCAAAATACACTAGGATGTTTTTATGTGATGGATTTTAACTACACATATAGAGAACTCCATCTAATGGGTGAAGAACATAATGTTTCTGTGGTTGGGAAACTAACTCCTCACAAAATGATGATTGCTCGATTATCTCCCACCACCTATCATGGTGGCCATTAAAATGGAAATATATTTATATATGATATATATATATATATATTATGATTATGTTTTATTTTTTTCATCTCTATTTTCCATTTATATCATACCTTTATGGTTTCTATTATGTGTAAAACACGATAATTTCATTTGAGGAAGTGCAGACTACCGCCCCCTCGAAAAGGTATGACTCATTAATTAGTTATGTGGGATGTATAAATTATAGATTTAATGAAATTATATATGATATTAAACTAGAATTATAATATACCTATGAATAATTATGTTTAAATTCCATTAAAATACAAAATACTAATGAAAGTAGTGTTCATGCGTACGTACAACTAACCATCCTCATGAACGGTGCATTTCATTTCTTATCACAAAATGATATGTACTGTAATAAATAGATATATATATACTAGAAATATATGATATATATTAAATCTAAATGATTAATATCATTCTATTGATACTAGATTTTTGACCACATGGACAATTTATAATTATAACAAGTCCATTTTTGACTAAAGTTCCGAACATCGACAAAATGTATGATATGATCTAAAATAATTAACTAGTTGTTATAGAAATATAATAAGTGATATAAAAGGAATAATAAACATGAAAATTTTATTAAGGTTTTTGAAACAGACTTAGGTTTATTATTCAGGAAGAACAAGGAACATACAAGCGAGTCAAGTCGGACACATGGTAAGGGGTTTCTTATCTCACTTTTAATTCCAAGAGATTGCCACTATTAACCACTTATTTATTGCATGTGGTGTATTGTGTACAACCATTTGATTTATATTATCATTATTATATTTATATTCATGATATTCTGTGAATCATATGGTGGTTATTGACTATTTTTCATACGAACCGATTTATTACAACGAGGTAAGTGTTATTTCCTCAATCTGATTATTATCTGAGATTGTTCATGTGTATGTATTTTCTAGGACAAACTTATCATAGATACCCATATTTTATAAAATTGATTCCAAAAGAAATATTTTTAGGTTTTATGCGAGGCTCTATTTAAGTAGATAATCATTTTAAATGTTTTAATGATTTATCATTCTAACCACTTTTAATTAATGTTCATGTTTTCAAAATGATTTTAAGTATTTATTTATATGGACATGAATGTTTTGAAATTATAATTCATTTAAAAAGGGAATCAAATTGGTATGGGACACATTGATTCAAAAATCCATTTTAAATGACTATGTTTATAAATTATGTGAGTTTTAAATGATTTCATGGAAAATGGTATTTCTCTCAAAGCATTTTACTTCTCATTTTCATCTATGTCAACATCCTTTAATGGATTTTAAACATATTTGAAGTTGATTTATTATGATATAAAACTTAAATATTGTATTGAATGTTTTGTGATATGTTTGACTATAGATGTTTTATTTTTATACCATTAATGGTTTATGGATAATGTATTGACATTCCGTATTCTAGATTTAATATGAATATTTATGTTATATTTTCAACATTTTCTTATGATGAATGTATTGGACTAGTATGTTCCGAGTTGGGGATTGGTAAAAGTAAGACCTCTTAGTTGGTGTCTGGTTACGACATACCTTATGAGTTGGAGTCCGATTACATAGGTTGTTTGGGTTAGAGTCTTGTTACAGAGGCTCTCTGGGATGGAGTCTGGTTACAAAGGCTCTCCGTGTTTTGGTCCAGTTACTGTTATCCCATAGGTCCTAGCACAAGGCCTTGACATAGTAATTAATGTCTAGTATTATGCATTCCCTCATTATAAAATTATTTTTTACATGTGATTATTCGACTAGTAGAATATCCATGTGTATGTTTTTATGGTATTGTTTGATTTATTTTTTCCATATTAAGTTCATGTTTATGTTTAAAATGTTGTTGTTTAATTATACATCTTGCCTTAAAATATTATAGCTTACACGAAATTATTTACCCTTAATGATCATTTGAGATCACCCATTTCTTATGTTTTATATTCCCAAGATATTTATGAGTTATATATGAGTGACTTGTAGGAATAATCTAGGAGGATTGGATGTTTGTAGTGGGATAAATTTCGGTTGGATTTCTTTTCATGCTGTAATGTTGAACTTCATATATGTAATCTATTTTCCAAGACTACTAAACTGATCAGTCCTTCAGGACTTGATTCCTTGTAATCATGCCAATTTTATATACTAATGTACTTGCTCTGGGTAACTGGTTTAGGGGAATTACAAAAAACTATCTTTTCATCATACAATATCCCCTAGAAAATGAGTGTTACCACTAATTCAACATCGTATTCATAAAATATATAATGGAAAAATAATTATAGTATTATAGTATTATATCTTTGGTAACGAAATAGTAACATAAAAGTATATTATCTTGGATGAAAAGTTTCCTTAAATGATCGCTATAACATTTCTTTATGAAAATACACATTTAATATTGCAATAAATTTTTAAAATTATTAAATTTTCCTAAATATTAATGAAAATATTTTCTTCGAATATATATAAATAATTTATTAAATTTTGACTCAAATAATTCAGTGGCAATGATGGTGTGAAATTCTACTAATTTCGTAATAGTAAAAATAATTATTATGTTCACACCTTCGATAAAAATTCCATATTTTGAACATTTTAAATTATTTTCATATTAGACCATTTAGTAGAAAGTAAAACATGGTAAAAAATTATGTAATTGTTTTTAGGGATATAAAAAACATTATTGATAACATTTGAATGAAAATATGGACATGAAAGAAATGATTCCAAACTAAATATAAAAAATGAATATTTCCTAAAAAAATCTAATTCAGATTTTTTAGTTCCTAATGATTAGAAAATGAAACGAAATAAATTCATTTATAGGAATTAAAAACATATTATTAAATAAATAATATTTTAGAGCGATAAAATTTATATGTTTTTTCCATAATATTAAGCATAACGAATTATAGTCCTATGATATTGCAACATAAACACTTACCACATTAGTAATAATCCAATCATATCCCCTTGTATGAAATAAATAGAATTATAACCATAAATAACATGAATTTGATATTTCTAAAATATAAACATTCAAAGGGGTAGTATATACATATCCTAAACAAAAAATGATTCATAACATCAAACATATCTCAATGAAACAATTTTCAGATGATGAACACATACCCCTGGTATGACATTGATTATAATTAATATAACCTCATGTATAATTTTTATTGTTATATTTACCATGATTATAAATAATTTAATAAATATAAATAAATTTTAATTCTTTATTATCATTTTATTATAAATTCATTATTAAAATAATGACTTGGGATAAAACAATTTCATTTTTCATGCATGATTCAATTCGTTGGATCATGTAATTGAACCATAGTAATGGCTTCAACGTCACTATAATAATAAATAAGAAAAAATATAAATATTTATTCATACTATAACATTTCATTAGTATTCATATAATATGGTCATAATAATTATTCACATCTCTTCATAGAGGTGGTAGACCACGCGTACATCAAGTGATGTTATTATTTAATAACATAGGGATAACAAAGAAGGTAGATTAGATAATATAATTATAAAATTAAAACATATTATTAAATATAACATATTACCATAAAATATATCATAATATACATATATGAAATATGGTGAGGGAAAAAGAACGATGTCTCTACGTGGAGCAAGTAGTCCACAATTATGCACAAACGTTACATTCATTTTTCTTTTGATGGAAATGATATAGAAAATTGGTGGTCCAACATCATAATAATATCCCAAAAAATCTATGATAATTGAGTCACCATTTAATGATAGAAAAAATAGTATTATTTATTCTTTATGAAGAAATAAAATTTGAATGAACTCATTTAATAGTTACACATCTTCATTGAGAAAACTCATTTGGATTACTTCTCAAGCAATGAATGGATGATACACAAATGAAACCAAGAGCAATAAGTCATTGCATAAGATTATATAAAAGGATTTTTGTTGGTATTTTCCATTATTATATAAACATTATTTGTTTATAATAGAGTATAGGGGTGTCTATTTTAATGTGGGTGAGAGGACACACTGGGATGTTTTTAAAAAATAGAAATAGAATATGAAATTATTTAACCCAACCACTCAAAATAACCAGTATTATAATTGCAGATGAGATAGGGTATACATATGTTAATTTGATAATAATTATAAATGTTTATAGTGAAACAGTACTCTTCTCTCTCTGTTTACCCCCAATAAATTACTTTTACTCTTAACCATTGTAATTTTTATAACTATTTTTAATTTTAATTATGAACCAAAATGAATGTGACCACATAAAAAATTTATGATAATTAAAAATAAGGAATCCATTTTTCGAAATTTAATATCAATATGTTTCAAAACTTTATTTTAATATAATCACCTGAAACAAAATAAAAATTGATCTCTTTGAAAATCAATTTTTAAATATAAATTTTTTTTAATTTCATTACCTCCCTAGTAAACACTATTAAAATATTGTTAAAATAATTTATTTGATATATAATTTATAAATTTCATTAAAAATTTAATAAATATTTATTTATTTATCTTATTATAGAAAAAACACATTGTGCACATAAAAACAATTTGATAAAAAATGTCTCTTTTACCCTTAAAGTATTTTATGTTCACTATTTACTATTAGATAAACAATATATGAACTCTTAATCATTCATTGAAAATAAAAATAATTAAACTAATATTTTAAATATTCATCTATATACTTTTTTTGATAAAAAACAAAATATATAAAAAAATACTTTTCATTGAAAAGATTGTCTTTTAATAATTAAATTATTTTATTACGAATTTAATGATTATTTAACATGTGATAATAAAAAAATATTAATTTTCGATATTACTTATATATATATATATTTCATAATATGTTTATCCAATTCATACCCTTAAATGCAGTAGTATTGTTATGCAGATATATTATATCATGACTAATTTAGACTTAGGGTAGCATGTAATGAAATATTTCAAATAAATATTGTTTTTCTATAAATAAATACTAATAAAATCATATATTATTAAATTATACCCCTAGAAAATTAATTCATCTCTACAATTACAATCACTAAGATAAAAAAATGTGGAAATCCACTCTCCATCAGATTCTATAATTTCCGTGGACTTTCTTCAAATTTATGATTTAACCAAAGAACATTAACCAAGTTAGTAGTTTAATTATTTTGAAAATTATCTCTAAGATATAGGATATAAACTACTTCATCATAGGAAATATCATGATCCAATGGTATAATATTTTGGTATTATACATTTGAACAATCTTGTATATAATTTCTCAAGTGGGATACATATAACACCTCTTGAACTTAAGAGAGGTTCAATGGAAAAAATAATCAATAAATAAATTTCCCAACCAGTTCAAGAATATCAAAAGGGTATAAATATCCTGATATTTGTTTTGTTATTTTTAAATATCATAATATTATTCAATATAGAAGTTTTTAGGAATACGTTTTCACCATCTTCAAAATCCATATCACTTTGGTGATAATCATTATAACTCTTCTATTAACACTGAGTTTATTGAGGTGTTTGTTAATGGATCTATCTTTCCCTTCTATTTCCTCATATTTCATTAATCACAATAGAATTATTTCTCTAACATGATCTCATTACATTGGAGTTATGCACTTCCTTCCATGTAGAGATTCATATAGATGAATCTGAATACTCAAGTGAATGGTATTGTTATAAGATTATATAAAATAGGAAGGTGTAAAACCCAACCACATTTTAAATCTAAGTAACTGTATCTCACCACATACTGCTAGGTTTTAATGGTTCTCATAGACTATCCATGTGTCAAGGGAAGAAATGTATTATTGTAATGTAACTATGTATCCTGATCATGTTGATTATTTAACCAAACTTTTGGGGTAATTCTATGATATATACTAGATATTATAGAATTTGGTACTCCAAGAAACAATACCACATCCTTTATGAATATCCTATAATTAATATCAAAAGATTAATATTCTCTGAAAACAATGAAGGGTGTCAAATTCATAAGAAAATCAATTAGTTCCTAAATTGATTTATGTCCTTTTGAAGTCATGGGGAGTCTAAAAAATAAATTCATGGTGATATTTTTACACTTTTGATCTGTTATGTGTAATCATAGAAACATCTTATTAGAAAAATTTATATTATCTATAACATTTTTACAGAGATGAAACAAGATACATACTCTATAGTATTTCTTTTTATTTTGTCCCACCTGTAATTCTTTTTTATATCACTATACATATGCATACCTCTAAGATGTATATAGAAAGGTGAGAGATAATATTAATTAAAACGATCGGTCTAAAGAATATTTTTAGGGAACTCAGGTTATATTCTTATATTTTATCATTCTATCACAATACTAGTTAAACACCAGAATATTTATCAACTTCTGTTGTACCGCAACATCCTCCTCCAGTGACTATTTAATCTTCACATGGATACATTATTATAAATTATACAATGTGAGATATGATATGAATCCATTAATTTTATATACATATACATGTTCTTTAGGTACCTAAATATTTTATCACATTCATAAAAATTCATGGAAAAACAAGAATGGTCAGTCATACTCATAGTATCAGAAACCTTTTTTTGTCATCTCAGGCTCGTAGTGTGTTGAGTAGTCAAAATAGGTAATCAACATCAACCGACTCTTTTGCTACAAATTAAAAAATTTATAAATTAATATATAATTCAGGAATTTATTATAATTATATATATCACATTATTCAAAAAATATAATACCTCCATATTTTCAGTGAATAAATTAATACTTTCCACATAAAATCATGAGCCCATTAATTTTTCCCATGTTTTTTCAATTACTGTGAGAAATTAGCTATCATCATATCATCATGAGTAACACCGCAACCCCAGAATCCCAAAGCTGGTGCATTAATTTATTATAATTTCATGATTACAAGGAATTAAATACCTAATGATCATTTAGTTTAGTAGTCTTGAAAAAATAAGATACATACATGGAACCCATTTTACATTGAGAATAAAATATGATACAAAAAAATCTAATAAACATCATCATTGAAAACTAAATAAATGATTTATTCTTCATATCCTAAGAAAGGAAAAAAATAAAATGGGTGAGATAAAATGCTTTGTGTGAGTTAAATATTGTAGATGAATGAATCAATAAAACTGAATCATAATCAAATTGACATAATCAATATTCCATAATGAATATTTAAAAATCACATTCCGACAATAAAATGATAATGAAAATGCATCCATATATGTTTTCATAGTGAAAACCTCATTTAATATAATAACTAAATACTAAATAAAGAGAATGATTATTATTTGGACATCATGTATCTGGCATATTACCATTATCTCGTCAAGACAGATTATATATGTTTCTAGAAACCCATTTAATTTTTTGAAAGAAAATCAAAGGGTTTTTCGCCAAAAGATTTACCTCATGATACATGTTATTGCATAAATGACCTATAGTGGGCCCACCCTTCACTACTAGTCCAAACCATTAATAATAAAAATATTTAATATTAAACAAATATTCTATTGAAGTATCCATATTGAGTAGATGATACAGACTCATCAGAGTTTCCACATTTGAAGAAACATTTTACATAAACTTCGTATGTAAAATGGTATATAGCTAAGAAAATAACCATATCCATAAAACAAAAAAATGAATATATAATTTAATTAAAATTTAATATGACAAAAAATGACATAGGGATGGTAGTTATACCACATAAGAATGATTAGGTGCACAATTACAAGTAAATCACAATGAAATAGAAACTGAAAAAAAAGTCCCTTATAAATTTATAATCAATTGAGTTAATAATCATAAATGAATAAATAAATACTATTAATATATATAGAATTAATATATTATATATCAAATGGCGCTGAACATACACCGCATACAAAAAATAAGTGCTGAACAATGGAAATCTCATCAAAATAAATGTGATAGATGAAACCCAATTGAAAAAGTCCCTCTAAATTACGTCAGTTTTTCAAATCCTAAATAATAAAATTATATTTATTAAAAAAATAATCCAGAAGTAAATTAATGTAATTTTATAAAAATATTTATCAATTATAATCATTGTATTATATTTTTTAATTTCCGTTGAAGAAATTAAAGTGTTTTGATATCATATTTTACTTAATAATTCCCCACCATGGACCAGTTTCATTATTTTATAAATTATTTTAACTTATTATATAATAATAAAATACATGGAAAAAACAATTTATATATGATATTTGATCCATATTTCCCTACCATGTTGGTGGTTATAATAATTTTTTTTCAAATGTCTTTGTAGGCGGTTGACTGGCCATTAACAAGATTTTATCGTAAGAGAGTGGGTGAAAATTTTATATATTTCATATATATAATACATGTAGTAAGTTAAAATAATTAATATAATGTTAAAATACTACAAATATTATTTTTTTAGTATATGGTTTTTAAAGAAAAGGAATAACAAGATGGAGAAGAATAAAATATGGAGATGTTAATGGATACTTAGTCATTCTTCGGTGTTACTTCTCTTGAAAAACATAATAAATCCCTTGATGATTGGATTTAGAAGAATCCAAGTCATATATAGGTATTCTAAGAGTCTTATTATGGAGTATATTGATAGATATTTGGATTTGGAAATGGGGAATTAGTGGTTTTCCATTGCAAGTGGGAGGGGTTATTTATATTTGATGAGAACTGAAACATAGGGATTACTAATATTATTAAATTATATAAAATATAATCTAGGTTTTAAGTCATAAAAATGGCCTAAAAATAAAAGAGGATTACATTTTCAAACTAATATTATCATATTTGGACTTGTTCAATAATATTTTGGATTTTTAAATAATTATTTTATATATTTTAGTCATGAAAAAAAAATTCGAAGGTAAAAACTATTCATAACTCTGACCTTAAACACATAAAAATAGTTTAAAAATAGAATAAATATTTATATTATTAAATATAAATTTCATATTCATCTAGAAAATCTGTGAATTATCCTGAAAATATTAAATTAAATTTAATTTTTTATTTTTGATATCATTAATTTTATTTATTCATTATTTAAATTATTATTGCTTCATATTTTTGGAAGCCATTATGGTAATTATATTTTCACTAAAAATTGAAAATTAAATTATAGGAGAAATATAATCTAATTATCTGTCCAAAAATTATTATTTTTCGAGTAAAACTCAAGTAAATCATTACATTATAAATTCTATATGAACTAATGTTTATTGAGTGAACAAATTATCTTCCATTTAAATAAAACATTCTAAATGTCTTAAACTGATTCACATGTGTCCAAAATGTCCCCAAATCAAATAGAAAATAGATAATGGTCAAATCTTACTTATATAATTTTATTTATCCAAAGCATGTGTGATTTAAATATTCTTATAATTTTAATAAAATATTTTTTTATTTTTCTTATTCATGTACAAGCACTGCATAACCGTTTCATTAGAATAAATGTTAATTATTTCATATATAAAAAATAAAAGAAATTACTATCATAAAATTAAATAAACTATGTTTGAAATAAATTCTAATTTCATTTTGTATGTATATTCACTCTTATATAGAACTATACATAATCTTAACTGATTCATTTTTTCTTTTATTATCTTACACCAGCACTGCAAAGACATTTGGATAATGTAATGTTATATAACAATAAATTTAGAAATTACAAATAATAGAGATAAATAATGCATAATATTTAACAAATATGTCATGAAAATAATTTTTAGAACCCAATTATTATATATAACTGATCAATTTTGACTTTTTCATTGCTGCATAGGGATTACATCAACATGGAAAATGATTTTTTAAAATTGTCATTAAAAAAATACATTTCATGATCTAAATTTATTCTATGAAATATATCACGAGTAATATAATTATTTAGTAATTACATTGTTTAAATTAATTTTTATATCATAATAATTTAATGAAGATTTCAAGAAAAATGGTGTATTTATAAAAAAATTTATTTTTTACAATTCAACAAAATTCAACTATTTCATAAAAATATAAAAAATTCATCCCAACCATTTTTTAACCTATATAATCTAAAAAAGAAACACCATTTGAAAAAAATCTAAATATAATAAATGTTATTTTTAATTGATATCATCATATAATCAAAAAATAAAAAATCTAATATTATAATAGATTTTATTACACTTAAAAATATAAATAGGGTCTCATAAAATTATATTAAATTAATTGGGAAAAATATACTGACTCATGAATACATTTTCTGAAAATGAATTATCTTTTAAATTAATCAATAAATTATAACATTGTAATTTATTCTTTATTACTCAAAAAAATACCAATACATAATAATTACTTTTTCAAATATTCTCTCTCATTTATAAGGTGCCACAGATCTATTTTTATTTAAAAGGTTGAGTTTACCATTTATAAGGGTAAATTACTATTCATAAAGGTCATCTTACTTTTAATAAAGTCACATTACTAATTATGTTACAATTTATTATGGTATATTACAATTCCTAAGGGTCAAGTTACTATTCATAAAGATACATTACTATTCATAATGGTAACATTACTATTGATAAGTTTATGTTACTATACACCATAAATTATGTTCATCCATTCAGACTCAAAATATATTACTTTACGCAAATGTGTATATCCTATTTTTGAAATTCAAATAACATAAGTGGAAAACTTATGTTTATCATCTAAGATATAATTATCTCTTATAACTATGGTTTGTCTCATAAAGTCTCGGTGTTTCATGCATAATAAGATATCTTATTAATTAAAGCTATTCATACCATAAATTATTAGAGTGCTATATTTGGAATTAAGAAGAAACCCAAACCCTTCATTTATGCATAATTATAGATCACAACCCTTTCTCTTTTATATGGTACTGTGAGCACTGCATCAATGGAAATCCTTCCTCTCAACTCTATGATATTTTCTTCATATTCACTTGCTGAATGAATTTTCATCCATACCATGTCAACATGGATTATAGATTGGATTTCTAAAAGAAATCCCTCCTGATTAATTGTTATTATATAGAAAACATAAGAGAACTAAGGATCATGATCATAGTTTTTGGTCTGGACAAGGATCGATAACTTATCTCTTAGATGGATCCACCGATATACCCTTGTTTGAGATTATATGTCTCGAAAATTGTAAATTTATATAGGAAAAATAAATAGTTTTGTAATATTTCTTATAGTTTCTATTTCATTGGGTTATTTGGTACAATTGTCATGTGATCTTTGTGATCTTCCTTTCCCTTAAAATATAAAATATTATCATTTATAAAATCATCTTTATAGTTTTCAATGAAATATAAGAGGACCCAATTTTTGGAATCCATGACTACTCTGGGAGAATTAGTAAGAAAAAGTGGTATCATTATAAATTCATGGATTCCATTCTTCAAGAAAAAAAATGAATTTTTGGGTATGAAATAAGTTTTCAACCCCATTGTATAGCATCCAAATTGACGACCAATATTGGAAAAAATTTATATCCTTCTAATTAATAAAGAAAATTATCAATTCAGGGAAATTGATATTTATTCTTCAACATGAACTTGTTTAGTTTATGATAAAAAATGTAGATTCGTATTGAACCTTTTTTCTTCTTTACAAAAACAATACAATAACCCCATAGTGATTCACATGTTAAACTTAATCACCAATCGTGATTCTCTTAGTATTTCTTATTCAATTCTGGAAAGTCATTCATGGTCATTCTAAATGTGGTATTTGAAATAGGTGTAAAATGAGGAATGATTTATATTGAATACTAAACATCCTGATTCTAAGGATGACTAGGAAACTCTTTTGAACATAAATAAAAAACACATGTATGATAATAATATATTTGGATGTTGAGTTTTCCCCCATCCATCTGAGATAAATAACTGTTATGAAATTAAATAAAGACTCGTAAAATCATGGAAAATTATATTGGATGTTCATATTCATCCTCACAATGAAATAATATCATATGATAAATCTATGTATAAAATCTTGTTTTCATATTATGTAAATTTATACCGAATCTATAGAGAGAGAGTTAATCAATGAACAATATCATATAAAATTATACTAAAGGATGAACAAATTATTTTCATCGGAAATATTTTAACATAATATTACATGATGTCCCAATGTATATAGATTATGATAAGTGTTCCATAACCATCATGAATCATATAAATTATTAACTTATCATATGTACATCATTGGTCGATATGTTATCCCTTCAATTAGAGAATTTATTTGGATAACACCCATGTCTCCAAAATATGATAAATTTTCTATAAATTGTTCTTTAGGATGTAATTTTCTTCACTCCAAAATAATGCTTGTTTTCCATGGTAAATATATTCCATACTCCATTATTTTCTAAAAAAATACATATTCTCATTCCATTACTTAAATTTCACTGGGTATATCATCCCATATTATTAACATGTAGTATGAAAATTTTTTAATCCTTTGCGGTCATTATAAACATAACTCCCATAACACTCCTTTTTATCTTATTAGTCATTTTATAAAACTCACCCATTATAATGTTGTATGTAATATAACAAGATATATATTTAGACATAATCATAAGGATTCATATTCATACTCCAATTTTATTTGGTTTCTCCTAAGTAAATTTATATTATTTTTTGTCGCATTCTATATTAACATTATTTATATTAGTTTTAGAAATTAACTATAAGAAAATTCATAGTCTTAACAAAAATATTTATAGATATAAATTATAAAATCATGAAAAACAAATTCTTAGGATATCTAAATAATGACCTCTTATTTTCCATATATAACACATTTGGTTTAACATAAATATTCCATAATCATTATCTTTTAAAATCCTTCGTACTGTATTTATAATGGTAATGTGAATTAAACCCTCTATTTCCCCTACGGGTTTTTGTCCAAGTCTTTAGTCATAACCCCACTCAACATGCACTAGTAAAAATTAAGTTAATACCCAATCTTTTTAGTTAAGAGTTTTTATCGCTAGGATCATATGTGTCACAACCCCATTCACTTACCAGTGTCAGTAAATGTATATATTTTCATATATAAATACACTCTATTTATATTAACATAGTAGTTTCTCATATACATTGGATTATCCTAATGGTTCTCAATAAATTTATATGATACCAAATTCTGAAAATAACATAACCTTCCCAAATATCAAGTGAAACAATCCAATAATTTCAAACTTAATTATTACATATTATTATATTAATATTCATTATATATTAATTTATTAGTATAAGAATAATTAAGGTTGAGTGTCTTTGGAAACATGGATTTATAAAAAACTCGTACATAAAAGAAAAAACAACCCCAAATAAATTCAAATCAACTAGAACCCTTCATTCATATATCATACATAAAACATTTCATTATATCCTATAGAAATGGAATCCTAATAAAGGTTGATATTAAATGACCACTAAGGGTAAAATGGGAGATGTTAATGGAAATTTAATCAAAAAATGAGAGTATGTGTATGAAAACTACACCATAACATTATAAAATCACATGCTTTAATTTATATATCATAATCAAAAGTCTAGTAAAAATCATATGGCTTCATAATGAAAAAATCGGAATGAAATAAAAGAAAACGAGTTATGAGAGCATAAAATTGGCATAATATCATTTCAAAAAATAGTATTATAAATTTTTTTATGACAATATTAATAAAATTATTATGTTATGTTTATCCATCAATACATTCATCACAATTTAGTCTTTTGGTAACGTCTCATTTACTTAATTTATTCTTAGGATAACCTCCCATATACCCTTATTTGGATTAGTCTAACGACAAGTGTACTCTATTTTTTCTTCTGGATAACCTTCAATGTACCTTTTGATCGTAGAAAATAATAATCTTTAACCAACTCATTGGTGGTTTATAATACACAAACCCATCACATAGTCATAATCCATTCATATGTATTCCACAAGATCAGGGACACATATATCATTTCCTTATAGCTTAACACATTGAATGGGAAACACGATTCATCAATATTTCTTCATCATAATCACAATACATCAAAAAATATAATAATGATGGTATTATATAATTATAACACCAATTAATAATAATTAAAATCCATGGATTTTATCATAGATAAAAAATTTATATAAATTATAACTACAATATTTTCATTGGGAATAATAATTATCATTTAAAAATTACTTATATGAAATATAAAAATTTCCAAAATATGGGGGATTTGTTTATTTTAAATTAAGTATGGAAACCTACAATTAATCCTCTTATCATTGATCTATATTTAAGGAAGTAATTTTCTTCATTTCATATAATTCGATTTAATTTGTTCACTCCTTCTTTAAAATGTACCTCACCGATAAAACCACCAGATCATGTTTATTAATAAATATTATAGAAAGAATGTAATCCATAATAATGGAATAAATTACAATTTGGAGAATATTAAATACATTATTCAAATAATTTTAAAGGAAATATAAATATGGAATAAAAATTATCAAGTGAATAAAAACCCAAATCAGTTGTTCATACAATCGTTCTCTCATAATTATGAGTGCAGAGAGTAGAAAATAAAAGGAAAAAATAATCATTTATATTAATATTAATTGTCAAATAAAATAAATAATTTTTTAATGAGATAGATAATATAATTTCACTCTTCTAAATTTAATTATAAACAACCCTGGAAGTAATTATATTCCAATGAAAAACCATTACCATTTTGATGAGTTTTGAATAAGAAAACGATCATATAATATGAATTATACTATAAAATATAAAAAATTAATATGTATACATGATATAACATATATAATGGTAAATATATACAACTCATAAAAAAATTTACTTATATCTTCAGACATACCTCATAGAAACAACATCAAAACTAAGAACCTTTCCCAAAGTTTGACTATCTTAATGAGTTCCATAACATTCGATATAAGATATATATATATATATATTACATATATTAATTAAAAATATTAATAAATATATTAATATTCATAATTATTTTATAATTCTCATTTATTCTTCTACATTAAATTTTTTCCTTAAAATGAATGTTATGGAGAAAACTGATTCGTTTTCCAAGCCTGTTTCAATTCAATGGTCATGGTACTTGAACCATGTTCATATTTTAAAAAACTATAAAATACTAATAATTAAATAATTTTCATATTTAGTCATAATATATGATTATAAAATTATTTATATAAATCAGTGATTAAAATAAGTTACATCGCTACATGTTTTTGTAGTCCACATGTAGCAGTAAGAGAAATTTTAATTTTTTAAGGAATAGAATTATAAGAAAGTAGAAAGGATATTATAATTATAGAATTATAATTATTTAATTAATTATATATATATACATAATATCTATCATAAAAACCATCTAGGAAATATGTTGATGTAAAATGGATAATATCACTATTTGGAGGCGGTAGTCAATACGTATGGACTAGCGATACTCTATTTTCCAATTTTTGTAAAACAGGTGGAAAATGTTTTAATAACCATAATAATAAAATCACAGTAAATAAATTATATTAATTTATCATATTATTATGTTCAAAATAGATTCACATAAGGATGGAGAAGAAATAAAAATTGAAAGTTCTTAGTTGATAGTTATATCACATCGTTGAAATCCTTCATCCGACATACACCGTAAGACATGAAAGGATTGTAGTATGATCCTGAAAATATCAATAATAAATTTATAGGGATTTTATTAATGTATTTCAGTATGTTTTGAATGATAAAAGAGTCCCTTAAATTGTGGAGAAGATAATAAGGCAGTGTCTATTTATATCTACGGGAGATGAAACACTTATAATTCTTCAAAAGATTAAAATATATTAATTTTTTATTCATGAAAAATGGATCCAAAATGGACAACATTTTACTATGGCATGAAATATGGTGTAAATATCATCAATAATAACAAATGAAAAAAAAATTAAATGGAAATATTACCATTATTTCTTGATTTAAAAGCTAGTAAACTAGTTTTTTTATTAACAATAGAAACACGTGTTTACAATATTTAGCATTCATTATCAACAAAAAATGAATGAGAAACCATTAAAACAATTGGACATATATATTCCACAAATTGAATAAATTTTATCTATTTTAATATCTATATGTGGTAGATTTTTTTTTAATATAATCCAATGAAAAGAAATGAAAACCCCTTTTTAGAAAAATGCATTATAATCATAAAACAAAATTTACTTTCATTCCTTTCCTAGTAAATACAAGAAAATATATATTAAGATATTATATTATATAAATATTCAACAAATTTAATTAATACCATTTACTTATAATTATTTATTTAATTTATTATGAAAAAACACATTTGACACATAAAATAGTTTTATGAAAAATTGATATTCTACCTTTTATTGATTTTATCATCATTCAAAAATATTAGATAACAAATCAATGGATCATTATTAATACATTGAAAATATTTTTCCCTATAATATTATTAATAGTGATCAATATAATATCTTAGAAAATAATAAATAATCTGTTGAAAAATATATTTCCTTAAATATATGTCTTTTATTATTTTTTTTAAAAAAGTCAGTTACTATTTATTATGAATTAACCAATGATTTATTATTTAAGAAAAGTTTTTTAAAAAAATTTAATAATTTGGTTTATAATTTTTTTAAATTATAATACAATGTATAGGTTATAAATATATACTATATAATATTTCATTTAGACTCATGTTTTCATGTAATAAAAGATTTCAAATAATTACGGATTATTTAAAATTAAAATAATAATAAATCTCCTAATTTTATAACTATCAAACATAGATTCAATCATGGGGAATATATTTTGATTATCGATAGTAATAACGTGTTCTATAAAACCTCTAGTAATATGTGATGTATAAATCCAGGCCATCATAGTTGGGTGGAACTAGTGGTGAGGATGATTATAATCATTGCTTCATAAATATGGAGCTATACTTGTAATAGATTATGAAAACAATAATAAATGTTTCCTCTTTTACTCACACAATTATTTTCATGATATAACATTTGAAATTATATACTCATTCCTACATGATCTATAAATAAGTAAAACATGTCATGTAGAATATAGTTCTTAGTATTATTAATTAATTCTTTCCAAAGTGTCATTTTTAGACATTCAAGTAGTCTATTTGGGCTATTTTCCACATAAAATTTTATTATATAGTTCTCTATATATCATATATGTATTGTTTTTGAGTCATTAACAATGTTTTTTATTATAATTTCATTAAGATGATGATTGGTGTTGGTGGATTATTAACATATAAATAGGGTTGGTAACCACAAAAAATAAATAGTGCCTTTAGTGAATAGGTATTCCATATACATAGTGGAGTAGGTATCACACTGTTTTGATTGTGTGTAATTATCTCAATTATGTAGTAGGTAACAATATGAACACATTCACATTTTCCACAATGAGGTGAGGATCATCATTAGGGGTTGTTACCCCAGGACTGACATAGTCTATTTAGTGAGGTATAAGTCCACTAAATCAAGTACAACTGAGGGATAATATGGAACTGATATATATAAGGTAGTTCTAGTGGTTTTAGTATTGTGTGTATCTTGGAACATTGTATTCTTTTGTGATATAATTTTCTGAAACTGGGTTGTAATGATCAATAACCTACTTGATCATTCATACCCAATTTCTGTAAGTCAAATAATGGTTCATGCTACTAAACTGGTATTCAATCATATTTCTAGTATGTTTCTTCAGCGTGTCCCACTAGATATATTTTTAGTCACCCCTACATATTCTATTTTCCCACACATATATTTCATGTGATGATGGTCCACGCTATAGTGGGGTTCTCAAAGGACATTGAACTAGTGGAGTGGGTACGCATATGTTGTTTTTTGTTTTTATTGTTAGTGGTGATTGTGTTAGTGTTAGAATGAGATAACTTTCACCCGTTAACTAATTAAATTATTTTCAATATCATGGGTTATTGAGATTTTAAATTTTCTTAATTACAAGAATTTATTATTATTACATTTTTTTGTGGAATTTTTATATGTATATTAGTTCACATTGTTATATAACATTTCATTGAGATATGTGGTTTTATATAGTTTTATTGACTAAAGTGTTCCATTAAAGTGACATTAATTATTGGGTCATTCTATCACCTTTAACCTATTAAATTTAATATTCATGTGGCAAACATTATATAATATCTTTCCATAAAGGGTCTCATTGGGTTGGGTCATGTCACTTGATTTCTAGTTTACCCTCAAGTTTTGGTTCCTCATAATGTCCCCTAGATACGAATTACCCTAAAAAACTCTATCTATAATGTTCGTAAATGGTTTCACATATAGAATTTTCAAACAATAATTAACTTCCCTTCTCTTTTAATCATAATTTTTTTATTCATATCTTTTAAATATATAAATTTTCAAGTGAAATAGATAAATATTAATTACTTAAAACCAATTTTTATGAAATCGTCATCATTAATGAAATGTAAATCCCATTTTCATATTTCTTATAAAGTAAAATTTCCCCTATATGTTCCCATTATGGACATCACCAACCCTTGTTTTCAATAGTGTGAATAAATTCACATTAAAGAAGGGTATATAAGGGATTTCATTGTAATTGTTTTTATAAAAAGGTAATTCATGGTTTCTATGTACTGAAAGTAGTGGCCATATGTTAAGGTTTGTTTCAAAGATGTTTTATATATAATAAATTTTAAACCAAAATGTTCCTAAATTATTTTTAACACACCTCAGAAATATCTAATTCATTTTATGAAATAATTGAAAATATGTTTTATGTCACTAAACACGGGTCATGTTATTAATAGAAAAGGAGGGTATTTAAAAGATTATCTAAAAAGGATAAAAACATAATGGGAATGATGTTATAATTTAGTAAATTCCATTATGGGGATTCATTTCATGAATTATTTTAAAATTGAAAATTAATGAAAAACAATTTGGACTGAATCGTAATATTCAATTTGAATGAAAAAATATTTGATAAAACAACAAAAAAACTCAAGTTATTAATATATATAAAAAAATACATTTTTTAAAAATACACAATTTAATTTCATAAACAAATATATTTATATAAATGAAAAATACTTAATAGTATTTTCTTTTCCCCTAAAAATATAATACATTTTTCCTCTAGTAATATTAGTAAAAATTAAAAATATTTCATGACAAGTTTAACAGGGTAAAAAGAATATAAATTTAATAGAAGTGGATAACTTTTGTACTTTTATTTTCAATATACAATAGTGGTAAAAGAAATTTCTTACCTTGATATAGTTCTAACTCTCATCATTAAGGTCTAGCTATTACTGGGAACATTATTTCATATTGATAATGACATTTTTTTTCTTTTATCAGAAATATAACTACATATCATAAATTAATAAAGTCTAGAAAAATATGGAAAATCAACAGGAAACCATAATTGGGGCTACATATTGATTTTTTGAAGCTAGTAATTCAATGGGTTCTCTATAATTTGAATTGATTGTTTATATTTTTTATTATAATATAAATCTACCAAAATTAAGATTTATTTACATAATCCACTTTATTAATGTATTCAAGCCCATATAATATCATATGGTATATGGATGTTTCAATATGACTAGACATCTATTTGATAGTGATATATTGTACCTGGTTTAAACTTGGTATAAACAACCAACTATAACTCTTAGAAGAATAGAAAATTGAACTCAATTTATGATCTGTAATGATTCACATAATTACCCAATTATTTTTTTCAATTTCATATAGATATTTAATTTATATATAATTTACATAAAATCAATAGATTCTATGTAAAATTCAAGACAACATATTTAAATTATCCATAATAACTGAAATTGTTTCCCGATCTCTTAGAGATCTTAACAAGAATACACTAGTGTCAATCCTAATATAGTCATATTTCATTACATGTATATGTATTGGATATAATATTCCTTTCACTTATTGATGATCCACTAAAACTTGTTGATAATTAAGGTATTGAGATTAAGTGGTTTTGATTAGTTTTAGTTTGGTTGTTAATTAATCTCATGAATAAGAAATGGGAATACTTATGGAGTTTACTTTTTTAGTCAAAAAACAAATCATGTTATTTAATTGAAAGGGTCTCTATTATTACTAGTAAATGTAATCTGATCTTATAATGTTTAAATTCTATATTTATGGCTATCAAGAGACTTCAAAATGATATTTTTGATAAAGGTAGGTGGAAGAAAAGGGAAGAAAAAGCTGTTTGGTTATAGATTCTAAAAGTAAAGAACCACTTATGAAATTTTTTATATCCACATTTAATTTTTCTATATACAAAAATATAAATATAAAAATTTAGTATAACACATTTTAATGTTCATGGAATCAGATAATCTTGTATGAAAATTTGGATATGTTACTAGTTATAAAGAAAAATTTAAAGTCTTAAATACTCTAATATGTGTAAAAAAATATCTCTAGGAATTAAAATTGTTACATTAAAATTGTATATGTTCCTGAATGAATCACATTGGTGAATATAATATGTTTCTTAATGACTCAGCGATGTTAAGTTGACTATATCAATGAGAATAATATGATGTATCCAAATAGATCTGGAAGAATCAATTAAACTCCAATATGCACACCAAAAAATGAGGGATACATGAAAAAATCTCTATATATTAAATATATAGATGTGGAAAATAAAATTTTTAAAGATTTTAGATTTTCATTTCTAATTATGTTGATGAATTTCAATAATTATTTTTATGAAATGGTGAACGATATTTCAAAATGTCATGAAATAAGAGAAATAATTGTTTCTAAGTCTTCAGTAAATTTTAAAAAACAAACAATTAATTATTGTTAATGTTTATAATAAATTATCATCTCTATTTCCAAATGGATAGTCTATTAAATAATTTTTATGGGATCATTGAATGTCTAAATATAATGGAAATTTAAGATGAGCAGTTCATGAACTATTTTGAATATCGCTGAAAGTGAAAGAGAAAATTTTGATAGATGATAGATGTTATATATTTAAATAGTTTCCATAGATCATATATTTAGTATAAATTGGGAGAGAGTAATAATGGGAAGAATATAGATTAAATTAAAAATTAGAATAAGGAATAAGAGGTTCTTACTTACTACTATAAAATAAATATAAGAAAAAGAAGAATTTACATGTATAAAAAAAAGGTTTAAGAATCCAAGAATCACTATGATGACGTTTTAAAGCCTTTTTGTAATGGAAGATTCTGTGGTTACAAAATATTTATTCCAAAGTATACTATTCTATAAACACATCAAAAATCATAGGAATATAGTGAAACAAAAAAAATTAGATATATCCAACATGTTAAAAATCCAAATAATTGTTATCTAGAGGATTTTGGGATCTCATATTCTTACTAGATGATGATTAGCAATATATACTCTTATTTAGTATTGAACATTAAAAATTATGGTGTTCCAATAGGGATGAGGTTTTTACAAATTCAATAGTTTCAATTCTATATAAATCAAGGTAATGGTTTTTTTAAAAGTAGAAAACATATAAATTATTAACTACTAGATTACCCCCCTCCCCCCTCAATGGTCCCAATGATCCTGACTGGGCCATATAATTGGTATTAGAGGTAACATTTTTCATTAAATCTTGTATTTATGATGTTTTTAAAATAAGAATACTATTACGGATGACTAAAACTCAGTAGATAATATGTGGGTTCCTATCTTAAAGGAGATAGAGTATCATGTCGAGAATGATAGAGTTTTACCCGACAAATTATTCATTGATCATGATGTTTTAGAGGATTATAATGATAGTTATATTATAAATTTGGAGGGTTCTCTATTAAAAAATAACAAGAAGAAGACTCTAGATAATGATGGATGACCCATAAATTATACACTTTCCACTCTCCCAGAAAGTGAATTCCATGGGGTCAATGTAATTGTAATGTATATAAAATATATAAAAATGAAAAAATATATATGATGGGATCATTTATTTGAATAAAGAAATGTTACAAATATAGATATTGAATTGTGGTGATCTATTAATGGGGTTGATGAATCATTTCACTAGTTATTCATAAGGGTAAATGAATTTTTTGGCACTATAATTTTTATTAGAGAAGATCTTGAGAATTATTCAGTACATGTTTGTTTCCAAAGATTCATCAGTAGAAGGAAGAGAGACTAAAATGATCACTTTGGATTATTTACATATTATTTCAATTACATATTGGATAAGAATAAAGAATATTATAAAAAAGAATAGAATGGTTGATCATGAAATATTTTTCAAATCCACTAATCGGGGATTGTCAAAGAAAATTTACTATTTATAGTGAAAGTATATATTTTTAAATATAATATTAATTGAGAATAAAAATTTATTAATTGATATTTTCAATTTCCATAAATGTGAAAATACGCACGGGGAATAATAAATGAAAAATTACATTATACATATTTAACTGGGGTTTCATTTGAGATTTTTCAATAAATTCTTCAAGTCTAAAGGAATATGAATATAAAGATGATAAATATAAATGGATAAGAATATCTATAAAGAACAAGGTATAAAAAATTAGGTACGATTTTTTATTTATCAAAATACAAAAAGTTAAAAAATTTATACATGTGATGTAAGGACCCAAACTTAAACATAAATTATTCTATTGCTTTTAAACTAGAATTAAAATTATATGAACTTTTGAGTTTATAATTTAAGGAAATTATGAAAAACTCTTAAAAAGTAAACCCAAACATTACAAGTGGACACTTATTCATTGTATCAATTTTTCCAAAAAAGAAAACCCCTTTAAAAATTAAAAATCATCTCTTTTCATGAAATGTCTTCAATTATTTCATAATGAAATTTTCATTAGACCTAAAAATATTAAGACCTCTGAAAACCATTTCAAAACATGTGATGTGAAAAAAAGAATAGTAAAGAACAATAATAATGAAATTGGTATCCTAGTGAAAACATGAGGACCCATTGAAACCATTTATTAAGAACTCAATAAAATGCATAGAAAAATAAAATAACTTCTGGGGGACATCAAACCTACATTCACCCTTACAATTAGAATAACTGAAATTTAAAATTTGATATTCATAGTACCTAATAAATTGGTGAGCTATAATGGATATCACCCTTAATATAATCTTTATTGGGATCACAAAATTTTCATTAGCTATAGTGGGGATCAGCCAGTCATATATGATATATTGGGATCACTAGTGATTTATAATGGGGTTATACTATTCATATATATGTTCCATGGATTAATCACGAATAAAACACTAAAAATTCTTCTAAAACCATGTATAAAAAGCATATAGACATACAAATACGTTTTTCACATTAAGATCAGTTTAAAATATAAAAACCTTGCAAATAATAATGAAACTACATTATTTGGAAATATCAATATAAAATATAAAGGAAATATTAAATAATTAATTATTCATGAAAAAGGATAATTTTATGCATGTCGTATATGATTAAAAATATTCCATGTTATGGATGTAATCACCCAATTTATAAAAACCATTTTAAAACATTTTATGAAATCAATTTATTAGTCCAATTGTACCGTACCACATTGAAACTTTTTAAAGAAATTAATATTTCCAAAAATTCATGTACATATATATAAATACACAAAACTATTTTTAAAACATGGACATGAATGATAATGATTTATAAGAATAAATCTTTAAAATATTTATTACAATGTTTTAGTTTAAGAGTACCTTACCGTGATCCTGAATCCCCACATACCTTCTTTATATTCCATAATAGTACATAAATGTTACATTAAAAAATCTCTATAACATTATTTTTCTGTTTATTATTCCATTTATATCACTTTATAAATGTTATAATTATTACATAATCATTTAAATTCGTGTCGGATGTTTTGATGATATTTAGTTCATGTGTCTAAAATGTCTTTAGTTTGTTGAATATAGAAAAGGTGGTCATTATACATCATTTATAATATAATATTTATGAAATAATATTTATTATTAAATATCAATAATAATTTTAAATCTATTCGTTAAATATGTTTATGAAAAAATGAACTATATTTCAATCATGGGGATGATAAGCTCTGTGTATGTATGTCTAACATTTCCGTTTTCAACGATAATTATGAAAAGAAGATAAGTAATATTATATATTTCTAGAATTATAATAATATATTTAATATCATATTGATCACTTAAATATACTTATATATATCATTCATGTGATTTGTAAATGGAAAATGAATGACCTCACTTCATGGAAGAAATAGGTCACATGTATGCACAAATGATGTAATCATTTCCAAGTGCATGGAAAAAAAGAATTTAATTGATATAATAGAATATTTCAATGATAAATATTTCATTAATATCATATATAAATTCTAATTCCATCATAATAACAATTCCTGGGAGACAGTTTTGGAAATGAATTATATTAGTTCGTAGTGGGGATAGTTCAGAGATATGAAGAATCGATTATTTCACATCCCATTTGATAGAATCTGGGAAAGATTTAGGAGCCCATATTAATAAAATTTAATATCAATATATTTAGGATACTGGATTTATTATCTCTTAATTATTGTGGAATATTTAAAGTGGAAGAAAATGTAAAACAAAAATACATAATTAAAAATGATACCTCTTCCATGGATGGTCTTTATTGATTAACACCTTATCACATATAAATAGTGTTTTATTCCTGATCCAAGGACACTATAATGTGGAATGGTACTATATTATGGGATTTCATTAGATAATGGCAGAAAAAATAGGTTTTTCGGTGTGAAGAGTAGAAAATAACGGGTTTCCTTTTATAGGAGAGGGGAAGGGAACTCCTTGTATTCCTAAAATTATTAAATTATTATAGATTAAAAATATCGTAAAAATTTATAAAAATGAATTATTTTGAATATATGATGGTTTTGTGCCAATACTATTCATCCAATGAAAATTATATTAACTTTGACTATTATTCAATCCTTGCCTTTTTTGTTTTGACTCCTTTTTAACTCTTATTGTGAAATCATGTAATTTTTACGATGAGGGTTAATATAATTAATATAACATTCCAAATGAAAATTAAATGATTCGTTTATTTTATTTAGGATGTATACTAATTAGTTGTTCAAATTTGATATTTGTATATTTTTTATCATTTATCAAAATATTATATATTTATATATATCAAATATGTCAATTTTGCATCTTTTTATTAAACAATAAATTTTATTTACATTATGAATTATATAAAATTTTATTTAATTTAGTATGTTTAATATCATCTATTTATTATTCCACAAATATATCAATTACTACATCATCATTAGGTCACCATTTAATTTAATTATTTATTTCCTAAAAATTATAAATAAATCATCATGGTGTAGGTAAAAATTGAATCTTTATAAATAATATTCATAGTGTTATATATTTTGGAAAAACAATATATAAAAAATTATATAGTTATTAATACATGAGTATGTCATTTTTGAATTTTCTTTAAAATAAAATAATATAAATGGAATGATGTATTGACCCGGAATTTACATATAAATTTAGGCCAAACTCACGGCCCAATGTGCCTAGCCCGTGGCAAGTGGGGCAATCCTATATCCCAGAGGGCCGAACAACTCCGAGCTGAACTGGGCCGAACCCAGAACCTTTAGACAAGGCCCAGTGGGATGGTTTGGGTCGGTCCGACCGGGTCAGACCAAACCTAGACCCCCTTATGGCACCATTTCGCTTAAATGGGCATATCTCTTCAACCAGACATTTGTTTGATGAACTTTATACGGCACTGGAACCCTTAGGACAATAAGTTCCTTTAGATATTCTCTACATGAGTTTTGAAAAAAGATGATGTTGATCTGAGTTGGATCAATCCCGAATCAAACCGGGCCCTCGACACTAAAATTCTTTTAACATACAGATCGAGCATCTGATTGATGCGCCACCAGTTGCGCTGGAACCCTTATGATGAGGCATTTAATTGAGTTAATTCATTGTTGGACTTAGTGGAAGTTGAGGTATGACCAATGGCTTGAGGAGTAGATCCTCCCATAATAAAGTGTTCTTAATGCGGGAATCCAGTGGCTGGTTGTGATGTGAAGAAATAATATCCATCATGTGTGGGTTAGCTCTAAGAGATCCTGTATGGGTTATCACCTAGTGATCTTGTGTGGGTCAGCATCTATCAATCATGTGTGGGAAAACTCTTAGCAATCCAGTCTAGGTTAGCATCTATCGATCCTTTTTGGGTTACTGCATATAGATCCTGGGTGGGTCAGTATCTATTGATCCTATGTGGGTGAGCGCCTAACGATCATGTGTGGGTCAGCATCTATCGATCCTATGTGGTTCAACAGAAAATACTATCGACATAATAATTTGATCTATCATTATTAATATTCATATTTAATTATGTACTTATGTTATATATCTGGTTTAAGGGGAGTATTTCCTTGTGCTTTGAGATTGAGATCAAGATTTGTGGTTTTTACTTTATGGAATTTTGGGAGACCTTCAGGGGTCTTGGGGTCCCTACTATGTATTGTTATACCCACCTATTCATGTGTTTTTCTTAACCTTTTTGTGTCTTTTAAAGACGATGGAAAACTTTGATTGATGTTTGGGAGCTAGGACTGGACGGTGCAAAGAGGTCATCGGTTGACATAGAGAGTCGTAGTTAAAATATGTACCTACCCTTTAGGTAGGATCCCTATTGGTTATTCTTAGGAGTGTAATTATTTTTATGTTGTATTACCTCTTTTAGTTGGGCTTGTATACTGGAACCCTTACTTTCAAATCTCACTTTCACTTCATCAGTTTTAGTAAGTTGATTAATTTTTCTTTATAACTAGTCTCTGTGTGTATACTTTTAAAGACAATGTCTTCCCATTCAAGGGATATTCCTTCCCAGTGATAGTCTCTATCCCATGTCCTATGAAAGTAGGGAATGGGTTAGTAACAACACAAGACCCGGGGGATGGGTTGTGACAAAGTGGCATCAGAGGAGTCAGTTATACTGAATAACTATGACTCTGATCCTTTCAATGGGGCAATAATGTTAAGCTTTTTTATAATGGTTTCTAGTTTGGGGAGCCCAGTGTTGGTGAGACAGCTGACATGTCCACACACCAAGACCCTGACTTCTGATTTTCGACTCGACACATGAAAAAACAGATTGTGTGTGTTCTAAAATGTTTTTGTTTGATATCTTTTTAGTCAGATCCCTACGTATTACTTATTAACTATGGAGAATCTGTTTCTTTTCAAAATACCTCCTCATAGATGGCTTTCTAGGATTATAGAGAGTGTACATGATGATGGCTCACCAAGCGGAAAGGATTTGGTTCTTGGTCCTTTTATGGTGATAGTACCTTCTGGTGTTGTACGAGTAGCATCACCACCCGTAGGGAAGCAGTTTCTAGCTGCCCCACCAATGGAATTTGCGTGCCAACTGAGAGAATTACATGAGTTATAGAGACACAGGACTCCGACGTTTCGAGGTAAGATAGATCCTCTTGAAGCTGAGGAATGGCTGGAGGATGTTGCGTGTGTTTTTCATATGGTTGAGACACCATGTGACTAGATGGTGATCATAGTTGCAATCCTCAGCGAGGAAAAAATAGAAATATGGTGGAGCCTGATGCTTTGTACACATGAGGAGGATACCCTCCCCTAGTTGGACTTTTTATAAGGTCCCGGCCTTAAAAAATCAATGTATAATAAATTAAATGAATAATTAACATTGAGTATCTTTTCAGGTTTAGAGTCTTAGGGAATTAATCCCTAACTATTACATCTCAAAAGTTTCAAATTAGACACTTCTACTCAGATTCCGTTTTTTATCATAAAATAAGAATTCTTGATAAAAAAATCATGTCCAGTTCCATGTTTTAGACATCATGGCTTTCTTTAATATCATCTTTAACCCTATTTCACTTTATGTCCTGTGAAAATCATTTCAAAAACATGGTATGAGCATAAAAAGCTTAGTAAGTAATACACAAAGAAGGAAACTATTAGTTTTTCAAATCTACAAGTAAAAAATGAATACATTAACATCAGTAATACTTATCACTATTATGAAGTAGTAAATACTCTTCACTGAATAAAACATCACTAAATACCCTTTTGTAACCAAAATATTACCCATATAAAGAACACATAACATATAAAGGTAACATGGAACATAAACATTCTTAAATGAAAGAACCATATGATCGACTTCCACACATGTCACTAAATGGAATATCCATACGGATAACATCCATAATCAATGCATTAAAGGTTATAACATAACCACCAGTTTTTGTTTTCACAGCACCACCCGTCATTTGGTTTATCATGTAACCACCCATCAAATGTCTAAGTACCATAATAAAATCATCACACATAAAACCAATATAAAGGAATGATAAAATTTCATCATTTCAATCATAATAGATCATTTAAATATATTGACATAATTGAATCTTTTATCAAAACCATTTTCAATACCAAAATACGTAAAATAGTATGTGTTATTTATTTTCATTTAAAACATTACGACTTGTTGAGGAAGCCAAAGATCAAATAATACTCGCGGCGTCAGAAATTTCGTTGTCACTGCGTATGTTAAAAAAACTTATTTTTTTCATTTAGTAAAACGCTTCGTAGATGAAATATTCATTTTGAATAAAATTAAAAGTCAATGGGGTTTATACATCGTATAAAATAATGTTGTGTATAAAACAAAATATGCCTTAATGAAAGGAGATTGAGATGATATCCCTTACAAATATGGAATCCTTAGATTAAGGATAAATCAATTACATAATTATGTGTGTAAAATATAAATACACCCAATATAAGTGGATATTAAGTGTAAAACAATCAGAGGTCATCCACACATATTCATAGTATGACATAATCAAGAAGTAGAGGTTTAACGCAGGGAATTGAAATTGGGTTAAGAAGTTCCCTTATAGAAATTTGACAGCCTAACGTCATCACTTTAAAATTCAGAAAATTAGTTGATGAGAGATAGAAAGGGTATCTCATCCCTTATACATAACATTTACAGAAATAATGATATATAATAATATATCCCATCATTATGATGAAGTAAATTAAAAGACATAACAAATGAAGTATTTTAAAAAGAGGAGGGTGAAAGGTTCCCTTACCGGCCTGAGTAACTTTTGATACATACACCCCATTAAAGAAGGACTATACAACGTAGATGTAAATACCCATAAATGAATGTATATTAAAAAAAGTTCATAATAATGGGAATTACATGCACCACTAAATGGAGATAGTGACATATATATCATGAATTTCACCGGAATAAATAGTGAGATAAAAACCCATACCTCATTGTAATAAATTGAGTCGTAAGACCAAAATATAATAAAAACCATATAAATCACATAATACCATGAATATAAATAGAATCATGATAATATATGTCAAATGGAAGAACATAAAACACCACATGCAATAAATAATTGGAGAACAATGGAAATCTCACGGAATTAAAAGTGAGATAAGAAATCCCCTTACCACGTGTCCGACTTGACTCGCTCATATTTTCCTTGTTCTTACTGAATGATAAAAGTAAAATAATTTATTATTTATTAATAATATTTTACAATTTTATTATTCCTTTTATGTCACTTATTACATTTCTATCACCATTATTTAATTATTTTAGTTCATAATGGGCATTTTGTCAATGTTTGGAACTTGAGTCAAAAATAAACTTGTTATAATTATAAATTGTCCATGTGGTAAAGATTCCATTATCTCCATAATGATATTAATCATTTAGATGTAATATATATCATATATATAAATTAAATATAGTTACTTATAATAGTACATAACAATTGTAAATAAGAAATGAAATGCACCGTTCAAGGAGACGGTAAGTCGTACGTACGCATGAACGCTACTTTCATTTTTATTTAATAATTAAATGGAATTAAAACATAATTATAAAAAGGTATATTATAATTACAGTATAATATATATGTTATATATGTTACATAAGTTCATAAACTCTATCCTTTATACATTCAATGTATGGCACGAATGAGTCATATCGCATTGAGGGGGCGATAGTCTTCACATCCTAAAATGAAATTATCGCGTTTACCCATTCTGGAAATGATAAAGGTACGACATAAATGATAAATGCAGAAGAATAAGGAAAATATAAAAATAATATATATCATATATAAATACAGTAACATCTTAATGGCCACCATGAAAGCTGGTAAAAGAAGATTGAACAAACATTGTTTCATGAGGCAGTAATTCGCTACCCACAGAAACAGTATGTTCTTTTTCCATTAGACAGAGGTGTGTGTAAGTGTTAATCAAATACATATCATAAATACATCCTAGTATATTGAGTATACTGTTTTTGTTATGGAATCAATGAATAAATAGATAGTGGTGAGTGAAAAAGTAAAATAAATGAAAGAAACTCGAGAGAAGACATTAACTCTAAATCGGGTAACTCTTTTTTCATTTGAGCCAATGGCTACCTTGGGAGGAATTCTGCCCAAAGTGAGGATTATAGGTGTAAGAGAGGGATTTGGAGAGATAATATGATCATATTTTGGTCGAGTCAAGGTCTTGAGAGGTGTGTGTAAGGGTGTAGAGGTGGGGGCCTTTTATAAGAGGGAGGAGGGGCACTCTTGGAAGGCCACAAAATGATACTTTATTATGAAATTATATTCGGATGTTAAAGGTCTCAAAAATGATATATTTCTAGGATAATGTGATAAGGGTTCTAAATACTCCCATCTAATAGGTTTTAGACAAGTTTATGTTTTAGAATATACCTTATATTTTCGTTTTATTTAAAGCATTCATTAATGAGGTAATCACTGCATCATCATGGGGTCATAAATAAATTTATTTATTTAAAGTATAAAAATTATAAAACAAGTTCCATGATGTAGGAAATATTTTTATCTTTCCAATGACTATTTATAGTCTATTCGATCATTTACGTAAACAAATTTAATTTTTTTTACTTAGGTGATACATACTTTGGTTAAATTTTTTTTTTCTTTAAAAATAATATGATAAAATGTCACTCTCACACTAAAGTGATTTCATGGGGTCGCTAAGTTGGCACAATAAATCCCATGGATGTTCATGACCACACCAATAGCACTAGGACACATTTTGGGGTAATTTTGTATTTTTATGATATTATTTTATTACCTTTAACTACCCAATTACTAATTAATCACGATAATTAAATATAATTGTCATTGTTACTATTCATAATGTCCAAAAAAGAGTCTTAATTAAATAATTTGGACTTTCTAATTCAAAATATAGAATCTATTTTACCAAATTACAAACTCATAAATTGTAGTAATTTATTGAAAAATAATTCCCATCGTCAAAACCAAAGATGGGTTTTTTAAGAAGTAAAATTTATCAAAAGATTGACTTGTTTTTACATCCAATTGGAAAGAAAAATTACATGAAATGAAAAAAAATTCATTAAGTGATAAAATAATAATTCAATTACACTTTAAACCCTACTAAATGGAAAATATAACTACGTAATTAAATTAGATGAAAAAGCAGTTTTGAACTGAAATGCAGTATTTTTCACTATTCATTAAAAATAAACCTTTGCCAGAAAAATACCAAAAATTTATCCAAATTAAATGTGATATTCCAAATTCAAAAATTATTTCCATTTTACCAAATTCAAAACATTGAAGTTTCATTTATTAATTTTATAATTAATTCCCGCTATCAAAACAAATAGCGTGTTTTTATTAAACAATATCTATCAAATGATTGACACTTGTTTATGTCCAATTTTATAGTGAAATTAATTAAAATGAACACCATTGTATTAAATGGTAAAAATATATTTCAACTAAACATTAAAACCAATTAAAAAGATAATCTAACCACATAATTAAATTATACTAAAAAGAGCTTTTGAAATAAAATATAGCATTTTTCACTACTCATAAAAAATGATCTTTATCGGAAAAATAACATAAATTTACACAAAGTAAATTTTGATGTACCAATTATAAATAAATAATTTATTTTTTCCAATATATCATATAAAATTGTCAAAAAGTGGATTTGAAAAGTGTTCTCCATCAAAAGGCTGTTAATCAATCTTTTAAAGAATATTAGAATACTTATGTTTAAAATTGAATTCTTTTCTTATTTTAAGCCTCTAACTTTTACAAGATAAATGTAAAAATATTTAGAAAACATATATAATCATTTTGTAGTTTGTTATATTCATTCCCATAATTACAATGGCTAGGTGTTAACTACCATATAAAATAATATTATTATATTATTAGTGTGCAATGTAAGATTTCAAAGAAACTTGTTGTTGAGTATTGTGTGCACCATCAAACATAGAATTCCATTTAAAGTAATATTAACATTTTATTAAAAAATATTAATAAATATATAAATTTCATATTCTTTATTTACATGAAATGTTACACCCTTCCTCTATTTTGAGAATTGCGTCCTCGAAATTTTAAAATTTGGCTTTAAAACATCATTGAAAGTCCCAAATCGGAAAAAGAGTCTGTAAAACTATCACTTTTAATGAATGAAAGAGATGTATAAAGGTCACCTGAGTTAACCCATACTATGATTCCATGTAGTAAAAAAAGGATATATAATAGAAAACAAAGGGTCATGTTCTAATGGAGAGTGATAGAAAATATATCTAGGAGAATGTTAACCACCAAAAAATCACAAACTTGTGATGGGTTAAATGGTATTTGATTCCCCAATAAGAAAAGATAACAGCCTACATTTTTGTTTTAAGTTATTTTTCATTGAACAATTTATTTATGAGCTTAACTAAAACATAAGGAATCATACTTACTTGTCATGTATACTTTCATTTGTTACTAGATTTCTTACACAAACTCATATTTTCTTCAAAAGATGAGTATTTAGGATGACTTGTTCACATTAAGAGCACATTAATCAACTTCTTGAGAATCAAATAACCCAAAAAAGATGAACTATATATTTCTCATGACTTTAGAACTTATCCAAAACCAAAATTGTTAGTATGAGATTAGATAATCCCCAAAAAGTATAATCTTTTACCAAAAGAAAAACTACTCTTATTCTCAAAAAAAAGTCAAAAAAAAAACAAAGTGCAACAAAGACGATTCAATAAACTATTGTTCATAAAATTCATCAAAAATAATCCGAAATAATATTGAAACACAATTCTATAGAGTACTTAATAAAATAATCATCCAAGGAAAATCTTCACATTTATCTCCAAACAACACCAGTTAATCTTAAAGTCTCATATTGAAAAGTAATTAACCTAATATCATATCCTCCATGATAGGTCAATCATTTCCATAGATAACCCAAAATAAACTTATTCTTGCTTCAAAATATCATATAACTAAAAAAATCAGTCATACTAACTAGGGACTTCATGTAGTCTAGTGGTAGGAAATAAATACCAGTCGCACTTTGGTTGTGGGTTCGATTCCTACAACTTCGTCCGATGCAACGGGTTGTCACACGGTCTGTGTGTTGTCATTTTTCAAAAAATATATAATTTTTTAACATTCCCAAAAAGAGATAAATTAATCAAAAATAACCATAACATATTTTAACCACAAATGTTATCTAGTAACTTTCATTTTGCATCCGCAAAATTTATTAACCTGTAATTTCCTCAAATTCAAGGATCATATAAACCCAAAAGATTCTTTATAACTATAACTACAATAGAATAGATAATTATACCTTGGATAAAATTTTCATATATCAATCTTTAGCGTTACACATTCTATAAAAATTCTTCTAATGTAATCCCATCATCAATAGAGCATTAATACTTTTAAGCATTTCACCATCCTAAAATCTACCATAACTCTTGAATCCCTTATATATTGAATTCCTACTCATTCAATATTCTTCATTATCCATTAACCATTCCATTTAAAATTATTCTGAAATACATCTTTCCTACAAACCAAATCATGAATCATATCCTACGATTCAATAATAGGAAAACATATGTTATGAAATAATCTATACCATTCATTGGTCATTATCAGTTTCTTCATCTTCAATTAGAATGGAATTAAGTATAGGAAAACAAATATTTGTACGATCCTGGTGATCCCATTCCCAAAACATATTTTTAGGACATGTGTTTTCATAATGACGATGCACACCACATTTAAAACAATCAATTGATCCTACAGAAAGAACTTCTTTCTGTTTCCTAGAGTCAACTAGATGCTTCCTTTTTCCATTGTAGGTTCTTGCATTAGGACCATCATTTCCATATCTATAGCATATTTCTATCCCTTTGAAACATTTTTCTATGTGTTTCTTTCCACATATTTGACACATAGGTTTTTTAACATACTTACATTTATTATTATTAGCTGAACATCCGTAGGGATTTGTTTCTTGCATATATGATGCCTTAGAAAAATCACTAAGGATTAGATGGTCAATCATGACTCCAGATTTTTGGTTGATAATAACCACAATGGTTCTCATTGCAGCTCCCATATCATTCAGTGGCTCATTCATAAAACCATCATATTTTTCTTCACATCCACAGTTACTTTGGTGGCTGTTAGATCCATCCATTTACTAAAACCCAAAATTTTTGTGTGAGTATATCAGTAAAATCATCGTATAATATCTTATGAGGAGGGTAAATACTAAGATAAAATTATTCATGTTATCTTAAACTCATTCACTTTATCTAAAAATAATGACTCTTTCTGAAATCTAAACCATTATGGTAATGTGACTTATGCTTAAAGAATACCCAAACCTCTAAATTTATCTAAACCGACCTTTGATACCAACTATAAGGACCCAAACTTAAAACATTACTTAATCTTGAATTAAATGTATAATTCACATTGAGTTTATTTTTTAGGATTATAGTTTTAGAGAATTATGCCACAACTATTACATCTGAAAAGATACAAAGTAGACACTTCTACTCAAATTCCCTTTTTTATCATAAAATAAAAACTTTTGATAAAATAGTCATGTATAGTTCCATGTTTTAAAAAAATGACTTTCCTTGATCCCATCCTTGACCCTATTCCACTTTATTTCTTCTGAAACACATTTCTAAAAATTGGGATTATTATAAAAAGCTCAATAACGAATACACAAAGAAGGAAACTATTAGTTTTTCAAAACAACATGTAAACCATGAAAACATTAAAATAAGTAATAATTTTCACCTATATGAAGTAGTAAATACTCTTCACTAAATAAAATATCACTACATAACCTTTTGTAACCAAAATATTACCCATATAAAGAAGACATAACATATAAAGGTAACTTGGAACATAAACATACTTAAATGGAATAACCATACGGTCGACTTCCACACATGCCACTAAGTGGAATATCCATATGACCAACTTCCATGACCAATGAGTTGGAGGTTATAACGTAATCCCTAGTCCAGGTTTTCATGGAACCACTCGTCATTTGGTTTATCACGTAACCACCCATCAAATGTCCATGTACCATAATAAAATCATAACACACAAAACCAATATAAAGTAATGATAGCATGTCAACATGTCAATCACAATATATAATTAAAATATATTGACAGAAATGTATAATTTATCAAAACCATTTTCAATACCAAAATATGTAAAATAGTATATAGTATTTATTTTCTTTTAAAACATTATGGCTTGTTGAGTAATCAAAGATCAAATAATACTCGCGGTGACGGAAAGGTTGTTGTCACCGTGTACATTAAAAAAACACAATTTTTGTCTTTTAGTAAAATCCTTCATAGAGGAAATAATCCTTTGGAATAAAAGTTAAATTCAAAAGGGTTTATAAATCATATAAAATAATGTTGTGTATAAAACAAAATGTGCCTCAATTAAAGGAGATTGAGACGAAGTCCCTTACAATGATTGTATCCTTAGATTATGGATAAATCAATTACATAATTATGTGTGTAAAATATAAATACACCCAATATATGTGGATATTATGTGTAAAAAAATCATAGGTCATCCACAAATATTCATAGTAAGACATAATCAAGACGTAGAGGTTTAACCCAAATAATTGAAACTGGGTTAAGAAGTTCCCTTATAGATATTCGACACCCTAACGACGTCACATTAAAATTCATAAAATAACTTGATGAGAGATAGATAGGGTATCGCATCACTTGGACATAAAATTTATAGAAATAATGATATATAAGAACATTTCCCAACATTATGAATATGTAAATTAAAAGACCTAACAAAAGAAGTATTTAAAAATGGGGATGGTGAAAGGTTCCCTTACGGACTTGGGTAACTTTTGAAACGTACACCCCATGAAAGAAGGACTATAATATGTTGATGTAAATACGCATAAAAAAATGTATACTTCACCAAGTGTAGAATAATTGGCAGTACATACACCACTAAAAGGAGATAGTGACATAAATATCATGAATCTCACAGGAATAAATAGCGAGATAAAAGTCTTTACCTCATTATAATAAATCGAGTCGTATGACCAAAAGATAATAATAACCAAATGAATCACATAATAACATGAATATAAATATATTCATGATAACATATATCAAATGGAGGTACAAAATACACCACATTCAATAAATTATTGGCGAACAATGGAAATCTCAAGGAATTAAAAGTGAGATAAGAAATCCTCTTACAACGTGTCTGACTTTAGTCACTCGTATGTTCCATGTTCTTCCTGAATGATAAAATTAAATTAATTTCTACTTGATTTATAATATTTTTCATGTTTATTATTCCTTTTATATCACTTATTAATTTTCTATTACAATTATTTAATTATTTGAGTTAATAATGCACATGTTTTCGATGTTCGGAACTTGAGTGAAAAAAACATGTTGTAAATATAAATTGTCCATGTAGTAAAGAGTCCATTATCTCTAGAATGATATTCATAATTTAGATGAAATATATATCCTATATATCCATTATATATATTTACTTATAATAGTACATATCATTTGTAGATAACAAATGAAATGCACCATTCATGGAGATGGTAAGCCGTACGTACGCATGAACTCTACTTTCATTTTTATTTGATAATTTAATGGAATTAAAAAATAATTAGACAAAGGTAAATTATAATTAAAGTATAATATATATGTTATATATGTTACATATGTTCATAAATTATATCCTTTATACATTCCATGTATGGCATGAACGCATCATATCACTTTGAGGGGGCAGTAGTCCGCACTTCCTAAAATAAAATTATCATGTTTACCCATTATGGAAACCATAAAGGTAGGACATAAATGAAAAATACTAAAGAATAAAGAATATATAAACATAATATATATCATATATAAATACAGTGACATCTTAATGTCCACCATTAATGGTGTTAAAAGAAGTTTGAACAATCATCGTTTCGTGAGGGAATAATTCGCCACCCACAAAAACAATATGTTCTTTAACCATTAGATGGAGGTATGTGTAAGTGTAAATAAAATATTTCACATAAAAAAATCCTAGAATATTGATGATACTTTTTTTGTTATGTAATCAATGAATTAGAAGATAGCGGTGAGTGAAGAAGGAAAATAAATGAAATAAACTCGAGAGAAGACATTACCTTTAAATCAGGTAACTCTATTTGATTTGAGTCAAAGGCTTCCTTGAGAAGTCTTCTGCCCAATGTGAGGCTGCTAGAAGAATTGGAGGGATGTGTAGAGATAATTTGGGAATATTTTGGATGATCGAAGGGCTTGAGAGGTGTGGTTAAGGGGGTAGAGTTGGGGGCCTTTTATAAGAGGGAGGAGGGGCAGTCTTGAAAGGTCATGAAATGTTAGTTTATTATGAAATGATTTTTGTTTTTCAAAGGTCCCATAATGATATATTTCTAGGATAAGGTGATAAGGGTTCGAAATACACCCATCCAATTGGATTTCTACAAGTGTATGTCTGAGATTTTACCGTATCTTTTCTTTTTATTAAAATCATTTATTAATGAGGTAATCATTACATCATCATGTTGTCATAAATAAATTTATTTATTTAATGTCTCAAAACTATAAAAAAATAAAATGATGTAGGAAATATTTTTATATTTACAATTATTATTTATAGTCTATGATATCATTTATTTAAACAAAATTGAAATTGTTTTACTTAGGTGATACAAATTTTGGCTATATTTTCCTATCATTAAAAATAATATGATAAAAGGTCACTATCACACAAAAGTGATTCCACGGGGTCCCTAAGATGGATAAAGGAATAACATGGACGTCAATGACATCACCAATATCATTATGACACATGGTGGGGTCATTTTTTATTTTTATGATATTATTTTATTACTCGTAACAACCTGATTACTAATTAATCACGATAATTAAAGATAATTGTCATCGTTACTATTCATAATGTCCAAAAACAAGTGTCTTAATTAAATAATTTGGACCTTATGATTCAAAATATGGAATCAATTTTACCAAATTCCAAACATAGAAATTAGAGTAATAAATTTAAAAATAATTCCCCTTGTTAAAACCAATGACGAGTTTTTTTATGAAATAAAATTTATCAAGAGATTGACTTGTTTTTACATCAAATTTATAAGACAAATTACATCAAATGAATAAAATTTCATCAAGTGATAAAAACATAATTAAATTAAACATTATGACCAATTAAAAGGATAATCTAACTACATAATTAAATTAGACTAAAAAGCAGCTTTTAAGTAAAATGCTGTATTTTTCACTATTCATTAAAAATGAACATTTGTCAGTAAAATACCAAAAACTTATCCAAAGTAAATTTGATATTAAAAATTCAAAAATGATTTCCATTTTACCAAATTAAAAACATAAAAGATTCATTAATTAATTTAATAATTAATTCTCCCAGTCAAAACAAATAATGTGTTTCTATGAAACAATATCTATCAAACATTGACACATGTTTATGTCTAATTTTAATGTGAAATTAATTCCAATAAATACCATTGGATTAAATGGTAAAAATATATTTCAACTAAACTTTAAACCCAATTAAAAAGATAATCTATACGTATAAATAAATTATATTAAACGGACGTTTTGAATTAAAATACAACATTTTATACAATTCATAAAAAAGAACTTTATCAGAAAAATAACAAAAATTTACACAAACTTGATATTGATGTCCCGATTCTATAGAGGGATTTTATTTTGTCAAATATAACATATAAAATTGTCAAAAAGTGGATTTAAAGAGGGTTCTCCATCAATGGTGGTTAATCAACTTTTTAAAGAATATTAGAATATTTATGCTTAAAATAGAATTATTTTCTTATTTTTATCCTTTAAATTTTATTGGATAAATGTAATAGTATTTTAAAAACATATATAATAATTTTGTAGTTAGTTCTGTTCATTATCACCATTAAAATGGCTAGGCGTTAACTACCCTTTAAAATAATATTATTATATTATTAGTGTGCAACGTAAGATTTCAAAGAAACTCGTTGTTGCGTATTGGGTACGACATCGATCATAGAATTCCCATTAAAGTAATATTAACATTTTATTCACAAATATTAATAAATATAGAAATTTCATATTCTTTATATACCCGGGATGTTACACTTTGAGAGTCTCTTCAGGATAGAGTTGGTACCAGCGACTCGGTGATCTGTGAGTATTCAGGAACTTCTGCACTTATAGTAGCGCATCGTGATTGTAGCCTAGTACTCAGTGAGATTGACTAACCTCTCCCTATACTCCACCAACATGGTATGAGACCCTTTCTTCAAGGCCAAAATCATTTATAAGGGTCTCTGATGGGAGATCAGAGTGTTTATGATATCACTCAACATACTGATGTAGGTTGGATTTCTTGAGCATGCACATTTTTAGAGAGATTTCTAGATGAGAAGGCACCAACAGTGAGAGCCACCCCTGGGAGACACATGGCCAAGTCTTCGGCAATAGGTAGTATGAGAATGACGTAGGGGCCCAGGAGGGCCATACCATCTAGTGGATAACCCCATGATATAGGGTCATAAGTGCAGATCTCATGGGATAGAGAAGGTCAGTAGGGGAGCATACTGTGTTACACATGTGGCCGGTTGGGTCACATGACTCGCAACTACCTGACCCGTAGCGCTGCAAACCATCAAAAGGTCAAGGGACTGCCGAGGAAGAGGCATATATTTGAATGAGGAGGTCTGTAGGGTGTGGATGTGGCCAAGGAGTAGGCCATGAAGCATGTTGTTGGTGAGGATTTGATGTTCTACATCCTCCACCGCCAGATGGTCCACCCCGACAACAGGGAGCAGGTTGACAAGGATGAGCAAAGATTAATGTAGCTGAATCCTACAACCATGGATCTATAGATATTATTTGATGTATGATATCTATATACTCCACCCTAGAATATGTTCTTATAGACAGTTGTGCCAGTTAATATTTTATTTCCATGGCTCTCATTCGGAGCTCATAGATTCTGATTGATCTATTTGCTCGATCTATACGTTTTGAGACCCCTTACAGGAGAGGATTCAATAATTAAACACCGGTTAAATTAGTGTGAGCATACTCTATGAGGAAATATCTTTGGTTGTGGTCTCCTAGTATCAGTGTTGAGGTCCTACGATTTCATCTTGGGTATGGACTGGTTATCCACGGTGCATGAATAGATTGACTGTTTTGGGAACAAACTGTAGTGTGACCGCAAGGATGGGACCAGGTATTCATTCACCATATAGAGGGGATCCATTTAAGATCAATATGGACTTTATGAGATGAGGGTGCATCCAATCACTCCTCAGTTGGATAGCATTACCTTCATAGTAGTTTACGATACGAATCTGAGTTATCCTGTAGTGGTGGACCAGTATGCTATTGCCTTTCCTGATGATGTTTTGGGATTACCTCCTCATCGAGAGGTAGACTTCTACGTCGACCTATACCCTATTAATGAAATATTTTCTACTCCATCATATTGGATAGCCCCCATGGAGCTTCATGACGTGAGTGAATAGATAAAGGACTTTCAGGGAAAGGTGTTCATAATTTACAGTGTTTCTCCATGGACAACATCGATTTTGTTCACCACGAAGGTAGAATGGGGTTTGAGGCTTTGTGTGGACTATCAGTGCTTGATCTAAGTGACCATTAAGTACAAGTATCCACTCTCTAGGATTTATGATCTATTTTATCGGCTAAAGGAAGCTCAGTGGTTTTCGAAGATAGGCCTCAGATCAGGCGATCATCAACTTAGGGTACATGATCAGGACGTGTCGAAGACAACCTTCAGATGTCAGTATGTCCACTAAGGGTTCTTGATGATGCCTTTATGATTTTACAATACTCTATAAGTGTTCATGGGATGCATGAAAAGGATATCCTATCAATATATCTATCCTTGCATGGTTGTCTTCATTGATGACATCTTGGTGTACAAATCAAAGGAAGAGGCAGATGCCACACATCTGCAGATAGTTCTGGATACACTCTATGGGAACCATCTTTATATAAAGCTCTCAAATATCATTTTATGGATATGGGAGGTCAACATCTTGGGGAAAAATATCTCAGAGGCTGGTGTTGTTGTAGATCCGAAAATGATAAAGGCAGTTCTTTCATGGGAGGCACCGAGGAGTGTGATCGATGTAAGGAGTTTCCTGGGGTTGGTTGGGTACTATTGAGGATTTGTACCTGAATTTTCTAGTGTATAAACACCCTTTTATCATTATGAAATAAGTTATATCCTTTCTGGAGGACAGAGAGATGACAATATAGTTCCCAGGAGCTGAGGTAGAGACTGACAAGTTCCCCCATATTGAGGCTACCAGAGGAGGGTGTTGGGTATGTAGTCTACATCTATGTACCAGGAACCATAATATGATGTATCCTAATGCAATAGTGATTGTTGATTTACAACGTTTCAATATAGATGAGAGAGAGTGATAATAACTACGTGATCCATGAACTTCAGTTAGATGCTGTTGAATTTTCCTTGAAGATGAGGTAGAACTACATGATGGTAAAATGGTTTACTGTCAACTATGATCATAAGAGTGTCAGGTATATCTTCTCACAGAAGGACCTGAACCTTATATAGTGGCAAGGGAAAGAGTTCCTCAAGGAATATGAATATGAGATAGTCTATACTCTGGTAAATGGGAACGTGGTGGAATACACACTCAGTATGAGGTCTAGGATACAATTCCTAAGTGAGGAAACATAGCAGCTAGCAACATTGCAGTTATCCTTCATTGATAGTGATGAATAAACATACCTCTAGACCATGACTGTCACTCCCCCACATCTTCAGCAAATATGGGAGGCACAACTTGGGGATGTTTACTGCGAGGCCCGATGAGCTCAGATTTCCTAACGACAGGTTCTTGACGAAATTTATGAATGTGGGGAGAATGTCATCCTTTTAAATGGATTCTACATGGTACCAGTGATGAAAAGAGATGAGGTGTTGATGGAGATCCAAAAATCCCCTTTCTCCATATATCCTGGTGAGGTGATGATGTACCAGGACCTCATGTGTCTATACTGGTTGAAACGGATTAGGAAAGCAGAGGCAAAATTTGTTTCGTGATTCCTCACTTGTCACCAAGTGAAGGTGGAGCACCGGGTTCTAGCAGTCTTAACTGAGCCACATGAGGTGTCAGAATGGAAGTGGGATGGTATATCCATGTACTTAGTGACATGGCTAACATGTGTGTCTAGGGGCTGTGATTCCTTCTGGGTGATAATTAACTGACTCACCATGTTGACCCACTTTCTACCCATATGATATCAGGGATCAGTAGAGGGTTTGGGATGCCTCTACGTACAAAATATTTTATAGTATCATGGGGTACCATCGTTGATCATATCAGATCGTGACATTCTTTTTATACCCCGGTTGTGGAAGGGATTACATGAGGCTTTTGGGACTCTACGATGCTTGAGAACCGCCTTTCGTCTACAGATAGATGGTAAGATGGAGAATACTATACAGACTCTTGAGGACATGATTCGGGATTGCATCCTTGCTTTTGGCTACAGTTGGGAGGTCCACCTACCCCTGGTGTAGTTCTTATACAACAATTTATATTACTCCACCATCATTTTGGCACCATTTGAGGATTTGTACAGGAGACCTTATAGGTCACCTCTATGCTAGACAGACCTTGGGGAGTCCACACATTTTGGTCCAGAGTGGTACGGGATACCACCGAGAAGGTTCAGGTCATTTAAGAGTGGATGAAGACTGTATAGAGTTGGTATAAGTCTTATGCTGATAAGAGATGGAGGCCCTTGGAGTTTGAGGAGGAAGACCATGTATTTCTATGGGTCTCTCCCTGACCAGGATTGCATTGATTTGGCCGGATCTACAAGCTATCTCTGAGGTTTATTGATCCTTTCTTACTCATCAACAGAGTAGGTGAGGTTGCGTACTTCCTAGCACTTCCCCCACTATTGCACCAAGTTCATAATTATTTCCATGTGTCACAGCTGAGGAGGTACATGTATGATTCATCACACGTTATCAACTGGGAAGAGCTAGACATTGCCGATGGGATTATGTTAATGGAGTTCCTGGTAGCGATACATGATCAACAGGAGAGGGTCACTAGTGGACCGTCGATTTAACTATTTTGTGTTTTGTGGCATTCTGAAAATATCTAGGAGAGCACATGGGAGTGGGAGGATTAGATATGTTCTCTATACCCCAACATGTTTCCCTAGTATTGTTGTGGCTTTTTGGGATGTAAATTCTTAAGGTAGAGAAGATGTAAAGATTCAAAATTTCCATATAATTTTTTTTAAATTAGTTGGGATTATTACGAGTCTTCGAAAAGTGACATCACATGGTTACAAGGCCTGAAGATCCTAGAAGGATATTTTGAACTCTTCTTTTAAGGCACATTTAGTAAACATAAAAGTGAAGATTTCTATCTTTTGAACCGGTTCTTGGATTAACAATTTGAGCTCACCATTGAATTTGGACAAATTGGATTCACTTAAGGGAAGCTTAACATTGTTCAGAAAAAGTCATGTGAAAGAGTTAATTTTAGGGCATAAAAAAATAACTAATGGTTATTTTTTTCTTTTTGAAACCGTTGAGAAATTGTAAAGGGACCACAGTGAAACGTAAATCTCTTAATGAGAGACTTTTAATGTCTTAAACCTCTCGTTTCTTTGGTTTTGTAAGGATAGAGTTTGTGAGTTTAATTTACTCATTAATTAAAGTTAATTAATGAGAAATAATGTTAAACACAACATGGTAGATTATCTTCCTAGTTAATAAAAGCATCTGCATGGGTATTGGGAGAGCTAAGAGAGGAGGTTGTGACAAAACGTCAGCGACATCCCTCTCCAAAAAAAATAGTCATTAAGCGATGGTTGTTGGAGGAATTGATGGGTGATGAAGAACGCCGATGAACACCTTCAGACACAAACCCTTTTTATCATCTTCAATGCCCTCGAAAATTTTTAGGTAGGGGTTTGTCTTGATTTTAATTTCTATGAGTTTAATGAATTTATCTACCCTTGATGATGATAAATTTTATCCATGGTATGATGCTAATGAGGAGGGCACAAGCCAAACAAATATGTCCTGGACCCTATGCCGAACTCATTATTGATTGGGTTCTTTATGGGTTACTGACCGATATAGAAAAAAGATGAAAATGGGAGCCACACAACGATGTCAAAATCTTGTTAGGGTTGTATGTGTACTCGGAAAAGAAAACGGACCTCTAGAGCTTCACCAGTGGCTCGTAGAAGCTCCTCCGGCATGGCGGCACAGGCAGCCGGAGGAGGCGGAAACCCTCTATTTCTAGTCATGAAGGGAAGGTAGCGCTCGAAGGCACTGTGGTGTAAAGGGGAGATAGGTCAACTCCGACCACTCTAAAAATAGTGGCGCACCATAGCATCATACCACAGAGGAGGGTTGTGACTCCTAGCCACGACGGAGGGAGGACCTGCTCTCGTGGGTCGGTTGTCAACTGGTCCATGTAGACCGGCTAGCTGGACTGACACTAATTGGCTCTGCTGCATTGAAGACCCGAATGGCCGAGCCGTTTGGCAGAGGAGTGGACCCTCGCACTAGCCAATGGGTCAGGCAGTTCCGTGGCCCAGTGGGCCGCGCCCAGCAGGGTGGATCGGGCAGTACCTGCGGCTACCATGCAGAGTCTACAATCTAGTTTATCTTAAATATGAATATATCTTAAACTAGACTTCCATTTTACAAACCTTTTGTGGTGGTGGAACCCTTATGAAAAGACAGTTGTTTTGAGATACTCCACTTGAGTTTTGGAGAATTATGGTGTAAGAATGGGTTGGATCGACCCAAATATAACTCGGCCCTCAGTAGTAAAATTATTATAACATACAGACCAGACATCTAATTAATGTGTCTCCAGTTGCATTACAACCCTTATTACACGGTGGTTCATAAATTTACTTCTTCGTGGGACTTCATGGTGGTTGAGGTATAGCCATTGGATTGAAGAGCAGATACTCTTAGAATCAAGCGTGCTTATTGCAGGTATCTAGTGGGTGGCTGTGATGTGATGAAAGAATATCGATCATGTGTGGGTTAGCACTCAGTGTCCCTATGTGAGTTAGCACCTAGTGATCCAGTGTGGGTTAGCATCTATCGATCACGTGTGGGTCAGAATCTATGCATCTTGTGTGAGTCATCGCTTAGCAATCATGTGTGGGTTAGTATCTATCGATCCTGTGTGGTTCAGCACCTAGAGATACTATGCGGGTCAACATATATCAATCCTGTGTGGGTTAGTATCAGTGCCTCTCGATAGAGTAAAATGATCTAGCTTTAATACTAATATTTTTTACTCTTTTAATTCTATTATATACCTAGTTTGAGCATAGTGTTTTATTTTATTTTGATATTTAAATAATGATTTATGTTTTTTCCTTTGTGGAATTCTTGTAGACCTTCGGGAGTCTTGGGGTCACTACAGTGTGTTGTTATACTCACCCCTGCATGGGATTTTCTCGCACCTTGTTGTGTCTTGTGCAAACGACGGACATCTTTTACCGATGTTTGGGAGCTAGGACCAGACGGTGCACGGAGGTGAAAAGTTGACATAGTAGGATGTCAGGAAGATTTGTACCTACATTTCAGGTAGTATCTTTTGCGGATGATCCTTAGATTTGGTTTCTTTTTCTGTTTTATTATTTCTTTCAGTTGTGCTTGTATACTAGCCCCTTACTATCTCTTCACACATTAATTTCAAGAGTTTTACTACGTGGTTTAATTTTGTTGCATACATAGTTTGTGTGTGTACAATTTTAAAGGAAATCCCTTCCCATTCAAAGGATACACCTTTTTGGATCTAGTCTCCAACCCCTGGCATATGGAAGGCGGGCTTGGGGTAGTCAGAGTATGGGCGCCAAAAGACGGGTCATGAAATGTGATATAATTCATGTGACTCCATGTTGACATAAAATCATCCTAATGATTATTTGGGATGATAAAAACACATTAAATGAAATTTGGACAAGTGTTAGGGTAATTTTATAATATTAATAATAATAATTTTAGCCTTAAATACCTTATTTCCCCTTAACTATGTTAGTACAAATAATTATTAAAGTCACTATTCATATTTAAAAAAATTATTGTTTTCATAGTATTATATTATAAATATCATACCAATTATAGGCATGCATATCCATTTTTTGAAAATAAAAAAATTGGAGTGGATAAAATTAATTTTAAAATAACCACAATAATGGATTTAGAAATCATATGTTTAAATTAAAAAAGTTCATAAATTTAGGATTTTTTAATATGAAATTTCAATTTAAAATTTATTATGTTGAAATAGATTATATTAACTATTAAAAAATTATTTTATTTTAATTTAAAAATAATTAAAAACTCAATTTATTTATACAAATAAATTTGATGAAAAAGATGTTTTGAACTAATACTTTGTATTATTCACTATTATCAAAATATGAAAGTTCTTAGAAAAATAAAATAAAGTAATCCAAAGTAAATTTTGATACTCTCCATATAAATAATAATTTTAATTTTCAAATAAAATTAATAAAAGTAATGAAAAATAGATTTGAGATATTTTCCCTATCGAATGGTGGTACAAATTCATGCTTGAAAAATACACATTTTATAAATAAAAATAAATTTATTCATATACCTTGTCGAGAAATCATAAAAAATAAATATAAAAATTTTAATCTAATATTATTTAAATATATATGTATCATTAATATAACCCAACAAGAAATATGTGATTATTTTCTAAACTCACTTCTGGACACTTAAATAGTTTATTTGAGAAAAAAAATATTTTAATTTAGATGAAAATTATATATTCAATTATAATTAATTAGTCACTAAATAATTGTATATATATACATAAGTAAACCATATTTTCATAATTCAATTAATATTATTCCTAACTTTTGTTCTAATAAAATATTTATAATGATAACATTTATATAACAAAATCTAGTTATTCATTTATGTTTGATGTGGTGTATCATATACGCTATCAAATATACTATTACCTTTTTTAAAATGTGGGATGTTACATTCTCCTTCGTTTTAATAAATTGTATCCTTGCAATTTAAACTTGGGAATGAAAACTATTAGTTTGACATTTCAAAATACTTTTATTAAAATCCCACATTTTCAAAAGGATTACAAAAACAACCACATTAAAAGAATGAAAGGGAAGTACGAAGGATACATAAGATAAAATATACTATGGCTGCATATAGAAAAAAAATTATTTGGAAGAGGGAATTAACAATCATGTTCCGATGGAGAGTTATGGAATACACTGTCAGGCAAAAGATAAAAATCACAAAACCATATATTTAGGATTGTTTAAAAGTTCATAGATTTCATAGAGAGAAAATTAAAGGGATAATATTCTTGTTTATATATCCTTTTTATATAGCTGGTTAATTATTTTACTACATCAAATATGAACTTATGGAAAAAACATACTAAAAATGAATGGTTTCATACATTAATGAAATTCCACAACAAACTCATCTTTTTCTCAAAGAGATGATTATTGAATAAAAATTTTTATTTCCACAGGAACAAGAATCAACTTCTATAGAATCACATAATCCAAAAAATATTAAATATAATTTTTTATAGCCTTTTTAAATTAACCAAAACCAAAATGGTTAGTAAAATTTAAGATAATTCCTCCAATAATAATCTTTATATGATGAGTAACTAAGTGAATCTCCAAAATTCAGTAGTAATACCCAATGTTCAACACAAACAATTTTATAAATAATTGGACATTAAATTATTCAAAATGATTCCAACTACGATTAAAACTAAAATTCAAAGATGATTGATCATATCTTCATCCAAATAAAAATTTATGAATTGTCACAAAATAACATCAATTACTCATTAATTGTCATAACAAAAAGTAATTTCCATAGTAATAATCATGATACACTATCCATTTCCATAAATAACATAAATCACCATAATTACAATATTTAATCATAGATTCTACTAAAATATATTTCACACATTATATCTCAAATATTAATCCGTGTGATTCTATTTACCTTGATTATCTAGGATTCAAAATAGTGAACATCATCTGAAATAACATTTCCCAGTTAATCCCCAATAACATTTCCAGTCCAATGGTTATATTTTTGATTAATCATATGTTCCCAAAATAAAATTATCATTATCTATAAACGTGCTTAAATAAATTTAAAATTTTATATTAACTAGGAATTCATATAGGCCACTAGTACGAGATTCAATATTTTTTCTCTTCAGTTCTTGGTCTGAATCATGGGGCCCTGTCAGACGCAACGATTTGTCACACATCCTACATGTTTTCCTTTTTTCAAATCCATTTAATTCTTTTAACAATCCCTATGTTATGATGAGATCATAAAAAATAACTATAACATTTTTTATCTTCAATGACTATCCGATACAATTATTTTTTCATCCCCAAAAAGCAATAACCCATAATTATCTCAAATTTTTTTTCCGATAATACCATTAGTCACCATAAAATTCATAACATAATACCTAAAAATATTTTCTTAGACACTAAACATATAATCAATGGGAAAATTAAATCTCATGATGATATCCCTAACTCTTATGAAAAAATCTTAATCTCCAATGTTGTTTAGGACATCATTTTATACCATCTTTAAGGACCCAACCTTAAACATAACTTATTATAGTTTTTTTGAACTAGAATTCACATTAAATGATATTTTTAGTTCGGAGTTTTAGAGAATTATGAAAAACTCTTACAATGCAAACACATGCATTAAAAGTGTACATTTATTATTAGTATCCATTTTTTTCTCCAATGAAATCTCCTTTAAAAATAAAACATTCTTTATTTTAAAGAGATGTCTTAGTTTTTTTCATCATCGATTCTTATTTTCCCTTAAAAATCATAAGGCCAATGAAAAACATCGAAACACTTGGTATGAGAAAAAATCATAGTAAGGGACATATATAATGAAATCGATATCCCAATAACCCATTGAGACCCTTTCTAATAAAGACGATAGCATGCATAGAAAAATCACATTGGTTCAATGAAAAATCATTACTATATCAATATAATATTTTATATGAAAAAATTTAATAACCATATGGTAAAATTTCATCTCTAGAGTACCAAATATAATGGAGAGATATAATTTGGATCACCCTTCTGATAAAATGTATCAGTCTCACCAATATTTCATGAGATATTATGGTATAAAACCATTTTATAAGATATATTCAGAACAAAATTGAGAAATAATGTTTCTCAAACATTCATATATAATTTCCAAGGACAAAATAATTAATTAAAACCTTAAAGCCTCATTGAAATCCAACTTTAATACACTTCAATATATCAAAATACCACATTTAGGTAAAAATAACATTAAAATATAAAAAAGGTACAGATAATTAAGAAACAATATAGTTTTTAAAGAAATCTAAAATCATAGAATCTAAAATTTATGTAATTAATTCTTTTTGATAATATAATTTTTTTACATTCATAAATGTAAATTAAATACTCCATGTTATTGAAATAATAAATCCATTTCTGAAAACCATTTTATAACATTTAAAAAGAAAATGTTAAATCAAAGTGTCACATTAATCATTGAAACATTTGAATTAAATTAAAATATTAAGAAATTAATTTCCATATAAATAAGAACATAGAACCATATTAAAAACATGGAATTTCATGAAAAATATTTTCAATAATAAATCCTTATAACATTTAAAATGATCTTCTAGTTAAAGTGTCTCTTACCACGAGTCCAAATCATCATGTACCTTCATTAGATTCTTAAATAATAAACATAGTTTAAACAAAAATTTCAATAGAACATTTATTTAATGGTTATTATTACTTTTATATCACTTATTACCATCTTATAACAATTATGTGATTATTAAGTTCACATTAGAGGTTTTGACGATATTCGGTACATCCAAAATGACTTTGATAAGTCGATTATGGTAAAGAAGGTCATTATTCCATCATATCTAGAATAATATTCACGAATAATAATCATTATTAAAAATATATCATAATTTTAAATCCATTAATTAAATATGGTTATTAAAAATAAACAAAGATATTATCATGGATACGATAAGTCATATGTATGCTTGAGTTATGTTTCCATACATGAATTGTCATTATGGAAAGAAAGAAAGTATTATTTTATCTTTAAATATTTATAATAACATCATTAATATCATATTTATAATTTAAAAATTCATATTTATATAATCCATGTGATGTGGGATGAAAAATGAATCACATCACATTGTGGAGGTGTTAGTTCATACGTAAGCACGGACGACATTATAATTTTTATGTTTAGGGAAAGTAAGAATGTAAATAATATATTATTATCTTATAATAATAAATATGTTATAAATATCATATATATTAATTGATTTAGTCATTATAACTAGTATTGAGTTACGGTAAATGAAAGCCAATTATATCAGTTCATAGAGGTGATGGTTCACATGTACCCAGAAATGATTAATTCAATTATCATTTAAGGGAACCAGAGAAGGATTTTGGTGATGAAATTAACATTGTAACATCTAAATATATTTTGGACCCTTTATTTATTATCTCATCATGGTTTTAAGTGATTTTAAGATGTTGGAAGAACAAATAAACTAGAAACAGTTAATTAAAAATGATACATCTTCCTTGGATGATCTCTTGTGATTAACACATTATTACTCCTAAGTATGGTGTTATGAATTATCTAAGGACTCTATAATGTGGTAAGAGATTCTAGGAATGGATATGGGTAGATATTGGGGGAACCAAGTAGGTTTTTAGGTGTGAATAATTTATAATGATGGATTGCCTATTATTGGAGACGAGAGGGGAACTCTTCATGTATCACAATGTATTAAATTATTATAAATTAATTTTCACTTAAAAAATGATCAAAACTGATTTATATCAAAATTTTTATGAATTTAGGTCAAATAAAATTCATAAAATGGATATTCTATTAGTTTCGTCTATTCATAAATCCTTTTATTTTTTATTTAAACCCCTTTTAAGTCTTATTTGAAAACATGTAATTTAAAATATAAGGGTTAATATAATTACCATAATAATAAAAACAATAAATAAATGTGTATTTTATGAAATTTTAGGAATTTTTAAAATTAATTTTCCAAATTTTATATATTATTAATTTTTATATCATTTATTAAAATATTATTTATTACAAGATATAAAATATATTAAATTTGAAACTATTCATTACTTGACTTTGTAAAAATATAATAAAAACTTTATATCTTCTAAAAAATATATTACCTCATTTATAACATATCTAATTAATAAAAAAATTCATTGATTACATCAATATTGTCAAATTACATTTCTTTTGTATTATTTATCATCTATTTAATTGTTCAATTAATGACGCAATTGATGCATCATAATATTTTCACCATTTATTTTGATTATTTCTTTCATAAAAATTATAAATAAATTAAATTGATTTATTAACACATTTAATCTTTCTATAGAATATTTATCTTATAATATATCTTCTAAATTACTATATATTAGAAATGTTATAGCTATTAATACATGAGTATGTAATCTTGGTGTTTTCTAAAAAAATACTATAAATCGAGTAAAGTCATCCCAGTGGAGCCAAGTGAACATAATATATTAAAAATGAAGCTTTAGGTCGATAATAAATCATTTATTTAAATTAAGATGTGTGTTATTGTAATTTTAAAATATTTATAATATTATTTTTACCATTAATTATTTAAATTTCCCAGATTTATTGTAATAAAAATAATTAATAATGTTACAAGTCATATTTCCCAAAAATTAATATGATCCTATTAGAACATAAATATCTAATTATTATAACTCTGAATGATTTTTTTCTAAATTCAGTCACATATGTTGATAAAATTTATCTTAAATTAGTCCTCTTTATGGATCAAGAAAACATGTTTTTTAAGTAAAAACGTTCAAAAGATCACAATGTTTTTATTTGAAATTTCAATGTGAAATTTCATTCAATGAATTAAATTACATTAATTTATAAAAACATGATTTAATTATATTTTAATGTAATTAAAAACATAATTTAACTATATAAATAATTTTTAGGAAGAAGCGGTTTTGAACTAGTATTTTTTATTATTCACTTTTCATCAAAATATAAATATTCTCATAAAAATAACAAAAAATAAACCCCAATAAATTTTGTTTCTCTGATTATAAATAAGAAGATAATATAAAAATATATAATTTATAAAAGTGAATACAACGATATTTTAAATTATTTCTCCATAAAAGGATAGAAAAAATGACATTTTATTGAAAAATACTCAATTTGTGAATAAAATTGAATTTTATTCTTAAATCATGTCTATAAATCATATAAAATGAATTTTAGAAATTAAATTTATTATATTATATAAATATGTTTCTTTAATTTAACAAAAATTTAGTTAATTGTTTATTTTATAAACACCCATACACAAACTAAAATATTTTCCCAAAACACACATCCATTTATTTTAAAAATATACATTCATTTAAAATTATTTGGTCACTAAGGAATTAATTATCTATACATGTGTAAACAATGTTTTAATAATTAAAATTAAATTTATCATACCCACGATTCAAATGGTTAGGCTATAAGGATTCATTTAAATTATAATATATAGTAGATCAAGTAATCTTGATTTGTTGTATAATGGATGCTATTGAGAATAATGTTTCCTTTTAAAAACATGGGATGTTATAGTGAGGTATCTGATGATAGTGAAGTTTAATTTTATGTCAACATATCTAGTGATGATGGAAATACATGGTTGCGGGTTTGAAGTAAAATACTTTGAATCTTACCAGTGATCAATGTATCAGTTCTAAAGTGGAAGAGAAGGAAAATCAATTGGGTTTTATGATTAAAATAGAATGAAAATAATGAATTTAGAAAAATAAAATTATTATGAAATAAAATTGGAGGATAGTAAATGAATGTCAATCTGTAAAAAAATGAAATCGGTGCATGAATAAATATAATATTTTTTCAAAGCGATGGAAATATAAGGAAATTTATTGATGAAGAAAATCAATATTAAAAAATAGATAGATGTAAATAAAAAAGGTCGGGGATAAAAAATATATCTAGTACATCAAAAACTAGATTATCATGAATGATAAAAATATATATTCTTATATCATAAAAATAATGTCGTAAAATTCTCTAAAACAGATGAATCTCAAGTGCATCTTGGAAAATAAAAATAAAATAACTAGATAAACTATGAGAAATTTTATATGGATCCTCAGAAAAAAAATCCCAAGGGAATAAGTTTATTTCTAAAACTAGATAAATTCAATAAATATGTTTTATGAGAAATGAAACACTTATGAAAAAAGAGATAAAAATTTTAATATACTAAATATGAAATAAGTATAATATGAATATGAATATTTTAGGAGTTCCTCAATTTTTTTGTCTTGAAACTATAACCATGATTTATATTCAAATGTTTAATTTAAAACTAGTTCATAGTTTTGGGAATCATTTAATTTTCAACGGTCGTTATAATTTTTATGAACACTATTTGAACTATATAGGCATTGTGATTAAATTTTTTTTAATAATAATTTTTATATTGAAACTAGAATGACATTGAATCAGTGTTTGAGGGGGTCTCTATCCAATCAAATAAGACAGACACAAAATGAAATCAGAAAATCAAGTTTGAAAACATAAATAGAATTCAAACACTAGATACAATTTTTGAAATATGTCATTATCATGATGATATTAATAAATGGTGACTTGGTATTGTACAAGCTCATTGAATTTTTAGAGATATATCTAGAAAGCATCAACATAATGTGTAAAAGAAAAAAAATATAAATCCCTTTAGTTTGATACTACCATAAATTCTATAATAGATAAATGAACATGTATATTGGATACATAGTATTCTTCATACATGGATATTGATTTGGATCTTTTGAAGAATATGTATAAGGAGGTAAGGTGTATATTAGAAACGATGAGTATCTAAGAATAAATTTAATTGGATCTACAGTAATTGAGAATGAAATTTTGAAATCAAAAAGTGCCGTATTTTTTTATGGACTAAAACACAATATTTTGAGTGTTTCAATGCTATATGATGAATAATATTAATTTATCTTTAGAATGGATGGATTTTTTTTAGGTTCTTGATGATAGTGATATTTTGACAAGTTTAATATAAACCAATGGAAACCTATTCGAGGTTGGGGATATAATGGATTTATGTTGTCCGTGTATTATGGATGAAAATCAATAATGGCATCGAGTTATTAGGTATATGTGATGGATATATATTCACAATTGAACACATATATGTTGTTTTTATTATTCCAATTATAATCTAATAAGAATATATTTAGGTTGATCCATATTATATAAAGTGGAATATTGAAATTCTACACACATGAAGGTTGAGATAATTATATCCCATCTATTGGATATTTTTCATTATGACATATCTAGGTAATGGGAATGAGATATAAATATTGACTTATGTTTTGTTATTTTATTTATTTTCGATTTCATTAATATTAAATGGATTAATGTTTTAAAAAAATAATGGGCTCTCATGATATTACATATTTTTTAGAGAATTATTTAAAATGAGTACGATTACTCTTTATCGATGATAGAAATTGTTTATGGTGTTGAATAGAAGAATAGAAATTTTGATGATTATCCTGAGGAGAATTGTATTATTCAGGGACTTATTGAACTATATAAAACAAAAAAGTGGTGTGGATGAAATATAGAATAAAATATTTGTTTATATGACTTGAACTATTTTAATTAACTATGATACATCTTAGTTAATTTGGATAAAATCAATTGGTACAATAGTCCATATTAAAAATCACTTCATCTATAGAAAAAAAATTAGAAATATCTATATATGATATGTACTATAAGAAAAATACATGTTTGAAGTACTTAATGATATTTATATTCCCCTATATTATCATTTTTAAATGTAAAAATCATGGGTATTTTGATTAGAGATACGTTGATAATATCATTTATGGATACCATCTAAATACTATTGTATAGATATTAAATATTAATGATAATAGAATAATCATTTTTCAGTTGATTTGGGAGAGATTCAAAATTGAAAAGGGGTAATTTTAGGAGAAAACAAATATTTACTGGAAAGATAATGTGATTCTATTATTATTAAGTTGTAGTAATAAATAATTCAAAGAGATTACTTTTTTTATGATGTTTAATGTGTAGAGGAATACTCATGTGTTTCATGTGATAAAGAATAGAATTTTCAAACTGTAATAACATTGTGGATATTATAACTTTCTTCAATGATTTCATATATTCATCCAAGAGATGTGAAAGAATCATTTGGCCATCAAAATATTATTTTTTATTGACATAATAATTTCGTTATAATTAAAAATTGATACTTGGTGGCGATTAAATAACCTAAATAAAAAAATTATTATAATAAAGTAAATTTTCTAAAATAAACATGAATGAAAAAAATTGAATTATAACTAAACAAGGAAATAATGGTTTTATGTCTATTCATAGGTCAAAAAATTTATTTTTATGAGAACATTTCATTATTTAAAAAATTGATACCGTCAGAATAATTTGTTTTTTTTTCTATAAAATTGAATACAATATTTTCCTCAAGTATGTAAATTATTCCCTTTATAATCGAGAACTAGAATAAGAAATCTATATTAAATAGAGATGATTTTTTGAGTTGGATAAAAGTTAACTATGTTTATGATATGAATAATGATTAATATGCGTTAGAGAAAGCTGCATGAAATTTTTATCAATGTTGTATTTCTATTTAAAGAGTCTAAAATTTAAGAATGTAAGAGTGGAAAGACAAATCTATATAATATAATATTATGAGGATTCCCTCATTTGGATTTCTTATTTTAATGAAAAAATATTTTCTTAGGAATAAAAAAGAATTACATATAGTGTTTCTCATTGAGATGATGTTGTTGTTTGAAATTAATATATTTGTAGAAATGAGATACATTCTTGTATGAAAATATCTTATGATAAGGACAAAATTTTCATATCATAAGAGAAACATTCAAGGGAATTAATAAAAGTATTTGAAATATAATATTAAAAACACACATTTACACATATATCAGTGGGAAAAAGTAATTTTAAGGAATAATTTTAAATGTATTTAAATGATAATTAATTTAAGACATTTATTTTAATTCTTATATACATAAAACCCTCTATAACGTAATTGGTTTATATTGATACCATTTCATAAATATTTCATAGTGAAAAAAATGTCAGATTTTTTGGTTGGGTTATGATTTATTAAATACATCAGAGGAATTTTAGATTATGGGATAATTTATGACATTAATTGAAAGTTGAATCTTTTTGGCTACATTGAAAAAAGGCATATTGTTTAGATGGAAGAATATCCATATTTTGTGGTTTATTAATTCTAAGAGAAAGAAGTTTTAGTTGGTATACAAAGATGAAAAGTTTAGTGGATCTCAGTGCAACTGATGCTAGTTGTCATTTTACCACTCATGCTAAAATGCAATTGATGTTGATTTCGAATCATTTTAAAGATTTGAACATTAATTTGAAACTTAAAATTCCCTCATATTATTAAAATCAACGATACATCAACCTCATAAATAATATTATGCCACATTTAGGGTCAAACCAGATTAATATTAAATATCACATTATCATAGATTTAATGAAAATAAATGAAATAAATATATAATTTTTTACTAAAAATGATCAAGTGGATAATATTTTTAGTAAACAATTATCGAAGGATATGTTTCATAATATGTTGTTAATTATGGTTGTTCAACATCTCCCTCTTCAATGTTATGAAATGTGATTTATTTCCTTTTTCTCTTCTTATATATTGATCTCATTATCAAAAGGGGGGGAAATATAATTACATAAATATCTTAATAAATTATTCCAAATGCAATAATAAAGGGGAATAGTATTATTTAACGATTTATCTATTTAAATGTAATCATCCTATTTTGGGATGGAATATAAATAGTGCGATTTTTAAGGGGTAAGTTGTGATGTCAATATCAAATGTGTGATATCTGTGAATTGGTTTGGTAGATTTTTGATGTGGGTGTCGGAAAAAATTTCTTATATGATTCTGGAATTTTAGTAGTAAATATTTTATGATGATTTTATATTAATGAAATTTGTTAGATATAATTATTTTCCTCACTAATTAATGGAACTTGTGGTATTATTGTATAATGATTATTATTGCCAACACTAATGTAGAATGTTTAAGATTATAATTATTGGATAGTGATCCATAGCATGTGTTGTACAGTTTTTGTGAGTAAAGTTCATTAGATATAATAAAATACAATGGGGGTATTGTTGAGACCAAGGGCATTGAATTTTTTGTTTTTTAATTAGTGAATAAACAGATGAATAAGAAGTGGAAATGATTTTTTTGATGTGTTTATTTATCAGTATATAAATAATTTTATATTAAAAGAATATTTCTAACTATTTTGGGAAAAAATAATGTGATCTTATAAGTTTTAAATATCATTACAATGGTTTTTATAATTATTCTAAAAGATATTTTAGATAAATGATGAAGAAAAAATTTGATGAAGATTAAGTCTGATTGATCCAAAAAGAAGTGAATATACATGTATTAAAATTTCCAAATTGATATACATTTATTATATCTAAGAAATTCTATGTTTCAGAATTAACTACTTTATATCCAAATATTCCCCAAAGAAAATCTATATATTCATATTTTTTATGAATAGTATTTTAGACGAATTTATTGACCTGAATGTTTTTATATGAATAAAATTGGTCACATATAAAAGTTTTTCACATAGGTGAGTTGTTTTTGAATATGAATGGATCATGTTTTCAAATGGACCTTTTATATAAATGAGTAAAAAAATGGAAATTTCCAATTTCCGAGATAAAATCATGGAATATAAAATTAGAGCATGATGTATAAGGTTAATTTATGATATGTGCATTGTAATGTAGTGTAAAAGAAACCATGTCCCCTATATTTTAAATATTCTTACAAGGATACATAGATATTTTAAGAAATTATATTATTTTATATTTTTATGATGTTGATTTTGTTGGATTGATTTAAATGCCATGGTACATTATATTTCCATATATCAAGAAAGGAGAAAATCAAAGGTGTTTAGGTCATTACAAATTGTTTTATTGACAAGAAACATATACACATTATTGTTTTTTAGAGTGATGTGTTTGTAATTTTAAATGGAGAGTCTATAGAATAATATCATGCGATCTTAGAATTACTAATAACAATGGAAATTGAATGTTATTGGTTCATGTGGTTTTTTAATATCAGTTTATAGAATGGAAAAGAAGGTGAACGATGTTTCATGTTGAACATGTACAATGTTGTAGATATTTTATTGAGTTTAGGGTGATAGTGAGTTATAAAAGGATGATGAATGAAAAAAGAATAAAGTGTAATTTAGAATATGGTTTTCTTCCTTTCTATTCTACAATAAATTGAATATGATGAATAACTTTAATGAAAAAGTGAATGTGAGAAGAATACATGAATAATAATGATGATGTGATGAATCTTGTTGATAAATACCTATTCCACTATTTCAATATATATATAATCATATTAATTGTGTGATTAGCACATTTACTATAATATGATTATAGAACAACACTAGTTATGGATATACCCTGCTTATTTTAAACCAAATGTAATGTTTTATATTGGACTATGTGTCTGTATATTGTTTATAGATTAGTTCAAGGACTCGTACCTCTTATGTAGTAGTAAACCTTTTAAATTAGACTGTCTCCATTGTCATGAATGTGTTTTTTTTTCAGAAGAGAAATTATACTCTAATATAATGTGTAAGATTATAAAAAAAACTAAAAAAAATTCATAACCATCCCAACTATCACACATCTTATGATTGGTCATTAAATTATGAATCTTTTGACAATGTTGGTGATATCCCTTTTCAATATAGACCATAAAAACATCCTACGACTATCCCTGTACATTTTCATTATCCACTATTGATCAACCCTCTAATATGTGTGATATTATTTTATTACTTACTCCAGCAGGTTTTAGGGAATACATTACTTCCATGTAAATAATGGAAAGAGTTATAATCTTCATAAAAACCCTTCACATTAACACCATGATATTTTAGAATTTATTTTTTTAAAATAAAGTGCATATGTTTGATACATTCACATATACGCAACCCAAAGACTATATGGAGTGCGATGTAGTATACCATTATAAGTTGTACATTAAATTGAATGGTTTGAATATTAATAAACATGTTATAAAAAGTCCAATAAAGGATTCAGATATTTATAATATATTTATTATTTTTTAACAAATAATTACATAATTTTTATTAAATCCATTTTTTGCATCAAAATTACGATACCTTCAAAATTGTTATTATTAAATTTTACATTAATTAACATTATAAATTTTAATTATAAATTATAAATTTTTTATTATATAAACTGAATATAATTTATTAAAATGGAATATCAGAATTATCATATGATTAATTTTTTGGGTTAAAAAAATGGATTATTTTTAATGAATAGTGATAGGTAACATTATTTCTCAAAACATCCATTTATTTTCAATTAAACAACACATTATGGTATTTTCATTATCATAAAATTAAATAATTATCATTTGACTAGAAATAACATAATTAATTATATATGAGTCATCATTATTCTTGATTTTGGTATAATATTATTCTTAGTATTATGTACAAATTTGTCTTAAAACTAATTTTATATGAGCAATGAGTTTTTCTCTTAATAAATTAAATTAACATTTTATAATAATATATATAACGGAATTTAAATATTTCATATTATCTCACATGTTTTAATATTAATTTTATCATTTTTATAAAGAATGTAAGGTGATTAAATTATGTTTTCTAAAGAATGATTCATTGTTATAAAATTGATTTTCATTATGGGATGTATGTTTATTTATAAATATTTTCTTCCACTTATAGAAGTTTAATTAGGTCAAATAGATTTCATATTATGTATCATAAAAATTATAATAAACTAATAGTTCATTACAAATTTTTTATTCATAGTGAATTGCAAAAAAAGTTAAATTTTATTAACACTTTTTAGGTTAAAATGAGTTTACTATGGGATATAACAAGATATTGGGGTAGGATGCCTCCAAAACATATATAATCCTGATTATTTTAAAATATTTAAAACATATATTATCATAACTTTTAATATTTTCCCATTATTTCAACTTTCTATTGAATTTTTCCTTATATAATTGAAATCTTTTATGAAATTCCAGGTGTGTCCCTCCCCCAACTTATAATCAGATGACTCCCTTACTCTATTATTCAAACCATTTTAAAATTATTGATATTACTTGTATGCATAGAAATAATTACTATAATTATTTACTTCATTCTAGATCTTATGGTGTTCTCTGAAGATTAATCCTTCGAGGAATAAATTTTATGTTAAATGTGATCTCTTAAAAAGATGTATCAATATCAACCAATATTATTCAATTTTATTTATTACTAGACATTATATAATCTTGATGTATCCATTAAAAACATGATTAATACAAAATCATAACTATACTGATATTTTATTATGATGGTGTAATAACTATTTGAACCCCTTATACATAAAATGGGAAATAAAAGTATTGTTTGTGTATATATGTGGACTATTGAATCCACATAGTGATATGTTTTACTTTTCATCACCATATTTAATGGATGGTTATAATGATGGATTTTATGTTTATATATGGGATTTATAAAATAATTATTCTACTTTAATTATATGAATGTAGCTATGTTATTACCTTCAAATCTATTTTTAAATGATACTTTTGCTCATGCATATGTGTGGACTACCACCACCATAAAGAAATATTGAATTTTTTCATTAAAATTTCATATGGATGGAAACACATATATATATAATGAAAATAAATGATATTTAGGATATAATAATTTTATTGTAAACATTATTTATCATTTAAGTTTCTTTAATTCCATCAATATGAATGTGGAAACATCATTATTGTGTATGTATGGACAATCATATCCATGAAGTAAATCAATCCATTTTTCATCACCATATAATATGAATTTTTATAAATATGTATATAATGAATATATTTGATATCTATACCATGATTAAAATTTGGTTGATGAGGAACCATGATCAAAGTGTAAGGTTTAACTGTCGAGCAACATATACATGAAAATTGATGTACTTAACACCCAAAATGTTGGTATTAATGGATAATTTGTAGTAAGCAGGTGATAAAATGATAAAATTAGATCATATATTATATTATTATGTTAAAAAATATAATAAATATAAATTTATATTACAGTAGGTTAGAGGACATATAGGAAAGATATATTTGAGGTAAGTTTTTCATTGTCTCATTTTCTAATTTTTAAGACATGTTGCTTATTATGCTCCATAATTTCAATTATTCTGTTTGATTACTACCTAATGAATTAATAGTACATATAAATGAAAATAAATATGTTTTATAAACAATATCACGGACTTCAATTAAAATGTTACCAAATTTTTACGGTTTTAATCTTGATTTCTCTTCATTTAGATATAATAAATGTTATTCACCAATTTCTTATCCATATGGTTTATATACTTCCCAAGAATGTGTTACAGAATAATAAATCATCTAATTAAAGGGATTTATATAAAAATTTTTACCAATATTCTAATGACTTTTGATTCAAAATTTAAAAAAAAATCATAAGGGTTCCTTGTCTCAATTTTGCTTCACTGAAACATGTTTAAAGTTATATGTATATCTTCTTTATGAAGTGTAACTACTACCCATTGATATTTTGTATCATGAAAATCAGATTTTCTATTTTTTTATTTTTTTATTTAATTAATTTATTTAATGAGGGTTATTATACAAAATATACCACAATGGTAATGGTTTGATGTTACAATCTCATTTTTATAGGGATTTTTTATGATTAAATTTTTTTATTATGACATTGTATGACATATATCTCCAAATAAAATTGAATATTATTCTACTATGGTTATTTCTAGATAATTTATGTTTTATTTTCATTATCCACTTCTTATGTAATTAATATAATGAATGAATGTTTTAAGGAAAATAGATCATATTTTTTTCTCCAGAAGGGAATCATTTCTTACAAGTCCATATTTTCAATAAAATATTGTAAATAATGATTTCAATATTGTAAAATATTATTTAATGTCATTTTTAAAATATTGTATATTCATTAAAAAAAAATTACATGTAATTATCTAAACATGTTACCTTTTACATTTTATAGAAAATTTGATAGAAATTTTTTTAATGCACACTACATGAACAGTTTTCCTTACCAATAATAATTCTCTTTTCACTAAATATTACTTTATAATTTTCTTATTTGTTTCAAATAATACTTTCTCCATAATGGTTTTTTTTAGTTTTTTAATAACTTATTTAAAATGGAAGGTTATTTTTATTGAGGAATTTTCTAGTAATATTTGAATGTTATTTTTTTCAATAACAACATCCTTTGTGTTTCTTATGATTTACGAGGTATATGATCCAGTGTGACAATAATTATTCTACATCCAGATGATTTCATATTATGATTATAAAATTTAAATGAAACCCATATCATGTCCACAGTTTATGACATGGTGATATGATTATTGTTTTATGGTATTGTTCCACACACATGTATGGATTTCATAATGATATGGGTAGTTACAATATAAAAAATGGATGGGATGTTAAGATATATTCCATGGAAGGGTGGGTCTATTATATGCCTCAAATGAATTCAGTAAAGATGGATATCTCATGAGATGATAGGAATGTGGATTAGGTAGTGAACCCCCTTCAATGTGGGATTCTATACAATTATATTGTCTTAGGATTAAAAAATAACTCATGAAATGATGGAATTGGAAGTGAACCCAATCTATAATGATAGTGTTGGATGTGATACATGATAAAGGAAATTAATTTTTAACATTATCATTATTCTAAAAACTAATGTATTATTCTTTTAATATGATTTAATCTCCCTTGATTCATTATGTATGATTCCTTAACCTTATGTATTATGTCGTTTGATTTAAAAAATATTAGGTCATGATTCATGATTAATGATCGCTGATTGGTTGGTTATTATTTTGGTAATTCTTGATCTTTTCATCAAACCCTTATTCAAACCTTTTGATCACTTATTATCATCGACTATTATCCCCTAAGTTTACCCTAAAAAAGAATTTGATCTCACACTATAATATTTTTCACATAGAATGGAGACGAAGAGTGTTTTTTACAATATGTTTCTTATGAAGGGATATCGTTATGAATAGAATAATTAAAAATGAAAAATGTATTTATTTTAACAGATGTTTACATAACCAATTTTCCAAATCAAATAAACCTATATGGTCATCAGATGTGTATTATTATTAAATGTATTGAATATTAATCTTAAATGATGTAATATTTATGTTTGAAAAGTATTTTCTACAATATTTAGTACCCAAGGAAGGTGTAATAACTTTTGGAAAAAAGGATGAGAAAATATAGGTAAAAACTCTTAGGATACTTCATTGTATAAAAGAATATCTTAAGATATGTTAAAGAAAAGAATGTGTTTTCGTCAAGAAAGTAAATCACTCTCTAGATACTATAGGTGGATGAGGACATCGAATAGATTCATTGACTGGTAAAGACCTCTAAAATAGTTGGTATGGAATATCTCAACTGTCAATATGGTGAACAGTTAACGGCCCTTAGTGTGATCCTAGTTTGAAACTCTCTAGGGATGCACTTATGTTATTTTCAATTTTATTTTGGATCCATTATGATGAATTTGGATATATACAGACCATTGTTTATCTATGTTATATATATTGCACCATAGGTCAGAAATAAGATTTCATTATTTAGACATATTATAAATGATTTTTCATGGGTATGTTATTACTAATTATTATTTCTCAGACAATTATTCAGGATTTAGTTAATGGATGGAACCAAGAATAATCATGTTAATGCTGAATGTGATGGAATATGTAATTATTTTCAATATGAGAAATAAAATTAGTTGTGAGATGGAACTCGAAACATTGATATTATATATAATTAGAGATCACATTACATGATTAAAAACCTAAACATTGGTAAGTTTATAAATGAACCAAATATGATAATGATGATGTTTTATAAAGATCGTGGATAAAAAAAGAATTTCCCTTATACGTGTTGATAATGTGGGATGAATCTCATTAGGAAATGTATCAAATGAAGGAGAATATGTTTTATGTTAATAATAGAAGGAAATATATTAAATAATTTATGGTAAAAATGAGTAGTTCAGTAGAGTTAAATAAATTAAATCACAAGGATCCATTTATATATTAATTTATTCTATGTAGGGAACTTAGTAATTATAAAATCTAATAAACAAATATATGGGCTAAATCTTATTCAATAAAAAGGAAATATAGTATTCTAATCATTTAATTTGAATAAATAAAGTGTTTTTTTACTGTGATCTGAACATTATGTTTTTAGATGTTTTTTTAATTGACATTCTTGTTATTAGAATCATGAATCTTTTATGGATGGATCCATATTAGTGTTTTCTTAAAGATTTTAAAGAATATTATGAATGCTATATCTAACTAAGAAAATTAATTTATTAGTAATGTTATTTTATTGTAAAAAACATTATTGAGTTATAGAAAAATATTAATATTTAAATAATTACGAGATTATGTAGTTTATTTTAGAAAAATAGATGATTTATTTTGGTAAAATAAATTGGATAATATTTTTTACCATGAAACGGATTAGTCATTTGATGAAAAATTTATTTATGTTATTCCTAAATAAATTTAATTCTTTTTCTAATTTATTTAATCCATTTAATAGAAAAAAAAAATTTATTTTACGGAATGAGGATATATTAATTTTTCTGGACGATTTTATGTTTTCATTGTGGTTTAATGGTGATTAATATTCTTTTGGGATAATATTATAATGTTTTGTCATAACATATGATAATTATATACACATGTGTGGTCTATGAAATTAATGGATACTTAATATTATTTATTATTTAAAGTAATGATGATTGGGAAATTTTGTGACCTTTTTCTAAAAGAATGGGGTTCTAAATTGTTTTCACACATTTTGGAGGAGTTTTAACATTAAATGTTTATGTATTGGTTTAAGATAAAATAAGGGTGTTGTTTTTGAGGATTTATAGATTAATATATTATTTTATCATTGGAATATTAATCCAAATTGGATAACAAGTGATAACCGTTTTGATTTTGGTACATATTTGGAGGCTGATGGAATAGATTTCCATTCATTTATGGATCATATGATCAAGTAAATTTTAATTTATTACTTTAGGAATGAAAATGTAATATTGTTTATTCATCATTGGAATACTGATGAAATTTTATGGAATCCATACGAAACACACACCCCAAGGAAAAATAATATTTATGGATTTAATGAAATCATAATTTCTATGGTATAATAATTCCACACCTATGGTAAAAATGATATTGAAAAATATTATGTTTTATTTTTTACAGTTTCTTCTGAGGAGTTGAAGGTATTCTTCACCAATTTCTAATTTATGGTATTAGAGCCATCAATATTCTCATAAACATGTTCTATATCAGTCTTCAGTAATTATTTTGACATTATCTTTCTTCTAAATATCCATTTTTTCAATTTCAACTAATTTTATCCTCATTTTGGATCCTAATTGTTTATTTTTAAGGTAAAATATATGTTCTACAAGCTCATTTTTTAAAGGAGGTGTAGTTATTCTTTATCATGATGTGATATTTCAATAATTTTATTTTCAGGTAATAAACCTTTTGTTATGTACATAAAAAGTTTATTCATCAAATTTATTTCGGGGGAGAATGTAACACCCCCATATTTTAGAATATTTTTTCATTAAATAAAATGTAAGTGTTTAGTGGCTTCCATTACACGCTTCCCAAAGTCTATTCAAACCATTGTATAATAAAATTATATAAGTTATCTATCAATTATTCATTTTTTAATTGTAATAATAACATCATTAAAAATATGTAAAAATGTTTCCAAAAATGAAAATTTATTTACTAATTGATAATATATAAGTACATGTTTTTTTAATTCCTTTTATGAATAAAACATATGTTCTTTTAAAAAATGGTTTTTATGTCATTTACACAGTTAACAATTATAATGGATTTCAAATTATTTTTATAATTTTGTTTTATAAAATTAAGGAATTTTTTATAATCATAATTTCCATATTAAATAATGATTAATTTTTAGGATTTATCAAAAAAACTTTAATTTTTCAATGAAAAGTGAAAAATACTAATATTTGTAAAAACTAATAATTATTTTCAATAAAAAATATTCTTGTTTTTTCAATATTATCTTTAATTAAGATAATTTTCTTCTAATTTGATATTTTATTTTAAATTTCATATGAATGATCACTATAAATAAATTTTGATTACGATTATTTTTGGAATTAAAAACTCATGTTTCTAAAAAATGTTTCAATGTAGTTAGAGTGAAGCCTAGCAGTAAAGGGACTATGTCATTATACATCTATGATCGGGTTCATGTCTGGGAGGAACCCAATTTATCTATTTTTGGTGATTTATTTTGTGTAGGTCTTCCCATGGTGGATGTGATGGGTTTCAGGTGGAGGTCTATGGGAATTGATGTCGAGGGATGTCTTGGTCGATAGAGGTGCATGCACTCCTCTGCTGATAATGGTGGTGGTCCGTATTTGTGGACACGCGTATGGAAGTCTATAACAATATTTGTTGAGAAATAATGGTGTGAGGATTCAAAAATATCAGTGTTAATGTAAGGATGAGGGTTATATATTGAAAACAAGGTGATATGAACTTGATTCCATTGATGGATGAAATCGGTTTAACCTAAGATAAAGAGGAACCTGTGAGAGAAATGTTGGAAAACAATTTAGAGGAAATATATGGTGATGATTTAACCAGGTGAAATATTGTTTGATGTCAGAGTAGAAAGAAACAACATGTAATTCACTCATATTGGATGTATGATTGGGTTCAACATTTCTATCAGCACCAGGGCCCAAGAAATCTTACATGGATATTTCCTAGTAATTAGGGTTGTAGGTTTTGTGTTTTGGAGAAGAGAAAAACATAACCATCTGGGGTAGGGATTTTTTTGGGTGTCTTTATATATTCCTAAAGAGCCATGTATTGGGACTAGTTCATGGGGCATACAAGCCATGTATGGTTCCCCTCAATAAAATTAAAAACATGATTATAAATATTTAATATAAAATTATAAGGCATTCCATATTTTGGGATAAAAACTATATTAACTTGAATAATGTTTTTATCTAAAAAAAATATTTATGAATTATTTTTTATAGAATTTTTTTATATAATATATTAATTCATATATTTTCACATTTCTCTATTTGTTTCTATAATAATTTATTGTATGTGAATTATCTTCGATGTTTAATGATTCAATTTTCTAAAATAGGTTTTCCTACCGGAATGCATGCTTATTTAAAAATAAACACTTTAAAATATAGAAATTTAATATGTAAAATGGATTGTATATTATGAATCAAAACAATTAATATAATCTAATAGGGTCAATATAATTTTTGGTCATAATTGATAGTAATAATAATAATATTTTCTTCCAATGGTCAATTTTTAAATAACTTTCTCGGGGTGAGATAAACCAGTAGATAAGGGTAGGAATGCCACACAAACCAATATAATTTTTATATGTTAATGATATTTAAAATATATCATATAATACATTCCAATATTTTTCTATTTTGTTACACATTCACATGAATTTGACTATATATTATTGAAATTGTTTAAGAAATTCCATGTGTATCCCTCCCCGAACTTATAAAAGACCACTTCTTCTCCTATCCCATTCACACATCTCCTACAAAATTATTTACACCATTTGAAAATTAAATATCATATATGTAATACTCAAAACACTTACCAAAATCCTTCCCCTAAAACAATTTCATATGTTCTGCCCTTAAGACTGATCCTTTAACGATTATGTTGTAAGCCAAAGAGGTTCCCTCAATGAATTGGTAAAAACCATAACAAATCTACTTCAATCACTATTATTATCATGGATTATATATAATTTTTGTATCCCTAAAAATATGAAAAATATATTATCATAAATATATATTTTTTATTATAATTATAGAATAACCATTTATACCCATTCTCCATTAAATGGGGAGAAACATTATTGCTTCTGCGTGTGTGGTGACTAATGACACCACGTAGCGATATGATTACTTTTCCATCAACATAATTAATTGGGGGTTATAATTATCCACTAAAAATTTATATATGATATTTATAAAATAATTATTCTACTAGAATTATAATATTTTATCCAACTTCTAATATCCTCATGCATTGGTAAATGATGACGTTGCTCATGCGTATGTTTGGACTTCTACCTCTACAAAGTGATTTGAAATTTTTATAATTAATGATTTATAGGGAAGATAAAAGTCTTAAATTTATCCAAAATAAGTGATAATAAATATATAATAACTATTATGGAATGGTGAATTATCAATTAACTTTATTTAATTCCACCAATCAAAAATAGCAAACATCACTCGTGTGTTCATAGGAATTACTCTCTCCATGAAGTGATGTAATTTATTTTTCATCTCAAATTTATATTAAATGTTATAAATATGAATATAATGAATATATATATTATATATATCTTTTTTAAACATATGGATATTGGGAAACTATGATCAATGTGCAAGGACCATAAATGATGGTAAATACATACACGAAAAATGAATCAGTTAACACTCACAATGATAGATATAAGAGTGAATTATTAACAAAAGGACTTTGAAATGATATAATTATATCACATATCATATGTATCTATTATATTATTATAATATATTTAAATTTATTATACAATAGGTTAAATTTATTACAATTCCAGACGAATATGTGGTATGGGTTTCATTGTCTCATCATTAAATTCATGAGATATGTTTGTTATTAGTAGAAATTATTTGTTTCTTGTGGTGTGGTTATTTTATATTTAATATATTTTAGAAATATTCATTATTTTGTTATATCAATATCATTGACTTTGATTCCATAAGTTAATTTTTTTAGGGTTTCATCTTTATTCCTCCTCATGAAGACAAGTTCAATTGTTATGCCCCAATTTCTTATGTTTATCATGAATATACTACCCTAAAGGTTTTTGAAAATAATATATTATTTAATTAAATGGATCTATATAACCATATTTTTTTCAATATTCCATTAAATAATGAATCAAAAATTTCTAAATCTACAATGGTTCTTGGTCCAAAGTTTTATTCATTGATATATTTTGTATGATATACACCTATAATATTTTATGAGGGTTATTTAATTCACCGACAATATGTTTTATCATTAATATAATTATGTTAATGGTATTTAACTATTCATTTTATTTTATTTAGTTCATGGGTGTCATGATTAAAAAGTAACAACAACATTAAGAATTTATGTTAGAATATCATTTCTTCGGGACTGTTCATGATTAAATATTATGATTATGAAATTATAAGGACTATATCTCCCAAGTATTATGTAATTTATTCTTCTATATTTATTTCTATGTTTTTAATTAATTATATTAATTTTATACTCTTTACATACTCAATATATCAAAATTATGTTTTTAAGGAAAATCAACCATCTTTTCACTTTAGCTAGGAATCTTTTCATGAATGATTCAATTTTATTCAAAAATTTTTACTGAATGATTTCACTATTATCCAATGACTGTATATAGAATTTTTAACTAAATTATACATTCTTTACCATTTATTAGAATGAATTTCTTTATCATTTTACAAATGTGCTACTTTTTTATTTTGACCAAAAATGGGAAAGATAATTTTTTTATCATTCACTACATAAACTTCATTATTTTACATAATAAATAATATTTTTTAAAATATTTAATTATAAAATCCATTTTCAATTTAATTAAAAAAATTCTAAAATTAATTTTATATTTTAAATTATAAATAAATTAATCAAATTTGTATGGATTATTTACTTATTAATGTTTATAGAGATATTTTATATTTATTTTATTTATAAAACATCCCTTTCCATTTGTTATGATTTACTAGTTATATGATCCAATTATAACATATTTATTCATTAAATTATTGGATATTTATTATGATTATCAAATAATTATGGAACATGTATCCATTCCATTGGTTATGACATGATGATATGATGAATATTTTATGATCTCATGGCACACATATATATAGTTTCCATAATCTAATGGGTGGGCCCATTATAAACCAAAGAATATTGGTTATGTTGTATACCAAGTTCATTTGGGGCCATTATAACTATCCATTTAATTTGATAGATATATATATAATAGCATATAATTAGGACTCTAATAGATAGTGAACCCAGTTTAGTATTGGACATTTCCCTAAAGGATAATCATGGGAGAAACCTTGGATAAGGAATAGAGATAATGGGGAGTAAAACTAATCCAATCTGATTGTATTTGTAGTGATAATTCACTAATTGTATTATATTAAATTCTTATTTCCTTGAAAAAAACACATGGCTTATGCTTATGATACATTTTTATGGATCCCGGTAGTTTATTGATGATTCCAAAATCTTATGTCTGATTTTTTAGAAAACATTAAATGATATTTATTGTTTAATGATCACAAACTTATTGGGTACAATTTTTATATCTTTCTCATGTTTTAATGCCCTTATGGATCTCAATCTGGATAATTCATTTTTATCTTGTATGTTTACCCATTCTAATAATTTTATCTCACCCATTATAACGTTTCCATCACCATGTTTGTATAAATTATTTTAAGTATTATATGTATAAGGATGGTTATATTTAAAAAGTAAATAATTTAATAAGATTTTTATCTTTTATGTACCAATTGTTTATGTATCCCTATTTCCAATTACACTAAACATATATAGTCCTCAATAGTGTATTAAAAATAAATATATTGAATATTCAAAGAATATGATGTAATATTTAAACATTATATATGTTTCACAATATTCAAGAACCTCCCAACAGTCTAGTATTCATTAAAAAATTATATATTAATTTTCATATCTCTTGGAGTCTTAAATTGAACCATAATTGGTGATATAAGATGAATACAAAATAAGTGATGTAGCTATTTCGTTGTTGAAAATCCTACAACACCTCATCCATCGTAAATTCCTCATGGGGCATTCCATTATACAAAAGAATGATTATTTATAGAGTTTAATATAATATTTTTATTATTTGAATATCACCAGGATGATAAAATGATGTATAACGTTATCATATTAGAATCCCATTAATTTAATAATTTTATTTATTAAGACTCTTATAAATGAGTATACAATTAGTGTAAGTATCATATTCATTAAGTATATATTTCAAATATTTTCATTAATTAACCAAAATTTCATAGAAATATACCCTATGTTTCCCTAATATCATTTAAAATCCATCATTGGAATGTTCTCTAGTCTCAAATGGAGTTGATGTAAAAGTGAGCATAGTTCAATCATTTAAAACCCCATGGAACCTTATAGTTTATCAAAAAAATTATTTATTTTTGGAAATGGGTAATGGTTTTTAATAAAATCATGAATCATCCTCTAATATTCAATATATAATCATATAATCCCATTGACTTTCATGGAAAAAAAGAAACGATGTAACCACAAAAAGATGTGTTGTGTCTAAAAACCCACTTATATATAAAATTTCCCAAAACTGTTTCCTACCCCTTAAACAAATTTTTAGTTATATTATATTGTGCAATGAAATGTTTTTTTTCTAGGAAATATATTTATATAAAACTGTACAACCTTTTTAAGTGGAAACCCTTATATAACTCTAGGAAGACATCATGGAATATATCTTCCAAACGAGGTGTTCTCTTATGCTCATTAGTTTTAAATATCCTAAGAATTATATTATATATATCATTATTAATAGATATAATTATACTGTAAACTTTTCTCTATTGTCTTACATCGAATTTACACTCTCGAATAATAGTATATTGAGAAACATATGAAGATCAGAACGAGAACTTCTTTCTCTATGAGTCAATGTAGTATTGAAACTGGGTTGACTAGTACATACCCTAAATTATGTCCAAGGTATTCATATCAAGGGTTTATTATCATTACATATTATGAGAAGTACCTCTGCTTATAAAATAAGAGTGTAATTTCATTCACATTTCATTATGATTCCCACGAATGGTATCAAGGGACAATATTTTTTTGGATTCTTCCACTTTTAAAACCAAAAGAGATTTAAGTGTTCCAGATGAAAATGAGCCAGATTCCCCATTGTCAAGTAAAATGTAATACAATATCGATTATACTAAAATAGTAAATATAATAGTATAGGATCCATTATTTCTATTAGAAATTGAATTATATTCTATATACACCCAAATAGTTCTATCGAGCTAACCATGAAGATAAAACCCCTACAAATAGTAAGATAAAACATACAATCAACTATGACTACCTCACCCATCTCCCCACCAAAGTATACCAATAGTTTTTCAAATACCAATGATCAATGGTCCAATAAACTGAACATGAGATGACAATGTATAATAAGTTTATATTTAATGCTATCAAATGGAGAACTCATAAAAAATGATTAACTATTTTTAAACTAACAACAATAGTAGTTCTTATTTGAATCAAAATTATTGTAAGTATTTCATTGACCATAGAATCAAAATTCATTATCATAGATTTATTGTCATGGAGACTTATTAATAGTAGGAGTTCTTCCACCATAACATCCCTAAAATGATGTACCTCTATTAAACAATTTTAAGTGATACTTAATCCAAATAGAAGAAACCTCACTTATGATTTATCTAGGGCTTGATCCACTCATACCCAAACCACAATTGGAACCCATATCATCAAGATCTACCATATATAATAATTAAAAAAAATTACAATTGAGTAACATAAACATAAAAAATAAAGGAACCATTATAACTATCTCAAAAATATTTTATTATATTTCATAATTAATTCATAAGTGAGGGGAGAAGTATAGAAATTTAGTTGATTTAATAAATTTTTATATAACATAATTTTCCCCCTTTATTTAGAAATATAAACATTCAACACTTTACAAGATGTATGGAATCATGGTTAAATTGATATAAGAATAACTCTAAAACACATTGAAAGTCATACATTGATCTTTATTCACTTCATATACAATATCCATCCATCAATTAGTTTCACCCTCCAAAATAAATGTATCAAATCAAGCCTAGTTTCACATAGTGGACTTAATAATCTAAAACATTTGATGAATGTGACTATGAAATTATTTTCCATTCTATGAAGATAACTCTTGATTAAAATTTAGTTCATGATAGAACTAAAAGTCTCACATAATTAAAATAGAAATGATTTTTTATAATATAGATCCCTATAATGTAGCTAAATATATTATAAAAAGAATATCTAGGTCTCTATGAACACTAATAGTCCAAATTGGTGGATCATAATCCTAAAATCCTCCCTACAATGACATATGTGGTATTATTGCTAATATAATTAATATTAATGTATAGAATCACCTTTCCTGGTTAATCTTAAAAATACATATACAATCACATTAGCAAAAATAAGTAAATATAACTAACTTAAAGAAATCGATAGTGAAATAAAATTTCTACAAAATGGGAGAGAATTTTGTCCCAAACATGAGGCAACCTAATAATAAACCTAATAGTTACTAATAACTTCTTCAATTGAGTAATCCATCAACAGACTAAAAAGGGTTTCCCCCCTCAGATCACCAATAAATAATAGAAAAAAATTTCTATAGCATCTCCCTTACTTATGTTACATAAAATAAAATAATTGTTCATCATAATGGGAAACATGTTGTCTGTTAGTATGTCATACCGATTATCATGTCATCATCCAAACCATATATTTCTTTCACTAAAGAATGTGTATTAAGATGTAGTTATAATTAGGAAAAAAGGAAAATAATAAATTTTCCCCATTGTCATAAATTACTAGATGTAAATATTAGATTCATAAAATAATATCCATTTCCACATTGAATTTTATTTTCTTTTAATCAACCACCTATTCTTAAATCATTTCATATAATTTAGAATCATGGAATATACTTTTTGTTAAAATAATATGGAAATAATCCTAAATTATAAGAATATATAATATAAGAGATTATAGTTAATCTTGTTTTCATGACCCCCAACATCTAATGGTACCCATCCAAGGAAAATAATGATGTAAAATAGATAATGACGCCCCAAGTATTGCCTTCAATATACCATATGTGAGCGACCAACACTAAATATATCGAAATATAACATGTGGATGGAATTTCCATGAATAGAAAATTTTGTATCATGAGATATGAAATCATCCACTAACAAAATCCATGACATAAATAGTATGTATAACACCAAAACATTTTAAAAATTCATTTATAATGTTAAACAAGTATCACTAAATTAGTACCAAAAATAATTTCCTAGGGAAGTAACTCAATAAAAACTTTGATATTAAGGATACTATTTTCCCACTTAGTCTCTGAAGTTCTCCTTGATACCAGATAAATTGTTTATATATATGTTGTCTGAGAATAACATGAATACACAGCAGGATCATACCCAATTTCTATAATGTGAATGTGAAATGATAATTACAATAAACTAGATAGAATATAATGTAACCTACATGTATGAAATATGGTCAAAAACCCAATCCCATCCTCCCCATGAAACACTCACAAAATAACACATCCCAGTATAGTAACAAAGGGATAAGAATATTAATAAAAGGGTAACACGCATGACTTTCCTACAATATTTCCTCTCTCACACCCCAAAATTGTATGTCATGGTGATCTCATCACTTCCCTATAATACACTTTCATGAAGTCACTAGGGAATCTATGTCATTCTAGCAACCCATGTGGAACTAGACATCACATACCTCCATAAGAAAACTGGTAAAAAATTCCTAAAAACCCCAGTAGAAACTGTTTATATCCTCCACTTCCTCTCATAAACCCTGTCATAATAAAGTTAGTTTGGTAACATTAGCATTAATGACATCATCCTCAGGTAGTTAATATACCATGAATAACCCCCACCAAGATCCAACTCTTTAATCTCTCCCAGAAAAACCCTAAGGACATTATACCCACAAGACATCAGAACCCACGCGTAAGAATCTCACCTAGTAAAATGACTAGGAAATATGGGATATCTATCCATCCATCCTCATCATATTAGATTTTCAAAAAAGTCCCCCAAAATATTTGAGTTCAATCAGATAGTGCTCAACATGGGTGGGGTGTGTAAAGAAATGAAGATAAATATAAATCATATAGTACTCCTTCACACAAAACCAACCTATGGGATTATTGTGAGAGTACATTATAAACTCAAAAACTCATCAAAATTCATCAAAAACATTACCACATTCACCGTAACATCTAAATGTGTTACACCACACAAGAATTTCAGGAAAAAAACAATCCAATTTATTTCTCATGTTAACACATTTTAAAATTTCCCCTTTACTAAAAATGTGTCTATCCCTTCTGTTTCATGTTTTATATTAATATACTTTTACCAAAATTTACATTTTAGTTCAATAATTTATGGTCCATCCCAACCCAATTTATTATATATTTATCTATTACAATTAATTATATCACTATCGTGAAACTAGAACTGCACAAAATTATGCAACAAATCATCATCCTCATGTCCACAAGGCCGAAACTTCACCCACAACATATCACAACCACATTTCAACTCGACCATATTAAAATACAACTATACATAAAATCTACTTTACAACTCAATTAGTTATAACCATAGTATTTCATCGTGTTTAAATCAATTCCTTCAAGGTAATTCTATCACAATCCATGATTCTGTTGGTTAAAAAATTTGTTAGCCAGATTTATGTTCTTAGACATTTTCATTTGCAGGGAGTCCAATCAATATGTGAATTAAGGATAAAAATTTCAATAGCAACAAAAACATAAAAACTGCTTGATAATCAAATCCTATAATGAATATGTATGCCTTTTAAATTATATCAGAGAAAATATGAATTTGTAAACTCAAAAGATTTCATCGCCACATTTTAAATATTATTGAAACCATTTTAGTATATTCATTAATATAGTTCATACTATCACCATATAAAATAAAATAATTATATCCTCGCATTAAAATCATAAATTTGAAATGATGAATAATCCCATACCGTAAATAATGTTTTTTAAACCACTCTAAAAAATTTGGATCAAGAGTAAGATGACCACAAATAACCACAACGATTGGGGACACCTTGATAAAACTATTATACAAATGTCTCAATCAATATATCATTATTACATAACCTAATCCATCCATATCCCAAAGAAAAACTCTCTCTAGATTAATGAATGTGGGGTAGAATTAGGAATGAAAATATGGTAATTACCTTAGAATTTCCATGGTTTTATAACTAAATGTCAGAGTTCAGAGAAAATGAAAGGGATATGAGAATACACCTAAGGGTTCACCTATATCGCCCAAGGATAGACTGAAAATGTGAATGAAATTTGGGGTTTTAGGGTTTGGGAGTTTATAAGATTACTATAAAAATAAGACCATGATGCAACACAAATTACTATTAAGAAATATTGTAGAGTCAATAAAATATAGTGTCCCGTAGGAAAGGACCAAAAAACATCAGGACAAGTCAAACCCATGTATGAGAAACAAACTAATGCCTATGTTCCAGAACCAATAAACCAGAAATAGTACAATGATGCAAGTGGAACGCCCACACTGTAAGACTCAACTTCAATGAATAATTCCTTTCCATATCCCATCTCTATGGTGAAACTAACCTGAAATAGATTGAACCAAATGAACTCCTCCTCATAAACACCACACAACAACATCATTCTTTTCACCATAGCTATACACAAAATGGGAAAACATAGAAACTGTACCACTGAGGTCCAAAACCACATATAGCCTCTCCAATCGACAATAACTCCCTTTACTTAACAATTTAAACATATATTCCATTAAAACCATCCAAAATGTGATATTTGGTATAAATCCACAATCCACTCCCTAAATCGCTCAGAACAATCCTTTTTCGCCTATATCACCAACATTCTAATAAATATAATGGTTGATAAGAGATGAATTATTACATTACATATATCTTAAAAAACTATAATCCATGAGGATAAAAATAGAATAGAACATATAATAAAAGGGAAGGGTTCGAACAACCATCATGTGAGATATCTCTTAGGTATCTAATTACAAATGAAATGCTTCCAATATCTCACATAAATCTAAAGACACGTTTTCTCCACAAAAACATCTACACCACCATTCAACCCTCCATATAGTACATGCCAAAAGTTACGATAAGAATCAAACAACATGTCCCTAAGCACAAAAATCATGGAAATAAACCCTCCAAAAGATGATATATTTTTCATTGGGTAACACTAACACACTATTATAGTTCTAAAACAAATCATAAAATAAAGCATATTGACTTGGATGGGGTTTTCCCTTATTCATATTATTATGAATTAGACATGTTTCATCATCAATCTTAAAAGGATCAATCCATAAATCAATAAGATTAAAATTTCATATAATAAATGAATAAAAAAATTCCATAATAAAAAAAAGTCATGGTACTAGGAAAACATCTATGTAACATATTACCATATACACTCCTCCATGACATCATGACTCCAATTTAAATGATCTAGGGGAATTGATCACCTATACAACACCTTCTCCCTATGATTATAGATATATAATTGTTATTTTATGAATATAGTATCTTCCTCTATATCCAACTCTCCATATTGAATGATGTGGGAGTAGTAATAATGATATCAATAGAGTTATGACATGTGAATGATTCCATGGATCCTATCTGGCTATGGCAGAAGAACAAACTGATATTCCATCATGTCAAAGTTCTCCAACACAATATAAGGTTTCATGAACATATCATGAATTCTTATCCCCATTCAAATACTCTGATTCCCATAATGAGAATAAATATTAGAGAACCTGTGGTTCCCCAAACTGAACACCAAGGGATTCCACTTATGACCAAGATAAGAATTATATTGTTCATTCACGACCTTAATCCACTCATGAACTACCTAAGTCATATATTTCTTCCTATAAAATAAATATATTCAAGTAACTAATTTGTTTCACTAATAGACTTTATGATATATTTCACTTCAAAAAAATTTATGTTCCTCGATATCTTCTGATACATGAAACCCCAAGTCTAACTAAATGGTAATATATTGTATTATTATAATATAGAGATAAATTTTGAGTAATGAATAGTAATAACCCCATTTAAAAATTAATGTATACAATATTTGTTAAAGAAACTATATTGATAAATAACTACTCAATTTTTATTAATATCATCAAATTTATTCAAAATATATTTTTCAGCAAAAATGTTCTTTATTGAAAAATAATATAAATAATTTATAGAAATTATAGAAAAAATATTTTTAAAAAATAATTTAAATTTTTAAAATCATTAATTCAAAATTAGTTTAGGTTTAATTTTTTAAAATTTTCAGAATAGGTTGATTTTTTGATTAGTATTGAACAATTATTTTTTTTATTGATAATGTTTTTTTATAATTATAAAATATTAATTTTGTTTTAAACTGATTAATAAATAAAAAATACTCCATTTATATTTTTATTATTAATGAAATTATGGTCAATTTTTTAAATTTCAATTTTTTTATTTATAAACTTTTCATACATTAGAAAATATTATTTATAGAAAACTGATTTTCCTCATGTTTTATGGGTTGAATGTTAAAAATAATTCGTCTTGTTATAGTTTTTTAAATTTGATAAATTCTATTCTATTTTTAAAATAATAAATAATAAATTTATTATTTAGACCACTTTCATTTTTTCCATAATTATATGTAAAATTGTAAGAAAATTTTTGTGGTTAGGGTTAAACATGGTTTACCAATTATTATACCTAGTGAGAAAAAGATATGTTTTCCGATTAAACAAGTATAAATAATATTTTTTCATATATAGAACTCATAAATCCCTAAATTAAATAATATTTTAATTTGGAAGAATTTTTATTAATTCCAACTATATTATATTTTAATATTTTCTAAAACAACACATGTGTCCTCTCCAGAAATTATAAAAGAACACCCTTCTATCTCTTATTTACACCATATTGATCCATCTATATTGACCAAAAGCTACAAAATTATATTTTAAAATTCCTTGGGAAAAAATTAAATGTCTTGGTCATCATAAAATTTCATTCTTAGTGTAACAACCTTTCCCCCAGGGCCCAAGACGGGACAACCCCAATATTTACTTTTATTGGCAAGGTGTTTGAAACAAGCCTTGATAAGTCATATCACAAAATGGGAAGGAATTTTCTTTTAAACATATTCAAACACACAAAACACAAATTAAAAGATAAAAGGGGCCAGAATACAAGCCCAAAACCACAAAAGAATGTACAAGTTGCCTATTCCATCCACTCAAGACCATACATTAAGGGTATGCGAACGGTAGTTGCCTATATCCATGGTAGTATTCCATTCTATACAATATCATTGAGAACCTCCTGGTCTTGGACCACTAATGTCTCCATCGATGAATTTGTTTGTCCCATCTCACTGAGCACCACCTGGTCTCAGACCACCAAGGTCATCGTTGAAGCTTTGATCACCTACATTGTAAATGACAGATGTGCGTGAAGCCGTGTGGGAGTGATTACCACAATACTCAGTAGAGACCCCAAACAAAAAAGTAATGAACGCAAAAGAGAGTATGAAAAAGGTACTATTAGTACCCCCAATAAATTGAGTACACCAAGTACAAAAATTACACCACTGAGGAGATTACATCATATTCTTTAACTACAACACTGGGTAGAGTACACCAAGTACACTATGTACACCATTAATGAGAGTACCCCCAAGTACATTTAGTACACAATGCAGAATAGTACACAAAGTACTATAAGTATGCCACTAAGTAGAGTAAACCATGTACTCTATGTACACCACTAAGAAGAGTGTGAAAAGTAATCTATGTACTCCAAGTGTTAGCTCACGCAAGTATAATTTAGAGTACATAAAGAAAGACCAACCTCCATATCACTGAACACCTTGGGATACCGGGGTAATCATCCATGATGAGTACCATGGGTACGTTGGGTCACACAGAGCTGCTCCCCAATGTGGTCTTGTGGGGTCACACAAAGCTGTTTCCCACTAGACTTGAATAGTTATGGTACTAATTACCTATGCATACCATGGGCTTGTTGGGTCACAAAGAGACACTTTCTACTGTGGGCATGTAGGGTGACATAGAGCGGTCTCCCAATATGGCCATCGCATTGAGGCACTCATTCCCAATGAGAACCATGGTTCTACTGGGTCACAAAGAATCACTCCCTATAGTGGTCCTATCAGGTCACATAGAGAGGCTTTCCACTGTGCCATCATAGCTAATCCACATTGGGTCTCTTGACATTAGTCTTCAAGTCTCATTAAGTTGTAAGATATCCCAATGTTGTGCTCTTGATTCTGATAGAAAATGATCCTCATGCCAATCGTCATATCTCATCTTCTATGAAAACCTCCATAGAGTTTGAAAAAAGATACGCCTTTCATTGAGGGTACTAATTCTGAAAAACGATTCATCAATAAGATGCTTGATTTGAGAGATATAAAAGTTTTAGTAAACACGGGCAGTTGGGCCTGGGTGTGGTAAAACCTTGTCGGACCGACTCAAACGACCCGGCTCATGGGTCCCACATGGCCCGGATTGGCGCATCTGACCCGACCAGTTTCAGATCTGGACTAGCCTTGGATGGCCTGGCTTTTTGGGCCTTGATGGACTCGGCCTAGTTTGACCAGGGGTCTAGCCTACTGGGTCTCCCACCCACCCATTCCCATCCTGCCCATCCCATAACTGATGGGCCAGTTTTTTCCCACCTCGGGCCGCTTGGTGGCATTTTGTTAAATTTCATGCCCAACCCACAGAAGTGGGTTGGCTTCGTTCTCATCTCGAGCCACCTAGTGGCCCATTTTTCATTCCCCAGCCTGACCCCCCTAGCGCGGTGGACATCTCCTACCCAGACGCCCAGCGGGGCGTCCAATTCTAGCATGCGACGACCAGCTAATCCAAAAAAAATTTCCCCCCTGCCCCCCACAGAACATGGTCACTGGACCACATGCCATCATGAGCCGTGGCCGAATGGCCACATACCTCTACCTATTTCTGACCCTCTACCGGCCACTCATTCCACACCGCCATAGCATTAAACGGTCACATCATCTCCCATGGTGCTTCTTCATGGTGTGTCGCCACCTACCCGTGGGCCACAAATGGTATTCATCGAAGCCGCTTCCAATGCCACCACACCGACAACCTCTTCCACGAATAACTAGGTCTCCTCCGATGGTATGTTATTCGCACAGTCCATTCCTCTAGATTCCATGGGGTGCTTCCTTCCCTATTATGGAGTCAAAACCATCTTTACAACATTTCAAATGTTTTTCCATAATGAACGCACAAGGTTAACGTCTCTGTCCATGTTAGTGTTAGACGAGACCCTCCTCATTAGATTTTAAACATATTGGAAGACTATTTAGGTTCTATCAACAATTTTACCCTAATGAAAATTCCCTAGGACATAAACATTCTCCCTAAAGAATAATTAATATTTGGATCAACCTATTTGTTGGTTGATCCAAATTCATTGTTTTATAAATAAGATGGGGTGATCTAAAAATATGATATGTGAACCCCTACATAGGATAGATTTGATGGTCGAGGAAGAGCGGTGTTACATGACATCAGTCTCTATTCATGATCTAACTTCCACGTTGCAAGTGATCCTTCATTGGGTGGAAATAAATGGTATGCTATGATATTCATTGTTGGATATATTTCTTTACCATATATTAATAAAATAAATTCCAATATTTCTCTATGTTTCTCCAACTATTATTCCATTAAAAGAGAAAAATGTCACAGTGTTTCTATTACATGACATCCTTGTGTCATTACGTTGTTTCATTTATGATACAACATCTCTGTTATGCCTCAGTTCAAGAGGCATATAAATGGGATTCATTTATTGCGATTCATTGTTTCCCCTTCACAACATCATAGTTATTATGGGTCATAGATCAATGTTGAAGAGAAAACCAACAAAATAAATATTTAGGTTTTTTCTTCATCTGATAATTACAAAATCAAAAACCTTCCCTCGAAATGCGTCATTAATGGTTAGTTATATTCATAGGTAATTTTTTGGTTTTAGATGAAATGGTTCCCCTAGATTTTCAATTTTGAAACCAATTATGATGCTTCTAAAACTGTGCACACGTGTTATTTAAATTCTCCTAAAAAGATACTAAAAATATCATTCACCCTTGACCTATTTTGATCGAGGTTAACCTTCAGCTAAGGGAAATATGCATTCATGAGATCGACGGTACACTCGTATTTCAAATCCAATTAACTGTTTAGGATTTATAAGTATTTGAAAATAAAATAATTATTACTTAATAATTTTATTTATGGCCAAAAACTAACTTCCACTGTTGGCCCACACCGGCCAATATTAGGACCATTCTAGAATAATCCAAACTCTATTAGTTCAACGGTGCACTTAGAATTTCAATACAGGGACCAGTTTAATATTTTGAAAACCCACTTTCACGGTCATTTAATAAACCTCAAAAAATTTCAAAAATACATTCCGGCCACTCTAAGCCTCAAAATTATGTGTTGTCTTAGTACATGGTCTTTTAATAATCCAATTTAATTTTAAAAAATTTGGATTTCAAGGTATTTAATTACACCAATTTTAAGGAATGTAAATTTTCATGAGCCAAATTAAGGGAAAATAAAATGAAATGGGTTACTGAGCACGAATTTTGGCCTCCTACTCCCATGTTCTCTCCTAGAGATTCTCGTTCTACCAATGAACATAGACAAGAGGGATAAACCATCGAAGAAGGATCCTATATTTTCAATAATCTATATCCAATAGGTAATCCATGAATTTCTCCCCATCATCAATCTACATCTGAGATAGGTCAATGACATGAGAAGGATCATCCACATATCTCTTGAGCTGGGATATGTAGAAGACATCATCCAACTTCTATATTTGCGGTAATAAATCTAGGTGGTACACCACCATGCCCACTCTACGCAGTATCGGGAAATATATGATGAACATTGAAGAAAACTTTCCACCCCAACCAGATCACTATATCTAACATCAAGGAGAGACTCGTATTAATACGGGGTCCCCCTCCTCAAACTCCATGCCACTTCGTCTCCTATCAACCTAAGAATTTTGGGGGTCAATGATCACTAAAATTTAAACATGTCCCCGGGACATGTGTGGTAATCTAATCATGAAATCCATCAAGTTACCACCCCGTCCCCCCCGCCAGTACCTCATGTGGCTGGTCCATTCTTGTTGGAACCTGTTTCTAGAATTTCACTTGCTGACAAGTGAGGTATCATGAAATAAACTCTGCCACCGCTTTCTTCATCACTATCCACCAGTACTGATGTCAGAGATCCTAGTATATAATTTCCACTCTAGGATCTACTGCCAAAGTGGATGTATGGAACTCCATAAAAAACTCCTCCTATAATGACCTTGGTACTATGGTGCACCTTCTAAAAATGATGATGTGCTCCCCAGCATTCAAATATCCAATAGTGGTATTCCCTATAGACATCTAGGGACATGTACTCTTGCAGTATGCATCTCCGAATTGCACCTCCCAAATTCACTATAATAGTGTAGGGGGAACCACCATCGACAAAAGTTTATCTATCTCATCTCAATCCATAAAGGATGTCTGAAGGGAGGAATACTGCTCTGAGGCTTCGTTCAGTAGCTTTGAACTTGATATCTTGATGGGAGAAGCTTCTTCCATGTTCCCCATCACAGGAGTATAGACTATATCAATGTTAAAGACCTAGAGGAACTCATGAAAACATTGTTGTCTCACATTCAAATATTTCTGAGAAAATATATGCTTGAGACTATTGTGTTTAGAGTAGGTGATAAATCATTTACCCATAAGGTAGTGTCTCCACATATTTAGTAAATAATACCACTCTGAACTCAAGGTCATGAGGCACATAGTTCATTCGTGTGGTCTCAACTATCATGAGACATAATAAATCACTGATTCTCCCTTGTATCAGGACACATCCAAGTCTAGTTTTTTGCGTCACAATACACCACATAGTTGGGGTCTCTCCTGGAAACCTCATGATTGGATCACACATCAAGCTCTATCTCAGATACTAAAATCTATCCTAGTATCCTTCAGTCCACACAAAGGGTTTTCCATTCATTCTCATTTCTGTCATGGTTGCTGCTACATTGGAGAAGTTGGGAAAAATCTCTGATAGTACCTAGTCAACCAAAGGAAACTCCGCACATTTGTAACTGTTTTGGGTGGCTCCCATAAAAGATCTTCCTCTATTATTATTTAATCCACTTTAAATACATCTTTTGAGTTGACATTTCACATGAAGTAAACCTTTCATATATAGAACTCAATGTTCGAGAGAATACCGTAAAGCAGATTCTCATAGAGTGTGTCACGTTCCATCCTCAAGTGTATACCATGCTAATACTTTTATGGTTAAATCAGTAAAACATAAAAAATCATTGGTATATGATACTTGTTCTTCACGATCACCAAGTTTATGTGGCATAATTCCACGCATGGCCTCAAGTTTCTGTCTACCTTCATATTGAACAAACCTGGGGCTTCCCAAGGATAAATGTTAGGACATAAAAACCCCTTCCACTACAAGTCCTCCAAATGTACCCTCAGCTCTTGTTGCATTGTGAGATCCATCTAATATACATGTGTATATATTGAGGCCTTATCTGGCTACAGAACAATAAGAAATGTACCCCTCTATGAGGAGGTAGTGATGGAGCATCCATTGTAAATATGTTCTCGTAGTCATCCACCAATGTAGGGAACTGAAAACTCAAAAAATCCAATTCTACGCAGGTCTGTATGGATGCATACAGCTACCCCTTCCTCTATCCTCTATCTCTCGGACCCTGGTGTGTACTGCATTGGGGTGGTGGTTTTCACATATCGAAATTTATACCACCTCATCATATTCTCCCAGCTCCTCTACCACATCTACCACCGTGTAGATTAATGGGTAAATTTAACTGTCTATACCCATGTGGCCCATCCATTGTTTCACTGTCTGCATGATGTGATGGGAAATCTCTATAAAAATGAACCCTAATAAGTCTTGAAAATAATTACTCATTTATAGGCTGACTGAACACATAGTACAATTCTAGATATATAGATCACCTATCTTGGGACCTCTTCTCGGAACATCTCACGTGTCCATGTCTCTGAGAGAGATGTTGACTTCATGCTTTCCCACTAGTGACTTCCACTTGTTGTATCTGCTCAACCAATTGGCATTCAACAAAAAGTTTCTTTATAGCACCCTCGCATAATTAAAAATGCACAGAGAAATAGTGTTGTCTTGGATATCACTAAACATGTCTTGCTCGATGGTGTTATCCATGATGCACCGACCATATCATATTCATCAAGTACCTCAAAGGGTCGGTAGGCCTCGATGAACACTCAAATACCGAAATGTTGTCCTTCCAGTGATATAGAAGCTCTTGGGAACACATATCCTCTATCATTTATTATAGGATCTATTTCTCTATAAATAGTTCTCAATCTTTGCCCATGGAAAATTCACGTCATCAAAAGATCGGTTAATATAAAACACTCCATCACCCGACTGAGCCACATAGAAGGATCACTGCCAGGAACACCATTTGATCTAATGGTTCCATGGAAAGATAGAAAAATCGATCATCACCTCAAGCTAGTCATTAGATGCCTATGAGTGGGGCTCGCCTCAGATCCTAAGGGCTCTCTTTCACTGAAACTCGCATATGGAACTAAGCGTACTTGCATCCTCTACCAGTTTTCCAGTAGTAACAGTTGACTGATGGGTTATGGTAAAGCTGGAACACCACCAGAAGGTTTCAACTCAAGAAATGGTCCCTATATCGATGCCTCTTCACTCTTTGGACCATACTCATGGTAACACACGAGAATCCTAGATGGTTATCTACATAGAGTAATCATAAAAGAGATCAAGATGAATTGTGATTAATAGATTATACCTGGTGAGCTGACATTGACTCAAAAAGATCATCAGAAATAATCAATGATGCAAGAAACAAGTATTTTCATGTACTGGGTCATAAAATAGAATAATATGTCATGGTGTATGGATATGTCATTCACTGCACCAAAAATGGACTCCATGTCTTGAAAACCGAACTCAAAACACTTAACATTATTGTCCCATAAAAATTTATAGACTCTTAGTTTCTTCTTGTATAACCGACCACCTCTGATACCACATGTCATGACCCGTCCCCCTGGGTCATGTTGCAACTACCCCAAGCCCGCCTTACATAGGCTACAGGTTGGAAACTAGAACCGAGATGGAATGTCCCAAAGGGGAAGTCAATTTCCATTTAAATTGTTCTCGCACACACATCAAAAACTAAAAGTACAAAGGGGATCAGATACAAGACCAAAATAACCAAGGAATGTAAATGGAGTTAAAATATATTCCAAAACCATAACAGGAAGTAAGTCTATCTCAGTCCATCCGCTTGAGACCCTACATGAAGGGTAGGTGAAAGGTATCATCTTGTATCCATATTATCATGCTCATCCATCTCATCTCAATGATCACCACCTATTCGCAGAAAATCAATGACTCCGTTGAAGCATATATTCATCATGTCTCACTAAGAACCACATGGTCCTGGACCAGAAAGGTCCCCGTCGAAGTATTTGTATATCCTTCCTCACTAAGCACCACTTGATCCCGGATCACCAAGGTCTATGCCAAATCATTGATCTCTTACAGGGAACACAACACGTGCGGCAGAATCCCATGCAGAGGTGAGTAACACAATACTCTGTAGGGATCCCAAACCACAATGGAATGAACATAAAGAACACTATGCACAAGGTACTTTCAGTTCACCACTAAGGTCAGTACACTATGTACGCTAAGTACACCACTACAGAGAGTACAACAAGTACTCTAAGTACACCATTAATGAGAGTATTCCTTGTACACTAAGTACACTAATAAGGGGTGTACACCATGTACTCTATGTACACCATAAGGAGAGTACACCAAGTAATCTATGTACACCAATGAGGAGAGTACTCCAAGTATCTAACTACACCAAGAGGAAGATCACGATGGTATAATATATATTATAGAACAAAATTCCATTAGTCATATCACTGAACACCATGGGTTGTTGGGGTACTTCTCCCAAACAAATATCATAAGTTTACTCATTCACATAGGGCCTCTCCCCACGCTGGGACTTCTAGGTCACACAGATTCATTTCCCACTAGCCTTGGAATGATGTGGTACTCATCTCTAATGGGTACTGTGGGTATGCATCATCACACAGAGTGGTTCCCCACTGTGGCTATCAGGCCACATAGATGCACTTCCCACTTTAGCCATCACAGAAGGGTTTTATTTTCCTATGAGTACCATGGGTGTTACGGGTCATATAAATAGACTCCCCATTGTTCTCCTGCTGGGTCTCTCAGAGATTCATCCCATGAGGTCATCGTAGCTGATCCACATAGGGTTTCTTATTTGTAGTTTTTGGGTCTCATTCAGTCATTGGATCTCCCCACGTAGTGCGAATGATTCACGTAGAAACTTTTCCTCAAGCAATTTTTTATATCCCAAAATCCATGGGAGCCTTCTTAGTGTATTCCAAAAGATCTATCTCACTGCGAGAGAACCCACGATGCAAACAGCTCATCAATCAGCCACGTAGTTTGAGAGATATTGGTATTTTAGTAAATAGTGGTCAGTTGCGTTCGGGCCTGGTCCAACCTGGTCAAACCAACCAGACCAACCCTGCCCGTGAGTCCCACATAACCCATCCCAGTTAAACTTAACCTACCTGAGATATTTCAAATCTGGGCTATCTAGGTCCACTATGGCTCAAAGGGTAATGCTGGACTCGGCCTGGTTCGGTCTGGGTTCCAGCTCGCCGGGTCACCCAGCGACATGGTCCCATCCGGCCCAGCTAGCAATCAAAGGCATATCTTGTTCCCATCTTCTTCCACTGAGCATCTGGGTGTTAATTTTCCATTCTATCCCACAAAAGCGGGCCGAATTCTTTTTTATCCTTGGCTGCATAGGGGCCCGGTTTGTGCGCCCCGGTCCGGGCCGCCTGGCTAGCCTAACATCTCCCACCTGGATGACCAGCAGGGCATCCAGTTCCAGTGTCTCAGGGCCAGCTAAGACTACTACTTTTTACCCCCTACACACGGTCTGTAGACCGCATGCTAGTAAGAGATAGGAGTTGTGTCCCTCTGCCAGCCTCTAATCTGCTGGTGACTTCTCTTGTCACACCACCGCTGTCCGAGCCACCCATGGAATCTTTCCCAGCACGTTGTCCTGGTGTGCCACATCCTTTAAGAGGTCACCCCTATGGGCCACCGCTGATGGTATTTGGTTCTTATGTCTGCACTAGAGAAAAAGAAACCTCTTTCAATGTCCACCATGTCTGCTCCGTTGGTCCATTCTTCACACTGTATGTGCCTATGGCCTCCATTGGTTTTCGCCTTCCCTTCTAAGGCCTCAAAACATTTTTTCCACCAATTCAATTGTTCGGTCATGAAAACACACCAGTAGGAGGGCGATCTGTCCTTGTTCATCTCATCTTTCACCCACCACATTAGATTTCAAAATTTTGGAATGAAGATTTATGTTTTATCAACAATTTAACTTCAATGATAAACACCGGGTAATAAACATCTTCACAAAAGTACAAGAGATCTGCAGATCAACCGGTTCATGGGTTGTTCCATGTTTGTAGTTTGAGAAATAAGAATTGTGAATATCAAAAAAATGAAAGGTAAACCCCTACCCATGATAGATTCTATAGTCGATGAAGAGAAGAATCAGACGCCTTTGTTCTCCATTCTTGACCTGTCATCCATGTTTCTAGTGATCCTTTTAAGGGTGGAAGGAGAAGGTGTTCATGAGCGTTTCTTATTGAAGAGAATTCCTCACTATTGAATCATCATAGAAATTCCCATATTTAACTATGTTTCTCCAACTGTTACTCTATTTAAAGAGAAACATGTAATAGTGTTTCTATTATGCTATGCCATCCCATCGTTACGTTGTTTCATATATAAAATAGAGTCTCTATTATGATTCATCAAAATAGGGTCATTATTGGTTTCATTTAATGTGACTCATCATCGCCTCATCACTGCACCATAGTGCGGATGTTCCACTTCTCTATGGTAAAGAGAAAAAATATCTTTTTTTGTTATTTTATTTTTCATTCAAAAATCCCAAAAATGAACATTTTCCCTCAACCTACGTCGGTCAAGGTTATTTCCATTCATAGGTAATGTCACAATTGTGGATGCAATGGTACCATTAGATTTATAATATGGGAAACCATTTAGATATTCCCAAATCCTCATACACATGCCATTTTAATTCTCTTAAAAAAATTTCAAAACTATCTTTCACCCTCGACCAGCGCCGGTCACAGTAAAGATCCTCCTATGGGGAAAAAAGCCTCACGAGCTCCACAACACTCCCATATTTTGCATCTGAGTTACAATTTTAATGTTATAAGTATTTGAAAAATAAGAAAAAGTTATAATTATATTCTTTATGTCCAAAATATATCATCCAATGTTGGCTTGTGACGACCAATGTTATGCCCTTTCTAGGAGAATCATGTTGCTCTGAGTTCAATAGTGGCCTAATATTTTCAATCTAGGCACTGGTTTAGTATATAGAAAAACCCACTCACACAATCATTTAAAAAAACTCAACAAAATATTTCAAAAATACATTCCAGCAACAACGGGCCTCATAATTACTTTTCATCTCAATGAATTGTCTTAAAATAACCACATTTAATTTAAAAAATCATTGAATTCTAAGGTTTTTCACTAAGGTTGAGTAAAAAGGCTCTAAATGAGGCTTTTCAAAGAAGAGGTAAGCATCCGACCCCACATCATTTAATTTATTTATTATTCCACATCCTCTAAATTTATCATATTTAAAGTGAAATAATAATTTAAATATCTATAATATACAAAAAAAATTATATTATTATGTAACCACCAATATATATCATATATTCATTCAAATTGGAAGTGAAATTATCGCTAGTGTATATGTGTGGACTACTACCTCCACATAGTAATGAAATTCATTTTCCACCTCCATCATTCATTTATTATTATTATGTTAGTTTTAATTTCTATATAGGACATTTATGATATAATTATTATTGTTTTATTATAATATCGAGTCTATCTTCTTACCTTGAAGTCCACTAGAAGATGATAACCTCACTCCAACAAACATGTGGACCACCAACATCACAAAGTGACATGATTCACCTTTAATTTTCCCTTTACATGTATCGTAATAAGGTTATATTTATTGAATATATATGATATAATTATGATATAATAATGGTTATATAATTTTGAATTATTATTTATCTTTTTTCATTCAATCCCTCGAAAGGTGAAAATAGTGTGCATATATATGTATGACCAACCGTCTCCATGAACTGTGTAATTCATTTTTATATCTCTATATATTATGGAAGATTAAAAATATATCAATAATAATTAAATGATATTTATTTAATGATTAGTAATTACAATATTATTTAAATATGATCAATGTACAAGTAAAATAAGTACAAAACAAAAATTCAAAAAAAAAATAAAATTCTTAGCACCGGGGAATAATGATTTACATAATGTGTAATTATTAAATGGTTCTAAAATTTTATATGTTGATCGTATATGATATTTTGAGTTTTTAAATGACTCTATTATGAAATTAAAATAATTTAAAATTTATTATATAGTTGATTTGAACTATTTCAGATTTTTTCAATCTTGATGAATGGGATTTATCATAAAATCAAATTAATTTTCATGGTTGTTTATGATTATGTTTTTGTTAATAAAATTTTATGATTTACTACTCGTGAAATTAATTAGTTATATTCTCCTATGGTTATTTATATTATTAATTTTTTTTTCTTTTAGGATCCCCTCTTTAGTAACTGAATTGACCTAAAATAATAATTTAAGGAAAATCACATTTGTTTCTCTCCTCTTACTTCCATAAGAAATTTTCTAAAAATATTTTCAATAATATTAATAATTTTATCCTTGGATGGTCTAAATTAAATTTTTATCCATGATTGTATTTACATTTTCTTTAAAATATTCTAATAATTTTCTACATTTCATACTTTTGAATTTTTACAAAAAAAATATAAATAGAATATTTTTTTAACATACACGCAATGTACAAAATTTTATGTCATAATGACTAATCAATTATTTTAAATATCCATTACATGTTTCCATATTTATTTTCAAATTAATTATTTTCCTTAATATATTTATTAAATTTTATAGATTTAAATCAAGAAATTTCCAATTGAAATTGTTGTATTTTCCAAGAATAATTCTAGTGATCATTTGAAGGAATTTTTCATCTACAATAACATTTTATGATCATGCATATTCTTTACTGGGGATATAAAATAATGATACCATCCAATAGTATTATTTTTATGGACAATGATGATGATTATTTTTAGATTATTTTATGCACCCCATTCCATTCCCCAGAGATAATTATGTTATGATAAAACCCTTATGAAATCAATTTCATTTCAATAGGTTACACTATGATAAAAAAATTCAAAGATATTTACTTTAAAAAAAATTAAGAAATAGTGAATTTTTTTTGTTCATATGGTTCCCATATATATTAATTTTATAATGTTACATGAAGTCCTAGAATTAGGTATCCCTTTAATATGTTGGGTAAATATAGATACCTCATAGGTTAATAAGAAATGTAATGGGGAGTGAGCCCCATTTAGTGTTGGAATTTTTCCACTTTGGTAGTCTTGGAGTGAACCTTGACTAAAGATATGATGGAATAGTGATTGAATTTAGTTCATTAAGGTACTTTATCTAATAAAATAACCTTTTGAGTGAACATTGACATAGGATATGATATAATGGGGTGTGAAACAAATCCAGTCTGATTATTTTGGAAGTGATTCTTGAATAAAAAAATAATCATTATGTTTATGTGTATTACACAAGCTGATTTTTATTCCATTATTATGATCCTATGGATAATGTTCTTTGATCCCATTCTAATTCATATCTTATCAACTCTCCAGCATTATTCCATGACTCATTATTTTGATCTATGATATTAAGTGTGTTGATTTCAAATGTTAAACTCATAAACTCATACACTTAGGCTCATTTTATACTTATTTAATAATTAATGTCTCCATTTTTAGCCTTACTGATCATATAAGATAACCCTTTTTTATGATTCATTTCCAGGGGTTTTAATTATTTTTTTAATTTATGATACATCAATGAAATGTGTTATTATTAAATAGCTAATTGTGAGATGATGAAAATATCTTATGAATAAGTGGTTTATCTATCCATGTTTCCAAACACATCATAGTGATTTGGCTAGGGCATAGAATGCAGTTTAATATAATCAATATTCATCTAATAAGATGTAATATTTTTATATTAAATGTATGGGTTCTTATAGTTGTAATCATAAAAATGTTTGCTTATCTTTAGATACTATTACGAGAAAACATTATTGAGAACCCTTTTGAGAATCATAAGTATCGAAGAATGTCAAATTTTATTGAAAATAATTGTGTGTGGATTTTCCTGAAAAAACACTATATGGATATAAAAATTTGATGTGTTTTTTTCACATATGAATCTAGGATTTATAGCGCTGAAAAAATTTGGTCAGGTAAATCTCAACCTTAATTATGGTTCTTGACTATTATTACCTTAATGTGAACATAGTTTGAAACTCATCAGGCATATTATTTGGTTAAATAAAATTTTGATTTTGAACCATAAAAATGGATTTGAATAGATGATGTCCATGAATGATCTATGTTGAAACTAATGTTTCAAAGATGGAAAAAAGGATTTCATGAATTTTGGATCCTATAAATGATTTTTCATGATTATTTAGTTTTTAACTATGAATACTATTCCTTAAAATTTGATTTTAGGTTTTAGTATATTGATATAACCTGAATGAAGATTATTAATGACTAATATGATAAAAAATGATGTTTTTTTACTCTTGATGAACCAAATGTTATGGTAGAAGGTATGAAAAATATTGTTTGTTTGATTACATAACATTCTCATACTATATATCATGTTGATATTATAATTGAGAAAAGTAGGTAAAAATGTTCTTTTAATTCCTTCATGAGGCAATGACAACTTTCTATTAGTTGGTATAGTAATCCACAATTTCATGAGAATTGGATTAGTAAAACTAAAAATATATTTTACACTGTCCAATTTTTGAAACATTAAAAATTTATTTTGGTTGTTTATCGTTTTCAAGTATAGCTATATTAATGTTATACTATTATCAACAACATGAGGAAACATGTATAATTTGAATATATAGAGTGTAATAATATTAAGATCTAAATTTTAAATAAGTTCCTCCTATAATTCTATTTAAAATTATGGAGAATTATTTCCTTATACTAATGTAAATGATTGATGAATCAATTAGTTCTTATAAGGAAAATTCTACAACAATCCTGAGGTACAATCCAAGTAATATCATCCGGATTAAAGGTAATACTGATTGATTCTTCAATAGACTAAAACTGATTCACAAAATGGTATTATCTATAAGGGACCTCATTATCAATGACGAGATCAATTAATTTCATACAAAGGTGAAAATATATTGTTGTTTTACACATCAATATCATGGGATTTAAAAAAAGGAATGATGTAATTGAAAATATATTCTAAAAACATGGAGATAAGAAGTTGATATTTCCTTTATGATTGATGTGGGGAAGGAAACATGGATGAAATTATCTTAAGGGGAATTGTAAAGGGTTTATGTATGAAAACAATTTCTTTTGGGGAAAGCTAATTTCATTTGATGGGAATATGATGTTAGTTAATACTAGTGAAAAACACCACAGATGGCACCACAAACTCTATATTATTTCAAGTGAGAGGAGTATGGGAATCATGATTATTATTCCTCAAATATGAATGTTAAAATTGATGACCAACATTAAGAAACTCATTAGCATAGATAATAAATGAAATCTCATGAGATATCTTCTGATGATTCCTTTAATGATATCAAATTAGTGAATGTTATTCTTATCATAAACTCTAGATCTACTAATTCAATTTTTAATAATTGATATGCCCAATGTTTTATGGATAAAAATTGTATATGGGTATCATAGTTCAGCCTCAATGATTTGATGTTGAATTACTAGTTAAAACTACTAATTTTATACCAATTTCATCTCATGTCTATGATTGTTATATGATAGAATTTTATGGTAATGGGACCTAAACCAATATCATTATTCTCCCTCTACAAGAAGTTTATGTTATAATAAGAATGGATTATATTTCATTACATAAATCCCACATCCATTACTAAATAATGAAATACATGTTATATATTCTAATCCAACCTATGACAATTTATTAGTGTGAAGATAAATAAAAACATCCAATGGAAATTATATCAATTATATAGTTCTTTATTTCTATTCAAAAGGGGAAGTTATCTTATCTGGTTGGGGATAAATAAATAATCACTCATATGCCTATTATATGAATTTTTTTATATTTTTGAATATGAATATCTCATACTTCCTATAAATAATGATGTTTAATTCCAAATATAACTCATACATAGTGAAACACACATTTTAAGGAATCTATATTGAATGACCCTGAGTGAGTTATAGGAATTTGAGAAGCAAGTACAATGTAATTGTCATGAGGGATTCATTTTTTTCGTGAACATCAACAATGGGAGAACATGTTCATATTTATTTGAATTAAGATCGATCAATATGGCTCTTAATTGAGAACATAGAACAAAACATGTTTTTAATCAATATTAAGTATCATCATTCACATATTTTTTTCTTTTTGATAAATTTAGAGGAGATATATAATTTTTCAAGATTGATCTCTAATATAGATACTATTAGCTGATGTTAAAATGTGAAGACATACCCAATAAAACTATATGTATGTGGTATATACACTATTAATTTATTCTAATACCATTTGGTCATACTTATTACACCACTACATTCACGTATTTAATGAATACAGTCTTTATAGATTACCTTGATCAATTTTATCTAGTATTTATAGATGATATTTTTATATATTCTAGTAGAAATGGAGAGCATGGAGATAACTTGAGGATTTTACTAAATACATTAAAGAAAAAAAATTTGAATAAAAATTTACAATGTGGGAATTTTGGTTTTATAATGTTTCATTATATGCCATATAATCTCATGATATAGTATATTATTGGTTGCATCATTGACAGATGTTATAAAATGTTATACCAGACACACCATTGTAACTATAATCTATAGAATTTTTTCTATGACTATATATTATCATTAAATTCTAGATAATTTATTAGATATTTCTAATCCAATCAACATGTTATATAAAAAGGTATAAATTTTCCATTCAAAAGGTAAATGTGAGGAAAATTTCAAAGGAACAAAAGAGACTGTTGGGAAGCACACCTATGCTTACACAACCAAATAGTAGGGAAGGGTTTGTTATATTTAGTGGCACATTGAATAAGTCACGGAGAAGATTCCTTATTTAAAATGGAATAGTGATATATTATGCCCCATTAAAATATATTGTTCATGAGAAAGTTTACCTGACTCATGATTTCCAGTTTTTTGTTGAGATATTTCCATTCAACATATGTAGGTATTGTCTTTATAAATAAAAGTGATCCATATATACTGATAATAAAAGTATAAATTATATATTCAATCAGAATGAGTTGAATATGTTCTGAATAATATGATTGTTTTTGATTAAATATTTATAATCTTTTATAGATTACCACCCTATAAAAAAGAATAAGGTGGTCACTGATCCAGGAAAGACACACCATATTATTTGGTCCATGACGAGGATTTAATAACATCATATACTTTAGGATTTCTAGAAAAGGAAATATAAATCCTGATGAAACAAGAGTTATCCTATATTTATCATATGAATTTGCAACTATCCATCCATGGAGGACATTAGATTCACATAATAATGATTTATAAGTGAATAATAAGTTGACAGTTATTCTCATGTTCAACATTTATTGTGATGGAATGAAAAGGTAATGTAACAAGTTATGTGTCCCATTTGTGACTCTGTGTGTTTATGGACCTTTTTTTGAATGAATTAATTTTCATTTATTCTTTATCTTATACTCAGTAAAAAATCATTTCACATAGAATAAACTTGACTTATTCTACGTGAAACACTAACTTGTCAAACAAAACACACAACAATTAGTTTTATAGAATATAATTTCATAATTATTATAATTTAAATGGGATAGTTATAACAAAACTGTTAAATAATGTAATATGAATAATAATGACAACATTTAAAATATTGTTTAATTTTTTTATATTACTATAATATATTGATAATGACAAATATAATATTTGGTAAAGTCATTATAAGATAAAAAATATTACATACTCAAATGAAATGATTTTCAAGTCCAATTCTAAAAAAACATAAAATCAATTTTAAAAAATGTTGAAAATCAATTTTATAAAATAAAATATCTGTTCTGAATTTATTATGTATAAATTAATTTAGGGTGTCATATATTGATTTTTATGAGGAACATCATTTTTTGATGAGTAGTGGAAAATAATCACCGAAAATTCAAAACTACTTTTTCATATAATTTATTTATGTAGATAAATTATATTTTTATTTGGTTTCAAAGATTAATTAGATCATTTTTTTTCATTTATTCAAATTAATTCTAATGAAAAAATTATATTTAAATTGGATATGAAAACATAGAAAACGTTTGATCATTTTTTAAATTTAAAACCCAATTGTGTCGCCCCATTTATGTAATTAATTCTATGTTATCCTCTACCAATTATGAGTTAGGAGTATGAAATAATGGATTCCATCTTCTTAATCAGTAAAAATTGTAATTTCTAATAATTTCATCTTAATTTTTACCAATATGAATAATGAATTATGTCAAAATTAATTAGAGTTATTAAGATAAAATTAATCTTAATAAGGGAACAAATCATAAATGTAAGGGACAAAATAACCTATAAAATTTTCGAAAAACCGGTATATTCTCATATTTCATCCAAAAACCATCCATTTTAGAGTTTTAGTGAATTTTTTATGTATTTTAGGTAAAAATATGGGTATACCATACTTGTTTTCACAAATGTCTACTATGTTACCACCCATCCTTATAAAATACCACCACATCTAGAAATTCATAATGTTGCTAAAACCACTGATGATTGGACAATATCTTCCGAATAAACATAAAAAAATACCTACATTACTACTTCATTCCACCCTTTGTTCAAAAAAGCTTCCAAGGAATTGATTTGATGAAAATAAAAAAGAGTTACCCGGTTAAGAGATAACACCCTCCCTCAAGCTCATTTCTTTTATTTTCATTATCCACACATTCAATTATATTTATTCCATGATTATTAAACTAAAATAGTATCATAAGTATACTTATATTTTTATACTACTATTTGTACTTACACTTACACAAACATCCATCTAATGGGTAATGAAATATTGTTTATGTGTAAAGTAAACTTCTGCCTCACGAAAGAATGATTTTTTGTTTTTCAAGAAACACCTATAATGGTGGGATTTGTGGTAGAAATTATGTTTATATATTATATATATTATACATATTATTTCTTTAATCTTATGTAATTATTTTACAAAAAATATCTCTATACGTTCTATTTTGTGTAAATACAAAATGTTTATTTGGGGAAGTGTGGACTACCAGCCCCTTAAAGCGATTTGATATGTCCACAAAGTACATGGAATGTATTAAGGGATGGGTTTAATAAAAATTCATGATATATTTGAGATTATAATTATTCTAGAATAATGATAGATATGAATATATATATATATTTCATTTACATTCTTTATTTCAATATAAAAATTAAATAGAAACAACATTAATGCAATTATACAGACAATAGTAAAAAATATTTGTGTATTAAATTCCATGGTTATATATTATATAGACTATTATAATAAAAATAAACAATGTATACATGATATTTATATCCCGGATTAAATTTTTAAAATCATGATATAATTATAATGACAAAATGTAAAACAATTATGACACATGTGAAGAACAAAGTAGATATTACCCAAAGTGAATCCTTAACATAAAATTGATAAAAAGTGGGTAACCTAAAGTAATAATAAAACTATATATCATATTACATATAAGAATATGGTTCACTAAAACCTGTATAATAATCATATATTTATTATACATGTGGTTTTAATTAGTAAGATGGGAGTCAAGACACAAGGTATGGGGATTTCTTTTCTCACTTCTATTTCGATGCTATTTACACTTTATTCACCAATCATCTATTTTTTATTATAATAACCATAAAATATTATATTATACAAATCATTGATCTTATAGATATTTACATATCCATTTTATGATATGAATTTTATGGGGTTTATGTTTCCAGAGTTTCCATTTCACTAAAGTTGTTTTGTCTCAACTTGTATTCTATGAGAACATTCCATGAACATGAAGGACCATGTTTTCAAAAAATATTTTCATGTTTTATATTTTAAGGTAATTTCCCAATAAAATAGAAATTATATAAATTTTTTTATTTCAAGTTTTCATTTATTTGTTTTCAATGTATTTTCAATGAAATTTTATTTAAAACGTTTTTAAGATTTCATTATATGTTCTCATGTGTTTACAATGGATAAAGGTTAACAAAACGGGTTTTAAAGATTCTTTTATATGATTTCCAAGAAAATGGTTTTCTAAAAAAATTAAATCTATCTTTATATATGTTTAATTAAAAAGATTCACCAAATTATCAAAACGTTTGTTATTAATTTTTTAGATTAATTTTGAAGAAATTGTTTTTCAAAAGGTTTTATGTTTTAAATATAATTTTTAAAAACACATCGGTTATTTTTCTAAAGTATTGATTTTATAAAGATCCTAAAGGTAATTTTCCATAAATTAAGACATCCATTTCTATTACTCATGCCTTTCTGGAAAATGATACAATCTTTTGATTGATAATTTTCTCTGAATGGTTAATGATTTAATGGAATGAGGTTTATGAAACTTGTTCCTCATCCAGTGGTATTGAGGTTGTGAAACAAATTTCATTTCATAGATTAGTATTAGGTGAAATGATTATTAATCCTAATTATTTTTCCACATGTTAATATATTATTAAATTTTTATTCAACACATCTCATTTCATGATATTATCAGAGGATGTTTATAAAACTGATCTCTTTTTATGGGTCATGATATGTTGAATGTTTTATTATCTCGTGGAACATGTATAATTAATTTTATTATGGGATGGTTGAGACATATATCTCCATAAAATGAATTTTTAAAAGATTTATACCTCATGATATAATAATAGGGATCATCCTGATGGGCTTTTTCTAATATATTAAGATAGAGAAATCTGATCCCTTATAAGAAAATGACTATGACTATGGATGGTTGTGTGTCCTGCCTTATAGGTGTAGTCCCCATGAAGATGGAATATGGGAAATCCCAATCCATTATGGGATGGTTTGGAATCCTTATCCCATTAAAAAATAAGATTGTGATTGAGTATGGTGGTGTTTCCCACTCAGTAGGTGTAGTTCCCATGAAGTGGCTTGATATGTTTTACAATTGTGTATCGACATATAAAGAATGATGTCACATGTTTATTGGGGACAAAATTACATTTCATATTCCAATGATATTGGTCCATGTAATATGTTCTCTATTTCCTCATTATTCATGTCTTACGAACTTCCTTGATTTATACCATGATTTATGCTTATAATCATATGATATGAACATTAAAATCTTCTAATGTTATGATCACGTTCGCATAAAACTATACATATGTTTATTATTACATTCCTCCGTTGTTTCCCCGTACTAATTATATGAGATCACCACTTTTATTTTTTCATTCCCTAGTAATTAAGATATGTATTATATTTTATGTTTCAAGGAAGGGTGCTAGTCATGGAGAACCTAGTGGGAGAATATTTAGCTCAATTATATACTAGTTTTTTTGATTACATGTTTCAAAGGGAACTAGTGTAGTACACTCATTGGGCGTCTGTTTGTATAAGGTATTAATTAGTCCACAATATTAATGTAATGTTAATCATATTTTTTGTGTATTAGTTTATATTAGAGAAAATGATTAGTTGTCCTTTGGGTGAATGGATGTGAAAACCATAGTGGGAACCCAAAGGAGATGTTTAAATATTACTCTGACGATAATGAAATGTAAAAAAAATTCCCATAATATTGTGAAAGGATAGATTGCATGGTTACCTAGAAATAAAAGACAATCTAGATATTTCATGTGTATGTTGAACTATTAATGATGTATCTGGGGGTTTCACCTCTGACAAGGTTTGTCAGGGATGACTCAGAGTAACCAATTTCATGATAATAGGCCTTACTAGACACCTAATTTGACACTCCTAGGGGATAATCTTGGGGAATTAAAAAATTAAACACAACCCATTATGATGGATTATGAAATAGGTTTTCTATAAATAACCTTGGATAAAACTAAGGATTCGTTGATTATTGGAGGTGTCAAAAAATATACATCCAATAAGTGACTTTCCATGTTTATGTTGTTCTTCATTATAATAAATAGTTCTTACTCTATTTTTTGGTTTTTTCCAATGTATGGAAATCAAAGGAACCACATTAGTTGGGATTGAAATAGACAATGAAAAAAGTTTTATCCTTATAAAATGAATGATGAGGGAGGTATAATCTAAATCCTCACCAGGATGATTAAACCACTCTCTTCAGGTATGAATCATGTTGAGCTTCCAAATGGGAAATGGAGGGAACAAGATTTTATTGAGTCCTCCATGAAGAAACATCCACCTTCTTTCAGCGGGTCTTCTGATCTAGTAGTTTCTAAGCACTACATCAGTACCACTGAAAAGATATTATATATTCCCCATGTGTTCAGATCATCGAAAAGTCATTATTGGTGTCTACTTGTTAGTAGGTGAATCAGAGTAGTGGTGGATTCTAATTCAGAATAATAGTAATCAAGAATAATCTGAATCTATGGATTAAGAGGAATTTGGGAACATATTCATCAATATGTAATTTTCTCTTGTTCTTAAGATAATGATAGAAAAGAAGTTCTCTGAGTTTGAGAAGAATGATGATGAATCTATCTGAACCTATGAGGCTGTAATCTTGAGACATGCATTGTATGATTCTGGAATTATCATCTAATCAAAAATTAAATTTGATATTTTCTCTAGTGTATTAAATCCAATTCTCAGAAGGTATTAGTTCATAATAGACATTAGTATATTTGAATAGACTTTGTATTTTTAAATAAAAGATGAAATGGAAGTTGGAGTTATATATCAATCTCATGGTTTTAACAAAAAAATCAAGGAGTTCAATGTAAAATCTCAAAACCACTCAGAGAATAATATAATCTTTCCATTAAGCTCTATGTGTGGAACTAATCATGGAAGGAATTGTATTATGGGTTATAATAAGTGTTTTATGTGTTGAAGGGAAGTCCATCAAGAAATTTATTAAAGAAGTGATGGGATGAAATTGTCCAATGATGATAGTAGATTAAAATACATGTAGAATGGAACTCTCACACTACAATGCTTTAAGTTAAAGGAGAAAGAAAATTACGGTAACCAGTTCCCAACCCTAAGGGGTGGTTTTAATGATCGGCTTCTGTATCCTCATAAAACAGGTGACTACTAGAAATCACATACAATCACTTTTTCTAAAAAGGGGTTTGATAAGATGTAGTGTAATGTATACTTTTCATTCACTGTATAATTGAAAATGTCTTAATTGATTTTAGATCTTCTGACACTATGATATCAATATTATTTTCTAAGGGTGAAATGATTCAACCATAATTATTTGATGTGGAATTATTTGTGAAAAACATTATGAAATTATGATTGCATCCCATGTCTATATTTCTTCTCTAATTCATGTTTTTTCGAATGTGCTCTCTGAAAATATTGTCATTCTTTATTTAGATTAATTTGATGTTGTATTAGGAAGAGATTGAATTTATCTATATAAATCATTCATCAATTTTTGAGGAAGGGAAGTTACATTTGATATTTAAAACCCTCCAATGTTTTTCCATAAATGAGATTCTTTATAAGAACATCCTATATATTTTAAAACCTATGTATATGTAATAATTCCCATTTATAATGATATTTATCTCAATTGTTTGTGGGGAAAATAGACATCGATGATATGCCTATTGATTGGGAATTTTTGGAATTATTTATGAAAGAGATTCCTTAAATTCCAGAAAAATGTTATATTGACTTCTCAATATAACTAATACCTGGTCCCACACAAATTTCAAATAGTCCCCATAGAATGGCCCCAATTGAGTTGTAGGAATTGAAAAATAAACTCCAAGAATACCTCAATTAGAGATTCATTCCGCCAAGTGTGTCACTTGGGGGTGAACATATTATTTTTTTGAAAAATAAAGATGGTTAAATGACAATTTACATTGACTATTAGTAGATGAATAAGATCATAATCAATAATAAGTATATGCTTTCCCATTTTGATGACTTCTTTGATCAATTTCATGGAGATCATACTTTTCCTAGATTGACATTAATTTTGGACATCGGCAATTGTGGTTCAAAAAGGATTATATAACTATAAAACATTCATTATAATCTATGAACACTATGAATATATAGTAATTCCCTTTAATCTTACTAATACTCCTTCATCATCAAGGATTTAATGAATAGTGTCTATAAGGATTACCTCAATCAGTTTGAGGTAGTATATATAGATGATATTATTAAATATTCAAAGAGAATGGAAGATCATAAAATCCAAAAGATAATTATAATAAATACCCCATGGAAGGTTACAATATATGAAACAAAAATTAAAAATGGGAATTTTTTATGAAAAAAGATTCATTTTTTGAGTCACATAATTTCATGAGATGGTATACCCTTTGATCAATCAAAGATGAAGGATACTGTCTGTTGGGCTACACCAACCATGGTGTCTAGGATCTATATATTTTGTGGTTTAGTTGGACATTATTGATGATTTTTTGATAATTTTTAAGGGCAATCTAATCCTTTGTTCAAAATAACTCAGAAGGGTGTCATGTTCTTATGGAGAGATGAATGTGAGGAAAATATCTGTGATCTAAATAGAAGGATTGTCAACTCACATATTCGTACATTACCCTATTTTGGAGAAGGGTATTAAATATTTAGTGATTCATCTAGGAAGGTATTGGGATATATTCTTTTTCATAATAACATGTTTATCACTTTTTCCTTTCAAAAGTTTAAGGTTCATGAAAAAATTACCCAACTCATGTTTTGGATTTAGCAGCTATAATTTTTAGATTTAAATATATGGGGCAATTATATTTGAGGAGGAAAGTGTGATATATATACTTATGAAAAAAGTCTAAAATATATATTCACAAAGAAGGAGTTGAACATGAAATGGATGATATTCGTAGAGTTGATAAAGAATTATGACTTCCTAATACATTACCAAATTTTGAAAGGGAACAAGGTGGCTAACAATTTCAGTCGAAGTAATAATGATAGCTTATCAATGATGAGGATCACAAAAGATCAAATATTTTTGGATTTCTAAAGGATATCTCTAAAAAAAATTAATGAAATGTAAAATATTATCTTTCTCAAATAAATATACAACCCTCTATCCATGTGAATACTGAGGTGGTGAATAAGGAAGATGTATAGATGAAAAATAATGATATAAATTTTCATGAGTTTATCATTGATAGGGATGGAATGATATTGTTTTGGAACAATGTATGTGGTCATTCCATACAAGATTTAAAGAAGGAGATATTATAGGAATCACATATTTCTTCATTATGTATTCATTTTGTAAGTACGAATATGTATAAGGATAAGATAGAATGATTCATGTGTGATAGAATGAATAGATCTATCACATATATTTTATCTAGATGCTTGGTATTATAGAATGTTACATATAAAAGACAGATTATTAAGGGATTTTGCATCCATTAACAATACTATAAATGAAATGGGAGAAAATCAATATGGATTTTGTCATTGGACTCCCCAAAACCTATAAAGGGTTTAATTCTATATGTGTTTTCGTTGATCACCTTACAAAGTCCGTACACTTCATCTCTTCCAAATAATACTTATATCTAGATCACCTGGACAAGATAAACATTTAGAAATAGGGAAGGGTGCATGGATTACCACATTTCATTGTATAGGATCAGGATATGAGATTTACCTCTATTCATTGGAGAAGTCTTCAGAAATAACAAGATACCGAAATGATTTTTAGTACTGATTATCATCCTTAGGCAGATGTTCAGTCTAAAAGAACAGTTAAAACCCTGGATGATATGTTGAGATCTTGTTATCTGGATTTTAAAGGTGGTTTGGTTCAACACCTTGTTATATTTGAGTTTTCTTACAATAATATCTTTCACTCAAGCATTCAGATTTAACCTAATAATTGTGTCTCTAGGAATAAATGTTGAGATCCAATTTGATGGGATGAATTCAGAGAAAGAAAGATATTGTGACATGAGATTACTAAAGAAATGGAAGAGAATGATACATCCATTAAGAATCATATATAGGAACCAAATAGTTGGTAAGAATGTTATACTGATAACCGAAAGTGAGATCATGAATTTGAATTTGTTAAAACAGTTTTTCTACAAATCTCACCATGTAAGAAGGTATTGAGATTGGAGAAGAAAGTGAAACTGAGCCCATGGTATATCGACCCCTTTGAAATTCTTGATCGTGTCAGGATGGTATCCTATCTCTAGGAACTTCCAACACATCTTTTTCGAGGAAGTGATATGTTCTATGTATCTCTCCTAAGGATGTACACACCCTTAAATTTACATCTACTGAACATAGAGGGCATATTGTTGTAGTATGATCTTTCTTATGAGAAACTACTAGTTGAAATTATATATCATATATTCAATGTTCTATGGAAGAATACCACTCACCTAGTCAGATTTTATCATGTAGAAATCAAATTTTAGAGGATGAAACATGGGAACTTGAGGTTATTATGAATCTTAAGTATCCTCATTTTATTGTACCAGAATGAGGAATTTTTAGGGTCGAATTCATTTAAAAGGGGTTGAATATAACACCTCGTGATTCTATATAACTTTTTTAAAGATTTACATTTAATTGATGTCTAACATTTATCAAAATAAAAAATTCCATTCAAATGGAATAGACTAAGCTTGTGCTACATAGAACGCTTACTTGGAATACACAACATGCAACATTGAATTTATATGAAACATCATTTTATGTTTATAATTATTTAAACGAGAGAGTTTAACATTGTTATTAAACATTGTAATATGAATAGTATTAAAGACTTTTAAAATATTTTTTATAATAGTTTTATATAAATAGAAAATATTGATAATGAAAAATATAATTTTTTATAAATTCATTATATGATAAAAAATATTATTCTTTCATATGATTTTGTTCATAACCTTATACTAAATGAATAAAACGAATTTCATATACTTTTAGAAATTGATTTTGATAAAATAAAATTAATTTTTTATATTTATGAAGTCAAAACTATCATACGTTCTATTTTGATATATGATTTTCAGAAACATCATTTTTGGGTGAATAGTGAAAAATACTGAATTTTAAATAAAAAATTATTTGTTACGTGCTTTTAAATTTTAATTATATAAAAATTTTATTAATTTTTCCAATTTTATTAACATAAACTAATTTCACATTGATATTGGATATAAAACTTAGCAAAATTTTGATCATTTTTTTACTTTAAAACCTCATAGTGTCAACATGTATGTGGGATCAATTTTAAATTAAATTATTCTACTTCGTTATTTGGAATCTTAAAAAAAGTATTTCATATTTGTAATTTGAATATTTTATAATATCTAACAATTTCATCTTAATTTTTACCAAAAACTATAGTTAAAAATAATTATAATTTTTTAAGGTAAACTTGAGATTAACATTGGAATAAATCTTAATCTTAAGGGACTAAATGATGTATCCACTTGTCAAAAACCGATTTTAAGGGAATATATAACCCCTCAATGTTCCATTATTGTGTTATATAGGTTTTTTATGTCTTTTTTATGTAAAAACGTAGGTACATCTAACTTATCTTCAAAATTACATGTGTGTCCCTACCCTTCCCGTTAAAGGTCCACCACCTCTACCAATTCACCACACCTCTCAAACCACTTATTATTAGACATGATCTACCCAATTAAATTATTTAAACCCTAAATTCCTCCTAGGATCCTCCTTCTGGGAATAAAAACATCCACATAATCCATTTGGTGAAGGCAAAAAAGATTTACCTTCTTAAAAGGTAACTACCTACCTCAATCTCATTTAAATTATTTTCATTATCCACTCATTGAATTATAATTTGTACCCAAAAATTCAGAAAAACAGTTATCCTAAATAAATTGATATTTTTTAAACTATGTTTTTTTCTACCCTTACACACACTTCCATCTAATGGGTAATGAACATATTGTTTACGTATACGAAAAACATTCATCTCACAAAATGAGGATTGTTCATTTTTCATTTTTCACCTCTAATGGTGGGAGATAAGATGAAATATACATATATAGATGATATATATGATACATATAATTTATTTAATAATATTTAATTCTTTTACAACATATATTATTATACATTCAATTTTTTATAAATATGATAATTTGATTTGAGGAATTGTGGACTACCGCCCCCTCAAAATGATACAAGTCATCCACGCACAATATGAAGTGTATCAAGGAGGGGTTTAATGAACATTTATGATATATATTATATATCCATTATAGTATAATATATATATATATATGTATATATAATTTACATTATTTCATTCAATAAGAAAATTTAATATAAACAACGTTCATTCGTACATATGGCCTACCGTCTTGATGAACCATGTATTCCATTTCATAATTTGATATTGTATGGATTATTATAGCACACCAATACTGAAAATAAATGATATTTATATCATTTTTTTGATTATTGGAAATAATATATAAGTATGATGAATGAATATATTACAAATGAAGACACCTATTAAGAATAAAGTGGAAATTACCAGATGTGAAACCATAACATATAAGTTCTTACAAGCTTCTAATATTAAGTAAGAATAAAATAATATATGGTATTAGATATAATAAAATGGTTTTATAATACATTTATACTAAACATATAATTATTATACCAGAGTTTGGAATGAGTATGATGAGATTCAAGACACGTGGTAAGGGGATTTGTAGTCTCACTTTTATTTCTATGATATTTACGCCTTATCCACCACTCATCCCACTTGTGTGTTGATTATACTTCCTATGAATATATTATATTATTTATATACTTTATTTTATGTTTATTTACATATCCAATTGATTATCTCTCTTTCATAGGGATTATGTTTCAAGAGTTACCAAATATGTAAATTACTTTTGCCTCAATTTTCTTTCTTTGATACCCATTCCATGAACATCAAGAACCATTTTTTAGAAATTTTTTCAAAGAATATATTATACATTCATTTTCATTGAACATGTTTTTCTCAAAAATAATTTATATCTTTCAAACTTACAATATTTGTTTTCAAATAATATTCAATGAAATGGAATTCAATATTTTTTGAATATTTTATTATATTTTTTCAAAGTTTTTTTAGTGAGAAAATATTTTCAATTTTTTTTTCAGGATCCTTTTATGTGTTTTGAGCCAAACTGGATTAAAAAAAAGCTCACTTTATATTTTTTCAATTAAAAAGTTATCCAAAGTGTTTTCAAATCATTATTTTTAATTTTTCATGTTAATTTTCATCACAAGGTTTTTCAAAAGTTTTTATATTGTAAAAATCCTTTTTCAATGTTGAAAAAATATTTTCCTCAATAAATGTTTTTAGAAAGATTCTAAAAATTATTTTCCAACATATATGACATCTATTAGTGTAACTCCTTATTTTAAAAGAAATGATTTAAAGGATCCAATTATATTCATCCTCTAGATGGTTTATATTTCTATTTAATAACGATTATGAAACCCGTTCCACTTCCTTGGTTTTTATTTCTTTGATCGTCACTTGATTTTGTGTTTTAGGATTTAATAAAATCATTATGAAACTTGTATCTTTTTCTAGAGGTTATGAAATGATTACATGTTTATAAAACCCATTCTATTTAGTTGAATTACGATAAGATTTTATAAAACCCATCTCTTTTTATGGGTCTTGATATTATGATTCTTTTACTCTCTTGTAGAATATGCATGAATGATTTAATTAGGGGATCAGTGGGACCTATATATACATTCGATATATTGGGTGAAGATTTATAACTCATGATATAATGATTGGAATCAATTTGATCGACTTAAACCCATAAATGTAATGAGATTCATGATATTATATATCAATGGTAAGTATGTAAACCACACACAATGATTAATTGGTGAATAAGGGAGATATCTCATAAAAGTAAAAAATGTGATATGGGAAACACATACCTCATCCGGTCATTAGTTTTATGTACTTTTACATCCTTTATAATTTTTTAAAGAATGTTATTAACTTATTAAATAATTATGTTCATATTTATAACACTATATGTATTGATTTGATTACCTCATATGAGACATATGTTAATAAAATTTCATAATTTTCATGGTATCAGGTAAATTCATTTTTGGGATTCATGATTGATTCGTTTGTTTTAAAACATGGATGTTCGTGCAAAATAGAATTACAGAACTAAATGTGGAGTGGTGTAGTATTAATGATTTTTAAATGTTATTAATGGTTCAATATATAATTTTTATTTCTTAAATGATGATGAGTCGTTAGATAAAATGTAAATGATAAAGGTTAAATTTAAGTTGGTGCTTTATTCAAACATCACGAAGTCGTTTCATCTTATTTAATATTATTTTTGTATATTAGTTACATAACATGAAAGTGGACATTATATAATTATTAAAATATTATTTTACCTTAATTATAATTTTATGACCAAGCATTAATGTGGTAATGTAATAAGTTCAAAAATATTATTCACAGATCTGATTACCTAGTATAATATGGAAAATATTTTCATTTATTTGAAAAATAGGAGTTAATAAAATGGGTGGAAATAATATATTAGCTTATAAAAATTAAATTTCCAGATATAAATGAATCTCGAATTATTATTCAATGTTGGACAAATAATATTTAAATATATTACAAGAATAATGAAAATAATAGTGGTTCTTTGAGAAAATTAAGTCATCCATATCGCCTCATTGAAGGACCCCTTAAGGATCATAGATTTAGTATTTTGTGAGAGCATGATAACATATAAGTTTTAAGTGTGATCATGAGTTATTTGGGAACATATTCTAGGACAATCAAGGCTTTTTTTTCAATATGGGGTGGTGATATTTTGAATTTATTCTTGAGGAGAGTTGGGATTAAGTGATTAAAACAATGATTATTTTAGAATTATATCCAACTACATTGACGTGGAAATAATTTCAAAGAATTATATTGTTTAAGAATTTTTATTATTTTCATTATGTTTTATCAATACCATAAAAACCAATTAAATTTTGAAATATTTAGGTATGTTATGTTTTTAACTTTTAACATAACCCTTATCACTATTATACCTACACTACGGTAAATAATTTTTACCACCGTATCATTTGAATATATAAAAATTTAATTGAAATTAAAAAATATTTTAGAACATATTATTCCTATTATGGAATCAATTTTACCTAATTCAAATCACATAATTTAAAATATTGGTTTTAAAATTAATCCCATGGTTAAATTAAAATAAATGTTTTTTATAGTGAAAGGTTCAAAAGATTGAAGTGTTTTTATATCCAATTTCAGTGGGAAATTGAATCCAATGACCAAACTTATTTTATTGATTTATAATTTATATAATTATACATTAAATCAATTTTAAAATATAACTTATCTATAAAAGTATATTATATGAATAAATTATATGTCATTTAAAATTCAATATTTTTCAATATTCATCAAAAAATGAAATTTCTACAAAAAATCTCCACGAATTTACATTAATATTATTTTCATATTAAAAATTATAATATTAACATTATTTTTTCATATAAATCTCATAAAAATTACAAAGTTTTTATTTATATTAGGGGCTACACTAAAAGTATGAAAATTTTTGTTTTAGAAAAATATTTCTTTTTTTTCTTCAAATTGGATTTTTTTATTATCATAAAATTATCAAAACTATTAGATAAATTTAAAAACATTTTATCAAATATATATCATATTAATTTAATTTATATCTTTCACTAATAATTATTAATTTTATTTATAAATATAAAATTCTATTATGTGCATGAATGTAGTTTTTTATCAAAACACATCCTTTTTGTTCAATATGATTTTAGGTTATTACAATTCATTGAAAATCAATGAATTTATTTAATAATAATGTGAAAAATAAATTTTCATAATTTAGTTATCTCATTAATTCCACCAATTTAAATGGATAGGTTATAATAATTAAAATTTAAAAATAATATTTAATTGTTTGTGTATTCTTAGTGTTTTGTGTAATATGAGTTATCGATGAAATTGAATTTATTTACAAAGAGACATACTATTAAATCATGGGTTGTTACATTCTCTCATCCAGAAATAAATTTAATTCCTAATTTATTAAATTTCAATAATAAATTAATGTATGATTCATGAAATTTTTTTTGTGGCAAACACACTTTGAAAATAGTGTTTATAAAACATATCATTAATAATAGGGAAAGGGAAATGTGAAGGAAGCACCAAAATATGGATTTCTAATATAATAACAATACTGTGAAATAAAAATCAAGTTATGGATGATATATATAACTATATTGGTCTTATGTAGAGTGATAGAGAACATGATCGTTAAAAATTCTATCATCAGAATACCGTAAATGTTTGATGGGTTAAGGAGGTCATTGATTTCATAAATCAAAAATTTAATAAATAATTTTATTATTCTACAATCATCATCCTAAAGATTAGTAATTATGTTACTATATAGGATGATGAAATAACCAATTATACATACTAATTATGTGTTGTCTCATCCTTTAATCCATTTTCACCAAAAACTACTTTTTTCTCCAATTGATCAGTATGATGATTTTAATGCCTGGCATATTGAATCATCTTCTATATATCATAAAATCCACAAGGTAAAATAGTGTATTCCCCATGATTTAGGTATTAAAAAATCTAATTTGGTTATCATATGATAATTTAATTCCAAAAAAGAAAAATTCTTCATATAATGAAAAATCCTTATTGTCTAATAATTCAATAGTAATACCCAAAATTAAGATTAGACCATTCAGTAAATTAGAATCCATAAATGTCCACAAATATATTCTAGCATAATAGTGAACCCTAAAAATAAATTTGATTTTATACAATTTTCATCCAAGATAAATATAATACTTGTCTCCAAAAATGAACATGACATAATCATATAATCCCCAATATATGTTAACTGTTTCTATAAATTACATTAATAACCATAAATCCATAATAAAATATTAAATTCCTCCAAAAAATTCAATATTTATCCCTCATATATGTTTTCATAAAATTATGTTTACCTTAATAAAATAGTGTTCTAAATATTATCTTATCCTTTATGGATTAAATCATTCCTCTGAGAAAAAAATTCCACACATGCCAGGACATCATGTGGGTTAGTTGTATGTGATTCACCCTTGTCACCCTTTGGATGCAGGTTCATGTTGTTACTCCATTAGGGAGATTAAATCTTATAAATTTTTTTATGGGATTTCATTTCTTAAAACAATATTGATGTACTTATTACCAAATTCATAAAACTATCCTTCATTAATTCATCATTAAAGAAATGTTTTATCCTCCAAGGTTACCTAATACATTTCACTTTTCATTCCAAAAAATATAGTAACACATAATAACATTAAAATAAAATATCATATAAACCCTAAAAGATTACATTTACATTAACTTTTTGACAAATAAATTAATTAATTATTCCTTAAAAAACCCTTTTCAAACATTATAGTTACTTTCATATCAAACATTTAACAAAAGTTAATAAATTCCTCCCACAAATTACCACCTTTTCACAACATCACTTTTCAAAACTATTCATTCCATCCAAGATGTGTTTTGAAATATTGAAATAAAAACATAATATATAAAACTCTTTAGGTTTTTAATAATTCTATAGATATATTATACTATTAGTTATAAAACATCCTTCACTCAACATCATTCTAAAACCATTAACAATGATTTATTTTTTTATCCTTATATAAATCAATGATATGAAATATATAATTATGATTCATCATACTTAAAATTTTAATACTTATATTATAAAAAAGTTATTCATACTTTAAATCAAGTCATTGGTTCCTTCCATTATACTACTGAGGACTTCTTTATCTTCCCCCCATTAAGCCCATATCTCTATAAAATAAATTGTCAAGTCCTTAGTGGTATTTACCTTGTTTAATGAGATGGAATAATTCATATTTTCAAAATAGATAAAAGAGACTCCATGATCTATAGAAATATTCTAGAAATGAAAATGTTTTGGATAGATAAAATATATTTTTTATTAGATTTTGATGATAAAAATCTACAAAATCATTTTTATTGTCTTTTTTTCATAATAGTTATGGAAAATCATCTTAGTGAGATGATAATGTTTTGTCAGATCATTTCGCATTCATTATGATGAATGATTTTTAATATATAGAAAATAAAATCACTAAAACATGAAATGAACTATCAAACGATATAATGAAAAGGGGATGTTTATATATAATTCACTTATAAACTTCTTAATACTTTAAAAATAAATTTATTTATTTGGATATCAATTACCACTTTAATGTCTTTCATCCAAAAAATACCTCCCATAAACCAAAAAACAGTTGTATATAATATCAGAATTATGATTCATCATTAACTAATTAACCCATGATTGAAAATATCAATCATAAACAATCATCATCATAATAATATAGTTATTATCTTGGGAAATATTTTCAAAGTTAGTCATATTGTTATGTTCCATAATCTATGTTTTCCATAATCTAGGTTCCAAGGATTATAAAAAAATTCATTGATACCAACTGTAATGAACATGAAATTAGTTTACAAGAGTCTATTCCATACATTAATTTGGAATTAGATACAATTAATCACATCCCCAATGTAACACTGTTAGATTTTACAATCTTCCTCTTTTAAATTTATCTTCTTTGATCTCTTACTGTCTTACCAAATTATTTATATTGTAGTATTTAATTATTATAGTCATCTCCAGATTCTAGAAATGGGGATGATGAATTTGATTAAGTTAAATATGAAAATATTTATTAAAAATTTTATAAAATTAATTCATTTGTTAAAAATTAATTATAAATTGAAATCTAATTGAAGTTAATGGATTTGTTTTTATGAAAACCAATTTTTTCCCACAATAAAATTTCATATTAATAGATTAAATTAATCACTAGTGTGTGAAAAACATTATTGAAATTTATATAGTATATATTCAATCAAAAAAATATACATTCATAAAAAACATTTTTAAAGTCATAAGATAAGAATAAATACCATTATATGCATTAAAAATCTATATTCTTATTAAGTACATTTTACCAACTTTTAATGGTGTCATTATTTTAAAACTAAATTTTGAAGATTTTATATATTATAATGATTAGAATAAACATAATATTTAATATATTAATATCAAATTTTTAAGAGGACTAATTTTTAGTATTTTTATGAAAATGGTTTTTTCATGTGAATAGAGAAATTTTTTTATTTTTATAAAACACATTTTTTCATTATAATTCATAGTATATTAATGACAATTATACTAACCTAACCTATAAAAGTATAAATAAAATTTATTCAACTTATACATATATAATATGAATTAATTATATCCTAGTATAAGTAATTAAATAATTTAAAAATTATTAATTTAGACTTTCTATTTTTGTAGGTCATAAATATTTAATTATAATGTTATAATTAATAAAATATTATAAAATAAAATTTCATTCCATAAAATGTATTCATAAATTAATATTTTTTTGTCTTTGGATTTTAGGATAATTTTAAGTGGCCCTAGTTAATTTTTCAATGTGTTATTAAATCTGTAATAATTTTAAAATCTGTATTTTTTATGAAAATTAATAATTTAATTAAAAATTAAAAATTTCAATTTTAGAAATTATTTTCAAAAAATGTAGTTCATTTTTGGATTCAACATGACACAAATTTATAAAGGTAAATTTTTGGGTTTTTTGGATATACTCGAATTTTTTGTAAATAATAAAATTAGGCAATTTTTGTATAAATACACTATAAGTTAAATAAAATATTCCATCAGTCATATACGATGTAAGCACTATAATCTATAACATACCATAATTATTTAAATATATTTTTTTCTAATTCTCAAACTATTCATACTATTTAGGAAAAAAGGCTAATGAATAAAATAATGAGAAAACACCCCTCTCCTCCACTATAAATACCACCCACACCACCTCTTCTCCTCACACCTTCTATGAATTGATTTCTAACAAATTTCAACACAATACTCTTAACAAGACCCACCACCATGTCAAGGATCATTTCATCTCAATAAAATTTCAAAACTGATTCCCTTAATTGGGTTCTAAAGGATGCGAAACTCAATAGGTAATAAACTCTCTCATTTATATTAATTTCTTTTCATGTTGTATTATTTTATTATTTTCTCCCCACTGAATAATAAAATAGTAAAATTATATATTCATAATAGTATATATTATATAATATTATTTTGTTGATGGATAAACCATCATTAATTATCTTCTTACTCCTTTTGTTCTAAAGATGAAACATCATATGTGATGTGTTAATTTATCACAATCAAGGATGCAGTGTTTTCAATTTACAATAACTCATTAATAGTTGTCCATAAAACCAATTTTATTCATAAAAAATATTAAAAAATATTTATTATTTACTATTTAATGTTTTTACCCCATTAAATACACAATATGTTAATTAATAAATTAAAACTAGTTGGTGATGATAGATAATCTTCCAAAATAATCTAAACAATTATCACTAATGTATAATATAATGATTCCTCCTGACCCCAAATATGAAAATAAATTATATAATCATATAATATTCAATATTTTCATTAATAACATATAACAACAATTTTGGAAATCTATCATCATCTTAAAATAACTTCTACACTAATATAAAAGTAAACCGATCATGAAATCCATGGAAAAGAATTCTTCATAATGGTAAAATTGTATCTTATTACTCATAAAAGTCTATAAATAAACTTAATAAAATAATAATAAATCTAATACATGTAGAAAAATAATTTAAATCATTAAATAATGGATTTAATTTCTTTTACCATGGATATTAATAACATGTTCAGTACACATTTGGGCATAAGTAAAGGGTTTTCTCATCTCACCATCATTTTAATAAGATATGCCTCACTCACCACCATTTATTTGGTATGGTGTTTGTGTACAACCTTTTAATGTATGATATCATGAATCTCATTTTTCTCATGTTATTTAAAATTTAAAGATTTTGTGATTATATTTCCTGGCCATATGATTTTATTGATTACAAATTGGTAAGGAAATCTACCTAAACCTCCATTTTCCATCCGGTTACTATTTCTCTCTATTTACCCCAATGTAATTATTCATTCTTCTTATGTAATTATACTAAATTATGTGTATATTTTTCAAAATCATATATACAGACCATTTCACTCCTATTTTATGGGTAAATACATGTTTTAAAATGGTTCCCTACTAAAATCATCCCAATAAACAAGTATCATTAAAGGGAACTTCCCAATTTCAAACACATTTCCATGTGCACAATATATTCTATTCTAATCCGCCATTATTTTAATAAAATCACCCTTTTATCATGGAAAACTATGTTTTTACATTTTTTTCATACAAATAATTGTTTTATCATTTTAATATCCCATTCAGGTTTCCCTTAAACTGCCTTAAAGAGGCACAATATTTAAGATTCTAAAACACAATTTTTTCTTGTTTTCACTTCATTTTTACACAGTTTTTGCCTCAAATATAATATAATTTTTCTTATGATTCATTTTCTAGGATATAAATGTTTTGAATATAATTTTAAGAAATATAAAAATTATTTCTGAAAAAAAACTATTCTTCCCAATGTAAAAAAGAATTTTCCTTATCCTTATTTTACATCTGTTAGATTTATGCTTTTTTACCATGTATTCATGAAATATAGTGTATGTACATCACATTATTTTTTTAAATAAATATTCTTATTATTATTATAATATTATATGTTTCATTTAATTTCATTATTTCTTAAGGGTTAAGATTTAAATGATTCAATGTGGTATGGTACACTTTGGAATGTTTAATGATTATTTTCCAAAAGAAGATATCAATAATTTTACAATAGAATTTTCATCTCTGAATATAATTCAAATATTTTTTATATTTCATGGGGAAAATTTATTTAAATATATATATTTTATTAGACATATTATAAATTCATTAGAATTAGTATGTGGCCTAAGTGGCCACTATAGCGCCTTTTTGCATCTGTAGGTATCTTGATACAAAACAGATATGGTTTTGGTTGATGTGTTGACCATTTAGATAAAAATGTCTTTTATGAGGCCTCAATGGTATGTTTTAGATGCATATAATATGTATTCCCTCATTATTATATATTTAATTGATTATCCATTTTAATATTTGGCTAGTAGAATATTCATGGTTAAATTTTATTCTCGTGTGATTATTTATATGGCACTATTTATTTATTTATTGTTTTTTCCAAATTATTGTCATTATATTGTTCAAATGGATTGTGTTTTTAGTCATTAACCATAAAATATTTTTTAAATTACGACCCTTTGTATTTAATTCCATTACTGAGCCTTAGAGCTCACCCCTTTCATCTATTTTATTTTTTTCTAAATAAGCAAAAATGTATTATATAGATGACTTTAAGGGATAATATGGGAGATTGTGGGAATTTCCAATGATTTTATAAGTTTTATTTAATTTAAATATTCTATTTAATATTTATGTATATAATATTTATGAAAAATATACTAAAACGATTTGTTCTTTTGGATTCATGTCTTGTATATAGTACAATTTAATAAAGTAAGTCATTGACTCTGAACTACTGAGGTCGTTATCATTACACCAACGAACTGAAAAGTATAGTTGTTCTATAAAACTAGATACATACATTTATCTTATATTAAATTTTATAACTTTGAATAAAATATATAAATTTATTTATAAACACTAATAATCCTGAATCTTAATCATGAATATAAATCAAAATTAACTTCTTATAAACCTGTGGAGAAAGCATAATGAATTTGTGAGCTCAAATTCCTTGTAAGGGTATACATATAGTGTTAGATATAATAAATAAGAATAAAATAATATGTCAAGGTAAATAACAAAACACATTACATTTAATAAACAATGTAAACATAATATTGAATAATAAATGATGATGAAATAATATCATATATAAAATTCACATAATCTAGAAAAATTAACCATGAATATTCTATTAGAAAAATAATTAGATAGAAATAAATGAATAATCTCATAGTGAGGTAATTCATAATTTGGGACATCTAAAACATACCATAAATTCCCCATCCAATAATTTTACATAAATGTGTATGGCCTCTACCAAATCCCGGACTAGTTCTTCTCATGGGACCTACTAATGCATCGAGGGGACATATTGGGCCCCACCCATCACATATTAAACCCAATATATTCCTTATATATTTAAATGAATAATTTAATTCAAGAATTATTATGTATTGTACAAAAAAATATGTATGGAGTAAAATATATGGATTCAACATTATTTCCCTAGCTGGCCAAATGACATTCAATGTAACCGTTGCAAATAAAAAATTCCATTTGACTTGGGAAATATTCAGAACCATGATATAAGAATCATTGACATGAAATTATAAAAAAATTGGAATCCTAATATAAAAATCAAAATGAATTGAAATATTCCAATAATTGATATTAACATAAATGAATATACATCAAATTGGACCATTTAAATACTTAAGGAAAATATTCTTTAAACATTATATAGTTGCATATCCCACATTAAAACATTTGAATCAAAATCCCCAGAAAGTATTAACATAAAATTAAACCAATAATATCATTATAATATGTATGTTATTGATATGAAATTTCAATGGATTATTATATACATATCATAAAATAATATTGGAGTATAACAGAACAAATGTCTCAAAGAAGGAAAATTGTGGTAAGAATCTATTACCACTTTGGTAACATTAAAACCATAAACCCCCTAAAAGTGAGATACTCAAATACATATATAATTCCCAATAAACTTAATTATAATATACTTATAATAAATTTATATTATTTTTATACACCTCAAGGAATAAATAATTGGTGAATATGGAAAAGGTATCATATAAATAAAACTGACACCTGAATTTTTATTAAAATGTTATTATCATTGAGTTGAGAATTTTTCATTTGGGTGATTACGTGAAAAAATAGTATATAAAAATAATATTACTATTAATATTACATAAATAAATAAATAATATATTCCATATATAATTTTAAAATAATATAATTAATGAAATAGATGTAAAACCCAATGAATGAAAATTAATTTTCGAAAACCCCAACCACTTGTAATCAATCGAACCGTATGCCGCATAACAGTAAAAAAATGAATCAATGAATTACATGAATTTAAGGGGACTCATGAATTGATATATCAATGGGAATTAAATAACCCACACATATGGATTATGTGGTGAATAAGTAATTTATCCCAGATAAGTAAAAAGTGAGATATGAAACCATTACCTCATGCTTCTCTTTTGTATTGAGTACATTTAACTCTTAAATAATGGTGTAAATAATGTTATAAATTAAATAAAATCTTATATTCATATTTTTAATACCTTATATGATGATTTTGTAACATATTTATTCCCATATAGTGATAATATTTCATTATTTTCAAGTAATTAGGTGATTTTGTTTCATGGTTTCATGATTTGTTCATTTGTGTAAAATTATGGACGTTTATGTAAAATGGAATTAAAATACCATAAGTTTAATGTAACAGTATCTATCAAATTATAGATTTATTAATAGTAAAATAGATAATTTTCTTATCTTAAATGAGGATTATTCGTTAGATAAAACGTTAATTATAAATGTTTAATTGATATTTGTGGGTTTTTTTCGAATGTCAGGAACTAGTTTCTTATAATTTAACTTCTTTTCTGTATATTTGTTATATAACCTTAAATATGATATAATATAATTATAAAAATTATATTTAACCATAATAATACATTTATGACCATCCATGAAGTTGGTATTGTAAAAAAGAAAAAATCATTATTCACAAAGATGATTATCCACTATAATTCGAACTATAGTTTCACTTCATTCAATAAGATGATGTAATAAAATGGGTGTAAATAATATAATCCATTAGAAACATAAATTTAGAGTATTTACATTATTATATAATTATTATGACTTTATTTATGAATGAAATGAGGATAATGTAGAAGAATAAAAAAAAGAGAGGTGTTTTATGAAAATTACAACTCGGACATCATATCCTTAGAGGACCCCTTCAAGACTTTACATTTTTTCTACAGGTGATACTAGAAGAAATTGGTCCTCAAGATAGATGGGAGTACATTTTTAAATTTATTTTTGTATATTCATTTTTTTTATTAGAAATGGTGTGGTGAGTAGTGGTATTTATAATTGAGGAGATGTGGGTTTAAGTGATAAATTAATGATTTTGCTGTAATTAAAACCAACCACATTGAGGTTGCATTAATTTCATTTAAATGTAATTTTATTTAATTTTATTTTGTCGGTTTGGGGTTGTGAATTACCGCTAAAAACATTAAATTTTAATATTTCTAGATATCTTATGATTTTACCTTTTATCATTTACCCTTATAACTATTTTACCTATACAATGCTAAATAAATTTTTACCATGGTATATTTTTTATACCTAAAAATTAAATTGACCTAACAAATTAATTTGGACCTTCTGATTCAAAAAATTGAATCAATTTTAACTAACTTAATTCATATAATTTGAAAAATATATATATAAAATAAATCCTCTCGTTAAAACAAAAATGCTGGTTTTTAAGGTGAACAGTTCAAAAGATTGAAATGTTTTTATATAAACTTTCAATCGGAATTTGATTTCAAAGACACGCATACTTTTTATTGATATATTATTGAACTAATTGTACTTAAAATCCTATTTAAAATCCAATTTTACTAAATAAATAAATTATCTGGAAATTAGGTTTTCAATTAAAATTCAATATTTTTCATTATTCATCAATAATGATACATTATTTTTAAAATATCATTATTCTTCCAAATTATTATTTTTATATTTAAAATTAAAATATTTACATTATATTTTCATATAAATATTATAAAATATTCAATATTTAGAGTAAAATTAAGCTCTTCAATAAAAGGGGGTAAAATTTACTTTTAGGAAAATATAGCTTTCGATGATTTAAATTTTAATTGTTTATTATCTTAAGCATATAATACATATTGGAAAAATTTAAGGAAATTTTTTTTAATATATATTTTTTTAATTTCATTAATATCTTTCTTTAAATCAATTTTTGGTATACAAATAATTTTTTTAGTGTAAAAATATAATTTTTTTAAATTGGATATTATGTTCATTTTAAATTAAAATTTAGTAAATTATTTCAATTTATAAAAATAATTAAACTATATTTTAATATTTTAGAAAATATAATTCACTCCCACAATTCATATGTCTAGTTGATAACTATCAAAATTAAATAATAATATTTATTTATTTTTTTAAGATCATTGTGTAACATAAGTTATTAAAGAAATTGAATTTATTTAATAAGATAAAACCCATAAAATATTTGGGTGTTATCCTAAATAACATATCCAATCCTCAAAATAGTACTCTATCCAAATAAAACATATAGGTATAATAACATGAAATGATTCATATCAATAAATGGAACATTTTACCACTTTCTAACTAATTAGCAACTCTCACTCCATATTTATGTACAGCCTAGTTCTCCCACCTCTCCAATATAACATCTCATTGCATCAAAAAACATTTACTCTTATACACAGACACCTGGAACAACATATAAAATCATAGCCATAACTGGACTAGATGAGTATCCAAAGAATTAGGGAAAATAACTTTATTGCCTCCTCCTACTAAGAATGACCCCCACGATAAGACAACTCATCACCTCACCGGAAAACACATAGGTCCTCACATCACACCTCACCCAAAGACACTAGGAATAATTCATAACATCAAATTTTAATAATTCACTTTTTACATCTACAAAATATAACCTAGGATTTTCATCATCACCTAGAAGAGATATCAGGGAAGAGTGGGTTGTAATCAATCCATCATTACAATTTGGGTGTTGTAAAAAAAACATCAACACTATTGTTTGTTAGTACTAGGTGGTGGGAGTGTATATAAAATTAGAATGAAATAATATATAAATATATTAAATTCAATGCATATAATCTCAACCAATGTGTTACAAACAAGAACATTATCCCACCTCATAATATGATCCCATCACTTTATAACGACTGCCATTTTTTCTAACAACAATAAATTCATGCAACCACCCAACAAAACAGAAACCCGATTTCATCTTCTTTCTAAATTAATTTTATTCTTCAAAATTTTACATTACCAATCAGTTTCCATTTAAATATCCCATTTATTTTTTCCCCATCCTAGTTATTCCATATTTTTTGAACAATTAATTCATTTATAAACATTATGTATTTAAAATACACCACAAAATTCATTTTAAATAGATATTATTCATTTCAACTGATATTCCAAACTATCCCACAACATTTCTATTTCAATTTTTTCATTTATTTAATTCAATTACAAAGTGTGCATCTATCTTAGAACAACCCATCTGCATATCATTTTCTTAATATCACAATATCACATCAATTACCCACTAAATGGACACACCTGAACATATCAAACAAACAAATCATTTTTTTGATTTATGAAAAAACTGATTATATCATATTACATTTCAGTACATAGGGGATTTTTCAAACAATCCATAATCCCATGGAAACCATTTTATTATTCATATATAGGTGAAAAACTAATTTCATTTAATGTAATTCAGAATAATAACAAAAATAATTGTTTCTAAATACATATCAGATCATCAAAAACAAAGGCACCCAACAAGAATTATTTTTTTGAGGTTTCCGATCAAAATAATATCTATATTAAAATAATAAGCAAAGATAAAAAAATATGTGATCCAAATTCCTTATACATTAAAATAAAATTAAAACGTTTATTTTTCATTATTAGGATGAATAAATTGCTTCCTGAATATAAAGAGAAGTGTAGATACTCCCACATGAATCACTAGGTGAGAATAGAAGGATATCCTTCCACAATTTGCAAGCCCATCTAGGATTTGAAATGATTGTTCCTAGCCCCAAAAAGAAGCAGTAATCACCCAATAATTCATCTTCAATAATTTTAATATAATATTTTTATTTAATACAATATGTAAATTACAAAATTATGAATGTAAAAAAAATTTCTATTAGTATATAATCATCAATATGAATAAAAAACTAATAAAAACTCAATTTATATTGAATTGTATGAGATAATATAGGGAAAGGTTGATGAAATATTTTATTTTAGTTACCCGATTTTTATATCTAATGTGGTGCCTATCTCCACAATTCTATTATCTTATCACATTAAAATCCCTCAACATACCATCAAAATTCTAAATTATTTGTCTTATTGTTATAATTATCATTATTTATATTAATTTCACACATTTTCAACACAATATTCTTTTCATCATCTGAAGCCCCTCCATATTCCCACTTTATTATATCATTTAGTTATTTCATCTATTTAGTTTTTTTCTCTCTCAATTCAATTTTACACAATCATTATCTTTATATTAAATTTCCATTGTCTCTTCCCCATATTTTCTTTCCATTTCTTTTTTTAATTTCCACTTTCTTTCTTCTATATCTAATCTCATTCTATGCATCTAGTTCAAATTATCCTTTTTATTTAATTTTCATAACTCTCGTCCAAGGCATATCTCTCCCTCCCCTTTTAATTTAATTTATTAAATTAAATATATTTTAAAAACCACTTTCTCTTATCATTATAATAATTTCAGATTCCAATAACTTACCCCATTAATTTTTACACCCATCCATTCTTTTTCTATTCACTCAATGGTTTATTAAACATTTTAAACCATCAATGATTTTTATTGAAATATCAATAAAAATTTTTAAGGTCACATGATGCATTATATATATATATACATATTATATATATAAATTTTTACAAAAAAATATATATTATTATATAGTGACATATATATATACACACACTAAATAAATATTTTAATATATATATTTATAACTGTATAAATTCTTGTGTTCAAAATAATGAACACATTTGAACAATATTTTGACATATGAAATTTATAATCATATGTGTGTGTGTGTGTATTTATATTCATAACATTTAACTATGAATGAAATGTGCTCATATATGAAAGTGTGATATATTCATGTTTACACACATTCATAGATGCACACAGAAACAAATATATATATATATATATAACATTTTGAGCTAAAATATTTTTTCAAGTGTTAATATTAACATTACTCAAGAAAATATATATTTATTCACATATTTACCAGGTAAAGGATGTGAATAAAAAAATTTATTAACATGAAATGCCTTAGGATTTACTAAAACACTATATATAAGGTATTTATTTTATGAATAAGGTATTTTAATATTCTCTGTAAAAAATAATTAAATATTGAATAAATGGTTTTATACACACAATATCTAATATTTTATTTGGTGATAACATTGTGAACCCTCTAAAATCGGGAACATATTAATGTGGGTGCCTAAAAAATATGGACTCTTAAATGATGGTTCTCACCAATGAAATTGATGTTGAATCATTCCTTATCAGAAATCGATTTAAACTAATTGTAGGAAATATTTTAGGTTATCTTTTCCCCATTGTGTATCCCATGTCTAACTTGAATCAATCATTTTAAAAAATTGATTTGTGGTATTGTTTATGATTAAAATTACTTATAATATCTTCCTATAATTTGGAATTGATGATATTTTTTTATAATTTGTTATCAATATAATTTTTCCGCCCCAAAAAATGGATTTAGCTGATCAAAATAATGGTGAAGATTCATTCCTCGGGTTTTTGTTTTGTATATTTCTCAAACCGTTCATCACACATTTACCATCAGTGATTCCTTCGGTTAGAGGATCTAATAATACCAATTGTATGATTACTTAGAAATAGTTCTTTTTCTCAACATATCTTTCTCACATGTTTGAGTTAGAGATCAAGGGAATTATAGTTGTTTGTTATTAAAATGTTGGATTTGGAATCAAATTGGGAGTTTTCATTTTGTGGGATCATTAATTCAATTGTTGTGGTGCTATAGTAAAATACATTTAGTAATCATAGGTCCAATATCTAGAAACTAATGTCAATCGGAGCTCGGTAAACTCAAATATTCACTTCATAGGTGGGAGTTGTGTCTGGAACGAAGGAGGAAGCAGCATGAGAGAAACCATATGGAGACTAGTGGGTTCAATATAATCCTGATATAGACATCTTTTACATTAAAAGAACACATGTTTTTAGTCCCTTTCTATCGTGGAAGTGATTTCCTGAAAAAATAAATATCACGTTATGTCGTATGTCAATACACTATGTGGCACATGATAGTGGTCTCATCGTGTACCCCTGGGGTACAATGGGGTGGAAATGTTTAGGTACACAAGAACATAATGGTTATACATACAGTGACCTATAAGGAGGACCCAGACATAAATAATATACATTGGAATTTCTAGACTTTATATGCCCAAGTATAAGGACACGAGAACATGACAAAGCACATGAGACGACTCAGTGTAGTCATGTAAGATCCTAAGATTTTATGAAATATCATCATCCAAATCAATTTAAAACATTAGATAATTTGATTTATATTAAATTCAATGTTCATATTATTTTACACACAACACCATTTTCATCTTACATTTTACACAACATAGAGTCTCTTGAAAACGTTTGTTACATGAAAGACTGAGTTTTATAGCATAATAAAATAACATTAATATTTAATATGATATTTATGACCTAACCATCTGAATGGTAGAAATTGATTATATTAACTAAATTATGTGAATATAAATTACTCATGTTTTTTATGTTATTTATTTCCAATTAATTGGAAATTAAAATAAGACTAGTTTAAATTTAAACGAAGACTTTTAAGAAAAACTAATTTTATGAACAGAATTATATTTTATATTAATAAATTAAATTAATAACTATAGGTGAAATATATTAATGAAATTTATATTCTATATATTTTATAAAAAAATTAATTCATTTAATATTTTTTATTAGCATAAAAGAAGAATAAATCAAATTTTAAGCAAATATTTATGTTTTATACTAAAAGGCAGTTTTGACCCCCGTAAATGAAAAAGTTGTTCTAAAATTAAATTTTGAACCTTTTATAAATTTTATTTTAAAATTTTTAAATAATTTTAGAAGGAGGAATATGAAAATTTTCCTTCATTGAAATTTTGAGATTTTTCTGAGAACATTCATATTTTTATGAATAGTGAATGCCACAGAGTTTTAATTGAAAAAAAAACATTTTTTTATAATTTACTTTTAAAATAAAATTATATTTAAAATATATATTAAGATAAAATTAGTTAAAATATATATCAATCAATCCAATTTAGGATAATTTTATCTAATTCACATTGAAATGGGATATAACAATAATTCAATCTTCTGATCTTTTAAATTTAAAACCTCTTTATTTTGTCAAGTCAATATGATCAATTTCAAATTTAATTCTACCACATTAGCAATTAGAATTTAACAAAATGGATTCCATATTATTAATAGTAATAATTTGTAATGTCTATTAATAAGATATTATTTTTTTAACAAATCTTTTAGTGAAATAAATTAAAATTAATTACATTTATTGATTTAAGATTGAGTTTACTTAGTGGTTAAATTTTAACAATAAGAGGGAAAGTGACTGATAAAACTGTCTAAATCCCCTTGTATAGAAACATATATTCAATTATGACCTTAGTATATATTTATATGTCTCTTTTTTGAATATTATTCAATGAAAGTGACCCATATAAGATGTTATGAAAATAAAAAGACAAAAAATGTACATTTATTCCTTTAATTTTCCATAAAGCTTTGGGGATAGGGAAAAACTATATAAGGTTTAGTTATAGATTTCAATTTATTACGATAAAATAATTCTTTTATCAAAATATTTTTTATCTATTTTTTAATGATTATGTAACATCAATGAATTTTTATGAAATGCCAAACCATTGATTATTTAGATAATTATTAAATAAATTAAGTGGCACTAAAATTTTGAAAAGTACGCTGAATAGAATGAATTTTTTTCTCCACAATTTTTAAGGATGAATATATTATGGTATATAAATATGAAAATTACATATATTAAATCTATTTATTTTCTTGATTCTTTTTAAATTTAATTAATTATATATAGTCATAATTTTTATTAATGTTATTTTCTAATTAATGATATTTTATTAAATTATTTAAAATTACTATAAATTTTATTTTCTATAAAGTGATTTTAAATGTTAATAATTGTTAAATATAGTCCATTAATTGACTAATTTATCTTAAATAATGATCATATTTACAGATAAATAATGAAAACATTGTTGTGATGGTTAGAGTTAAAAGTAGTTTTTTAACACATTACAAGAACTTCTATTAAATTTATATTCCTACACACATGGGATTTTTATTTTATAATTTGGATTTAATATTTTTAGTCTGTGTTCTGAAATTTCATAATAATTATCACTTTAATTTTATCTTAATGGATGAATTAAAGTTGTTACAAAATTTGTTACCTTAATGAATGATCAAAAATTAAAAAATAAAGCAACATATGAGTTAAAGAATTGAATATTTAAAAAATGAATTTATTTTTTTGTGGTATGAGTTTGGATATAAAATAATTCACCTCCAATACATTATTGGTTATTTTGGATGCACATTAGTTAATGGATTCTTTCGAACAGTGCTTACCTTTTAGTATTTAGAGAATGTCTCTCCACATCCACTATAAAATGGAATTCACTCTCCCCCATTCTTAACACCACTCAATGAATATGGAGCCTCAAAACCCTACCCAAATAAGCTCCAAAAATACCTCTCCAATCATATAAGCCTAAATTTGGGATGCATAAATAACCAAGGAAGTCCATTGGTGAAAACTACAAGGAGTTACCCGAATAAGAGGTAACATTTATCAAGAAGCACGTGTGTTTTATTTAATTCCACACAACTTCAATTATACTTATTCCAGTATTATATAATAAAACACGTATCCACAATATATTGATATTTTTTTGTTATGATTTTGACATAAACCTACACACACATCGATCAAATGGGTTTTGAAATAAACATTCACGTGTGTGGAGGTCTACTGCATCGTGAAATGATGTCATTCATTTTATCCATTACGACCTATTATGGATTGTCATTATGATAAAAATCAATATTTTAATATTATATATACAATACTTATTATTTAATCATACATATTCAGTTATTATATAAAACTAACCCTAAATTTCGTGACTTTAATTTGACATGTAATACTTTGGAATGTGTGTAAGAATATTTTTGAAGCTATGGGCTAAGCCAATGTGGGGTTTTAAGGAATATGGATCCTTAAAATGGTACTACATAAAATAGTAAATATATTTCTTCATGTTGTGCATTTTCTATTGAAATAATAATAACTCCCATGAGGATTCTCAAATAGTATTTTTGATACTATTGTTTTGTTCATAACACTCTGTTTATCCTCGGCGTGACAAAAAAGTAATCCACATTATGAATTTTGATGGGGGAAATTTTGGTGAAGTTTTATTAAAAAGGGAGTTAATTGGTTTTAATTGGTTAAAATCAATTCTCCTCCCCTATCCCTTAGAGATATGACACATTTAGTATTACACCCTCTTCATCTCCCTCACAGACTGATGGATGAAAATAAGCCAATATATAAGAGATGAAGCGTTGCCGGTATCCATTTCTGTCATCAATCATCATCAGATTGAGGAGTAGAATGATCCAGGAATCATTATACACTATATGTTTTGTCATTTATCCCTATAGGTAGGGTTTTATGGTTATGATCCCATTCCCCTACGTTATTCATTATTATAAATTTTAGATCCGAAATACAACTACAATAGATCGGTTCTAGGTTGATCTATAGGTTTTAGGAAAAATTGAAAAAAAATAAGCCATTTTTAGTGGTAATTCATGACTTGAATAACATTCTACATATCATGCAGTCCATACACAGACACTATGTATCCCATATTATTTTTTAAGATGATTTTGGGGGTCTACATTTTGAGTACTAGGTTTACACGTCATGTAGTTACCCCAACCATGTTACCATGGGACAAGGCCATAGATAGCCCTATAAATGTACAAGGTTGTGTAAAATTAAACAGCCAACATACAAGGAAATGGGTTTTAGTACATAGACACATGAAAACTACATGGCAATGTTTTCGTTTATCCAAAACATTCCACATAGTAGGTGATGCATTGTGTGTAAGGGACACTGTTTTTTGGGTCGTATGGAAGAGGAACATGGGCAGGTTTTTGGTGAAGCAGGAGATGTCATGTAGTGCTTTAATGATATTTTCCCATACATTGTTTGTAAAACCCTGTAGATAGTTTACATAACCAAATGATCTCGTAGGATCACATACCATGAATATCCCATTCCACACCATGTAATCCTTGAATATCTTCATTAAATATTAATAATTTCATATCAACTTCAATTGAACTCAGATTATAGAGTTTGTGTAGAAAATCTAAAGTAGTTTTCCATATAGAATTCTATGGTGGAATTTGTTTCATTCTAAGAGAAACTATGTGGTGTGGATTATATATTAACAATTGTATATTGGATCTAAACTAATGATGAGGATTGGTGTGGTTCGTAAAGAGATACGTGGGTACTAGAACTCCCATGTGGAATGAGGTTGGGGGTTTCCCTTGCCTATCAGATTTGTTATATATGGTACTCGCCGCATTGTGTGTGAGGGGTCTTTTAATTTTTGGGAGCTCTTATAGGGTTGGAACTCCCTTGATGTTTCAGGGGGTGGGTTCCCCATATCTTTCTAGTAGATAGGGATTTAACTCCCCCATCGTGCCTAGGGATGAGCCCACAATAATCATTGGATATATAGAGTATTTTCTACCAAGATGGACTAATGTGCAGTTCTTATATCTATGCAGTCAGTACTGCCATATAGTGTTTGGGCGTGGTCCTCTAGACGTGATGTATCGATAGACTAGGTACTCCCAAGTCATTAGGGAGTGGATCCTTTATCATTGGAGTGAAAAATACCATATCAATCTAGGTTTGTGTCTTACAACCATGTTGTTATATAAAATTTGTTAATCCTCTCTCATACGAGGAAGTTGGTCCCCTTTCATATGTTTAGTTCTACCCTGTTGTGGTAGGAAATGATTCCCCCACATTAATCTTGTTGGGTGAGTATTACTCCCCTTTATTACTAAGGTTGTGGGTCTTTTTTAGTAGTACTCCCCATTTCTAATAGGGTGTGGTTCCACATATACATATTACTCTTCCATTTATGAGTAGTAGCATAGAGAGTGTACCCCATTGGAGTTTTTATCCCGGATATTTTGACTATAGTATGAGGAGAGGGCCCCACCACTAGTTACATGTTATTCATGGTTAAGATTTAGCACTCACTCAATAGAATAAGTTTCAAGACATTCTATACTAGGGATAATGTTGTCTTCATGTTGGTATAGGATCAAGTAATCCCATAACAATTGGAAAATCAGGAGGTGTAGGTCCCTCCATTCTATCTTGGTGGAGAGGATGAATGTGGTGTATAGTATGGAGCTCAACCATGATTGGTGTTGAAGGGGGATGGGGTATTCCATTTGGGTTCTAATAAACATGTCTAGGCTAAATGATAGAGATGGTAGGCCCAATTGTGATGGTCACCAGAACTGGAACTATATTTGTTCCTGATGGGGTTTATCTCTCATGCAGGTTCCATCTGGGATGGCTAAGCGGGTGGAATTTGTTCTCCAAATTGTATGTTACCATTATAGAATCATGTATAATTCTTTTACAGTCTATGAGGTAGGAAAATCATGATTTCTGGAGTCTAATACATGACAATTTGGGTGATTCAAGGAGTCCTTATAGTGTTTTCATGGGTTTGGGATTACACACCTTATGGACTAGGCTCACTAGTCATGTATAACCATGGATAGTTTGATATGGAGAATCTCTATCGAGTTGGTTCCCTCTGTCTAGGTTGACTGTATTGTTTCCTTTCTATTGCTCCCTTTTAATTTGGGGTTTTTGGGGAATCAACTAAGTATTTGTATACTCACCCTTTCATGGGCTTTACCTATAGATGTCATGTTATGTACATGCCATATGACATTCAACAGAGTCCCTAAAGTAACTAATTTAGGTGGAGCATTTCATGATTTCATAATCGATGTGTTTACGTGAGTTTTTCATAGGTTCTTTCGGTAATTTCATCTAACAGTGATCACATCCTTCTGAGAAAGATGGATTCATTTAGAGTTTTCTTTTGGTGGGGTGTGTTTTTTCCTTTTTACCCTTTTAGTACTTTCATTTTACTTTTTTTCTAATATATGTATTAATGGATTTTTTGTTTAAATAAATTTATATATTTTCACTACTGCATTGAGTTTTTTGTGGGTGAATACATATAGGTACCTTAGACAAAGGCCATAGATCTATGTGATTTGCTTTATTGATGCTAGCCGCGATCCTTGCCCAATTAGAGTATGGCTAGGGGAGTTACAGACTACTAACCATCGGGTTGGGTAGTGATGGAGTGGTGTTAGATCATGGATTAAATTTGGGACTACAGTATCTTGAGCATGGTTTTTGTTTCATAGTGACAATTTTAGGATGTTTTGAGTTCAAAAATTAGTCCAGAGGTTCCAATGTTGGTTCAGTTGTTGACATATCCATTCACTAAAACTCAAATATGTTTATTTTTTAACAGGATACATCATGACACTATTTATATGATAAATTATGGTATATGAATCATATTGGAATGGGTTTTGGTTATTCCATTTCCATATTGATTCAACAACCCAAATATAATCATTTTCCATGGTGCATATTGATTTAATTATTGGATTCCTCCAAAATGATATTTATATAGAGATACCGAGTGGGAGAGTGGTACGATCCATTGTGTGATGAGGCTTTAGTGTAGGGATGTAGTTCCGTGGCAGTTCCTAAGAATGGTCTATCAGTTGAGAAGCCACCCATTGAGAAGCGGGTTGTTTTGGAATTGTAGGATGAGGATTCATTCAAGGTTGGTGAACAATATATTTTCTAGTGGTAGAAACATCTAAGGTATTATAAAAATCTAGACCCCTAGTTTTCTTATAACGGTCTGAAGGTTGTTATTCATGTTTTCCACCATGGAAGGATACCTCTGGATCAGATGGTAGTCCTAGCGGCGAGAATTATGAATGTTTTGGTCGAATGATGGTAGTGTAAATAGATTTATTTCCCTTGATAATATTGACACACACTTGGGTATTGTTTGGGGGAATCATCAAGTAAGTAATCTACACAATCACACTAAGATCAGTGTGTATCTCTAAGGGTTATGCGGCATTATTAGGGTAGCATGAATGCAATGGAGTACTCAGTGAGGTTCACATATCCGTCATGTTACTCCCTGGACATTGTGTGAGTCATATTATCAAGGATTAGACATTTGAGAAGGGCCTTTATAGATATGTTATAGTAGGTGAGGTATCCTTGTCCCTACCCTCTTTTGAAGAGCTAGGAGATCTAGCTCTGGTTGTAGATAGATTCTTTGTGGATGGATAGGAGGATCAGTCCCTTTTTGGTTGTTATGATATTGAGGCATCTGCTATAGCTGGTAGAAAATAGATGATAGGATCCCGACGCAAGGGGTATATCCATGCTCAGGATTAGGCTTAGGGGCTTGCATCATAGAAGAAGCTCTAGGAATTAGGCCATCATCAGGAGAGGTTGTTTTATTCTTGTGACATATAGGGAAATCATTCTATATTGCATCCAACTCATCTTGCATCTGAGAGGGAGTTGGTCGATGTGCCACTTGGGAAGAGTTTTTATTTGGAGTAGGGAGTTACTTCAGATATAGGATGAGTTGGAGCATCTAGGATAGTAGTAAGATGTGAAAGATATTTTTTTTGGTTTCTACCACCACCCCCAGGTGGTTCAATCTAGGACTAGTATCTAGAGGATGGGGGATAATATTACAATGGGATATAGATGCATATGAACCTAGATCTCTATGGATAAATATCTATACACAATGGGTTCTCTCTACTTTCAATAATAGTAATTGATAGACACTGTCGTGAGGCACACTATTCTTTCTAGTTTGTCCTCAAGGTTTGTTCGTGGTGATGCATGGGAATTTTTGAACCATGTGTGTGTGTTGTTCAATTTATAATTGAATTCACCGGATATAGGGGACCTTACCTAGTGAGATTAATTTTTTTGATTCAAGAAATACCATTAGGAAGCGTCAGTTCCCCTCAAAGTGGATTGTATTGATGTATGGTGGATGAGCCCCTATGACTTGAGTGTTCGGGTAATGGTAATCTTATGGATGGTTTCGAAAAAGGGATTGGTAAAACTTAGTTGTGTGTTTTTGAAACCCTTTATTGTTTGTCAATACCCAAATGTGTGTGGATAAACTTTTTATAAATGATTCTCGAGGAGTATGTGGCGTAGTTTGAAATAGATTTTGACTGACGAAGAAAATCAATGCTTTACCAACCAAGATTTATTTTTTTGACATATCCAAAACCATGGGGAAATTCAGTGCTTCCTAAAGCGATAAATGTCGAGGTGTGGTGGATATGTTCTTTCTACTTGTGTGTTCAGGGCAGTGTTTCTATTTTGTGTCACATTCATTCCAAGGGTGATTAATATGTCCATGGTATGTCATGTTCTTTCTGTGTCTAGCTTTTCAATGTTTAATGATTTTACTCTCATATTTTCTTTGTGGGTACCCGCTTATTATCTTCATCGAAAATGAATGTAAGATACACAATTTTTTAGTATAGTTCATTTTGTGGTGGATGTGAACTATTGTGTTTCTTTAATATTTGTGTTAGGTTAACGAGGTGGAATACCACTATACCCTATGACTATAGATAGATCATGTTGCTGGGTGATTTTTACCTATCACGGTTAAAGGGACATGTACCTATATATTGAATGATGCAACCATGGAATTTTATTAACATGATAGTGTTTTTTAATTAGTGGTTCCCTTGAGTGTGTTCTTGGTCATATCACCTAAACCCTTGGAGAACTTTATGGTGTGGGAGTCGTAGTGGAGAGCTCTTTTTCTTTACCTATTGTCTTGGATTTTACTTTTTGAGAATGAAAATCCCTAGAGGTGGGGAGAATTTAGTGATTTGGTTTTTACCTATAAGACATTGAAATATTTAAATGAATATTTTTAATTCCACACACTAATTTGGTATGGGATTCTGAGGCCCAAAGATCCTCAGTGTAGTAAATTTAAAAAAAAATAAATATGTTTTGTCATACATGTGCATTTTCACAAAAAATGTGAATAACACCTAATATAAATCAAAAATCAATTATCGGAGGCCACATTTAAGTTTAGAACATATTCTTTACCCTAGGTGTAACATAATGTCATCCCCACCAACAGTATTGAACAATGTCATTTTGTTGAAGGGGCATGAAAATGGGCGTTAATTGACTTTAAATAAATACAATAAATTTTCATCACCCACCCCCCTTGGATGCATGACACAAGCATGAGGAAACTCTCATACTCTCCTTATTTGGAAGACAGATGGAAATGATCAAAAATATAAGGGATGAACCACTGCAAATCTAAGTTCCTAGCACTGATGGTCGTTAGATCACGAACTAGCATGATTCAGGGATCATTCTATACCCGAATCTTCGATGTTTCTCCCTTAAGGTTGGTGGATACTAGTTTTTATCCCAATTCCCTCTATTATTATTTTTATGGTTTTTTATTCCAAATTTTTTTTCTAGAGATACCTTCTAGATAGATTTATAGGTTTAGAGGAAAATTGGAAAAAAATTGGGCATTTTAAAGGTAATTGGTGTCTAGAATTACAACCTATAATGTGTGTACCCAGAGTGACATTATTTGTATCTGTTCCAATTTAGGGAATGTGAATTTTGAGGTCTAAATTCTTTATACTAGGGTTACACACTAATTAGTGACCAAATCTAGGTGACCATGCAACATGGTTAGGGTTATCCATGTAAAAATGCATGTTCGTGTAAATGTACACAACCAATGTACATAGACATGGGGACTCGTACTCAAACACAAAAATACTACAAGGTAATGCGAATGTTCATGATGAACACATTATTGGGATGCACTTTGTCTAAGGGACAAGGATGTGAGGGTCATGTAAAAGATGAACACGACTAGGGGCCAGGTGAAGTGCGACAAAATGTGTACTACCTTTACACACAATGTAACTTTACATGTGTTGCTAATTATCTAGAAAATATACATCTCTAAGTTATTCTATGGACTCACACACATTGTGTACCCTAGTTCATGTCGTGTACTCCTTGAATATTTTTTTGATATCTTATTCGTTCTATAACTCCTTCTCTAGAACTCGGATTCAGGCTTATGAGTATCCTATCAAGGGAATTTTTTCACACAGAAAGTGAAGCATATTTTTGGTGTATGAGATATAAGGTGGCATTATTATAGGATGGAATCTTGTGTTTAGATTATCAACCGATTATGGGGATCAATGTGGTTCGTAATGAGAGACACTGTGATAGTTACTTCCATGTGGCATATGGGCATGGGTTTCCCTTACCTCACTTCATTCGTAGAGATGGGACTCCCCACATCATGGGTGTGGGTTCTTTTACATTTTAGTTTTTATTATAGGGTAGTTAATCCCCTGATGTATTATTGTGTGGGATCCCTTTATGGATAGGGTAGTTTTTGATAGTCCTCCCCTTCCATTATAGGGTATGAAACCTCTATAATCATTTTCAAGAAATAGATGGTACTCCACTATTGAACTATGGTGCAGGTCCTCTATCCATGGAGTCATTACTCTACTACCGTGATAGGGTGAAGCTCCTCCAGATGTGATGTGTCGATAGAGTGGGTACTCGACTATAATTAGTGAATATGTTCTTTATCATAGTATTCCAAACCACCATGTCTATCTTGGGTGTGGGTCCACCATACATGTTGTTTTGGCATAGTTAGTACTCCCATATCATTTTAGGGGGTGGTTACTCTTGATTTTGGTTAGTACTCGCCCATCTTGTTATGGTACGGGTCCTTATATTAATTGAGTTGGCTAAGTAGTACTCACATTTTGTACCGAGGTGAAGTTCATCTATACTTTGAATTGTACTCCCATGTCTTTCTAGTGTTCATATCCTCATCTATGTTGTACTGCTTCATTTCTGGGTAGTAGTGGAGAGAGGGTACTCTTTTGGAGATTTGAACCATTATCTATTGAGTATAGTATGAGGAGTGTAACCCTATTGTTATATCATGTGACACATGATTAAGAGTTAGTGTTGCCTCAATAGACTGAGGTGTCGACCACTCCATATAGAGGCGACAAGGGTATCCCATGATAGTATAAACGTTATTACTTCATCGACTATAGGGATGTTATGAGGTATGGGTTCCTAAATTCTCCCTCAATAGGGATGATGAATTTAGTTCAGAGTTTTAAGTAGTTATCCATCAACTATATGTTCTTATGAGGGCTAGGCCACCCCCTTTTTTGTTTTTATGACCTTTCGCAGGGTTCAGGTTAGTGATGGCAGGACATCAAGATCTAGGAACCAGATATGGACCTAATGTTATTCTATGTGGAATGTATCTCTTCAATAGGTTTCATATAGAAGGAATGAGCTCGTGGAGTGTGTTATCCAATTTTAATGTAACCTTTTAAGACTCGGGTATAATTTTGTCACTAGTTATGAGGTTATAACCTCATTATACATTGGGTCTGAGATGACCATATTTGGGTGATTCTAGGAATATATGTGGAGTTCTCAAGTGTGTGATATGATACACCATTTGGGATGATATTTCTAGTCATGTATATACAAGGACAGATCAATATTGAGTTTCTCTCTCAATTGGGTTCCCTCTGGATGGGTCGAGCGGACTGTTGTCTTTTTGTTTCTCACTATTATTTTGATTTTTTACAGTGCCAAATGAGTATTTTTATATTAATAGCTACAAGGTATTTTCCCACACATTTTGGGTACTTTTTAGACTATAAGACATTCAACAGAAACCGTGGATGACCTAAGGCTAGCAGTGCATAGAGAGATTGACTGACTGAGGAGTTTACTAAAGTTGGGTCAAGGATCTTTTCAACAATATCATTTGATAGTGATCCCCTCCTTCTAAGTTTGTTGGATGACTATATATTTTTCATTTGGTGGGGATGTGTTTTTCCCTTTTTAGTCTTTTAGTAATTTTTATATACTTGGGTTTGGGAAAGACGAATGCATGAATTTTTAGTTTTAATAATATTCTATTTCTTCACTACTTGATCAAGGTGTTTATGGGTGTGTGTGTGTAGGTACCTTTGGAAAAGGACTCCCATATTTTGTATATGAATTCCCAGCTCTAGTGTTAATACCATGGAATATTAGTGGAGGGAATGTGGATTTCTGGCCCAAGAATATTCAGTTCATGTAGTGACATTAATTATTTCCATGTTATGGGAATATGATTACATTATTAGTGGACATATAGAAAACAACCACATCAAAGTGATGTGACATGATCACAAATTACATGGAATGTGTTAAATATGCATTGAAAACCCCAATACTATATAAATAACATATTTAAGATGTTATTTACAAAATTATCCATCTTTACATATAACATATCATTCTATTCATTCAATTTCATACAATGAATAAGTGATACTGTCATTCATGGACGCACATACGACCAACTGTCACCATGATCATAATGTCGGTTCATTTTTTATAACAATGTTTGATATAAAATTGTATTATTATAATTGTTGTAGAAATGTGATAAATATTTCATAGAAATTATTATAGAGATGTTTAAATAATAACCTCATTGATCCCATTCAACCTATCAATGTCAGCTTTTACAAAAAAGCTGAATATGCTCAAAAAATATCATTTAAAATTTATTGATTAAGTAATTGTATATAAAAGGTTTTTATGTGAAATAAATTTAATTATAAAAATATAAAAAGTTTTCAATAATTTAAATTATTAAAATATGTTTATTATTCAATAAAATAGAGGAAAATTATGAAAAATTAGTCACTTGTAAAGGGTTTTTCATTTCACTTTTTTACATATCTTAGATAAATTTCAATTTCACCACTCACATATTTTTCTATTGTATATAGAAAAAAGTTTCATATATTTTATCCTGAATTATTTTAACATTATCATATTTAAATGTTTCATTTTATTTTTATTTCTTTGGGGTTTTTCAATTCAAATGTTACAACAATTGTAAGGGGATTTATAGTCTCAATTTTATTTATGTTGAACTTATTGTATATTCACATATATTTGTTTGTATGGTTTACATAATTAAAATTAATTAATTATATGATTGTTATACTTGAATTTATGTGGATTTACATATGATTTTTATGATATTTCTTCCATGGGTGTTACGATTTCAATGTTACTAAAACGGTAATAGATTTGTATGACAATTTTACTCTTTATTCAATTTTTTATGTAATACATGTAACTTATTTATGAGGTGTATTTAAATATAATTTGATATTATGTATCATTAATATCATTAGTCTCGTTATATTATATGTTTCATTCAATTTTAATTCATCATGGGGCTTATTATTCAAATTTTTTGAAGTGTTATGGGATAATTTGGAAGGTTTGAAGAATATATTCCACAAGAATGTTTTTAATGACCCATTAATGTTATATTCATTATCTAAGGTCAAAAACCCTTGTTGTAAGATATCCTACAATAAAAATATTTTTTAATGATACTGACCTCATTCTTTAATTGATGGATGAAGATTGATTCAAATATACTAGTATAGAAACCCATTTCTTTTCCATGGGTTAATCATTCATGAATGATGTTTTTTTGGAACCCATTTATTTTCCATGGGTTAATATTGTTTTAAATTTACTATTATGGAAAAAATTTATATTCCATGTTTAAATCATGTTTCAAGGATATTATTTTTGAAAAATATTCTATTCTTTAGGTTAATCATGTTTCAAAGAAATTGTTATGGAACAAATTTTTTCTATGGGTTAATAAAGATTCAATGATTTTTTTACAGACTCATCTTCTTTTAAGTGGGTTAATAATGATTAAATGAGATGTTTATTAAACCCATTTGTTTTTCATGGGTTAATCATGATTCATAGAGAAATTATAGAACCCAATTCTTTTCCACTGGTTAGTTAATTTATGAAAGGGATATTGGATATTCTTATGATATTATAATGAAATGAAATATATTATGTGCTATGATTTTTTAGTAGTTATTGTAAAATGATATGTTTATCCTTGATATAACAACTATGGGTGGATACATGATAAAAATTATGGGTGGTTCCATGATAAACCAACGATATGTTGTTCTATTTTAGACCAGTTACTGGTTTTTACATGAAACCCCATTATGGTTGCAACCATGATATCCCTCCAATGCACTAAGAAATGATAATTACAGAAGTCAACCATATGGTTATTCTAATAATAGGTGTATTATGAATGTGATGCTCTATGTTAACAAAATAATTTTTAATTTCATATTATGAGTTTCAAATATTTCCATTGATCGAGTTTGATATCACATGGATTTTGATTATTCATTTCAATGAATCATACCTTTTCTATATTTTAATATTTGGTAATCCCAGTATTGATGGATTTGATTTATTTTTTTATTCCCTCATTCAAATTTTTTATTACAACATACCGTCACACCTGAATGGCCCAAAGGCCTTCTTTTTTATTTTATTATGGATAATCCTCCTTTTATGGGTTGAAGGGGAACCCGTACATGACCCATAGGCCCAAGGAACAAGGCCCGACAAACCCTCAATACATGACCTGAAGGCCCAGTGTCATACCATGCCCCATACATGACCCGTAGGCATACCATACCCTCACACACTATTATGCCCAATGATGGTATTCATTTATTAATGCTTGTATATCCCCTTTAAAATCATTTGATCTTACCCTTTTATTGATTCCTTTTTCCTAGGTTCTGAAGAATTTCTTTGAATGAGTTATGTTTGGAAGGGATTTCATATGGATTATGATGATGCGTAAAAGTGAAAAATAAAATCTGGTTTAAGAAATAGAAATTATCACATAATGTAATCTGAATTGATTTTGAACGACTTTTTCCTAATTATATAATACTATAAAAGTAAAATGTCTTCTAGTGTTTAATTGATTCATGTTTTACTTTTTTTTTAAGTTTTAGATGAAAAATTTGGGTCATAATTATCAGAATTAATTCTTCTAATGCAATGTTATGGATTTTATCACAGGATTTTGGAGTATTGGTCCTAGGGTGTCATAAATGGTATCAATGATTGTTTTAGATATCAATGGAGAATATGATGTTTTCTAGTGATTTTATATTGAGATTTATGTATACAATTAAATTTATATATCATTAAGGATGATTATAGGTTAAAATTCATAGAAACCCCATTTGTGGTTTTTATTTAGTAATAATATTGATGTTTTCAATGAATTTGTAGGGGACATTTTATTCATTTTATTTAAATGTAAAACATCATTTTAATGTGAAGTATTACCTTTATTTTCTGTGGAAATATGTTTAAAGTTATTTTAATGATTTAGGGTTTATAGTATATTTTATATTGAGGTATTTACTGAAACACATGAATTAGCGTATATGTAACAACATTATTGGATTTTTATTTTTTAAAAAAGTGACTCCCGTTACATAAAAATAAGATATCCATATTTTGGGATTGAAATCATAATGTGGAGAATTATACCTTGAGGATAAAACAATCATTATGTTTGAGTTCATTGATGATATTTTATATATAGGGTTATGGAAACATTTAGATACAATTTTGGGTATTACTATTGATTTATGAAGATTGTGCTATGAGTTTTTATTCATTTTAGGAATTATGTGACCATGTGCTACCCATTTTGGGTTTTCATAATTTTTTAAGATAGGAGGAATATCATAGTATCCCTTTTATGATTCTATGTGTTTTAAAATTTTATGCTAGTGATTTAAGTGTAAAAAATGATGTTAAACACTCATCATTTGGAAAAAATGATATTTTGTTAAAGTATGAAATTCAATTGGAAAGTAAAAATATATAATTATTCTCTTAGTATTTATTGGGAAATAATCATTTAGTTTTAGGGAATGGATCTTGGTGTAAAATTTCATCTTATTACTATATTTTTCTGACGATATCAATGACCTTATCAAAACTTATTTGGTAAGTGGTTTTTTTCATTTACAACCTCTTGATCATATAATAAGTCACATAAATGAATTCTTTTAAATATATTTTTTCATTTAATTTCAATTCATTCTTTTTATTGGTGGTTTCCCATTCATTTTTTTGTGGAAATTGTGGGTTTTCAAAATTTTGGTCAAACTGTGAGCCCATTTCCAGATTTAAATAAAAATATTGTTTATTTTATAAATTCAATATTTTTCAAAATTTTACACACATTCCACTTTTCAGTTGGCATAACCTGGTATATTAAAATTGTCATATCAATTTGGACCCCATAAGGATCAATAATAATGATAGATTTGGGTTTTTTTGTTAAGGTGTTGGGCCTGCCCAAAATCCCATTTCATTCTTTTAAAATCATTTTTAAATTTATTAATATCTCATTAAATTTTAAATTTTTTGAGTGATTCCAAATATACCTCTATCCCATTTACCCAGTGTGCACTCCCATGATCTACTCCCCCTCTATCGAGCTCATATTCATCACAAGTTTTTGGGAAACATCTATGGATTTCTCAAATCGACCATATTTGAAAAAGTAAATTTCATTATTTATAACTCCTTAAATTTTTTCTCTGTTCCCTCTATTTCAGTTCATACCTGACTAAATAAGCCATACTAAAACCTCACTTTAATTTTTGTCTTTTTATAAATTCATCTACAGCTATATTTGGGGCATTTTATTCAAGATATATCTATTAAGTGAGTTTCATTTCATGTTCCTCCCGTTTTCTTAGGGTTCGTTCCACTTTTCATGTGGATATAAAATTTTCATCATCTAGGGATAAAAACTAGGGTTTGATTTTGTGTCTTTTTTTCTAAAATGATGTTGATTATGTATTGATTTCACTTCCTTGTGGTGAGTCGGTGGTGTGATTGATGTTTCGCACAATGGTTTGGAGTTTTTGGCACAAATGGTAGGAGATTACTTGTGTAAGCATCTTAAGATGATTTATCTTTCCTTAATTTATTTTTTTATCATTCTATAATTACATTATGTTTGGTTCATGAACATTTTTTGGTAGTATTGATAATGAATTTAGTTTCAAATTTTCATATTTTTTTGAAAATGTGAGTTTTGTGTGTGTATCTTTTGTGTTATTCTTCGATGTTATTTTATAACATGTGAGAGTGGTTTAATAAATGTTACTAGGGATGAAAATTATATTTTTTATTGGTATTAATGTAAATTTTTCCTTTGAAAAGGGTTTTGAAATGGGTTTTGTGTAAAAATCCTGGGTATACCCAATGGGATTGTTTTATGAAATTTGTTGATGATTTATTGGGTTAAAAAATTTGGGAAGTGGTTGTACAAGTATGGTTTTGGAGAGTTTTTTCACCAAATATGGGTTTTGAAAGGTAATGTGGTGATTTTAGAAGTCAAGAATTTTTATAATGTTTTATAAATTTCCAAAAATGTGTTATCAAATTGCATGAAAGGCATGAATCACATTTGTGGGCTGTTTTGTGTGAGTATGATGTGAAAAATGAATTTTGTTTATGAAAAGTGTATTATGTGACATGTGAGAGGGATTTTTAGTGGGTGTGTGTTGTGGAAGGGGTATTTTCATTTGAAAATTATATTTCATGGCACTTTAACTTGTTTGAGCACAAGGGGGAAACCAGTGTATCTAGGTGGGTGGACTAGCACTAGTATGCTAGTGATCCCATCGGGTTTAGCCCCAGTTTCAAGTAGCATGTTTGATAATGAAAACAATAACTAAACAATGATGATAATTATGAATATGATGTTGGGGAACCACTATAATATGGTTATTCTCTCTACTGCTAGATCATGTGCATGAGAACGTATATTGGGATGGTTACTTTCATCGATATACGAGGTACCCTGGACCCTCAACAAGCTAGTGCATATGGGTAATTTTCCCATTGAGTGTTCTAATTAGATACTTTATGATTATCATCATCATATGATATATTTGGATGGAAAATTCAATATCATTGGCATTCTGTTTAAATGTATTGAATTCTTATAGTATACCACTTGAAAAAAAATTATTTAATGGTGCATCTCTTTAAAATTTTTATAGGCATTTCATGTTTATGAAAAGTTGATTTTTTTTGTCTTTTAATGTTTATCACATTGAATATTTTAGTGTTGTAATGATAATTGGATTTTAATCATACCCTACTTACGCCTTTGGGTGTATGTAGACTTGGTTATTTTGTCGCAGGTTTGGGTAATGCTTTTAGTTTCAATGGTTTGATTTCACATCGGTCCTTCGTAGCATAGTGTCATGGAGATGGATTGAGGGTGGTGCCTCATGCCATGATGAGGATTATAGGTTGTACATTTTGGGTTTCTTCATTTGTTATAGTCTTTAACAATAGTTTTAAATTGTGCAAATCAATTCTGTTTTTTCGTAAAAGATGGTTTTTTTGAAAAATATGTACTTGTTATATTGGATTTATTTGTAGCTTTATTTTTATTAACTCAAGTAAATTGTTCCCAAATTCCATTTTTTATACCCTAGCACGTGTGCTAGCCCATAGGGATCAGGAAAGCCCTTCGTACCTTTCCATTGGCTGGGTCGGGTGCTAGTTTTTATAGTGACCAAATACGATTCGTGACAAAACTGAATCCAAGGAAGTTAGGTTCGCTCCCTTTTGGGTTATGTTAATAAGGGAAGAGTCAGGTTAGTCTAGAGTTAGGATTGTTAGGTCATGAAATTCAAGTTATGGGTAGTGTTCCAAGCTAGCACAACTTATTACAGGATTTGGGTCACTAGGGGATGTCGGGATTTATCCGAGATCTTTGGTTTTCATGGTTTTATGAACATTAGGGGAAATGAAAAGGGAGTTGGGATAATGGTCTCAGTGAGCTCGCAGGGCCTAGAAAGCCATGTGGATCAAGGGATATATTCCTAGAACACTATCTGTGATGGTAAAGTTATTTCCATATGGGTACCAATCATATGTCCTAGTCACCCACCTAAAATAGTTTCCCTTCACATTGTCTTGTGTCCTTTTGTTTTGAAGACTTGGAAGTTTTGTTTTATAGAAAAATGACATGGTTATAAGAATAAAAAAGAATTTGTGAAATTATTTTCTAATAAATATGGAATGGTTTGATTTGTTAAATGGTGAAACTGAATTTTTATAATTATTTTGAAATGTAAAATGGTGTGTTTACGCTTCTTTTGAATGCAAGAAATTATTTAATTTTGGTATTGAAAAAGTGTTTCAATTATATTTTTCTAAACATTTGAATGATATTTTATTGGGATAAAATATTTTGGAGGTCATGTGTGGAGTTTGGACATTGATTTTTATTTGGTAACTAGACATAATTTTAAATGTTTAATGAAATTTTGGAATCTTATTTTAAAATGAGAAGAGTTCAGTTACCAATATAATAGGGATTTATGAAATGGATTTTGTCATGAAATTATAAGTGTTTTGAAATGGGATAAAATGTCTTTAAATTAATTTACATTAATTTATGGTGTGTTTATATAGAATGATTGGTGATCTTTTGAAAAGTTTTACGAATAATTGGAACATTCTTATAAATAAGAAGTGATGAGTTTTTCAATGAGTGGGTGTTGATCAAATGGTGTTTTTAATAAAATGAGAAGTGTTTTGAAACGGGATGAGATGTTTTGAAATTGAAGTGAATAGCTTGTAAGTGAGTTTTAATTTGAATGATTGTGCCTTTCTAAAAATAAATTGTAAGTTTTGAATTGTGATTTTGATTTCATGGTTAGCTGTCATGAGAAAAAAAGTTAAGTATTTGTTGACTCGTTGTGTAGTGAAAAATTGGAATGATTTTTTGTTTTAACCTTTGGTATTTCCATGAGATACCACGTGCATATGGTTATAGGGAATGATGGATGGTTAACGGAATGTGTGGATGAGTTCCAGGATATATATGAGGAGGTTTTCTAGTGTGGCATTGAAACATGCATGTGTGAGGACCATGGGGTACCATTGGTGGATACGCTAACCGTTGAACAATTTATCTTCAAATAGATTATTCTAAATGAAAACATGATGTCTTGATTACTAGTTTGGCATGATGTATTTTATGTGTTTTTGGAAATGTTTTAATTGTGGGATGTTTTGAGTTCAATAACCCCAACTGTTTGAACGGTGATTTGGGTTCATGTTTGGTCGATAAGCTAGGTTGAAGGGCTGGTTAGTGTTCTCTTCTAAGAAACATTTCGGATGCCATTATGGTGGTTCACCTCATCTGTTCAATTATATTTTATGGCATGTTTTTACCAATGGGCTAGCATGTTTGGGTCCTTGGGTTCCCTTATTAGATAAGGTACGCCCCCACTAACAGTTAGTTCACGACTAAAGTGCGGACACGATTGATTCGCCATTGGAAAATCATCTAGTTGATCAATATAAGAAATTTATTCTCATGTTTGGATATTTTTTATACCCTCTTTACCTTTCCACGTTTTTGGGATACTCTATTGGCAGGTGAGTGCTTGTATATGGTTGAAAGAGACATTGTTTTCATATGTTACTTTATTTTTCAAAGGTGAAAGTAGTTTGGGGTTGTTAGTGTGGATGGTGCAAAAAAGGAAATATGGGTCCTTCATATTCTCTTCGAAGTAGGGGTTTATGATAAACCACCAATGTAGGAAATATGGTCATGAGAGGCTATAATGGCCACTTTTTAAATTGTTTTATGTTTTATGACATTGTACAAGTTCCCCACTATGAATTTTTTCTATCGGTCTTAATGGTCATGTTCGGTGTTGCTTTGTGATGTTGTGTGCTCATTTGACTATAAAGTTGAAGGTTGTAAAATCATTTAAGAGTATATATTTTTTAGGAAGTGTGACTCCCTTTATAAAATCTCAACATCCTATGTATATAAGAAGGTGTTTCTATATATCCTTTCTTATTTCAATTTCTCATCCAAAAAAACAAGGGGTGATTTGTGTGTGTCTACAAAGCACTTGTTTTAGTGAAATGTAGGGTTAGTATAGAGTGAGTTTTGAATGTGTTTTTTCATGGTGAACCCATCTAGGATCATGGTATTGTTTTCATGGAACATAATTTAGAAATTCTATTTTGGTGGTTTCTCAATACTAACTGTGATTCTAAAGATGATTCATTATTTTGAGCTCCGGCCATATTTCATGCAGTGTAGTCGGTGCATAGTCAGTGGAAATCCTATGGTCATTAAAATCCATGTACAATGTCCTATCCTCAGTATGAAATATGATAATAGATTAAACATATGGTGTTGTAAACATTCTTTAGTTTTTCCCATTCAAAGGAAGAGGTGGGAGGACATCGTGTCCATGTTATCTCCCAATGTCATTCCTTCCCCCATTCATTTCCATTGATTTTTTTGAGAAAGGATTGAGATTTTTCTAGAAAGGTTGAGTGCATGAGTAGTAGTAAATATTCCCCAGAATCTGTAAACATAGATGGATCCCCATGGTTAGTGCACTGTTTCACAAACTATGCGGACCAACCATGCGACCATCACAACTCTTTAAATTTTAGGGCCATTTTTTATCGGCAGGTGCTGGTCGGTTATGATGAAAGGTTATTATAGTGGGGAGACTCACTATGAGTCTTATGTATGTTTATTTTGTAATGGTATAATGGAATTATACCCCTTGTACTAGGAAGTCTGCTCGGTACTCCCCCTATTAGTGTCTTGATTCTGTCTCGGGAAACATTTAGGTTGTCTCTAATGGTGGGGAGCCCATTTGTGCCCCCTATACTAGCAACTCACAGTTTTACATGGTCCAGGCATGATGATAGGTAGTCTTTTATGGAACTATATAACTACTAACATCTTCATTTGGTAAAATATGGGATTGGAAAGTGTCGAACGGTTTAGTAAAAGTATAGTATGTGTAACCATGTTCGAAGCTGTTATTCGTTTGGGTAAATTGTTTGAGTCTTATTCAGATAGAGTTTGTGAAATTTTATATTGAGATAAAGTATGAAGGTTGTTTATTATATTAATAAAGTGGTTTATGTTTTGATTTGTGAGAGTATTCTATCCTTAATTGATAACTGGGGGGTTTTCCATTGGGGGTGAAGCTTGGAAAAAAGTTCATTTCGACCTTTCAGTTGGGTTTGGTTTTTCCTTTGGGCCTTGTTGTGCCTTTCTAATGTTAGAAAGATTTAGGGTGGGGAAAATTGTCACAAACATGACTTATTTTACAGGTATTTTTTAATTTAATTTTCATTCTTTCTTTTTGGGGGTGGGGGGTTTCCCGCTCATTTTGGTGAAAATGGTGAGTTTTCAAAATGTGGGCCATATCGTGAGCGAATTCAAGATTTAAAAATAAATTTTGTTTCATTTATAACTCTTTCATTTTTCAACATTTTACCCTCATTACATTTCAGAATTATCATCCCCTGGTATATTTAAACAACTATATCAATTTTGGTCCCCATAATAATCCATAATAATGATGGATTTGGGTTTTTTATTAAGGTGTTGGGCCAGACCGAAAGCCCATTTTCTGATTTAAATGTATTTTTAAATATTAAATATCTCATTATAGTTTTAATTTTTTTCAGTGATTCCAACTACAAACAGATCCCACATACAAAAGGAGCGCCCCCATTCTCTTCTCCCCCTCTTTGGATCTCATATGAATTGAGAAAAATAGAGAAAATTCTATGGGTATCTCAAATCGTCCAGATTTGAAGAGGTAAATTGTTTCATTCACAACATCTTCAATTTCGACTCTTTTCTCTCCATTTCAATTCTCACATGACCTAATCAGCCTTATTAGAACATCAAGTTATTTTTTATATTTTTTTTAATTCCATATACTATTGTATTTTAGGCGTTTTATTCAAGATATCTCAATTAAGTGTGTTTCCTCTCATGTTCCTCCCATTTTCTTAGGGTATCTTCTACTTTTCCTGAGGTTATATATTTTTTCATCATATTAGGTTAATACCTAGGTGTTAATTTTGTGTCTTTTTTCTGAAATAGTATTTAGTAGATCTCAATTCCACTTCCTTGTGGTGTGGTAGTGGTGCGATTAATGCTTCACACAACAGTTCAGAGATTTTGGCACAAATAGTAGGTGGTTCCATGTCTATGCATCCTAAGATGATTTATATTTGATTAATTAATATTTTTAGCATGTTTTTATTACATAATTTTTGGTGAGGGAACCATTTTTTGTAGTATTTATTAAGCGTTTAGTTTCAAGGATTCATATTTGTTTGAAAATGTGTGTTTTTCATGTGTATCTTTTGTGGTATTATTCGTTATAATTTTATTACACTTGAGAGTGGTTTAATTAATGTTTTTAGGGATGCCAATTCTGTTTTGGATTGGTATTGGTATTATTATGTTTTGAAAAGAGGTTTTTGAAATGTGTTTTGGGGGATAACATGGTTATACCCCTTGGGATTGTTTTATGAAAATTTTAAATTATTTATTGAGTTAAACAAAGTTGGAAATGGATGTAAATGTATTATTTTGGTGAGTATGTTCAACTAATATTGGTTTTTTTAATAGTAACATGGTGATTCCAGATGTCAAACATTTTTATGTTGTTTTATATTTTGTTGAAATGTTTTAAAAAATTGGGTGAAAGGCCTGAAACAAGTTTGTGGGCTGTTTTTTTAGTATGATGTGAAAAAGATAATTCTGTTTGTGAACGGAGTATTATGTGACATGTGTGAGAGCTATTTGGTGGGTATGTGATGTGAAAGTTGTATTTAGATGTGAAAATTATATTTTAGGGATTGTTGATGTTGTTTGAGAAAAAGAGGGAATCCTATGAACCTAGGTAGGTAAACATGCACTAGTATGCTAATAATCCCATAGGGTTTGGCCCCTATTTGACGTAAAAAGTTTAATTAAGACAAAATTAACTAAAATCTGATGATGATTTTTAGGATGATGTTGTGAAACCACATGGATATGGTCATAATCCATACTTGTGGCTCGTTTTCACGAGAACTGATATTGTGATGGTAACTTTCACCGAGATACGAGGTACTTGGGACCCACATTGAGATTGTGCCTAAGGGTTATTATCCCATTTCATGTTCTCATTATATACATTATTCTTACCGTCGACATATAGTATGTTGGACTGAAAATTCAGTTTCTTTGGAATTTTTATTAAAATTATAGATTATTTAAAGTATCCCACTTGAAAAATATTTTTATTTAAAGTTACATCTCATTAAAATTCATATTATCATTTCCTGTTTATGAAAACATTAAATCTTTTATTCTTATAATGTTTATCACAAGGAATATTTTATTGGTCGAATATTACTAGGATTTTCCTCACACCCTACTAACAACATTGGGTTTAAGTAGACTTGGTTGTTTTTTTTCAGGTTTGGGTAATGCTTTTAGTTCCAATAGTTCGAGTTCCTATCTGTCCTTGTTGGTGTAGTGTCGTGGATATAGATTTTGGGTGATGCCTCTATACATGAGGAGGTTATTAGGATGTAAATTTCTTGTTTCTTCATTTTTTATAGTCATTAATATTTTTTTATTTATGTAATTCAATTCTGATTTTTTTAAAAAAATGGGTTGTTCTGAAAAATCCAGATTTTTTATATTGGATTTGTTTGTTCTTTTATGTTTATAACTCGGGTAAATCATTCCCAAATTCCATTTTCTGATACACAGGCACTTATTCCATCCCATGGGAATCTGTAATTCCCATCGGGCGTTTCCATGGGCCGGGTCGGGTGCTAGTTTTGATGGAGACCAATTCAGTTTATGACAGTATCTATCACATTATATATGTCCACGGGAATTATTTTTCCCATCCAAAAGAATATTTTAATTCCCCACCATAATTTCACCTATGTAAAAATATTGTTATGTATAATCTTAGGAAAACACTATGTTTCCCAAATTAAATTATTAAAGTATTATTTATTAATTTCAAATGTAATTTTCGTGTTTAAATAATTGAATTTAAAAAAAATTAATCCTTTTGATTATTAAGATGACCTTTGAGGGAGAAATTCTTTTTATGGGGGGTAGGATGTAACATACCAATATTTTGTGAAATATGTTATATAAAATTTATTATAATTATTTGTTTTCTTGAATTAAATTAAATGAATTTTCATTCTTGAGTTTTATGAAATCCCATGTTTATCTTTCATTGCACACAAAATCAAGTATCTTCGATAACGTTTGTTACATGCAAGACTGTGTTCTATAGAACAAAAATATTTCATTAATATTTAATATTAAATTAATCATCTATCCGTTTGAATGGTATAAATGCATAATATTAGCTAAATTGTGATTGTATAGTTTAGTTTTTTTATAAACATAATTCTTGACATGTAATTATAAATGAAAGTAAAAATATATTGATTATAAAGAATGAGTGTTTATAAAAAGAATTTTTTATGACCAAAGTATTGTTTAATCATAATAACTAAATTTAATCAATATTTTTGAAATTTCATAAAAAAATATTATATTATATATTAATTAAAATATTTTTAAAACCATCAAATAATATTAATAGTCACAAAAAAATAATAAATAAAATTTAGCATAAAAATATTGTATTTTTTCAAAAAGATGTTTTTTCACCTTATAATGGATAACTAGTTTTAAAAATAATTTTTTTAATTTTTTTAATTTTTTTTTTTTAAAAAAAATTTTTATGAATATGGATATAAAAATTTAAATTAGGTCAATTTTTTATATTTTTATGAGAACATTCAAATTTTGATGAATAGTGAATTATGATGAATTTAACAGAAAAACTGCATTTTCATTTAATTTATTTATATAGTTAAATTATATTTTAATTTATTTAATTTCTAATTATTCTAATTATTCTTAAATAAATCAAATTTAGTTCATTGGATTAAATTTGAAAAATAAATTTCATAAAAAAACATTTCAATCCTTTGAACTCATTACATAAAATCCCCATTGTTTCATCCCATTTGTGGGATCACTTTTGCATTAAATTCTACCTCATAGGTGATTGGAATTTGGAAATTTTGATTCATATTTTTAATTATAATAATTTATAATTTATATATTGAAAAAAATAATTTCTTCCCAAAAAATATTAGTGAAATCAATTAAAATTAATTACACTTATTAAGGAAAATGAGTTTAATTTGTAGATAAAATTTAATATTATGGGTCAAAATGACCAATAAACATTTGTAAAAACAATTTTCTGGATATATATATATACCCATATGACCTTTTTAATAATTTATATGAATTTTTGGGAATATAATTATATGAAAATAACCCATATAATAATGTAGGAGTAGAATAAGACAAAAAATTTACCTTTCTTCCTTTTATTTTCTATAATTATTTAGGGATAGTGGTAATCTATATAATTATTGTTTATAAATATTAATTTTAATGATAAATGATTTTTTTTTCATTATGAAAATTTATATCTAATTTTTAGAGAATATATAACTACATTAAATGTTTAATAAATTCCAACACATGTATTATTAAGTTAATAATTAAAATAATTAATGATACAAAAAATATTAAAATTAAGTTTAAAAGAATTAATCTTTTTGTTTCATTATTTTTTTAGATGAATATATCATTATAATCATTTGTGAACATAATTTATTTTATGTCCATATTTTTCATGAATTTTTTTTATATTTAATTAAATATGTAATGTCAAAAATAGAATTAATTTTATTTTATCTCAAATGGTAATTTATTAAAGTATTTAAACACACAAAAAATCTTATCATATTTAATATATTTTTAAATGTAAATAATCAAAAAAATATGTTCCATTTATGGACCAGTTTATTTTTAATAATGAACACATTTACACCTAAAAAATAAAATCAATATTGGCACTATTAGTGTTGAAGAAGTATTTTCGTGTGTTACATGTTCTTCTGTTAAATTTAATTTATAAGAGGCATGTAATATTTATTTTTAAATTTCATTTTAATATTTAAAATTATTGTATAGAAATTTTATTATATGTCTTGCATTAATATATCTTAAAGGATGAATTAAAAAGGTTAGAAAACAAGTTACCATAATGAAAAACCCAAAATAATAAAATATGGAAACATAAGTGTTATGGAATAAAATGTTTAAAAAGAACATTTAATTTTTATATAATGAGTTTGGAGAGATAATTATTCCTATAAAAACAATTATTTTTCATTTTGGAATCACGTGGTGTAAGTGACACCTCCCAATAGTGTTTACAAGTTTTTGTTTAAATGAATTCAAATACTCCTCCACTATAAAAGGTAATTCACACTCCCCAATTATTCAAACATCTCAAGCCTTTTACCTCACAAAACACTGAAAAAATAATCAACCGGCATACATCCCCTAATCCAAAAATCATCACATTTGGTTGAAACAAAACAAATGATGTTTTTTTTGTGTAAATTAAAAGAATCTAACTAAAGAAGAGTTTACATTCATTAATGAAAACAATTGTTTCATTTATTATTTACAACCCATAAATAATTTATATTCAGTACATATATAATATATTCAATATAAAAATTATATATATGTTTGTGTATGTGTTTTTTTATGTTTTATAACCACACCTACACACACTTCCAACATATGTGTAATGAAATCACCATTCATGATTACAACCGACTACCACCTCACAAAACGATGTCATTTGTTTTCATTCACCACATCATATGTTTGGGAATTATGATGTACATACTAATTTTATAAGATATTTATGATATTTATAATTTATGATTACTAATTTACCTAATATATTAAAAATTGCTTCATGATTTCCATTTTTTGGTAATAAGACAACATCATTTGTGGATGTGTGGAATAATGAACCCTCAATGTGATGTGATACGTTTAAAATTTACATGGAATATATTATAGATGGGTTTCAGAAAATATTATATAAAATAAATATTTATTATATTAATGAAATAATTATTTATCTGGACTTATAAAATATCTTTTTCTTATTTCCATTTCACACATTGAAAAATAAATGACGATGTTCTTGGATGAATGGTCTACCACCTCCTCAAAGCATTGTGATTCTTCCTTTTTCATTACCAAATAACAAGAATTATTTATACAAGTATATATCAATAAAAAAATATGTTATTTATGATTTAATTTTCATTCTATAAAGGTAAATGTTTCTTACCTTCTTTTTGTAATGATCATTAAAAAACTGGAACATTACTCATGTGTACGTACGGCCTACCATCTCTATGATCGTAATATTGGGTCATTTTACATATCCATAATTCTATTAATATTTTAAATGTATAATATATGTAAAAATTTGACAATTATTTCATGGTTATTATCATAGAAATTTTTAAATAAGGAACTCATTGACCATAGTCAACCAATCAAAGATAGTTTTGACACATGAGCTGAATACGGTCAAAACATCCCATATCGACATTACGGAATAATTAATTGTATATAAAATTTTTAAAAGTGAAATATAATAAATAAATAAATATTAAAAGGTTTTTTAGAAAGTAAATAATTATAATATTTTTATTATTTATGATGATAGAGGACCATCCTAACAAATATAAATCTAGGTATGAGATTTTCATCTCATTTTTTATATCTGTTAGAAAAATTTCACATTCACCAATTACTTATTTTGTACAGTTCTTTTTCTACCCATTGGGAGATATTAAATCATGAATTATTATATATTATTTATATTTAAATGTTTCAATTTATTATTATTACTATTTGGGTTTCTAATTCTGATGTTACCATTATTGTTAGGGGATTTCTAGTATCACTTTTTTTTGTGAGACTTATGCCATATTAACAAATTATTTTTATTATTATGTATATATACCTCCCATTAATGTATTTTATTATTATTTAAATTTAATTTATTGGGGTTTACATATCCATTTTAATATTTATTTCATGGATTTTATTGTTTTGAGGTTACTAAGGTGGTATTGTATTTGTGTCCCAATATTCATTGTTTAATACATTTGTTATATTATACAATGAATATAATTTATGATGTGTATATAATTCTAAAATTAAATGATATTTCATGAATATATATATTCAATTGATATTAAATGTTTCAAAAATAATTTATTCCATAATGGGTATTAGGTTTTAAACAATTCAAAGTGGTATGTCATACTTTGGAAGGTTTAATGCTTATTTTCTTAAAGAATATTTCTAATGATACTTTAATGGTATTTCAGCTCATCAAAATTAAAAACTATTTTTGATAAATATACTCCACTAGGATTTTATTTATTGATACCAACCTCATTATTTTATATATTTAATAATATTGTTTCAATTATATTATTATAGAACCCACTTTTTCCAAGGGTGAATCATGTATAAAAGATATTGATAAGGAAGCAATTTGTTTTCCATGGGTTAAAAAAGTTTCATTGTTATTATAAATGAGCCCATTTATTTTCCATGTGTTAATCATATTTAAAAAATATTTTTATGGATTGAATATATTTTCCCTGGGTTGTTCATTTTTCAATGATATTGTTGTGGAACCCATTTCTCTTCCATGGGTTAATCATGTTTCAATGAGATTGTTATGGAACTCATTTCTTTCTGTGGTTTAATCATGTTTCAATGATTTTTTTATTGAAAACATTTATTTTTTGTGTGTTAATCATGTTTAAATTATATTAATATAGAAACCAGTTTTTTTCCAATTGATAGTTTTTTTTTTGAAAGGGATATTTGTTAATACTATGTTTTTAGGTTAAAATCCAAGATTTTACATGTCACCTTTTTGTACTGGTACATGGAAAATAAAGATTGTTTATATGATAAACTAATAATTCGTGGTTACATAATAAAGCAATGAGTGGTGGATCTATGATAATCTAATTACTTGTGGTTCATGATAGACCATTGATGGGTGGTTATAAGAAAAAAAACAAGTCATCCCATGATATCCCTCCATTGCATTGTGAACATATAATTTTGGAAGTCAACTGTATGGTTATTCCAATTAAATGGGTTTTTAATGGGGTTTATGAAAGTTACACTCAATGATACCAAAAAAATAGTTTAAATTTCTTTGTATGATTCTCTAGTGTTTCTAATGATCAGAATTGATATCACAGGGATTTTGATTATTGAATTTTATGACTTGTTCACTTAACAAGTTTTTATATTTTATGATCCATGTATTTCAGGGTTTTATTTAATCTATGATTCAAAAATGAAATTAAATTATGTAATCACACAATTATTCAATCTTTTGTTCATTGGTGACATTCATTTTTTAATTCTGATGTTTTACCTTACTGATCATTTAAGATCACCCTTAATAATTTTCATTTTCACCTTGTTTTAAAAAATGGAATAAAATGAGTTATATCTATATGGTATTTCATTTGGATAATGATAGTGTCTTAATGTGAAAAATAAAATATGGTTTAATTCAGAGAAATGATTATTTAATTTAATTTTAATTGTATATATTTTTGTTTTTCAGAATTCTCATGAACTTTAAACCTAAAAGGTCATCCAGTATGTAAGGGGGTTTTAGTTTTACTTTGATTTTGTAATGTTTAGATGAAAAATAAGGGTTACAATTATCGGTATCATATCTGGGAATGTAATGTTATTGATTTCAGCATAGGATCCGAGTTTAATAGTCCGAGGATGTCATATTTTCATCAATGGTTGGTTTAAAAAACAGTAGAGATTATGATGTTTTTTTATGATGTTATCATAAGATTATGGATACCATCCTGGGTCTATAATAATAAGGATAATCATAAGTTCAATGTCCTAGAAACCCCATTTCTGGTTTTTTAATAGTAAATAATTTAAAGTTATCAATAATATTTTCAGATAAATTTTATTGGTTTGAAATATATGTAAAACCTCGGTTTAGTGTGATGTATTATGAAAATTTTTTTGGAAATAAGATTTAAGACATTGATAGGATGTAGGGTTTCTAGGATCTTGGATATGTAACAAATAATGGGAACATAAGTATAATGATGTATATAACCATGTGATTTAAATGTTATTCGTTGACTAAGTGACTAATGTTACTTCAAAATAAGATCTCCATCCTTTGGGGATGATATCTGGAAGGTATGTGATAACCATTAAGGATAAAACACACTATAATATGGAGGATATAGAAGATATTTGGGATATATCTTTATAGAATGACATAGTTCCAATTTTGGATATTACTATTGAATTTTGATTATTATTTTGACTAGGATTATTCATTTTGGGAATTGTCTACCCATAGGATAACCATTTTGGTTCTGTTTAAAGTTTAAAAATATGAGGAATATCTTTTTATCCCTTTTATGATTTTCTAGTCTTACAAATTTTACTTTACCAATTTAGCTGTGAAAATACAAATTGGATATCCATAGTTTAGAATAAAAATTGATATATTTATAATGGATGAAATTCAAAAGTCTAGTAATTATATTTCCATATGCTATTACAATAAATGGTGAAAGAATCCTTTTACTTCAATTAAAATTACTTGAAATAAAATTTTATCATATTAATGTATTTTATGATTATAGAAATGAAAATTTTACAACCTATATGTATTGTGGATTTTTCATTTACTTATCTTAACAACATTATCTATAACTCTATTTTAACCCATGGGAATCAATTTCCCTTCCAAATACAAATTTTAATTCCCCCCAAATGCTTCCACTATTTGGATACATATTTCTGTGTAACATTAGGTAAACATTATTTTTACCAAATTAAAATTTTATGGTATTTCTATGTATTTCGTTTTTATTATGGGGGTTTCAATAAAGTAATTCCAAAAAATTTAGTCCTCTGATAACCATGAAGAATTTTTAGGGAGAAATAATATTAAGGGTGGTAGGATGTAACATCCTCAGATTTTATGAAATATATTCCTTCAAAATAATTTATGTTCATTGATATCTTTAATTATAAAAAATTAAAATTTTAACATGCATTATATATAACACTATGTTTATTATAAATTTCATTAGACTACAAGAAATTTTGATAACGTGTTTTTCAAGCAATACTGAGTTTAATGAAAAAAATTACATTAATATTTAATATGATATTTATAAGATAGACATTAAAATAGAATAAATGAATGAAATTAACTAAATTATGTGAATATAGTTTACAGTAGTTTATTAAATTAATTTGTTCCAATCAGTAATAAAATAAAAATACGAATTAAATATAACAGATGAGTTTTTTTTGGAAAACTATTTTTATGACTAGAATGGAATTTATCATAATAATATAAATTCATCGCTATAGGTGAACGATCAAAATTAAATTTATATTTTATATATTCAATGGGATATTTTTCAATTAATCCAATATTATTTAGTGGGATAAAATAATAATAAATCAAATTATAACCATAAAAAACTATATGTTTATAAAAGGAAAATTTTCCACATATTAATGGAATTAATGTTTTAAATTTAAATTGTAATAGTTCTATAATTTTGTTTCCACATATAAACTTATTTTTTTTTGAAGTTGTGATATCAACATTTAATCTAGGTAAATATTTGGTATATTTTTGTTAATATTCATATTTTATGAATAATGAGTAACACCGAATTTTAATTTAAAAATATATATTCATCAAATTTATTTATATAGTTAAATTATATTTTAAATTGATTTTAACATATCATTTGTTCAATTAAAATAATTCCATCCAAATTGTATCATTTTAATCAAATTCACACTATAATTGGATATAAAAACAATTCATTATTTTGAACTTTTTACATGAGAACCTCATTGTTTCGTCCCATATAGGGGTTCAATTTAAAATTAAATTCTGAAAATTTTGTGGTTGTAAATAATGAGTTTACATAGTTGTTAATTTTATATATTACGGAGTCAAATGACAAATATACATTTATAACACACCTTTGATGTACATATATCTTCCCATATGATGTTTTTCTATATTTATATGAGTTATTTGGAATACTATTCAATTCACATGACCCACATAATAAGTTAATAAAACAGAAAGGAAAAAAATTACCTTTCTTATTTTTATTTCCTAAAAAGAATTTGTATAGGGAAAACCCATATAAATTTTTATTATGAATATAATTTTGAAAGATAAGTGAGTTTTTTATCATAATTATCATTATATACTTTGTAGATATGATATATCTATATTAAATATATATTAAATGATAACAAATTTATTATTTATTTAATAATTATATAAATGAAATGGCACTAAAAATATTAAATGTAAGGTAAATAGAATGAATTTCTCAGTTAAATTAATTTTTTATGAATATATCATGATACAAAGATATTAAATTAATATATATGAATTATAATTTTTGGAATGAAATTTTATAAATTTTATTGAATTTTTTAATTTCATAATTTACATTATTGTTATTTTATAAAAAATATATATTCTATTAAATGACTTCAAATTACTAAAAATCCAATATTACAAATTTAGATTTTAAAATATTAATAAATATAAAATAGGTTCCACTAAATGACTGTTAGGTCTACTAGGCTGAATACCCTGAGAGGGGGGGGGGTGAATCAGGGTATGACTAATTAAAAATTAATGCCCATTCTGATCTTGTTTCGCTGTTAAGCAAAACACTCTTCTCTCTCTTTCCTACTACACAATATAAATAGAAAGTAAAGCAAGCACAGGACACAGCAATTTTACATGGTTCACCGCTAAGGGCTACGTCCAAGGATCATACGCCGACCGGTTGCCGGTCGTACCAAATTACACTAATCTTCACTAGCTGTGGATTACAAGGTTCGGGCTAGATCACTTCTATGCCCAGGCTCACTGCCTTTACAATGTTTAGGGTCAGCTCACTTCTTTCCCAAGGGTCAGTCCCTGTTTCTCTCTCTTTGGCTCACTGCCGGTGGAGAGGATCACCTTCTTCCTCTTCCTAAGGTCACTGCTCTGTGAAGGGAATCCAATCAGAGTTTATAGACCTGTAGGTCTCTTCATTTGCATGAAGTAATGCATCCTTAACTGTATATAGATGCTCTGTTGAAGTCCAAATCTCATCCACTGATGAATATCTCTTTGCCTCTGATCCCTGGGCAATTCCTTTTGGAAACACCTTCGCAAAGTACCATACAATGCGAGGCTCCAAATTTCGCGAAGCTCAACCAAGCCTTCGCGAAGCTCCTGCCTTTTCGCGAAGCTCCTTCACGAAGCACTCTCGCGATGCTCAAGCCGTCACAAAGCAACGACCCTCGCGAAGCTAAGTAGGACAACGTGGAGCTCGCAGGTTTCGCGGAGCTACAATAGCCTCCGCGAAGCACCTCTTTTGCGAAGCACACTGCCTCCGCGAACCACCTTCGCAAATCGAGAGCAAAGTATTTTCTCTGAAAATTCTCTCTTCTTCGTTCAAAGGGGCCGGCCTCTATTTATAGGCGATTCCACCGACCCTAATCCCTTCCGCGCGAAGTCAATGCCACGTCATCTCAAATCGCGAAGCTCCAATGTTTCTGTCGGAATTCTGTCCAAATCGCGAAGCTCCACGACAATCTTCCGTTCGCGGAGCTTGACGTAGTCGCGATGAATCACCGTCAACTTACCTTCGCGGATCGCGCCTTCGCCGCGAAGCTCCCTCGCGAAGCCCAACATTCCTTCGCGCCTTCGCCGCGAAACTCTCTCGCAAAGCCCTTCTCCGCCGCGATGCGCTTCAGCATCTGCCGTTCGCGAAGCTTGACGTAATCGCGAAGCATCACCGCCTCCATTCTTCTGGTCTTCGCGATTTCCAAACCATGCATCATATATTCGCGAAATTCATGCCTTTTCCATATGAAATTAAGATCTTCATGGAAATCCTATTTTCGCGATGCTCACCAAACTCCACATTTTGGACACCAAAAATTTGGCAAACACTGGGAAACGACGCCACCTTGTACTGCTCTTTTGTACCGCCTCCAGATCGTCCTTTCCTTTGTCATAGTTCTTTGTAAACATGGAATGTCAACAACTTCTCGAGAACTCGACAAATATCTATGAAAACCCTGCTTTGTCAACAAACACAATCAACCCAAAAATACTGCAATGTTACCTTGAGGGATTTTTTCCCAACAATCTCCCCCTTTGGGTTTGTTGACAACTCTTCACAAATTTGCTCAGAATTATTTTCTTCACGTTGATTCCTCACTGAGTCTTCTTCCAGCCGCTACCACCATTCGCCTCTTGCGATTCTGATAGCATTCAAGGATTCACTTAACACGTACTCTAAGCCCACATGAGCAATGCTCGGCGTGAGAAACAAGAGTAGTATGAAAATTTCATCAATGAATCACTTCATGTTAGACCCCAATTGTCGATTACACACTGATACCAATTCTTAAATCGATACCAATTGTTGAACCACACTGATACCAATTGGTGAATTCTTAAGTTGATACCAGTTGTTGATAGCTGGACACCGTCTCACACCATTCCAACACCACTGCTCTGCTTTTATCACGATCCTCAGCTGTCGTGATTTCTATGCTTTGATCTATCACTTCTATCATCGTCAGATTTAAAAATCTCTCCCCCTTTCTCATTGCTCCCCCTTTCTGGCTGCTCCACCTGTCAGCTTCTCCCCGTATCAATTATGATTTATCAAATCTCCACACTGTCTCCCCCTTGAACAACCACTATTTTCTCCCCCATTAACAAACACTTCAAACATTTTTCTCCCCCTTTGTCAACGAACCCAAAGGTCACTCCGTTGAAGTCTGTAACATGGTAGAGAACACATATCAGCACATTGGGGAAAAACACACCATACCTCAAGGAGAGGGGGGGTCCCATATCCACACTATTTCAAGTGTGGGGAATCGACTGAACTCCCAGAGCCAGTCGATGCCTCTCAAAAGCTTCCCTGGTTAAGGCCTTTGTCAGAATGTCTGCAACCTGTAGCTCTGTAGGCACATACTCCAACTTCACGATCCCCTGCTCAAATTTCTCCTTGATAAAATGATACTTTAACTCAATGTTCTTTGTCCTAGAGTGATAGACGGGATTTTTTCTGAGATTTATAGCACTTGAGTTATCACACTGGATTCCGACTGGAGACTTCACTTCAACTCCCATATCTTCAAGATGTTGCTTCATCCACAATAACTGTGTGCATGCTTGAGTGGCCGCAATATACTCAGCTTCTGCGGTGCTTAATGAAATGCAATCATGCTTCTTACTTAACCAAGCAATACATAGTCCGCCAAGATAAAATGCACCACCTGACGTTGATTTTCTATCATCTTCTGAACCGGCCCAGTCTGCATCAGTATATCCCAATAACTCTGTCTGAGATTTTTCGTTGTAGGTCAAGCCGAAGTCCATCATGCCCTTGATATACTGAAGTATTCTTTTCACTGCAAGCATGTGACTTTCCTTGGGATAACTCTGATATCTCGCTGTTTGGCATGTGGTGAAAACAATATCAGGCCTTGTTGCGGTTAAGTACAACAGACTTCCAATGATTTGCCTGTATTCTGTGATATTAAGTGCCTTTCCATCCTCATCTTTTGATAATTTCATCCGGGCAGCAACCAGAGTCTTCATTTCCTTGGAATTATCCATTCCAAACCTTCTTAGAACCTCCTTGGCATATTTGGATTGAGAAATGAAAGTTCCATTCCTTCCTTGTGTCACTTGCAGACCAAGGAAAAACGTTAGCTCTCCAATCATTGACATTTCAAACTCATGTTTCATGAATTCGGAAAACTGTCTGCACTGAGCTTCATCTGATCCGCCAAAAATTATGTCATCGACATACACTAGCACCATCATCCTTTGATTATTGTCATTGCTGAAATAGAGGTTGTAGTAAACTCCTCCACGCTGGAAACCAAGCTTCTTCAAGTACTGATCAAGCCTTCAGTACCATGCCCTTGGTGCTTGTTTCAGCCCATACAACGCCTTCTTCAGCCTGCAAACTTTGTTCTCATCCTCATGAATGAGAAAACCATCTGGCTGCTCAATATACAACTCTTCTTCCAGAACCCCATTCAAAAATGTGGATTTGACATCCATCTCGAACACTTTGAACTTTCTTTGCACTGCTATGGCCAAAAATAATCTGATTGTCTCCAGCCTTGCAACCGGTGCAAATGTCTCATCAACATATATTCCCTCTATCTGGGAGTATCCCTTGCACACTAGTCGTGCTTTGTTCCGAATCACTGTGCCATCTTCATTCATGTTGTTGCGATAGACCCATTTAGTCCCGATGACATTCTTGTCTGCTGGTCTCGAAACAATCTCCCATGTCTGGTTCTTCTCAATCTGATCAAGCTCTTCGTTCATGGCCTGAACCCAGTTTTCATCTTCAGCTGCATCAGAAAAACATTTTGGCTCCACTTGAGACAAAAACGATACTTGCTGTGATGATTTCATTCTTCGAGTCTGAACTGGAGCTGTTTGATCACCAATTATATTCTGCCTATCAATTTCAGCTCTACTCTTTGTCTTTCTCACAGACACCGACTTGACACTTTCCTCTTCATCATCAGTATCTTCTTCTAAGTCAGCTTCTGCCACTTCTGCTCCCCCTGGGTTTCTTACCTCATCATCACTTTCATCCAGGAACTGTTCACTGGATCGTTGATTATTCTGCTCATTTTCAACTATAGTGACATCATTGCTTTCAATGATTTTTCCCAGCCTTTTGTTGAAACATTTATATGCTTTGCTTTTCCCGGAATAGCCAAGGAATATCCCTTCATCTCCTCGTGCCTCAAACTTCCTATGATGTTCTTTGTTGAGAATGAAACACTTACTTCCAAAGATTAGAAAGTACTTCAACATTGGCTTCTTTCCGTACCACAGTTCATACGGAGTCTTCCCTTGCTTCGGACATAACAGGGACCTGTTGGAAACATAGACCGATGTCAAAACTGCTTCCTTCCAAAATTTCTCTGGCAGGTCCTTATCAATAAGCATTGTTCTGGCCATGTTGTTGATGATCCAATTTCTCCTTTCAAATACTCCATTCTGTTGGGGAGTTCTTTCTGATGAAACTTGATGCCTTATCCCATGTTTCTTGAGATAGTTTTCAACCCGACTGTTTGTAAATTCCGTACCGTTATCAGTACGAAACTTCAGAATTTTCTGCCCAGGCATCTTTTCTGATTCCCTCCTGTACTGCTTTATGCAACTGAACACCTCTGTCTTATGGGTTATGATGAATACCCAGGCCATTCTACTATAGTCATCAATGAAAAGAACATAGTACCTTTTCCCATCTAAAGCTCGTCGTGAGATAGGTCCACATACATCAGCCTGCACCAATTCGAGCACTTGAGTTGCTTTTTTGTTCCTTTAGCCTGTATGTCTTCCTGATGATCTTCCCTTGTTGACAAGCATCACATGTATGAGTGTGATCACATGATAGTTTGGGAAGGTCTCTAGCAGCATCACACTTTACCAGATCTTCCATAGATGGTTGACATAGATGACCAAGTCGCTTATGCCACAGCTGATTTTCTTCTTCTCTGGATAAAAGGCATGAATCTTCTTCCCCACCTACCAGGTAAAGATTCCCCTTTGTTCGTTTTCCCTGAAGAATGACTATTCCATCTTTTCCTTTAACAATACCCATCTTCTTGGTAAATAGGATAGAGTGCCCAGAGTCACATAGTTGACTGACGCTAAGAAAATTATGACTGAGACCCTCTACCACCAAGACATCAGCATGTCTCATTTCTTTTCCCCCAAACTTGGCTTTTCCTGAGCCAAAAATCTTCAGGCCTTCATCATTTCCAAACTTGACAACTCCTTCTTTGTCATATTTTATGCCTGTAATCAGATCCTTATTACCCGTCATGTGGGATGTGCAACCACTGTCAAGGATCCAAACACCAGAACGATCTGATGCTTTAAGGGAAATTTCAGCAACTACAGCCTTCTCAGTTTTCTTCTTCCTAGTCCATACTTTTTCTTTCATACTCGGCATGGATTGAGACTTCTATTCTTTCTCAGAGTATGATGGACCAGCTTCATCTTGCAAAATGGCAAATCTGTTCTGAACTTTTAACTCACTTGTCGGTTTACTGATCTGCTGCTTGCGAACATTTTGATTCTGCATTGGCACATTTTTCTGAATGGTCGGAGTGCAGTACCTAGCCATGTGTCCAAATCCTCCTCACCAAAAACAGTGTCCTTCAAAAAAATTTCTGGAAAACCATTCTCTGTTTGGCTTCCATCTCTGTTCTTGTTCCCTTCGATATCTTTTGGCTATGGAACACACATATTGTTAATGTCACATCTTTCCATAACAATAACACCTAATATAAGGTGCATTCCTTCGCATTACTTCAGCACTACTAGTTTCCCCTTTGGATCTCTGAGTATTCTGATTCTTCTTTATGCTCAAATCCACTTTCAATCTCGGGACAGGTGCTTGCGGTCTAACTTCAACTACCGCAGATTTTTGTTTCTGATTAAGCCATGAATCAGCCTTAACATCTGAGTTCAATTGCTGCTTCATTCCTGCTGAACTACTAGGCTCTTCTTTCTTCTTTTCCGTCTTCGTAACGACCTAATTTCCCAATAATGTGTTGGGATTCAAAGGTTTTTCCTGGTCTTTAACTTTTCTCCGCAGACCGACAACTTCCTCTTCAAGCTCTTCAATACGCTTGACGTGATCTTTCACTTTTCGACTCAAGCAATCGATCTCCCTTTTCTGCTCTTCAATCTTGAGCTTATGCTCATCAACCTTTTCTGTGTGCTCTGGCCTGGAAGACTTAAGATTTTCAATTTCTTTCTCAAGCTCAGACTTCTCTTCTTCTTGTTGTTGCATGTAGAGTTTGGCATCATGTACTATCTTGTTGGATTTCTTTGTTTTTTGCTCGCCAAACATCTATCTCTTCAAGAGTTGCTTCTAATTCAGCTTCCATGTCAACTTTCCCTTCAATTTCTTCTTCTTCTTCATCAGTTTCGGTTTCTTTCTTTTCTAGAGCACTACTAGCAACAGCCACCATCGCATTTTGACCACGATCTTTGCAGTTTTCTATCTCTTCAACTTCTTCACCCTCAGACTCAGCTGAACTGTCAATTTCTTGGGAAAGAAGATTCTTCTTCTTAAAGAAATTTCTATTGAACTGCTTCTTCCCTTTCACATAGGCTGAAGATTTTTTCATGGGAATCACAACTTCATCTTCATCGCTTTCTTCTTGAAACTTTTTGGGGCATCTTGCAGCAAGATGACCAACCTTTCCGCATCGGAAGCATGCTAATGGTAGTTTCCCTTTAAACTTTCCTTTTCCTCTTTGCAGATTTGAAGAAAGGAACGACATCACCTCATCTGACTCTTCTTCCTCCTGAGAATCTTCAATAGTTAGCCTCTTCATGGCCTTAAATGCCACCTCTTTGGATTTCCCCTTTTCCACAGCATCGTTGTCATCATTTCTCATTTCATATGCAACAAGATTGCTATGTAGGTTATCCAATGTTAGCTCTTTAGGATCTTTATCTTCCAACACAGAAACTTTCGGATTGAACCGAGGTGGAAGCTTTCTCAAGATGCGCTTTACGATTTTAATGTCTTTGATAATTTCTCCAAGACCCCTCATGTCTTCTACCACAACATTTACCCTGTCAAAGAATGCATCAACAGACTCATTCAGGTTCATTTTGAGATCTTCATACTTGTTCCACAATACTTGTAGCTTTGCCTCTCTGACTTTTGTATCCCCTTCATAAATATTCAAAAGCTTTTCCCACATGGCATGTGATGTTTTTCATGACATCACCTTTGTATAAATGGGATTAGAGAGGCCTCCCCATAAGGCGTTGATTGCTTTGGAATCAGCATCCAACTCTTTGTGCTCAGCTTCTGATAATGCACCACTAGTAATATCAGCTGTGATACCATGCATAGCTGCTGAAAACACATCCATTCCCAAAGATCGGACTGTAAACCTTTCCCTTTGATACCACTTGTTCGGTCCACTAGGCTGAATACCCTGAGGGGGGGTGAATCAGGGTATGACTAATTAAAAATTAAAGCCCGTTATGATCTTGTTTCGCTGTTAAGCAAAACACTCTTCTCTCTCTTTCCTGCTACACAATATAAACAGAAAGTAAAGCAAGCGCAGGACACAACAATTTTACTTGGTTCACCGCTAAGGGCTACGTCCAAGGATCATACGCCGACAGGTTGCCGGTCGTACCAAATTCCACTAATCTTCACTAGCTGTGGATTACAAGGTTCGGGCTAGATCACTTCTATGCCCAGGCTCACTGCCTTTACAATGTTTAGGGTCAGCTCACTGCTTTCCCAAGGGTCACTCCCTGTTTCTCTCTCTTTGGCTCACTGCCGGTGGAGAGGATCACCTTCTTCCTCTTCCTAAGCTCACTGCTCTGTGAAGGGAATCCAATCACAGTTTATAGACCTGTAGGTCTCTTCATTTGCATGAAGTAATGCATCCTTAACTGTATATAGATGCTCTGTTGAAGTCCAACTCTCATCCACTGATTAATATCTCTTTGCCTCTGAACCCTGGGAAATTCCTTTTGGAAACACCTTCGCAAAGTACCATACAATGTGAGGCTCCCAATTTCGCGAAGCTCAACCAAGCCTTCGCGAAGCACCTGCCTTTTCGCGAAGCTCACTCGTGAAGCTCCTTCGCGAAGCACTCTAGCGATGCTCAAGCCGTCGCAAAGCAACGACCCTCGCGAAGCTAAGTAGGCCAACGCGGAGCTCGCAGGTTTCGCGGAGCTACAATAGCTGCCGCGAAGCACCTCTTTCGCGAAGCACACTGGCTCCGCGAACCACCTTCGCAAATCGAGAGCCAAGTATTTTCTCTGAAAATTCTCTATTCTTCGTTCGAAGGGGTCGGCCTCTATTTATAGGCGATTCCACCGACCCTCATCCCTTCCACGCGAAGTCAATGCCACGTCATCTCAAATCGCGAAGCTCCAAAGTTTCTGTCGGAATTCTGTCCAAATCGAGAAGCTCCATGGCAATCTTCCGTTCGCGGAGCTTGCCGTAGTCGCGATGAATCACCGTCAACATACCTTCGCGGATCGCGCCTTCGCCGTGAAGCTCCCTCGTGAAGCCCAACATTCATTTGCACCTTCGCCGCGAAACTCTCTCGCAAAGCCCTTCTCCGCCGCTATGCGCTTCAGCATCTACCGTTCGCGAAGCTTGACGTAATCATGAAGCATCACCGCCTCCATTCTTCTGGTCTTCGCGATTTCCAAACCATGCATCATCTCTTCGCAAAATTCATTCCTTTGCCATATGAAATTAAGATCTTCATGGAAATCCTATTTTCGCGATGCTCACCAAACTCCACATTTTGGACCCCAAAAATTTGGCAAACACTGGGAAACGACGCCACCTTGTACTGCTCTTTTGTACCGCCTCCAGATCGTCCTTTCCTTTGTCATAGTTCTTGGTCAACATGGAATGTCAACAACTTCTTGAGAACTCGACAAATATCCATGAAAAACCTTCTTTGTCAACAAACACAATGAACCCAAAAATACTGCAATGTTACCTTGAGGGATTTTTTCCCAACAATGACCACCTTATCTTTTATAAACAATATATTCACCCCTAAATAATAGAAACATTATTGACATGGTTAGGGTTAAATTAGTATTTTTGCGCATTTGACATGCTTTTGTTAAATTTAGTTTTGACAAAAATTATAATTTATTTTATATTTTTTATTTCATCTATAAAATAATTGTTCAATAATTTTATATTATGTGTCAATTAAATTTATTCCTTATGGATAAATTAAATAGGTCCTAAAACTTATTACCATACTGAAGAAATCAAAGTGAAAAAAATAAGGAAACATTGTACATAAAGAATAAAATGAATAAAAAATGAATTTATGTTGTGTGGTATGAGTGTGGATAGAACTAAAATCATCTTAATCCAATTATTTTACATTTTTGAAGAAAATTAGTTAAGGGATACATCCCAATAGTTATTACCTTTTAGTATTTACAAGAATATCGCTCCTCCTCCACTATAAAAAGGAATTCACTCTTACCCATTCATTAAACCTCTAATTACTTTTTAAATATAAAAAAACTACCAAATAAACTCCCAATATCATTAATATCATCATATAATGCTAACCATTCGATGAAATATATCCAAGTATGTCAATCGGTTGAAACAAAAATGTGTTATCCAAAGAAGATGTAACATTCATCAATAAGCACTATTATTTTTTTATCTTATACACCCCAAATATTTTAATTATTACCTTATTATATAATATGATACTTATAATAAATATGTTAACATATTTTTATATTAATTTTCAAAACTCCAACTATACACACTTTCTTCAAATGGGTAGAAAAATCAAAATTCGTGTGAACAACATACTACCGCCTCACGAAACGATGCCATTCATTTTTATGTTACCACATATTATGGTCAGGAATTACTAAAAAATACCTTTTTACACTATATAATTGATATTTAAATTTATTAATACCTAGGTAGTTATTATCTTACACATACTATCATACCTTAAATTTATTGTGAATATGATAATATCTTTTCTAGATGGGTGGACTACTTTCACCTCAAAGAGATGTCATACATTCCCAATTTACAAGGAATGTATTTTGGTTCGGTATAAAAATATATGATATAAAAGAAATATTTGTTATACTAATTAAATAATTATCTATCAGTAAATATGATATATCATCATCTTTTTTCCATTTGACACACTGAAAAATATATAACATCTTTCATAGACGTGTAGACTACAGCATTCTGGAAGAAATGTGATTCTTCCTTTTTCGACCCCACATTAAAATAATGATATTTATAACAATATATAATTAAATAATATTAGATTTATGATATTATGGTCATTATGTAATGATAAATGTTACATAACATCTTTTAGTAATTATCATTGAAAAATCGGAATGTCACTCATGTATTCATTCGACCTACCATCTCCTTGACCGTAACATTTGATTATTTTTTATAAAAAAATTCCAATATTATTTTAAATGTATAATTTATGTAGAAATGTGATAATTATTTCTTTTTTATTATTTTATATATGTTTAATATTTACTCATTGACCTTATCCCACCTATTAGTGTCATTTTTAAAACATAAGCTGAATATGGACAACACATATAACATAAATAATATTGATTATGTATTTGTATATAAAATGATTATTATTAAAATAAAAGTATTAATAAACATTTAAAAGGTTATTAATAGTTTAAATAATTAACATTATTTTATTATTTACCAATATATATTAAAATCATGTCAAATCATTCACAATGTAAGGGTTTTTCAACACTATTTCCTTACATTTGTGACATAAATGTCATAGTCACCACTTAGTTATTTTGTGTGGTGTATATACTGATCCTTTGATATATTATATATTTTATTATATTATATACATTGTATTTAAATTTTTCATTTGATTATTATTTATTTTTGGGATTCTGATTCAAATGTGACCACAATTGTGAGGGGATTTCAATTCTCACATTTATTTCTAAGAGCGTTTTGATATATTCATCACATAATTTTTTTTGTAATATATATACATCCAATTAATGTATTTTAAAATTATTGTAAATTAATTTATAGTGACATGCATATCCATGTTATTATATCTTTTCTTATCATTTAATGGTTTCAATTTTACCAAATATGTAAAGGATATTTTTCAAAAATTTCTTTCATTAAGTTATTTGTTATGTTATACACCAGAATTGTTTTATAAGGGGTATATATATATATATATCCATTAACATGATATATAACATATATAATTGTTCTCATGATATAAAAATTATCATTTAACATTTCTATATATGGAATATGATTCAAAAGTTTTATACTGGTGTGGGAAACAATGTAATTTTTAAAAGATTATTTTCATCAATAATATTTATAATGTTGCTTCATAGATATTTTCATTCATAAATTTCAACAAAACATATTCTTACATTTCTGACACTAGGGTTATTTTTTATTGATCCTCTTACTATTTCTTTCTGGATGGATTCTTATTTTTTTCAATGAGATTTTTCTGGAACTCATTTCTTTTATATGGGTTACTCGAGTGTCAATGATATTGTTTTGGAACCCATTTCTTTTATATTGGTTAATCATGTATCAAAAATACTATTATGAAAATAATTTCCTTCTCATAGGTTAATCATATATAAATGATATTTTTATGGGAACCATTTCATTTCAAGGGGTTAATCCTGCTTCAAATAGCTTTTTATGGCACCCATTACATTTTCATTAGATAATCATGTTTCAAAGAGATTTGTATGGAACTCATTTATTTTCCATGTGAAAACTCTATTTAAAATATATTTTTATGGAATACATTTCTTTTCCATGGGTTAATCATGTTATGAAATTGGTAATGATTATTTCTATGAGTTTGTTATGAAATGAAATGTTTCTTCTGTAATGATTTTTCAATTGCACTTAGATAATGATGGTTGGTTTCATGACAAACTAATGAAGGGTGGTTGTGTGATAAACTAGTCATGGGTGATTTCATGATAAAACAATGACATGTAGTTTTATTTATAAACCATCAATGGGGGGATTAATAATAAACCAATGATGGATGGGTCCATGATATCTATCCAATGCAGTGAGTAATGATAATATTGGATGTTTTCTATATTACGTTTCCAAATAAAAGTATATTAAAGTGATAATTAAATGTTTTTATGAAATTTATGATCCAATTTATCAAAAAGAGTTTTAATTTCATGTTATGAGCTCATAATATTTATAAATATAGTGATTAATATCATATGGATTTTTTATTGTTGATTTTTAATACTCTTTACATCTCCATGTTTATTTATTTGATTATATTTTTATTTATAGGTGTGAGTTATTTTATGATTCACTCTTTCACATTGATTATGTCATCATACCCTTGTGCACTCTCATAATCGTTGATTTGATTCATTTTTTAATTCATAATTTCCCTGTTACTGATTGTTTGAGATCACCCTTATTATGTTTCTCTTTCCCAAAGATTTAAAGAATTATTATGAATGATTTATGTCTATAAATTATTTCATATGGATGATAATGATGTCTAAATGTGAAAAATAAAATCTAGGTTAAGTGGGAGATATTATCATTTAATGAAATATGATTTTATTATGTAGTAGTTTCTTCTACTTTTATAAAACCTCTATCTCAAAATAGTCATCCATTATATAATTGATCCTGGTTTTCATTGGATGATTTAAGGTTTAGATGATTTTTTTTCAACATTATTAGTATCAACTATGGGAATTTAAAGTTATGAATTTCATCATAGGATTCGAGAGTGTAATGAACCAACATTTTATCAATTGAAATTCCATTTTTATAGAAGTTTCATATAGTATAAACCACATGAAATCTCATTATAGACATTATAAAATATTTATCATTGAAAATTGAATTATATAAAAAGAATTTCTAGAAGTTAGGGATCTAATACCAATAAAATAACAACTTGACATTAGGAAGAATAATACGACCCTTATAAATATTAAACATCACAAATGAATACTGACCTCACCCATGAATTTATAAATAATATTTATGTTGCTTAATAGTAAATAAATGATACAATTATATCATAGTATAAGTAAATAAATGTTATAAAAATTATTAATTATGTTTTTTCATTTTGAATGTCATAAATATTAAATAACAATTTAATTATTAATTTATTAATTCAATAGAAAAATTATTTTCTTCAAATATATTGATATATTCATATTTTTTCTTATGATTTAAAGATATTTTTTTGAGAACCTTCTTAAATTTTCAATGTGTTATAAAATTAGTTATAATTATAAAATCTATATTTTTCATGTAAATGATGATTTTAATTATTATTGAAATATCACATATTTATAAAATTATTTTCATAAAATTCAGTTCATTTTGGGAATTACACAAATCGAATAATATATCTGTTGAATATTTTGGAATTTTATAAAATACATGAAATTTTTTAATAGAAAAATAGGATAATTTTTGATAAATAATAAAGACATGATTTGTTACTCATTTTTGATGTAAAGATAATGTAAGAACCCTAATATATAAAAATATATATGCATTTAATATATTTAATTATGTAAATAAAATCTATTCATAATCCAGATCCAAAATATTAAACAATGAAGAAAATAATGAGAAAAATCCCTTATCCCCCACTATAAATACCAATAATCACCACCTCTTCTCTTACACCTTCTATGATTTGTGCATTTTCTAAAATCTTCTAAATAATCTTACAAATACCCTCCCACACATCTAGAATCATTTTTTCACATTAAAATACCAAATCTTATTCCCTAAGAAGGTTATCAAGGGGTGTACATTCAAGGTTTAAAATCGTCTTTATTTTCATTTTATTTCATTTCACATTATTTTATTTTCTTATAAATCTTCATCTCATCTCCCATTTATTCCAAAAAATGGAAATACTATCTGTGAGGTTTTGTTTTATCACCTTCAAGGATGACATGATTTTTTTACAGTACCGCCTTCAAGGCTGGCCATAAATCCATTAAAATGGTTGAAATGGATTTTCACATTTATTTCATAATTTTATTTTGTGTTTTGAAATTAAATAATATACATAATATTAAATAATAAAACAAAACGAGTTCCCTATGATCAAAAACCACCAAATTAATCTAAACAATTATCATTATCATTTTGTCCAATGATTCACTAACAGACCATATAAAAAGGTTTTAAAAGGTATTTTAATGTTATTTATTTTCATTGATAACTATTATTTTCATGTTTGGATAATTATCCCCATTTTACAGAGTATTTCATACTTATATAGAGTGGAACCAATCATGAAAACCCAAGAAAACAAACACTTTCGAACAATGAAATTAAACTCTATAACTCATTGAAATGCCCATTAATTAAAATAATAAAACTATAATGAATAAACTTACGGTTTTAAAGGATCTGTATTATTTATGTGAATAATTAGATTTTAATATCTGGTATATTAAAGTGAATACCAAATTCATATATAAGGGAAGGGGAATTCTCGAACCCAACTCCATTTCCTTGGGGTTTTACCTATTTCACTTCAGTTTTTCTGTGGTTGATTCTTTATTTTTATATAAATATAATTTATTTTTTCAATCCATTTTTTTCTGGGGAATATATATTTTCAATCTATTTTTATGGAAACATCAAAGGGTTTTCTAAAATAACTCTTCCAAAAAAACATCTTTTACTTATCTAAATATTGGTTCCTCATCAATCATGATAGATAATAAGAATCATATTCCATTTTTATCTCAGGAACTCTAATGTTTATGAATGTACTATTTATCTAATGAAACCTATTTCATTCCAAGGGTTATTTTATATTCAAGAGTGAAAATCATTCTATACAGACTGAATGAAAATTAAAATTTTATTATGTGATGGGTGAACCAATAATTATATAGAACATATAAATGTTATGATGTGGTGGGTGAGACAATAATTTAATAGTGCTCTAGTGCATTTGGAAATGTGATGAATCTCATGAGATAAAGTGAAAGGTACATTAACATGATGCTATAATTGTTTTCAATCATCTATGGTATTTGACCACTATGACATGATGTTCCATTTTTATTCATTGTCATATTCGATTCCTTTTTTTTAATATTTCCTCTCATGATTATGAGTTTGAGACTTTTATAGTGTAATGATGATTATTTTTATTGAAAGCCATGTTATTTTGATTTATGTTCTTATTTATTCTATTATTGGTATTTTTTCTCACTCCTTCTTTTGATGGATATCCTCAGGTGAAAACTTATAATATAATGAAAATAAGTTCTAATAAGAATCTTGAGAATAATGAAATAAAATAAACTTTTATTCTTTAGTTATGTATGGTCCAAATATTCTGAAGACACTAAACCATTGGATCTATGTTGTATATTTTTCTATTATATTATTTATATTTAAAATGGAATAATAGTAATGTAACAAAATATTAGGGTCCCAAAAATTGCTATCAAAGAAAGATTTAGTTAATTTAAGAATTAATATTATATAACTTTAGTGAAAACAATTTTGGAAGATACTAAGTAGATACCAAATAAGAATTGAATTAGAAAAATGATAAATATAGGGATACTATAATATATTCCATTATAATTATTTACATAAAGGAATAAATTATTTATTCATGACTAGTTTACATTGGTTTTCTTATAAACTCATATAATTTGGAAAATGGTGGCAGACATGGGAAACAATGCCAAAAACCTATAAGAGGTACAATGAAGAGATTGCATAAACGAAATCTGCAATTACAGTGGATGTGGAGTTCAAAATCTCATTAATATTCTTACCCAGCTATCTTGGGATATGAACAATAACTTGAGTAATGTGGAACATCCTCTATTACCTAATAGGGATCAACTGGTTATTGATTGTTTTATGTGGAAACGATAGCTGACATTTAGCGAATCTTATAGTCTACTTTTCATGGAACTCAGGGTCAGTAGAATAGATAATATATTTTATGTGCATCACTGTTAAAAAATGGAGAACATGACAGTAGGAATTTATCAATTAGATGGAATGTTTGATCAATGGTGTGATTTTATTTAGAAGGATGAAATTGAAGAGATTGATTGGGATGAAATTAATATAATTTTTCTTCAAAATTAATTCCCTCAGACACATCATACAAATATTGATAGAAAAATCATAGAGTTAAATAAAAAAATAGATAATCTATCATGGCCTACAAAGAAAATTCCACATATTTTTAGGGTACGCTTTGGATTTTTTTTCCTCAATTACAATAGATTTGATAGATTCTTTACTGGTTTAAAACCACACATTCAAAAGTCTATGAAATTTAGAGAAGTTGGGTGTAATGAATAAGTTTTATGATGTGATATTAAAAAAGATATGATGTTTGGATAATGTTCCCATACATATGGTGATAAGAAATGAAAGATTTAGTTTCAATATTAGGGATATAATGAAAAAATTGGAATGAAATCTCAAAATTCCACATGTCAAACAATTGGAAAGATACTCTAAGGTAACTAACTCAATGGGATGGGGAAATTATATATGTGTGGGAGAGAAGGCCCCCAATAACATGAATGTAGAAAATAAGTGAGGAAGCTAGGGAATGTGGTGGATGATAGGATAGCACACCCAAAGTTCAATCCCTCGACTATAGGAAGCAACGTCATTATGACAACCAGTGAAATAAACATCTAATTCTCAAGGGTAATCAGAATCAGTAGCCACAATAGACAAGGAATAAATGGAAGGTTTATTCCATCACTAATGCTGAGGTGGATCCCAGAAATGAAGTGGTGATTGGTACTCTAGTAATTCAATCAAGAATAGAGAGTTTACTGTTTGATTATGATTCTATGTATTCTATAATATCCTATAGGATTAGTATATCTGTTCAAACCCCAACTCAAAATATGAAGTTTTAGATGTCTGTGAGAACAAAAATGGTTAAATTATTTAATAAAAAGAATATATCTCTCTATAGTTAATTTTTTTTGGGACTTAACATCCCAGAAGATATTGATATACATTGTTGTGGTTTGATCTAATATTGGAAATCGATTGGCTATCATTATACAAACCCAAAATAAACTATAGGTAATGGGATATCACTCTTCACTTCACAAGACATTATGCAATTTTATACATGTTTAAGGTGGAGGATGAATATTCTTTAGAGACATCATATCATGTTTTGTTATTATTAACTTATAAGAAAGCCTATATCGGTCAACTTAATGGGATAAAGGAGAGAATCATATTCATTGGAATACCCATTGTAAGGGACTACACTAATTTTTTCCTTAAAAAATATTATAGTCTTCACCTTACAGTGTGGTTTATTCTTTAATTGTGCTAATACATGGATCTATACCTATATCAAAGACACCCTATATAATTCCCACTTTTAATTTGGATGAATTGAAGAAGTAGCTATAGGAGAGCTTTAACAGGTGATCTATATGCACAAGTGCTTCATGATGGAGTGAAATATTTCACTTCATCAATAATAAATATTGATCAAGGTTCATATGAATTGATTATCATGAGCATAATAAAATCATGATAATTACAAAGTCTCCATTTCCATGAATAGATGAGTTGTTCAATCAACTGTATGGGTCAATGCATTTATCTAAGGTAGACATTTGTTTGGATACACATATTAATGGTGAAGAATTAAGATATTCCCACAACTCTCAATCAATTGAGGTATGGACACTATGAGTTCATATTTATGCCCATCAGACAAAAAAATGTTCTAGAAATATTAATTTAATTAATGAACATATTTTTTTAGACATTACCTTGAAAAATTTCTAGTACTCTTTATTGAATATTTTCTGATATAATCATAGTGAATGGAAGAACATGAGAAAAATTTGAATACTATGCTAAAGACATTACAAAGGGAGAAACTTTATGCAATATATGGTGAATGTTAGTTATAGATGGATGATTTATCATTTTTGGGGCATGTTATCACATGAAAAGGAACATCTATAGAACCATAAAAGACAAAGGAAATCTAAGACTGATCTAAACATACACCTGTAGTGGATAACATTATTTTCCATGGTATATCTTGGTATTACTAAATATTTTTAAATAAATTACCATTATTGTAAAACCATATGATAATGTTGACTTGGAAGGAAGAAAATTTGGTCTGGACTAATAAATTTGATGATTTCATCAAAGAGTTAAAACTATGCTTATCACTACACCAGTTCTCACACTACTAATAAGTGGGGGCCTATTTCTGGTATACTAGGATTCTTCAAATAACATCATAGATTTTTTAGTGATGAAAAATGATAAATTTATAGCATACACCTCAAGGTAGTTGAAAATCAAAGAGAAATACTATCATACACATGATCAGGAGTAGGCGGTTATGATCATTGTACTGAAAATATGGAGGACTTATATATATTGGGATAAGTGTGGGATGTATATTGATCATGATAGTATTAAATATATATTCACTCAAAAAGTGGTTAATATGAACTAGAAAATATGTCTAGATCTAATCCAGTATTATGAATGCTCTATCCCCTCTATCCTCGTATGGAAAATAGAGTTATAAATTATCTATGTAGAAATGATCATGAAACATCGTAAATGATGATAATTGAGAAGGATCCAATCATATTAGACTTAAAAGGTATAGATATGATAGTAATTATGGTAGGAAAATCATCAATCCATTATCAAATGGTTGCTCAACCATCCTTCCTTTAGAAAATAAAGGATGCTTAAAGAAGTGATTTGGAAATTTAGAATAAGGTGGAAGCTATGAGAAAGGGGAAATAATCATAGATTAAAATTAATGAGAAAGGATTTCTAGGATTTCTTTTCATGAATATGTGCACCATCCAAACAAGAGATAAACAAGGATCTTCTTAATGACTCCCATAGCTCAACCTTATCAATTCACTGAGGGATCAAAAATATGTATTGAGACATGGAAGAGAACTATTGTTGGGAAAATATAAAAGAGTATATTACTAAATATACAACAAACCGCATGGTATGTCAGAATATGAAGACTAAAATAAAATGTATAAGGGGTTGATGCAACCATTACCCATACCGACCTGGAAAATGGGAAAACATATCCATGGAAACATTCACTAGTCTTAGGAATACATCCATAGGAAACAATTATATTTGGGTGGGTGTGGATCATCTTAAAAAGACAACCCACTTTATCACAATTTTATTGTACATCTAACTAGATCATCTTTCAAAAATATAAATAAAATCTGTGGTATGTTTTCATGGAGTATCACTCTCAATTGTATTTGATCAAGAACCGAGACTCATGTCAATGTTCTAGAAAAAATCTACAACATGATCTAAACACTATGCTGAACATCATTACATATAATTTCTCTCAAACTGATGGTCAACTAGAATGAAAAATTCAGAAACTGGAAGCCATGTTAAGGGAATGATCTATAGACTTAAAAAAGGTTGATACCAACATCAAAATCTAGTTCAATTTATTAAAACAATAGTTTACACTAAATCATCCAAATGGATCCATATCAAGACCATTATAGTAAAATATGTAGAACAATAGTTTTTTGGGATGACATGTGTGAACGAAAGCTGCTAGGATAGTAAATGGTTGAATGAATGGGGGAAAAGGTGAAAACCATTCTCCAACACATCAAGGAAACCCAAAGTTGATAAAATAGATACTTAGATACTCATTGATGAAACCATGAGTTTATGTGTAGAGAAATTTTATTCTACCGCATATCTCCAAGGAATATTTTCTTGATATTTTGAAAGAATGTAAAGCCGAGTCCCTGGTACATCGGCTCATTCGATATTCTTGATCGAGTAGGAGTTGTGGCCTATCGACTGGCACATCCACCAACCATGCCAGAAGTACATGATGTATTCCGTGTAGCCCTCTTAATGATTCACATATAGATCCATAAAATTTATTGAATCCATAGGTGGTACAGTTGGATAATGATCTCCCTTATGAGGATAATCCAGGGATGATCTTCGACCATAGAGATAATTTTCTATGCAACAATATTACCCACCTAGTTGAATTAGAATGGATAAACCATTTGTATGAAGCGGCTACATGGGAACCAGAGGAATTGATGAAGGGAAGGTTCCCTCCATTGTTTCACTATCATATGTCAAATTAAATTTCAAGGGATAAATTTATTAAGGGGAGAAGAATGTAATGACCCCAAATTTTATCAATTGGAATTACCATCTTATAATTAAGTAATATAGTATAAACCACATAAAATCACACTATGAATGAAATAAAAACATTATAAATGAATAATTAATGAAATAATAAGTATTTCTATATGTTAGGGAACCTATATTGATGACATGGTAACATGACAATATGAATAGTAATATGACCCATATGAATAGTAAACTACCCAAATTAATAATAACACCAATGAAAGTGTATATTAAATTTATACATATTTTGAATATAATTATGATATAATTATATCGTGGTATTATTAAATAAATGTTTTAAATTTGGTTAATTAATTTTTGGAGTTTCTGAAAGTCATAAATGTCTAAATAAAATTTTATAATTAATTTAATAAACTAAATGAAAATGTATTTTAATAAAATTTATTCACAAATTCATATTTCTTGTCTTATGATTTTAAGATAGTTTTAAGAGACATTATTTAATTTTTCAATGTGTTATAAAATCAATTACAATTTTAAAATCTATATTTTTCAAGTAAATGATGACTTTAATTAAAAATTAAATTTCACATATTTATATATAAAATTTCATAAAATAGATTACATTATTGAATTATATAAATCTAAAAAAATTGGGTGATTTTTTGGATTTTCTAGAAAACATAAATTTTTTGTGAATAGTACTATTAAATAATTTATTATAAATGCTAGATACATGAATTTTTTAGCCATTTTTTATGTATGTATATGTAATAACCAAAATAAAAAAATTATTCTTTTATTAAATTATTTATTAATGAGAATCTAAACAATTCATAATCTTGAACTAAAATATTAAAAGATGAATAGAATAATGAGAAAATACCACTCTCCTGCCCAATAAATACCACCCTCACCACCTCTTCTCATCATAACTTCCATGATTTGATAATTATTAAATTTAACCCAATATTATTCTAAATACCCTCACCTATGTCTAGGTTCCACCCATCTGAACAATGTACAAAACATTTTCCCTATAAAGGTTATGAAGGAGGAGAAATTCGAGTTGTAAAAACCCGTTTCTTTTTTTTATTTACTTTAAGGTTATTGTATTTTCTTACTCTCTCATATCCACCGATAATTTAAATTGTATGATAACTAAAATACCATAAAAATAATGGATGTTTTATTATGATAATATAATAATTGATCATCAATCCCATTCTCCCCTCAAATTTATACAAATAATGGAAACATCAATCGTGAGGTGTTGTTTTATCACCTTCAAATATGAAAAGATTTAATTTTACATTATATCCTTAAAATATATTCTTAAACCCATTTTAATGGTTCAAAAATATTTTATAATTTCTATCATAACATTATTTTTCTATAACTATCTTATATAAATTATATGAAGTAATAAAAGAAAACGAGTTCGTTGTGATCAAAATCGCCTAATTAATCTAAAAAATTATTATTAATAATTTCTCTAATGATTCTTCCTCATAAAATATAAATAAATGTATTATAAGATAATTTTTTCTTCTATATGTTCTTTAAAAACATATTATTTCATGTTTTTATAACATTCCCAATTTTATTCAATCTTTCATACACATATACAAGTGAACTAATCATGAAAAACAAAGAAAATGAACACGCTCAAATAGGGAAATTAAAATCTATAAATCATAATAAAATCCCATAAATGAAATTAATTAAACTATAATGAGTCAGTTTAAGTATAAAAGATAATTTATTTGTTAATTAATGGATTTTTATTTATTATCTATTATATTAATTTGAAGAAATAATTCATCCATAAGGTAAGTGGAATTCTCAACCCCAACTTACTTTATCTAGTTTTTTAACTTATTCACTACATTATCAGAATCGATGTTCATATATTTTTCTATAAATATAATTTAATTTTCCATCCATTTTATTTTCAAGGATATAAATTATTTCAATTAGGTTTCATGATAAATGCAATTTCTTTCCCAAAATAACTATTCATTTAAAAAAACACACCTCTTTCAAATCTATTGGTAATGATTCATTGTCAATAATGTATGATAATAATAATAATTTTCCATTATTATCATGGTAACACAAATTTTTATGAATGTATTATTTATGTAGTGACATCCATTTCATTGCATCAGTTATTTTATGTTCAGTATTTATACATTTTCTATGTGACTTTCAAGGTAATGAAAATGTTATGATGTGACGAGTCCAACCAGAATTATATAGCACTATAATGAATTGAGAAATGTTATAAATATATTTTAATAATGTTAAATATATGTAAACATGATACTTGTTCTATTCCCAACTATGTATGGTATTTTACCACGATAACATGATGTTTCATTTTGATGCATTTCCAAATTCCATTTTTTTCTAATGTTTCCTCTCATGGTCCGAATTATAATCAATTTTTTGTAATAATGATTATGATTATACTCACCCATGTTATGGTGATTCATGTTTTTAATTATCCTTTTATTGGTATTTTATCACATCCCTTCTTTTGATGTATATCCACAGTTGAATACATTTACTACTGTGAAAATTCAGACTAATAAGAAGCCAAAGAAAAAGGAATGAAATACATGTTTATGTTTTTTTATGTGTGGTCCAAGATTTCCCAAGACACTGAATCATTGTATCCTAGTCCTTTATTCCTTATTATTTTAGTTTTCTTTAAAATGATGTAATATTCAGGTGAGAAAATGGTATGGTAGCTATAGAGAGTACATTCCCTGATTTGTTATAAACCATGACAGGTCATCTATTCCCTATATATGATGTTCAATTTTTCTAGGGTATGATAAGGCCCTTGATCTCTTCAGTTAATAATAAATTTAGTTGGGGTTTTCCCACTGGTCTGTCCCTATGAGGGTTCATTGAGGTATCACATCCTTATAATATTATCTCATGCCATCTATGGGATAAGTCTCGAATAGAGTTAGGAGTACCTTCATGTGGTATGGGGTGTGTTCCTATGTCATTTATTTTTTCCCTATGTTGGGTTATAATTCCATTTAATAACCATCATAGTGTCTGATTCCCATCTATGATAGTTACATCAGGTAGGGCGAGGAATCCCCCACAGGTACTAGTAGAGATCCAAAAATTTGTGTGCCAAGATCTACTTAGTTCTAGTATATTCATCATCTTGGACTAGAATGATATTCAAAAAACACTTAGATCAGTTCCATTAGTGCTGGTATACATAGGGGAGATTTATCAAGGATGATGATTACCTTGATGCTGCTAGTAGAATCCTAGTCTAGCTAGATCGATGTTGCTTTATCAAGAGAAATAGTGTCTATCTGGAGTATATCAAGGTTATTGTTACTGTAAAGTCTCATTTTCTTATTATAATATCTTTTAACTGTAAGATGAGTTTTCGATCGTGATTCATTATTTTTAGCATTTATGTGGTATCTTATTGGGTATGTATATACTCACCCCTAATAAGGATCTTCCCATACATGTCAAAAACTATGTAGACATCAAGACATATGATAAAGTCATATGTGGACCAAGAGAAAGTTGATTATAACTCATTTAGACGTGCAATGTTTACTTCTAAATGTATCATCTGATAGTACTCCCCTGTTTTTTAGAAGGTTAGACTCTTTTACAGCATTCGTGGGCTTATATTTAGATCTTTTTTAATCCCATACTTATTTAATACACTGAAATTGAGATTAAATGTATGTATTTATTTTGGCATCAATTGTATTTTATCTTTCAGAAATGTGTTAGTGATTGGAAATGTGTGTATGTACAAGTATATTAGGATAAGGCCTATCATGTGTATGATATCTTCATCACCACTTATTGTTAGTTCAAAGACGATTCGAGGTAGGACAGTGGTTTGATAATCAATTTATCACTGCATAGTAGACCTATGATAGTTTAGGCTAAGGAAATGTTGAACAAATCCTTGGGATTAATTACATATGGTCCCAATAAATTTAGAAATAATATAGAGAAGGTTTATATCATTCAAGAGTTAATGAGGACTTCCTAGAGCTATGATAAGTCTTATATAGTGAATTGACGGAGGTCCTTAGAGTTCAATGAGGTATCCAATGTGCTCATAATGGTCGCACCTTAATGAGGATTGAACGATTTAGATGTGGTGAAAAGTAATATTTCATGTTCATTTCCCTTTTCCAAATATTTTTTAGTGTTAATAACATGGTTTATATCATAGGCCTACCATCATCATTTTACCTTGTAGAAGATATATTTCATGTGTTTCAAAATAGGAGTTTTTTGCATGACTCCTATCATATTATCGACTAGGTGAGATGGAAATCGAGGATGGAGAAAACCACAAAGATTGCCTATTAGAGATTAAGTATCGATAGGAGAATAACTTTTAGGGGTGATTGATTCCATTGGTTCCTCTCTAATGTTTGGAAGCAAATATTTTGGTGATAATTTTGGAGCGAGAGAAAAAAATTTGAGTTCAGCACCATCATCTATTTTGGTAGGCTTTTTATTTTCAGGATGAAGAGCCCAAAGGTGGGGATAATGTAATTACACCATTTTTTTTGTATGAATTCAGATTATTTGAAAGAATATTTTAGATGTTAGGTGTTGGTTTAGAGTTTGATTCTAGGGATCAAGGAGGATAAGTATTGAAATAGTTAAAATATTAAATATATTACATTACCTGATTATATTAATTATTAAATCAAAACAATAACTCGTAAACAGATTCATGGATGGAAAATATATTTCCTCTATTATTTCTATACTTTTTTTTACTATAGGCATGGCATTACCAATATAAATGTTGGGTTTCGGGATTATGTTAAATTTTGGGAGTAGTAATAAATAAACAGCCAAATAAATTTATTTTTTTATGTATTAAGTGGGCCAAAAACCATATCTCTTCTAATTAAACCCATTTAAATAAAATATTATTATTTATCCACAATACCCTATAGATTTTATAAGATTCATTGAATAAACCCATTGATGAACAATAATAGATCATTTATTTATGGTCTATGTGCCAAGGATCTCATTTTCAATAAAGGAGTTTGTGGATCATTCAAATGATAGAAATGTAGAAAATTATTTGAAACGGACCAATACAAACTCAAGGGAATATATATTTTTATAATTTTTTATTCCCTGTTTTTTATCCAAGGTTGAATGTGAATCATTCCTTCTAAAAAATTTACTAGTTTCAATCATTGAATATATATGTTGATTTTAGCTTCCTATAATTCAGAATTGTTGATATTTTTAATTCTTGATTATACCTTCTTTTATCATTTCCTCTATGATAGTTGATTAAGGCCAACCCAAATAATATCTATTGTTCATTCCTCATGTTTCTGTTTTCTATATTTCTCCCATCATTCATTGTATGTTCATCATTGTGTTTTCTGTGGCCCATGGTTTAAAAAATACTTAGATGATGACAAATCAATAATTTTTCTTTTGAATAAAGGATCGTTGTTGAGGGTTGAAGCTTGAATAGATGACATGATTTTTGTTCATGATGATGGTGTAGGATTTGGAATAAGAAAATGATTTTTCATTTCATGATATATTTTGTTCAGATGATGTGGTTCTATCGGATGATCCATGAGAAGATTGTGTGTTTTTAATCCATTCTCTAGTGATGATCCGAGATTGGTTAACTCATATTAATTTTTTGTGGGAATTATTTTTTGCTATAATGAAGGAGGATAAAACAAGAGTGGAATGGTAGAAATATGAGTATGTTTTAAAAAACAAAGCAGACATGGTGTGTATTTTAGATAAACTCGCGTCGTGTAGTACCTTGCTATAATTGTTCAAGTTTCATTAAAAATTAAATAGAACATGTCATGTGGTCTATAGTATATGCACACACCATGTGCCCTATGACTGGAGACTCTCTTTTTTTACCCCTATGGTACATGGGAATAGACATGGATAGGTATATGAGCATGGATAGGGTACATCGGTATAGACATAGACAAAGTACTCAGACATGGAAATGGTATATCCACATATCCAGAGTACACATGCATAACCAGAGTACACAACAATGAACCAAATTATACAATCATTTTCCAGAGTACATGGGATGGCATAGAGAATCTAGGAAATATCATGTATTCCCTATACATGTAAATCACATTTTATAGGGAACTTTTAGGCCCTCCGTATCTTTATTATAGACTACTTCCAATAGGTTGCATCCCCATGGTCTTTAACTGTGAGGATTGAAAGAGGAATCACATCCTAATAGTATGATGTGATCCCCTATATGTGATTTCTCCTAGATAGAGTCATTAATCCTTTCACATGGACTCGTGTGTGATCCTATATCATTTTTATCTTCCTTTGGATTGTTCGAAATCTTGTAACAGACTATCAGGTCATGTGATCCCCATCAAAGTTGTTTACTCTAGGTAGGCATAGTAACCCCCATATGCCATGGGTGAGATCCCGTATCTATGTATTTTTATATTCTTAGTATCAGTGTGTTGGTTTTCATGGTGAAAACTAATGGGAATACCCTACAGGATGAGAGACAACAAATTTTGATTTCCCAGGGGAGTGAGTTCCCAGAAAAGATTATTACATTGAAGCCTCAAGTTGAGTAATAGGCCATTTTTATGGTTGTGTATTTATCATGAAATTTTTGTATATCATATTTATATTTGGGTTATATTATGTTAATTTATCATGTTCTAATTGACATAACCTCATGAATGTGATCATAATTCTCTCTCTTGTGGCTTTAGGTTTGGGGATTTCAAGGATTCCTACTATGTTTGTAAATTCTAACCCTTACATGGTATGTTCTTTCACATGTTTTTTATTATGTCAACATTAGGACATTAGATTGGGTCATAGGTGGATCAGGATAAAATGTAGAATAATTGAGTTAGATAACCAATGGATAATTCTAGTTCATCCATTTGGATGTAATCCCATTCTTTTAATAGTTTTTAATCTTTTACATTTTTTGATGGCTTTAATTTAGTCCTTTATGCTTCCCATGATTTTTTATACTCTGATTTTGGGATTTAGATGGATACATGAATTTTGGTATGAATTTTATTTTTTCATTCACCATGGTGTCGATGGTTGGTGATATGTTCAGGTATAAAGGTACTTTAGGGCATGGATTCCCATTTGTTTGATATTCATACTCGTTTCTTATCACTAGCCCTTGGCCTGTTAGGGTGGGTTTGGGGTGTAACGCTCAGCTTATCACTGACTAGATAATCCCTATTAGGTCAGGTTATGAAAATAACACCATTTGATGTCACATATAATTTAATGGGGATATGATCCAATGATACAATCCACATAACTTTTTGAAATTGATTATGATGACAATTATTTATAGATGGTTATATGTACCTTGTTTCCTTCTGATGGGTAAATTGTTTTTTGATGAAATATATTTTTTCTATGGGTGATTCTAAAATGAAATGATGAAATTTTTATGAATCCAATATTGTTTATATGGGTAATTCTATAGTTAATGTTTTTAACTATAGGTTATACATACGCCTGATTTTCATTATGTGATGACTGGAACTAAAGCTATATATCCATCCAACGCATTGGGAAAAAATAGATATCTCATGAGATAATGTGGACATGAATGGGTAGTGAACACAATTTATTAAGGGAATTTGGCCACTAATACAGTCATAGGGGTGGAACAAGACTTAAGATAAGATGGAATGGGGTGGGGGGGTAAACTGAGTTTAGTAAAATACTTTTTCCACTTCAATGGTCTTGAGAGTGATCATTGGCTAAGGATACGATGTATTAGGGAGTAAACCAAATATACATTGATATAATTTAACGTGATCCTTTACTAAATGAATGATAGTATATGTTTATGTGTATTCCAACAAAAATGCGTTATTATAATTTTATGCTCTCTTGGATCATGTTATTTTATTACTTAATAATTCATTTCTTATGAACTATAAATATTTATTCATAAACTCATGATTTTGATCTATGATAGTCAGGGTATGATATCATACATTTAAACAATTGTCATCATAGACTTGTAACCATGTTATTATTATGTGACCATTTATATCTCTCTTATTTGCCCTTATAGATCATTTTTTCTCACCCTTACTTATGTTTCCTTTCATCAGGTTATGTAGAATGGTTTCGAAAATTATATGTTTAAGAATGATGTTGTTTATACAGATATTAGATGGAGATGATATATATCTCTTTTGAATAAGTTGTTTATTTATCCATGTTTCCAAGGAAACTTAACCTGTATGATTCTGATTTCGATCATAATGTTGTATATTGAATATTCTTCCAATAAGTTGTATATTTATTAATGAAAATTATGGTCTGTTATAGATGGAATTAGAGAAATGATTTGGTACATTGAGAATGATGGATGAGAAACATTTAGTTAGAACTCATAGGATAATATTACTTATATGATAACACCTTATTTATTGTAAAAAATGAGTGTGGTTTTCCTTGAAAATCATATTTGGTCAGATAATCCAAATGGAAGAGGTTCTTTCATAGACTTATGTAGGGTTAATAACGCCAAATGGAGTTGGTCGTGTATATGTCAATCATCATTATAGTGTATCATGAGTATTCCCTTATGACACAACTATTTTGACATTCACGACGGATATTATTAGATTAAATAACATTTTAACTCTAAAACATAAAAATGGAAAATAATATATGATGAATACTAATGAAATAGGTTAGAACTAATGTATCATAGATTGAAAAGAAGGTATCACAATTTATACATAATAAAAATTATTTTTCTTAATTATGTGGTTTCCCAAATAGATTTTTATTTCTAATAATATGATTATAGGTTTTAGTCAATAAATGGAAACTAAATAAACCAGGTCAATAGTGATTGTGATGGAAAATGAAATATAAATACTATTAAGAAACCAAATGTGATGGAAGTGGTAATTCCTGAATTGTGTTCCTTTTATTATGTTACATTCTATTGATATGAATCACAATATGATTCAATATGATTAGAAGAGGGAAAAATGATCTATTGAGTATTTCCTGAGAAAATGTTAACATTCTTGTAGTGGGTCTACTAATCCACTACTCTCATAGAAATTGATCAGTATACCCAAAATGATATTCTTGGTTCTCAAGTGTCCAAGATTTAAATTATTTTATTATATGTATGGAAAGGATAATGAATAGTGAACTCTTATTATGAAAATGAGGCAACATGATGAAATTTACATTGGGAAGTGGGGTGAGTTTAAGATCATATTTTTAATAAATACATTACTTTTATTCTTTTTATAAAATTAGGGAATAAATTACATGAGCTAAAGTATAATGATGAAGAATCCTTTAGTAGATATGAAGAAACATTTACAAGGATCGTAAGGTATTCTTACGGTTTTATCAACCAACATGAATGTATGGTTGATAAATTATTTAATGTCTAAAAAATGTCTCTAATGGGATTTATACATTCGTTAAATTAGTATATATGAATAAATTTTTCACTGGCCTATCGAGGAAGAAATGAGATTGGTTCTACCCATCAATCTCATGGTTCTAATGAGAAATGAATGATGTAATTCAAAATAAATTATAAAAAACCTATAGATATCATGATTCTTTTTCCTTTATGGTAGATTTCAGTAAGGAATCACAGATTAATGTGACTTAAGGTACTGGTAAATGTTTTAATTATGGACATGAAGGTCATCATTATATTGAATATCGAAGTAAAAGGATGAATAAGTTAGATAATAATTGAGATAAATCTCTAAAAACTACATCACCCACACCCCATTGTTTCAAATGCATGGATTACAGAAATTTTGAAAATAAATTATCAAAAATGAAGGTTAATGTTGATGATCTGATTCAATATGATTTATTCTCATAGATGAATGTAAATCACATGTGATCACTATTGCTTATGTGGGGTAAGATAATGAAGTCGTGAAAGGTACAATAACCATCCACTCTAGAACGAAATATGTATTATCGGATTATAGATATAACCTATCTTTTATATTTGAAGAGTATTCAATGGTTATCACAATTACACACAAATAATTAGATGATTAAGAAGAAGTTAAAAATAAAAAATAGTATAATGATATCATCTTATGTCTATGTGTCACACCAAAAATTTTTAAATAATTTTTATTTAAATAAATCATGGCTTTGAGTTCTCATGCCTGGGTCTGGGCCAGGTCCCGAGGTAAAATTCTTCATGTTTAAATATTTTACTATGTTTTGGATCAATTCACGGTAAACACGTGGTTGGATGTAGACGCCCAACCGACCCTAGTGTCGAGAAATTGAGTATTATTATTATCTTATTTTTCATTTTTCTTTATATTATTATTTCTATTATTTTTGGACTATTATTATTATTATTATATATATATATATATATTATTTTATTATTATAATAATTATTATTTTTTATATTATTGTAACTATAATTTTTTTTCTTTATATCATTATTATTGTTATAATTGTTGTCTGTATTATTATTATTATTGTGTTATTATTATTATTATTATTATTATTATCATATTTGGTTTTATAATTATTAATATAATTGAAAAAAGAAAAAACCCATAATACCCACACCCCCTTTTCCCATCATGAACCGGCACCCCCTCCATTTCCCTTTCCCCTATTTCGTGTTGTGGGTCGCACCTCCACATGTTTCCCCCTTCTTCTGTCCAATCATCTCTCTGGCCACCTCCTCACACCCCTGTAAGACCTCGCTCGACTTCCCTACTATGCCACTTACGCTTTCCTCACTCTCCCCACCTTCGCGCTCTCGTTGTCACGACCCCCCAATAGCCGACCTCACCCCTCGGTCCCTCCACCCACCAACCCCACGTCGCGCCGATGGCCAGCCGACCTCGACTGCGACCCCTCTGCACACCTAACCTCCAGAAGCCCTACGCACCCTCATCCTGCCCCCTCTTCACTTCATCGCCACTATTCTCATCCCTAGTGTCCATCTATCACCTGCACTGTGCCCTGGCCATATTAAATCCTATGAAAATAGCAGATCTCGCCCCCACCGCATTTTAGATCTCCAACCGCCTTGCCCAGATGTGACCCAACCACCCTCACCCAGCCTCATGGGACCCCCCACACCCTGCTTCTTGTGCTCCAGCCGCCCGAGGTCTAGCCAACCCACCTCCTTATGGTTCTGTGCATAGTAGATTCTTGTGGGTGGATGTCCCCACCTATATTTTTGTCAATAGAAATGGTCAATCTGGGATCAGTATGAAGATAAACGCCAGACTCCACAGTTAGAATCATAGAGATTGAAAAAAGAAGAATAATAGTCCTGGAACCACAAAAGTGGATTGACATAGATTGATTAGAGTTAATTTAATTAAATGATAAGAATTTCCTTTTATGGCGTTCTTTTTTCATTGATATTTATGATCACGTTCTGATGTGTTTCGTCATTGCGTCACAAAATACAATGTTAGGAATCCTCTATCTGTGATCCACACGTGAACCATATATCTCTAGATGTCACAAAAGGATTCTATGGTTACTAGCATGCAGAAACCTTTGCTTGTGTTGTCTTCCACAGATAGTCGTTATCTGATGTAGGAGGATCTCTCTTGTTCTTGAGAGTGTTCTTGGAGGAAGGAATTCTTTTGAACTTGAGAGAATTCCCCAGAATTGTTGTTCACAACAATTAAGGAAAATAGTTGGGGTTGTGATGATTTTTATAATCGGGTTAAGGTTATAGAGTTATGACAATAAATAAATGAATTATTCATTTTATTTATTTCATTAACTCTTATTGAAAACCACCCATGTCGAGTCATTAATTCCTTCACATGCACCAACGCTAATTATAATAATTATCATTTAATAAAACAATATTAATCTCGCAAAATCCTTACTGGAAAAATGACACCGTGTCTAATCATAAATACATGGCGTGTAATTTTTTTCCAAAAGGAAAACTACTCGACATGTGATCATTAATACCTGGCATGTACTTGTTTTTCATTCCCTTTCAAAATTGAAAACTACACGGTGTGTAATCATTTATACATGGCGTGTAATTGTTTTCATTTTCATCTTCCAACATCATTAAATGTATTTAGTATTTCTTGAAAATTATTAAACCACGTATGGGAATAATCTGTATTATACTTGAGATACATGTATACACATATTTTTTTACCCTTTAGGCCACTTTCTCATTGGCAATAGGCGGGCTTGCCTAAAGTCCAAGATTACTGTCTAACAACGGGTCAAGGCACCCAAGAGAAAGAAGTTGATGCCTCATTGATGTGTAAACTCATATAAATTATTACCATGTAATTTAATCCCTTTTTCACAATATCTCATCAAAAAGGTTTCATGGTAGTTTCATTAACCTATATGCTTGATCTGTCATTCTTTGACTTCCAGAAATAAACTCGTCGTTACACAATGGCCATGGAATTTGGGCGACAGTTCTATTTCAATCAAAGGGCCTGAGATATCTACTTCCATAAATATGGATGGGACAAATCCTCCCTCGACATATCCATTAACAACATGTCATTCGTGACGCACCCAACGTACCCTATTTCCTGCCAAATGTCTTCGTGATGGTTTTCGTCAGCAAATCTAAGTGCGGAAGTCAGGACATGAGTTAATGATGATCTTCTAGTCTAAGGACCATTACACATGATTTTAGATATCAATGTCTAATGACACCAAGACATGGGGAATTTATACAGGCAGGTCTGTTCTCATAATCTCCCATCATGGAGATTACCATGTGTGATCTCTATGAGAGAGAGTCTCATCTTCTTATGAGTACTAGCACATGAAGATCTTTATGCTATGTGTCCAATAATAGTATTTCATCAAACCATAGAACTTTATTTAAGAATATTGTTCTTTCATTTCAAGGTTCTCATCATAGCGGGGATCTTCCGTGACCATATTAATGCAACAAATATTCAAGGATATTATTAAATTATAGACATGTAGAACAATGAACAAAATAGAATAAGTCTACATTCATGTAATCAAAGTACAAACAGTTGGTTCCTAGGACACCAACTCCAACAAACTCTCACTTGGGATAGAGCCAACTGCCTATGAGTTTTAGTCTACTAGACCACACATGATGATCATGTTTCTGCTGAGTCAAGGCTTTAGTCAAGTGGTCCTCCATGTTGTCTTCCGTGGAAATAAGTCTCACTACAAATTCACCTCTCTGAGAACCCCACAAGAGATGATACTTCCAAAGTATGTGCTTTGTCAGATGATGAGAACATGGATAGTTTTCAAGTGCCAGCACTGCAGTATAATCACAATAGAGTGTCATAGGATCTTTACTTCTAGGTACTACATCCAACTCTTCGATGATGTTTCACATCGATAGAGATTCTTTAGCTGCCTTGGAAGCAGCGAAATACTCGGACTCTACTATAGAATCTCTAACCACACCTTATTTTTATCTCTTCTATCTCATTGTACCTCCATTCAAATTGAATATGTACCAATTCGGCGACTTCATGCCATCTTGATCAATCTAAAAACTAGCATCTACATTTCCTCTGATGACTAGTTCCTCAACTCCTCCATAAACTAGGAACATATCCTTTGTATGCCTCAGATACTTAAGTATATTCTTGACTACCATCCAATGGCGGTCTCTTATATTAGCTTGATATCTCCCTACCGCACTTAATGTGCAAGAAATATCTAGCTTGTACATATCATAACACACATGACTGACCCAATCTCCGATTTGTAAGGGATCCTTTCCATTTTCTTTCTTTCATCATGTGTTTGAGGACACATTTTCTTGGAAATATGAATTCCATGTGACTCTGGAAAAAATCCCCTCGTGGACTGTTCTTTAATAAATCATTTTAGTATATTTTCAGTGTATGTACTTGGACTCAGGCCCATCATTCTCTTAGATCTATTATGATGGTTCTTCATCCCAAGAACATATGCTTTCCCTCCCAAGTATTTTTTAGAGAAGCATTTATCCAACCATGAATTAACAGAATGTATGATAGGTACTTCATTTCCAATTAGTAATATGGAATGAAAATATACTATTAGTGAAAATGATTTCACTTCCACGAATACTTTTATAGAAACAAGGCTCACATTACTTCTTAACAAAGCCAAATTCTGTTACAGATTCATCAAAACAAATGTTCCATGACCTTGATGCTTAATTTAATCTATAAATTGATTTCTGAAACTTTCTTACCTTTTTGGAATCTTTTGGAGTCACCAACCCTTCAGGTCATGTCATGATGACATATTCTTGGATGTTCCCATTAAATAATATTGTTTTGACATCCATTTTCCAAATTTTATTGTAATGCTAAGCAGCAATGGCCAATAGGATTCTGATGGATTTCAGCATTACAAACCGTGAAAAGGTTTCATCATATTCAATTCCTTGATGCAATCTAAAACCATTTGATAATAGTCATGCCTAATAGGTGTTGACTTTCCCCTCCATGTTAAGTTTCTTCTTGAATACCGATTTATTAAAAATAGGCTTTACATCTACTAGAGGATCTACCAAAATCCAGATGTGGTTTTGGTACATGGAATCCATTTTAGAATTCTGGGCTTCTTGCTAGTTGGAATTTTCTGTACCTTCAACTACTACCTTGTTGGTAAGAGGACCTTCATTTTCTACCAATAATGTGTCACCATCCACGGTGATAAGAAAACCATATTGTTTTGGTTCTCTAACCTCTCTCTTTCTCTTACACAGTTCTTGTATCTCTGGAATAGATTGGTCTTCCATGGGGATTTGTAGAATCTGTTCTTGTAACAACTCTTATATATCTTGAGCCTCGAAATCATCGATATCGATCTCGCTCTTACTATCTCTTTTAGAGATGTTCTCCCTCTCAAGGAATATGGCATGTCTTTCTATTATAACCTTTTTATCTGAGGGGTTGTATATGTAATATCCCCTTGTTTCCTTGGGATATCCTATACAGATACACTTTGTGCCTTGGGGTGCAAGTCTGTTAACTGAAGAGGCCTTAACAGATGCTTCGCAACCCCACACATGTAAATTTGATAACATGGATTTCCATCCTCTCCTTAACTCATATGGAATACAATTTATCGAATTACTTGGTACTTGGTTTAGTATGTGTGTTGCTTTTTGTAATGAATAACCACAAAAGGAAAATGGAAGACTCACATGACTCATAATTGATCTCACCATGTTCAACTGGGTGTGGTTCCGCCTTTCACTTACACCATTACACTAAAGCGTGTAAGGAGGAAAGAGTTGCGAGAGAATCCCAAAAACCCATAAGAAATGAATGATGTACTGATTAACATATTCTCCTCCTCTGTGTGAGTGGAGTTTCTTAATCTTCATACCAAGCTGGTTCTCAACTTCAATCTTGTATTCATTGATCCGATCAAAAGAATCTAACTTATACCTCATTATATAAATATATCCATATCTACTAAAATCATCAGTAAATGTGATGATGTACCAGAACCCAACCCTTGCTTCAACTGGAAATGGTCCACACACCTATTTGTGAACTAATTATATATTCTCTTTATCACATTCACCTTTCCCACTAAATGGGGCTTTTGTCATTTTGCCTTGTAGACATACTTGACATACACCAAGTGGGTTTAGTTCGAAAGAATCTAAATACCCCTCTTGATGTAATTTTTTCAAATGTTTCTCATTGACATAACCTATCCAGTGATGCCAAAGTTAGGTGTGGTATGAGTCATGTGAATTAACTTTTTCATCAATTTCCATTACATGGTTTGTGCAGTCTAACACATAAATTTCGTTATATAAATGTTCCCTACCAAAAGAAATTCTATATTTATAAAATTAACAACATTAATTTCCAATTTTGAAGACGAATCAATCAATATCTAACCGGTATACTGAAATAATGTTTTTGGTTACATATGGTACATAAAAAAATCCTTTAAATACCAAGGATATCCCAGTAAAAAATGTGAGGTGGTATTCTCCGAAATGTACAGCAGGAAGTCTGGCTCCGTTGGGTGCTAGAAGATCCACCTCACCTCTATCAATCTTTCTAAGTCTACATGTTTCATGTATTTGGATATCTATGTGAGCACCACAAGCAGTATCTAATACCCATTTGGTAGAAACAGATAGATTTAATTTGATAACAAATGCATATGAAGCTTCCCCTTGATTCCTTGGCGAGCTTCATTTTTTCATCAAGTGGTCCTTCGTGCCACATGGAAAACAAACAACCTTCTTTTCTCTTGCCTTCCCTTTGATCATGCTTTTCATGGAAGGCCTTGAAGAAGCCGTGGTCATAAAACTCTTCGCCTTCCCTTTCGTTTTATTCACCATAAGTACAGAAGGCTTTTCATGCTATATATCATTGTCCACTTGGCGAATGAGGATAAAGAGATCATATAGAGACATATCAATGTTGTTCATGTTGAAATTTACAAAAACGTTATAGAATCTATGATGGAGTGATGCAAGAATGAGATAGGTACCCAGTTCATTGGGGAGTTTAGACCCTAGAACCTCAAAGATCTCAATGTAGACAATGAGCATGACTACATGAGGCCCAACTGGGGCATCATCTCCAAGCTGGCTCTAGAATAGAGATTTTGAGGTCTCAAACCTATCATGTCTTGCTCTCTCTTGGTATAGACCATGGAGGTGCTCGAGCGTGCAATAGACATCCATGTATTTATGAGACTTCATGAGCTCACTATACATTGATTATATCATCAAACATTGAACGTCGAGTGCATCATTCAAATTTTGTTCATAGACCAAGAAATCATCATCATTCAACACTTGGGTATGTGAATCAGGAAGTGAGGACTCCAACATGTAAATCTTTCATTCATGGGGTAGGATAACCCGATGGTACCTAAACTATTCATGAAAGTTAGTATTGGTGAGGGTATTTTTATTATCCATAATTGATCGCAGAGAAAATGTGGTTGTTGAGTTTGTCATATTGATTCTACAAATTAAAAGAGTGGATTTATCAGTACCTTTTGATTACTTTTTTTGAGAAATAAGAAATTTTATTAAGTCTCCCATTTTTTTATCAAGTCCCAATGGCCCTCACCATTGAACATGGAATTTCCAGTTTCTCAGAAATTGAAGTGCCAAGGATCCATATTCCCCATCGCATAACCCCAACAAGGGTTGTTCAAGCTATTAGATGGTATTTAGGTAGGTAGTTCCTTGCCAACTGTGAGCTTAGAGTTCCTTGATCTTTTGCGTGGACTCCCCAATCGTGAAATCCTGACATGGATTTCCCCAACACTTTCCTCCAATATTACATCAAGTGTATCAAGGGATACTCCTCTTGATGTAACGTGGTTAAGTCAACCCGAGACCTTTTATAAGGGCTTCCTTTATAAAAGTAAGTGTCCCAACAACGGTTGGTCAAACACACAGTTTTATTGAGTCCTTCCATTAATCAAGTAACGGAAGGCTTGGTCTGACTTAATATTATATTTAAGGGATTTTAACCCTTTATGAATAGTTTCACATTATCACATGCTTGTTAATATTAAGTGATTCTTTCTTAAGTGATTAACCATGTTTTGATAATGTTTACACATAGTCCTATTTTTATTTTATTCCATCTTTGAATGCATGTTTATTTCATTAATTATGTGATTGTGACAGCACATATAATAATAAATCAACCATGCAATCAGATAGAAATAAATTATGATGGAAAGATCATGAGCTTCTATTTATAATATTATCTAGTGGTTTTGAAAATCTTACCCTGACCTAGGGAATAACACCTTGAACTTTATGGTTCGTGTTTTTCAACTCGCACCTATCCACCTTTCTATCTTCTTGGGCTGGTTTCGCCTCATCTCCATATTTTGAACTATCTCCTCTGGTTTGGGAGATCTTACATTACATGGGGATTACATTAAAGAAACCATGGGAACACATGCCGTACATTTTATAGGAAGAAGACTCACATGCCAAAGAATTTAAATCAATTTAAAAGAAAACATACACACACAAAGGGTCTCTGGTCTACCTCATGATCATCCATAGCATGCAACGACATTTACACATATTTATAATTCAAATTCATTTAATCGTTCTATTGTTTAAGATAATTTGCACATGAATTAGATTAATTATGATCTTATAATTAATCAATTATTTATCTTAAATTACTTTCTGAATTTCCTTGAGATTCTTTTAATCCATATTCCGTGTACGATGTCTTTGTACTTTTGGAGAAAACCTGGTGAAATTCCATTTATGGAAATTAAAAGTCTTGTAGGCTATATTTACATGGAGTGTATTTTTTTCACCCTTTATTCAAAGTACACTCAAGGGGCCTTGGCGTGTTTTCTATACATCAGAATTTTTGGAGTACACAACATGTATATTAATCTAACACAACGTTTAATTACTTGTTATGCAGTTACCTGCCCTAGAAATCTCGTGTACGTGGTACGAGGATTCTCCTTGTACATGGTTTCACCTGGGCCGGATAGGAATACACGACATGTTTATCCAACATACACACCGTTTATTCTAGTTTCTACACATCGTTCAGTTCTGGTCAACATGGTGTAATAAATACTTAGGCACGCTCAATTCACACTATGTGGTTTGGCAGACTAGTAACAGTTCGTTGAACCTAAGTACACGGTGTGTATTTTTCACTAAACGGCGTGTATTCATGTTTTGTACATACCGAAACAGCAGATCCTATGGATGAGTTCCTCATTTTTATTTTAATCAAAATTAAAATTAAAAGGTCGATTCGGTGATGTGAATTGATGATAGAAGGTGGATGAACAAATCTCATTCATTCAGTTTTATAGAATGATTTATCATGAATTGAATCAAATATAAATGTGTAAATTATCAATGAAAATTAAATAACTATAATCAATGTTGTAACCTCACTCTGATACCAATGTATGGTTTCGAGCACAGCGGATTCTCGTGGTTGGTATTTCCCACATGGATTTTTTTCATTAGAAATGATCAATCTGCGATCAATACGAAGATAAATGACAAACACCATGGATCGAATCACAAAAATAGACAGAGAATAAGAATAGTCCTAGAACCATCAAATTGGATCATCACAGGTTGATTATAATAAATTTATTTAATTGAAAAGAAGTTCCTTTTATGGAATTATTTATTCGTTGATATTTTTGATCACGTTCCGATGTGATTTGTCGTTGCATCGCAGAATCCATAGTTAGACTTCCCCTAGCGGTGATCCACATGTGAACTATATATCTCTAGACTTCACCAGAAGATTCTATGGGTTCTTGCGTGGAGAAAAATTTGCTTGTGTTTTCTGCCTTAGATTGTCTTGATCCGGGGGAGGAGGATCTCTCTCGATCACTAGATAGTTCTTGGAGGAAGGAGTTATTCCAGTCTTGACAGAATTCTCCAGAATTTTTGTGCACAACGATTAAGGAAAAGTTTTGGGGTTGTGATGATATTTGTAATTGGGTTTGAGGTTATAGAGTTATGACAATAAATAAATGTGTTACACGTTTTATTTATTTCATGAACTCTTATTGAAAAACTCCCATGTCGAATCATTAATTCCTTGACATGATTCCGTGTTGATTATAATAAATAACATTTAATAAAACAAGATTGTTTCCTAAAAATCCAGACTAGAAAAACTAAATAGCATGTAATCATAAATACATGGTGTGTACATGTTTTCAAAATGGAAAAAAACACGGCATGTGATCATTAACACATGGTGTGTACTTGTTTTTCATTCCCTTTCAAAATTGAAAACTACACGAAGTGTAATCATTTAAACACGATTTGTACTTGTTTTCATTTTATTCTTCTTCTATCATTAAAACGATTTAGGATTCCTTTAATAATTATTAAACCGCGTACAGGAATAATCATTATTCTACTTGAGATACTTGGATACACATAGTTCATGATCCTCTAGGACTCTTTCTCATTGGCATTAGGCAGGCTTGCCTAAAGTCCAAGATTACTATCTTGCAACGGGTCAAGGAACCCAAGAGAAAGAAGTTGACGCTGCATTGATGTGTCACCTCATACGAACGCTTACTGTGTAATTTAATCCCTTAGTCTCGATATCTCATCAAACAGGTTTCATGGGAGTCTCATAAACATATATGATTGATCTATCATTCTTTGACTTCAAGAAATAAACTCGTCGTTACAAAATGGACATGTTATTTGGGCGACAGTTCTATTTCAATCAAAGGGTCCAAGATATCTACTTCCATAAATATGGAAGGCACAAATCCTTCCTCTACTTATCCATTAACAACATGTCATTCATGATGCCCCCAACTATCCCAACTTCCCGTAAACTCTCTTCGTTATGGTTTTCGTCAGCAAATTTGAGTGTGCGAGTCATGAAATTAGTTAATGATAATCTTATAGTCTAAGGACCATTACACACGCTCGTAGATAGAAATGTCTGATGACACCAAGACATGTAGAATTGCTACTAGAGGTTTTGTTCTCATAATCTCCCATCTTGGAGATTACCATGTGCTAACTCTATGAGTGAGAGTCTCATATTCTTACGAGTACTAGCACATGACGGTCTGTATGCTATGTGTCCTATCATAGTATGTCATCCAACCGAGAACTTTATTTAAGAATATTGTTATAGAATTTCAAGATTTTCATTATAGTGGGGATCTTACATGACCTATTAATGCAACAAATATTCTAGGACATTATTATATTTTAGTAATGTTGATCAATGAACAATATATAATTTGTGTACATTCACGTAATCATTGTACAAACTGTTTGTTCTCAGGAAAACAACTCTAACAAACTTCCACTAAACCTAGAGCCAATTACCTACGACTTTTAGTCTACTAGACCTCACATGATGATCATTCTTCTGCTGAGTCAAGGATTTAGTCAAGTGGCCTTCCATGTTGTCTTCCGTGGAAATACTACTCACTGCAACTTCACCTCTCTATGAAAAATCCATCATAGATAATACTTTCGAAGTATGTGCTTTTTCAACTAATGTGACCTTGGCATTTTTTCAAGCGCCACTATTTTAGTATTATCACAATAGAGTGTGATAGTATATTTACTTCTAGGTACTACATCTAGCTATTGAATGAATCTTCTCATCGACACAACTTCTTTAGATGCCTCAGAATCTGTGATATACGCAGACTCTGCGATAGAATCTCTGACCACACCTTGTTTTGAACTCTTCTTGCTCACTAAACCTCCATTCAAACTGAAGATGTACCTAGTTTGCGATGTCATGGAATCTTGATCAGTCTAGAAATTAGCATCTATATGTCCTCTGATTACTAGTTCCTTATCTCCCCAGTAAACCAGGAACATAGCCTTAGTACACCTCATATACTTAATTATAGTCGTGACTACCATCCAATGGTGGTATCCTAGATTAGCTTGATATCTTCCTACCACACATAATGTGTAGGCAACATCTTCCCTTGTACATTTCATATCATACATGACTAACCCAATCGCAGATGCGTAAGGGATATTTTCCATTTTATTTATTTCGTCATTAGTCTGAGGCACATATTCTTTAAAAAATGAATGCCATGTGACACTGGAAACAATCCCCCCTTGGACTATTCCATACTAAATCATTTATGTATCTTATCAATGTATGTAATTTGACTCGAACCCATTATTCTTTTTGATCTATCATGATGGATCTTTATCCCAAGAATATATGTTGCCTTGCCCAAGACTTTCATATATAATCATTTATCCAACCAGGCATTAACAGACTGTAAGATGGGTACTTTCTTTCCAATTAGTAATATGTCATCAACATATACTATTATTAAAATGACTGCACTTCCACTAAACATTTTTTAGACACAAGGCTCACATTTATTCATAACAAATCCAAATTCTGTTACGGCTTCATCGAAAAGAATGTTCTGTGACCTTAATGCTTTCTTTAATCCATAAATGGATTTTTGCAACTTGCATACTTTGTTGGCATCCTTTGGATTCACAAACCCTTCTGGCTATGTCATGTAGAAATCTTCCTAGAGGTTCCCGTTAAAGAATGCTATTTTGACATCCATTTTCCAGATTTTATAGTCATGGTAAGCGGTAATGGCCAATAGGATTCTGATGGATTTCAGTACTATAGCTGGTGAAAAGGTTTCATCATAGTCAATTCCCAGACGCTGTCTAAAACCTTTAGCAACTAGTCATGCCTTATGGGTGCTGACATGTCCCTCCATTCCTAGATTCTTCTTGAATACCCATTTATTTCTAATAGGCTTTACATCAACTAGAGGATCTACTCAAATCCAGACATGGTTTTTATACATGGAATCCATTTCATAATTCATGGCTTCTTGCCACTATGCAACGTCTGGGCCTTCAAATGCTTCCTTGTAGGTAAGAGGATTATCATTTTCAACCAATAATGAGTCACCATCCTCAGTGACAAGAAAACCATATCATTTTGGTTCTCTCACTTATCTATTGCTCCTATGTAGTTCTTGTGTCTCTGGAATAGATTGTTCTTCCAGGAGGCTTTGTGAAATATATTCTTGTACCAACTCCTGTATATCTTAAGCCTCGACTTCATCAAATTCTATCTCGCACCCACTATATATTTTGTAGATTTGATCCCTCTCAATGAGTATGGAATGTCTTACCACATTATCCTTTTTATTTGAGGGGTTTTATATGTAATATCATCCTGTTTCCTTGAGATATCCTATAACGATACACTTTGTGCTTCGGGGAGAAAGTTTGTTACCTAAAGAGGCCTTAACAAATGCTTCTCTACCCCACACACGTTAATTTGATAACGTGGCTTTCCTTCCACTCTATAACTCATGTGGAATACTATTTATTTATTTCCATTGTACTTGGTTTAGTATGTGTGATGATGTTTTTATTGCATATCCCCAAAAGGATAATGGAAGACTAGCATGACACATAATTGATCTCACCATGTCCAACAGGGTGAGGTTACTCCTTTCACTTAAACCATTCCACTGAAGCATATAAGGAGGAGTGAGTTGTGATAGAATCCCAAACTCTAGTAAGAAATCAATAAAGTCCTGATTAAGATATTCTCATCCTTTGTCTGAGTGGAGTTTCTTAATATTCATACCAAGCTGGTTCTCAACTTAATTATTGTATTCTTTAATCCTATCAAAATAATCTAACCTATACCTCATTATGAAAATATATCCATATCTTCTAAAATCATCAGTAAATGTTATGAAGTACAAGAACCCACCCGTCGATTCATCTGTAAATGGTACACAAAAATCTGTGTGAACTGATTCTATAATCTCTTTAGGCCTTTAACCTTTCCCACTAAATGGGGATTTGTTCATTTTTCCTTAGAGACACGCTTGACTTACACCAAGTGGTTTTAGTTTGAAAGAATATAAATACCCCTCTTGATGTAATTTTTTCAAACATTTCTCATTGACATGACCAAGCTGTTGTTGCCAAATTTCGGTGTGGTATGAGTCATGTGAATTAAAATTGTCATCGATTTCTATTACTTGGTTTGTATATTCTAACAAATAAAGGCCATTATATAAATGTACCCAACAAAAACAAATGATATCTTTATAAAAGTAACTACATTCATTTCCAATATTAAAGTTGGATCCATCAATATCTAATCTGGATACTGATATAATGTTTTTGGTTACGGAGGGTACATAATAACATCTATTTTATTCCAAGACCATCCTAGTAAGAAATGTTAGGTGGTAGTCTCTGACAGCTACGGCAGCGAGTCTTGGTCCGTTGGCTACTCGCAGATCCACCTCACCTCAGTCAATCGTTCTGAATCTACTTGGTTAGTGTATATGGATATATATGTGAGAACCAAAAGCAGTATCTAATACCCAATTGGTAGAAATAGATAGATTGCATTCGATAGCAAACGCACCTGAAGGTTCCCCTTACTTCTTTGGATGGGTGCAATTTTTCATCCAGAGGCCCTTCTTGCCACATGCAAAACTAACAGCCTCTTCTTCTCTTGACTCCCATTTTATCTTCCTTTTCATGGAAGGCCTTGAAGAAGCTTTGGGCTTAAAACGCTTCTCCTTCCCTTTCCTTTTATTCACCATAAATACAAAAGGTGTTTCACACTTCATATCATTATCCACTTGGCGGATGAGGATATAAAGATTAGATAGAGACTTCTCAATGTTGTTGATGTTGAAATTTACAACACAGTTAGAGAAGCTCTAGGGGAGTGATGAAATAATGAGATTGGTACCATGTTCATCGAGGAGTTTGAACCATATATCCTCTAAGTGATCAATGTTGCCAATGAGCTTGACTACATGAGGCCCAGCTGGGGCACCCTCTCTAAGATTTCTCTAGAATAGAGCCTTGGAGATCTCAATCCTTTCTTGTCTTTCTCTCTCTTTGTAGAGACCACGGAGGTTCTCGAGCATCCTATAGTAATCCATGTCTTCATAAGACTTCATGATCTCATAAGACATTGAGGATAGCATCCAACATTGAACACCGAGTGCATCTTTAAATTGTTGATCATAGACCAAGAAATATTCATCACACACCCCTTAGGTAGGAGATTCAGGAAGATAGGACTCCAGCATGTAAAACTTTCATTCAGGGCATTGGATAACCCGATGGTGCCTAAACCATGCTTAAAAGTTAGTATCGGTGAGGATATTTTCTTTATACAGAATTGATCACAAATAAAACGTGGTTGAAAATTTTGTCATAATGATTCTATAAATTAAAATACCAGATTTATCAATACCTTTTGATTATATTTTTGTGAGAAATAATAAATTTTATTACATATCCCACTATTTTATCAAGTCCCAATGGCCATCACCATTGAAGATGGAATGTCCAATTTCTTTGACATTCTAGTGGAAAGGATCCATATTACTCTTCACATAACCCCAACATGGGTTGGTCAAGCTATTAGAAGGATTTTAGGTAGGTAGGTTTTTTCCAAATATGAGCATATAGTTCCTTGATGTATTGAGTGGACTCACAAATCCTGAAATCCTAACTTGGAATTCCTCAACACTTGCCTCCAATATTACATCAAGTTTAGCAAGGGCTACTCTTATTGATGTAATATGGTTAAGTCAACCCCAATCCTTTCATAAGGGCTACCTTTATAAAATTAAGTGTCCAAACAAGGGTTATTCAAACACATAGTTTTATTGAGTCTTTCCCTTAATCAGGTAATAGAAGGATTGGTCTAACATAATATGGTATTTAAGGTATTTTAATCCTTTATTCATAGTTTTTTAGTAACACATGCTTGTTAATATTAAGTTATTCTTGCTTAAATGATTAACCATGTTCTGATAATGTTTACGCCCAGTCCGGTTTTTATTTTATTCCATCATTGCATGCCTGTTTATTTCATTAATTATGTGATTGTGACAGAAAATACATAACAAATAAACCATGAAATCAGATAGATATAAATTACGATGGCATGATCATGAGATTCTATTGGTTATCTTATCTTGCGATTTGGATAAGCTAACCCATACCTAGTGAAGAATACCTTGAACCTGTTGGTTTTTTTTGCAGCTCCAACCCTTCCACCTTTATATATTCTTGGGTTGGTTTCGCTCATCTTTGAATTTTGAACTGTCTCCTCTAGCTTGAGAGATCTTCCATTACATTGGATTTACATTAAAGAAACCATGGCCATGCAATCCCTACATTTTATTGGAACAAGGCACACAGGCCAACAAATTTAAATAAATTTAAATGAAACCATACATACAAAAAGGTTCTTTTCTCTAGCTCATGATCATCCATAGCATGCAACGACATTTATGCATATTTATAATTCAAATTATTTTAATCGTTCTATTGTTTAAGATAAGTTGCGCATGAATTCAATTAATTATGATCTTATAATTAATCAAATATTTATCTAAAATTCCATTTTGATTTTCCTTGAGATTCTTCGAATCGATATTCCTTGTATGGTGTCTTTGTAGTTTTGGAGGAAACCTGGTGAAATTCTATTTCTGGAAAGTACAAGGTGTATAGGCTATATTTACATGGCGTGTATTTGTTTTCACACTTTATCCAAAGTACACACCAGGGTCTTGGCATGTTTTCTGAACTTTCGAATTTTTGGAGTACACGGCATGTAGATTAATCTAAAACAACATGTACTTCCTTGTTACATGGTTACAGGCCCTATAAATCTCGTGTACACGATACGCAGATTCTCCTTGAACTTTGTTTTACTTGGGCCATATGGGACTACAGGGTGTGTTGATCTAACATACACACCGTGTATTTCGGTTTCCATGTGCCATTCAGTTCTGGACAACACGGTGTAATAAATACTTCGGCATGCTCAATTCACACTACGTGGTTTGGCGGACCCGTACCGGTTCGTTGAACTTAAGTTTACAATGTGTAGTTTTCACTACACACGGTGTATTCTTCTGTTGTACGGATAGAAAGAGTAGCTCCTTCAGATGAGTTCCTAATTTTTTTAATCAAAATTAAAAGTAAAAGGTCGTTTCTTTAATGTGAATCGAGGTAAGTAAGAGGAAGAAAAAATATCATTCATTCAGATTTATAGAATGATTTCTAATGAATTGAATCAAATATAAATGTGTAAATTATGAACGAAAGTCAAATAACTATAATCAACATTTTAACCATGCTCTGATACCATTTTAAGGTTTTGAGAAAAGCAGAAGCTCGTGGGTGGATGTTCCCACTTGTCTTTTTTCATTAGCAATGATCAATCTGGGATCAATACGATGATAAATGCCAGACTCCATGGATCGAATCATAGAAATAGACAAAGAAGATGAATAGTCCTTGAACCACAAAAGTGTATCATCATAGGTTGATTATAATTAGTATATTTAATTGAAAATAAGTACCTTTTATGGAGTTCTTTCTATGTTGATATTTTAGGTCACGTTCCGATGTGATTCGTTGTTACATCACCGAAGCCATGGTTAGACTTCCTCTATTGGTGATCCACATGTGCACTACATATCTCTAGACATAACCAAAGGATTCTCTGGGTTCTAGAATAGAGAATCCTTTTATTGTGCTGTCCACATTAGATTTTCTTGACCTGATGGAGGAGGATTTCTCTCGGTCTTCAGAGAGTTATTAGAGGAAGGAGTTCTTTCAGACTTGAGGGAATTCTCCAGAATTATTGTGCAAAATGATTAATGAAAATTTTTGGGGTTGTGAGGATATTTATAATCGTGTTTGAGGTTATAGAATTATGGAAATAAATAAATGTTTTACATGTTTTATTTATTTCATTAACTCTTATTTAAAAACCCCCATGTCAATTTGTTAATTCCTTGACATGAACCCACACTGATTATAATAAATATCATTTAATAAAACAATATTATTTCCTCAAAATCATGACTGGAAAAATTACACGACATGCAATCATAAATACATGGTGTGTAGTTGTTTTACAAAAGGAAAAATACACAGCGTGTGATCATTAATACATGGCGTGTACTTTTTTTTCATTCCCTTTAAAAATTTGAAAACTTCACAGAGTGTAATCATTTAAAAATAGAGTTTAATTGTTTTATTTTTATTCTTCCTCCTTAATGAAATCGATTTAGTCTTCTTTGAATAATTATTAAACCATGTATGAGAATATTCATTATTCCACTTGAGATACTTGGATACGCTTAGTGTGTGATCCTTTAGGCCTCTTTCTCATTTCCATTAGGCGGGCTTGCCTAAGGTCCAAGATTACTGTCTAGAAACAGGTCAAGGAACCCAAGAGAAAGAAGTTGATGCCGCATTGATGTGTCACCTCATACGAACGATTACCATGTAATTTAATACCTTTGTATCAATATCTCATCAAGCCGGTTTCATGGAAGTGTCATAAACCTATGTGATTGATCTTTCATTCTTTGACTTCCATAAATATACTCGTCGTTACACCATGGCCATGGAATTTGGGTGATAGTTCTATTTCAATCAAAGGGCCTGAGATATCTACTTCCATAAATATGGAAGGGGCAAATAATTTTCTCAACTTATCCATTAACAACAAGTCATTCATGATGTTCTCAATGTAACCTACTTCCCGCCAACTGTCTTCATTAATATTTTCATAAGTAAATCTAAGTGTGCGAGTCATGACATGAGTTAATGATAATCTTCTAGTCTAATGACCATTACAAACGCTCGTAGATAGAAATGTTTGATGACAACCAAACATGCAGAATTTCTACTGGCGGGTCTATTTTCATAATATAACATCTTAGAGATTACCAAGTGCAAACTCTATGAGAGAGAGTCTTGTCTTCTTACGAGTACTCGCACCTGAATGTCTGTATACTATGTGTCTTATCATAGTATTTCATCCAACCATAGAACTTTATTCAAGAATATTGTTATAGAATTTCAAAGTACTCATCATAGTAGGGATCTGTCATGTCCTTATTAATGAAAAAAATATTGTAGGAAATTATTATATTATATTCATGCAGAATTATTAACAATATATAATAACTGTACATTCACGTAATCAAATTATAAATAGATGGTTCTCAGGACACCGACCCTAACACCTCTTACCTTCCCGCTTCACCCTGCCAGGTTTCTGGAATTCCACACTCTCTCCCTTCACCTTGCATCAGCTGACAGTGCACCCGACATTCGGCATGCGACCCCCTGGTGGTCTCCGTTTATAGTGCATGCCCCTTCTTGAACCCCCACCCCCTCTACTATGGTTTTCTCCTATTCATTTTTTTGGTGTTTTTTCTTCAAGGTGACCAAACCTTAACATTTCAGGTGTTGGTTTGGGAGTTTTTCTACTTGTTTTAGGTGTGTAGTTGGTCGGCATTAGGTTGTTCCTCCTCTCGCTGATGTTTCTTCAAACTCACACATGCATTGGGGTTGGATAATACATAATTTTCCTTTCTGATGCATTTCCACAGTGCTTGGTTCATCTATTATAATTATTATTTTTATTTGATTATTTGTTTTCCACTATTTCCATATCCCTAATTAAACATTCATCACATTTACAATTTTTTAGAATTTGTTTACGAATTTATTTTGATGTGACTCTTTAGTTATGCCTTTGTATTGGTTCATTTAGTGTTTTCAATTAAAATTCTTAATTGTGGTCTTGATTAATTTGTTTCTTTAAGTTCAAAATAATGATTTTATTTTTTAATATGAATCACACCGTTGATATATCTATAGTTTTATGTGAAGGGTAGTTTTGTGTTGGTTAAATTTATTAAGGATATATTTCTATGGTAATTCTTGGATATTTCCTAGGTTTGAGGTACCAAGTATGTCTAAGGAAAATAATGTTTCTCTTTTATATTAGAAATATGCTTTTTATGAAATTTTTTTCTCTGTGTGATTTTTGTGATGATGTTATTGGTAAGTAAATTTGGTTTGGATATTTTTGAAGATTTTGTGTGTGTTAAAATGCTTGTAAAGTGGGTTTTATGGTCATTTGGGGTTGTTATTTTTTCAAATTCTCTAGATGGTTGAGTTTTATTTATAAACCAAGCGATGACTTTGTGGAAAAGGTTTTTAAATGATATATTGGGTGTTTAGTGTACCATTGGTTTTATTTTATATTGAAGGTGACACATGAAAATTGGATTTCTATTTAAACCACAATGACTTTAATGGTTTTTGGGTTTTCAAATAATGTTTGTTTCCCTTTGGTTATTTCTAAGGAAGGATTTAATTGTGTTCTTTAATGAATGTTTGTTTTCCATTGGAATGTGTTTCGAGGTGAGTTTTAAAGGTTTTACAAAAACAATGCATTGGAGACTTTGGATATAGCGACCCAAACTTTTCTTACATTAATATTACATCATTCTAAAGGTAAACTAGATAATATCATTACACATAGAGGATCCAATGGTTTAGTGTCTTGGGAAAACTAGGACCATACATAGAAATTACAACATCAAGCATAATCATTAATTTAATTTATTCTTCTCTAGATTCTTATTAAAACTTGGTCTCTCTTTAGTACATGTTTCCACCTTAGGATATAAATAAAAAGTGGTGAGATAAAATCCCAGTAATATTATATATAAGAATAATATAGCATGGAGTGAGCATAATCATTACATATGCAATGAAATCATGAACATGAGATGAAGAATAAATATAAGACTTAAAATGTGGCAACACATAAAGAAATAAAACATCATGTCTTAGTGGTTAACTACCACTCATACTTGTGAACCAATCTAGAATCTTGTTCGCACAACATTTCACATTTACTCATGAGAATCATCACTTTAAAAAATTCATTGGAAAGATGTATAATTTTGGGCGCACCCATCACATTTAAACATTCATATTGCGCTATATAATTCAGGGTGCACCCGTCACATCATAACATTATGATTTATCATGCATGAAATAATGAAAATATAACATAACTAACCCATGAAAAGGAATGGTTTTCATCTCATAAGAACACATTCATAAACTTTTGGTTCCCAAAAGAAAGAGTGAATAAAATATATGTTACAAGAACCATCAATCGTGAATGAGAAGTAAAAGGCGTGTTCTTAAAAGAAGAGTTCTTTTGGAAAACATTTTTGTTTGACATAAAAAAGGAAAAAACATGTATATCCCAGAAAGTAAAATAAATGATGAATAAATGATCATTTTGGATTAACCATATCATAAATGGAGTGAAAGAGGGAGAACCCGAAGGTTGAATGTTGGGTTCATGAATTTCTCCTTACCTTGTATCTGAATGATTCCTTCTCTTTAATGTCATGTATAATGACATAAAATTCATTAATTAGAAATTCCACAACCTTTTATACATTATTATAGTTAATTATGGTTTCATTTTGTCATTTTATGTTCTTTTGATGACTTATATAGTTTAAAAAAACGTTGTTTAGAGTTGTTCGTTTTTATGGTTTTTCTTGGGTGGTTCACTTGTATTCATAAATTGATGTTTGGGTCGAACATGGGTAAAAATATAGATATAATATTACATGTTATTAATGAAATTAAATAACTTAAAATTATATTATAATGGGTTACATTATATACCATGTGGATGAATCATTAGATAAAAATTAAATGAAGATTGTTTGGGTTAATTTGGGCGGTTTTTGGATCACAATGAACTTGTTTTAATTTATCACATAGTAATATGGACATAAGTTATTACCAGAACATTAAATAGGAAATAATACATATAAAATTTTTTGGTTCATCCATAAAAATGGTTTCATGACTAGATCTGAATGTATAAATGGAAGAAGAAATCATGTAGTTCCTGAAGGTGATAAATTACCACTTCATGAAGAACGTTCTCTTTAATAAAATAAAAGGAAGAGAGAAAGGGGGTTTGATGATATAATATCCCATTATCATAATAAAATTATAGTATATGAATAATAATAGAGTTAAAATACCATTTTGATGAATATAGGTGGATAGAGATCAAGAAATGAACTTGAAATTGAAAGCAAATTAAAGGAGACGAGGGAGAGAAATTATCTCTTAAATCCTCCTCCTGAGATTATCCTTAGAGAAGATAGGCTTGGTATTTTTATGAGACCAAGAGCTCATGTATGTGAGATAGAGGACAGGGATGATGTTTTGGAAGATTTTATTGAAGACTTGGAGCTTGAGAGGTGTGAGCAAATGAGGATGTGAAGGGGGGTTTTATAGTGGAGGGGAGAGGGGTTTCCTTAATATAAAATTCATTAGTTTATTAATTTCTCCTAAGACAAGGAATAGTGACTCATGAATGGCCAATAATATTAATTTTATCAAGTTATCCTGAATCATGTGGGATTACATCAGCATAAAATCACACATAACTCTCTAAATAGCATATTTAGATTATTTTTGTAAATTACGGTATTTCACTATTCATAAAAAATTCATGTACTTCAGAAAAATCCCAAAACATTACCCCAATAATTTTTCGACATTTAAAATCCAAAAATGAAGTCCTTTTTTGAAAATAATTTTCTAAATATGATTAATTTAATATATAATTAGAATCATGGTGTATTACTAAAAACAGTTTTAAAACATTCATTTACTAATTCTAAAATATAGGTACATCATACTTTCACTTGAATATTATTTTTATAATATCCTAGGTAAGGTTACTATTAATTAAATTATATCACTATTTATAAGGGTATGTAACTATTCATAAGGGTAGGTTACTATTTACAAAAAAAATTATTTTTGTTTTATTAGACTTCAAAAAACATCTTGAACAGAACTGTGTATGTCAGATTTTCAAAATTCCAAACACATAAGTGAATAACTTATGTTTAAGGGACACTTAACACTTAGTAGTTCATTATGTTGTGTTTTTATATTATTTTATAACATAATTATAATGAGGTATTTCCATTGAAAATCTTTGGGTAGTCACATTCTTCCCCCCTTATGAAATTTCACCCACCAAATTTCAATTCACACAAACAGGTGAGGGTACTTCTCTTTCATCCCCTCTTCTGGTAACCAAGTTGCTTCCTCATACTTATGGTTCCTCCACAACACATTGAAAAGAAGGGTTGTCTTGTTGCGTAGAACCTTATCTCTTCGATCAAAAATCATTACTGGCTGCTCCTCATAGGAGAGATCATCTTCCAGCTGCACCACCTCCAATTTCAGTACATGTCAGGGATCAGGTATGTACTTACTGAAGAGTGATACGTGAAAAACCACATGAAGTCAAGCCATATTTTGTGGAAGTACAAGCCGAGAGGCCAAGGATCCTATACGGTCAAGTATCTCAAAGGGGACAATGTACCTTGGGCTTATCATCCCTTTATTCCAAAATTGCATGACTCTCTTCCATGGAGATATTCGAGGGAAGACATTATATCCAACGTCGAACTCCAAGTTCGTTAGATGGTTTTCAACGTAGCTATTTTGCTGACTATGAGGAAATTTGATGTGTTTCTGGATGACTTCATCCTTCTCGGTCATCCGTTACACAAGATCAGGTCCACGTAGCTTTCTTTCTCCAACATCATCCCAAAAGGTTGGAGTTCTACATCGCTTTCCATATAGAGCTTCATATAGAGCCAAATAAATACTTTAGTGGATGCTATTGTTGTATGAGAACTAGAACAATGGGAGATGCTGATCCCAACCACCTTTGAATTCAAGAGAGTGTACTCTTAGCATATCTTTTAGCATCTAAATAATCTTTTCAGACTGCTCATCACTTTGGGGGTGATAGGCCAGGCTGAAATTTAATTCTGTACTTAAAAAACGTTGAAGGATGCTCCAGAATATAGATGTGAACCTTAGATCATAGTCAGAGACAATTGAGAGTGGAACACCGTGTAGTCTGACTACTTCCTTCAAATATATCTTCTCAAGTTGTTCAAGAGAGAGATCTTCACTAATATAGATAAAATGGGAACTCTTGGTGAGGAGGTCAACCACAACCCATATCGCATTATTTCCCTTTGACGTCTTCAGGAGACCCATGACAAAGTCTATTGTATCATTTTCCCATTTCCACATCGGTATAGGCAATGGTTACATCATTCCATTCGAATTTTGTCGTTTAGCATTAACTTGTTAACATTCCAAGCACCTTGATATATATTCTGCAATCTCCGTCTTCATTTTATCCCACCAAAAGTGTTCTCGGAGATCACGTAACATCTTGGTACTCTTTGGATGGATAGTGAATATTGAGATATGTGCATTATCCAATAGCTCTTTATTTATCCGAGGTGATGAAGGCACACAAAGCCGCATTCCAAACCGAATCACACAATCATCATCGATAAAGAACTCTTGCATCTTCCCTTTTTTTACTGCATTCACCCTCTTTTGTATCTCCACATAATCCCTTTGTGCTTCCTTAATCTTCTCCTGGATGGATGGTTGCACAATCATTTTGAAAATGTAGGATGTATCCCCTTCCCTTAAGATTTCCAAATCCATTAATTTCATATCTAAGAAGATAGGATCTTTCTCAGTCTGAAACATGGATAGAGTAGCAGGTTCTTTTCTGATTCGAGCATCATCTACCTTGTTCGCCTTTCCAGGATGATATTGAATAGAGCAATCGTATTCCATTATTATCTCTAACCATCTCCTTTGACGCATGTTGATATCCTTTTGTGTAAATATATACTTTATTCTGTTGTGGTCAATGTATATGTCACACTTCTCATCATAAAGGTAGTGCTACCGGATTTTCAAGGAAAAAATCGCGGCGACAGCTGTAGATCATGTGTCGGGTAGTTCTGCTCATGGATCTTCAACTGTCTTGATGTTTATGCTATAACATTATCATTTTTCATGAGTACACAACCCAATCCTTTCTTTTGAAGCATCACTGTTTATCACAAAACATTCTCCACTTTTTAGTAGTGTGAGTATAGTTGTTGTGATGAACCTTCTCTTTAGCTCCTTGACGCTTCCCTCACATTCTTCCATCCAGACATACTTTACCCCTTTCCTTGTTATCTTAGTTAGAGGGCTTGACAATCATGAGATGTTTCTCACAAAATGTTGATAGTACCTAGCCAATCCAAGAAAACTACAGATTTCTGTGACACAAGGGGCTTGGGCCATTTCTCAATCGCCTTTTCTTATGAAGGATCCACAAAAATTGCCTCACTTGTGAGCACATGTCCCAAAAACGTGATTTGATTCAGCCAAAAGTCGCACTTTCTGAACTTGGCATACAACTTATCCTTTCTCAGTGTCACCAACAAAAGTCTTAGATGTTCTTCATGTTCCTCATTAATCTTGGAGTAGATGAGAATATCATCATAAAACACTACCACAAAATTGTCAATGTAATGTCTAAAGACTCTATTCATCAAATCCATGATGATTTCCGGGGAATTATTATGTCCAAAGGGAATCACCAAAAACTCATTGTGCCCATACCTTTTTCAGAAGGCATTCTTCTGAATATCTTCTTTCTTCACCTTTACCTAATGATATCCACAAAAATGATCCACCTTTGTGAAGTATTTAGCACCTCTTAACTGATCAACATGTCATCATTCCTTGGGAGAGGATACTTGTTCATTATAGTGATCTTGTTGAGATCCCGATAATCGATACACTGATGTGTTTCTCCTTCCTTATTCTTCACATAGAGCATTGGTGCACCCCAAGGTGATGCACTAGGGTGTATGAACCCTTTGTCAAGATACTCTTGTAGCTACTTCTTTAAATCCTCCAGTTCGATAGGATCCATCCTCTAGGGACACTTCGATATAGGAGTAGCTCCTAGTATGAGTTCAATTTAGAACTCTACCTCATGATTCGAGGGAATTTCGGGTAACTCTTTGGGAAATACATCGACGTATTCCATCATGATGTGCATTTCCTCAAGGTTGGAACTTTCCTTCGACTCAACCATTTGGGCGAGGTATGCTTATTCATTGGGAAACTACACCCACACCATTGAATAATTTTTCAATGGAGATTCATGACCTTCCTTTCATTTTTAGAGGATCATGGGATGGTTCGGAATATGAAAATATATTTCCTTTTCCCAACAGTTGATATGTTCTCTATATAACTAGAGCCAATCCATTCCCATTATTCCATCTAATTCCACAAAAGGAAGTATTACAGGATTCGCTGGAAGAATCATTCCACATATTCCAATAGGAGAAGAGTCAAACACTTGGGTTGCAATGATTTCACCACTTGGTGTTGTTACAGATATCTCTACTTCAAGGATTCGTGGCTTCAATTCTATAGTTCAATAAAACATGCAAGATATAAAGGAATGTGTAGAACCAGAATAAAATAACACTTTTTCCATTCATGATTGAATAGGAATTGTACCCTGTATGACTTCAATATTATGCTCCACCTTCATAGTAGTGATGTCATAATCCTTCCCTTGTTCCTTTGGCTTTTGTGGTTGCTGATGTTGAGTACCCTCGAGAACTCGAGGTTTAGTGCACTGACGTGCATAGTGCCCTAGCTCTCTATAGTTGTAGCATTGAACCATGAGTGGGTCTCTCCTTTCTTCTGCCACATTCACCTTCCTTTTCATGTCTTTTTTACACTCTTTAGTAAGGTTTCCTTCTTTCCCACACTTGAAACATTTCCTTATCTCATTGAGGTAGTTCCCATGGTGCAACTTTCCACATTTTTTGCATGTGGGTCGGAGAGTTTTCTTCCCACCTTTATCATTAGATCCTCCATCTTGAAACTCCATATTTCATTTCTTATCACCATAGCCATGGGACCATTCTCCCAAATCCATATCCACTTTGAGAGCACATCGAAAAACTTTATCCTAAATCCCAAAGTCTCAAATTGTAAGTGCCTTTCGAAGGTGTGGTTTTAATAAACTAAAGACTATTAATTTTTCTATCATTGTTGATAACAAAACCCGAAGTGTGCCTTTCAAGCCTTGTGAAATTCGCGTCATAAGTTGTGATAGATTCTGCTTTTTTTCTTGAGCTCTATAAATTCTCTCTCCATCTTCATGGGAAGAGTTATTGGGAAATACATGTTAAGAAACATTATCTTATAGTCTTCCCATTCCATCTCTTCAATTTCCTCTCTTGTCATGGTGTTCTTAATCAAATCAAACCATTCATAGGCTTCTCCATCTAGATGATAAACGACTAGGGTCACCTTCTCTATCTCAAAACAGTGAAGTACAGAAAAGAGCTTCTCCATTGAGTTGACCCACTATTGCGCAACTAGTGGATCAGAGGATCCACTAAATGTCGGTTGTTGTTTCTGCATAAAACATTTGATAGTGAGTTGCCCCCTATTTGGTAATAGAGGATGTTCCCCATTATAATGGTTATTGTTCATAACCTGAGGTAATTGGGAAAGAATCTCCATAATGTTCTGATCTCCACATCCCAAATCATTGGGGATGTCGTTCGAGCAATCATTACATTTCCCCTCACATGAGTTATTGGCCTAATTTCTCCTAGTTCCCACCATTTTATAAAATAGAAAAGGGTTAGAACAAAACATATGTAAACAAGTAATGAATAACTTGTTAATTTAAAAATTTTATACCAAAAACATATCATATGGGATCTCTATGTAAATATTCTTGTGTGCATATTTTTACATAGTCTCATGCTAGTGGTTTTCTCTAGGGTTCACTAATCTTAATTCCCAAATTAACTTAACCTTTCCTCTGATACCAAATATAGCAACCCAAACTTTTCTTACATTAATATTACTTAATTCTAAAGGAAAAAAACATAATATAATTACACATAAGGGATCCAATGGTTAACTGTCTTGGGAAAACTAGGACCATACATAGCAATTACATCATCAATCATAATCATTTATTTAATTTATTCTTCTCTAGATTCTTATTGGAACTTGCCTTCTCCTTAATACATGTAGCAACCTGAGGATATATATAAAAATGGGAGAGATAAAAGCCCAGTAAGAGTATAGATAAGAAGAATATATCATGGGGTGAGCATACTCATGACATAATCAAACAAATTAAGAACATGATAGGAAGCATAAATATATGACTTGAAATGTAGAAATGCATAAAAAATGAAACATCATGTATTAGTGGTTAAATACCACTCATACCTGTGAACCAATCTAGAATCTTTTTCACACATAATTTCACATTTAATCATGAAATTTATCACTTTACCCAATTCATTGATGTTCTGTATAATTCCGGGCACACCCGTTACATTTAAACATTCATATTGCGCTATATAAATCTAGGTGCACCTGTCACACCATAACATTATCATTTCTCATGCATGAAACAATGAACATATAACATAAATAACCCATAAAAAAGAATGGATTTCATCTCATAATAACACATTCATAAACGTTGGGTTCCCAAAATAAGGAGGGAATAACATATTTGTTACAATGACCATCAATGTTGAATGAGAAGTAAAAGGAGTGTTCTTAAAAGAAGAGTTCTTTTAGAAAAAAAGTTTGTTTGACATAAAAACCCGGGAAAACATGTATATCCAAAAAAAGGAAAGAAAATGATGAATAAATGACCATTAAGGAGTAACCATACCACAAATGTAGTGAAAGAGTGAGAACCTGAAGGATGAAAGTTGGGATCGAGAATTTCCCCTTACCTTGTATCTGAAAGCTTCCTTCTCCTTAATGTCCTATATAGTGATGTTATATTAATTAATTAGAAATTATAGAAAATTTTATACATGAATAGGGTTCATTCTGGTTTCATTATTTCATTTTATGTTCCTTTGGATGACTTATAGAGTTTAAAAAACATTGTTCGTGGATGTTCGTTGTTATGGTTTTTCTTGGGTGGTTCACTTGTATTCATAAATTGAAGTTTGGGTAGATCATGGGTAAACATCATGAAACAATATTACATTCTATTAATGACATTAGATAATTTAAAATGATATTATAATGAGTTATATGATATAACATGTGGATGAATCATTAGATAAATATTAAATGAAGATTTTTTGAGTTAATTTGGGCAGTTTTTGGATCACAATGAACATGTTTTAATTTATCACATAGTAATATGGACATAAGTTATTTCTAGAACCTTAAATAGGAAATAATACATATAATAAATTCCTGTTCAACAATAAAAATGGTTTCATGACCAGATATGAAGGTTGAAATGGTTGAATAAAGCATGCCGTTCTTGAAGGTGATAAATTAACACTTCACGAACATAGTTCTCTTTAATAAAATAAAAGCAAGATGAAAAGGGGGATGGATGATATAATATCCCATTATCATCATAAAATTATAGTATATTCATAATAATAGAGTTAAAATACCATTTTGATGATGATGGGTGGGGATAGATCAAGAAATGAACTTGAAATTGAATGGAAATTAAAGGAGAAGAGGGAGAGAAATTACCTCTTAAATCCTCCTCTTCATATTCTCCATAAATAAGCTAGGAATGGTCTTTTGATGAGGCAATAATATAATTGAAGTGGAAAATAGGCTAGGGATGATGTTTGGCCCAAGTTTAGGGAAGCCTTGGAGCTTGAGAGGTGTGAGGAAATAAGGGTGTGAAGGGGTGTTTTTATAGTGGAGGGGAGAGGGGTTTCCTTAATATAAAATTCATTATTTTATTAATTTCCCCTAAGACAAGGAATAGTTAGTCTTGAATGACCAAGAATTGTAATTATATCATGTGATCCCAAACCAAGTGGGATTACATCATCAAAACATCACACATTTCTCTATAATTATCTTATTTAGCTTATTTTTGTAAATTATTGTATTTCACTATTCATCAAAAATTCAAGTATTTCAGAAAAATACCAAAAACTTACCCAAACCATTTTTCGACTTGTAGAATCCAAAAATGAAGTCCTTTTTTCAAAAATAATCTTATAAATATGATTAATTTAATATTTAATTAAAATCATGGTTTATAACAAAAAACAATTTTAAAACATTAATTTACTTATTCTAAAATATAGGTACATCATACTTTCACTTGAATATTATTTTTATAATATCATAAGTAAGGTTACTATTTATTAGGGTATATCACTATTCATAAGGGTATTTTACAATTCATAAAGTTATGTTACTATTCACTAAAAATTATTTGTGTTTTATTAGACTCCAAAAAACATCTTGAACAAAACCGTGTATGTCGGATTTTCTAAATTCCAAAAACATAAGTGACAAACTTATGTTTAAAGTTCACCAATCACTTAGTAGTTCATTATGTTGTATTTTCATGTTATTTTATGACATAATTATAAGAAGGGGACTTCCATTGATAAACTTTGGGTCAACACATTGGACATAATGGTTCATTTAGTAGTGGTAAAATAATGTGGCATGCATTTTGGAACTCAAGGCCCCATTTGGAACTTTTGTCCCAAGGGAAGTGTTTGTACTAAATTTTAATGGAGATTGTGTTTTAGAGAAAGTTTATTCCCAATTGGAAACTTGAAACATCATATAAAATGGTTTAAAAGTTTAATGGTGTGAAGGCTCAGTTGGTACTTGGTTAATGTGAAATATTTTTTATATGTATTTGGGGGGGAACTCCTGTCTAGGGTTACCCTTTATGGGTGAACCCATATGAAGAATCCATGTGTGGGGTAGGTAAGTGTGGTGAGATGAGTCACATGTGTGAGAGACTTCTTACTTACACAGTATTATTATAACCACCATGGGTTCTAGGGCATTTTTGACGATCGAGTGACGGTTGCTGACCAACCCCGATTATATGGGCTAGTACCCCCTGGATTTTCTATTAGGCCAGGTGGGATTTTCCATTGGATTGGTCAGTTAGGGTGACCATTTTGTTATAGAAATAAGAGATTCACTATATGCCGGTAGGTGGTTCCGAAACCGAGTACATCCCGGGGTCTTCTAGTGATGTTTAGGATCACCCATATTTAATGGATTATTTTCATTTCTTGTTTACTTTTTGTGCACTAGTTTATTTTCAGCTTTCCATGTTACCCGTTTTACTCTTTCACAACATTGGTATATTATGTTTTGGATTTTGATATTAAAATGAAAAATGATTTTGGAAAATGGTATGTAGTGTGTGTTGGATTTTCAAATAGGGAAAAACATGTCACTTATTTTCAAATGTGAAAGCCCTACTTTTATTATTATATTTCAAACTTGTGTTGGTGGATTGTTTCAGTAAAGGAGACATCAGATTTTGTGGTTTACCTTGGAAACCCTACTAAGCCTTTTTAATTCTCATGCTTATTTATCTTTTCAGTTGTAGGTTAAATCTCTTTTTCATGTTTCCTTGGCTATGTTGCTCATTATAGGAGCACGGACGGCCTATGGTCGAGAGGTGACCTGAATGGTCATGTCGAGGTATGTTCGGATTTACATTTTTTCCACTTCCAATTTTATTTTTCTCTTCAGTTTTTATTTTTCATTTTTATGGTCCAAATCATTCCCAACTAGTTTATTTTGATTACTAGTAGTAGTTTCTGGCCTGTGGGAATCAGGAATGCCCTTCGGGCCATGTCACAGACCGGCTCAGGGGACCAGTTTAGGGTCGACCAGGGTTGGTTCGTGAAAAAAATGGTAACAGAGAGAAGTTCTTGTTATTTTGGGTGTATGGTAGATGTATATTAAGACTATCGGGACTCAAGAGGATGTTACGGGAAGGACTTCATGAACCCTCGCTCATTCTGATCCTCAATTCACCAGGGGTAGTTCTGGATCTGAGTCTTCTGCTTTTTTTGGGAGTAAGGAATGGAAATGGTGGTGGACCAGTGTCATGTCGTGACCTCATGTGGAGTACTGACCCACGTGGAGTCCGATTTCATGGTGGAGATTCTCTTAGTAGTTTACTATTTTTTGGGGAACGACTCACTACCATGTCGCCATGTTCTTCATGACTGCTAGTTCCTCATCCTGGTGGATTGTTGTACGTTGGGTTTTGTTTTTGTTTTGATAGATGTAATCATGATTTTGAAAATGAAAACAGGGAAATTATTTTTGGAAAATTGAATTTGGTTTGAAAAGTGGGTTTGGTATTTGGAAAGTGTCCTTGAATGAAGGTGAGTTTTAAATTTATAAAGGAAAGTGGTTTTTGAAAGAAGAAATTTTCAGTTGTGTTTGTGTATTCATTTTTCTTTTGAGTCGGTTTTTTTAAATGAAAGACCGTTCTTTGAAGTTGCTTCATCTTGATATTGGTTTTGGATTTCAATTTGATATGTTGTTTTGAAAATGCCACCCAGAAAGGTCACCAAGGATTCTGATAAGTCATGACCAATTTTTGTTCCTTCTCGGACTTTTCATATCCTTCACGGTGATCGGGTCTCGTTAGAAGCATCATAGTGACATGAAGAGGTCGAACATGTCTTCAGGGTATCGGGAACTCCCGAAGCTATCATAATGTATGTCGTCTTGGATATGATTGATGGTCCTGCTTTGGATGAATGGGACTTGGTTTCCCTATCATCAATGGAAGTTGGGATGATGTGTGACATCTTTATGTATGTCTTAGTCTGATGGTTTATACCTGAAGAGGTGAATATGATGAAAAGGAAAGAACTCATGCATATTAAACTAGGTCAACTGATGGTGAAAACTTATGATGACCATTTAAATGAACTTGTGTCCTTTTATCTGGAGGAATAATCGTAGGATTTGATGAAGACTTCCCTATTCATTGGGGGTCTTCTTACAAAGATCATGGAGTGGGTCCTCTTTTCTATTGACCATCATTTCGATATGCTGGTGGATGAGGTGTTCCTAGCTGAGTTAGTCTTCAGAGTGGAGATGGTTGGAAATCCAGCGTATCCTGTTTCTAGTCAAGGTTCCCCATATGGAGAGCAGGGTGTGACAGAAGGACCAATTCCTAAAGAGATCTCGGTATTGGTTCTAGATTCCAGTTCGTCAGACTGTTCAGGGGTGTGCCACCAGTGTGGTCGGTTAGGGAACATGAATCCATCATGTCGCATCCCTTTTAAGATGTGTCATTGTTGTGGGTTTCTAGGTCATCTAGAGAAGTTCTGCAGGAAATGTCTCTTGAAGAAGGCGTTGTGACCGAAGTAATTTTAGTACCTTCACTGTGAGGTAGGAGATGATTTAGCTATCAGATCCCCAGCGACATGCCTTGGGGTGAAGCTCATGCTATGTATGGTGTTTTGATAGGTGTGAAGCCTTGGTTCTGGTCTTGTGTCTTGTGTTGGCAGTAGAAAATTTGAATTTGTTCTGTTACTCATTTTTAAATATTAATGTCTGGGATTTGTTGTACGTTCGTTGTTTATCCATGATGTTATGATATACTAATTACATTGTAATATAAGAAATCCTATTTTTTTTATGTGGTTTTCATAATCGTTCGTTTTTTATGTGTGTTTGGACCTTGTGTGAGTTAATCGTTGTTTGGTTGTGTTTATTTGGAGATGTAAGGGCATGCGGAAGGGTTGATGTTGTGGTTATGCTCAGTTTCACTGCTTGAGTTATTTTCTACTCGGAGGAGTTGTTAGATCTTGCTTTAAATGTTTTTTGCGATCGGTTGGGAGTTATCACGTCGCCCCCATCCCTCCCCTTCACGGGGTGATATGTTTGACAGTTAAATTTCCATGGTAGCTGAGTTCTTATGGTGGGGAGAACCCTCTCCCGTTTTCCTATTCTATTTTTTTTGTTTCTCTTGACTTAAATCTGGCATGGATTCTGTTTTTTGTTTATTGTTAGAACGGGTGACTTTTTAGGGTAGAAAGTGTCTGTGGTGGGAAGAATTATCACACACTGACTTTTTAATTTATTTTAATTTTAATAATTCATTCTTCCAGGATCTTGTGCCAAGGTCCGTGCCAGGTCCAGACATAAAAATTTTAACGTTTAAATATTTTACTAACTTTCTGATCCCTGCGTGGTCATCACATAGTTGGTGGTAGCTGCATAGCTGGCCCGGGTGTTGAGAAATTGCTTATTATTATTATCTTATTTTTCATTTTTATTTATATTATTATTTATATTATTATTTATATTATTATTGTATTATTATTATTTTTATTATTCTTTATATATTATATATTATTATTATTATTACTAGTTTTATTATCATTATTATTGTTGTTTATATTATTGTAATTATAATTATTATTCTTTATATCATTATTTTTGTTATAATTATTATTTGTATTATTTTTTTTATTATTGTGTTATTATTATTATTACCATATTTGGTTTTACAATAATTAATATAAGAGAATGAATAAAAAGAAAAACAAACCGTGATACCTACACCCCTTTTCTCGTCATGAACTAGCTCCCCTCCCATTCCCTTTCTCATGTTCCATGATGCGGGCCACACCCCCACCTATTTCCCCCTTCTCCTACGCGATATGATCCCTGGATGCCTCCTCACACACCTTTCAGACCACGCCCGACTTCCCTACTACCCCCCTTATTCCTCCCCTCACTCTCCCCACCTCTGCACTCTCGCCGTAACGATCCCCCCAACACCCAACCTCGTCCCTCGCTCCCTCCGCCTGCCATCCCCACGCCGCGTCACTAGCAATTTGACCTCACCTGCGGCCCCTCCGTACACCTGACCTCTGGCAGCCCTACTCTCCCTCAGCCTACCCCCATTTCGCCTTGCGGCCTCCGTTCTCAAGCCCAGTGGCCATCCATCGCATGCACCATGACCAACATGCCCCAGCTCTTTCGACAGCAACAAGTCTCTCACCCACCTCATTTTCGATCTCTGAACAACATGACCAGCTGCAACCTAGCCACCCTTTCCCAACCTCATGGGAACCCTTGCACCCTCCTACTCATGCTACGGCCTCCCGCGGTCTGGCCAGCTGACCTCCGACCTGCCCGATTCTCCCTGCCGTGTTTCTGGCCTCCCGCACTCTCACCCTTGGCCTTGTGCTGGCAATTAGCGCACCCGTTAATTGGTGTGCGCCCCCCCCCCAGTGGTATCCCTTTCTAGTGCACGCTCCTACTTGCGAACCCCCTACACTAGTTTTCACATTTTTCCCCTGATTTTGGGTGTTTTTATGCACTGTCACCAAACCCTAACATTTCGGGTGTTGGTTTAGGTTTTTTTCTTATTGTCTTAGGTGTGTGGTTGGTCAGCAGCAGGATGTTCCTCCTCTCACTGATGTTTCGTTACCCCCACTATTTCTTGGAGCTAGGCGAATCCATAATTTACCTTTCTGATTCATTTCCACAATGCTTGGTTATTTAATTATAATTATTATTTTTATTCGATTATTTGTGTTGCACCGTTTCCATATCACTAATTAAACATGCACATCATTTAAATGTTTTTAGAATTTGTTAAGGAATTTCGTTAGATGTGACTCTTCTGTTATGCATTTGAATAGGTGCATTTAGTTTTGTCGATTAATGTTCATATATGTGGTCATGCTGAATTTGATTCATTAGGTAAAAAATATTGTTTTGATTTTTTATATATGATTCACACCTCTAATATATATAATGTTTGATTTTAAGGGTTTTGTGTTGGTTAAATTTATATAGGATATATTTCTTTGGTTTTTCTTGGATGTTTCCTAGGATTGAGGTACCTAGGATGTCGATGAAAAATATTGTTGATATTTTAAATTTGAAAGATGCTTTTTATGAAATGTTTTTCTCCTTGTCATTTTTTTTATGATGTTTTAGGTAAGTGAATTTGGTTTGGATATTTTCAATGTTTGTGTGTGTGTTAAAATTCATGGAATGGGGGTTATATGGTCTTGTTGGAGTTATTTTGTATTTTTTCAAATGTTTTGGATTGTTGAGATTTGTTACAAAATCATGTGATGACTTTGTGAAAAGGGTTTTCAAATGTTATGTGGGGTGTTTAGGGTTCCATTGGATGTGTTTCCAATTGAAGGTGACACATGGAAAATTGTTTTCCCTTTAATACTTGGTGACTTTAATGGTTTTTGGTTTTTCAAATAATGTTTGTTTCTCTTGGGTGATTTCTAAGGAAGACATTAAATGTGTTCTCTATATCATGGTCATTTGCCTTTGAAATGTGTCTTCAAGTGTTTTTGAAAGGTTTTACAAAAAAAAATTCATTTGAGAGATTAGACATAAAGGTTCATTTAGTATTGGTAAAATGATCTAGTGTTCGTTTTGGAACTCAAGGGCATGATTGGCACTTTTGACCCAAGTGAAGTGTTTATACTAACATTGAAAGGATATTGTGTTTGGAAAAGTTTATAACCGATTGGAAACCTCAAACATTATATAAAATGGTTTAAATGTTAAATTGTGTGACGGCCCCATTGGAACATTGTTAATGTGAAATTTTTGAATGTTTATTTGGGGGATCTCTTGTCTAGGGTAACCCTTTATGGGTAAACGCATTGAAAGCGTCTGTGTTTGGGGTATGCAAGTGCAGAGGGATGAGTCACGCGTGTGAGGTCCTTCCTACTTATATAGTATTATTTTCCCCACCATGGTTTCCTAGGAATCTTTTAGACGATCAAGTGATGGTTGCTGACCAAACCCAATTAGACGGTTCAGTATCCCCGGGATTTGTTGTGGGGCCTGGTGGGTTTTTCAACATGATTGGTCTGTTAGGGCGTCCAATTGGTTATTAAAATAGGAGCTTCACCGTACACTGACTGGTGGTTCTGAAACTAAGTATGTCTAGGTGTATTCTAGGGATGTTTATAATCACCCATGGTTACTGGATTATTATCATTTCTTGTTTACTTTCCGTGCACTAGATTATTTTTAGCTTGAACTCCTACTCGTTTTACTCCAGCACATCATTGGTATATTTTGTTTTGGATTTTGTTTGTAAAATGAAAACATATTTGAAAAATGTATGTAACGTGTGTTGGTTTTTTAAATTGGAAAATTTGTTTCTTTTTTTAAAATGTGTAAACACTAATTTTATAATTGTATTTCAAACTTGTGTTGGTGGATAGTTTTGGGAAAAGAGACATTGGATTTTGTGGTTTACCTTGGCAACCCCACAGATCATTTTTAATGATCACCCCTATTTATCTTTTCAGATGTAGGTTCAGCCTCTATTTCAGGTTTTCATTGCTAAGTTTCTCATTATAGGGGAATGGTTACAATTTGGTCGGGAGGTGACCTAAAATGTCACGTGGAGGTATGTTCAATTTTACTTTCATTCAGTGGCTAGTTTTATTTTTATCATCAGTTTTTTTATCTTTTTTATGGGCCAAATCATTCTAAATTGGATTATTTTGACGCCCTGTACTAATTTTCAGCCCTTGGGAATCGAGAACGCCCTTCGGTCCATGTCCCAAACTGGCTCAGGTGACCGGTTCAGGGTCGAAACTGGTTGGTTCGTGACACTATGATTTCTCAAAAATTAAAATTTATCAAAATTATCTTCCTTCCGATCGAATTATTATACCTCTAGTTGAATTTGATGTTATATTTGGAATAGGTTGTATTTATTTATATAATCCCACATCAATTTTCATAGAATGGAATTCACATTTGATATTTCGAACCAACATGTGACCATATATCAATTAGATGATAAATATAAACATAAAATTGAAATTACTTACATTATATCAGTCTTGATAACTATTTAAAAGGGTTGTTTTTCACTGATGGTTTAGGAGAAAATCAACATTGACTATATGACTATATTATAAGAGGATTTCATTTTATTTACAGAAGAATTTCATTTTCTCCACCAAATTATGATGTTGAGATTTCAATCATACCCATACTTGTTTCTACTCCAATTTCAAAGACACCACATAGAATGGAATCGATTGATTCTCTTGAATTGAAAAAGAAATTATAGAAATGTATAGATAAGGGATTCAATCCTCCATATGCATTACTATGTCGTGCCCCACTTCATTTTGTTAACAGTAATGATGGATGTATGAGACTCTACACTGATAATTGGGAACATAACAATATCACAATAAAGGAAAAGTATCTTCTTACCCATATTGATGACTTGTTTATTAAATTGTTATATTTTTCATTATTGATCTCCAATATAGATACTATCATTTCGTAATCAAAATTTAATACATACTAATGAAATCCTTCCATAAGAGGAATGGAAACAATGAATTTATAGTGAAGTCATTTGTTCCTAAAAATTCCCCCACTATATTCATGAATGTAAAGAATTTTGTGTTTAGATATTGCATTTATCAATTTTTTGTATCTTTATTAATGATATTATTATATATTCCTAAGTTCAAGAAGGTAATGAAGATCATTTTAGAATTTCACCGAGGCCTTTATGGAAGGATAATCTAGATGAAACATTTTCCATGTTGTAATTTTTTCTATATAATATTTTTAGGCCATATAATCTTACATGATGGTATATTTGTGGATCAGTCAATGATATGTGTTATAGAATTTCATCATTGACCAACCAATGTATCTAAGTTCTATATTTTTAATCTTTTTTATGGATAGTATACAGTCATTGTGGGATATTTAACTTGGATTTCTAATACACTCACCAATTTATCTATTAAGAGATCAAGGTTATTTATGATAGGGGAATGTGATGAATATATAGAGATACTGAATTGAAGGTTAGTCAATGTACCTATTCTTACACAATCTTATAGTTGAGAAGGGTTTGTGATATTTATTTACCCATCAAATAATGGGATGGGATGCATCGTCATGGAGAATCATATGGTGATACTTTATGCATCATGAAAATAGAAAGTTGATGAAAAATACTACGTTCCACTTGATGAGAATTTATCTATGGAAATCTTTAAATTAAATATATGGAGAAATTCACTTTATGGAGAACTGTGTAGCATATATTAAAAAATAGAAGTTTTTTTGTATATATTCTATTTTAAAGTGTTGAATATGTGTCAGAGAGATAGTTGGAGTTTATTATAGATTATGAATGATCAATACATTACCTAGGGAAAGAAAACAATGTGGTTGATCCTATGTGTTAGAAGGACCATGATAGATTTTCTAGGGGGAGGATTGATTGAGATCCAAAAAATATTTATTTTCATAGGATGCGACATGAAATCCAATGGAAATGAGATAGATCTTATATTTTGAATAATTATTGAACTGATTGGTTATTCCAATAAATAATGAAACTTATAATGAAGACAAAGCAAAATAAATCTTGGTTCTTAGAAATAAATAGATATAAAACAGGACTACAGACTTGGTTAATGTTCTATGGAGGAATCAAAAAACTAAAAAATGTTACTTGGGAACCTGAGGATGCGAAGATACAAATATATCATAATTTATTGTATCGTATTAAAATAATATCAATGTAAAAATTAATTTTAAAGGGGTCTAATGTAATACCCTAATATTATATGATATATTTCTCTTCAAATAAATTCAATTTCCTTGATAGGTTGTAAAAAATGAATCATTGAGTCTAAATGAACTATATTCTAATACATAGTTACGACCTAGTCATTAATTTTTTGAAATGAATATGAGTAAATGAATTTATATGGTATGTATAATTTTTTTAACATAAATCAATTATAATGATATATAAGAAACCAAATTTTAGAAATTTTATTATATTATTTAAAAATACATTTTGTATCAACAATTGTATTTCATTATTTCTGAGAAAATAATTTAAATAATTTATATAAATTTTGGAAAATGTATTTTACAAAATAATCATCATTATTGAATTCATCATTTCAAAATTAGAAAAGAATTTTTTTCTTATATCTTTATTAGAAATATTTTTTTCAAAGAGTTTTTAAAAATACTGATGTTTATTGAAAACTATATTTTATTTCAAAAATTAACAACGATTCCATTTTAAATTATAATTTTTAAAATTTATATTTTTTTGTATATATTATTATAAATCCAATTAAGGTTATTATATTTAATTTTATGTTATGATTTTATATAAAAACTATTTATACTTAAAAAAATTCTTTAGAAAACAAATTTTCCTCGTATATTGTGTGTATTATTTGAATTTATTTTCTAAAAATTATATAAAATTAATTTTATAATATTTATTTAATATATTTAATGAATGTTATAAAATTTATAAATGATTCGTCTTTCATTTTTGTTCTTAATAAATAGAAAAATTGAAAAAAAATCACCACGATTCAAGTTAAAAATGTTTAATGGGGGCTTAACCAAGAAATGAGGTTGTGTTTTCCCACTAAACATGCCTATATATAATTTGATTCACATATTTTTACTTCATAATGTCCCAAATTGAAACATATTTCCATTATTCATTATCTTTAATAAGATGAATTAATTTTATTTTATTCTTTTTTGAAGATTCAATTTTTTCCTATCCCCCAAATTATTAAGGGAAACCCATCATTTCTCTTCATTACACTACATTGATAAAAAAATATTAAAAATAACCAAAAACATATCTTCAAACATTCCCTATACATAAAATATAATTACCGGTCTTCTTAGAAGACCATTCAAGGGGTCCTTAAAGAATTATCTAAATGATGCATACCTAAGAAGACATAATCATCCAACATGACCTCTTTTAATTGATTTATTCTTATAAATCCTCTAAATATATTTTTTTAATCCTAATATAATATATTATGTATAATAAATAGACTAAAATTATATTTTTATTATTTAACCACCAATAACCACCCTCTATACCATTAGATGGGAAGTGAATGTATCACACATGCATACGTGTGGACTATTGCCTCTATGTGGAAATAAAATTCATTTTTAATAACCATATACCAGGGATGATTATTATGAGGGTTTTAATAATTATATATGATGTTTATTATATAATTATTCATCTATAACTTTAATATATTATCATAATTATTACATTCTAATCCACTAGATGATGGATACATAACTCATGCTTACGTGTGGACTAACACATCAATGAAGTGATCTAATTTTTTAATTAATAATTTAAATGGATAGTAATAAGAGAATATTCAATGAATAAATATTTTATATATGATTCAATATTGATTTATTAAATTTTAATTATTATTTTCCTTTCTTTCTTTTCATCTTTTAAATAGTTAAAAAAACATTCATATGTACAAACGACCTACCGTATCCCTGAAATTTGTAATTCATTTTTATATCTCAACATTTAAAGGATGACCCAATATATATATATATATATTTGACATATATTATGTTTATATCAATATTAAAATAATGGATGTAATGCTAACATGATCAATGTAGCAGGACCAAAACTATAGAAGTAGAATTCTCATGAAAAAATGTAAAAATTAACAACCAGAAACAATAATTTTAATAAGGATTTTTTAATAAATAGGTGTTAAAATTTTATTTGGGGATTATAAAATTAGAAAACAGTCCAATTTATTTATGTGGTGGATCTAGTGATTCCAAATCAATTCAAGAACGAGGTAAGTGATTTATATTACAATCTAAATTTTTGTTGACAAATTTTTATTAAGATTCCAAAGAAGAAATGTTTTGATCTACCTCTCATGAAACTCTTTAATTTTATTATCTATTTGTTTTTATGGGAGATTACATGTTTTCCATTAATTTTATTATCTTTTAAAAACTCAAGAGTCCAAAATAATTTTTTTAATATAAAATTAAAAAAAATTATGGGTTATGCTATGATGAAATGATGATATGATTATAAAGACCTTTCCACATCCATTTGTTATGCTATAGTGAATGTGTTATGATCATCTATCACAAATGATTATTAATATCATAATGTGGATTATGGGTCTAAAATTTTGAATTCCCCTCACGCATTGGGTAAAGATGGATAACTCGGGAGATAATAATGACTAAAATGTGGAGTGAACCCAGCTCAGTGAGGTAATTCTTCAACAATGATAGTATTTGGAGTCAACATTGACTAATTACATAATTTAATGGGGAGTGAAACAAGTTTTTTAGGACATGTTCCATTATTATAATCATGGATGTGAACCTTAACTCAGGAGATGATGTAATAAGAAGTGAACCCAATCCACTAAAATATTATTGGTAGTGTTCATTGACTAAAAAAATTATGTCTAATGATTCTGTGTATCCCAAAGAAATATGTCTTATGCCAATGTTATGATTTCATGGATCGTGTCATTTGATACAATTTTTATTTCTATATTATGAACCATAATGATTTATTCCATGAATCAGGATTTTGATATTTTATATGTAGGGTATGGTTTCCAAATGTTTTAATCATTTCCACATACACAATGCAAATATCATTCTTATTTAATAATATATATATCCTTTATCCCTTACTAAGTAAGTTATCTCGCTTTTTAATATGATTAATATCCCATGGTTGTAAATATATGTTTTCGGAATGATATCTTTAAGAAGAGTTTTATTTATAATGATCTTAATGGGGGATGATGTAAATATCATATGAATATGATGTTTATCCATCAATGTAACCATCGAAAATAAACTCTATGATTATTTCACGGATAATAATTTCATGTAATGAATATTTATCTAATATGGTGTAATATTTTTATATGGAATGAATGGTTCACTATATGATGACACTCTCACCTAGATCAACCATAATGAAGGATGACACAACTTCGCATACAAGGCCTCAAATAAGGCCATCTCAGTGGTTGGGTGGTAGTTATTGTTATAAGATAAATATACCAATTTTTAATGTGATCAAGATTATATGAAGAATTCAAAAATCCACACATGCAACATATCCTACACCTTCAAGATAGTCTAATACATCTATTTTTCATTGTAAGGGTGAAAAATATTGATGACGTGCAACTATGTTCTAAAAGAATTTTACAATCCTCTATTAAATCATGGGGTAAAACAAGAATCACTATAGGAAAATTTGTATTTTCCGACGGTTTAAACCGCCGTCAAATCATTCTACGGTGGTTTTAGAAAATCACTGCTAAATCGTGTGACGGGAAATAATTAGCGGTGGTTTTTTAGTGGCGGTTTAACCCATTGCAAAATCATTTTTAGTTTTTTTTAATTTTTTAATTTTTTTTAATTTTTTTAATTTTACTATTTTTTTAATTTAGTAATTTATTATTTTTTTATTTTGTTAATTTATATATATATTTTTTGTAATTTATATATTTTCTTGTTTTTTTTTGTTTATATATATATATATATATCTTTATTTCATTATTTTTTTCGTAATTTATTTATTTTTTTATATTCGTAATTTATTTATTTATTATTTATTTTATTCACTAAATTTATTTATTTTTTATTTTTTATTTTCATAATTTTATTATTTTTTTATTATTACCACGCAGATGTCCATCTCTATGGATATGTTTATTTTCATGCACAACTCCATGCCCAAACACATGTCCCTTCCATATATATAAATTCTACATTGGTTTATATTTAAAGCTCATACCTCTTGCTTATTCTCCAAAGACTTACCACTCCCACAGGCTTTTCATGTGGTCAATAAATCGAATTTAATATACATATACATATATATATATATATTAATTGAAAAAACATGTAATACATAACAAATAGACACAAACTAAATAATGATTATTCAAAAATTATTAATCAATAATTTAATCAATAATAATTAATAATTAATAATTAATAATTCATATATAAAATATAATATATAATATATAATATATAATATATAATATATAATATATAACATATAATATATAACATATAATATATAACATATAATATATAAGACATGATATATAAGTCATAATATATAATACCTAATATATAATACAAAATACATAATATATTTTACATAATATATATTCACTCTTTTCTATTATATATTATATATTATATATTATATAAGACATATTATATAATACATAATATATAATACATAATACATAATAGATAATTTATAATAGATAATAGATAATAGATAATAGATAATAGATAATAGATAATAGATAATAGATAAGAGATAATATATAATATATAACATATAATATATAATACATAATACATAATACATAATATATAATATATAATATATAATATATAATATATAATATATAATATATAATATATAATATATAATATATAATATATAACATATAATATATATACGTAATTTTTACATAATAAATTAATTAAAAATGAATTCAATATATGATTAATAAATAAAAAAGTAATAATATATTAATACATAATATATTAATAAATAAATAAATAAATAAATAATAAATAATAAATAATAATTGAAAAAAATGAAAAATAAGAAATAAATATTAAAAAATAAAAAATTAGTAATTAATAATTAATAATTAACAGTTAGTAAATGAAATTTAAACTAATAATAAATTAAAATTAATAAATTAAAAATAAATTAAAAATAAATAATAAATAATAAATAATAAATAATAAATAATGCATACATACATACATACAAAAATACATAAATAATTAAATAATAATAATAATTAAATAATAATTAATAATTAATAATTAATAATAATTAATAACTAATAATTAATAATAATTAGTAATTAATAATTAATAATTCTAAAATTAATAATTCTAAATTAATAATTAATATTTTACTTTTTATATTTAATATGCAATATTCAATATTTAATGTTGAATAAATAATTAATAATTATTTAATAATTAACTAATAAATAATCAATAAATAATTAAGAAATATTAAATAATAAATGAATAATAAACTAATAAGAAATTAATATTGAGTAAATTAAAAATAATTAATAATTAATAAATAAATATTAATAAATAATAATTAATAAAGATTAAGAATAAATAAAAATAATAAATAATAAATAATGTATAATAAATTAAAAAATACATAAATAAATAAATAGGTAATTAATTAATAATTAATAATAACTAATAATTTATAATTAATAATAATTATAAAATAATTACTTAATTAATAATTAATAATTAAAATATAAATAATGAACAGTGAATAAATAAATAAATAATAAACAAGAAATTGAATAATAAACTGATAATAAATAATTAATAATTTTTTAATAAACAAATAAATAATAAATTAATAATTAATGTGTACAAAATAACTTAATAATAAATAAATAATAATAATAAACAATAGTTAAATAAATAACAATTAATTAATTAATATGAAATAAATAAACAAAAAATTTATTAAATAAATCATAAAACGTTAAGAACCTATGAAAACCATTAAAACATTGAAATGACTGTTATATATGATCCGAGACTCACTTTGTAACATTCCCAAATGTTAAAGGGTTAAATGACTAAATGATATGACTCATGTCAATAAGGTGCACCTTCCTTTTCGGGAGCATGTCTGATTAGAACTCCACAGTTAAGCGTGCTTGGCCTGGAGTAGTGATCAGGATGGGTGACCTTCTGGGAAGTTACACAGGATGTGTGTGAGTGAGGACAAAGCACACTAGAAAGGACATGTGTTGGCCTGTGGGGACTGTCATTAGTCAGATGACCCGTTCAGGTATGTGGGTGGACCCTAGGGTGGGCCCCACATGTCTGCGGGGCAACTGGGGTACCTGGTGGGCAAGGACCCGACGACCATGTTAAGGCGGGGTGTCTGTGCTGTCACTGGGACCCGGTTGTCACATTTGGTATCAGAGGTGGTACCCAGCCTTAAGTGCGGTGCACTGCCTGGGTTGAGATGTAGGGCCCACAACGAGGGTGTTGTGCTCTACAGGGGGGGTGATTGTAACATCCCCAAATGTTAAAGGGTTAAATGACTAAATGATATGACTCATGTCAACAAGGTGCACCTTCCTTTTCAGGAGCCTGTCTGATTAGAACTCCACAGTTAAGCGTGCTTGGCCTGGATTAGTGATCAGGATGGGTGACCTTCTGGGAAGCTACCCAGGATGTGTGTGAGTGAGGACAAAGCACACTGGAAAGGACATGTGTTGGCATGTGGGGACTGTCATTAGTCAGATGACCCGTTCAGGTACGTGGGTGGACCCTAGGGTGGGCCCCACGTGCCTGCGGGGCAACTGGGGGTACCTGGTGGGCAAGGACCCGACGACCATGTTAAGGCGGGGTGTCTGTGCTGTCACTGGGACCCGGTTGTCACACACTTTTCAGTGCCGCAACCATTCAAATCGATGATAGTGAAACGAGCTTCGATATGATATGTGGTATAGGCCGAACAGACACCTAGATCGAATGATATAACCGTTTCAATTTTAAGAAATTTGTGTCAACTAAAACCTCAGTTTCGAAAGCTTTCTAGGTCATTTTGGCAGAATAAAGAGGGAAATAAAACTCATGGAGTTGGTACCAGACCTAAGAGATGTAGAGCTCGTGGTAGGCTTAGATTTGATTTGTGGTATAGCCCAAAAGAACACGTATATTAAAATTTATGGTCGTTTGAAGTTCAAGTTTGATTTTAGACTTTTTAATTTTGAATATATATGTGTTTCCATTGATTATCACATGATTGAAATCTCACTTGGTTTTTTCTGATTTGATAAACTTTGATTTGACTTGTTGTGGATCTGAAATGGACTCTTAGATCGGGAGTAATGCTTATTTGGTACCAATGTATGTTCTTCTACTTATTGAATATTTTCATTCAGTTTAAAATTATTATTAACTAATAATTAAATATATTAATTATTTGACATGTTAAAAATATATAAAATTATAAATAATAAAATATATATTATTGTAAATAAAATAAATAAATAATAAATAATTTTCTTAAATTTTCTGATTTTTTCAAAAAACTTTTCTTAAATTTTTCAATGGCTTTTAAAAAAAACCATTTCTTTTTTGCGGCGGTTTTTTTAAAAAATTGTAGTTAACAATGTTAATTTTTTTAAAAAGTTATTTTAAAAAAAAATATCCTGAGTTTATTCGTGACGGTTCTAAAAACCTCCCATAAAATTTTGATCAAAAAAAAATTTAGGGTCGGTTTTTAGAACTACCACTAAAACACTACTTTCTTATAGTGAATCTTGACCAAGGACAATGAACCATTGAAATATTTTTATCTTAAAAATGTTATCCACATATAGCATTTAAAAAAGAACCATGACAGTCGACCTCTTGATTTATTGGAAGTGAGATTGCTTAATAATCAGATCCATGACTACCCAAACAATATTATACTGTCTCAATTCCTGGGGTGTTCATATGAATAAATCTATTAATATTTCATCCCACTAACACTCAGGAAAATAAAATGGATTAAAAATATACCAATAGCCTGATGTTTATCCTATAGATGCTCAAAAAAAATTTCAATCCATGAAAGTGTCAACAACCCGTTTCATCTCAGGAAACAGAAACCACATCCTCAATCTACAGTACTTCATAGATACACCTAGTTATACCACTAATGGTGATATTTGAAAATCATAAGGGGCTCCATCATGCATCACCACTACAATAAAAATCCTCCCCAGATATGACATTAGATTTTGACCATCCTCAGACCATCAATCATGGGAATCAACATGGCCTATATGGTGATGCATCACCTCTTCCTATAAGAATCTTCTCTACTAATCATCCACCTAATTCATCATAGAAGACTATACTTTCATTTTAGAAAACTACCATCATCTACCACACATTCATTATGGTATAAAGTTTCCAAAACCTCTAATACACTCCATGTTTCACTAGACATTCAAACAACATACATTCATGAATGTTTTCTCAGTTCATCATCCATGACATTCAATATTCTTTTTCTTTATAAGATCCCATATTCATTTTCATGGAGATACTCCATCCACTACAATGTTCAAAAATACATTTCACAATAAGAGATCATATACCTCAAGAAATTGTAATTGGTAATATTCAAACATTTTCAATGAAAACACAACTACTTATTTCTCCATATCATGGGTGCCATAGCTATTATCATGGACACTGAGTTTCAAAAACCCATAATTGATCCCCACCTTCTAGTGAATCACTATGAAACTAAAGTCCATATTGAAATCATTATAGAAAACATCTAAAATAACCCCTCCATTGGAAACTAATGCATAGATATATTTTACCATCATGTATCCAAAATATACTTGAGACTCACCATTCTATATAAAACCCTAATATTTCAGGGTTATTGTTATAAAAAATGCCACAATACATGAGAATTGTGACACAAAATTCATGTAATGGACCTGGATAATGATAATGTTGTGAACCACTACCACATTCATGGGTGTTTCACCAGAAACAATTTTGTTGATCATCGATGGTTCTATGAACACGCCTTTATAAGAAACCAAATTCCCATGTAAATGCCCCACATGAGTTGAAAACATATAATTAGGTAACATTTTATAGAGATTCTGTCATATAAGGACCTAAAATAATGCAATGATATGATCATCATGATCCTTCTATAATATTATGTAAATAAGATGTCATTTATTAACACTATTGTGAACTAATCAAAAAAATTAATTGAATATGGAGTTTACAAGTCCCATGAACCTTGCTGGGGCCATTGTGACACTAAATGACATGATCAAGAACTAATGTTTCCCATACATACATCTAAAAGTTGAATTTATGATATCTTCCTCATTAAAAACCATCTGGTGATATCTAGACTTCATATTTCCTTTAGAGAAGAAACTATCTTCTCTCAAATAGTCTTAATGATCCTCAATCCATAGAATAGGGAATAAATTCAGGATAGTCACCTCATTTAAAATCTTTTTATCTATAAATAACCTCCAAAAATAATCTTCCCTTTGAGAGAATAAAAATGTAACAGACCATGATGAAAAAAATTTCCAAATGAAATTTTTCTACATTAGGTCCCTATTAAAATCCCCAATACCGAAAACTCATATGGTTCCATCTAATAAATAGATATAAAAATTAGAGAGTCACCCACATGTAACTCTATACCAAACATGTTTCCACATTGAGGGGGAAGTTTCACAACCACTATAGGGGAAAATATGTAAATTCAATGACAACCATGGTATCCACCACTATTTCGTTTCCCAGATTTTTAATAGATAATTATTCCATCATGGACATTAGGGGTCCAAACATTTACTACCCATCCAAAACCCTCTTCACTAAGGATACATGCACACTAAAAATCGACATATGATAAAATACCCCTCTAATATAAGAAGATTATAACCATATATATAGAAAAAAACTAGATGATTCCTAGGTTGAAATCGAATGACAATATATTTAGGTAGATGATTTTCCCAAAATAAATGATGTTATCCCATCATCAGTCTACACCCCCAACACACATAAAAAAATTTAGTCTAGAATTCAAATATAATATCCAACAATGAAGGTAGAAGAATCCTTTGTATATCTAGTTCATACGAATAGAAAAAAGTGGGAGAAAAAAGACTATAGGGATACTGAATTTAATATGGAAAAAGGGTATATTATAAATTGATCATGCCTCAAATGATCTTTATCACTTATAGTGTTGGCACCGCCAATGTATAAATAATTTCAGGCCCAAATCCCCTTGCCTCACTGCTAATAGCCACCATTGTAACCATGCTCAAGAAGATATCCCAGGATATGAGAAACAACCACAAGTAATCCCATGACATCGCCAAATTCTATCAGTATAGAATAATCCCATTGTCCCTACTACTAAAACAACCCCGATGTTGGATAATATTATGGAAAACATTGAACCTAACCTAAACAAATTTAAAAATATCTAATAAAAACTACATATGAATGTCGATGGTTACCATAACAACAAAATAACTAACATAGTATCATGAAGCCTCTAGGAAAATAATAACAGGCATAATCCCGAGAATTTTGGGGGGGAATAATTTAATATTGACTCCATTAATGCTGAAATCTTGATGTCCCTAGAACTTGAGACATGTTATTAACAACTCCTCTCCTAGACAGTCATTACTGGTTCCCCTCTCGTACTAACCATACTGATGAGTGAATATTTTCAATCAATAATCCATCTTTCTAACCTCCAAGTACATTAAAAATGTAAAAATAGTAATTTCAAACTATATAGAATGTCAGAGTGCTTCTAGAAGATATCGTGAAGAATTATCCTCATCAGGTAAATGTTCAGAGGTGAAATTTAAAATATCATTGAATGTGATATCAAGAATTAACACAAATATAATCCCATTATTGATAGATATAATCATTTTCATCTCCAATACCTTCATATTCGATTATAGGAACTCTTCTTGGAACTCCTTTTGAATGTATACCGAAGAAACATCTTCCCCCTTCTTCTCTTTGACGTACTACATCCACCAATAATGTGTTACACCCATGATCTGGCTGAATACCATCAAAAACATTTACGCATCGTGGACCCATATAAGACTAAAGGTTATCTCGATCCCATAAATTCATTCCCCTGTTTTTATATTAGTTATTGTTCCCAAATAATTCAACATATATTTACGCTGGACAAAACATGACATCCTATACCATCGACCCCCCTCCTCAAATAGATCAACCGACCTCTGGTCTACTAGTTTATCATAATGCAACTAACCAACATTAATTACACACTGGTGACACCCATGAGATATAACAAAAATTGAATATGATTCTCTAAAAATGTAGTGTGTAATTTTATTAATGTTAATTAGACTAGTTTATTTTAACATCCAATACACCCTGAATTTAGATAATAATATAATCAATCATTACCCATGTACCTATCCAAGATCAATACCAAATAAGAAACACCACCTCCCTTGGTATTTTAGTATACTCAGAGTCCTAGTATCCGATCACGGGGGTCCTAAAATCAATTTTCCTTGTTTTTATCCATATCATTAGTCATGAATCATGATCAACTCGAACCATTTCCCTAATAAGCCTTATATACTTACTATTCCTAACTCTATGAATAATCTCATATATCATCCAAACAATTAATACCCCATTTTCACAAACCCTCCCACCATATTTCCCTATTATGGGTGTGAAATGAAGGAATAGAGGTAACAAACCATTATTCATTCCTTCAATAACCTCTTTATTGTTAAATTTTGATGAGGGTATGAAAATAAATAAGATGGAAGAAATTACCCTCATTATACATAGAAGTATTGGGATAGATAATTAAAACCATAAATAAACTCCATGACATAAATAGAAAGGGAAAACCTGAAACCATTCCACAATGTTTTTACAATATAGAAAAAATTTAAAAAAATATCCAAAATATACCCAAAATAAATTCTTAGGGAAATGACTTGGTAAAAACTCCTATGTCTATGTTAGTAATGTATAGATAAGTCTTTTAAGACCTCATGGAAACCTAAAAAATTGTTTTCATATATGTGGGGAGATCATTACATGTATAAGATATTTTATTATACCTAATTTCTCACATAAACATGTGGAAAGATCATACAAATGCACTCATGAGAACCCAATAGAACTAACACATGGCTAAATATTTCAACTAACCAATCTAATACTCACAATTTCTCTCTAACTAAATAGTACATCCTATTAAAGAAATATTATTAGAATTATATTCATAAATATGAACCCCAAATAATTTTACCCTAATTTTTCCCTCATGGCTTATTTCATACATCCTAGTTCTCCAATAACATTCATATAGTATTACATCCTATATACACCTGGGATACTACATTGTGCGATGTACCCCACATACAATTGGGCATCACACCCTTCCCAAAGCCTCCTAAGAAACAAAATCATACAAAGAACCCCATGTGTAACTGTTCATATCATCAAATTCCTCTCATAACCACCACTTTAACTATATTAATTTGGTATCATGAATATAAAGGATATCAACCTTGTTCCATCCTCCTACCATTGACACCCCTACCAAGAACCACCTATTCAATATCATCATTCCAAAACATAATTTCACTATACCCCCAATCCGTCTGTTCCCATGTTTAATAACCTAACCTTTATGAGAGATTATTAAGGGGGTGTTTTCATCCATCCACCCTCACCATCTTGGATGTTGGAAAAAACACAGCCTAAAACATTTGGGTATCAACACATACTTCTCAACATGGGTGGTATTTGTGTTGAAATCGCAATGAAAATAATATATATATATATATATACAAGTCACACACAAAATAAAAAACTATGGTATTATAGTATGAGTTCCATCACAACTCAATAAATCCCCCACAAGGCCTCATATCATCTGAAACTTTTTCATCCAGCTTAATTTTTGTTGCTCCACAAAAGAAATCCATAACCACTTGTTAGATTCCATTTTAATCTCATGTTAAAAATTTACAACTATTCAAATTACATACCATTTATCAAACATCCAAATTTAATATTTAATAATTAAATAATTCTGAAAACATTTTAGATGAATAATTAATTATCCAATAAAAACTATATTGTTTTAGTTTAATCATTTACGTTTAAAAATATCACTATTGGGAAACTAATAAAACACATAATATTGTCTTCCTCATGACAAGAATCCCCACACATAAACAACCACATATGGAAAATAAATCTCATCTCAACCAAATTCAATCACAAATTCATATGATAACTAATAAAAACACATTTATTTTAAACTAATCTATTTAATCAGGTCAAATTATATGTTATTATGGGAAGTCTCACACATATATAGATTCCATTTGGAGACAAATTTATTTCCCAGATATAAATTCATAATAATTTTCAAATATGGTATGTCAAATATAGAAGTGAAACGACTTTCGAAAAATCAAAATCTAAAATAGAATAAAAATATCAATATAATATCTAGAATGAATGAATTATTCATTATGATCATTTATATTGAAAATACATTAGAACAAGTAAATATATTTGATTTATTCTCTATAACATAAATATCAATTAAAATAATTTAGTATCTACATTATTATGATGCATGTTATCCCCCAAAATGAAAACAAATTCATGATATACCATCATTTATATCTCAATGTATAAATGAAAGGGGAACCCATACCTTAAAAAATATTTTTAAATCACTACGAATGGATGGAATAAGGGGATTATGTAAACCATGTACCACAATAATAGTGGAAAACAAGATCATCCTTAAAACAACTACCCCATATATATACATTCATAAAACTAACCATCATGTCCATATACAAAATAATACCATTCTATGGAACAAAAAAAGCTGATAAAATTGGTAAATAATTGGGGGGAATTACCAGCTAATTTCCAAGGGTTTATCTTCAGTTGTTTGGGTTGAAAACCAATTAAAGGGGGCTGAAATACCTCCTAGGACCAACTTAGATCACTTAATGGATAAGAGAAAATGTGGAATAATCATTGGGTTCAAAGGGGTTCAATAATTTATATGTTAGTGGGAAAATATAAGATAATGTCATAACACACATTATTATTCTATAAAAGTTCATACATGGGGTTATATTTGTGGGTAAGGGAAGGGTCCACACCATAGTAAGGATGTTCAAAACCTCATCTAAGAAAAATTATGATTTCCATAGAGTATATTTGAAAAACCTAGAAATGGACCCCCAAAAAAGTGGAACCACCATGATGAAGGAATCAACCACCAAGAATAAGTCCATACAGTAGCCTAGCACTATAGTGTAGCTACCACGAAATTGACATAATCACAAGATCTCCTCCTCCCATAATCCATGTCACAACCTCCCTCCCAACACCAAAATAATTATTAAAATTATATAACCACCAAAACTATACCTATGAGGCTTTAAGACACATACCACCTCTCCGTAATGAAATGAATCTATTTATGGTATAGTAGAAACCTTAAAAACATAAAATCCTCATAGATGAAATCTCAGCTTCAAATCCACCCAAATACACACCAACTCCCTAGGAATATACATTAGGCCCATCCATCACCATAATTATAATAATTTTATGGGTCAGAAGGATCAAAAAATTACATTATAGAACATCTCATTATAATAGAAAATGTGTGAAAGGATTTCAATACATCCATTTACAATTCTGTCATTTATATGAGTACCTTTTTCTTAACAATTTCATCAAAAACATGGGTATCAACATAAAAATTTTAATAAAAAATATTCCCTGTTGACATTTTTGAAATAATATAGAACAAATATACATGTATTTTTATCAATAAATGTAACAACCACTGTACATATTCCATTATACTAAATAACAAAATATAACAAAAAAATTGTAATACCTAACATATGGAAATCAAATAGGATAGAGAATAATAGAAGAAAGCATCTAACCCACACAAAAAAATTAAAATACATGTAAAAATATATTTTCTAAATAAATTATTTTCAAGAAAAAAATTGATATAAATTTGGTTTAACTCTACCCATAATCATTGAAAACCATAACAAAATGAATAAATATATGTTCTAGGGTTTTAATTACCATACCCAATATTGAACCTAATCTCCGTTATTAGAGGAAATGACTTTTTGATATTTTAATAATTTATAAACAACAGAATATACAATTGTTGGATTTAATTTATTCCTTGAGGAATGAAGAAAATTAGAAATGAAAATAATGGAATTGCCTTATATTATCAAATGATAAGCTCCTAAAATAACATGAAGGAAGAAAAACTAAATGAGATTACAAATTTTAAAAAATATAGAAATTATATCAGGAATTTTAATAACGACCGTGAAGAAATAAAAATAATAGAGAGAATACAAGAATACCCAGTATTATCCTCAATAAAGATGAGTTCATACGATGGTTCTACAATGATATAGATCAATGTTAGAAGAGAAATTAAATGGAGAGGATTAAAAAAATTAGTATAAGATTTTAGGAGGAATCCAACAAATAAATAAATAAGAAATAATTCTTAGTTTTAAGGTGGAGATTAACTATTTATATAAACAGTCAATACGACCCCAGAATTAAAAATCCTTCTAAATTCTACTTGGTTTTTATTTCATGGAACTAGGTACATGGTTCATGCCACTAGGTACCTAGTGGATACACTAATAACCACTCCAAGAAAAAAAAGAAACTATTAGATATTAGATAACTTTCTACTAGGTACCTGGATCCACTACCTTCAAAACACCCATTTTCCAACACTTCATAACTTATACTATTTTAATTTTTTTCTTTCATAAATTAAAATATCCATCAGTTTAATAATTTAATAACTAAAAATTAAATAAGAACACTCACTTCTAAATATTTATCTCATTACAAACACACAATTATTATGATTCTTTTTTCTATGTATATTTCATGAGATTATTAAAGAACTTTTTTTAATACTAATAGTTCATATCAAGCCCTATGTTTGTGGTTTAATATAGGTGTCATATATATTTCCATAGAACATATACCATCATAATAAACATCCCTAAAAACCCTATCACTCAGTTGTATAACATATTTTTTTACTCCTAACCGAAATATTTATCTATTTATTCTATATAATCAAATAGCATTACCTGAATTTGTTCAGATACATATGTATAATTATGAAATTCATGGAATAAGTTAATCATATCAATTAATATAATAGTAAAAGATAATATACATTCAATTTCATCATAAAAAAAATTGATTTTAAAAAAATAAATGAATATCATATTTGGTTTCCCTTATTTTTACTATCCATTTTTGACCCTATTAACTTTTTTTGGATGTTTTTAAACAATGGGGATCTTTTATGGGTTGAATGATAATTCCAAAAAGAATGAATCAATTGAACAAAAATTACACCATTATGGAATATGTCATTCCATTGAAAAAATCATTAAATTTTAATAATTGTAATTCCTTTTGAGACACCATTAACGTGGAATGTTATCACAATTAGGAATCTCATTGATAAAAACCTTACAGATAGAATCCATGTTTTCTATGGTCATAACATACTCCTCTATATTTAAATTACCTTCTCTAATATAATGTAGTAGTATACAACCTTTGTAGGTTCCGAGCACTGCAGAAGTGCGTTTGTGGGTGTACCCACCTTTAATTTTATCATTAAAAATGATCAATCTAAGATCCATCATGATAATAAAATGTCATATCATCGGAATAGAATGACGAACAAAAATGATAGTAGGGATTCCCAGAACCATATATAGTATCATCATATGTTGGTTATAATTAATTTATTTAATGGAAAAGAATTACCTTGATGGAATTCTTTCTTCATTGATGTTTCTTATTACGACACAAAGATTTTAAATGGAAATTCCATTCTTATAATTATGTCATAAAATAACATTAAAACACAAAATAATGAACTACTAAGTGATAACTGACCTTGAAACATAATTTTGTCACTTATGTGTTTGGAATTTTGAAAATATGACATACACGGTTGTGTTCAAGATATTTTTTGGAGGCTAATAAAACAAAAAAAATTGATGAATATTTTCCTACTCTTATGAATAGCAACATACACTTTTGAATAGTGATATAACTTAATTAATATTAACCTTTCATATGATATTTTAAAAATATTATTCAAGTAAACGTATGATGTACCTATATTTTGGAATAAATAAATGAATGTTTTAAAACTGTTTATAGTAATAAACCATGATTTTAATTGAATATTAAATTAATAATATTTAGAAAATTATTTTTGAAAAATGGACTTCATTTTTGGATTCTAAACATCGAAAAATGGTTGGTGTAAATTTTTGGAATTTTTCTGAAATACATAAATTTTTGATGAATAGTAAAGTACCGAAATTTACATAACTAAGCTAGATAAGGTAATTATAGTTTCATGTTTGATGTTATACTGATGTAAGCCCAATTATATCGCGATCACATCATAAAATTACTATTCTTGGTCATTCAAGACTCACAATTCCTTTTCATGGGTAAATTAAAAAACTAATGAATTTTATATTAAGGAAACTCGTCTCCCCTCCACTATAAAAACCACCCTTCACACCCTCATTTCCCCAAACCTATCAAGCTCCAAGCCTTCTCTAAACTCTGCCCATAAATTTTCCCTAGCCCATCTCCCACATCCAAGAGCTTCTGGTCTCATATAAAGACCAATCCTAGATTTTTTAAGGAGAATCTCAAGAGGAGGATTTAAGTCGTTATTTCTCTCCCTCTTCTCCTTTAATTTTCTTTCAATTTCAAGTTCATTTCGTGATCTTTATCCACCTATCTTCATCCAAATGGTATTTTAACTCCATTATTATTAAGATATTATAATTTTATGATGCTAATGGGATATCATATCATCCAACCCCCTTTCCCTTTTCCTTTTATTTTATTAAAAATAATGTTGTTCGTGAAGTGTTAATTTATCACCATCAAGAACGATATGTTTTCTTCTTCCATTTCCACCTTCATATCTTGTCATGAAACCATTTTTATGGTATAAACCAATTTTTTTATATGTATTATTTCCTATTTAACTTTTTGGAAATAACATATGTCAATATTACTGAGTGATAAATTAAAACATGTTCATTGTATTCCAAAAACTGCTCAAATTAACCAAAAAATATTCATTTAATTTTTAGGTAATGATTCATCCAAATGGTATATAATATAACTCATTATAAGATAATTTTAAATTATTTAATTTCATTAATAACATGTAATATTAGTTCCGGATGCTTACCCATGTTCTACCCAAACATCAATTTATGAATACAAGTGAACCACACAAGAAAAACCATCAAAACGAACATCCTCGAACAATGTTTTTTAAAACTATATAAGTCATCCGATGGAACATAAATTGACATAATGAAACCATAATAAACCCTATTCATGTATAATAGGTTATGTAATTTCAAATTAATGAATATAATGTCATTTTATAGTACATTAAAGAGAAGGAAGCATTCAAATACAAGGTAAGGGGAAATCCGTGAACCCAACATTCATCCTTCGGGTTCTCCCTCTTTCACTACATTTGTGTTACAGTTACAAATTAATGATCATTTCTTCATCATTGTGTTTCCTTTTCTTGGATATACATGTTTTTACCTGGTTTTTATGTCAAAAAAAAGTTTTCCAATAGAATACTTTTTTTAAGAACACAACTTTTACTTCTCATTCATGATTCATGGTTCTTGTAACATTTCTGTTATTTACCCTTTCTTTGGGAAACCCAACATTTATGAATGTGTTATTATGAGATGAAACCCATTATTTTCTTGGGTTAGTTATGTTTTATGTTAATTGTGGCATGCATGATAAATTATATTGTTATGATGTGATGGGTGCGCCTGTAATTATATAGCGCAATATGAATGTTTAAATGTGACGGGTGGACCCGAAATTATATAGCGCTCCAATTCATTGGGTAAAGTGATGAATCTCATGATTCAATGTAAAATGATATGTGAACAATATGCTATCTTGGTTCATAAGTATGAGTGGTATTTAATCACTAATACATGATGTTTTATTTTTTATGCATTGCCACATTTCAAGTCTTATATTTATGTTTCCTCTCATGTTCATGATTTCATTGCCTATGTCATGATTATGCACACCCATTCTATATTATTCTTATCTATAATGATACTAGGATTTTAGATCACCCCTTTTTATGTATATCCTTAGGTGGAAACATGTACAAAGGCGAGAAAAAGATCCAATAAGAAGATAGAGAAGAAGAAATTAAATAAATTTTTATGTTTGATATTGTATTTGCTATGTATGGTCCTAGTTTTCCAAAGACAGTAAACTGTTTGATATTCTATGTGTAATTCTATTATGTTGTTTTACATTAAAATGAGGTTATAGTAATGTAATAAATGGTTGGGTCTCTATAGTTGGTATAAGAGGAAAGGTTTAGTTAATTTGGGAATTAGGATTAGTGAACCCTAGAGAAAACCTCTAGCATGAGACTAAGTACAAATATGCACACAAGAATATTTACATCGGGATCCCATATTTTATGTATTTGGTATAAATTTTTTAAATGAATAATTTATCCATGTATTTTTTACTTATTTTTTGTTCTTACCCTTTTCTATTTTAGAATGTGGTAGGAACTATGAGAAATCAGGACAAAAACTCATGTGAGGGCCAATGCAACTATTGCCTGAAGGAAATCCACAATGATTTGGGAGGTGGAGTTTATAACGTCATGGAAATGTTTTACCAATTATCTCTGGTTATTAACAATAACCATAATAATGGGAAACTTCCTCCTTCACCAAAGAGGGAGCAACTAGCTATCAAATGTTTTATGCGGCGACTACCACCGACGTTTAGTGGATTTTCCGATCCACTAGATGCGGAATTGTTTGTCAACTCCATGGAGATGATATTTTCTATTATTCACTGTTCTGAGATGGAGAAGGTGACCCTAGGCATTTATCATCTAGATGTATAAGTCGATCAATGGTGGGATTTGATTAAGAACACCAATCCAAGAGAAGAAATTGAAGATATAGAATGGGAAGACTTTAAGATAATGTTTCTTAACAAGTATTTCCCAAGAACTCTTCGCATGAAGATGGAGAGAGAATTCATAGAGCTCAAGAATGAAGAAGGAGAATCTATCACAACTTATGAAGTGAATTTCACAAGGCTTTAAAGGTACGCTTTGGGTGTTGTTATCAAAAATGATAGCAAAATTGATTGAATATTTAGTGGATTAAAACCACACCTTCGAAAGGCTCTTTCAATTCGAGACATTAGGATTTATGAAGAATTACTTCAAAGTGCTCTCAAGGTGGAGATGGAGTTTGGAGAATAGTCCCTTGGCTATGGTGATATGAAAAGAAATATGGAGTTCCAAGTTGGAGGTTCTAATGATAAATATGGGAAGAAAAATCATCAACCCACATGCCAAAAATGTGGAAAGTTGCACCCTGGGAACAACCTAAATGGGACGGGGAAATGATTCAAGTGTGGGAAAGAAGGACACAATGCTCAAGAGTGTTGAAAATTCATGAAAAGTATGGAGAATGTGGCAGAAGAAAGGAGATAACCACTCATGGTTCAATGCTACAAATGTAGGGAGCTAAGGGACTATGCAATTCAGTGCACTAAACCTCGAGTTCTCGAGGGTAATCAACGTCAGAAACCACCAATGCCAAATGAACAAGGGAAGGCTTATGCCATCACTACATTGGAGGTGGAGGATGATAATGAAGTCGTATAAGGTACACTTTAGATTCAATAAATAATGGTAAAAGTCTTATTTGATTCTAGTTCTACGCATTTCTTTATATCGTGCAAGTTTTCAAGAACTATAGAATTAAATCCCTGAAACCATGAAGTAGAGATATCTATAAAAACATGGAGTGGTGAAATCATTGCAACCCAAGTGTTTGAATCTTCTCCTATTGGAGTATGTGGGATGATTCTTCCAGTGAATCTTGCAATACATCCTTTGGTGGAATTCGACACTATAATGGGAATGGATTCGCTCACTTTATATAGAGCACATATCAACTGTCGGGAAAAAGAAATATTTGTTCATATTCCGAACCAACCCATGATCCTCTACAAATTCACGGAATATCATGAATATCCTTTTAATAATCCATCAATGGTGTGGGTGTTGATCTCCTATGAAGAAGCATACCTCGACCAAATGGTTGAGTCGAAGGAATGTTCCAAACTTGAGGAAATTCCCATCATGAGGGAATACATTGATGTATTTCTTGAAGAGCTACCACGAATTACTTCCGATCGTGAGGTAGAGTTCTTAATTGAACTCATAACAAGAGCTACTCCTATCATGAAGTGTTCTTATAGGATGGATCCTATCGAACTGGAGGAGTTAAAGAAGCAACTGCAAGAGCTTCTGGAAAAAGGGTTCATACACCCTAGTGCATCACCTTGGGGTGCACCAGTGCTCTTTGTGAATAATAAGGATTGGGAAATGCAGTTGTGTATCGATTATCAGGAACTCAACAATATCACCATAAAGAACAAGTATGCTTTCCCAAGTATTGATGACTTGTTCAATCATTTAATAGGTGCTTAATACTTCTCAAAGGTGGATCATTGTTCTGGATATCATCAGGTAAAGGTGAAGAAGGAATATATTCATAAGAATTCCTTCCAAAAAAGGTATGGGCACTATGTGTTTTTGGTGATGCCCTTCGGACATAATAATGCCCCTAAAATATTCATGTATTTGATGAATAGTGTCTTTAGACATTACCATGAAAAAATTGTGGTAGTGTTTATTGATGATATTCTGATCTACTCCAAGAGAAAGGAGTAACATGAAGAACATATAAGTCTTGTGTTGGTGACATTGAGAAAGGAGAAGTTGTATGCCATGTTCCGCAAGTGTGACTTTTGGATGAATCAAATCACGTTCTTGGGACATGGGATCATAAGTGGGAAATTTCTATGGATCCTTCAAAAACAAAAGAGATTGAGGAATGGACCAAGCCCTCTAGTGTCACTGAAATCCATAGTTTTCATGGATTAGCTATGTACTATCGACGTTTTGTGAGAAAATTCTCACGAATGTCAAACCCGCTAACTAAGTTTACAAGGAAATGGGTAAAGTATGTCTGGACGGATGAATGTGAGGGAAGCAACGTGGAGCTAAAGATATAGCTAATCACAGCACCTGTACTCACACTACATAAAAGTAGAGAATGTTTTGTGATATAAAGTGATCCTTCAAATAAATTCTTGGGTTGTGTACTAATGAAAATGATAATTTGATAGCCTATGCCTTACGACAGTTGAAGATCCATGAGGAGAACTACCTGACGCATGATCTAGAGCTGCCATCAGTGATTTTTGCTTTGAAAATCTGGTGGAACTACCTTTATGGTGAGAAGTGTTACATATACACTGACCACAAGAGCCTAAAGTATATATTCACAAAAAAGGATCTCAACATGCGTCAAAGGAGATGGTTGGAGTTAATCAAGGATTGCGATTTCTCTATTAACTATCATCCTATAATGGAAAACTAGGTAGCTAATGCGTTAAGTAGATGAAACCTACTACTCTATCCATGTTACAGATTGAGAAATACCATATCTTCTTAGATATGAAAATAATGGAATAGGAAATCATATGGGAAGGGGATACATCCTACCTTTCCCAAATGATTACGCAACCATCCATCCAAGAGAAGATTAAGGAAGCACAAAGGGATGATGTGGAGATACAAAAGATGATGAATGCAGTAATGGAAGGGAAGCTTCAAGAGTTCCATATCTACGCTGATAGTGTGATTCGGTTTGGAACACGGCTTTGTGTGACTTCATCACCCGGGATAAAGAAGGAGCTATTGGATAACTCACATAGCTCAACTTTCACTATCCATAATGGGAGTACCAAGATGTACCATGATCTCCTAGAATACTTCTGGTGGGATAACATGAATAAAGAGATTGTGGAATATATATAATTGTGCTTGGTATGTTAGCAAGTTAAAGCTAAGTGAAAAGATTCCAAAGGTATGATGCAACCATTGCCTAGACCCATGTGGAAATCGTAAAATGTTACTATATACTCTATCACGGGTCTCCCAAAGACGAAAATGGGAAATAATGTGATATGTGTTGTGGTTGACCGACTCACCAAGACTTCCCATTTTATTGCTATTCGGGAATATCTCTCACTTGAAAAACATGCAATGTTATATGTGAAAAAAGGGGTGAGACTGCACGGTGTTCCACTATCAATTGTCTCAGACCGTGATCCAAGGTTCACATCTAAATTCGGGAGGGGACTTCAACATTCTTTGAGTACAGAATTAGATTTCAGCAAGGCCTATCACCCCAAACTATTGGCCAGTCTGAAAGGACTATTCAGACACCTTAAGATATACTAAGAGCCTGATCTCTTGAATTCAAAGGAGGTTGAGATCAGCATCTCCTATTGGTTTAGTTCTCATACAACAATAGCTTCCACTCGAGTATTCAGATGGGTCAATATGAAGCTCTGTATGGATAGTGATGTATAACTCCAACCTGTGGGGATGAAGTTAGAGAAATAAAGCTACTTGGACCCAATCTTGTGCAAGAGATGATAGATAAGGTTTATGTCATCCAAAAACACACCAATGATGCTCTAATTTGACAAAAGAGCTATGCTGAAAACAGTCAAAGGAACTTGGAGTTTGACATTGGAGATGAAGACATCCTTCGAATATCTCCATGGAAGAGAGTCATGTGATTTGGGAAGAAAGGGAAGCTAAGCCCAAGGTATATTTTCCCCTTTGAGAGCCTTGAGTGCATATGAGATGTGGCCAATCAGATTGCACTTCCACCAAATATGGCTCATGTTCATGATGTTTTCACATATCACTCAAAAGGATGTACATACCTGATCAATCACTTGTACTAAACTAGGAGGTGGTGTAGCTGGAAGATGATCTCTCCATTGAGGAGCATCTAGTAAAGATTCTGGATCGGAGAGATAAGGTTCTATGCAACAAGACAACTCATCCTGTAAAAGTGTATTGGAGGAACCATAAGTTTGAGGAAGATACTTGGGAACCAGAAGAGGCGATGAAGGAGAAGTAACCTAACATGTTTGTTTAAATTGAAATTTTGAGGGAGAAATTGCATAAGGGGGGAAGAATGTGACGACCCAATGTTTTTCAATGGAAATTCCCTTCTTATAATTATGTCATAAAATAACATGAAAACACAACAAAATGAACTACTAACTGAAAAGTGACCTTTAAAAATATGTTTGTCACTTCTGTGTTTGGTATTTTGAAAACCTGATATACACAGTTGTGTTCAAGATGTTTTTTGGAGTCCAATAAAACAAAAATAATATTTGGTTAATAGTAACCTAGCCTTAAGAATAGAAACATACCATTATGAATAGTGATATACCATAATTAATAGTAACCATAAATATGATATTATAAAAATAATATTCAAGTGAAAGTATTATGTACCAATATTTTAGAATAAGTAAATGAATTTTTTAAAACTGTTTTTAGTAATAAACAATGATTTTATTTAAATATTAAATTAATCATATGTAGAAAATTATTTTTGAAAAATGGACTTCATTTTTAGATTATACAGGTCAAAAAATGGTTTGGATAAATTTTTTGGATTTTTCTGAAATACTAGAATTTTTTATGAATAGTGAAATACCATTATTTACAAAAATAAGCTAAATAAGCTATTTATAGAGTCTTGTACGATGTTCTACTGATGTAAGCCCACTTGGTTTGGGATCACATGATAAAATTACTATCTGTGGTCATCCAAGACTCACTATTCCTTGTCTTAGGGGAAATTAATAAACTAATAAATTTTATATTAAGGAAACCCCCCTCCCCTCCACTATAAACACCCCCTTCACACACTCATTTCCTCACACCTCTCAAGCTCCAAGCCTTCTCTAAACTCTACCCAAACATCTTCCCTAGCCCTTCTCCCATGTCTAAGAGCTTCTGGTCTTATCAGAAGACCAAGACTAGCTTCTTTAAGGAGAATCTCAAGAGGAGGATTTAAGAGGTAATTTCTCTCCCTCTTCTCCTTTAATTTCCTTTCAATTTCAAGTTAATTTCTTGATCTCTCCACACCTATCTTTATCCAAATGGTATTGTAACTCCAGTATTATGAATATACTAGAATGTTATGATGTTAATGGGATATTATATCATCCAACCCCCTTTCCCACTTCCTTTTATTTTATTAAAGAGAACGTTGTTCATAATGTGTTAATTTGTCACCTTCATGAACGACATGCTTTCTTCTTCCATTTCCACCTTCAGATGTAGTCATGAAACAATTTTTATGGTTTAACCAAAAAAATATTATATTTATTATTTCCTATCTTATGATTCATCCACATGGTATATAATATAACTCAATATCAAATCATTGTAAATTATGGATGTAATTAATAACATGTAATATTATTTCTGGATGTTTACCCATGTTCTACCAAAAATTCAATTTATGAATACAAGTGAACCACCTAAGAAAAACCGTAAAAACGAAAATCCCTAAAAAATGTTTTTTTAAACACTATAAGTCCTCCAAAGTAACATAATATGACATAATGAAATCATAATGAACTCTATTCATGTATAAAAGTTTCTGGAATTTCTAATTAATGAATATAATGTCATTATAGAGGACATTAATGAAAAGGAAGCAGTCAGATACAAGGTAAGGGGAAATTCTCCAACCCAACTTTCATCCATCTAGTTCTCTCTCTTCCACTCCATTTGTGTTTTGGTTACTCCTTAAATATCATTTCTTCATCATTGTTTTTCCTTTTCTAGGATATACATGTTTGTCCCTGTATTTTATGTCAAACAATAATGTTTTCCAAAAGAACACTTCTTTTAGCACACGCCTTTTACTTCTCATTCAAGATTGATGGTTCTTGTAACATATATGTTATTCCATCTTTCTTTTGGGAACCCAACATTTATGAATGTGTTATTATGAGATTAAACCCATTCCTTTTCATGGGTTAGTTATGATATATGTTCATTGTGGCATTCAGGATTAATGATAATGTTATGATGTTATAGGTGCGCCTGGAATTATATAGCGCAATATGAATGTTTAAATGTGACGGGTGCGCACAGAATTATATAGCTCTCCAATGTATAGGGTAAAGTGATGAATCTCATGATTAAATGTGAAATGATGTGTGAACAAGATACTATCTTGGTTCACAAGTATGAGTGGTACTTAACCACAAAGACATGATGTTTCATTTTTTATGCATTTCCACATTTCGAGTCTTATATTTATGATTCCTCTCATGTTGATGATTTATTTTCCTATGTCATGATTATGCTCACCCCATGCTATTTTCTACTTATCTATACTCTTACTGGCCTTTTAGCTCTCCCCTTTTTATGTATATCCTTAGGTGGATACATGTACAAAGGAGAGGACAAGTGCCAATAAGAAGCTAGAGAAGAAGAAATTAAATAAATGTTTATGCTTGATGTTTTAATTTCTATGTATGGTTATAGTTTTCCCAAGACGCTAAACCATTGGATCCTCTATGAGTAAAGCTATTATGTTTTTTACCTTTAAAATGATGTAATAGTAATGTATAAAAAGGTTGGGTCGCTGAATTTCCAGTCAAGATCTGATGTGATCTGTCGTTGTGTTAGAGAATCCAAGTGTCAGATTCCTCTAGTCGTGATCCACACGTGCTCTAGGTATCTCTAGATTTTGCAGATGGTGTATCCATGTTCTAGCATTGAAGATCCTTCGCTTGTGATGTCCTCCTTCGATCGCCTTGATTCGGTGGAGGTGGATATCTCTCTTGTAGCTTGAGAGCATTCGTGTTGGAAAAAGAATTCTCTCTGGGCTTAAGAGATTTTTTAAATCTGTTGTGAACAACCCAAAAAATGGATAGGCTAATGAGAATTATATAATTTGGAATTTAATTATATAGAATAAAAAAATAAATTACTTACCCGAAATCATTTATTCATTTTATTTAATTCTAAGAAATACCCCATGTATAATAATAATAGTTGACCATTATTATTACTTGACATGCACCCAGTGAATTACACATAATATTATTTAATTAAATAAATAATATTATTTCCCATGAATCCCTTGAAAAACTACACGGTGTGTATATTTAATATACATGGTGTTTACTTTTGTATTTCTATTTTCTTTATTTCCTCCACCACATTTATTAGACCTTGAATAATGGCTATTAATTTCCCAAATAAATATCACCGCATTACTCACTAATAAATATATTATATAACCCACAATATATTCTCTCAAATTACTAGTGTCAAAATAAATGTGTTTAGGCATTCTTGAATGATTATTAAACCACGGTCGGGTTAATCTTTATTTGACTTGGTAAATTAATATTTAACTGAGATACATGTACACACATAGTGTATGACCCTCTAGGACTCTTTCATAGTGGAATTAAGAGAAGTCTCCCTAATTCCCAAGGTTATCATCTAGAAACATGCCAGAGAACCCATAGAAAAATAAGTTAAAGCCAAAAATATGTTTCACCTGCTACGAAAACTTACCATGTAATGTAATCCCTTTGTCCGTATAACTCAAATCAAGCGGGTTGCACGCTAGTACCATCAACCCATGTGATCAATAATTATTTCTTGTACTTCCCAGAATTGAAATTTCCCATTCCTAACTATGGAAATGGATTTATTTGGGAAATATTAATTCCATAAAAAGTCTTGAGATATGTACATTCGTTATGAAATAGAAGGGACAAATCCTTTCTCGTGGTTTCTATTAATGCAGGATTACTCGTGACATAGCCAACATAACCTACCTCGCTGTAAAAAATGTATCATCTCTATTTTCTTCAATATATCTATGTTCACGAGATGTAATACCCATTAATAATAATATTATAGTCTAAGGACCAATACAAACATCCGAAGATATGAACATCCAATGACACTAAGAAATGTAGATTTTCTACTAGGGTCTCATTCTCATAATATCCTCCTGGATATTACAAAGGGAACACACCATGAGAAGGTGCCTCAATGTTTTATGAGTCCTCACCACTAAAGGCTGGTATTATTTGTGTCCCTCAAATAATACCATCCACACATAGAACATGTATTGAACAATTGTGTTATGGAACTTTCGGGATCTCAACATAGCAGCGATCCGCTCTGACCCTTTAATGAAACAAATATACTTAGTACATTATCACTTGAATTTTAATGCATAAGAACAATCAAGATGTGATAAGGTATTTATTAACGAATAAAGTACAATATAGTTGGTTCTAGGCCACCAACTCCAATAAACTCCCACTTGGACTAGAGACAATGCATAACAACCTTTAACCAGCTTTCTCTCACATGATATTCATGCTTCTGCTGAGATAGTACTTTTGTCATTGGGTCTTCCACGTTCTATTCCGTAGACTCTCTTCTCAATGCAACTTCACCCCTTTGATAGAAATACCTCAATAGGTGATACTTCTAGAGTATGTGCTTTGTCTGTGGATGTGACCTTTGTTATTTTGTAAGATCCACCGCCGTAGTATTATCACAAAACAATTTGATAGGATCTGTACATCTAGGGACCACATCAAGCTCTTGGACAATGTTATGAATCTAGATAGCTTCCTTGGCTGTATCAGAAGCCGCTATATATTGGGACTCCATTGTAGAATCAGCGACAACTAGTTTCTTTGAACTCTTCCATCTCACAACTCTTCTATTAAGATAGAAAAAATATCCATATTGGGATTTCAGATTGTTCTAATTTGTCTAAAAACTTGAGTCAACATACCCTCTGATGACAAGATACATGTCTCCTCCATACACTAGGAAAATATCCTTAGTTCATCTCATATACTTAAGGACAGTCTTAACAGAAGTCCAATGTCATTCTCCTGGATCTTCTTGATATCTTACTACCATTCCTAGTGCATAGGCAACATCAATCCTGGTACATAACATGGCATACATGATGGATCCTATAAACAATGTTATGGGATCTTACTCATTCTATATTTCTCATGTTGTGTCGGAGGACACATTTTCATAGAAAGATGTAGGCCATGTGACAATGGAACCAATCCCCCCTTGGATTGTTCTAAACTAAATCTCATTAGTATTTGTTCAATGTATGTACCCTGACTGAGTCCAAGAAGCCTTTTGAATCTATCACAAATGATCTTGATCCCTAAAATGATGGCTGCTTCACCCAAGTCCTTCATGGAGAAAAACTTGTTCAACTTGTCCTTAACTGACTGTTAGACTGTTATATCGTTTCCAATAAGCAATAGGTCATCAATATATACTACTAAGATAATGACCACATTCCCATTAGTCCTCTTATAAACACCTGGAACACATTCGCTTTTTAATGAATCTAAATTCCTTTAAGGATTCATAAAATCAAATGTTACATGACCCGGATGGTTTCATTAATCTATAAATGAATTTCTGCAACTTGCAAACCCGTTTGGCTTCACCTAGTGTCACAGTCCCTTCTAGGTGTGTCATATAGACATCTTTCATAAGGATCCTATTAAGGAATGTTGTTTTGACCTCCATTGGCCAAATCACATATTCATGGTAATCTCTTATGTCTGATATGATTCATATGGATTTAAACATGGAAATTGATGAAAAGGTTTCATAAAAATCAATTCATTGACGTTGTCTGAATCCTTTATCCACTGGCCTTGATTTATAAGTTCCAACTTGACCATCCGTGTCCATGTTACTCTTGAATGCCCTTTTTTCATCCATCAATATTTACATCAATTGGCTCATCGACCAGAACACAGACCTGGATCTGATATATGGAATCCATCTCCATAATTCCTTGCTTCTAGCCATCTTACATCTTCAGAGCATTTTACTGCTTCCTTATATGAGAGAGGTCCATCATTGTCCAACAATAATGACTCACCATCCTCAGTGACAAGGTAACCAAATAACTCTGGTTCTCTTTCCTCACTTGAGCTCCTACGCAGTACTTGTGTTTATGGAACCTCTTCCATGGGGACATGTTGAACTAGTTCTGGTACCAACTCAAGTGTATCGTGACCATCATATTGGTCGAAGACAGTCATGCATGCACTATCCCCTTTGAGGATGTGCTCCCTCTAAAGAAATATGTCTTTTATTACGATAATCACATTCATTTATGAAGGGTTGTATAGGTACTGTCCCTTCATTTCCTTGGAATATCCTATAAAGATACACCTCATGCCCCACAGTGCAAGATTGTTTCCTAAGAAGTCCTTAACAAATATCTCACTTCCCCATACACATGAGTGTGAAAAAATGTGTTTATTTCCATTCCATAACTCAGAGTGAATTCCATTCACCACCTTAGTTGGTACTCGGTTTAATGTGTAAGATGCAATTTGTAATGGATATCCCCAAACGGATAATAGAAGATCTACGTGATTCATCATCGACCACACCATATCCAAAAAGGTGAAGATCCTCCTTTCAATAACACCATTCTACCGTGGTGTATAAGGAGGAGGGAGCTGAGGTAGAATCCCAAACTCCCATAGAAGATCGATGAACTCTTGGTTCAGATATTTTCCAACTCGATCCGATCGAATCATCTTTATCTTCTTACCAAGATGATACTCTACTTAATTCTTGAATTCCATAAATTTATCTAAGGACTATAACTTATTCCTAATTATGTAGACATCACCTTATCTACTGAATGCATCAGAAAAAGTAATAAAGTAAGAATTTGCACCTTTATCATCCACTAGAAACGGTACACATACATCCATGTTCACCAATCTAAGATACTCTTTGACTCATTCACCACATCCATCAAAAGGTGGCTTGGTCATTTTACCTTGTAAACAAGCATTACATCTGTCAAGTGGATTCAGATCAGTAGAGTCTAAATAGACATATTGGTAGGGATTTTTCAGTCTCTTCTCATTTACATGGCTGACACGGTTATTCCACAACTTGGTGATTAATGATTCATGTGAGTCTGTTTTGTTATCGATTTACAACACAATGTTTTCATAATTTAACACATACAAACCATTATTTAAATGTAAAATACCATAACATATGTTTCTCATAAAAAATAAGCAACCCCTATATCCAAACATGAAAATAAATCCATCTATATCCAAACATGATACATAAAGTTTATTATTGGTCACAATATGAACATAATAACAGTTCTGTAAAACCAAAATCATCCCAGTTGGCAATGATAGGTGGTAATTTCAAATGGAAAACGTAGCCAGCATCACACCATTGGAATCTCGATGATCCACATCTCCTCTATAAACATTTCTAAATCTCCTTGGTTCAGGCATTTGAATATAGATATGATCCCCACAAGATGTATCTAATACCCAATGTGTAGAAATGGAAATATTACACTCTATAATTAACGCACCTTTAGCATCCCCACACTTTTGGGTGCAATTCCTCTTCCAATGTCCTGGCTTGTAACCTAAAAAACATACCACCTCCCATTCCTTTCCCTTCATCTCGATCTTCCCCTTCATGGAGGGATGGTTCTCGGGGGATTCAGACCATTTATAATTCCTTGGCCACTTTTCCTTGTCCTTCTTTTTAGTATTCACCATAAAGACTACGGGTTTGTCACACCCCATTTCCTTATCTACCTAGAGAATTATGGTTAGATGTTCTAATTAGATCTTCTCATTGTTTCTAATGTTATAATTGGAAATAAAGCTAGATAATGTCTTGGGCAGTGATGATAAGCTGAGATATATAGGCAACTCATCCAATAAAAGAATCCCTAAGATGTCCAGGTGTTCAATGTAGCAAATAAGCTAGACTACATGAGGCCCAGATGGCACAGACTCTCCATGCATAGTCTTAAACTAAGCGTTGGAAATATTATATCTCTCATGTCTCACCTTCTCCTGGTAGATAACCTTTAGGAGAGATATAATGTTATACGCGTCCATGATTTAATGTTGCTTTAAGAGCTTATTATACTTGGATGAAAGCATAAAACATTTGACATTTGTGGAATCATCCATATGTTTCATATAGATAGATTGTTCCTCATCACTGGCCTCTTTCTTATGCACACCAAGAACAAGCTCTTACAACACTCACAATTTCCTCTCGTGGTGAAGGATGATGCATAAACACCTCTGCCACACTTGGAAATTGGTTCCAGTTAGAAGGGTTTCCTTCTCGAGTATGGTTTACAATGATATGTTTGATGTCATTTTTCTTTTCATTTCCAAAACATAAAATGAGCAATGGTTTAGTAATGTTTTACGAAAATACAATGAAAAATAAATAAATTAATACATATTAGTATACCACTATTTTATCAAAATCCAATAGCCCTAACCATTGATTTCTGAATATTTTCTTTTTTGAATATTCTAGTGGAAATGATCCATCTTCCCCTTCTCAATACCCCCACTATGGTTGCTGATGAATTTTTTAAGGGATTTAGTTAGGCATTACAAATTCTAACTACATTAACTCACAACACCTTGATTTGTTGAGTGGACTCCCAATACTGAAATCCTTTTATTTTGGATTTCCTCAACCTTTGCGTCTTGGTCACACCAAGTCCTTCTGTGGAAGTCAACCCTTGATGAGAACTAAGTAAGGTTAACCCAAAATCTTGAATTAGAATTTCTCGATAATTGAAATCACCCAAACTAGGTCTGGTTATGAACATCGAACAATGGTTCGATTCTAACCATGATTTGGAAGGCTATACAGAATTAATATTTTCTTTGAGGGATTTTATCCTTATACATAAATTTAAATTTTATTATCCTTGATTATATGCTTTTTAATAATTAGTGGGATATACTAAAGTGATTAACCAAGTATAAGATAATATTTTATTCATAATACTGTCTTATTTTAGTTCAATCTTGCATGCTTGTTTAATTTATTAATTGTGTGATCGTGACTACACACCCATAATAAATAAACCATGCAACTGATAGAAATAAAATAAATGGTATGATCATGAACTTGTTTTATTAGTTATTTTATTTATCTGTTTATAAACTAACCCAATACCTAGGGGAAAAACTCCGTGAACATTTTGGGTTCATGTTTACAGCTTTCCACCTATCCACCTTTGTATCTCCTTGGATTGGTTACACCTTGGCTCCTAACATGAGCCGCCTTCACTATCGTGGGAGCTCTATTCATTACATATGATTTTATCTTACACGTAGGTGCGGGGTAAAATTGGGTTTTACATAAAAGAAACCTTGGACACACATGCCATACATATTAATGATGATAAGGCTTACAAGTCAACAAATTTAATTTTAAAAAAATAAATTAAATGATACCATTCACATACAATGTTCTTGGACTAGCTCATGATCATCCATGCATTCAATGACATTTACGCATAAATAAAACTAACATTCAATTATTTAATCATTTGTTTTTAATATAAATCACTCCATAATCAATTAAATATCTTTAATTAATCAATCCTTTTATCTTAAACCCTTTTTTAAATTTCCTAGATATCCTCATCCATCCTAAATTTAAACATACAAATTCATTTAAAATAATCTTTCTTCGTAACATGTACCTTATAGGAAACCAAGTGAATTCCCATTCATAACTACCAAATGAGTATAAAAAGACATTACTCAGATGTAAAATTAAACACATATATATAAACCACCTTTCACATGTTGTACCTTAGAATTACGCCTACACTATGGTATATGTCTCATGGGTTTTTGTAATATAATATTAAATTTTAATAAATCATCATAATTTGGTTGAGTAAATGACATGTAGTTCCGACTAAATGGTGTGTACTTTTGTTCACCTTCCATTCCAAGTACATGTCGGAGTACATGACGTGTAGAGGTACTTCGGGAATCTTTGGAGTACACAGCGTGTTTTGTGGGACACACGCCATGTAGTATCCACATTAAATGGTTCCCAACCAGGCAAGCCATGTATGGGGTACACTATCCAACCCTTACCTGAAGGACCTACAGGCCATGTTTATTGGACAACACAGTGTGTAATATAGAAACCGTGTGCCGCCTATTCCTGGTCAACACATGGTGACATTTAAGACTTATAAATACTCTAACACATATCCTGATTTGGCGGACCAGTCTGATGCATTGAACCAAGACTACACGACGTGTACTACCAAATACACACCATGTATTCTAGTGTTGTATGGCCATGATTCTTTGGCACCTCTAGATGAGATCCTCTGTTTTATTATAATCGATATTAAATGTAAAATTTGTTTATGTAAGGTGAATGAGAAATGAGAGAGGAGGAATAGATCTTGCGATTCAGATTTAAATAATGATTAAATTGAATTGAAACAACTAAATTATTTAATGAATAAATCTCCGACGAAAAACTATATAATTATAACAAAAAATATGACCCATCTGATACCACTTGTAGGTTCTGGGCACAACGATATCACATTGGTGGGTATACCCAACTTGAATTTTAGCTTTAACAACAATCAATCTGAGATCCATCACGATAATAAAATGTCAAATCTTCAGAAAATAATGAAGAGTGAAAAAGAAAGAGGGGAGTCCCATAACCATAGATAGTATCGTCATATGTTGGTTATAATTAATCTAATTAATTGATAATAATTACATTGATGGAATTATTTCATTTTTGATGTTTCCGGTCATGATCTGATGTGATCAGTAATTGCTTCATTGAATACAAGTGTAAGATTACTCCTGTGGTGATCCACACATGCTCTATGTATGTCTGGACATCACCAAAGGGTCTCCAGGTGCTAGCACAGAAGAGCCTTCACTTGTAATGGCCGCCTTCGATTTCCTTGATCCGGTGGAGGTGGTTCTCTCTCTCTTAGATTGAGATAATTATTGGTGGAAAAATAATTCTCTCTGGGCTTGAGAGCTTTTCAGAATATGTTTTGCACAAACCAAAAATGTTCAAGGATAATGAGAATTATATAATTGGGATTTTAATTACATATAATAATAAAATGAATTAATTACTTGAAAGAATTGATTCATTTCATTTAATTATTAGTAATTCCCCATGTCTAATAATAACAGTTGAACATTATTATTACTCGAAATATTCCCAAATAATTACACCCTATATTAATTAATTAATTAAATAATATTATTTATCATGAATCCCCAGATAAACTACATGGTGTGTATATATAATATCCACGGTGTGTACTTTTATTTTTCCATTTAGTTTATTTCTTAAACCACATTTATTAGACCTTGAATAATGGATATCTATTTCTCAAATAAATATCATTGCATTACTCACTATTAAATATATTATTTCACCAAAAAATATATTCTCTTGAATAACTAGGGTCGAAATAAATGAGATCGTGTATTTTTGAATAATTATTAAGCCACAGTCAGAAATAACATCTATTCAAATTGTTAAATTAATATTTATCTAAGATACTTAGACACACATAGTGTGTGACCCTCTAGGACTCTTTCTCAGTGGCATTAGGTGAGGTCTTCCTAATGTCTATGTATAGAATCTAGAAACACGCCAAGGAACCCATAGGGAATGAAGTTAATACCACAATGAAGTGTGACCTCCTATGAATGTTTACCATGTAATGTAATCCCTTTGTCCCAGTATCTTGAATCAAGTGGGTTGCATGCAAGTACCATCAACCCATGTGCTCAAAAATTCTTTCTTTGACTTCCCAGAATTTAACATTCCCATTCCTCACCAGGGCCATGTATTTATTTGGGCTATATCAATTCCATCAAAGGGCCTAAGATATCTACTTCTATTATGGAACAAATCTTACAAGTCATTTCTCGCATTATCTATTAATGCAGTATTACTCGAGACACAACTAACATATCCTACCACACTGCGAATAGTGTGTCACCACAGTTTTTGTCAATACATCTGTAGGTTCCTGAAAAATCAGCAAAGGGGAATGAGAATTTCATTTTAACCCAAGGGATATCATACCCAATTTTCCCCAAAGAATTGGGGAAAGTATGGAGAATAGAGGACCAAGACAAACCAGCCCATAGACCGGTCCAAAAAATCACATGGTCGGTTCTGCGGAGCAACCCCTCTGTGGACCGATGTCGTTCGTGAAATGTAGGCAGAGATCCTCCACGGGCGCGAAGCAGGATGCGCATTGATCTGGTTCACCGTCTTGAACCACCCCAGCCACGGACTGTGTCGACCAGCACAACCCACATCCAATGTTGTTCACAGAATGAAGGCGGAACCCTAAGTGGCTGCGAAGCATTCTCGAGCTCATTTGGTTCATGGGGGAGATGTGCTAAGTGCCCACCATGAGTTGCGGATTGACCAAGTCAGCCAAAAACTGGGTTTTCGGTCATGGGCCTCGACAAAAGGTGTCGTGTGACCACAGATACATCTCTTTACCCACTCTATAAAAGGAGACTGAGGGGGAAGTGGGAAAGGGGGGTTCAAGGAAATCGATCAGATTCGGGTGGAAGGATTTCGAAGGAAGGCTTAGGATTTCACAAACAGCGATGTTTCAGTTCGCGAATCAGAGCAGGTATGAACCTAGGAATGACCTAATAATGAACCCAAAAATGCATAAAAACTTGGTGAACCGTGAACCTAAAATAACAAAAAAGAGAAGACTGAGAACCATGGCCCCTCCGTGGATGCAATCTCCATGGACTGGGTTATTATGCCTCTTTTCTGATCCATCGCACCACATAGCACCCTCCTACATGGGCTAAGCCTCGACCGACGATCCCCCGACCACCGCCTCACTTGGCTGCCGCTGCCCGCATGGAACCCTCCGTGAACCTCCATGGTACGCGGATCAAACCCGAAGCCGCAAACCACCTCGGTTCGCGGGATGCCCATCAGTCCTCGAGCCACCCTGGTTCCCGGATGGCTTCTCCAAACGCGTAGATCTTCCCTACGCGAAGGGTGCCACCACCCATACCCGTGTGTGGCCCTCTGAATCCTTCGTAGATCCCATTCCCTGAGCCAGATAAAATCCTTCCTATCCATCATGATTTTCATGACTCCCTCACTGGCCTACTCATTGGCCCTGAGCCAAGGCCTCCACCAGAGCCACCAAATCCATGTGGTGTAACCCTCAGGCGCATTAGCACGCTGTTTTAAATTCACACACCCACCGTAAGCAGGGGTGAAGTGGTTTTCCCGACCCTTGAGCAGATTCCTGAATCATTACTCGGTTCACATTCCAATGGTAATGTGGAGTCTGAGCTCAGGAGTCTGCTTTCTGCCCATCCACTTGTTGGGGCTAGGGAAATTCTCCCTTTTTGAGGTGTGATAAAATACCCATCAGAAGGAAGCCCCCATGCACTTTCGTACTTCCCCCAGGAACAAGGGAGGTGACGGGCACAGAAGAACCTCTTTCCCCCTCCCGCTACGCTTTGTCTCCCTAGGCGTCCATCTCGGAGTAAGCCCCAACATTATGGGCCGCTCCATGTGTAAGCCCCACTCCACTTCCCACAGACGCACCTTTCATGACGTGATCGTCTGGTCCTTGTCACCTCTTGTTTCTCACACCGAGCATGACTCATGTGGGCTAAGAGTAAGCATCGACTATGACATCCTCTTATGGGCCTCCTTAGAGTGTAATCCCCGTACACATATGAACTACATGGACTTTGATCGCTGCCTACTAATTAGGGTACGTAGGAATCCTCCAAGAGGATCAAGCCTGATCACCAGTGGACCCATGGGTCCACATTCACGTCGGTTCCCCGACACTCCTGAAGAAACTATGTGGACTTTGATCCCAATATCCTAGGTAGGGTACGTAGGAATCCTCCTTGAGGTTCAAGCCAAAAAAACTGGTCGATCTGACCATCTTCACGTCCGTTCACCGCACCACCCCTAGTTCCATCTCAATGATTCCAGACACCTTGGGGTCATTAATCCAACGAGGGATGGTAAACCTTGGGCATAAATGATTCTGAGCCCATGCGTTCAGCTGACCATTTCCAACCAGAAGAAATCCAAGGATACTTCTATTGGTTATAAACCAAAGATTTGTGGACATATGAATATGTATTAAATCTATAAGAGAGTCCCAGAACATGTAATAATTCTCCCCAAAAGGGTACGATGATCCCGAATTCTCATCCTCTCGACCAATGTGAGTTCTTAAGCATCGCTGGCCAAACCACCTAGCGGACGCCTGCCTTTGGAAAGCAGGTCCAGGTATCGTTGGATATGGAACCGTTGGGCATTTTGAAACTAAGACCAATGTACCCGACTTTAGCAATCGAGTGGGGCTCAGCCATCCGTGAGAACGATAGTTGGGCGTGTTAGTCCTCCATCTCCTCGAAGGGAAACGGTTCGAAACAAAAAATGGTGAACACGATGTGAATATTTAACCAAGAATGACAGACTTAAGCTAATCCCACCCTGTGGCCCCTTTATACTCTCAAGGAGGGCTATGAAAGGTCATTAATTACGCATGGGATCATGAGATGATGCTTTGACGAGTTTGATGTTTTTTTTTAAAATGTTTTTCAGGTACCACATAGAACTCCCTTTGATCCAATTGGTCTCAGACACGCTGATCCGAGAGTACCATGTGAATGGTACTCTCCCAACGGTGGAGGTGGCCATGCATGCCCCCCAATCCGTTATGATTCATCAGTCGCCTGCCTAGCAGCGGCCACAAAGGCAGATCCAGAAAGCCCCTGTTGCTTTCTACAGTGGTTTCAGGAGTCTATCGCTGGAACGAGACAATGTGTACCTCCCATATCATAGAAAGGAAGATGAGGTCGATGCAGAGGACTTCATCCCCACCGAACGAGGGTTATGATCCAAGGCCCCTGCCAGAAGATTTCATCGCGGTCACACCGCGACTCAACATCCTCACGCTGAGGAGGATGTAGCCTCTAGGATTCAGGCCCACTCTCCCCGAGCTCCTGCCCCACAGATCACCCAACGAGGTTGGAAAACATAAAACCGGGGACCTGTCATCACCCTTGTCCCTAAGGAGGAGCTCCATTTCCAATCACGGAGACGCATCATGAACAGGCACATATGCCTGTTCGCCCTTCCAACGCCTTCCATCCAGATATGGCGGTCCTCCATCCATACATGGAGGCATCATCCAAGCTTGTGTGCATCCCCACCATGATCCATCAAGCCCATCTCTCACACAAGACGACATTTACCATGCATGCACCTCTCCCTATCCAGGGCCGTGAAGCCCACCAACTCGACGTGGTGGTGACCCAACGTCTACAAGACCAGCTCCTAGAAGGACCTCTTGACACCTACCATCCCAGCATGGTGGTGATCAACAAATCTCACCACCCAGTTGTGGGGGAAACTCATAGTCATGCATGTATCCCTTCCAACAAAGGCCACCAACTCGATATGGTTGGAAACCAATATATGTAGGGCCAGCTCCCTACAGATGCAGGTAAAGTCCGCCATCCCGATGTGGCTGAGAACAGATAGATAAATCGACGTATCCCAGAACAGGGGCAGGTTCGTTCACCTGCCCCGACATAGTAGAATTGTCAGTACCCTCTGACCACTGGAGGACTGGAGTAAGATATTCCTACTCTGACACTGGAATTGGCCTTCATACTTGTTCCAGCCAAAGATGTCTCTCTGCATATCTTGGAAATGATGGAGGAGCAGGTATCGATCCCATATCATATCTTGCAGACTTTTCAGAATGTAATTGCATCAGTGGAAACATCCTGGATTCAGGCCCTTGAGCCCATCTCCCCAATTGAGGCAACTCATCTATGTGACAAGATATCCGCCTCGGAGTAGATCTGCATCCATGCTCCTTCCCATGAGGGTCCTCGGCTATATTCGGCGATGCAAGGGAAACCGAAATGAGCAGCTTCACTCATTCCAACTGGGGGACACCCGTCCATCATGGTGGATGCTCCAGAGCAGGCATATATCCCAGCTGAAAGTCAAGATGTTTGTCGGCGTATCCCGACAGTATCACCAGACCCAATTATACAGGGACCCAAAGGTGAAAGCTGTTGTCAACAGCAGACGGTCCCTGCTACTCGCAAGAGAGCGCCCCGAACACACCGAATGCAGCTGGAAAATGAAGCGTGGGTTCATGACTCCACTCTACTAGAATTTGTGGTTCCCAACGTTGCTATGCACGAATCGCAGGCTCAGAACCCTGCCCTCCCATTACCATATTATGGGAGTGGCAGTAGCAGTTGCATATGTCCTTCCTGTAATGTTTCTACCAGCAGCTCTAAACGTCCTCCCTAGAGAACTTGTGGGGGCCTCCCCCACAGGCATATAACGATCGATCACGCGAGCTACTCTTCTGATGCGAGTCATGGAAACCCTCCACGTGAGCAGAAGATCGACCAACAAGAAGGTCCTCCACTTTTCGCGGTCCACCCTGAAGGTTCTACCCGGGGTATACGCTGCAAACACTCTCCATGAAGTGGGACCACATATTGTGATATTAGTCCTTGATATTATAGTCGCAACTACAAAGGCCCTCCCCATAGTGACGTTTCATCATGACAAGAAGGCCCTCCCCTTTTCGTGGCCTTCCCTGATGGTCCTCCCCAGGGGTTACGTTGTAATGACACTCCACACAGCCGAGCATCAGATCACGGTGGTAGTCCTCGCCACCCTGATAACAGAGGTCCTCCCTATAGAGATGTCAATGAACGAGAAGTCTGTCCCCTCATTGAGGTACATTCTAGAGGCCCTCCCCAGGGTGTATCCCATATATATTCTCCCTATGGAACCTATAATGGTATTCCTCTCCATTGTCGCAGCTGTGATGGTATTCCTTACCACCATGACCGCCATTACGAAGGTCCTCCTCACATTGGCCCCAAGCAACAATAAGGTCCTCCCTTTGTCAGAGTGTGTCCTAATGGTCCTCCCCAGGATGCACATCGAACATCATGCCATGATGGTCATCCTCACCATGATGGAAGTTGTTGTGAAGACCCTCCCTGTAACGACGCTACGCAGCCAGAAGGTCCTCCCCTTACTGCGACATCCCATGGAGGTCCTCCCCAGGGCGTGCACTGCAAAATTCCTCTATCCAGGGAAGCATCAAGCAGTAATGGTATTTCTCACCATTATGGCCGCCATTGCAAAGGTCCTCCCAGTGATGACATATTATATTGACAGTAAGGTCCTCCTCCTGCCGAATCAAGCAAAGAAAATCCCTCGTATGCCGAGGCACTTAGAAGGACGGGATCGAGCATGTCAGATTCCCAGCAAGTTGCTAACAACACCCTTCTTCGATCAGGAGACGGTCCAGGGCCGCGTTCATCTTTTGAACCACCTCGGAATCGCCCACATGACAATTTAATACCTACCGATCCCACTGCCTCTGACCACACTATCGGTGAGCGCCTCAGTGGGGCGGACCAGGTAGAGGAATCACTGGAGTAGGAGTATGCCGACATGTTGCACATGAGGAAACGACTTGCCAGAAATGATATACCAGTCATGTTTTTTCCCATGACCACCTCTCAGTTCGACATACCCATAGAGTTGTCAAAAGAATGCATGCACAACATCCACCATAATATATGGAAAACCCTCCACCGACTGAAATCAATCTTTTTGCCCTGCAATGGGTATGTAAACCATGTCAAGACGATAGAAGACCTGCTGCGTCACATCAACCTGGAGGCCCTTCCTTCGGAGCGGCGACAACTTCCTGAGAGACGTAAAGGATACATGGAGATAGCCTGCCTTCATGCACGGCACGAGCTGTGCCACATCATCGGTGACACTTTGACGGGAGTCCATATCAGGGGATGGGGGGAACATAGAGCTCTGCATTTCACTCCACTCTCCAACCAGAAGAACCCGTTCGACATTGTTTCTTACTACGTCATCACCTCAAGACAGCAATCGAGTGGTCTCCCTGTTCAGGAAAGGCAACACACCCAACAGATTCGGGCCTTGAGTAAGTCCTAGAAGTGTCAAGCCCGGTGGGAAAAACCCATTCAAGAACTCCTAAATCAGGCCACTAAGAGCATACAACATGCCTCTCGCCTAAGAGAGGCCAATCAGCGGTCATTGCCTTTCTCCCCAGAAAGGATTGATCCACAGATGAACTTTGCATCAAAACCAGTTCACCCCCGAATGGGGGAACGCAATATCAGGCAGGTAGCGATAGCCGCAGCAACTGCCTCAATCCAGGCTCAAACCTAGCCTGCAGGGCTAGGGGAATTTTTTACAAAAAATGCCTCTGTAATACCAATAAAAACGGGAGGAGACTCAATGCCCAAGGAACGGAGCCAACCCCAGCCCTCAGGGTTGGGGAAATTATTAACCCCTCAACAATAACCTCCCCCACGAGAGTCAGTATTCTCTCATCTAGGGAGGACAGTCAGAAGAGGAGTTTCCCGTCCTATCCTGTCATTTGAATCATCATCCCCTCCGAGAGGAAGGCGTACCGTAAGGCTGCATCAAAGAACTCTCTGCTACACCCTACATCATGAAGTTCGAAGGCAATCCCAAGTCATGAAAAGGAAGACCAACATAAAATGTGGGAGATCCTCTTCCTATTTGGAATATGTCATATTCTCTGCCCCGCGATATGTATCCATCAACACCATAGAGGCTAACCCCATGGGTGACGCCGGAGATGATGAAAATCTGGATGGATCGTCAGATGATGGTTCCGGTCAGGCTGTGACTCACAACGAACCACCAGGTGTGCACACCCAGAACCAGAGGGTCGCCCTAAATATGGCCATCATTCCATCCAACACTCCTCCACCTACCCAGCGAGCTTCCAATAAAGATAAGAATAAAGGGATGGTTACCCTTAACCCACCTCCTTATCTTAACAAAAATGATCCACTCTTGCTCAAAGAGAGATTCGCTCGACCGGAAGAGTTGATGAAATAATTGAGGCGGCTTAACGTCGAGCTACTCCAGAGGAACCACCTTATTGAAAGTGAATCCCAGGAGGAGCCACATCATGCACTCCCATTAAGTGCACCTCAAAGACAATGGTTTTCCTCGGCAAATGAAGCACGGTCAGGGCTCTCGTCCAATGAGGTGCTCGGACCATCCAACTACCTAAATGTAGATTCAGATGAATACCAAGACTTCCCTCCACCCAGAAAGCAACCAGAGCGAGTATGCCTGAACCCTCTGAAGGTGTCACAAACGGTATACACACCCTTGGTACCATCCAATCCCGATCCCCAGGCAATGCCTCGGGCTACGACTGCCTAGGATTGGGCCCAACAGGATGTAAACCAGGGTCACACATACACCATCGAGGCACTGACAGCTCGATTTGAATCAATGGAAGGGTGACACGCTCCGATACAGCTAGAGCAGAAGCCTTACCCAGATTGGGTGAGCAACAAACCACCTCCACCCAATTTTAGGAGCCCTGTATTCCTTATCTTCAATGGATCAGGTGATCCAGAATAGCATATGATGCACTAAGCGTCCTATTGAGACCCTATGATGGGAACTCCAGAACAACAAGAAGTAGTACAACTCAGATGCTTCATGCAGACCTTGCAAGGATCCACATTCGTCTCGTATATGAGTCTACCAGCCGAGACAATAAAAAGCTGGGAAGACCTTCAGCAGCAGTTCATGTTCCACTTCAGCTCGACGTTGCCTAAAACAACAGTATGCGACCTCATGAACTGTAAGCAGAGGGAGAATGAGAGGGTATCATATTTCATCGCCAGATGGAAAGGTCTGGCCTACTATCTGAACAGTCCAATGCCTCAAGACGAGGTGCTTTCTATATGCATCGATAATCATCATGATGAGCTGCGAACACAGCTCATACCAGTGGAGTGCATCACTTGCTTCTGCCATCTCTCGGCCATTTCCCAGAGAATTGAGGACCCCCTTCAGCGGACAAATTTAATTTCCCGAGTGGCCTCACAAGCTCCTGCTAAGAGATCATTTAGAGCTGAAGCATCCTATGTCATGCTCAAGCATGCCCATATACCTGATCCACCGCTCAGGCCTCCACCAAATCATAAAGGTCCCCCTGTGCATCAGTGGCCGCCTCTGCCCAGGTGGGACGATCAGATAGGATCGAAAGGGAACCACTTTAAGTAACGAAGGAACAAAGTATATTCATTTCAAGAGGACCAAGTCTGCGGATACTTCATCGCTGCCATGAACTGCAACTTGCTCCGCCTCCCAGAGCCGAGGAAACCCAAAGAAGTTGGCTGCAATGACAGGCCAGATTACTGTCCCTACCATTGGATGTTGGGGAACAATATTCGGGAATGCTTCATCATCAAAGACCTCCTACAAAGGATGGTAGTCTCCGGGAAGGTCGAGCTAGGACCTCCCCCAACACATGTGACATATATTTATACCGCCAAATCCGATAAAGGGGAGGGGTGGCAGGAAGTCACTGGCAAGAAGGGGCAGAATTCTGATAACTGGATGACTTGGAAGACTATCAATCGAGCCTAGGGCATACTCCGAGCTCAACTACAGCAGTCGGTGTTGCCACCAGTAGCCCCTGAAGTCGTAGAGCTGACAGTATCGTCCTCACAACCCTCCATGATCCGGTCATCCAGTTGTAATAGAAGAAATAAGAAACATTCGCAAGAGGATCAGTCCACAATGGAGCCAAAGATAGTCCCAACCCTGGCAGATTATATGCCCTCAAATTTGGTGCCACGGGCACTGACCCACCATACGACACCATCAGGGACAACTGACCAGGTTGACCTGTTAGATGATGAAGAGCCAATATTTGGTTCCATTGACACAGTCCATCTTATGGAATCAGTCCCTGACGAAGGGTATGGCTATTAACCTGAGCTCCCAGCACGAGGAGTCGGGATGAGTAATCCAAGAGGAAGGGGATATCAGATATGGTGCAGTCGTGGCCGAAACCAACCTTACAGTTGGACCTCATCCCAAACCGTCAATTTCGCGGAAACCCATGGGAGAGACCTTCAATGGACTCAATAGGAGAATGAATACCCCTCCACCTCTTCAAGTAGCCACTCTACCCCTGTTATTCTGCGATACCCATCAGACGAGGAACAAGTGCCTAGTCGCCTAGTGTGCACAAACAGATTGGTCGGGCCGGGTCCCCAGAACATGGGATCATCATCGACATCTAACCCGCGACCGGTCCCTCCTCATCACGCACTCCAACTCCCATGCTGCCTGCTATAACTCTCCCACCAATGGAGAAGCGTCAGCCATTGGAGAAAAAGTACGACATCCTTAAGTAGTTAGAGTCAGTACCAGCCATGTTGTCCATCCTCGAGGCTCTGGGTTTGTCAGCCGACCTCTGGGGGGGCACCTATAGAATCCTTGCTCAGCCCCAAGAAGTTTCATGCCAAGGTAGCTGCCACTGAGATTTACCAGACGGAGACTGTCTCGGCTGAATGCAATGTAGTAATTTCCTTCATCGATATAGATGAATATTACATAATGTAGGGACACATCAAACCACTATATGTGTCTGGCACTCTAGATGATGTTGATATCCACAAATTCTTTATCGACAATGGCTCTGGAGTTAACCTCCTTCCCCTATGGACACTCTGTATGATGGGATATAGTGAGGGTGATTTAATACCCTCAGCCGCAAATCTGCTAGGTTACGACAAGAGAGAGTAGAAGCCAATGGGACAAATTATGATAAAGACCCATTTTGGCGACTTTGTGGCCTAATCAGAATACCTAGTGGTCCGGTAGAACACAGCATTAAATGCCCTGTGGGGAAGGCCATGGATCCATAAACACATGGTTGTTCCTTTATCCTACCACCAGTGTATTAATTATTGCATCAATTGGAAAATCGGGGCACTGCACGCCGACAAGGCCCCTTTCGAGCTCTCCAAATAACACTACATTGACTCCAGATTTTATGAGCAAAAGTAGAAGAAGCATTTGGCTGATGGTGTTGACCGGATCCGGCTCCCAATGGTCTAGAAGTGGTTCCTGATGACCTCCTTAGGAAGCTTGGTAGAGACTACATATCAACCATATTGAGAGCAGGGGTTCATGTTCAGACACACACTTGGCTGTCTTCATGACATCAGCCACAACGACCGAGTGTGACAATGTGAGAACGTCCACCAATCCACAATCTAGGGATGAATACTCAAGTGGGGATTCCCATGATGCATATACCTCACCTAAAAACTCTCATGAACCTATGATGGGAGCTTTCCCACATCAAATAAAGAAGATGAGGATTACGGAGAAGAAGTGGAGGAAGATATCAGGGATTCACCTCCCGCATTTGAGGACAGTATCTCCACCACAGTGGACGAGCTCAGAGAAATAAACCTGGGTACCGAGAATGATCCAAGACCTACTTTCATTAGTGTAGCCATGTCCCTGAGGATGGAGAACAAGGTATATACCTCTTTCCTAAAGGAGCATCGGGATGTTTTTGCTTGTAATTACACAGAAATTCCGGGACTCGATCCCGAAGTGGCGACGCATCACCTGGGTCTTCTAGAAGACCACAGGGGCTATGAGAAGGCTTCCAGAAGGACACATACCTCACATGCCGCCAAAATAGAGGTTGAAGTCGATAAGCTCACTAAATCAGGCTTCATTCGGGAGGTCCAGTACCCCATCTGGTTGGCCAACATCATCCACATCAAGAAAAAGAATGGTAAAATCCATGTCTGCATCTATTTATGAGATCTCAATTGGCATTGCCCGAAATATGACTTCCCGGTCCCAATCACCGAGTTATTAATCGATGTGACGGTCGGGTATGAGTCTCTATTCATCATGGATGGCTATTCTGGATATAATAAAATCAGGATGGCCCGAGATGACGATGAAGCCACTACCTTCAGATCCCCCCAAAGAGTATTATGTTACAGGTTCATTACCTTTGGTCTCAAGAATGCAGGCGCCACATATCAACGCTCCATGCAACGTATCTTCAAGCCTTTCCTGGGGAAATTCGTCAAATGTTATGTAGATGACTTGGTGGTCAAGTCATGACAGCGCTCAGATCACCTGTCATACTGTGTGACTGTCTTCAACAAAATTCGACAACATAGCTTGATGATGAACCCCGTGAAGTGATCCTTCGGGGTTACCTCAGGGAAATTCCTTGGCTTTGTTATACGCCATCGTGGCATCGAAGTCGACCCTGAAATGACAAAGGCTATCCTTGTCCTGCCACCTTCCTGAAACCTCACTGAGTTGAGAGCATTCCAAGGGCCCTTGGACTATATCAGGCGATTCATAGCCTTCTTTGCAGGAAAATGTTTTCCCTTTAATAGGTTAATGTAGAAGGGACTCACATACCAATGGACAGATGACTGCCTAGAGGCATTCGACAGCCTGAAGAAGTTCCTCTTAAGCCCACTGGTGATCATGTCCCCAGTCGAATAAAGGCCTCTCATCTTTTACATGACCACCCTAGAACGGTCTCCAGGAGCCTTCCTCACACAAAAAAAATGACGCGGGCAGTGAAAATAGTCTCTATTACCTCATCCTAACCATGATTGATGTTGAGACTCTATATTCAAACATCGAGAATAGTTGTTTGGCCTTGGTCTTCACAGTTCAAAAGTTTCGATATTATTTGAAGCATCATAAAGTCCATTTGGTCATGCGCAATAACCCGCTCAAGTACATCCTCAGCCGCCCAATGCTAACCCGGAACCTATCTTGATGGGAAGTCATCCTGTAATAGTTTGACATCCAGTTTGTGCCTTAGAAGGCCATCAAGGGCCAGGAATTAGCAGAATTTCTGGAAGAGCACCCCTCAGTAGGGACCATCGCACCAGACATCGAGCAACCTGATGAAGACATCTTCTCAGTTCAAGGGGAGCTCACAACATGGGAAATGAACTTCAACGGCGCATCCTGGAGCCCAACCGGGAAGAGGATAGAAAACCCCAAATTTAACAAGGTGGGCTCAAGGATAATACTCATGTCTCAGAAAAGGCAGCCTTTCCATATTTCTTCCTCTTATCACAAGGATGTACGAACAATGAGGCAGAGTATCAATCCCACATTGTAGGCCTGGAACTCGCATTGTAGGAACAAGTACAGCACCTTAAGGTAAAAGGTGACTTAGAACTGGTCATCAAGAAAGTCAATGGTGACTATGCTATCAAAAAGGAGGAGTTGATTCCCCTATTTGACCATGTATGAGGGTTAATGGAAGAATTATCTACAGAACCAACATTGACCTATATTCCTCGGTCCCAGAATGCCAAGGCTGATGCATTGGCCAACGTGGCCACAACCCTGGCTGACCCAGACCGGGATGAAACAGTCATCGGTATTGCTCACCGCCGAATGGTCTTTCCATTTCTCAGACCAAGATGAAGGAAATCCATGAAGTTAGTCCTGTCCTTGAGCCATATCCTCCTTCCACCGGTTGGATGACCCCTATTGCAAACTACCTTCAATGGGGAGAACTTCCATCAAACAGGGCTTAGTGAGAAAAAATACGGAGGAGGGAAATCAACTTTGTCCTATATGGAGGAACATGCCAACAAGAGGTCCTCTACAAATGAGGCCTCGAAGGAATCCTCGTTAGGTTCATTGATGGAGAAGAAACTGCTACCATCATGGCTGAAGTTCATGTCGGAGCATGTGGAGCACACCAGTCATGGTCCATGTTTTCCCACCAGGTTCGATGTCATGGATACTATTTTCCCACAATGGCACGAGATTGCAAGCGTATTACCGAAAAATGACACTAATGCCAGATTCATGCCAACTTCATTCACCAGCCCCAAGAGTTACTTCATCTGGCCAAGTACTCTTGGCCATTTTCCATTTGGGGAATGGAATTCGTGGGACCATATCCTCCCGCCACAGAATGAAAACCAAAATATATCCTCACAGAACTGACTTCTTTTCCAAATGGGTAGAATTTGTACCCCTTAACGAAGTCGGGGAAAGAAGCATTTTCAGCTTCATAAAGGCCATTATCATCACAAGATTTGGTGTTCGTCATACTATACAGATGGATAATAGAGCTAACTTCTGCTCTGTTGAATTAGAGAAGTTATACTAAGAATATGGTATCAAAGTTAACCACAGATCCCGCTACCATGCAGAGGCCAACAGACAGATAGAGGCTTTCAAAAATACCTTGTCCACAATTCTCTATAAAATGGTGGACAAAGACAAGAAGCCTAGCCGGATAAACTCCCTCATGCATTGTGGGCTTATCAAACCACAATCTGCACTACTACATAGGCTACTCTGTACTCATTAGTATATAGAACAGAAGATGTCCTGCCCATTGAGCTCCAATTACCCTCACTCCACGTTTCAATTTGTGATCAATTATCTAACGATGAGCAATCATAAAAGTGGCTAGGTGAATTGGAACAGCTAGACGAGAAGTGGTTTCACAATTTTCACCATCTAGTAGTATTCCAGAACCGGATCGCACGAGACTTCAACAAAAAGGTTCGTCCTCGGTCTTTCATGGAAGGAGAATTTGTGTTGGTCCTCCAGACCCCAATGATACCCGAAAAGAAGCCTCAAAAGCTGGAGCCCAATTGGGAAGGACAGTATGTTATACACAAGGTCTAATCCAACATAATGTATGCCCTGATCCCCATAGACGGACAATTTAAAACCACTCCTACAAATGAGAGATTCCTGAAGAAGCATTTCGCATAATAACTTAAAAAGAGTATATCATGCAAGCTGCATGACATTAAACTACCAAGTACCCAATGGTACAAAATCAATGTCCTTAAACTAAGAGTATTTCAACCTCACTACACAAAATTAAACTACACAGACAAGTTGTTTTATAAATTCCCTCTCCCCTCGTGGATGGACCAGACCTGCACAGGGTGTATTCATCATCCTCACTGCATGTCGTTAAACTGCACAGATTTTAGGGAACTATGTGTAGCTTGATTCCTGCCCTCGTAGGATACGTAGAGACACCGAGGTTCCATATCCTATCCCATCCACCCCTCAAATAAAAAAATAAGAAAAAAATTCCCCCTTCCCTTATGTAAAGACAAGACTTGCATGGGGTGTATCTTGTAGAGAACTATGTACGACTTGATTCTTATCCATGCAGGATACGTAGTGACTCCAGGGTTCCCTGTCCTGGCCCAACCACTCCCGAATAAAAGATAAAAATTATCCATTTCCCCTATGTTTAGGCTAGAACAGCACAGGGTTTATTTTTACGTCCTCTCCGCACGACGCTAAACTACATGAATAATGAAGTTAAAAATTCCCCTTTCCCCTGTGTATATACCAGACATGCATGGGGTGTACTTAATTAAGAGAACTACGTATGGCTTGATTCCAGCGTTGCAAGAATACGAATTAACGTCGTGATCCCCTGTCTTGGCCCAGCCATTCCCAGGTGGGATAAAATTAAAAAAATTCCCTTTTCCCCTGTGTATGGACCAGACCTGCATAGGGTGTATCATCTTTTAAAGAACTATGTTCGGCTTGATTCCTGCCTTTGCAGGATACGTAGAGACGCTAGGGTTCCCCATCCTAGCCCGACCACCCCCTGATAAGAAGTTAAAAATGCCCTCTTCCCCCCATGTATAGACCAGACCAGAATGGGGTGAATTCCTCGTCCTTACCGCACGACGTTAAATTGTACGAATAATAAGATTTAAAAATGCTCCCTTTCCCCCGTGTATGGGATAGACCTACACGGGGTGTATTTTTACGTACTCTATGCACGACGTTAAACTGCATGGATAATGAAATATAAAAATACCCCATTTCCCCATGTACGAACCAGACCTGCACGGGGTGTATTTTTCGTCCTCGTCGCACGATGATAAAATGCACGGACCACGTCCTCACCGCACGACGTTAAACTGCACAAATTTCATCATGAACTACCTAAGATGTATGCCGAAACGAGGTGGAAATACACCTTGTGCATTTGGATACATCCTCCCAATAAATTTGACTCTACATCCTGGATAACATCGAATTTTGATAATAATTCATTACCATCGGAAGTGGAAAGTTATCAACCCAGGGACACCTTTGCATGACTATGCATACCATGCCCTCAGCGGATCTTCATATTGATAGCCCCTGGCCCATCTACCAAAGTAATTATTTCCTTGGGTGGTACTTTTCCTAGCTCCGTACGCTTACAAGCCTCAGATCCCCCACACCATACCTCATAATACAGAAGTTTATAGGGAAGTGGTTTACAAGTTCGTGCTCTTTTCACATCCAAATGTCGCCAAGGTATCCCTACCTGATTGGCCTATGTTTCTGCCCGTGTTTCACATGACGACCTACATCTAAGAACATCAAGCAATGACTAGGATACTGTGACTCAATGGAAAATTGCAGTGAAGATGGTTCTTGTATGCTCAAACACCATTATCCCCACCTGGATAACTCTGTACTATGAGCAATCTCAGATTTTCATAATCATTAATGGCCATTAGAAGTGGAATGTTATCGACCCGGGGACACCTTTGCATGACTATGCATACCATGCCCTCAGCGGCTCTGCATATTGATATCCCCTGGCTAATCTACCAAAGGAAATATTTCCTTGGGCGGAACTCTTCCTAGATCAGTACACTTACTGGCCTCTGAGCCCCCACACCACATCCCCTGATCCGGGAAACCTCATAGTTGTATTTTACAACCTTCATCCCCCAACCTGTTTAAAGAATATCAGAGCATGGTAACTCAATTATCATTCGAGTGATTGCAACAATAGTCACCCAGTGGTCCGAGCTCTATTACTGCTAAAATAAGAGAACTTCATCCTTACCACACGACGTTAAACTACATGGAGTGATGGTACACCCCCACGTGAAAAATAAATCAGCGTAGGGAGCTCTCTAATATTTAACAGCAACTAGGGCCGAGTATGCCCGACATGTTTAGACATTTCCTTCCCAAATGACAGAATTCGTGGCCCAAATAATTGTGGATACTGATAAACATTCACGGCCATCGGAAGTGGAAAGCTATCGATCCATGGACACCGTTACATGACAATGCATACCATGCCCTCAGCGGCTATGCATATTGATAGCCCTTGGCCTGTCTACTAAAGGAAATATTTCCACAGGCGACACTCTTACTAACTCCGTACGCTTACCAGCCTCAGGGCCCCCATATTCTTTCTCCTAATCCAAGAATCCCCAGAACCAAAATTTACACCAATAAATCCCTCCACATGTCTGGGAATGCCGAGATGTTCGAGCCCAGTTACATTCTGATGATGACCGACCTTTTCCATTACATCCTTACCACATGACATTAAACTGCACAGAACATCTTGGCCGCTTGGCATAAAACTGCAGAGACCAAGCATTAACTATTCTAGGAAATGTATTTCACTACAAACATTTTCAATGGTTTAAAAATTCCCCTATCCTCGCTGCATGACGTTAAACTGCACCACACCCTTGATTTCATCTTTACTGCATGATGCTAAATTGCACAGTCAAACCCATCACGGGTTCAGTAAAGAAAGAAGGCTTTTCTCTATCCCTCAGTGCACGGGTCAGGCCCACACGAACCACCATCTCACACCAGTGTGAGGAGGAATGACTTCACCTATTCTCGATATATTTAGCATAGACGCTTCTCCCATATCCAGGCACCCTCCCCTCATAAACCATACTCTGTACTCAGAAAAAAAAGCTGAACTCTCAAAAACCACCCCTGGTGGTCCTGAATCTCAACTTCCATGAAGTTACTCAGCTATCAGGAGAATACAATCATTGACCTAAAGACACTTTTTCAATACTATGCATACCATGCCCTTAGAGGCTCTGCATATTGATAGCCCCTGGCCCGTCTACCAAAGGAAATATTTACTTATGCGATGCTTCTCTCCGTACACATCTTGGCCCGTGAGGCTCTATGTCCATCCCGAGATTTGGAAACCCTCCGAGATACAGTTTTTTAGCCTCTTTCACAACCCTATATGAATATGGTGGAACATCTTTGAAGTGATTACTGAGGACCAGGAGAAGCCGTACCATTCCAGGTAAAGTCCCAGCTGCATGATGTTAAACTGCACCTAGCTCCAACCGTTATTTACGCTAGATAAATGCATAGAACATGAACCTTGCTTCCACACTCCTGACTGATACAGATGTTCTCAAAACTTTTCAGATGTCACATACCCTTTCCAGTCCACCCCGGTGGTTTTCATAATCCTCCAAGCCACCCATGGTGGTTTCCATAAGCTGAACATTCATGAACTCCTATTTCCATCAGAAATGGTGATTCATTGACTTAGGGACACCTTTGCACAATTATGCATACCGTGCCCTTAAAGAATCTTCGTATTGATCACCCCTGGCCCGTCTAACAAAGGCAATATTTCCTTAGGCAATTCTCTTCCTACCTCGGCACACCGTTATGGCTCCTATTCCTCGAGACATGCCCTGCAAGTCATTCAAATATAAACACACACTCTCCACATGTGTCTGAAGGACATAGATACATCTTTTAATCAAAAAAACCTCATTGGGGCCTTTTCCCCACTATATTGGGTCAAAGATGTTTGACCTAAAACATCTGTAATGATAGTCTTGGTGGCGGGACTATAAACTGCTCGCAAAAGAGGCACAATGACTGTTAGGTCGAAAACCCGAAAAGGGCGACCTAAGAAAAAGTCGGGCCATACCCTCTGGGTCCACACTAAATGGGCCCATGAAAAATTTGGTCATTAAAATAAAAGACAAAAAAAATTAGGGTTTTTCTACAAAACCGTAGAAATAGTCAAACTATGCTCGCTGGATCCCATGATCCAGGAAAAAGTTAGTGCTCGTTTATTATTTCTTGTCCCGAACTCTTATTATTCTGAAATCGGTAAAATAACATACATAGTAATTGCCTAAAATGATTTCTATCATATGGGAATACAAGAAGAGTGCTAAGAAAACATTTCTTTGTTCTATAAAAATTTTAGAAAGAACGGAATCCACAACCCGGAGCCTCCTCTGGAGTGAAAGGTTATTACAAGAGGTTTTCAGTAGATTCATAGAGTTGTATCTGGCGGTGGTGAGATTCCTCAATTGTTTAAGAGAGATTTTTTAGTAAGGCTATTTCAGCTTCTGCACTAGCCCGTAACTCTTCCGCCTCCTGGGACACCTTTGTGCTCGCCCTCATCTCCTCCTCCATCTGTCGCACCCCCTTTTCAATTATGGCAGCAATGTTGGCCCTGTCCTTCTATAGCTACTGTATCTCATTAATCAGCACCTCCAGGTGAGAACACTGCTCAAAGACTTTTCCATGGAGTCTCGCAACTACCCCAGCGTGATCATGGGCCTCTGTTAAGAAAAGATGTCGGGTTATGGAAAGGTAGGCTTCGGATTGGGCAGCAGAAAGGTGAGATTCGAAACCACACACTCTTTTCCGATCAGAAACCACCTTCTTGAATATGTAATAAATACCATGGTAGTCAGATCCGTCAAATCCTAGTATCCTAAACAGATATAACAACTTCGGTAATCTGGTCAGCATCTCGGCTAGGGGCGTTTGAGAAATCAGTCTCCAAATTTTCTCCCAAAACCTTTGGCGAGTAGGTCGAAGCCTGAATATGACTTGTTTATTAGTCTCAGAGTCACTCCCGGATGAAGATACGTACTCAGGAATGAACTTCACCAAGGAGATACCCGATGCGGCATTGCCCGGAAACTCTAGCACCACAACAACCTCGCCCCGACAGTTGTGGTCGCAGACACGATTGGACCCAACGACGCAGTCTTCAATTCCAAAGGTTGTGGTCCTAAAACCTCAAAGCCGGTAAGATATGTATGTATCCCTAATCAGAAAAGGGAAGAGAAAGGAGTAAGTGGCAAGAGATTGATGAACATACCCCTGGTCATCAAGGCATCGGCATCCTCAAGCATTGAGAGGCCATGACCACTTGAAGAAGATGCTACATATTCAAGAGGAAAGGGAGTCCGGGGAAGCCCCAGAGGTCTCCAGGACCTAAGTCCATTCATGAGGCTAGAAGATCCAATATTTGTCCCCAATTTGTCACCTACGGAGACCATGCTCAGTGAAATCACTCCCCTGGTGAACAAGATAATGGCCCACTCTGGGTTTCTAACAAATGGTCTAATGGCGGGCTCTTCTTCCATCGCCAGAGGATCCATTGAGTATGAGCTGGAAAGTCCCGTTGGATCTGGAGACCCCTCAAAGATCACAGGTGCCCCATTTTCCCCGGCAATTGAAAGGGATATCTGATCAGCAGGAGTCTTGAATTCCAGCGGTTCCTCCTCTGACATATCTCTGACTGATGAAGGCAGGTTTAAAGCATCCATATCACTGGCCGCTCCAACTGGGCCCACCATCCCGTCACTCCCAGGCGTGGCCACAGGTGATTCCGTAGATGGCAAGGAGGTGAAAGGTACGACCGCTTGGGAAACATCAGCCAGATCCCCGAATGGCCCTGCAACATATGCCAAAATAGCTAGTCACTGGCAGAATCAGAATATGCAAGTGGGAAATGGAGAAAACGGGAAGTCATGATTACCCAACATCCGCTGTCTAAGCCGTTCTGATAAAATGAATGCCTATTTCCGTCTCTGGATCATCCATGGTGATAGTTCACCCAGAATTCTAGGAGGATCTAGGGGAGGTAAGACCCTAGATAGGTCTGAAATGGTTGCTTCCATGAGCTCAGCTCCGCTAGGAGACCCCTCCTCGATGACCCCCATGGGCGAAAGCGCATGGTCACCTACTGAGGTACCACGAGGAGTATACTCCAGGGAGGGAATTGCCCCTGAGATTCTTTGGCACCCTGCACAAAGGGAAGAAACATTATCACCTTCACAGTAGAGGAGGAGAAAAGAAAAAATGGATGAGAAGGGAAACCACTTCTTCGGAGTCAGACGATTCGGCATGTCTTATCATCATAGGCACCCAAGTGGACCCATAGAGCCGGTTTTGGGGAGAATGCACATATACATCCATCTCCTTCATTGCGGCAACTATTTCATCCATATCCTCTTACAACCACAGGTGAGGTAGAGCAATGATAGTCCCAACTCCAGGAAGTTTGAGAGGACCCGTCTGGAGTAACACCCGGAACTCTTCATCTGAGCCATTGGGCCTCAGGTCATCCCAAATCCTCCAGGCGTCCGGGAATGTGGCCGTAATGGGAACAGCTAGCTCAGAGAGATCAACCTGGAAGGGTCTAGCAGCGGTAGGCGCTGTTGGGGGCGTCAATGGCCATGTCTATTTTCTGGATCTCACTGCCACCCTGGAACTCTCTAGAGCTACTTTTGGATGGGTCTTAATAAGGAAAGGGGGAAATTCCCTTACCTCAGCCGCAGTGGGGGAACCACCGAGATCACCACCCCCCGAGGACCGATCGCTCTCTTCTTCCTCCTCATCAGTCACTTACTACAGAAAGTCTTAGACTCAATGAGTCAACACTACATAACCCCGACATGCGTAAATTTAGTCATTGATGTCCCGGAGATGATGATCAACCCGCTTTGGGTCCGCATCATAATGGATATCAATGGGAGGAGATATGTAACCCAGCCTGTCAAAAGCAACCTCTGATTCATGAAGATACTGCCACAGAGAACGGGGGTACTGACTGCAATAGGATGACCGACCATTAAATTCATCCCATGGGCCCCAGCGCATCGAGAACGCAACATCAGCAGGGATAACCAACCCTCTCAGGGCAGCTTCGAGGTCATGAGAGGATACACTTCTATCCGTTAAAACATTACCTAGAAGCACATGACTGGCAGGGTGGCAAATAACCTTGCCCGACCTAGTTGAAGGATCATCCTCCTTTCACTTCCTCTTTCCCTTTGATGTATTAGTACTTGAGATGGTAGGCACCAACAACCCTAGCTGGCCATTTGGGTTCGATTGCACCCAGGACTCGGCGTAACACTTGGATAAGAAGGGCATGGAGTCTGCAAGTGTGGGAGTCATAACCTCGCAACCAGTATCTTCCCTGGTAAACATTAACCACAGCTATCTGGACACCATTATATGGTGGTTCACGCGGGCGCCATTAATTGAGGGAGGACACATTGCCTTGATGCAGCCAAATTGGCGTTTGAATTGATAGGGTGTGTACCCCACGTAGATCAGTTCCCCGCCAATACGGGCCACCAGAATGAACTCTCTGAGAGAAAAGTGGTAGCCCCACATACCAAAATCTTCTGATATGGTATTCTTAATTACACCGGCCGGGAAGGGATGTGGATGGAAGTTGAAATAATCATAATCTGAGATCCGACTCGACAACAAACGCATATTCTGAACTGTCTGTTGACCATCCTTCTCTTGGGTCTCCCACTCTTTCGGCTTGACCCCGCTGGTCAGTTTCATGTATGGCCGGAATGTGGTACCCGAAATTTGAAGAGGGTTCATGAAAGTGTAGCAGTTCTTGATATGCGATCCCAACCATCCCCATAGAATTTGGAAAGGGCCAGCTACTTGTTTTGGCTGACATCCATCGGTAATATTGCCAAGAAACCGGTAAATCCAAGCCAATACTGGGATGACCATGTTGATGACGTAGTCGTTAGCTAGTTTTGCTGCCATGACAAAAGTAGAGACCCGTACGCCACCATTCTCGCATATGGGAAACAACCAACTACTCAGGAACATGGCCAAGAATGCCGCCAGATGGAGCAGCCAATCGACATCTGAGACAAGCTCCCAGCCACAGTCGTTGAACATCCCTTGCTCCATTCAGGACTCCATCGTAGGGTAGTTAGTGGTCCAGCGTGGGAGAGCCATAGACTCTCTCTCTCTAGAAAAAGTCTTGACCCAGTCATGATATGGGACAAGTTGTTTCGAGGATGTATCCATTGAGTGATTCTGGGCTTGGTTAATGAGCTGCTTCACTAGGGGGGAGTCCACTCTTCGTCATCCCACACAGAAGGAGGAGGTATGAATTCTTCATACATACCCATGACGATGGGGACCCTCTAAATCTGAAAGATGTCCAAAAGTCAAATACCCACCTCACCATGGACCATGTGAAATGTGTTGGGGTCCGGACTCCAACGGCTCATCAGTTGCTGGGTGAGGGCTTTAAGCCGATGGGTATAGGTTTGGGACACCCATGCAGCTTCATACAAGCCTACGTCTCGTAATTAGGTTTCAAACTTTTAACATCTATAGTGGACCTAGTAGGTCCTCCCCCAATCCAGTGACTTACATGCTCCTCTGGGCCAGAGGTCCCAGTTCTCTGACCAGCCATGCTGGTCGTTTACCATGGTATTTCGGGCAATGCTTCGGTAATAGTGAACTACCCCTTCTTGCTGATGTTGTTCTCCTGTCGGGGACACATGAAGATGATTCAAAATAGATCCAAGAGTTGTATACCTTAAGTTAGGCCGCCCTCTGGTGGATATCACAAATCGAGGGATAGTGGCAGTGAATATCTAGGTAGCAGGATTGTTGTCGTGAGACGGTACCAGAATAGGCGTATCAGAGAGTAAACCGAACCCGTAGGCAGGAATACTGCTGGAAAAGGGGTAATCCTTCTGTGACTTCGGGAGACGATTGGCAAGCAAGGAGCATAGTGTGGAGTGGCATACTCCGTCCTTAACAGAGCTGGCCACATCCTTCAGGGGTCGATCACCTATTGGGAGAGGCTCGGCAGCAGGTCTGGGTGCAGGGTGAGGAGGAACCATGTTTTCTCCCTGCATCATGAAGACAAGGAAAATGGTTAGTCTAGAATAATAAAATTTATAAAAAAAATTCCATCTTTATGGGAAAGGTGCCGAGAAGCCTTCGTGATAAGGTCTACAAGTAGGCCTCATAAGGTGGTTCACGTTGATTGTATCCAGAGAACCAGCCTTGTGCGGAAGAGATCCACGGTACCCTGGCCCACGGAGTGTTGGCCAGAAAACCGCGAACCAGGATGCCTCGCGGAATCTCAGCTCCATGAATTAAACATTTAGGTTTGTACATAATGTATTTTTCAAAGTTTGGATCACTCTGGTCCGCAGACCATTTAAAACTATTAAGAGAGTTCCTCCAAGTCACGTCATGACTTACTTATTAATTAATTAAAAGTATTGGTTCACGGTTGGTAAATTGGTCCATGGGTGAAGTTGACCATGAAGGAGGAATGGTTCGCAGAAGTGGTAGATGGTTCGTGGATGAAGCATCTCATGAAGGAATGAGAACACGCAGACAGAAACACAAGAATCTCTGGTTTTGCAAATAATCTCGTAAAGGAAAAATGAAGGGACCCCCATATTTATAGGTGTGGTCCCCCACCGGGTCCACTCCCCTACCGCAAACCATCCAAGTTTCAGGACCACTATACATCGGAATGGCCTCCTCTTCGTTCTGATCAGACCCCATTCCGATGGGGGGCATTTGTAGGGTCCTAAAAAAATATGTAATGGATAATGAGAATCCTCTTTTATCCCAAGGGAGAACATACCCAATTTTCCCTAAAGAATTCAGGAATGTATAGAGAATAAAGGAACAAGAAAAACAGGCCCACAGACCGGTCCAAACAAGCACGCGTCCAGTTCTGTGGAGCACCCCCTCCATGGACCAATGTCCTTCACAAAATGTAGGCGGAGATCCTCCACGGGCACGAAGTAGGATGGGCGCCGATCCGGTTCACCGTCATGAACTACCACAGCCACAGACTGCGTCAACCGTCTCAAGCCGCATCAGATGTCATTCGAAGAAGTAGGAGGAACCCTACGTGGCCGCGAAGCATCCCTAGCTTGTTCGGTTCGTGAGGGAGATGCGCTCAGTGCCCACCGCGAGTCGCGGATTGACCACGTTAGCTAAAAACTGGGTTTTCGGTCATGGGAATCCACAAATGGTGCCATGTGACCACATATACATCTATTTCCCCACTCTATAAAAGGAAACTGAGTGAGAAAAGGGAAAGGGGGGTTCGAGGAAATCGATCAGATTTGGGTGGAAGGATTTCAAAAGAAATCTTAGGATTTCGCAAACATCGAAGTTCTAGTTCGCGAACCAGAGTAGGTATGAACCCGAGAACAAACTAATAAGGAACCCAACAATGCATAATAACTTGGTGAACCGCAATCCTAAAATAACAAAAAACAGAAGACCATGATCCATGGCCCCTCCTCGAATGCACTCCCCACAAAATTGGTTGTTTATGCCTCTTTTCTGATCCCATGCACCGTGTAGCACCCTCCTACGTGGGCAAAGCCTCGACCAATGAGCCCCTGGCTGACGCCACACTTGGCTACCACTGCCCACATGGAACCCTCCGTAAACCACCCTGGTCCGCGGATCAAACCGGAATCCATGAACCACCTTGGTTCCCGGGATGGCCATCAGTCCGCAGACTACCTAGGTTCATAGATGGCTTCTCCAACCGCGTAGCTCTTCCCTACATGAAGGGCTCCATCACCCATACATGTGTGTGGCCCGCCGAATCCTTTGGAGTTCCTATTCCCCAAGAAAGACAACATCCTTCCAATCTAGCCTGATCCTCCATGACTCCTTCACTGGTCTACTCATAGGCCCCGAGCCGAGTCCTCCACCAGAGCCACTGGATCCTTGTGGTGTAGCCCTCAGGTGCATCAGCGCGCCGTTTTAAGTTCACATACCCGTGGTAAGCCGGGGAGATGGGGTTTCCCCAACCCTTGAGTAGATTACCAAAGCATTCCTGGGTTCACATTCCCACGGTAATGTGGAGTCTGAGCTCGGGGGTCCCCATTCTACCCCTCCACTTGTTGGGGCTGGGGAACTTCTTCCTTCTTCGAGGAGTAATAAAATACCCATCAGAAGGAAGCCCCCATTCACTTCCGTACATTCCTTGGGAACAAGGGAGGTGACGGCCACATGAGCACCTCTTTCCCTCTCCCACTTCTCTTTTGTCACCCTGGGTGTCCATCCCAGAGTATGCCCCAACTTTATGGGCTGCTCGATGTGTAATACCCAAACCACTTCCCACGGATGCACGTTTCACGACGTGATCGTCTGGTCCCTACCGCCTCTTGATTCTCACACCGAGCATGACTCACGAGGGCTTAGAGAAAGCATCGACCATTAGATCCTCTTATGGGCCTCCTCAAAGTGTAATCCCCATACACATACGAACTACGTGGACTTTGATCCCTGCCTCCTATGTAGGGTACGTAGGAATCCTCCAAGAGGTTCAATCCCGATAACCAGCGAACCCCCGGGTCCACATTCACATCGATTCCCCGACACTCTCGAACAAACTACAAGGAATTTGATCCCTGTCTCCTTGGCATGGTACTTAGGAAGCCTCACTGTGGATCAAGACCAACAACTGGTCAATCTGACCATCTTCATGTCGGTTCACCGCACCACCCCTAGTTCCATCTCAATGATTCCAGACTCCTCAGGGTCATTAATCCAACGAGGGATGGTAAACCATAGGGATAAATGATTTTGAGTCCCTGCGTTCAGCTGAACATTTCCAACCAGGAGAAATCCATGGATAATATGCTTGTGTATAAACTAAAGATTCATGAACATATGAATACATCTTAAATCTATAAGAGAGTCCCAGAACAGGAAATAATTCCCCCCAACAGGGTGCGATGATCCTGAATTCCCATCCTCTCAACCAACGTGAGTTCTTAAGCATCGCTGGCCAAACCACCTAGCAGACGCCTACCTTTGGAAAGCAGGTCCATGTATCGTTGGATATGGAAATGTTGGGCGTTTCAAAATGAAGACCGGTTTACCCGGATTTAGCAATCGAGCGGGGCTCATCCATCCGTGAGATCGATAGTCTGGCACGTTAGTCCTCCATATCCTCAAAGGGAAATGGTTCGAAACAACATCTAAGTGAGAGATATTTAATACCCATTATTAATAATCATAAACTATAAGGACCAATACACACATCCGTGGATAAAAACATCCAATGACACTATGCAATGTTGATTTCTTACTGGCGGGTCTCGTTCTAATAAAATCTTCCTGGATATTACCAAGGGTGCACACAATGATAAAGTGCCTCAATGTTTTATGAGTCATCACCCCTAATGGAATGTAGTATTTGTGTCCCTCAAATAACATCATCCATTCATAGAAAATATATTCAGGAACGGTGTTGTGGAACTTCTAGGTTCTCATCATAGCAGGGATCTGCTATGAACATTTAATGAAATAGCTATACTTAGGACATAATCACATGAATTTTCATGTAGAAGAACAATCAAGATGTGATAAGGTATTTATTAATGAATAAATTACCAAGTATTTGGTTCTAGGCCACCAACCCCAACAACCTTGAGTGTTAATATATTTAATTTTTTGAATTTATTTTGAATTAAATACTGATATCGTATCTTGATTATGGTAGAAAGCATTTGGATAATAGTATAACTATCCCTGATTCTATTGTGACTAGTATTAAATATATTTTGAGAAATAAAATTGGTAATTTCAAATCCTCATTGTACATTAATTAAATACTTCATAACGGTGAAAAAGATGATTTCTGTATGAGGAATAGTAACACAAATCTAAAAGATCCCTACTTAATAGCACCGATTTTCATATTTAATCTCAGTCTAGATGTCTTAAATTGATGTATTAAATACATAATCATTGAGACAAGGGTGTAGAGTGATACAGTGATAAAGTGGTTTCGTCTTAATAGAAAAAAACAAGAGACTCTCTATTATATCACAGATTAGAAATTCTAGAAGTCTTTATCTGTGATTTACAAATGAATCATATCAGCAATATGAAATAATAAATAATTTCATAATTGTCTCCAAAAATGATAATAATATAAATTATATTATTCATAGTGTTTTATAATAAACAAATTTCATCCAAACATAGTAGATAACAATATTATATTAACTATGGTGCCCTAAAATTGTCCATATACATTGATTATCGATAAAAGATATTATAACAAGACTCTACGAATGATATATTATCTTATAAATACAAAATAAAATAAATAATATTTTTTTGTAAGATATCGTTTTGTATATATATTTTTTACTATGAAAATTCATCCATATAAGAGTAATATTATATAATTGGTTTTACTTATGTAAAAATATACCACAACAAAACATTTTAGAACAGAGAAGAGGGCCTTTGAACTTAATTCCTGGGGATGATTTCAAGAATCCGAAGAATCTTCATAATTTTCCAAACATATAAGGTTCATATAAAATTACTATAATAGTAATACATGATTGGTTAGAATTTATTCAACTTTTTTGAAATAGATCATAATTACCAAATTTGTATTTAACTCTCACAGAGATACCAACAATCTAGTATCAAAGAAAATCATGATCTTTTACCATTTTCAAACTAGATTTGGGAGTTTCTATAAAATATATTTGGGACTATGGTCATAAAACTTCATTTATTAAATATTATAAAATCTAAAACATGAGTATGTTTATTTTCCAGTGAGGCCCCCTTAGGTCCCTATGATTGTCATGGTGAATATTTGTTACCTCAAATTGAAACAATCACCCCGATGATTGATATTATATCACTAATTTATCACCCATATTTTAAATACATGTGATACTTCAATGAATATATTTAAAATATATGGAATCATGAAATTTACATTCATTATTCTCTACTCCATCATGAATTTTTTTAATAATGTTACCATCATGATCAGATATCTGGGAGTCTGTGACTCACTCTATAATGTATGATGCGTGTTAAATATTTAGTAGGTTTATCCCATCTCAATACTCAATAATATATAGAAGAGTCTCTAAAAAATTATATCCTCATATATTTTTCATTCTATTTTTTCGCATTTTGATGTTCTACACCCTATTAAGATCATTAATTCAACCACATTTTCTTTATCTCTAGTATCTTTTTTATAATAAATAATATATACTTTATATAATAATATAATAAATAAATGTGTTCTTATAATATATTATTAATTCTAAGAATAATAAATAAATTAAATAAATTTATATTTCTAATTGGGTTATCATTTTTCAATGATTAATTGTTTGAATAGTCAATTTCATAATTATATTTTTTTGGAAGAAGGTTGGATTACATACCATCAGTCATACCATAAATATAACCCCATAAAAAACCAATATAAATCATTTCAATGTTAATAAAATTTCTTAGAGTACCCTCAATGGACTTTATTCAAAGTATAATTTTTCATAATGACTCTTGTAGAGGTGTCAAGTCACTAACAACATGCCAGATAAATCACTCAAAAAACCACCACATCTAACATAATTTCATTATTCATTATGATGATACATCAATTATAACAACTTCACTAATGTTAATATAAATCATTTAAACTTCGTTTTGATCTTCATTATTTATGTTTTATTTAGGTGTATTCATTATAATAACATTATTTAATTTTCCACTCATAAAGGAAAAACATTTATTTATAACCAAACTCAATTTTCATATAATATATGGTTTTATTTAAAAGTTTGATTTTTAAAATATATAATGTTAATTTTGAAAAATAATTTCTTTTTGAAGTAATCTTGTGAAAATTTTCTTATGGTGAATTTTTTATAATTTTCTCAAAATTTTTACATTACGATGAATAGTGAAAAATAATGATTTTTATTGAAAACTGTCATTTTGATTCATGAATTTTTAAAATCAGATTTTATTAAAATGGTTTCTAGGTAAAATTACAAAATTTATATTTTTAATAATTCAATTGTGATAATATTAATCAATTTTATAAATTAATTTTGAATAAAATTATTTTTAGACATAAAAAGTCATTTTTATAAAAAACCATTTTCTTCACTATTTGTAGGAATGATTTTAAATTAAATTATTACACTTCTAATAATTAAATTTGAAAAATTGGATTCAATATTTTTAACAAAATAATTAATATTATTTAATAATTTCATCATAATTTTTTATCATAATTAATTGTAATGAAAATAAAAGTCTATTACAGTAGTTAATGTTAAAACAAGTTTACCAAGGGTTAAAAAATGATATATGGATTCCAATGATCTTAATTTTTTTCCTAAATTTAATTTATAGGAATATTTTTACTCTATATCATATAATATACATTAATTTTCAATTTTGGTACAGATTTCTTGTTTAATACATTAATATATTTTAATCATTTCAAAAATTCCTAATGTATCCTTCCCCCCACTTATAAAAGGACACCCCTATCCTATCCTCCTCACATTAGTAAAAATTTGACTAATAATTTCCCAACCAAAATCCATTAAAAAAGAACAAAACATGTTTAATAGGACATATTTTTTCACATTAAAATACAAGGAAGGCTTTAGTTATCATCTGAGAGATGTTTTGTAAAGAATATGTATAGTACATAATCAATCTTTTACATTTTTCTTCTTATAACTCTTTAAAATATTATTCAGTCATGATGAATTAATAACACATATATCATTCATATAATAATATTTTTTGTGTCTATGTAATAACTTATATCCATATCCTATTCTATAAAATGGGAAATGAAACTCTCAGTCATGTGTACGACAGACTACCACCACAGAAACCAATGTAATTTTTTTCCATCACCCCCTCTAAAAGAATTTTATAATGATGTATTTAAAGTATATATATATTTGCATTTTTATGAATATACTTAAATAATTAATAATATATAAAAAAATATTTTCCTATTTTATTACCTTTCCATTAGTTAAAAAATGATAACGTTGTTCGTGCTTACTTCTTGATTACCACCTCAACGAAGTGATGTGATTCATTTTTCATCATTTCATATCATTGATGGTATATATAATAGTATTTAAATTATTAATGTGATATTAAAGATATAATAATAAATCTATAAATATAAAATTATACTTACATTATGTTCACCGTTCCCTTTAAAAAATGAAAATGATACTCATGTGTATGCATGACCTGCCCTCTCCATGATGTACCGTAATTCATTTTTCATAACCATTAATCATGGTTTGTTTTATAAGTGTAATTTATCGGGAAAATAATTCTTGATATTAAGATATAATTACCTCTTTGAAAATATTTAACCTACCAATTTCATTTTTGATAAATATACAAAATGTCCTCAAACATCAAAAATAAAATTAAATGATTAGGTAATAGATTATAACCTGGAAATAAATAAAATGATAATAATAATACAATTAAATAATTATATTATGAAATTAAATAATTAATATTAAATTTATAAATAGGATGATAAAGAACATACATGATTATTTAGACTCATGTTATGGGACACTTTTACATAAAAGCTCATTCTGAATGTTTTCATGATTTGATTTCTAAATATTTTTATTCCATGTCTTTGTTATTAAAAATATTTTATTGATTTATTTATACAGACATAAAATAATTATAAAGGTATTTTTATGACCAATTTTAATGAATTTAAAATTTTTCCAAATGATTCTTTATAAAAATTTATTTTATGGATGGTTTTGAAAACAATACAATTGGAAAAAAGGAATGTTCTATTTAAACATATAAGGAATCAACAAATTTTACTTACATCATAATAATTATTTGTAATTTTCCATTCAATAAAATATTATTTATATTTTTAAAATAAAAACACTATTTAACTATGTTATCAAAATTTTAGTTTCGAAAATGGTTTTTTCAAAGGAAAGGAAATTTTAATATATGAATGTGTTTTTCATATTGGGAGAAAATTATAATGATAATTCATAAGATAAAAAATTATAATGTACGATATTTTAATTTATAATTATATATGATAATAGGAGATCATGATGCATATTAAAAAAAATATTTGAGACAGATACAATTTACGTGATAGCCGAGCCTAATACATCTTATATGAACAAGTGATACCGATACAAATTATACGACAAGAGAGAATTATATAACTCTACAATGAAATGTGTAATGCTTCTTGTCTTTAATAGTAATAATTATTGATTTTACTAGGGAGGTTTATCCTAGGGATTTAACTGGGCTAAATTTATTTCTCAAAAAGTTTTGGAAAATAAATCATTATATTTCAAAAAATGTTTTATTTTTCTTCTATGGGAATTAAAATATATATTCATAGAAACAATTTATTTCATTTAGTAATTAATTATTTCATTTATTTAGTTATCACTCTAGTAAAGTTTCAAATTTTATGGTTTTCCATTTCTTTCATTAGATTGAGAAATTACATTTTTTATGTCCAGCGTTGAGCTTTTTTGGGCTTATAAGTCATTTCTAATTGTTTATCACAAGGTTAATGGATTCATATTAATAAATAAGATGTAGTGTTGAAATTAATGATTAATTTTCATAAAAATTAAACCTTATAGGTTTTATAGTTTTTTGTTTTTAAAAAAAAATAGATACTGAGTGAATGTGTTCACATTATTATACTTTGATTTGGTATGTAATATTTATTATCCAATTGACTAAACATTTAATCCTAAATGATCATTGGGAGTGTAAGAAAGTTATTTATAGACTATTTATAATGTATTATATTATTTTTTTATTTTATTCCATATAGTTGGTTATAGAGAAAATGATTATATCAATTTTGAAGTTACGATAATTTTTATATAATACCCTTGATAGATTATAATTTTTTCTATCAAGATATTGTATTTAAATATTACAATTTTTTATTATCTATTATTTTTCTATTGAAAATGTGTTTCCATAGAGGAAACCAAGAAGTAGACATATGAAGGTATAAAGTGCACAATTCCCTTCCAAATTAGCATCTTGTAACAGTTGGAATTATTACTGATCTATTTTTTGTAGTGACAACTCTATTGACACAAGCTATAAATAGTGGGGCCATCTATGATAAAGAGATGATTGAATTACCACTTATAAATATGTCTATAGATGATAATTTCATGAACAAGCCCCTCTAAAATTCTGAAAAACCATAGATATAGTGGTAGATAATTTATGGATCGATAATTTAAAAACATTAGTAAACGCCATGGGATATTCAAACAGTCAAAAGGTAACACTTTCTATTTACCATTTTGAAGGTGAAGATAATTAATAATAATTATTATAAATAAAAATGACAGAGAGAGAAAGATATATACTATATATATTCAATTTAGTGGATTACATTTTGGAATATTTTTCATAGATAAATATTTCCTTAATATGGTTTGACTAAGGATGTATAAACAATTCATGAAATTAAGGAGAGGGGAATATTCATTAGTAGTATGCAAAGAAAATTTTAAATTATTGGCTGGGTACATAGTATATTATCTTTATAAACATGATAGTAAAATTAATATATCTGACAAAGTATTGAAACATGGTTTATTGAGATCATTGTTCACATGATAATTTAAAATTTATGAGAAATTTGTTTGTTTTTCTGAAAATGCTAAGATAGAGTTTACTAAATTTTTTGTTATTTGATATTTAAATATTTAGAAAAGGTAATTGTATAATTAAATAGATAATAATATAACTAATAAAAGTAGATTTCATCCCCCGTGATTTTCTAATTTTGAAAACAATTCAGGGAATGTTTGATAGGATATCTAAAGTGTTATCATTTTTGTATGTTTTTATAGTTATTATTACCAGAAATAAAAGATTTTGGAACTATAAAATAACAGTTTAACAGATAACCATCCAATAATGGGAGGTTTTAATTGCATTTATTTGGGAAATTATGCTATGGTGTATCTGATGTTAGTTACTTATGGTCGAAATAGTCAAGATATAATGATAAATTTTGTGAAAAATATTTTTCTACTAATATGGTTGATGTTTTTCCATCTAATGGCATTGTTATAATTGTCTTAATTATTTATTAGATTATGTTGAATCCCAAATTGACTCTGGATATTTGGATTCTGTAATTTTATAGAAATTTGTATGTAAAATGGGAAAATCACCTCATTTAAAGGTGTAATTTTTGTGGGAAAATCTCATTGTAATTGTTAAAGCAACCAATATTCATATGAATTTATATATTTTTTTCAGTCATATAGACATTCCTAAAATATTATTTAAATACCATTAATAATGGTTTATTTTAGTTTTGTTATGAATTTTATTTTTTGTTTATCATTCTAATATATATTATATATTTGAAAAGGATGTATTAAATTATCTCATACAATTGATAATATACCAAGAAGAAATGGAATTGATTTGGGATGAGTGTGAATGTTACATGAATCATTTTTTTTGAAAAGAGGGAAATATTCCTTATTAATAATGTTCTCATAATGAGTGAATATATGGATATATTTAATTAATTTTTTTTATGATAATCATGATCAAGAGGTTGAGTATACTATTAACATAGTTCATGATGGTAGTCTAATTTCATAACCCCCTTATCAAATGGATCATGTAAGAAATTTTAAATTAAAAACATAGTAGATAGAGTTTTAGATAAAGTCTTCACTCATCCACGATCATCACTAGGGGTGATCCAATGTTATTTGATAAAAATAAATATGGTTTAATTATAATTTTTATTTATTATAGATCCTTGAAAAACATATATATTAAGAACAATTTCTTTTTCCACAAATCAATGAAATGATTGATTAGATTTATAGAGAATTATGTTTTTTGAAGATTGGCCTCACATCAGGATACCATTTATTAAAGGTGATGGAGGATGATTTTCCAAAGATTAAATATTCTACTAGATATGGGAATTATTAATTTTTTCCTATTATTTTGAGGTTTTATAATATACTAGTTGAATTTATGAATTTTATAAATATATTTTACACTGAAATGTTAGATAATTTTATGTTAATGTTTTTCATTGACATACTGGTATTTTATAAAATTCGTGAGGATGATTAATGTCACTTATCGATTGTTTTATAAACATAATTATAAAACAAAATATATCAAAAAATTAATAATTTTGAATTTCGATTTCATAAATTTTTTTTCCTTGGGTAAACAATGTCAAAAGATGGCATAAATGATGAAAATAATAATAGAAATATTGTTGAATAATGTACAAGTCCTAGTAATCTCATAATCATTAATATTATATATTAGATTACTGGGTTACTACTATAAGTTTTTTGAAAACATTTCTCGGTTCTCTATCCCAATGAATATGTTAACCCAAAATAGAGTTTAATTCATCAGGATGGAAAAGTTTTATTATTATTATGAGGAATTGAAAATATTATTTTTGAATGCTCTTGTTATGGATCTTCCCTATAAAAATTGTGAATTTATTTTCAATAATTCTACAACCTTGAGGGGTATTTTTGGTGTGATGATGAAAAATTATTAGATAATTGATGATGATTCACATCAACTAAAACCCTACAATTTGTATTATCCAACATATCATATTGAACTATCTCATTATATTTTTTTACTTAAAAAGTAAGATGAATAATTTACATGGTGTAAAGTGTGAAATATATCCTTCTAAAAAAATTTTGATGTGTATATTCACTAAGAAATAGTTGATCACGCGGCATAAATATGGCTAAATTATATTATGGATTTTGACTAAATGTTTCACAACCATATTGAATGACTATGAAATATATTTAATGATTTTAGATATAAATAAATATTTATATTAACCATGTTTTTTGGAACATAACTTTTTGGTAAATTATAAGAACCGTACTTTTCATTACACACTTAAACATGATTTATTGCATAAAATTTCACTTAAGACAACTCTGTGGATCGAGAGGTCTTGTTTATTGTGAAATTAAGAACATTACAAAATACCTTAAAACATGAAATACAATATCATTATTTAAAAATTCTTTTACATGACCACAACATTCCATAGTACGTTGCATTGCATGGGATAACCTGAGGAAATTCATAAAAATAGTTAGATGTAAAGCCCATAAAGGGATTAAAGAAGGCATTACATGATGAATATAATATGTGTCAGTAAATAGGAATATCAATGCATCACAATAGAAACCTGAACATAAAGTCATGATATAACATGAGCATCATAACATGGAAATGTGGAAATGACATAAAATTGATATTAGCATTATACAAGGATTATTTCACATGGATTAGCATGTTTAAACCATCATTTCACATGGAACATCATGATACTAAAAATTACCCAATGGACTGGAGCACAATTAGGGAACACCCTTCACAAACATTTCATTTCTTGCATAAGTGTGCCACATTGATCATATAACATGGAATCATTAAGAATCATAAGTTATTCCCTAATTAAGGAATGTGTAATAACATAATGTAGGTACCATTCAATATATATATGTTCATAATGGTGAATACTCTTGCTAGAGAAATCGGTATGGTATTCCCTACATAATGATTTTGGCTTCAAAAATCGCAGTGCAATCTCAGCAACATAACGTCATTATATGAAAATTCATAAGTCCATTTGACAAGAGAGAAAGGGGTATATCATAATTTATAATTGAAATATATAATAAGGGAATAATTTAACATAATATACCATCATATGAAATGATAATTAGTTTCATAATATGGGAGAAATACTTAATGTATATTAGAAGAGAGAGATCCCATACAGAATTTCTACATGGTAACAAGTGTACAGAGAAGGCATTTTTGAGAGGGAAAGTTGTATCTAATCATTCTAAAATAATGAGGGATGTATTGGGGAGGTATAAAATTATACCGTAACATTTTTAATTTAATTTATAAGGGAATTAAAACATAATAGATCTTGGATAAAAATGAGAAAGGAAAGATTAATCCCTTATGAAAGTTCAGTATGATAACAGGTGTACATAAGGGTTCATAAGAGGGATAAATGAGGGTGAAAGGGGTGAACATCATGAAAAAATAAAATGGGAATGAGTATTATATATGATAACATATAACAATATATGAATTAATTAAACTAAAAGACATAACATGAAAATAATTCATGATAAAAGAGGATGGTGGATGACCCTGTACGGAAATTCAGCATAGTAACAGGTCTGATAATGGGACCTTATGGGGGATTGTTGAGAGTGAAAGTAATATCTCATAATATATACATAAAATGGAAATTATGGGGGTTTTGAAACATCAAAACACAAAATATAAATTGGAACTTAAGAAACATAATGTAAAAGTGTAGCTCGAATGGAAATGAAAAGAGTGAAATCCCTTATAGAATTTCGGTATAGTAATGGCATAGGTATGGGTCCAAATGGGGGAAGATAAATGATTCCTAAATTAAATAACATAAATTTTATATTATGTGATTTATTATAAAAGTATTAAAACAAAAACAATTTAAATTAAAAAGGTTATTTTTATACAGGGTTCTTGAATTGAAATGGAGAGAGGAAGGAGAGGATCCCTTACATGGATGTGTGATCCCAAAAGCTTGGGAGAGGATTGAGAGAGGCTTCATGGGAACTTGTGCCACCATTTTAGTATTAAATACTTAGGAGGGAAGATTTTGGTCAAGATAAAAATGGTTTGAGTGATGAGGAATGATATATTGGATGGTTTTACTTTAGAAAGGAGAGGGAATTCTTTATTATTTAGGTTTTGAACCCTACACATTAAACTAATCAAAACAAAAAACAATGCCATGTTCGTTTTACCATATTTTCTAGAAAAGTAAATTGGCATAAAATATGTTATAACTAAAAGGATCAATCATTTTAAAATATTAGGATTTCATTTTTGGTGGTGAGTCATAATCTCAAGGAAATCATTTTAAAATGCTAAAATATTTTAGAGGCCTAGGAGGGGACACTAAGACATTATAAAATGTATAAAAAAATATAAATCACATTATTTTAATGGTAAAACATATATTGGATGGACATTATTTTTTATATTATTTTATAATATCACTATTCGGTCTTGATGTTGTCATAAAACACATTATATAATTATACAGTATTTAATTTTTACCCAAAAAAACAATTGTCTTAGAAAATTATGAAAAAATCAACGTTGGATAATTTTGACACCCTTATTCCAAAAGTAATGTTAATTTTATCTAAATAATTTTAAAAATATGTTAATTTGCACTTTTTAAATAAAATCCAACTTTTATTGAAAATTAACTACTTTTGAAAATAGAAAAAGGTTTTAAAACTTAATAAAAATTGTATTTAACAACAAAAAAATTATACTAATTTATTATTATTAAAAGTAATTTGTAATAATATTTTAAAATATTAATTATTTCAAAAACAAATTAGTTTATCAAAATAATTTCATTAATTAAAATTATCATTTCTTTTTTATTATATAAAAATATAATACTTATCAAACTGAATAATTAATAATTTATTGATTAATAAAAATAAGGAATAAATATAATGTTTATTTATAAGTAAAAGTAGTGTTATTATAGAACTATTATAATAACATTTTTAATAAAAACATAGTTTATTATTATTATTTATATATTTTTGAAACATTTAATTTTACAAGAAAAATCAATTTATCTAATTCATTACATATTTAAGAAAAACAATTCTCATTAAGGAATTGATAAAATAAGTATTTTATTTATAATAAGGGATTACATAATAAGTAACTATTTCCTTATTATAAAACCCCTTATATCCCTCACATAAGGCATATGGGTAAGGTGAGTGATTTTGGCCGTCTCTTAGGGCAGCTCAGATAACACCACCAGAGTGGGAATCTTTATTTATGTGGACTTCTCTCATATGGGATTCCATTCAAGTTTATCATGTTGAAGTTCAGCATGAGATTGGTCAAGAGAGAATCCCATTGATGCTACATCGGTTATGAGCTCTGACAAATGTGTTTCATATGGTCTATGTCTACTAGATGAGGTTATTATCTCCTTTGACTTTTTCAAAAGTATTAATTTTAAAACCAAAATATTCATATAATAAATGTCATCAATATTTAAGGGCTATATTATCAATGATAATGACACTTAATGTTAATTCAAATCCAAATGGATAAAATAAAAAAAGTGCATGTGTTTTCAATATCCATCATAAATTTAATTATATAAAAGAAAAGGAAATTTATTAATAAATGTTTGGATCGTTGCAACCTCCCCCCCTGAAGAAATTTATCCCTCGAAATATTAATTACCAAATCTAAAATAGATGAGTTTAACTTTACCTGAACACATCCTCCAGTTCCCATGTTTCTCCTTCAAACATTTAATTTTTTCATAACACTTTTATAAGGGGTATTGTACTATTTCATAGAATATTATTCTATACAATCTAAGATCTTCACCGGAATATTTTTATAGGAGAGGTCATTATCCAATCGTACCACCAATGGATTGAGTACATGTGATGGGTCAGGAATATACTTCCACATGAGTTATTAATGGAATACAACATGTACATGAGACATGTTTGTTGGGAGTTCTAGTCAATAGGGAACTCCTCCATTGCGATAAAGGATATCAAAAGGGATGATGTACCATGGATTAAGATTTCCCTTCTTCACAAATATCATAAATCTTTTCCATGGTGATATTTTAATGAATAACATGTATCAAACATCAAACTCTAGATCTCATTGATGATTATCATGATAGCACTTTTGTCAACTCTAAGCTGCATTAATGTGATATTAGATGGCCTTAACATTCTCCACCATTTATTCTACTATTTTTGGACCTATGAGTTTTCACTCCCCAAAATCATCCGAAAATGCTTGTGTTCTGCACCACATCCCATAAAATTCTCCATAAGAAGTCATTTGGATGCTTTAGTGGAAACTGTTCTTTTATGTGAACTGAACTTGAATAAGATGTTGATCACATACTCCTTTGGAGTCCATTGAGCATGATGTCAACATGTCCTCAAATGTTTTGATAAACAAAGAATATTGGCTATCTGTTTGTGGATGATAAGAAATACTGATGTTAAGCTCAGTATTCAGAGTGTCTTGGAGACGCTTCCAGAACATAGAGATGAATCTTGGGTGTTAATAGGATATAATTCATAGTGGTACTCCATGAAGGTTTACTACTTCTATGATGTATATTCATGCATGTTGATATAATAAGAAATACTCATGAATTTCAAGGAATTGTGCAGTCTCTATAAGATAATCCACATCAACCCAAATTGCATTTGTTTCCTTTGGATGTCATCAGATGTCTGATGACAAATTTTATGGTGATGTTCTCCCATTTCCATGTTGGTATGGGTAATGGTTGCATCATCCCCTTAGAATTCTGCCTCTCAACCATCACATGATGACATAACAAACACTTTGATGTATACTCAGTGATCTTCCTCTTCATATTATATCACCAATAATGCTCTCATAAATCTTTATACAACATTGTGTTTCCTAGGTGAATAGATAAATTTGAACTATGTGCATCATCAAAAAGATCATTCATTAGCTCCAGATTTTGTGGAACACACAGTCTTGAGACAAATATCATAATTATTTCTCAATTTACATTCAACACAGAGGATTTCCCTTTTCTGATAGTTTAACCTATCTTATTAATTCGCAGATCATCTTTTTGAGAATCTTTTAACCAATACAAAAGATACGGTTGAACAATAATTTGTGAAAATATTTATGATGTTCCATTTTTAATGATTCCCATGTACATATTCATTAAATATAAGAGGATTGACTCCTTTTCAATTATCATCAGTGAAAGAGTTGGTGGATCCATTAAACTTATATCATCTTACACTTTATTTTCATTCTCGGAATTGTAGTGAATTGATCATTCATATTCAATGATCATCTCTAACCATCTTCCTTGGTGTGTGTTCAACTGTTTCTGTGTGAATATAAACTTTAGCATTTTGTGATCTATATATATTAAACACTTCTCCCCAAAAAGGTAATGTCGCCAAATTTTTAAACTGATGATTTTTGTAGCCATCTCCATATCAAGTGTTTGATATTTCTTCTCACAAACTTTCAATTATCGTGATTCATACGCGTTGAATTTTTCATTTTTCTTCAACACATTTCCCATTACTTATTTTGAAGCATCACTGAATACCACAAAATGTTCTCTACTTGTTTGTAGTGTGAAAATGGGTGTAATGATAAGCCTAATTTTCAACTCCTTAAAGCTCTCTATAAATTCATACCACTATGAAAACTTGACTCCCTTTTATGTTTTCATGGTAAGAGGGTTTGGAAATTGATAGAAATTTCCCACAAATCAAAGATATTATCCAGCTATCCCACGGAAGCTATAGATTTTGGCCTTGGCCATTCCTCAATTTCATTTTTCATGGAGGGATCCATTGATATCCCATTTCTTGTGATGATATGACCCAAGAATGAATGAACACACACTTTTTGTAATTTTCATAGAGGTTCTCCGTTTACAAGTTTTCTAGTACTATGCTTTGATGCTCATCATTATCCTCCTCGGTTTTGGAGTATATTTGAATAACACCTAGAAATACTACAAATAATTTGTTGAGGTATTCTATAAAGACTATATTCATTAAGACCATGAATATTTATGGAGAATTAGTGAGTCAAAAGGAATTACTATGAATTAAAAATGAATGTGCCTTGCATGAAAATATTTCTTGGGGATATCTTCCTTATTCACCCTTATTCGGTAATATCATGACCGAAGAACCACAGTGGATTAGTATTGTGCTCTACATAGCGGATTTAACATGTCATAAATTCATGGAATATGATACTTTATCTTTATTGTGATTTTGTTGAGTTCATGATAAACAATGCAAAGGAATATTGACCCATCCTTCTTCATGAAGAATAGGACTAGTGCACCCCATGGTAAAGCACTTGGGTGTAAAAAACCATTATCCAAATTCTCCCATAGTTGTTCTTTTATCTCTTCATGCTCCACAACATCCATTCTGTATAGAGTCTTAGATATTGGAAATAACCCAGGTATAATATCAATCTATAATTAAACATCTATTCAAGGAGGGAGACCAGCCAACTTCCTGAGAAACCCTTCATAAAATTCACTCAAAATAGGAATGACTTTTATGATGGTTCCCTCCTTAGACTCAATCATCCAAGAATGATATTCATCCTTATAGGGAATTAGTATACACACATGAGATGTTGGTGCTAAAGAATATTTATCCTCCTCCTGGAACTTGTAGATAATATGGGGTCGATTCTCAATACAGTGACTGATATCCATCTCCTGGCAATTTATGTTGGATCTATATAGGAAAATCCAATCCATGCCAATAATTGCATCATATTATACTAGCGGGATTATGATAAATTTCAGCTGGATGTTCAAACAAAAAAAATGAGGCAGGGGAAGAGACATATTAATTGGATGTAATAACTTCCCCATTTGTTGTTATCATTAGCATCTATACTTCAATGATTTGTGGTGATTTTGGGATTATTCTACTAGACATTTGAGACATACAAGAATTTAATGATCTAGAATAAAAAATTATATTCACTATTCATTAATGAATAACTAGAATACGTATCAAACCATTGTTGTTAGGGTTTGCATCAGTGGTAGTGATTGAAAAAGCTCGACCTTTCTACTTTGGAGGTTATTGGTTGCCTAAAAAACCCTTGCCTTAGGGTAGTGGTTTGAAAAGTCCACTGGTTCATTGCAGTTGTATCAATTAAAAAATCATTGAGGGTCTAAAAAAATTCCACTCCACTATCATATTAGGGGGTTTTTTCTGGTCGGTAATTAATGTCCAGGTGCCCTTACCTTCCACACCTAAAGCATTTCCTAGTCCCCTTTAGGAAATTTTCAGTCTTCTGCTTTCGACACCATTTATACATTGGGTGATGGAATTTATTAACAATCATGTATTTATCTATATGACTTCCAAAAAATATTTTCAACTTTCTTCCTTCTTATCTTCATGATTCCACTAAGATTCACCGATGACCATTTCGGCCTTTGAGGGAATATCATACAATGTCATCATAGCTATCAATGTCATAGATTGCTATGGATTTTTGTAGGCTAGTTTTTATCCCACAAAAAAGCATTCAAACATGCATTAAAGGGTAACAAAAAATATTGAGGAACATCATGCTCGCCATGTGAAGTTTTCCTCAAACGCTCTGATGGATTCGTCGAATTTTTACTTGAGGGAAAAGAATACCCATTACATTTTAATTCAGAGGGTACAAGGAAAATATTTATCAAAAAACATTTTCCATAAATCCTTTCATTCCAACACCTTGATATCTTCCTCAGGTTTCATATTTTTGACCAATTTCCACCATTTATCGGCTTCACCATCCATACGATAAGCATCCAAAATATCATTCTCTTATTCGAAACATTGAATGATGGAGAAGATATTCTCAATGTATTTGATACATTGTGTGGAGATTAAAGGATTAGATGGTCCATTAAAATTAGGAGGCCTATATATCATAAATCTCTCTATTGTGTCTTGTCCTTTCTTAGGGGGGTGTAAGTTCATATTGACCCATGTTTCTATTCAAAACACGAGTTCACAATGAGATTATCGTGATAATTTTTGCGATTCTCACTCCTATCAGATTGGGAATCTCATTAGAAAATTCATCACATTAATCTTTGAATCGGTTGTTATCCTATGTCCTCTTATTTATATCCATTGGATGGAATAAAAAGAAATTTAGGGGTAACACATTATGGGGAATCCACATAAAAAAGGTATAACTTATAAATTACATTTATTTCAATAACTTATGAATTTATAGGATTAAATATATGTTATACATGATATACATCCCAACATATATTATTAGGGGAATTCTAATTCCCTTAGTAATTTTTTATACTAATATTATGACTTTACCAAAGCATATCCCCCATGAGTGTCAGACCAAGAGTGCTGGAAGGCCCATTGTCGTGCACCATTTCCCATTCGAGTCTACCTCAAAGTAGTGTTTTTGGGTTTTACCCCTTAATACATCTGTTCTAGAGCCACCTATAATTGTTTGTATCCAGAAATCGATATGATTTCGTGACAAACCAATTACACTATACTAACCAAAATTTATGGGTTGTTTTATACTCATTGTTATCCTAAAGGCTTTCACTAGGGTTTACTAATACTAACAAAAAATATAACTAATCCTTTCCTTTGATACCAAATATAGAAACAAATACTATTTATTACACACTTAATCATGATTTATTAAATAAAATTACACATAAAAAACTCCATGGATCAAGAGGTGTAATGTCCTGGGAAATTATGAAATCTATATATCAACATAAAACATTAAATACATCATGTTTATTGAAAACTTCTTTTACATGACCACAACATTCTTTTATACTTAGCATTGAATGGGAAAACCTTAGTAAATACATAAGAAAATAGTGAGATATAAATCCCATTAAGGTAGTAATAAATTTATAACATTAATAAAACAATAAATGTTAGGAAATAGCCATATCAATGGAGCACAAGAGAAACATGAACATGAAGGGATGATATAACATGATTATTATAACATGGAAATGTAGAAATGACATACAACATGATATTAGCCCGAGCCAAGGCTCATTTCATTTGTATTAGCATGATTAAATCCTTATTTCACATGGAGTATCATGATACTAAATATTACTCAATTCATTGGAGCGTTGTCAGGGAACACCATTCACAAACATTTCATTTCATGTATAAATGTAACACACAGATCATATAACTTGGAAACATTCAACATAATAAGTTATCCCACGATTAAGTAGTGTGGAATAGAAAATATATTTTGCAATAATTATGTATATTTACATTAATGTGAACACCCTTTATAAATAAATTGGAATGGTATTCACTACACAATGATTTTGTTCTGGAGAATTGCGGTGCAATCTCGACAACATAACATCATCATATGAAAGATTAAAATTTTGGTTGATGATATAGAAAGGAATAACTCATCCTTTATAATTGAAATATATAGTAATGGGATAATTTACCAATATATAACAACATATTAAATGGAATTTAGATTCATAATATGGGAGAAATACTTGAATTGAAATAAGAAGAGAGAAATCCATACCTGAATTTCAGCATTGTAGCAGGTGTACATGGAATTAATTAATGAGAGATAAATTGATATATAATCATTAAAGAATAATAATGTAAGTGTGGGGGAGGAGTTAAACTATTTCCCAATAATTTAAATTTAAATTATAAGTGTATTACAACATAATGATGCTTCGATAAAAATGAGAAAGTAAGGAATCTCTTATGAAAATTTTGCATGGTAACAGGAGTAAATAAGGGTTCATAAGAGAAATAAATGAATGTTACGGGGGATCTCATCATGTATAAATCAAATTTAAGGTAATGAGTATATTAAATAACATATCCTAACAAAGTAATTAATGAAATTAAAATACATAACAAGAAAATAATTATTGATAAAAGTGGAGGGTGGAAGATCCCTTATAAAAATTCGGCATAGTAACGGGTGTGCTAAAAGGATCATAGGGGGGATTGGTGAATGTAAACTGAAGATATAACAATATATACATAAAACATAGATTATGGGGTTTCTAAAACATCAAAACCCTACAGTTAAATATGGAACATAATAAGCATAACGTAAAAGAGTGGTTTGAATGGAAATGAAATGAGGGAAATCCCTTACGGAATTTCAGCATTGTAACGACATAGGTATGGGTCCAAATGAGAGAGGTAAATAATTTATCCTTGAAATAACATAAATTTGACAATATTTAACTTATTATAAAAGGATTACAATATAATTTATTGAATTTAAAAAGACTAAGTTCAAACAATGTTCTTGAATTGAATTGAAGAGAGACAGAAGATGATCCCTTAATTGGATGAGGGATCTAAAAGGCTTGAAAGAGGCTTGGGAGAGAATTATTAGAAAAATGGGGCTCCTAAGGAGGATTATAGGGAGCGGATGACAGAGGATGGTCATTCTACAAAACTTCTGAGAGAAGAGGAATGAGATATTGGGTGGGTTTATATAGGAAAGAAGAAAGAATTCTTTATTATTTTGGTTTTGGACACTACATATAATACTAATAAAAAAACCATCCCGTTGTTTCTTCCCATGGATTCTGAGAAAGGGGAGTGGAATAAAATATTTTATCAGGCCATGGTCTAAACATATCAAAATAGTAGTCTTGCTTATGTGGAGGTGAGTCACAATCTCAATGAAATCATTTTAAATTGTCAAAATATTTTATAAGTATAGGAGGGTCAACTAACACATTATTAAAACTAATCAATAAAAATACTAAAATATAATTATTTTAACGGGAAAAGAAATATTGGATGAATATACCTTATATATTATATTATTACATCACTATTTTTCATGATTAGGTCATAAAACATATAATATATTTATAAAGTATTTAATTTTTACTTAAATATTGGATTGTCTCAGAAAATTATGAAAAATACATGGCTGGATAATTTTGATAGACTCGTTACAAAAATTATATTCATTTTATCTAAATAATTATATAAATATGTGATGTTTTACTTTTTAAATAAAAAGCATCATTTATTGAAAATTGACGGGTTTTTGAAACAAAATTTAAACCTTAATAAAAACGTCATTTGAATTCATAAAAAATATATACTCATTTATTATTCATAAAATTAAATTTATAATAATATATTAAAATATTAATTATTTTAAGTATTCATTAATTAATCATTATAAAATCTTGAAATAAAAATAAAATTTCTGTTTTATTGTATAGAAATATTATTCTTATCAAAGTAAATGCTTAATCACTAATATAGTAAAATTAATAATGAATAAAAATAATCATCATTTATAATTAAAATGATTTTTATTATAAAAGTATTATAATAACATTATTAATAAAAATATATTTTAAGATAATAATTTATATATTTATGAAAAGTAATATTTTACCTGAAAATTCAATTTATCTAATTCATTATATTTTTTAGAAAAACTACTCTCATAATGTAATTGATGAGATAATAATTTTATTTATAATAATTTATTAAAAAATATGTAACTAATTCCTTAATAAATAACCCTTTATGACACCCACATATGATCTATGGGCAAGGAGTTTGATAATGAACGACTCTTGGGGAGGCTCAGATAACATCACCTAGGTGGTAATATATATTAACTTGAAAGTATCTCATAGAAGATTATATTCAATCTTAACTTGTTGAAGCTTGGTTTGGGAATGATCATGAGTGTAACCCAATGATGCTACCTCTGTTCCATGATTTGAAAAACTGAGCTTTTTTACGTTCTGAGCCTATTGGATGAGGACATCCTCTCCTTTTTCTTTGTCGAAAGGATTCTTTTAAAAAAAGTAAATTTATATCAGTCGTGTGATCACAATTTAATGGCTATATTATTTATGGTAATGATACTTAATAGTGATTTAAATCCATTTTGATAAATAAACAATGTGCATGTGTTTTTTATATCCATAATACATTTAATTAAATTACAAAAGGGAATAGTGTTCATAATTGTTTAGGTCATTACTTAAATGATTTAATGAATTTTTTCCTAGACATTTTGAATGTAGAAACTACATATATTTTTTAGTTGTCAGTATAATCTTAATTATAAGAAAAAATTTGAGCATGCTTAGAAGGAGGATCAAGTTTTATAAAAAATGATTAATCTACTTAGATGGTTTAGTGGAAGAGTTTAATATTGATGTAGATGTTGTTATCTAATTTAAAATTTTATTATGTGTACCTTGTGATTCCTTGTTGAAGATATATTTTTGAGCGATTCGCATAGTTCAACTTTTTCTTTTCATCCTCGAAGCACTATGATGTAACAATAATATTAGGAGTATTAATGGTTGGATCTAATGAAAAGAGATATTGTTGAATATACCCTGAATTTTTTTTAATTTTCAATGCGATGAAGAAGAATTAAAATTACTAAGTATAACACATTAGAATTTTCATGTTCTGAAGTCAAAATGGGAAATTATGTCCATGGATTTTATTGAGATATTTTAAAAGACATATCAAGGTAATAATGAAATTTCGGTTATTTTTGATCGATAACCTAAATATCAACATTTCCATCCCGTTCGAGGCAAAATGTCCTTAGAAAAAATTTCATGAATATAAATCAAGGTGATTATCAGGATACATGGAGTTCATCTCTCCATTGTATCTTACATTGATAACAGGTTCACTAATTTTTTTTTCATTCCATTAGAAGTCATTTTTTACAAAATTATATTTTTGAACAACTTTTTTCACAGTATTGTTGAAAATCTGGAAAAATTATTCAAACTCATAATGGTATGATTTGTGATTATTCAATGGATTACCAGGGATGTTTGGATCATTATCATTCATTAGTTAATTTTTTATTATAAAAAATAGCTCACTCTTGTTTATAGATAGAACATTTTGAGGAATTATGTTGAAAGTGGTTTTAGACACAATATTTTTGTGATGTTTTTGATGAAAGGAAGGGTTGGGACCTGTGATAGTAGAAAAAATAGTTTAGATGTTATAGAATATTCATCAAAACATGATGAAATCTCAAGGATAGGAAATTTATCCACAAAACCCTATGAAATTATCATTATTTTTATGTATTGTATCAGGTTATTCTAAAAGTATATAAATTGAAATGTGTTATTTTTTTGTGTGAAAAAGGGACTCTATTTACATGGATAATTTTACATAAGAATTAATTAAAGAAGATAGATCACTTAATTATAATATGGCCTTTCCACTGAGTTAATATCATTAAGAGGGAATGTTTAATGTTTCATTGATAAGAATATATAAATCATACACATCTCTGGTTTTATGCCATGAAGTTGTTAAGTTGGAAGATATTGTTACTTATGAGGAAAATCTAGTATAGATTCTTTCACAAATATGTAATTATTTTTATAATAAGTTAATTTATAAACATGTGGTTTGTGGAAAAAATATGTGTTTGAAGAGGATATAAGGGAATAAAAAAAGTTTTGAAAGAAACGTATACCCACTTTTATATGTAGTGATTAAAATTTTGAGGGTGTCATTTCAAAAATGGTGGAACAATTTAACAACCATATTAATATTAATATAAATTTATTTCATGTATTTTTAATATTAATTAGTTATGTGACGATATTTATATTCTCTATAGTATTATAAATTAATTTTTTAATAAAAAATAAAATATATATATTTCTAAAAATAGTGTGCTTTAATTATTTATATGATTGTATTTAAACGTATTATTTTCAAATAATATTATTTTTATGATAAAACATTTCATTTATTATTGATTTATTCCTTTAGAAAAATTTCATTGGGTTATTGTTTTATAATGTTATGAAAATTTTGATTTACAATTAATAGTGATAAATACTGATTTTTATGAAAAAATATCTTTATATTTCATGTATTTAAAAAAGATAAATTTTTCATAATTTTTAAATTGATAAATTAATTTGTTTATATAATTTATAATAATTTTGTTTCACTATAATCAATATTATACATTAATTTAGAATAACTATATATTTATACATAAAAGGGATTTTTTTATGAAAACCCATTTTCCATCACATTTTTCACTTTTAATTGGAAATTCAATTCATTAAATTAGGAGAATTGAACTACATAAAATTTATTTCCAATTTTGATTCATAAAAATTAATATTTACTGAAAAAGTAAAATTAATTTTTGGTCGCAACGATTGCTAATAATTAAAATATCAGTTACCATGTTTAAGGTTACAACGAGGTTACTACAAGTTAAAATAATTTGATAGGAATTACAAAGAAATTTAAACATACATAAATTGTATTATTTGGGAATAATTGGATCATATATAGTCTAAATTTTTTAAATGGTTTATTTTGGTTTCAATTTTCTAGAGTAATTAATTTCTATATTTTAATATTTTAAAATTACAATTGTGTCCTCTCCCCCACTTATAAAAGGGAACCATTATCCTCTCTTTTACACACATAATGAGCCTTTTATTTTAAAAAATTAATAACAAAATTAATATCTAAAATCCCTAACCTCATTATATATCTCATAGTTTTATCAAAAAATATATTGGGATGAATTTATGAATAACCATAAAGAGGTTGTCTGAAGAAGAGTTGTAATTATAAATTGATCTTTTTCATTTTGATTATTCTTCTACCTTTTGAAAATGTTTTTAAAAAATGGTGAAATAATAGACTAGTAATTTATAAATACTATTATTTTTTAATTTAATTTAATAATATTTTTCCATATCCCCTTCCATCAAATGGGAAATAAAATATTCATTCTCGTGTACTATAGACTACCTACTCATTAATTGATATTATTCATTTTCTTTAACTGCCTCATATAATAGTCAATAATAATGCATTTTATGTAGATGTATATATATATATATATATTACATTAGGGAAACAATTAAAATTATAGAAATATAATATTTCATCTATTTTCTTAACTTTAAATACATGAAAAAATGATAACATTGTTCAGGAATAGTGTTGATTTCCACCTCCATAAAGTAATAGGAATTTGTTTTCATCACCACATCACATGGAATGTATATATAAGTTTATTTAAGTATTTAATATGTTATTTATGATATAATCATAATTTTTGAATGTTAAAATGTTACTTACCTTATTTCTATCATTCACATTGAAAAATGAAAACATTACTCATTGGTACGTACAACCTAACATATCCATGATTATAAAGTAACTTATTTTTTATAATAAAATTTAATGGATGATTTTAAAATTATAATTTATAAATGACAATTACTATTATTTCATTATTATTATTATATATAGGGTATAATAACAACCTCCCTAACCATTTTCAACCTAGCAAATTCATTTTCTACATATGAGCTTAATATCATCAAAACATCTTATAAGAACTTAAACAATTAATAAAGTCAATATAACATGGTAATAAATAAAATAAAAAGAATAATAAACATGAAAATGTTTCAAAAAATGTTGATAATTAATATATGTTTAATATTTATGAAGATAAATAATATAAATGATGATTTAGACATCACTAAGAGGACACTTTAGTATAAAACTGAATTTTGGATGTTTTAAATATTTTTTTTCTAAATATTTTTTTCCATTTAAATATTTTTAAAATTATGTTATGGATTTAATTATATGAACGTAAATAAATTATAAATATCACATTATTATTCTTTTTAATTACTTAGAGGTTTTTAAAAAAGGGATCCTTCAATTTATTTTAAAGGTAATGTATTTTATTTTATTTACAAAAGGAAAAAAGGAATGGTATATTTTAACATATACCGTGTCAACGAATTCTCCCACCTCTATAAACATTAATTTATTTTCGCATTCATTTATGAGAGTCAATGTTTTTTTAAAAAAAAACCTTCCTTACCATTTTATTTGGAAATTTATTTCTGAGAATGGGTTTTCAAAATGAAAGGGTATTTCGATTTCTGAATGTGTTTTTTATAATGATTCATGCGTTTTATGGTTAAAAGGTGAATTATAAAAGAGAATTATTCATTTTAGGGTAATCTATAATTATAAATGATGACATTTGATTGTGATAAATCTTATACAATGGGTGGCCTTGATATATCTTATATAAAGGGTGCGGCCGATACATCTTATACAAATTGGTGAGATCGATCAATCATATATAATATGTGATCTTGACATATATCCCAATTACATTGGTTAATGTTTCATTCCGTCAAAGTAAATAAAGGGAGTGTTATTTGGGGAGGTTTCTCTTCTATATTTTACTATTTTACAATTATTTCTGAAATAAGTTATGAATATAATGCTCTATGTTTTTAAAATGGTTTATAAATTATTTCTCAAGATTTTAAATTTTTTTTGAGAAAAAGAATATCGAATAATTATAATATGGTTTAAATCACACTCACAATGAATATATTAATAAAGGTAATCATTTTATGGGTTTATATGTTTTTCACGAGGCTAATTTATTTCATTATTTCATGTACAGGATAAATGTTTTTGTATCCATCCCACATTTTTATTTGATTTTCTCAATTTTGTGTGTGAATAGAATCAAAGAAGAAGTCTAGTTTAATATCTTGAAAATTTTTCATGAAAATATAACACATAACATTTTAAATGTTTTATATTTTGGGGAAATGGTTACTAAGTGGATGTGTCCACCTTGAAATATAAGTGCTTGTTCTGTAATAGTTAGGATCTAATTATCTATAATATATACCTAAAAATAATTGGTAATGAAGAAAAGTTAATTGTTGTATAAAGACCCCATATTTTTTAATGTTTAATAATGAGGGCTTATATCAATATCCAGTAATTTCTAGATTCCCGACAGACAATATGTTTGAATCAAAACTTAATAAATGTTACAATGATCTATTTTTATTGAATTCATATTTCATCCATGAAGAATATCACATTAATCAAATGTAATCATAGGTTGTAAACTGTATATCTCCTCTAATCAATGGAACCTCATATCTCAACATAAAAATTTTTCATGGTAAAAAATTCTCACAATGATGTAACTATGACTGATTCTAATGATACACACTCTAAAGATACAATTCCTGATACATTGGTTTGAAATAGGCCCCTACCATATATTTTATCCTTGAGAACTCTAATATATCCATAAATCATATCTAAATTCATGTGACTATAATATATTAAACCCTTGAACAAAAATCATATTATGCATCATAATATATGGATAAAATGTAAAGGGTTTATGGTGATACCTATAGATATCTCATCAATTAAAACAATGGGACATCGATCATGAGGGAATAAAAAATATCTAAGAGAAGAATTTTTAAGACTTTTATTTGGAATTACCATATTAGTAAAGCATATATTTGTAACTCATCCATGAACATTAAGGATTTAATCATTACCTAAAAAATAACCCATTTATACCACTAATAATGGGATAAAAATCTTGGAATATTTACTAATTTTTTTTAAGTATTATACATTTGTTTATAAATTTTATTTCAATAATTTTAATACCTTTGTTTAATAGTCATTAATTCGATAGTTTTTTGTATATTTCTTTCATCTATTTCATGGATTCTTCACCAACTATTCCTCTTTAATTCTCATAATTAAAACAATCTAATTCGATGATGTGAACACCTATAGATGATAATGGTATTAAGAAATCCCTATTCATAATTTAAATGTTTTCATTCTAATTATACAGGATAGTGGGTGATTTGTTTCTTTGGTGTCTTGGATTCCGATATTATTGGAATTCCCAATGATTCATTTTTCACCTTCCAAACCAATTTCCCTCCCATTTTTTATTTCACCTCATATATGATGTAATGAGTTGGAATAATTATTGAAAAATGTATAATGTTGTGGATTGGTTTTGTGTCATCCCAGTTCTATGGTATGTTAATCATTCACTACCATAGGGGAAATGAGATTGGTTGTTTCAAATATATTTCATATATTCAATTAGTCTGACAACATAAGTTGTGGTTTGTAAGATACGAATATTTGGATCATTTATAAATTATAATTAAAATAAATAAATAGATAATGAATGATTACACTGACTGGACTATGGATTCGATACCCTTGCAACTAACTGATGTTTATTTTCCATTATAGATTTCATTTCAATGAATATCCCACACATAAAAACACCCCCATTATTCCATACATTCATCATAATTATAAAAAATTAATTTCCAATAAATAAATAGGATTTTAAAAAGATTTTAAAGTAAAGGGAGTCTAGTCATCTTCCTAGTCTAATTCTAGTTTTATAAGTTTACTTATTTTTTAGGACTATGATAGTTCTGAATCACCTTTCACCATTGAATAATTATTGATATTTTAATTTAAATTTTCTTTTCACACTTTAAATAATTTCATTTATTTATTTATAATTGAAAGATAAAATAAGGGAATATATATTATACTTCCCACTAACATTATTTAAACTATGAAACTATTTTACTCGTAGTTCAGTGGGGTTCAAAGGATTACCTATAGATGGAAGTATTTCGAGGACCTCAACATAGATCTAATATAAGAATATGTAAAAGAACAATTAAAATCTATTAATAAGGATATCCTTGAGTTAAAAGAGTATATCTAGGATTTTAATCAACATTTGGTGATGGAAAAATAATAATTATTCACCTACATTTGAAGAAACCATCATAGTGGTAGATGATACACTCCTAAACCATTATCTCTCATATATTTCAACATCCAACTAGTTATCATTGACTATGATCCACCACTAAAATTTAATCAATTTAATGGAGTGTAAAAAACATTAGACTCCCTTTTCTTTGTTTTTACAATGTTATCAAATCCTACTCACAAAAATTATTTTTTTAATATAATAATCACCTTTGTATATCCAGAATAGTGACGTTGAAGAAAAAAAATAATGAACCATTTTGTAAAATATTGATATGGAATTAGAAGATATTAAGGTACACGTGGTGAAGTTAGTAATTCCTCAACACCAAATAAAATTATTATATGATGATGGGTACTATTATATTAGATATAGATACCCTTTTACTTTTCCCATTCACACAAAACACTCACTTCAATCTCTCATATATCATTATGGAAGATATGAATTTTTCTTTCTCACATAGGGGTTTCCACACCAATATGCAATAAAAGGACACTAGGAAAAATAATATTTATTTTTTTTCTATCAATGAAAACCAATAAAACATTTCATTTGGGATTAAAAATTGATTCCACCCAAACAAATTTAGTATAAACCCTATACCATCTTTTGGGTTAAAATAATAAATTTCTTCACATTCCGATTTATTATTTTAATTTTTTAATAAACATTATCATGTTTTTATCTTATTTATATGTTGAATAAAATGAATCATATGATCTTAACTCCATCCACTGGGGTAGATAACAATGTTTTATCTAACTATACAACCTTTTTTCACTTACACATACTATTGAGATTTGGTTTTAGAAGGGAAAGTATAAGGTTAAGGGATTTTTAATATGATGTTGTTTTATGTTTATTTTTATTCTGTTTCATGATTTTTATTCTAATAAATTGTTTTTTATATTTTTACATTTGAATGATTTCAATATTTATGTTTTCTTATAATTAATTAACATTAGAATATATGGACTTCTATGTTTTAAAATTGGATAAAGAATCATAATTAAAGAAGGATAAGAGTGGAACACAATTTAATAAATAAAAACTAGATCGTGTGAAATTATTTTTAGTTTATAATTTTATAACAAAAATATTCAAATTAAATAATCCATAGTAAAAAACCAATTACCAAAATAATGTTCTCTTTGAGTATTTTGAGAAGTTGGAATCCAAAATGATTTCTTTCTAAATTTTTAAAAGTGATATGTGTGTGGGTGTTTGTGAATAATAAATTCATAATATATTGAGTAAGTATTATAAACATAAATTAACTTGATAAAATGTGTCAATAATTTCATGGTTATGGAGAAATATGGATGTTATGATGATTAATATAATTGAATTATTAAGTGAAAATTAAATTATATAATATAATTTCATTTTAATGATTAAAAAAGGTGATATTGGAAATTAGGATGTGAAACATGAATAATAAAGAGATTGAAAAATAAATTGTATTTTATTGTTTACATTTACATAAATCATTAAAATTTATCTTTTATTTGTCCTTGGATTTAACATGGGTCTGATTGGATTCTTAATTACTATTATCGTTGATAGTCATCCCCTAAGGATAATAAATAGTTCGAGTGTTGAGGAGTGATTTAAATGTAATTATCCTTATATTATGTATATATTTTATCATAATTAATATATTGTTTTGGTATAATAGTGTACATAAGTTAGTTTTATTGTTATAGTGCGAATAATGAGATTAATGTGAAAATGGCCTAAATTTTTATTATTCTCATCTTAAAATATTAAATGTAAAATTTAATGAATGTATACTTTTAGGAAGGTGGGATAAAATTGTTTCTATTATCCCATATGATATGTTCTAGGGAAACCTTATTGTGTATTTCTTATGAAAAAATCATTTCCTGGTGTACCCTCAAATTGAATTATCTTGGGAGCATAATATAATTAAGATGCGTGGTGAGGATTTATATTTCCAATGAAATGTTGTGTAAGACCCTCATATAGTATCAACAACTCAATTTTTTCCTATAATCAAATGTAATTCAATATTATTATATAATGATGTATTGATGTATGATCCTCAATAAGTTCAAATCATAAAATAATCAAAAAATGTCAGCTATATTTTTTTGAAATTCCTCTCACATCAGAAATTTGAGTTTGGTTATCTAATATAAATCACTAGATGTAATGCATCATACATGCTCTACTCAAAAACAACTCACATATCAACATGACAACTGTTAGTGGGAATATTTATTTTCATAATGAAATTCTAACATCTTCCCCCATGAATTTAACTCTTAAGATCCAATGTATGATAAGTTTTCATGCATCCTAATCACATTCCTCTACTATTTGTTCAATATTATTTGAATGAATTATATTTTTTAGTACTATCATAATCCATAGTAAAAACACATTTTATACCCAAAAAAACCATATTAATTATAATACAACTTTGAAATATATAGAAATGGATCATGGGGAACTCAACATATCTCACATTCATTAAGATAAGGTAAATTGGATAAATATGGAATAAAAAAATTGGAGTGTAATATTGAAGACTCATATATGGAATCATCTTATTTCCTAAGAATCGATATTTAAATCATTCATGATCCTCAAGGAATATACCATTTACTATAAATTATTTTCCCATACCTCTTTTATGGGGTTCACAATACTCCTCTCTTGGTCAATATTTTGATGTAGTGTAGGATTATTCCGTAGATTACGTGGTTGAAAAATTTATAAGTACTTTTTTATTTTCATTATCCTACAAATATTATTGTCTATTTTCCATAACTATTTTGTTCATTCTTCCCCAAACATGCCTCTTAAATACTCATAAAAGGGATTAGAAATCCAAATATTCTGAACCAATAAAGGATCAATGTATACCGGAATAATGATTTTTAGTACAGAATCATTTCATTCCAAATATATTGAGTTATATTCTTTATTGAGGTTTTTGGAAGAGATATTCCAACTTCCCTATAATTCCAAATGATTCATTCCATCCCATACAAATTAAAATTTACTCCTATTTAATGTTTCACTTCATTTATAGTGTAATTAGTGGGAATGAGGGCATGCAAAAAGATAATGAAGATTGTTTGAATTCATTTTCAAGCCATAACCATGGTATTCTAAAAATTTTAAATTGTGGATGTGTTTTGATTAGGTGTTTTGATGAGAATATTGAGGATTGGTTATTCCAATGACATATGTAGGGGTGGTTACTCATGTATTATGGGGTTACATATCATATTAAAATTTTAAAACATTAATGGATAATGAATAATTCTACAGATTTATCCTATGATTCAATTGTGTTCAAAAAAAAAGTGTCCATTTTACTTTCTAAGTTACATTTAATATCATTTTTAATATATATATATATAAATTTCCCCTACTTTCAAGACAATTAATATAAAAATACATAAATATTTAAATTAGGATACTGAGTAATTGAAAAGGCATCTCATGTGATACAACCACAATAATATCCCAAACTATATTCCTAGTTTATAATTTTTATTACTTTTGAGGCCTATGGTATCATCAAATCATGTATTAATGAAAATTTTCTCTGACTCGGTTTATAAAAATTTCATATTCAAAAGAGTTAAAATGTCAAACCCACTAATGTTTCTTCATATTTAGACACATTGTGAAAACATATTCTTGAGGCCTTTTTGTTGGGTGTATACCATGGATCACTCACCAAATGTAATGCATCTCCTTCACTATAAGGAACCAAATATCGGGACTAACTTCTACCCATGGATCAGATAGTTTTTTTGTGAGTCCAAATTCATTGAGAAATACATTATAAAATTATTTAGTTTTTTCATGATTACACAAACAATTCCCACGAAATAGCTATAAAAACCAACCATCACTCCCTCACCATCTCATTGTAATTTTAGGATAGAAGTAATAGTAAAAATTCCCTTTAAATCTTGTGAATGTACAATATTTTTATCATGTGATTGGGAAATTTATTTCTTTATTTATTGAAACTGTATTTGGTGCCTCACTCATAGAAAATTACAATATTAAGGGATGTTAATATCATATAGGTTCTATAATTAATATAATCTCAATGATGTGTTTGAGAAAATTCAATTACATTACCACTTTCTATTTTAATGAAATTCTAAAAAATTCAAAATTCATAAACCACATACCAATGTAACTTGACTTAAAAATCTTGAATGAAATTTTATAATTTTTAGAATAAATATTTTTTTTCATTCAATATATATAATAAAATTCAATGATTCCTATCATATATATATTGTAATCATGAGTACATAAAAGTTTAATCAAAAAAATACAAAAAAGAAATAAAAAATAGTTGAAATACATTATTAATTAATTTTATAAATACTATATGTGGAATAAAATTTTAAAATCATATAAATAGACACCCAATTTAAACATAACTACTCAAAAAAATTAATAATTATAATTTACTTTGATCTAATTGAGATTTGATGATTACCCAAATGTAGCTCAATATTTTAAATTCACATAGATCTATTCATATGATAAAATTAGTCATCAATTTAATCCAATATGTAATTTTTATTTATATGTATAGGATTAAAAATTTTAATGTATATGTGTAATTATATATTCTAATTATACGTCTTTCTAAAAAATAATAGGGAACCCCACAGAGATGTGTTTTTTCTAATAAAATTATTCAATTAAAAATTATACAAAGATTATCAATTGCATCAGATAAGATATATCCATAAGATACAGTTAATTGGGTTTGTTTTTGGAAAAACATAATAAAACAAAAAATTTCAAATTTTTGTGGAAACATTGAGAAACATTCAAAAAATACATATTTGGAAGAGTTCCTCCATAATATGTAATATCTTAAACTATTTAACTTTATCTACCCCAAAAATGATACTATCCATTTTTTTTGAAATATATAAAACATTACATTTGTCTTCTCCAGTATAATATTTATCTAACTCTCACACTCCAATAAGAATATATTGAGTATTATAGGGAGAGGGTAAAGAGAATTCCATTTGGTATGTGTCAATATGATATTGAAACAAGGTTCACTATTCCATGCCTTAAATAATATAGGGATTTGTTATTTCATGCAGGAATAAATCCCACATATTCATATAATTTCCCAGAAAAATGATAAAATATTTTTTTCTTACTCTTTTAAAAAAACATTGCTAGAAAAGTATCAAGGTTCACCTACTTTTTGGATGAAAAAATTTCAAACATTGAAGTGTTGTTTTTTATGAAAATATAATGACTTTAGATAATAATATGTAAAATAATGTAAACATTAATGTCTAACGTGATGATATAGTACAACTAATAGTAGAAGTTCCCTTAATAGTATTAGAATTAAACTATTATGCTTTATATAAGCTGTCAGTGCCACTGATCTTTCTATATGGATTAAACCCCTACCAAAAAGAAGTTATAAAAAAAATTTGACACTGAATAAAATAAATTCATTATTGAATTGGTCTACAAACTGGTGGTCGACTCCCTAAGAACAATTTCCTCTGGATATTGAATTAGGCTTCATAATATGCCCAAGTCACCATCTGATACTCTCTAATATAATCATCCTAAAAATCATTGAATATTACAAAATTAACCATATAGGTGGAACTTATTTTCATCAAAAGTATAGTTGGACTTGGTATGACCTATTCATTCCCATTGCTAACATTATATTTGAGGTATCTAAAAACATGTGGTAAAATGAGTGATTATACCATTATATATACGGAGGGATCCACACATTCTCATATCTTCCCAACACCATATCTACCCAAGTGAGAGATTACACGAATTTGCTTCATCCAGAAGTGATCCAATAACCCCTGAACCACCCTTGGAACCCATTTCAACTAGAACATATTTATTCATGAATTCACATAATGTGGATTGATTTAATAGTATAACATTACTCTAAAAAGTTCTATTCAATCCCATCTCAAAAATAATAGCTTTGGATTCCACATTATTATTAATCTACGAGGATAAGATGAGTAAAATATATAATTTTACAAAATAATATATTATATATATCTCCATACTTATTATAACTATATATTCATGTGATTTTACTTGTTATTTTGTGTTATGATATAATTTTTCTACAAATACTTAATGAAACACCATCTTTGTTAGACCTCAATCCTTATTTTCAATGACCGTAACATTGAACCGGTGATGAACATCATCTTTGAGAATAAAAGTTTCCAACAGAATTAGATATCATTTAGGGGTATCAATACTCTTAAAAATATATGACTATTCTCATCCCATTCATATTATTTATACATTGAGACACGACTATGAAAGGTCAAGGGGTGATGGAAGTAAAAGTTCCACATGATGTCAATCCCCTTTTGGACCATTGGATTAAAATTAATCCTAGTGGATTGAGGGTTCCTATCACCTCATTAGTTTATTTCTACAAATATCTTTCATGGTAAATTATTTCACCTTTAACTAGAGCTTGACATTTATTTCCCCAAAAAATAATAAACTAATAATTGAAAAAATCACTATGGTGGTTGAATGGTTAAAAAACTCCACCCTTATGCACTATTTTCCATTTTTAAAATTATTAAATAGTTTAGATCATAATTATAATAAATTTTTAAAAAATATATTTAACACAATCATTAAAAATATAACTACCTATAATATTAATAAGGGGGTTTGAAACTGGATAACCTTTTTTAATATTTTATTGGTATTAATAAACACATATAAATAATGTAGAAAATATTATTTATTTGTTAATGATATTTTAGTTGATATAAATATCTAATTGATTGCTACAATAAAATAAAAAATCCCAATTAAACATATAATATACTATGTTAACCTAGAAATTCCTTCTCATAAAATTTTTATAATTATTTATTTAAAACAAAACAATAGGTCTATTTAAAAAACCAATATTAGTTTAATAATATCTATGGCACCTAAATATTCCAATATAGTTATACTCTAATTTTATATTAAATTCTTACATACAGAGTATTAACAATTATTTGTTATTGGATAATCCTATACCTAATGATGTGAATTGGTTTCTGATAAATATTTTGAAAAACATGACATTGATTACTTATTAACCCAACCATAATTATCATAATATCTATATTATAGTTACTTATTTACGATTTCTTGTATAAAAAATAAATAAGGGATAATATAGTCGGTTTTGATTATATCACATTAACTTTTTTCACTTTTTATGATCTATTTATCAAGAAAATTGGAAAAATCGCCATCATAATTATACAAATTAAAAAAAATACCTAGTAGGTAATGATTATTTCTTACATACCTATTGTTCCTGTATAATAATATATATTGAAAACAATATGAATGAATTCAAAAAACAATAACAATTTATGATAATACGTGTAATCCAATAAACTAACCTGACTAAACATAACAAATATATAAAAATATAATGAAATGAATAAAAAAATCTAAAAGGATGAGAAATGTGTTGTATGAATATCATGGTTACAAAATATGTAATCCAAGGAAGACTCATGATATCACCACTTGAATGATCCATAGAAAGATCAAAATGTCTCATCCCATTTTGGTTAATATATGAATTTGAATTTTGAGTGAAGTAAGAATAATGATGGGAGAGGAGTTTAGGAGGAGTCCTAGTAACAAACAGAAAATATAAGTTATAGGTTTAATGGGATTTATTTTAAATATAAAAAAACCATGTGATCCCATAAATTAAAAAAAATTATTTCTCATTATATTGGTCACCCATTACTGGACACTGGACACTCAATATCTACACCAAGAACCGTTTTTGGCTACACAATATGCCACCGACCACCCCATAACCATTAATCGGTTAGTTGGTGACACTCTTACACCAATAAATCTTGCAGCATCATCCCTCCATCTCTCTATTTTCCACCTCTACTTATTAAAAACAATTTTCCATCAATTTATGAATTTTGGAATTAAATATTATATAAGAATCATATCCTCTAAATATTTGGTTCATTATATAACCAATATATCTCTATAATAATCAATGATTAACAATTGCTTCGTGGTATTATTCTATGAGGTTAATTAGAGTTAATCTCTCATATTAAAAACATTTCCTACTTTAATTAATTTTATTATAGAAATTATAATAAACATAGTTTTATTATAAATGTTATTATTCCAATTCCGTCCTCGTACGAATAACATAAAAATTAATAAACTGAAAGAATATATATATATATATATATATATATATATATATAATTGTTAATCCCACCACATCCTAATATCCAATGACCTTAAAAAACATACTTTTTCTTGATTGTAGAGTTTCTAAAAAAACATGTTACATCAACATGTATCTCTAATATAAATATGTAACATTTTATATATAATTATCCATCAATCTAATAAATCAAAACATCAACCCTACCACAAAACATTAATAAAAGTTTTTTAAGTCAAGGTAAATTTTTTATTACAAATCGTTATATTAGACATTTAATCTAATTATTACAAATTGTTTTTATAATATGAATTTTTTTACAATATAATTTATTTAAAAATAACATCCACAAAATTTTCTATGTTTATTTATTTAAACATTTAAATACAATAATTCATTTAGAAAAAATATATTGGTAATATAATTGAATATTAAATTTATTAATAGTTCCCCTTTATATATATATTTAAAATTATTATAATGTAACAATTATAAAATTTAAAATTACCTATTAACATTTAAATAGTTCAAACCAATATATTAGAAATTAATATTTATTTTACTTTTTATTTTTTAGACATGAACTTCAGTAAGTTTATTTCCAATACCACTAGACTCTAAGAGAACTTATTTCTAACAATGGACTATTTCAATATGGAAACATTTTTGTGTACCGATTTGAATCAATAATAAATATTCCATAGAATTTATAATAAATAAAGACAAGACCATATATTATAACAAGTGTTTTCATGCTTCTTTTTTGACTATTATATTAATACAAAAATAATATTTTATTAGATAAATATGAAACATTTTTAGTTTAGAAAAATAATTGAATGATTTATTCTTATTTATGTCATGTAATGATAGTGAATAATTCATACATTTTGTAATGACCAAAGCCTTTTCATTTTAATATAATAAAAGTGAAGATCGGTTATCATTGGCGTGGTGTGAGGGTGAATTTACAATTTTTATTAATATCGAGTAAGAGTTTGGTTTCAGGTCATTCAGGTGTATAAATATATGTTTTTTATATTTCAATTCTTGTTTAAATTTTTATAAAAGGAATTTTATTGTAATGGTAAGTGAAAAAAGTGTAATGGGTTAATGAAGAACACACTAGATCATTGGCGTTTCTCAAGAGACATCTAGTGGGATTTTTTATGGGGTAGTCCCATTTTACATAGCATTAGTGGTTTAGTGATAGAAAATATATACCCTGATTTTATAACTGAGAATCTACTTAGAGCCACTATAGTTTTTGATTATGTTACACAATCCCAACCTTTTGTAAGGGAAATGTGTTTAATTTAAGAGTATTTTCAAAACCCCCTAGGGATCTTTCCTCTATGACCAAACATAATAAAGGTAATCTCCCACTTTCACCTTCATTCCTCCCTTTTTAATTCCTCTTTGATATATAATTGTGCGGGTTTTGTTAATGATGCATATTTGAGGTATTAATTTCATTATCGTCCCCCTACCTCGTTCATTTTTCCACTATGTTGGGTAGGTTTTGTGTAAGATTTGATTTGAAATTCCACAATTTCATTGTGGAATCTCTTCATAATTATTTTTCATTCATGTTTGGTTCATAGATTATACTTGGGAAGGTCGGTCACCTACAATCAAATTCCATTTTTAATTAGGTTTTTTACCTAAATAATATCTTTTATTGATTTTGATTAAATTTATAAATATTTCCTATCTCTATAGTATAAGAAAATATATAATTTTGGTATCATAGGCCTGGGCACGATTGATGAGTAAGAATCCCCACATTTCATGGAGATTTGGAATCATCCTGCCTCTCCTTCATTTTATTCAATTTTTGCTAACTATATAAATTTGATATAAATGGTTTGGTTATAAATAGACATGTTATTAAGGGGGGTGAACCCCACTAATTGATGAAGGTGATTAATTTATTACTTTGGATTGGTTGTTGTATTATAAGGTTCATCTGATTATTATTATTTTTAAAGATAACATGATTTTGGGACAAAATATTTCTATATTCACTATAAATATTCATGATATCCTAATAGCACAAAAATAATATAATCATAATAATATTCCTGTAGTGTTTTTCAAAACCCCAATATAATTCATTAATAAAAGAAATTAGTGACAATTTTTAAAAAAATGACATTAAATTATGTAAATATATATATTTAGGTTCAGTTTTTGAAAACCCAACTATAAAAATGATTTCTTTATTAATTTTAAAAAATTGTTGTGAATTATGGATGATTTTTGGAAAACACAATCTAAGTTATGTGAAAAAGATACTAAATTTTAAATATTTATTTACTATTTATTATTATAATTAAATATTATTTAAAATAATTTATTGGGTTATTATTTAAAAAATTAATTATTATTATTTTATTATTAATTATATGAATCGTAAATTTAATATATGATAAGTGAAATTCAAAATTCAATATCAAATGACCATAAATATTGATCCAGCCATTCATTTTAGCTTTATAACAAATAAAAACAATGATTATGAAATGAACTATAATTAAATTCAATAAAACTTTACAAATAATTCATAATACAATATTTATTACTGTTTAATAGAACATGAAAATGGAATTTCATCTTCAAATAACCATAACTTTTGATTTGGGTGTCTGTTTAAGCTCATTCACTGGTCAAATCGATACCTGAGAAGAGATCTATGGGATATTGATCAGAAGTAATAGCCACCTTTTCATGGTAAGAAAGTCCTATAAGCACTACAAAATTGAATTTTTTTAGATACCATGATTTTTTAACTTTTTCTATGGTTTCATCTTCGATTAAGTGGGTCATTATATGTTTTTTGTGTCTTCTATGATTTAATTAGAGACATTTAAATTCATATTAATTTTATGATGTTCTAATTTTTGTGGATTTCCCTATTTTGGTGATTTATTATCTATTATATATATATATATATATATTTACATACATTTATGTATATGTATTTATAACATCTATATATATGTCAATATATTTATATAAAATTGTATAAAATTGTATCTATGAATATTTATATATATGTGTTTATGCGTATTTCAATTCATTATATACATTTATAAATATTTATATGTGTTTCTTTAGACATTTTTATATATTATGTGGTTCTTTATACATATATATTTTTATTTAATTATGTTAATATATATATTTAGATTAAAATAAAATTTTTTGTTTGTGTGTTTATATATATTTAAGTAATATAAATTTTCACTTATATATATTTTTGTAAATTATATTATATGTATGTATACATATTTATAGGCATTGATACAGAATCTAGCATCGTGAAAGGACTATATAATTTTCAAAATAGTTCATCTATGTTACCTTATTCAATGGAGTGTTGATGTCCTATATTATGGATTAATTTTTGGTGTGTGTTTCTCTTATCTAAAATCTTGAATTGAAAATTTACTATACATTAAAAATATTTTTGAAAGAATCATGGTTTTAAAATAGAATTTTTAAATAAAATCGGTGATTAGAAATGAATGGTTTTTGAAATGGTATTTCAAAACAATGTGTTTGTTTTACAAAGGGGTAGTTATTGGGTTTTGGTCAGCTTCTATGACAGATTAATGTTGTAATGTGATGTCATTTTCAAAATTATTTTGGAGAATTTTTTTAAATAATTTTTTCTAATTGGATGTTTCAAATATCATTTTGAGGAATGGTTTACTCTAGATGACATAGTAAGGGTGATGCAAAAATTTCGTATCCAATGTGATTGTTTTATTTCATATATTTTATGGTTTCCTTTAATTTTCTCTCATATTATATATATATATATTCATGACAATATAATAAGCATTTACAAAACCTTCCCTTGGGTGATGGGTTAGATAGACTAAACTGAGGTGTCTAGTGAGATTAATGATATTCATTTATACAAGGGACCCCGAGAGGTACCCTGTGTGAAATTTAGAAGAGTGTAGGAATCTTCCATATACCCATATTCATGAAGTAAGTTATAGGATTCATTGATATATTTATTGAGTGATAACACCTTGGTTGTGACTGGGGTTTGGTGCAAAACTTATGATTATCATGAGACATAGTTATTAATTGAGTGTTTCCTGAGATAATGTAATATGATATTTTAGTCACTAATTATATTCATGATGGTAGGATTCCCACCTTAGTTCTTGTTGTAGTGACTATTGATTGAAATTAGAGATGGATATGTATAATATTCATTAAAATTGTTTTAATGAATATAGAGTCCTCATTCATGGTACGTTGTCCAATTATTGTAAAAAAATTTGGTGTGGATTGAGGTATTGGAATAGAAGATCAGTGGGTTACCCATCAAAATTACTTATTGTAGGAGAGTAATTTTCCCCCAAATTAATATGGGATTATTCCAAATTGTGAAAAAAGAAATACATACAATAGCCTCTAAGGTAATCATATTTCCAAAAATTCCACTTGAATAGGATAAAACCAAATTTTAGGTGATACTAATGATATCCTAAAAGTATTACTTCAACTTATTGAGAATTATTTGTTTTATAAGATGACATTTGAACTATTTTATTTCATTGAGTTTCTTTAACTCAAATGACTATTATTCTTCCATATATGCATCCAGACAAGGTGATATGACAGAAAAATCTCTTGGAAAGATGGTGGAAGATGCCTGTGATGATTCGTTGACTATAAATCATAAATAAGACTCAAATACACTGTGTTTCTTTGTTTGTTAAGTTCATTTCCATAAAATACAATTTTTTATAATGATGCAGATATATGATCTGGGGTATTAGTGCACTAATATAGTGTTGTACTATCATATATTCAAAGCTAACACGTTTAATAACATTCACTATATGGAACAATGTTTTTGAATCTCAATATAAAGTCTATAATATATATATATATATATATATGTTGTGCTCTAATGAAATGACATGGTAGAGGGCATGATTGATAGGATTTTTATTTCCTATGGTATGTCTATATTATTTGGTGCCCTCATTTTTTGACCTAAAATTGTGTTTTTATTTAGATTTATTTTTTTGTGACATCATTAAACACACTTGAAATTTCTTTTATCCTTCAATAGTTATAAGTGATTGTTATTCCCTATTTTACTTTATGTTAGTATATTCTCTGATATATTCATTTTTGCTAAATATTTTATTGATTTTTGTTTCCTTAGATGCAATGAATTAACTAATGGGTCACTTGGGAATATGAGAGCGAGAGAGTCATTGGGGATATGAGGTAATAGATTTTTATGGTAGGGTATAATGAGATGATATGTTCCTTGGGGTGTACCTCATTGGTATATGATTATATACATGTAATTAATTACAATTTGGTTTGCTAAGGCATATGTTGTCTATCTAATATGAATTTTTGGGGTGATAAAGTTATATTTCCATTAACGGAACACATGTTTTGTTCTAATGATCAGTCATGACCAATGCTTTCATGGGGGTTGATTTTCGCTCCATGCGAACATGCCCATGCATCCACTTGATCATTATAATTAATGATTAAAATAAATTATGGAAATATTATTGGGTTATTGGACTCTCACCAACCTAGAAATGTGACATGGGTATTGATGTGCATGGGTAAAACATCATGTTTCAATTTTGTGAATATATATCATCTTATACCATGATAAATATATTAGATAATAGGCCTGATTCATATTTTGTATACCATAGTCCATTTATCTGTTTTTTAGTTTTTTAATCATGTATATTTTTTATTCTTATGTATTGTACCATGGTATTCTAATTAATTTCTGTGTTTTATGTATATAATTATTTTGTTATGGCAATTATATGGATCATTCAGGCTGAATTTTTGTTATATTTGATATAAAACCCATGATTTTGTATACAAATTTATAAAAATGCAATAATATGTGTAAAATTTAAATGAGATTATTTTATTTTTATATAATGATAGAATATTATATCTAAAACATATATTTTCCCCCAAATTATTTTCATGACTTTTTTAAATATATTTTTTATCTAAAAAAATGAATTGATGTAAAAAAATATAGTAAATACTTTTTTTTGAAACATTATGGAATGATAAATCATTAATTTTATCAATATATAACATTACATATAATGGTTGTATGCATTCCCTAAAATTAATAACTGTATAATTGGATAAAAAATAGGTAAAAAATATGACTAGAAATTAATAATAAATATGATTTTGGTTTCCTAGAAAATTCATTGTCACATACATCATTGTAAAAGGAATGAAAAATAATATAAAAATAATTTATAAATTATAATTTATATTTATATTATTTATATAAAACTATGTAAATGATAAATGAAATAAATAAATTGTCTTTATAGGAATTATGAAGTCAATATGATGGTTCGAATAGTAATCTATCCATTTGTATAGTAACATAATTTTTTTATAATAACATGATTCTTGAGATAATAAATTGACTGGTATATAATATTTACAATGAATAATACAATTAAATATAAATATATTAATTTTAGAAAATTAATATTCAAATGACATAACTCACAAAAATATAATTTTATATTTATAATAGGGCATGTTTTAAAATATTTTTAAAAATATTAAAAAATGTGTAAAAATTTAAATTAAATATATTCCAATTATATTTATAAAAGTTATAAAATTTTAAAAATCATCATGTCATCATTATCCATGAGAATTTTTTTTTCTATTTTTCTTGAAAACATGAAATTTTAAGTGATTAATAGGATTTCTGTATTTTACATATGGTATATTATTTCACATAATAATAATTTAAAAAGAACTAAATAATTACATAATTTGTTATAAACTAAAAATCATTTTTAATATTACAAATAATATATTTAAAAATAATAAATTCAATTTCCAAATCTGAGAATTAATTTTCAAAACCTAAAAATATAAATTATTCAAGCAAAACATATTACAAATTTTACTTTTTTTGATAAACTAATAAATTAGTTGTTGGAGGGATTTAGATGTTATAAAAGCATTAATAAGACGAATATTGAAAGTCTTGTTCATAAAATAATATGGTATTCGTTATTTTATCCCAAAATGAAACCCCTTTCATGTATTAATACCCTATTCTCACCCACTTGAAAAATCCCAAAATTAATTCATTGAATTAATCTTAACTCTGTTATTTAAATTTTATTAATTATTATAAATTCATTAATCTTATTTTGTATCTCTCCACCACTTTAACCCATCAAGACATTAGGTCCATAGTAAAGGATAAATAAATATGTATGGGGTAATAATCATTATTATTCCTTTCAATTTCATTTCATTAAATGATCAATCCTTATATACATTTCTAAAAAATACTCCCAAATATATAAAATATCATAATAATGTGATATATATGATATTATGTTACTATAAAATTATTATTTGAAACAAACTTCCACACACCCATATAGTCTCCCTCCCTCTTTTGACTAACCCTGTTAATGGTTTCTTTACCCAACTTGGTGGATGTAGTCAATTCATTGTTTATCACCACATAAAATTTTGGTTAGTGTATCATATTTCAAATATCTATGGTTATATATATATATATATTTATATATGTATTGTATAATTATTTTATGTTTCCTTATAGACTTTAAATAAGGAATAAATAATTTTTTTTCAAAAATTGCGAAATTGAAATGAAAAATGCAGTGCTTAAAAAAACTTTCATTGAAACATTTTATCTTTAATGAACATTTAAAAAAAATATTATGATGATAAATGATCAATAAAAAAATTAATATAATTAATATAATTTTATAATACTGTATTAATAAACATAATTTTTTTATATAAAAGGTAAACATGTGATGAAACAAAACATGACATAAGGTATGAGAATTATATGTCGATCCTACTCAAGGATTCCACCTCCATGTCTAATTTTTATGAAGATTTTGAATTTTGAATTTTTTTATTTACCATTATTAGTATTTACTGACACATTTAATTTAGTCTCAAACATTTATGCCCATGTTATTAATTATAATTTTTTAAAGGGGTATCTCAAACACATTCCATTGTTTTTTCTTTATAATCTATTCCCCTAACATTTTCAAAAATACCTATAGTTTTTTTTATTTTTCCCCTTATAAATGTAATTTATATCAATCCCCTTTTTCTTATTCTAAGGATATTCATTATTTAATATACATGGGATAAATTCTAATCCAAATACGTTGAGTATCATAATAAATTTATTATCAAAAACATTTATATATAATTATTATATTTTTTATTCTATTTATATAATATACATATTATATTTTTTGATTCTACCCATAAAAATCCAAAATTGTTATTTCAATTATTTTTTAGTACCTTTATGTTGATTAATCATTATATTCAATATGGAATTATTCCAACACCCATTCTATTTTAATGGGTTTATTTAATTTTAATTATTTATTTGTGTTTTATTTCTATGTGGAACACATGATTAAAAAGATATTATTAGGTTAATGAGGGTACCATATTTATATATCCCTATAATTCACTAGGTAATTATTTATATCTCATAATATTATTATTCACAAAAAATATGTAATATGTTTTTATCATATTTTAATGCATAAACATGAATCATTTATCTTTTACTATAACATTTTACATGGTAAAGAAGTGGGTATCTTTTACCATTACGTTATGTTTTATGGGGTAAACTCATAGCCTAATAATTTTAAATTATTATGTTTGAAAAACATTTATATTAGTTATATATTTATATCTCATGTTATGGATCTTGTTTCTAATATTATCTTTTGTTTCACTAAGTGATCTCATAATATTCAATATTCCTACTCCATGTTATAACTTTCTATGTTATTCTTATCCCATGGACTAATTTATGATATATTGGAATCTCATATTTATTTGGATTCCCATGGTTTTAGTATTTACCCCTAACTAGGCTTCAAAATCACACATTTATTGATTCATATCACTAGGTGATATCTTGTGTTAATATGTTTTTAGTTAACATATTAGAGGTCGATGAGTGTAGTTCTAATTATTATTTTTTTGGAATTATATTGTATTATGATGTAATATTTACCAACTTCTTAAAGATAATAAACATAGGATTATAGGAACAATTAAATGTAATAAATTTTATATTATTTATGAATAGATTTTATTTGTTAAATTGGATCTGAATGAGAAGGAATAGTTGGTTTTGTTTTTGAATTACCTTTACAGATTATACTTAACTGAATAATCCCCAAATTATTTATTCAAGTCTCACATTGAGTTATAAGACTCAAGAATATGGGAAGGTGTACTTTATGTCAAATGATGCACCAATTTATCCACAAATCGATCTAGTTAGGTTAGGATTGTACACATATGATGTTTTTATAACATTTTATAGATAAGATATTCATATCATAAAATGTGAGGTTCAAACAATATTTAATGAATGTAAAAAATTATTTTACCTATATAATTTTTTATTCTGTAGTAAAAAATATATATAATGAAATATAAAAAGTCATAATTGTTTATATAAACCAAAATCCACTATGTTAATGTTGATTATATATTCATTACATAAAAGTAGTAAAACATGATTTGTTTCTCTAGTTAAGACCTCTAAATACCTTCATCATTTACAATTTATTTTTTGATCTATATACATATTCATATTGTTATAAGGTACAATATTTTTTATATACCCATAAATTAGTAATTATGCTATTTTTTTAATAATATAAATTTTAAAATATGAAATTCAATTATTTTTCCTAAACTCATTTGTGTACATATGATTGTTATGTTTGAAATATCATATATTTCAATAATAGAATCATTTCTTCTCCTTTATACCACATCCTTTTGTTTTTAAGGAACTATAGGATTTTTAGACCTTCCATAGCCATTATTATTTTTTGTTAATTATTATAATTTAATTATTATGTATTATAAAAATTTTATTTGAGGAAGAAGCTCATATCTCCCACTTAATAAGCAGAAAAATGTTGAATAGATTTTTTAATGTCATATTAAATTAATTTATATTATAATTAATAATATATTCAAAATATCTATTTTATAATAATTAAATAAAGGAAACTATATCTAGATATATCCTAGTAAATAATTCATAACATTACAAATAATTGACACACATAATCATATCGATCCTAGGATTAAAAACATAATTTAACCAAGTTTGTAACCTTAAAAATCACTTTGAAATCATATACCACCCATTTCCATTCTGAGACATGATAGTGCCTCCAAATAATACCAATAATCCCATAAAAATATTTTTTTTAATGTATCTTTGGATATATTAGTTCTACGAATGTGAACCTAAGTCTAAAGATATCAAAAAAACCATTATCTTATTATTATTTATGTCTTTATCCTCTTTCATGGATTCAACAGTTGTTCTATATTTATAAATTGTATTTCGTTATACCCAAAACATATCATTCAATTTAATATAAATTTTATGTTTCAAATATAATTAATACAATTTTTTGAATTTTCCATTGTATTTTTAATAGATTGATCTTAAATAAGTATTTAATGATTTATCTGTTTCCATTTTAATCAATGTAGATAACTAGTTTTTTCCATTACAGATACTTAACTCATCATTGAATTGTTCATGTTCTATGATTGGAACAAGATCTGAGTGAAACCAAGTTCAAGAACATGAGTTTTCACATGTCAAGGGCCAAGGGAATTTCTGGATCTCAAATGGCTTGAAAAAGTTCCACATTATAATTTTACACATAGTCGGAACAGTTATATCCCGATAAAATTTATTTGAATGAGTATTGGAGTACTATCAATAATCCATCATTGTGTGAACATAATTATGAAATCCATTCATAAATAATATAAACAAAAAATTTATATAAGTGAACAGTATCTAACTAAACATATATATAAACAAAGAAAATGAAAGCAAGATCACATATGTGGATAAAATGGACAATACATAAATGATCTATAATACCAAAAATAAACAAAACATACATATCAACCTGAACTCCATGTGACTCTCAATCACCATATATTGTACCACCATTTCTCTAGTTACTATCCATTATGTTATAATTTTTATGTATATAATGTTTTTGGGTAATTTTTGGGAGGGAATGGAGAACATTTGGAATGTTTTCAGTTATTTTATATAGGTGTACAGTTTGAGAATGGGTATTAGAAACCATGAAATTTATGTTGAATATCATGAAAGGTGAGAGAGAGGCTCTTAGGTAGGTGCGTGGTTAAGTGATTGGTTTGTCAATATCATACGGGCCACAAGGAATAACTGTTAAAATTGAATTACATGAAAAAACATGTCTGAAACACGCTTTTTCTAATCCTGCTTGCCAACCATGCAGTGGTGCTGTTTATAAGAAGAGGTTGGCACATAGTTGGTGTGAAGTTATAAGTTAAAGGCATGAAAATGGATCTAACACAGTTTTACCCCAAATCCCCTTTCTTTTACTTAATTTTTACCCTAACTCTATTTTCTTCCACCCAAAGGCTGCAGAGACATTCCCCTTCATCCAAGGCATGATTATTTAGCAAATCATTGTGTGTTAAATCCCAATTCCTTTAGTAATTCTTTCATTTATCTTTTTTCATTAGATATACTTCTCTATCCTATATTTCATTCATAGATCAAGTCTTTTGTGGTTACTTCTATGATATTTGATTTCAATCATGATGATATCTGTATTTTTTATGTTAGGTAATGTTTTTAAGGATGTTTTTTAAGATTCAACTGAGTTTTGGTGAAGGATTCGTGTTGTTATTCATTTCCTCTCATATTTGTGATATAGGCTGATTCAATCTCAACTTCTATTTTTATAAATTAATTGATTGGTATCAAATTGTTTTAATTTCATGAAATTGATTGTTTATTTGACGTAAAATTCATGGTAGATACAATCTTTATTGATGGTATACATAATTAGGTGAATTGGTCATGGTGCAAAGTGTTGGGTTATAAATTATAAAATGATGATTTTAAACTGGGGATTTGTTTTATTTATAGAAGATAGTTTTTTGAAATTGTTTTCCATTAAAATAATGTTTTATTGAAATGGATTGAAATGGTTGTTTTGGTAAGGTTCTCACATACACGGGTTGGTGTGTTTTCTTATAACACATTCCAAAAATATTTCTTGTATAAATATATATATATATATAAAGACTATATATTGTGTTGTGTAAAATGAAAATGATTAAATTAATTCAAAAAAGCAATCAAATAATCTCAGGGTGTTACATTCTACCCACCGTAAAATAAATTTCTTCCTAGAAATATGTATTCATTATGAAAGGTTTAATACTTGAATGTTTCATTCATATAAACCCACGTCATAATATGAGTACTAAAAATACACAAAAAAAGGAAATGTTTGAACAATAACAGTTACCCAATGTAATATATAACTAAGTTTACACATTTTAGAATATAGGTGGAATGTAAAAAAATTGAACATGGAAGATAAATCTATCTTTTATGTTATGATGGAGACTAATTGATAACATTTATCATCGAATTCGAGTGATAACAAAACCATAAATCGATGATGATCTAAAGGAACATCTGATTCCTCCGAAATAATGGGGCCATGAAAAATCATTTTAAATATATTTTCCCTTAATATGATTAACTAATTTATTGTCTTGGAATATACAGAAATATAATTAATTTATTTTATTTAGTTTCATATGTATAATTTCACCCTTTAATTTTTCCTTGAACAATTCCCCCTCAATCTCTTACTCTAGGAAAGGGAGGTGAAATGGTCATTCCTAAAGTAGTAACAGATCAAGAGATCCATGATATTCCATCCCATTTTCTATTATTTATAATAAATTTTTTTTTAGAATAGGTTATACAATATGAATAAATCCTCATGTAGTGAGATAATAATTCAATCTTAAAAACATTATCTAATGTTTAACATAAACATTCCAAAAATGGTTAACCTTATACCACATCCAAAAGATTAAAATACAAAACATTATAAATAATGGCACAAAATATCTCAAAATAATACTATAATTGATCCCCCATATATTACAAAGTTTCTCTTGGTTGTCAAATTCCATTCATAAATCCTCTTGAAACCATGTAATAACCGGAATTATCATAGATCTTTTTAGAATTAAACAATTATTCATTATTCTAAAGCATATCATATATATTCATTGAATTAAAGATGTTGTAAACATCATTAATGATGACATAGAGAACCTTTTCATCAAATCCAAATTTTTTCTAAGGACATAGATATTATCCAATTTACATTATCCAATTATATCATCTCTTTATCGAAGATAAAAATATTATTCTCAACATCTTGATCACATTTAGTGTTTCTATCCCAAATTGAAATATCACTTTTCTATATCTTCATCGTCATTGAACATATATTTTTCTGTTTTTGATGAAAAACTCATAGGAATACCTATATATATATATCTTGATTCATATAATATAATTGTTGAATTCCAAATAATAAAAACATCATTAACCCAAAATTATTTTGAGACCATTACTAAGGATTCATCAACTTATTCCCGGATATCTTTTTCCTAGAATAATAAATATGAATCATGCCTTAACGTTCCTTAACAACACTGTAATCATGTTTATTATGTTTAATGTAAACAATACTGGATGAATATAACATACCTTTCATATGCCATTTTCTTTCTCTTTATCCTAAAAGTATAACCTATATACTCATAGAACCATACAGATTATCATTATAATATTTCAACTTTTAAATAGATTATCATAATTCCCATACTTTCAACATATAAAACATTTAATGTTAACCATGTTCCTTCTAGTTCTCTCCATTGACTAAATCTTGAAATCATAGTGTGAGAATCACATGTAATAATAGAAAACCATGTAATCATGAAAAAAAATTACTTATAGGATGTATAAATTATGGCACCTTTATTAAACTATGACCCCAATGTTGTATCCTAGGTTATTAATTTACAACTTATATTTAAATCCTTCATGATGGTTCATGAATATTTTGTTAATTTCTATAGAATGTCCCCGATGAGTGTCAAACTATTTGTGTAGAAAGGCATGTTGTCATTTAACCGATTACCCCATGTTAGGCCCAGAACAACATGTCAGAGTCATCAATCCTTTGTAGATCTCTACTAGAGAAATATCTAATTTTAGTATTTAGAAAAGGATTTAATTTAATGAAAAAACATACTCTATCCATTACCAGTATTCCATGTCATTTTCTTATACATTTATTTAACCTTAATCAAATCCCTAGACAATTACTTTGTTGTCTCACTATGGTTTCCTCATCCAAACTCCCAATGTTTTACTAAATATTCTATATGATACAAACTATAGATACCCTCAGTTTTCATAAATTAAAATTAAATAACATTTATAGAATACATAAATGAGCTACAATATATCCCACTAGGATATTTTTTACTAGAACCTTTTTTAAACACATCAAAAACAATACATATATTCATCACATGGAGGAATAGAAATATAAAAAATTGGTGATCTTAGATTCTCAGAAAGATTAAACAAGGGAGACATGTATGCGTAAAAATTAGCATAGGGGTTTGAGAACGTGATCATAACTTTATATTGCAAAACCCTACATATCAAATATCATAAACATGAATCATTTTATATATCTTATCTGTACATAATAAATGAATCATTAATAAATAAAGAAGATAAGTCGTGAAGTCCTAACCATGGAATAAAACATGGAATTGGGTTAAATACATAATCATATTGTATGATTTCCATATTAGACAAGGAATTTCTGTCATGGACATCTATGTAGTACAGGTTAACCCCTATATAATCTTGGTAGTCAGGATTCACTCTCATGTCCATCTTAATATCTTTACTTCACTTCTAAACCCATCTTGGTAGTGATGGATCACTCCCATAGACATCATATTAGTCATGATTTAATCTCATGGCCATCTTAATCTATCTCATGAGATATAACTATTTAAATAATTCATTAGAGGGAGATATGGGTCCCACCCATATCATTAAAAAATCATACATACTTGTGCCACAAAATCATAACATATCATAACATAAGCCTTGAAATGATTTGATTATCCTAAACATTTCATCACATCATAACCTATGAAAAATAGATAGGTTTTATAAAAATTTATCAAAGCATAATCCATTAAAAGAATGGAGTTTCAAAATCATATGACTTGTGGAAGCGAAATGGGTGTCGTAAGAAACACTCCATAAAAGCATAAACCATTCAAGAAAGATTATGAATGGAACCTCTAGATTAATTTTTAGAAGGTAATGAGTAACAACAAATAATGTCATCGTAGATGTAAAAAAACATTGACGGTTATTTTCATAACATTTATTCATAAAAATATACTTTATTCTATGAAAATGATTTTTAAAACATAAATAATTTAGTCCAACATTATCAATGAATATTTATTGAAAATATATAAATAATACTTGAAATCAATTTGAAAATATATTTCTTGAATACCTAAGTATCATGAATGAATTTTGAAAACAATTTTCCTTGAAACAATATTTAGTAATCTTGAAAACATTTTGAAACCGTTTTCCATGAAACCATATAGAAGAACATTGAAAACATTTTGAAAAACATTTAACTTGAAGAATTATAAATGAAACTAGAAAAATTATTGAAAAACAATTTCCTTGATAAAATATAAAATAACCTAGAAAATATTTTGAACCCCAAATTCATATAAAAAATTTTAAAGAATTTTGAAAACATTTTAAACATTATTTTACATGAAAATAAATTTCAAAGGCTAAAAAAATCATTAAAAACATAAAAAAATTAAAATCAGTTTTACCTGAAAAGTATATTCGAGGATCATTTGAAAATATATTTTGAAAAAAAAATTTAAAATGTTTTTTTTAATATAAAATTGATTTTCGACCGAAGAGAGAAATACCATCAGATTTTTCATAAAAACATTTTTTTAATTAGCATAAGTAAAAAATAGTGGGAAATGGTAATAATACATGTATATATCATGATTAAATAATTTATAAGATTCTATTGAGTTTTCTAGAGATATGGATCATAAGAATTCATCAAATGAATCATAATCCTTAATAATTTTGATATGTGATGAGAATCATTCTATAACCTCTTACAACTTGGATACATGGGATCACACTCTCCATGAATGAAAAGGGATACATGATGCTTAAAAATATCTTAAAATTAATGGGATTCATTAAATTACTTATTAAATGGAGGTGTATATACCTTTTAAATAATATTTTTGCATAAATAAACATTGGTCTCAAAGAAAGAAAATTGAGACAAAACTATCTTACTGATTAGGTAGCTTTTGAAACATTCACCACATAAATTAAAGATAATGGAATGTATATGTATCTAAAAATATATTTAATTATAATAATCATATAATACATAAATGTGAATAATAAACAACAAAATAATTGAATGGGCGGTGAATAAATCATGTATCATAAAAAATAAAAAAGTGAGATGAAATTCGGTTACCCCGTATTTTGAACCTGATCGTACTCAAACAAAAATCATGTATAAAAAATATAAATTCATTATAAATTTATTAAAAAACAATATTATTATATATAATTCAATATATGGTTTTATAATGACATTATATTACACATTTGTTATCATTTTCATTTTATGGTTACGCCTCTAGTAATATTCACTTTGCTCTTCGCATGTGTCTTAATTTATTATATCTTTCATCCATAGAATTATATAATAATTTTAATAATGTACACAATAATATTTATATACTATATATTTGTTATATTTTTATTATAATAATCTATATAATATAGAAGTATGGAATGTAATACATCATTCATAGAGACCATAAGATGTACAGACACATAAATGTTGTTTCAGTTTTTATTGTTGCAATAAAAGAAAAAAAGAAAATAGAGTATATATATATATATATATATATATATATTTCCATTAAATTATAATTATAATGTCATATATATCATTTACATTCACTACATTCATCCATAATATATTCCATGTAGTGAGTGGACGAATCACATCACATTGAGAAGGCAGTAATCCACACTTCCTCAAACGAAATTATCGTATTAACCAGAAATGAAAAGTATAAAGATTTGTGTTGATAAATAATTACAGAATAATAAATAAATAATATATATATATATATAATTACCATCATAATTCCCACCATGAGAGGTGTCAATGTAAAAATAAAAAATAATCATTTTGTGAGGCGGTAGTTCACCATACACATAAACAATATATTCGTTAACCATTAGATGGAGGTACATGTAAGTGTAGGTCCAAACCATAGAAATAAAAAATATAATTATATTTAGGGTACTTTTTATATGGTATAATAAAATAATAAGGATATTTTAGGGGTGGAGAAGTAAAATAATAGAAAGGAGCTTGAGGGAGGGTGTTACCTCTTAATCAGTTAAATCATTTTGGTTTGCACCAAAGGGATTACATGGAAGGATTTATAACTAAATGTAGGATTTGAGGAGAAAGGTAGGGTATATAAAATTTTTATTTTTATGATCATGGATGAACATATGTGTTTTTGGAGGTTTGAGGAATGAATAGAGCTGGTGGCCTTTTATAGGGGTGGGAAAGGACCCTCCTGAAATTGTTTTAAAACAAATTAGGCGTATAATCATTTTAGTATAAAAATGTAACTATAAAACTTAATAATTAAGTTACGTAGAATAAATATGGCCAAAAAATTAGTTTTTCACATGTGTCTAGGTCATTTGGGAACTTAAGATTATGGATTTTTCCTTATTAAGATAAATTTTTCCTTAATCCATGTAATTTATTTTAATGAAATTCACTAATATTTATGATAAAAAAATTATGGTGAAATTATTATGAGATAAAAATTGAGATTATTCCATATATTTATTCCTTTTTTTTTGAATTTTCAAAAATACAAATGGTGGAAATTAATTTAAAGTAAATCCCACATATGGTATGACAATATGTGTTTTGAAAGTAAAAATTCCTGAAAGTTCATTTTGAATTTTTTAAAAATTTCTAATTGAAATTTATAACAATTATATAAATTGGGTTTTTGGAAACAAATATTATCTTGTTAAGCATTGATTAAAATTTAATATATGATTTTACGTTATAAATAAATTAGATTAAAAACATATTTGAATTAATATTTATTATTTTTATCTATTTATTAAAAATAAAACATTACTTAAAATACCAAAAAATCATCCTAACCCAATTTTTATGTTTATATTTCAAATATTAATTTTATTTTGACATATTGAATCTATAAAAGTGAAAAAATGTGAACCTAAACTAGGTTCTTCGTGAAAAGGTGGAAAAACTATGTTTAGAAAAATATAATATTTTAATTATAAAATTGGGTTTGTTCTTACCTTATGTATATCAAATATATAGAATGATTATGAAAAATATATGACTGAATATATAATATTTATATTAAATTTATATCACCCTATAATTGTAATTAATTTATTTTATTATGGTAAACCAGCTTTGTGACCATAAAAATTATAATATGTTATTTTATATTTAATAGTTTTCATTTTAATTTATAACTAAATTGTAACCTATGAATGAATATTTTATTTGTGAAAATAATATATTTTCATAAATTAGTTATTATTATTAAAAAATTTCTATTTTAATGGACATGTTATGTATTATTATATTAAATTATAACATTTTAAAAATATATTATTGTTTGGTAAAACACAACCTTGAGGGTTATGTAAGACGTCATGAAAAGGCATTTTTGTGTGTAATTCAACATAACCATTCTGTTGCATGCACCAAAAGACAATTTATTTGTTCCGTGTAATGAAAGATCAACTTGGTGTTTCATATAACACAATGAAATATTATTACCTTTTTATGTATATACATATTTAAATACAATATAATGGGTTTTATGAAAAGAAAATGATATAATTAATTTAAAAAATTTCAGAAAATCTATGTGTCTTACAAATCAGGTTTTGTGTGTTTTCTCATGTAGGGGTATTGTGAAGTTTCATATGTCTCATAAAACCTAATACTTCATGAAAATAACTACCAAGACATGACTTGGAATTGGTTGTTGTCGTGGTTTCATTGAAAACATGGAGTCACTATCTCTTTGGTGATAAATTCAAGGTCTTCACCAATAATAAATGTGTGAAGCACATTTCCTCGAAAATTAATATTAATTTGAGACAATGTAAATGGATGCATTATGTTGAAATGTTTGATTTTTTACTTGGTTCATACACTAGGTAATGGATAATAAGTAAAATATGCATTAAGAAAAAATTTATATACCCATTTGGTGAAAGAGGCTTCTAATTTGTTGCAGTTTTTATTAGTGATAGTAGAGATAAACTCATAATGTGAAGAACAGGGCAATGTTGAAGTTTTCATTCAATTTTTTTTCATTTAGAATTTTTTATAGATGATCAAAGAGTCACAAACAACTGATTCGTAATGATTTTCTAGGGGTACAAAACTCAATGGTGTAGAGATCATTGGGGGATGGAAACATGATGGGAATTTAGTTGTGGGGTTTCAAATTTAGATGATTATATATTATTCTTGTCGAAAAAAATATCATAGCGCATACCATCATTCATGATGGGATCTCTATCTGAAAATATAGATAATTTATAAGGAGTTTAATGTGCATTATTAGTTGAAGGGTTTTAAAGTGAAGGTGGATGAGTTTACTTCAAGACTATTCGATTCATAGCAAGTCAAGAAGGAGTGTAAAAGTCCAATAGGTATGTTTCATTCTTTACTTATCCCTATGTCAAAATAGGAGCATATGACTACGGATTTTTTTACAGGTCTCCCATGAATGGTTCATAAACAATATTTTAAATTGGTGATAGTGGATCATCACATAATGTCATCCCATTACATCCCTATTCAATAATCTCATAAAATTGTGGAACTGTCCAAAATCTATATTTGTGACGTGGTAAAGAGGCATCGTATGACAGTTTTGATAGTATCGGATAGAGATCTGAGGATCACATCTTGTTTCTAGAGATCCTTACAATAAGCACATGGAAATATGTTGGCTAATATTATATCGTATCATCCTCATATGGTTGGGAAATCCAAAAGTATGATACAAACAATGGAAGACATGATGTGGGATTTTGTTGTGGATTGTGTTGGGTCATTGGAACATCACATACCCTTGGTGGAGTTCATGTAAAATAATAGTTTTTAGGCATTGATACATGTGGGTTTATTTGAATCATCATATGGGAATTCATATAGTTCTCCATATTATTGGGAGGAAACAGGTGAGAATTTTAATGTCGGAATAAGACTTATCCAAGAGAAAATATAAAGGATTCAATTGATCATGAAGTTAATAGAGATGGCCTAGAGTCATAATAAATCATATGCGGGTAATCATATATGTTCATTTTCCATTGTGGTGATTGATCTAGAGTTCGTCAAAATCACTCCTTCTCTTGTACATTGTCATTTTGGGATATTTTGAATGTTATCTCTGAGATATATTTGGCCCTTTAGATACATGAACAGTTTAGAGAGTTGGGATATCAGTTGGCCTTACCAAAATAGTACAACACGGTGTAGAAAAGTTTTCATGTATCCATGTTGAAGATTTATCATCTCGATCCTAGCATTGTGATTCAATGAGATTATGTTGAGCTAGAGTTGTATGCTTCATTGGTGGAATTTTTGATGTGGATTTTGAGTAGACAAGAAATTATCCGGAGGGGTAAAAACATCATTCTTGTGTGGGTTTTGGTGGAAAAATGTGAAATTACCTATGAGACATGGGAATGGGAAATGGAAATTGTCAATAAATGTACCAATCTCATTTGAGAAGAAGATGGTTTTATACATTCTGAGGATGGAAAAACCAATGGTGGGGAGAATTAAGAAACATCATTTTTTGGTATGTAACCATTTATTTATACTTTTTTGTATATTAAGGGTTTGGGAGATTTTTTGGATAGGATGGGATAATTCTAGAATGTATTGGATTCTTTTCTATGGGTTTATTATTGGTAGATGGTTAGCGGAAACTATCAAACACATTATGTAAAATGTCCACCATGAAGAATGGTCTACAGAGAATGAACATGGTTAAGCACAATGTTTTCCCAAACTGTGCAGCCACCCTATAGAAACCATGATTTTTGTGGTAGCGACCTTTTTTACGATTTGTGCATGGTTTTTCAAACCATGTGGGGGTCCTCCTCGAGAAAGTGTCTAAAGCACAGTTAGAGCATGATTTTATAAACCATCCAACTAACCATGCATTGTTTAAAAGGAGATCCATAAAAAACATATCTCACACATTTTTAACCCTAAACCCCTCGTTTCTTCTACATTTTGACTCTAACTCATTGTTCATTCATCCCCAAGGCAAGGGAACCTCTACCCTTCATTTTGGGAGAAATTCAAAGGATTTTTAGGGTGTTTTGAAGATTAATCATCCTTGATAAGTCTCTTTTGTGGTAATTTTCTTTGTTTTTCATAGATCTGCATATCTCTCTATCTCTATATGGGTTTCTTAGACCTACACCCATCAAAGTTAGATCAAGCGTTGTTTAGGCCAAAAATTTGGTAGATTTTGATTTCTTGATTTTAGGGTAAAATATCTATGATAGATTTCTAAATTTTTGACATGGATTGCTGGGTGTTTGTGTTTTTTTTTTCATTCTCTCCAAAACCCATGACGTAAGTGTCTTCACACTTGAATCCTATTTCTATAAATAAAAGTCTTAATTCCTAATTGGTTGTAGAATTGAATTTGGTTGTTGAACTGATGTGGAAATATTATTTCAAACATAATTGGTGTTGGTTTGTGTTTTTGTGTAAAATGTGATATTATTTGTACAATAGGCTTTATTGTGGCATTTTAAAATGCTGAATTTAAAATTGGTTTCTTGGTTTGATTATGGAAATATTTTTTTGATTGGTTTGCAATTAAAAAAATTTCTTGATGATTTTTTTGTCGTAATTGGTTGGCATGATTGTTGTCATAATGTTGTTTAAATCAAAGGGATTGTTTTATTGTAATGGATTTATAATATTCAGTTGAAATGTTGTTCGGAATAAATGGATTGTTTAGTTTTGACACTTTTCGGGTTTTATGGATTTATAAAATTTGGGATTGAATTTTTTTGGATTAAATAGTTATGTGTGATATGGAATGGGGAATGTTAAGGGTTATGGACTACCATCGTAAAAGTGTTGGAATGTGGTCTTGAAGTTCCACAATCAAAAGGGAACACAGTACGAATGTGATGTTCCTGTTTCAGTGGTAACACCATGTTTTGGTAGATTATTTTTGTTTGTGTGGTAGAGGTGTACCTGAAAATTAAATGGATTATTCAAGTATAAAATGGTAAAAATTATTAATGAATTGTTTGGATTCTTTCCTTGTGACTGTGAAAATTCGGTTAAACGTTTTTGTAAAGGATGAGTTTGTATTGTGAGAAATTATTGTATTGTTTAAATAGTTTTAAATAATTTGTTTTATATAAATGTGCAAACTTGTTATATCCTAGTGGGGTGATTAGGGGAGTCAATTGGGTAAATACTATTGGGTTTCAATACTCACCCCTAATATAGAACATCTGTGGTTTTTTATGTGTAATATACTATAACATTGGTAATGGTAAGGAATATCATTTTTTGAGTGGTGCCTCATGATGCTTGGGATATTGTGGAGTTGGAGCATGGATTTTGGTGTGGGGTTGTAGAGTTATGTCATGGAGTTTTTGAGTTTTATTATTTTAGTCCTCATATATGTTTGACCAACACCATCCCATTATAAGGTAGAAAGGAAAAAATATAAATTAAGGGAATGGATAAGAGAAAAGAAGCTCAACGATTGAAGACCATAGAAAAAATTATAGAAGAATGGATCCAAATTGATGGAGGATAAATGAAGAGTCATCTACGGATCCTTTGGGACATATCTCATGAGTGAGGAATAGAGGGAGGGGATAGGAGTCAAAAAAATGATAATTGGTAGTTTAGGATGCTCAAAACATAAACACCTAATTTTCTTGCACAACGTAGTTACCTAATTTTCTAAATCATTAACCCTTCACTAAATACACATGGAGAGAATATAGGTGTTTCCAAACAATTGGGTGGACTATGCACTAATATTAAATAACACCACTAATGAGGTAATTTGGGTATTTCACTATTTTTTAATGGTTATAACTAACTATACGTCTATAATTACAACCTAAATAAATTGAAATTATTAATAGAAATATAATCAAAACTCAATAAAGAAAATAAAAATAATAATAAAATAAACCCAAAAAAAATGTAGAGGATGGGCATGAAAGTCATACCCACCATAACACATTATACCCAAAAAATAAATTGATGTTTCCAAAAAAATATTTAAATGTAGTGAAAACAAAAGAAGTTGGAATGTTAAATAATAAAACCACTAAATAGATCTAAAGTCCCTGAATGGTCAACAAAAAAGGAAAACCATCTATATTAGGAATGATACATAAAAAATTAAACAAGATACCAACCCCTGATCTAGAAAATATATATTCTAAAAATTTACAAACGAAAAAAATTAAATATTTGAGACCTTTATTATGTTTACCCACTATATTGAACATTGAAATTGTATAATTGGTCGATGAAGACCAAGAATCATAGAGAAAACTCAAAAAAAATCACTAACAATACATAATTTATTCAAATAGACATTTATATATCCAATATTTCATATATTATTAAACAAACCTTGGTATAGACACATATCATGAAAATATAAAAAATCAAGACAAAAATGTGGAGAAAAAATGGGGCATCTTGGGAATAACTATTAGACTACTATTTGAGATCTGTGTTGAGAAAATGATAACCATTTTTTCTATTCTCGAAGCTACATATCATTTAATTGTGGGAAAAATGACTCCAACTATGTTAAGACATCAGGATTCATAAATAAGATGGAATAGAATGTCCTGACTGACTATGTTGATGAAACATAATATTTCTCTAATTCATTGAAGGAATGAAACTGAGATGAAAATATTGTCCCAGCCCAACCACATTTCCTAACACGTTATAGTCCTACTCCTAATTTAACCAATATTCTATACCCTCAATGATATGAAAATAAATAGTGTCCCTTGCACTTCTGGGATATTTGCGGAAGATTAAATATACCATCATGTAATTATTAACCACATCCATCAATGAGGCTAGGTTAAACGGAGACCGCAAATTAAGGAAACATGGATGATGACAATTCAAAAAAATATTCATCTATGGGTCCATAATTTAATTATTAAGAGAGAAGTGGTTTAACTGGTAAATGTAGGTAACATACACCATCATTGACTAATCACATTGATGATGGTTTATAATAAATATCTCCAACTCCAGTTTCACTATTAGAAGAAAATTCAACTGAATGAAATAGTTCCTAAAAATCCCATTACATAATACATTATAGTTGAAAGGGGATAATTGTCTTCAACCACTCTATACTCAAACTTGTAAAGAATTCCAAAATGTTTTTCATGCATGAGGATTCTATATTTTTCAATGAAATAATGAATCCTTCAATTATATTTTTCCTCTCTATTACAACTTATGGTCCATGGTCAACATAGATTGAGATAGTAAATATAGAACGGTTCATCCCCATCACTCTATATTGAGTATGAGTATGTAGATATCTAGGTGAAAAAATATGAGTTCTCAAAGACACTGACATTGGTAAAACCCCATGATACTAAATTGATATGATCCAAAAAATGTTTTTTGGATGCATTATTTAAAAAAAACCTAAAACTGAATCAGAACACGTAAATCACACTTTACTCAAGTAAGTAAAACCCAAATTCACACTAATTAAAATTTACAATTCAACAAAATCATAACAATTTTTAAAATCACTAACCCATTTAAAATTTTGATGTTAAAAAATATATTATTTTATAAATAGATTTCACACAAAAATAAATTGTAAACTAATCATAAAATTCAATGTTTCCAATTTGTCTTAAATTATTTTTGGAATATTTTTTTTAAAATATTCAAAACCTAGACTTAAATCCTTTAACATTCATTTTCTTCTATAAAGGATCAAAATTTACCAAATAACTTGACCATATAATAAAAATCTAAAAAATACAATATAGTGATAGGCTATAAAAACCTAAGGTGAAATAGTTCGATAAAATACTTCAGAAGTGTCACGTCGATATGAAAGACTATTCATAATGGTTAGATATACCATGCACCTACCACTAGTAACCATTATAAAAACATTCACATGGCGTCCTCCTAGTTTAAATGGTCTTGTAGAAAAACCATGCTCATATAATCCTACCCATTTTCACCCTAAAATATTGATATATCTATATAAATTACTCTCAAAAAATTGATACCAAAAAACAAACATGAAATATATATCTAAATGAACCCTAAATAAAATATTAAGGAAAATAAATCAAGACTCATAAGTGAATATCCCATGGTAACCTGAGGGTGAGAATAAGTAAGATCTATATAGACTCTTCTTACACCTACCTATTGAGTTCCTATAGTCCTAATTATAATTTACCATACTCAACCAAATAATAATCGGTTCTTTAATTCCAATTATTCTTAAGCCAACTCTTGGTCCCCACTTTTTTTGCCAACCAATATATCCCATGGGATTTGATGAGGGGATGTCATGATCCCTATGGGTTGGAAACAAGGTATAGGGAATCATATTACAAATGATGGTAATTATTCCTCATAGATAACAGATATATAACTCGGAAGTGGAGTATAACCAAGAATCATGGAATGTAACACCCATAAGGTTAACGTCTATTCAAAAAATAATAATAAATAAAATTAAAACAAACAATGCATAGTTTTGAAAAAATCAAATTGAAAATAAATTTAAAAGAAGAAAATGACAACTATAAGACAAATAAGTATGACACAGACAATACGTAAATGACCCAAAATACTGAAAAAAAACATACCATACCTACGAAAATGATCTCTATTTTATTCCAAGTAACCATCCATCTATGCCAACATATCGGTTCCGTTAGATACCCATATAGTGAGAATTCCTTGAATATGGAGCTTCCCAACCACCTAAACCTACATAAATCCATACAGTCTATATATAACAAATGGGGAATATAGGGTTTCAAAAAGTGATCCAGTTATATTTCACCAATGAGTCTATGAATTTTATTTTTCATGAAATTATAGAAATATTTTATTAAAAAAATATTATAAAAAATATTCTTTTAAAATTAATTTGAAGTAAAACGTATAATCATTTATACTTTTTCATTTAAAATCGAGAACAATCATTCAAACTATTAAAAAAGCCTTAAAATTTTCCTTTCAAAATATTCCATTAGAATCCCATCGATAGATAATTTTTAAAGATACTCATGAATGTTATCAAATCATGATGAAAGGAAATATTAGATGACTAAAAAAATTATAGAATAAAATTTAAAATTAAATTAGAACATAATGTCAAATATAAAGAAAATAAAAATGAAAGGGAAATAATGATTAAATGAATGATATCTAAAGTATATAAAATTCATAATATAAATTTGAAAAACAATTGAAACCAGAATTGAGTAAAGAGAAAAGGTTTAGGATTTACATAATATATGGAATATCCTATAAATGTCGTCAGATGATACTGTATTTATTTGGTTGGAACCATTTTTTGACATAAATAGTGAATTTACTAAAAAAATACACGCATTTTTCATTAACTAGACTCACTAGTAGGATTCCCCTAATAGGTGTCATAACACACAATTTGGGGAAACAAGACTATATTATCAATAAATTTATAACATTTGACTCTCAATATCACATTGTGATTTCAATGATCCCCTTTATAATATTATCATACAGTAGGGAAGGATGTGTGACATAATTTCCCACACTAATAATAAATAATAAGTGTAATTCTCATCTCAACACAACCTCATAAACCATGGTTACTAGAGCCCCTATATTAAATTACCTAATAATAAATAATAATAACATTCATTCAGTGAACAACATTTAAATATAATTTAGTGGGATCAATTTAAGGGTGTGACGTGTTATAATAAACCTATTTACATCAAGTGATATCTATGACATTGGGTTTAAAACTAGTAATACATTTTCAAAAATCTATTTAGAAAAATATATAAAAATGGAAAGAATTATAAAATTAATTTCAAAAAAATAATTTTAGGTCATTCATATTATTTTAAACATTAAAAACCCTTTGAAATAAAATTTTAAATCAGGTAAAATCTGAAATCCATTTTTGAAACGAGGTATAAAACCCCACTTTAAAATCCATGAAGTTAAATAAAACAAAAAAAACACAATCCACAATATTTTCAAGCCATTATAAAAAAACCATATTATTTAATAGATAATTAGAATCAACAAAATGATATCCAAAAAATATATAAATTAAAGTGTAAGGAAATATCCAAAATTATTACCCCTAAAAACCCATGAAATGCCTTTATAAATAATATAGAATGTTGAAATTTCCAAATAAGAAATAGTATCCAAATTAGAAAATTAAATTAAACATTTTTAATAATTCATAACAAGCAATAATTTTATAGAAATAAAATAATCTATAAATCCCAAGATCAACATGGAATTTTAGGAAAAATAAAAAACATTGAAACAACTTCTAAGGTCATGTTTAGGTGATATAAAATCATTAATAATATAGAGAGATAATACTAAGAGGGATTTTGAACACTCTTTGAATCAAATAAATAAGGTATTATAACAAATCCCCAATCTAGGGTCTTAGTAATACCATTCAAAGAAAATATATAAATAATTAAATAAGGAAGAAGATAAAGGGGAAGACAAAATGAACATCAACATTCAATAACATGTTAAAAATTGAGTATGAATGGCTCGAAATTGATATATGTGTAGAGGGGAGTGGCCTAAGGACCCACTTGTGATATCTAACACATTTTAGGAGTATAGGGAGGGTTGGGGAGACCAAAAAATGAGAGGTGATGTTTAAGATGTTAAAAAAATTGAGACATCAGGTTAGTTTCTCTATTCGGCCACATATATTTCTAAACTGTGCACTAAATGTGCATCTTTCACAAAGAAAACATAGAAAGATGAATTTTTTGGACACAAAATTGTTTAAAACATACACTAAACTTTAAAATATATATTTTTAATGGATTTTATATTTTCCACTATTTTATCATGGTTATAAATAACCATGCTCTAATAGCTCACCTAATATTAAAACATAAAAATTTGATATTTTTTAGGAAAACTAACACAATACCAAATGGATAGACCAAAAAATTATGTATATAAAATAAAATTTAATGTTTATGTTTCTTACTGACAACCTAGGTCCTACATAAGGGTAAAATTATAATTTCTATATATTAAAATGTATCAGAAATTTTTTTCATTCAATCCTATTGATTTGAATATATTCTGTTTACAATCAAGAATAAGCATGATTTTTTTTGAGATAATTGAATTATATGGAATATTTAATATTTATTAAATAAAAAAATATGTATCTCCTAAGTGTGAATATAAATATCTCATAAAATGATACATATATGAGTTTTTTGACACCATAGTTATACTGTAAACTATGGGTTTTATCTAGGATAGGTATAATCATTACTTGGATTTTTGGCCTCAGGTTGGGCCTATATTGAGGAATTCAACAAAATATTCTTTTAACAAAAAAAATAATTATGAATTATCTATTGAAAAGAATAATTATTTTTTTTCCATCAAATGTAATATCCCAAACCCTCATGACCCCTTCCTTTGCCAACTATCGGCGCAACTGATCGGCGAGACCGATCGGTGTCACACAGCCTTGGCGGGCTTTTCTTCTACAGTTTTTCCTGTAACCCCACATTTGGGCCATTTTAACATTTTGAAGCGTTTCAAGGCCATTTTTAAGCCATAATTAATATCTAAAAATCCTGAGAAACCTCTCTATTAAACAACAATTAATCCAGTAATGTGTAACCACCCAACCGTGTGGAAGAAGCACAATCTGAATCCAAAGGCGTTCAAATTTCTTATCCCGTAACATTGGGATCTCATCTATTTATCACGCTGGATTTTCTTCTCCTTCCTATTGGCTAGTCTCCTCTTCCTTGTGCGATTATGTCCTTTGTTCTCGAGGCAAGTGGATCACCTGTGCCGGAGCCCTGCAAGTTGCGCATCCCCTGTTCCTATTGCGTGGAGAAAAACTTCGATCATTGATCAATCAAGTATGGGTTTCACCTTCGTCTTTCCATTCTTTGTATCTTGTAGGATGCATACGCTACTATTTCTGTTGAATTTGATGAACCAAACTTTAATGAAGATAATAAACAAATTTCTAAATAATGAAGGGGGATGGGTGAGATCGATGATGTTGCTCTGTTTTTCTCCTCTTTCATGATTTATGGTTTCTAAATTGTCTTGGATTACACCTACTTAAAATCATGTTCGTTGGTGGTTTTTCTCTGTGCCTTAATAATCCCTTACCCCTTGTGATTTTTAGATGTCTTGTATTTTGGTTTTGAACCCCTTTCTGTGTAAAGGAAACTGGTTGAATAGGTATATTCGGATAAATAAATTAGAAGCACCAGGATCAACTCATTTTCTATGATAACCTCAGTTTAAGCCCTACAGAATTGAAACCATGGAGTGTGTTAAATATTTTAAATCTGAAAATACATGCATGGGCCTTCCTTGTGTTGGTGGTAGTGGTTTTGTTGTTTTCACAGGCCGTTTCGGGTGACCTTATGGTTTTCTTGTAAGGGGGCTTAGATAGAAGGGATGATGCGAGTGGGGATGGGATCCCCTATTGTTATACTTTGAGGCTATGTGATTAATCTTCTTATATCACTAATTGGGGTGGGATCCTCTATTGTTGAGAAACCATTGGCTTCTGGATTTTGGGGATATATGGTTGTATATTTGGGATTTCTTTGGTTCCAGTACATTGAGGTATCTCACTTATCCCTTTGTTTTTGTGACTTTACAAGAGAACCAGGTCTGAATGCTTAAATTGCTGTTGGATGTTCTCTTTCCTTGGATTGTGCTTATACTTACTATTTGACCAAGTAGGTGAAGAAACTTATTTAAACAATATTAATGAACATGGAAACAAGGATGGGACAAATGGATATTTGGTTTGGTGTGAGTTGTGACTTGTCAATGGGTGTCGTTCTGTTCTCTAATGAATGAATAGTAAGGATAGTGTTCTTTAGGCTGGCTGAAGAAAAACCTAGATTGTGTGAGTTCTTGTTACCTATACATATACTTGTAGTTTTTTTGTTTCTTATTCGCGCCCCACCAAAGTTGAGCACTTATTTCTGAACACCCCCATTTCATGGGGGAGGGTGTTTTTCCCAACAATTCTATTAGTGGATGGTTATTAGATCCTTTATTCTCCCTTTCTCGGATATCCCAAGTATCCATGTGCAGGTTGTGATGGCCTGAAGTCCATTATTAGCCCATAAATCATAGGGCGGGGTGGTTGTGGTGGTTGGCCCAGGTTTTTTTGGGCAGGTTGTTTCCCAAGTGTCTTCGGGATGAGGCCCAGGTGTCTTCGGGCATGGCAGTAGTTATTCTGACCCAGGTGTTTGCGGGTGTAGTTGTGTGTGGTGGTTATGGCCCAGGTGTCTGTGGGCGGGGTTTGGTAGTGGGACTGCGGTGAGGATGCGGCCCAGGTGTGTATAGGTGGGGTATCGTAGTGGGACTGCAATAAGAATAGAGGTATTGGTTCGATGCGTAGGATGTCTTCAATAACCAGTTGGAAAGTGGTGCGGGGTGCCCAAATATTGATGTGCTATTACTATACATTACTTGACATGTGTTATTTGGGGAGTTTTACTTATTGAGTATTGGGTGGTTAGTTTCCTTGTTAGGTTCTTGGTTATCTCTTTTCTCAGAGGGCATTAGTAAGCCTCCCCACTTGTGCGTGAGAGTCTTTGGTTTTTCCCTTCTGAGAATACTTGTATGCTCGCCCTACGTATATAAAACTGCTTTCAGGTTTCTAGGAGGACATCAGGGATCATGTTGGGTCGTACTAGCTTAGACCTTGTGATAGATCATTGCAGTTGATGATGTTCTTTCTTTTGGTATTTTTTTGCTGTCACTTTATACGTTGTGGATTTTACTTTTTGTAACATGCATTGGGAATGGTTCTTAGCTTTACTTTTACATTCAGTTTTGGTGTTGTGGGATTCACTATCTTATCTCCTGATCATATTAAAAGAAAAAAAGGGTAATTCCTTCCATTTAGTGTGGGATTTTATACCCTTGGTGCTGGTCTCCACTTCGGAACCTATTGAAGGTGGGTTTTGGGGGGTCATTTTATGTCCTTCAACATAAATAAGGAAGGGTATGCCAATATGCTAACCCTTCTCTCCTTTTGGTGAAGGCGTTTCATGACAGAATGGTATCAGAGGAGGTTGAGAGATAGGACAGAGTCTGGAGTTAGGCACAGTAAGGATTGCATGGGATGGTAGGGCGACAGTGTTGGGTGACCTTGGTGCGTGAATTAGTCCAGGGAAGACTGGCTAGGACATGAGATTTTAGGGCCCCCCGTGATCCAATGCAAGGACTCTGGACCTACCGAACGACCAAGTGAGGCCATGATGATTATAGGATAGAGACCCTAGGAAAGGTACATGTATCTTAATGACTTGTGTTCTCATGTTTCTATGGGTGTTTTGGAAATTTTAAATAAATAAGAAGTTTATGAAGTTTTAAGAACAATATTTTGCACTACCTGGGCTTAGGCATTCATTGTTTACCTTATTGCTATGGAACCCAGTAGACGACCATGAGTTGTACGGGCAATCGAGGCCCAGGAGGTTGACTTGGCCGGTTAGAGGAGGGCTGATCGGGATGATGAGGTTGACTAGTGGTAGAAGACACTTCGAGCCTTCCAGCGATATACCCTCGAGAAGTACGAGGGAAACACCTCTGACATGAAGACGGAGGGCTAGCTAGAGGAGCTGGTGATAGCCTTCGGTTTGATCCGGGCTCCGACCGAGTACTGGGTTCCTCTGGCCATCAGCCAGATGCATGGAGCAGTGCGTCAGTGGTGGACACTCTACCCGGGGGAGAGGAGAGAGGCTGAGGTGGCATAGGCTGATTTCAAGAAGGAGTTCCGGGTGGAATTCCTCTCTTATACGTTGAAGGAGGAGAATAGGCAAGAGCTACTCTCCCTCCAGCAGGGTAGTAAGTCGGTAAGGGAGCTGGGGATCAGGTTCAAGGATCTCCTCCGCATTGCTCTGGACCTATTTCCAGATGGGGAGTCTCGGGCGAGACGTTTAGAGGAGGTGCTCCGACCCTCCCTCCAGTACTCTGTTACCCCTTCACCTTGCTGACATACTTGGAGGTCCAGAAGAAGGAAGAGGTGGTAGAGAGGAGGCACACGTTGGGCGGTGTGTCACGAGAGGGGATTCATCTAGGCCCGTCGAAGGGAAAGGCCGTCAGCACCAGACCTCCAGCATCGGGACCCTTTAGGTTCCAACCAGCAGGGAGCAGGCCCCAGCAGTTCTAGTTCCAGTACCCTGGTCCTCTCCCTTTCCCTTCAGGCCCAGGACCGAGGTGCTTCATCTATGGGATCCATGGACATCTTCGGAATTAGTGCCCAGACCATGTTCAGTGCGGCAGTGGAGGACATGCCCAACACCTGCCTTAGCAAGAGCTTCCAGCTAGTACCTTTCAGCAGTAGCAGGGGCAGCGAGCTCCCGCTCCTCTGAGGGATGACGATGCAGGGGGAGGCCGACCACAGGGCGCTCCTCAGGGACCTTGACCAGGGCATGACCGGGGAGGCGGCCGACAGCTGAGGGGCAGAAGAGCTAGGAGTGGACAGTTGCACGCCGCGGAGGTAGCAGTTCCAGTGGGATCGGAGGTTGTTCGAGGTACGATCAGTTTATTCAGTACCCTTGCTTACGCCTTGTTCGATACCGGAGCCTCGCACTACTTTTTTGCACCAAGTCTGGCCCATGCTCTTGGCCTACATGCTGAGAGACTTCCAGTTCCCCTGGTGCTGAGCACACTAGTCAGAGGTAATACCGACTTGTTATATGTTTGTAGAGGATGCAGACTAATGATAGGGCCACATCAGTCGGTCAAGGATCTACTACTTCTACAGATACGGCCCTATGATGTCATTCTAGGCATCGACTGGCTGTTCTCTACAGGTGTCGTCATAGACTGGTTCCGAGGAAGGGTTGTGTTCTCAGACATGGGTGGCCGACGTGATACTTTCACCGGTGAATGGAGTGGGCAGAAGGGCATTAGGTGAGAGGAACCCCTCCTCTCCATGTTAGCTGAGCTATCAGTAGAGTCAGTGGATGCTGAGATGTTGGAAGTACCAGGGATAATCAGTGAGTTTATGGACGTCTTCCCTGAGGAGGTGATGACTCTACCCCCTCGACGTGATATCGAGGTTAGGATAGACTTGCAGCCTGGTGCTCGTCCGATTTCGATGGCTCCCTACCGGATGGCGCCTTTAGAGCTACGGTAGTTACAGATTCAGATCGACGATCTGACAAAGAAGGGTTTTTTTAGACCGAGTGCATCATCATGGGGTGCTCTAGTCTTGTTCGCAGTGAAGGCAGATGGTGGTCTCAGGTTGTGCATAGACTATAGGAGGCTTAATCATGTAACGATCAAGAATCACCACCCTCTTTTTGATGATAGACGATCTCTTTGACCAGATGAAAGGGGTATGATGGATCTCAAAGATCGACCTACGGTCTGGATATCACCTGTTGAGGGCGAAGGAGGGAAAAATCTCAAAGACGGCCTTCAGGTGCAGATATGGGCACTTCGAGTTTGTAGTCATCCATTCGGTGTTATGAACTCCTCTACTGTGTTCATGGGGCTTATGAACTCCGTATTCCGGGATTACCTGGATCAGTTAGTAGTTGTGTTCATCGACGACATATTGATCTATTCAAGATCAGAAGAGGACCACGCGGAGCATCTGAGGATGATTTTAGAGGTCCTCCGACAGCACCAGCTCTATGGGAAATTGTCGAAATGCATGTTCTGGACACGAGAAGTACACTTCCTTGGGCACGTAGTGTCCGAACAGGGGATAGCGGTGGACCCATCAAAGGTTGAGGCATTTTTTTATTGGTTAGAACCCAAGAACGTGGCAGCGGATCGCAGTTTCCTCGGGATGGCAGGATACTATCGGAGGTCCTTACCCATCTTCTCCCAAGTTTCAGCCCCTTTGATAGCCTTGACCAAGAAGGACCAGGTTTTCGTGTGGAGTGAGAAGTGCGGGGTAGCCTTCAGCTATCTGAAGGAGAAATTGGTTAGTGCCCCAGTGCTGAGACAACCAGATGAAGGGTCAGTGTATGAGGTGTTCTGTGATGCTTCAGGGCAAGGCCTTAGATGTGTGTTGATGCAGCGACAAGGGGAAATCTCTTATGGGTCTCGGCAGCTACTCCCTCATGATCGTAATTATGCCACCCATGATTTTGAACTTGCAGCGATCGTTTCGCACTGATGATATGGAAACATTACCTCATCAGAGAACACTTTGCGGTATTCATGGATCACAAATGCTTGAAGTATATCTTATCCTAGAAGGACCTAAACTTGTGGCAGCGAAGGTTGATAGAGTTCCTCTAGGATTACGACATAGATATTTACACTTTGGGAAAAGGGAATATAGTGGCCGATGCTTTGAGCAGGAGGTCGCAGAAGGATGCGGTCTGAGAATCAGTAGATGCTTGGAAAACAATAGAGGAGTTGGCTGCCTTGCACTTGGATGAGAGAATTGATAATGGTAGGGGATACCTTTATCCAATGATAGTACATCTTTCTCTGTTGCGTCAGGTGGAGGAGTCTCAGTGGGGAGACCCATAGTGCGAAGTGATGTGTGACCGAGTCGACCAGGGCAATGCTCCGGAAGGGTTGATAGAGGATGGTCAGAACCGGATGATTTTTTGAGGAATATTGATTGTTCTAGTGGAGATGTGCAGCCAGGTTCTTAGTGAGTTCCAAAACTCACCCTTAGTGGTACACCCAGGAGTTTCCAAGATGTACGAGTGTTTAAATAGACAGTTTTGGTGGCCTAGGGTAAAGCGAGAAGTGGCAGAGTTTGTGGCCAAGTGCCTAGTGTGTCAATAGGTGAAGGCTGACCACCGTGTTCCAGGCGGGTTTTCACAACTTTTAGATGTCCCCGAGTGGAAGTGGGATGACATCTCGATGGATTTTGTCATGGGAATATCCAATATTCAAGGAGGATGTGACTCCATCTGGGTAGTAGTGGACCGGTTGACGAAGTCGTCTCAGTTTCTGGTGATTAAGGAGTCGAGTACAGTGGACGCTCTAACACGGAAGTATGTGGACGAGGTAGTGCAGTTTCATGGAGTTCCAAGTTCCATAGTCTTGAACAGGGATGCACTATTTACCTCATGATTCTAGAGGGGTTTGCAGCATGCTTTTGGCACCCATCTGGGTCTTTAGAACTGCCTTCCACCCCCAGACAGATGGGCAGACAGAGTGCACCATCCAAACCTTGGAGGATATACTGCGGGCTTGTGTTCTAGACTCAGGAGGATCATGGGTGTGACACTTTCCTCTTGTAGAGTTTTCTTATAATAATATCTATCACTCTAACATTGGCATGGCTCCATTAGAAACCCTATATGGATGGCAGTGTCGCTCACCCGTGTGCTGGACTGATGTTGGAGAAGTAGGTGTTCTTGGCCCTGAGGTGGTGCATAGCACGACAGAGAAGGTTCAAATTATACAAGAGAAGATGAAGGCGGCTTAGGACTGACAGAATTCATATTCCGATAATAGGAGAACCTTGGAGTTCGAGTTTGGGGACCACATGTTCTTGAAGGTCTCCCCTCGGCGTGGACAGTGGAGGTTTGGCAGGGGAAGTAAGCTTTCTCCCAGGTTCAGCAGCCCCTTCGAAGTGTTGCAACGGGTCAGTGAAGTGGCTTATCAGCTAGCGCTACAACCACTACTACTGAGGATACACGATGTATTCCATGTGTCCTAGCTCCGACGATATCTTCACAACGATTCACACATCCTCGACTGGGGAGGGATAGATATTGAAGAAGATGCAACCTTTATAGAATGACAAATCAAGATCGAGGATAGTAAGGAGAAAGTGCTTCGTGGAAGAACCATTCCCTTTGGTTCGTGTGTTATGGAGATATGGTGGGCTTGTGGAAAGTACCTGGTAGAGGGAAGCACAAATGCGTGCCAAATACCCTGAGTTATTTTGTGTTTTATCCTGTTGGGTCTATACTTTTTTACTATGTAATGCTTTACCATGTTGACTATGGATGTGTAGTTTTTTTTTTGATGTGTGTGTGAAGCGTGATAAACAATGGGGAGGGGAGGACCTAATTCCTAGTTAAGACGCATTAAAGTAGATGCACCTAAACCCATGTGGGCAAGTCAGTGCCACTCAAAGCGGATAGTATCGTAACATAGAGGAAGGGAGACCCCTCTCCCACTAGTCCGGATGAATTAGTCCTTTGTTTTCGCGGTTTCATGGGGGAAATGTGTGGTAGGGCATTTGTGTTTGTTCAGGAGATAAATTTTCCTATGTCGTAGAGGATCACTTCTCAGAGGTATCTTCAGGGGTGGCTGTTAGGACCCCCCTTTTTTCCTTCGGTCTAGGTTTTGATTCTCTAGGACAAGAATGGTTTGAGAGGTATCTAATGTAATGGCCCAGACCCTCATGACCCCTTCCTTTTCCAATTATCGGCACAACCGATCGGCGAGACCGATCGGGGGGGACCGATCAGCATGACCGATCAGCGCGACCGATCGTCGCGACTGATCAGTGAGACCGATTAGTGATACCAATAGGCACGACCGATCGACGCGACTGATCAGTGTCACCGTTCCTTGGCGGGATTTTCTTCTACAGTTTTTCCCATAACCCCACTTTTGGGCCTTTTTAACCTTTTGATGTTTTTCAAGGCCATTTTAAAGCCATAATTAATATCTAAAAATTTTCAGAAACCTCCCTATTAAATAACAATTAATCTAGTCGTGTGTAACTACCCAACAACGTGGAAGAACCATGATCTGACTTCCAAGGCATTCAAATTTCTTATCACGTAACATTGGGATGTCATCTATTTATCATGCTGTATTTTCTTGTCCTTCCATTTGGATAGTATCCTCTTCCTTGTGCATTTAGGTCCTTTGTTCCTGAGGAAAGTGGTGTACCTGTGATGGATCCCTTCATGTCGTGCATCCCCTGTTCCTAGAACGTGGAGAAAAACATCGATCGTTGATCAATCAAGTAGGGGTTTCACCTTCGTCTCTTATTTCTGTGTATCTTGCGGGATGGGTACACAACTGTTTCTTTAGAATTGGATGAACCAAATTTGAATGAAAATAATAAACGGATTTCTAAAGAATGAAGGAGGAAGGGTGTGATCGATGATGCTGCTCTGTTTTTCTCCTCTTTCATGATTAATGGTTTCTGAATTGTGCGGGCTTACGCCTACTGAAAATCATTGTTATTGGTGGTCTTTCTCTATGCCTTAATAAAACCATACCCCTTGTGATGTTTAGATGGCTTGTATTTTGGTTGTGAACCCCTTGTTGTGTAAAGGAAACTGGTTAAATACGTATAGTTGGCTGAATAAATTGGAAGCACCAGGATCAACTCCTTTTCAATGATAACAATGGTTTAATCCAAGTGTAATTGAAACCATGGAGTGTGTTAAATATTTTAAATCTAAAAATACCTGAATGGGCCTTCCTTGTATTGGTGGTAGTGGTTTGGATGTTATCACGGGTCTTTGCGGGTGACCTTATGGTTTTCTTGGATGGGGAATTAGATCGAAGGTCGATGCGGGTGGGGATGGGATGCCATGTTGTTATAATTTGAGGCTGTGTGATTACGCTGCTTATATCACGAATTGGGGTTGGATCCTCTGTTGTTGAGAAAATGTTGGCTCCTGGATTTTGGGGATATGGGGTTTTATATTGGGGTTTTCTTTGGTTCCAGTACTTTGAGGGATCTCAGTTATCCCTTTGTTGTTGGGACAAGAGAACTGGGTGTGAATGCTTAAATTTCTATTGGGTTTACTCTTTCATTGGCTTGTTCTTATGCTTATTAGTTTCCCTATTAGGTGAAAAAACTTATTTAAACATCATTACTAAACATAGAAACAAGGATGGGACAAATGGGGATTTGGATTAGTGTCAGTTGTGACTTGGCCATGGGTGTCATTCTCTTCTCTTATGAATGAATAGTAAGTATAGTGTTATTTAGGCTGGTTAAAGAAAAACCTAGATTGGGTGAGTGCTTATTACCTATACATATACTTTTATTTTTTGTGTTTCTTATTCGCACACCACCCAAGTTGAGAACATAGGGCCGAACACCCCCATTTCAAGGGGGTGGTTGTTTTTACCAACACTTCTATTAGTGGATGGTTATTACATCCTTTATGCTCCCTTTCCCAGATATCCCAAGTATCCTCGGTTAGGCTGTGATGGCCTAGATACCGTTATTAGCCTAAGATTCTTCGGGTTGCGTGGTTGTGTTGGTTGGCCCAGGTGTTTGTGGGAAGTTTGTTTCCCATGTGTCTTCAGGATAAGGGCTAGGTGTCTTCGGGCGTGGCAGTAGTTGTTCTAACCCAGGTTTTTGCGGGTGTGGTTATGTGTGGTGGTTGTGGCCCAGGTGTCTGCGGGCAGGGTTTAGCAGTGGGACTGCGGTGAGGTTGTGGCCTAGGTGTGTGCGGTAGGGGTATGACAGTGGGACTGTGATGAGAATGGCAGGACTAGTTCGATGCATAGGATGTCTTCAATAACCAGTGGGAAAGTGGCGTAGGGTGCCCAAATATCGATGTTCTCTTACTATACAATACTTGACTTGCGTTATTTGTGGAGTGTGACTTACTGAGGCTTGGTTGGTTAGTTTCCTTGTTAGGTGCTTGGTTATCTCTTTTATCACAGGGCATTAGTATGCCTCCCCACTTGTGCACGAGAGACTTTGGTTTTTCACAACTGAGTATACTTGTATGCTCTCCCTATGTATATAAAACTTCATTAAGGATTCCAGGAGGACTTCGGGGATCGTTTTGGGTCGTACTAGCTCAGACCTTGTGACAGATCATTGCATTTTTTGTTGTTCTTTCTTTTTATATTTTTCTTGGCAGTCTCTTTATACATTGTGCATTTTACTTTTTGTAACATGCATTGAGAATGGTTCTTGGCTTTACTTTTACTTTCAGTTTTGGTGTTGTGGGATTCACTATCTTATCTCTCGATCCTATTAAATGAAAAAAAGTGTAATGCCTTCCATTTAGTGTGTGATTTTATACCGTTGGTGTTGGTCGCCACTCTGGGACCTATTGAAGCCAGGTTTCGGGGGTCATTATCTCTCATTCAACATAAGGAAGAAAGTGCCTGGCAATCTTCTGACCCTTCCTTTCTTTTGGTGAATGCGGGACGTGACAAAAATTATGATATAACCCTACAAATATCAACATATTTGAGAGGGGATATATGGTTTTTAAGGGGGGAGGAACCGACATCACATTCATAACAGAATCAATGACCAGATCTTATGGAATATTTGGATATATCAAAGTGATGGACATATTACCATTGAGGTAGGTCATAATTCATGACTATTACACATCACACTTCTTGCCTTGTTGATTTATTATACTACTTCCAAGAAATTATTGCTTACTAAAATACCTTATGATTAAATTAAATATTTTAGATATTATTATTTAGATATTATATGATAAATAAATTTGTTGTGTGAGGGTGAATATTATTCAAGAATATTTATATGAAATATATAATTCTTATATATTTCAATTCCAGTTAATGATTTCCTTTGATCTGTATATTTTTTTTATTTTAAACATTATCACTTTTACATGTTATTTATTGGTAATGTTTATGAGTGGATTTTTTGCTGGTTGGTATTCACATCAGCCAATGCTTCCAATCTTTCATTAAACTCAAATTACATTCTCCCAAAAATTATCCACATTTACTAATAGTTGGTGTTTTATGGTTGTGATAGAAACAAAATCAAAGAGTTACAACGTTATGCCATGTCTAGTTGGGTTGTACAATAAAGGAACATTGAAGGATTTTGTGTTGGTCATGTATTGTGTGGGGGGAGGGTACAGAGTCTAGAGTGTCATCTTCATTGGGTGATAATGACATTTGTGTGGTGGATACAAAAGATTATTTTTTGAGCAAAGGTATTGGTGAGAATGAAATTATTGATTTTATGATCGATAAAAGACATAGATCTTGAAAAAATATATCTATATGATATGTACCCCAAGAGTCAAATTAGATTTCTATGTTAGGTTATAGTGATTGGTTTTATGAAAAACATTATGTATATAAGGAAATTCTACTCTCAAGAAAACATTATTTCCATAATTCTAATTTGCGGATAGGGTTCTACATGGTGTTAAATATCATAGGAGTTTTAATATTCTACTACACATCAGGTATGGCTTCATAAATGACATGAGGTGATGTGGAGTTTATACCAAGACACATTGTTTATATATATATATTTATATATATTTATATATATTAACTGAATGTAAATTACAAGTTTTATCTAAATGATAAAAAATGGGATAAATATATTCCCTTGTCATCCCTAGTGACATGTTGTGAGGATGTCAGTATATGCAGTGTGTTTTTTGGACCTCATGGATTGGGTCACTGGAGGCACACAAAAAGTTAATTTTGAGTCCCATACATTGTTTATGTCAATAAACACCATATATGGGTTTAATACACTTGAATTTATACAATATTTACACACCTAAATACTATCTAAAGCTCAAAAAAGATTTATAGTATTGTACATGTTGTGTATCATTTTACAATCGACATTTTTCATTTCTTATCAGCCTGGTGTTAGATTCAAACGTGTAAATATTTCATTTTTAGATATATTATTTACAGATAATGATGGTATGATCCTCTTATTCATCAGTAAATTTAAAAAAATAGGATAGTTTTAGGATCTTTATTCCATCTAAGTGATAATAGGTTTTGAGAGAGATTATTAAAGCTATAATAGGTCTGATACTCCCTATGTTATATTTTAATGATAAGGAATGAGTCCACATTATGAATCATGGATTTGGTACTCCCTCCCTTGTTTAGAGATATTGTACTCCATATTTAATAACACATGAATGGAGTAAGTACTCCATAAATCCAAAGGAGGAATAGGTTCCCCATAATATGGTCATATTTAGTAATTCCACACATGATGGGGAATAGGTTCTGAACCTATAAATATAGATACACATTCATGCTATATGGTATAGGTACTTCATCCATTGGAATCAGTACTCCCCCAATTGAATATCCCCCTAAATGAGAAGTGTGACCTCCATGGAGTTCATTAATCCCTTTTTCAACAACACTTTTTTATGAAGGTGAATTTCGATATCATGGATTATATAGGGGTTTCATGAATGAACGTCATTTGGGTAGTTGTGAGGACGTGATATATAGAGACCCATCTTAAACATTCGTATATTATTTATCATTTCAATAATTAAAATATTAAATCACATAATAATGTCATCATCTTAAGAATCTATAGATTTAGTTGATTTTGAGATTGTTGCGAACACTTTTTATGGGGCCCCACCTACATGTCTGAATGGATGTGTGTGCTATATTATCTTTTCCCAGCATTCATTCTTTCCAAAGGTGGGAGACTTTCATCACATTCAACTGTAATGTATTCTCTATCAAATAAATAAGATGATGGAATATCAGTTCTTCTTTTTATGTATTCCCCCTTAGATCTAAATACCTAGCATGGGCACCCCTATGGGAATTAATTCATGATCATGTAACTAATTCCAGGTCCCATCAATTTGGGGATGCTGATTAATTAGTATTCATATGTATTGACATTCTTATTTAAACGTGATTGGGATGAAACATTTTGTAAGGAGAGTAGTCATGATGGTAATCATTGGTCACGTCTTTATGGGGGGTGCATTGGTCACATGATTTCTTCATATTAGTGGGTTATCTCAATGGAGAAATCATAGGTGTAGAACCCAATGAATCTTGTGTTGATCATGAGGAAAAAATAAAAATTGAATAAATCTTCCTTTCATGTTTGCATATGTTGTCCCATGTTTTTCATGGAGTATGTGTTTTAGGTTATACCACATGTTATATTTCCCATGGATATAAATCATAACGTTTGGATGAGATGGAATAGTTAATAAGCCTAACATTTTATGGATAGAGGATTTATTGATCATAATTCCCCATAGATGCAGATTAGGGATGCAGATCAGAACGCCCTTTAAGATACATCACGGATTGATGGATCAAAACACCCCATAAAGTTGGATTAGGAAGTTATATCCCCAAGAAGGAAAATTTCACACCTAGGTTTACAATTGGAATAGATGATAACTCTACATGAGGTAGAACTGGTGATGTTTGGATCATAATCCCCCATTGTGGGTAATCCGAGATTGATAAACCAAGATTCCTAGGAATGGTGTATTAGGGGCATGAGTCTCGGTGGGGTATATTCACACTTGGTATTATCAATATAGTGTATCATAAAACCCATTGGGGATGATCTGATGATGGTTGGATTAGAACTAAAGTTTTGTATGATCTGATATGAATGGATTATAATGCCACATGGTGGTGGATCCATGATTTGAGTCCCTAGGTTGGAAGATGTCACTCATTGACTTACTGATGGAATAAATCAGAATTCACCTTGAGGATAATTTGGTGATGGATGGATTAGAACTCCGATTGATGCTAATCATGGTGGGATAGATCAGAACACTCCATTGGGGGATTGGAGATGTTGGTTAATAAGAGGAATGATTTCACCCCTCTGTTTACCTATAGAAGGGATTAGAACACCCCATGATATGTATTAAAGAATGGTTGGATAAGAACTCCCTATGAGGATGATCTGGGATAGATGTATTAAAATTCCCCAAAGTTGACTATCTAAGAGGTGCTTCCCTGTGAGGGAAGATTTCAAACATTACATTACCAATGGAATGGTTTTGAACACCACTGAGGTGAATTTGGATATGGTTGGATTAGAATTCCCATTGAAGAGGATCCTGGATGGATGTATTAGAACACCCTGTGGAGGTGGATTTGATAGTTGTTCCCCTATGGGGGAAGATATCGCACCAAGGATTACCACTGGTTAGAGATTGAACCTCTTTGAGGCATCCTACATACCATGCTTAGAATACAAGGATCAAAACCCACATAGTTCAATGTCGTAGATTACGGTCATATGATAGGACTAGTCCATGTAGTTTAATGTCTTTTTTATGGATTATTGTGTTTCAGATTGAGTGTTTATGAGGGATAGTGTGGATAATACATGTAGAAACGTCCTTTATATTGACGATTTTTTTGGTTGGTGTGGTATGGGGTCTAACACATTGATCTTCCCAGAGGATTTCATTCCTTGTTATTGGTTCACAAGGAATCTTGTTTGTAGGAGGTGTGGGGGACATCCCATGACCCTCATATTCTAAGAATCTTGCACTTATTACACATTATAGGACTATAGATTTATGTCATGTGCTGGGGAATTTTTTGTGCAGTATAACATCATACGACAAGGACATGGGACTATGAAGTTTTGTGTCATGAATCTCAAACAATGGGGGACCCACTCCTCACCCCTAGCACTTACGTTTTCACCACTAATGTACCTTTCAATGAAGAATGGTGTCAGAAATATCATGGAAGAGTGGTTAATCATCAGATCTACATTATGTTCCCTATGTTGATAAGTATCAAGGGGTACCATAACAAGAAAAAAACGTTTAGTAGGAGGTGAACCTCACTTGGGGTGATGTGGGCGAGCATATGAGTGGGTGGAACATGTCACATAGGGACTTGAGTTGCAGATGCTTTAATCCGAGATCGGTGTGGGGCCCTAGGTCACTGAACATTCTTCATGAAGGGTCAGTGGAATGGGGTTACCATAGATAGGTCTATAAGAGTTTGTTCATTAATATTATATGATTTTATATATGGTTCCTACAACGATAGATGTTCTTGAGGAGGTCAGGGGATTCACGAAAGATTACACTTTTTAAAATAGGGTTACCATTCCACTAGGTGAAGTCTCGATTCAGAGAGGTAGTTCATTATAAAGGTTGAATTATTTTTCAAATAACAGTTTTCCACAAAAGAAAAAAATTCATCATGATTTCTGAATGATTTATGAACCCTCAAGTTTTATTGAATTACTTATACATATGTGAATTTCATATGACTTATCTAAAGGAATGTTTACGTGGGTGGGGATCTTAAAAGATAAAGAAAGGAATTTCACAAAGCATAGATATGTTGGGCGATCCATTTTCTATTTTTTTTTATTATAGGGGGTTAAATAATAAATAGTGTTTGGGTAAGTCCAATGGTCGGGTATCATCCTTAAAATATTCTTCTGAATGGTTTAAATTTAGAGATAATGACTCATGTATATTGTAGGTGTTTCTTTAAGAATTGTTATTCTTCAAAAATGGGCATGGCTCTTGAGTATAAACTCTGGAATCATTTAGACACATTAACCCATTCACATGTTCATGAAATGCCACGTAGCACTAAATTTCTCTCTCGTGAAGTCACTGGAGGGGACTCACTTGGTCTAGAAGTATCCTTATCAACTATGGAGATCTGTGAGCTCCAAAAGTTCATGAAGGAGTTGGGTTTTGAAATTTACACCCATAAGAATCTTTTTTGGGAAATTTTGGCTTATATTCATTCCAAACTATTCATGATTTAATCAAAATTTACACGGAACACTTTTTTTTTAAAAATCCTCCCCCCCCCCCACTCTTAGAATGGGAGCTGATGGGGAAAAGGACATCCAGATTCAAATGGAGAACCACTAAAAATTTAAATCAAATTCCTTTCAAGCATCTCAAGAATGGAGCGCACTCATAATTATCACTAATGGAGACATGTGTGATGGTCTCTTGCATGAAGACCATCATGAATCCAAGTACAAATATACACTTATAAATACTTGAGGGGTCCTCATTGTCAATGAACAATCATGATGGTAAAATAAATTTCTCTCTTTTGGTAATTCTCTTCATCTCTTTGTACCATAGTCTAAAAACACTTCTTAGAGAACTGGTATTTCTGAGAATTACTCCAAGAAATATTCTCAATTAATCAATCCCTTTGAAAATTTATCTATGAACACATCTCTGTGAACACGACTCTTTTTTTCTCCATGAATGATTCTTGGTAAACAAGACCATGGTAAGACTACCTTTATAAAAAGATCTCTATGAACCAGATCTCTCTGAATGACCTACATTTATGACCTATGAAAATGACCGCAAGAATGATCTTCTTGAACTATACTAATAATATAAAAATTTCAAGAATCATATGGATGATTAGGGATTCATAGGTGTTGTTTCTCGTAGAGAAGACATGGTTGTGAAAATCATGATCATGGAGAGCATTAAAAACATATCCAAACATGAATCACTTCTTAAAAAAATGATAGAGGATTCAAGGGAGTACTCCCTGTGAAAAAGGATTCTGCTTTACAGATTTTAACTAAGAGATGAGGACTTCATCCTAGAGGAGATAAGAGACAAACCAACATACTGGTTAAGAGGAATATCGATGCAGTACAAGTGGCACAAGGACGCTACAAGGAATATGTAGAAGGAAAATTCCCCAATTCCAGAAGATATTACCTACAAACATATCTATAACATTAACACAGAGAATCTAGAGGATTACGCATACCTGTCATAGTACAAGACTGTTCTCAAGGAAGGCTTGTGGATTATCTCAATGGATGGAATGACTACTATGATATGCACCAGGGTGGTATCCTTACAGATTCCAGTGCCTAGCTATAATGAGTTTTTTAATCATGTTCTAAATCAGACTCAAATTTTATGTAAGTATGAAATTTTTAGAAAATATGGGCCTCATTCATCCATTTTTACCTTCATCGGGATATCATTCCAATGTTGCTGAGTAATTGGTCACTTGGAATAAACATGTTTCATCTATGTCATGTGGAGGCTGACATTAGCCTAATAGGACATCATCAAATCTTTAGGATCATAAACTTAGGGGATATGTATAATGAGTTCATCCCTACATAGGAATTATGGGGGAACCTAGAGATGTAGTCATCCATAAAAAAAATTGTTCATAGATCTGGTGATGACATTCAGTGATGAGAATCCAAGGATTTGGGATACTAACTTTGAGAAATGTTTTTGGATTTTCTTGAAGAAACCAGTGGAGGATCCCATAAAGGGGGAGATTGAAAAAATAAGCCACCAAAAAGGTCACATACATGTCATTGGGGGATACCAGTAGGGAAATGAGGGATTCTACTAGAGGATTATGGAGGAAATTTACTAGCAGCTGTGGGGATATAACATCATTAATGAATGTAAAACCTTGTGGGGTTCATTGTTGCATTTATCAGTGGATGGATTCTACTTGGGAGGGATTTATACATTGTGGTGAGGCTGAGAAAATTCATTATTGAGATGATGTTGGAGAATGGTAAGCATGTCAATCTGTATTTCGTAGTACTGGAAATGTTGTACATGTTTCTTCACCACATTATTGAAGGAAAGAATATATTTTGTGTGTGTGGAACTCTCCATTTTATGTATATCTAGGTGGATTCACTAATGGTGGGATATGAGTACCCAATCCCTATATCACCTCAAACTTCATACTTTCTATCACAAGTTATAAACAATGTTAGGATTCATATTCTCAATTGGTGTATGGTGGATGTTCAAGAAAGGTTCGGTCTGGAAAATAATTTCATGTTTTACCCATTCCCCCATCCAATGTGGAATGTGGCTGATTATAATTCGGGGATTGTCGAGTAGTGATCTTTCCTCTTGGTCTTCCTAGGATGGGTAATACTGGATATGGTAAATTTTGAGATTATCTGTGCACCACACAACCCATATTAATTCACATGGTAGTCTAGGTGCCTATAACTACTGACACTGATGGTATACATCGAGGTGTCGTATGAATATAATCTTGGGTGTTGTTGCCGATCTGGATCATGGAACATGTGGGGATAGGAAAAGGAGGATTTTTTTCGTCCATCAACTATATTTAATGGAATCAACCATGACTAAGCGCTATGTAGGGAGAGATCATATCCCAAGGAAATGTTTTGGATGTGATCCACTGATGAAAATGATGGGTTTTACATCAACCTTGATGTTACAGAAAAATGGTGATTGTTGAACATTGTGGAGGCATTGTTGTTCTAGTGGAAAGGAAAGCATATGTTTTTCCAATTCATAGCCCCAAATAGGATGTAGCGGCAAGAAGTGGAGCGGCTTCACCTTGCCCAACACACATGGGAAGGTAGGCATGGAAAAAAATAAATCCATCTCGGAAGATCCTCGGGGTTCATATTTATTTACTAGGAAAACAAGAATGTCACCCAAAATTTCTGTGTTAAGGAATTTTTTACAATTCTTATGATTCTTAGTGACATAAAATGAAACTCACCACCCCTCCATAGGAGGTGGAAGTATCTCATTACCAATGGGAAATTCCTTATCTAAATGGCCCATGAAAAGGTAGGATTCTACTCTCATCATGATGAGGAAAGGAAATATATGGTAGATATGGAAGATGTAATCTACTATCAATGTATCATTTGACCCTTTATTGAAAAATTATGGTAGTGTTGGGTATATTTTACCCTATAGGTTCACTTGTGGTTCATGTGGAAATTAGTGTTATCAAGGGGTATGAATCAGAAAATGCATGGGGGAGTGATACCTTATGGATCCCAGATGGAGATATATGTTATTTTGTGGACCAGGTAAACTCACTGATCATTTTTATTTTTTCAAACATCATTCTTCCTTTTATAATAATATATTTATCCATTCTTTTACTTCTATTGTATTCAGTGAGAAATGAAGAGGGAGAAGTTAGTGATATAACTCATGTAGAGGGTGAGGGGACCTAAACCATTGAATGGGTGAATCCGGGGTCCCTTCTTGATGAGGCATCCACGGGAGGCCAATCAACAGTGGGAGAATAACCTATGACCAAGGTGACTATTTTGGGGGGAATTTCCTCACCACTGGGATTTCCCATGAATCTTAATGAACATGTTGGGGGTCGTACCACTAATGTAAGATTCCACACCCATTATACCACTAACTCTTCCTAATATCCTTCATTGTATTTTCTAGTGAATCTTGGAATGGTATTTCAAATATTTATTTGTACCAGGGCACCAACATCAACACTATTGTTACCATCGCTTACGGATAAGGGTGGGACCACATAACCCAATCTATAAGTGGAGATGCATAATGAGGTTTTGGAACTCTAGGTAACCATACTGGTTTCAATGGATGTGAATTCTGATACCATGACCCCAATAGAGGGGGTTATAAGAATATGTGGTGGTTAAGATGACCATATAGATGTTACCAAAGGAGAAATTTGATGAAAACAACGTCATAGGGAATGTAGAAATTTCTTTAGTTCCTGAGGTTACTCGGGAAGCTGTATTCATGTTCCTACTCTAGAATTTCCCTTGGTGGTGGTTGTGGGAGATAAATATATGGTTTATCAACCAACATTGGTATCTAATATTGTTGGGAAGATTGTGTCCACATAAAAAGTTCCATAAGGTGTAGTGGGGGCTTATGTTGTAGGTTGATAGGCAAATGAGGAGTTGTTTCAGTGGGTGTATCTACAAATACACATTCCTGAACATCAATACCAATAGGATCCTAATAACAATATATTAGAGGTATTCCCTCCTTATGATCCGACACCACATGAAGATTTCATGGATACCACCTCAGACATCCCTATGGAGAGCCAAATCATCTAACATAATGGGTTAGCAGATGTATGTAACATCATCATCTGTACCCAGATAGAATATCTTCCAGACTACATGGGGTCTCTCGACCACTATATAGTTAACTTGGGAATTGGTGGGGTGGAATACAGCATCCCTGACACAGTATCCCAGATGTTATTTATCAACCAAGTGCACACAGAATGGTAAGTACTTGACCTCGCCTATATAAAACAAAAGGTTATGTTCTCCAACATGCTCATGGAGGCTGAAGGAGAGATCACCCACATTGATGGGCTAGCAAAGGATTAAGAATCTGCTTCTTCAAATAAAAAAGAGGTCATTAAATGTTTGAGGGAACAAAAATAAGTATCCAAGGCCAAGGAATAAGAGGCTATATCCATAGTCAATATATACTGAGATGATTAGAACTAGCATCCGATCAAAGATTAATGTTTTTTCTCTAAGGCAATAGAGGTGAAATAAGACCTTGAAGAGTACTGGTGGACCCTAGAGGCCACTCAAAAAATGGCTAGCTGAACTAGAGAACTCAATCAATGAGGTTGATCTCTATAGTTATATTTCAATTTAGATGATCCAATGTGTGGATGAAAATCTGTAACATTGTTTTGTTCAAATTTCTGCATTCCTAAATATGTTCCTTTTTCTTTATTATATCACAATGATAAAATTTCTCAGAAAACAAACAATGGTTCCCTAAGATCACCCAATTCATTATCAATGTGAGAAACAAGGTTTGAACATTTTATTTCTCATTCATATGATAATGTTTACAATTAATGAATACATTGTGGTTTTCTATTGATGACTGAGCACTAAGAGTGTTTGTGATGAGTGTGTCAGACCCTATTTTTAATGTCATGGTTTTTAACTAGTTTGTTAGAAATCTAGATCCTTTTTTTGGTCTTTGGGTGAGATGAAAGTTTATTTTGAACATTCATCTACTTATAATAATCCAACAATTGGATCCCCACAACTTATTTGGGATTTGTTGGTGAAAAGTGAGGTTACAAAAATATTTGGGCCAATCGTGAGCCATTTTCCAGATTCAAAAACAAAATATTTTTCTATTATAAATACCTTTTTTCCCTATGATTCACTAATTCAACTTCCAACTTTCCTTAAAATGAATTATTCAAAACAAAATATCTCTTTGGACCCACTTATGAATTCATAATCATGGTGGATTTGGGTTATTTTTCAGGTATTGGGCAAGACCATGAGCCCATTTCCAGTTTTTTAAAAAATTATTCATTTCTTTTATATATTATCATTTTTTTATATTTTTCGATGATTAAACATCTCAATCAAGACCAAGAACCCTAGGTGAACCCCCATGTTCCATTTTAGTTCTTTGGAGATTATATTCATCATGGATTTGGTAAAACTTCATCAAGGTTTCTCAAATCGTCTGGATTTGAATAGGTAATTTGTTTCTTTCATAAATCATTCGTTTTTTACTCATTTCTCCCAAATATTCTTCCCTTTGTTATTTCGGACCTATGGAGAAACTAAAATGAGTTTCAAGACATTCAATTACTTCTAAGGGTGTATATCTAAGGGAAGACGATGAGTTTTCTAGTTTCCATGTTGAGATTACTTCTCCTTTCTCCTCCCTCTTCCTTCGACCTCTTCCTCCTCCTTCCATTATCTATTGGTCTTATATTCTCACACATTCATTATTTACCTATGTATATGTAATAAATTGATTTCATTTTTGGTTTTTGATTTTTTTGGTCTGGTATTCATAGGTTTAGGGTTTATAAACCCTCAGATGGTGATATCGGGTGTGTGCGTCCATTCTGCCAATGATTCGAAGTTAGTTCCCCATTTCACAAGTCCTTTTTATTTAAGATCCATATTTTTCATTTTATTTATTACCCATAAACATTGTCTATATTGTTTTATAAGCCTTAAAATCATTATTTTGTGTACAAAGTGGTGTTTATGCCTTTTTTTGTGGAAATTAGTGTTGTTTTGTTATAAAAGTGAACACCAAGTGTTTGATTAAATGTTATATTTCCTTTTGTACTTAGTGAGAGTTGTTTAGAACCCAGTTTATTGTATTTTAAACATGTTTCATTAGATTGGAAATATTTATGGCATTCAATTGGTAGTTTTATTCCTTTTCAAGTGCTTAAAATTAATTATGTTGTTACAGAGGTTGTACCCTATGTTCAGTAAATTGCCAGGTTGAATTTTTTGTGTTATGTGTGATTTAAAATGAACATTTTGGATTTATAAATTAATTTGAAGAATGAAATATTTTTTAGTTCCTTATATGGATGAAAAATTTGGATTTGGTTGTACAAGAAAATTATTTTTTAATTTATAACATGTTTGGCCCGAGTTGCTGGAAATTGGCCCGTTTGGCATCCATATAAAAATAGTTGTGCATTGGATGTTTAAAATGAATGTTTTATGGGATTTATGAAATTGGGTTTCTTCTATAAATGGTGTGTATAAACATCTTTATTAAAAGATAAATTTGTTCCTTTGGAAAATGTTAGTTTTGATAAACGCTTAGGGATCAGTTTGGATACTATTTGAAAAATGTTGAAATTTTTTATTAGGAAAACCTTGTGTGGATATTTCTCCTACCATGGTTCTATGTAGAAAATTCATGAAATTTATTTAATAAGGAATACTTATGATCAAATATTATAGATCATTGGGATGGGTGGTTTATGTTCCTTTTGATTAATGGAATGAGATCGGTCCTAGGAGTGTCTCGGGTTGATGTCTGTTGTGAATTATCATTATATATATGTTGTGGTTGGATGATAGGATTTCATTGATTTCATCACCACCTTTTTATATCCATGATTCATGGGAACCTATAATAATAAGAGAATATTCTAAAAATTATTGATGCACTGGTAGGTTATGGTACTGACCTTTGGCCCATTTTAGATAGATATAATGGCCTTATTGATATTGGATTTTCCCTCACCATGCCAGAGAAAGGATGGATGAGTGTATTGATTATTTTGATTTCATTATGTGTGAAATTTCAATGAGGATGAGGTCTCATGTATTTTTATCTATTTTATTATTCTTTATCACCTAGGTTCACCCATGTCTATTTTTCTTTCAGTTGCATTCAATAATGAATATGATTCTTGTATGGGAATTTACATTTCCCTTAATCTGTGATTACAATCGTGGATTCTTGTGTATTTTTCTTCTAGGAATTTGGGGAGGGAGTTTTGATAAGTTTTCTGAAAATGGTATTCAAATTAACAGGTTTTATCCTCTTAGTACAAATCTTAAAATACAAATGTCACTTTACCCTTGAAAATACTACTGGAACACTAGTTGATCAAATCTAGTTTTTGAAATAAATAAGGGAAAAGGGATATAATTTTTATTGAGAAATCATGTTGAAAACCTTAATTTTATATAATTTATTACCAATATGAAATTTATGGTTCTTTTATTTTAATGAATGTGTATTGGAAATAGATTATCGGGCTAGCCTAATGAGTTTTAAATCCAACACCTATAGTTCTTTACTATATTTAGACCTTGGGTAGGTTTTAGCTTGAGTTCGATTGCATTGAGAAACATGTGATCAATGTGTTGTAGTGTGACCAAAGGGGTAACATGGATTTAGATAGTCATCTGTTCTGGTCAGTGTTGTTGTATCGTTCAATTGTAATTCATGTTTTTCTGTATACATGATGACAAGTCCAGTTTTTATAAATGTTTACTTGACAGTCCATTTCATTCTACTGGATGTATTACTGTTAATGTTTGGTAAAATCATTCCCTTGTCTACTATAATGATTCTTGGAACTAGTATCCGGCCTGTGGGGATTGGGAACGTCCTTCAGGCCTTGCGATGGATCGGTTTGGGTGCCTAGTTAATGGTCTACCTGGGCTGTTTTGTTGCAAAATGATATCAAAGGGAGGTGGTATCTTAGAGGAACCAACTTTTTAGAGAACCCATGTTATTTGGGGTATGAATTCGTATATTTTGTAGGATTTTCAATACATTATGGGTAGGTTCAAAAATAGTTTCAAGAAATATTGCTTGTTCCGATACTCAGGTTTCCATGGGAAGTCTGCTTATATTAGTTTATATGGTTCTTAACGATTGTTTGGTGATTGGGATAAAACAAGGGGAGTTAGAATAATGGAATTTGGGAGATCTCATGGCATGTCAGACCATGTATATCTGAGTCATGATTCTATTAAGTTTCTCCATCTTGGCGGTGTTTTTGACATATGGTCACCAACCATATGGTCAAGTCACCCACTGACACTAGTTCCTTTTTGTGGGTCTCTTAGACCATTCTTTAATTCTGAATTATTTTCAAAAATCCATGTGTGGGATTTTTGGAAGTGGAGTTTCAAAATTTAATATTGAAAGGTTTTGAAATTTTTGGGCTTTTTGAAAAATAATCTTGGGATAAAGAGGAAATGATTTAAAAGGATTGAATTTCTTCAATCTAAACTTATGGTTTCTTGAAATGAAATGTTTGGAATGATTCTATTATTTTAAATTTACACTAATCATTATTTTAAATGGGGTGTTTTGGGATGTTGAAATGTGTTCGAATATGATTAATTGGTTTTGGAAATTTTAGTTTGGGTATCTGGTGTTTTTATGGAAATGTGTTTTAGCCTTTGTGGTTGTTGGATTATGAAAAGAAAGCTTACTGAATTTTTGAAAATGGGAATGGGATATATAAAATAGATTTTTTATTTTTGGAAGATAATTAAAATGAAATGGATTTTGTTTTTAATCATCAGGTTCTAGAAGAAGTGTGTTTTGTTTTGTGAAATCTGAAAATGGTTTTTGATTTGGTGGTAAATGTTCCTTTGGAAGGAACATGATTCTTTTGGGAGTGATGATTATTTTATTTTATCCTTTGGTGTTTTCATGGGTGCTCATATGCATGGTTTTAAAGATATATGAATTAATGGATGGTATGGAATGGTGGTTGGGTGGCCAAGGTGCCATGGAAATGTACATATGAGTGATACTTGATGAAACAACATTGGTGAATGATAAAATCCACCAAGTTGGTTTGTTTTTCAAAACTGTTTTAAGGTGAAAATTTTGGTGTTTTAAAAAAATAATGGTTATGTGGATGGTATTTTCAACATTTTATAACTTGAGATTGTTTGGTATTCTTCCTTATGATATGGAATTAATACTCTTGTTTTGTCTTGATATGGGATCTCATTTGTGGATCTGATTTGGAGCAATGTCCAGTGGGTTTCTGAAGATGCGTTGGATGTTATGATGTGGCCATAGATGGTTCTTCACTGGAAATAATTCTAGATGATCAGCTTAATTATTTGTTTAAAACATCAAATACACCACTTAGGAAGATGTCTCAACTCATTGGATGGAATACAATGCTGTTTGGGATACATTTAATGTGTTTTCCCATTGTGATAATTATTTTGGATATAGTAGGTGTGTTCTGTGATGTTGATGTGTTATTCCATCTTCCTAGCCCATTTTTCTCGTCATTTGGAGTGAGATAGAATGGTACCATGTATCAATGAGTTCATATTTAGATGATTCTCTATTGTTGAGGAAAGTTAGTTTCATGGGGTGTTGTGATCTGTAGCTTCTGGTTACGGTGCATTAGATGCAAACATCAGGGCACTATCTATAGGCCTCGGAGTAATGCTTTTCTAACAGTTATGAAATCTCCAGAGGTGTGGGGAGATCGACTAAGCTCGTTCCATCACCATTTTGGTATGTTAATTTCTATTATTTTATTGTGGTTTTCATCACTTTGTTTTTGCTTTTCCTTTTTTGAAAAAGAGCGTGGTGGGAATACCTCTCACTCATTATCTATGGTTATGCCTTCCCAGATGTGGGTTTTCAATCAATGATCCTATGTGGTCCTCCAATGTGAATAAGGTGTAGTCCTGGTTTTACCTATTCATATGTGGAGAGTATTTAGTGGTTCTTGTATTTCTTTTCTTGTTTTAGTGGCCCAATGATTGGGTCTCATTCCCTCCCCTCCCCGAGTGGTGTGGGTTTTGATCTGTGCAAAATTTGTTAGCCCAGTTCTTGTCCCATCCATTCACGAGTGGGTGGTTTAAATTTTATTTTTATAACCCTCATAAAATGGGTTTTTAGGTTGTTGTAGGAGATTTATGTTGGTCATGTGTGGGTTATGCCCGATTCTAGTTCATGTTGAATTCTTGTTTGTTCATTTCTAAATGATCACTAATGATGGGGAGACCTACTGTGGGTCTCAAAGATCTTACATTAAGGATTTGTATGACGGTAGTAATTATAAAATGGTGGGGTTCACATTCTAGCTTCCCCCCAAATTCACTAGCTTTTGTGAGTGAACTTTGGATTCAGTGATCACTAGTTCATTGGGAGAAGGACCGAAAATCTGTTTCTTGGCTAGGTTGTGCAGGTGGTGGCTTGATCTTTTGGATGATTCTTAGGAAGTGGCTGTGAGTTGGTGTTTTATTATGAAAAAGAGGATTAATATCCAATAATTTTGGATTATGTTTCCCTATCTTGATTGGATGGACAGTGTTCATAAATAATCCTCCGGTGTTGATCTTTCAGCAATAATGTGTTATGTATTTTCCAGGGCAGAAAAATTTAATGGTGGGGAGAATTGCCACACCCAGTTTTTCATGTCATGGTTTTGATCTGTTTATTTGGAAAACCCAATTCTTTTCTTAGTTTTGGGGTGTGATCAATGTTTATATTTTTACTGAAAACTATTTCTAATCATCCTACCATGGGTTCCCCAAATATTTTTTGGGAATTTTTGGAGGAAACAATGGTTACTTCATGATTTGGTCCAACCGTGATCCCATTTCCAGATTTAGAAACAAAATTTTTTCTTCCATAAATACATTATTTATTATTATTCAGACATTACACATCCCACATGTCCAAACATGACTTATTAAAACAACCATATCTATTTATAACCCCTTAGGAATTCCAAATCATGGTGGATTTGGGTTATTTATTTAGGTATTGGGCCGGCCTGTAAGCCCATTTCATGTTAAAAAAAATAATTTGATTCTTTTATATCTTATTAATTTTTTAATATTATTTTGTTATTAATCCTCTCCCTAGAGACCAATTACCTTACTCACACCCCAGGTTTATTTCCCCTCTTTTGAGCTCATATGAATCAGGTATTATGACTGACATCCTCAAGGTTTTTCAAATCGTCCATATTTGAAGAGGTAATTTGATTCTTTCATAAATAATTATTTTTTTACTGTTATTCCACAAAATATTTTTCCACTAGTTCTTCTATACCTAAGGAGACTCTTCAAGGAGTTATAATCCATTCTTGTTCCTCCAAGGGTGTATATCTAAGGGGAGAAGAAAAATATTCTAGTTTCTGTGTTGAGAATCACTCTCTTTTCTCCTCCCTCTTCCTCCTCATTCCATTATTTATTGGTTTTATCTTCTCCCCTATTCATGATTTACCTATGGATCTATTTTCACAGGATTTTATTTTTAATTTTTGTTCTTTTGGTGCTTTTCATCATATTTTTAAGTTTTATAAACCCTCAGATGGTGATATCGGGTGTGTGTTTTCATTCCCCCAAGGATTTGAGGTAGGTTTCCCATTATACATGTCCTTTTTTTCTTAATATTCATATTTTTAATGGTATTTTCACCCTATACACATTATTATTATTATTATATATGAATTCAATATCTATATTTTTTGTGTAAAGTGGTGTTTGTTTCTTTTTTTTTGTGAAAAGTAGTGTTGTTTGGTTATAAAAGTGCACACCAAGTGTTTTTTTAAATGTTCTGTTATCTTTGGTGCCAATTTTGAGATGTTTAGAACCTGGTTTAGGGTATTTTGAACATTTTTAATTATATTTAATAAATTCATGGCCTTAAATTTTTGGTTTTATTCTTTTTCAAGTGCATAAAAAAAGTTGTGTTGTTACTTTGCATTCCATGTGTTCGGTAAATTGCATTGATGGATTTTATGTGTTAAGTGTGATTTGAAAAGAATTTTTTAGATTTATAAATACATGGGAAGAATGAAATTTTTATTTCAGGTCGTTATATAGATTTAAAATGTTTATTTTGTTGTACAAAGAGATGGTTTGTTGGTTTATAACATGTATTGGCCTAAGTTTCTGGATGATGGCATGTTCGACTTCCTTATAAAAATAGTTGTGCTTTGGATATGTCACCTGAATGATTTATGTAATTTATGAAAGTGGTTTTATTTTTTAAATGGTGTGTATACACCACTTTACTAAATGTCAAATCCGTATGTTTGGAAAATGTTAGTTTTGAGAAACGCTTAAGTGCCTGTTTGGCTACAATGTAAAAAATGGTGATATTGTTTTCTATGAAAACCTCATGTAGATATTTCTCAAGCCATGTTTCTATGTATATAATGGATGGGATTTCCATTCAAAGTAATCATTTTGATTTAGTATGATAGTTCCTAGTGATGGACTCTTTATATTCCTTTTGATTAATGTAATGAGATCGTTCCTTTGAGTGACTCAGGGTGATGTTTGTTGTGAATTATCATTGTATATATGTTGTGATTAGATGCTCGAATGGAATTGATTGGATCACCCCCATTTTATATACTTGAGACATGGAAATCTAGAATTTTGAATGAATATTATAAGAACTATGGTTGCACTTGTTGGTTATTTTACTAACTTGTGGCCCATAGTATGTGGATATATTGGGTTTATTTCTATGGGATTTTCCCTCGTCCTGCTCGAGAAAAGATTACAGAGCATATTGAGTGTTTTGATTTCATCAATTGTGAAATTTCATCGGGTATAAGGCCTCATATATTTCTATATTCTAGTTTATTATAGATCTCCCAGGCTTACACATGTCTATTTGAATTTCATTTTAATACAATGATGAATATGATGCATGTATGTACATTTACATTGCCCTTGTTGTGTGATTACTATCATGCCTTCTTGTGTACTGTTTTTCTTGGAAAATGGTGGTCTGGTTTTAATAAGGGTTATGAAAATTGTTTTCAAATGAAAATGTTTTATATTATTTGAAAATTCAACAAATGCAAACATCACTTTTCACTAGAATATTCTAATGGAACACTAGTTAAATTAATCTAGTTTTGGAAATAAATAATGGTAATGGGCTGTACTTTGTTTTTAGTAATCATGTAGAAAACCATAATTTTATATATTTTAGTTCAAATTTGAATTTTTTTTTATTATTTTCAAGGATGTGCATTGGGATTATATTATCATTCTAGAATACTGAGTTTTAATACTCACACCTATAGTTCATTTCTGTTTGTATCCATTGTGTAGGTTTTAGCTTGAGTTTGATCACCTTGAGTAACGTTTGATCATTGTGTTGGAGAGTGACCAGTGGGGTCACATGGTGTTAGTTAGTCATGAGGTCTAGAAATTTTAGTTGTATTGTTTAGTTGTACTTCCTATTTTGTTGTATAAATGATGAACATTTCAGTTTTTATAAATTTGTATTGTTCTATCCATTTCATACTATTGATTGATTTATTGTTTATATTTGGGTGAAATCATTCCCTCTTATACTCTAATGATGGCTCATACGAGTTTCCAGCCCATGGGGACCAGGAATACCCTTTGATCCATGACATGGATTAATTGAGGTTCTGGGTTCGGGGTCGACCTGTGTTGGTTCGTGACTGAGCGGGGCATCCATTAGATAAAGGGACCCTCATAACATTCGATGTTCATATATAATGTGTTGTACTCCATGAATGGGATAACTCTAGGTGAATTAAATTCTATTAAATTGAAGGGTAACAGCAACTGTGAATCATAATACCCAAAATCTATAACATAAGAGAAGTGGTGTCACAATAATGGAAAAATTATAACCATGTTCAAATCATAAAATCCATATCACTTTGATGTGAATGAAGACAAACAAATGATTGTTGATTTCTGACCATGTCTGAAAAATTGATCTTTCCATAGAATTCCTTCCATTTTCCACCCGGGTTTTGGCCCAAAATGGTATGTGATCCATTTTTTGATAGACTCCATTTCATTAGAGGGGCCCTACAAACATCAATGAGGATTCGAATCCAAATACGGGGCACACAAAGCATGTATACGAGGTGATAAAAGGTTCATGTGGATTACAAAAACCCTTGAATTATGCCACCATGGATTAGAGAATAATAGTGTGTGAATATCATTTTGAAAAGAGGTAAAACATATCTTACAGGGGAAGCATCATCTGGGATTTTTAGTTAAAATCAAAGACCTTGATCAATAATTTATGTTATGTGCATCATATTTATATTCCTCTTATGAGAGAGACTAATCTTCCATTCATTTTCACAATCAACAATATGGAAGATAGACATGTATTTTAATGTCAAATTGGGAGTATATTTGACATGTAGTTCAACATAGTACGGTGAGGATGATGTGTATCATAACTTAATTTCAGGATATTAAGAGACATCTCATAGTTTAACGTCATATTTTTTGATATATGGAGTGTGTGGGGGTTATATGATGGGCCTCCTAACATTTCTTCTTCATGAAAATTCAACAGGTCATCATATGTCCATTTTGTAGTGTTAGGTTACTATTTAACCTTGTTTAAAAATGATGTAGTGGACTGATGTGAATTATACACTACCCAACCACGAGAGTTGAGTGTGAAGTGAGACCTTAAATATAGAAATACAATCTTGGTTTGGTCAAAAACCTCTTAGAGTCATGACACTTTGACCATAGATTTAAGTTTAATTTCATAAATCCTGGACCTATTGTTTACAATATTTGGTCATATTTCTTGGAGAAAGAATATGACTTCTTGAAGGAATGCATTCTTCATTGGAGTAATGTTACCCAACTTTAATTTAGGGGCCTATGAGGCCATATGATGCTACATAAAATATCTATAGGAAAAAACACACACTCTTCATGTTCATGATGACTATACAATGGATTTGGATTTATGGTCTTAAATCGTGGACCAGGAGAAAATATTTTATGGTTATAATACAAGGAATATGGATTTTAGTTTATGTTCATGAAGCACTGACCATGGGGATCCCTAAAGTGTTTAGTGTGTAAAAAAAGAGTATTAACCCAATTTGAATGATGGGATAGTTTCCCAATGTTCGATGAAAAATGTAAGGGGAACATTGCAAATAGATTAGGGTCATAGACCGTGGCATTTAGTTTAAGGCCATAAAGTTCAGACGATGAAACTGGGAGTGGAGAAGGATCCATAATGGGTTTATAGAGGGTTTGTACCAAATATAATATTTTCAATCCTTAATAAGTATCCCATAATTAAGGTAATAAATCCATATGTAGTTTTGAAACATGGAGTGGTAGAAGACTATTGCTGATTGGGAGTTATACTCTTGAACGAGAGTATTGAATCCTCCCGATCAAGGATATGAGTAATCCAAGATTTATATAGCGTAAGGATAAATTATAACATGGTTTGATGATGATTTTAGTATTTTTTTATCCCTTGTTTTAAATAAGGGAATACTTTTTTGGTATAGAGTAAAAATCATCCCAAATTTAATGGAATAATGGACATTTCCATGGTATGACCATAATTTTTCTACATGTTCTATGTAAATTCTTTCATTGTATCAGGATACAATGGAATCATATCCTATTAATGGGTCAGTGTATTTAAATATTGTTTATACCTTAAAGGTGGTCTATGGGGACTTTTGGGCTGATTTCACTTCAGATAATTGATGGTTTCATAACGATCTTTGGATTCTCCCAAATAAGGAATGTCTAGTCATCACAATGTATCTTAAATGGATGAGAATAAATATACTTGTATTTATAAAATAAATCAATATTTTTTCATGTCATAGAGGATATAAAAAGGGATAATTGGGGTTGCATGGATGTGCTTGGGGTGAAGGAGTTAAAACCTGGCGTGAATGATCCATGGAGGCCCAACACCTAATGGAGAGATCCTGAATCTAGTTTAACATAGTGTAAAGTGATGTGATATATAAAATGAAAAATATTTTAAAGTCATGATGCATTGAATATGGTAAATCTGTTTAATGTTATGATATGTGGACTATAAAAGTGTTTGTTTCAATGGTAATTGTGAAGAATGAAAGTGGTGCATCCCGATGTAAATGAGACAAAGGAATCTTGTGTACCAAACATGTATCATGAATAAAATAAATAAATAAAAATTTATGGTTCTAATGAAAATTCCAAAATTGGGGACAACAGGAAGAAGGTTGAAAAATTTGTTCTATCTTCTAGAGATGAGATGTCAAGGCATCGCTACATATCGCATAAGTATTGGAATTATGCCACACCTAGTTCTAAAACATGTCATGGTATAAGACCATCATTGGTGGTGATATGTTCTCTAGCATGAGGATTTGAGGAATCCAATGGTTATCATGTAACATACCATGTTTGGGACATGGTGTAAGGATTTATTATCATCTTGTATCTATCATATTAGGAATCTATGTTTTGGATGGTTTGAACAGCAACTCTTATTTAAAATTCGAAAGGAATTCCATTTTTATAAAAGGTAGAGTCACTGTATAACATCATGCATTGAGGATGATAGTCTTTAGAAATTATATTCATACAATATTCACTATAGGGGTTACAAATATTTTAAGGACATAATGCTTAGAACTGTTGGAAAAAGACTGAAGTCATGTTTCATGAACCATAGGGATGTTATTACTATAGGTCTTTAGGATCATACCAATGTTTCTCTTAGTTTATGGTCATAGAGTTTTGAGCATGAGGTGAGTGTCTCAAGATGGATATGCATGGTGTAGTAGGAACAACCTGGTGTGAATGAGGTGAAAGAGACACCTTATTCCGCAAAACACATTCCCTAAGAAAACATGTATAGAGTTTAATGGCGAGATACATGGAATTGGAATCTTTGTTTATATTCATTTAGTTTATAACAGTGAATATCTTCATGTATGTTCATCAATTTCAAAACATAGGGTGTGAATATCAAACTGATATGTTTAGTTTGGTGGAATGAAATACATGATGTGAATGAAGAAAAAAGAGGCCCACAAGTACACAACACATTCCTAAGAAGACTTACACACAGTCTAAAGTCATGGTTCTCAGACATGGGATCCTAGTTTAAGGTCATATATTTTGATCCATGTGTTCTTTGGTCTTGTTAGTAGAGATTGGTCCTAGCACATAATTTTACATTGTTTCACTGGGTCATAAACTATAGTTATATGATTATAGATTTTGGATCCCTTCTCTCCCAGTATATGAACTACTACATGAGGAACTTAGTATTTGTGGTAAATGTGATGTGATCTCCATCCAGAGCGATTAACCTTTATAAAAAATATTAATAGAACTTATGAATGATTTAAGGAACATCCCACTTGGGCTCCAACATTTTTGGCTTCTTTACAGTTATCATCCATGTTTTGTGAGCCAACCATAAGTCATCTTGGAAGAAGGAGTGAAGGAAGCCTTCTTATTGAAAACTCTTTTATCTTATTATGATTCCCATGTAGATTGTGGAAGTCTAGGATAATATTCTCTTCAATTGATTTCATCATATCTAAATAGAACTTTTCCATTTCTACTAGAATCTTATAGTCATAAACATATGTTCATAGTGATTGAAAATGAACTTCGATGGGTATAACTAAATTTGTTGCATATACCAAGGAATATGGTGTCACCAAGTTGAAATTCAGATTCATTTTATAATAGTCTAAGAGGGTGATGGGGAGATTGTCCACGAAAATCCTTCTTGTTCTAGTCCACCACCTTCAAGAAAATGATAGAGAGGATTTTATTGAATTATTTGATATTTAGATTTTCTTGTGCATTGAAGCAAGAATTATGGTTCAACCAGATTTTGTACTTTTTATACATCATTTTTAGGTCATGAACCCGAAATGTGGTGACGTTGTTGATGAGAATTGAATAAGGGACACCAAATTGATGAATGATTTGGGAACTCACAAATTCGATCATGGATCGGGGCTTGACATCCTTGAGGGGAATCTCTTATGCCCACATGGAGAGTAAATATCTCATGATAAGAATGATACTATGTTAGAATAGTATTGATGGAGGATATTGGTCCACAACATTAAATCCCCACATTTCAAAGATCCTACAGTACATAGTAGTATGGATGATATCTTTTAGCTAATGCATAATGCTTCATGGAAATGACCCATGTGACACCTCTTTCCATAATCAACATTGTCATGGACTATGGATGGATATAAGTAGACTAGTCATCATATTTGGTGGGAGATCTCCAAACCGCACATATGGAGACCATATGACCTGGAAGAAACATCATTTTATAACTATGGGGATTTATTCTCCTTGAATTTAATGAAGGATAATTATATTAAAACCTCATCTATTGGTAGTCCTCTCAAGTATAGGACCATTATGGAGGGTGAAAAAACTGCACACCAATAGATTCACTCATTCTCGTCTCATTCTAGTAGAATAATTTCATGATATAGATACTCAATAAAAGAATTTTCCCAATTAATTGATTCTTAAACTATGGGGAAACATAACGGTCATAATGAAGAAGAATCAATAGTTATCTTTTTTCCACATTAATTTTCATTATCATTTGAAATGAAGGGGGAGATGTACCTATCTTGCCCCACATAAATTAATAGGTTATCTTGTTCGGGATCTATAAGATCCCATCAAAGCATGCGAAGGCATAAAGATCGCATTTCTACTACAAAGGGACAAGATTGATTTGAAACAGATATGTAAAATGGTCTATAATCTAGTGTTTAAACTCCAGCAGGGGAATGAGCTTTGGATATCTGATGATGTTATAAACATTAATCTAATTGATGAATAGACCAGAGTCTCACAAAACATGAAAGTGTTGGAAAGAAATATCTAGGTAAAACTCAAGATATGTAGTGGGATCCTAATATTCTACATCACCATCGGTATATCCCTATGACAGTTGAAACGAGTATTATAGGACATCCTATGTAGGAGTGCTAAAAATGATCCCCATGCCCACTCTATAGATCTTGGGATTGTTAATAATTCTATTGGTAAGAATCCAAGAGGAAAAATGTAAATTCATCTTCCACCATGGAATAGATTAACCCACTATTATGATGTCCACATATATAAAATACGCATCTTAGGGGAGATTTTTATGGTCCTAATGCATGGATAGAAAGACTTACAATGCATGTAACATGATTGCCTTATACAGACTGAACTTGATGTAGAACTACTATATCATCACTGCCCAGTGATCTAACCAACCTTGAATCATGGGTCTATTTAGGATATAGTTTAGCTTATCCACATGGGACACCAATTGTATCTTCTGATGTTGCATGTAATGCCACAACATTTATACTACAAGAACCTATGGAGGGAAGATGTTCTCAATATAGTATTATCAAGTCTCAGTCTCGAGGAGCATGATACTAATATATTATAATTTTTTTCTATACCTATATTATTTTATAAGAGAGAAGGGAACTAATGGACCATTCTAGGGTTATCACTTAAAAGACTAGAGGATTCTGGGAGATGGGTTGAATCCAAACTAGATGTTTGAGTGTATAGTGTATGATTTCATGAAACATTGTATGTTATTACTCATACCACTCGTAGAGGGTGCCTTTAATCATGAGTCATGAAAAGTTCATAAAATATTCATTCAGATTAAAATTTAATCTTATTATGTTCATAAATCTAATATATAGGTCAGTTGAGGCATTCAGTTGTTGGCCATGAACTTTTCTGTGATGGTCTTGATACCTACATATCTAATGAATAAGATGAGAAATATCCTAGAGTTTACCCTAGAAACACACTTAATGGGGTCCATCGTCAAATCCAATAGTGTAGGAATCTCAAAAATTCTACAATATCTATGATATTTTATTGACGCTGCTAGGATATGACCACCAAATCATTCTCATAGAATTCCACTAACGTTCTAAGAATCATTTGGATGTCGTGATGCATTGTTTGATGATAAGTAGCTCATGAATTATTTTGGATAAAGAATATTAATTTATAGAAAAAGGTCACTTATAACATTATTAATGTTGTAGACTCATCATAATAAGGTTCCATCTAGATCTGGTACTACTCAAAATATTGATCCATGAAGAAGACTGCATAGATCCTACCTATAGTGTCCATAAACATCTCTATCAATAGAATGGGGAAATCGGCATTCATGTAATGACGGTTAAGATCCTAAAAGACAATAAAAACTCTAATATTCCTATCCCCCTTCCTAACTGGAATTATGTTAGCTAGACACATGGGGTACTGGACTTCACTGATGATGTTTTATTTGATAAGATTATTAATTTCAACATCGACCATAACACCATGATTGGGGTGAATCTTTCTGGGAGGTTCCATGATACTAAAATAACTCTCAGGTCGAACAAGATGGTTAATGGAAACCTGAGTTTCTAGTCCTTTTATCTCTTCATATCCCCAGGAAAATACATCACGATGCTACTTTAATAAGGTTAGGTATTGTTTCTTCTTCACTTGATGTGTATTTTCACTAATCAGTTTCGGCTTTGGATCTTCCTCAGTACTGGGGTTCAACATAATCAACTCATAAAAGGTTATGGAGAATATATCATTTAATATGTTAGGAGTGCCTTCTAAATCACCATCATAAACTGAGGTAGGTGAATCAGTTGGTGGATGAGGTTCATCCAATCCATCCAATTTGGGTGGGAGAAAATGTTACTGATTTAGTGAAGAAAAAATCTCTATTCAGGGACTCACACCCTTTGAAACCATGGAAACCAAATTAATTAATCTTATTCTATAATCCCATCAAAAGTTATGTCCATTCATGATATCAAGGAAATTGAGGTGTGTTGGTTCCATCAATTCAACCCTTCCCTGCAAAACAGGTGGGGCTGCCATGAAATTTTTCCCATAAGGTGAACCTCTCAGTACATAAAAATGGAATGAGATTATAGATTTACTTGGACCTTTTATATATAACATTACGAGGTAATGATTGGTTGTTTCATTCTTATAGGTATTCCATTACCCTTTTTATTTGAAATGTAAATGAATCATCCCATGTTTGGAATTGTGGATTCCAACTGATGAATTAGAAGAATTAATGCATAATAAAGATCTACCCATGGATTAGATTTAGTGGTTGTGTGATCAACCTTATTGGTTTGAGATTTCTTATAATTCCAATATTGTAATATATTTCATCCATATATAGAGATTCGTAGGAGTGAAAAGGGGATGCATCATTTTTGTGTACTCTTAATCCACTGTCGATAGAGTATTTGGGGGAATGCTGATATGAGAAGGTGACTTATACATGTTGATGGAGCTTGGTCCTACCATGCAGTGAATTATATGTCGTATCCTTTGAGGTTTATATTAATTTAGTACATGATATCATGCCTCTAAACGAGATTTTCATCCAAATCTAGTTATACATTCTATGATCAGTACTATCATAACCTTGAATCATTAGGTCAGAGGTAGTTAAGTCTACTTTTGGGAGTCCTTGATTTTAGAGTGTGTGGGTTGGGACGAGATTGATCATAGAACCTGTATCGACGAATAACTGAAAAATTTCAATTCTACTAAACTAGTTAGTAACATATAGTGGGTGGATATGACCCTTCATGAGGGTGCCCACATATTCTATATAGAATGAGACTATGGATACACAATCTTTTTTCTCTACTTCCTCTTCATGGTAGGCCTCTACGGCGGATACCTCTACTTTAATCGTGAAGTGGATTTTCAAGGATTATGTGAGGGCCCCAGGTATTTCATTTAACAAATTTATAGAGTTGATGATCAAGAGAATCATTTTGAGACTGGATGGGTGATCCATCTTGTCGTATTTCTGTGCCAATAGTATGTTTCTACATAGCATATGGAACACTAAGATAGGAAGTACAATCAGTTTTATAGGTTTTACCATCAGGTTCTACAGGGTACTAGAAATGTGATATTGTTGACTAAATAACTCACCCAAAATCACTTTTCCCTAACTGTCTTCTAGTTGGGTCCTTACATTGGATGGTCATGGATGACCATAGTGCAGTCATGGATGGTCTGCCTAGTTAGTTAACATGGGCATCTGTGGAGACATATCTGATGGATCGGGCCAAGATGATTGTGCCTACATAGATATACTCTAATACTACATCCTAGTTTTGGAAGAATGAATGGATAATTTTGAAGTACTTGAACAAGAATTATAACAGCTTTGATGCCCTGAACAATCCTTTAATAGAATTGTTTAGAGTTTTTCTAGGCGTTTCTACGTATTCCTCATCATTGAAAACCATGAATGGATCAACCAATTATATGCAATTCACTGAGGTATACTCATCCTCATAATTAGAGGGTCTATAGAGTGTTAGGTAATCCATGGTCACGATTTCTAGCTCAAGGGGGATAAAATTGCCAGTGGAGTGTGATGGTGTTGGCGCTTCTAGGGGACTATGATTTTCCATTCAATATTCATGCTTGATCTTCTGGAATTCATATGGAAACAAAATAGATGTATAAGAAGCAATAGATGAAGTTGTAGTGACCATGGGAGGCTTGGGACTTCCTAGGTAGGTGATCATGATACAATGGGTGTGAGTGACTACCCTGCGAGCCAATCACTTTCCATAACTATGGGTTCCATGTCCATAAGCCTACTTCCATTTAGTTGAACTCTTGTTTCTGATTTCGGGAATAAAAGATATATGTGTTACCTATGCCGAGGAATTATAGATCATGAACGATCTATTACCCACATGGTTCTGGATCCAGTCCTATTAGACATATAATTCCATGATGGTATGATTGAAGATACTATTGTAAGGGAAATGTGAATGGAGGTCAATGGGTTGGGATTCCTTGTCATTCAATCACTCTAGCAATTCCAGAATCCAATTATCCAGGTAACATAGGAAATATATAGGGAACATTGAATCAATTAATGAATAGGGATCGTTTTTCTATCTAATATTTCCACTCTAGGATCATATCGCTAATGATGGATTGTAGAGTGATGAGGTGCTTGAACATGATTAGTGGATGATGTCACATTTTCTAATCTAGGCGGTTGTTCATGGTGACATGGTGTGTGATGGTTCTATTTTGGTTGAAGATGAACTTGAAAATTCTGCACTCATTGAGGATCCATTATCAATGCGGCCAAAAAAATCATCAAATCAGGGGGGTAGGGAACTCCTTATTCTGTTGTGGGAGTCACTATATTGGAAGACATTCTTGTAGGAAATTGAAGAGGAAATAGTCACACATTATTAACTTGATGTGAGGATTCATGAAGACTCTAAGCCTTATCCAACATATCTCCTAACTCACTCATGATGTTCTGATTGATGAGGGTTGGGACATATTTAGTCTTGAAATTACCCATTCACATCATTAGTATCTTTTTCTAAATTAGTAGAATGTTTATAGAGTACACAAGGCCTTTCCATCTGGCTATATAATATGTGACTCACCCACTAGAAAAAATAATTCACATAAAGAGGTCATCAATTATTTTCAGGAACATGTTGGAGATAAACAGGTAAATTATCTTTCTCTGAAGGTCTTCCCAATGAGTGATGGACCTGATGATTAGATGGAAATACAAGATGAATAGAGGTACATCTAATATCTGTACAGAACACTAGAGTTCTACAGCCTTTTGATGCTCTGGGGTTCCCAACATGGGTCCACATCCAAATTTGTAATGGGACAAACACAATTGTGGGACACCCATCCCATTGAACGGTGAAAAACTAGGGTTCCTAGAAACTATGGGTCCTCTCATGTCATCTACCCGTGATAGGTAAAGATTATGGTCATGTGGGATAGCCACCAGTCTCATATCTAGGGCCTCAAAAAAACTGAGAGAAAATATGACATGTTCTCCCGGATGGCCCCTATATGTTTGAGGATTCCTAATCACTAATCCATTGACATTCTCAACAACATAGTTAGTGTGATCAGTTTTCCATGGAGGGGATCAAAATAGATCCTGAATAGTGTAATCATGCTGCTCAAGAGCGTTCAAAACTCATACCTTAATAACTTTACATCTCCTCTATCTAGATTCATGGGATTTACATTCCTAGGAAGGGGAAATCATCCAAGGAGGAATTTCTACCCCACTGGTGGAGAAATAGGATGTTGTTGAGGAGAAGAGTAATATGGGTGTTGATCTTCATTGATCTTATCAAGGATCCTTCCATCTCTTTGACTAGATGGATTAAGTTAGATAAAATACGCTCCAACTCAATTTTTAGCATGACCTTATATGGATTGGAAGACCCAAAAATTTCTTTACCCTTATTGAGATGTTGATCAAAAGGCAATGTCTTTTCAAAGTGACCCCTAATGCTGACGGTATTCCTTTGTTTCTAGTTATAGACACAAATTTGAGGGTCTATCTAGTATTGTTCCTCACCTTGGGGTATGTTTTCCTTATCAATCCTTATTCCATGGTTTCTATTCCTATCCAGCTCTGAAACAACCCTATTTAACATAATTATTCCCAAAGGAGGGCCCTCATTTTTTATAGGTATTTCAATTGTTCTATTTATAGGTATGAATTTGAGAGTAATGTTTTATCCCCATCCGATGATCTACACATGTAGAGACACCTACTCTATAGTTTATTGGAGCACTCTGAGGATTGTGACACATATGTTTTGGAGGGTTTGGTGATATCCAGGTGACTCGGGGTGCGGAGACACTTGGATTTTATCAGACTCAAGAACTTATAAATATTTATTGATGCCATAGAGAATCCTAGATAACTTTGTTAGTTTATCTTTCAATCACAGTGGTGGTGGAACATCACCTATATAGTCTAGAATAAACAAATGGCCTATACCTCAATGGGGGACTCTGGTATGTCAACGTTGGGAGTTCTAGGTGGCTATAATACCATTGATAGTTAGTCTGAGGGAAAAGCATACCACTGACCTCTTTCTTATAGGATGTACCGTATTCACAATCATCACAAGAAATAATTTTTTTGGGTTGATATAGTAGTGGTAGAACATACATGGATCGATGCTGTGGTGGTTTGACTGGTAGAGGAATCAATGCATGATGAAATTGCTCGCTGCACGCAGGATCATCTCTCGAGGGCGACACAAACCATATCACCATATCCTTATATGAATATTTGTTCCCCACATCATCATATTCAATGGAGTATGTTCTCACCTATAACTCAACATATTCATCACCATCTATAAGAGTCGTCTTTTACAATAATATCCCATAATTATCTTGGGTTGTGTTATAGAGGGAGACTAGTGATGACATGGATGGATTCACTATGAGTCCATGGAATGGCGCCATAACATACACCGCCTGCATTTACTTTTGGAGGGATCATGGGGTCATATTGATCTCACAGTTCGAGATGGTGAACTCCACATATTGGGTTGTTTCCCATACTCTGGTATCCAAGGTGTAAAATCCATTATCGAGTTATTAGTGTCCTTAGAATCATATACATAAACGAGGTCGATGAATACATTGCATTACCAAGGATTCCACCTTCGATTGTGAGTGTTCCCCTTCTAACTCGATATGATTCTTTAGGGTATGTTACTTCTTCAACAAAGGTAGGACCACCACTCTAGAAGTTTAGAGCCTTCGTGGGGCCCTCATGACTATTGAAGTGGACACAAGGACCACCTCTATGTTGAGAATTAACAGTGCGGAGGATTCCATATTACTAGTTGTTGATATAGTGGGGAGGAACCCCACATAGTTAGAATATTGTTCCAGAATGACCTCTTCACTAATTATCATCATTATTTGTTGCCCTATAATGTTTGTTGGTGGTGCCAACAATTGACCTGGACAACCGTACAATCCAATGATGAGTTTAAGGTCTAGATCCCAATCAGGTGAAGACGTATCCATGTTTTCCTATTGTATGGAGTTGTAGGGATGTTCCAGTGTTTGATGGGTACACTAGATTCATGGAATATGACTTATATTTTTAGTAATTCTTATGATAATTTCCCTTACATTGGCAACATGTGGTTTGGACTGAGGCAGATAAAGTAGGGGTAAAGACGACATGCTTTTTAGCCTGAGGGACTGGTCGTTTCTAGCACTGATGGGTCCTCATCAGATCCATCCATGGGGGCTATCGGCAATTATCCTCAACAGGGGTGACATGAGTTTCCCCATCACTACGGCATAGGGTAATGAGTCATATGACCACTCTAGGGAGATAAAATCGAATAGGGTTATCTGTGGAACTGTGAGTGGTTTCCCCAAGAACAACCCTCAAGGGAAGAGATGCTTGTAGCGACCCAAATCTTGACGTACATGGACATTACATTACATTTGTGGAATACTTAGTACATAAAAAAACAGACACACAAGGACCGTAATAGTTTAGTGTATTTGGAAACTCGGGATATAGTCTTCTAATCGAGGTGAAAGATCTTCAAAATTTCTCATAAAGATCTTCCCCTTTAGTTTTCTTACCTAATACCTTTCTTTAAATCCCGGGGAAATGAAAAATTATAAAGGGTGAGCTGAAATGCTCAGTATGGGTAAAAATAGAGAACATAAAACAATCCATAAACGTTTTAATGCAAAAACATGAACATAAAATCTAAACATCAAAATCGTGAGAAATGAAATAAATCTTGGAAGTACATAAGGCATAGATCATAAAGGAACACTAATCATGATAAACTAGAATTGGAACAAAACATTTATTTTGGAATCCATTAAGAACATGTAATGATTTCCATAGTATCCAAGGCATTGTTTCCAAGACCATATTAGTGGACAAAGTCCCTTACTGAACCAGGTTTACTTGTCGTTCCAGCCTTGTATTACTGTACCAGATTTACTTTCTGTTTCAGCCATGTCTATATCATGAGATATAAATCTTTACCCAATTCATTGGAGGGAGAAATAGGTCCCACCCATCTCATAATCAAATCATTATTACTTGTTATACAAAATAAACATACAACATTCATAATAACCCCATGAACAAAATGGGTTTCATAAACATCATCCCATCATAACATAATCCATATAAAAGAAATGGATATGATTTCATAAAAAGAAATGTAAAACCATGTAAATCATAGAGACATTATACTTGAAACATACACATATGAAATAATTTCACCTTAGATGGAAAAATGGTTTTGATAAAACACTTTAAATGAATTCTTGAGGAAAATATCCCTTCTTCTTCAAAATCAATTTTTTTTCACAAAACATCATGAAATTTTAAAAGAAAGAGATTTTTTTAAAAATATTAATGAAATATTTTGGAGGAAGCTTCATTAAAATAAGGATTTATAAATCCGTAAAAATTCTTTCATGCCGTATAAGTTAAAAAACATTCTTCTCATACTTTTTCCGGAAAAGTCAAAAAATACCTCATAACGTAAACAAAAGAAAGATTAATTACATACCATGTAGTAAATGTCCAAAATGGGAAAAAAAGAATTTAAACATACATGAAAACATTTCTAGAATACATGTACATGGATGATAACAATAACCCCAGTAAATACTTACGAATAAACAATCTCGGATTAAAACGAGATTGGAAAAGTTATCCCTTACCTTAGGTCTGATATACTTTGTACGTATCTGAACCTCCTGTATAATGATTTAAATAATTTCATTGACTTATTAAAGAATCATATTCATTTTTATGATGTCATAAATGGTTTCCTTATGAATTTATATTAACCGTTTTTTGAAAATTCCATGTTAAAGCAGTGTTTTGGGTAAAATTGTTTTATTTATCATATGTGTTTGGACTTGTTGATCGTGATATTATTAATTATATCCTGATTTCCTTAATTACAGAATGTAAACATGATATATATATAATATATATTCATAATATATATATATATATGATATATCGATAAATGGAATGAAATACACCGTTCATGGAGACGGTAGGCTGTACGTACGCATGAACCCTATTTTCGTTTCCTTATTGAATTGAATGGAATTAAGTAGATGACATAAATATATATATATAAATAAGTCCAGTATCATTATAATGTCATATATTTCATGATTAATTATTATATATACTTTATAATCATTCATGAATCATTAACATGGAGAATAATCTCAGCACGTCGTGGAGACGGTAGTCCGTACGTACGCAGGAGCGATGATAACATTCCCATGATCGTGGAATTGTATGGAAGTGTATGTATAATATTTTAGAATAAATATCACATTAAAATAATCATATATAGTTATTTATTTACACCATTATACCCATCCATGTAAGGTGGTGGTCAAAAACAGATTACACCACGGTGTGGAGACGTTATTCTGTACGTACGCACGCGCGGTGATTTTATTTTCCGTATGATGGATAGAAGGTGAAATAGGGTTGTATCATATTTATAATAACATATAAGTATATATGTAATTCTGATGTTTTTACATTATAATGTGACAACTAAAGAATAAGAAGTTGAAGAAGAAAGAAACTTGAGAGAATCGAAAGAAGAGATTACCTCTTCTTCGACACACCTCCTTTAATCCTTATCTTAAGGGAGTAGAGTAGGTCTTCTTAGAAGACCAGAACCTCCAGAATGTTTCTAGGGAAGTGGATAAGATAAATGGTCAGGGGTTGGCCGAGCTTCAAGGCTCAAAAGGGTAAGGTGAGAGAGGGAAGGGGTGCCCTTTTTATAAGGGAGGAGAGGGGCACCTTTGGAAAAACTTAAAATATTATTTTATAATAAAGTCATATTCAGTTTTTAATAGCTCCAAATTGATTTTTTTCTAGATATAGTTGGGGATGGGTCGAAATATTTTCAACCAATATATTTTAGACAGGTTTGGGTTATTATATTAACCTTATCTTTTAGTTTTAACTCTTAGTTAATTAGATTGACATTTACCATGTCACTTTGTATTTTTATATTATATAGTTAATAAACATACCGTATACATCCAATCAACCCCCAAGTGGTAGATTTATGATACAACTATCATTATATAAGTATCTTGGCCGAAACCTAGATTTTTAGGAATATAATAAGAAATAATAATATAATATGTGTTTTAAAAACTATTTTATGTCAATTTAGACACTATTTGGTAATTGATTTTTGTGAAACTCATAACAGCATGATTAGTTCTAAAACAGTTAATTAAATCAATACTAACATGTCATATTAACCTATAAAATTAGTGGTATTCATAAAAAGATTCAAATTACATTTATTTGGGTATTTATAACATCAATTATGTTCATATTACATTAATAAGATAATTACTCCATCATCATTGTGTCATAAATAAATTAGATTATATAATGTCTAAAAATTATAAATAAAATACCATTATGTAGGAAATATTTTTAGGTTTCTAATTAATATTTATAGTCGAATTTATCTTATGTATAACACTATATTAAAAATGATTTAGTTATTAAACATTGACTTTAACTATTTTAACCCTTCTTTAAATAAATTAATAATAAATGTCCTAATCTAATCCAAGTGGACCTAAATGGTCATATTTTATTCATAAGGTTGTTTTTGGTCGAATTAAAATTATCAAATACAATTAGGACATGTGTTAGTGTAATAATAATATCATTTTTACCCTTAATTGGCCTATTTACTTCTAACCGTGATAAATAAAAGTAAAACGTTACTATTCACCAACAATTATTTTTATCTAATGAACCACATTTTACTCATTGATATTAATCATGTCTGTCGGATTTTCAAAATTCAACTCACAGAAGCGGTAAAATGAAGTTTTATGAACAATGGAAAAAGCTCCTATGAGGTGGGTAAAAGACGGTGAAAAGTTCAATACAATTTTTATAAATCTAAAATTATTATAAAATGACTCCAATGAATTTAATTGAACATATATAAGTATTATGTATCTATTTTGACCTAAAATAAATTTAAATAAAAGAAATGATTATTTAAATAAAAAGTTGGTTTAAACCAAAAACTTAGTGTTTTCACTATTCATCAAAAATTGAATGTTTTCATAAAAATACCAAAATTTCACCCTAAGATAATTTCGATATTCTGAATGCAAAAATGATATCCATTTTTTCAAATTCAAAAAATATAAGTGGAATTAATTAATTTTAAAATTAACTCATGTTATCAAAACAAATAGCTTGTTTTTAAGAAACAATAACTATCAAAATATCGACACTTGTTTATGTCCAATTTCAAATTGAAATTAATTCCAATGTCCAAAATTGGATTAAATGGTAAAAATATATTCTAATTACACTTTAAAACCTATTAAACAGATTATCTAACCATATTAATTATTGTGATGAAAAAAGTTGTTTTTAATTAAAATATAACGTGTTTTTATTATTCATTAAAATATAAAAGTTATCAAAATAATATGAAAAATTTATCCAAAGTAAATTTTTATATCTTGATTCCAAAGAAGAATTTTATTTTTTCATATTGAACTTATATACATGTCAAAAACAAGATTTAATGTTGGTGAGCCATAAAAGGAAGAAAACTACATTTTTTTAAAAATTAGTTATTTTACCTGAAAAAATTATTTTATTCTCATACCATGTTCTAGAAAATATGTAAGATGAATAATAATTTTAAAAAATTCAAAATGCAGTTAATAGTATTCATAACCACTAGTTCATAATATTATTATAATATATCACTGTTTAGTGAAACCCGGTATTGCGAACTACACACGCTATCGAGGAAGGTCGCGATTGCGTGTAATGCAAGCCAAGTCTGGGTTGAGTCCTATGAAAGACTCCTTTTTTTCGTATAATAGAATCCAACCATATTTCATTTATACATTTAATATATATATATATATACTCATTGTTTCATAGAATGACTACTATCGAAATTGTGTGTAACATGATCCAAGAATAGTGTTGCATATACTGCAAGCTAATACAGTGTTGCGTATATCGCAAGATAATCTTGGTGTAGCGTACAACACAAAACCTCAATGAAATTAAAAAGAATAATTCTCATAAAATCTCGGGTTGTTACATTCTACCCCCCTTAAAATTAATTTCTCCCTCGTAATTCGTCGGGGTAATAAATGGTTTGTTACTTGAAAATTTATTTCATAGAAACCCACATCATAAAAAGGAATTCTAAAACTTAATTTTAAAAAGTGAAGTATGAAACATAATGGTTTCCCAAATTAACTCATCACTAGGATTCCACATAGGAGATCATAGCTAAAAATATGGATATGGGGGAGAAATATAACCTTCAAGTTCTGATAGAGAGTGGTAGAGAACATGGCTATGAAAAAGACATCAATCACAAAGCCATAGATTTGTGATGATCTAAGGTACCATCTGATTCATGAGATATAAGAGAACTAGAATAACATTTTGTTTTCAATGTCATTTCCTAAAGTTAAAGAATTAGAATTAGAATAAATACGTACTTTATTTCGGTACATTCTCATAGTTGTTTGTGCCTTGAACAATTTCCAGTTCATCTCTTAAATAAATGAAGTTGAATTTTTCATTCTTGAAGTGTTAGAAGATCATGTGATAGAATGATGGGTTATTCCATCTATCTCAAAGAAAAGGATAGAAAAAGTTATTGAATACATAAGTTAGTGTATGGTGAGGTTAATTAAATATGATTCCAAAAATGGACTTATACATCATCTATCATTCCTCTTAATAAAAGAAAACTAGTTTCTACTGACCAGGGACTTACTGTAGGCCAGTGGTAGGAGATAAAGTCATGGCGCACTTCGGTTGTGGGTTCAATTCTCACAGCCATGTCTAACGCGATGGGTTGTTGCCCGTCCTGCAAGTTGTCCTTTTTCTAAAATTACCTCATTATGACATTCCATCAATAATATAGAAAACTTTTCTAGCCTAAAACAATACTAACTTGTTTCCAACATAATCCATTGTAATCTTTAGGCTTATCCAAAATACATATGTCCAATATCATAGTATAAAGAAAATGATTACTTGAAATGTCATCTACTGAGCATGTGAATACCATCATTTATCCCCGATATATATTGTTGATCACATTCCAATCATGTGAATACCTTAATCATGTATTCTCTTGAAAAAATGAATACCCATTGAACCTTAGTGAAAACATGAGTGCTGTCAAAATTTAACTCTTTCCACATACTAAAATCCCAAAAAATCTATATACTCAAACCATGTTATCACGTTGTCTTTATATCATTCATGAGATCATGAATACTATGAAAATTTTCATTTTCTCCTTATCCCTTAATTATACGCATATCATCTGCTTTCCAAAATATTTGAATTACTTTTAATGGTTACCGGTACCATATTCTTATAGAAAACCACAATGGACAAATACAAAGATATTTCAATATACTATAAAAGTTCCTCAACATCATTATTATTTAATTCCAATACATAAGCCTGGCAATCCATCCTCTTCAATGATTGGCATGGAATAGGTCCTTCCTTGATTTAGAAGTAACTTCTTAGGTCCGGGCATTGAGTTGGGTAATGCCCATGTTCTCCGCAGATCAGACATTGGACTCCATAAGATTCTATCACTCTATCACCCTTTTATCCACATAGATAACATATTCCCCTCCATTTGAGTTATTCCTCAAGGTTATTCATCCCTTCTTTAGAAATCTCAATCTTCCTTTCTCTATGCTCCTCACCATGCGAACATGCATAAAATTCCATCTTCCTCTTATTTGATGACTTTGAAATACATCAAAAGTTCACCTTATTAATCCTATATCGAGATGACTGATTCGGCATAATCACAATATCTTTCTCCCTAGGCGTTACAAAATTTCATTGATCATAGTCACCAATTTTTCCATTGGAATCAATGTTAACTGAATTCCTTCTCATTCCCTCCATTTACTAAGACCAGAAACCATAGTGTAAGAAATACTTAAAATAACGAGGAACCACATAATCATAAAAAGTCACTTATGGGATGTCTAACTTATCAAAAATTCTTTAATCCATGACACATTAGGTTCACCCTAGGTTATTCATGATCGTTAACATAATTCTAGGACTCTAACCTATATGTATACTTAACCTTAGGGATATCCCTAGACATACCATAGAAATATCTCTAGGGATCTCACTAAAGTTTTTGCATCCTAGTTTCCAAAGGGTAACTACACCTTTCCTTTGATACCAACTGTAGAGACCCAAAGCTTGACGTACATAGACATTACATTACTTTTGCGGAATACTTAATACATAACAAAAACAGACACAAAAGGACCGTAATAGTTTAGTGTCTTTGGAAACTCGAAATATAATCTTCTAATCGTCGTGAAAGATCTTCAACATCTCCCATAAATATCTTCCCATTTTGTTTTCTTACCTAAAAAATTTCTTTAAATCATGGGGAATAGAAAACATATATAGGGTGATCTCAAATTCTCATTAATGTTAAACATAGAGAACATAAAACAATCCATAAACATTTGAATGCCAAAACAAGAACATAAAATCTAAACATCAAAATCATGAGCAATGACATAAATCTTGGAAGTACGTAAGGCATAGATCATAAAGGAACATTAATCATGATAAACTAGATTGGGAATAAAACATGTAATTGTGGAATCCATTAATAACATGTAATTATTTCCATAGTAGCCAAGACATTCCTGCCAAGACCATCTTAGTGGACAAAGTCCCTTACTGAACCAGGTTTACTTGTCGTTCCAGCCCTGTATTACTGAACCGGATTTACATTCCGTTTCAGCCACGTCTATCTCATTAGATATAAATATTTACCCAATGCATTGAAGGGATATATATGTCCCACCGATCTCATAATGTAATCATTCTTACTTGTGCCACAAAATAAACATATATCATTCATAATAACCCATTGAATAAAATGGGTTTCATAAACATCATCCCATCATAACATAATCCATATAAAAGAAAATTGATCTAATTTCATAATAATAAAAGTAAAACCATGTAAATAATAGAGACATTATACTTGAAACATACTCATATGAAATAATGTCACCTTAGATCGAAAAATGGTTTTGATAAAACACTTGAAATGAATTATTGAGGAAAATATCCTTTCTTCTTCAAAATCAATTTGTTTTCACAAAACATCATACAATTTTAAAAGAAATAGATTTTTTTGAAAATAGTCATGAAATATTTTGGAGGAAGCTTCATGAAAATAAGGCTTTATAAAACCGAAAAAATCCATTCATACTGTATAAGTTAAAAAAACATTCTTCTTGTACTTTTGCCGGAAAAGTAAAAAAAGTAACTCATAACATAAAAAAAGAATGATTCCTTACATACCATGTAGTAAAAGTTAAAAATGGGTAAAAAGGACTTTTAAAAAACATGAAAACATTTATAGAAAATATGGACATGGATGATAACAATAACCCAGTAAATACTTATGAATAAACAATCTCGGATAAAAACGAGATTGGAAAATTAATCCCTTACATTAGGTCTGATATGCTTCGTACGTATCGGAACCTCCTTTATAATGATTTAAATAATTTCATTGACTTATTAAAGAATAATATTCATTGTTATGATTTCATAAATGGTTCACTTATGACCTTATATTACCCGTTCTTTTGTAAATTCCATGTTAAAGTAGCATTTTGGGTAAAATCGTTTTATTTATCGTATGTGTTTGGATTTGTTGTTCTTGATATTATTACATATATCCTAATTTATTTAATTCCAGAATGTAAAACATGATTTATATATAATATATATTCATCATATATATAAATATATGATAGATCGATAAATGGAATGAAATACACCATTCATGAAGACGGTAGGTCGTACGTACGCATGAACGTTGTTTTCATTTCCTTATTGAATTGAATGGAATTAAGTAGATGACATACATATATATATATATATAGGTCCAGTATCATTATTATGTCATATATTTCATGATTACTTATTATATATACTTTATAGTCATTCATTAAATGGTTAACATGGAGAATGAATCTCATCGCATCGTGGAGACGGTAGTCCGTACATACGCACAAACGATGATACCATTCCCATGATCATGGAATTGTATTGAAGTGTATGTATAATATTTTAGAATCAATATCACAGTACAATAATAATATATAGTTATTTATTTACACCATTATACCCATCCAAGTAAGGTGGTGGTCGAAAACAGATTAAACCACGGTGTGGAGACGGTATTCTGTACGTACGCACGCACGGTGATTTCATTTTCCGTAGGATGGATAGACGGTGAAATAGGGTTGTTTAATATTTATAATAACATATCAGTATATAATTAATACTTATGTTATTACATTATAATGAGAAAACTAAAGAAGAAGAAGCTGAAGAAGAAAGAAACTTGAGAGAATCGGAAGAAGAGATTACCTCTTCATCGACGCACCTCCTTTAAGCCTTCTATTAAAGAAGTAGAGTTGGTCTTTTTAGAAGACCAGAACCTCCAGAATGTTTCTAGTGAAGTGGATAAGAGAAATGGTCTGGGGTTGGCCAAGCCTAAAGGCTCAAAAGGGTGTGAAGAGAAGAGGGAAGGGGTTCCCTTTTTATAATGGAGGAGAGGGGCACCTTTAAAAAACATAAAATATTGTTTACTAATAAAGTCATATTCGGTTTTTAATAGCTTCAAATTTATTTATTTGTAAGTTAAGGTGGGGGTGGGTCGAAATACTCTCAACCAGTAGATTTTAGATAGGTTTGGGTCATTATATTAACATTATTATTTACTTTTAACTCTTAGTTAATTTGATTGACATTTTCCTTGTCAATTTGTATTTTTATATAATATAGTTAATAAACATGCCATATACATCAAATAGACCCCAAGTGGTCCATTAATGATACACATATCGTTATATAAGTATCCTGGAGGAACCTTAAATTTTTAAAAATATAATAACAATTAATAATATAATTTTTGTTTTAAAAACTATTTTATGTCAATTTAGACACTCTTTGGTAATTGATTTTTGTGAAAATAATTACAGCATGATTAGTTAGAAATAAGTTAATTAAATAAATAATAATATGTAATATTAACCTATAAAATTAGTTTAATTCCTAAAAAGTCTCAAATTAGATTTATTTTGGAATTTATAACATCAATTATGTTAATATTTCATTTATATGATAATTACTGAATCATCATCGTGTCATAAATAAATTTGATTATTTAATGTCTAAAAATTATAAATAAAATACAATTATGTATGAAATATTTTTATATTTCTATGGAATATTTATAGTCAAATTTATCTTATGTATAACACTATATTAAAAATTATTTAGTTATTAAACATTGATTTTAACTATTTTAACCCTTCTTTAAAGAAATTAATAATAAATGTCCTAATCTAATCCAAGTGCATCTAAATGGTCATATTTTATTCCTATGGTTGTTTTTGGTCGAATTACACTTATCCAATAGAATTAGGACATGTGTTAGGGTAATAATAATATCATTTTTACCCTTAATTACCCTATTTACTTACAATCATGGTAAATAAAAGTAAAAAGTTACTATTCACAAAAAAATTACTTTTATCTAATTGAACCACAATTTACTCCTAGATATTAACCATGTATCTCAGATTTTAGAAATTAAACTCACAGAAGCGGTAAAATTAAGTTTTATGAACAATTGCAAAAGCTCCTAGGAGGTGGGTAAAAGACGTTGAAAAGTTCAATACAATTTTTAGAAATCTAAAATTATTATAAAATGACTCCAATAAATTTCATTGAACTTATATAAGTATTATGTATCTATTTTGACCTAAATTAAATTTAAATAAAATAAATTATTATTTAAATAATATGTTGGTTTTAACCAAAAACTCAGTGTTTTCACTATTCATCAAAAATTGAAAGTTTTCAAAAAAATCCCAAAATTTCTCCCTAGGATAATTTCAATATTCCGAATCCAAAAATGATGTCCATTTTTCCAAATTCAAATCATAAAAGTGGAATTAATTAATATTAAAATTATTTCCCGTTATCAAACAAAATAGCATGTTTTTTTAGAAACAATAACTATCAAATGATCGACACTTGTTTATGTCTAATTTCAAAGTGAAATTAATTCCAACGACCAACATTTAATTAAATGGTAAAAATATATTATAATTAAACTTTAAAACCATTTAAAAAGATAATCTAACCATATTAATTATTGCGATGAAAAAATTTGTTTTTAATTAAAATATATCATGTTTTTATTATTCATTAAAATATAAAATTTATCAGAATAATATGAAAACTTTATCCAAAGTAACGTTTTATATCCTGATTCCAAATAAGAATTTTATTTTTCCAAATTGAACTTATAGACATGTTAAAAAAAAATTTAATGTGGGTGCGCGACCAAAAGACGGCAAAACTGCATTTTTTAAAAAATACTTATTTTACCCGAAAAATTTATTTTATTCTCATACCATGTTCTAGAAAATATGTAAAATGAATAATAATGTTACAAAATCCAAAATTCAGTTAATACTATTTATAACAGCTAGTTCATAATATTATAATAATATATCATTGTTTAGTGAAACCTGGTATTGCGTACTACACATGCTATCGAGGAAGGTCGTGATTGTCTGTAATGCAAGACAAGTCAGGGTTGCGTGTTTTGCAAGACTCCTTTGTTGTTTCGTATAATTGAATCCAACCATATTTCATTTATTCATTGAATATATATATATATATAGACACACACACACTCAATGTTGTGTAGAATTACTACTGTCGAAATTGTGTGTAACATGATCCAAGAATAGTGTTGTGTATACTGAAAGCTAATATGGTGTTGCGTATAGCGCAAGGTAATCTTGGTGTAGCGTACCACACAAGACATAAAAGAAATTAAAAAGAATAATTCTCATAAAATCTCGGGTTGTTACAATGTCAGTGAGTAATTGATGCCTCATAGCCTTGGAGGCCCATGCCTTTCATGGGAATGACCCACTCTTTCTCCTACTGGGATATGAGGGTGTTGATCTGTAATAACCCGGATATTTATTTTAGATATGGATCATGAATTTTGGTTATTTTTTAGGAAAAATGATGAAATGAGATTTTTTCCAAGTACACACCATGTAATTATGTGTCTACGTCATGTAACATGATTCCACATACAACCATGTTCTGGCCATGTAATGTCCAAGTACATGGCCATGTGTTGACATAGCTAACCTTCTTATGTTGGGGTTGGTTGAGGCGAATTCACAGTGTGTAAATATAATGAACACACCATGTACTTTTTTTTGATAAATCGGATCAGGGTCACGTCTCATCTTCAAAAATGCATTCTTTTATCCATGCTTCCTAAAAGAGCACCACAGAACGAAAGAGGATCTTCTAAACTCTCTTGATCGCTCGTCTGAGCTCTGATTGAGACTTCCTCTAGTTTGTTGGAATCATGTTAGTGGGTTCTCATATCCCCTAGATCCTTTCTTCATGATTCTTCCCCTCTCATGAGTTACTCAAGGTTGAATATTTTGAAAATTTTATAGATATACGATTATCTATGCCAATTGAAGGGCTGACGGTCAAGTATATCGATTGTGTGACATTGAGGTACATGGTTTGTTCCTTATGTTGTTCCTAGTTGGATTATATGTGTTTAAAGGGTCGCATACCCATGTTTTTTTGTATTTATTGATATGTAATTTTACCTTTTAATTCACCTACAATGGATTATTTAATTGATAAAGGGTGTTTTCATATGCGTAAGGTTATATACATTGTTTTCGAGACACCCCATGGGCGTGTTCTCCCTTGATTGCCTATTTATGGTCATTTTGTTTAGAATGCCCATTTGGCGTACCTTGTTTTCCATGCATTGGTTGATTAGGATGGAGTTGATTATTGATATGAAATTCATATGGAATTTTTGTGAATTTTTATCCATGAAGTAGTTATAGATTACATGTGTTACTTTTATATGATATGCGTGTTGTTTTTCCAATGGACTATGAGAGCCTTGGACTAGGAAAACTATGGGGTTTACATGTTTATATAAGTAGGAACGTGATATCCTTGGGGTAGATATTGACCTAGGGATATTGAACGTGAGTGCAACCCAGGAGATCATCTATGATTATTGATGATATGTTGAACCAGGAGTATTGACCATGAGAGATACCCTAGAGGTCGTTTATAAGTCATTAATGCCATGTTGAATCGGGGGTATTGACTGTGAGAGATACCCAAGAGGCCAGGTGATCAAATGTAAATGTTTAGTGCTATGTTAAACCAAAGGGGTTAGATCGAGAGAGCTTTTAAAAGGGATGTTATTTAATGAATTGGTGTTATGCTAAAAAAAGGTGGTTAGATATTAAGAGCTTTCAAATAAGGTTGTTTATGAATAACTGAATAATCGTGGTAGGACTAGAAATCCAAAGCACAATCTTGGACATAGTCTTACTTTAATATTTAGATTTTTTTCTAAGACATATATTTTGTTACTTTTACATAAGGAGGTATAGAAAATATTCGAGATCATGATATTACATGATTCAAAGGATTAATAATGAATGTTGAATGAATGTAATTGAAAACTTTAGGATTGATTACTTTTGAGTACATCCTAGTTTACTATGTAATTTATACTTATTACCTAATATATATATATATATATATATTCATTAACGGTTAGGAATATTTATTTTGGTGGATTCCTACTGGGATTTATCTCACACCATGTTTGGGACATGTTTTGGGACCCAAAATGTTTGTATGGTTGTAGGTATAGATAAGGGAAAGCATCCTTCTTCATCAGGTACATGATTACTGTTAGAGCTAGAGAGAATGGCACCAAGATGAGGCTTGAGATTCTCTTAGAGTTTACTGATTTTCTATACTTTGGTTTTAGAATTGCTTTACCAGAAATGTGACTTGTTTGGAATATTTCCTAGACACATGTGACATACATCATTAATATATGCTCTAGTTGTTATATTACTATTAGTATTCTCTTGCTTAATTTTGTTGTATCGTATTACTATTTCTTCTATTGTTTGATGTTGTTTTACACTATGATTACTCTTCCATTGAGGGTGTAGTTTCCCAGTTATCACACTCTGGCCTTTGATGCTAGTCTGTATCCTCTGGAGTTTGGTGAAATGGGCTTGAGGTCATGTTACCCACCATGTTCGGGGCACCTTTGGGATACACCTGAAACCGGGATGATACTAACTAGTATCAAAGAAGTTTCATTATACTTTTCCTTACAATTAGGATTTAAAAGAGTTGTATAAGAAGGAATAGGTAGTTGTTAATAAGCATTTCTCAGGAGTAGCTAACTAATGTACAGGGAAATTTTATGTTACCTCGAATATTGAAATATTTTATGGTTTTGGAATTGTTACATTAGTTTTTATTTTATAGTTGGGTGATTCACTTATTTTGTGATATTAAGAATTATATCAATGTGGTTATATTATTATTGTAACCCGATGAGAAGAGGGTATGCCATCTCATTCATCGTATAGTCACTTGCAAGAGATCACATGCCATTCATTCTTGTCATTCCATTTAGGATGAATTACTGATTGTTTGTTGTTGTGAAAGATGTTTTTCTAGACATGCATAATGTTATGATAAATGTCATGATAGAATACAAACTATTTTTATAGGGTATTGGTAAATGTAACGTTTCATTTATATGTATTCCAAGATTTGGTTCCTAAGGTGATATGGGCCCACTAGGATCAGAATTTGGTGGATCGTGTTTGAACTTTAATTAAATTTAGTTATAAAATGACATCAGTGAGGATAACATGCTTGGATTCACATGATATACAGGATCTCACGAATTAGAACGCAACCTGACTTCGAAAAAATTTATGTTTTTAAGCATTCTGGAGATTTTTCATAGGCTTGATATCTGGAAACCCATAAAAAATTGGCGTGTGATGTTAGGAACACACACCATGTGTTATTCTATTATGGAGAAAAATGACTTTCCTTAAGTACACATCATTTACCGTGGGTACATGTCATGTAGTTGTTCACCATGTGACTGACTGTGTGATAAGATACATGGGGTTGATAAATGTTTGGTAGAACACATTGTGTACTTGGAGTACACACCATACAATAAAAGACTGTGTATTTGAACGTGTGACCAACGACATAGGTGGATTGAACATAAGTAGTACAGGTCATGTCAATGGTGAACATGCCTTGTATTGTTACACTAGTTGGACTGTGCAGTTCTAGTCGTGTAGAAGTATTTGAGACGCAGGTAATATTAAATTACATTCCATGTATCATGAGAAATATGCATTTTGTATGGGGTGTTACATGACTAGGTTTCCAGAGGTACACACCCATGTTAATGATTAATGGAACACGCCGTGTAGTGGTTCTACATGCCGTGTAAGTTTGTTTTGGAAAACATGAATGCTTTCCTTATCATGTTCCATTATAGCACTTCTATGTTTTTGTCTGTGATATCTTGTACTATGGTGAGGGCTTTAACTTGCAGTGTCATGCCACCAAGACATCCTCCAGTTGTTCGCTTGGTATATTGCGATGATCAGACACCAAAAATGGTAAATTTGGGAATACCAGTATATCCTCCCATCGTACTAGTCAGGGAACGAGATATTATACTGGATGTAGTTACTGATTCATAGTTATGTGAAGGATTTATTATAATGATTCGGTCTTTTCAGGGAGCACCACATCCTGGCATATATATAGAAGAGTTTATATGGGTGTTCTAGTAGCATCATCCTCCCAGTTTTTCAGTGGATGGAGGACCATAGGATATAGATTCTTGGTTGGAGTCTATTCACTATATCTCCAAGAATATAGAGACCACTCTTAATATTATGGTGATTCTCATGATGTACATGTTGTGTGATTCCATCAAGTGATAGTGGGATGTTATCTCACAGAAAATACATCATTGTGATATGTGTTGGAAAGAGTTTCATAAGACCTTTTATGATAACTTTTACCCTGAGATGTTTAGGGATGAACGAGCCCAAGTGTTCATGCACTTGGAGTAGGGTGCTCATTCAATGATGGATTATTCCTCTCACAATATAGATCTTCTGTGCTCTGCACCTATTTTTGGAGGTGATGAGTTATCACTGTCTAGGAAAATTCTGGATGGGCTCAGGTATGACATCTGATCATAGGTAAATGTTTTCAAGATTAATTTAGTGATTGTGATAGTGAACTAGGAACTAATTCTTGAGATCAATATAAGGTAGTTTGGAGCTACGATCCAGGGTAGTTTAGTAAATTGGGATGATACTCCTTTGACTAATATTAGAAAGCGATGTAGGGAGTTTACAAGTAGTGGTTTTTCAAGTAGAAGTAATTTTTTTTCAGGTAGCTGAGTGGTGTGCTACCAGTGCGGGGATAATGGACATAAGAGGCCGTAGTTCCGAAGAGAACCAGTTTAGTGCCGATCATGTGGCAATATTGTACATCTTCATCATTTTTGTAGGGTGTTATCACAAGAAATGGGTGAGAGGGGTTCTGTTATGATTCCACATTCAAGAGAAGGGACCCCAGTTTCTCATCAGTTAGGGAACTGGAGTTCTTCAGGTCATTCAAGCTGAGGATGTGGTCACCACCACAGTATCTAGATGACAGTTTTTCAGTGACAATAGGGTGGATCAGCTCAGGGTAGTCAGGAAGGGTCGCAGGGCCACGATATAGGTCAAACTTTTGTGATGGAGTAGACCCAGAAAAATTAGGACCCCATATCCTTTATGGTTTGAGGTATGATTCTTGTTGCCTCAATTTTAGATTCTTTTCTTTTTGATATAGTGGCTTCTAATAGTTTTATATATGTTTCCTTTGGGAAGATCCATCATCTCTGCATCATTACTTATGATGATGTGATGTTCATAGAAACTCCGTTAGGGATTAGGATGGTTAGTGTTTGTCAGTGCAATGAGTTCCATATTAAGTTTGGTTGGTGTCACTTCTTGTGGGACCTCTATCTTAGATATGATAGGATTTGATTTCATTCTCTAAATGGAATGTTTGGTCTCATTTGGTCCATTGTTGAATTCTATCTCCATAGTGTGAGTTCCATATCCTCAGAGGGAGGGTCTTTTCTACACAAGTGAGAATGGGATGTCTTGGAAAGCAGAGCTGGACCTGAGCATCATGGGTTGGGATGAATTATAGCCCAGATTTTTTGTTTATATCTAGATAACCACGCGACATCACTGATGGGCATTCCTCAAATGGTGGATTGTTTCTGAGATGTATTTCTAGATGAATTATATTGTTTACCTCCGGAGAAAGAGGTAGATTTATCTATTGATATTGTTCTAGGAGCGATATTGGGGTCCATTCCTCTTTATAAAAGGGATACAGTAGAATTACAGGAGCTCTAGAAGAAGTTAGAGGAGTTGCAAGAAAAGTGTTTCATATGACCTTGTACTTATCCTTTGGGTTCATCTGTTCTTTTTGTAATGAAATAATACGGTACCCTCAGACATTGTGTGGATTATAGATAGATAAACTAGTTGACTATCATGAACTGATATCCCTTACTAAGGATTTATGATCACTTTGATCAACTTCGTGGAGAATGGGTGTTATCAAATATTGACTTGATATAGGGTTATCATTAGTTCTGTGTTAGACTATTATATATACCTCTTAAAACCTTTTGGAGTAGGAATGGTCTATACAGGTATTCGATTATGGAATTTGGTCTCATGAATGCTCCAACAGTTTTCACGGTACTTATGAAGTGAGTGTTCCATCATTACCTGGATTGTTGTGTTGTAGTCTTCGTGGGCGATATCTTGTTTTACACTCACACTTGACATGACCATTCCATCTATAATGATATCATATTGAGTACATGGAGAGAGCATCAGTTATAAGCTAAGATCTATAAAGGTAACTTTAGGATAGATCATATTCCCTTCTGGGTCATTTTATCTTAGAGACAGAAGTATCATTACACCCAATGGAATTAAGAGCAGTAGTTTCCGTGGAGTAGTCTAAGAACATCTTTGAAGTAAAAAGTTTTCTGTGGATGGTTGGAAACTACAGATTTTTTATACAGGACTATTAACACTTAGTAGCATCACTGACAGACCTGACTAAGTAGGGTGACAATTACTTTTTCATAGATTCTTGTGATTCATCCTTTCATGAGTTGAACGAGAGATTCACTTCAACACCGATACTACTTTTTCTAGAGCCAGGCAAGAGTTACATTGTTTACAATGATGTATCAGGTATAGGAATGGGTTTACTGATAATTTTGGGGGGAAGATTTGTCGTGTACATGTCTCAGTAGTTGAGTCCACATGAGAGGAATTACCCAACTCATGATCTTGAGTTCTCTATAGTTATGCATACTTTACGCTCATAGAGATATTATCTTTTGGGAGATAATTTTTTGGTGTACACTAACCACAAAATCCTCAACTATATCTTTACACAGCGTCATCTAAATATGAGATAGTGAATTTGGGTTGATTACATTTATTCCATTGACATTTAGCTTTCCTACACGCATAGGAAAGGCAATGCAGTGACTGATGGATTGAGCAGGGGGACTCATATAAAGGCTGTTCAGGAGGCTAGCAATGAGTGGATGCTTATGGATCTATTATCTAATATGAAATTTGTGGTGCACGATAGACAAGAGTTGATGTTTCTTTCTTTTATAGTGGTAATATATACTCTTATAGATCATGTGTGAATGAGGAAGCTATCAGATTCTGAAGGCCTATTCCTATGGGAGAGTTCGTTAGGCAATGACTCTACTCCTGGGTGGACCATAGGCAAGGATGATGTTTTGTGTTTTCATGGGCACATACTGGTGTTAGCAAACATATGTGAGGATATTTTTTTTATATTTTAATGCCTTATTATAGGTAGTTAATCCTACTGTAACCAAGATGTAACAATATATACATCGTTATTATTGGTGTTTAGGAAAAAAGAGGGATGTTGCTAGTTTTTTATGATCTATTCCACCTGTTAGTAGGTGAAGATGGAGCATTAATGACCGACCGTTCTTTTACAATAGTTACCCATTCCTGAGAGGAAGTGGAATGATGTTGTGATGGTTTTCATGACAGGTTTACCAAGGTATCCCAGTGGAAATTATGTCATATGGGTTATTGTTGGAAGGATCACAATGGTTTTACATTCCATATTGATCATGGAAACCATCCGTGTTGATGATCTTGGAAAGTCATTCATATATGAGATTATATATTTGTATGGGGTCACGAACACTATAGTTGTAGATAGGGATGCTCATATTACTTCATGTGTCTGGAAGGGAATACAGAGGGCTTTGGGTACATAGGTACTTTTTAGTTTTACTCACCATCCCTTGACATATGGCTAGTCCAAGCATATGATTCATGTTTTGGTGGACATGCTTGGAACACACATCCTAGATATCAGGGGATCCAGGGAAGGACACATACCCCTAGTGGATTTTACCTACAATAAAAGATTTTAGGCCACAATTCATGTGGCACGTTATGAGGATTCTTATGGTAGTTCTTGTCAATCACCCCTATGTTGGATGGTGGCAGGAGAGACGGCTATCTAGGGACATCGTTTTATCTAGGAGACCACTAAGTAGGTGGAGTTGATTCAGGAGAGGATGGATACTGTAAAGCTTCACTAGAAATATTATGCTAATATATGGAGATGACCTATGTAGTTCTACATTCAGGATCAAGTTTTCTTACCTTTCTCACAGAGGTTGGGACACAAGAGGATTATGAGATAGGGGAAGTATTCACCAAGATAAATTGGGTTGATTGTGGTTTTGGAGAGAGTCGGGCCGATTGTTTATCAATTGAAGTTACCTTTGACGTATCGGGTTATACATGATGTCTTTCATGTTTCTCAACTAGGGAGTTACTTTTTAGACATGTATCATGTTTTTCAACCTGAGGTGGTTGAGTTGGAGGTGGAGGCATCCTTTGAGGATGACCCTCTTCAGATTGTGTATCACAACACGATGGTTCTTCATGGTTGTTTTGATCCTTTCGTATGGGTACCGTGGAAACAAGAGTTATTGATGGATGAGAATTAGTAGAGGGATCCCGATGTAAAATCATTGTGGCTGGACTTTTTAGTAGATTCTTCATCACCACACTTGGAGGGGAAATTTAGGGAAAATTGCTTTAATGGTTGATGTTTTAAAGAACCTGGATCATCATTTTAGGTATTCATTTTTAAATCAGGTTGTTTTTTGGAAACAGTATGAAATGTGAATGTTTTTTCAAGTATGTGTTTTGTACTTATGAGTACATGTCGAGTACCTCATTTCCACATACTACAATGTATTTCCCATGTAATGACCAAGTACATGGTCATGTGATGACCTGGCTGACTAGCTGACATTGCGGTCGATTGATGATAATACTCGTTGTGTATATTTAAAAAAAATGTCGTGTACTTTTAATTTCATTTTGAAAATCATAGAGGGGTCACATATTATCTTTGGAAATATCTTCTTCTATCCATGGCTCATACAAGAGCACTGTAGAATGGCTGAAGAACATTGATCCTCTCCTGATTCCCCATATGATCATCTATTGATATATCGTCAGGTGCACTAGAATCCAACTAGTGAGTTCTCAAAACATCTAGAGACTTTATTATTGATTATTCCTCTCTCATGAGTTATTCATGGTTGAGTGTTCTAACCTTTTGTACATCTACACTGATCTAGGCCGATTCAAGGGTCGACGTTCAAGTATATCAATCATGCAACATCAAGGTAGGTGGTTTGTGTCTTCTATTGATTCTCTTTTTACTATCTACACATAAAGTGTCGCATACCCATGTTTGGGGTATTTTTTTATTATTAATTTTACCCAATTATTCTCCTTCTATGTTTTATATAATTGATGAAGGGTAGTTTCATATGCATAAGGTTTTATAATTTTCCTACGAGACACCCCAAGGGTGTGTTCCCCCTCGATTTCTTGTTTATGGTTGTTCAGTCAAGAATTCCTATTTTGCGTACCTTGTTTTCCATTCCTTGTATTATTCGGATAGATTTAATTTTTATATCAAATTCATGTGGTATTTTTTTTGAATTTTATCTAGGTATTATTTATAGATTACATGTCTGGCGTTGATATAATATGCATGATTTTTTCCAATAGATCATGTGATCCTTAGACTACAAAAACTATATGGGTTTCCATGTATGATTATACATGAAAATGAGAGACTTAGTGTAGATATTTACCCATGGGTATTGATAGTTAGATCTACCAAGGAGTTCATCTATGATTGTTTATGCTATGTTGTCACAAAGGTATTGACCATGAATGCTACCCAAGAGGACATTCATAAGTTATTGATGCCATGTTGTCCCAGAGGTATTGACTATTAGATCTACCTAGGAGTCCATGAGGTTGTTTGAAAATGATTAGTGTTATGTTATACCAAAGGGGTTAGACTGAGAGATCTACCTAGTGGGTCATTATTTAATTAATTGATTCAATGTTAAACGAAAGGGGTTAGACCATGAGGGATTTCCAAATGGTTTGTTTATTAATAATAGAATGATCGTGATGATTCATCCAATACAAAGCACAATCATGGACTCGGTCATAATATTCTATTTCGATAATCTTCTGAGTCATTTGTTTTGTTACTATTACACAAGGGAATATAGATCTTATGTTAGATCTCGAGATAACATGATTTAATAGATGAATAATGAATTTTAAATGAATGTTATTGAAAACTATAGCACTATTTAATTTTGAAGAATTTATAGTTTATTGCTTGATTTATACTATTTACCTATTATATATATATATATTCAATAATAGTTATGTATAGAGATTTTTGTGGTTTCCAACTGGATTCATCTCACACCCTATTTAGGTCTTGTTTTAGTATCCAAATAGATTATAGGGTTTCATGTATAGATAAGAGAAATCACCCTTCTTCATTAGGTACATGATAGTTGTTGGATATGGAGAACATTGGACAAAGCTGGGGCTTGCGATGCTATTGGAGTTTACTGATTTCCGGTACTTTTGTTTCATTGCTGAATTTCCAGCATTGATACTTGTTTCTATACATTCCTACAAACATGTGACATGTATTCTTTATATATGATCTCGTTGTAATATTACTATCTGTCTTCATATGATTAATTTTTCTATATGGTATTAATGTTTTGGATAATGTTTATTATTTTTTTCTGTTGTGTATACTCTGCCAATGAGTTCATGGTTTCCCCATTATCACTCGGTTTCCCTATCTTCTAGTCTACAGCCTCTGACATTTGGCGAAATGAACATGAGTTCATGTGACCAACTGGGTTTAGGGAACCTTTGGTAGGCACCCAAAACTAGAACATTAGATGATCTCTGATGCGGGGATATGGCATGGATTCCACGTATTCTATGGTTTGGAGGAAGTAATGGTGATAGGTGTGTCATGAAAAATAATTGCATTAGCATTTCTCCTTCTCTTGTGCATGTGAGTATTGTTTGGTTGATTTCCTTTGGATTGTGTCCTATGATGTGGGTGGAATCATCTATCAATAAAGAAACATAGATATCAATTTCCAATGCCCATTATCACCCAATATATCAAAGAAGAAGAGGGATCCACTTCTAACTACATCAGAGACTGAGGATTCCCAAATTCTAACTACCCCAATCTTATGGTCAGTTCCATATTGGAACCCCCATATTTTCTGTCTGGAAAGGCACCAGATGATTAGAACATTTTACATTTTAATCTACTAATTTCTCAAAGACTTCTAGTCCCCAGGATGAGAGGAACATTTTCACAAAGAGTACAATATTTGTTTTTTCCAATGCTTTCATCGAGGTGCCACTTATGCTTTATCATGGAAGTCTACACTAGATTTTCTATTTACCTTTATTTCCTGTTTTTAAAGGTCGGTGGATTTCACCACTTTTATTGGTGATATTTAATCTTTGATTTAAATAGGATGATGGGATTTTTTGTTCATCATTCTTGGGATTCCTCCATGGATATTTCCACCTAGTATGTGTCTCCCTCATATATTTTATTCATTTCCGAGGAACTCATTTCATGATCCATGTAATTGTAGACACTGAATAATTATATTTCTTCTTTCTATACATTTTTATATTCTCTTGATAGGCATCAACCATCGATCTTGTGATTATTCATCTCTCACTTATCTTAGCATGTATGGATGTTGGGTACATTTTTCACCTAAATTCTTCCCCTTGGTCGAGATCTTATGTGTGGCATCTTAGGCATGTAACCCAAGTAATTCCTTGTCAATCATGAGGTAAAAAATCTCAAGAAGTAAATATTCTGTTTATTTTTCCACAAGCATCCCATGTATTTCATGGAGTATGTGTTTCACGTTATGTCACACGTTTAGCAGCCCATGATGATTGATTAGAATGCATGCTTGAGAGAGATCAGGGAATGTGATTAACATCCTTTAGAGAAATTATTGATTACACATAATTATCCATGATGGATTATTAGTGAGGTGGATTCTAATACCCCTTAAGGACGATCTGTGATGGACGATTTAGAACACTCAACGAAGGAAAACCTAGTAGGTGAATCCCTAAAAATGAAGATGTCACACATTGTTTTACCATTGCATTTGATCTAAAACCCCCTAGAAGAAATTTATATTATTGTTAGATATTAAAACCCCTTTAGGATGGTCATGGATTCATGGATATAGACACCCCATTTAGGTGGATCTAGGGTTTCCATTCCTTGTAGGGATGATATAACATATGGTTTTATTGATGGAATGTATCATAACGCACCTTGAGACAGATCCAGTGATGGTTAGATAAGAACAAACCATTATAAATAACTGAGATGGATGGATCAAAATTCCCCATGGAGTATAATTCAAATTTTTTGTTCCAAGAAGGGAAGATGTCACAACTAGATTTACCGATTAAAAAAATTCGAACACCCCTTGAGGTTGATCTGATGATGTTTGGATCAAAAAACCTTTTAAAATGGATACAAGGTACATAGATCAGAATGCCCCTCAGATGAAAATATAGAAGGTGCATCCCTATGATGAATTATGTCCCAATTGGGTTTACCTATGGAATGGATTAGAATTCTCATTGAGGAAGATCTATTTATGGTTAGATTAGAATCCTAATTGGGGAAGATCTGCTATAGAGGGATAAGAATACCTAATAGATTTCTATTCAGGAGGTTCTCTCCTAAGAGGGAAGATGTAACATGAAGGAATAATGATGAAATGAATCAAAATTTCCCTCTTGGTGGACCTAGTGATGGTTGGATCAGAAAAATCATTGAGGTATATTTGGTAATGATAGATCATAATAACTTGTGGAGGTTGATCTGGGAGGTGTGTAATTAAGGGTGAATATGCCACACAAGGGTTCACCGTCAGTCAGTATTTAACCTCTTGGAGGAATATTAAATATATTATTTAGAAGGCTATGTTAAAAATCCATGTAGTTTGATGCCACTATTTAAATTCATGTTACATGATAGGTTCATGCAGTTTAATATCATGCAGTAAGGAGACCATGTTGAGAAATGAGGGTTTATGTTATATGATGTGGTGATTATTCATATAATCTCTTATTAGTAATAATATTTCTCTTATATGGATTGGTTTGGGGCTACCAATAGAGCTGACGGAAGTATCTCATTCCATGTGTGAGTGTTTCATGGGGAATCATATTGGTCAAATGAGTGGTGTCATCCCATTACACTCATAGATGGATAATCATGTTCTTATATCATAGTGTAAGAGTACAGTTTTAAATCATGTGATGGGTACTCTGTTATGAAGGTTAACATCATACGACTATGAAATAGGATTTGGATGTTTTATGTAATCCATATTCGACATTGGGAGACTAACTCCTTACCCATAGGGCTGACATTACAAACACTCATGCTCCTTTGGTTGTGGAATAGATTAATAACTTCTATAAAAGGTTATTCAATTGCATATTACATGTTATGTTCCCTATGTTGAAAAAAACCTAGGATTATTTTACTTATTATGAGAAGAAAATTGTAATTTGGGGGCTCGATCCCCACTTGGGGTGAAGTGGGTAGACATGGGAGTGGGTGGAACCAGTCACATAGGGACTCGAGGTGTAGCTTAAATGATCCTGTATGGGAGTGGGGATGTTGGGAACTCACCTTTCATGAAGGTGGGTATGTATATGGGAGGTGTAGTGGAGAGTTCTAGGAGAGGTGACTAATAAATATTGAAGGTTTGTGAAGATGGTTCTAGTAAGGACTTTCATCCTTGTGAAGGTCAGTGGATTTGTAAAGGAGTAGTCTTCATGAAATGGTGAGACCTGTAAGAACCCGGTTTTTGCTACAAAAAACATTGGAATATTCTTGATAATATTCCAGGGCAGCGCCTTCAGACGGCATGCGATTCCGAGCCCCGGAGTGGCCAGAATTAAATTTTCAGTGGGTTCACACTGGAAATGCTAAATAAATGTGATAACTACTGAACAGTGATCCGGATCGGAGATCCGAGTGTACGGATGGGTCCGGAATGGGGTGTTTAACCTAGGAACGACATAAAACTTGTCGGCGCGGGATGTTTGGACCCCTCGCCCGCTTCTAGAACGTTAAACGGATTAAATTAATTAATTAATTCATTTATTGGTGAAACACTAGCATCATTTAAACAGTGGCTCGGATTGGAAAACCTAGGGAACCATTGAGTTCGTAGCGTGATGTTTACCCTAGGAGGGGTATAAGTTTCACGGGCGCGGGCCGTTTGTGAAAAAATCGCTCCAGGGGCGTTTTCGTAATTTGTTGGCATCGGGCGCTAAGTTTAGTAACTTTTGAACGGGGTCTTGGATTAAAATTCTGAGACCACCGTTGTTCTCGGTAGGTGGTGTTTACCCTAGTGGAGGTTTAATTTTGACCTCACCAAAGTGTTCGTATGCGAGGAAATTAAGGGTTTAAATTAATTAAAATTTCTTTTTTATTTATTTAAACCCCTTCCCCCTTCCTCCATTGTGCTCCCCTGGTGAAACCTTCCCTCAAGACAGCCCCTCAAGCTCCCTCTCCTCTTCCACTCTGGAGAGACAGCTCCGGAAAGGTGACGGCGCAGCGTTGGATCACCCGTGAAGCTCCGGGCATCGCCCAAGAGGTAGGGGTTCGTGTTTTTCTTCGTTTTCATATCTGCATCTCCCTTGGACTATTTTATTTGAATAGAATCGCTGTTTTTCCTATCGAGTGAATCCCGTAGTTGCGTAGGATTTGATCTGGGGTTTCCGTCGCACTTTTCGGATCAATATTCTGAGTCCGGAGGTGATCGCAGGGATCCGACGAAGTTCTCGGAAGTTTCGGGGGTTTTCAGCCGTCCGCCGACCCCTGGCGCGGCGGCGGCTCGACGTTCAGCGGAGGAGGCAGCCGCGGGACGCTGCGGTGGTGTGGTGTCCGGGATGAGCGGCTCCAGGCGGTGGGCGCGACACGGCAGCGGGGTAGCGCGGCGGAGGCAGCTGCGGACGGTGGTGAGGCCGGGCTTCTGCGTGGTGGTGTCGGCGTAGCGCGATGGAGGAGGGACGTGGGGTCTGCGACCCCGCGTGCGGCGCGACCGCGGCCCGCATGTCACGGGTCGCAGCGGGAGAAGCGGAGACCTGCCTTGACGACCGGTCAGTGGCGGTGGGCCGCGGCCACCTGGCCGCGGCGGCTTGAACCGGACCCGCGGCCGGGCCGCCGTCCGGCTGTGGGCAGACCGGCCGGTCCGGCCCAAGGGAGTGCCCCTTTGAATTTCTGACACCCGTAGCTTTCGCTACGGACGTCCTTTTTGCACGTCGTCAGTGGTAGTGTGGACCTTTCATCATGGGGAATGTTTAGAGCTAGTTTTAGGAATTTTTTATTTCCTAAACGAGGGGCTGCGGAGGCGCGACATGTCTTTAAGTGGACAAGCATTTTTCCTGGGATTCTTGTTTTGGACGGCGTGGACGCGTCCGACGTCCGTTTGGAGCACTGTTAGTGGCGTTGAGACCCTGGCACTGAGACGGAGGTTTCCAGGGCAGTTCCAGGCATTGAGTCTGAAGTTGAGGCACGATCCCCATGACCCGTCTCTTGAGCGGCGTCCAGCGTTTCACGACTTTTTCATCAGACGTCCGTTCGGGGCGTGCGATCAGTCAATGTTGGGTGTTTTTACGAGGGGATTGCAATGGTGTAATCTGCCCGCCCTAATTCGGCATGATGGTGCAGGGCCCACGAGGGCCATTTGGGTGTCGACGTTTATTTTCCATCTTTATCACTGGGCGACCGTTTTGGACAAGTGAATAGTCCATCTCGTGTACTTTTTCGAGAGGATCGCAACAGTGTGATCCGTTCGTTGCGTTTCAGGATCGTGATGCGGGTCCCATGAAACACCGATCCTGTGCGGCGCGTCGGAATTCACTTTTTTCTCTGGATATACGTTGCACTCATGTGAGTAGTGCTTTTGACTTGTTTTCCAGAGGGTATCACAATGGTGTGACACGCCCGACTGTTTTCGGGGCCTAGGCTCGGGATCACGGGATGTCGTTCGGGCGTGAGGCGGTGTTGGTGACTTTCCCGTCGGATATCCGTTGGAGGTGAGTTAGTAGTCTAACTCGCATGTTTTTCCGCGAGGATTACAATGGCTCTATCCTCTTGGTAGTGCGGAGCCTCTTATGTGATATTGGTAATGCAGAAATGTGAAAGGTGCCCCGGTGGCGGTTCACCCCACCGTGTTTGTAGCGGACCCTTGGCCTGTGATCGGGCACTCTTGGGAGAGTGATGTAAATGTTTCTCGAGATGTGGTTGGACGTGTCTGGGCCTTTGATGTGGAGTTGTTACATCATGTCTTCGCGTTGACATTGGGTGTCGTGTGCATGATAGCCTTTGGGATGGGACGAGGTATACTCTGGGAGTATACGAGAGCGCTTGGAGGTAAGTGTGGTTTGTACCTGAGAATTTCGTGCACTTGGTTGGGGTTGACTTGGGGCCACACGTCGTGTGGGCCCCATGTGCGTGTCATGTTCTGCTATACGTACTTTTGACCTCTCGTGATGTAGAGGGTCCCTTTCTGCTCATTTTTTGACCAGCATGGTTGAGTGGTCTCCCCTGGTTTCGTTCTCGGTGGATCGGCCGGTAACGGTGCTAGTGACACCCAGTGATGGAGCAGGCACTGAAAATCTTTTGGGTGAGTTGTTCTGGAGTTGGGTGGTTGCGCGTTACCCACTCCGTGTTCGGTTGGCCAGTGTTGTACCCTCCTGTAGAGATGTCCAGAATAGTTCTGAGTTTTACCCTCCAGCGGGGCTGGGAAGTGGGTTACTCATCGAATTCCTCGGGCTTACCCTCGAGCAGGGTTGTGCAGTGGGTTGCTCACTGACTTCTAGAGTTTACCCTCCAACAAAGACTGGGAAATGGGTCACCCGATGCTATTAGGGTTTACCCTCCAGTAGAGACTGGGCAGTGGGTCACCCGGCTCTATTAGGGGTTAGGCTCCAGCAGAGACTGGGCAGTGGGTCACCCGATGACCTCTTAGGGTTTACCCTCCAGCAGGGCTGGGCAGTGGGTCACCCGTCGTCTAGTTCCAGGTCTACCCTCCAGCAAGGCTGGGCAGTGGGTCGCCTATCGACTTAATCCAGGTCTACCCTCCAGCGGGGCTGGGCAGTGGGTCATCTGATGATGTATTAGGGTCTACCCTCCAGCAGGGCTGGGCAGTGGGTCACCCAATATCTGATTATGGTTTACCCTCCAACAGGGCTGGGCAGTGGGTCACCCGATATCATATTATGAATTACCCTCCAGCAGGGCTGGGCAGTGGGTCACCCGATATCATATTATGAATTACCCTCCAGCAGGGCTGGGCAGTGGGACACTTGATGGCATTCCAGACAGAGTCCTTACTACTAGGATAGTCTGTGACTCTCCTCCGTGGTTACCGGAGTGGGACCCTTGGTTGTACGGGTCGGTGATGGAACGGTTTAACATTGAGGAGACCTCTCAACTGCGGGGCAGTGGCGAGTTGTGGTTGACGTCCCCCCAGAACTCTCAAGTACGAGAAGCGCTTTCACCCACCGAGACGCATCCTTGTGACACGAACTAAATCCGTGCGGGTGAGTCAGTGCCTCCCAAAGCAGATAGTGTGGAGGTGCGGTGGTTTCAGCCCCTTGGCTTGCGGTTCAGGGCAGACGTGCGGGATGCTGGGCATCGATGATGGTGTTAGCTTCTGGGACTGTTGGATAATTTTTCTTGAGCTGAGCTACGGGACGGAGATCCCCTTATGACGTTGTTTGGGCTTCTTTCTGAGCATATTTATATGTATATACCTTGTTCGAGTACCCACTCCTTGGGTTTTGGCTACTCTCCTTCCAAGAGAGGCAAAGAAACACGGGGTATGCCACGTGCTTTCCATGTCTAGCTTCTTGAGGTTGGATGAGTCTACTCTCCTGCTATAGGTAGAGAAGACTCGATGGGAAGTTCATATTCTCACTGTTTCCATCTCCTTATGCCTGTATTAGTCTACTTCCTTTCTCTTGTTGGGTTGAGCTGTTCTCTTTACTTCACCCTCGGTTGGACTCCTTTACTTTTCCTGTTCGCTCTACTGCTCACCCTTCGGTACCTCCTTTGTTGCTCCCTCGAGCCATCGGGTTATCCTACTCAGTATTTTTATACTCACCCCTGCTTGGGCTTTTCCCACACTTGGTGTGCCCTTGCAGACGACGGACAGCTGGGGCATGACTTCAGTGGAGCATAGGAGCTTGGGAGCTTGTACCGCGTGCGGTGGTCATAGCTGGGTTCCAGGTGGGAGACCCGTCAGCTGTTTCTTTTTGTTTACCTATTGCCGGGTTGTGGCACTTTTTCGTTGGGCACGTGTTTTGCCCATTTTCTTCTCAGTTTGTACTTTGTACTTGTAGAAGTCGATGCACTCTGTGGTTTATATATAGCAATTTCCCTTTCACTTTTCTTGCTTGTCATTACATTTACTCTGCGCTATTGCATCGAGTTTGCTGCGTGTGTGTGTGTGTACAGGTGCTTAGGCAAAGGCCTCCCCAAGTTTTTGTGCCTTCGGCGCTGTTCGCCAGCCCGTGGCCTATGGAGGTGGGATTGGGGTAGTTGCGGCTCGAGCCCGGGTAGGGTCGGGTCATGACAAAGTGGTATCAGAGGAAGGTTCGTTCCTTGGGACGTTGTGTGGACGTCCCTAAAAGAGGAATTGGTTGGGATTTAGGGAAATAGTGTTAACGTGTCTCGAGAGCAGCTCTCAGGCCAGGGAGTCCAGTGATGGTGTGGCGGCTGACGTATCTGTTCCCCAGGACCTTGATAACCAGCTTGTCGACTCGACATGCTGAGACACTTGTTGTAGGGAAAATTTGGTTTGTGCATCACATAGGACTGACTCTTGACTGTCCTTCTTGAGTCATCTCCCCATCGTTGTTGTTGTATTGGTATATACATGTATGCTCATCTAACTGCGACACTCCTTGATAATATTCAGGATGTCTCCGCGAAGACAGTCAGCCCAGATACCAGCTTTGGTGCATGACGATGACCCTGTGAGCTATGAGGCCATAGTCCAGGACCCATCATGCGAACACTTTCTTCGGGTGGTCCGGTAGCAGCACCCCCCACCCGTTGAGCAGCAGTCAGTTTCAGCAGAGTAAACTGAGCTTGAGCGCGCTCCGTGAGTTCCAGCGGCAGGGACTGCTGAGGTTCAGTGGTGAGCCAGACCCTCAGGCAGTAGAGGATTGGATCGAGGAAGTGGTTCGCCTTTTCAAGATTATGCAGACGCTGACAGATTAGAGAGTGGCTTTGGCAGCCACCCTTTTTTGTGGAGCAGCTCGGTGTTGGTGGAGTCTGGTGACTCAGTTTCTTGACGAGTCATCACTTTCATGGAATGACTTTCAGTTGTTGTTTTGTGAGAAGTTTTTCCCCTCCTGCTTGCACTCCGTTTGGATTCAGGAGCTCCTGCAGTTACAATAGGGAGGGATGATGGTGGTCGAGTACGCTGCTAGTTTTGCAGACCGTGCACGCATTTACCCGGACTTAGTCCATGACGACATCCTCCGAGCGCGGAAGTTTGAGCAGGGTCTCCACCGAGAGATTCGTGTTGTCATAGTACCCTTGGGCATTTCCACATATGTCGGGGGGATAGAGCAGGTTCTGGTGACAGAGGGATTCCTGTCATGTTTTGCGGTTGGTTATGGCAGTGGGCGCGATGAATCCGGGACGTCTTCCGTAGCTAGCAGGTTCCGGAGGACAGGACCTCGATGCAGGTGGCCTTCCCACTACCGGTTTCGGAGACGTGGTCGTATACCACTGTGGAGAAAAGGCGCAAGGCCTCAGCCGAGGATTCCCTTCCGTGAGTGGATCCCGGGCTGTGGTCGTACACCACAGTGGCACCGGAGGGCACCAGGGAAGCACAGAGAGCACTGGTGCTATACTTGTGATGGGCGAGGTCACTTGGCACGAGACTGCCCGACCCAAGTTGCTGAGAGCTTCGGGAAGGCAGCTGGCGCACCACCACAGCAGAGGCAGCGCCGTGATCGGAGTAGTGGCCAGATAGGTGGTGCTAGAAGAGTAGCGGGAGGAGCTGGAGGTGGGGGACGACGTTACTAGATCTCCCCATCACCACTAGGCGGTCCACGTCAGGCTCCGGGAGCTAATGGTTGGGACTGCGGGTAGCCGTGAGCTTTGGATGTCTACAATCCAGCAGAGCATGGGATGGTGAGAGGTACTCCTTGTGACTCTACTACTTCATGCAGTAGAATTGTTAGGCTCTGCGTGTGAAAGGATTTTCTCCCTTCTCCTTGTTTGAGGTGTTACCAGGGTGACGCAGGGCGTCGGGTGTAACCTTGTGTTGGTAAGGAAAAAGGCGTGAGACCTTTTCCATTCATCAACGGTGTCGACTCCTTCTCTTACGAGCGTGTAATAGAGTCTTGGTTGAGAGGCATCGGCTGTGAAATCTTGCGTGACTATATATCCTTGGGTGCTTCACCATATGGATATTCTAAAAGAGGGAATCACCGGGCCTTTCCCATGCCCAAGCGGTGATTCCTGTCACGGCATGCGGCGTAGAGGTTGGACCGGGGAGGTGAGCTAACCCCGAGGGCCTTCGGGCCGTTTGAGACCGTGCAAAGGGACGGCGAGGTACCCTACCGCATTTCCCAAACCCCAAAGTCTGGAGTGGGTGCACGACATCGGCAAGGGCTAACCTCGCATGAATGGATCAATCCTTTGGTCCGTGTGCGGTGACGCAGAGCTGTGCGTGGGTTCTTCTGGGTATGGAAAATCCAGGTGTGGGCTTAGTACCATGTGTTGATCCCTATTTTTGATTTTCGGGGACGAAAATCTTGAAGGAGGGAATAATGTAAGAAGCAGGTTTTTTCTACGAAAGACTTTGGAATATTTTTGATAATATTCCAGGGCAGCGCCTTCAGACGGTGTGCGATTCCGAACCCCGGAGTCGCCGGAATTAATTTTTTTGTGCGTTCACACTGGAAACGCTAAATAAATGTGATAACACCTGAACGGTGATCCGGATCAGAGATCCGAGTGTATGAATGGGTCCAGAATGGGGTGTTTAACCTAGGAACGACATAAAACTTGTCGGCGTAGGATGTTTGGACACCTCGCCCGCTTCTGGAATGTTAAACGGATTAAATAAATAAATTAATTCGTTTAATGGGGAAACACTATCATCGTTTAAACGGTGGCTCGGATTGGAAAACCGAGGGCACCATTGAGTTCGTATCATGTCGTTTACCCTAGTAGGGGTATAAGTTTCACGGGCGCGGGCCGTTTGTGAAAAAATGGTCGAGGGGCGTTTTCGTAATTTGGGGGCCTTGGGCACTAAGTTTAGTAACTTTTGAACGGGGTCTCGGATTAAAATTATGAGACCACCATTGTGCTCGGGAGGTGGTGTTTACCCTAGTGGAGGTTTAATTTTGACCTCGCCAAAGTGTTCGTATGTGAGGAAATTATGGGTTTAAATTAATTAAAATTTCTTTTTAATTTATTTAAACCCTTTCCCCCTTCCTTCATTGTGCTCCCCTGGAGAAACCTCCCCTCAAGACAACCCCTCAAGCTCCCTCTCCTCGTCCACTCCTGCGAGACAGCTCCGTCAAGGCGACGACGCGGCGGCGGATCACCCGTGAAGCTCCGGGCATCGCCCAAGAGGTAGGGTTCGTGTTTTTCTTCGTTTTCATATCTGAAACTCCCTTGGACTATTTTATTTGCATCTAATCGCTGTTTTTTCTATCTAGAGAAGCCTGTAGTATAGTAGGATTCGATATGGGGTTTCCGTCGAACTTTTCGGATCAAAATTCCGAGTCCGGAGGTGATCGCAGGGATTCGACGAAGTTCCCGGAGGTTTTCGGGGTTTTCGGCCGTCCGGCGACCCCTGGTGCGGCGGCGGCTCGGCGTTCAGCGGAGGAGGAGGCCGCGGGACGCTGTGGTGGTGCGTTGTATAGGCAGAGCGGCTCCAGGCGGTGGGCGTGACTCGGCAGCGGGGTAGCGCGGCGGAGGCGGCTGCAGACGACGGTGAGGCCGGGCTTCCGCGCGGTGGCGCCGACGTAGCGCGATGACGGAGGGACGCGGGGTGTGCGACCCCGTGTGCGGCGCGACCGCGACCCGCATGTCGCGGGTCGCTGCGGGAGAAGCGGAGACCGTCCTTGACGGCCGGTCATTGGCGGTGGGCCACGACCACCTGGCCGTGGTGGCTTGAACCGGACCCGCGGCCGGGCCGCGGGCCGGCTGTGGGCGGACCGGCCGGTCCGGGCCGGTCCGGCCCAAGGGAGTGCCCCTTTGAATTTCTGACGCCCGTAGCATTCGCTACAGAGGTCCGTTTTGCACGCCGTCAGTGGCAGCGCGGACCTTGCATCATGGGGAATATTTAGAGCTAGTTTCTGAAATTTTTAATTCCCGAAACAAGGGGCCGCGGAGGCACGACATGTCTTTAAGTGGACAAGCGTTTTTCCCGGGATTCTTGTTTTGGACGGCGCGGACGCGTCCGACGTCCGTTTTGAGCACCGTCAGTGGAGTTGCAACCCTGGCACTGAGGCGGAGGTTTCCAGGGCAGTTCTAGGTGTTGAGGCTGAAGTTGAGGTGCAGGCCCCATGGCCCGTCTCTTGAGCTGCGTGCAGCGTTTCAAGACTTTTTCATCGGACGTCCGTTCAGGGCTTGCGAGCAGTCGATGTTGGGTGTTTTTACGAGGGGATTGCAATGGTGCAATCCACCCGCCCTAATTCGGCATGATGGTGTGGGGACCACGAGGGACGTTTGGGCGTCGACGGTGATTTTCAATCTTTATCACCGGGCGACCGTTTTGGACAAGTGAATAGTCCATCTCGTGTACTTTTTCGAGAGGATCGCAACGGTGCGATCCGTTCATTGAGTTTTAGGACCGGGATGCGGGTCCTACGAAGCACCGCTCGTGTGCGGTGCGCTGGAATGCACCTTTTTCTCTGGATATCCGTTGCACTCATGTGAGTAATGCTTTTGACTTGTTTTCCCGAGGGGATCGCAATGGTGCGATGCGCCCGACTATTTTCGGGGCCCAGGCTCGGGATCACGGGACGCCGTTCGGGCGTGAGGCGGTGTTGGTGACATTCCCGTCGGATATCCATTGGAGGCGAGTAAGTAGTCTAACTCGCGTGTTTTTCCGCGAGGATTACAATGGCGCTATCTGCTTGGTTTTGCGGAGCCTCTTGCACGATCTTGGGAATGCAGAAATGTGAAAGGAGACCCGGTGGCGGTTCTCCCCACCATGTTTGTAGTGGACCCTTGGTGTGTGATCACGCACTCTTGGGAGAGTGATGTAAATGTTTCATGAGATGTGGTTTTCATTGCCTGGGCCTTTGAGGTGGAGTTGTTACGTCACGTCTTCGCGTTGACGTTGGGTGCCGTGTGCACGACAGCCTTTGGGTTGGGACGAGGTATACTCTGGTAGTATACGAGAGCACTTGGTGGTACATGTGGTTTGTACCTGAGACGTCCGTGCGCTTGGTTGGGGTTGACATGGGGCCACACGTCGTGTGGGCCCCATGTTCGTGTCGTGTTCTACTATATGTACTTTTGACCTCTTGCGACGTAGAGGGTCCCATTGTGCTCGTTTGTTGACCAGAAGGGTTGAGTGGTCTCCCCCTGGTTTCGTTCTCGGTGGATCGGCCGGTAGCGGTGCTAGTGACACCCAGTGATGGAGAAGGCACTGAACCTCTTTTGAGTGAGTTTTTCAGGAGTTGGGTGGTTGCGCATTACCCACTCCATGTTCGGTTGGCCAGTGTTGAACCCTCCTGTAGAGATGGCCAGAGCAGTTCTGAGTTTTACCCTCCAGCGGGGCTGGGCAGTGGGTTACTCAAAGACTTCCTCGGGCTTACCCTCCAGCAGGGCTGGGCAGTGGATTGCTCACTGACTTCTAGGTTTTACCCTCCAGCAGATACTAGGCAGTGGGTCACCCGACGCTATTAGGGTTTACCCTCCAACAGAGACTGGGCAGTGGGTCACCCGACGACCTCTTAGGGTTTACCCTCCAGCAGGGCTGGGCAGTGGGTCACCCGTCGTCTAGTTCGAGGTCTACCCTCCAGCAAGGCTGGGCAGTGGGTTGCCTATCGACTTAATCCAGGTCTACCCTCCAGCGGGGCTGGGCAGTGGGTTGCCTGACGATGTATTAGGGTCTACCCTCCACCAGGGCTGGGCAGTGGGTCACCCGATATCTGATTATGGTTTACCCTCCAGCAGGGCTGGCCAGTGGTTCACCCGATATCATATTATGAACTACCCTCCAGCAGGGCTGGGTAGTGGGTCACCCAATAACTAATTATGGTTTACCCTCCAGCAAGGCTGGGCATTGGGTCACCCGATATCATATTATGAATTACCCTCCAGTAGTGCTGGGTAGTGGGACACCTGTTGGCATTCCAGACTCATTCCTTACTACTAGGCTAGTATGTGGCTCTCATCCGTGGTTACCGGAGCGGGACCCTTCATTGTACGGGTCAGTGATGGAACAGTTTAACTTTGAGGAGACCTCTCGACTGCTGGGCAGTGACGATTTGTGGTTGACGTTCCCCCAGAACTCTCAAGTAAGAGGAGCGCTTTCCCCCACCGGGACGCGTCCTTGTGACGCGACCTAAAACCGTGCGGGCGAGTCAGTGCTACCCAAAGGGATTGTTTCGTGGTGCGGTGGTTTGAGCCCCTTGGTTTCGGTTTGGGGCAGACGTGCGGGATGCTGGATATCGATGATGGTGTTATCTTCTGGGACTGTTGGATACTTTTTCTTGAGCTGAGCTATGGGACAGAGATCCCCTTACGACGTTGTTCGGGCTTCTTGTTGAGCATATATATATGTATATACCTTGTTCGAGTACCAACTCCTTGGGTTTTGGCTACTCTTCTTCCAGGAGAGGCGAAGACGTGCGAGGTATGCCACGTCCTTTCTGTGTCTAGCTTCTCGTGGTTGGATGAGTCTACTCTCCTGCTATAGGTAGGGAAGACTCGACGGGAAGTTCATCTTTTCACCGTTTCCATCTCTTTATGCCTGGACGAGTCGACTTCCTTTCTCTTATTGGGTTGAGTTGTTCTCTTTACTGCACCCTCGGTTGGACTCCTTTACTTTTCCTATTTGCTCTACTGCTCACCCTTCGGTACCTCCTTTGTTGCTCCCTTGAGCCTTCGGGGTATCCTACTGAGTATTTTTATACTCAGCCCTGCTTGGGCTTTGCCTGAACTTGGTGTTCCCTTGCAGACGATGGATAGGTGGAGCGTGACTTCATTAGAGTGTAGGAGCTTGGGAGCTTGGACTGCGTGCATTGGTCGTAGCTGGGTTCCATGTGGGAGACCCGTCAGCTATTTCTTTTTGTTTACCTGTTGCCAGGTTGTGGCACTTTTTGGTTGGGCGCGTGTTTTTTCCCTTTTCTTTTCAGTCTGTACTTTGTATTTGTAGAAGTCGATGCACTCTGTGGTTTATATATAGCAGTTTCCTTTTCCCTTTTCTTTTCTTGTATTTACTTTTACTCTGCGCTATTGCATCGAGTGTTCTGTGTGTGTTTGTGTGCAGGTGCTTAGGAAAAGGCCTCCCCGAGTTGTTGTGCCTTCGGCACTGGTCTCCAGCCCCTGGCCTATGGAGGCGGGCTTGGGGAAGTTGCGGCTCGAGCCTGGGTAGGGTCGGGTCGTGACAAAACCCAACCTTAGGATAAAGTCATTATTTAAAGGTGGAGTTCTTAACAAAAGATTAATTATTCGAAAAATCACATGTTCCACAAAGGAAGGAGTGATTCATGAAGGATAAAAAAATCGTGAAGCCTCATGTTCTATATTGGGACTCCTACAATTGCAATGGGAATAAGACATGGTGAAGGGAATCTCTACTTGGGGTGGGGGATAATATAAACATTAGGAAATGGGGATTTTCAACACTAAATACAATGGGTGATCCATTTTCTATTTGTTTCATATAGTTTAAGTGGATTTCAAATCAATAGTGGTTGGGGAAGTCAAATGGTATGGATCATCCTTATGATATTAGATTGAAGAGGGTATTATAGGTATGTGGTTTAATGAATATTGGAGGAATTTAATGAATAATGTATGGCCTTTGTGAATGTGCATGGATACAGGAGTTCAAATATTGGACTCACGAAGACACTGTCAACTATTCATACTTTTTTGAATCACTTAGTGAATTTGAGTTTCACACTCAATGTGATTACATTTAAGTCCGCACATGTTCAAAAATAAACCATCTCAACCAAGGAGATTTACTATCTCAGTCCACTCACGAAGGAGTTTGGCTTCCTGCTGAAAGACCATAAGATGGGTTTTTGAGATTTTCCAGCTTATAATATCTGAGAACTGATCATGCCTTGGTAATCCAATCTCTTGGTACATGTATTTCATCATCAAAAGAGACTACCTACTAATGAGAGTTACATTATAGTTATTTGTTAAATTTCTTCATAATTTCATCAAACTATATCTTCTCTTAGATGTATCAAAAGTTAAACACATTATTATTATCTACAAATTAAAATCATAATAATCCATTGATCTAAAACACATATTTTGGAAATACTAATAAAAGTATCATGTCAATCAAGGTGGGATCAAAATTATATGGAAAAATCAAATTAATATAGAAATGTATGTTTAAAGAACATTTAATCAAAATAAATAGCTTCATATTTCATAATAGGGGTAAAATTAATCCAATATGATGAAAAAATTACATGGCATAAATACTATGAATACATGAGGAAAAAATTAGGAGTATGGTATATAACATAGTCACATATCAATATAGTATGGCACCAACATAAGAAAAGAATCTCAAGATTGTGGATTAAGAATCACCACTGATTTTTCATAGTGGACCACGAATCAAAACCTATTTCCCATTTTAGAATAGGCATAAAAACCACTTTACCATACTAGATCATGAATCACAAACAATTTCCCATAGTATATCAGGAATCAAAACATTTTTCCCATTTGGAATTAAGAGTCACTTCTTATTTATCCATTATCTCATGAGATATAAAACATTACCCAAATGAATTGGGTGGATATATAGAATCTAGCCATGTAATACTCCTTGATTTTTATTGAATTATTTTTTCCAAATTAATTCCATCTTTTTGATATTTTTCATTTCACACAATATTGAATATAAATATTTCTATAAGAAAACACTATGTATAGCTTCTTTTATATGCAACAACAAGTTAATATGGTTCTATATGTGACACTAGAATTATAATTTCATATACACAACATGATTATCACCTTTTGTTATACACAATCATTAGTTATTTTGATACATTTCATTACACTCAAGACTAAGTTCTATTGAACACTAATATAATATTTAAATATTACTATTTAATATAATAAGATATAACCTAGAAATTAAATTATCAGTTATGAATATTATTAACTAAATTTTGAAAATACATGGTTGATAACATGATTTCTTTGGTAACCAATTAATTAGAAACGAAAATGTATACCAATTTATTGTAATGGAAATAGTATTTTTATACTCCCAAAGTTGTTTTTTATTAATAAATTATATTCATTACAATTAGTGAATGATAATAATGAAATATATATATATATATATGTTAAATATTTAAAAAAATATTTTTAATATTCATCCAAAATATTTTATAGGAATAAGATAAGAATAATAACAATTTTACGCATAATACTATATATTTTTTAAAAAGGTAATTTTAATTCATTTTAATAGAAATACCAATTTAAATATAATTATTTAGACTTTTAGAATTTTTATAGGAGAAAATAAACTTTTTCCCTTGAATGCAGGATTACAAAAGTTGCTTTGGTTTAATTTTTCCTATTTTTATGTTATGTTTCATGTATTATGAATAGTTAAAAATACTAAAGTGTAATTGAAAATATTATTTTCCATAAAATAACTAATAGCGATTAATTATATATTTTATTGGTTTTAATGTTGAATTAGTTAAAATATTTATCATTTAATCCAATGTATGTCATTAAAATCAATTTTACATTGAATTTGGATAGAAAAACATGTTAATATTTTTGTTGTTTTCATATTGAAAATTTATTTTGTCGCACTTTAAATAGGTTTAATTTTAAATAAATATTATCAATTTTTTTGACTTGAATTATAAAAATTGATTTAATATTTTGAATGATAAGGTTAATTTTTTTTTAAAAAAAATCCCTTTTATTTTTGTACGTCATGAATCGAATATTTAGTAATTTTTAATAACATGGTTAAGGGTAAATAATGAAATTAAGGGTAAAAATGATATAATAAATATTAGGAAAATACCCAAACACGTTAAAAAATAAATATGATTAAAATTATTATAACTTTAAGAGAAAAGGATATAATTATAAAATTTTAATGAAATATTAGCCATGAAAATTAATTAAATATTATTAAACTCAAATTGAGTGACAAAATGTCATAGTATTATTTTTAATTAGTATAATTTTTTTAATATGTCTATAAATAAAATATATCCTCCAATATATAAATTATTATGAAATATAAAATATTTACATACATCATATAAATTAATTTTTTTAGTGACGAAATAATTATCATAAATAATTAAAAAAAGTAGATGAATTAACTAATATTATAATGAATATATAAATTTAATGATAAAAGAAATATTTGTATACTTAATTAAGGTTATTCATGAAATTTTTGGGTGAGTATGAAATGGTATGTGTGTTTAATGTGAATTGGTATGAATTTAGATTGATTTAGGTATTTTATTATAGTCAGTGTTATGGAATAGTATCAAAATTGACACTTATGACATTGTATGAAAATAATATAAAAATATATTATTTAAAAATCTACTAACATATTAAATAAATAAAAATCCAATTATGTGGTCTTAAATATCCTAAATTATCCTTTTATGGTTCAATTGATACTTTATAAGTAAAAATTAAAACCACTTAATACTATAATCATTATTAAAAAATGAAAATTAAAATAGAGTAACAATTTGTTAATCAAAATGATAAGGTTTAAAATAACATTAAAACTTATCTAAAATATTTTGTATTATTATATTATAACCTTATAATATCATGGATTGTAATAAATTTAATTTTTTTTACTTGGATTTTTTAAATAAATATTTTAAGAAATTTAAAAGTACCCTTCCCCTCTCTTATAAAAGGGAACCTATCCTTCTCTTCTCCCCACACATCAAAAAGCATTTTGCATCGGAAAAAATATATCCAATTCTCACCCCATATTCCATCCATTAAACCTATAATACTTACTTTGGTCATTGTTCAAACTGAATAAGTCTTTTTTTTCAAATGAAAAGGAGATAACTGATCAAGAGGTAATGTTCATCAATGAGCTTTTCTATTTAATTTCTTAATTGAACCGATTTGTTTTTTTATTTCATGTTTATATAATAAAATATGTATCCTAATATAATGGTTCATTTTTATATTATGTTTTATACCTAAAATCAATCACATTTTCTTCTAATTGATAACGAACTTGGTGTTCTAGTGTACGACAAACTACCACCCCACGAAACAATGTTGTTTGGATTTCCTTTACCAACTCTCATTGATCTAAATTAGGATGGAAAATCTGTTTTTATTTGATATTTATGACATAATTATTCTTATGTAATGATAATATAATATCTACCCTTGTACTTCCTAATCACTTGGGAAATGATAATGTATCTCATGCATATATATCGCTTATTATCTCCATGATGGGAAGTCATTTTCTCCACATCTATATTTCACATGGATGATAATAAGGATTAATTTAATGAATATATATAATATATATGAAATAAATATTTTTCTTTAATGATAATATATCATATAATTTTCTTTCATTTTAATATGTCAATAAAATGAAAACTACGTTCATGCGTATGTATGACTTACCATCTCTATGAACAGTGGATTTTATTTTATATCTCAAATTTTTATGAATCACCATGAATAAATATATAATAAATATATATTATATAAATATATAATGTTTTTAAATATTCATATTATAAATTAATTATCAATGTAAGAGGACCGTGGATAAAAAATCATAACATGTATGAAAAACAATGTAGTTATTACCCAAAACATAACAATAACCTAGAATTATTGATAAACGGGTAATAGAAGGACATAAGTAAATTACATATCATATGATATAATTTAATAAATCTCTTTAATATATTTATGATAAATTTATAATTATTATACATTTTATTTTCTTTAGTATGTAATGTGTCATGACATAAGGTAAGGGAATATCATCTCACTTTTTATTTCCAAGAGATACATGTCATATTCACCACTAACATCATTTGTTTGGTGTACATACTGACATGTGACATTTTATATAATTTATTTAATTTATTAAATTACATTCAATATATAATTTATCTTATTGTTTTATGGTATTCACAAATCTAATTTTACTCAAGTAGTAAGGGATTTATGCCTTACTTTTATTTCTGTGGGACACATGCCTTTTACACTTCTTGTTTCTTCAATGTGGTTTATAAACATCCCATGAATTTAGTTTATGAGTCTTATCTGTAATATTGTGGTATTTTCATATCCATATAATTTTATTTATTTCATGTGGAATAAAATTCTACTTATTATAGGAAATTAGTATTTATTACACAATCTCAACGATATTTGGGATTATTTCGTTTTAAGTGTTTATTGGGGAATATTTACCATCCATATCTATTATTTCTAAAGAACAGTAAAAAAATCTATTTATGTTTGGATTCATTTTAAATTTATTTTACCTTCTACTAAATGGTATAAAAGTAATCATTTTTTTATTTTCCCAATGATTTATTTTGTGACTTTTCTAGAAAGAAGTAAAAAAGTAGTGTTTTTCTTATCTTATATGGAATGAAAGATATTTTTATTCATCATGATGTCGTAATGATGTTATGTTTCCTTCAACATATTAATATTTTATTTTAATATAAATTTTTTATTTTATAATGATGATTAATTATATGAAAAGAAAATGTTTTCAAACAAGATAATATATTTTCCTCCATAATTGTTTTCAACTGATATGTTAAAATATCTTTATATGTATGATAACATTATTTTATTATATATATGTTTTGATGGCTATATTATTCAATGATTAAATTATTATTATTTATTATAATGGTTTATTTTTATGATGGAATAATATTTATGCAGTCCATTTATTTTCCATGGTTTATGTGATGATTCAAAGATGTTTACAAAATCCATTTTCATCCATGGGTTCTGATTTTATAATTGATTTAGGTTATTATGGACCTTGTAAGTAAGGTTTTAATTATGTGATGTGTGAGACATATTTATCTCTCTAATTTATTGGGAATGTTTTTATATCTCATGATATAATTATGGTAATCAAGTTAATAAGCTTGATACACTATGGGAATATGGGGAAACTCGATCCATTATGGGATGATAGGGACACCACATTCTGTTAAAAGGAATGGACTATGACTGGGGATGGTGGTGTGTCTCAATTTATATCTATAGTTCCCATAAAGTTCCATATAGAGCACTATAAATGTGTCTGGACTTATATAGAATGATATTACATGTTTATGGGTATTTGACAATTCTTTTTCTTATTCCTATATAGTAATTTCATTGTTATGCTATTGATTTACTTATGATTCAGGAATTATGAACTACAAATTTTAATGTAATGATTCATGTTTATGATCATTTATATGAAGAAAATTATCATATACTGATCAGGGTCTTGTTTGCATACCCTTATGTTCATGATATTCTTATTCATTTTTGTTATATACCATTAATGAACATTTGAGCTCTCTTATTATTATGATTCCATTTCCCATGTTGTGAATGAAGGATTTTAAGTATAAATAATAAGGGTGAAGTTATTTTTGGAAAAAATTGAAGATATTTTACTCTTTTATAAGATTTTGGTTTCGTGTTTCCAATGGAACTAAACTAAAACTGTCATTAAGAGTTTATTTTTTAAATGTTTTTACTATTCCAGAAAAGTAATGTAATGTCAATGTACATCAAGCCTAGTTTTATATAACCCATCACTTAAATATTTCCCACAAAAATGTGTACCATAAGAATATATATAATCATTACATAATTAAAGCTCATGAATATGAATGGGTTTCACTTTACAATTTAAAATGAATCACATAAATTACAAGATAAGATTGATCAATCGATGATAATTTCAATCACCACAAAGTGTAAATTAATAAAATATATAGTGGTGTGGTTTTAAAAGAATAAAATTATTGAAATTATATCCCTTGTGATAAGGAGAAAAATTTAATCTGAAGAGAAAACATTTCACATGAAAAGGGAAATCATTTAGGATATTTTTAAATACCATTGTTGAAAACCCCCATCGAAAAAAATCTAAAAAAATATAACTTCTAAAAGATTAAAGAAATTATTAATATCAAATTAATTGAATAATACATGTATATTGATATGTTATTGGATAACATTATCATTTATTGGAAACCTATAAATGAAATAAAGATCCTATTAAGAGATCAATGTTCGTTCATGATAACATCCCATGTTTTGGAAGAGAATAGTGAATTAAGAAGCATTGAATTAGAAGATATTTTTTACCAATAATGATAAAACAAGACATCAAATATTATGGGAATCCAAAAAAATAAAATATTGATGGTGGTACATATTCAATGTAAACCACATCACACAATGATAGAGATTGAGTTACTAAATTCTTTCACCTTGACACCTGATGTTCTCAAAAGCACTACAACTTCTTATATAAAAATATGAAAATATTAATAAATTTTTTGAAAAACTATACTCATAATTATTTCTATTTATACTTTTTTATAATTATTCTATGTATTTATATTAATTATCTATTTCCCCACATTATGTGATTATATTTTTTACCATTTTTATGAGTTGTGTGGAAGCGATGTTAGTATTCATTATTCATTAAAATTTCACTATTCCAATATTAGGAAAGATAATATAATTAATGATTTAAATTTTTTTAGGAAGGTTAAATTTTATTTTGTAATTTGTTTTGTCTTTATCTTATAATATGAAATTATAGACATTTATATTTAAGTGATTTTTAACCCATGATGGATGATTTTTTTATTTAGTGAATTAAATATTTATAAAACCCTTATATAAATGATAATAACATATTGATTAAATATTTTAAATATATTAAAACATTAATTATTGTTTTGTAATCATCCATGGTATAATTTCAGTGCATTGTTGAAATAGGGGGTCAAACTAACCCAAACATGAACATACATTGATCAATAAATAATTATGAGGTGATTTAGTTGAAATATAATTGTAAGAAAACCATAATTTATTTATTTATTCTTCTTTATGTGATATAACAAAATTATAAAAATCATAATAATATGTGTAGGTTATTAAACAATTACATAGTACGAATATATTTTTTCCCTCTTAGTTTTCATGTTTTTTCTCACTAATTTTATAAAAATAGTTTATCATTCATATATTTTAGTGGTTATAAAATTTATAATACAGAACCCATATTCAAATAATAAGAATAATTTTTTTTTCATTAAACGCATTGATAGATTAAACAATTAATGTTGCTAATGAAAAATGGTATTCAACGAACCATGGTGGTTGTATTTTTTACATATGCATGGATAATGATTTAATTTTTAATGGAATGGGGGAAATAAGTATTATGAATCAATATTTAGGAATATTAAATGATTTATAAATATAAAAATTATATGTTAAATTCTTTTTTTGTCCATCTATGTTAGGAAGTGAAGGAACATTAACTCATTTATTGATGGAGGTAGTAGTCCACACATATTAATGTTTCACATTTTTGTTTGTTCTAAATAGAAAAGGTAAACAGAGGTTAACTATTATAACATCATTATAACAGAATATCACTTTAAAATGATCTTTTTTTGATCATTTTAGGATGGTTTAAATAAATTCTTAGAAAAAATAGTGCACAAAATGTAATAGAAATGAGAGTGAGAGGATATGAACATATACCTCACTTATTGGATTATCATATTTATAATAGAGGATAACCCACTAAGGTATGGTATTTTTAGAATAAAAGAACATTTTTAACATGGATATTTTTTTTTTGAGAGATTTGGGTTGATTTTGGAATGAAATAAGTGGGTTTTGTTGTGTGGGGTTGTGAGGATAAGAGATCACTTTTTATAATAGAAAAGGGATGGAATTTTTTAAATACCCATAACATTTTCATAATAGGAAGTATATCTGAAATACTTTTCTCCAAAATAATTTTAAATAATGGTTTAGTGAAGATTAAATGTTGCAAAATCCTCAAAAAAATACTACATGTTTTAAATATGTTTTAATCCCTTTACCACTTGAATAATTACTTTTACCATTTTACTTGTTTCTATATTATCTTCTTTATAACATAGTCAACTTAATTTTTATGGATAAATATACTTTTTTAGTTGTCAAATAATTTGGAATAAATAATTTTAAATTTGAAATGAATTTTTTGCAATTCAATTTATAGATGTTTGTTGAAAGTAATTTTAATCTAATAAATATATAATGTACTAAATCAATTTTGACAAAAATATTACTTGAGATTTAAAATATATAATATTTGTTTGTAAACTAAAATATTGATTTTAAAATATATATTATCAATTATGAAATAAATAATTTTTCATGAAAAATGGTTGATAAAATTCTATTTCACAATTATATAATACTAATGTCATAAAATGTAACACCATAAAATTCTAAAAGATTGAAATTTTATTCAACTGTGTATATGACACGCAACACCAAGTGTATAATGGAATATAAAAACCAGATAATTTATGAAATATTTAATATATTCAGAAAAATATACAATTTATTTTTAATATAATGGAAATATATTGTCTTATTTTGTGACACACAACAACGAGTTTCTCTAAAAGCTTGTGTTACATGCATGGCCGAGTTTTACCAAACAACAATATATAATTAATATTGTTCTTCAATATGAAAATTATAGCCAAGACATAGGAATGGTGGGTATGAATATTATTAAATAAAATAAGAAAATATATAGATTACAGGTGTTTATTAATTATATATTGATTATTAATAGAATATCAATCCTTTGAATAAAAATGGAATGTTTAATGAAAAAACTGTATTTTTCTATAAGATGATTTAATCGTGATTAGAAAAAGTAATTTAAAATTTATTTTTATAGATATTATAAAATTTATTGGAAATATAAACTTAATTTTATAATTCATACTACCGAAAAACTCTTAGGTATAATTTCAGTGATTTTCTGAGATGTTTCATTAATGGATTAATAGAAAAAAATATAGAATTTTTATTAAAAACTATTTTTTCATAATAATAATTAATGGTGTTAAATTATATTTTTTATTGTTTTTAAATCAAAAAATTTCAATTATACATCTATTAATCAAATATATTTCATTTTATTCATGTTAATTATTAATTTTGATATAAAACATTGTATACATTTTAACGTTTCACTTTAAAACCCTCCATTATCAATATGTTTGTAGGATTAGCATTAAATTAAATTCTATCGCATATGTGAAATTAATTTCAAAAAAAAAATTCCATATTTGAAATAGAAGTAATTTATATTATCTAATATGGTCAACATAATTTTTAACATCATTAATAGTGAAAATAGGTAAAATTTATTATAGTAATTACGGTAAAATTAGTTTATAATGTTAATAAACATTGAATATAAGCTACAAAATGACCTACCGATTTTTCCAAAACCCATTTTAATGGAATATTTATACCCTATTTAAATTATGATTAATTTTTATGAATTTATGGGATACTATTAAATCAATGTGACTTATATAATAAGATAAGTAACGAAAAAGTAAAAAAGGGTCCTTTCATAATTTAAATATCTATAAATGATTAGGAGATGTAAAAACAAAATATGTAAAGTAATAGATAATATATTGAAAGATAAATTAGTTTGGTTATTAAAATAATTTATAAATAATTATAAGAGACAAAATAAATACATATAATGCTTAGAATGTTCTAATTCATAGAATATTTTGTATTTTGGTTTGTTACATGCAATTCAATTAAATTTCATTTCCAACACACAAGGTATTATTATTTTATAAATTAGATACAATATTTAGAATAATTTTGTATAATTTATATTATAATTATCACTTTAATTTACTCTAAATGGATAAATTACCTTGGTTTGAAAACTAGGTTCCATAGTAACAAACCAAAATGGTAAAAGTAGACAAAAATATAAGTTAAGAGACAACATTATAAAAATGTGTTTCTTTTTGTGTGATCTAAATGTGACTTGACCACATATCCCTGCCACCAAACACAATTATTATTGATATTTTGACCCACATGTGGTAATAAATACCACCCAATTGTGAATACTTTTGAGTGTTTATAAGAATTTCACTCCTACTCAACTATAAAGTAGCACTCACTCACCCCAAATATTCACACATTCAAACCACTTTGGATCGTCTAATAATTAAAAATATCACCCCCATAATCCCTCATATTATCATAGAAGAATTATTTTGGGAATAAAATCCACCTCAAAAGAGTTTTGTGTTATCCAAATCGGTATACCTAAAGAAGAGGTAATTATATTCAACAAGCGTTTTTATATTATTTCCTTATCCACATACATAAATTTATATTATTATATTATTATATAATAGCTTAAATATATTACAAATAATTATATTCTTTATTTTACGGGTACAACCTATAACCATGTTCACTTCATAAAATTTTTTTATGATATCATCGTTCAAATGTACGATGGACTTCCACCTTGTAAACTAATGTCATTCGTTTCACCATTACAACATATCAAGGTTGGGAATTTTTATTAATATTAATTATATATATAATATATATACAATTATTATATATATGCAGTCATTATATCATATATAAAATATTAATTCCAATTCTGTAGGAGGCATGATAAAGTCTCGTGTGTGTGTGACGAACTACCACCTCGTAAAGTGCAGTGAACCGTATTTCACTAACGCTTCACATTGATGGTGATAAGGAAATTTTTTTATGAATATATATGATATAAAGAAATAATTATGGTATTAATTACATATTATTAATTCTATAATTACAATATATCATTTTATTTTTTTACACTTATGCATGATAATATTTTTGTATGTGTAGACTAACGCCTTAACGAAGCGATGTCACTCTATATTCACCACCACACCACATCAAATACATTTATATATGTATATTGTAAGATATAATGTGGAATATATTATATTATGATAATTATTTACAAATAAAATATCACTTACAAACTTTAGAAAATGATCATTGAAAAATAGAAAATTTTACACATACATATGTATGACCTACCATATCCATGATAGTAACATTAATCTGTTCTCATAACCATAATTCATGAATTGTATTAAAAGTATAATTTTTTTATAAATATTATTATTTTGTAACTTTTATGAATCTATATATCCTGAAACTATGTTATACGTGAAATAAATAGCTTTTTAATAACAAAACACGTTTGAGAAAACAAGGCAATTAACACCCGAAGCAACAAAAATAATGAAATATTATTAATTAATAGGTCATAAGATGTAATAAAAGGAAAATATATGATATTATAAATATTAACACAGTTGTATAATAAGTTAATAAAATCTTTAGAACCAATATATAAGAGTTTAAATCAGGTTCAACAAAAAATATGTGTTAGGCAAGGGTTTTCTTCTCAATTTACATTCCATTGATGCTTATTTGTTATAATAAACCAATTCAATTTTATGTGGTGTATATACATATTAGTTGAGAATTAATATTATTAATCATTATTATTTCAAGGTTTTTTAATTTTCACCTTGATTAATTTCATACTAGGGGATTTTACTTGAAAATTACAATGTGGTAAAAGTTAGCTTGCAGTCTCACTTTCCATTTTGATTGTTAACCATCTCTTGAAACAATCACTTTATTATGATAATTTATCATTATAAATTTAATTTCTTTTAAATACATAGTTTATTATTTGATTTACATTTCTATTTCCTATAATTTATACAATTTAAACATATGGTATTATTTTTTTAATTTATTTATATATGTTGGGAAATGTTGATAAATTCGTATTCTATAGTAAATATTGATATTTGATGATAAGGAAAATCAATAAATATATTGTTATATAGTTATAGAGTGATTTGGATCAATAGAAAGAGGTGGTTAGAAGTTAATGTTATCCACTCAATTCATTAGTTGTCTCATAAGACGAATCATTAGGCCAAATCAGATTGGTTTTAACATGTATGTTTCAATCTGTCTTGTGAATGGTCATGATAGTAAAGCAATCATGTTCCTATGAAACATTACATCTAATAATTAATCATTTACTTCATTTATAATTTAGTTATTATTATCAATGATATTTTTTTATATGATATTAAATATGAATACATTTAATTCACATTTTATTTATTAAACAATATGTGTTTTCTATTATTTACCTTTCTGTATGGATTTTTAACTATTTCACCATGATAGTCAAGTTATTTAAATAGATTTTGTGTTCAGTAATATATCATTACATGTTTTTATGTTAATTTTTTCATTATATCATCTATTTTACATAACTCTTACTGAAAAATTGAGATCATCATTATTTTTTCATTTCCCTAGAATATGAAAATTATTTCATGGAATGAGTTTCAAGTTTGTTGATATTTTACTTTTGTTATGATTTATTTTCATTTACCCATGTAAAATGGATAACATATATATAAAATGGTTCTCCAGAACTTGTAAACTATTATTTCATTCAAAATGACATCCCTTGTATATATTCTAATATAATAATATAAGGAACTCGATTTAGTAAAATGGGTTGGGGTCATTACTGTTTGTATCATATGATGTTTAATAGAAACTTTGGGAGCTGGATTTATGATAGCACATATTAGGGAACATAAACCTATGATATAATTTGAGTATGAGTATAAAAAATCATCATTGTTGTATGGACATATTATGTGGGTTGTCATACAAATACATCATTGTATCGATACGATAAGAGAATACGGTTATGGAAAAGCGGTACCTAATGGTAATAAATATTAAAAAATCACATTAGAATTGACTGGAGAATTACCTGTTATGGTAAAATAGGCCTTACTACACACCTATCTTGAAACTCCCCAAGGTTATGCTTAGGATAATTTTTATTTTCCTTACAAACAATTTTGAAACAATTGAAAATTAATATATTCCCAGAGAAACCATTTTTATGGTTATGATTTTATCTTTTGAAAAGTATTAAAAGAGTTATGGGATTATACATTATTATTTTAAATTAAAAAACTTATTACATGATCCAGTATATAAAATCATTTTTAAAAGGATCTTGTAATAAATAATGAGAACAACATCAATGCATGTAATCCAAAGGGTAAGAATGATCATTTTTTGATAGAATTAAGGAAATATTTCAAAGGTAAATTCTATCCCAAACATTATCATTGTATTAGGACAGATTATAAAGTGATAAAAATATATATATATTTCTCTATGAATAATAGATTCATATAGAAGAATGAAAACAATAATTGGGATGGTAAAATATGGATAAAGGAATGATGAGAAATAAGGATTTAACACATGAGATAATTTTGGAAAGAAGCAATGTCGTACTTTCGTAAAGGGAATTCAATTTTTCTAAAACATTGGTAGTAATGGCCACCTTGCTAGTGAATAAAACTGTAAGGAAAATGATTTTAATATAAAATTATTCAATTTTAAAGTCATGTGACAATATTAAACTAAATTTTCCAAACATCAAATGAATACACATCAAAAAACGCTAATGGATCAGGGTCAAATTTTTTATGACCATATAATAAGAGGAATTATTACATTCCTTGTGTTTGGATTAATTAATTAAGTATTTGGATTATTTTATATATTATATATGGGTTATAGGACCTATAAAAGCTGTAAATATTGTACGGTACAACCTTTTCATTGAGGATTTGAGAGCGTTTGTTGAATGGTACCAATGAATAAGAAAAATTAATCAATGGAAGGTTGATATTCAAAGAAATAACGTGTTTAAGGGAAAGATAATCCTTAATATATTTGTGATTTTGAGATAATTATTTTTGTGCTAATAGAAAATTGATGTGGATAAAGTAAATTTTATAGTACTAACTAACTGGGAAATGTTTAATGATATTTTGAAAAAGTCATTTATTCTCTCATTGATGGTGTTAACCAATTTTTACCTAAGGTAAAAATACAATAGTTTGTGTGTTTTAAGGCATAAATAATAATGAATTTTTTCAATAAGGTTTTTTGGTAATGCAATTTTTTACCATGTTTCAAGAGAATACATGATGAAGTTATTCACTTGTTTGGTATGTGGATATTAAGAGAATAATCATTATAGTTTGGATTAATGATAAATTAATTTAATAGATTTCATGACATTATTTCTAATGTTTGGGATATTAATATTTGGGAAGGGTTATAAGGATTAACCAATTATGAAATGGTTGAAGCTAAAATTTGGATGAAAACTAAATTTTTACCTCACCATATATATATTTATACAAAATTTATAATCCATGTAACTACATTGTCATAATAATATATAGAGATCAAGGATTGAGTTATCAATATGTTATGTATATTAGGATTTATTAAAAGTAAATTTTAGTAATCTATATATTTTGAAAAATTATTTTCGAATATTCATTTCATTGAGTAAGGGATGTATAAGAAATTGATCAAAGTATTACTAAAGTATGAAATAGTGTTTACGAAATAGAAACTTACCAACTGTGATTGTTTACATATATTCATTGGGTGTGAATGGTTTCATAAAATCAAGGAAGGTGGTCATGAAAAGAAATGTGTCTTATTATCATCATTTTTTGTCATATTAAAGACCATTTTCACACATCTAGTATATGTCTTTATGGTCATTAACCTTATCATGGAAATTCTTTCTATCACACTCCTTCGGTATTTTGGTGATATTTTTATCTTACATTCGCATGTTTTCATTTCCAAACTATGTTATCCTATCATTATTCGTAGTTATGTGATTATTCCATTGGACATTTATAATTCCCTTTCTATCTTATTAAGATGGTATTTTATTAACATTTTGTACTATGTGGTGTTTTCACCAATCGTATTTCCAAATTTAAACCCATTTATTACTTATATCAACTTGAAATTGATAGGAATAAATTTATATAAGGTGGGGAGAATTTAGCACCATTGAATTCTAGAAGAATATCTTTTTATTTGATAGCATATATGACCTGAAACACAAAGCGTAGAAAAGATATATATAATATCCCAAGAATTTCTGATATATTTACTATAAAAATAAATTCAATATATTTTATAGCTTTATATTCACATGTCACAGATTTTAACTCATGTTACATGAAACAATGAGTTTCTTCAAATGATTGTGTTACACGTAAGGCTGAGTTTTACCAAAAAATAATATATTATTAATATTATTATTTAATATCAAAATTACTATCTAGCCGTTGGAATAGTGGGTATAAATGTAATTGAAAAAATTAATATAATATATAGTTAAATTTTTTTATTAATTATCAATTTATTAGAAATAAAATAAGAACCATTTAAAGGGAAAAAGGTTTTCAGAAAAAAATAGTATTATTTATCAAAGATTGTTTAATAGTTCTGGCCTCGCAAAATTTAAAATCACATTTTACCAATTTTAGAAAATTTTTATGTTTAAATAAAATTATTCTTTAATTCTCGATACCAAAATTACCATAGGGTGAATTTTTGGGGTTTTTATGAGAATTGTCATATTTTGAGGAATATTGAAAAGTACCGAATTTTAAGTGAAAACGACCCTTTCATCAAAATAATATATAACATAAAATTATATTTTGAATTGGTTTTAAAGTCAAAATATTTAAATTATAAATCTATTAATACAATATATTACATTAAAATTATATTCATATTGAATTTTCATTTAAAAAGATCCCAATGTTTGGATTATTTTCAATTTTAAAACTAGCTTTCTCATCATGTATATTGATATAATTTTAAATTAAATTCATCATATATTGTCAATTTAATTTGGTCAAATGGATTACATTTTTCGAATTACTGTAATATATATTATCTAATAAGTTCAACGAAATTTATTTACCATAATTATTTGTAAAAACATTTAAAATTAATTATAGTGATTAAGGTAAAAACTAGTTTATATATTTGTTGTAAATAAAACCTAAGGTGTGAAAGGACCTATAACCCTATGCAATGCATTTTTTATAGACACAATTCACCTGTTATCACATTTGGATTAATATTTATGAGTTATTTGGATTATTTTACATGAAATTGACTTTTATAATATGTTATGTAAAGAAAAGGAAAAAAGGAACACTTATTGAATTTAATATCTTTAAATAATTGGTACAAGGACAAAAAAACATATGTTAAATATTGTATATTATTTTGAATGTTAAATAATTTTTTTATCACAATAATTTGTCTGAAATTTTTTAATATGAAATAGGCAATTAAAATTCTTATGAAATAGAAATGAAATACCTACTTAGTTAATAATTATCTAAAATAAATTTTTGCACCTCCTCATTTTAATTGTCATAAAAATACTATTAATTTTTGCTCTAATAGATTTTATGATGTATTATTGAATTTTATAATATAAGGTGATTTTATGAAATGTTTTCTATGTGTTTAAAAGTCCCACTACTAGACATGAATCATTGTTAGATTTGACTCACCGGTAGAGATGAGTCAATGCCAGGAATGTCTCACTACCAGAGATGAGTTGCACCCATGAATGAACCACCATAAGAATTTAACTACCACTAGAAAACAGTCACTACCAAACATTATCTACTGCCAAAATTGAGTCACCGTTGGTTATTTCCTACCATCAGAGATGAATCCCCACCTAATATGTCTCACTGCTATAGATGATTCGCCATTAGAAAAGACATGCCACTAGAGGTGAACTACAACTAGGAATGAGTCATTATTAGATGACCTACCACCAGGACTAAGTAATTGCTGAAGTTCAGTAACTACTAAATATGTGTCACCATTGAAAATCAGTCACTGATAGATGACTTACCATCAAATTACCTAGCTCCATCCTGAAATACAATTGAACTAACTTACCAATATAAATGAGTCACCATCAGCTTGTTCCACCATCACTTTTATGTTATAATTGATTAAAATGATCCCAAATTCTATATTATTGATGTTAATGAGAAAGATTATTTTATAATAATATTATTATATATTTAAGGGAAACATTAAATCATATTTTTGAGGTCAATATGAGGATGCAAAGGATTGTGATGATTGTTCATCCAATAGACACTCTAGCATGCACTGTTTTATATTCAAAGAAGTCTCCCTTGTGTGATAGAGTATTTTGGACAAGAGAAAACATATTATCAAGTTATACACATACTTAAGTCAATTAACACAAAAATATTAATTTATTTTTCAACTATGAGTTACTAGAGGACACTAAACATTCAAATCCATTTTATTAGTGAGAAAAATGAGAGAATTTTGACACTATTTTTAATGTTATTTTCTAAATAAATTTCCTGATATCCCCACTAAGACATATGTAAAGGAACTGAAGAATCTGGATCACTACATATTGAGAAACAATATGGTTTATTTATCATTTTTTTCTTTTACCTTCATGAAAATATGTTTCCCTCTTAATCAACACACACTATATTTTAAACTATAAATGTATATTATAGGAAATTTTCATCACTCCCTTTTCATATTTATACCCATGGTCAATGGGGTATCAGTCTTTATTTGGCATGTATTTTATTCCTCCAATAGTTGGTGTGGTTGAGGTTCATAAATGGCCTACATAGCTTGTATGATATTGTGTGAATACTAAATCTAGGTTTTGGATCAGACTATATCTATATAATCTGCTTTGTAGTGGGTGATTTACATATAGGGGTAGGGTAAGTATTGTCTCAACTTGATACCTAAATAATTTTTTTATTTCTATTGTGTGTTTTTGTATTGTTTTATTCTTTAGAAATCATTAAATATAATTTTTTAAAACTATAATAAACATATAATTTGTTAGATAATATTATAAAAAATTATATAATTATTTTATTTAGAAAATTTATTTCAAAAGATAATGTCATTTTCATATTGTTTTTAATTGAGAAATAATAATGCATTGTGGAATCTTTTAAAATAGAAAAATTATACGAAACTACTCTATTTATTTACTGGGAAATTTTGATTTTAGTTGGGGAATCTTATATGAACTTGTTTTAAATAGAAATACTTTTTTTTACTCAATTATCACCACCCTCTTAGTTACTCACTCCGACCCACATTTTTTGTCATAGTATTTTCAAACTCATTTTAAATATGTTTTTTTTTTGTTTTTTAAAGAACATAAATTTTTGTTAGTTCTAAATTTATATATTTAAGTGGATAATAGAAAGAAGATCCTCCTTCCAATATTCCACACATATTTAGTGGTATATTATACACTCAATGGAAAATCAATATGAAAATGCACATTAAATGTATGGGTTTTGAAATACGGTCTCCTATAAAAGAAAAATATAAACTACCTAGGACTGCATGGGTTATATAGATTGATGATACTAGCACTAATTATAATAATGACTTTAAACACATGATTACATAAATTTTTCATTAGTTTATGAATATTTTAGTAGAATATTATCAATCACACCAACATATGTAATCAGGGACACATTAGCTAATTCTCATGATGGAAAACTGATAAGAAATAAATGAGATTAAAAACCACTAAAATTAAATTTTATACATTCATGATTAAACATGACGAGATCATTTTTTATATGTATCTCATGTTCAACGTATTATTTAATGAAATGAATTCTTTGGGTAGATAAGTTTTTTAAAAAGAAAAAACCATGTGATGATTCAAGTTCTTAACTGAGAGATAGAGAGGAACAGTTTCCTCAACTAGATAATATTTTAATACATGTAACATACCTATCAAGGAAATTATTGGAAAGTTAATTATTTATGAAGAAGAACATAATGTTAATTGAGAAAGGTAAGATGAAACTAAAAGTGATTCTATATAATTCAAGTCTATTACCTCAAAATAGAAAAAAAAATTTAATCTCAAATTTCAACTGATGAGGAATCACCAGCTGATAGAGATAAAAATATGTCCCTTATGGACAAAAGGATTAGAATATTTCATAAAAATAATAACATATTTTGGAGAAAATTCCAAACAGAATGTATGAAAATAGAGTAATTTGGTAGAAGACCTGTAAGAGGGATATTACTAAAAATGAGATAGTGTTATATTAAATTATGAGAAAAGGGAATGTCAAAGATAATGTCCCAAATAGTAGTATAAAAAATTATGATAAAAAGGTTATTAAGTATGAGAATGAAATTAAAAGAAATAGAAGTGATTTTGAATATAGATCCAGTGGCTCATATATAACCCATGAGGAAAAAAATTGATAGAGAAAACATGGGTTTCTTAACAAACACCTCTAAGGTATTGAATATATTCCCTAGTTCTCATGTAAATACTTTAAGTCACTTTATAGAGGGAAATAATTAATAAAATATTTCGAATGAGGAAATAATTTATTATTGTAACATATTGGAAGAAACATTCAATGAAATTAAAGATAAGTACAAAATTCTAAACAAATGACATGATTTTACTGTTAATATAAAATATGATTTTATCATATAAAAAGTGAATATTAATCACCTTTTAAATTATAATATTCAACTGAAATTTCCTAATTACAAATTCAGACAAACATAATTATATTCTCTAATAGAAGAAATACTCTCACTCAAATACTGGGAAAATATATATCAAATATGTATATCAGTATTTGAGGTTATCAACCTAGACAAAGAAGAGTGATCATGAATAGTTTTTTTATAAATCTAGTTCTAAAAATTATTATTCTAGTATTTATTCATGTAAACCTCATAATATTTTTATTTCCAACAGTTTTCAATTTGGTTATATGTAACCCATTAAGAAAATATGGCCTCTTAAATCCTAAATTAATAATATTTATAAACCCCAGAAGACATGGGTATAAAAATTATTTTTTGTTTAAAACATACCTTTTAGGGAAGCTATGAGAAGATCTCTAGTGGAAGTATATGGTACTTAGAAAATTATTATTCCATAAATATTATTAGATATTACTCAAGCTTCAAAATGATGAAAAATTATGAAGGTTGAATTATCACCTTTAGTTATAATTATAAACGGAAAATAATTGACATTGGAATTTTTTTAATTCTAACTCTGATTTAATTTATAATGTTTTATTTGTTGGTGGTTTAAAAAAAAGTTTTTCTTTTTATCTCAAAGTTATGTGATGATTGTTTTTATGTGAAATTTGTAAAAATTATTATATGGTCTGTTATTATAACATTGGGTAGTGTTTACTGCATTGAGAAATCAAAATGACTATACGATAAATTTGGATTCTTTATTTTCTAAAAACAATTCTTATTTTATAAACGTTCATATGGAGTATTGGGTTTTTCATAGCATACTAGGACATCGTAATATTAACTTAATTAGAAGGTGAAGTATGAAAGGGTTAATCAACGATATACTAAAAATAAAATTCTTAATTGATAATGTCCCTAACCCATTTTAAAAAGGGAAACAATACAAAATCTCATTAAAATAAACGAAACAATTTTAGACTTATAAACCCCTAGAATTTGTTAATAATGATTTTTTTAAACCATATGTAGCAATATGGTGAATGAGAAGAACTATTTCTATCTCTGTGATAAGGAATTTTATATTTTTACTTGGGTATTAATTTGATCTCAAAATAGTGTTCTTAGTCATACTTTACCAAGTATGCTAGATCTGTAGAAAATATTAGTGGAATTACGATTAAGACCTTATGAATTGATAATGGTTGTATGTTTTAAAATAAAGACATTGAATCATTTTCCTCACAAAATTTCTATAATCACATCATTTCTACTCCTAGGTCCCCATATAAAAATAGTGTTTTATAAAAAATCAATAGAATGCTTAAATAAATTTCACGGAATATTGTTACTGACTATGAACATCCTATTTACTTTTGGGTAGATGATGTGAATATATCCTGCAATATAATAGACAGATTTTAAATCAAACCTCTTATAAATAAAACCATATATAAATTTTTTTATAGTGTAATTCATATGGTCAAATACTTTAGAGTTTTTTTTGTTTCAATGTATTTATTCATAACAATAAGGATTTTTAAGAAACTTCTTATAAGGGTGATGATTGAATTTTCATTGGCTATTAAAATACTTGTAAATATTATAGGATGTTTAATAATAGAATGAAGATAGTGGATGAATCCATTCTAGTCATGTTTTGTGAGACAAATCCACATTATCCTAATAACACATTATAAGACCTTGAGGTTGATTTATGGAATCCAAAAATCAATTCCAAATCATATGAAAACTTAGTAAAAAGTATAAAGAAATTCATTTATGAGGACTTTCACAACCAAAATCTAACCCTATAAAAGACCATTAGTATACATGTACCTATTTTCCAAGAGTTGTAAGGAATCTTAAATACCATACATTATATTCATTAGTAGGTGAACTATATAGAGGTGCATAGACTAGAGATTACTATAGGGATCTGGTTGATCATTGAGCATTGTTGTCACAACATGAAGAAAAGAACAATAATTAGCAGTTAATGATGAAATCATGGTAATTTATATGCAACAAAATATTAAATTTGAATGAAATATGGTCTAGGAACATGTTTATAGATCTAATGATACATTAACTATTGGTACTAAATTTCTATTTAGAAGCATGGTTGATGAATTTGACTTAATAGAAAGAAATAATGCTAGGTTGGTTGCATCAGGGTATTGTTAATAAGAGGGTACATACTACATTGAATCCTTTTCACCTATATCCAAACATGAATACATTAGAAAACTTATTTCATATGCAGCACATTTGGATTATAAACTTTATAAAATTTATTTAAAAAGTTAATTTATAAATGGTTATATATTTGAGGATGTTTTTGTGGAATAACCCCATAGTTTTCAAAATAATCATTTTATAAAAAAGGTTTTCAAACAAAAAAACACATTATATGGTATAAAATAGGATCCTATAACATCGTATTATAGTATCATATCTTTTCTATTTATTAAAGTATTTTCAAACCATGTAGTTGAGATGAACATTTTTATAAAAAAAATTAGAAAATATGTATTAGTTGTTCAAATATTTGTATATAATATTATCTTCAGATCCTCTATAGAAATTTATTCTATTTTTTTTAAATGATGAAAACTGAATTTGAAATAAGATAAATGGTTTAACTAAAATTATTCCATCGTTTTAATGTTTTCTAATATAAAGATGTCATGATTTTAAATAATAGAACACAAAATATCTTCTAAAACATTTTTATTTAGAGAGAACAAAGAGTAGTGACACTCCCATCCATATGTAAGTTGGATCATGATGAAGTTAAGAAGCTAGTGGATCAGACTAGTTAAAGAGGTATGATTGGAATTATAATCTTTATAACTACTATCATTCATGAAAGTGTGTTTAGTGTGTTTATGTGTGAATGTTTTCAAATAAACCCTAATTAATCACAACTACTTATTGTTAAAATAACTGTCAAATAACTAAGTTATACAACCAATTTAGGATTGTTCTATCCTAAAGGATAATAATTTGACATAGTGAGTTATTCAAAGTCTGATTTTAGGGGTGTCAAGTTAGATAGAAATAAATCCTCTACAACATGTCATATTATGATAAAGTATGTAGTATCTTGGTGTGGTAAAAAATCAGTTTCATTATCTACTACTGAAGCTAAATACACTACTGTAAGTTGTTTCTTTACTCAAATTTTGGGAATGAAACACACTCTATTAGAAAATGGATATCAATTCAGACATGTCCCTTTAAATTGTGAGAGAAAAGGTGAAATAAATATTTTTAATAATATTATTTCTCACTCTAGAGCAATGCACATCATTGTATGACCTCTCTTTTTGAGATATCATTTTTAAAAATGTGATATAACTCATTAAATCAAAATTAAACTTCATCTTGTTGACATATTCACCAATACTTCGAATTTAAAAAGATCAATCTACATTAAACAAGAATTTTGAATTATAAATTTGGTTTAGAATTTTTTTTGACCCAGAATTGGACATTCTATTGTAGAAAAGTACCCCCAATTGTAAATTACTCACTATTAGAAATTACCCACCATTGGAAATTACCCACCGATGGAAATTACCCACTCTTAGAAATTATAAGCCATTGGAAATTCTCCATCTTTTGAAATTACCCACCATTATATATTACACACCATTGTTTATTACCCACCATTTGAAATTACCCACCATTAGAAATAACTCACCCTTAGAATTGAATCAATGTTGGAAAGAGTCCCCCATTGGTAATGACTCGCTGTTGCTAATTTTTATTTTCAGATTATTTATTTTACTTTATTTCAACTGAAATTTATTGTTTTCATTTTCATTTTTTAAATTCAGAAATCCTATAAATTAGGGATTTTCCTAATTTCAAAATACTCTCTCCCTCACACCATTTGAAATTGAATCCTATTTATTTCCCATTCTCTATCATATTTTATAATTCTCTCATCCGTATATGAACCTTCACTATATTTTAATTGTTAGAGTAAAGGTACCTATTAAATAGACTCCCAATGAGTTGGGACCTTCGAAAAGATTTGATGAGATATGAGATGTTCTATAGTCATGTTGTGGAACCCAAAACTCGTGCATCAGAAAGCTATTTCTATAAAAGAAGTATCTTTTTAATGGTTTTGTTATATATAATCAATGGATGTTAATGTGATATTGGCCCTAGGATAGATAGAACAGTTCTCAGATAATGAGAGGTTTTTTAGCCTAGGCAGGCTCACCAATTATAATTTTATATTGATTTTAGTTTTGGGGAAAATAAAAATCGTATTTCCTGATTTATTGATAGCTAAGAGGTGTAATTTTATATTAAACAATGTTTTAAATGTATTAAAGTACCTCATGATGGAGTTTTGAATGACTATCAAGGGTCGATTCCCAGATATAGAGATTCAATTTTGTATGATAAATCCTTATCAAATATTAATGAGATTAAACTATGATAAGATATCATGAATATTAAATGGATTGTTATTTTAGGTATTTAGTTGAGTTCATACAAAATATGTTATTCCCTATAAAAGGAGACATCAGCATAATGAGATATGATTATTTATATCTACATTAAATTATGAAATGGGGAGAAAAAGAAATATGTGTAGGTATCAAATGGATCATATGATAGATACATGCAATACATCATCTAGGTAAAACTCTGTTTTCTATGAAATGATTATTTTTACCATGTTTGAGTCCAAATGATTGGTTGACGATGAGTAAAAATCCTCATAGATGTGTGGTTGATTCTGCTTTAACATATTCATTTGTAAGGGAATGAACGTAAAATAGAACCCATGGATGGAGAAATGGGTTGATGATGTTGATATGATCTATGAGGATTTCAATCCTATATATCACCCTTCCAGAATAAATAATCAATTTGATCCTAGAATGGGGAAATATGAGGTGGTAGATTACTCAGATGGAATAGAAAAAGAATTGTATTTTTTCGCACTAGGTGATGAGGGGGAGATATATTTTAACGAGGTCAGTGAACCAAAAATAGCTATGATCCTAGAGGTATATTTTGTTCTAGCTAGTCCTCTTAGACCTCTACCTATTGGAGAAAGTCTTTTTAAGTGAGAAATATGATGAAGATGTGGAATCTAGTGTTTTAGAATAAGAAAAATTTAGGATATCTTATTCCAAAAAATATAGCTAAATTGTATATGCGTATGAGAATTGATGTGATGTAAATGTAATTGAAAATTTCAATAAATATGATAATCAAAGTGATGGATATGGTAATGTTGATAGGAGATCATGATGTAGATAGTTGTGATGATGTATCTGACCATGATGATCCTGGTGATCTTGAGATGACAGGGACACTTCATTATTATCAAGTAGTGTATAGTTATACTAGTTTAGAGGAGAGACCATGTTATTTTGAATATGTTGATAAATATTCCTTTGATAGAGATTATATGGGAGCACCTATTGAGGTTAAGGGAACCCCTATTTTTTCATCCTACTAGTTGATCCTATGGACAATGAACATGATTTTATATCTTCTTCCAGGAAGGATTTAATTTTTTTAAATTGGTGGGGAATATTCCTAGGGTATGTAAGGCTTGGTATTGATTATTTTGGAACATATTTTGAGGTGATATTTCCACAAAATCATGGTGGAACTAATATCCAATATCAAGATTAGATAAATACTAATGGATCCATGGTTGAATATATTGATGATGTATGATATCTTTAGATGTTTTCCTCAAATGTGTCTGCTAGACCTAATACAATAGTGGATTTTGTGACCTCTATTGATATATTATCTACACACCCTCTTGATGTTTCCCTCTCTTTTTATTTAGACACTTTTTTTTGAGCACGTATGTATGATTTTTGATAGAGTTTATGTTCTAATTTTTTAGGATTTTGAGGATTTAGGATCCCCTGGTATCACTTCTCAGTGAGCATGATGCTAAACACCTATTTTATATTTCTGTGTTTAACATACATCCAACGATGGTCCATCATATTTTGGAGGCTGAGATTCATATTAGACAACTATCTAGTGAAATTTAGGACCTGGGGTCTATGGTATGCAAGACGAAAACATAATTTGGTTATAATATGGTTGTATTATTTGATATGGTGGATAATATAACTTTTATGGATTCTACATCAAGTTCTCCCCATCCTTCATTGTATATAGAGTAAAATTGGTCAATTTATAAGGAGGAACGTCATATTTATCTAAATAAAATTCTACTCCAAAGGTGGATTTTTTGTAGAATAGATGCCATAATGATCATGTCAATAAGATGGTATGGGAATGATTAATACAATCCCAAGGTTACTAGGTAACAATTATGATGGAAATTAAATATTATATTTTTAGGATCTACAACATGCATGAGTCAAACTCCCACATAATGTTTCCGAATGAGATCCATTGGATGCCACTAGTTACCATATATTTTAAGGAATATGTAATTTTATTATAGGGGATGAAACCCATGATTTAGTTATTTATTGATGAAAAGAAATAATTATTCAATATAATGGAGATAGGAGAAAAAACATTGTAATTTTTATCAATTTGATGGGGTTATTTCTACATGTGTCTGGTACGGTAGTAGTACCTCATGAGGAATCCCAGTGGCTTTTCTTCTATTTTCTCCATACAGTTCCCCTGAGTATTCCCGACAACTTGTTTTCAGGAATCCAAATTCCTTTTTTTCTTCTTAGTTTTAGACTCTCTGTTTCTCTCCATTGGAAGCTGTCTAGAACCATTATCCCATGATGATATAACAGCTACCCACTTCTACCTCAGTTCCTACATCCACTACCATAGTTGACTCATCCTCTACCGCTAGGCCCCATGTATTAGACAAGGGAAAATCACTTTTTGATCCTATTACCTTTGATGAGAGTGGTTGATTTTGTAATTTTTCAATGATACGGTGTTCATTAAACATTATTATATCTTTATTTTCTGATGTAACCAAAAAATTTGTTTTGTAATACACTCACTTTTGTGCTTAATTGATAGTCTCTTATCATTCATCTTTTGTCTCTATGAATTAAATATTTATTATCATATTTTTTTTATAATTACAAATGGGGTAGAATATTTGTGGCATTTATTTGTAGAGAATAATCATTATGGAACTTGGATACAATATTCATTTTATATTATATTTTAACATTATATATTTTCTTAAAACTCTCACATTATCTTATTATAGTGTTAAGTAGATATCATTAATTTTTCAAATGAAACTATTTTTATGTCAAATTTTATTCTATATATGGTTTAAAAAATGAAAAGACTCATGATCAATAAAAGAACAAGATTTTTGGAACCTCCTTATTTTAATGATAAAAAATCAAGTTAGTTATTTATCTAATATTTCTTATGATGTATGATGTCATTATATATTGTAATTTGATTTGATGAAATATTATCTATTTGTTGAAAAGATCGACTTCCAGAATTGAATCACCATTAGAGGTTACTCACCTCCAGATGTCACTGCCAGGAATGACTCACTGCCAAAGATGAGACACCATCAATAATGAATCCCCGTAAAAATTTCCTAACACTAGAAAAGTTTCACTGACAGTCATTACATACTACTAGAATCGATTAGCCATTTAAGATAACCTACCATCAGAGGTAACTGAGAAACAGGAATGACCCACCACCAATGCAAATTCACTACAATAAAATACTTACCTTTATAGATAACCTACCTCTAGGAATGAGACACTATTAGATGACCTAGCTCCATGAATGAATCACCAATGAAGATGAGTCACTATAAAATATGATTCACTATTGAACATGGGTCATCACTAAATTACATACCATCAGATGACCTACTATCAAATTGACCTACCATTTGAATGACACTAGGAATGTTTGGAGACACCTTCAGCTTGTGAGATCATTGATTATTTGTGACAATTTAATTAAATTCTCTTAGTAGTAATATTATATAAGTTATTGTGGAGGATATTTTTATAATTATACTCTTAACTATTAATGGGAAACAATAAAAACTATGCCAGAGATCAATACAATGAGGTAGAGAGTCGTGATGATTGTTATTCAAATAGACTCTCTATTATGGAACACATTATTTTTAAAGAAGTTTACTTCATGTTAGAGAATGGGCATGAAAATGTAAAAAATATGACCGATGGTGGAAAATATTGCAGTGATTACAGACATCACTCCAACATTCATTTTTTGACTATGAATGAGTGGAGCACATAGAACTTTCAAATATTTTTCCACTGTAAGAACAAAGACAGACTTTAATGCTCTCTTTTACATATTTCTTTCATTAAATCAGCTTTATATCCTCACCAATACATATCTAATGAATCTAGAGAATCTAGAGAACTTTAGAATGAGTAAAACTAAATTATATATATATTTTTACGTTTACTCTCTATTATTTATTTTACATTTGAGCGACGTGTTGTTTTCATTGTTTATTAGAACACACTGACTCAAACTCTATAACTATATAATACTAGAATTTATCTTTACTATATTTTCATCTGTATACCCACGATAATTGTGGAGGTGGACCATGGGTGTCCTGTATTTATTTCATTCCCACGATTATTGTAGAGTGGACCCTTAATGGCCTAGACAGATTTTATGTTGTCGTGAGAAAACCAGAAAAAGGTATTTTATCATATTATATTTATATAATCAGCATGGAAGTGGGGTATTTCCATGTGGTGGGGATTAAGTCTCAACAGGAGAATAAAACCCTTTTTTATTATTTTTTCTAATTTTGTTTTGTATCATTTTTTACAATGCATGAATGTTGATTTTTTAAAAACTGAAAAAAAACCCATAATTTTATAGTTAATCTTAAAAGGATTTTATATAAATATTTTATTGAGTAAATTTATTTACATTGTTAATGTAATTTTAACATTTATTTAACTTATAACTAATCATTCTTTGGGGAATATTTTAGATGATACAAATTATATTATACTACTCTTTTAATTAAGAGGGTGAAATTTTTTGGGGTTTTGTAAACATTTTTAAGAGAAATTTTTATTGGTATATCAATTCACCACCACCCCATCTTGAGTTACTCACTCCAACCAATAATAAATGATACTAAATTTTTTAAAAGCATTGTAAATTGGTTGATTTAAGGTCTTTCACTTATTTTTAAATGAATATATAATATTAGATAGCTATGAATAGAATATATACATATTCAATTAATTTCTTGAAATTTTTTATTTTTAATTAAATAAAAATAACAAAATTGGAATTATTTTTATTTTATAATAAATGATACTCTATTAAATGATTTTAAAAAATAAAAAAATATCTCATGTTGAGTTATTTTTAGATTTTAATAAATATAAAATATTTTCAATTAATAGAGTAATTTAATATTTTATAATGAACCCAGTGACCACTAAATAGAAAAAAATTTCTTAGCACGATTTGGGTTAAAGAATTGTTTTTGCATATTTCATGCGCTTTGGTTCAAATTAATTTCCAATGCACAAGGTATTTTTATTTTATCAATTAGATATAGTTTTAAAATAAGTGGGTCAAAATTATATAATAATTCACACTTTAATTTAGTGTTGATGGTTAAATTACCTAGGTCAGAAAAATATTTACCATAGTCAAAAACCAAAATTGGGAAAGTTGGGAATCATAGAATATAAGTAAAAATATTATAAAATTGTTTTTTTAAAGTTTTTTCTCAACCAAATAAACCCCCACTATAATTAGTAAATTTTAAATCCGTGTGGGGAAAAGGGGACTTCCCAATAGTGAGTAATTTTGAGTATTTAATAAAATTTAATACTCCCCGATTATAAAAGGGAACTCAGTCTCCCCCATTATAAAACATTAAAACCAAATTGGTTCATACAATAACTATCCTCCTCAATCCTAGACCCCATCCCCTCATACTTGATTACTTATTTTCATTACAAATCTATCCTAGGATGATTATAGTGAAAAAATTATGATACCCAAATAAGATGTAACGTTCCACAAAAATCCTCATTATTTAAATTGTTTCTCCACCTCCTTCAATTTCTATTATACTATTCATATATAATAACATTAGTATCTTACATATACTGAGATTTTTTTATTTTAATTTTATGAACAGAATATATGAACACTTCCATCAAATGGGTTATTAAATCATCATTTGTTTGTATTGCATAATACTGCCTTTCGAACTGATGTCATTCATTTTCCCATAAAAATCTATCAAATTAGGGTATTATTATTGATATAAATCTTATAAATAATATATAAAACATAATTATAACTTCTGAATAATTATGTTATATATTATATATAACATTCCTTTCCTTTAGAAACATGATAATTTCACTCGTGTGTACGACATACCACCACCACACAAAATGATGTGATTCTTCTTCCACTAACGCTTTACAGGGAGGGTGATATGGAATAATATTAATGATTATATGTGATATAAATTAAAAATTGTGATATTATTTAAATATTCATCTTTTTTAATTATAATAATAAATTATATTTTTTACACTTAATTGTGATAACAACATTCTTCTACATGTGGACTAACAACATCATGAAGAGAAGTGACTCTATTTTCATCACCCCACCAAAGAATAATATTTATATGTGTGTATTTAAATATATAATATTGGTTATATTATATTATTATAATTCTTGAATCATTAAATTCTACTTACCCCCTTCCCTTAATCATCTTTGACAACAAAGTTAGTCATGTGTATGAACTCCCTACCATATGAATGATCAAAACATACTTTATTTTTTATAAATAGAATTCTTGATCTATCTTAAAAATTTAATTAATTTATAATTATGATTATAATTTAATGATTATTATTATTATTGATATAATTAAACTATGTGACATGTGAAATTACATGATCATTAATAAAAAACTCATGAGGGGACAAAAAAATTAACACATGAAACAACGGATGTAATGAATGATTATTAATGAACAGGTTATAAGATGATATAAAAGGATCAAATATTATATTATAATTATTTATATGGTATTATAATATGTTAAAAAAAGTTTAAAACCATTATACCAGTTTTTAAATCACGTTACACCAAAAGGAAGCATGAGGTAAGAGATTTCATCTCAATTTACATTCCAATGAGTCTTATTTGTTATTATGAACCTATTCACTTTTATGTTGAGTCTATACTACAATTTTAAAATGTAATATATTCAATCATTAATAATTCATGGTATTTTATGTTTCAATTTGAATCATTTCATTCAATGGGCTTTGAAATGAAAACAAAAAGGTGGTAAAAGTTATTATGTAATGTCACTTTCTATTGGGATTGTTAAAATTATATTGAAAAAAATCACTTTATTGTGATCATTTATCATTAGAAATTCAATTTACATCAATATAAATTATATTTTATGATGGATACGATTTTTTTAAAACCCATATACCATTTTTAATATCATTTATACATTGAATGTAATTTGTATATCTAGGGAAATGTTGATAATTATGTATTCTTTACCCAATATAGATTTTTATGGAAACAAACATTATTAAATCTATTTTCCTGTATTTGAGGAATGATTTGGATTTTCATAAATGGGTGGAGCCCCATTAATGATATCCCCTAATTGAATTAGTTGTCTCATTGGGTGAATCAGTTGGCTAAATCGAACAGGTTTTTACGGAGTCTGTTTTAAAACATCTGTGGATTGGTCTCGATAATAAAGGTATCTTATTCTTGGGAAACATGATAACCTATAATTAATAATTTCCATAATTAAGAATTTATATATTATTATAAGTGAGTTATTATCTATTTAATTATATATGGATTCATTTCATTATCAATTTATTGATTAAATGGTATTTTTTTAGTTATTTACCTTTCCATATTGATTTTACTTATCCCACCGTAATAATTATGATACTTAAATGGAATTTGTGGCCATTTATCAACCTTGAAATGATTATTATGCTTATTATTTTATTATATATTCCCTTATATATAACCATTGCTTATAATTTGAGCTTACCCTTAAATTGTTTCATTTCCCCATGATATGAAGATGAATTCGTTAAATGAGATTCAAGGATGTTATGATTTAACTTTTGTAATGATTTATTTTTTTCTCCAAATGTAAAATGGTCATCATGTATGTAATATGGTTCTCCAAGATTCTAAAGTGTTTGTAACTTTTTGAAGAGTTTCATTGTATCTATTTCAATGTAATAATGTAAGACACCATCTAAAAAATTGAGAGTATGAAACTATTTTTAAGGTGATTGTTGATATGAATAGAAAATTTCCAAAATCTTGCTCTAAATATTATAAATATTATTTATAAATAAATTCAACAAAATATTCTAAAAACCAATTTTTATATGAAAATTACTCTTGGTATTATATCTATTATTTTTTATTATTTACTATAAATTATTAATTGGAGCAGTGTTAATAAACTATTTATACTACAAATATTACACATGAAAAATATTAAGAAATAAATCTTTGTTAGTTGATAAATTACACTAATGGAGTTGATTTTTAAAGTGATTTTATTTATATTTATTCTTATTTTAATTTATATTTATATATATACATCATAATTAAATTACCATTTTTTATAACTACCAATTCTATAGATTCTTTACAGTGGACTGTTTATTTTTTTTGCTGTTAGAGCATAATTTTGAACACAGTATTTATTTAATGAAGAATATTTCAATAAAAATCAAGATTCTAGATTATTCTCTATTCAAAAGAAATATCTTCCCAAAAGTTATAATACCTAGAATAATAAAAGTGAGGGTAATTTCCCCTCATTATATCCACAACATCAAATGTAGCTTCTTAAAACTAATGATTCCTTCAATAGACATTGTCTAGTTATGTGCTCTTGTTCCTTAAAACCATATCTCTTAAAAAATGAATTTATAATTATTGTTCATAAATTTAGATATAAATTTCCAATTTAATGTATTTAGAGATTAGCATTAGTGATTGATATGGATATACTCCCTCAAATGTAATACATGTAATAAATCCGGAACATAAGAGAGGTCTGGAGGGAGTGTTACATGATGTGTCAATTCCCTAACACCTTCAAGGATATTGATGTGACTATTGTAACAAAAGCTATATATTCAATTATTCCCAAATCTAATAATCCACTTCCATATAAATATCTTGAGTTACTCCTTACCACCAACATCAAACTCTATATTTCATTAATGATTATCTACGCAACTCTTCTATTGACATTATACTATATTTATATACTATTTAATAGTTTGAAACTCCTCTATCATGCATTATAAAAGGTCATTATATTTTTATTTCCACTTTCTAAATCATCTTATTCTGTTGGAGTTATATATATCTTCATTTAAATATAATCTTATGATTTCATCGAAATTAGAGAATTAAAACTATTTTTATATAAGATTTATACCAGAGGGTGTGTTGATACCAACATCCTTGAAAAAATATCAATCAAGATATCAATATATCCTCTAATGTTTGAATGTTCCTCTTAGACTAACCATAAATCTAAATCCGATAAGAAAAAATGAAGTTTAATTATGTCCCCAATTCCTTTTAAATACATCTCCTGAATCTAAAGGTATACATTGTATTCTAATTAGAAATAATATAGGGTGGTAATCCATGCTGCCCTACCCCTTCTTATATATATATCATGGTGAGTTCTTCAGGTGGGAAATATTATTTAGTGGGAATTAAATTCATTGAGATGATAAGCTATTGGACTATAACCCAAATATAATTATTTCCCTTATACATTTTGGGGATTCCTATGAAGAAATGCGTAGTATTGTTTTCAAATTTACCAACTAGTAATGGTTGCAACATACTATTATCATTTTTTATTCATCATTAACTTATTTGCATACCAATCATCATGATGTGTATTCCAAGATTTACATCTTCATGTTATACCACATAAATATTTTCTTTATATATACATATATCTTTATGTTATCTTAGTGGATTGAGAAGGGTGAGCTATGGGCATCATCTGAATGACCCCTCTTCAGTTTTAGTTTATATGGGACACATATATGGATTCAAAACCTTATTGTCACGACCTGACCCTACCCGGGCTCGAGCTGCAACTACCCTAGGCCCGCCTCCATAGGCCAGGGGCTGGCGACCAGCGCCGAAGGCACAACAACGCGGGGATGCCTTTGCCTAAGCACCTGTACACACGCACACGCATCAACCTCAATGAAAAAGTGCAAAGTAATAGAAAAGACAAGCAGAGTAAAAAGAACAACTGCTATATATATACCACAAAGTCCATCGACCTCTACAAGTACAAAGTACAACTGAAAAGAAAAGGGGCAAAACACGTGCCCAACAAAAAAGTGCCACAACTCGGAAACATGTAAACAAAAAAAAAGAAACAACTGACGGGTCTCCCACCTGGAACCTGGCCACGACCACCGCAAGCGGTCCATGCTCCCAAGCTCCTATGCTCCGCTGAAGTCACGCTCCACCTGTCCGTCGTCTGCAAGGGCACACCAAGTGCGGGCAAAGCCCAAGTAGGGGAGAGTATAAAAATACTCAGTAGGATACCCCGAAGGCTCGAGGGAGCAACAAAAGAGGTACCGAAGGGTGAGCAGTAGAGCGAACAAGGAATAGATAGGAGTACAACCAAGGGTACAGTAAAGGGTAACAACTCAACCCATCAAGAGAAATATAGTAGACTCCTCCTACTACGAGAAGCTGGACATGGAAAGCACGTGGCATACCCCGCGCGTCTTTGCCTCTCCTAAAGGTGAGTAGCCAAAACCCAAGGAGTGGGTACTCAAAACATGGTATAAACAAATTCATATGCTCTGTGGAGAAGCCCGAAAAACGTCGTAAGGGGATCTCCATCCAGTAGCTCAGCCCAAGAAAATGAGTCGCCAACAGTCGCAATTATAACACCATCACTAATGCCCAGCATCCCACACGTCTGCCCTGAACCGCAAGCCAAGGGGCTCAGTCACCGCACCTTGATACTATCCGCTTTGGGCGGCACTGACTCGCCCGCACGGTTTTAGATCGCGACGCAAGAACGCGTCTCGGTGGGGAAAGCGCCCCTCGTACTTGAGAGTTCTAGGAAAGTAAAACCACACCTCGTCACTGCCCCGCAGTCGAGAGGTCTCCTCAAAGTCAAGTCGTCACAACACTGACCCACACAACCAAGGGTCCCGCTCCGATAATCACGGAGGAAATCCACAGACTAGCCTAGTCAAGAGGACTGAGTCTGGAATGCTAACAAGTGTCCCACTGCCTAGCCCCGCTGGAGGGTAATTCATAACCAAATATCGGGTGACCCACTGCCCAGCCCTGCTGGAGGGTAAACCCTAATACATCGTCAGGTGACCCACTGCCCAGCCCCGCTGGAGGGTAAACCATAATACATCGTCAGGTGACCCACTACCCAGCCCCGCTGGAGGGTAAACCATATTCAGATATCGGGTGACCCACTGCCCAGCCCTGCTGAAGGTTAAACCCTAATACATCATCAGGCGACCCACTGCCCAGCCCCGCTGGAGGGTAGACCTGGAATAAGTCGATAGGCGACCCACTGCCCAGCCTTGCTAGAGGGTAGACCTGGAACTAGACGACGGGTTACCCACTGCCCAGCCATGCTGGAGGGTAGGCCCTAAGGGGTCGTCGGGTGACCCACTGCCCAGTCTCTGCTGGAGGGTAGACCCTATGTGCATCGGGCAACCCACTGCCCAGTCTCTGCTGGAGGGTAGACCCTAAAAGTGTCGGGTGGCCCACTGCCCAGTCTCTGGTGGAGGGTAGACCCTAGAATCCGATGAGTAACCCACTTCCCAACCCCGCTGGAGGGTAAAACTCAGAACTGCTCTGGCCACATCCACTGGAGGGTACAACACTATCCAACTGAACACGGAGTGGGCATCACGCGACCACCCAACTCCAGCACAACTCACCCAAAGGGGTTCATCACCTGTTCCATCACTAGGTGCCACTGGCCTCGCTACCGGCCAATCCATCGAGAACGAAACCAGGGGGAGGCCACTCAACCCTGCTGGTCAACAAACGAGCACCGAGCCAGGGGAAAACTCCACCCTGCTTGTCAAACAAACACACCGAGGGACCCTCTACGTCACGAGAGGTCAAATTACGTAAGGAAGAACACGGCACGCACATGGGGCCCACACGACGTGTGGCCCCAAGTCAACCCCAACTGAGCGCACAAACCTCTCAGGTACAAACCACACGTACCTCCAAGCGCTCTCGTATACTCCCAGAGTATACCTCATTCCAGCCCAAAAGGCAATCGTGCACACGGCACCCAGCGTCAACGCGAAGGCGTGATGTAACAACTCCACCTCAAAGCCCCAGGCACGACCAACCACGTCATCTCAAGCATTTACATCACTCACACGGGAGTGCACGCGATCACTCGCCAAAGGTCCGCTACAATCAAAGTTGGGCAAACCACCACTAGAGCACCTTCTGTGATTCCACATTTCTCAAGATCGCGCAAGAGGCTCCGTACAGCCAAACGGATCACACCGTTGTGATCCTTGCGAAAAAACACGCGAGTTAGACTACTCACTCGCCCGAAACGGTCAACAGGTGGAAAAGGTACTATTCACCGTGACCAACCCGCGTGGGGCCCACACCAGAATCCCGAAACTGAACCAACGGATCCCACCACTGCGATCCCCTTGGAAAAACACACTGGATTGACTACTCAATCACCCAAAACGGCCACCCGGTGAAAAAGGTACTATTCACTGTAGCCCGGTCGGGTGGGGCCCACACCACATCTCCGAAAGAGGTCAGGCGGACTGCGCCATTGCGATGCTCTAGGAAAAACACGTCGAAAGCACTACTCGCATGAGTAGAACGGGTATCCGGAGAAAAAGGTCCGTTCCGGCGCACCGCACACGAGCGTCTCCACGTGGGACCCGCAACCCGGTCCCGAAACCCCACGAATGGATCACACCGTTGCGATCCTCTTGAAAAATCACACAAGATGGACTACTCATTCGTCCAAAACGGTCACCCGGTGATAAAACTGGAAATCACCGTCAACTCCCGGAACGGCCCTCGTGGGCCCCTCACCATCGTGCCGAATTAGGGCGGGCGGATTGCACCATTGCAATCCCCTCGGAAAAACACCCAACATCGACTGCTCGCACGCCCCGAACGGACGTCCAAGGAAAAAGTCGCTAAAAGCTGCACGCAGCTCAAAAGACGGGCCGTGGGGTCCGCGCCTCAACTCCAGCCTCAACGCCCGGAACCACCCTGGAAACCTCCGCCTCGACGCTAGGGTTCCAACGCTACTGACGGAGCTTAAATCGGACGTCGGACGCGTCCGCGCCGTCCAAAGCAAGAATCCCGGAAAAACGCTCGTCCACTTAAGGACGTGTCGCGCCTCAGCGGCCCCTCGTTTCGGGAATAAAAAATTCCCGAAACAATCTCAAAAACTCCGCCTCATCAATACAGATCAACTGCCGCAGACAGCGCGTCAAATGGACGCGCCGTTTGGAAGTTACGGCCTCCCGAAAACAAGGGGGCCAACCGGGCCGGTCCACCCCGGTCGGCCCGGTCCGAACCGCCGCGGCCGGCTGGCCGCGGCCCACTCCAGCTGAACCGGACCCGCCTCAGGTCCGGTTTATTCCCAGAAGACCGGCCAGCGCCGGTCTCCGCGTCGCGCCAACAGGACCCGCAAGACGCGGGTCCTTGCTCTCCTCGCGTCGCCGCCGAAGGCCGACGACCACGCTCGCAGATCGCGCGCCCCGACAAGCCGCCGCGGCCCTCCGTCGCGCTCGCCCGACCGAGCCACCGTGCCACCCTGCGTCGACGCCGCCACCGCCACCTCAGCCTCGGACCGCCACCGCCTAAGCCGCCGGACCGCCGGAAACCGCCGGAAACCCCCAGAACCTCCCGAATTTCCCGCAAATTTCGGCGAGCGATTGCGGATGCCTCCGACCTCCGATTTCAAATCCGAAACAAGCGTCGGAGAGAGGGAAAACTATACTATGAAAATATGTGGTTCGCTCGGAGATCCAACAAAAATTCAATGCTAAAATTGGGGTTCAAAAGGGGGCTCAGGATTTAAAACACAAACGACGCCACCTACCTCGATGGGCTTCACCCGGAGCTTCGCGTCGATCCGCCGGCACCACCGCCCTTGCCGGAGTCGCCTCGCCGGAGCTCGCCTCGCCAGAGCTTTCCTCATCGGAGGTGAAGGAGGGGGAGAAGGGTTTGAGGAAGAAGAAGAGGGAGTGGGGGTGTGTTAAGCGTTTAAATAGAAAACGCTTAACTACCCGCTCGTCGCCCCGAACCCGAACCCCCAGCAGGGTCGAGGTTAAGCCTCCCCTGGGGTAAACACGACCTCCCGAGCACAACGGAAGTCTCGGAATTTTAATCCGAGACCCCGTTCAAAAATTATTAAACTTAGCGCCCGAGGCCACCAAATTACGAAAACGCCCTGGGGCCATTTTTCACAAATGGCATGCGCCCGCGAAACTTATACCCCTCCTAGGGTAAACGACACACTCCAAAATCAACGATGCCCTCGTTTTTCCAATCCGAGACACCGTTTAAGAGATACTAACACTTCGCCATTAAACGAATTAATTAATTAATTAATTAATCTGTTTAACGTTTCAGAAGCGGGTGAGGGATCCAAACATCCCGCGCTGACAAGTTTTATGTCGTTCCTAGGGTAAAATCCTCATTCCGGACCTATCCGTACACACGGATCCCTGACCCGGAACTCCGTTTAGGAGTTATCTCATTTATTTAGCGTTTCTAGTGTGAACGCACTGAAAATTTAATTTCGGCTACTCCGGAGCTCAGAATTGCTCGCCGTCTGAAGGCGCTGCTCTAGAATATCATCAAAAATATTCCAAAGCCTTTCGTAGCAAAACCCGGGTTCTTACATCATTCCCTCCTTCAAGATTTTCGTCCTAGAAAAGAAAAACTAGGGAGCAACACAGAGTACTAAGCCCACACCTGGATTTCCCATACCCAGAAGGACCCACGCACAGCTCTACGTCACTGCGCACAGACCAAAGGATTGATCTGTTCACGCTAGGTCGGCCCATGCCGACGTCGTGCACCCACTCCAGACTTTGGGGTTAGGGAAAGGCGGTAGACAACCTCTCCATCCCTTTTCACGGTCTCAAATGGCCCGAAGGCCCTCGAGGGTAGCTCACCTCATCGGTCAAACCTCTACATCGCACGCCGCGACTGGTATCACCGCCCGCACCTGGAACAAGGCCCGGTGATTCCCTACTTCAGAATATTCATATGGTGAAACACCCAAGGATATCTGGTCACGCAAGATTCCATAGTCAATGCTCTCTCACATGCTCAACAGGAGAAGGATCCAACACCATCGACCAAAGGAAAAGGTCTCACGCCTTTTACCTTACCAACACAGGGTTACACCCGATGCCCTGCGTCACCCTAGTAACACCTCAAACAAGGAGCAGGTAGAAAGCCCTTTCACACGCAGAGCCTAAAAATCCTACTGTAAGTAGTAGGAGAGTCTCATGGGGTACCTCTCACCATCCCATGCTCTACAGGATCGTAGACATCCAAAGCTCGCGGCTGTCTGTGGTCCCAACCGTCAGCTCCCGGAGCCTGACGTGGACCCCCTAGTAGTGATGGGGAGATCTTGTAACGTCGTCCCCCACCCCCAGCTCCTCCCGCTCCTATGGTAGCACCACCTATCTGGGTACCACTCCGATCACGGTGCTGCCTCTGTCGTGGCGGTGCTCCTGCTGCCTGCCCGAAGCTATCAGCAACTCGGGTCGGGCATTCTCGTGCCAAGTGACCTCGCCCGTTACAAGCATATCATCGACACTCTCTGGGATACCCTATTGCCCTCCGGCGCCACTGTGGTGTATGACCACGGCCCGAGATCCACTCACGGAAGGGCATCCTCGGCTGAGGCCCTGCGCCTTTTCCCCACAGTGGTATACGAACACGTCTCCGAAATCGGTAGTGGGAAGGCCACCTGCATCGAGGCCCTGTCCTCCGGTGCCTGCTAGCTACGACAGACATCCCGGCTCCATCGTGGCCACTGCCACTACCAACCGAAAAACATGACAGGAAGCCCTCTGTCACCAGCGCCTGCTCTAGCACCCCAGCATATGTGGAAATTCCCAAGGGTACTATGAAAACACGAATCTCTCGGCGGAGACCCTGCTCAAACTTCCGCGCTCGGAAGTTGTCGTCATGGACCAAGTCCGGGTAAAAGCGTGCACGGTCTGCAAAACTAGCCTCGTACTCGGCCACCGTCATCCCTCCCTACTGAAACTGTAGGAGCTCCTGAATCCGAATGGAGCGCAAGTAGGAGGGGAAAAACTCCTCACGGAGCAACAACTGAAAGTTGTCCAACGAAAGCGACGACTCGTCAAGAAGCTGAGTCACCAGACTCTCCAACGCTGAGCCACAAAAAGGGGTGGCTTCCAAATCCTCTCTCTGATCTGCCAGCATCTGCACAAGCCTGAAAAGGCGAACCACTGCCTCTAGCCAACCCTCTGCTGCCTGAGGGTCTGGCTCACCACTGAATCTCAGCGGTCTCTGCCGCAGGAACTCACGGAGCGCGCTCAACCTGCGCTCAAGCTCAGCCTCCTCTGCTGAAACTGCCTGCTGCTCCACAGGTGGGGGTGCTACTACCGGCCCACCCGGAGGAAAGGTCTCACATGATGGGTCCTGGACTGTGGCCTCGTAGCTCACAGTGTCGTCGTCACGAACCCAAGCTGGTATCTTGGCTGACTGTCTTCACGGAGACATCCTGAATATTATCAAGGAGTGTTGCGGTCAGATGAGCATACATGTATAGACCAATATCAATGATGGGGAGATGACTCAAGAAGGACAGTCAAGACTCAGTCCTATGTGATGCACAACCAAATTTTCCTTGCAACAAGTGTCTCAGCATGTCGAGTCGACAAGCGGGTAATCAAGGTCCTGCTGAATGGATACGTCGGCTGCCGCACCATCACTGGACTCCCTGGCCTGAGAGCCGCTCTCGAGACACGTTAACACTATTGCCCTATATCCCAACCAATTACTCTTTTAGGGACATCCGCACAACATCCCAAGGAACGAACCACCTCTGCTACAACTTTGTCACGACCTGACCCTACCCGGGCTCGAGCCGCAACTACCCCAGGCCCGCCTCCATAGGCCAGGGGCTGGCGACCAGCGCCGAAGGCACAACAACTCGGGGAGGCCTTTGCCTAAGCACCTGTACACACGCACACGCAGCAGCCTCAATGAAAAAGTGAAAAGTAAAAGAAAAGACAAGAAAAGTAAAAAGAACAACTGCTATATATATACCACAAAGTGCATCGACCTCTACAAGTACAAAGTACAACTGAAAAGTAAAGGGGAAAAACACGCGCCCAACCAAAAAGTGCCACAACCCGGCAATAGGTAAACAAAAAAAAAGAAACAACTGACGGGTATCCCACCTAGAACCCGGCCACGACCACCACACGCGGTCCAAGCTCCCAAGCTCCTACGCTCCACTGAAGTCACTCTCCACCTGTCCGTCGTCTGCAAGGGCACACCAAGTGCGGGAAAATCCCAAGCAGGGGTGAGTATAAAAATACTCAGTAGGATACCCCAAAGGCTCGAGGGAGCAACAAAAAAGGTACCGAAGGGTGAGCAGTAGAGCGAATAAGGAATAGATAGGAGTAAAACCAAGGGTACAGTAAAGGGTAACAGCTCAACCCATCAAGAGAAATATAGTAGACTCGTCCTACCACGAGAATCTGGATGCGGAAAGCACATGCCATACCCCGCGCGTCTTCGCCTCTCCTGAAGGAGAGTATCCAAAACCCAAAGAGTGTGTACTCAAAACATGGTATATACAAATTCATATGCTCTGTCGAGAAGCCCGAACAACGTCGTAAGGGGATCTCCGTCTCGTAGCTCAGCCCAAGAAAATGAGTCGCCAATAGTCGCAGATATAACACAATCACTGATGACCAGCATCCCGCACGTCTGCCCTGAACCGAAAGCCAAGGGGCTCAGTAACCGCACCTTGATACTATCCGCTTTGGGCAGCACTGACTCGCCCGCACGGTTTTAGATCGCGTCGCAAGAACGCGTCTCGGTGGAGAAAGCGCCCCTCATACTTGAGAGTTCTATGAAAGTCAAACCACACGTCGTCACTGCCCCGCAGTCGAGAGGTCTCCTCAAAGTCAAGCCGTCACAACACTGACCCGCACACCCAAGGGTCCCGCTCTGGTAATCACCGTGGAAATCCACAGACTAGCCTAGTCGAGAGGACTGAGTCTGGAATGCTAACAGGCGTCCCACTGCCCAGCCCCGCTGGAGGGTAATTCATAACCAAATATCGGGTGACCCACTGCCCAGCCCTGCTGGAGGGTAAACCCTAATACATCGTCAGGTGACCCACTGCCCATCCCTGCTGGAGGGTAAACCATAATACATCGTCAGGTGACCCACTACCCAGCCCCGCTGGAGGGTAAACCATATTCGGATATCGGGTGACCCACTGCCCAGCCCTGCTAGAGGGTAAACCCTAATACATCATCAGGCAACCCACTGCCCAGCCCCGCTGGAGGGTAGACCTGGAATAAGTCGACAGGTGACCCACTTCCCAGCCTTGCTGGAGGGTAGACCTGGAACCAGATGATGGGTGACACACTTCCCAGCCATGCTGGAGGGTAGGCCCTAAGGGGTCGTCGGGTGACCCACTGCCCAGTCTCTGCTGGAGGGTAGACCCTACGTGCATCAGGCGACCCACTGCCCAGTCTCTGCTGGAGGGTAGACCCTTAAAGTATCGGGTGACCCACTGCCCAGTCTCTGCTAGAGGGTAGACCCTAGAATCCGATGAGTAACCCACTGCCTAGCCCCGCTGGATGGTAAAACTCAGAACTGCTCTGGCCACATCCACTGGAGGGCACAACAATGGCCAACTGAACACGGAGTGGGCATCACACGACCACCCAACTCCAGCACAACTCACCCAAAGGGGTACATCACCTGTTCCATCACTAGGTGCCACTGGACCCGCTACCGGCCAATCCATCGAGAACGAAACCAGGGGGAGGCCACTCAACCCTGCTTGTCAACAAACGAGCACCGAGCCAGGGGAAAACTCTATCCTACTGGTCAAACAAACACACTGAGGGACCCTCTACGTCGCGAGAGGTCAAAGTACGTAAGGCAGAACACTGCACACACATGGGGCCCACACGACGTGTGGCCCAAATTCAACCCCAACTGAGCGCACAAACGTCTCAGGTACAAACCACACGTACCTCCAAGCGCTCTAGTATACTCCCAGAGTATACCTCATTCCAGCCCAAAGGCTATCGTGCAAACGGCACCCAGCGTCAACGCGAAGGCGTGACGTAACAACTCCACCTCAAAGGCCCAGGCACGGCCAACCACGTCACCTCAAGCATTTACATCACTCACATGGGAGTGCACGCGATCACTCGCCAAAGGTCTGCTACAATCAAAGTAGGGCGAACCACGACTAGAGCACCTTCCATGCTTCCACATTTCTCAAGATCGCGCAAGAGGCTCTGTACAGCCAAACGGATCACACCGTAGTGATCCTTGCGGAAAACACGCGATTTAGACTACTCACTCGCCCGAAACGGTCAACAGGTGGAAAAGGTACTATTCACCGTGACCAACCCGCATGGGGCCCACACCAGAATCCCGAAACTGAACCAACGGATCACGCCACTGCGATCCCCTCGGAAAAACACACGGCATTGACTACTCAATCACCCAAAACGGCCACCCGATGAAAAAGGTACTATTCACCGTAGCCCGGTCGGGTGGGGCCCACACCACATCTCCGAAAGAGGTCGGGCGGACTGCGCCATTGCGATGCTCTCGGAAAAACACGTCGAAAGCACTACCTGCTTGAGTAGAACGGGTATCCTGAGAAAAAGGTTCGTTCCGGCGCACCGCACACGAGCGGCTCCACGTGGGACCCGTAACCCGGTCCCGAAACCCCACGAACGGATCACACCGTTGCGATCCTCTCGAAAAAGAACACAAGATGGACTACTCATTCGTCCAAAACGGTCGCCCGGTGATAAAACTGGAAATCACCGTCAACTCCCGGAACGGCCCTCGTGGGCCCCGCACCATCGTACCGAATTAGGGCGGGCGGATTGCACCATTGCAATTCCCTCGGAAAAACACCCAACATCGACTGCTCGCACGCCCCGAACGGACGTCCGAGGAAAAAGTCGCTAAAAGCTGCACGCAGCTCAAAAGGCAGGTCGTGGGGTCTGCGCCTCAACTCCAGTCTCAACGCCCGGAACCACCCTGGAAACCTCCGCCTCGACGCCAGGGTTCCAACGCTACTGACGGCGCTTAAATCGGACGTCGGACGCGTCCGAGCCGTCCAAAACAAGAATCCCGAAAAAACGCTCGTCCACTTAAGGATGCGTCGCGCCTCAGCGGCCCCTCGTTTCGGGAATTAAAAATTCCCAAAACCATCTCAAAAACTCCGCCTCGTCAATACAGATCTACTGTCGCAGACGGTGCGTCAAACGGACGCACCGTTTGGAGGTTACGGCCTCCCGAAAACAAGGGGGCCAACCGGGCCGGTCCACCCCGGCCGGCCCGGTCCGAACCGTCGCGGACGGCTGGCCGCGGCCCACTCCAGCTGAACCGGACCCGCCCCGGGTCCGGTTTATTCCCAAAAGACCGGCCAGCGCCGGTCTCTGCGTCGCGCCAACAGGACCCGCAAGACGCGGGTCCTTGCTCCCCTCGCGTCGTCGCCGAAGGCCGACGACCCCGCTCGCCGACCGCGCTCCCCGGCAAGCCGCCGCGGCCCTCCGTCACGCTCGCCTGACCGAGCCACCGCGCCACCCTGCGTCGACGCCGCCGCCGCCACCTCAGTCTCGGACCGCCGCCGCCTAAGCCACCGGACCGCCGGAAACCCCCAGAACCTCCCGAATTTCCCGCAAACTTCGGCGAGCGATTGCGGATGCCTCCGACCTCCGATTTCAAATCCGAAAAAAGAGTCTGAAAGAGGAAAAACTATACTACGCAAATATGTTGTTCTCTCAAAGATCCAAAAACAATTCGACACTAAAATTGGGGTTCAAAAGGGGGCTCGGGATTTAAAACTCAAACGACGCCACCTACCTCGATGGGCTTCGCTCGGTGCTTCGCGTCGATCCGCCGGCACCACCTCCCTTTCCGGAGTCGCCTCGCCGGAGCTCGCCTGGCCGGAGCTTGCCTCGTCGGAGCTCGCCTCGCCGGAGGTGAAGGAGGGGGAGGAGGGTTTGAGGAAGAAGAAGAGGGAGTGGGGGTGTGTTAAGCGTTTAAATAGAAAACGCTTAACTACCCGCCCGTTGGCTCGAACCCGAACCCTCAGCAGGGTCAAGGTTAAGCCTCCCCTGGGGTAAACACGACATCCCCAGCACAACGGCGGTCTCGGAATTTTATTCCGATACCCCGTTCAAAAGTTATCAAACTTAGCGCCCGAGGCCGCCAAATTACGAAAATGCCCCTGGGGCCATTTTTCACAAATGGCCTGCGCCCGCGAAACTTATACCCCTCCTAGGGTAAATGGCACGCTCCGAACTCAACGGTGCCCTCGGTTTTCCAATCCGAGCCACCGTTTAAGAGATACTAGCACTTCACCATTAAATGAATTAATTAATTAATTAATTAATCTGTTTAACGTTCCAGAAGCGGGCGGGGGGTCCAAACATCCCGCGTTGACAAGTTTTATGTCGTTACTAGGGTAAACACCCCATTCCGGACCCATAAGTACACTCGGATCCCTGATCTGGAACTCCGTTTAGGAGTTATTTCATTTATTTAGCGTTTCTAGTGTGAACGCACTGAAAATTTAATTCCGGCCACTCCGGGGCTCGGAATCGCTCGCCGTCTGAAGCAGCTGCTCTGTAATATCATCAAGAATATTCCAAAGCTTTTCGTAGAAAAACCTGGGTTCTTACACTTATAACCATTTCATTATCAAACATGTTATCTATAATACTCATTACTTTTTTCTATAGTTTTGCATCATAATTATTGGAATATATGGTCTTCATGTCAATGGATGTTGCAGTGTAATTTTTCTAAATAATGGATTTCCATCATTATTATATAAAGATTACTCCATTAAAAATTTTGTATAATTAGGTCTTCATAAATCCACATCAGATACTAGATATGTTATTATTTTCTACCTATCTAATCAACCACCTTCTTTTAATTCCCATGTATATAATGTATTGAGTTTTCATAGTCCTTGATCAGTTATAACCATATCGATTGGTATATGTTCAAAACATTTAATGTAAAAATATACATTAATTTCTTATGGAAAACAAATTATATCAAACTTGTAACCATAAATATGACGCCATAAAAAATTTTAATGTCAATATTACTACCACCAGATCCTGATCTTTTGTTGGATAGTCCTTATCCTGAGTCTTTCATTGACATGATGCATAATAAATTACCATATAATTCTACACAATAACACCACCAATAAATTTAAAGGATGTATTATTTTATATCTCATACCCTTCTCCTCACTATGTTATTGTATGTAAAGGTTGATAAACCAATCTCTTATTAATATAATTTAATAATTCCCCACATTCCACTATATAGATGAACTTAAACCCCATTTATGTCAACTTCATTGGTGGATTTTATAATAGTGGTATGTTTCTCAAAAAATTCTAGTAGTATCCTCTTAATTAAAGAAAACATGAGATCTCTTTCACTCTGGTTTTCCATAACCTTTTTTTAATTTATGACATCCTAATATTTTTCAATAGATATACCCCTACTACTAAAAAAATACATAAGAATGACACTTCTTAAATAAAAAATTCAATCTTACTAAACTTTTCATATTATTTCTCCTTTCATAAGGCCTATTGAAAATTTATCAATTGTTCTTCAAGTTATTACTTTCTATTAGAATATGTGAGAATATTACAAATGATGTATTCACCAAATTATTTAAGGTAATATATAAAGAATCAATTGATCAAAAACATATTGATGGAGGGAATATTTATAAGTTTGATAGATATAACTATTAATTAATAGTGGCCATTCAATTTAATCAAAGATATCTTGGGTATATATCCCTCCATTACCCTTAATTTATGATACCTGATTCAAAGGAAATCATCAATAAATATTTAGATACATGTATTTGATCTAAATGATAAAAAATACATGGTAGAACAGAATTTTTCTTCATAGTGATATTTTTATGTTTATGATAATAAATGTAGAGGTTCATTGATCAATCATTCCTCTTGGAAAATGGCATTAGGGCGCCCAAAATATAATCAATCAGGTGTGAGAAGAATTCATCAAGTTTATCGTGATGTTACTGATTTAATTATTCAAACTCTTTAGGGTCAATTTATAAGGAATATTTCAGATATACATATACTCATGATTTATCTCAATTGAAAACTCAACATCATGATCTAGTAGAATACTAGGAATTTCATCAAGAAATAAAATAGTACACTCTAGTTAAAGAAGAATTCAATTAATTTAGATTATATCCCCAATTATTTAACCTGAGATTCCTTTATTTTTGGGTTTCATAAACCAAAATATTGATTTTTATTCCTATGGGAGATCATCATTATATTGATAGAGTAGAGTAGGATGATCAATGATATAAAAACTGATTCATCCCTCCTAAAAATTCATATGAAATCTATTTATGAATATGAAATCCTTATATGATATTAATTCAAATTACAATAGTAGAGAATACTTTTATTTACATGAAATATCAATCCAAAAAAAATTGATCAAATTGGATTTATATATATTAGATCTGATAATAATTTCATTAAGTATTTTTATATATATATCAACATACAATTATTATTGTGATGATTCAATATTCTTAGAAAAAATGGGTAATATAAAATTATGTACTCAACTGGAACCAAATAAGGAATTAATATATCTGGAATGGAAAATAATCATAATCCATATCACCTCATTATTATGAATGACCTCAGTGGATGTGATTTTATATAATCTACCTTATTTCCTGGGTATGGGGTGTTGATGGGCACTATTAAATTCTATATCTATTGGGTTAGGGAATTGATTATCATAATTACAAAACTCCTTCCATTTGAATCATTGAAGAGTTGAAGGATCATTATAGAGGGAAATATTCCTTTTTATTGGGGTTTTTATCACTTCACTATTCGTGAGATTTATTGTTATCTCTATGAAATTAATAACATATTCATGACCCATTTAGGTAGTTTCCCGAATGTTTCTCCTAGTATATCTATTATGAATGAAGGATAGTTTTCTTTCTATAAAGATATATTTCATCTAATATTTCCAAAAACTAAATCATTAATTTTTTTATCTAGATTAATAAGATTATCCAAATTTCATATCCACCTTAAGTGAAAATCAAATAATATATTTGTAGCTACCAAATATTGTTGTATTCTATGACTTTGTTTAAGTCTAATAATGAATCATTCAATATTTTCCTCAACAATATTAACAATTCTATTCAAATAAAAATCTATTATACTTAATTCTTATTCATATGTTCTAATGATATCATCATCATATTGTTTCATATCCAATAATTAACTTTACATCGTCATGTAAATATTTAAAGGAATATAATTAGTGAAGAGGATTTTCCCGAACACTTCGCATGAAATAAAATATACTTCAGCTCTATTCATTGTATTCTTAATAGAATTATACCATTTGTTGGATCCTCCTTCCAACTGTTAGATATCTAAAACATCATTCCCATGTTCTTGGCACTAGATAATAGAAAATATATATTCTATATCATTCATCCGTTTTTTGAAAATATGTGAATTATAGATCTATTGAAAGAGGGTGGATGTTCTTGCTTGAAATACTAAATAGAGGGATACCCCCTCTTTGGTGTATTTGGGATATCGATATGATTTTTGTTATTAATCATATATTTTGATAGTTTTTTTGTACATTTCCATGAATTTTTTTACACTAAACCCCATCTCATTAGGTTTTTCATTGAGTAAACCACCAAATTATCCCTCTCACCCATTGTTATCCTAGTTCCTTCAGGATCCAAATTTAACTAATACCAAAAAGGGTTTCCATGATTGACAAGCAATTGGTATCATAAAGAAATAATATCATTAAAAAATTTAAACAAAAAGAACCTTACACTTGGACATTATATTTTTTGTTTATAATTATTTTAGTTCAAGGTACTCCATAGTCTGTTTAACTTTAGGTTCAGTAATCTCTAAATTATTTACCTAATTCCTCAATGTAGCCCGGAAATCAATCCTTAGAAAAGTTTTCTAAAGGGAATGTGATTAACTTGAGCATAACCTATTTGAGTTTCAAGATATGTGTGTAGTATTAGACCTACACGTCATGCATCACGGTGATGACTAAATTAGTGCTCAGCCAAACATTTTCTTGGTGGTTACCCATATATTCATATGTTTTATAGTTGATTCCAATTCATAATTTCCTATCATGGATGTATTCCTATATAAACTAGATTATCAAGAAATTAGCAATATTTTAGGATATCAACCTATTAAAAGAATAATATCTAGGATTTTTCATTACGTTTATCTAACATTGATTCTCAAAAAAATTATATTATCTAAAAAAATAACTATTCATTTCGTTTGATAATATCTATAGATACCTAAGCTAAACATGACATTGTTTTACATCATTTCCTTATTGAAAAAATTATATTACATAAAAATCTCAATATCTTGAGAATAAATTAGTTCAGTTTCCTTAAATATTAGCTACATAAGAATCTTATTTTTCAATGGTTATAACCATTTTTTCATTATATAGTCATATTAGTCATTCAATTGACATCTCAAAAATAAATCAAATTATCATGAACCAATAAATGGAAAAAAATGGGTGAGCTAAAAATCATTTTATGGTAATATTAAACATATCAATATATTACCTAGGGTGAGACAATGAGAATATGTGAAAAAACAATCATGAGATAAATATCTGAATAAAAGAACATGGAATCCTAAAAAACTATAGATATTACTTAATATGATTAAATGTTTGATTAATCCTATAAAATGTAGTAAAACTATGAAATGAAGAAGAATAAATGACATGTTAAGGGAATAATAGATTAACATGTCAAAATAGCATGGAACCAAGATAATCATAGAAAGTAAACATTGGGGATCAAGAATCACCACTTATTTCCCATAGTGGATCAATAATCACAACCTATTTCACATAGCTAATGAGGCATCAAAACCTATTTCCAATAAGTTATATGGGATAATAACCTATTTCCTATATAGGACCTGGAATCACATGTTGTTTCCTATTTTTGATCAAACAGAAATAGCTTCATTCATCATTGTGTAATGATATGTACAAAATTAACGAGTGCATTGGAGAGATATATCGGTCAAATCTATCATTAAAAATTGACCATACAAATATGTTCTATAATAATATATCTAGTCATCACATCATTATATATCAAGAATATTAATGGGATTCATGCCACATTTTAAAAGGAATAAAAAAAATTATCACATATTTATGATAAATTGATACTTATTTCAATTACCAAATGTGGAACCTCCTAAAATATTTTATATTTGGGTTCAAAAATAACAATATCATATTAAATAAGTCCTGTAATGTTAGGAGAGATGGAATAAAAGATAAAAAAATATGATTTTAAAATGGAAAACATTATTAGTATTTTGATATATATTTGTAGAAAACCCACTTTGAAAAAATGGTAATAAGAAATATCTTTTGAAAGAATAAAATGAATGTATTAAGATCAAATAAATTGAAATATTATTTTATTTTAATACATGAATAGAAACATTAGAGGCAAATAAAAACATATACATGAAATAGTATGATGATTTAGAAATTGAGGTTTGTTCTTGATAACATCAAATATTAATGTGAGAACACAATCATGTAGTAAGATTTGAATTAAAAGTTACATTTTTCATATAAATATAAAAAAATGAAATCATTTTAATTATAATTTAGTTAATAATGAGAATTTTTAAGGTTTATGTACAAAGGAAACCGTTTAACTCAAATAAAAAGAATTGAGTATCCAAATTCCCTTACCTTGACTGCTGAATTTCGTAGAAATTATTTAATCTCCTATATCAGAAAGATAGAAATATTAATCACCTATCATATAACCTTAATCATATCTATTTTTTCTTATACTATTCATTAATCAATTTTAATTATGTGTATATTAATTTTCCTATTTTCCCATATCTGGTGTTCATTTTCTTCAACATTTGTAATAGTTTGTAGGATTGTTTTAAGTATTCATTCCTCTTTCAATTTTCAACATTAAAAAATTATCAATGTTAATATAATTAATTATTTGTAATTATATATGAAGTTTAAATTTTTTCTAAAAAATAATTTATTATTTATCAAATAAGATGAAATAGATTATAAAAAATATATATTCTTTTTACCCATGATGGGTTTTATACTTATTAATGAATTAGGAAGTTATATATAACATATAAAATAAATAAAAATCAATATTTATAGATTTTTGAAAAACAACCCCATTAATTACATTATATTAATCATACATGATATAATTTTGTATAATTGTTTGTGTAGGTGATCAAATTAAACCAAATATGAACAAACAATGATTAATGGATTTTTATGAGGTGATTTTTTTGCAATATCATTATATCAGAATCACTGGGGTTTTTTTCTATATTAGTAATGTGATATATCTTATTTATAAAAATTTTGAGAACATTTTGTGAATAAAAAGTGACTACATAATAAATAAAAATTGATTGTAATATTTTCACTTACTCTACTAAAAAGAGTCCATTTAAATCACTTAAAATGGACTTTATATGAGCTATATATGTAATTACTTCTAGAGTGAAATAAAATCCCTAGAAATTTTTCAATTCAAGAAAAGTGATAATAAAGGGGTATACCACAGTGTGTTATGATAGAACCCTCCAAAATCAGTGTAATGTGCTATAACAGCACACCGCATCACCATATATGGAATAAGAATGAATCAAATTAAAGAACCAATATAAAGATAAAATAAAAAATATAAGAAAAAAATATTTGACATTCTGATGATTGGTTTGTAAAATTACATTAGTATGTTCAAATTATTACAATTATTCAAAAAACATCAATGTCCCTTTATGTTTTCCCACAGACCCCAATGTATGTTATTTCCGAACAAACCTCCAATGCACAAGAACAATTACTCACCTATATTATAAAAAAATATTATATTAGTAATAATATAATGGAATCAATTAAATAAAAAGTGTTAATTTTAAACTAAACATTTAATCGTACTAGGAACATTTTTTATATGATTCAGTTGTTGTTGATTCTAGCACGAAACGCCATGTCTTGTGAAAATTCACGAATTATATTATAAAGAGTTTTAAATTCCAAGTAAATTTTTTATTAATTATATAGAATTATTACGAGTCTGTGAAAATTGATGGCGCATGATTCGGAGTCCCAGAGTGCCTAGAATGAATTTCTGAACATTTTTATGGTACATTCAATAAACGCGTCAGATACATTTTTTAACTTTTGAATCGTTGCTCAAATTAAAAATATTAGGGAACCGTTGAGTCCACAACGCCATGATTCACTTAAGGTGGGATTTACATTGACCTCACTAAGTATATATAAAATGTTATATTACGTAACTTTTTGAAAAAATGAAATAAATTAATATTATTAATATGTTTCATATCCTCCAACAGACAAGCAGAGTGTGGGGACAGTGATGATTCAAGATAATAAATGTCTTGGCATGCCAATCCAAAGTAACGACATCGTTGGGGAATAAGGAAGGTTCTTAATTTATGAGCCCCCATTAATTCTCCATGTCGTTACGTACCCTCACCCTATATTATAAATATGGAGCTTGGGAGGGGTATCGGCATAACTTCACCAAGAAATGAAGTATTGAAGGAGCGTCGCGACACCGAACCCTTAGAGGATGGATTTGATCCCAGCAGGAGGTGATGGGTGACACCGAACCACAAACTGAAGGGCGACATATGAGCGGTGTCATTGGGAACCTGTTGTGGGAATTAAAAATACATCCCAACTTCAACCATGGATGTTCTCCACCGGGTTTACGAGGTAGGGGTTTTGATTTCTTGTTTTGAATTCAAGTGAATTTATTGATCCCCCGTTTTATCATCCCACTTTTTTACGAGATAACACAGAGGGCTCAAGCCCAATGAAAACAGAACGAACCCCCAACCACTTTTCTAATCTTACGGCCTCCATGGAATACCATCGAGAAGGGGACATTGTTGCGCCAATGCCCACCGCAAGAGGAGGCTGTGACAAAAGTCCACGATGGTCATCAGAGTGGCCGACACTGACGGGCCGCGGAGGAGGTGTGGTGCGCCATCATTCACCGCTGGTGAGCAAGAGGTTGCGGCTCATCTCCTACAACGAATAGAAGAGGTGGCCAACATGATGGTCATCAATAGAAAGGGAGGCGGCGCGACCACGAGACTATTGGAGAACAGAAGCTGCGGTCGAAGCCATGGTGGAGGCCGGACCCGCGCCTCCGGCGGGTTCTACGGCACCGCCGCTTTGCAAACCAAACGGCCTCCAGACCATTTCGTAGTTTAGGATGCCATGGGTTCTCACCACCCCCCCCCCCCATGCCGGCTAAGGAAGACCCCACAATAGGCCATATTCCATCTCGAACTGGACCGCGCCCCACCTCCGGCCGGTCCGCCCTATACCTCAGTCGGGCCGCCCCCTTGCAGGCCTCCCCTTGCGATTCACGCCACTTTACAGGCTGGGCCACCCTTATGGGACACCATTGCGGGTTAGGCCAGACATCAGTCTAAAGGATCGAGCCCGCTGTGTCCGAGTGCAGACCGGGTTAGGTCGGGTTCGTCTGACCCGGGCCCAACCGGGTCCAGAAACACATAAAGGGCCATATCTTGGGAACCGAATATCCGTTTAATGAACCGTCTACCGAACTGGGACCCTTGGACCGATGCAGTTCATTTTGTATACACAACTTGTGTTTTAGAGAATGCTGGAGTACTACTGGTTTGGATCGAACCCAAATCGCACCAGGCCCTTGGAACTAAAACACATATAACCAGAGACATGGCATCCGATTGACACGTCGTCTATTGCATTAGAACCCTTACGACATGTCGGTTCTTTGGGTCACTCCATTGTTGAGCTTAGTTGAATTGTAGTTATGACCAATATCTTGAGTTGCATACTCTAAGAAATTCAAGCGCACATAGTGCGAGGAATCCAGTGGCTGGTAGTGAGGGTGAGGTTGGAGACAGATCACACAAAGGTTCGTATTGAGAAATCTTGTGTGGATCAGCACCTAGAAGTCTTGTGTGGATCAGCACCTAGCGGTCCTCTATGGATCAACACCTAGTGTTCCTGTGTGGATCAACACTTCGCGATTCGAGGACCATCCTTAGAGACACCAGTTGTGGTTCAGCAATATATCAATCCTGGGAAGATTAGATTCTGTGTGGGTCATTGTAGGGGTTAGTTAACTACGGATAATTTGTGGGTTAGACTCCATATGGTCATAAGTAGAGCCTCTTGACTGAATTAGATGATCTAGCATCACAAATATTCATCTGAACCTCTTTACGTTACTGAAAACCTGGTTTGAGCTGGGACTCTAATTGATCTCTGTATATTTATTTGTGCTTTGTGATTGAGATCTTGCTTTGTGGGTTTCCTTGTGGAATTCTGAGAGACCTTCAAGGGTCTCGGGTGTCTTTTAGGTAGTGTTATACACACCCATGAACGAGATTAGCCTTCACCTTGTCGTGTCTAGTGTAGATGGTGAGTAGCTGAGCTGAGGTTTAAGGGAGTCAGGATTAAGCGGTATGTGGAGGAGACAGGTAGACGTTGAATGCTGAGGAGGTGATCTGTACCTACCCTTCTGGTAGGATCCTCATAGGGTGACTCATTATTTATTTTCCCTTTTTCAGTTTTATTGTTCCTTTATGTTGTACCTGTATTTTCATAGTTGGGCTTGTATTTCGGCCCACATTACTTTACCACTCTTTTACTGCAGCAGTTTACTTCACAGTTGCTACTCATTGCTTTCTATTCATTGTGTTTGTACATATTCAAACCCAATACATTCCTGTTTTAGTGAGTACACCTTTTGGTGATAGTCTCCAACCCCTGAATATGGAAGGCGGGCTTGGGTTAGTCAAGGCAGTAACACTAGTGGATGGGCCATGACAAAGCGGTATCAGCGGATTTATTTCAACCGAAAAACTAGGACTCTGATATTTTTTCTGTGGAAATAGTGTTATGTGTTATGAGGGTGGTTTTCAGTTTGTGGAATCCAGTGTTGGTTACGGCGGTCGATGTATCCATACACTAGGACCCTGAATTCAGATTTTGGACTCAGTACAGGGAAACACTGATTGAACGTGTTTTTGAAGAGTTTTTTTTATTATCTTTTGATTCATCTCACCAAGTATAAATTTTTGACCGTGGAACACCTGTCTTCTTTTTTGACGTCACCACATAGATAACCAGTTAGGATCCTGAGAGAGTTTGAAATGAAGGCCCACCAATCGATGAGGCCTCGGAGCAGGGCCCTCTTATGGCATTACCCCCTTTGGGTGGTGTACCAGTAGTACCACTACCCGTTGGGCAGCCGTTTCCACCATCCCCACTAGCATAGGGTGCACGCTGACTAGGCGTGTTGAATTATTTTCAGCGGAAAAGGCCTCAGAGGTTCCAAGGCGAGATGGACTCGCAGGTGGTTGAGGACTGGCTAGAGGTTGTGGCAAGAGTTTTCTGCCTAGTTGGGACACAAATAGACCTTATGGTGATCCTAGAAGCTAGTCTTTTTTTAGGCAGCCATAGGGAGATGGTGGAGCTTGATGTGCTAGATACACGACAAGGTGACCCACATCTGGGAAGACATTGAGGGCCTTTTTAGGGAAGATTTATCCCCAAAGAACTTAAGCGTTGTGCGTGTATAAGATCTTCTGCATTTATAATAAGGCGACCTGACAGTGGCCCAGTACTCTGTGTGGTTCATTAATCTCTCCTGCTACCCCACTGATATGGCACGGGAAAAATTCTTCAGGTCCCAGACCATTGAGTAGGGTATCCGATGGGAGATCAAAGCATCAATGGTAATTCTCAGCATACTGACTCAGGTTGGGGTGCTACAGGTAGTGCTTTTTGTGGAGAGATTACTAGCTCAGTAGGCACCCATAGTGAGAGCCACCACCGGACGTCAGGTAGCAGTGTCATCTGCAGTAGGTAGCAGGAAGATGACATAGAGGTTCAAGTGGATCATACCAAATTGTGGATGACCCTGGGAGGTAGGGTCAGAGGTTCAGGTCTCACAAGGTAGAGGAAGTCAAGAGAAGGACACGCAATGTTATGCATGTGGAGGGAATAGCCACATGGCTCACAACATCCCGACCTACTGTACGGACAACTAGAAGATAGTCGAGGGACCGCCATTGTAGAGGAAGAGGTTTGAGCGAGGAGGTCTATAGTGTGGCGGACGTGGCAGAGGAGTTTTCCATGTAGTAGGTGGTGGGTGGCGATACGAGGTTCTACCGCCACCACCACTAGGTGGTCCACCCCAACGACAAGAAGCAAGTGGTCATGGACGATCTCAGCTCCAGGAAGCTGAGTCCTATGACCACGATGCTCCGGATATGATTAGAGGTAAGATCTATATCTTCTCCACCTTAGTTGTAGTACAAATAGACATAGGTTCTGGTCACTCTTTTATTTCCATGGCCCTCGTTCGGAGCATAGATATTCCGGTGGAGCCGTTGGCTTGATCTCTATAGATAGAGACTCACACGAAGGAAGATTCAATGATTTCACACTGGTGCCGGTAGTGCGATCTTACTCTATGAGGTGAAAAAATTGGCTAGGATCCCCTAGTTGTGGCATCATGGACTTATGAAATCATCTTGGATATATATTGTTTATCCACATTCAATGCTTAGATAAATTGTATTAGGCCCAAGGTGCGGTGTGTCCCCACATATGTAAGCATGTTTTCCTTCAACGGTGAGAAGGGAAACATTGCTTCATGGTACAAAATTACCCAGAGGAGAGTGCAGCTGATCTCTCATCAATTTTCTAGCCTTACCCCCAGATAATTAGATGTTGAGAGTCAGATTTATCCTGTAGTGGTGGAACAATATGCCGATGTCTTTCATGATGAAGTTCTTGGACTACCTCCACAGAGTGAGGTAGAATTTTCCATCATCCTATACACTGGTATGACATTGATATCTACACAATCATATAGGTTGGATCCCACAGAGCTTTGTGAGTTACGAGTACAGTTGGAGGACTTACAGGGAAAGGGGTTCACAAGGCCCAGTGTTTCTCCATGTGCAGCCCCAATATTGTTTTCTAAGAAGGAAGATGGGATTTTGAGACTCTCTGTTGACTATCAGCACCTGAACTAGGTGACTATTAAGAACAAGTATCCATTTTTGAGGATTGATGATCTTTTCAAATAAATGGATGGAGATCGTTGGTTTTTGAAAATAGTCATTAGATTAGGCTATCATCGGCTCCGGATACGAGATGAGGATGTGCAAGAGAGGACCTTTAGAAATCGGTATGGACTTTTTGAGTTCTTGGTTATGCCTTTCGCCATTCCCAATGCCCCAAAAATGTTCATGCAACTCATAAACATGATATTGTAGCCATACCGTGATCACTTTGTGGTGGTTTTCAACGATGAATCCTTTATATACTTGGAAAAGGAGGAGGAGCATGCCTATCATCTACAGATAGTTCTGGATACACTCAGAGAGCACCAGATTTATGGTAAGCTCTCAAAGTTTCAGTTATGGATTTTGGAGGTCCACATTCTGGGACACATTATCTTGGGGGCTGGAGTTGTAGTGAATCCAGTGAGGATAGAGTTTGTACTTTCTTGGGAGCCACCCAGGAGTTTGAACGAGGTATGTATTTTTCTAGGGTTGGCTGGATACTATAGGAGATTTGTGCCTTACTTTTCCAGTGTTGCGGAAACCTTGTCTGCATTGAAGAATAAGGGGCATCCCTTTGTGTGGATGGAGAGATGCCATAAAAGTATTCAGGATCTAAGTAAAATACTGACGAGTTCTCCCATCTTGAGGCTAACAGAAGAGGCCATTAGGTATGTAGTCTACTACGATACATCAGGGACATGACTTTTGGATGTCATGATGTAGGAGCAAGCAGTGATCGCTTATGGTTCACGACAGTAGAGACTACAAAAGAAGGACTACGCTACCCATCACCTAGTGTTAGTAGTTTTGGTCTTCACCTTGACGATTTAGAGACAGTACTAGATGGGACAAAATTTTATAGTCAACTCTGATCACAAGAGTCTCAGGTATATATTATCTTAGAAGGTCCTGAACCTAAGATAGCGGTGATGGCTATAGTTCCTCCAGGACTATGATTTTTAGATAGTCTATACTTCTGGGATGGGGAATGTGGTAGCATATGCACTCAACAGGAGGGCTGGTTTATAATTGATGAGTGAGGCGACAGAGCATCTAGCCGTGTTACAGATATCTTTCATGTATAGAGAAAGAGAAGCTTACCTCCAGTCTATGACCGTAACTCCCCCACTACTTTAGCAAGTCAGGGAGGTGCATCTTGGGGACATTGACTGCAACCACCCAATGTTATGTGATTCTTCATACACTGACGCTTTACATTGATGGTGATATAAAATAATATTAATGATTATTTGTGATATAAATTACTTAATTGTGATATTAGTGAAATATTCATCATTTATAAGGATAATAATGAATTATTTTACACTTAATTGTGATAACATCATTCTTCTACATGTGGACTGCCACCTTCACAAAGAGAAGTGACACTATTTTCATCATCCCACCACATGAAAATATTTATATGTGTATATTTAATGATATAATATGGGTTATATGATATTATTATAATTCATGAAACATAATATATTACATACACCCTTCCCATATTCATCATTGAAAAAAAGTTACTCATGCATATGTACTCTCTACCGTATCCATCATCAAAATATACTTTATTTTATATAAATACAATTCATGATCTATCTTCATAATTTAATTAATTTATAATTATGAATATAATTTAATTATTATTTATATTATTTATATTATTAAACTATGTGATATGTGAAATAACCTGATCATTAATGAAAAAAACTCATGAGATGACAATAAAATTAACACTTGAAACAACAGAAGTAAAGAATGATTATTAATGAACAGTTCATAAGATGATATAAAAGGATCAAATATTATATTATAATTATTGATAATGTAATATAATAAGTTAATAACAAGTTTAAAACCACTATAAGGGTTTTCAAATCATGTTCCACCAAAAGGAAGCATGAGGTAAGATATTTCATCTCAATTTACATTCCATTGTGTCTTATTTATTATTATGCACAAATTCACATTTATGTGGTGTCTATACTACCATTTTGGAATGTAATATAATGAATCATTGATAATTCAGGGTATTTTATGTTTCAATTAAATCATTTCATCCGATAGGCTTCAAAATGAAAATTAAAAGGTGGTAAATGTTATTATGCAATGTCACATTCTTTTAGGATTGATAAAATTATATTGAAAAATAACTTTCTTGTGAACATTTATCATTAGAAATTAAATTTCCATTAATATAAATTATATGTTATTATAGATATGATTATTTTCTAAACCATATACCATATTATCATATGGTTTATACATTGAATGTAATTTTTATATCTAGGGAAATGTTAATAAATCTATATTCTTTACCCAATATAGATTTTTTTTGAAACAAACATTATTAAATATATTTTCCCATATATGAGGAGTGATTTGGTCTTTTATAAATAGGAGGGTCCCCATTAATGATATCCCATCATTGAATTGGTAGTGTCATGAGGTGAATCAGTTAGCCAAATTAGATGGGTTTTTACCCAGTCTGTTTTAAAACATCATGGGAATGGTCTTGATAATAATGGTATCTTATGCTTGGGAAACATGATATCCAATAATTAAGTATTTTCATCATTAAGAATTTATTTATTATTATTATTAGTGAGGTATTATCTATTTTATTATATAATGATTCATTTTATTCTTAATTTATTGGTTATATTGTTTTTGTTTTTAGTTATTTACCATTCCATATTGATTCTGCCCTATCTTACCATGATAGTTATGTTACTTAAATGAAATTTGGGGTCATTTATAAACCTTTACATGATGATTATTCTTATTATTTCATTATAGATTCCCTTATATATAACCATTACTTATAATTTGAGTGTACCCTTAAATTGTTTCATTTCCCCATGATATGAAGATGAATTTTTTGAATGTGTTTCAAAGAAGTTGTGATTTATCTTTTGTAATGATTTGTTTTCTTCTCCACAGGTAAAATGGTCATTATGTATGTAATATGGTTATCCAAAAATGGTAATGTGTTTGTTCCTTTGGAATGAGTTTCCATGTATATATTTGAACGTAATAATGTATGAATCTATCTCAAAAAATCACAGTATGAAAATATTTTTATGCTGATTCTTGATATGAATACAATTTTTCCAAAATCTTGTTCTAAATTTTATAAATATTATTTTTAAATAAGCTCAAAAAAATATTCAAAAAACTATTTTTTATAAGAAAATGACTATTGTTATTATATATATTCTTATTTCTTATTTCTTATAAATTATTAATTGGAATAGTGTTAATTAACTATTTATACAAAAAATATTACACCTGAAAAAGAATTTGAAAAAAATCTTTCTTAGTGGATTAATTCTACTATTAGAGTTGATATTTAAATTGATTTTATTTATATTTATCTTATTTTAATGCATATTTAAATATATGAATCATAAATACATTACCATCATTTATAATTTCATATTATAAAGCTAATTTACAATGGACTGTTTTTTTATTTTGGTGTTGGAGTGTGTTGTTGATCATAGTATTTATTTAATGAAGAATATTTCAATAAAATTCAGGATTCTAGATTATTACCCATTGAAAAAGAATATCTTCCCCAAAATTATATTACATGGAATAATAAAAGTGGGGGTAATTTTCTCTCATTATACCCACAAGTTCCCATTTAACTATCTGAATCTCATGATTCCTTCATCAGACATTGACTAGTTAAGTGGTCTTGTTCCTTAACACCATATCTCTTCAATCTAGAAATTGCAATGGATGTTCTAAAAATTAGATATAATGCTCCAATTTAAGGTATTTAGAGTTTAGCATCAGTCATTGATATGGATATACTTCATGAAATGTAATACATGTAATAAATGACGAACATAAGAAAGGTCTTGAGGGAGTGTTACATGATGTGTTAATTTACTGACACCTTCAAGGATTTTGATGTGACTGGTGTAATAAAATCTATATTTTCCATTATTCCCAAATCTATTAATCCACTTCCACAAAAATATCTTGAGTTACTCCGTACCACCAACATCAAACTCTAGATTCCATTAATGATTATCTACACAACTCTTCTATTGACTTTATACTATAATTATATTCCATTTAATAGTTTGAAACTCGTCTGTCATGTCTTATAAAAGGTCATTATATTATTATTTCTTATATCTAACATCATGCCATTATGTTGGAGTTATATATCTCTATATATAATTATAATCTTATGATTCCATCGAAATTATAGAATTAAAGCGATTTTTATATAAGAATTATACCAGGTGGATGTGTTGATACCAACATCCTTGAAAATATATCAATCAAGATATCAATATATCCTCAAATGTTTGAATGTTCCTTTTAGTCTGACCAACTATTTAAAAGTGATAAGAACTGATGAAATTAAATTATGTCCCCAATTACATTTAAAGGCATCTCCATAATCCAAAGGAAAACAATTTTTTCTAATTACAAATAATGTTGGTTGGTACTCCATACATCTTTACACCTTCTCATATATATATCATGGTGATTTTTTCAGGAGGGAAATATTATTTAGTGGGAATTAAATTCATTGAGTTGATAAGGTATTCGACTAAAACCCAAATATAATTATTTCCCTTATTCATTTTGGGGATTCCTATTAACAAATGCAGAGTAATTTTTTCAATTTTACAAACTAGTATGGGTAATGTTTGAAATATACTAATATCATTTTTTTCTCATCCTTAACATATATGAATACAAACCACCAAGATGTTTTTTCCATGATTTATCTCTTCATGTTATCCCAAAAATATATTTTCTTTCTATCCCCATATATCTTCATGTTGTCATAGTTGATTGAGAAGGGAGAGATAAGGGCGTCCTCTGATTGATCCCTCTTCAATTTCAGATTATATGGGACACATATCTGGATTCCAAACTTTATTAAATATTCATTATCCATCAAGTTCTATATAATACTCAATACATTTTTCTATAGTTTCACATAATATTTAAGGGAATATATGGTCTTCATGTCAATGGATTTATGAGTGTAATTTCTCTAAATAATGGATTTCCATCCATTATTATTTAAAGATTAGTCCATTAGAAATTCTATATAATTAGGTCTTCATAAATCCAAAACATAGACTAGATATAATATTATTTTCCACATAGGGAAACAACTATCTTCTTTTCATCCCCATGTATATAATGTGTTGAGTTTTTTATTCCTTGACTAGTTGTAGCTACGTAGATTGGTATATTTTCAAAACCATTAAAGTAAAAAAATACATTAATTTCATATAGAAATAATATATATCAAACTTGTAACCATAAATATGATGCCATAAAAAATTTTAATGTAAATAATACTACCACCAGCTCTATATCATTTGTTGGATGATCCTTATCATGAGTCTTTCATTGACATGATTCATAATAAATTACTATATAATTCTACATAATAACACAACCAAAAAATTTCAAGGGTGTATTATTTTATATCAAAAAATCTTCTCCTAAGTATTTTATTGAATTTTAAGGTTGATTAACCAATCTCTTATTAATATAATTTATGAGTTCTCCGCATTCAACTATCTAGGGGAACTTCAACCCCATTAATTTCAACTTCATTGGTGGTTTTGATAATAGTGGTATGTTTCTCATAAAATTCCAGTAGTATCCTTATAATTAATGAGAACATGAGATCTCTTCCACTATGGTTTTCCACATTTTTTTTATTTATGACATCCTAATATTTTTCAATAGATATGCCCATACTGCTGAAAAAAGTACCTCTGAATGACACTTTCCAAATCCAAAATTCACTCTTACTTAAATCTTCATATAATTTCTCCTATCATAAGGCATATAGAATATTTATCAATTGTTCTTCAAGTTCTTACTTTCTATTAGAATATATGAGAATATAACCAAAGAAGTATTCACCAAATTATTTAAGGTAATATATAAATAATCAATAAATCAAAAACATATTAATAGAGGGCATGTTTATAAGTATGAGAGGAATAACAAGAAATTAATAGTGCCCATTCAATTTATCGAAATATGTCTTTGGTATATATCCCCCCAGTAACATTAATTCATGATACACGAATCAAAGGACAATCATCAATACATATTGAGATACATGTATTTGATATAAATGAAAAAAAATACATGGTATAAGGTATTTTTCCCCATAGTGATATTTTTATGTTTCTGATAATCAATGTAGAGGTACATTGACCAATCATTCTTCATGAAAAATGGAATTGCTGCGTCAAAAATAGAATAATTCACGTGTGAAAATACTTTATATAGATTCTCTAGATGTTATGTATTTAATTATTGCAACTCTTTAGGGTCAATTTTATAAGGAATATTTCGGATATACATATACTAGAGATTTGTCTCAATTGAAAACTCAAAATCATGCTCTAGGAGAATACTAGGAATGTCAAGAAGAAATACAATAGTATACTCTAGTTAAATATGGATTCCATTAATTTTGATGATAACCTAATTTTTAACATGATATTCCTTTATTTTTGGGATTCATAAACCATAATATTGATTTGTATTCCTATGGGAGATCATCATTATATTGAAACTTTAGAGTAGAATGATCTATGATATGAAAATTTATTTTTTTCTCCTAAAAAATGAAATGGAATCTATGTATTCATATAAAATCCTTATAAAACATTATATCAAATTACAACAGGGGAGAATAATTTTATCTACATGAAATATCACTCCATAAAAATTTGATCAAATAAGATTTATATATATTTGATGTGATTGTCATGTCACTAAGTATTTTTTTAGATATATAAATATCCATTGATTATTTTGATTATCCAATATTCATAGAAAACATGGGTAATATAAAATAATTTAATGAACTAGAACCAAATAATTAATTAAAATATTGGGAATAGAAAATAATCATACTTCATATCACCTCATTATTATGATCGACCTCAGTGGAAGTGATTTCATATAATCACCCTTATTTCCTAGGTATGGGGTATTGATGGGGCCAATTAAATTCCATATCTATCCGGTTAGGTAATTGATAATTATAATTACCAAACATCTTCCATTGGAATCATTGAGGAGTTTAAGGATCATTAAAAGGGAAAAAATTCTCTTTCATGTGGATTTTTTTACCACTTTAGTATTTCTGAGATTTATGGATATCTCTATAAAATTAATAACATATTAAAGATACTTTTAGGTATTTTACTGAATGTTTATTCAAGTATATATATTATAAATGGAGTTCAGTGTTCTTTCAATAAAGATATATTTCATCTAATATTCAAAAAAACTAAATAATTAATTTATTTTATCTAGATATATGGGATTCTCTAAATATCATATCCACCTTAAGTGAACATCAAACAATATCGTGGTATCTTCCAAAGGTAGTGGTATTCTATGACTTTGTTTAAGTATAATAGTCGATCATTCAATATTACCCTCAAGATTAGTAATAAAGCTATTCAAATACAAATCCATTATAGTGAATTTTTATTCATATGTTCTAATGGTATCATCATCATATTTTTCCATATCTAGTAATTAACTTTACATCATCATGTAAATATTTCAAGGAAAATACATAGTGAAGAAAAATTTCATGAAATCTTCTCATGAAATAAAATATACTTCATCCTTAATATTTTCATTCTTAATCGAATTATACAATTGGTTGGACCCTCCATACAACTGTTAGATATCTAAAACATCATTCTCATGTTCCTAGCATAGGATAATAAAAAAATATATTTTCCATATCATTCATCCATTTCATGATAATAAGTGAATAATAAGAACTATTGAAATAGGGGGGATGTTCTTGAATAAAAGAATATATATAGGGATACCCTCTCTTTGGTGTATTTGGGATATCAACATGATTTTGGTTATTAATCATATATTGTGAGAGTTTTTTGTGCATTTCCATGATTTGTTTACACTAACCCCCATCCCAAGAGGTTTTTCTTTGAGGAAAACACCAAATTATTCCTTTCACCCATTGTTATCCTAGTTTCTTCGGGTTCCAAATATTACTAAAAGAAAAAAGAGTTTCCATGATTGACTAACAATTGGAATCATAATGAAATAATATTATAAAATAATTTAAACTAAAAAACCTTACACATTGACATTATATTGTTTTTTTGTAATTATTTTAGTTCAACCTACATCATATTCTGTTAAAAATTAGATTTAGTTATATCTTAATTATATAAATAATCCATCAATGTATCCTAGAAATCAATCCTTCTAAATGGTTTATAAGGGGAATGTGATTTACTTGAGCATAACCTATTGGAGTTTCAAGATAGGTGTGTAGTATTTGGCGTACTGACCGTGCATCAAGGTGATGATCAAATCAATGCTCAACCAAAAATTTTCTAGGTGATTACCCATAGATTCATCTTTTTTAAAGCTGATTCCACTTCTTAATTTCCAATCAGGGATGTATTCCTATATAAACTGCACACTCAAGAAATTATAAATCTTTCAGGATATCAACCTATAAAAAAATCATATCTAGGATATTTCATTATGTTTATCTAACATTGATTCTCAAAAAAATTATACTATATAAAAAAATAACTAATAATTTAATTTGATAATAACTATAGATACCAAAGCTAAACATGACCTTATTTTACATCATTTCCTTATTGAATACAATACATTACCCAAAAATATCAATATCTAAAAAATTCATAAGTTCAGTTTCCTTGGAAACTAGCTATATAAAAACTTATTTTCCAATGGTTATAACCATTTCCTCAGTATATAGTCATATTAGATCATATTATTGGCTTCTCAAAAATGAATTACATTATCATGATCCAGTAAATGGAAACATAAAAAATGGGTGAGCTAAAATTCATTATAAGGTAATAATAAACATATCAATATGTTTACTATGGTGAGACCATGAGAATATGTGAAATAATAATCATTAGATATATATCTGATTAAAAGAACATAGAATCATAATTAATAATAGATATTACATAATATGATTAAAATTTTGAACAAACCTATAAAATAGATTAAAAATATGAAAACAAGAGACATAAATGACATGTTAGGGGAATAATAGAAAAACATATCAAAATACTGTGGAACCAACATAATCATAGAATGTAAACTTTGGGGACCATGTATCCCCACTTGTTTCCCAAAGTGGATTATGAATCACAACCAATCCCCCATAGTTATTGAGTCATCAAACCCTATTTCCCATAGAGTATTAGGGATAATAACATATTTTCTATATATGACCTCGAATCACATGTTGTTTCCTATTTTTGATCAAACAAAATAGCTTCTGTCATCATTGTGTAATGATATGTAAAAAATTACCGAGTGCATTGGTGAGATATATCGTTCAAAACTATCATTGAAAAATTATCCATACATATATGTTCCATAATAATCTATCTAGTCATCACATCATTAAATTCCAAGAATATTAATTGATTTCATGCCACATTTTCAAAGGAATCATACTAATTACCACATAAACTTAAAAAATTGATACTTATTTCAATTACCAAATGTGGAACCTCCTAAAATAGTTTAAAGGATGGTTCATAAATATTAACATCATAGAAAATAACTCATGTAATAATAGGGGACCTGGAATAAAAAGATAGAAAAAAATATGATTTTAAAATGAAAATCATTTCCATTATTTTGACATATATTTGTAGAAAACACACATCGAAAAAATGAAAATAAAACATATCATTGAAAAGATTAAAAGGAATTTTTTAAGATAATATAAATAGAAACAATAATTTTTTTGATACATGAATAGAAATATTAGAGGAAACTAAATATGTAGACTTGAAATAGTTAGATAATTAAGAATTTGAGGTTTATTCTTGATAACATCAAAAATTAATGTTAGAGCACAATCATGTTATAAGATTTGAATGAAAAGATACATTTTCCATATAAAAATAAAAAATGACACCATATTAATTTTAAATCAGTTAATAATGATAATATTTATGGTTTATGTACAAAGGAAATTGTATAACTCAAATAAAGATATTTGAGTTACCAAATTCCATTACCTTGACTTCTGAATTTCATAGAAGTTATTTAATCTCCTATATCAAAAAGATATAAATATTAATCACCTATCATATAACCATAATCATATTTTTTTTGTTTATACTATTCATTAATAAATTTTACCTACATTAATATTAATTTCCTATTTTCCCATATCTACTGTTTATTTACATCAAAATTTGTACTAGTTTTATAGGATTGTTGTAATTATTCATTTCTCTTTCAATGTTCAACATTAAAAATTTATCATTTTTAATATAATTAATTATTTGTAATTATATATGAAGTATAAATTTTCTTTCCAAAATAATATGTTATTTATCAAATAATATGAAATTGATTACAAAAAAATCTATTCTTTTTTACCGATGACGGGTTTTATACTTATTAATGAATTAGGTAGTTATATATCACATATAAAATAAATAAAAATCAATATATATAGATTTGTGAAAACAACCCCATTAATTAAAATTTCTTAATCATACATGAAATACATTTAAATAATTGTTTATGTAGGTGGTCAAATTAAACCAAACATGAAAAAAAATGATATATGGATTCTTATGAGGTGATTTTGTTGTAATATCATTATATCAGAATCATAGGGAGGTTATTTTTATTTTATTCATGAGATTTATCTTATATATAAAAATTTAGAGATTAATTTATGAATAAAAAACAACTAATTAGTAAATAAAAATTGATTGTACTATTTTTTAGTTACTCTACTACAAAATAGTCCATTTAAGGCACCCAAAATGGCCTTTATATAAGCCATAGAATCAATGACTGCCATAGTGAAATTAAAATCCCTAGACTTTTTTAAATTCAATAAAATTGATAATAAATGGGTATACTATAGTGTGTTATGATAGAACAATACATAATTAGTGTAGTGTGTTATAACAACACACTGTATCACCAGAGATAGAATAAGAATGAATCAAATTTAAGTACTAATATAAATTTATAATTTAAAAAATTAAAACAAAAATACAAGGGAAAAAATATTTTAGACATTCTGATGATTGGTTTATAAAATTACATTAGTAATTTAAAATTATTACAATCAATCATAAAACATCAATGACCCTTGGTGTTTTTCCACAGACCCTGACGTATGTTATTTCCAGACAAGCCTCCAATACACAAGAATAATAACTCACCTATATTAAAAAAATATTATATTAATAATAATATAATTAAATCAATTAAATAAAAAGTGTTAATTTTGAACTAAACATAGATTTGTACTATGAAAATTGTGTATCCAATTCAGTTGTGGTTGATTCTGGCACGAAACACCATGTATTTTAAAACTTCTAGAATTGTATTATAAAGAACCACATTTTCAATGTAATTTTTTATTAATTATATGGAATTATTACGAGTCTGTGAAAATAGACGGTGCATTATTCCAAGGCCCTGAGTGCCCGGAATGAATTTCTGAACTTGTTTTAAGGTATGTTCAGTAAATACATGAGCAGCATTTTCCAACTTTTGAATCAATGCTCGAATTGAAAATATTAGGAAATCATTGAATATAAAGCACCAGGATACACATAAGGGAGGCTTCACTTTGATCGTACTAGGTATAGAGAAAAGTTATGTTTTGTAAAAATTTTAAAAAAATGAAAGAAAATAATTTTATTATTTTATTTCATATCCTCCAGCGGACAAGGGGAGTGTGGGGTTAGCAATGAGTCAAGCCAATAAATGGCTTGACATCCCAATCATATGTAACGACGTCATTGGGGAATAATGAAGGTTCTCAATTTATGAACCCCATTAATTATCCACGTCGGTACTTACCCTCACCCTCTTATATATATATGAAGCTTCGGGAGGGGTATTGGAATAACATCGCCATGAAACGAAGTGTTGTAGGAGCACCACGACACCGAACCCATAGATGATGGAGCCGATCTCAGTAGGAGGTTATGAGTAACAACGAACCCCAAATCTAAGGGAGACGTACGAGAAGCGTCGTCGGAAACATGTTGTGGGAATGAAGAACACGACCCAACTTCAAGCATGGACATTCTCCTATAGGTTTACAAGGTAGGGGTTTTGATTTCTTGATTTGAATTCAAGTGAATTTATTTAACCTCCATTATATCGTCCCACTTTTTCGAGCTAACGCAGAGGGCACGTCGCAATGAACGCGGCCCAAACCCACCGCCACTTTTCTAATCTTACAACCTATATGGAAGACTATCGGGGCGGCGACACCCATGTGCTGACGCATGCCACAAGACTAAGACACGACACTAGTCGACGATGGTTATCGGAGCGGCCAACACCAGCTGGTCGTGGAGGAGGTGTGGCGCACCGTCACACACCACCATTGAGCTAGAGTCTGTGGTTCATCAGCTACGGAAAACAGAGGAGGCGGTGAAAGCCATCTAGGATGCTGGACCCGCACCTATGGCGGGTTCCGCGACGCCCATGTTGCACCGCCGCTTTGAAAAATGAATGAACTCTAGGCTGTTTTGGTGTTTTGGATACCATTGGGTCTCACCCTCTCCTCCCCCCATTGCACCGGCTAGGGAGGACCCCACAGCGGACCATTCTCCATCTCGGACTGGACAACCCCCCCTCCAGCCGGCCTGCGCTCTACTGCAGTTTGGCCTCCCCCTTGCAGGCATACCCTTGCGAGTCGTGCCAATTTTCTGGTTTACCCTCCCTTATGAGCCACCTTTGGAGGATATCTAGACATCGGTCCAAGGGGTGGATCCTATCATGGACGAGTGCAGACCAGGTTGCGCCGGGTCAGTCCGATCAGGTCAGACCGGACTCGGGCCCAACCGAGCCCAGAAAATCATAAAGGGTCATATCTTGAGAACCGGGAATCTGTTTAAAGAACCGTCTATGGAGATAGGACCCCTGGATCGAGACCATTATTTTGGTATACTATACATTATTTTTGGAGAAAGCTGGAGTACTTCTGGGCTGGATCGACCCCAAATCCAACCGCGCCCCCAAAACTAAAATGCTTATAACTCACAGACCGGGAGTCAGATTGACGCACCGTCTATCATGTTGGAACCCTTACAACATGGAGGAAATTTGGGTTACTACATTTTGGAGCTTATTAGAAGCAAATTTATGACCGATATCTCAATTTTCATACTCTACGAAACTCGAGTGCACCCGGTGCGAGGAAACTAGTGGCTGGAATGGAGGAGGAGGTTAGAGATAGAAAACACGTTTGTTAGTACTGAGAGATCATGTATGGATCAGCACCTAGAAGTCTTCTGCGGATCAGCACCTAGTGGTCCCTTGTGGGTCAGCACCAAGAGGTCTTCTGTGGATCAAAACTTCACGACCCAACAAGGACCAGCCTTAGAGCGGCCCGTCGTGGTTCAATGATATATCGATCCTATGCAGATCAGATCCAATGTGGGTTATTGCGGGGGTTAGTTAACTACTGATCCTAGGTGGGTCAAACTCTGTATGTTCAAAAGTAATGCCTCTTGAAAAATTAGATATTCTAGCATCACGACTATTCATCTATACTTATTTACATCACTGAAAACCTGGTATGAGCTGAGACTCTAATTGATATATGTCTATTTCTTTGTGCTTTGTGATTGATATCTTGCTTTGTGTTTTTCTTTGTCAAATTCTAAGATACCATTGGGGGTTTTGGGGTCCCTTCTGGGTATTTTTATACTCACCCATTAACGGGTTTGGCCCACACCTTGTCGTGTCTTGTGCAGACGACGAGTTGCGGGTCTGAGGTTTGAGGGAGCTAGGACTAGGCGGAACGTGGAGGAGACATGAGGATATGGAGTGCTGAGGAGGAGATCTGTAACTGCCCTTCCAGTAGGATCCTCATAGGTTAACATGTTAGCTATTTTCCTTTTTCAGTTGTATTATTCCTTCATGTTGTACCTGTACTTTTACAGTTGGGCTTGTATTTCAGCCCCCATTACTTTTACCACTATTTTACTACAACAGTTTACTTCACATTTGCTTCTCATTTCATTATAGTCATTGAGTTTGTACATATTCAAAGGCAATGCATTTATATTATATGGAGTATTCATTTTAGTGATGGTCTCCAACCCCTGGCATATGGAAGGCGGTCTTGGAGTAGTCATGGAACTTACCATAGTTGATGGGTTGTGACAAAGTGGTATCTACTGAGTTGGTTCTACCGAAGAACTAAGACTCTGATCTTTTCACTGTGGGAATAGTGTTATGTGTTATGAGTGTTTTTTTTGTTTTTGGAATCATGTGTTGGTGCAAAAGCTGATGTATCAATACAACAGGACCCTGAATTCTAATTTCCAACTAAGTACATGGAAACAATGATTGCATGTGTTTTTGTAGAGTTTTTCTTTTGATCTTTTCAGTCATATAACCATGTTTAACTTATTTATGATGGCACACCTGTCTTCTTTTTGGATTCCGCCACGTAGATAACTATCTAGGATTCCTGATAAAGTATGCAATGATGGACCACTGAGCAATGAGGCCTTGGTGTGGGGACCTCTTACGGAGTTATCATCCTCGGGTGGTGTACAAGTAGCACCACTAACCATTGGTATACTGTTTCCACCAGCCCCACCAGTATAGGTTACACACCAACAGGGCGTGTTTCATGATTTTCATTGTAAGAGGACTTTGAGGTTCGGAGGTGAGATGGACCCGCAGGTGGCTGAGGACTGGCTAGAGGATGTAGCCAGAGTTTTCCACCTGATTGAGACACCAAATGACCTTATGGTGATACTAGAAGCCAATATTTTTTATCTAGCTGTTAGGAGATGATGGAGCTTGATGTTCTTGATACACACCAAGGTGACCCTCTTCTGGGAAGACATCAAGGGCCTTTTTATGGAAGAGTTCATCCCAATGACCTTCCACTCTGTGCATATACAAGAGCTTCAACACTTATAGAAAGGCATCATGATAGTGGATCTATACTCTGTGAGGTTCACAGATCTCTCCCGCTACCCCACTAAAATGGTACGAGACCCTTTTTCAGGGCCATGACCTTTGAGCATGGTCTTTGACGGGAGATCAAAGCATCGATGGTAACACTCAGCATACCGAATGAGGCTGGGGTGATAGAGGGAGTGATTTTGGTGGAGATCTTCATAGCTGAGTATGCACCCACAGTGAGAGCCACCATCGGACGATAGGTAGCAGAGTCATCTGCAGCAAGTAGTAGGAAGATGACACAGAGGTCCAAGCAGGCTAGACCTTCTGGTGGACGACCCTAGGATGTAGGGTCGGAGGTTCAGGGCTCACAAGGAAGAGGAAGTCAGGTGAGGTTCATGCTGTGTTACACATGCGGTGGGAAAGGCCACATGGCTCGCAACATCCCAACCTATTCTACAGATGACCAGCAGACTGTCGAGGGATGACCAAGGTAGAGGGAGAGGTTTGAGCAAGGAGGTCCCTAGGATGGAAGACGTGGTGGAGGAGCTGTCCGTGCAGTAGGCGGTGGGTGGTGATATGAATTTCTTCCACTGCCACCGCCAGTTGGTTTACCCTAACCATATGTAGTAGGTGGTTAAGGAAGATCTCAGCTCTAGGTAGATGATGCCTACAACCATGACACTCCGGAGATGATTAGAGTTATGATGTATGTCTACTTCACCTTAGTTGTTGTGCTTATAAAAACAGGTTCCATTCACTCTTTTATTTATACGGCTCTCATTCAAAGCTCAGAGATTCTAGTGGAGAGCCTTTGGCTAGATCTTTAAGGCTAGAGACTCCCACGGGAGAAGATTCAATGATTACACAATGGTGCTGGTAGTGTGAGATTACTCTAGGAGGAAAGTAATTCGGTTGAGATATCCTAGTAGCGGTGTCGAGGCCATACGACGTCATCTTGGGTATGGAATGGTTTCCACATTCCATGCTCTGATTGATTGTATTAGGCGCATGGTGCGGTGTGTCTGCCCATACGAGAGCAGTTTCTCTTTCACAGGTGAGAAGTGAAACATTGCAGCATAGTACAGACATACCCAGAGGAGAGTTCAGCCGATCACTCACATATTTTCTATCCATTCAATCCGAAAATTAGATGTTGATAGTTTGATTTATCTTATAGTGGTGGATGAGTATGTCTGTCTTTCTTGATGAGGTTCTTGGACTACCTCGACACAGAGAGGTAGAATTTTAAATCGACCTATACTGTGGGACGACACTTATATCTACACCAACATATTGGATGGACATTGCCGAGCCTTGTGAGTTACATGTACATTTGGAGGACTTTCAGGTAAAGGGGTTCATAAGGCCCAGTGTTTATCTATGGTTAGCCCTGATATTGTTCACAAAGAGGGAAGATTGGAGTTTGATAGTCTATGTGGACTATCGGCACCAGAACCAGGTGACCGTTAAGAACAAGTATCCACTTCCAATGATTTATGATCTTTTCTATTATCTGAAAGGATATAATTTGTTATTGATAATAAAACATAGAGCAGGATATCATCGTCTCAGGATACGAGATGAGGATGTCCAGAAGACGACCTTCAGATGTTGTTATGGAAATTATGAGTTCTTTGTTATGGCTTCAAGCATGCCCAACTCCACAACGATGTTCATCGGACTCATGAACATGGTCCTTTAGCCATACCTCCATCACATTGTGGTGGTGTTCATTAGTGTCACCTTGATATACTCAGCAACGGAGGAGGAGCATGCCTATCATCTGTAGATAGTTCTAGATACACATTGAGAGCAGTAGATTTATGTTAAGCTCTCAAAGTTCTAGTTCTGGATTCAGGAGGTCCACTTTCTAGGACACATTATCTCGAAGGCTGATGTTTTTGAGGATCTAGTGGAGATAGAGGCTGTTCTTTCTTGGGAGCCACCCAAGAGTTTGAACGAGGTGCAAATTTTCTTAGTTTTGGCAGAATACAAACAGAGATTCGTGCCTGACTTTTCCAGAGTTGTGGAACCCTTTTCTGCATTGAAGAAGAAGGATCACCCCTTAGTGTGGAGGGAGAGACACTAGTACAGTTTTCAGAAGATGTGGTAGAGACAGAAGAGTGCCCCCATCTTGAGGCTACTAGAAAAGGGCATTGGGAATGGAGTCTACAGCGATGCATCAGGGACTAGAATTTGGTTTTTCATGATGGAGGAGTGAGCAATGATCACTTATGGTTCACGATAGCTGAGACAAAAAAAGAAGAAATACACTACCCATGACCAAGAGTTAGCTATAGTGGTATTCTCCTTGAAGATTTGGCAACATTAAATGATGGGAAAATTTTATACAGTCTACTCTGATAACAAGAGTCTTAGGTATATATTCTCTCAGAAGGACATGGACCCAAGAGAGTGACGACGAATATATTTCCACTAGGACAATGAATTTGATATAATATTTACTCTTGGGATAGGGAACGTGGTAGCAGATGCACACATTAGGTGGTCTAGTATTAAATTTCTGAGTTAGGTGACAGAGCAGCTAGCCGCCTTACAAATATTTTTTATGGATAGAGATGGAATAGCTTACCTCTAGTCTATGATAGTAACTCCAACAATCTTTTAGCGAGTCAAGGAGGCGCATCTTGGGTACATTGACTATGAGGCTCGACGTGCTCAGGTATCCTCATGACAGGCCCCTGAAGGATTTTTTGAAGGTGGGGAGCATGTCATCCTCTTCAAAAGATGTACCATGGTACCGGTGGCGCTACAGGAGGATGTGTTGAGGGAGTTCCACACATCCCCTCTGGTGGTACATCATGGTGGGGAAAAGATGTACCATGACCTCTAGCATCAGCACTGGTGGCTAGGGATGAGGAATGAAGTGGCAGACTTTGTTTTTCGATGCCTCACTTGTCAGCAAGTGCATGCCAAGCATCAGGTTCCAGCAAGCTTAGCTCATCCACTAAGGTTCCAGAGTGGAAGTGGGATGAGATCTCTGTGGACTTTGTGATAGGGCATCCATATACATCCAGGGGATGTGATTCCATATGGGTGATCATAGCCAGCTCACAAAGTCGGCCCACTTCCTACCTATCTAAGAGCAGGGATCAGTAGAGGGCTTGGGATGCCTCTACGTAGAACAGATTATTCAACTTCATAGGGTGACATCGACGATCGTCTCTGACCATGATTCACATTTTACTTCTCTGTTGTGGATGAGATTAAATGAGGTGTTCAAGACTCAACTACGTTTGAGCACCGCCTTTCATCCGCAGATGGATGGTCAGATGGAGAAGACCATTTAATGGCTAGAGGTCATCCTTCGTGAATGCATCCTATATTTTGGCTACAGTTGGGAGGATCACTTTCCCTCAGTGGAGTTCTCTTACAACAATATTTATCACTCCACCATCGGTATGGATCAATTTGAGGCCTTATACGGTCGACCTTACAGATCACCTCTATGCTACACCGACCTAGTAGAGTCAGAACTTATGGGTCCAGAGTTGGTACGGGCTACCCCTGAGAAGGTGCAGATCATCCGGGAGTGGATGAAGACTGTGTAGATCATACATAATTATTATGCCGACAGGAGATGGAGACCTTTGGAGTTCCTTGATGGGTACCACATTTTCTTGCGAGTCTCACCTCAACGTGGATTATAGTGATTTGGTCACGATGACAAGTTATCACCAAGGTTTATCATACCTTTTCTGATACATTGGAGGTTAGGTGAGGTGGCATATCACTTGGCTCTTCCACCGCAGTTGGAGAGGTTGAATGACATCTTCCATGTATCCTAACTGAGGAGATATGTTCAATACCCATCTCACATCATCGACCATGGCGAGCTAGACATAGAAGATGCGACTACATTTTTGTAGGTTCTTATAGAGATTGAGGATCGACGGGAGAGGGTCCTTTGTGGGCGATCGATACCTCTGGTGTGTGTTCGTTGGCAGCATGGGAACCTCTAAAAGAGAACATGGTAGTGGGAGTCTTAGATTCGTTCTCAGTATTCCCCATTTGTATTCTTAGTCTATGATGTGGCTTTCAGGGAAAAAATCGCTATGTTGGAGAGAATGTAATGATCTGAATTTTCCATGTAATTTTTTTAAATATATAAAATTTTTACGAGTCTATGAAAATTGGAGGTGCATGATTTCGAGGCCCGGAATGCCCAAAATGAATTTCTGAACTTTTTTAAGGTACATTCAGTTAACACACGAGCGATGTTTTCTAACTTTTGAACCATCGCTCAGATTATAAATCTCACAGCACCATGGAATCCATAGCGGCACGATTCACTTAAGGGAGGCATTAATTTTACCGCAGTAGGTCTGGAGAAATTTTTTTATTTTATAACTTTTTAAAATAAAGGAATTAAAATATTTTTATTATTTTATTTCATATCCTCCAACGGACAAGATGAGTGTGGGTCCAGTGATGTGTCACCCCAATAAATGGCTTCACCATCCAATCATATGTAACGTCGTCTTTGGGGAATTAGGAAGGTTCATAATATTTGAGACCCCATTAATTCCACACATCGTTACTTACCATACCCCTCTCCAATATATATGGAGCTTGGGAAGGGGTATTGGCACTGCTTCACCAAGCAACAAAGTGTTAATGGAGAACTGCGATGCCAAACCCTTAAAGGACGGATCTGATCCCAGTGGCCGGTGATCGGTGACACCGAACCATGAATTTAAGGGAAACATATGAGAGGCATCATTGGGAACCTATTGCGGGAATGAAGAACACGACTCACCTTCAAACACGGATGTTCTTCAACGGGTTTATGAGGTAGGGGTTTTGATTTCTTATTTGGAATTCAAGTGAATTTATTGAAACCCCTTTTTATCCTCCTCATTGTTTACAAGTTAACGTGGAGAGTGCATGCCCAATGTACATGGCCCGAACCCCCCCCCCCACCCTACAACTTTTCTAATCTTACACCCTCCATGGAAGACCGACAGCGGGGCGGTGCCCATGCATTTATGCACGCCATAAAAGGAGGTCGGGACACAAGGCCACAAAGATCATCAGACCGGATGGAACTGTTTGGACACGGAGGAGGTGTGGCACGCCGTCGCACGCCACCTGTGCGCAAGAGGTCTCGGCTCATTCACAGCGGTGAACGGAGTTTGTGGCTGGCAGCTAAAAGGGAGGTGACATGACCACTGCACCGCCGATGAGTGAGAGGCGGAGAGACTAGTGTGTTGCTGGCGAACAAAAGTTGTGGGTGAAGCCACAGTAGAGGCCGAACCTACCCCTCTGGCGGGTTGCACGGTGCCCACACAGTGCCACCACTTTGCAACCCGAACAGCCTCTAGGCTATTCTGGAGTTTGCGAGATCGAGGGTCTCAACCCCCCCCCCCCCACACACACACACACCCCCCACCCCCCACCACACCGTCTAGGGCAGAACCCACAACAGAATGCACTCCACCTCAGACCAGACCATTCCCCCCTCGGGCCAGTCTGCACTCCACCAGGACTAGGCCGCCACCCTTTGTGGGATGTGCCCTTCCCCGGACGGGCTGCGCCGCCCAAAGGGGCCACCTCTGTGGACCACCACCTTGTGGGTCTCGATGGACCTCGTCCAAATGAGCCGAGCCCACCGTGGCCCAGCCTAGTTCGGGTAGGCCGACCCTGTCAGTCCGGACCCAGGCCCTAATAGACCCGGGCCCAACTAGGCCCAGAAACTCATAAAGGGCCATATCTTGAGAACCGGACATCCGTTTGACGAACTATTTGTGGCATTGGGACCCTTGGATCGAGATGTTCCTTTTGATATAATCCACATGAGTTTTAGAGATAGTTGGAGTATGACCGGGTTGGATCAAACCCATATCCAACAGGGCCCCCAGAACTAAAATGCTTATAACTCACTAACCAGGAGTCCGATTGATGCGATGTCTCTCGTGTTGGAACCCTTATGACATAGTGGTCCTTTGGGTTACTATTTTGTGGAGATTAGTAGTGGTAGAGGTATGACTGATATCTAATGTAGTAGACTCTACGGAACCCGAGCGCACCAGGTGTGAGGAATCCAGTGGCTGGAAGTAAGGTGGAGGTTAGAGACAGATCATATAGAGGTTAGTACTGAGTGATCCTATGTGGAAGATAAACTAGTGGTCCTATGTGAATCAGCACATAGAGGACCTGTTTGGATTAGCACCTTGCGGTCTTATGTGGATCAGAACCGAGCCATCCCCTAGAGAGCATCAATTCGGGACCCGAAAAGGACCAACCATAGAGCGGCCCATCGAGGTTCAATGATATAATGATCCTAGTTGAATCAGATCCTATGTGGGTCATTATGGGGGTTAGTTACCTATCGATCATTTGTGGGTCATACTCCCTATGGTCAAAAGTAGTTCCTCCTGATAGACTAAGATGATCTAGCTTCACGACAAAACATTTGTACTTCTTTACTTCACTGAAAACATGGTTTGAGATGAGACTCTAATTGAGATGAGTCTATTGCTTTGTGATTTGTTATTGAGATATTTATTTATGGGTTTCCTTATGTATTTCTGAGAGTACTTCTAGGTCTCTAGGTCCCTACTGGGTGTTGTGATACTCACCCCCACATGGGCTTCCCTCGCACCATGTTATGTATTGTGCAGATGACAAGCAGTTGGGCTGTGGTTTGTGGGATCCAGAACTAGGCATAACGCGGAGGAGATAAGCAAGCATGTAGTGCTGAGTTGGCTATATATACCTACACTTCAGATAGAATTATCGGAGGATGACTCAGTAGCTATTTTCAAATTGTCAATTGTATTGTTCCTTTCAGTTGTCCTTGCACTTTATAGTTGTGCTTGTATTTTGGCCCATTTACTTTCATCGCTCTCTTACTATAGCATTTTACTTCATAGTTGCTTCTCTTTGTGTTCTATTCTGTGTGATTGTACAGATTCAAAGGCAATTTCTTCCTGTTTTAAAGAGTATGCCTTTCAGTGTTAGTCACCAACCCCTGGCCTATGGAAGGCGGGCTTGGTGTAGGCACCTCATGGGCCCCAGAGTACGGTTCGTGACACTTATCATGTTAACGATTAACTAAATAAGTATAATATACAAATAATGAGGAAATTAATTAGTTAATACTAGAAATAATTAATTGGAAACAATCTATGTTGGTTTTCTCAGTTTTTGCGATGTAATGCACATTTTAAACTAAAATTACACTTATTAAACATATAGACACACATAGAGACACACCGGTCAAACCAATTGTCAAATTTAGGTGAGTATGAGTTCAAAACATTCTAAATGACTTATGGATAATTTTACTGAAGTATAGAAAAAATCCAAATTTTCTTTCTTCATTTTGAGTATGTTAAATTTATTTTCTACTAAATTATCATTTCAAAACTAGAAACACTTACTTTCAATTATACCAGTCACATCATGGTTCGATATGGCATGATACTGATTCTTACATGTAAAAATGAATTATAAAACATTTTACTGAATTATCAACCCAATATGAGAATGTTTTCTTAGTTTTTCCGTGAGTTACCCCTTTTGATCTAAAATGTAAATTTTTATTTGATTATGAACAATTTGAGTCATTATGGGAACATCATCTATCAGACTGATCTTATGTTTAGTCCTAAATGTCAAAAATAAATTATGGATCATTTTTATAAAGCATCAAAACAATATGAATATTTTTCATCAGTTTTTTATGTTAGTTTTCCTTTTCAATAAAATTAAAGTAAATTTTAAATAAAAATATGAACTAGGAGTTATTCTGGTCTAACCATATGCCAGATTGATGTGAGGATGATCATTACATGTCCCAAGTAAATATTGGATCATTATAATAAAGTATTAAAATAATATTAATTAATTTTATTTTTTTGGCTTACGTTACTAGTATTTTTTATTAAAATTTCTTTTAAAATTGTAAACATGAACTCTGAGTTATACCATCAAATCGTGTATCTATTTTTCATGATAATAATTCATACACATCATGAATGAATTATGAAATTTTTTCATCAATTATCATGAAAATATATGTGTGCGTAATTGGTTTTTAGTGATAGATATTTTTTAAACTAAAATGTCAATTTTGAATTGATAACGGACATATTGAGTCATATTTGGAACATCATATATTGGATTGTGGTGTGTCTAATTTCTACACATCCAAAGTTACATAGAGATAATTTTCATATAGTATCAAAATAATATGAATGTGTTTTCTTGGTCTTGATTATGTTATCTCTCTTTTGTACTAAAAGTAATTTCAATTTTAAATGAAAAGATTCACAATGGGTCAAGAAGGTCACACATTGTGCCATACTAAGGTTCAAATAATTCCTAAACATCTCAAATGAAATATGGATAATTTTCTAAAATTATCAAACCAAACTTATTTTTTCTTCACTATTTTGAGTATTTCACTTGTTTTTTAATGAAAATTTCATTTTCTAATGGAATCAAAAACATTGAGTCATACTGGTCACACCATGTGTTAGTTTTATGTGAGTCTCATTCCTACATTTAAAATATTAATTGGTAAATATTTTAATAAATCATAAATACAATATGAGAGAATTTTATTAATGTTATGCGTGTTATGATTTTTTAACAAAAATATAAATTTTAATCTAATAACATACACATTTATCCATATTAGGTGATTATTGTATCAGATTGAGGTGAGGCTAATTCCTACAAGTCAAAACCGACATATGGTTTATTTTCTAAAAATATCAAAATTATACAAAAGAATTTTTTTGGTTTTTAATATGTCAGTTGTATTTTATACTAAATATAATACAAATTTTATATAAATAAGAACACTTGGAATCATACCAGTCACACCGTGCATCATATTGAGGCGAGGATGATTCTAACTCGCCCCAAATGAGTTATTTATTATTTTTCAAAAGTATAAAAAATAATCTGAATGAATTTTATTGTTTTTGAGTTTACATCTTTTCATTCATTACGAAACATTCATTTCCCAATGAAATAACACACTTTGAGTCATACAGGACAGATAGTTTCTCTATTCTATATAGGGATGATTCCTACAAATCAAAGATGACCTAAAAATAATTTTCCAATATTACTATGAAAATTAGATAGTGTTTCCTCATTGTTCAGTGAGTTATACTTTTGGAACCAAAATGTCAATATCAAACTGATAATGAACACATTGAGTCATATTGGGAACATCATGTATCATATTTAGCTACGAATAATTTATATATATCATAAATGACATCTGGACAATTGACCTAAATTATCAAAACAATATTATTGTGTTTCCTAATTTTTTAGTTTGTTAGTTGTCTTTTTTACTTAAATTAATGTTAATTTTAATTAAAAAGATACACTTTGAGTCATACCAGTGACATTGTGTATAAGATTAATGTGAGGATGATTCTTATATATCCCAAATAACCAACTTATCATTTTCCTAATGTATCAACACAATATAAATTAATTTTATCCATATTGATTAAGTCATTTTTTTTACTAAAATGTCATTTTAAACTAGAAATATGTAGTTTGAGCCATTCATGTCATATCATTTGTTGTTTAAACATGATAATGATTCCTAAACCTCAAAATTTTCATATAAATCTTTTTCCTAAATGACATAGAAAATATGAGCATGTTTTATCATTTTATAGTGATCGTCACATTTGAAACAAAATGTCTCTTTAAAACAAATAATAGAAACATTGTGTCATATCACCGACATCCTATATGGTAGTGAGGTGTGGATAATTCCTATATGTGGAAAATGACATATGTATCATTTTACTAAAGTATGATAACAATACTAATGCATTTTCTTCATTTTGAGTATGTCAGTTATCTTTTTTACTAAAATTTATTTTAAATTTAAATAAAAGGACACACTTGTAGTCATACATGTCACAAAATATGTCAGATTGAGGTGTGTCTAATTCATACACATCTCAAAGTTTCAAAACAATATCAACTGAAAATGTTACCACGCATTCTATTTCCTTTCATTGTTGAATTGACAACACTGCATATTCAATAGATGTTCTTAGACTTAAAAGGTTTTCCATTTATGAAAATTGACTCAATATGAAGTGTTGTATGTTAAAAAAATAAAGGCAATGTCATTCATGGTAACATTGGTTGAAAGAAAAAATTTATCTGTTATGTGGCTTATTGTGTATTTTTGAATGAAAAATATGACTTCCCAAAAGAATTGTGAAAAACAATAAATAATTATTATATAACAATGGTATGAAAAATATCATGAAAAAGGAAGATAAAATGATGGAAATTTTAAAAAATATGTAATAGGAATTCAACTTTTCCTGATGGGTATATAAATTCTTGACCCATTTCTTTTTTATCATTATCTCCGTTGCAGCCTCGAAGTTCAATCTCTCACAAGCATGAGCGGCTTTGAATAAAGCATCTCAAAATAAAATATAATAATTTATCTATATAAGAAAACAATTATTATATGAGTAACACTAAAAGGTAATAAATTAAAAAAAATTGGAAATTATAAATTATATATATGGAATATTATTTTACTTTGAAAACATCAATATTGCCTTTGTGATTGAGATGAGGAAGGGTCTTTTCACTTCCTATAATGTTAGTGCATGTAACTATAAGGAAATTGATAAATTCCAACATAGAAGGAGTGAAATGTTTTGATGGAGAAGAATATTGTTTATATTTTGGTGAAGAAATTCATGAAGAATGTAAAAAACATTCTAATATAAACAAACTAAATTTTAATAATTGAAATTAAATTTATGTTTCATTATATAATATTTTGGTAAAATAGTGAATGTAAATTGTAATATTACTTTACATCTTCCAAAATGGTTTCCTTAATTATATTATATTATTCTATTCTATAAGTAACATTATCATTTGTAGAACTCATTGTCTACATATTAGTCAACTAATTATTATAGATTATGTTAATTCAGTAGAGAACATATAATATTATAAAGAAAAACATAGTATATTAAAATAATCTTTTAATTTATCATTTAAATCAAATTATTTATGTAAAATAATTAGGGATTTAGCTCCACTATTGAGAATAAAAATCCCATCATTTTAGTTCCCTTTAATGTAAAATGAATTTTATATATTGGTACCAACATGATCTAACTGTTATCTTTTGATGAAAGGGTCATCACTGATTTAATTTTAATCTAACCTGATATTTGTCTTAGTCACTAGAATTCTAATCGAACAATTATTGTTTGTTGTATTAGTGACATAAAATACATTAATTTCAAATGATTCCATTATGAATGGAATGCCTTTTCCCCTTAATCATTAAAAATCACTTTTATGGATCCCAATTCGTCAACATTCACTTTTGTCCTATTGTCAAAACATTTGCAATGGAAAATCAGAACATGAAATATTGAATATTCAAACTTATATATCTATTACATAATGATAAAATATTACATATTTTCCTAAATTGGATTTATATCCTTGGATGAAAATATGTTAATCTCTTTCTGCACAATCATAACTCCACTTTTTCATAGTATTATATCATATTGTTCTTTTTATATAATGTATAACCATTGATTAGAAAACTAGTGTAACAGATGACATTTTCACTGGGTCTAATATCTATCCATCAATGTCATTCGACAATTGAATTCATATTTTTAGATAAATCGTTATAAATTTTATCTCAGAACCATCCTATGAACTATTGATTATGTGTTTTAATGTCCATCCTTTATCCATTAATGGATTCAACTATATAGGCATTTTTTAATGGGATTCAACCTATGGATCAACATCTTCACTATTAAGTAATGTGTAACATTGTTCTTGATCCCTCTCTATGAAGGTAATTGTAATAAGATATCTTCAAGAAATCATGTCACCCTTTAGGAATCCTCTGTTAGGCAACTTTGGGATACCAATGTTGTTAACATATGATATGTAATTAGTATAGAATTCAATATATTCTTCAACAATACATCATTCTTCAATACAACCTTATGGAAAAAATCGATTCCTGACATACCATTTCAAAATCATCATATATTGGTCTATGATGTAAATCCACCTAAAATGGCCAAGACCACATAGTCAATCCTCTCTAACCATGTGAACTATCTGGTGGACCATTATATCAAATAATTGTGGTTGGAATAACATCTCTAATTCAAATAATTGGACTAAAACATCATTATTAGTGACTGAAAACTTCTCTGGGTCTATAAATTTAATGGATATGGATTTGATAAAGATGAATATTTTGGTTAGTTTATATCATATATTTTTAGGTAGAAAACGATAGAATGAAACATGAATATAATCTCTCATCAAAACATGAAGGTTAGGTGATTTTATTCCCAATATCTTCAAATAATTAATTGACATGACATTCTTGATATTTGATGAATATCCATGTGGAACATTTACACTATTAATGAAAATAAAAAATTAATTTTATCCTATATAAATAGACTATAATTTTCTAAAGGAATAAATGTACTCTCTTTACCCTTCGTTGGTGCCAACTCTTCCCTTCCCCATGTCATTCATGTCCAACCTAGCCTTGTTTTCATATTTTATTTTTCTCAGAACATTTTTTAATGTTCAAATAAGTCTATAAAATACATTTTTTACCACATGAATGACATAAATAAAATTTATGACACACACACAATTCCAATATAGTAATAAAATGAAATTTGATCTCTTCTGTCAACCTAATTTTGTAGGGTTTTTCGAAAATGGATTACATAAAAGAGTTTCAAAATATTTTACATTGTCAAATATTTAATCAACCATTAAGGGAGATGGTGTTATACCTTGGTCGATATTCCAATTGAATTATTTAATGTTGGGAATATAATTTTTTCATCAATGTGAAAATTTACATTGTTCTAAAATAAAAATCATAGTGGAATGTTTCAACAGAACTGAATGTGTCAATTCTTCATAAATGGGACACCCCATCATTCTATAAGTTCAATTTCCTTATAAATTTCTATAAGAAATAAATTCACTTATCATCCCGTAAAACATGGACTTAAACCTGAGTTCTTCACTTCAATAAAAATCATGGATTATAACACATATATCCCACATCAACTTCATATCTTCAATCAATGGAGCCAAAAAGACATCAATATCTTTACCAAGTAGTTTCTTCTAGATAAAATCATAGAAAAAAATAAATGTATTTCAAATTTATGTATCACCATTCTGAAAATGTTATAATTTACTAACTTAATGCGTCATATACTATGATTACTACTATGTATACCAAATGTATTGATTCCATTTGTAGATATGCAAGGAGATATTTTCTCAGATCATTTCTAAATTTGGGATAATTTTCGTCAGCTTTATTCCACTAAAGCTAATATGTTGGAAGAAATAGATTATGATATTTAATTATATTATTTTTAGGATATGGGAATTTCTTGGCAATTTCCATACATACATAGAGTCTTTTAAATCTAGTAATTATTTTAAATTACCATATATCATTCGAAGCGATCGATTTATTTTTCTTTTATTGATCTACATGAAACTTAGAGAAATTTATTAGTGACTCATCATCCATGCGTTGAAATATTAAATCATTCAGAGAAAATTTTATTTTTTTAGAGTACAATCCCACAGAATGTAGAATCCATTTTTTGTTATATGTTTGACATGTAATATAATTTTATTCATGTAACATATCATTCATGATCCCATGTAGTTCTGTAAATATGGTGTCACTCAATCCACTTACAACATTCAAACTATATAACAAAAATAAAAGTAGAAATATTTTTTATTTACTAAAACAGATATAAAATGGTATCTTAGTACAATTATTGAACTTCTCAATTAAATGTTGAAAATAATGAATATCATCTTCAATATTAATTATCAATTCTTCCATTCGACCTCCATCATTATTTATACTAGTATTCATAACAAATGATCTATAAACCATAGTATCATCCCATTCAGTGATTACGTTTATTTATTCCATATGTTTAGTCCATCAATTAGATATATGGTCTATTCTTTGAAGAATTAAATTTTCATCCAACTCTTTTGTATTAATTTATCTTTAATAACAACAATTCAATGATTGAAAATGTATTTGAGAAGATTTGTATACATGTTCAATTATAAACTATATAAACTATTTAAATCCATCACCATAATCATTTTTCAGACATTTAGAATGAATCAATTATCAATTCATATCCTTCTTATTAGGTTCGTAAAATAGTTATTTTATATAATAAATAAACAAGTAAACACAATATATTCATTATCAAAGGTGAATGTTATAGATAATTCTAATAAGGGTAACCCATAATTTAATTTTTTCAAATAACTTAAGTATTATTTAAAGGAAAAGGTTAATTGAATTTAATAAAATAATTACTCCACAGTGGTAGATTTTATCCTATGAATTCATCCAATGGTGAATGTTATAAACAATTGTCATCTTCTTCATATTTATCTCTGAAAGTGTTGTTAAAGAATTTTTTTTCTTGAGACTCATCCCCCATCTATTGAATAGATACACCTATATTTTGAACTACTATAACTATAGTTTATCCCATATCAGGTGCTGGGGAGAATTTTAGAAGAAAGATTATCAGATTGATTCAAGAAACATCGATGATATGGGTGATTAGTCTCAAAAAAAATTATAATAATAACTTTTTTAGAGATGAAGCTAATGAGGATGAAACAAATACATTAATATCATAAATAATGTGGGAGCATATAATTTATTAGTGTTTCTATTCCTACAATATCCAAAACTAAAACTAAAAAAATTTAAATATAGTTTTATCTAAAGGAAAATAACAATAAATCATATAGAATAATGTACATATAAGATAATGTGGTTTTTGAATCTTGAGTTATATAATTTTTTAAGAATAAATTTTATAAAGAAGAATAAAATAATATTTTTCTTCATTTTCATAGATCATCAGTAACATCTACATAAGATATAATGTTATAGAATAATGATTATTATTGAGTTGATCATAAAAGGTTTACAAGACCAAAAAAATAGAAACATCCATATTAAGAATTCATATATATCAAACCCTTCATTTTTCTTATAGATAAAGATAAAAATAATAATATTATGAAAATATACCATATGAGGATAACCATAGATGATAATTTCAAGTTATATAAAAAATATTTGTATTTAAAATATGTTTTGTTCTGGAAATAATCATTTAATTATTAAATAGATTTTATTTTTGAGAATGAAACCTTCACCTTTACAAATTTTCTAAAATATTGAAATAATATTGGTTGTAAATGTGTATTTAGAATAATTTATGACTACCATGATAACATTCATTATTTTAAACTTGGATTAGTAATAAAAGGTTTCAAATAATGGAATGGATAGGTTGTTGTGATACATATATAGATTAGGGTAACTAAAGACAACAAGGATATTAATTTCCTTTAAAATTGATAAATCATTTGTTTGTTTACAAATTTTTTTAAAGAAATTCATTTAAATGGAAATTTAAATAAATAAATATACACTGAATAATATTATGATTATCAGTCGTATTTAATGAATCCTATAAATAATGTTTCTAATGAAATAGTCTCCAATATTTTTGGAATTTAAAAAAATATTTACGAGTATATCACTAACTATGATGTTGAAAATCAATGAGTTGATAACGTTTTAAAATAAAGGGTATAAATATATTATAATCTCTCTAAACATGTAGGACAAACAAATACAATGATTTTGGAATTCAAATAATAATGCACCAATTTTAAAGATGTGTTCCCTGCAAAAATTCAAGAAAGGGAAGATGAAAATTATGGTCTTGAGGATATTACAAACATATTAATATAAGTAATTATTATCAAATATTCCAAATTTGAGACTATATGAAAAAATATTAATGATATTGAACACCTATAAAAAGAAATAGAGAAATGCATACATGTATAATTAAAAATAGAAGAATATATTCTTATGTCAAAATATAAATCGAAGAGAATTATAAGATCATTATAAATATGAAATTATCTAATATTTATAGTAAATTATTGAATTTGGAATCAATATAATCACTACCTTCTCAAAAAATAAAAATGAATGACCATACACCACAATATTCCCTGAAGGATTATTATAGTGAAAGAACCTTTTGTGGGGGATTGAAAATCCTCATATCATATAATCATCTAGATATATCTACATCAAAATGAAAATCTACCTTAAATATTTTTTTTACTAAAACAGTTTTCATGTGCACTACATGTTAGAAACAGAAATTATTAAAAAACTGGTTGATGAAAATTATGAACAACCCTCCACTATATCCAATGTTGATTGTATAATGTTTATAACTATTTTATCATCAAATGAAGCCCAACCAATTGATATAATTACTTAAAAACTACAAGCTTACAGTTCTAAAAAACTGTACATCATGTGGTTTGAAATAATAAACTCTAGTTTATGATTCATTGCAATTTATATAATAAATTTTTACATAGTTAATTGAATTTTTTGTATAATTTATGAATTGTAAATGTATAATGGAACACTATTATTAGGGGTAAAATGTATCAGATGAAGACACATCTATATATATTGAACACACATATGTTAAACTCAATTAGAGTTGAAATAATTAGAAATATATGTGGCATTTTCAATGGCTATAGTCACATTGAAGAGGAATGTTGTCACAAACCAAATCTAACCACCATCAAAATCAGTGCCAAACCTAGCCCTTGAAGAGGCCCGAAGGGTGTTCCCTATCATCATAGGTTGGCCCAAGTTACCGGGTATCAATTATTTTGTCTTGGTAATGATTTACCAATGTATGAAAGAAAAAAACATTAAAAACACTCAATAATATGAATCCGAAATCTTCATGCCAAACAAGCCTTAACAGAGACCAGATTCGAATACATGATTTTAAATAATGTACAAGAGGTCCAAACATAAATAAAAATAGCAGAAAACTATCCTAAAAGTCTCCACCCAAGAAGGGTTCATCACCCCTATGCCATCTCCATAACACCGCACCATAGGAGGGGACTAACAACCCGAACTACCTTCACCCAAGGCTTTGCCTTTAACTATGTCAAACATATTCAAGAATACTTACTGACAAGTGTTGTAATTAGGGTGTGATCCTAAGACCAATAGGATACTGCCCAAATATTCTAAAGAGTATGAAATACAAGGTGAAAAAACACACAGTTTTAATATGTATGGAAAAGCAGTGATAAATTCTAGAAAATGAAACTTTCAATTGTAAACAGTTTACAAAATAAAACATTTTTAATTTTAACACATTTGAATAAGACATGTTATATACTATAATTTACATCCAAACACACCATAATACAATGGAAAATACCACAAATCCAATGACCACCAAATTTGGGAACACCCCTAGGAACTAAATAGTTTCATGCCCTATAAACCTTGTAACTCCTTGTAAAATATCCAAGTCACAATAATTTCTCATGAAGAAGCTACTAATAGGGAACATAAAAATAACCTAGGGGTCCCAAAACATCATCAATATAGTTTAGTTAGAGTTTTAATTATCCATTTTCTCAGTGAAATAGGGACAAACCCCATCCTGATCATTAGTGTACTAGTATATATATGCCCACCTAGGTACCCGGGCTTCCCCATTTGTTATCAAACAATTTAATCATTGTACATATATCCCATTGAATATAAAAATAAGTCTACTTGTAACATAGAACAATAAATTTTATACAGTATCTATACACACTATATACCACTTAAAAAACACAATAAAACAATTTTATTGTCAATAAAACAACATCTAAAAATATCACATTGTTTTTCACCAAAAACATCTCGAAATCCCCACTTTTAAAAATATGTGCACACTTATATGTCACCAAAAAATGGCAGTCCAATACCTTTCAATGAAACCAAAAAATCAGTTAAAGGGTAGTCCCATGTAAACTATGATGTTATATCTTCGTAAAACTTCTATTTACAGCCAAGCATGGTGATTAATGGTCATCTGCTTCACAAACACCAATAAAACAATTTTTAGCAACAACCATCATTTATAAACATTAAAAACATAATTTTCATTCCCTAAATTTTTAAATAAAATCAACTAAGTAGTTATAGGGAATTCCCAAATGAACAAATAAAATATTTCGATGAAAACTCCCCAGTTATACATAAAAATGGAACTTAAACACAATTATCATTAGAAATACCACTAAAACCAATTATTGAACTAATAATAAACTTATATAAACCTGAAAATATTATAAACATAGAAAGATAAGTCTCATGGATGGCATACACTTGGTATCACCTACCAAAATTGTTTAAACATTGAATCCATTGTGCGAAAATTCAATTTCACCATCACCACACCTCAAGAATGTTTGATTTAACCTAAAATAAATATACTGGACCAAGAAAATACAATGTAAACCCCTAGGTTCAAAACCCTACCTTCTGGTCATTTGGAAATTCGAGGAGATTGGAAGAATCTTTAGGAAAATGAGAGTAACTAAGAGGGAGAAACACTTACTTGAGATTTAGTGTAGTTCCTCCACCAAATACCCCTTCAAATTGGAGTTCCAATGAGGTTTTGAGAGGCTTTTAGGGATTCTATTTCTCTTTGATTCTAAGTTGGGAAGAAGGGGAGAGTTTGGATAAATCCAGGGATGGAGAAATTGGAATTTCAAAAGAATTTTTATGAGCTCGACACCCTTGCGTGGTTTGGCTGCACAGTTTAGTAAACAATGCGACCGAACCATGCTTCCTATTCTGGCCACCCAAATGTAACACCCCAAGCTTACAAGGTACGCTTCTCTTTCAATAATGTAATAGCTTGCATTATATGCAAGTTCGAGATTCTAACACACCGCGACCAATCAAAGTAGCCATTATGGATAGTAATACCCTCTTTTTTTAAATTATATAAATTTCATATTTCAAAATGGACATCATTTTTGGATTTGGAATATCGATATTAGCCTATGTATAATTTTTGGTATTTTTCTGAGAACATCCAATTTTCAATAAATAGTGAAAAATACATAAAAACAACTTTTTTTAATCAAAATAATTTATACAGATAAATCATACTATTGAGTAGTTTTAAAGTATAATTAGAATATAATTTTACCATTTTATTCAATGGTGGCCATTATAATTAATTTCACTTTGAAATTGGATATAAACAATTGTCAAACTTTTGATTGATATTGTTTCTTAAAAACACACTATTTGTTTTGAAAACGGGAATTAATTATTAAATTAATTAATGAAACTTATTTGTTTCTAATTTTTTAAAATAGAAATCATTTTTTAATTTGGAATATCAATTATAGCTTAGGGAGAATTTTTGGTATTTTTCTGAAAAACTTCAATTTTTGATGAATAGTGAAACCACTAAGTGGTATTTAAAAAACTGATTTTTCATTTAAATGAAATTTTAGCACCTCTTTGATTTGAATTTAAAAAATAACACATACATCATTGTCATTAGGAAGTAAAATGTGGTTCAATGGGATTAAAATAATTTTTGGTGACTAGAAACTGTTAAGTTCTATTAATCACGATTAAAGGTAATTAGTGTAATTTAAGGTAAATATAATGTTATAATAATATGAAATTACCTTTAAAATTGTCCTACACTTATTTTATGAGTCATGGTCGACCATGAAAATCCATGGGTCAACTTGGGGACCCCATGAAGCCACTTGGGTATGAAAATGACATTAATAACTTTTTATTTAAAGTAAAAATAAAATTGTCACAAACATGTGTTGTTTTACTAAAACAATTATTACATGTTGTTATATAAGTTAACTTTTCGAATATAAATATTCATTTTAAATCTAAATTGATTTCATACATCATTTTAATTATTTTTATAATTTTTAGACATTAAAGTAATTAAATTTTTTATGACACCATGATGATGCAGCGATTTCCTCATTAATTAACGATTTAAATAAAATGAAAAGATAATGTAAAATCTAAAACTTACACATGTAAAAAACCTATTGGATGAGTATATTTCGAACCCTTATCACCTTATCCTTGAAATATATAATTCTTGGACCTTTGGAATCCGAAAATCACTTCATAATATTGTATCATTTCATGACTTTCCAAGAGTGACCCTCATATCCTCTTATAAAATGCCCCCACCTCTACCACCTTATTCACACATTCAAGCATTTTGTCTTGGACAAGAAATGACCAAATACACTCTCAACTTCCATATCTTACTCCTAGAAGCCTAATTTTGTGTATAAGTCTTCCCAAGTAAGCTTTTGGCTCAAATAAAAAAGAGTTAACCACTTTTAAGGTAATGTATTCTCTTATGTTCTTTTGTATTATTTTGCTTCTCCAACCCCTTAAACATTTTTTATTCCTTTATTTTGCAAAAAAATAAGTATCTTTAATATACTAGGATGTTTTTATGAGAATTATTTTATTTACACTTACACACACCTTTATCTAATGGTTAATGAACATACTGTTTCTGTGGGTGGAGAATTACTACCTCACGAAATGATGATTGTTTAATATTCTTTTAACACCTCTCATGGTGGCCATTAAGATGTCACTATATTTATATATGAGATATATTATGTTTATTTTTTAATTATTCTTCTGTGTTTCTCATTTATGGCATACCTTTATTATTTCCATTATGGGTAAACGCGATAATTTCATTTTAGGAAGTGCGGACTACTGCCCCCTCAATGTGATTGGAATCATTAATGCCATATGTGGGACGTATAAAGGATGGAGTAAATGATATTATTTATTAATTTATACTAGAAATATAATAGATCTTTATTTAATTATGATTTAATTCCATTAAATACAAAATATAAATGAAAGTAACATTCATGCGTACATACGGCTTACCGTCTCCATGAACGGTGCATATCATTTCTTACCTCTAAATGTTATGTAATATTATAAAAGAATGAATATACTGGATATATATGATATATATGATATCTACATCATGAATATAATTTTGGATATAATGGATATTTTACCACATGAACAACTTGTAATTATAAGATGTTTATTTTTAACTCAAGTACCAAAGATCGAAAAAACGACCGTTATTAACATAAATAATTAAATAATGTTCATAACATGGTAACAAGTGATATAAAAGGAATAATGAACATGAAAAAGGTTCTTAAGAAAGTAGAAATTCACTCTAGTTTATTATTCAGGAGGTTAATGAATGATCGAGTCAAGTCGGACACGAGGTAAGGGACTTCATCTCAATCTCCTTTCATTGGGGCATATTTTGTTTTATACACAACTTTCTTTTATACTGTGTATAAACCCCTTTGAATTTTACATTTATTCAAAAGGAATCTTTTTTATATGAATCTTTTTACTAAACGAAAAAATGGAATGTTTTTTTTTCGTACGTATGCGGCGACAACAACTTCTCCGCCGCCGTCACCATTATTTGAGTTCCGGCTTCCTCTACAAGCCATAAAATTTTTTTAAATGAAAAATAAATACCATGTTTGACTCTTCATTTATTTTGGTATTGAAAATGGTCTTGAAAGTGTTTTTGTTATATCAATGTGTTGTATTGATATCTTGTGATTGAAATATGGAAATTTTATGTTTCCATTATGCATGTTTATAGTGATATGATTATCTTTATGATATGTTTAAACCTGTTCATATGAGGAATGCATTGGAATTAATTAGTGACGGGTGGAGCTCACTATAACTCCTTGATGCATCGGTATGTCTCATGAGACAATCTAATGTCTTGGTACGAGGCCTTGAAAAAATATTATTTCCAGTCTTGGCATGAGGACTTGGCTACATGGTTATGACAGTCTGGCATTATGCATTCCATCATTATGACTGTGGTTATTGATATAGCATGTGATTATTCGACTAGTAAAATAACCATGTGAATAGTAAATTTCATTATTTTATCTTATTTTTTCCATAATATGCAGAAGTTCAAGTTTAAAAGGCTTTTGTTTTGTTATACACTTCCTTAAATGTTTATTTTTATTTATGAAAGATTCCGCTGTATTGTTATCCTTACTGAACATCTGAGCTCACCCCTTTCTATGTTTTAATTTCCCAAGATTTGAAGAAATATTTTATGACTGACCTACAGGGATATTCTGAAGGGGATATGAGTGTGGACTATGGGTACTATGTTATTGTGATTTTTCACTTTATTATGTAATGTAACATTTATGAATGTATCTAGTGTTTCCAAGGCTACTAATCTAATTGGTCTTTCGATACATAATCTTATGTGAATATTCCAATGTTATGTAATAATGCACCAACTCTGGGTAATTGGGGTCGGGGCGTTACAGTTGGTATCAGAGGTGGTTTAGTACTAACCTTGGAAGCTATATTTAGATAAACACTGATTAGATCACATAGCCCTAAGATAGACTTTGAGGATTAGTATAGAAGAGATTCCTGGGATTTTGGTACTATAGAGATTTTGTGAGTTTTTTGAGCAATACATCCCTGTTTGGATACGAGCAGGTTGAGGCAGCTCTGGCACCGATTTGCCTAGGGGTAAAACTTGAAAACACCGCATTGAGCTAGACTCGAATGGGAACTGGTGCAGGACAACATGCCTTGCTGCACTTTTGGTTACGACACTTCTGGGGGATATGCTTAGGATAATTCTCATTTTCGTTACAAACAATTATGTAGGGTTTTTGAGTATATACTTTTTCAAAGAAAACATTTTTATGAATATGGATTATATCCATACACTGTTCAATTTAGTTTATGTTTTTTACAAGTATAGAATTATGTATTTTGATTCATAAACTGATCTAGTTTATGTCATTGTTTAGAAATGGCCCCTAGTGGAAGGAATGGAAACCGTATCAATGCACGCACTCCATGTAGGGATTTCCCTCTTTCTAAAGATAATTATAGTGGAGTAGGTGATACCACTGGTGATGATCAACTTATCACCATACTGTGACAACTGAGTCAGGTTATGAATAATAACCTTACTCGTATGGAGCACCCTAATCCGCAACGTGGAGGATCAATGTTAGACAGCTTCATAAGGAAACAACCACCAACATTCAATGGGAGTAAAAATCCCTTAGTATCAGAGCAATGGATAAATTCCTTAGAGAAAATATTCCATGCCTTGGGGAGTAGTGAAAGGGAAAAGTTTATCATGGCAGTTTACCACCTCACTGGAGATGCTGATCAATGGTGGTCATTGATACAAAACATAAAGGAAGATGATGAAGTATCAAATATAAAATGGAGGGAGTTAAAAGAGATTTTTTTAGAAAAATACTTTCCTCGTGACCATCGAGAAGATATGGAAAGGCAATTTATGAGTCTGAGACAAAAGGAGGATGATAATGTCGCAAAGTATGAGGCTAACTTTACAATGTTAGTGTGGTATGCTGCAGATTATATTTGTAACCCAAGAAGTACGATTGATCATTTCTTTGATGGGTTAAAACTGCTTCTCCATCGAGCCTTAGTCTAACAATCTTTCTCGTCGTATGAAGATATTGTCTCATGTGCTATCAAGAGAGAAAAGTAATTCTCTAAATCTTATGACAATAAAGTAAAGCAAGAGAAGAAGAGAATGGTGGAACAAGAGACAGATAAAGGGAAAAAGGGAAAGAAGTATTTTCCATTATGTGATAATTGTGGGAAGAATCACCCCGATACATTCTTAAACGGAATGGGAGTTTGTTATAAATGTGGAGAAAAAGGTCACGAGGTTCGTGATTGCAATAGAAAGAAAGAGGCTATCACTATTGAATGCTATAATTGTAGGGAAATGGGGAATTAAGAAAATGAATTTCCTAAGCATTAGGGAAACTTACCTTAGAAAAGGCCAAGGGATCAAGGTCAATCATATGATGTTACTACAATTGAAGTGCAATTATTAATGTATTGGTTCTTTTGGACTCAAGGATGATATTATTGGTTATAAGAGTAATGTAATATATATAAGGATTGTACTGCAGTTCCTTTTGTTTTCATTAAGGTTTTAATATGATGAAGGTAATCATATTTTTAGTATGTGACAGTAGGAGAAACTTTACTTTGTTTGGGAAATCTGATGTTAGAATTGATTTTGGAATTTAGAGACCTTTTAGAGAAAGTCTGGAAAGTGGTATTTTGGATAACTATAATGGTTTGAATGGATTAATTTGAACTTGGTATATTATTGTTTAAGGTGAAAACATTTCTGATGATTATTTTTGGAATATTATAATACTATAGTTTCAGGAAAAGGACAACCTGCAGGTCGGGGGATAACACGTCGCGTCGGACAAAGCTGTAGGAATTGAACCCACAACCATAGTCCGACAGGACATTATCACCTACCACTAGCCTAAAGGAATTACCTGGTTATTACAAAATAGTTTTCCTAATCTAAATTGTATGTTTTAATATTTTGAACCTTGTACAATTAGGATAATTATAATATTTTTGAGTTCTATTATCTTTTTGAGTGGAAGTTAAGATTGTGGTAGAAATTAGTTGATGTTTGAAACTATACATGTCAAGTATATATATATATACCTATCTCATATTCTATGAATAAATTAATTCATAAAATTTAGGAAGTGGATATTAAAACAAAAAATGTGTTATCCTAATACCTTATGTTTTGTTGAATTGAAGATATTTTAAATCATCATAGATTGAAGGCTTTGAGGACCTCGATTTTACACTTGTTTGTGATTGATGACCCCAATAACTCCCTAAAAATATTTACGTTTTCCTCTGAATATATTTGTCTAATTTCTACCAATGTTCTCCTAATCGATATCATAATATTTTGGTGACTTTTTCATCTCCCTTTCCCTCTTATTAAGGCTAAATTTTATTAACTTTATGCCCGATGTGGGTTTTCCAGAAAGGTATTTTCTATTTTAAACCTTTTATTTTCGAAGAACATTTCCAAATTTCAAGGACACAATTTATTGAAGGAGGGTATAATGTAACACCCAAAGATTACATGGTATTATTCTCTTTCAATAATGCAATAGTTTTCATTATACGCAAGTTCGAGATTCTAACACACTACAACCAATCAAAGTAGCCGTTATGAATAGTAATACCAAATTTTTTAAATTATATAAATTTTATATTTTAAAATGGAATTCATTTTTGGATTCATAATATCAAAATTAGCCTATGTTGAATTTTTGGTATTTTTCTGAGAACATCCAATTTTCGATGAATAGTGAAAAATACTTAAAAAAAACTTTTTTAATAAAAATAATTTATAGTGATAAATTATACTATTGAGTGGTTTTAAAATATAATTAGAATATTATTTTACCATTTTATCCAAAGATTTTCATTATAATTAATTTCACTTTGAAATTGGACATAAACAATTGTCAATCTTTTGATTGATATTGTTTCTTAAAAACACACTATTTGTTTTGACAACGGGAATTAATTATTAAATTAATATATGAAACTTATATGTTTTTTCTTTTGTAAAATAGGCATAATTTTTGAATTCAGAATATCAAATTTAGCTTAGGGTGAATTTTTGGTATTTTTCTGAAAAACTTCAATTTTTGACGAATAGTGAAACCAGTATGTGGTAGTTAAAAAACTGATTTTTCATTTAAATGAAATATTAACACCTCTATGATTTTAATTTAAAAAATCCGACATACATAATTTTCATTAGGAATAACAAATAATTTCAATGGGAATAATTTTTTTTGGTGAATTGTAACTTTTATGTTCTATTAATCGCGATTAAAGTTAATTATTGTAATTTAAGGTAAATATAATGTTATAATAATATGAAATTACCTTTAAACTTATCCTACCATTATTGTATGAGTCATTTCCGATCCAGAACATCCATGGGACAACATGAGGACCCCATGGAGCCACTTGGGTAAGACAATGACATTAATAAATTTTTATTTAAAGTAAAAATAAAATTGTCACAAACATGTGTTGTTTTACTAAAACAATTATTACATGTGGTTATATAAGTTAAAATTTAGACTATAAATATTCATTTAAAAGATAAAAATATTTCCTACATGACAGTAACTTTTTTTTAATTTTTAGACATTAAATAAATTAATTTTTTTATGACACCATGATGATGCAGCGATTACCTCGTTAATTAACGATTTAAATAAAATTAAAGAAAATGTAAAATATATGATTTACACTTTTCCAAAACATACTGGATGAGTATATTTCGAACCCTTATCACCTTATCCTCTAAATATATAATTTTGGGACCTTTGTAATCAGAAATGCACTTCATAATAATGTAACATTTCATGACATTCCAAGAGTGCCCCTCCTCTAGTCTTATAAAAGGTCTCCACCTCTACCACCTTATTCACACCTTCATGCCATTTGGCTCATCCAACATATGCCCAAAAAATCTCTAAACATCCCTCACTTACTCCTAGAAGCTTCATTTTGGGCAGAAGTCTTCCCAAGGAATATTTTGGTTCAAATCAAAAAGAGTTACCCAATTTTAAGTTAATGTCTTATCTTATGGTCTTTTATTTTATTTTTCTTATCCAACCCTTAAAATTTTTTATTCATTTATTTTGTAACAACACCAGTATCTTAAATATACTAGGATGATTTTTTGATAAGGATTTGATTTACACTTACACACTCCTTCGTCTAATGGTTAAATAACATACTATTTCTATGGGTGGCGAATTACTGCCTGACGAAACGATGATTGTTCAATCTTCTCTTAACACCTCTCATGGCGGCCATTAATATGTCACTATATTTATATATGATATATATTATGTTTATGTTTTCATTATTCTTCTCTATTTCCCATTTATTTCTTACCTTTATCCATTATGGGTAAACGGGATAATTTCATTTTAGGAAGTGTGGACAACCGCCCCCTCAAAGTGATTTAAATCGTTAATGACATATGTGGAATGTATAAAAGATGGAGTAAATGATATTATTTATGATATTATACAAGAATTATAATATAACTTTATATCATTATGTATTCATTCCATTAAATACGAAATAGAAATGAAAGTAGCGTTCATGCGTACGTATGGCTTACCGTCTCCATGAATGGTGCATTTTATTTATTACCTCTAAATGTTATGTAATATTATAAATGCATGCATATACTGGATATATATGTTATATATGATATCTAAATAATTAATATAATTCTGGATATAATGGAAATTTTACCACATGAAAAACTTGTAATTATAAGAAGTTTATTTTTAACTCAAGTACCAAAGATCTAAAAAACGACCGTTATTAACGTAAATAATTACCTAATGTTCATAACATGGTAATAAGTGATATAAAAGGAATAGTGAATAGTAAAAAGGTTCTTAATCAAGTAGAAATTAACTCTAGTTTATTATTTTGGAGGTTAAAAAACAATCGAGTAATGTCAGACAGGAGGTAAGGGACTTCGTCTCAATCTCCTTTCATTGAGGCATATTTTGTTTCATACCCAACATTCTTTTATACGGTGTATAAACCCCTTTGAATTTTACATTTATTCAAAAGGAATCATTTTTATATGAAGTATTTTACTAAAGGAAAAAAGGGAATGTTTTTTTGTCGTACGTAAGCGACGACAATAACTTCACCACCGGTGTGACCATTATTTGAGTTTTGGCTTCCTCTACAAGCCATAACTTTTTTTTAAATGAAAAATAAATACCATGTTTTAATTTTCTTTTATTTTGGTATTGAAAATGGTTTTGAAAGTGTTTTTGTTATATCAATGTGTTGTATTGATATCATGTGATTGAAATGTGGAAATGTTATGTTTCCTTTATGCATGTATTATGTGATATGACTATGTTTATGATATGTTTAAACCTTTTCATATTAGGAATGAATTGGACATAATAAGTGACGAGTGGAGCCCGCTATAGCTCCTCGATGCATCGGTTGGTCTCATGAGTAAACTACTGTCCTGACATGAGGCCTTGACAAAATCTTATTTTCAGTCTTGGCACGAGGCCTTGGCTATGTGGTTTTGATTGTTTGGCATTATGCATTCCATCATTATGAAAGTGGTTATTGATATTTCATGTGATTATTCAACTAGTATAATATCCATATGAATAAGTAAATGGTATTATTTCATCTTATTTTTTACATATTATACTGAAGTTCAAGTTTAAAAGGATTTTATTTTAGTTATACATTGCCATAAATGTTTATGTTTATTTATGAAACTTTCTGCGGTATTGTTATCCTTACTGAGCATCTAAGCTCACCCCTTTCTATGTTTTATTTTCCCAGGATGTGAAAAAAAATATTTTCTGACTGACCTATAGGGATATTCTGAAGGGGATAAGAGTGTGGACTATGGAGAATATGTTATTGTGATTTTTAACTTTATGATGTAATGTAACATTTATGAATGTATCTAGTGTTTCCAAGACTAATAAACTAATTGATATTTAGAGACATGATCTTTTGTGATCATGCCAATGTTATGTAATAATTCACTAACTTTGGGTAGCTGGGGTTGGGTCATTACACAAAATCATTCCATTTTTCTAGATTCAAGGGAGACATATGGGGGTTCAAGTGGGAGAGATATGCCATGAATAGTGGGAAATAATATCCAAAGGAAACCCACCTTTTCACCCCAAAACTCATCCAACTAAAGGGTATAAACCACCCCAACAACATACCCCAGTAGAGGTGCCACTAGGAGTGTCACAAACGTTCTAATGAAACACAACATACACATACCTTCCCTTTAAGAAAAGAAAATTCCAAAAACTATCAAACACTTTCACCAATAATTACTTGGATAAAGAGCCCCCGACACACCAAATATTTTAAACTTGGAACACCCAGAAACCAAGATAATGATAAGAACCAAAAGAGTATTTGAAACAAATCTTGGAAATTGAAAATCCATGTGTGAAAATTCTCCAGACCATAAATCTTATTTCCCCTATAAAGCCACAACAACACTAGATGAAAAAAAAACAAATCCATAATGATAGACCAAAACAGACTAGCTTTCCTTGTTTTCACCAGTCTCCAAAAGTCCAAACACCTCCAGGTTATCAAACAAAGGAGGAGAATAATATCACCAACCAAAACTTACCCCACATACCTGAAATGATCATGCATATTCAAAATACATAAAAAAAAAACAAAACTCCTCAAACACTACTATATGGTGCTCAAAAAATCCACCTAAAATGAACAACACACCTGAATAATGATACCACAACATTACTTAAACAAAACCATTGGGCTTACCCCAATACCACATTTACCCAAGTAATAAATTGGTGGCTAAATATCCTCAAACAAGACAACATCCTACCAATAAAACAAAAAAGGGGAAAATCGGGTCACTAATATAGGGTGACCCAAACAAATGTCCCACTCAAATGGACACAAAAATTTCTAAGAGAGAATTAAGACACTAATTGGGGAAGGCCCAAATGGTCTCCCCAGCATAAGGGGTAAAAGAAAATTATACATTTTCCTAGACAACTTATGTGAGACCCATGACGGGTCTCCCCACCTTAAGAACCAACAATCTAAATAGACCAGCATAGGTCGGCACGAAAAGACCCCAAAATTTAAAGAGTTGGCATGTCCACATGGTTAGTCCGCACAGTTTATGAAACTATGAACTAACCTTGAAAAGCATTATATCCAAAGGGGAAGTTTCACACAGTTACATGGACCATGGCGCACGGTCCCGCAGAGACTGTGTGGTAGCTTTTGTCTCTTATCGTAATGTTTCCTAGGTTGGACCATGGTTAGTACTAACCATGTGAAAATTGTGCTCTTCAATATGCTTAGCCCAAATTTTATCCTTTTCTCTAAAACTTCGATGAAAACCCAAAGTAATAACATTCACTCAAGTTATAACATGGAAACTAGGTCCTTCCACCTCTAACACTAAATGTGAAAAATTGGAACAAGACGACGACACCAGAGGTTTAAATTATTCCGATCTTTCATACTGAGGATAATACATTGACCAATGGTTTGAATGGTTCTAGGATTTCCCCTGACTATGTGCCAGCTTCACTCTGGTACATATAGTTGGATATCAAATGATTTAATCATCTCATGCCTCATAGTTAGGATATAGAATCCTTTGAATGGAACTTCTTCTTCTAGTGGCACAAACAATTACACTGTGATCTCAGATGGTCTCAATGAGACATGACACACATCAAACCCACTTTACCATAACCCATCATTTTACCAAATCAAGGGCTTAGTGGATGCACACACATTACCCCTTGTATCTTCTTATGGGAAACAATATAATGAAAAGACACTTAGAAACACCTTCCACTATAACATAAGATTTCATAATTCCATAAAGGGATAAACATTTGAAAAAATAGAGACTCTCGAAATACTAGACAACCTTCACCCTTCTAGTCAAATGAATAGACAACATCACAAGGTATCACCAAACATGACCATTGTGGATAAAATAACACAAGGATAATGACCTTATACTGAGTCCCAAACAGCACATGATTCTAGAAAGTAGCCATAATATCCACTTGTGGCATGATTTTCCACACAGGTTGCCTAACATAAACTCTTTCTTTGATGAGAGTTAAAAAAGACCCAAATTCCCTGTAAGACATCATTCTACACTGACAAACCTGAACTACATTGAACTTCGACGACTTGTGCCACATAAGAAACTAATGACTATTTCAACCTCCCAAAAACACTCTCCCCCTACAGGGGGATCCACATGAACGAAAAAGAAGAGGGGAAAACTCGATATTCAAATATCAATAAGAAAGTCCTTATGTTGATCAACTAGAGGATCATACAATGGTGATTTACCATGGGCCACACATGAATCCTGAATAAACTCTTTATGGGGGTGTACCCTAGCCAACAAGAAAAACCAACGACCCAAACAATCTGGCCATTTGGTCACATCATTCCACAAACCTGAACCGAACACATAAGGGGATCCACCACATTGGCCTCCCAAGCTATTTCTCAAAAGAGACCACTTACCAATGTTTCATTCCAACTTATCAACAACACACCATCCCAAAACATCATTCAAAAAATATAGTTCCTAAAATTGAAACATCCCACAATAAAAATCCCAAAAACACATAAGGGACACCTTCCAAACACACATTATCAGAACACAACAATTTTATTCAAAAGAATCATTAAAAAAATAGTGTTGTGGGGTTTCACAATTACCAATGGTATCTCAAGAGCCTCACACATGCATGTTTAAATGCCACACCAAGAACCCACCTCATATCCATCTTGATAAAAATACATTCACTCCATTCACCATCCATATTCCCATATAAACTCTTGCAAGTGGTCACCAGTGTGAACACCAATGGCCAAAACTAGACCTTTCCTCTTTCCAACATCAAAACCATTTTATCCTCACTTTCCTTTTCTCAAAACCACTAACCATAAAATCAAAACCCAATTTAAATATTACAAACCAATTTAGAAAAGAACCCATAATTCAATAAAAACTCAGTTTCATGCCTTGCAGAACCATTTTGAAGCATTTAAACACATTTCGAAACAATTCTAATTACATGAAAAAAACCATTTCATATATCACCATTTAATTAAGAAATCAACTCTACTCATTTCAATGCAAGGTTATAAAATTTCATTAACTTTTTCAACTTCTCAGTAGTTACTAAATCAAAATACATCTTCAACCCCGACACATAAATTCTATAACACTCAATTCAATTCAAAATACTTCTTTATGTTTTAAAAAATTATACAGGAAATTTTTTTTCAAAACCCCCTTAAACATAATTCATACTTTCAAAAGAGGTGGATATAAATAATTTACAATTTTGATATAATTATAAAATTTTATTTATATAAAATCAGAAATAAAAACATTTTCAATTTACTAGAAAACCATTTCACAAAAATTCACACTCCTTAAAATCAAGTCAATGTTTCTTTAAAATACTAGTTTCCAATATTCTAAAACAATGAGACATAATCCAATGTGGGGGGGAAATAAGTTCTGGTGGGTGACTTGTTCATATGGTTGGTGTCCATATTCCAATAACTTCACTATCATAGGGAGTGTTTTGGGAAATATCCCTGGCTACACAAGGCTTTACAAGCCCTGTGATCTCACTGAGACCGTTGACCCAACTCTATTTTCATTTCCCCAATCATCAATGATCCATGAGAAATAATTATCTCATATGAAACCCAACATCCCATGGATATTTCAATCCCATCACAAGGTGTTATAGCCATGATCACTACACATAACCATAATTTAATGTCCCAACAATCCAAGATCGTAACTTTCCCAACTCTTCCCCAAATAACATGACCCAAAGAGTGAACCTCCTATGATACCATTTTGTCTCAAACCAAATATTCATGCCATCAAAAAATGTGCCAAACCTAGCTTGTGATAAGGCATGGAGGGTGTTCCCTATCCACATGGTTTTTCCTAAGTGACTGGGTATCAATAAAAATGGTTTGGGAATAATTTACTCGTGTATGAAATCATAAAACATTAAAAACAATCAATAATATGAATATGAAATCATCATGCCAAACAAGACTTAATAGAAACTAGATCTAAATACATGGTTTCAAATAAATTAATAGAGGAAAAAAATTAATAAAAAACTCAGAAAACACTCTATAATTACTCCACATGAAAAGGTGTCATCACCTCCAAGCTGTCTCCAAAGTACCGCATCATAGGAGGGGACTAACAACCTGACCCGCCTTCACCCGAGGCTTTGCCTCTACCTATGTCAAACATAATCAAGCCAACTTACACCCAAGGGGTGTAAGTAGGGTGTCAGACTAATCCCAATATGTTACCACCAAAATATTCCAATGTGTATGCAATACAATGTGAAAAACCACGTTGTTTTAATATGTAAGGAAAAGAGGAGATAAATTCCTAGAAATGAAACATTCAATTATAAAATGTTTTAAAAATAAAACATTCATAATGTTAACAAATTTGAATAATAATTGTTATATATTTTAATTTATAGCTAAAACACCATAATACAAGGCTAAATACCACAAATAAAATGAGCACCAAAAATGGGGACACACCTAGGCACTAGATCGTCTCTGCCCCTCTGCACCTCGTACCTTAGTGTAAAATGTCCATGTCACAATCCTTTCTTGTGCACAAACCCCTAGTATGGAACATACGTATAACCTAGTGATCCTCAAAAATCATCCACATAGTTTTTTTAGGGTTTCCATTTTCCATTTTCTCAGTTAAATAGGGACAAAACCCATCCAGATATCAAGCGTACTAGTACATATTCTCCCACCTAGGTACCCAAACTTACTCCTTTTTTTCTCAAACAATTTCAGATTTCTACACACATCCATTTTAATATAAAAACTACACTACGGGTCAAACAATAAAATATAGTAGCTATACACAATTTATACCACTTAAAACAAAAAAAGAAACATTTTTTTCAATAAAACTACTTCTCAAAATATCACAATTTTCTGCACCCAAAACACCTTGAAATCACCACTTTTCACACTATGTGAACACATATAAGATACAAATTTTTTTTGTCCCATACCGTCAAAAGAAACCAATAAATCAGTTATAGGGCATCCACATATAAACCAAGAAGTGATAACTTTGTAAAACCTCCATTTTCACAAAAGCATGCCTCTTAAAGTTCATATGTTTCACAAAATCCAATATAATGAATTTTTGCCACCAAAACAAATTGAGATAAACATTGAAAACATTATTTTCATCCCAAACACATTTAAATAAAATAAACTATGTAGTTGTATGGAATACCCAAATGAATCAATAAATGATTTCTAGGAAAAAACCCCCAATTTCACATAAAATTGTAACTTAATCATCATTTGCTTTAAAAATACCACTAAAAACAATTTTTGAACAAATAATCAATTGAGATAAACATGAAAATATAATAAACACCGCAGGATAAGTCACAATTATTGAATACACTTGGAATTTCCTACCAAAATTGTTAAAACATTGATTCTTTTGTGCGGAAAATCAATCACACCACCGTCGCACCTCAAGGAATGAAAATTTCTCCTAAAATGAAATGATTGGACCTAGAAATCCCAAAGTTAAACACTAGGTTCAAAAAAATACCTTATAGTCATTCAGGACATTAAGAATATTCGAAAAAAACATCAGGAATAGGGGATTAACTAAGAGGGAGAATCAATTACTGGATATTGTGTGATGTTTCCTCACTAAATCCCCCCTTCAAAATGGAGTTATAGTGAGGGTATGAGTGGCTTTGAGAGATTAAATGGTTGTTTGTTTCTATGTGGGGATGAAATGGGAGAGTTTGGATAAATAATAGGAGGTAAAAATGGAAATTAAAAAGAATTTTTATGATTTGGACAACCTTTCAGGGTTTGGCTGCATGGTTTAGTAAACCGTGCATCCAAACCATGCTCCCTATTTTAGCCACCCAAAAACATTCCATTTTTCCTGCATTCAAGGGGTATCTTGGGGGATTCAAGTGTGAGAAATATGACAACGATATGAGGAAATAATAACCAAAATAAAACCACATTTTGAAGCCAAGACTTATCCACCTCAAGGGTATAAACCACCATAATCAGATTCCCCACAAGAGGTGCCACTAGGAGTGTCCCAAATTTTTTTTCCAAAACAAATCATCATAATACCTTAAATTTAAGAAAACATAATCCAAAAAATCATCCATCACATCCAAGAATAATTTCTTGGATCATGAACACCTAATACACCTGAGATTTCAAACCCAAAACACTCACAAACCAAGAGAAGGCTAATAATCAAAATAGGATTTGAACAAAAGCATGAAAATTGAAAATTTGCATGTGAAAAATGTACATAAAAATAATTCAAGGATGAAATCAGTGGTAAATGATCAATAATAATAGATAATTAACAAATATAAACAAAAATATATCAATAAAATGGTAGAAAGAGTGAAGAGGAGGATAAAATTTAACATACCTTGCATTGAATCTATGAATCATCCTTGAGAAATAGATATATCATGTCTAAATGTATGAATTCGTTAAATCCTTGAATTTTTTATGCCTTGATGCATTCAAGCCTTGGATTTGATCATTGGATTCGTTCAAGACTTTATTTGAGGTTGGATACATCAAGGAGGAGTGCCAGCGGGATATGGCTTCAACGGATAGCTTGAGAAATGGTAAGAGATTCAGTTGTTGTTTGTGTTATTAAATATATAAGCGAAACTTTTATTAGTGCTTAAAAAAGATGAAAACGATCTCTTTTATTAATGAAGACTTAATATGTGTTGATAGAAGGAATGATTACCAGTGCTAAAACTATACCACTGAAAAAGAACTTATAATTATAATTATAAGTAAAAAAATTACTAAATATGTTAAAATATTACAATTTTAAAATTATTTAAACATATAATAATTTATTTATAATTTTCTATATAATTTTAAGAAAGTTAAAATTATTTATTTATAATAAAAAATATATTTATATTCTTATATATATTTATATCAATATATATATATATAGTTAACATATTTAATATTAAAATATATTTCATATAATTTTATAATTATAAATAGTTTTATATAATTATATATATATATTTATATATTTAATATAATTATAGTAATTATACTAATAATTTAGATATATTTATTAATATTTTAAAACTAGCTTAATATTTGTTTTATAATTTTATACACATTTAAATATATAATTATATAAATAAATTTTTTTAAATAATATTTATATACTTATATATTTTTATCATTATATATTTATATAATTATATATGTATATAAAAAATAAATATAAAAATAAACAAAAATATAAATATAAATAGAGTATATATATTCATTATTTAAAAAAAATACAATTTTATAACAACTTAAAAATGTATAATTATTTATTCATAATTTAATAACATCTTTTAAAAAAATAATATATATTTATACAAATTTACATGTACAGTTTTAGAATTATTAATGGATATATAATCATTAATGCATGCATATGAAAAAAGTATAAACTTGAAATATTAAAAGGGAGTGATCTATAATTTTTTTTGAAAAAATGGATATGTTTTATTAATAAAATATAAATTATTAAACAAATATACATTTATATTGAAAGAAATATGAATATATATTTAAAATATTATAACATATTAAATACCTATATATATATATATTTGTATAATATGGTTAAATTCCCAAATAAGTATTAAATATGAATTAATATCTAATTATAATAAAATTAAAAATAAATAATAAAAATTTACTAATTGAAGATATAATATATTAAATGTATCATGATATAATGAAATTATAAAATGAAAACAAAAAATTGAATAGATTACAATAAATAGTATTTGTTTGTGGTTCTATACAATATATCATTAATTATGTAAATATTTGTGTGTGTGAAATGTATATATAATTTCATTAATTACATATATGTATGTGAAATAAATATAGCAGACGTTTGATATATTTTTAATTGAAAAATTAAATTACATTCAATTATTTCTAGTACTCGATGTAATTAGTTGACATTTTCAATACATATTAATTTTTAATTACAAACCATTCATCCCTAAATATAAGACTTGTTTATTATAGAGAGTAATTATTTTTTTAATAAAAATTATATTTAGGAAATAATATATTTATTCACATATGTATATATATTAAATATATACTATCTATTAATATTTATAATTTATATATATATTTATTAAATTGACTTATTTTTATCAATAATTGTTTAATTAATAAAAAGTTTAATAATTTTATTAATTTAGTCATTCTTAATTGTTATTTTTTTTGATTATTTAATTTTAGATATCTATATTTTTAATATATACTATTTCTTAGTGTTTATAATTTTTAAACAGTATATTATAATTAATCATTTCTATCAGTAATTATTTTATTAATACCATTTTTTATTTTTTTATTATTACAGTTTATTTGGAACCTTTATCAGCACTAAAATAATTATATCATAATGGGTACCCTCTGTCAGTCCAAATAATAATGAACTAATAACGAATACCTTTATTAGGCCTTTTTTCTAGCACTGATATAGGTTATCATTGTTAAAGTCTAGTTTTGTAGTAGTGTTATTTAAAATATTTAATTTTTTTAAAAAAAATATTTTACAATTTATATAAATAATAGGTAATTTATTTTATAATAAAAAACACAATTAATATCATATTTTCATATTTATATTTTAAAATCATCCTTATATCCATCCATGAATGGTGATAATGAAAAATGGAATGCCTGATACCACTTAGATAGTAGTCCAAACATACAAAAGAATGATCATTTCCTTTTTGAGTAATGAGTGGAATAAGTAAATTGGTTTAGTATTATATATTCATAAATATGTTATAATTATCATAATTATATATGAAATTCCCATTTTGGTCCATCCATGTTTATAAGTGAATTAAAATGACTCTTTTATTATTAGAAGAGATTTATCGCACATGCCCATGTTTCACATTTTCTTATTTTATCAATGGAATAAGGAAATAGTGGTTAATGATTTTAATATCAATATTATAAAATACAAATATACTAACTACCTTGTTAGTATCATTTTATTATGGATTAATGAAATTTTTACGTGTAAATAAAAGAAAAATAAATGAAAAAAGAGAGATTAGGAACTAATACATCCCTTTTTGGATTATGTCCTTTGCGTGGGGGATTAAGCCTTTTAGGGTTGGTATTTTTAGAATAAAAGAAAGTATATTATATGGATCGAAATACTAATGTTAGGGTTTATTATAGTTTAGGAAAAACTATGTGGATTTTGGGTTGTCGGGAAGTGAGGAAAAGAGATACCCATTTATAAGTGAAAAGGGGTTACATTTTTGTAAATACCATAACATTTCAGCAATGGGAAGACACTCTGATGCAAAGTGACTGAAAATTTTGAGAAATAATTGGGTGGGGATTATCTATGTAGTGTAAATACTCAAAAAAATTATTACACATGGTTTTAAAATGATGTAATTCATTTTAACCTTGAATTATTACTTTCCCAATTTTGGTTTTACGATGGTAACTAGTTTAACCTATGGTAATGTCATCATTATTTCTCAAAATATAGTGGTCTATAATTTTTAATTTAAACAAACATAATCTAAATTTCAAATTAATTTTTTATGATACATTTTATAATATTGATTAATATTAATTACTATATAAGTTGTGTATAATGTATTAAAAAAATTACGAGAACAGTATTACATGATATATAAAATATGAAATATATGTTCATAAACTAGAATCATTATTTTAATATTTATAGTATAAATTATAAAATACATTTTTTTCAAGAAAATGTTTTATAAATTTCCAATTCATACTTATATAGTAATAATTCTATAAAAGACACAATATCAGTAAAAACAATATATTTCACTATTCACCTAAACAATAATTTTTTACAAAAACATAAAATTCTTATTAGGAAAATATTTTTATGAAATATTTAAAAATAAAATTATTTTTTCAAAAATTTATTTTAAATTTTTATAATTTTACTTATAATTGAAATAAAAAAATAGAGTGAAAAACTATTTTTTTATTTAAACGAATTCACATATGTAATATACTCTTTATCCTAATTTACTATAAATTATTAATTAGACTACTGCTAATATAATAATAATTCCAAAATATATTGTACTTAAAATTTTATATTTTATACAACATATAATTATTTAATTCTTAGTGATACTAGTTCAGTCGATATTTACCATGATATTTTTTGTTTTATTAATTTATATATGTATATTATAATTCTATTACAACAATTTATAACATTCAATTATATATATACCTTATAATATTATATAGTTTTTTAGTTTTTGTGTGGGAGGAGGATATGAAACCTAGTATTTTAATAGAGGAACAATTTTCTAAATCTTGGGTCGTTAATTGTAATACAGACATTATATGTCTTTTGTCATGACAAGCATTATTTGTTTTTTTATGCATAATTTGTTTTTCAACTACGAACATCAGGGATTATGAGGCTTTTGATCCTCTAGGTGTCTTAGTTTACATGCATATCTGAATGCCTCATAGATGGGAGATTTTAATACTATGATTTTCATTTAGAATTTGTTTCTTATCCTTTGAGAACATATGGGATTCTTCCCGTTTCTATTAGTCGTGGTATTTTCATCGAATTTTTGTTTCATTAATACATTGTGTTTTCTTGTAAATATACATGGTATGTTTATACACACTCATTCATTGTCTTTATTGCCAAAAAAATCTCTATGTCAAGGATGTATAGAATAGAGGTAACATTGGTGGGTGTGAAGCTGATAGAAATGATTTATCATGGTATACACTGGTGTATGGTTGTGACGATCATAGTCTATGATCATTCCATGATTCATTTCAATGAGGATAATTTTTTACAATGTCTTATACATCGTACTCAATATCATTATCAGCTGTATATATTTTTTTCTTGTAGTATTTTTCAATGTGGTATTTTAATTTTGGTCATATATTTACACATGGATTGTTATAATGTTTAGTTTTATATATATCAATGTTAGTTATTTATTATTTTATCTATTTGGATTAGAATTTATCTTGTAGTTTTTAATAAGACATATCCCTACATTTAAGTTATGATATATTTTTTCTTGTTTCCAACCCATTGACAATTAGAGGCAGGCTTAAGGTGGCACCCTTGTCTTATCACCAGCTCAAGAAGATTTTTTTGGTTTATTCATATTTGAATCATAGTAGATGGTTTCAATCATAGGGAAGGATATTATATGTAATATTCTAGTGACATTTGGTATGGGAAAATTAGATACCACTATTGTGGTGTTTTTAATTTTTTTGAACATGGGATCTATTTTTTCCTACTGAAACTAACATATATGTTCCCCATGACAGTAATGATCAGTTTATTTACTTGAAACTAAAGGGAACCGGTTTTAGGATACAACCAGTATAGTATATATATCATATTGTGTTTAGTTGTGGATTTCAAGTCTTTATTTTAGATAATCCAAATGTTATCTTGTAATATTACTTAATCCTACCAACGAGAGTGGTAAACATATATATATATACATCATAGAATTATATTAAGGGTTGTGTTATTTTTTTAAAGTGATTAATCCTCTAATTATTTATTTATTTTGTGATGTGGCATCGATTCTGGGAATAGATTGGGAGGTATATTTTTCCAGTGAGTAGAGGGTTCAGCCTTGACCATACAGTTTATTTTGAAAAATAATCATTTTAGAGAAGATAATCGTTACCACCAGATAGGATAAAACTACCCACATAATAAACGTGTTTTATGCATTCTAGTGAATTGGCCTCCTCTTATTTTATGAGATTCAGATTCTTAAGTGGTTGAAGATTTTTTTGATTCAATGACCCATGTTTTTCTTGGTCAAAATATCCAATATCTAGATAGTACCTATTTAAATGATTTCTCTATATTTCATAGTGATCCCATGATAGGTATCGATTTACTAAACTCAAGATATAATTTCTCTATCTTGGTTAGACATCAAAATTTTATTTTGGGTTCTCAATATGATGAACTTGATAATGGTTTGATGTTGAAATATTTTCGAACATATTTACTAAAACAAAACCATAAACGATTATTTATTGCCTTTTGGGGTGATTTATTGTTATAAAATATAAAATAATTGAATCATTTGATATAGGGTGTTTCAAAAATTCCCCTATATTGAGTATCGATTGGGGTAATGTATTTATGTGTTCCATACCAGTACCTAATCCCTTGAGAGGACATTTTAAAATTATATTTTTCTGGTTGAGGTTTATTGTAGTATTAGAATATTATAGTTTTTTCAAAGGGTTTTCCATAGGTGTTTTATGAATATAAATCTATATTAAATAGATAATTAGGATCAAAAGAATTCATGTAATATGTTTCATGTAATCCTTGGATATTGATCTAGTAGAGGCCATGGTGCAGCAATAGTAGCTATAAGTCGGTGATTCTTTTAACTATCTCTACTACTACATCTAGTGGACTTAATAAAGAATTGTGTTTTAATGTATAGGTTCGTGTACAGTTACTTGTGAGAGATGGCTCTGATCAAGTGTTTCCAAAAATATTTGGGTAAAAAATATTTATTTTAATCTAGAACTCATACTCATAATCTCTGACATATGAAAATACTATAATTTCTATGATGATGTTCTAGATTAGGATATTCATGTTGATCTCTATGTCATACCTCTTTGACTAGAGATTCGCACATGTGGGGATCATCCCATTTCTGATATTAGTTGAAATTGTATATTTGTTATCAATAGAAGTAAATATTTATTTGTATTATATCATGTTAGAATGACACCATGTCTAACATTCCATAGAGTGAATTTTTTACCGTTCCAGTTTGGTTACTTTACGATTTTTTTGAGGTGATGAGTAGTCGAGTATAGGGGTCAAGAACCACCCACAGTGATGAGTTAGAACCTCATGAAGTATCAATAGTATAACCTTATTGGTAATAAAACAATTTGGTTCATGATAGATAATATGTTTGAGTGGTTTCCTATAGTAATAATTCAACACACCAATTTTATTTCAAAATATTTCATAGGGTTTCCCTCAATTTGTTATCATATTATTTATAGAAATTTATTATATGATTGTTATTATATCTTGTGAAATCTTGGGGTTAGGCATACTCAACTCAAGGAGATGGTGATTAACAAGGAATTTTTTTTGTAAAAATGTTTCCTTAGGATCCATTAGACCTATTCGACCATTTTAAAGGGGACAAGTTGTTTTCTTTGGTTTAATCTAGATTTGAGTTTCGTCATCATATGTATCATGAAGAGGTTATTTGAATGGTATGATTCATGTATTTATATAGAAATATTGTAATCAAAATGATATTCATTTGTGTAGTTAATTAGACTATAATATTAGTGTAACATGACATGTAAATAAAGAATATGAAATTATCATATTTATTAATATTTTTAAATTAAAATTAAATTTTACATTAAAGCGGATGCTGTCTTTGATTGCGTACTAGATACAGAACAAAGGGTTTCTTTGAAATCTTACATAGCACCCAACGTTGAGTTATACTGAAAAATAATAATATAATATTATTATTTTAAATGTAGATAACGTATAGTCGTCACATTGGCAGGAATGAACAGAACTAACTTTAATATGATTACATATGTTTGTTAAATGTTTTTACATTTATCCAATAAAATTTAGAGGCTCAAAATATGAATGAATCAAATTTTATTCCCAAATAGTTTAATATTTTTTAAGTTTGATTTATAGATTTTTTATGGTGAACCATTTTAAAATATATTTTTTCTCACTTTTATATATTCTATTTGACAAAAAAATATATTTTTCTTTAGAATTAGGACATCAAGATTTACTTTGGTTGAAATTTGGTTATTTTTATGATAATGTTCATTTTTTAATTAATGGTGAAAATACTATATTTTAATTCAAAACAACATTTTAATCTAATTTATATATATCGTTAGATTATCTTTTTAATTGGTTTTAAAGTGTAATTAGATTATTTTTTACAATTTAATCCAATGAGGGTCATCAGATGTAATTTTAATTTGTAATTGGACATAAACAAGTGTCAATATTTTGAGAGTTATTATTTCTTAAAAAACATGCTTTTTGTTTTAACAACAGACATGATTTTTGTTTTAACAACGATAATTAATTTTAAATAAATTGCTGCCACTTATATGTTTGGAATTTGTAAAAATGGATTCCATATTTTGAATTAGGAGGTCTAAATTGTGATAATAGGTCTCTTATTTTTAGACATTGTGGATATTTACATTGGTAAATATTTTATTTACCATAGAAAAATTGTTAATCTGGAAAATAAGGGTAAACAAATATTATTATAATAATATTAAATTACCTTTAAAAGTGTCTTAATATTATTGGTTGAATCTTTTCCAGCCATGGATATCCTTGGGTCTATTTTGGGACCCCATGGAGCCACTTGAAAGTGATAATTACACTTTATATTAATTAATTAAAAGTAAAGGCAAAAATGACTTAAACTTATATCTTTTAGTAAATCAATTTTTACATGGTGTTATATAAGATATATCTTTGACTATAAATATTCATTAGAAATATAAAAATATTTCCTACATCAAGTTATTTTATTTATAATTTTTATACATGATTTAAATAAAATTATTTATGACACAATGATGATGCATTATTTAACTTGTTAGTGAATGATTTAAATAAATAAGATTATAAAAATTAAAAAAATAATAAAAACCGCTCCAACTCTTATTGGATGATTTTATTTTGAACATGATTCATCTTATCTTAGAATTTTAAATGTTTTGGACCTTTGGAAACTGAAAATATGTTTACTATAGAATAATACTTTCAAACATTCCTAAAGAGTCCCTCCTCCCCCTTGTAAAAGGAAATCACCTCTAACCCATTTCTCACACCTCTAAAGTCCCTTTCCTCATCCACCCTCTTCCAAATTAATCTCCCAAAATACCTCTATTCCTCCTAGAAGCATTACCCTAGGCAGAAGTCAATTCAAGGAATCCTTTTGGTTCAAACCAAAGGGAGATTCCTGATTTAATGGTTTTATCTTCTCTTACGATATTTTCATTTATTTTCCTTATACACTCCCACTTCTCTTCTTATTCATTGTTTAAATAAAAAACAGTTTCCCAAATATTATAGTTTGTTGTTATGACAAGGATTCAAACTACACTTACACAGACCTCCATTTAATAGGTACATAACAAAATGTTTTTGGTATGGAAAACTACTGCCTCGCGAAATGATGATTGTTCAATATTCACCTACTACCTCTTATGGTGGCCGTTATGATGGAAAAATAATTATATATGATATTTATGATATTTATTTTATCTCAAGGTCTCTGTATATTAATTTACAACATACCTTTATGCATTCCATATCATGTAAATATGATAATATCATTTTAGGAAATGTGGACTACTGCCCCCCTCAATGTGATATAACTCGTTCATTCTATACATGGAACATATCAAGGATGGAATTTATGAACATATGAAACATATATAATAAACATATATTACACTTTAATTATTATATACCAAATTATAATTTAGTTTTATTTCCCTTAAAATGAAAAACAAATGATAGTAGTGTCCATGCGTACATACGGCATACCGTCTCCATGAACGGTTCATTTAATTTATTATTTCCAAATGTTATATAATATTATAAATAAATATATACTAGATATATATGATATATATGATATCTAAATCATGAATATAATTTTTCATATAATATAATTTTGACAACATTGATAATTTGTAATTATAACAAGTTCATTTTTTACTCAAGTTCTGAACATCAATAAATTTCTGATATGAAATCAAGTAATTAACTAATTGTTGTATCAAGGTAATAAGGGATATAAAACGAATAATATAAAAAAAATCCTTAAGAAAGTATAAATTAATATATGTTTATTATTCAGGAAGAGAAAGGATCATACTAGGCAAGTTGGACTTGAGGTCAGGGGTTTTCATCTCACTTTTTATTCCTATGAGATTCATTCTATATTTCCCACTATTTCCGTTGGTATAGTGTATGAACATCCCATTATTGTATTCATTATGTAATATAATTTAAATTATGGGTATTTACATATTAATTTTATTATTTATTTTTCTTGGTGTGTATGCTTCATATGTTACCAAATTGGTATGGGGTCCTTTCACCGTACTTTTTTAGTGAAAGACTTATTAATGTTATTTCTTTTAATTTCTATTTTCTTATGTTGGGATACATTCTTATATATCTTTATTTTTTTATATTTATTTCCAAGTGATTAGAGAAATTTTTCTCTCTAATCAACTCATTTTTTGAAATTTTATGTGACGTTGTTTGCCTGCCGAATTTTTATATGTGAACTTCTTAACCGAATTTCTATTCTTTGGGTTAAACTTATACTTCTTGATTAAGTCATTATATAATTATTTCTTAATGAATTATGATTTTTTTACACTTAATATCCACTAATATTGGGTGTATTTATGTTTTTCACACATAATTATGTCATTGGTTTATCTTTTATCTAATGGAACGAACATTGTATGGGATTTCATCTCAATTTACATTCCATTAAGAATTATTCATTGTTATTCACCAATTCACTTTAATATCATGTATATACTTCCCTTCAAAATATTATATCAGGAATATCCTTATTCCCAAGATATATATGTTTTATTTTTTTTATTCTAAAATTTTATTTAGTGAAGTTTTTTTCAATTGTTATGATACTCTTCAACTAAAACATATTTTTAAAAGCTTTAAAGATTTGTTCTTTGAAATATTTCACATTAATGTCAATGTTTTTCAAAATGGTTTTAATAATTTATTTTTACAGACATTAAGGTTTTAAAATTTTAATTCCTTTAAATGCTTCAAAGTGGTATAGGACATTTTCATTCAAAAATAAATTTATTAAATGTTTTAAATTATATTGAAAATGTTATTGATAATGGATTGATTATGTCAATATATTTGAATGATATATTGTGATTGAAATGTCGAAATGTAATCTTTCCTTTCTGTCTGTTTTAGGTGTTGTGAATTCTTTAATGTTCTTGGACATTGATTACGCATATGGGTGGATCCGTGATAAACCTAGGGTGAGTGAGCCTGAGATATCTCTCCAATGAATTATGTAGCATGACTGAGTTAAATGTTAATGTTTCTCCTAAGATATTTAGGGAATATACTATGATGGGTATTCCAAATGTAACACCCAATGTAGATGTGAAATCTACAATGTAATTATGTTATGTATGCCATACGTTAAATTTATGATTTATGATTTTTGTATGTTATTTATAAATCTTATGATTTCACAAGGTTTGATAAAGAGATTATGATTTTTGTGTATTATAGTACTAATGTTTTCTTTATTTATTTCATAACCCGTACGAATCTTTGTATACTCATCCCATGTATTGATTTTTTTTCAGACGATTTAAATTTGAATAGGGTTAAGGATGGGATCGAGGAAAAGTGATGGTCTCAAAAACATGGAACTACACTTGTTTATTTTTTAATAGTTTATATTTTACAGGAAAAATGGAATATGTATAGAAGTGTCTCATTTGTAATCTTTGAGATTTAATGTAACAGTTATGGCCTAATTTTCTAAATCTCTAAACCTGAAAAGATCCTCAATTTGAATTATTAACTTAATTCAATATTATGTAATGTTTATGGTTGGGGCCTTATTGTTTGTATCAGAGGTCGGTTTAGATATTTTTAGGAGTTAGGATATTGTTCAATTAATTTTCATTAATTAATTTACGTTAAGAGTGAGATGATATGGAATTTACAGATTACCATGTTGCTTCCCCTAATAAATTTATGTGTTTATGATGGTTTTTCAAAGTGGAAATATGGAAGCCATGATAGGATAGAATAATAAGGTAAATGACCTTCAAAAATAGCATCCCGAGGTGGTCTGAATCCGAATTGAACAATTTGTTTCAATGATGGATTAGTTGATTCAGGTGATAAATGGTGGTTTTATTTATTAATGATATTTTAGTTAATTAAAAAAGTAAATAGGATCAGGATAGTCATTATAGTGTTTTTTGCACACTTTAAAATAAAATAAACAGTTTTAAAAATTCAGAATATGTGTGTTTTGGTTACAAGAAATTCCATTCCTTGGTCTCATTGTTTCAAAAAATGGAATAAATATTGATCCTGATAAAACAAATGTTATTAAAGAATGGTCAAGACCCATAAATATAACCAAGATCTATATTTTTCTTGGCTTGGTATGTTATTACCATAGGTTTTATGAAACGTTTTATTGGTTATCTATCCCAATGAATAAACTAACTCGAAACGGTGTTAAGTTCATTTAGACGAAAGAATGTGATGATTGTTTTCGAGAATTGGAAAAAATATTGGTGAATGCTCCAGTTTTGGCACTGCCTTCCAGAAATGATGAGTTTGTTATCTACATTGTTTGTTCATTGAAAAGACTTGGTTGTTTCCTAATGCATAATGATCAGGTAATTGCATATGATTTATGTTAGTTGAAACCTCATAAGTTAAATTACACTACACATGATATGGAATTAGCTGCTGTTGTTTTTGATTTAAAAATTTGGAGGCATAATTTGTATGGAGTAAACTCTGAAATATATACTGATAAAAAATTATTGAAGTATATATTCACTCAGAAATAATTGAAAATGATACAAAGGATATGAATAAAATTAATCAATGAGTATGACTGCATGATCCATTACCATCTCAGAAAGGGATCTAATGTGGCTTCAGCTACAGGTCGAAAATGTTATGCTAAAATAACCATGTTATGTTTGGAAAAACATCCTTTGATTAAAGACTTGATAAACATTGGAATAGATGTTGTTTTTGTAGGAAATTACTTTGTTTTGTTTCATGTGACAGTGAAATCATCTCCATCAGACAGAATTAAGCAAGAATAAAAGGAAGTTATTGAGTTTCATAAAAATGTAGATCTAGTTATGACGGGTAAGTCCCCTGGTTTTAACATAGATAATGATTTTATTTTGAGGTTTGTAAAGAGATTATGTGTGCCTTGTGATTAAAATTTGAATAATGAGTTGTTATGTGAAGCTCATGGTTCTCCATTTTCAGTTCATCCTGGCTATACTAAGATCTACAGAGATCTTCAGGAGTATTACTGGAGGGATGGAATGAAAAGTGATATTGCTGAATTTATAGTGAAGTGTTTAACTTTTCAACATGTTATAGAAGAGTAGAAGTTACCAAAAGGGATGTGTCAGTCATTACCAATGCCGGAGTGGAAATGGGAAAATATATCCATGGTCTTTGTTTTAGGATTACCGAAGACATATTGAGATAACAATGCAATCTAGGTTATTGTAGATCTATTGGATAAATCTGCTTATTTCCTTCCTATTCTAGATACTTTGTCTCTAGATCAGCTACCTCAGTTTTATGACAAAGAGATAGTCAAATTGCATGGAGTTTCCCTCTCTATTGTATCTGATTGTGATCCCATATTAACTTATAACTTTTGGAAAGGCCTTTAGAAGTCATTGGGTACTAAATTAAATTTTATTACATCTTTTCAACCTCAATCCGATGGGCAGTCAGAATGAAAAATTCAGACCTTGGAAGATATTCTACGTACTTATTTACATGTTAACCAATGAGGATGGGACTAAAATCGTTATTTGGTTGAATTTTCAAATAAAAACGTTTTTCATTCTACTATACAGATGGATCCTTTTGATGCATTATAAACGAAGCGGCGTTGAACTCTATATTTTTGGGATAAAGCAGGTGAATGGAAGATGATGCGACTAGAATTGGAAGAAGAGATACAATAAAAATTTCATTTTATTCAAAAGAATATGAGAAAAGATCAGAGTTGGCAGAAATGTTTTGCGGACAACTGGGGGAAGGATCTTTCTTTCAAGGTTGGTGATCAAGTCTTTCTCAACGTTTCTCCATGGAAAAGTGTGATGTGTTTTGGTAAGAAGGGAATGTTGAGTCCGAGGATTGTTAGACACTATTAAATCATAGATAAATTTGGATTAGTTGCCTATAGAGTGTCTTTACTTCCAGGTTTATCCCAGGTACACAATGTTTTTCATTTTTCTTTTTTGAGAATGTACATGTCAGATGCATCTCAGGTTTTGAACCCATAGTTAGTTTAGTAGGGAGAGAATCTCTCTTATGAGGAACACAAAATCTAGATTCATTATTGAATAGAGAAAGTGTGGAAAAATAAGGTAATTCATCATGTAATGGTTTTTTTTAAAAACCATATGGTTTAAGAGGAAATGTTGGAATCTAAAAAGTATATGAGGGATAAATACCCCACATATTTGTTAAGGGAATAAAATTGGGAGGATGGAATTTCCAAATGGGGGGAAGTATGTAACATCCCAAGTAAATAAATAATATGAAATTTTTATATTTATTAATATTTGTGAATTAAAAATTAATTTTACTTTAAAGTGGATTCTATGTTTGAGGACGTAAAACATATGCAACAACAGGTTTCTTTGAAATCTTACGTTGCACACAATGTTGAGTTATAAATAAAAATAATAATATAATATTATTATTTTAAATGGTAGTTAACGCATAACAATTGTATTGGCAGGAATGAGCAAAAAAACTACAATATGAATACACATGTTTTTTAAATGTTTTTACATTTTCCAAATAAAATTTTAATGCTAAAAATGTGAAAGAATCCAATTTTAAGCACAAATGGTCTCATATTTTTTAAGAGGTCAATTTACCTCTTTCTGATGGAGAATCTATTTTAAATCTAGTTTTTGTAACTTTTATAATATCTATTTTACAAAATAATATTCTTCTTTAGATTCATGATATAAAAATTTACATTCGATGAAATTTTGGTATTTTTCTAATAATGTTCATTTTTTAATTAATGGTGAAAAATACTGTATTTTAATTACAAATTTCCCTTTAATCTATTATATTTATATATTTAGATTATATTTTTAATTGGTTTTCAAGTGTAATTAGATTTCGTTTTTACCATTTCATCAAATTTTTGTCATTGTATAAAATTTCAATTTAAAATTGGACATAATCAAGTGTCAGGCTTTTGATAGTTATTATTTATTAAAAAACACGCTTTCTATTTTAACAACAGAAAATAATTTAAAATAAATTTCTACCACTTATTTGTTTTTAATTTTAAAAAATTTATTCCATATTTGGAATTAGGAGGTCTAAATTGTGTAAATAGTTACTTTTATTTGTAGACATTATGAATATTTAATTTAGTAAATATTTTCTTTACCATAGTTAAAGGTTAAATCTGGTAAATAAGTGGAAAAAAATACTTTTATAATAATATTAAATTTTCTTTAACATGTTTTCTAATCATATGGGTTGATACATTTCCGATCGTGGGAGTCCTTGTGTCGATTTTGAGACCCCATGGTTCCACATGAGAGTGATAATGACACTTTATATTAATTAATTAAAAGTAAAGACATAAATAACTTAAACATATATTTTTAGTAAATCAATTTTTACATGGGATTAAAGAAGTTATATATTCAACTATAATTTTTGTATAGAAATCTAAAATGATTTCCTACATCATGGTATTTTTTTATATTATTATTCATCAAATAAAGAAAATTATTTATGAAACAATGATGATATAGTGATTACCTTATTAATTTATAATTTAAATAAATAATATTATAAAAATTAAAAAACATTATCCAAAATCTATCAAAATAATTTTGGATAATTTTATTTAGAACATGATTTATCTTATATTGGAATATAATATGTTTTGTACCTTTTGAAACAGAAAATTATTTTATAATAAAATAATACTTTCAAACTATCCCAAAGAGCCCCTCCCCCCTTATAAAAGGACATGACCTCTAACCCATTTGTCACACCTCTCCATACCCTTGGATCATCCAAAATCTGACCAATTTATCTCTCCAAATCCCTCTATTACTCATAGAAGCCTTACCCTAGGCAGAAGGAAATTCAAATAAACCTTTTGGTTCAACCCAAAGGGAGTTACCCAATTTAAAGGTAATGTCTTCTCTTATGTTATTTTGTTTTATTTTCATTTTCCACTTTATATTATCATATTATTATTTTTTTACATAAAAAACTAGTATCTTAAATATACTAGGTTGTTTAAATGAGAAGGATTAGAACTAAAATTACACACACCTCCCTCTAATGGGTACAGAACATAATGTTTTTTTAGACTGCAAACTACTGCCGCACGAAATGATGATTGTTCAATATTATCCTACCACATTTTATGGTGGAAATTATGATGGAACTATAATTTTATATGATATTTATGATATTTATTTTATTTAAATGCTTCAATATTTTAATTTATTTCACACCTTTATGCTTTCTATAATGCGTAAATATGATAATTTCATTTGAGGAAGTGCGGACTATCGCCCCTCAAGGTGATATAACTCTTTCATGCTATACATGGAATGTATCAAGGATGGAATTTATGAAATTTTGTAACATATATAACCTATATATTATTCAGGAATTATAACATACATATGTATATTTTAGTTTCTATTCCTTTAAATTGAAAAATAAATGAATGTAGTGTTCATGCATATGTACGGCTTACCGTCTCCTTGAACGGTGCATTTAATTTCTTATGTCCAATTGTTTTCTAATATTGTAAATAAATATATACTGGATATATATGATATATATGATTTCTAAATCATGAATATAATTTTGTAAATAATGGAATTTTGGCCACATGGACAATTTTTATTTATAACAACTTCATTTTTATCTCAAGTTTTGAACATCAAAAAATGTTTGATACAAATGAAAGAAATTAACTAATTGTCGTGGCAATGTAATATGTGATATAAAAGGAATGATAAACATGAAAAAAAATTCTGATGAAAGTATAAATTAACTTACATTTATTATTCAGGAAGAATAAGGGAAAAAAACAAATGTCAGACTTGAGGTAAGGGGATTTCATTTCACTTTTTATTCTTGTGGGATTCATGTTATATTTTCCACTATATAGTTTTTATAGTTTATATACTACCCATTATTGTATTATATATTTAATATAATTTAATTTATGAGTATTTACATATTAATTGTATGAATATTCATTCATGTTGTGTATTCTTCATAAGTTACCAATTCGGTAAGGGAACCATTCACTGCACTCTGTTAGTGAAAGACTTCTTTATGTTATGTATTTATATTTACTTTTTCTTATGTAGAGATATATTATTATATATCCTTATTTCTGTACATTTTATTTTCAAGTTATGAGTGACCTTTTTCTCCCTAATCACCTCATTTTTTAAAATTTTAAGTGACACTATTAGGCTGCTGAATTTTTGTAATGGAACTTCTTAAACCAATTTCATTTTTTGGGTTTAAATTATACTTCTTGATTATGTAGTGCTATAAATATGTGATAATTTCCTATTATTTTTTTACACTTAATATCCTACTATGTTGGGTATATTTATTTTTTTCACACATAATTATTTTATTGATTTATCCTTAATCTAGTGAGATGAACATTATAAGGGATTTCGTCTCAATTTACATTCCATTGAGACTTATTCATTGTTATGCACCAATTCACTTTTATATGGTTTATATACTTCCCATAAAAATATTTTATCCTGAATATCCTTATTCTCATGATATTATATGTTTTGATTTATTTTATTCTACAACTATGTTTAGACAAGGGTTTCACAAGGGTTACGAGACTCTTTAACTAAATCATCATTTTAAAAGATTTAAAGATTTATTCTTCTAAATATTTCACATTAATGTCAATGTTTTCTAAATCTTTTTGTGGATTTATTTATACGAACAATAATGTTTTAAAATTTTAATTCCTTTAAAATCATAAACGTGTTATGGGAAACTTTGATTCAAAATTCACTTTATTAAATGTTTAAAATGATGTTGAAAATGGTTTTGATAATGGATTGATTATGTCAATATATTTAAATGATATATTTTCATTGCAATGTAGAAATTTTATCTTTCCTTTATGTTTGTTTTATTTGTTTTTAATATGATATGGTTCTTGGTAATTGTTTACGTATATGGGTGGTTCTATGACAAACCTAGGGAAGGTGAGCCCGAGATAGCTCTCCAATGCCTATGGTAACGTGACAGAGGTAAATGTTAATGTTTCTCCTAAGATATTTAGATAATATATAGTGATGTGTATTCCAAATGTAACTCCCTATGTACCTATAAAAGAATCAATATAATTATGTTATTTATTCCTTAAGTTAAATTTATAATTTTTGATTTCTATGTGTTTTTCATAAATCTTATGATTTCTTGAGGAATGTTAAAGTGCTTATGTTTTGTATGTATTGTTGGTCAAATGTTTTCTTTCATTGTTTTTTAACCCATACAGAGCTTTTTATGCTCATCCAATGTTCTGAAATGTTTTTTATAGGGCTTAAAGATTAATAGGGTCAAGGATGGGATAAAAGAAAAGTAATGTTGTATAAAACATGGAAATAGACATGTATATTTTTTAAGAGTTTTTATTTTATGGAAAACATTGAAACTGAGTAGAAGAGTATAATTTGTAAATTTTGAGATGTAATGTAATTGTTAGGTCATAATTATCTAATTCTCCAAACCTAAAATGATAATCAATGTGAATTATTATCTTAATTCAAGATTATGTAATGTTTAAGGCTGGGGACTTAAAATTAGTGGGACCATAGAAACATTTGTTTTATCATTATTGATGAAAAACTCATTTTACCCGTTTTATATGAATTTATGATGTTTATTCTAAGACCACTCCTATATAATATAAATTGAAATAGATTCTTGTGGATTGTTTTCTAAATTAATTATATTCATCCTTTATAGAATGTTATGTAGTGGCCCAAGCATTACATACATTAATATTTCCTTATTTTAGATGAATATATAATACATAAAAATATGATAAATTCAATGATAAAAAAGGATTTTCATATTTGGAAACATGGATACATAAAGATCATATCACACTTCACTTGTCACAACTGGAACCATTATTTGAAAAATAATACTTAAAACCCTTCTTCATATCATAGGGAAAACGAAACATTTGAAATAGTGAGCATAAATGCTCAGTAATTTTAAACATGGGATATATCAATCAATGATCATATGTAATAATATCATAAGAATATTTATGAGAGCATGATCATAAAATTTCAATTGTAGACCTATTAATTCATATAATCATGATCAATAAAATAAATATGTTCATTTTTTAGGATATAAATCCTAAATGATTCAAAGATCGTAAACCATGATTTTATAACATTAGAATAAGATCATGTCTTAAAATATGGGCATAATTTTTTTTATAACAATAATCATAAAAATAATTTTTAAAAGCTATCTACCCACATATTAATAACATGTTGGTCTTGGTATTAGTTCATTTGTACCATTTTTCACTTTGGATAATCTCATGTGTAAAGGATTGAGGTTTCGACTAAAATCATATGTAACCTATTTTAGAATTTAGATAACATCATGTTTTATTTTTGAGCCCAAAAAACATTTATATTTATATAATTTATTTGAGATATATAAATTACCAAACCCTCAAATAATCATAATGCATTAATATTTATACCTCAATATCGTGAAAAAATTTATAATTTCAACAAAATTTGACATGATTAAAAAATAAGTTTCATCAATATTTAATCATCATGAATATAAATTATCTAAAAAATTATTAATATAGAAACACAAGACCATATACCCAATATTCATATTAAAAATAAACCGATTTTGTTATAGATTAAAATACATTTTTAATATCATCATATCATTTCTGAAAGAAAATAAAAATTTTATTTAAAAATAATTCAATTAAATTATATAAAAAATCCACAAAATTAAGGAATAAATTATCATTAAAAATATTCATGAAAAATTATAAATTAATCTTGAGCTAAAAAATTATCCATGTTTTTCAGAAAATCAATTCATGATGTGTATATTGAAACATATATTCCATTCCCATTTTCAGTAAAAAGTCAAAAGTACCATGTATTGAAAAAAATAATAAGATCACATTTTATAAAGAGTAAATAGAGTAAAATATATTTTAATATTTATTTAAATAATATTTTTATTATAGTTAAACAATTATTCAAAACATTTAAAATATATATAGCCATGGATGGAATGAATCATGGATGACGAAAAAACATGTTCAGGTTTCCTTAAAAAAATTATTTACAACATTTTAGTACTTAGAGAGAGGAAAGGAAAATAGAACATGTAATATAAAGATATAAATACGTTATAATAAAATATATAATATTTTTTATATATAGATCATAAAATTTCATCATTGGAAATTTATGCATAAACAATCTTATTAACAATGAGATTGTAATGTAAAACCATTACATCATTGGTACTATTTGTGTCCTGATTTAAAAAAATTATATTATCCATTGAAAAATTAAATATCTAAAAAATAACGAAATTAATTATAATAAATATCAACTTATTATTAAACACACCTCATAAAGGAATTTATCTCTATAGTATATCATATGTCCCAAATAAGGGAAGTTGAGATGGTAAACCTTTAATAATTTGTTGTATTTAAAATAAAATTACAATAGATTAAATAAAGGGAAATGATCTAGAGTCTGTAATTGTTCCATAAAATTATTACTCCTCTATCAACGGTGGAATTTACTCAAATATCCTCTAGAAGACCCTTAAAGTCCCCACTTTGAAACCTTAGAACATCATTTATCTTTTCCGAAAATGTAGTTATCTCTTGACCCAGTTTATTGATCTTCGTCACATGTGGCAAAATGATAATCATGTAGAAGACTAATTGGAGTCATAGGCATCGAAGGACCTCCCTCCTGTGTAATTTTCAAATACATCATGTATTCCCCCTTTTGGTGTGAACATCATTGTTGGTGATGTTCTTAGACTCCATTTTTAGGCCCCCGTGATGGCTTTTATATGAATCTATTCTCCTTTAATAAATATTTTATCATTATTGGTAAAACTATTCCTAATATTTTCAATCATATCCCAATAATATGTCCAAATTTGATATTTTTTTGAATTTTATATCATTTAATTAAATATTATTTATTTTACAATATCATTAATGTTAATTTTGAAACTACTCAATACTTAATTAATTAAAAATATCATAAAAATAAGATAAATTCAAGACAATTATTATAAAACAAAAATAACATGTCAAATTCATATATGAAATTCATGGATGATATTAATTATTTCATATTATATTTATGTTAATATTTCTATTATCATTTATTCAATATATCAATTAAATAAAAAAGTAATGCATCGTCATTATGTCAGCATTTAAGGTAATTAGTTTATCACCATAAAATTATAAAGAAATTACCATAATGTAGTTAAATAATTTATATTTTAAATTATCATTTGTAGTTGGATATAGATTCTAGATAATCCTATATTAAAAAATCTATTATTCTTAAAACATAACTATGACATCTTTGATTCTTATTTAATATAAAATACTATAACGGGTTTAAAGTCAACAAAGTGGCTCCAAGAGTTCATGAAATCATCCAAAGTATTATTGTGGATGATAATAACTCATACAATAAAATGGGAATAAGTTTTAGTGTAATTGTATAATATTAATAATATTATATTACCTTTAATTATAGAATTTACCCTTAACCAGGGTGATAAAAAATACTCATGTTACTAATCATATTGTCCAAAAATAAAATTTCCCTACTTAAAAAATACCGACCATATTGTTACAAATATGAAATATATTTTAAAATATTAAAAATACATAATTGCCTCAAATTAATTTAAAATTAATCCCATTGATGTAATGATAAAATGATTTTTTAAAGTAAAAATGTTCAAATGATTGAAATGTTTATAAGTTCCAATTAAATTTAAAATTGATTAAAATGAATAAAATTGGACTAAATGATATAAAATTTACCTAATTATACTTTAAAACAAATAAAAAATAAAATTTAACACTGTAAATTATTTAAAATAAATGTTGTTTTCAATTAAAATTCTTTATTTTTTCACTATTCATCAAAACATTAAACGTATTAGAAAAAAATACAAAAAAATAAACCAACCTAAATTTTAGTATTATTTTTTCAAAGAAGGTTTTTATTTATAAAAATAATATTTATAAAAGTGTGAATAAATATATTTAAAACAAGTTCACCATCATAAGTCATGGAATCAATATTTTTCAAAAAATTTATCTTTTATAAGGAAAAATGGATTTGTTCATATATCAAATCTAAAAAGAGATAATATATATGTAAAACATTTGATGGAATATATTATAAATATATTTAAATAATATATTTAAAAAAGTTTGATATATTTATTTAATATTATAAAAAATAATTTTGCGCATTTAACAAGTTATTTAGAAAAAAAAACTTCTATTTTCAAAAGTGTTTTATTTTCATTTATAAATAATTAATTACAAAATAATTACTTATATTTACATATTTAAACCATATTTTAATATTTTTCATTACCTCTAATATAATTTTTAGTTTATAATGGTTAAATTTAAATAATAATATTTAGTTGTTTTTTTTAACTCAATGTGTCGTGTCGTGTATGTTATCGAACTAAGCATTTCCTTTGAAAAACAGGATGTTATATGGAATTGCATAAAACATTTCAATAATATATTGTGAAGATCATGTGAGTCTTGAAAAAAATGACCAAATATTTGAATATAAGTGAATATAAGATTTATATCCCTATAAATAATAATAATTAGTCACGTTTACGTGAAATTACTATCATTATCTCTTAGTATAATCCTCCGGTAAACCCATTTTAACCTTAATCATTGCAATAGAATTTTACTATTTTTACTTTTTATTATGAACAAAAATTAAAATTAACCTACTAAATTATATTAATTATAATAATTATAAATATTTAATTTATTTTACTATAATAAATTTATAAAAATGGAATAATTTAATTATAAATAAGCACACAAAATTTAACAAAATCTCAGGTTTTAGAAAAATGTATTTTTTAGCATAAAACATATTTTAGTTTCATTGATTTCTTTGAGAAAAAACGACATATAATCATGAAATATTTTATTTAATATATAATATATAAGTTTAATTAAAAAGACTGATGAAAAAATATTAAAATCAAATTACTATGATAAAAACACATTTCATGCATAAAAACAATTTTTAGAAATTTTTCTTAATGACCAAACATGAGGTTATACCAAAATCAAGTATACTATTCATTCCTATGTAATAATTTATATTATTTCAATGTAAATTATTATTATCTAAAAAATATTAAAATAAAAAGAAAAATTGTTTTTAAATTATATTATTTAATGAAATAAATGATCGTTTTTTAAAAATAATTATTTTTCACTATTTACAAGAAAAAAAATATTTCTAGAAAAATAAAAAAACATCATCCTAAGATAATTTTTTAATGTAAATTTAAAAAATGATATTAATTTCACCTAGTAAATTAATATATATATATATATATATATATATATATATATATATTATACATTAATCACAGTTTTTGCAAGAAAAAGAAATTAATCCATTTTTAAACAAAACAAAATTTCAAAGAATAAATTGAATTTACATAAAATTAATTTCATATATTATATGAATGTATAAATAAATGTTCATTAGATGAAATATTGAAACATATTTAAAAAAAATTCCATTAATATTCATACTCTCAATTTAACAAATATGTTATAATGGTCACATTTAAATAAAATTATTTATTGTATATCGTATTTCACTTAAATATTTTTATTGTGTTTTAAGAAAGTTATCAAGAATAATATCATTTTAAACTACATTTTTGGTGTAAAATTTTATTCCAGATACATTATACTTATTATCCTCTTTGAAGATTGATTTCATGACTACATATGTCAACATAGTGGTGCATCAGTACCACGATAGATGGTGCCCTCACTTGAAGATTTCATGATCATTATATTGTTTACAAATAATGGAATATAACCAAGAAGTTATTTTTTATAAGTTATATTGAGAAATGTTTCCCTCATATCAATCTTTTTATCCACCTATTAATTGAGTATAAGACTCAATGATCATTAAAACAAGTAATGGGACTATGTGTAACCCGTTATTCTTCGGGAATGCATTTGTATAATTCTTCTATAGGTGGAAAGACAGTCATCTTATCCGCGTGATAGATTTTTTTAATCTTAAAAGGCTCATATTTGGTTTTTTAATGGGATGTTTTTAATTATAGATTAAAATATCATATGAAACCTTATTTTTGTAGGTATAATCAAAAATTGGTGTCTATAATATACTATGTCTAGCAATCTGGTAAAGGATATTACTCAATGGGTTGAGGTTTTTGTGTCACATGTGTTCTTTGAGGTTTTAAACTATGGTATAGAGCCAAAAATTAAATTCATTTGAGTGGGTTAGAACAGACCAATTTGGATTATGGTTGAATGGGTTATTGATGGAAAAAAGGTTAGCTATATTGTTAATTGGTAAGTTAAGTGTCTTTTTATGATGTTAAGTCACTCTATTTCTTATAGAGAGAAAACAATCATTCGTAGATATCCTTTTGGTAATAAGTGATCTTGTTTGGGGATAAAGGTGTGGGTATGTGTTTATTATTGATTATATAGAAAATTTATACTCATTGGGATTTGGTATGTCCTTATGTTCGATGTTGGTAATGTACCATACTGGCCTGTATACCTGGAAATGGTATCTGAACCTGTATAACACTAACCAAACACGTATTCTTGATTACACTAATATAGAACAGGATCCATGGGTATCAGAATTTTAATATATAAATCATTACCTTCATCAAAATGAGACTTATGTAAACTGAATAAATAAATCACCATCTTCTCATATATATAAAAGACAATAAATCCATAAAAATCAATGAAAAATAATCAATATAAAATAAAATGTATAAAAAGAGAAATTAGATTCCCAATAAACTGAATATGACGCATAATCCCTCACATTTTGGCACCTCGTTGTCTCATTATATGATCTAATGGTCTACTCTTAAGAAACAAAAAAATTATTGTACATAAAAATACCAAAAGTCTATAAAATTACATAAACACAGAAGTGTGAATTTATGGCGTGATAAGAAGATGATGGATACATCTAAAACCCAAACATTTTAGAATTTATCAATTTGAATAAATTATTTGAGAATATAAAAAAGGTAGAAAATAATTTGTGAAAAAAAATTCTAAAGGAATTAATTTATTAAAATTTTATTTTTTATTAATGTTATTACATTTGAATAATGACATCAATAGATTTTATTGATTAATTTTATATAATGACAGGTAAAATAAATTAAAAACATTTATTTAATAATTAAGCATCAATAAGTAATGTTAATTTAATTATTCATGTCTAAACAAAAAATATTCCTTTAAAAAACATTTTTTAATATTATTTATTCTTTATTCAAATGAAAAAATGATGAATTTTATAACTTTTTAATTTAAAAAGGACATAATTTTTTGAACCATCATGTAAAAAATATCTTCAAGAGATATTTTGAAATTTTTATGAAAATGTTTATTTCTAGATTAATATTGGAATGTGTGTTTTTACCTATACCTTAACTTTTATGATATCAATATGATATAAACATGGCATAAAAATATTTAAAATATTCTTCCCTCATCCAAAATTATTTTAATTAGTAATATGATTTTTTTAGAATTACTATTTTTAGTTTTTAAATCTATGGTTGTGTTTTTGGAACCTACATTATATTTTATTCTAATAAAACAATTGTGGTATTTTTCATTTAATTATGTTTTATAATGATCTAAATGGTTCTTTATATCATGTACAGCGATAAAATAAAATTTTCTATTAATCATAAAATATTAATTATCGTGGTAATAAATATTATACATGTTTTTAGTGAAAATATTGTATCCTCAAAAAGATATTTTCAAGAAACTAATTATGTTCTATTAAGAGAAATTTTATTAATGTTATTTTTTCCCACATCTAAAATTGAATCATTTATAATGGTTTTAATATTTTTAATCATAATATTAATATTTTATATTGTGTTCCATTTCTATTTTTTCATAAAATATGTTATCATGGTAAAATTTAGTCACCATAATTGATATTAAAATGGTTAAAAAGGTGATAAGTTAAGGGATAAGGTAAAAAATATCACAAAGGATTATCTCTAACATATTTTATGACTGGATTATAGATGTCACCAATTCAATATTATAAATTAGGCTAATTTGGATATATTTTATTTGAGAATGACACCGCTTTTATTTTAAAAATAAGGAATTTTAAAAAGTTCCACTCATCTATCTTATAAATTTATCTATACAGAAACCCTTCAAATAAACACAAAAAAGTAGAAATAACCCCATTCATCAAAAATATTTCCTTCACTAACAATCCATGAAAATTTTATTGAGTTTCTCAGTCACGAACCATCCTAGTGGGGAACGTGATGTGACTCCCTAAGCCAACCTCTAATAGGCTAGGGGCTAGTGACTAGCACTGACTAGGCTTATTACATACATGGGAGGCATTTCTTATGTACCTGTAAACATGCACCCATCTCAAAGCCCAAAATTCTGAAATGTAAAAACTTTTAAGGAACAAAATTCATGAGTACAACTAAACCCAACCAACAAAGTATGAAAGAATGTAATGTTCTGAAAGTAAACTGGGCCAAAATGACAGCCCACCAAAAACAATATTCTGAAAACTGTAAAGTCCAAAATGTAAACACAAAGGGCTACTGGGACTGCTGCTCATAGCTGTAGGAATGCCTCGGCCTGTAGGGAACTCAAAAAGCTTAGTCCTATCCTAGTCCGACCTAAAATCTGTCAAAAGGCTTCTTTTATGCACAAGACAAGACACGTGCGGGCAAAGCCTGTGCAAGGGTGAGTATAACAAGACCCAATAGAGGGCCCCAATAACCACAATGAAATACATGATGTAAATGTATGGTCATTTCTACACAATATATATCTACAGAATATATGTCAGAGAAACACATACCAGATATACTCAAACCCCAGACCTGTTGTTTGGAGACAAATCTCACAACTGCATACCCCCACTTAGTATTCAGTTCAAAGATTCCATGAAGCACTCGTTCCAAGAGAACTCACTCCACGAGTCTGATAGCTCAGAGGACATCTGTCCGAGAATCGCTATTCGTCTGGAAATTCCCTGAGGGATAGACACACTCATAGTGTATTGCATGTCGTGTCTGAGTAACTAGGGTCGACTCTGTGTATGATGTCTATGTGCTCATACACGTTCTAAACCCATGTATTCCAATTCATTTAATCAGTACACAGGGTGGCCCATGTTACTATCCTCTCTTAGCTGTGTGGTGGAGTACACAGTTGTGTAATCCATCCTATGTCTGTGTATCCCCTGGATACACCCTGAGTTCTGTGTAGTTGCCTCTTCCATGCTGTGTGGGATCTACACGCCGTGTTCTGAAGCTGTGTAGTCCATCTCATGTCTGTATGCTTCCAATTGTACCCGCCGAGCTTCGGGGAAGGTCCAACACACTCTGTGACTAGGGTCACACACTGCGTGATACCTGTCGGACACCCGAAACCCTAGCCACCGCTGATCCGGTCCACACATTATGTTCTTCAGGATACACACCGTGTATTTTGGAAATTTCCAGAATCACAGACTTCCTCCATTGCGCCTTCCATGCTGCCTCGTTCGTCGATCTGGGAATCCGATCACCATGAAACGCATTGGTTTTGGTCGCCCCGACAACACATAGCAGATGTAGTTGGTTTCAGACCTTCTATCGGCTCTAAAAACGTGCAACAATCCACCCACGCGAAGAACACTCCATAAACGATTCTTTCTGATCCATTCTGATTCATCATCCTCTATTGTCATCGCCCCTCGTCTAGGTCATCGTAATGCCAAATCATCAATTTGGGATCATTGAATCTCAAAATAGATGCAAAACGATCTGTTGTTCCTCACCATGTGAATAAAACACGAAGAACGCCCGGAGAAAAGAAAAGGGGAAGAAAATAAAATATGAAAATTGAGGAACGAACCTCTGCCATCATTCATCACAGTGTTGATCCACTCCAGATAGAAGGCTTAAACGAAGAAAAAATCAACTACAATTCCACATGGATCAATTCCACAAAAATCGACCCAATAAAAACCTCCTGCAATAATATATGAATCTGAAGATCTACATGTTCTTGGTTGATATGTATTCATCATTTAAATTCATAATGGGGATAAGAGAATTAAAATAAAAACCCCTACCTTGAGAAGTAATCGATTGCTGACGAAGGGGTCACACTGTTGTCATCGCCGAGATACTTAAACATCATTGGGACAACAATTCACAAAATTTATTCATTGTCATTCATCACTGAGAGTTTTATCCAAAGCTACAAGAATTCTCGAGACTTTCTCTCTAACTTTTTATAATGAGCAACATTCGATTAACAATTAAAAAAGGGGGAATGTGTTTCAGCATTCCATCATGCTGCGGTATTAATGAGTCATGTTGCTATTTTTGAGTCATTATTACATGGCATTAATTATTTAAACAACTTCCATGTCGATGTGAGGCAACTAATGTTTCCAAAAAAATTAACTTTGCGAATTTATTTTATTTTATATTACTAAAAAGTTCCAAAAATTTACTTTTTCCCTCAACCCGCGCCGGTCGAGGTTACATCTGTTCATAGGTAAACACATCATCCCAGATGCAATGGTACCTTCATATTTTTAATCTGGGCATCCTTTCGGACCTACCACAACCACACACATGTGCCGACTCACATCACTTAAAAAGTACAAACCAACATTCTGGGCTCACCGGGCCTCGAAATGTTGCACCGTCTATGCGCCTGGTCTAGTAATAATCCCATATAATATTTAAAATTAATACATGAAAACATCCAAGACATTACATTCTCACTACCATGGGGCTTTACTTCCCTGAAAAGCCAAAACAAGTCTACTCAAAAGATCTATGTACTGGGCAGGGATCTGATCCTCCCGCTCCCACGTGTAGTCCTGCAGATTCTTGTGCAGCCACCGAACACGCACAAAGGTAATTGATCATGAAAAAAGGGTCCTCTCCTACTGCTCCTCGATCTCCATCAGCTACTCACCCAATGTCACTCCATCATTGATGTCGAACTCACCCCAGTCGATGACGTGCGATGGGTTATGCACGTACCTCCACAGCTGCGACCCGTGGAAGACATCATGTACCTAATGAAACTGTGGTGGTAGATCTTGGTAGTACGCCCCCTCTCCATCTCTGCACAGTATCTAGAAAGTTCTGATGAACCTTGGATATAGCTTGTCACCCCGACCAAATCTCTGTAACCCTCATCAAGGTGAGACCCGAAGAAAGACGTGGTCTCCCTCATAAAACACTAGAGGTATCCTTCGTCTCTCAGTATAAGACTTATGATGGCTTTGTGCAGTATTCATTTATTCCCGAATGATTTGCACCTTCTCAGTGGTAGCTTATACCAACTCTAGACCCATGAGTGCCAACTATCTGGGGTCGGTCTAACAAAGGAGTGACCAGCATGGTCTCCCATATAAAGTCTCGAACAGTGCCATACCAATGGTGGAGTGATAGCTATTGTAATATAAAAACTCCACCAGTGGTAGGTGGTTCTCCCAACTATGACTAAAGTCCAAGATACATGCCCACAACATATCCTCTAGGGCCTGAATGGTCCTATCTGTCAGACCATCTGTCTGGGGATGGAACATCATGCTCAAGCATAGCTGAGTCCCAAAAGCCTCCTACAATACCTTACACATCCCGAATGTGATGCCGGTGTCTCGGTCTGAGACTATTTTCAAAGGTATCCCATCGATCCTATCTATCTCGTACATGTAGAGGCTTCCCATTCTCTCTACAGAACTCTGCTCCCTAATAGCTAAGAAGTTGGCCGACATTACGAGTCGGTGAATGATCACTCAGATGGAATCATGCCCCGAGGATTTTTGTGGAAATCCTATCGCGAATTCCATCGATATTCAATCCCACATACACTATGGAACATATAGGGGTGAACTAATCCCACTGGAACCTGGTGCTCCATCTTCACCTGCTAGCATGTAAGGCATTGAGAAACAAACTATTCCACTACCATCCTCATGCCTGACCACTAGAAATGTCGTTGGAGATCTTGGTAAAACTCTTCCACTCTAGGATGAACCACTAGGGGGATGTATGAAAATTTGCCAGGACCTCTTCTCGCAATGCCACTGGTACAATAGTGCCTCCCCTAAAAATAAGTATGCACTCCCCACCTTGCGAGTATCCATCAGGAGCCTGTCCTATGGACAACTGATCACGTAATGCCTCACAGTCGATTTCCACAAGCTGTGCCCCCCTAAATCGCTGTAAGAGTAGAGGGGAAACAACCATCGACTGTGGGTATGCCATATCCTCTCTGCCAATGAAGGATAACTTAAACGTGGCTAACTGCTCTTTCGCCTCACTTAATAACTATGAGCTCAATCTTCTACTAATAGAATCTTCCACCTCTCTTCCCTTCCCAGGAGTATAGATGATCTTGAAATCAAAATCATGGAGGAACTCTAGCCAACGCCTCTGTCTCATATTCAGATCCTTCTGTGAAAAGATGTATTTGAGGCTCTTATGGTCATAGTAGTCGATAAACTTCTCACCCATAAGGTTGTGTCACCACATCTTCAACGCAAAGACCACCGCTTCCAACTAGAAATCCTGGTTCGCATAGTTGTGCTCATGTGTCCTATACCGTTTCCCACCATAATCCACCACGTCCTTTCCCTACATCATGACACAGCCAAGCCCGATCCCTGATGCATCATAGAAAACTATGTACTCGACACCCTCGTCCATTAATCTTGAAATCAGGGCACTCGTCAAAATCTATATCAACTCCTCAAAAGCCTGCTTCCACTTCTCCATCCACAAAAGGGATTCCCTTTTCTTGTTAAGGCTATCATCGGTGCTGATATCCAAAATAAATCGTGAACGAATCTCTGGTAATATCCTGCCAACCCAAGGAAGCTCTTCAATTCTGTCACACTCCGAGGTGGCTCCCATGCTAACACTGCCTCCACCATCCCTGGGTCCATAGCTACTCCATCTATTGAGATGAAATGTCTTAAAAATTGGACCTCCTGAATCCCTAACTAGCACATTGAGAGATTACCATAATTTTGGTGCTCCCGGAGTATGTCTAGAACCATCTTCAGGTGTCTTGCATGCTCCTCCTTTGACACTGAGTACACAAGGATGTTGTCGATGAAGACCACTATGAACTGGTATAAGTACGGCTAGAAGATCCGGATCATCAGTCCCATGAACACTATGGTGGAATTTTTCATGCCAAAAGTCATCACCAAGTACTCATAGTGACCACAGTGGAATCTGAATGCCATCTTCGGTATATCATCATCCCGTACTTGTAACTGGTGATAACCCGATCGAATGTCAATCTTAGAGAACCAATGTTCCCCTTGTAGCTTATCAAATAGGTCATCAATTCTTGTTAGTGGATACATGTCCTTCACCGTCACTAGATTGAGGTGTCGATAATCCACACACAACCTGAAACTCCCGTCAGCCTTCTTGGAAAACGAGACTGGGGCCGCCCAGGGTTAAACACTGGGTCAAATGAAACCCTTCCTCTGTGAATCCTCCAAATTCACCCTCAGCTCACAATGCTTTTTGGGAGCCATCCAATATGCTGGTGTGGAAATCAGTGTCATCTCGGGGTGTATGTCGATGCAGAAGTCAATTTCCTAGAGGGGAGGTAATCTTGGATATTCTTCAGGAATGACATCCTCATACTCCACCACTACTACTGTGAACTGAGAGCTCATGACATCTACTTTTTTAAGGGATAGTCTTTCCAAATAATGAGTGATCAGCTGCACCCTCCTATACACGAGCCCATTCTATGCTACTGGGGTTTCCCTTTCCCCGACAAAAGAAAACATCATCCCATCACTGCGGACACACAACACTCTCCGCCTAAAAAAGTCAATCTGGGCATGGACCGAAGATAATAATTCCATACAGAGAATGGATTCATAAGGGCTCGACGCTACCACCAAGAGGATCCAACCAAAACTTTCACCTCCAAGGTAATGATCACATTGTCTGCAAAGGGGAATCATGGTCGAGTCTCCTCCTGTTGGTTTCTCCAAGTGTAAGAATCGAGTCAACGACTCTACCAGAATCTCAACGTTTTGCACAAGACATGTGGTGCGGAAGGATTAAATAGATCATGTATCTATAAGTACAATAGTAAAAGTAGAGAAGACACATAGTATACCTCGGATCATCCCTGGAGTCCCTGGGTCGTACGGCTCAACCGCATGCAATTGTCCGCGCCCCTGTCCCCCAACTCCCTGAGCCAGGTGCGGACCTCCGGGGGTGGAGGAGGAAGTAAATCGAAGAGTCTTCCACCACATGCATTTCTCCAGGATCCTCTACCATGTATGTCACCTGACAGCTCTATCTGCTCCATTATCTTCCTCTTCCTCAGTGGTCCATCCAGTGCCTCCCTATCAGCAACTCGTTGGGTCAGAAAAAATCAAGCGAGATGTCCCCTACAGTCGCCTACGAAGCATCTCTTATCCCTAGGATGACTGGATGAAGCCTGAGATCCCTATACTATTGATCCCCTATCCTCGGGACTTCCAATGAAGTTTCCAACATCCTGATCCTTGTTCCTGACATCGGCTCCCTACTGCCGAGGTCTCGGCACCTATTTGCCTGATGCTGACTGTCGTCGTCTATCTATACTCCACCGAGAAGCTCTCGATCACCAAGGCCTAATCAAGGACTCCTGCATAAGTCCAAATGCATAGAGGCATGACAATAGCTTAGATGTTCTATTGTAGACCTCACTTAATGGTCTGAGCTCTGATGTATTGATCTCTGGACATATCCATCGAGTACCGGGCGAAGTTGGTGAACCTCAATGAATAGTCTGTTACCGTCAAACTGCCATGTTAGAGCTAAAGAAGCTCTTAGATGCATACTGCTCTCAATATAACTAGTGATAACTCTCCCTAAATAGGTTTTTGAACTCCATCCACGAAAGCATCTCCTCATCATGAGTCTGCGTGGTCAGACTCCACCATTGTACCGCCAAACCCAGAGGAAGGCTCTCTCTTAAGATCACCATCTTGTCCGCCAGTGTCCTCACTTGATGGAAAACTCTTGTCACCACCTCAAGCCAGTCTTTAGCCACCTGAGTGTCGGTCTTTACTCAGAACCTTAGGGGTCTCTGTCTCTTTAACTCATGGAGCACGCTAAATTGTGGCCCTTATTGGTCGACACTACTAGTACCACGGGCTGATCCACTGGTGGCGGTATAGAAGGTGCACCACCTAGTGGAAACATCTTGGGAACTGGTCCCTGTATCGAAGCCTCATCACTGAGGGGGTCATACACCTGATCGCGAAGCTAAATCCTAGTGGGTATGCATTGCGGAGGCATCCTGTAGGGAAACATTTTGTACCATTGTAAATGAGTATATCTGGATAGCTTTCACAAAGGACATGGAAAACACAAATCATTAATATATGATGCATTTACCATTCTTTTTATTTCCCCAACAACTAGTGTTTTCATATACCAAGTCAGAAATCTTGTTATCAGAGTCCTGGTGTATGGATACATTGGATGCCCGCACCAACACTGGATTCACTAGCATGAAAGTCAAACTCGAAACAATTAAGATTGATTCCCCAAACCAAAATCATAGACTCTTGGTCCTATGATGGATCCATCCTGGCTCTAATACCACTATATCATGACCCATCCCATTGGGGCCCACACCGCGACTCCCCAAGCCCGCCTCCAATAGCCCAAGGGCTGGTGACTAGCACCGAGTAGGCATATTAATTACATTGGAGGCATTAACTAAGTACCTCTACACACGCACCCATCTCCAAGCCAAAAATTCATAAATATAAAAACCTCTTGGGAAAAAAATGCATGCATACAACTAAACCCAACAAACAGAGTATGATAGAAGGTAATGTATTGAATGTTAACTGGGCCAGAAAACAAGCCCACCGAAAACAAGAGTCTGAAAACTGCAAAGTCCAACCTATAACCACAATGGATACTGGGACAACTACTCATATCATTAGGAATGCCTCATCCTGTAGGGAACTCATAAAGCTCAGTCTTGTCCTGGTCCGCCCAGGACTCTGTCAAAAGGCTGCACATCTGCACAAGACACGACACATGCAGCCAAAGCCCGTGCAGGGTTGAGTATAAAAATACTTATTAGAGGACCACAAAAACCACAAAGAAATAAAAAATTAAAAGTATTTTAATATATAGACAATATATGTCTACAAAACATATGGCATGAAAACACAAACCACATATACTCAAAACCCAGAACCGTAGTCTAGAGAAAAGTCGCACAGACGCATACTCCCGCTTGGGATTCAGTTAAAAGATTCCATGAAGGACACTATACGGGAGAACTCACTCCATGAGTCTAATAGATCTGATGACATCCATCCAAGAAGCGATGTTTTTCAGGAAAATAAATGAGAGATAGACACACTCATTACGGGATAACACAATCTGGAGTGCGAATGATCAAGATAGATAGATGCACTCATTACGGTAGACACACTCTTTAGTGGGAAAGATCATGATACATAGATGAGGATCACTTTAAGGGCCATGGAGGATACCATGACTCATCTAGATTTAGTTGATAGGTAGAGGATTGATGACTGGTGGAGTTGGTCGCATCGATGCCTGACTCTACCTAGATGCACTCATTACGGTAGACACACTCAGATGGATGCTTGACTCTATCACAGAAAGTCCTGCGGAAGTGATCATACTATTATATAAGGATACAATTCTTGACCGTCAGGGGAACGAAAATATGGGGCACTAACGCAAATGAAACATGTCCAAGATTCAGTGGACGCGAAGACCATTCCATTTTTTTAAAATTACACGATGTGTAGAAAAGTAACATGTCATGTCTTCAAACCCTTGGTACATTCCATGTACAATGGATCGTGTCGTAAGGATAGTTGTGTTGAAAATTTAGTACATGGAATGTGGTATGAATTACACACAGTGTCCCAGTAACTGGGGTCAGCTCCGTGTACGCTGGCCTTGTACCCACACACGGCCTCAACCCATGTACGCCAATCCGTGTAATCAGTACACGGGGTGTCCCGTGTTACTGGCCTCTCCTGGTCCTATGGTGGAGTACACAGTCATGTAATCCATCCCACGTACATGTATTCCATAGATACATGTCGAGTACTGCGTAGTTGCCTCTGTCATGCCACATATGATCTACACGCTGGGTTCCGAAGCCGTGTAGTCTATCCCATGTCTGTATACTTCCCAAAGTACACATCGAGCTTCGTGGAAGGTCCAACACACCATGTGACCAAGGTCACATGCCGTGTGATACCTATATGACACCCGAAACCCTAGCCATCACTGAGCCGGTCCACATGGAATGTTCTTCGGGATACACGTTGTGTATTTTGGAAATTTCATGAATCGAGGACTTCCTTCATCGCGCCTTCTGTGCTTCCCCCTTCGTCAATCCGACCGTCCGATCTCCATGAAACTCATGGGTTATGGTAACCCTAACACCACGCAGCTAATTCCATTAGTTTTGGATTTCCAATCAGCTCCGAAAATGTGTAACTATCCTCCCACGCGAAGAACGCTCGATGAACGGTCCTTCCCGATCTGGTCCGATTCGTTGTTCGCTATTGTCGTCGCAACTATGCTAGGTCGTCATGACGTAGGATCTTCAATTTGGGATTGATGAATTGAAAAACAGTTGTGCAACATTCCATTGTTCCTCTCCCTGCGAAGAACATGAAAAAAACCCAGAGAAAAGAAAAGGGGAAGAAAATACAATAAGCAAATCGAGGAACATAACTCCACCATCGTTCGTCAAGTCATTGATCTGATCCTGTTAGAAGGCATAAATAGAGAAAAAATCAACAAAAATTCAACATGTATCAATCCCCCAAAAATCAACCCAATAAAAACCATCCCACAAGAATGTACGTATTCGAGGAACAATATGTTCGTGGTTGATCTGTGTTCGTCATTTAAATTCAAAACTGGGAAAGTAGAATCAAAATAACAACCCCTAACTTGAGAAGGAATCAATTGTCGACGAAGGGGGTCATGTTGTCATCGTCGCTAAGATCCTTCTACTTCATTGGTTCAAAAAAGCACAACATTGATTCGTCATCGTTCGTTGCTGAGAGTTTTCTCCAAAGCTCCAAGAATTATCCAGAGTTTATCTCCACCTTTGGCCAACGAGCTACGTTCTATTAACCATTAAAAAGGGGGAATGACTTTCATAATTCCATCACAATGTAGTATTAATGAGTCAAGTTGTCGTTTCGGAGTCATTATGACGTGTAATTAATTATTCAATAGCATCCATGTCGATGTGTTGCCGTGAATTTTTTCAAATAAAATAAAATAACTTTGTGAATTTATTTTATTTTATTATACTAAAAATGTCTGAATATTCACTTTTCCCCTCGACCCGTACCTGTTGAGGGTAGACCCGTTCTTAGGTAAATTCCTCATCTCAGATAGAATGGTTCCCTCAGATTATTAATCTGGATATCCGTTCAGAAACCTCCACAACCACGCACATGTGCCGACTCACTTAATTAAAATGCCCAAACCACCATTGCGGGATCACCGGGACTTAGAATGATGATCCGTCTCCATTCCTGGTCTTGCAATAATCCCATAAAATATTTAAAAATAATAAATTGAAAAATCGAAGACATTACATTCTCGTGACAGGAATATACCATAAACCACTCATTTCCAACTGGTCCTTCAAGCGGAGATTCAATCTCTTAATGTATGAGATATCTTCTACATGAATTTTTCTTTTATATTCTCATCAATAAAATCTTATAAATATTATTTATTAATTTAATAAAAAAAATTAATTTCATTGATATTAAATTAATGTGATATCACCATTATGAAATATCATGATCTTACTTATTCAATCAGTATAACACACTCTTGTTTTGGTGGGTTTTACAAACAACATGAATGATATTATATTTTTTATGTAATTAGTGATTATTTAATGTCAGATTAAATTAGTATTATGTAAAATAAATGAATATATGTTTTTTAAATTACTATTTAATAGTGGTAAAAAATTATTTTTTAAGAGATTCAATTTTTTTAGAGAATCATCATTTTAAAAATATATATATTTTAAGAATTCCATTCAAATCTTCAAAAAAATGTTCCATAAAATAAAAATGGTAGCCCATAAATATATAAAAACACTATAAATATTCATTATCATTATTTTCATGATGAAACCATTCCCAAGGTGCAATTACCAGAACTGCAGAAATCAGAACATGCCGAAAAAACTAATTAGTTAACACATAGATATTGATATTAAAAATGAGTTATTAATAAATTGGTAAAGAAAAATTATAATTGAATTATATAATATATATTTATATATGGTTCTAATATATATTTATAATAATTTTATATTTATTACATAATGAATTTGAATCATGATTGACAAAAGGGAAGACTGAGGTAAGGGTTTCTTTTCTCAATATACCACCATTGAGACAAACTTTAGAATAACCATTTGTTTTATTTTTTGGTGTTTATAATTCCCATAATGGTATTTTATGTTGATTTTAATGAATGTAATGTTTTTTTAAAATCCATCAAAGGTTATATTTAATGTTTTTTAATTGAAATTCTTCTAAGATAGTATCGATTTCATAGTTTTAATTTCAATTCTACGAGGAATGGTTCATTTTATTCATTAAATTTTCTTTTATATTTTGTAACTTTAATTAAATTCCCCTAGGATATATTATATTATATTTTTAATTTTTTGTGGGATTTAAATATACAGATAATATTTTTCCTTTTTAAACATTGTCGTTCAGTTATTATAAAAATCATAATGGTTTTTTCTCAATTTTCATTCCATTAGATATATTTCATGTTATGCACAAATTTTCATTTATAGGGTGAATATTTTTATACCTTAAAATATTATATCATGATATATTAAATACTCATGTAAATTAATGTTCCAGATATTTTTCTATCTATAAATACTTTCTAATTCAAATTTTATAGAGGTTTTTATGGTTTTCTCTTGTCAATTTCCCGTACAATAGATATGTTTTATGCTCACCCCCTTATTTATTTCGGATACTTTTTATACTACCGAATAAAATATATTAATTTAATTTTAATGTAATTTATGGTGATTTAAAAATCCTTCTATGGTTATAACTATTGTGAGGATTTTATTTAAACAATAATAAATCCAAACCAATATTTTCATCTCAATTTCAATTCATTGAGACACAATTCATATAATAAACAAATTTAAATTTATGTGGTTTCTATATATCCTCTTTGAAGTATTATTTCATGACTCTATATATACTCACGGTAGTTTTTAATTTCATTCTTATCTTCTTTCCTTATTGGGATTAAGGTTTTTAAAAAATAAAAGGGGGTATTTATAAAATCATTTCATCAAAATTTTTAAAGTATTTTATAAAAATCTCTCTGCTATATCATTATTAAATTTAGAGTTTTTTTAATATTCATCTCTATACCTAAATGATTGTTTGTGTTTGTTTTTTTAACATATTTTTGATATATTTTAAGACTTATTTTTAACATTTTTCATATTGATTATTCTTGACATTCTTTGTAAATGTGTAAATAAAATATTTCTAGAAATTATACTGAAAGAAAACCATTTCAAAATAAATCCATTATTCACTAAGGATATTCTAGGTCATGATTCCATGTTTTATTATGTAAGATTCTATTTCCATTGTTTTTTGGATTTCTTGTCTATTAAAAGTTTCAAAAAGGATAACTTTACTTGTTTTTAAAAGGATTTATATAATTATTTTGTAAAGGTATTTTTCATCTTTTTTAAAATACTGTAATTTTTTAATGATAAAATTGGGATATTCCCTAATGAAACAATATTGCCTAATTTAATGTATGGGATATAGTAATTTTTATATAATTTTTTACAAAACTATTTTCTCTCCCAACTGTTAATTAAGCTAATATGTAAATATGAATATTTTTATGTTCTAGTGGAACACATATGATTTGTTTACATTGTTTGACGGATCAAATAATAATTTCACAGTCCTAAAATGAATTTTGTAAAGAATTATATCTCATGAGATAATATGTAAGGGACTGGATAGGTGACCTAATCCACTAAGGGACTCTTTCCACTAATATTATAATTGGAATGGGGAGTGAACCCGATTCCCATAGAAAATCATTCCAACAATTTTTTGAACTGAATGGGGAGTGACCATATTTCCTTAAGGAAAACTATCCATGATGTGATAAAGGTCTTTGAACAGATCATTATCAAAGGAAATGATTTTTTATGATTATTTATGTTCCATAGTCAATATATAAATAGGCCATTAGCCATGTTTTCAGGTGAATTTTCTGAAAATGTCACTAATTAACTGTTTCTTACGTCATCTTTATTACAACCACATTTTAAGGAACTTATAATTTAGATGCATTTTAAACATTCCCAAATTTTTGGTTTATTAAAATTCCTCTAATTATAATGTGTTTTTAATATTTATCTAATTTTTTAGTGTCTCAAAAATTCACTAGTTAGAATATTTTTGAAATGATTTTAATCTAGTAACATTTAAATACATACATTATTTAGCTAGGTTTTAAAAATGGAAAAAATTAGATTCATTTCAATGCATGGCTAATTAACATGCATTTTTAAACATGCCTCATATGGGTAGTTTTAATTTTAATTGTGCTAAACCTTAAATAAAAAGTTAAAATTCATTCTATGTTTATATATTCACAATAGTATAACAATTAATTAACAATAACTAAAAAACATTCAAATATATATATATATATATATAATATTAGAAATTACTAATTATATATATACAAATATATATATAACTATATTTATAATAATTCATATATTTATATATATATGTTTATACACCTAGAAATAGGTTTATATATTACCATGTATATATATATATATGTTTATATAATTATATTGTAATTTATAATATATATATATATATGCATGTATAATTAATCATATATTAAAATATAAAAATATAGATATATACATATGTTAATTTATAACATATTTATAGTAATTTATACATATATATACACACACATATATAAATATGTTAATTTATATGTTTGTGTGTGTGGGGGCGTGTGTGTGAGTGTTAACATAAAATACACACACATATATTAATATATGTATATGTATATATATATATATTAATATTTTAATATATAAATAAATATATAATCTTATCTGTATTTATATATTCACACAAGGAAACCTGCTAGTGTTTGATTTATATCAAGGATTTACTAACAAAGGTATTATTTTATGCATGAACCCATGTATTATGTAATGTCCCTAGAATGGTTGAATTATAAGTTACCAAATCGGGGGGGGCATGTAGCCTCATGTGTACATCCTCATACGCCCGAGGCTGTTGAATATAATTTTGTTTCTAATTGCGGTATGGTGGTGATAATATATCATATAGAGTAATAATAAATAAAATTTAAAATAAATAAAATATACAACATGTATAAAATAATAAACTCAAAACCCGAAATGGGTAAAGGACAACTATGACAGAATCCGATGCTACATGTATAAGGAAGATAATAAAAACAACATATGATACAAATTCAATAGGGCTAAATGAAAATAAATAAATAAATTTTTTATTTAAATGTTGACCAAACTATTCTATCCATTTTGAGATCAAGCACAATCCAAATATCCCGATCAAAGTCCTCGCCCTAGACAAGTATTAGTAACGAGGTGCCATCCTTGTTTTATCCTACAGCCAAGATATTTTCATGGTTGTAAAATAATGGCATGCATTGGGAGTTAATAAAAATCAGTAGGCCACCACCAATAGTTTCCAGTTATTTTCTAGACTAGGAGTATAAAATATATTGTGTGAAGAATATGTATATATTTATAGAAACAAAATTGGTAAAAATGCATCAAGCATGGGCCTGCATCTGGTGCCTAACTAACCCTACATTTTTTGGTCTAACTCGTTTATCTCTGAACAAGTTACCCATGGGATTATATTGAGACACAAAGTAATATTCCAAGGTTTTCAATATTAAATAACAATGGTGGATCCAGGGAGAAGGTCTATGAATTCGTAGACAACAAAATCATATGAATCTAATGACATCTCAATGGAATTATTTATGTGTAGAAGGTGAGACAACCCGTGAGGATCAAGATACAGTGTCAATATATAATGTAAAATCTAACAAATGCCTCAATTTTTACCAATATATTCCATTTTATCATTTCAAACAAATTTTATAATTTAATTATGTATAAACTATGTCAACAACACCACTAAATTAATTTATTTACTTTAATATATCTCGGAGCATCAACCTAGATTTTTTTTATTACTCTATAAGGGATTCGATAAGTTATCTTTTTAGCCATATTTTGTACACATGCTAGAAACTAAGGGAAATAAGGTTAGCAGGTCCATGTTTTATGTTAATATATCCCAATTCAAGATATATTTAATGTTGAATATCAAGTACTTTATATCATATCATTACCTGAAAATTATTCAAGCACTAGGTTCATTTAATTAAATTATTATTTTCTTAACCATAGTGAGTTCAAAATCATCAATATCATCCTTAACTCCTCCTATATTAATTTGAGTATTTACCCAAGTTATATCACTCTTAGAGCCTCTACCCATGCTAGAATAATTTGTCAAATTTAAAGGAACCCTGAGGGTGACATATTTAATCATTCAAGACTCTTCCCTAGACCTTACATTATTCAAAGAACATGATGAATTAATTAATTAAACATACGTAGAATGTAAATTGTAATGAGGGTCATAATAATGGAAATTAAATTTTATATTCATTGTTAGGTTTTAAATTCCCCCATGGAATTTTTTTTTACCAATAAGTGGTTTTGTATATAGAAGAAGATATTGGGAGTGAAAAATTAACCGTAGACCAAGATTTGTGGAAATATTACATTAGATATTAAAAAAAGGCCATCTCAAGATTCTAAAATGACGCACTACCTATATATCCTAGGAAAAGGAATTTCATTAATATAAATCTCACCGACTTTGTACCTTAATAATAAAGCATTCTATTTAACTCCAGTCCAACAACCTATTGCTTGAGTTTGTCTAGGACTAATGGACAATACCCAAAACATCACCATCCTTATTTCATATCCATGAAACCAAAATTAATTAATTAAAATCTAATTATAAATAATTAAATAATAAAATAAAATAACAAAATCAAACCACTAAGGTATAAATATAAAACACTCATCGGGTACACTCGATGCACCAAAACGGTGTCTCTAAATCCATTGAAGGTTGGTATCACCCTCTCATCACTAACTCGAACCAAATACCAAGAATCTAAAATTGAAAACATAATAGATGGTATTTAAATTTTTTACAAAATAGATAAAAATTTACTTTTCCTAAAACAATTAATGATACAATTTCTGATGGTCTTCAGATGTTGTTTTGAGATATATTTAGGATACAAGACATCAATTTTACATCACCTAGAGAATATTCCATAAGTATCTGATAGAATATTCATAAATTACTTTTTCGAACAACCAATAAATTAAATTAAATGAGGTGGGAGACGAAATACACTCATAGATTTGCTATAGTCTCTTGAACATAGGGGATGGTGGATCCAATGACCAAGAATAATAGGAGATTCACCATATAGGATAGGGAGAAGAATGCGAGAATGAGAGATACGACTTGGTCATTATTTAGGAATTAAAGGAGCGGTTTTTTTTCAAAAATGTAATAATGGAATAGTTTTAAAATACAACATTTTAAGGGGTTCATAGTTCTCCAACGTGGTTTTCTAAACCTTGCACTCAGAATGTAGTCGTAACTTCCCCATGACGTCTCCCTTTAGCATATATAGGTGCACTGTTTATAAATACTACACTGACCATTTGATCAATATTCTAGTAACCTATAGACATCCATAATATTAAAATTTCATATTCACATGGTTATTGAAAACTATGTCCCTTCCAGGGATACCCTACATGGTTAATGTGAATGATTATCACTAACAATTCAATAATAGTGTACCTTACACTATAACTCCCGAAACATGATCCTCATATCTGAAGCTCTCGAGATACATTGAAGCACCAAACACACATATCGAGCCTTAAATAACATCTAAAAGTACCCCTTCATATTTTCCAAAAACATGGAATGCCATTCTGGATTCAGATTCAAAATATTTCCCATCCACTAATCTTACAATTCAAACATTTAATGATTATTGAACCTCATCTACACACCCATATTGAACTATTGTTTTTATAAACTCCCCACCTTATAATGTATATTCCCCAAGATTTCCCAATGGTTGAAAAAATGATTATTTCACCTATGTCACCACCAAACACATTCCAGATCCACATTTGAACATCAAATTCATAACAATCTTCAAAATAAAAAATTTTGATTTCTAGAACTTAAACAATAAATTACAATTTACCACTTGAATTTATCACCAGAAAAAAAGGTGGTTCTCACCCGCTCTCGTATACTAGAGATACTTAAGGTTTTCTCATCCATTCACTCACCCATCTCATGGTGATTTACACAATATGTCTATGATAGGATATGTGGATTTTGACCAAAGACTCTACCAATATTAAAATTTCTTGAAAAAACACTACATATACATTCCTAAGATACCCCTTAAAAAGTTTCAGGAACTACTACATACTTCTATACTCATGAATAGTATATGAACCTCCTTTAAATAAATTTTCCCAAAAAAATAATCTTTCACTATTGAAACATATTAATCCTTCTCTATCATGATGTTTTAAACACTAGGGTTACCCCATGATAATCTGAACGCACCCACCAAAGTCTATTCTTAACATTAGGTGACACCCCATAATTAAAACTAAAAACTAACAAAACCATCACAGTTCCCTATCATGGGATCTAACATGACACTTACCCAATATTTCTTCGGTCTCATCAATCCATTATGCATCTAATGATGATGCTCGTAAAAAAAATGATACCATATCTTATTATATACATTGAATTCATCAATGAATCCATATTTATTTCCCTACACGTATTCATTTAATTCTAAATTCTATAAAAATCATCCCAAGATCAATCACACTTTCACCAAAACTTCTTCACATAATATTGTAAACCAAAAATCAAAATCTATATCTCCAATATAGGAGAACTTATAATATTACAATATTTAAACATTTTTTACCCCCACGACCCATGCTCTACCAACCCAGAGAATGATGTATAAGAAGGTCCTAGACCACTCCCCTAAGACCATATCTTCATCAGGCTACCATCATTCACTCACGAACCATGGAAACAACACCAAATCCTTCTCTTCGAAACCCAAAGTCATAGTATAACACCTTTAAATGAATGATTTATTATCACATACCATATGGCTCATCCATTTCTCTTTCCTAATGAAATGAATGAATTGGGTCTCACCAATGCCAAACATGTGTCAATCCTCCTGATATATAATTCACTATCAGAAAAATCAACCTCAAATGCATATACTAAGGTTCCACCTAGATTGGTCATATGATCCCACAGAACCCGTCCACGTTCATATTCCCACTACATGGACATCAAGATACTCATATGAGAGCCTCAGGTCACCACACCTGTAATACACTCATTAAAATAACCTTTTTCATTAACCCATACACAAAAATGCCAAAAATTCATTCACATAGAGAATACACTCCTGTACCACCCAACCATAATCCAAATGGTACTATGTAACTCCAACATTATATTTTATCCCAACTTCTATTATAAATAAATAGTTAAATGCTCCACTGAAATGTGATCATGATAAAAATTATAAATACCTAGTTATCCTTATTTCATCTTACCCAATCCCACAAAATAAATTCAGTATCCATTTTCATGTCTTCTCATCATGTCAATATCATGATGTATAGAAAATGATCAATGCCTTTCCAAAACCAGACCCTTTATCTATGAAAAAACACTCACCCAAACACTCTAACCCTATGTTTCATTATTAAATTTAGAAATAACTATATTTGAAAATTAATTTATACTTGATATTACATAAAAATAATGGAAATTCATATTTTTTAATATTTACATTCCAAAAAACACCAAACATTACTAGTATCTTCTAGACTACTTAATATTATCTAGAATAACTGTCACATTATCCCACATAACCATTTATAAAGTAACTAATGACTTCATGACTCATGAATCACCAAAATTAATCTCATTTAACTAATAAAATAGTCAACCATTCCGTTTGAATGACAATTCCATTAAACTCAACAATCCATGATTCTTACATAACTCACAAGTCTCAACTCACCACACAACCAAGAGCAAACTAGGGTCATCACCTCACACTTAAAGGGTCATTTTATATCCTAAAGGATATACAAATGGAACATTCCAAGCATAAATACTCATCTCATATATCCACTAATTCTACATATCATCAAAAAATATATTGTCCTCGACTAATCACTCAATTATCCTGAGGAAACCTCTATGAATCTTGGTTTAGGATTATACGGTCACTAGGATCATTTACCTATCCTCTCTTTCAAATATAAATAATTATGCCAACTAAAGCCCACAATAAATTTCCATGTTTTTATCTTTGGAAATATTAAAACTACCCTTATAATGGGGAATTTTTTAAGAATAGTTTTATACAATGTTATTTATCCCCTTCAATCATTTAACATTATTAATTTTTTTGTGGATATTTATTAATTAAAAACACCAATAAAATTTTATTAGAAAAGAAGGATGGTACTGATCCAATTAATTAGTCATAAATTATATTTTTAAATATATAGTGTGGAGCCACTCTTAATGATCTATCTTAAGTACTGTAAGTTAAATGGTCAAGATAATTATAACTCAACCAATAATATATATGGAAAAACTCTATTTATATTTTTTAACACATTAATCTATTGAATAATTTTAATATATATATTCCCAATGGGTATATCGTGAAGGAATGTGTAGTAGATGTCTACCTACAAGGGTCAAGTCATGGAATCCTAGGATTAGTTATATAGACTTCCATTCCCAAATTATGTAGGTAAACATTGAATACGTTGTAATTGGAATCCCATTTAAGTGCAACACATTTGTAGTTAATTCATTAAATATTTTGATACACTTTATTAATTTATCTATTATATAAACATGTAATTACAATTATGACCTTAAGGGTCAAATAGAGTAAATAAGGATTAAATTATATGGGTTTCCATTCCCATGTTATAGAAGTAACACCCTATGATTTTAAATTTTTACACATTTCAACTAACATCCATCAAAAATCACATGGATTTATTAAAAATAAAATAAAATTCCATTATCATTTTATGCTTTACCATTATATTTAATTAATAAAATATTTAATGAATATTTCTTGTCATTAATTAATTTCAGGTGGGTTATATATAATTTCACAATCAAGTCATATAGAAAAATATTATTTAGGTTTATGAAGACACTTTATTTAACCAATCATACACCATAAAAATAAAAAAGACAAGAAATCACTTAATAAATGAATATAATAAAGCCTAAGAAGAAATATAACTGAATATGAACCCTATGTTTGTAAAATTATGCATGGACACACTCCCTCATGTCATACGATCCCATGAGTAGAAATCCATTTAATCAGTAACCACAAAATAAATTGCATCACTCAAGGTAAAATCGAATAAAATATAATAATTGAATTCTAGAAAAATTATTGTATATAGAAACATTTTTATTATCTCATTTATGGGTCATTCATAGATATATAGAAGTAATTTACCATGTTTTGAAACATTCTCATCCTCATATCTACCATCCCAAAAAGTAATAAAAAGGAAACAATATAAACTGATAGAACATTGTGGTGTCGTAAAACTAATTCATTAATAAATCATCGAATCAGATAGACATGAGGCCGAAAGTGTTCTTCCCTTTATTCCAAAGGCTACCAACTATTAGAAAATTTCTAATGGTGTTTTGGTTGGGATATTATACCATATAATTGAGCTCTAAATTAAAAAAATATATAAATCAAATTAAAATATGTAAGAAAATAATAAATTGAAAAATGGATAGCTCTAAAAAAATGAAAATATATTATTCTTTATTTACAATGTAGTACATTTTTATATTAGAAAATAAAATAAAACAGCTCAAGGTGAGAGGAAATAAATTAAAATATTGGTTACCCAACTCTTGTAGTTAGATCCAGAAAGTTCTTGTTCTATAGCTCATATGCCATGTCCAAGCCCATGAAAATTAATAGTAAAGAGAAATCATCCAACTCCCACCATGGTTCCAAAAGATCAACTCATGTTTAATTTAGTGGATGAAATATAGTTTGAGTATAAATTAATTCTCCACCATAATAATTTTCTAATTCATTTCTTGTATGTCAGTATAAAACATATTATTTGATGAATAAATATATAATAAATATAGTAAAATTAGTAAAAAGGTTTCGAGGAAGGTCCAGTAGGTGGTTCCCAACCAACCCAACCTACTTCAACCTAAAATTTCTATCTCTAAACAAGGAACTCAAGTTATTGTCATGAGATCATTGGTAGTATTCCCAAGAATCCTAGAATAATAAACAAAATTGAATCCACAAAGTAGTCTCAGAAAATAAAATGCATTGAAACCATCCAAATACATGGAAATATAAATGAAATTTTATTTTTGGAACTAATGAGTCATCACTTGGTGTTTATGACAAGGAGTATATCTCCAGATTAAAAGATAAAAAATGAACTATTAGTATTCCACTTTATAAAATAGCAACAATAGAACCTAATGAGAATGTCTATAGTAATTATAAGAAGAGGGTTGATTGGGATCATATAATAAAATCCATGGAATATAATATCATAGGTCATCAAGACGATTCTGAGAACGCATCCCATCGATTATAATGTTTTTGAATTTTCTAGGTGAATCTACCCCACCAAGTCATTCCATTCACGGACATAATATATTAATCAAATCCATGGCAATATTACCCAAGGCATCTATAATAAGTAATTGTATGGAACCCATTGTGTTCATTCTGGGAATTCAATCTGAAATATAATGATTTCATAGGTAATACCTCAATTTTAATCCATTACCATTTTCATTATACTTTAAAATATAATAATTCATATAGTAACATGGTGGGAAAAGTAATTAAAATATAGAAATAAGTCATCATGGGTCCTGGAAATAGCGTTGAGTTACACCCCATGACATCCGTTGGTATATTAAAAACATTTCTTTTTTGTGTTTGGAATTAAAATATTGAATCCAAGGCATTCCCATGGAACAACAAAGTTTTAAATTTTTTTACATACTCCCATTTCATAATTTATCTTATTTAATTATGGTTATCATAACTCCCCAACACCACTACTATAATTTATTTACTTTAAGACATATTAAAAAATAAATAGCCATTTGTTAGTTTTATTACCAACAAGTGATTTCATAATTTATCATTTTATTAACTAGTGTGAAGATTCATAGTTGTACCTAAAGTAAATAATCATACTATTTCAATGTTAAGGGTCATGATACCCCAATACATGTAATGTTCTGTATAGAAGATCAAGTACCTTAGAATAATCTCTTTACTTCCACATTATTCAAGCCCTAGGATCATCGAATTAAATTATCTGTTCCTTAACCATAGTGTGTATATGATCTCATATATTGACCTTAACTCTTACTGGGAATAATATATTAGTTCTATACACCATTCCACTCTTATATTCACAACCCATTATATAATAATTTAGAAAATTATGGGTACTATGATGTTAACTCATTTAATCATTCAAGATGCTTCCCTAGACCGTACTTGGTCCTTGGAATATGTTGAATTAATTAATTAACCACAACTATCATATAAATCATATTTTGGGATATAATTATTCCAATTATCCTATATATTCTAGGTTTTGATGTATATTCCACCATCTATGATTCTCAGTCAATGGGTACTTTACTAAACTATAGGTGTTATTAGGGGTGATAAATCAAACAAAGGTTATTAGTTCAGATGATATGACATTAGAAATATTATACATAGTCGAAGTCGGATCCAACATGACACACTACCTATGTGAATTGTTAAATATAAATTCTTTAAGAGAATATAAATAAAACACCATCCTTGACAACAATTATTTCTATTTAACTCTAGCCTTTGAACCCGTAGCTTGAACTCTTCGATGACAAATGACCAATTCACAATCCACTATCAACCTTATATCATATCCAAAGAGAAAATTGTACTATATTTAAAATTAATTATATTTAATATACAATATAAAAATACATAATCTTAATAACAAACTTAGGAATTAACGTAAAACACACACTGCGTTCCGTCAATGCATCAGAATCTAGTCCAGTCACCCACCGAAGGTTCGTACTGTGCTCCTAGAACTACCTCAGACTAAAGCACAAAAATCATAATAATGAAAATATACTATTGTATTTAAAATTAGTCTAACTCCATTTAAAACCCATCAAACCACATGCCTTCAATGAGATGATGGTTGATGGTGTGAATACATTATCATAAGATTCCCATGGTCTAATCCATAAGAAATCCTAATCATATCAAGATGATTAAACCATTCTAATGAGGAATAATTTATTAAATCCAATTTTGGAATAACCTAAAAACTATAGAAAAGAAATTAGGAAATGAAACAGACTCATTTAATTATAATAGGCTCTTTGTCGCAAGCTATGGGGGTACTAACGACCAAGAATCACATGAGCATCACCTAAGAGGAAGGGTTGAAGAAGGATAGAGTGAGGGAGGTTATTGGGTAGTGAATGGGGTAACTAAAGTGGGGGTTTTGGTTATATTATCAATAGGTAAAATTGGTAAAATCTCATTTTTTAAGAGGCTATTGGTTTGGAATAACATTTTTTAAACCATTTTCCAAGAATGTGGTAAATACATCCCAATTACATCCCCTATTCACATGGTAGGTGCATGGTTTGTAAAACCCTTAAACAACCCAATGATCAACAAAATAGCTTCTATATACCTTTTCATGGTTATAATGGCATACTATAATGGTTTGGTAAATATAATCACTTACCTTGGATGCCATGCACGATTGGGGTTCCTGGTTAGTACTAATTGTTAGCTAACTATGTGCCTCAGGATTCAATTCCCATAACTCAATCATAAAGGATAAAGCTCCATATAGTTATTTTATAACCCATAAAACCACTCTATCATCAATACAAATATAAAAATACTCTGTTGGGAATCCTAAGACACTCTAATTCCTTTTCAGACCCAATTTTAAAATTGACAAGTCCACCAATTTGTGGATTGAAGCATTTCATGAAAATTAAACATTATCCATACACTGATACGTGTTTGTGGATTTTCATTTTAAGTATTTTATGTCTATGTCTATGTGGGTTTATATATATATATATATATCATTATAAATACACACATACATATAAATTATTGTTATATATATTGATATATATATATATTAGTATATATTATGTCTCATTATTATATATATATATATATTTTATTTATATTATTATATAAATTTATATATAAATTTATAAATATGAATATAAATATATGTGTATATATATTATTATATATATATATATATTAGTTTCTCAAATCAATATATTTCAGCAGCTAAATGAGTTGTTTGGGGACTCCCTTGTGATGTCACTACCCTGGAATGAATCTCGTGTTGTATGAGATTTCTTCCCGTGTGGGTTGGGAATATATTTTTATTTTATGACACATTTACTAGGTCATTGGGGGTAGATCTTGGGTAGTTTCTTCACACAAATGAAATTGATTTTGTATGGTAGGCTAGAAGGAGTTGGGCACTCAAATGTCAGTTGAGGGGGGTATCTGATGTGCTCATAGAGGGCACATCCTGATTTCCACATGATGATGAAAAAAATTCCATTCCAAATTAAATTAAAAATTTATAAATAGAAAACATAATAAAATAAATATATAAATTATACCCACATTTTCCTAAAATATATCTAATTGATATCTCATTTAATATATTCTAATAGAAAACATTGGTAAATGATGTGAGGGTAAAATTGATGCAATTAATAATTTTTATAAACACCTATAACTATTTACATTTATAAACATGGACAATTAATAAATTTTCTAAACGTAGCTCACTAGAGACTTTTATCAATGAAATTAAATAGATATTTTAATGAACAAAACTAATTAGAGATGTTTATAAACACTCATAATTAGTGATATGATTAAATTCCACTAATTTAGTGAAGTTTATAATCCCAACTAGTAACCAAATTTTATAAACTAGTATAATTACTTATAAACCATTTAAAAAAATTGGATTAATCGATAAGACTCTCTTATAAACATAGATAAACCTAAAACAATAACACAGCTAAATGTAAATTTTCTTATTGTGGGAATTATTTTATATTCGTATACCTATGTTGGCTCCTAGATTGTTATTTTAAAGACTCATATATTATGCTATAAAAATATATATATTATGTCTAATGGTTTATAATCTATGTTTTTTTGTATGAATCTATTATTTTACATCCATTCAATTTTATTAGGTTATCATACACATAGTATCACCTAATTATAACTTTTGATCATCGATTTTTAATGCATTTGTTTACCCTTACTATTAATTGTATCCCACCCTTCTTATGTTCCCATTTCCCCAGATTATAAATAATGATAATATGAATGATACATATATAAGGGTGTTATGAAAGGTTAAAATTTTAGGAGATATCTAATAATTATAATAAAAAATTATATTCTTGGAAAAATTGGAAAATGAAACTTTTGTGTGAATGATATGGGTTTTGATAAGTAATTGATTGTTTTTTATTTTCAAAAACAATAAAGATAAAAGGGATTAGGTAGGTAAGTAACTCTGTATTTAATATCAATATTTTCATTATGGATTATTTTTTACCTTTAGTTGTTATCAAATCTAGTTTACAAAGAGTTTGTTTTTGGAACTAGATCCAAGTATACTGGAATGGGGTTTTTTATTTGTTATCAAAGGGGGGTTTAGATAACATTAAAGGATATGATGTTATTGGTTGTTGGAAATTTAAAAGTTATTGATACTATAATGGGTTAATAATTTTATGGATTATCATAACATAAAACAAATAGGTACCCCATTTGAGTAAATATATTATTGAATTTTGATGAGATTAATGATATTCTAAGATATTTTTTGGGCCTTATGATTATTATATGATTGAGAGTCGGATAAACTTGTGGTTGTATATGAGATTTGATAGAGGAAAGTATAGTTAATTATGAAAATGGGATAATTATGTTTGGGAATATAAGTTGTGAATTATAGATAACCTCGGTGGTTTATGTTAGACTTATACAAGTGACATTGAGTGAGATTACACTGGGAGTGGATGAATCTAGGTATACAATAACCTTCTCAATTAATACACTTACACTGATAAATTTATCACATTATATATAGGTTTATGACCTATCATCCTTGAAGTTTATTTTATAATCTCTTTAGTTATATATTTTTCATATTTCATGATCTCTATTGGTGTACATGCATAACATAAATATTTACATGAGTGTTTACTTGGTTCACCCTCACTAGGATACATCAAAACAGAATTCTTCATCATTGTTTCATGAACCAAAATATTATATGAATATTAATTCTTACACATGATCTATAAAGTCCACTCCTATTCCTATGCTCACAGCCTTACAATTTTATGGACCACTCACTACTTCCCATGGGTCACAACCTTACGTATTCCTTCTTTGAATCACTATTTATGTAAGGAACAAAAGTTTTCTTCTTCCTTTTCACACATTTTTGGAATGGAACCACAAAAATATTATGAACATATAGATCCATAAATTAAAAATGACCAATTCCACTTAAAACAAGGTTGATGCTCTAAAACAGTTCTATTGGGCTGCAACTTCCCCTCACTAAAAATACATTAATGAAATAATTAATCATTGTTTTCTATAATTATTGGAATTACTCCACATTTATTTGGAACAATAAACAATATCCATTATTTCATAAGTTTTCAATGGTTTTAAATTCTTCAATATTTTGATTCACTATTCTAGATCATAAAATTATTATTCTCTTCAAAGAATTTAGATCCATAAATTTTCATATCTTCCACTATTTTTCTATATTTTTTAGATATGTGTGTTATGTACATAGAATCATCTATAGTGCCACTTTGAGTTTCATGATATTCCCTTTATAAATAAGAAATAATGTTATAACCAATATCTACTTCATTAACCATAATTGGGCTATAAAAACAACCAATTAAGACCCATGACATTTTCCATGATATCTGAAAATAAACAACTTGAGGAAAACTATAAATATATTAAAAAACATCAGCTTTTTGAGTGTCTTGAAGATCTTTAAGAAATAATATCTCATTGTGGAACTGGTATGGTGTGATACCATTAACTATGATAAAATCTTAAATTCCACATGATTTATTGTTGCATGGTATGGTATATTATAGTGTTTTCCTCCGTGTTTCATTGGATCTACTTCTCCAAGAGAAATAACTCCTCATTTACATTTCTCATTTTATGGTATGATCTCTATAATATAATTCCTAAACCAGTTGGGTTGTGACATCACCGTTACTTCTATGAGGTCAAAACCTATAATATTGGGGAATATAAAATACAATCTTCTCCCATATTTGACTCTCTAGGGGGAAATACATTATTATTGAATGTACTACTTCCATTCTAATGGTAAAAAGTTATACACCAATCTTCTATAGCATTGACACCTAAAACTCACCAGACGCTCTACAACTTCTCTAAAACTATTCCCCACTGTGGTCTTCCTGACTATAGTATTTTTATTTTTTAAAATATTAATCGACCCTTAAATTCCTCTAAACATCTCTCTATATTTTATTCTATTTAACTATGGTGTAGCCTTTCAATATTTTGTCCCATATTGGACTTACCTACATATATACCACAACATATAACATAAATATTTTCATTGATCAACCTAAAGAGAGTAATGAGGTTCATTATCAGCCCCCTAAATGGTTTTTTCATTCAAACCCTTATTAAAATAGAGAAAAATACTTATAAATAATTTTATTTATTTGAAATCTAGTGTCACACATAACATCATGTTTAAACAAACAATGCTACACTAATAAAATATTATTATTTAACGCGATAGTTATTACCAAGACATTAATTGGAGGGTATTATTATGATGAACTAATTTATGAAAAATATATAAATTTACTAATCAATATAACTTTATTCATAAAATCATTGTAAATAATCACTTTATTTTTCAGAAGATATTTATTGCAACTAAAATACATCTTCTTAAAAAATAATTGTTTCATGATGTTAAAAATATTATAAATAATTCTGAGAAATTTTTAAAATTATCTTTAATAATAAAATAATTTTTGAAATCATCATATCATAATTATCATATGGTGAATTTTTATGTTATTTATAAAAAATTGATTTCTTAGTGAATTGTGAAAAATGTTGAATTTCATGGAAAATTTTATTTTTGTTTCAAACATTTACAAAGAACTAGTTAATTTTAAAAAAATATAAAATTAAAATAATATCTATTATATTATTAATATTTATATTCTATTTTATGGGTGAGTTTGATATTAAAACAATTTTTTACTTTACAAAGAATTTTTCTATAACCTGATTTCACTGTGTTTTATGAATTTATAATAAAATTAATTAACTTTACTCATATTAATTTAATTTGATGAAATAAAATTTATTTTTAGGCTCTTAAAGTCAAATTTATAGTAGTATTTTTATTAATTTTTTATGATTTAAATTTTATTGAATACTAATAAAATACAATTTTTATTAAATATAGAGTCTAATTTGATATCACCAAGACCTACACCAAATATGATAATTTATTAAACTAATTAGATGAATAAAATATGATAAAATACTAAAAATATTATACACAAGTATTTCATAAAAATTAAATTACAATTTATTATTTTATTATTTCAGAATAATTTTCAATGTTGATGTAGAGCTTGTGTAACACTCGAAAAGTCCAATTTATTAACCCAAATATAATAATTTTAATGGAACAAGTTCATTGTCAACATTTTTTAAAAAAAATTTCATATTATATATGATTTTTTTGTTTTATAAAATATTAGTTATATGAAACATTTCTTATCTACATGAATGTGTAATGCTTGTGAAAGGCTGAAAAATTTAAAATGACATAGTAAATAAGTTTTCATGACATAGATATGAGTGAAAATATGTAATTAATGAATTTAAATAGATATTTTGATCCTAATGATATTTCTTTAAGGATATACATTTATTTATAATATTTACTTCTTATATAAATACCATAAATGCTTGCACAACACTGAAACAACAATTATTTAAATAATATCAAAACAAAATATATAATGTTAAAAATACTAAAACTATTATATATTTAAAAAATTAATATATGAAATGAATTATATATATATTATTATTATTTATGGAATTTTTAGAGGATTATATTGGATATCCTAGTTTTTCAATATTTATTTTACGTCAAATTAAAACAATAATGTCAAAATTAACATTAATGATATTTTACCAAAATCATAATTTTTTAAATTGTTTAAAAATCAAAGAAATAGTTAAATAAGATATTTTGGATATTATATTGTCTATAATTTAATTTAACTTCCATTTATGTGGAAATTTTTTCCTTATCAATAGAAATTACTACCTTTAATATTTAAAATATTGTTAGAGTTGTTAAAATTAAAATTGGTTAACAAAGGGTTAATAAAAATCATAAGGATTGAAATATTACCAAAACATGGATAAATTATATATTTTTTGTTATTATAACCTAATAATTTTTTATATTTGATTACATTGAATTTAGGAGGAATTTTCCTTGGAAATAAATTTATTATAATTTAGTCTTGTGAGAAATTCCAGAAGTTCCCCTCAACTCACATATAAAAGGGAACCTCCTCCCTCACATAGTGATACCAATTTTATCCACACATCTGAAAGATAGTATTCTAATTTATATTATAATTATCTCTATCAAAATTATAGAGTTGTTGGTATTCCAAAAAAACCAACCTTATTGCCCTTTAGGGGGGATTTAAATTATTTGTTTCAGGGAAGAGGTAATCACCTTTACCAATCACATTCATTAATACTCTTATTTACGACATATAAATCAATGAAATTTATAATAAAATAATAAATTATTTATCATAAATATTATTTAATGTTACTATTATTATGAAAACACCATTTTATACCCTCTTTCCCATCAAATGATATGTGAAAGTATCACTCATCCATATGTATTGCTTACCGTCTCCATATAGTGATACACTTAATTTTCCATCACCATATTTTATGGATATGTATAATAATGGGTATATTATTTATATATTATATTTATTTAACAATTAATCTTTGTGAATGAAAATATCATGTATACCTACTTAACATCTAATCCTTTGGGAAACAGTAATGCCTCTAATTCATAAGTGTGGACTACAACTTCCACGAAGCGATGTGCTTCTTTTTTCAATTATATTTTAATTGAATGCTATTGATAATGATTTTGATGAATATATATATTATATGTTATATATTAATTATATTGTTATGTTGATTTAATATTTAACAATTATCATTTCCATCCTATAAAAAATGGATACAACTTTCATTCTTACGTATGATTTAGTGTATCCACGAATAGTGTAATTAATTTTTCTATATCTAGAGATTATGGATACCATTAAATGTTTATATAATTAACATATATTATTATAATATCATGATTTTAATTTTTTATATGATTGATCTATTATTAATATACAAGAACCAAAACTACTAATCTGAAATTCCCAGATAAATGAAATAGTTAAAAAACAAAAATGATGATATTAAGAATGAGTTATTGAAAATAATATGTGTTTAAATGTTATAAAGGGATCATATTTTATTCTATAAGTATGTAAGTGACTCTGGTATAGTCATACAATAAATTTAAATTAATTATAAATGAGGTTAAAATGATTCTAAAGCAATATGAACTTGAGATAATGGATTTTAGTCTGACTATTATAATATGGGTCACGTTCCATATTCACCATTGATTCATTTTTTTGGGGTATAAAATTCCCATGAATATATTTTATGATTATTATCATGATAATTAATGGATAAAAAACAATATATTTTTTATATTTCATGGAAGTTATGATTTAAATGTTACTAATGTGGTACAGAGTTTTATGTATCGTTTTTTATCAGGATTATTTATGAATAAGGTATAATAGTGAAATATTATGTTCTACCTATATATAAACATATGATATTTTTATCCCATAGTATTTTCTTTAAAATAAATTTTTTCTTTTAATTTTATTCAACATATCTACTGAAGAGAATTTAAATATTATTTTAATAAAATAGACTTCATTTCACAAAACTTTCAAAAAAAAAATTTCTTACATATCCCTATTTCAAAAAAAACATAATAAGGGTTTTAATATATTCTTATGGATTTTAAATGAAACTTTTACCATTTTTTTCTTTTTGAAAAATGGTTTGAAATAAATCATTATTTCATTTTCTGAAAAATGTGTAGAAGGAATGTTTGTAACTTATATGAAATGAAGGGATTTTACCACCATCATGAAATGTAACACCCCAAGCTTCTACGATACGCTTCTCTTTGAATAATGTGATAGCGTGTGTTGTACGCAACACCGAGTTCTAACACACCATAACTAATCAAACTAGCCGTTATGAATAGTAATACCTACTTTTTGAAATTATATATATTTTATATTTGAAAATGGACTTCATTTTTGGATTCGGAATATCGAATTTAGCCTAAGGTGAAATTTTGGTACATTTCGGATAACTTTCATATTTTGATGAATAGTGAAAATTACTAAGTTTTAATTAAAAACAACTTTTTTAATCAAAATAATTAAGAGTGATAAATTATGAATTTGAGTGGTTTTAAAGTATATTTAGAATATATTTTTACCATTTAATATAATGTTGGTCATTGGACATAATTTTACAATTAAACCGAACATAAACGAGTGTCAATCTTTTGATAGTTATTATCTCTTAAAAACACGCTTTTTGTTTTGACAGCGGGAATTAATTTTAAATTAATTTCTGCCACTTCTGTGTTTTGAATTTAGGAAAATGGATTCCATATTTGGAATCAGGATGTTCAAATTGTGTAAATAGGTAACTTTTATTTTTAGACATTTTGAATAATTACTGCGGTAAATATTTTATTTACCATGGTTAAGGGTAAATCCGGTAAATAAGGGTTAACAAATAATATTATAATAATACTAAATTACCCTAAAACGTGTCTTAACCCTATTGGTTGATACATGGTCGACCATGTGAATCTTTGGGTCTATTTTGGGACCCCATGGATCCACTTGTAAGTGATAATGACACTTTATTTTAATTAAGTTAAAATGAATACAAAAATGACACAAGCATATATCTTTTAGAACAACAATTGTTACATAGGGTTATATATGTTGGATTTTATATTATAAATATTAATTAGAAAGCTAAAACGATTTACTACATAATGATATTTTATTTATAATTTTTAGAAATTAAATAATTTATTTTATATATGACACAATGATGATGCAATAATTACAATAATAGTGAAAAATTAAAATAATTGATATTATAAATACCCAAATAAATATAATATGAAACTTTTAATGAATTAAACTAATTTTCTAGGATAATATGATATATTAGGATTGATTTAATTGACTTTTTTCGAAGTAATCAATCTGTTATGAGTTTCACAAAAATCAACTATTGAATAGTGTCAAAATTGACATAAAAGTGTTCTTAAAACAAATATTATATTATTAATTGATATTAAATTCCTAAAAATATAAAGTTCGGCCAAGAGACTTATATCATGATAGGTTCATCATTCATGTACCACTTGGGGGTCTCTTGGATGTATATAGTATGTTTATTAACCATATTATATAAAATTACAAAGAGACATTGTAAAAGTGAAACTAATTAACTTAGAGTTAATACTTAAAGATAAGGTTAATATAAGTACCCAAACCTGTCTAAATTCTATTGGGTGATTGTTTTTCGACCTATCCCCACCTTAACCTTTTAATAATAAGCTTTGGAGCCATTATAAACCGAATATTAATTTATTATAAATTAATATTTCTAGCTTTTCCAAAGGTGCCCCTCACCCCTCTTATAAAAGGGCACTCCTCCTTCTCATTTCTTCACACCTTCAAAGCCTTTTGGTTCGGCAAAACTCTGCCCAAATACTCTCCCAACATCCCTCACTACAACCTAGAGGCCTTAGTTTGATCATAAAGCCAACCTAAGGAGCCCTTTTGATCAAATCAAAAGGAAGAACCCGAAGAAGAGGTAATGATTTCACCACCCTTTTCTAAGTTCTTTTCTTCTTCCACTTCCTCTTTCTTTTTTCTTAACACTCTAAAATAATAACTCCAGTATCTTACATATACTGTGATGTTATAATAAATATGGTACAACCATATTCAGTATTTTATCCACCCTTTGAATAACATGTCACCATACGTGCGTACGAACGGCTTACCGTCTCCACGTCGTGGTGTAATTGTTATTCAATATATTATTATTTGGATGGGTATAATAATGATGTGTAACTCATGTAAATAATAAATATAACATGTTAATGATTCTGTATATATGATATACCATCCATTTATATATTATTTTAATATCAAAAGAATGATATTGTCGCTCGTGCGTACGTACGGACTACCGTCTCCACGAACGCGATGAGATTCATTCTCCATCGTATCCATTCAAGTATAATTATCATTTGATGATTTAAAAATGATGTTTAAGGACTAGATAGAATTCTGGATATGAATAAGATACAACAACCATGGCTTATGTAACAAAACATATAAAAGAAAATGAGTAAGTTAACTCCCGAAACGACGATAATTCTAAGATATTATTAACAAATCAATGTTAAAAGATCATATATGATATCATATTATTATATATGATTCTTGTATAATTTAATAACAACTATTTCACCATTATACAGGAGGTTAACCTACCCCAACCAAGGAAAAGTACAAGGTAAGGGGTTTTCATCTCACTCCTTATTCCTGTGAGATTCATGCCATATTGCCACCATTACCTTTTGTGTGGTGTATGTACTGCCCATAATTATATTCTTTGTGTAATAAACTTTAATTTATGTGTATTTACATATTCATTGTATGATACCTCTTTCATGGGTTGTATGTTTCATAAGTTACCAAATTGGTAAGGGTTATTTCACAATCTCTTCATTATCCGAGGTTGTTTATACGTAATAATCTACTGGGATCTCTTTATCATCCACATCCATGTTTCTTAAAAATGCATTTCAAAACATTTTTACTATTTACTAGAATATGAGTTAAAGTCATTTATACCCTTTTTGACTTTTATAAGTGGTTTATAAAGGAATCTTTCGGTCGTTTTCAAAACAAGGTCCTTTTTAACCTTTTCGACAGAATTAAGGTAAGAATGTTTTTTTAACTTATACGGCGGGTGCGGCTATTTTCCGCCATTATAAAATCTTCAAAGCTTCCCTTACAAGCTTATAAGAATATTTTCAAAGAAAATGTTTTATTTTATATGGATCTTAAATTATTTCAAAATTAAAGGAGATATTTCTTTAAAAAGAATTTTGATTTCATCTCTGTCAACATCCTTTGATGGATTTTAAGATTATTTGAAGTTGATTTATTATGATACAAAACTTCTATATTGTATTGAAGGTTTTGTGATATGTTTGACTGTGGATGTGCTATTTTTATACCATTCATAGTTTATGGTGAAAGTATTGACATTTCATATGCTAGTTTTAATATGAATGTTTATGTTATGTTTAAACCTTTTCATATGGGAATGCATTGGACTTAATATGTGACGGGTGGAGCCCGCTATAGCTCCTCGATGCATCGGTAGGTCTCATGATACAAACTAGTGTCTTGGCACAAGGCCTTGACAAAATCTTATTTGTAGTCTTGGCACGAGGCCTTGGCTATGTGGTTATGATAGTCTGGCATTATGCATTCCAACATTATGAAAGTGGTTATTGATTTTTGCATGTGATTATTCGATTAGTAGAATATCCATGTGAATAAGTAAATGGCATTATTTCATTTTATTTATGCCATACCATGTTGGAAGTTCATATTTAAAAGGCTTTTGTTTTAGTTATACATTTCCTTAAATGTTTATTCTTATTTATGAAAGTTTCCGCTATATTGTTATCCTTACTGGGCATTTGAGCTCACCCCTTTTCTATGTTTTATTTTTCCCAGGATGTGAAGAAGTAAGTTATGAATGACCTGAAGGGATTTTATGAGGGGTTAATAGTGTGGATTGTGGAAACATTATGTTGTTGTAGTAGTTTTTCATTTTATGATGTAATGTAAAACTTATGAATATATCTAGTGATTCCAAGGCTACTAAACCAATCGGTCTTTCGAGATTTGATCTTTCTTGTGATCATGCCAATGTTATGTAATAATGCACCGACTCTAGGTAACTGGGGTTGGGGCGTTACAGTTGGTATCAGAGGAAGTTTAGTACAAACCTTGGAAGCTAGATTTAGATAAACTCTGATTAGAGCACGTAGACCTAAGATGAACTTTGAGGATTAGTATAGAAGAACTTCCTAGAATTTTGGTATTGTAGAGATTTTGTGAGTTTTCCAAGATATACATCCCTGTCTGGATACGAGCAGGTAGAGGCGGCTCTGGCACAGATGTACCTAGGGGTAAAACCCGAAAACACCGCTTTGAGCTAGAATCGAATGGGAACTGGTGCACGACAACGGGCCTTGCTGCACTCTTGGTTACGACACTCCCGGGGGATATGCTTAGGATAACTATCATTTTCTTTACAAATCATTTTGAAGGGATTATGAGTATATACTTCCTCAAAGAAAACATTCTTATTATTATGGATTATATCCATAAATTTTTCAATTTTTGTTAAGTGTTTTATAAGTATGGGATTATGTATTTTGATTCATAAATTGATCTAGTTTATGCCATTGTTTAGAAATGGCGCCTAGTGGAAGAAATGGAAACAGTATCAATGCATGCACTCCATGTAGGGATTGCCCTCCTGCTCAAGATAATTATAGTGGGGCTGGTGATGCAACTGGTGTTGATCAGCTAATCACCATACTGGGACAACTTACTCAGGTTATGAATAATAACCTTACCCGTATGGAGCACCCTGATCCGCAGCGTGGAGGATCAATGTTAGATCGATTCATGAGGCAACAACCACCAACGTTCAATTGGAATACAAATCAATTAGTAGCTGAGCAATGGATATTTTCCCTAGAGAAAATATTTCAGGCTTTGGGGAGCAGTGAAAGGGAAAAAGTTATCATGGCAGTTTACCGCCTCACTGGAGATGCTGATCAATGGTGGTCATTGATTCAAAATATGAAGGAAGATGATGAAGTATCAAATATGGAATGGAGGGAGTTCAAAGATCTGTTTTTAGAAAAATACTTCCCTCGCGACCATCGAGCAGATATGGAAAGGCAATTTCTGAGTCTGAGACAAAAGGAGGATGAGAATGTCACAAGAGTTTGAAGTATATTTTCTCACAAAAAGAACTCAACATGAGGCAAAGGAGATGGCTTGAATTACTCAAGGATTATGATTGTACGATACACTACCACCCAGGGAAGGCAAACAAGGTGGCAGATGCTTTGAGTAGAAAAGACCATGGAGTTTTGAACAATATGAGAATTGAAAGAGATCCAATTTTCATGGATCTAGTGAAGATGGACATGGGAATAACCAGGGAAGGTGAAACATCAATGCTTTTTCAAATGGTTTCCAAACCATCTTTACTAGAAAGGATTAAGAGTTCTCAGACCGATGATGAAGAATTCCAAAAGAAGATTAAAGCTGTGAATGATGGGAGATTGAGAGACTTTGTGTATGAAGATGGAATTTTGAAATTCGGGAAGAGACTTTGTGTTCCCAATATACCTGATCTAAAAAGAGAATTGATGGATGATGCTCATAGTTCCAATTTCTCTATACACCCTGGGAGCACCAAAATGTATAGATATTTGAAGGAACATTTTTGGTGGGACAACATGAAGAGGGAGATTGCTGATTTTGTGTCAAGATGTATGGTTTTTCAATAAGTGAAAGCTGGAAGGCAATAGCCTAGAGGAGTCATGCAAACTCTTCCAATACCGGAGTGGAAATGGGACAATGTTACGATGGACTTTGTCATGGGGCTACCAAAGGCTCCTAGAATGAATGATACAATATGGGTTATTGTTGATCGTCTTACCAAGACAGCACATTTTCTTGCTATAAGAGAAGATCTACCCCTGGAATGTCTAGCAAGACTATATATTAATGAAGTTGTGAGACTTCATGGATTACCCCTATCGATTGTTTCTTATCGTGATCCTCGTTTTACTTCAAGATTCTGGAAAAGTCTGCAGAAATCCCCGGATACTGAACTTCATTTGAGCACTGCTTACCACCCTCAGACAGACGGACAATCAGAACGGACTATTCAAACCTTAGAAGACATGTTGAGATCTTGCTCACTTGACTTTCAGGGTATGTGGGATCAATATTTACCTTTGGTAGAATTTTCCTATAACATTAGCTTCCATTCGAGTATTCAGATGGCACCATATGAAGCGTTATACGGAAAGAGATGTCGTACACCAACCTGTTGGGATGACATTGGTGAAAGAAAACTTGTAGGCCCAGAACTGGTGGAGGAAACGGTGGAAAAGGTGAAAGTAATCCAAAATCACATCAAAGCAGCTCAAAGTAGGCAGAAGAGCTATGCCGATAATCGAAGGAAGGATTTGGAATTTCAAGTCGGTGATCGTGTTTTTCTGAAGGTATCTCCGTGGAAGGGAGTCATACGTTTTGGTAAGAAAGGTAAATTGAGTCCCAGGTACATCGGACCTTTCGAAATTCTAGAACGAATTGGGGTTGTAGCTTACCGATTGGCAATGCCGCCAAGTCTCTCCAAAGTTCACGATGTGTTCCACGTATCTCTATTGAGGAAATACATGCCTGATCCGATGCATGTACTCACCTATGAGGAATTAGAACTAGAAACCGATCTATCTTATTGCGAAGATCCCGTCAAGATTCTTGATACGAGAGAACAAGTGCTGAGAAACCGGACGACGCGTCTGGTAAAAGTTTTGTGGAGAAACCATAAGATGGAAGAGGCAACGTGGGAACCCGAGGAACTTATGATGAAGAACCACCCGAGTATTTTTATGCAGTAATACCCTAGAAATTACGAGGACGCAATTATTTGAAGGAGGGGAGAATGTAACACCCCAAGCTTCTACGGTACGCTTCTCTTTGAATAATGTGATAGCGTGTGTTGTACGCAACACCGAGTTCTAACACACCATAACTAATCAAACTAGCCGTTATGAATAGTAATACCTACTTTTTGAAATTATATATATTTTATTTTTGAAAATGGACTTCATTTTTGGATTCGGAATATCGAATTTAGCCTAAGGTGAAATTTTGGTACATTTCGGATAACTTTCATATTTTGATGAATAGTGAAAATTACTAAGTTTTAATTAAAAACAAATTTTTTAATCAAAATAATTAATAGTGATAAATTATGAATTTGAGTGGTTTTAAAGTATATTTAGAATATATTTTTACCATTTAATATAATGTTGGTCATTGGACATAATTTTACAATTAAACCGAACATAAACGAGTGTCAATCTTTTGATAGTTATTATCTCTTAAAAACACGCTTTTTGTTTTGACAGCGGGAATTAATTTTAAATTAATTTCTGCCACTTCTGTGTTTTGAATTTAGGAAAATGGATTCCATATTTGGAATCAGGATGTTCAAATTGTGTAAATATGTAACTTTTATTTTTAGACATTTTGAATAATTACTGCGGTAAATATTTTATTTTCCATGGTTAAGGGTAAATCCGGTAAATAAGGGTTAAAAAATAATATTATAATAATACTAAATTACCCTAAAACGTGTCTTAACCCTATTGGTTGATACATGGTCGACCATGGGAATCTTTGGGTCTATTTTGGGACCCCATGGATCCACTTGTAAGTGACAATGACACTTTATTTTAATTAAGTTAAAATGAATACAAAAATGACAGAAGCATATATCTTTTAGAACAACAATTGTTACATAGGGTTATATATGTTTGATTTTAGATTATAAATATCAATTAGAAATATAAAAAGATTTCCTACATAATGATATTTTATTTATAATTTTTAGAAATTAAATAATTTATTTTATATATGACACAATGATGATGTAGTAATTACTATAATAGTGAAAAATTAAAATAATTGATATTATAAATACCCAAATAAATATAATATGAAACTTTTAATGAATTAAACTAATTTTATAGGATAATATGATATATTAGGATTGATTTAATCTACATTTTTCAAAGTAATCAATCTGTTATGAGTTTCACAAAAATCAACTATTGAATAGTGTCAAAATTGACATAAAAGAGTTCTTAAAACAAATATTATATTATTAATTGATATTAAATTCCTAAAAATCTATGGTTCGGCCAAGAGACTTATATCATGATAGGTTCATCATTAATGTACCACTTGGGGGTCGCTTGGATGTATATAGTAATTTTATTAACCATATTATATAAAAATACAAAGAGACATTGTAAAAGTGAAACTAATTAACTTAGAGTTAATACTTAAAGATAAGGATAATATAAGTACCCAAACCTGTCTAAATTCTATTGGTTGAGTGGTTTTAGACCTATCCCCACCTTAACCTTTGAATAATAAGCTTTGGAGCCATTATAAACCGAATATGAATTTATTATAAATTAATATTTCTAGCTTTTCCAAAGGTGCCCCTCACCCCTCTTATAAAAGGGCACTCCTCCTTCTCATTTCTTCACACCTTCAAAGCCTTTCGGTTCGGCCAAACTCTGCCCAAATACTCTCCCAACATCCCTCACTACAACTTAGAGGCCTTATTTTGATCAGAAAGACAACCTAAGGAGCCCTTTTGATCAAATCAAAAGGAAGAACCCGAAGAAGAGGTAATGATTTCACCACCCTTTTCTAAGTTCCTTTCTTCTTCCACTTCCTCTTTCTTTGTTCTTACCATTCTAAAATAATAACTCCAGTATCTTACATATACTGTGATGTTATTATAAATATGGTACAACCATATTCAGTATTCTATCCACCCTTTGAATAACATGTCACCATACGTGCGTACGAACGGCTTACCGTCTCCACGTCGTGGTGTAATTGTTATTCAATATATTATTATTTGGATGGGTATAATAATGATGTGTAACTCATGTAAATAATAAATATAACATGTTAATGATTCTTTATATATGATATACCATACATTTATATATTATTTTAATATCAAAAGAATGATATTGTCGCTCGTGCGTACGTACGGACTACCGTCTCCACGAACGCGATGAGATTCATTCTCCATCGTATCCATTCAAGTATAATTATCATTTGATGATTTAAAAATTATGTTTAAGGACTAGATATAATTTTGGATATGAATAAGATACAACAACCATGGCTTATGTAACAAAACATATAAAAGAAAATGAGTAAGTTAACTCCCGAAACGACGATAATTCTAAGATATTATTAACAAATCAATGTTAAAAGATCATATATGATATCATATTATTATATATGATTCTTGTATAATTTAATAACAACTATTTAACCATTATATAGGAGGTTAACCTACCCCAACCAAGGAAAAGTACAAGGTAAGGGTTTTTCATCTCACTCCTTATTCCTGTGAGATTCATGCCATATTGCCACCATTACCTTTTGTGTGGTGTATGTACTGCCCATAATTATATTCTTTGTGTAATAAACTTTAATTTATGTGTATTTACATATTCATTGTATTATACCTCTTTCATGGGTTGTATGTTTCATAAGTTACCAAATTGGTAAGGGTTATTTCACAATCTCTTCATTATCCGAGGTTGTTTATACGTAATAATCTACTGGGATCTCTTTATCATCAACATCCATGTTTCTTAAAAATGCATTTCAAAACATTTTTACTATTTACTAGAATATGAGTTAAAGTCATTTATACCCTTTTTGACTTTTATAAGTGGTTTATAAAGGAATCTTTCGGTCATTTTCAAAACAAGGTCTTTTTTAACCTTTTCGACAGAATTAAGGTAAGAATGTTTTTTTAACTTATACGGCGGGTGCGGCTATTTTCTGCCGTTATAAAATCTTCAAAGCTTCCCTTACAAGCTTATAATAATATTTTCAAAGAAAATGTTTTATTTTATATGGACCTTAAATTATTTCAAAATAAAAGGAGATATTTCTTTAAAAAGAATTTTGATTTCATCTATGTCAACATCCTTTGATGGATTTTAAGATTATTTGAAGTTGATTTATTATGATACAAAACTTCTATATTGTATTGAAGGTTTTGTGATATGTTTGACTATGGATGTGCTATTTTTATACCATTCATAGTTTATGGTGAAAGTATTGACATTTCATATGCTAGTTTTAATATGAATGTTTATGTTATGTTTAAACCTTTTCATATGGTAATGCATTGGACTTAATATGTGACGGGTGGAGCCCGCTATAGCTCCTCGATGCATCGGTAGGTCTCATGAGACAAACTAGTGTCTTGGCACAAGGCCTTGACAAAATCTTATTTGTAGTCTTGGCACGAGGCCTTGGCTATGTGGTTATGATAGTCTGACATTATGCATTCCAACATTATGAAAGTGGTTATTGATTTTTGCATGTGATTATTCGATTAGTAGAATATCCATGTGAATAAGTAAATGGCATTATTTCATTTTATTTATGCCATACCATGTTGAAAGTTCATATTTAAAAGGCTTTTGTTTTAGTTATACATTGCCTTAAATGTTTATTCTTATTTATGAAAGTTTCCGCTGTATTGTTATCCTTACTGGGCATTTGAGCTCACCCCTTTTCTATGTTTTATTTTTCCCAGGATGTGAAGAAGTAAGTTATGAATGACCTGCAGGGATTTTATGAGGGGTTAATAGTGTGGATTGTGGAAACATTATGTTGTTGTAGTAGTTTTTCATTTTATGATGTAATGTAAAACTTATGAATATATCTAGTGTTTCCAAGGCTACTAAACCAATCAGTCTTTCGAGATTTGATATTTCTTGTGATCATGCCAATGTTATGTAATAATGCACCGACTCTGGGTAACTGGGGTCGGGGCGTTACATGAAAGGTTTTTTATTGGTAGATTTTATTGCAGTTTTACATGGTTTTTTTCACTGATGTTTTTTTCTTTTATATGTTTGAATTCTCTAATAAGAGATATAAAAATAGAAATTTTATTTTCCTCATTATTGTTTTAATACTCATTTAATGGTATTTGTATTCATAAATAAAGAACATGATTTTATTACTGATTTAATTGGAATTTAATCTCTGGATACCATAATCATTATTTATATGAATGGTTTATGAATATGTTGGCATAATTTTTATGAATAATGTTTCATTTCAATGGATAGTCTACAAGGAAATAAATAAATGACTGTGAAACTTACTTCATTTCTATGGGTTATGATACGATGAACCATTAATTTTCATGAGTTCTGATATGATGAATGAGGAATGATATTGTGTAACACTTATATATAATTTTTTATCTAATATTCAGGACCTATATCTCCAACTAATTTATTGGGAAAATATTGATATCTCATTTGACAAAAATTACCCGAATGGTGAGTGAACATAGTTCAGTAAAAAACTATTTCTATAATGAGAGACATGGGAGTGAAACGTGACTAATATGAAAAATTAAAGAGTTATCCCATTCCACTATGATAGACAAGGAATTGATCATTGACTACTATGGATGATATTGTATATGATTATATGTATTCCAAAAATCATTGTGTTATGTACATGGTAAGATTTCATATATCATTTTATCTGATTCCATTTTGATTTTGGTCATAGGAACATTAATGATTTATGATGTTACTTAATATTTTAATCTTTTATATGAATTATATGATTTTTAAATGTTAAAATCATGTTCTTGTAACCTTATGGTCATGTTATGGTTATGTAATCATTTAATTATCTCTTTTTAACAATATTGAGAAACTAATCCCATTATTTTATTAGGTTTCCTTTCCCTGATAAATGTAGAATGGTATTATGTTTGATATGTTTAAGAATGGTGATTATTATATAGAAAAAATTTGGAGATGATGAATGTATTTTATGAACCAATTTTTTGTTTTCCATTTTTCTAGAGATACTATAACTCAATTGTTATACAATGGTTCAAAATGTCCTGTAATGTTTATTCATTTATTAAAATTTAATATATATATATATTTTTAAAAGTACTGATTATTATATTTTTAATCAGATCAATGTGTAGTTAACCATTGTAAACAAATATGATATAAATTTAGTGGGAACTATTTGGAAAATTATAATTACATGATAAAACCCTAAATATTTGGTAATAATCAAAAATGACATATGTGAAGCCTATGGCCTCATAAAATAACATGTCAGGATTTAAAAAACACATTAATGTTTTTTCATGATTATATGTTTTCTGAATATGAATATTGGTGTTATATTTGTACCTATTGGTTTCATTAAATAGTTAAAACAAAAAGGAATCTTGTTAATATGAAATTTTACAGTCAATGGAATGACTATCCTCATGAGAAACCAATAGATATAATTGATGGAATATCTAATGTTGGGATTATTCCTAATTAAATCTATCATTATATAATTAATAATATAAACATGGATGAGTTTCTAGAAACACCTAATAAGAGAAATATGGGATTTCATAAAGATCTTGGTGGAAAGAAGATTCATCTTCCCACATGTCTCAAATGTGGGAAGAAGTACTCAATTGAATTTATCATAGGAATGTGAATATGTTTTGAGTATACAAATGGACAAAAAAATTAATTATTGAGGAAAAATGAATATTTCTATTAAAAATCAAAGATAATATTGGTATGCCTAAGTTATAAATGTTCGTTGAATTTTTTAAAATAAAATATATAAGACTTAGGGAAATTAATGTACAAGAGAGAATGATCTTGAGTATAGTCAGTAAGGTTGTAGGAATAATGTTTTTACAAATTTTGATGAGGATACTAAAAATGAAATAATAATGGTATGGTATGTTTTATAAGTATTGTTTATGTTAAATGTAAGAAAAATTATTAAATTTAGTTTGGTCAATCTTAAGACATGATTAGTATTTTATATTGTCGGAAAGATCTGTTGAGGAATAAGATGATGAATACTAGTTAATGGTTTAAAGAATAAGTGAGATGATTGAAGTGTTTATGCATTTTGATTCAATAATTACGTTGAATAATTATTATACTAATGATATTCTTGTAATAAAAATTACAAAAAATCTAATTATTTTTTACATTTGTTTTTATTTTAAGGATATGAAAACAAATTCTTAATGGCATTGATAACCAAGAAATATGGTTTTTTTACTATGGTAATATTATTGGGAACACATGATTAATGAAAAAAATAATCATAAATACTTCTCTAACGTTGATTTAATAATTAATTATTTGGACACAGATATTATTAACATTGATATTATTTGAACCATTAAATAGGATTGTGATTTTATAAAAAGTGATTTAGGTCATATTTGATAACATTTATTTCATTTTTTGTTTGATGTAAAATATTCACTTGTTTTGAACTTATTTAAAGAAAAATCAATGTGTCAATTATTGAAGCATATATGTTTTCCTATGAGGTTAAGTTAATTTTTAATGATTCTCTCATGAGATTATAAGTTTGAAGTTCATCATAAGTTCCAAGGCATCAATACTCCCTTTTAATGTTTTTTTGTGGGATATAAGAGTAATTTGAAACATTTACTAATATTAGAAATAATACTCTATTTAGGTTATAAAAAATATTTAAGAATGGTATATGATTTTATGTTGTGTTAATTATCATATACTTGAAAATGGGATATAGTTAATTTTTATGGTTGAAAATTGAATCATTGAAAAGGATATATATTTATAGATATTTATGGAAATGTTTTATATTCCCTTTTTAGGTTATTATATAAATTATATTCACGATATTTTATTTAAATTTACTAAATTAAAATTTTATATATTTATTTATCCTGTTGAAAAATAATACTTGGGATATATTCCACGGGGTCCAGACATATGTTTACCTAATGTTTAACAAGATATATAAATTAAACATTATTTTGGAAGAATACTACTAAATTATTGAATATGTAATTTGAAGGGTATTAAATATTTATTTTTGTTAACCATTATTTAAATATACCCTTTTTGAGAGAAATATGAATATATAGTTATTTATTGAAATCATCTAATTCGAGCATTGGTTGTTTTCTTGAAGGTTTTCGGAGCTAAATTAATTATTTCAATGATTATTCATTTTGGAAATTATCTTATACTTACCATTTTATGGTCTAATATAATACCTAATGATAGGAGGAATATCATGATATATGTTTTCAATATGAAAAAGGATTGATTTAGTGCTTCATGAAAAAAAAAATTTATCTTGTACATTCATAATTTAAGGAAATAGATGAAATTATTTTGGATATTGATTAAAGGATGAAACTATACCTGTCAAGTGATAATATTTTGTTATGTTCATATTATAAATAATAATTAAATTAATAAAGTATAAGTAAATTATTTTAAGAAAACAAATTTGTCTGAGAACCTTCAATTCGGATGATGTGATGGTCTTTTAAAACCTCCCCAATTTATGGTTTTCAATTTGTAAAATATATCCTAAAAATATTATCTATCACTATCTATTAGTCATTTTTATCTTATAATTAAATATTTTAACTTCCCACATATTTTATCATATTTGGAAGATTATTTTTGGATAAACTTCATATGTCCCTTTTCCTCATTTTATGGTGAGATTTTATTAATGCTTTTTACGATATGGGTTTTCAAAGAAGGATTTTTATTTCAATATAAAACCATTGATCAGAGAGAAAAAATCCCGATTGATAGGATTCAATTTATTAAGGTGGTTGGGGAATGTAAACCCAATATATTTTAGAAAATATTTCTTTTTAATTAATTTAATATCTTTGATAACTTTTGTTATATTCCACATTGTGTTTAAACCAACCACGATACACTGTTAAAATATTATCATTTGATGTGATATTTATATCATAACTATTCAATTGGTGGACATGAATATGATTTAAAAATTATGAAATGTATATAAATTTCCTGCTTAATATAAATGTATTGATAAATTCTTATTATATAATCACTCAATTTTTTGTATTGTTTTTTTGCTGTACAAAAATCATATACATCAAAAATGATAAAATAAATTAGTTTGAGAAAAATATATATTTGATATATATAAATTTTTTAAATTTTATTTTATAAAAATAATTTCATTTATTAAATCATCGTATAAAATTAATTTGGGGAGGATTTGTTGGATTTTTCTAAAATGTTTTATTTTTCATTGAATAGTGAACAATATTGAATTTTTTTTAAAATATAATTTATTTAGGAAACTTTTACAAAGTTCAAATCTAATTTATACACGTTTAAAAAACTAAATCAGTTTTATAATAGTATGATTAATCAAATTAGGTTCAAGATAATCAATATTTCTATTTAATATTGTGTAAAAACACTTTCATGATTAAAAATGATTTCTTTTAAAATCTGATTTTCATTGATTTTTAATAATTTATATTAATGTAAATTACAATCACTTATTTTTATTTAAATTGATGAAATATAATTTCATTTTGGGTTATTTAAATCATATTAATCACGGGATGTCTTTTTTGACATTTCTAAAGAGAAGATAATTTTTTGGTGAATAGTAAAAAAATAGTTTTTTATAAAATATGCTATATTTTATGATATCTTCAAGACCTAAACATAATATAATATTTTATGAAACTTATTTAATGAATAAAATATGATAAAATAATAAAACTATCATAGATTCTTAATTTAATAAAATGTAAGATTTAATTGTTTTCAATGATAAATAAGAAAGTTAATTTTCTGTGCTGACAAGGATCTTGTGCAGTACTTTAAAAGTCAAATTTTGTACACTAAGAAAAATATTTCAGTAGGAATATTTCCTTGATCAACATATTTATTAAATTTTGATTATTATAGACGATTTTTCTAGATATACATGATTTTTTTAGTTTTATAACAATTGGATTATCCAAATTCTTGTGCAAAGCATGCAAAAGGTTAGAAAAGACATAACATCATATTAAATAAGTTTTCATTATAGAAATATGAGATAATATAAATATTAAAAAAATATAAATGGTAATTTTTATTATTTTAATGTTATTTCCTTTATGTTACTTTATGTAAAAAAACTGTATTAAATAAATACCATAAATATTTGAACAACGACGACACCGCATTTATATAATTTAATGAAAAATAACATAAATGATTTTACAAAAAGTAAAACTAATATAACCAATAATAAATCATGTTTCCCAAAGATTTTCTAGATCTACATGTAATTTTAGGGATTTTTTTTACTATTATATTCTAAATCCCCCTTTGCCTTGATGTATTTAAATTCAAATTAAATTAATAGTGTCAAAATTGACATTAATGATATTTTAACAAAATGATATTTTATTAAAAAAATTAAAAAAATTAAAGATATGGAAATAAGTCAAGGTGGATATTATATGGTTCAAATTTGATAAATAGGAACTTTTTATGCCCATTTTTTACTTTATAAGTAAAAATTTAAATGGTTAATATTGAAAATGTTGTTAACAAATTTAAATTTAATATTTGTTAAATCGGGGTTATTAGAAATTATTAGGTTTAAAATTACACCAAAACAACTATAAGATAGGTTTTTTATCATAATAAAACCCTATGATAACTTAGGATCTAATCCCAAGTCATTTGGAGTAATTTTTCATGGGAATTAATACATTATAATGCAATCTAATTAGAAATTCTCGAAGATCCCCTTACCTCAGTTATAAAAGGAATCTTTTTCCCTCACATATTTTCTTTATATTTAGCCTTCTATATCAACAAAAATATAGTCTTTTCTCTTATAAACATCTCTATCCACTTTATTGTGGTGATGGTATCCCATAAATTTCAACCATAGATACCATTATAGGATGTCTAAATTATTCGTTTCAAAGAAGAGGTAATACCTTTAACTGATCAATTAAATTTTTAATATTATTTACCCCATATTAATATATAGTATTTATCATAAAATAATTAATTAATAATCCAAAATATTAATAAATTATATTATGATCATTAAAACACCATTATAAAACCATTTTTCCATCAAACTAAAAGTGAAATTATCACATGGATTAAAATACAGCTTACCATCTCCATGTAGCGATAAAATTCATTTTTTATCACCATGTTTTATGGATGGGTATTATGATGGGTTTCGTATTTATATATTATATTTATGAAAAAATTATAATTTTTAATGAATATATAATATCTACCTTCTTAAGATATAATCCATTAGGGAAAATGATAATGTAGCTCATGTGTACGTGTGGACTATCACCTCTACAAAGAGATATAAATTTCTTTTTATTTAAATATTAATTGGAAGATGGTGAGAAATAAATTTTATGAATAAATATGATATATATGATATAATAATGTTCCTTTAATTTTAAATTATTTTTTACCATTATTTCATTCAATCCATTGAAAAATGAAAATAGTGTCCACGTGTTTATACGATGTACATTCACAATGAATAGTGTAATTCCATTTTCCTTCTCAAAATTTTATGAATAAATATAAATAAATTTATATAAAGATTAAATATTATATTTATAACCTTATTAATATTCTAAAGATGATGGAAAAAAGTTTAATATATATTGACTAGAAACTACTAAATGAAATACTCGGGATAAATGAAATAGATAATACGTATAAATGACGATTTGAAAAAGGAATTATTGATAAAATGAGTAATTGAAATGTTATAAAGTGATAATATATGATTTCATAATTATGGAAATTAATTTTTATATAATTATAGTAAATTTAAATTTCATACACCAAAGGTTATGTTGCTTCCAAATAAGGTTAACTCAAGGTAATGAATTTTCATATCACTTTTATTATGTAGTAAACATGCCATATTTACAAAAATTTTCTTTTATGTTTTATATATACCAACCATGAATATATTTTATGATTATTCTAAATAAAATTAGGTTATATAAATATCCATATGTGGTACTTTATTTCATAGGATTTATGATTCAAATGATACTGAATCTGTAAATGGATCAATGTTCCAATCTCATTGTTTATGAGGATTGTTTATAAATAATGTTTTATTGATGAAATATTTTGATATACCTATTAGGATTATTATTATTTTCATTAGAATATAGCTATTTAATTATAATTCTTTTTTAATTTTAATCATTTTAGGTTCTCAATATACTGAAAATATTTTCTCTCGGATCAACAACATCATTTCTATCTTTAGTTAAAAAACATTTTCTTCCATATTTATGTTTTCTAAAAATATTTTAAAATAAGATGTTAATAATATCCCATTATTGTTAAAAGTTATTTTTACTCAATTTTTCCTTTTTAATAAATGGTTTCAATGGAATAATTTTTTCATTTTCCAAATGAGGTACATTGTGGCATTTCTCATAAATGTATGAATGGAGTGTATTTCAGCTCATATGACATGAAAATATTATCTGACATTTATGACTAATTTTTTATTTATATATCCCTTTACAAGTTTACAGAGTTATTTTAAAATAAAATTATTTGTACTATATTTGGGAAGTTTTTTTAATAATTGATTTCAAAATGGAAATGTTATTTTCATTAAGAATGTTTTAATGATATTTTAATGGTATTTTTATTCATCAATGAAAAAAACCCTTTTTTGACATATTATGTAATATGTATATGATCCAAGTATACTTTTTTATTATTTATTTTGATGATTTATTAATATTTTGACATAATTTTTATAAAACCTATTTATTTTACATGGCTTATACTATGATAAAATAATAATATATTAATGAATCAATTTTCTTTTTCATGGGTCATGCTATGATAAAAATTTTTTGATTCCCATTTAATTTCAGTGGTTCTGATATGATAAATTATTTATGATTTTATAATTTAGATATGTATTAGTTTCATTATGTAATAGGTGATACAAATATCTCCCTCTAATAAATTAGGTAATGATTGATATCTCATAAAATAAAACTGGCCGGAATAGAGAGTGAACCAAGCTCTGTAAGAGACTTTGTCCACTATCAATTGTCATGCGAATGAACCTTTTCTACTAGGTTGTTTGAGGGAGTGAAACAATTATACTATGATAGTCATATCATGGAAACCAGGCTTCTAAGGGAATGATTTTCTATGATTATGTGTATGAAATAAATACATTTCATATACCAATGGTAAAATTTTATTGATCATTTTCTTTGAATACATTATGATTTATGCCTTTTTATTTACCAATATTTATTTTATCGAATTATATTATGATTTTTTATATAAAGGGTATTTTTTTAAAATTTTAAAAATATATTCTTATAACATTATTCTCATGTTATGATTATGTGATTGTTGATATATCTCTTGTTTACCCTTACTGAGCTTCAGAACACAACCTTTTTTATTTTTACATTCCGTATGTTATGAGGAAAGTTATTACATATTATATGTCATACACTGATTCTAGAAATTATGAACTAAATAGGATAAAATGTTGATATTTTTTAACCAATTGTTTATATTTTGCATTCTTGTAAAGACACTATACCTAAATGACTATGGAAACATTTGAAATATATTGTAGTAAATATTAGGATTTATGATTATAATATATATGTATGACAATTTTGTGTCATTATAAACCATGTTTCATAGACCAATTCCTTAGAGAATCCACTCATACATCACGAACCATAACTCTATACCTATGTTGACCATCATGTGTGTTCTCATTACGTCATGTTGTCATTGTATCTAAGAATGTTGGATAGTTCCCCTGTGTAGGATAGATTGCTCCCACATATTCCAGGTTGATCTGGCTAGGATTCGTAGAATTGGATATATATTTTTATTGCATGACTACTAAGGATATGGAATATTCTGTGTGCCTATGGAATAGTCCACTCATCAAAAGCACCTCTGTACATAGCTAGGACCACTAATATGGCATGGTGATACCCTTTAATTCTTGTGAAACACACTCTATGGATATATTTGAGCCTCTCCAATTATTCATTCATCACTTAAATTTCTTTGTTAGCTTCAATAATGGTTACCTCAGCCAATAATCATTAGGATTATCTGATATCATAAGAAAAACATTGATCACCATCAACATGTGTTGTCAAAAAATAGTGTTGTCAAAAAATCTAATCCAAACATATTGTTAGGAAATCCATTCTACACTATTATGAGATAAAAAATATCCCCCTTGGGTTATTTATAGTATTCATTTAACAATATCACCTTGATATCAAGTAAACCAAACATAAGTTTCACTTCTTCTCCTTATTGATAACAAAATACCATGGGTTATTCCATGTTCTTCTACTTCCACTAAACATTCTATTTTTTTATTAAATAATCCATTAATGTAAGAAAGTTACACCCTATGAATATAGCTTTACCCCTTTAATTTTGAAAACATTTCCCCCCATAGATTTTTGGTAGAATCTTATAAACATTCAACTCCATCTTTGGTTATTTCTTATCATCCTATTTCAAAAAAAATCTAACTATATATTGATTAGCCAATTTCATTGAATCCCCATGTTATAAAAGTGAGTATCTATTAATGTCTTATTTTTTACATGATATTAAATTAGTGAATTTACCAAATGGAACATGGGATGTCATATAAATCTTCTTATACTACTATTCCAGAGCTCTGTGTGGAATAAAAATAGTTTTGAAATAAATAAAAAGATATCACCTATCACTCATTAATAACTGGAAACAAATAAAACTACATTGACACCACTTATTAAATAAAATTCAATGATATCATTTAAATTATATTCATATCATATCTTCATAGGCCTTAAAACTACTTTTGAAGAATATTAATAAATATTTATTTTAATCACAACATCTCCTATGATATTGACTATCGACACTATTTATTAGTTTTCATTAATGGGGGAAATATTAAAATGGGTTGAAACATGTTTTAGTGTGTTTTTGAATCCATTATAATCAATACAGTTGATACCAAACACTAAAACCATTATTAGGAAAAACAATTTTGGAAATAAAATTATTTTTTTGGATTCTACTTGTTCATGTAATATCATCTTTCCATTTAGGTATAAAAATAAATATATATATACTATTTTTGTTGAGAACCATTTTATCCTTTAATATGATTTTTAAAATTGGATTTCACCATTTACATAATCTTTTTTCTTGATATAAATTGATATAATAATATACCAATTTAATATTTGTAACATAACTAAAATATCCCTTTGAATTTGGATTCACCCACTTGTACTTTTCTATAACAATAAACCATTTACTTTTCAATATCAATCAACCCTGTACTTTTCTAGCCCACTGACCCCATGTATTTTATCTCCCCCAAAAAATTTCAACTTTTTCACAGATATATTGAAAAAATAAATTATATGGGGACAGAGGAACCTTAAGGTTTCTCATATTGAGGAAAAACCAACCCATTACCATTGAAATTTCCTTTACCTTTTTCATATTTTAGTAAAGGAATGTATCAATATCTATAAGTTCTTTATCATCACATATATCCAAACAACTAAACATCTTAACAAATGTTCTTCTATGACTTCTTCAAATTTTATACTTATCATCGTGAATATAATAATTTAGCCTTCTTTGGATTTGGATTATTCTTAATAGTGAAACAAATCAAACATGAATAAGTATATTATTGAGATTCAGTATATGTGGATCTCACATTCTTCTTTCATCTCTTTTGCATCTTCATATTTTCTCTTTTCATGGTTTGTACCAGATTAATTTGGAGTTCTATTTCATTGAAAGAAAAGAGTTTTTTCATACAACACAACTTCATTTATAGAGTCAAATTCACACCATTTCCACCTTCATCATAGCTAGAATAGCATCTTTTTGATTATCTTTATTCTTTTTCTCGAAGAGATTTATTATTACAAACCATAATTTTGTTCTCGATACACTCGTCATTGAGGGTCGTAATAATCCTCTAAAACATACAAACTATTTTCCAACTTAATCGGACTTGTTTATAGGACAATCTGTCTATTTTTATGACAAAATAATTATGTGCCTTTTAAAGATTCCTTACCCTTACATACAATTCACCAATTGTAATACTTTTACATGTGAGCATAGTTATAACAAAATAATCATCTACCATATAATCATACCTCATTTATTCTCTCCTAAAATTTTATATTGGTATTTTTTTGAGTTCATTTCACTTATCTGAGATTGTTGTATTTGATATATCTTCCCATGATATGAAAATATATTCCCCAATAAAATCACATTTTTGCCTTCTTTGTTTTCAGAACCAATTTTCTTGAATTTTATTGTAACAAATATTTTTTTATATATTTCAAATATAGAACATTTTTTGTTCATATACAAGTTGGTGTAGATTATGGAGGTATCTTCATATTCTATTTAAAGGTGTTAATTGTCTATATAGGATCTGTTATCTTTTAATATTTTACTTCTATATTTTCATCCAACATTATATTGTTAGATTTGGAATCTCTTACTCACCATTTACTTTCTTCAAGTTGTTTTCATAGTGAAGGAAAACATGTTTTTATTTCTTTATTCTTTTTTCATTCATTTCATGAAATCATTCGAATGTTCCTTAAGGGTATTAAATTATTATTTTATCTTTAATATTATTTTTTCATTCTAAGATTCACGGAATGTTCTTCATTATTTAACAACTTCTTTATAAAGACAATAATTCAATCATTGTAAAATATACTCCTTGAATGATATTCCAACAATAATCATTTGTATTTTATGAGTATTATTTATAATGGAAAATTTATTTTGTTTCCATTTCACCACTGTAATAATATCTAGACTTTATCTCTACTAAAGAGTATGAAATTTCACATCCTTTCTCTACATGGGGGTAATAATTAATAATAATAATATATTTCGATTTTACCTTAGTAGGAGAACACAATTTCTAATATGAATTCCTATTTTTATTCTTTTTCATTATTTTTTCATAATTAACTTCACACTTCGACTTTATTACTTTCTAAATAACACATTTTGTTTCATAAACATATTTTTGGATACCAATCCATAATATTTCTATTTGTGAAATTATTCCTCAAGAGCCTCCTTTAATGCCACATTTAACGGTGCAAAAAATTACCATTTTCTTTGATCTGTTTTCGAGATGAATCCATATCACCTTACAAGAATAATTTTATAATTTATCCTTTCATGTGAGGCTACAAGATAATCATTAATGTATTGTATGAACTCATTTTTCAGTTTTTTCAAATTATTTCCATAAAAAAATAGTCTTCACTTTGAATGTCCTCTTCCACACAACATCAGATCATGTTTGAGAAAAAAATCCAAAATTGAAACAATTCCTTTGATAAAAATATATAGAATTATCCAATTGGATGTGAGAAATATAACCCTAATAGTTGAGGTTGAATCGAGATTTTAAATATTAGTATCAATTAAAATTATTAATCTATTAAATTTCTCACCTTTCTTATAGGATCTTGACAAATCAACCATGAGTGTTAGGTATTAATTTCTTCAGGAAGATATTATTTATAACGATTTATATATTTTGTTGTGTAAAAATAATATCAATATGGATATGAGTATTTACATAGTTCATCCTCATATGGATATATCCAATGAGTATTCATAGATGTTGTGTCATGAACCAAAATAAACTATGAATATTATTGTAGATAAAGGTTCTCTCTTCGTTACTCTTATTCCTATAATCACTGCCTTGCATGTTTAGGGAAATTAAATACATACAATGTATCAATCCCTAAAACCATATTTATTTGGATAATTTCTAGTGGAATGTATCACATTTATCCTCTTCCATTTCTAATAACATTGGAAAGGATTCGAATACAGTTTATGGACATATAGTCCCCCTCGTATGAAAAATAGCTCGCATCATCATATATGGTAGATGCTCATACATATTTATAATGGAATAATACATTACAACAGTGAAAATATATTTATGCATCACTTATTCAATATTTTCCATAATTCCTAAAAAATATCCACTTTCATTTAGGCATTAAAAACCACATTCTTTGACTATGTCAGAAAAGGTTTCAAATTCTTCAAGACATCAAGCCCCTAATGTGTAATATAACCATCTTATTCACTTTAAGGAATTTAGATCTTTATGAAATATTATATATTGTTATTTTTCACTATTTTATGGATATACTCCATATAAACAGTGAATCCTTATTATTTCCACTTTGGACATCATTATATTTTCAGTAGAAACGAGAAATCATATAACAAAAAATCTCCATCTAGAAAAACATAATTGAAAAATTCCAAACATTTATTATGATCTACTAATGCCTTTATTACTGTTGAGAAATATCCACATTTGGACACCATGAAAACACATGGTCATAGTGTGGCCTGAACCTCTTGGGCGCATAATCTCTAGTTGAGAAAATTTTGAGATTTGAACCCTTTTAATATAGAGAAACTTTTAATTTCAAATTCTTCATTGTGATGTGGGATGTCATACTATGGTTTTTCTTCTATGTTTAATCAGATCCACTTCTCCTTCAAAAATAACTATCCATTAACCGTGCACATTCTATGTCATTATGTCCTCAATACACTACCCATAAAATTAATGTGGTAGAAAAACATGTACATCTATGATGTGGTCACAAATAACATTCACAAAAATAGAATTCTTTTCTTTTAAAAATTTAAAATCTCTAAATTGAATTGCCCAACTATGACATGGACTACTACCTCCCAAATAGAATTGCACCATAGCATTATCTACTATGGCATAGACACCTCAAAATTAGAAGAGGATCCATAACTCCTATGAATTTGTTTTTTCATTGTGGTCTTCTAGAAGGTGGTGTAGCCATCACTCAAAATCTCATGAAGCACTAAAATTCTTCTTAACATCACTCTGATCCATGTTTTCTTTGTTTGCGGTATAACATGTGAATTATGAGTCCAATGTTGGATATACCATCTAATATATCATAGAATATAGTTTAACCCATTACACTAATTTTTCATAACTGAGTAGTAGGGTCCAATCCCGACCTATTCCATGGTGCTTCCCTGCACCATGGACCTCTTCAACTATGTTTCCACCCTAGTAGCATAGATCATTGCTCAATTCATATGATGACTCACGTGCATGCTCGCATACCCCCATACTACAATTTTGGTTGGATAGCATGGTCGGTTCCCCTATATGGTCAAGATTTCTCCCATAAATGTGGGCTAAATATATATAGGATTCCTACCCATTTATGCTTCCTATTTTTTGTGTCATACCACCTAGGTTGTGGTGGCGTAAATATGAATATGTCATGGTCCAATCATAAATATAACCTTTATGGGATAGCTTCGGCCACCATTATGGAATGGAGTTTCCCTTAGGTTCTTGAACAAAACACTCAATTTATCCCATTTGAAATATCTACTTTGACAATAAACTCTTTAATATAATTTTCATCTTCAATCATGTTTAACATAGTTAATAATCTTTTAGATCAACCAATCTGCTAATCAACACTTTGATAACCTTCATCAAGTGTTTACAATAATGTTTTTTTCAAAAAAAATCCATTCTATACTCTTAGTAGTTCAACAATATCACCACCATCAAATCCAGCACATAAACGTGATCTAAGAATTATTTCCATGGGAGGGATACATGAAATAAATTTTTTACATCAGGGAGGATTTATAAATGTTCTATATGATATGACATCGATCAAATATAATCATGATACTTATAGAGGTGTGTGTACATTGGGATTTACTTTCCATGAAAAAAAAATAAAATTCTCACATCTGTGGTGTTATTTAATATGAAACATCATCCCAAAAATAAAAATTCAGGCCTCATCCATGATTATCTATATAGATCTAATTTTGATTATATTCTACACAAATTTTATGATTAATATCATAGAATTTCTAACTAAATAATAACATCATTATTTTCTAATCAGATTTAATTGAAAAGTGAAGATGAATATCTAAGACTTTCTATAATATTTAGTCTCAGAGTTTGTGCCTTAATATTTTGTATTCTCTAACTTTATTCTAGCATACTTCTGTGAATTCTTGTTTTAGATTAAAAATCAAACAATAGAAGATATTTATACCATCCTATATTGGTGTAAATATAGAATTATTCGTGCAAGTATTCATCGATTGTATAGTTCATCAAAATTTGTTATCAATATAAGGGTTTTACACATTATGTAATACTAACTCTTAATTCAATGTCTATTAAATAACCATTAAGAACAGTATGGTGAACTAAAATATCGATCTAAAATAAACATTTGTGGTATTCCATGAAAGATAACCATTTATATAAATATATATTATAATGGTAATCAATTAATAATTCTTCTAAATAAATATGATGTGGGAAACCTTTTAATCTAATCGACCACAACCAATATTGAATTTTTCCCTTTATATATCTTTAGAAAAGCAATAGAAAAATAAATTGCGATTTTCTCCGATTTTTATATTTTTTTATGTATTTTTTCATATTCCCCTCTTCCAAATATCATTTTACATTAACTTGAAATAATGAAAAATAATTGGATGAATAATAAACAATCTCATTATTTTTATTATCCCTCTAAAAGTGAACTTGAGGATCATAAAACTGATAATTATTTATTTATAGAATTTATTATACCCTAAATAAGTTCTAGCTCATATAACACCATCTTCAACAATTTTAGATTTTTATATTTTCACATTCCTTATTTTAACACAGTAGTGTTTTAAAATAATAGTTTTTCGATTGCGTATACTATACACAACATAAATTATAAACAAATAATGAAATATTAATATACATATATAACATGGATATTAAAATGCTATTTATGAATAGGATAAATAGAATTATGAAATATATATATTTATGAATGAGCTAACAAATAAAAATATATTAATTAATGATTAGAACATTAACAATCAATTTTTAGTAAATTCATTTTTTTCTTAAATGAAATATGTTTTCTTCATAAATTATTTTATTGTATTTTCTAGAAAAATTATAATTAATATATTGAATATTTTCAAGAAAATTTGGTATGATGAACATAATTTTTTAAATCATTATATTTCAATTTTGTTAAGTAAAAATTTTGGAATATGTTTCAAAATATTTCTTTTTAATGAATATTGAAAATAATATTTTTTATTTGAAATTTTATTTTACATTAAACCATTTACATAGAAAAATTATATTGAAAATTTTTTATAAATTTTTTATTTCATTTTAATAAAAATAATCTATTTATAGGCTTTGGATTGAATTTTATAGTTTATTTTTAAAAAAAATTATAAATAGAACAACTGTCTAAAAAACTATTTTTTTTGTTTCATTTTTTTGTTTTTTCTGAAATTAATTTATAATACATATATTAATTTTGTTATGTATAAGGTATTTCTTATTTTCGATAAATAATTAAATGATTGTAAAATATATCACTTTTATTATTGGTTATTATTAATAATAACAATTATAAATAATTAACACCATTTTAAGGTTAAATCTGGTAATTAAGGATAAAATTAATATGATATTGACTAGAAAATGACTATAACACCCCCATTTATACTATATTGTGATTTTATTATTTCTATTTCTAACCATTTTTATAAAATAATACAACTTGGTTTCATATTTCATCGATTTTGACCATTATAATATTTAAGTAAAAGATAAATTCAAAAATATCACTTTCATGAATTTAATTTATAAAATATTTAGTATTAGGGATAAATACAAAATATTAATATTATAAATAATTGTATGAAATATAAATTATTCATTTTATCATGGTAAATTGTTTTTAATTTTTAGGATGTAATAATTACCTTAAATAATTATGAAACTCCGATAGAACATTATTTCAATATATAGAAAATTTAAATAAATGATTTTAATAGTGTTAAAAGTAATATAATTTTAATTAATTAATTAATGAAATGAAATTTTTTTATTAAGATAACATATGAAATATGTACTAATTGATGATATTAGGATTTCATTATTTTCATGTTTTTCTCAAAGTCAAATTAAATAAGTTGTTCCAAAAATGTCATTCTTGTTATTTTATAACAAATATAATTTATATGGTTATTTAAATTTTCTAAAGTGAATATATCCATCCAAGTGATTTTAATATGTATGAAAATATAAACTATGTTCCATTTATTGGTTAATTTTCCTTTTATAGAATCTTTATTAACCCAAAAATAGTAATACCTTTGCTATCACGGTAACTGTCAATAAGGGGTAACATGAGTTGAAATAAATATATATATGTAAAACCTAATTGATTCTTTTCAAAAATATATTATATGATATTATCTGTTATCAATACTCGTTTAATAGTATTATTATTCTATTTTGGATACTTTTTCAGGAGAAATAAGTTATTTAAATTTAATATTTTTATGTAATTCCATGAGTTCGGCTAACAACAATTATAAATGGACACCCTCACTTCTCTTCCCTTGACACTTATAAAGCCTCATAGTTCATCCAATACTAATCTAAATCAATTACTAACATTCCTATGCACATTATACATGTACTATATTTGTCATAATGCAATCCATGGAGGGTTTAAGGTTTAAGGAAAAGGAATTTCTGCAAATAAGAGGTATAGTCTTTAACAAATTTTTTTAGATTTATTGATTATTTAACTCATCAAAATATTATTTAAAAATGATGAAATAATAAAAAATATTCTTTATACTGAGATTTTATTATGATAATGAATGTCATACATCTATCTCATTATCTATTAAATGGGAATAAAAATTATCGGTCGTGTCTATAGTGGACTACCACACCACGAACCAACGCAATTCCTTTTCCATCACAGCCTATAATGAGTAGAAAAAAAAGGGTTTAATAAATATAAATTTTATTTATAATATTTATAGTATTATGAAAATATTAACTATTATTTTCCTTTCTATCGTTTCATCCATCGAAAATGGAAACATCATTCATGTGTTTGTACAACCCACCATCTCCATGAATGGTGTCATTCATTATAATCTATATAATTTTTATAGATGACTCAAAATATATATTTAATTAATATATATAATATTAATATCTTTTCCAAAAAAAAATTTTCACGGAACCATGAACAATGTATAAAGGCTGAGACTATCAAATTAAAACATGCATGGAAAATGAAGTTGTTTTCATTTCCAAAAACAAATTTAATAAAAAATTGTTGATTAACGTGTTATGAAATGTTATAAGAACATAATATATGGAAAGATATATATATATATATATATTTGGAGTAAATTTTTAATAATTTTTTATTTATTATATTGGATTTTTAAATGCGTACAAATAAAGAGAAGACTTATGGTAAGTGATTTTTGTAAACAAACCGTTTTCAGCATGTTATAACTATTCTATCTATAACGCACCTTCACACTCCCTCTATTTTTTTTTGATTTCATATAAATTCTGTACAAATTCTTTTTAAATATTTACCTAGCTCATTCTATATTACATTAAATGGATAAAATATTCTATAAGTTCATTTCCCAAATTTCATCTTCAAAATAAAAAAAATTTGAGAGGGGAACTTTTATATCCCTTAATCCTTTTATGTAAAGTTATTTAAATTATTTATTCCTAAATTAACACATTATTTTAAAGAACTATAATCACACACGTATATATGATCATCTACAATATTTAATTCCTTTTTTTCTTTTCAATAATTACAAAATTTCCATTGATTTAGATATTATGCCTGATTATGCAACCCATATAATTCCTTGTATAATTATTATAATTCTGAATTATGATTTATTTCCTTTTGTGTCACACATAATCATGAACATTTTTTGATTGGTGCTCCAAAATAGCTCTACTGTTAATTAACTATTTGTTTTGTCTCGTGATAGGTTACGTATGTGATTATGGAGTGACCCAATTCCATGATGAGACTATGTCTACCATATCATGTTGTCTTGGGTGTTATCCTTGACTTAATGCTTATGTCACTTTTTGTGTTTCTTCCACATTCCATTTATTTCCATGATCTGATGATAAAATGTTCTTTTATATTATCTCAAATCTGATTACTCATGGTCCATCTCTTTTATGATATCATTTTTTCCATTGAATCTCATTGTATGCATTTTTATCATGTTTATTCCATTATTGGGATTTTTTCCTACCCCTTTTTTATGTATTCCCATGGTTAACCCATGGAGTTTTAGGAGATAAAAAAGATTTTGGAGATGATTATGGAGAATAAAATAAATATGTTTTTTGAATTTTTTATATACCTGTTATTTAAGAGACAATTGGCCTTTTGATCCTTGTATTTTATTTAATGGATAATTGTGTTAAGAATCATGTAATCATATATGTACAAATACTTAGGTTGTTATAGGATACATCTAAGAAAGTAAATAATTTTTGGTGTTATGACTAGAATACTCTAACAAAAACCCAAGTTATAAGTATAATTATTTAGGAAAATATCATGTAATTCTGGAGAATTATTGAATTGGTGGTATCCAAGAAATTATATCCCTATCTAGATATTAAAATTAGATGAGTCTCTAGAAAAGTTGTACATTGGGGTAATAACTATGAAAAGGGATAATTGTGTATTAAATCAATCGTCTAATTGTGTATAATAACGAGTCCCTTGTTCACTCATATTTTTACTCTCCCTAAGGATATTTTTGAAAAATTCACAAACTCTGTACAAACCATTATGAAGGACATGAATATATATTTACATTATAAAACATAATATAAATATTAACATGGATAAACTATATTAAAACCCATATACTCAGACGTTATGACATTGTTATCATTTATAACATAGTCTTCAATATTTTATTAGTTTTCTCTTTTATGGTTATTATTTAATGTATTCCAATAATGTTCTTATTTGTTTAGTAAATGGAGAAAAATAAGAGAAACTATGAGAATAAACAAAATGATAGGAATTGAGATGATATACCTAGGGATATACCCAACTATAGTGTAGAAGGACTTTGGAACTCCATGTTAGTACTTGCTTGGCTGAATCGTATTATGAATATTGACATGAATCATGTGGAACACACTCATTCTCCAATTAAAGTTACTATTGTTTTAATTTATCTTATATTTAAAAAGTCCTCATATCTTTAGTGGATTTTCATATCCCCTCATTATAAAATAATGTATTAACTCCATTGAAAATGGAAAGTCCTAGCTTTAATCAGGTACAGACCATTTTTATTTTTTATTTTATAATTATTTAAAGCATCCCAGAGTTTTCTCCTATACACCCTGCTACGGGTCCCTGGTAGCTATTTAAATTAATCAAATGACTACATGGGATTTACAAAAAAATATACACCACACTTTAAAGTAGTGTTCAGGATTAAAATAATTAATTAAGGATTTAAAAATAAATCAGAATAAATTTAATGAAAATTTGAGAGAATTCTAGAATAGATAAATAGAAGTTTAAAAAATATATAAATGGGGTTATGGAATATGAAAAAATAATTAAAGTGGGAGATTTCCATTTTTATTATTTTTATCTTCTTTCTTTTTCCATCCTTTTAATTTAATATTAATTTTCATTTTATTTTCCCTTTTTAATTTCTTTTATTTTTCTCTTATTTTTTCTTTTATTTTTATTTCCAATATTTTTCTCTCTCCTCTCTTCCTCCCCACCCTCTCTTCATGTCGCGCCCCCTTCTCCCTAAGTAGAGAACCACCTTCTCTCTTATTTGGAAGATTGTTTCACCTCTGCTCATTTTCTGTTTTATTCACTGCTGGGTTCACTATAAACCTTACGATAAGGCTAATCATGCATAGTTGCAATCGAAGAGTTTCATTGAGTATCTTTTGTGCAATCTACCACGGAAGGATTTTTACCCTATTTTGGCATTTTCCTAAAATCAAATGTTTACTTCTATTTGAGGAAAAATTAAAGACTATAGTGGATCATAGGATCATCTGCAAACCTAAGGTATAAATTCTACCATCTTTCCATCTATTTTATTGTGATTTATAAAAAACACATGGTTTTTTCATTCATTAGTGCCTACCGACGTTGTTCAGTTTCACCCAATATTTTAAGAATATCTATTTTTCCTAATCAATATAGCCTTATTTATCATAAATTAATTTTTTTAGTTGCTAAAACATGTTTTTACACCCCCTTGAGTGTGATAACATGTTTAGTATAAATTATGTTAGCCTGATCATTTAATTTATTTAACTGCTTGGGTTGCGAAGCCCATTTTAATTGTGTTTAAATAAAATAATCATTTTATAATAATTATGAACCGTGAATTGTTGTATTCTTTATAGTTTTTTGTGAGGATTTATTTATTAATTAAATAGTTCATTTATCTGCTTGTGCTGATATAATATCTTTCCTTTTTCTGTATTACACAGAAATATGAAATTAATACCTAGTGTTGTATGGGTGTATCTGCATTGATTTCAAGCTGCAATTATATATGAATACCATGTCATATCTGCTACTATGAAATATTAATTGAATAAAGGATAAGGAGGGAATGCTGGTTTTGTATTAAGGACCCACACATGAACTCTCCATTCAGGACTGATTTCCACTCCGCATCGGGGGGCGGTGTCTTAGGTCTTGCCAAACTGAGTCTTCCCCGAGCTTCCTAAATTCTTATGAGTAATATGGTTTCCCAGAGGGCCCACTTAGAACACTTCTATTGGAAACGTGTCTACTCCAAGGTTCAGATGACACTCCACCCCTTTTTGCAAGATCAGGGAAGACTAATGGTAATGTCATGCCCAAGCGATACTTGGTCTTTTGATAGATTTCCTGGGATGGGCTCAATCGTATTGGGTAATTTGAAGGATGTATTGTAGCGATACAATTGGGGAAATCTCACACTCCAACCCTCAACTATAAAATATCAATAATGATACACTAAAAGGTATATAAATGTGCTTGAGACCCATGAGTTTTGATCATTCATGGTATATTGAATCACACATGGTTGACACATTATTAAGCCCTAAGATTAATCACAATATTAGGGGTATGCCTCTTCTTTGTTTTATCTTGATTTTTTGGACGTACAGATATACATATGTGCATCCTTCTTATTCCTATCACTTCATCCAGACTCACATTTTAGGCCGAAGAAGGTGATTAAGGATGGGTGTCGATAATAACTCAGGTAGAGTTATTTTATTTTATTTACGCATCATATGTTGTATTCATTTATTATATAGTGGAGCATTTCATTTAATTACTTCACAAAATGGAACGGTATATAGCTCGTGGGTGTTAGCCTTCTGAGAATTTATCTCACACCATGCTCAGGCATTGTTGGCACCTAAGTAGATTATATTCTTGCAGGTATTGACAAAGGTAAGCATGCTGCATTCGATTCTTGATTTTTTCTTTGTGAAATGTATGGAAACTTGGGGGGTAGGACTGAACCTTTCTTGTGATTTAGTTATTTCACTTCATGTATTTCCTTTTTATTTGATAGCATTATTGGGTTTCTGTTTTCCCTATTTTCAGTTTGGATAGACATCATAGAATAACATTATTTTTTGAGCTTCCGAACATGTTTCTCATTCATTTAGATTATTCATATTTCTTATTCTAGAGTTTATTCATTTATATGAATATGGTATTTATTATTAATTGTTTTTTACTTACACTATGATAATACCTATTATTTATGAGGTCATAATCTCCCCCATGGACATGAAAAGGTCCCTCGCTACTAGTTGGAGGCCTCTGACATTCAGGGTGATGTGCTTGAGGTTATGCAGTCAACCTTACTCATGGCACTCTTCAGCTGGCTGTTAAGGTGGTGAGACAACAAAGTGTATCAGAGGATTTTTTTCATTTTTTTCTTACTGTTTGGGTTAGAAATAGGACTAGGGTATAAGGATTTTGAATGTACCATGTGCTTGGATGCGGATAATGTATGTATAGTGGAATACCAAATTCTTCAGTTGGGATTACAGTTATTGATTATGCCAGTAATTGCTGATATGATTTCACCTTTGTGTGACTCACTTGTTTTTCATTGTTATTAGTATTGGTATTTTTGAGATAATGGGTTTTTACCATTGAATCTCGATGATGAAAGGGAAATATATTACATTCGTCATATTATTCCCCTTATGATTAAAATGACATGAATATTGACGTGCTATATCTAATTTCTTCATGTTTTTTCCTATTTACATGTGAGTGTTGTTATTCTTAGTGTTTTTTTTAAATTTTTGTTTTCCAAATATATTATTTTGATTGTCTGTTAGATGTTAACCTATCATAACCTAGAAATGGACAGAAAACCTTGATAATTAATCTCCCTAAGTATTATATTCAATATCAAAACATAGATCTTGAAGCAGGTTATATGTTATGTAGTGCTCAGAGGCAGGCTATATGCCTAACCTATTTTTCACCTTGCAAGTTTTCATTATCTTCATTCATTTTTTAATGGTGTTTTTTTGGTAGTTATAGACAAATTTTTCCACAGAATCTTTGTTTCGTGCCTCAAGTGAGTGGAAATGATCACATTACATAGATGGTGGGTGTTGAACTACCATTTCTACCTATTCTAGAGCTCATTATGATACTAAAACATGCCTACATTCTGATGGAACCTGATGCTCTATTTAGGGATAGTCTCCACAATTTTATGTTGTCAGTTTAGAATATTCCTAGAACTTCCCCATCTACGGAAGACCTCACACGGGACTTTTTGTAGCATCACCCTCCCACAATCTTGGGGAGTGGAGACCCACATGCTATAGAGTCATGGATATAATCAATACGTTCTATCTTAAAACACTTCGAAACTCTTCTAGAGAAAAGGGTCAAACTTGCAGTTTATATGTTTTGTAACTCTTCCAAGAGTTGATGGGATGTTGTTTCTCAGTCTGAGAAGACTAGTGAAATGGTCTGGGCTGACATCCATGTAGCCTTCTACGGTCAAATTTTCTTACAGACTCTAAGATATGATCGAGCAAATGAATTCATATATCTTTATTTGGACTATATGACTATGTTAGAGTATTTTATCATTTCAAAAACCTTTAGTGTTTTACCCCATCACTGAATGGTGAAGCGCAGACTAATGCGAGACGTTTTGATGACAGACTTGAGTATACTATCTGCTCGCAGGTGAATGTGTTCCATTTGACTACTGTCACAGAGATCATAAATCAGGCTCTACTTTTGGAGAAAAATGATAGGAATGCAAAACCAGTGAGCTATGGTGGTTTAGTTTCAATACAGGGTGATAGCTCTTATGGGAGTAGAAAGCAGAGTCTTGAATGTACACGTGGTGGAAATCCAAGCCAAACAACATATTTTGATAGCTCTATCACATGCCATTAGTGCAGAAGAGATGGAAACAAGAAGCCACAATGCATGAGAGACCCGAAAGAGTGCAGAGCTTACGGGATGTTGTGTCATCTTTAGAAATTTTTCCATTCTTTCTATTCACCATCCAGTGGAATAGTATTCGCACCTACATCTCCATAAGGAATGGGATCTATGACTTGACAACATGATGGAAGTTCTTTTTCCACCGACTGATCATGTTGAGGTAATGGTAGAGGTCATGGCCGAGGAAATCATGTTATAGATTGTCAACATCACTAGGGTGGACCTACTCAGGCCAACTAGGTAGCGTCTTAGGGTCATGGTTCAAGTATTAGGTACACAGTGAAATAAACACCATATGAGCAGAGTGGAAGACCATATATGGTTAGTGGTACTATTCTAGTAGACTCTACTTTATTTTATGATCTTTTTTATATCGAGGGATCACACACCTTTTTATCTACTACTATTGTTGAAAGTATTTTTTTCAGTTGAGTACCCTTGTGGCATCATGTCTTTCAATACTCCATTAACAGTGATAAAATAGGGAACTTTCCAGTTCCATGAGTTCCCCTTTGAAATTGGTGGGTACCATTTATTTTGGAATTTCCATGTCCATGATATGTCTGGAATCGAAGTCATTCTCATTATGAACTCGATTTCTCTTTATCGTGCTCATTAGGATTTCTATCATTGTCTGGTGTCCTTTACATCCCGTATGGGAGAAACATGTCTACACAAAGGATAATGGGATATACAGGAAGATCGAGATAGGCCTAAATATTCTGGTATGGGAAGAGTGATAGCTCATTTATCAATTCTTTTCATGGGCGATCAGGGAACACAACTAGATAAATTCCCCCTAGTTTTGGATCAATTCAGGGATGTCTTCTCTAACAATTTCTATTCCTTACCTCCTATAAGGGACGTGGATTTCACTATCGAGCTCATGATAGGTGCGGCACCAGTGTCTATTCCTCCTTATACTATACAACCATCAAAGCTACAAAAACTCAAAAAGTAGTTTGATGACCTCGAGGCTAAGGGTTTCTTCAGACCAAGAACATCACTGTGGGGTTCAGCTCTTCTTTTCTCCATGTAATAATATGATATCCTCAATTTATGTGTTTATTATCATCAAATCATCCATATTATAGTAAATAATTCATATCCATTTCCTTGTATAGATGATCTATTCGACCAGATCCGAGGAGTAACAGTTTTCTCAAAGATTGATCTTAGGTCAGGATATCACCAGGTGCATGTGCGACCACCTAACATACCACATACAACATTCAAAAGCAGTTATATCTAATAAGAGTATCTGGTTATGCCATTCGGCCTCATGAATGTACCAATAGTCTTCATGGATCTGATGAACCAGGTTTTTTCTCATGTATCATAAATCATTTGTGAGAGTCTTCATAGATGACATCTGTGTGTATTCTCATTTCAAAAATTAACATGGAACTTGTATTGAGATCATTCTGATTACACTGAGGGAGAACTAACTTTACACTACGCTCCGAAGATGCAACTTTTCATATAGGATTTCTCCCACTTAGCAGTGCCTCTTATGGTTCTAACTAACAAAGGTATACTATTAAACTGGTCAGAAGCTTGTGAAAATAAATTTAATAGTTTAAAGGAAGTATGACCTCAGCTCCGTTCATGATTCTTCTTGAGCTAGGTAAATGGTGTATTGTTTACTGTGATTATTCAGGAATCAAACTGGGTACAATTTTGAAGTTGGGTGATTGAGTTGTGACTTATGGATCTCACCAGTCGAGACCTCATGAGTGGAACCATGATACACACAACATTGATTTGGAAGATGTGGTTCATTATCTATGATGTTGTATACACTACTTGTTGTTTGAAATATACATTTTTTACATAGATAATAAAAGCTTATAATATTTATCCACACAACAAGACATGAACTTAAGGTAGCGCATATGGGTCAAATACTTGCATCCCTTGAACATTGAGCATTATTATACCCCTGTTAAGGGTAATTATGTAGATTATTATTTGCAAAACAAGACACAAACAAAATCCATTTAGGTAGCCAGTAGTTTGTGGAATATGGTGGATTTGTTTTCTGAGATGTATATAGAGGTTGAGGAATTGCATGGGAAACCAGTTCATGAAGCTCTTACAGTGGCGTCCTCTCTTCTATATAAAGTTCCCTTGATATTCTTTACTGGTCCTAAGGAGTTCGTTTTGATGGAATGTAGTACAGAAGAGAACCCACCTCCTGGTTGGGTTTTTTATGGTAGTGATACTCTCCTTTATTATGGCCGTGTATGGGTACATCTGAGTATATGGGTAGTGCTGATGAAGGAATATCACACCTCCATTTGTAATTTTTATCATGGGATGACCAAGATGTATAAAGACCTATGTCACTAGTACTGGTGTCCATGTATGAAAAAGATAATAGAGGGCTTCATTAATCGGTGCTCCACCTATCAACAGGTGAAGGAAGATCACCAGCGACCAGCTGGAATCCTACAACCTCCTTCTATTCCTGAATTGAAACAGAATGAAATCACCATGGATTTAATTACAGGATTTCCAAGATCCCTTTGAGGCATCAATGTAGTGTGGGAGATTATCGATAAGTTGTCCAAGGTTGTGCACCTCTTACCTATTTGGGACACCCGTAAAATTGATTTTTTGGGAAGGCTATATATCCATGAGATAGTGCGACTTCATGGTGTACCTTGTTCAATTCTCTCAGACAGAGATTTACTCTTTACTTCATGGTTCTATAAAGGATTGAAAAAGGCTCTCGGTTCACATGTACTTTTGAGGAATGTATCCTTGATTTTTGTGGTTCTTAGGAGAAAAATATACCTCTTGTTGAGTTTACCTATGATAACAACTTCCAGGCGACAACTAAAATGCCTCTGGAAGAGGCCATCTATAGTAGACTGTGTGATTCACCATTATGTTGTCTCAAAGTAGGTGTTGAAGCTCTGTTGGGTCCACATCTCGTTTAGAAGACTTCATATCAAGTTCATCTGATTTAGAAGAATATGACTATAGATCAAACCAAACCGATATCTTATACCGGTCATCACTGTAGACCTTTGGAGTCTCAGGTGGGAAAACGGGTCTTTCTGCATGTTTCTCTGAGGTTGGGACGTAGGAGGATCAGGAAACAAGGAATGTTTTCACTAAGGTACGTTGATCCATTTGAGATAGTGGAGAGAGTTGGGATGGTAGCCTATCAATTATTGTTACCTCGGAGGTATCATTCCATTCATGACATTTTCCATGTATTTTAGCTCCGACAGTATCATCAAAGACCATCTCATTATTTTGACCCAGGCGACATCAAGATTGAGGCAGATGCATTCCTTAAGGAGCATCTCATCTGTGTCCTTGACCGTAGTATGAAGTTACTTCAAGGTAGTTCAGTTCCTATGGTCTGGGTGTAATAAAAACTTGAATGTGTTCAGGGAAAGACTTGGGAGCAAGATACGAATGTACATGCACAGTGGCCGGAACATTTCACTGATGACGTTCCACTACACTCGAAAGGTCAACTTGTGTATAACTTATCTTAATGAGGGGATGTTGTAATGTCTCGAATTATATTATGTAAATACAGTTTTAAATTTTTATTGTGTAATTCTTCAGAACAACCCAAGGAGCATTCATGCACACCCTACAGTGGGTCCCATGCAGTTAATTAAATTAACTACAAGACTGCATGGGATTAATGAGAAATGATATATCACACTTTAGCGCAGTTTTTGGTATTAAAATAATTAATTAAGGATTTAAAAATAAATATTATGATATTTAATGAATATATAAGAGAAATAAAGAAGGGATAAAATGAAATTAAAAAAATGAAAGGGGGTTATAGAAAAAGTAAAAATAATTAAAGTGGGATATTAAAATTTTTATTATTATTATCTTCATTCTTTTTCCACCCATTTTATTTTATTTTTCATTTTATTTTCCCTTTTTCTATTATTTTAATATTCACTTATTTTTTATTTTATTTTTTAACCCCTTCTTTTATTTTTATCCTCTCTTCCTCTCCTCTATCTCTACATGACGCGCCCCCTTCTCTTAGGTGGCACCCCACCTTATCTCAGATTTAGATGATCGCTACACCACTGTTCGTCTTTCATTTTCTTTTCTTCCAGGTTCATTGTAAATCTTACAGTAACTATATTCATGGACAGTTTTAATTGTAGTGTTTCGTTGAGTAACCTTCATGTAATCTTTCGCAGATGGATTTTTAGCATATTTTGGGTTATTCTAAAATCATCTATTTTCTTCGGTTTTATGCTAAATAAAACCTACTCTGGATCATAATAAAATATACAACCATAAGTTATGGTTTCTACTCTCTTTACCTCCATTTATTTTAGATTTATAAAAAAACACATTTTCATGTCGTTCTTTGGTGTCTACCAACTTTGTTCAATTTCAAACAATATTTTAAAAATAATTATTTTCTTAATCACTGCATCTTTATTAAGAGTTATTTAAACTTTTTATATTGTTAAAAAATGTTCAAACACCCCCTTGGGTGTGATGATAACGTTGTTATAAATTCTTTTATACTGATCGTTTAATTAATTTAATTTCATGTGTTGTGCGACCCATTTTAGTTGTGTTTAAATTAAATAATTAATTTAGAATAATTTTGAACCTTGAATTATTAGATTCTTGGTATTTCTTTGTTCCTATTTATTAATTAATTAAAAATTTCATTTTTATACAAGTTCTAATACATTATTGTTCTTTCTTGGTGTATCTGCTTAGATTTAAAGCTGAAATTATATTTTCATACCATGTCATATCAACTTCAAAAAAAAATTAAATTTCGGGTTGGAAGGGAATATGGGATTCATATTAAGGACCCACACATGAACTCTTAATTCTGGACTGATTACCACTATGCACTGGGGGGGTGGTGTCTTAGGACATTCCAGACCGAGACTTCCAAGAGATTTATAAATAATTTTGAGTGATATCATTTCCCAAAGGAACCATTGATAAGGGATTTGTTGGAAATGTGGCTACGCCAAGACTCAGATGACACTCGACCCAATTTTATTAAATGGGAACTGACTCATGGTATTGTCATGCCATGAGCGATATTTGTACTTTCATGAGATTTCCATGGATGGGCTTGGTGGAATTTGGTAATTTGTAGGATGTACGGTAGGGATACCATCGGAACAGTCATGGACTCCAATCCTCAACTAGAACACATAAATGAAAATGCAATTAATGTTATATAAATTCTACATTAGTCCCATGGGTGTTGTGATACTTCCTGGTATGTTGAAGTGAACATTGTTGTCACCTAATTTAGACACCAAGTTAAAGAAAAATATTGGGGTTATGCCACTTCTTTGTTTTACATTGCTTTTCTAGGCTTAGAGATATACATTTTTGTATCCTGATTATTCCAGGTACTTCATTAAGACTCCCAGTTTTATGTCAATGTAGGTGATTAGGGATGGGTGTCGTTGTGAACCAAAGTCGTGTTATTATATTTTATTGTGCTTAATTTGTTTTATTCATTTATTACATAATGACACATTATATTTAATTACTACATGAAATGTTTATGTATAGACACCATGGTTCCTAACTGACTACGATTTTATCTCACACTATGTTCGAGTGTCTTTGGTATCCATGTAGATTATATTCTTGTAGGTATTGAGAAAGGTAAGTGTGCTGCTTCAGATGCATGATTGTTTTATGTTTATTATGATGGATACTATAGGTAGATGACTGATCATTTCTCATGATTCAGTTTTATAATTTTTTGTCTTTTTTTTCTAGTTTATAGTCTACTTGGGTTTCAATTTTCTGTGATTTCAGTTTAGACAGACATCATAGGATGACATTATTTCACGATATTCTGCACATGATTCTTATAATTTTGGATTATTCATATTTCTTCTACTCCAGTTTATTCATTCATATGCTTCTACAAATTATTAGTAATTGTTTTTTACTTCCACTGTGATAGTATCAATTACCAATGAGGGCATAGTCTACCCTGAGAACATAAAAAAGGCCCTCACTTTTAGTCATCATCCTCTGGTGTTCGGGGAGATGTTCTTCAGGTAATGTGGCCAACCCGGCTCTGGGAACCCTTCTGGGTGATCTTGGGGTGGGACTCTATTGAAAATAAATTCTCTATCCTCCAAAAATAGAACAAGATAATTTTTTTAGGATTCTTTATTAAATGGAGGGGGAATCCAATAAATATTGAATGTTTCTCAACAACACAATGTACAAAAAGGATATTGACTCCAGGTATGGGGAGGAATTCAATAAAATATTTTTCAATAAATAGTTTCCTTGAAAAAGATTACTTAAAATGGATTGGGAGTTCCTCATACGAAAAAAATAAGATTAGTCTATAAAGGTGTGGGGGGAATACAACACAATGTTTTCATGATATAAATACCTCATAATAATAAATGTTGAAATTAAGTTATACCAATTCATTAATGTAATTAACCCAAGTATATTAATATATTTGGTTATTTGAGTCCTCAACTATCAATATATTTTTTGTTGTGCATTAAATGTCAAAATAGAGATTGGTGACTCTCATTGGTTTTTAGACCTGTAAATAAAAAACATAAAATGGTGTTTTCATTAGGTTGATTAGCAGATAAATATCATGTAGGAAGTAAAACTCCACATAACATGTTTTAAAAGTGATTAAAGAAGAATCCCAGAAACTATCTGAAGGCAATCGAGATATGATCCAAATTTTGAAAAGAAGGGCACTGGGCTAATGAATGCTGAAGAGAGATGAAGTAACTCAGTAAAACAAGGGAGGAAAAGTTTATTAGACCAGCACTCAACCTATGGTACATTTTATCAACTATATGTAAATAAGTATTATTCAATACAATTCCCTAATCCAAGGGTTTTTAGAGTCAATCAACAAATATAACTTCTAAGGAATAGAGTGAATGGACGAGAATATTCTATCACTAATGTTGAGGTGGATCCTAGTAATGATATAGTGACATATATGCTTGTTATTTATTCTAAAATAGAGACCAAACATTTTCATTCTATTTTGACATATTCTTTCATATACTTCATATTTATAAAAAATATTCAAATACCACCTCAAAACATGGGGGTTATGTTATCAGTGAGAGTCGAAAAATAAAAAATGTTGTATACCTACTGTATAACTCCTACCCAGTCAATGTTTATGTATTAAATCATCAAGAAAATATCATATCACATCCTTTAGTAGAGTTTTATTCAATAAATTCTATGTATTTATTGCACATAGATAAATACAACATCAACTGTTGAGAGAGGGGTATCACTCTTCACATCCCCGGTAATCATATAATTATATAAAATTGTTAGGAGGTTGATGAATCTAATGGAATATTCTCCTCAATCCTTGATATTAATTTCTTATGAGCACACCTATAATTATAAACTTATTGGAAAAAAAGGATATAATCGTGATTTAACACATGCCCATTATGAGGGAACATACAGATGTATTCACTAAAGAGTTACCAAGACTTTCTCTATGTCGAGAGGATGAGTTCTCAGTCGAAAATATACTATAATATAATTACATATCAAGGATTACATATAGAATATCCACCACTGAGTTGGAGGAAGGAAAAATATTCAGCTACCATAGAATATGGAATATGATTTTATATACTCAACTGCTTCACTGTGGGGTGGGCCAGTCCACTTCTTCAATAAGATGGATGGGTAAATCTACCTTGTTATTGATATCTATTAACTCAATAAAATTGGGATAATAGAAAGGTATATGCATCCATAGATAGATTAATTATTTTATTAACTATATGGGTCCAAGTATTTACCTACTATTGACATTAAGTCTGGATATCACCGATTAATGTTAATGATGGAAGATATTGTAAAATATTTATTTTAAAAGTGTATGGATAGTATGAGTCTATAGTGATTCCCTTAGGGCTCAATAAATATCCAACAATATTTATGAAAATTATTAATATAGTCTTTAGATATTACCTCAATAACATCATGGTGGTATTTATATATGATATTCTGATATACTCAAAAGGAAAGGTAGAGTATGAGAAAATTTTCAAAAATGTTTTAATGCGTTATCAAAGTAGAATCTTTATACAATGCACAATAAATTTATGTTATGGATAGTGTAAGTATCATTATTTGGTATTGTTATCACCATTAAAGGGATACATGTGGACCCTTCTATGATGGAGTTAATTAAGGATGGGCCTAGACCAGTATCTATAATAGTGATCCATAGGTTCCATGGAATATATGTGTATTAACAATGATGTTTAAGAAACATCTCCATTTTACCAAACCTGATGAAAAAAGTTAATATGAAAGGGAGAAATTTTTTTCTATTCTAGTGAGCGTGACTTGATCTTTAATGAAATGTGATGTTTTCCTACCACTACACAAGTTCACTATATTACCACAAGTTTGGAACATTTCATGGTATATAGTGATTCATCAACAAACTGTTTGGATTGTGTGCTAATAAAAAATGACAACATGATAGAATATATCATAATATGGTTGAGATTTCATGAGAGTAACTATACAACACATGATCTAGAGTTGGCTACAGTTTTATTTTTCATTGAAAATATGGAGGAAATATCTCTATAGTGAGATGTAATAAATCTATATTGATCATAATAGGCCCAAAAATATATTCAAACATTAAGAGAATAATATGAAAAAGTGGAAATAGTATGATCTGCTAATGGATTATGACTAATTAATACATTATCATCCTATAAATTCAATGAATGTGGTTTATTCTGTAAATATAAATGATTTGAATTGATAAGGATATAATAATATTCACCATAAAGAGGATATGCATGAGAATAATAATGTAAGGAATATCATCATATCATTCTAAAATTACTTCTCAATGATCCCATGTAGAGAAGATAAATATTTCTCAAAAAGATAATGAGGAAATTTTGAAGGAGGAAACTATAATAAAATAGAAATAATTTAATGTAAAATTTAATGATAAATGATTTATATGACATGGTTCAAAATTATTTTTACCATAAAATCCTAATACAAATAATGAGTTATTAAATAATTGACATAGCTCTACCAACTATATCCACCTAGGGAGCATGAATATGTACTGAGATCTCTAATAGCACCATTGGTGGGATAATATGAAGAAGGATATTAAAGAATAAAAAATTATGTCTTATATTCCATCATGTGAATGATGAAATGAAAAATTATAAGGTATGATGCAACTATTACCCATATATATCAAGAAATTTGAAAACCAAACCATGGACATTACCACTATTCTTCCAAGGGCATTATGATAAAATCATGCTATATATGTTTTGGTGGATATTTTTTTCTCAAGACTAGTCACTTATTTCAATTAAAGAGGACATATGAATCAATAAAAAATAAATTATATTCATCATAAGGATGTTGATGATTTATTGAAAATCATTCTCAATTGTATTTGACTGATATACAAGACATAAATCCATGTTATGGAAGATTATCTAACATAATCTAAATACTAAATTGAACTTCAGTATGGATTATTATCCCTAAATTGATGTCGGATGTAATCAGAATATAAATAAACTAGAAGAAAATTTTATAGAATTCTTGATGAACTTCAAATGATGATGGGATCAATATATTCCTCTTGTTGACTTTTTTTATAATAATATCTTTTATTTAGTAATAAAAGTGTCTCTTAATGATTTCCATTAGGGGAATAGTTTTAGAACACAAATGTGTTGCGATGGAGTTTCTAAAAATAAGAAGATGGTACCTAAAATGGTTGAAAAAATATTAAAAAAGGTCAAGAATGTTCAACGACACTTCAGGTATGCTCAGATTCGATAGAATAACTTTATTGAAAATCATCAATGAAAATTAATTTTGAAGTTAGATATAATTTTTTTCTCTACATATCTCCATAGAAAAAATTCATGATATTTGGGAAGAATTTTATATATATATATCCTAGATGAATATACCCTTTTGAGGTTCTCTATTGAATTTGTTTTGTTTAATATCGACTATCACTCCCACCAACCCTATCATAAGTACGTGACGTATTCTAGAAATCCCAATTGAGGAAGTACACAACAGATCCCAAATATATACTGAGTTAAGAGGCATCATAGTTATAAAATTATCTCTCTTATACGGAGGATCTGGTAAAAATATTTTACCATAGATATTATTTTTATGCAAAAAGATAACTCACTTAAATGAATATAAAACTATGATACAATATTTATACAATTAATAGAAAATAAATATAGATTAATTTAAAAATGAAAAAACTAATATGATTTGAATAATACAATATGTTCTAGAAACATTGAAAATTAAAATAACATATTAGAGAGTGTTTAATGAATTATATTATAATTCCATTATGTTCATGGTGTGTTCAAAGTCAAATTAATTTAATAGATCCAAAAATGAAATTAATGTCAAAGAATTATTAATATTATCTTATTAAATGCATTAAAATTCTTGGAAATTAGTTTTTAAAAAAATTTATTGGTATACATTTTAAAATACCATTTATGGTCCATTTATGGGAAATATTTTCTTTTATGGAATCTATATTGACCCTTAAATATTAAAAAAATTGTTATAATGGTAAATTTCAAAAAAGGTTCATGTGGTTTAAAATAATGGAATTATGGAAAAACCAAATTAAAAATTTTCCAAATATTATTAGATGATTTTATTTAGACCGATACTAATCCTATATTGCAATTATATCAATTTTAATCCTTTTTAAATAAAAATTAGTATATATTTATTTATTATTTGTTTTAATTCCAAGAGTTCCCCTTATCTATCTATGTTTTTCATAATACTGTTCTTATAGTGTTTATACTGTAAATAAAATGTTCTTTTTTGATGAAGATGTATACTCTTTAACCGAATATTTCAGTTTTACATTTTCTAAAACATCGCTCAAATCTATTTAAAACAATTATGAAATTGAAAACCCATTATATTCTATATTATGAGATTTTATTATTTTATTTTTATTAATTACATCCTTCTCCCCTTTTAAAAATTGGTAAATGAAATCATCTTCTGTGTGTGTAGTAGACTACAGCCACACGAACCAATGTAATTAGATTTCAATACCTACCACCCTGGGCCAATTATATTGATGAATTTAGTAAATATATGTTATAGTAATTCAGTTTATAAAAATCTATACTAGTGAATTATTATTTACATTTTTTTAGTTCATCTATCAAAAATGGGATTAACATTCCTGTATATGCATGGCTTTCCATCTCCATGAATGGTGTAATTACATGTTTATCTCTACCATATATGACTGAATCTATATATATATATATATATATATATATATATATATTTATAATAAATATATGTGATATTTATATGATTTTTGACTTTCTATTTATGATATAACCATGATCATTTTATAAATACAAAGACTAAAGAACCAATACATGCATAAATATATTGAAGTTATCACCTATAATAGATATTTTAATAAATAATTATTAATAAATGGGTGGTGGGATTTCATAATAAAATAATATATGTTATGATATATATGATTATTTTTATTTAAAATATGTTTAATAATTTTCTATTTATTATACATGAGTTTCTATTACATCGTTAGAAAAAAACCTAAATTAAGGGATCCCTCTGAAATACCTTTTTCATTTGGTTATTAGAATTCTGTCTCTACTCACATTCACTCTCCCTTTGATTTATTTTATTTCTTCTAAATTCTGTATATATGTTTCTTACATATATATATATATCTCATTATTCCTTACTTTTATGGTTTAATTCCTTCCATAACATCATTTCTTATATTCCGTCTATAAAATAAGACCTAGTTAGTGGGGAATTTTCTGTCCCTTAATAATTTTATTTAACACCCATTTAAATTTTTTATTAACAAATGAAAAACTTATTTTGTGTCCTATAATTATACACTCAGATATGAGCATATAAAATATTTAATTTCATATTCTCTTTGGAATCGTTATAAAATATCTATTAATTCTAATACAAGATATGATTATACAACCCATTTCATTCCCTTAGTAACACTTAATATTATTACTTATGATATATTCCCTTTTATAAAATAGATAATCCTAAAAATTATATGATGGGTTTCATTTATTAGTGATCTAATCATTTGGGTTAATTTTTTGGATTATGAGATATTTTTTATGGGATCAGGGAGTAAACCTAATCTATTATGGGACTATGTCCACCATGTGATATTATCTTTGCTATTTTACGTGATTTATGATTATGTCATGTTATTTATGAATACGAATTTCTTATTTTGTTTTGATCATATGATACCATGTTATTTATGTTATTCTTCTATGTGATTATACATGATTCTTCTCTTTTATGATATCATGTTATAAATTTTACTGGCGGGTCAGGATTCCTAATCATGTTTATTCCCATACAGGGTTTTTAGGTCACCCAACTTATCTATGTATTCCCCAAGTTATCCCATGAATTTTCTGTAAATAAAGGGGATTTAGGATGTAGAGACCCGAAGCCTGACGTACGTGGACATTACATTACTTTTGAGGAATACTTAGTACATAACAAAAACGCACACACAAGGATCGTAATAGTTTAGTGTCTTTGGAAACTCGGAATATAATCTTCTAATCGTGGTGAAAGATCTTCAACATCTCCCATATAGATCTTCCTTTTTTACCTAAAACCTTTTCTTTATATCCTGGGGAAAAGAAAACATAAAAGGGTGAGCTCAAATGCTCAGTAAGGGTAAAAAAAAGAAATATCAATCGCATCATAAGAACATAACATTTTGGAAATCTTAACCTGCAAAAGACAGCATAATTTCATAACATGGGATAAATCATAGTAGTGAAATGAAATCCCAATAATCATAAAATATAACATGAAAATTTGTGGAATTCACACATAATCATAGTAAATCATTTCTTATTAGTCAAGACTCATTGCCAAGACTATCTTAGTGGACAAAGTCCATTTCTGAACCGAGTTCACTCCTCGTTTCAATCCTGTTTCACTGAACCGGTATAACCTACAGTTCCAGCCATGTCTATCTCATGAGATATAAAATCTTTACCCAATGCATTGGAGTGAGATATAGGCCCCACCCATCTCATAATGATACAATTCTTATGTGTGCCACAAAATCATAAATCATACATCATTGCATAACCCATGTAACAAAAATGGGAATTCTAAACATCGTGACATCATCAAACAATTCATATAAGATAAACGAATTCAGAAAAATAATTCCATCACAACATACTAAAATCAATGTAATAATAGGGATAAAAACAGAACCCTATATTATCTTAGATGGAAAATAATTTTGATAAAACACTTGAACTCCATTCTTGAGGAAAATATCCTTTCTAATTCAAAAAAAATTTCCTTTTTTAACATGTCATAGAATTTTAAACTAAAAGAAGTTGTTTAAAAATAAACTTGAAAACTTTTAAAGGAAGCTTCTTGGAAATAATGTTTTAAAAATCCATTAATTCCGTATAAGTTAAAAAAACATTCTTCTTGTACTTTTATCGGAAAAGTCAAAAAGTACATTGTATGAAAAACAACAAAAGATTCCTTTCATATATTTTACTAAAAACTCACCAAAGGGTAAAATTGGATTTAAACAGTTGTATTTGGATGGAAACAATATTATATATTGAGGAAACATGGATGTGGATGATAAAATACACCCTAGTAAATACCAAAGTATAAACAATCTCGGATAAAAATGAGATTGTGATATTTCCGTTACCTTAGGTCTGATTTCCTTTGTAAGTGTCTGAAACTCCTGTATAATGGTTTAAATAATGTCATTGACTTATTCCAGAATCGTACTCATTGTTATGATATCATATATGGTTCACTTATGACTTTATATTACCCGTTCTTTTGTAAATTCTATGTTAAAGAGCGTTTTGGGTAAAATTGTTTCATTCGTCATCCGTGTTTTGACTTGTAATTATTTATATGATTACTTAGATCATGATTAATTAATTCCAGAATATAAAACATGATTTATATATCATATATATTCAGAATATACATATTTATATAATAAATCAGTAAATTGAAAGAAATACACCGTTCATGGAGACGGTAGGCCGTACGTACGCATGAACGCTGTTTTCGTTTCCTTATTGAGTTGAATGGAATTAAGTAGATGACATACACATATATGAAAATAAATATAGTATCATTATTATGTAATATATTTCATGATTACTTGTTATATACACTTTATAATCATTCGTGAATTGATAAAGTGGATAATGAATCTCATCGCGTCGTGGAGACGGTAGTCCGTACGTACGCACGAGCGATGATATCATTCTCATGATCGTGGTAATGTATTGGAGTGTATGTATACTATTTCATAATAAATATCACTTTAAAATAATCATATATAGTTATTATTTACACCATTATACCCATCCAAGTAAGGTGGTGGTGGAAATAGATTTCACCACGGCGTGGAGACGGTATTCCGTACGTACGCACGCGCGGTGATTTCGTTTTCCGTAGGATGGATAGATAGTGAAATAGGGTTGTTTCATACTTATAATAACATATCAGTATATTATTGATACTGATGTCATTACTTCATAATGAAACAACCTAAGAAGAAGAAGTGGAAGAAGAAATAAAGGTGAAAGAATCGGTAACGAAAATTACCTCTTCTTTGAAGCGCCTCTTTCAGATCTCCTTTTAGGGCACTGAAATTGGACTTTGAGGAAGACCAGAACCTCTAGGATGTTTCTAGGGAAGTTGATAAGATAATTTTTCAGGGTTTGGCCGAGCTTGAAGGCTCAAAGTTGTGTGAGGAAGAGAGGGAGGGCGTGCCCTTTTATAAGGGAGGAGAGGGGCTCCTTTGGAAAACTAAACATATTATTTAATTATAAAGTCATATTCGGTTTTAAATAGATCCAAATTGATTTATTTCTATGATAAGGTAGAGATGGATCTAAACGCTCTAATACAATATAATTTAGGCAATTTTAGGTTCCTATTTTGACCTTATCATTTAGATTAAACATTAAGTTAAATAATTTTACTTTTAACGTGTCTTCTTGTGTTCTTACACTATAAGGTTAATAAACATACTATAACAATCCAAACGAACCCCAAGTTGTTTTTAATTAATATATATAACCTTATATAAGTCATTTGGCCGAACCATAGATTTTTAGGAATAAAATAACAATTAATAATATAATATTTTTTAAAAAAACTATTTTATGTCAATTTTGACACTATTTGGTAATTGATTTTTGTGAAACTCATAACAGAATGATTAGTTCTAAAAAAGTTAATAAAATCAATACTAACATGTCATATTAACCTATAAAATTAGTTTAATTTATAAAAAGTCTGAAATTATATTTATTTGGGTATTTATAATATCAATTATTCTAATTTTTCACTATTATGGTAATTACTGCATCATCATTGAGTCATAAATAAATTAATTTATTTAATGTATAAAAATTATAAATAAAATATCATTATGTATGAAATCTTATTATATTTCTAATTAATATATACAATCTAATTTATCTTATGTATATCCTTATATTAAAAAATGTTTTAGTAAATAAACTTTGATTTTAACTCTTTTAACTCTTCTTTAAATTAAATAATAATTAATGTCCTAATCTAATCCAAGTGGGCCTAAATGGTCATATTTTATTCCTAAGGTTGTTTTTGGTCGAATTAATCTTATCCAATAGAATTAGGATATGTGTTAAGGTAATAATAATATCATTTTTACCCTTAATTACCCTATTTACTTTTAACCGTGAAAAAAAAGTAAAAAGTTACTATTCACCAAAAATTATTTTCATCTCATTGAACCACATTTTACTTACTGACATCAACTGTGCCTCTCGGATTTTTGAAATTCCACTCACAGAAGTGGTAAAATTAAGTTTTTTGAAAAATTCATTTTTTTAACTACCACTTAGTGGTTTCACTATTCATCAAAAAATGAAAGTTTCCAGAAAAATACCAAAAATTAGGCCTACGATATATTTGATATTATGAACTCAAAAATGATGTCTATTTTACCAAATTCAAAACATATCAGTTGTATTAATTAATTAAAAAATTATTTCCCGTCGTCAACACAAATAGCGTGTTCTTAAGAGATAATAACTATCAAAAGATTGACACTTGTTTATGTCTGGTTTAAATGTGAAATTGCATCCAATGACCAACATTGTATTAAATTGTAAAAATATATTCTAAATATACTTTAAAACCACTAAAATTAATAATTTATCACTATTAATTATTTCTATTAAAAATTTGTTTTTATTTAAAATTTGGTAATTTTCACTATTCATCAGAATATGAAAGTTATCCAAAAAGTACCAAAATTTCACCCTAAGCTAATTTCGATATTCCGAATCCAAAAATGAAGTCCATTTTGAAAAACAAAATTTAAAAAATTTCAAAAAGTGGTTATTACGATTAATAACGGCTAGTTTTAATAATATTTTAATAGCATATTGTTGTTTAGCGAAACTCGGTATTGCGTACAACACACGCTATAGTGGAAGGTCACGCTTGCATGTAATGCAAGCCAAGTCAGGGATGCGTGTTGTGGAAGGTTCTTTTTGGTGTAGCATACAACACATGACATTAATGAAATTAAAAAGAATATTTTTCGTAAAATCTTGGGGTGTTACATTCTGCCCCCCTTAAAATGAATTTCGCCCTTGAAATTCATCGGGGTTATAAATGGTTTACTATTCGAATGTTTCTTTGATAGAAACCCACATCGTAAAAAGGGAATACCAAAACCAATCTTTAAAAAACAAAAGTATGAAACGTAATGGTTACCCAGATAAACTAATCACTGGGTTTCCACATAGGTGAAAATATGGATATGGAAGAGAAATCTAACAATCATGTTCTGATGGAGAGTGGTAGAGAACATTGCTATGGAAAAGCCAGAAATCACAAAGTCATAAATTTGTGATGATCTAAGGTACCATCTGATTTATCAGATATAATAGCAGTAGGATAGCATTTTTGGTTTTCAATATCGTTTCCCTAAAGTTGATGAAATTGGAATTAGAAGAAATACTTTCTTGATTTCGGTATAGTCTCACCGTTGGTCGTTCTTTGGACAATTTCCACTTCATCTCTTAAATAAATGAAGTTGAATTCGTCATTCGTGATGTGTTAGCAGATCATGTGATAGAATGATGGGTCATTCCATCTGTCTCAAACAAAAGGTTAGAAAAGTTATCAAAAAATACATAAGTCCATCTATAGCGAGATTAATGATATATGGTACCGAAAATGGACTTATACTTCATATATCATACTTCTTAATATAATAAAATTAGTTTCTACTAAACAGGGACTTCCTGTAGGCTAGTGGTAGGCGATAAAGGCCAGTCGCACTTCGGTTGTGGGTTTGATTCCCACGGCCTTGTCCGACGTGATGGGCTGTCGCCCGTCCTGAAGGTTGTCCTTTTTCTAAAACTATATTGCTATAACATACCATCAATAATATCGAAAAAAGGTTCTATCCTTAAACAATACTAACTTATGTCTAACATAATCCATTCCAATCTTTAGGCTTATCCGTAATACTGCATTCCACTCTCATAATATAGTGAAAACGATTACCAGAGATTTAATACCATCGTTGATCCCCATATATCATAAGATATGTCTTGTTGGTCACATTCCAAACATTCAAATGCTTTAATCATGTATTCTCTCGAATACCCATTGAACCTTAGTGAAAACATTAATGCACTTAAAAGTTAACACTTTCCACATACCAAAATACTCAAAATTCTATATACTCAAACAATGATATCACTAAGTCCTTATATCAATCATGAACTCATGAATACTGTCAAATATTTCATTTTCTCGTTTTCCTTTCATTATGCGCGTATCATCTTTTTTCCAAAAATATCTCAATCACATTCCATGGTTATCGGTACCATTGAAAACCACAATATACCAATACATAAATATTCCAATATTCCACGATACTATATACAACATTATTTTGTAATCCCATTACATAAACACTTAATCATTCCACCACATTGTTGTCATATTCAACATCGCCAATAGTGATCGCATGTGACTTCCCTTTGTCCTTTGCCTTAAGTGGATGCTCTTGTCGATCATCACTAACCCTTGGATTAGGGCATTTATTAGCATAATGCCCCATTTCCTTTCACTTGAAGCATTGAAGTGTAGTAGGTTCATTCTATGTATCCCTTACATTTTTTGCATAAGTAGACATCTTCTTCCCATCATTGCGGCATTTAAATGCCCGATGACCTTCCTTTCCACATTTGAAACATTTACTTGTCCCTTTAAGACAATCTCCACCATGCTTCTTTCCACACTTTGAACATAAGGAAACATTCATCATCTTTTCACCATTATTCTGAGATTTCTCCTTGAACTCCATCTTTCGTTTCTTGTCAAAACTATGAGATGGATAAGTAACACCAACTTCCATTTCTACCTTGATAGCACAACACACAATTTTTTCATAGCTACTGATGTCTCTTATAGCTAATGCTCTTCGAATATTTGATTTTAAGCCACTGAAGAATCGATCAACTTTACTTTCAGGTTGGATGATAAATCCAGATGCATACCTGGAAAGCCTTGTAAAATTCGCTTCGTATATACCAACAGATTCATCAACCTTTTGCTTTAGTTCAAGAAACTCCTTCTCCATCTTTGTTCGAAGAATACAAGGGAAGTATTTATTGAAAAATAAGTTCCTGAACTCGTCCCATTCCATGGACTCAATTTCATCTCTTTGCCTCGTATTCTTGATAAGATTCCACCATTGATCAGCTTCACCTTCCAAACGATATACTGCTAAGATGACTTTATCATGTTCAGAACATTGAAGAACTGAAAATATCTTTTTAGTGGTACTGATCCATTGTTCAGCAACAAGTGGATCAGAAGACCCACTGAAAGAAGGTGGATGTTGCCTCATGAAGGACTCAATAGAATATTGTTCCCTTCTATGCTCATTTGGATGTCCTGAATTATTCATAGCTTGTGTAAGTATAGCAAAAAGATTTTGCACTCCATCTCCCATAACATTTGTTTGTTCAGGAGGACAATCATTGCATTGTCCATTACATTGATCAACACAGTTCCTTCGGGTTCCAGCCATCGTCTAAAACCCAAAAAGAATAGTGTGAGAGGTAAAAATCATTCTAGGGAAAACAATATAATAAAGGGGGAGTAACTTCAATATATATCATCTTAGGTTTAATTCTAAGATCGTAACCATAGTTCTAGGACTATATCCTATACGTATACTTATCCTTAGGGATATCCCTAGACATACCTTAGAAATATCTCTGGGGATCTCACTAACGTTTTCGAATCCTAGTTTCCAAAGGTTGACTAAACCTTTCCTCTGATACCAACTGTAGAGACCCGAAGCCTGACGTACATGGACATTACATTAATTTTGCGGAATACTTAGTACATAACAAAAACACACACACAAGGATCATAATAGTTTAGTGTCTTTGGATACTCGGAATATAATCTTCTAATCGTGGTGAAAGATCTTCAACATATTCCATAAAGATCTTCCTTTTTTTCCTAAAACCTTTCTTTATATCCTGTGGAAAAGAAAACATAAAATGGTGAGCTCAAATGCTCAGTAAGGTTTAAAAAAAGGAAATATCAATCGCATCACAAGAACATAACATTTTGGAAATCTTAACCTGCAAAAGAGAGCATAATTTCATAACATGGGATAAATCATAGTAGTGAAATGAAATCCCAATAATCATAACATATAACATGAAACATTGTGGAATGCACACATAATCATAGAGAATCATTTCTTATTAGTCAAGACTCATTGCCATGACTATCTTAGTAGACAAAGTCCATTTCTGAACCGAGTTCACTCCTCGTTTCAGTCCTGTTTCACTGAACCGGTATAACCTACCATTCCAGCCATGCCTATCTCATGACATATAAAATCTTTACCCAATGCATTGGAGGGAGATATAGGTCCCACCCATCTCATAATGATACCATTCTTATGTGTGCCACAAAATCCTAAATCATACATCATTGCATAACCCATGTAATAAAAATGGGAATCTTAAACATCGTGAAATCATCAAACAATTCATATAAGATAAAGGAATTCATAAAAATAATTCCATCACAACATACTCAAATCAATGTAATAATAGGGATAAAAACAGAACCATATATTATCTTAGATGCAAAAAAAATTTGATAAAACACTTGAACTCCATTCTTGAGGAAAATATCTTTTCTAATTCAAAAACATTTTCCTTTTTTAAAATGTCATACAATTTTAAACTAAAAGAAGTTGTTTAGAAATAAACTTGAAAACTTGTAAAGGAAGATTCTTGGAAATAATGTTTTAAAAATCCATTCATGCCGTATAAGTTAAAAAAACATTCTTCTCGTACATTTGTCAGAAAAGTCAAAAAGTACCACGTACGAAAAATGACAAAAGATTCATTTCATATCATTTACTAAAAACTCAACAAAGGGTAAAATTGGATTTAAACAGTTGTAGGTGGATGTAATAAATATTACATATTGAGGAAACATGGATGTGGATGATAAAATACACCCCAGTAAATACCAAAGTATAAACAATTTCGGACAAAAATGAGATTGTGATATTTCCCTTACCTTTGGTTCGATTTGCTTCGTAAGTGTATAAACCTCCTGTATAATGGGTTAAATAATGTCAATGACTTATTCCAGAATCATAATCATTGTTATGATATCATATATGGTTCACTTATGACTTTATATTACCCGTTCTTTTGTAAATTCCATGTTAAAGAGCGTTTTGGGTAAAATTGATTCATTTGTCGTCCGTTTTTTTACTAGTAATTATTCATATGATTACATAGATCAGGATTAATTAATTCCAGAATATAAAACATGATTTATATATAATATATATTCATAATATACATATATATAATAAATCAGTAAATGGAAATAAATCCATCGTTCATGGAGATGGTAGGTCGTACGTACGCATGAACGCTGTTTTCGTTTCCTTATTGTGTTTAATGGAATTAAGTAGATGACATACACATATATGAAAATAAATCCAGTATCATTATTATGTCATATATTTCATGATTACTTATTATATACACTTTATAATCATTAATGTATAGTTAAAGTGGAGAATGAATCTCATCGCGTCGTGGAGACGGTAGTCCGTACGTACGCACGAGCGATGATATCGTTCTCATGATCGTGGGACTATATTGGAGTATTTCAGAATCAATATCACATTAAAATAATCATATATAGTTATTAGTTAAACCATCATACCCATCCAAGTAAGGTGGTGGTGGAAAATAGATTTCACCAAGGCGTGGAGACGGTATTCCGTACGTACGCATGCGCGATGATTTCGTTTTCCGTAGGATGGATAGATGGTGAAATAGGGTTGTTTCATACTTATAATAACATATCAGTATATGATTGATACTGATGTTATTACTTCATAATGAAACAACCTAAGAAGAAGAAGTGGAAAAAGAAATAAAGGTGAAAGAATCGGTAACGGAAATTACCTCTTCTTTGAAGCGCCTCTTTGAGATCTCCTTTTAGGGAACTAAAATTGGTCTTTGAGGAAGACCAGAACCTCTATGATGTTTCTAGGGAAGTTGAGAAGATAATTTGTCAGGGGTTGGCCGATCTTGAAGGCTCAAAGTTGTGTGAGGAAGAGAGGGAGGACGTTCCCTTTTATAAGGGAGGAGAGGGGCTCCTTTGGAAAACTAAAAATATTATTTTATTATAAAGTAATATTCAGTTTTAAATAACTCCAAATTGATTTATTTCTAAGATAATATGGGTATGGATCTAAATCCTCTCATCCAATAGAATTTAGACATGTATAGGTTCCTATTTTAACCTTATCATTTAGATTTAATATTAAGTTAAATAATTTTACTTTTACCGTGTCTTCTTGTGTTCTTACACTATAAGGTAAATAAACTTACTATAACAAGCCAAACGAACCCCAAGTTGTTTATTATTAATATATATAACCTTATATAAGTCATTTGGCCGAAACGTAGATTTTTAGGAATAAAATAACAATAAATAATAAAATATTTTTTTTAAAAACTATTTTATGTCAATTTTGACACTATTTGGTAATTGATTTTTGTGAAAATCATAACAGAATGATTAGTTCGAAAAAAGTTAATTATATCGATACTAACATGTCATATTAACCTATAAAATTATTGGAATTCATAAAAAGTCTGAAATTATATTTATTTGGGTATTTATAATATCAATTATTCTAATTTTTTACTATTATGTTAATTACTGCATCATCATTGTGTCATAAATAAATTAATTTATTTAATGTATAACAATTATAAATAAAAAATAATTATGTTTTAAATCTTATTATATTTCTAATTAATATTTACAATCGAATTTATCTTATGTATATCCATATATTAAAAATGTTTTAGTAAATAAACTTTGATTTTAACTCTTTTAACTCTTCTTTGAATTAAATAATAATAAATATCCTAATCTAATCCAAGTGGGCCTAAATGGTCATATTTTATTCCTAAGGTTGTTTTTGGTCGAATTAATCTTATCCAATAGAATTAGGACATGTGTTAGGGTAATAATAATATCATTTTTACACTTAATTACCCTATTTACTTTTAACTGTGCTAAAAAAAGTAAAAAGTTACTATTCACCAAAACATATTTTCATCTCATTGAACCACATTTTACATACTGACATAAACTGTGTCTCTCAGATTTTTGAAATTCAACTCACAGAAGCGGTAAAATAAATTTTTTTGAAAAATTCATTTTTTTAACTACCACTTTGTGGTTTCACTATTCATCAAAAAATGAAAGTTTCCAGAAAAATACCAAAAATTAGGCTTAAGCTATATTTGATATTATGAACTCAAAAATGATGTTCATTTTACCAAATTCAAAACATATCAGTTGCATTAATTAATTTAAAAATTAATTTCCGTCGTCAACACAAATAGCGTGTTTTTAAGAGATAATAACTATCAAAAGATTGACTCTTGTTTATGTCTGGTTTAAATGTGAAATTACATCAAATGACTAACATTGTATTAAATAGTAAAAATATATTCTAAATATACTTTAAAACCACTAAAATTATAATTTATCACTATTAATTATTTCGATTAAAAAAGTTGTTTTTAATTAAAATTTAGTAATTTTCACTATTCATCAGAATATGAAAGTTATCCGAAAAGTACCAAAATTTCACCCGAAGCTAATTTCGATATTCCGAATCCAAAAATGAAGTCCATTTTGAAAAAAAAAATTACAAAATTTTAAAAAGTGGTTATTACTATTCATAACAACTAGTTTTAATAATATTTTAATAGCATATCGTTGTTTAGCGAAACCTGGTATTGCGTACAACACACGCTATCATGGAAGGTCGCGCTTGCATGTAATGCAATCCAAGTCAGGGATGCATGTTGTGAAAGCTCCTTTTGGTGTAGCATACAACACAAGACATTAATGAAATTAAAAATAATATTTTTCGAAAAATATTGGGGTGTTACATAGGAGAACTTTATAGAGATTAAAATAAAGATAAATTATTTTCATGTTGATTTTTTATGTACCAAATCCTCTAAAAAACAAGGGTGTTGAATACTTTTTATGAACATAATGTATATTTAAGATAAAAATACATTAATTGTATTTGTAAAGAGTATTGGGTAAAAATATTTGGTATTGGAATAGGATATAGTTATTTTTTTTTGGATTTATGAATGAAATACAATAATGAGAAAACTGGGAATAATTATATCTATAAGAAAATGTCTGTGAATTTTTGTGAATCATATAGTGAGTGGTTTCCATGAAATTAAATCCCTATCCAAATATTTCAATTGACTGTGGCTCAATAATGGTTAAACCTATGGGTAATAACTTCAAGAAGTGTGCATTGGGTATTGACTTGACAATCTCCTAGTGCAAGAAAAATAGGTCTTTCTACCCACCTAGTGTGATATTCCCATGAGATTTTCTCTAGAAAATTCAAAAATACATTATGGCCCATTATGAAGCAGTTGAATATATTGTTATAATAGGAAAAATAAAAGGAATATTACCATAGATAACCCTGATTAAAACATTTGAAATCATATGTTAGTATATAACTATCATTTATAATTTACTACATCAATGTTTATAAGTTTCCCTTTTGCATGTTTATTAATTTAAGTATTATCACATTGTTTTAATTTTTTTAGATAATGGTGAAATATAGATGAGATCATGGAAAAAAACCAATGTGATTAGGTTAATTTTTATTTACCTAATTAAATTTGCAACCATATTGTTGTGGGAAATGGTAATTTCTTGGATGTAATGGTCTAGCTGACTCATTTTATGAATTTCTTCTTTAATCATGTGGAACACCATCTTTATCGTATGAAAGAAAGATTTTCAGTCAAATATTTTATGTGACAACGGACTCTTACATTTAGTGGATCTTCTAATCCCCAATTTTGTAGGAATGGATTAAATGCATCGAGAAGATATTCTATATCGTCCAATGCTTTGAAAAAGAGAAAGTTGTGTTCATCGTTTATCATATGGTGGGGGAAGCTAATCACTGGTGGATGTTAGTCAACAACAAAAAGTCTAAATAGGATATTGGTTCCATGGAATGGGAAAATTTTAAGAAATTTTTTCCAATAAATATTTTCCTTCAACTATCCATCAGAAAATATATAGAGAGTTACTTGAACTGAATAAAAAGGAAAATGAGTTTATCTAGGCCTATGTGAAAAATATCAAAGGTATATTGTAGAATAAAACCTGCTTCATCATAAAAAAAATAAAGTAGACCACATAGTTATTGGATCATATCCAATTCTATAAAAATATTTAGTGATTCAAGAAATTGTTAGATATTAAGATATTGTTCATTATTTACTCAAGGTTTAAATGGAGATTACATAATCTCAGTGGTCACATGGGTATGGAGATAAAACACATAAAATGAACATTTATTCAATAGGATCAAGAGATAAATATCATAGAGGAATGAAAACCCAACATCACATGTGCCAAATGTTTCTGAAGATGAATCCCCGAAACAATATAAATTTAACTTTGAGATGCATTAATTGTAAAAATAAGAAGATCAATCTAATCATTGATAGGGAAAGGTGAAGAAATATACTAATTAAATGGGTAAATAATGATCAAGTCCACAATAATCTTGTTGTGTTATGTTTCAACTACACAGAACATTACAATTATGAAAGATAATTCCCTATGCCAAGGCATTTCAAAGTCAATACAAAAAAACAACCTCCAATGATTAGTGATAATGTAATGTAATATGTTATCAATATAGCTGAGGTAGATCTAGAAATTGTTATGGTGACAGGTTTTTTAGTTTTTCATTCATGAACAAAAAAACACTTTTTTATTATGGTTCTATGAATTCATTCATATAATTCTTGTTTTGTAGTAATATTCAAACACCACATCTAAAAAGGGTGTTTTAGTTATGAGTGAGAGAATAATATAGATCAATTATTTCATCCCAAGTATATAAAAAGTCCCTAATAAATATTTTTAGACTAAATCATATATAAAAAAAATTCACACATACTTTAGTGGAGTTTGAGTCAATATTGGGCATGGATTTACTGTTCTTATATAAATTCAAAATTAACATTTAAGAGATGGATATCACGCTTTATATCCTAGTTCAATCATTTATTCTAAGAAGGTGTAATGACAAGGATTAATCAATACTATATATTTCTTATCAAGCATGTATATTATGGACTTATTATAATCGATATCTAGATCAAATGACTGAGACAAATGAGAAAATCATGCTTGAATAAATTCCCATTAGGAGAGATTATATATATGTATTCCCTAAAAAGTTTTATGGAATTACTCATAATTAAAAGGTTGATTTCCCAAATGAACTTATAACTAGATAATTTCATGTATCTATTAATCCTTATAGAATTTCCACGATTTTGACACCCAGAGATTTTATGAGATTGATTCATTTTAATTTCATTGATTTTTTTTGTTGTATACTACACCCAAATTAGTTTTCACTATACCCAACACAATATTAGCTTGAGGTATAGGAATGAAAATTATATTTTGGTCTTATTCACAATTTTTTGTTCTATTTATATAATTCATTTCACAAAAGACTGAGCATAAGTGAAAAACAAAATATTATAACTGAGTCATTATAATGGTTGGAATGAATATTGATAACATCCATCTAAAAAATATTTAAATGAAAATAAGTGAGTATATAAAATAATAAAATAAATATTTATGGATTAAATCTAATATTTAATTCTCATCTTATAAGTTTTCTATACATGATATAATAAAAAATTCATTTTTTTGGATAAAAGACGTATTTTACAAAAAATACAGTTTTCCAATTTTTGACGGTGCACCCATTTTCAATAATGTTTGTCAAAAAAAATTATTTTTTTAATTTGAAATAATATACTTCTTATAATTACTAATATAAAAATTTTCATAGGTAGAATTTTTGATATTTCTCTAAGTATCATTATTTGATGAATAGTGAAAATACTAATTTTTATTGAAAACATTAGTTTCATTTTTAAGTCATTACATAGTAAAATTATAATTTTTTGGGTTATAAATTTTAATTAATTTTGGTTTTAACTAATTTTTTTTAAATAATATTATGCCTGAATTTATTATAAAAACATTTTGCTTTTAATAGGGGGTATTTTTCCAAAAAATTGGTTTTTGACATTTTAACAGTTTTATATTAAATTTAACCTTGAAACAGTGGTGTTTCGAATCCTAACAAATGGACACAAAATTTGGATTACAATTTTTAACATTTAGGAAGTATGTCCCTTTTGATTGTGACCAATATGAATAGTAACATGGTAAATGTTTTACAACGGTAAAGGGTAAATTATGTAATTTAAGTTAAATATAAAAATATAATGACTATAAAATGACTTAAACAAATGAAAAAATTTTATTTGATGAATTCAATTCTACCCAAAACAATTAAGGATATAACTTATTTATTTTAATGGACACTTTTCCGAGAAAATTGCTTAAATAATAATTAAATCAAAGAAAGACACAAGTGTCAATTTGTTTGTCTTTAATATCTATTATGTTTCCACATATGAACAAATATGTGGTATAAACGAATCTAAGAGGTAATTATTATCTTAATAAACATATATACGTAATATAAATTTATTTTTGATGTTTTTGTGCTATTTGGGAATAATTATGGTGTTTATAATATTTTATTTAATGAAAATTTAATGAAGTCACATTCATGTTTTAAATAATAAATCATTTTTAAATATGTATATACAGAAGCTATATCTGATTATAAATACTAATTTGAAATTTAAATTTTTTGTCATTGTCATGGTAATTTGTTTGTAATTTTTAGGAATGAAATATTTACCTTAAAGGGTTATATATTGATGATGCAGAAATTATTTAATTGATGAGAAATAAATAAAATAATTTAATTAAAATAATAATAAATATTAAAATAAAAAACATTCACCAAAATTATTTTCGAAATATATGGATCGAAAATAATCATACAATGGTCGGATTATTGACCATTTGGAGCCTTATAGAATAGATTTTGACATATATTATTTTATTTAAATTGAAGTCAAAGTTGTCAACTACAAAATTTAAGAAGTATAACTTTTTATATGATGGATTTTCTATAAGATAAATTTCACTAAAAATATTCTTCAAAATGATAGTATATTTTGATTCATTATATTATTTTTAATAATTTTAATTCAAAAATAATGGTTTTAAATAATCACACAAAACTGATGTTGTAATAAATTTATTGTAAAATTAATATTAATAAAAATATTAAGATAAATATAATTTTTGATAAATAATATATCCAATGAATCTTTGTGATTATATTGGCCCCATTATGATGTAATTAAATGTTTTCTTAAGGATAACATCTTATATTATTATTTTTTAAAATCAATGAATTGAATTGTGTCAAATTGACACAATTGTTTATTTATCATAATAATGTTTTATTAAATTATTTGAAAATCATAAAAAAATTTAAAAATATATAATAATTATGATATTGTATAAATTGATCAAAATTTTTTTTTTTTTGATTAAATTTACATCAAATAAGTTAATATTTCATGATATTTATATTTAAATCAATGTTACCATATTTGAAGTGAAAAAAGACTAACTAAGTGTTAAATTAAAATGATATGGTATAAATTGACAAAAAGAGGTATAAAATTTACCTTTTGATTATATTAAAAAATTATCTCGTCAAATTTTACAAAATATGACATTTTTGGAGTGTTTTCAGTGGGGTTTTATTTTATTATAAATTAATATTTTTGAGGTTTCCAAAAGTGCCCCTCAACACAATTATAAAAGGGCATATCCTGCCTTGTAATTTTAATTCACATTGATCCATAAATCCCTACCATACCCTACCAATTTTCTTTCTAAACATCCTAATTCACATTATAAAGGTTTTGGTCTTCTCAAAAGACCAATTGTAGTACTTTTATGAGCTGATCTAGAGGGAGCTCATCGAAGAAGTGGTAATCAACTCAACTGATTCCATGAAATCATATCTTCTTATACTTATTCATTATGATTTATTTCCATTATAAACCAGTTAATTTAGTATAAATTCTATACTAAAATATTATTAGGATTATGGAATAATCATATTCCCTCTTCTATTTATCCTATGAAAAATTAAATCAACGTGCGTGCATACGTACGGCTTACCATCTCCACACTGTGGTGTAATATGTTTTTCCCCACCACATGACGTTTATGGTTATAAAGTTGTAAATAATAACTATATAGGATTATTATTACAAGTTATTTATACTATTAAAATATATATACCACCCACTTTAATACCATTTCATAAATAAAAGAATGATATCATAGCTCAAGCATACGTATGGCCTACCATCTCCCTGATTCAATGTGATTCATTCAACATGATATCTATTGAATAGTGATTATATAAATGTTAAAAATAAATAAATATTATATTTATTGTGTTAATATCATTTCTGAATGATATAACTATAACCTAATAAGGTGAAATGGAACTTATTCAACAAAACAAGAATAAAAATGGTAGTAGTTCATAACCAAATAACGAGTAATAATGAAATATTACTACCAAACGGATGAGTATATAATCATAAACTATTTCATAAAATGAATATGATTCTATAAAAATTCAATGATATTATTTAATTCATTATACAATATTTTTGGATACAGAAATAGGATATTGGACCCATGGTAAGGGATAGTTTTTCCATTTCATTATTACATGAGATTGTTTATACGTAATTATTTACTAGGGTATATTTATCATCCAAGTACATGTTTTCTATAAAAGTTTTCATAAAATATTTATTATTCTCCTATGTGTGTTTAAATTCATTTTTATCCTTTTTGACTTTCATTAAATGGTTTGGAAGGAATCATTCATTCCTTTTCCATACGAGGTACTTTTTTAATTGTCCAGCAAAAGTATGAGAAGAATTTTTTTTAAATTATACAGCATGAATGAATTTTGACTCTTTCATAACGCTATATTTCTATGAAACGTACCTTACAAGATTTAAATTTTATTTTCAATTAAATTCTTTTATTTTAATATTGTGTGGAATTTTTATAGAATAAAATGTATTTGAAGAAGAAATGATATTTTTATCAAGAATTAATTTCAAGTGTTGTATCAAAATTATTTTCCATATGACATGAATTTATTTAAATAGGGTTATGTTTCTACCCTTATTATTAATATTATTTGATTATGTTTATGACTATAATATATTTATTAAATCTATTTTTTTACATGGATTATTTTATGATGGAATGATGTTTAAGAAACCCTTTTTATTCCTTTGGTTATGCTAAGATAAATGATTTATGTATTTTTGGCACGCAGAAGAATGATTTAATTATGAGATTGGTGGGACCTATATACCCAAATAGTGAATTGGTTGAAGATATATATCCAATGAGATAGACATGAATGAAATTTTAGGTAAATATAGTTCATAAATTTAGGGGTCAAACGGTAGGTTAATCGGGTTCAGTAATACTGGGATGAAACAACATATAAACTCAGTTCAGCAATGGAATTTGTCAACAATGATGGTCATATAAATGGGACTTAGAGAATATGTAAATGATTTTATATTATTTTAGGTTTTCAAAAATTATGTGTTTTAAGTCAATGCTATTTTATCATGGTTTGTGTTCATTTATGATTTACGCCTTACAAATTACCATGATTTATTTAATGACTCAATAATTTAAAATTCACAATATGTGTTCATGTTTTTACATTATTAGTTTTATGTTTTCCATATTTTCCATCACTGATCATTTGTGCTCACCCTTTTTATGTTTTTCTTTTCCCAATGATATAAATAAAGGTTTTTATTTAGGAAAATAGAGGGGAATTTATTTATGGGAGATATTGAAGATATTTCCCCAAGCAAGAATAATGTGATCCGAGTTTCCAATGAAAATATACTAATATGGTATTTGTGCGGGTATTTGTGAAATGTATTAATTATTCAGAAAATGAAATGTAATGTCCATGTATGTCAATCTCTGGTGGTTAGAGTTGGTATCAAAGTGATGGTTTTCTCAAAATTTGGAAAGTATGATGGGAAAAATATAGTAGGATCCCAAGAGGCATTTCCAAGGATATGTCTATCGATGTCCTAAGAATAATCCAAGTACAAGATACAGTCCTTGGGTTTTTTGTGATAATCATGACTAACATAGGGTTAAACCGAAGATATCATAGATTGAAATATTATAAGTAATTTACCATACATATGTGTTTATAATCCCTGATATGTGTTTCTAAAAATTTTCTTTCTAATCTAATTCAACATATAGAACAACATATAACATAGTTACCTATTGAATGTTTCAGATGTGGAAGGTATGATAAATATAAAGATTGATTTACTAATTAAAAGTATCATGAAGAGAATCATGATGACGATACTTGTATTGTTCATACTACTGAGGATAAAGAGATTCTAAATGACATGTGAAAGGTATGTGAAGATCGTATAGTATTTTTTTCATTAAATCGAAGTAGCTTTAGGTTTTTAAAACATAAAACATTATTCGTGTTCTATAAAATATGAAATTGATGGATCATGAGTAATGGTTTAAGAGTAAATTTGGTTGATTGAGGTGTATATGTTTTGTAATACAAAGATTATATTATATGTATCTTTAAATATAAATGTGTATTCAGTATAATTTTTTCATTAAGGATTAAAAAGGATATGTTTAATAGTTATAAGTATCCAAAAAGTGATTTAAGGTTAAGGTGATATATTCGGATAATACGTGATTAATTAAAAGATACCCCTTTATATGTTCCTTTTGTTATGATAATGATGTTTGGATAATGATATGTTGGATTTGAATAAGTAAATTTTATTATGGTAGTTTCCAGGGAACTATCTATGGAGTTGTTTACCAGAGGTTTATGCAATCATGAATAAAGTATAAAACATTTGGGCACATAAATAATAATACACTATGTTTTTTAATAAGGAAACATCAACCTTTTCAATAAGGATATCTGCTAATTATTATTTTTACTATGACACAAGAGAATACATGATGATGGTGTTCACACTTTTAGAATATGACTAGCCAAAGATTACTTATGCTCTATGGGGGATAAATGTTAAGCCAATTTAGTGAACCATTTTCTACAGTTTTGAATTTTTAGCTTTTAGAAGGGTTGTAAGGGTATCAATTTTTTCAAAAGATTAAGTCAAAAATCAATTGAATTTTGTTAGAATTAAGTATTATCTCACCATATATGGACTTACGCATGTTTGATTACTTTTTATAACCTTTTTATTGTTATACCAATAGATGGAATGGCCTAACATTCTATTTATTGATTTCATGATTAGTTAACACTTAAGGAATGTCAAATTCAACTTCATTTCTTCAAATAATAGATGATGTTGAAATTTTTCAGAGAATGAAAAATGGTGAGATTGAACTGACATTAAGTACATATTTCTTCTAATTAATCAACTCTAGGTAAAGGATCATAATAAAAAAATACCTTATTACCTTCATTTTTTATGAATCAAATGGCCCCTTAATTCATCAAAAACTTTTAGATTTCTGATTTTTATATTTCTCCAAATCCACTTCTATGTCCCTCTCCATAAAAACATGGTGTTTATATTTTTTCTTCTATATCCATTTATTCACTTCTCACCTATGTTATCCTATGTGTAAACCTATTGATGATTACTTTGGCTAACCATTATGTTTCTAACTATCCTTTTTTAAAATGTATTTTTATTATTCTATTTTATGATGTGGGTTTCTATGAATGAAATTTTCCAGTAGTAAACTATTTATATCCCTGAATTATTTTGATGGAAAAATGCATTTTAATATTGTTAGGATGTGACATCCAGAAATTTTATGAGATGGATTCTTTTTAATTTCATTGACTTCTTGTTTTGTACACTACACCCAGATTATCTTGCAATATAAAAAAGACTTTATTAGTTTGATTTATATAAAACACTATTATTGGCATGTGTTAGTACAATATCAGGTTATTTTTATATAACTCATTTCATACATGGCTTAGTATATGTGAAAAACTAAATTTTAAAACCTAGTCATTATAACGGCAGGTATGAATGGTATTAACTTCCTTCTAAAAAACCAATTTAAATGAAAATATGGGAGTATGTAAAATAATAAAATAACTCTTTATGGATTCAATTTAACATTTAAAATTCAACTTATATGTTTTCCAGAAATGATATAAGAACAAATTCATTTTTTTGATAAAATAAGTATTCTTAAAAAACTGATGTTTTCCACGTTTTGATAGAGCATGCTTTTTAAATATGTTTTTTGAAAAATTTTATATTCAATTTGAAAAAAATAACATTTTATTTTTATTAGGTATATAAAAATATAATTTGGTTTAATATTTTATGTTTTTCTAATAAGTTTCATTTCATGATGAATAGTGAAAATAATGATTTTTATTAAAAAACATTATTTTATTTTAAATTCATTACATAGTAAAATTATATTTTGGATTGGTTTTATATTTAAATTAATTCATTATTATCCATTTTTTTGGTTTTGAAAATAATTTTATGTATTAATTTATTATAAAACATTTTCCATTCTAAAAGGGGTATTTTTTAAAAAATAATAGTTTTTATGACATTTTACCAGTTTAATATTAATTTTAATTATACAACTTCTGTGTGATGATTTTTGAAAAATGTATGTCAAATTTTCATTGGTGACTTCCAAATAAGAAAATTAAGTCAATTTTATTTTTGACCAATGTGAATAGTAACCATGGTAAGCATTGTTACCATGATAACGGGTAAATAAGGTAATTTAGGAAAAAATAAAATTATAAAGACATTAAAATTACCCAAAAAAAGACTATTCTATAAATTTAATTTTACCCTTTACAATTAAGGATCTAACTTATGTAATTTAATAGACACTTTTCCATGAAAATAACTTAAATATTATATAAATCAAAGAAAGACAAAAGTGTAATTTTCTTTTTCTATAATATATATTATGTTTCCGCATATGGAAAAATGGGTGGTATCAATTATTCTAAGTGGTGTATTTTAACATAATAAACATATCATCGTAATATAATTTTTTTGATGTTTTGGGGCTATTTGGGAGATATTATGGTATTTATAATATTCTATTAAATGAAAATTTAATGATGTCACATTCATGTTTTAAAAAATTAATCATTTATAAAAAAAATTACAGAAGTTATATTTGACTATAAATTCTAATTTTAAATATAAAAAGTTTTTCTTTTGCATGGTAATTTATTTGAAATTTTTAAGAATTAAATACTTTCTTTAAAGGCATATGAATTGAAGATGAAGAACTGATTTAATTAATGAAAAATCAATGAAATAATTATATTAAAATTATAATTATTATTAAAATAACTAAAAAACATGTCCCAATATTAATTTATAGTTACATCTCAATAATAATCATTCAATATTTGAGTTACTGACCATTTGGATCCTTATTGAAATGATTTTAACACTTATATTATTTTATTTAAGGTGATGTTAAAGTTGTCACCTTACTAATTTAATAAGTAAAACATTTTATAATTTATATTTTTTAGAAGATAAAGACAACTAAAAATATTATTCTTAAATATAGTATATTTTTCTTCATAAAAGGATTTTATTTTTAATTTATATTCAAAATATAGTTGTTCTAAATAATTACACAAAACTGATGTTGTAATAATTTTATTACGGGAATTATCAAATTAATGTTATTAAAAATATTAAAATAAACACAATTCATGATAATTAGTATATCCAATGAATTTGTTTTGATATTATTGACCCAATTTTGAGATAATAAAATATTTTATTTGAGTATAACATCTTATATTGATATTTTTAAAAATCAATGAATTGAATAGTCTCCAAATTGACACAACTATTTTTAACAAAATAATGTTTTATTAAATTATTTAAAAATAATACAACATTTTTTAAAATATATTATAAATAATATATGATATAAATTGATCTAAATTATTTATTTATGATTTCATTGACATAAAATAAGTAAATATGTTTCCATTTAATGTTTAAATAATTGTTACCATAGTTAAAATGAAATAGAATAACAAAGTATTAAATTAAAAAGATAATGTTTAAATGAAAGATAATTTGTATAAAATTTATTTATATGATATTTATACTTTATCACATTCAATATTAAAAATCTGAATTTTTTCAGGATTTCTAAGGGGGTTGGATATTATTATAAATTATTATTTTCTAGGCTTCCAAAAGTGACCCTCACATCAATTATAGAAGGGCACATCATCCCTCACAATTTCAATTAATATTGAGCCCAATAATCCCTTACCAAAATCCATTATAAACACTCATAGTCACATTATTGAGGTTATGGTCTTCTCAAAAGATAGACTCTGGTTCCCTTAAGAGAAAATATAGCTCGTCGAAGAAGAGGTAATATCCTCTACCAATTCTTTAGAATTATTTCTTCTTATACTTTCTCATCCTGAGTTGTTTCCAATATAAATAATTGAATCATTTATCAATTCCATGCTGAGATACTATTATGGTTTTATAACATCCATATTCCACCTTCTATCCATCCATTGAAAAAATAAATCATCATGTGTGCGTACATACGACTTAACGTCCCCACACTATGGTGTAATCTATTTTTCGCCACAACTTTACATGGATGGGTGTAATTATGAAAATAATAAATATATATGATTATTATAAGAATTTACTTATTTCGGAACAATATATAAACCATCCACTTCACTACCATTTCAAAATTAATGGAATTATATCCTCGTTCGTGAGTACGTGCAGCCTACCATCTCCACGATGTGATGTAATTCATTCTACATGATATCAGTTAAATAATGATTATATAAATGTAAAGAATAAATAAATATGATATGTTTTATTTTAGTATCATTTTTTAATGATATGACTATGACATAATAAAGAGAACCAAAACTTATTCGGAAAAACATGCATAATAAAATGAACCAATGTATACCCAAATTACAAGTAATAATGAAATATTATTACCAAAAAGATGATAATATGATCATATATGATATCATAATAATTTCTATGATTCTAGAATATGTTAATGACCTTATTTAAATAATCATATATCTATTTTTGATACATAAAAAGGATATAGGATCTAAGGTAATGGATTATTTTATAATCTCATTATTCTACAAGATTGTTTATGTTTAATTATTTAATAGGGGAACATGAGCCTCATCCTAGTTGGTGGGGACTCCTTAAATGAATATATGAGACCCAGGTTCGAAACCAGATGGTTGAAAAATTGTAGGGTACTGTAGCGGTATTGTAGAAGGTACTATAGCAGCACTGTGAGGGTACTATAGCAGTTACTATAGCAGGTATTGTTCAGTACTATAGTAGGCGGGACTATTCACCTTGGGCCACTAATTTGGTCTTTGAGTCCATAAGGACTTCTAGGCACCCGTGCCTTCAGATCAGTAAGGCTTTCAGGATACCTTTAAGGCCTTCAGGCCACCTCAAGGCCTTCATGAAACATGATCTGTGTAGTTTCCCCAGACAGACTCTACAATACAGGAGCAGCCCCATAGGAGGATTCAGAGCATGTGCAATTACCATAGAAAAACCAAATGGAATTGTAAGAAAGATAGTGCATGGCTACACCATTAGGAACAGAATGTTATTACAGGGAATGCCTAGCTATATGGTCATGCATAGGTGGAGAGCTTCCATCATGATGCAGATACTGGGGAGGTGCATTTCCTTGTAGTTATAGTCTAGTTGAATTTCCTAAGACCTTCAGGTTATGTAATCTCTTAAGCCTACGGGTCATGTAATATCTAATCTGTCGGGCCTTGTGTGGGTTCTCCCTCATCCCTTGAAATAGGTTTTATCAAAAATCAATAAAAAATGAAATCCTTTGGTCCATTCGGGCTATTTAATAGGGTATATTTATCATCCATGTCCATGTTTTCTGAAGAAGTATTCATAAAATGTTTATTATTCTCTGATTTATGTGGGAAGTCATTTTTATCTATTGTTACTTTCATTAACTAGTTTAGAAGGAATATTTCTTTGCAACTACACAACCATAGTTACCTAGAGTTGGTACATTATTTTAATACATTGGAATGATGACAAGGAATCATGTCCTGAACAACCGATCAATTTACCAGTCTTAGAAATAGATTACATTCAAGAACATAACATTAAAATTTATAAAATAAAATAAAACATATACAATCCTTATGTAACGCCATTATTCCCCTTGATTAACCCAGCATATCAATCATAATACACTTCTTTGAATCCTTGGAAAATTAAACATAACAAATGGGTGATCTCATATTCTCATTAAGGGTAAATAATATAGAGGAAGCTATCAGAAATAATAAAAAACATTTATGGAAAGTTATAAAATTGAAACACAATCCCTATAAACATAAACTTCAACATAATATGGAAATGATAAATCAAATAATTCCATCTAATTATTCACATGGATATTCTAATAGTCGAATAATCATATATAAAATCAATAACTAAACTCCTAATGATGGAATCCATAATTTTGGACAACTTAACCACAAAGTCAAGGCCTCTTTCCAGGACCCTAAATATAAATTTTATTAAGGACTTGTGAGAAGACACTTATTTGTCACATGAAACCTACCGATGCATCGAGGGGCTATCATGGGCCTCTCCCATCACATACTAAGTCCAATGCTTTCTTCATACGAAAATGTTGAAATATAACAAAAACTATAATATTAAAACTAGCATAAGAAATGTGCATACTTTAACCATAGACTGTGAATTGAATAAAAATAATACATCTATAATAAAAAATATCATAACAAATTCAATGCAATATAAACGATTGTATTATAACAAATCAACCTCAATCAAGAATAATATACAGTAAAGTATGTTGACATTGTTGAAAATGATCGGTGAAACCCTTTGAGAGAAATATCCCCTTTTGTGAAATCATTTAAATGTCACACATTTATAATTGAATTAATTTAAAATTTATTTTTCAATCAAACTGTCCCATACCACATTGAAACTTTTGAAAGGATTAGCATATTTAATAAATCAAGTCCATATAAATAATTCCTTAAAATCAATTTGAAAACATGGACATTAATTGAAAACATTTTGAAAAAAAAATCATTAAAACATTTTAAATAATGATATTGCTAAAGTGTCCCATCCAAAATACCTTATAATATTCCTTTTGAATTTTTTTTGAAACAAGGACATGGATGAAAAATATGTTCTAGTAAATATTTACACATAATCAATCTCAGATAATAATGAAATTGATGAATTAACCTGTACCTTATACTTTCCTTTAGTCGATGGTAAGTTTAACCTCATGTATAATGGTTAAATGAATTTTATTAAATTATTCAAAAGCCATATACATTAATATTAAATCATATATTATTCCCTAATACTGATTTGTTAATAATATTTCACTAGTATCATTGTTTCTGGTGTTAACTAGTTCATTTTCTTAAATATGTTTTGTTACATTAGTCATTTTTTCTAGATAGAATTAATTTTATTCATATCAAAAATGATATTATGTTCTTAAGAATTATTTTTTAATCATAAAATGAAAAGTATTCTTGAATGGTTACGATGAGTAATGAAATATCATCGGGTTATGGACACGATAAACAATACATACGCACGAGCGACAATATCATTCTATTGATGGTGAAATAGTATGTAATTGGATGGTATATTATATGTACAGAATCATTAACATGTTATTTTATTATTTATATAAATTATACTCATTATTATTTCCATCCAAATATTTTAGTTTAGAATAACAAACTACACCACATCGTGGAGAGGGTAAGACATACATATGCACGCATGATGACATTATCATTCATAGGATGGTTAAAATAATGAATATAATTGTACCATATTTATAAGAACATATCAATATATATAAGGTAATGGATTTATTATTTTAGTATTAAAAAAATAAATAGTATGCATAAGAAGAAAAAAACTCTGAAAGAGGTGATAAAATAATGACCGCTTCTTCGGGAGCATCCCTTTGATTTGAAAAAAAGGTCTCCTTATGTTGCCTTTATGTTCAAAGTAAGGCCTCTAGGTTTAATTAAGGGTAGATGGTAGGATAATTTTGTATGGTTTGGCTGATAAAAATGGATTTTGAGGTGTGAAATTAAGAGATGGGGAAGTACTATTTTATAAGAGAGGTGAGGGGCACTTTAGGAAAAGATAGAAATATTAATTTATTATAATATTATTTTATGTATATAATAGCTCAAAATAAATTTATTTCTAGGATAAGGTGTTTATGGGTCTAAATACTCTCTACTAATAGGTTTTAGACAAGTTTAGTTCACCCTATTTACCTTATCATTTGTATTTAACTCTTCGTTAAATAGTTTAACTTTTACCATGTCTTTTTGTATTTTTATACTACATTGTTAATACAGTCACTGTAAAATATCAAACTAACCTATAGTTGTTCATTAATGAAATATATAACATTAAATAATTCATTTTTCCAATCCTAATATTTTATGAACTATTATATAGTTTAATAAAATATTATTATTTTTTCAACTCAATTATGTCAATTTTTACTCTATTTAGTATTTGGTTTTTGTAAAAGTCAAAAAAACGTGATTAAATCGGAAACAATACATGAAATCAACCATAAAATGTCATATTATCCTTTAAAATTCTTTTATGGAATTAAAAGTTTCCATTTAAATTCATTTTAAAATTTTTAATATCAATTACTTTAATCTTTCACTAATAAGGTATATAATGCATCATTATTTTGTCATAAAGAAATTTAGTTTTTTCATGTACAAAAATTATAAATAAAATACAATGATGTATGAAACAATTTTATATTTCTAAATAATATTTATAGTGTAATTTATCTAATGTATATGAATATATTAAAAAATGTTTAACAATTAAAATTTGAATTTAACACTTTCAACTCTTATTAAAAAAATATAATAAATGTCCAAATTGAACACAACTAGATAAAAAAGGATCCTATTTTTTCCATATAGTTTATTTTGGTCTAAAAAACTTATCCAATAGAATTATTACATGTTTTTGGATAATTTTATATTATTATAGTATTATTTCTACATTTAATTGCCCTATCTACATTTAACCGTGGTAAATAAAATTCAAAATTTACCAATCACCAAAAATAATTTCATTCTATTAAACAACATTTTTTTATTGATGACAACTATGTGTGTCATATTTTTTAAATTCAATTCACAGAAGTAGTAAAATTTCATTTTATGAAAATTTGCAAATGTGCCTAGAAGGTGGGTGAAAGATGCTAAAAAGTTCAATAAAATTTTATATTTCTAATATTATTATAAAATTAATTAAATGAATTATATTGGAATAATATATGTATATTTTTTCTATTATGAAATTAAGATAAATTTTAATTAAAAATAATTTTTTAAATTAAAATGTCGGTTTTTAGGTACTATGTAGTATTTTTCACTATTCATCAAAAATTGATATTTATCAGAAAAATACCAAAAATAACCCTAAGAAAAATTTTATATTATGAATCCAAAAAGGTTATTTATTTTACCAAATACAATTTTTAGGATTTTCTAATATTAAATTTCATTATTGTTCACAATAGGACATAAAAAGTAGTTCTTTTAAGAAAATGTTTTTTCTAAATATATAACTATTTTAACCAAACATACAAATTTCATTATAAGTATGTTTTACTTATGTTAAAACATTATAAATAACATTTAAATTTTATTTTTTACTATTCATATTACAATATTTAATTGATATACAAATATATATATATATATATATATTCTTTAAATAATTATATTACTAATGTGTTGTCTCACAGAAACTAAATATTGCATATAACACATTCCAAGACAGTGCTGCGTGCAATATAAGATATTGAATTACTTTAAAGATATAACATACTATGAAATATTGGAGTGTTAATTATTTCCCCTTTTCTAAATTGCATCTTTTTAATTTTAATATTGGGCTTGGAAACTTCATTGAAAGTCCCACATCAGAAAAAGAGTCAATAAAACTATCACTTTCAAAGAAAGAAAGAGAAGTAGAAAGGTCACCTAATATAACCCAAACTACGGTTCCATGTTGGAAAAAATGGATATGGAAGAGAAACAAAATCATCAAATTTTGATGGATAGTGACAGAAAACATGATCGGGAGAAATTTATCTACAAGAAAACCAATAACTTGTGATGGGTTAAAAAGTCATTAATTACCCAATAGTAAGAGTAAACAAACATCATTTTTGTTTTATGTTCCTTTTAATAATGTTGAGGAGATTATTTATGAGATTGACTAAGAACATAAAGATATATAATTAATTTTCATGTAGCGTTTCATCCTTCAATAAGTTTTTACCATAAACTCATAATTTCTCCAAACGATGGGTATTCAGGATGAATTGGTCACACCTGAAGTGCTTGATTCAACTTCTAGAGAATCAAATAATCCAAAAAAGATGAAATATATATTTCACTTGTATTTAATCAACAAAAAAACTAAAATTGTTAGTACAATATCAGATGATCCACAAGAAATATATTCTTTTATATAAATAAATACTACCCTTAATCTCCAAAATTCATCAAACAAAACCAAAAGTCCAACAAAGACCATTCATTAAATAATATTCCTCAAAATTCATCAAAATAATCCTAACTATGTTTGAAACCCAAAATTCAGATGTATTTTATCACATAGTCTTCCACGATAAATGTTAACATTTATCTTCAAATAACATTGTCAACTCTTAAATTCACATAGTTAAAATTAATTAACCTAATCACATATTCTCTAGGATAGGTTAATCATTTCCATATATAACTTAAATCACTATAAGTCAAGAATAAAAACATATATTATTCTGAAATAAAAACCCACCATTACTCCTCAAATTATATCCCATAATATTCTATTTTCCTTATTCATATTGTGTTCCTAAAAGAGTTAACGTCTTCCAAAATATCATTTATCACTTAATCACCAAATGAATTTTTTATACTAGGGATATCTATTTGACAAATCATATGTTCCCAAAATCAACATATTCTTGAACCATAAAATCATTTAACTAAAAAGAATTTTTCATACTAACGAGGGACTTCATATAGTCTAGTGGTAGGTGATAATTCTCAATCGCGCTTTGGTTTTGGGTTCAATTTGTGTAGCATTGTCTGACGCAACGGGTTGTCACATGGTATGAGTGTTGTCCTTTTTCACAAACATTATAATTTTATTACATTCCAAAAAATGAGATACGTTCCTCAAAAATAACCATAACATATTTTAACCACAAATGTTATCACATACCTCGCATTTTCATCCCAAAATGTAATAACCTATAATTTCCTCAAATTTAAGGATCATATATACCCAAATGGTTCATTATAACTATATCCACAAAACAAAAGATAGTTCTTCCTCAAATAGCATTTTCACATAAAAAACTACATAGTTACACATATAAGAGAAAATTATTCCCAAGTAAGCCCATTAACAAAGAGCTTTAATACTTTTAAACATTTCGTTTTCCATTTATTTCCACATAGTTTCTTCCATGACCTAGTGGTTATCCAATATAATAGGGCATTGACTCGGGTAATGCTTATGTCTTCTACATTTATGGAAAATTACTTTAAATTAACTCTTAGGATAATTTTTATTTTCATCTATTGTACTCTTCATTTTTTCCAAGAAATTAATTACTTTATATCCTTTTTTGGCACACATAAATAATTTCATTGTTCCATTAAGACACTTTCCTAAGTGTCTCATTCCACTTTTCTTACACGATGGAAATTGATCATTATTTTCTTCATGGTCTCTACTACTGCAGTTCATATCAATCTCCATCATTCTCTTCTTTGTTGAGTTTGGGAGTTGGTTAATGTATATGTTGTTGATCATATTTTTTGGAAGCCTGATTCTGCTTAAACATAATATCTTTTATGCCTATCAACAGTCAATTTCATTGCTCTTTTCCACCATTGTGTCCATCATGTACAACATGTTCAATGTTATTATTAATTCCTTGGAATCAATCCAATGACTAAAACCTGAAATCAATGTGTGAGTAACAATCATCAAAAAAACATAGACAATATCATGATACATTATTATCAATCTAAAACACCATAGGATTAACAGAAGTTATTTTTTCTCATATTTTATTAAAATAAATCAAATAGGGTTGTAAAGAAAATGTGAATTATCCAAATCATATCCCTTGAGGGTGTCATGCCAGGTACAGATTAAGGCATGTTATCGTGTACCAAGATACCCTCGGTCATGTTCGAAAAGCCTTGTCAGAGTTCTCACACCAAGGGACATTTGTGCTAGAACCACATCCACTTTTAGTATCCAGTTAGGGATGTATTGTTAGAAAAAATCACAAATTTCTATATTACCAAAATTCTTGGAAGTTCTTATATACAAATCCTCAAACTCTATCAATGTGTAATGTTCTTGCATCAAAGTTTTTATAAATCTAGATCCTAAGGATTGTACTAAACATCCTCTGATACCAATGGTAATATCTCAAACCTAGTTACCAAGAGTCGGTTCATTATTTTAATACAATGGCATGATTACAAGGAATCACATCCCAAAGGACCGATAAATTTAGCTTCCTAGGAAAATATATTACATACATTCACATAACATTAAAATTTCTAAAATGAAATACAACATATATAATCCATTAATAATTCCATTATCCCACTATCTTAACCCTTCATCTCAATCATTATACACTTATTTGCATCCTGGGAAAATAAAACATAATAAACGGGTGAGTTCAGATTCTCACTAAGGGTAAATAATTTAGAGGAATCTATTACAAATAATCACAAACTTGTATGGAATGGTATAAAATTGAAACAAAATACTTTTAGACATAAACATCCTCATAATATGTAAATGATAAATCAAATAATTCCATTTACCTATTCACATAGAAATTCTACTAGTCTAATAATGACTTGTATCATAAATAAGGAAACTCATAATGATGGAATTCATAATTACAGACATCTTAACCCTAAAGCCAAGGCCTATTGCCAATACCCTAAATATAAATTTTTTCAAGGCCTTGTGCGAAGATAGTAGTTTGTCTCATTATACCTATCGGTTCATAGAGAGGCTATAGCGGGCCCCACCCGTCACTTACTATGTCCAATTCAATCTTCATATGAAAATGTTAGAACATAACATAAAAATTCGTATTGAAACTAGCATACGAAATTTCAATACTTTAACCATAAAACATGAATGATATAAAGATAACACATCGATAGTAAAACATATCATAACCTATTAAATACAATATGGAAGATTTTATTATAATAATTTAACCTCAATCACAAATAATATCCCATAATGGATGTTGACATATTTGAAAATGATCAGTAAAAATGATTGAGAGAAATATCCCTTATTTTTTAAATCATTTAGAAGTCACACAATTATAACGGAAGGAATTTAAAAGATATTATTTCATCAATTTTTCCCATACCACTTCTAAACTTTCGAAAGGAATTAACAATTTAAAACAATCATGTCCAAATAAATAAATCCTTAAAATCATTTTGAAAACAGGGAAATTATTTACAAATATTTAGAAAAATAAATCATTAAAACAATCAAAATGATTATCTTGATAAATATTCTGTTCCAAAAGACATTAAAATATTCCTTTTGAAAACATTTTTTTGAAACATGGACATATATGATAAATATGTTCTAGTAAATACTTACACATAAACAATCATGGATAATAAAGAGATTGAGAAATTAACCCTTACCTTATACTTCCATTTAGTCAAAAGTAAGTTTAAACTCATGTATTATTGTTAAATCATTGTTTTTAAATTATACAAGGACCACATATATAAATATTTTATCATATATGATCCTCTTATATTGCTTTTTTAACAGTATTTCAGTAGTATCATTTTTTCGGGTGTCAACTGATTCATTTTCCTTTATATGTTTTGATATGTAAGTAATGTTTTTATTGATAGGATGTATATTATTTGTATATAGAATAATTTTATGTTCCTAAAATTTATTTTGTAATCATAAAATAAAAATTATTATGGAATCGTTACAATGGTGAATTAAATCTCACCGCGTCATGGAGACGGTAAGCATTACTTACGCACGAGTGAGACTATCATTCTATTTATAATGATATCATATGTAATTGGATGTAATATTATATATAAAGAATAATTAACATGTTATATTAATTATTTACATCAATCATACTCAATATTATACCAATCCAAATAATGTGTGTTGAATAACAAACTACACCACGACGTGGAAATGGTAAGTCGTACGTACGCATGCATGGTTACTTTATCATTCATAAGATGGAAATAATAATGAATATGATTGTACAATAGTTATAAAAAGGTATCAGTTTTTGGAAGGTATTGAATTTATTATTTAATTATGTAAACAACAAAGAAAGAGGAATTAGAAGTAGAAAATAACTTTGAAAGAGATGATAAAATAATTACCTCTTCTTTGGGTGCTTCATTTTTATTTGAACAAAAGTGATCCTTAGGTTGGATTTATGACAAAATTAAGGCATATAACATTAATTTAGGGTAGTTGTGAGGATATTTGAGTAGGGTTTGGATGATCCAAATGGCTTTGGATGTGTGAAATTAATGGAAGATAAAGTACCCTTATTAAAAGAGGTGAGAGGCCCTTTAGGAAAAGCTCAAAATGATAATTTATTATAAAAGTATTTCGAGTTTATAATAGATCCAATTTTATTTATTTTGAGTCTTAGGTGGAGATTAGTCAGAATCCCCCCAACCAATTTGTGTTATACAAGTTTAGGTCACACTATTAACCTTATTATTTAGATTTAACTCTTCGTTAAATAGTTTAACTTTTAACATGTATTCTTGTATTTTTATACTACTTGGTTAATTAAGTTACTATAAATTGTCAATAGAACCAAAAGTGGTTCATTAATGAAATATATAACATTATATAAGTAATTTTATTAAACCATATATTTTTAAGACGATTATTTTATATAATAAAATAATATTTATTCTAAATACTCATTTGTGTCAAATTTGACGCTATTTAGTATTTGGTTTTTTTAATGTCGTAACAACTTAATTACATAGAAAAAAATAAATTGAATCAACCATAACATGTGATATTAACCTCAATTAGTTTAATCTCTAATTAGTTTTATAATTGTAAAAAAAAGTTTCTATTTACATTTATTTTAATATTTATAATATCAATTAGTTTAATATCTAATTAATAAGGTAATTAATGCATCATCATTATGTCATAAATATATTTAATTATATAATGTATAAAATTTATAAATGAAATACCATGAAGTAGAAAATATTTTTAGGTTTATAATGAATATTTATTGTTGAATTTATCTTATACATAAACCAATATTAAAATTGGGTTAGTTATTAATATTTTAATTTAACACTTTTAACTCTTCCTTAAATAAAAAAATAAATGTCATACTCTAAGAAAAATGGATAAAAAATGATATTATTTTTTTCATAAGTTTTATTTTGGTCATAAAACAATTATCAAATAGAATTAGGACATGTTTTGGTGTAATTTTATACTATTATAGTATTATTTCTACCATTAATTACCTTATCTACTTTTAACTAGTGGTAAATAAAATTCAAATGTAATTATTCACCAAAAAATATTTTAATCCTATTGAACCAAATTTTACTTACTGATGAGAACTTTTTCTAGAAGATTTTTTAAATTCAATTCCTAGAAGCAGTAAAATAACATTATATAGAAATTTGGAAATGTTCCAAGAAGGTGGGTGAAATAAGTTAAAAAGTTCAATAAAATTGATTATATCAAATCTTACAATAAAATGATTCAAATGAATAATATTGAACTAATATATTTATGATGTATCTATTTTTACGTTAATATAAATTTTAATTATAAAAAATAATTTAAAATAAATATGTTGTTTTTATGTACTATGTAGTATTTTTCACTATTCATCAAAAATTGAAATTTTTCATAAAAATATCAAAAATTCACCCTAAGCTAATTTTGATATTATTTTTCCAAAAATTAACTTTATTTTACCAAATTCATTTTTTATTTGTTTCAAATATTAAATATTATTATTTTTCACAAAAAGATATAAAAAGTAGTTCATTTAAGAAAATAATTTTTTAAAATATATAATTATTTTAACAGAACATACACATTTCATTACAAATATGTCTTATTTAAATGAAAACATTATACATAACATTTAAAATTTATTTTTTACTATTCATATTACAATATTTAATATATATATATATATATTGTTTAAATAAATCTAATATTTATGTGTTCTCTCGCAGAAACTCAATCTTGCATATAATGAACGAAAAGCCAGTGTTGTGTGCAGTGTAAGCTATTTAATTACATTAAATATATCAATTACTATGATATATTGGGGTGTTACATTATTTAATTTTCTATATGAGGTAACTTTTGACTTTTCCAAAAAAATGATAAGAATGTTTTTTTATCTTATACATGAATTATGGATTTTTATTCTTTAATAATGTCTTATTTTCATGAAGATTACACTACAATATGTATGTTTATTTTAAATTAACTTATTTTTATTTACTATAGAATCGTATTTTTAGAAAATAAAATGTTTCTGAAGAAGAATGTATATTTTCCCCAACAATTAATTTCAAGTGTTGTAGCAAAATTATTTTCCATCTAAGATGGAATTATTTAAATATGATTATGTTTCTACCCTTATTATTACTATTATTTTATTATGTTTATTTTGGGACGATATATATGAAATGCATTTGTTTTAAATGGATTTTTTTATTATGGAATGATGTTTATGAAACCCATTTTATTCCTTATGTTATACTATGGTGAATGACTTATGTTTCTGGGGAACACATAAGAATGATTTCATTATGAGATGTGTGGAACATATATATACCATTTATTAAATTGTAAATACCTATAATTTTCAAGGAAATTTTTTTTCTCAATTTTTTGGAATTTTACGAGTCTGTGTCTTGTGACGACACATGATTCCGAGGCCCGGTGTGCCTGAAATCAATTTCTGAAGTTTTGTTTGGATACGTTCAGTAAACATACGTGCAGGTTTTTCTATCTTTTCAACTGGTGCTCAGAATTGAAATCTGTGGACACTGATGAACTCGCAGTGCCGGTAATTTCTAAAGGCGACCTTTACCGCGGTTGTGTTATATGTGGGTTGGAAGTTAAAAAATGGGATTTAATTAAGAAGTTAAATAAAGTTTCTTAAAACAATTTTATATATCTATGAAAGTTTTTTCCTCCCATGGGAAGTTATTGGTGGGGCCCACATCCACCTAACTTCCCATGTGTTTATATTTGAGAGGTGGGGCCCACACGAGCCCGAACATTTCATCTCCCATAACTCTCTTCGAACTCCCCAATTAATTCCCTTCCTTTATTGCAATAACCCCACTTAATTATGAGAACTATTCCTCTCCCTCTCTCCCTCTTTAATGTTTTCCAACACATATTAATCAATGAATTATAACTCTTCAATTAATTAAATTAAGTTGTTTTAATTTTGAATTACAATTGTGAATAAAATAACATAGCTTAGCTATTATTTTATTGTGGCACTTGTGGTGATGAAATTTTGTGGGTGCTCTGGAGAAATATAGAAGGGTGTTCTCCTCTCAAAGGAAGAACACCACCCTCTTCGACGAAGAATTCCATCGACAAAGAAAAACACTCTCATCAATGAAGAATTCTAATTCCACAAAGAACAATGACGCGCCTTATTTTATTTTCTCTACAACAAGATAGGAGATGCCACTTCTTCTTCGGGTGCACTCTGACGACGATGGAATCGACACCGTCATCCACAACGCACGACTACCATGAATCGGTTCCATAGTAGGGTGGATTGCTTCAATTTTATTTTAATAAAATTGTTCTTCGTTCTTTATAAATCCGTGTTTATCCTTGGCCATTTGCAACCGCTTAACATGGAGAGCGCATGCCGAACACACATGGCCCGATGACGATCCGTAGTCTCCTTGTTTTCGATTGATGTGGGTTGGAAAAAGCGATGATGGGAGAAGCGGCGGTCGTGCACCGGTCGCGTGCGGAAGAACCGTTGCCTACAACCGTGGGCTTCTCGACCGAGGAAGAACTGTCCAGGCCGAAGGGAAGAACCACAACGCCCCACGACAACGCGCTACATAAAACCACGGCCCGCATTCCGCGGGCCTCTTCGGCAGAAGAATCGGCCGGCTAAGAAGAGGAGAGCCGCAGCTCTATGAGGGAGCCGCGTTGGACGAGCAGCGGACCGCCCGTGTGGGTTACTAGCAACGATAAGGCCGATCGGCTTCGGTCGGCCGGTTAGGGAGGGTAGCGCCGATTGGCGTTGCCCGTTCTGGCCACTGGGGGGTCGTACCCCCCCCCCCCCCCAGACCGCTCGGCCCCCCATGGGCCCAGCCGCTCGGCCAGCTGGCCGAGCCATGCATTTCATCGGGCCCGTCCGACACCCATGCCGGGTCAGACCCGCCAAAACTGGGATGACCCGACCCGCCAACTAGCTGGACATAACGAGCCGAACCCATTTTCACTTAAAGGTGAATAACATGAAGATTGCGCATCCGATTGATGCTCCATCTGCAGAATTGGGACCCTCTTGACGTGATAGTCCTTTTGTGATACTCTGAGTGAGTTTTGGATAACTTTGGAAAATTTTCGGGTCTGGAACCAGCGTATTTCCAACCGGGCCCTGAGAGAAAAATACTAATATCAGACAGACCATGTGTCCAATTGACGCCCCATCTATCATGTTGTGTTCCTTTTGAAGAGACGGAACTTCGAGATACATCAACTCTGGTCTTCGTGATAGTTGATATGTTGAACCCCTGGCTCGAGGAGCGGACCCTCCCGGAATCGAGCGTGCTGTGTGCGGGAACCCTAGAGTTGGCTGCGACTGCAATGACTACCATACTGTAATCCTCCATGGGTTCATCAACGATGACTACCGTACTGGAAATCCTTCGTGGGTTCAACGGCGATGAATACTGTTCTTGTATCCTATGTGGGTCTGACAGTTTGAATTCTGTTTTAGTATCCTACGTGGGTTTGACAGAGTGGAGTCAAACTAAGATTGAATTCTGATCATCTTTATCACTTTACGAAAAAAATTATACCTTTGTGAGCTGAGTCTTGACTTTCAATCATTACCATCGGTATGATTGACTCCTTTCCTGTGTGGACCAGGTTGTGCATGGGCTCGGGAGATGGAGCCGAACTAAGATTGATGACATAGGTATATGTATGGGAATATACCTAAGTAGAGTTGGTTGATACTTTGTGACTGTATAATTCCTTTGTGGTTTATCCTTCATGGATTCTGGGAGTCCTTCGAGGGTCTCATGGTCCCTACTGAGTATCGTTATTCTCAACCATGCATGGGCAATGCATGCACATCATTGTGCTGGTTGCAGACGATGGAAAGCACTGATCGTGGTTGAGGCCTGTGGAGCTGGACAGTACCTGGAGGTTAACCACTCGGCGGGACATACACAGAGCGGAAATACAGACCTGAGATACCATGGAGACTATCTGTACCCACCCATCAGGTGGGATTCCCGGAGGATGACTCAGTGGTTGTTGCTTTACTTTACTGCTGTTGTACTAGACTTTCAGTTGTACTATACTTTTCAATTGGTTTTTTATTTTGGCCCATTTACCATTCAAGTTTTACTTTGTGTTCAGTATTACTTAGTGAATACTTAATCTTGTGTACTCTGTTGTTTTTTTACTATCATAAAGGCAATTCCTTCCCTTTTTATTGAGATTTATGCCTTTGGTGCAAGTCGCCAGCCCCTGTCCTATGGAAGGTGGGCTTGGGGTAGTCGCGGCATGGGCCCTGAGGACAAGTCGTGACAAATTGGTATCAGAGGAGTTGGTTCTACCGTAGAACTCAAGACTCTGATCATTCTTTCTATGAATAAATAGTGTTAAGATTATTGAGTGTGGTTTTCAGTCCAGGGAGTCCAGTGTTGGTGCGGCAGCCGTCATATCCATAAACCAGGTCTCTAACCTCTGATTTCCGACTCAGTTCACGAAAACACTGATTGCGTGTGTTTTTTAAAATATTTCATTGTGACTACTTTGTGTAAGCTCACCCGGTATATTTTATTAACCGTGGTGCACCTGTTACTTTTCATGCTGGCCCCACGAAGGCATCCAGCTAGGGTTCCGAGTTACATGCGAGATGGAAGCCCACCAAGCGAAGAGTCCTCAGTGCAGGGACCCATCACAGCGGAGGCACCAGTGGTACCACTACCCGCTGAGTCACCAATACTTCCAGCCCCAGTAGCAGAGGGTGCACGCCGCCTGAGTGTGTTGCATGAGTTTCAGGAATAGAGGCAGCCCCGGTTCCGTGGAGAGACGGACACTCAGGCAGCTGAGGATTGGCTAAAGGAAATCATCAGAGTCTTTAGATTGGTAGGGACACCAACTGACCTTATGGTGATCCTTGTCACAAGTCTACTGCATGCAGCAGCAGGTAGATGGGGGATCTGGATGCTCCAGGTGCACGACAAGGCATCTCTACTTTGGACAGACTTCGAGGGTCTCTACCGCTCGAACTTTGTTTCAGCCACCCTCCGTGTGGTGTGCATCCAGGAGTTACTTCGTATGTGGCAGGGCAGCATGACAGTAGCTCATTACTCACGAAGGTTTACTGACCTCTTGCGCTACTCCACAGACATGGGACGAGACCCATTCTTATAGGCCTGGACCTCTGAGTAGGGACTGGGGAATGAGATCAGGGCTCCATAAACTCCCTCAGCATCCCGACGCTGGCGAGAGTACTAGAGCGAGCCCTTCTTGTGGAGAGCTTCCACGCTGAGCCGACACCAGCAGTGAGACCTACCATCGGACGAAATGTAGTAGAGTCATCTAATGCCGGCAGTAGAAAGATGTCATAGTGGTTTAAGTGGACCAGGCTATCAGGAGAGATCCCGCAGGATTCAGGTTCTATTGTGCAGGGCACACGGAACAGAGCCAGTTATACGAGGTGCAGGCAGTGCTATGCATGCGGCGGGCAGGGTCACATGGCTCGAGACTGCCTGACCCACCGTACAAATGAGCAGCAGACAGTGGAGGGACCTCCCAGGTAGAGGCAGAGGTTTGACGGTGGTAGTCTGCAGGGAGGAGGCGGATGAGGCAGAGGAGCTGGCCAAGCAGCAGGTGGTGGACGATGTATTGAGGCTCTGCCACCACCACCACCAGGAGGTCCACCCCAACCACAGGGAGCTGGAGACCAGAGGCAGGCTCATCTCCTTGCAGTGGAGGCTTATGACCATGGCGCCCCTGAGATAATTCGAGGTACTATTTGTGTCTACTCCACCCTTGCTATAATAATTATAGACACAGGAGCGATTCATTCTTTTATTTCCATTTCCCTTGTTCGGAGCTCAGAGATTCGGACAGAGGGGTTGGCTTGATCCTTACGGCTAGAGACTCCTAAGAGATCAGACTCGATGATTACACACTGGTTCTGTCAGTGTGAGCTTACTCTAGGAGGTGAGAGCGTTGGATGGGATCATCTTGTAGTGGCGTTGAGGCCTTATGACGTTATATTGTGTATGGACTGGTTGCCTACAGTCCATGCTCATATTGACCGCATTAGGTGCAAAGTGCGGTGTATCCGCACTGATGGAAGAAGGTTCACCATCACTAGTTAGAAGGGAGATTTAGAAGCGTATGATAGACTTATGCAGAGGACAGGGCTGCCGATCACACATCAGTTGGCTAGTCTCATCCTCGGAGCGGTTGATGTGTGGAGTCCAAGATTTCCTGTTGTGGTGGATCAGTATGCGGATGTTTTTCCTGACGACGTTCCAGGACTACCTCCTCACAGAGAGGTAGAATTCTACATAGACCTGTACCCCAGGACAACACCGATATCTACTCAAACATATCGGATGGCTCCCGGTGAGCTTCGTGAGCTACGGGTACAGCTGGAGGACTTGCAGGGGAAGGGATTCATCCGACCCAGTGTTTCACCCTGGGCTTCTCTGATTTTGTTCGCTAAGAAGGTGGATGGGAGCTTACAACTGTGTGTCAACTTCCGTCACCTGAATCAGGTGACCGTGAATAAAAAGAATCCAATCTTGAGGATTGATGACCAATTTGATCATCTCAAGGGAGAAAGATGGTTCTCAAAGATAGACCTCAGGTCAGGCTATCACCAGCTCAGAGTTTGAGACGAGTTTGTGCAGAAGACGGCCTTCAGGTGTCTGTATGGACACTATGAGCTCTTGGTTATGCCCTTCGGCGTAACCAATGCACCAGCAGTGTTCATGAGTCTAATGAACAGGATCTTCCAGCCTTACCTCGATCGTTTTTTAATAGTCTTCATCGATTACATACTGATTTACTTGACTATGGAGGAGGACCACGCCTATCTCTTGCGGGTTGTATTGGATACACTCTGAGAGCACCAGCTTTATGGTAAGCTCTCATAGTGCCAGTTCTGTATTCGAGAGGTACACTTCATGGGACACATCATCTCAGAGGTTGTAGTTGTAGTGGATCCTGCAACGATTGAGGCAGTACTTGTTTGGGATCCACTCAAGAGTGTGACGGAGGTACGGAGTTTCCTCGGTCTGGATGGGTACTATCAGAGATTTTTTCCAGAATTCTCCAGAGTTGCAGCACCGCATTTACCTTTGATGAAGAAGTGGAAACCCTTCATGTGGTAAGATAGATGTCATCATATATTTCAGGAGTTGAGAAATAGATTGTCCAGTGTGCCCATCTTGAGGATACCAGAGGAGGGCATAGGGTACGTAGTTTACTATGATGCATCAGAAATCGGACTCGGGTGTGTCCTGATGCAGGAGAGAGCAGTGATCGCATATCGTTCATGGAAGTTGAGATAGCACGATCAGAACTATGATACCCATGACCTGGAGTTAAAAACAGTGGTCTTCACCTTGAAGATGTGGCGACGCTATCTGATGGGCGAGCGCTTTACAGTCTACTCTGACCACCAGAGTCTCAGGTACATCTTCTCACAGAAGGACCTAAACCTGAGATATCAGTGTGGGATCAAGTTCTTCCAGGACCATGACATTGAGATAGTCTATACGTAGGGGAAGGGTATGGTTGTGGCTGATTCACTAAGCAAGAGATAGGGAATTCAGCTACTTGGAAAGGCGACAGAGAAGCTAGTCGTGTTGCAGATATCCTTTGTGGATAGAGATGGAGAAGATTTTCAACAGTCTCTCATAGTCACTCCTCTACTCCTTTAGTGAGTCAGAGAGGCACAACGTGGGGACATTGACTGTAATATGCGACGTGCTCAAATATCCACAGGGCTGGAACCTGATAGATTTTCTGAAGGAGGGGAGCACTTCATCCTCTTTAGGTGACGTACTATGGTACCATTTGCACTGCAGGAGGATGTGATGAAGGAGATTCAAACTTAACCTCTAGTGGTACATCCAGGAGTCACGAAGATGTACCCCAACCTCAGACGACAACACTGGTGGCCGGTCATGAAGAAGGTTGTAGCAGAGTTCGTTTCACGATGCCTCACTTTTCAACAATTGAAGGCGGAGCACCATGTACCAGCAGTCTTGGTACAACCCTTAGAGGTCCTGGAGTGGAAGTGGGACAGGATATCCATGGATTTCGTGCCAGGGCTTCCACGTACATCCAGGGGACACGACACTATTTGGGTGATCGAAGACCGACTCACCAAGTCGGCCCACTTCCTACCGATTAGAGAGTAGGGATCAGTAGAGAGATTCGGACGCCCCTACGTTTAGGAGATCGTATGGTTTCATGGTGTGCCATCGACTATTGTATCCGATTGAGATTCTATTTTTACTTCCTGGATTTGGAAGTGGTTGCAGGAGGCCTTTGGGATGCAGATACATCTGAGCATCACCTTCCATTCTCGGACAAATGGACAGACTGAGACGACCATACAGACATTCGAGGACATGCTCTGTGCATGCGTCCTTGATTTTGGTCGTAGATGGGAGGATCACCTAACCTTGGTGGAGTTTTCATACAACAATAGTTACCACTCCACCATCGGGATGGCACCATACGAGGCACTGTACATCCGACCTTGAAGATCACTTCTATGCTTGACTGACCTTGGGGAGTCAACACTTGTAGGACCAGAGATGATTCAGGCTATGATGGAGAAGGTGCAGATCATCCAGGACTAGATTAAGACTGAACAGATCAGATAGAAGTCCTATGATGGTAGGAGACGGAGCCCGCTAGTGTTCAAGGATGGATACCACGTCTCATTATGGGTCTCACCTCGATGGGGTCAATGAAGATTTGGTCGGGGCAGCAAGTTATCTCTACATTTCATCAGACCATTCCCGGTTCTCAGTAGAGTAGGCGAGGTGGCTTATCGACTGGCCCTTCCACCTGAGTTGCACTGAGTGCTTGACGTCTTCCACGTATCTTAGCTGAGGAGATATTTTCATGACCCAGCCCACATGATCAATCATGGGGAGCTGGACATCGACGACTGAGCGACATTTGTGGAGGTCTCGGTGGAGATTGAGGATCATAGGAGTGGGTCGTACAGAGGCGATTGATTCCTCTGGTGCGTGTTTTCTGGCAGCATGGGAACCTCCAGGAGAGCACTTGGGAGCGGGAGGCACAGATGCTAGCTCAGTATCCACTTTTTTTTTCTCAGTGTGTGTTATAGCTTTATGGGAATGTAAATCCCTGAGGTGGGAGTAATTTAAACACCCAGAATTTCCAACAAATTTTTTTTCTTAATTCTTTGGAATTTTACGAATCTGTGGCTTCTGGCGGAACATGATTCTGAGGCCCATTCTTCCCAGGATCAATTTCTGAAGTTTTGTTCAGGTACGTTCAGTAAAAGTATGTGCGGGTTTTTCTATCTTTAGAACTGGGGATCAGAATTGAAATCTGAGGACACCGATGCACTCGCAGTGCCTGAAATTCCTTAAGGGGACCTTTACCGCAGTTGTGTTATACGTGGGATGAAAGTTAAAAATTGGAGTTTAATTATAATGTTAAATAAAATTGTTTAGAACAATTTTATATATCAGTGGAAGTTATTTCCTCCCATGAGAAGTTATTGGTGGGACCCACATCCACCTAACTTCCCATGTGTGGATATTTGAGAGGTGGGGCCCATACGAGCCCCAACCATTCATCTCCCATAACTCTCTTCAAACTCCCCCATTAATCCCCATCCTTTAATGCGACAACCCCCCTTAATTATGAGAACTCTTCCTCTCCCTCTCTCCTTCTTCAATTTTTGCCAACACATGTTAATCAATGAATTCTAACTCTTCAATTAATTAAATTAAGTTGTTTGAATTTTTAATTACTTGTGTGAATAAAATAATATAACTTAGCTATTATTCATATTGAGGCACTTGTTGTGTTGGAATTTTTTGGGAGCATTGGAGAAATAGTGAAAGGCGTTCTCCTCTCAAAGAAATAACACAACCCTCTTCGATGAAGAATTACATCAATGAAGAAAGACACTCTCTTCAACAAAGAACTTCAATTCCATGAAGAACGACGACGCTTCTTATTTTATTTTCTCCATGATAAGAGAGGAGACGCCACTTATTCTTTGGGTGCACTCCGGCGATGACAGAATTGACACCATCATCCATGACGCACGGATACCCCGAATATTTTCCAAGGTAGGGTGGATTGATTCAATTTTATTTGAATAAAACTATTCTTCGTTCTTCATGAAACCATGTTTATCCTTGTACAATTGTTACCACTTAACACGGAGGGCACGTGCTGAACGCACATGACCTGACGACCCTCTGTAGTCTCCTTGTTTGCTATTGAGGTTCTTTGGAAGAAGCGATGACGGGAGAAGAGGCGGCCGTGTGCCGGCCGGGTGTATAAGAACCGTGGCCCACAACCACGGGCGGCTCAATTGAGGAAGAATCGGTCGGCCATAGCCGGCTTGGCCGATGGGAGGAACCGAGACTTCCACAGCACCGTGCTGCGGAAGACCGCGGCCCGCTTTCCGTGGGCCGCTTCGACGGAAGAACCGGCTAGACCGTCGGCAGGCTAGGCAGAGTAGAGTAGCGGCACCAGGAGGGCATCGTGCCGGAATAACCACGGCCTAACTATGTGGGCCGCTTGCACCGAGAAGGCCGACGGGCTTCGGTCAGCCAGTAAGGGAGGGCGGCGTCGCCGGTTCGGGAAACTGATGGGCCGCACCCCCCGCCTTGGACCGCTCAGCCCCCTTGGGATGATCCGCGGCTGGGTCGCGCCCTGCTGGGTCGGGCCAGGCCAGTCTGACACTCTTACCGGGTCGGACCGGCCAAAACTGCGATCACCCGACCCGCCATCCCACCGGGCTTAATGGGTCAGGCCCGTTTTCACTTAAAGGTGAATAACTTGAAAACCGCGCATCTGATCGATGCGTCATCTGTAGAACTGGGACCCTCATGAAGTGAAGGTCCTTTTGCGATACTCTATGTGAGTTTAGGATAACTTTGGAAAATGTCCGGGTTTGGAACGAGCATATTTCCCACCGGGCCCCCAGAGAAAAAATGCTAATAACACACAGAACGGGTGTCTGATTGATGTGCCGTCTGTCACGTTGGGTTCCTTTTGATGAGATGGATCTTTGGGATACATAAACTCTAGACTTCATGATAGTTGATGTATCGACCCCTTGGATCGAGAAGCGTACCCTCCCAGAATCGAGCGTGATGTGTGAGGGAACCCTAGAGCTAGCTGTGACTGCAACGACTACCATACTGGAATCCTCTGTGGGTTCGGCGACAATGACTACCATACTAGAAATCCTTCGTGGGCTCGATGGTGATGAATACTGTTCTTGTATCCTACTTGGGTCTGACAGTTTTAATTTGGTTCTAGCATCCTACGTGGGTTCGACCGAGTGGCTGGTCTAGTATCCTATGTGGGTCCGATAACATAGCTTGACTAGTATCCTACATGGCTCCTCCTGCTTAGATGAATCAGTGACTACATATGATCATCTTTATCACTTTACAGATTTATGTATACCTGTGTGAGCTGAGTGTTGACTTTCAATCATTACCATCGGTGTGATTGACTTCTTTCCTGGGTGGACCAGGTTGTTCTTGGGCTCGGGAGTTGGAGCTGAACTAAGAATGATGACTTAGGTATATGGATGGGCATATATCTAGTTAGAGTTGGTTGATACTTCTTGATTGTATCTTTCTTTTTTGTTTATACTTCGTTGATTCTTGGAGACCTTTGGGGGTCTCGGGGTCCCTACTACGTATCGTAATACTCACCTATGCATGGGTAATGCCCGCACATCATTTTGTTGGTTGCAGGCGACGAACAACACTGATCGTGGTTGAGGCTCGTGGAGCTGGACGGTACCTAGAGGTGGACCACTTGGTTGGATGTACATGGATCAGATGGACGGACCCAAGGTACCGAGGAGATTATCTGTACCCACCCATCAGGTGGGATTCCTGGAGGACGACTTGGTGGTTGCTGCTTTACTTTATTGTTTTTGTACTAGACTTTTAGTTGTACTGTACTTTTCAGTTGGGTTTGTATTCTGGACCATTTACCTTTCAGCACTTACTTTGTGTTCAGTATTACATTGTTCTTACTTTATCTTGTGTACCCTGTTGTGTTTGTTTACTATCATAAAGGTAATGCCTTCCCTTATTATCGAGATTTACACCTTTGGTGTTAGTCGCCAGTCCCTGGAAAATGGTAGGCGGGCTTGGGGTAGTCACAGCACGGGCCCCGAGGACAGGTCATGACATAAATGGGTAATGATTTATATCTCATGAGATAAGAATGAATGTAATTTCAAGTAAATATTATTCAGTAATACATGAATGAAATGACATGTAATTTTGGTTTTTTAATATAGGGTTGAAATGACATGTAAAGTGGGTTCAGTAATGGACATTTTTTACTATGATGGTCTTGGAAATGAGCCTTGGAAAATATAAAAATGGTTTTCTATGGTCATTTGGTTTCCCCAATTCCATATTTTATGTCAATGCTATTTTATCATAGTTTATGTTCATTTATGATTTACACCTAATGTACTAAAATATTTATTTTATGACTCATGATTTTGGTATTCAAAATATATGTTCACATTTTTACATTATCCTATTTATTTTTTCCATGTTATTCCTTACTGAGAATTTGAGCTCACCCACTTTTTGTTTTACTTTCCCCCAGAATATAAATAACGGTTTTAGGTTGGAAAACTAAAGGGGAAGATATTTATGGGTGACGTTGATGATCTTTCACCAAGCTAAAAGAATGCTATCCAGGATTCCAAATACACTAATCTAATATGGTCTTTGGGAATATTTTTGTGAAATGTATTATGTATTCTAAAAAATTAATGTAATTTCTATATACTTCAATATCGGTTCATTATAATGATTGAGTTAGAGGAACTGAAAAAGAAGTTTCAAGATAATATAGAAATGGTTTTTATATGACTGAGTACTTCACCATAAGCTGTGTGACTCCTATTCATTAATAATAATAATTTTCAATGGACCTCTATATCTTTTATTGTGAACTCAAAAATATCATGATAAATAACAAGTGTCACATACCATGGTTACACTGCATTTTTTATCAACTATGTGGGGCCCATTTTTTCTCTAAGGTAGTCCTTTGGTTGAGATATCTCTAACTACTATAAAATAAGGAATATATTCCTAAAACATCCTTTTTAACGTGGTATGGACACTATGAATTCATAGTGATCCACAAAATGTTTACCAAATTCTCCAAAAAGCATTATGGAAATAATTAATAGAGTCTTTTATGATTACCATGATAAATTTAGGGTAGTATTTATAGATGATATTTTCTTATACTCCTAATGAAAGGGGGTCATAAGAATCATCTAAATATTATACAAAAGGCATTTTTAATGGAGAAGCTATATAAAACGTATAGTGAATATATGTTCTAGATGAAGGAAAATTCATTCTTTGGGTGTGTTATCACCCTTAAATGGATATATGTGTACCTTATATGAAAAATTCAATTGAGGTCTAGCCAATACCAGTATCTTAAATATTTTTGTTTGATTATCTTAATTAGGTGTGTATTATCAATGATTTTTTAGGAACATTTTGTGATTTTCAAAATATTCGACCTAAAAAACATGGAAGGGAGTAATGTATTTCTACACCACTAAATTTGAAAAAATATTTAATGAGTTGAAAAATCAGTTTACCACTACATCAGTCCTCATACATCCCCAAGTGGAGAACATTCATGTCTTGTAACGATGATTTAATATTAGGTTTTGGGTTCTATACAAATGAAAATTGAAAAATTTATATACAATACCTTAAGGTAGTTATAATTTCATGAGAATAACTATCTAATACATGATTTAGATTGGGATTCCGTTATTTTCATAAAGAAAATATTGTGCCATTATCTCAATAAGGAGAATTGAGAAATATATTTAGATTATAAGGGCCTTAAATATATAATCACATTAAATGAACATAATATGTTCCAATGAAGAGGGTCAGATCCAATCACATACTGTGACTAATCAATCCCGTACCAACTTGTTATAGCAAAATATTTTGTAGATTCTATGTGTATAAATGATCAACCATATTTATAAATGATGATAATTGAGAAGGGTCGAATATTCTTAGTCTTGAATAGGATAGACATGGGAGTCATAAAGGAAGGAATATCATTGTCTCTTTATGAAATGATTTCTCTATCATCCATTCTAGAGAAGATAAAGGATGGTGAAATAGATAATTTGGAAATTCATATAAAGGAAGAATATATAGGAAAATGGAAATCCTCAATGCTAAAAATTGGTGAATATAGAGTTGTAGTATTTGGTACAAAACTATGTATACCATGAAATCTAAAATCAATTATGGAGTTATTGAGTGACACACATATCATGATCCTCTCCTTTCACCCTGAGAGAAAAAATATGTATCAAGATCTCTAATAACACTGTTGGTGGTACAATATTAATAAAAAGATAATATAATACACATCAAAATGTCTTGTATGTAAAATATTTAACGCTAAATAGAAAAAATTTAAGGTGATTATACAACCATTTACCAAACCTACATTAAAATGGGAAGACATCACCATCTACTTATTCACTGGTCTTCCAAAGAAAGATATAGTATATAATAAAAATTGGTTCTAGTGGATCGTATTAAAAATCCTGACCACTTCGCATAAATTTTAGTGGAATTATCACTTTATTAACTTACAACGATGTACATTAGAAAGGTGGTGACGTTTTATAGAAACCCACTATTGATTGTATCTTACAATGCAATTAGACTAAACTCCAGGTTCTGAAACAGTCCCTTTTATTTTATAAATACTGAGTTGAAATTTAGTATCAAATTTCACCTATAAAATGATGTCCAATCAAATTTATCTATAGATACAATATAAGACATGATGAGATTATGTTTGATGATCTTCAACGGGGGATGGGATCAATATCATTTTTGAGTAGATTTATTGAACAATAATTTGTTTCACTCATGAATCTAAATGGGTATTTATGCTGAAAATTATGGGAAGGGATATAGAAAAACTATTTTTTGTCATAACGTTAGGGAATGCAAGTTTTTGGGACTTGAAAATGTTGCAAAAATTCTAAAAAAAAGGTCAATACTATTTATTAACACATCAGGGAAACTCAGAGTCGACCAAATTATAGTTATTAAAATCATTGATGAGACATGATGTTTGAAATAAGAGATAAATTATTTATCTACATATCTCTATGTAATATATTCATGATATCTATGAAGAATGGTAAGATATGTCTTTGGTACATCATCCTATTATATATTCTTGATTTAAATGAAGTTTTCGCTTATCAACTACAACTACCACTATCCTTATCTCAAGTAAAGGATGTATTACACATATCTCTCTTGAGGAAGCATATACTGGATCCATCACATGTACTATATTCATTGGTTATATAGTTGGAAAATAGTATCTCTTTTTAGATATAGATAATAAAGATATTGAAACATAGAGATAGTATTTTACCAAACAAGACAACTCACCTAGTTAAATTACTATGTTGAAAATGCGAAGATGATGAGGAAAAAAGGAGACTAGAGTATAAAATGATGAATAATTACCCCACATATTTTCAAAATAGTATTTAATATGAAATTTCTTAGTATAAGTTTATTATAAGGATAAAATTTAACACCATGTGATTTTAAACGAATACTAAATTCGATAGCATATACAACACACAACATTAAACTTAAATGAAACATGAAATAGTATTATAGTTTTAAACTAGGAGTTAAATTGAATTTTATGAATTGGATTTTCCACATATTGAAAAATATGTGTATATATGTTAATATATTGGTATATCGTAATCAATGAAAATTTAATGATTATTTATTAGGAAATAAGCACTAAATTATAAGTAATTTCATTTTATTCTTCAAAAAATTTGTTTTCTTACAAAAAGACTATATTATTTTTTATGGAAAATTATTATAATAATTTTTTTGGAAATTTTAAAAAAATATTTGATAAAATTAAATTCATTATTTAAATTATAATATTGAAATTATCCTAGGGATAATTTATATGATTTTTTATTAAGATTTATTTTTATTGAATAATGAAAAATACTAATTTTCATTGGAAAATATATTTTCTATTAAAATATTTACATTGAAAAATTCAATAATTTTAATTTTAATTACTTCTTTTTTGATTAAAAAACAATACAAATTTGTTCTTTGGAATGAATTTTACAATTGAATTTGATATAAAAACATTTCTATACATGAAAGTAATTTATCTGAAAAAATGATTTTCATTGAATTTGGAATTTTTATTATAAATTAATTAACACAACGTTAATAAATTAAATATTGTAAGATATATTACTTATTACTAATATTAAGGTCTAAATGTGTTTTATATCCTTTTTTTCAATATTAATAGAATAAAGAGGAAATAATTATCATCTTGATAAGGATAAATCATGTAATTAAGGTTAAATGTAATATGATAAAGACTAAAAAATTATTTTAGCACTTAAATTTATTTTTTTATGAGTTTAGTTCATCTATGTCCAACAATTTTTATAAAATATATTATATGGGTGTCATATTTATTTGATTTTTAGCATTATAAAATTTCAGTAAAATAATAAGTCAAAGATGTCACTTTAATTCATTTAATTTCTATAATAAATTTTTATATGGATAAAGAATTTTATTTTATTATAAAATATGATATTAAATATAAATTAATTTTTATCATGGTAATTTATTTTTCGTTATATTGATGAAATAAATACCTTAAATAATAATTTAATGTCGAAAAAATGTATCTTCAATATAAAGAAAAATAAAATAAATGATTTTGAAAATGTTAAAGGTAATATATTTTGGATAAATTATTATGTTAAATGAATTTTATAATAACCTATATCTTATAAAATAGTTTTTAATGGATTATATTCAAATTTAATTGTTTTACATTTGTTTTCAATGTAAAATTAAATGAGTAGTTTTTAAAATGATATTAATGTTATTTGATAAAAATGGTATTTTATTAAATGATTTAAAATACGAAAAATCATATATTTGGTAACATTATTGGTATATGATAAAAAACATCAATTGTGGTTCTTTAAGAAGATTTTTTTATTGTAACTATAGTGAAACCTAATGATTAAAAATATCTTTATGATATTAATGGTCAAACTGGTTAATTAGGTTAAAATAAAGATATATGTGTAAAAACATAACCCATACATGTAAAAGATTTATTTGATGATACATTTTAGACCTATAACCTTCAGATATTCTAATTATATCATTTTGGAGTCTTTTTATTGGAAAATTATTTTATATTAATTTTAAATTTTAAGTACTTTCAATTCTGTTCACCCTCACTAACAAGGGGGAACCCCCTTTATTCTTTTATTCACACTTGAAAAGCCTTTTATATCATAAAATCATAGAAAAAATACCATCCATAAATCCGTAAAAATTATCTATAGGTGTTATTTTGGTAGGAATACAGACTGTATAAGGATTAAGGTGAAAAGAAAAGGATATTGTTCGAAGAAGAGGTATAGTCTTTAATCAATAGTTTTAGTTTCATTTATTCTTCTATAACCTTAAAATATTATCCAAACATGGTGAAATACTAGAAAGAATAATATATATATATATATATTGAGATGTAATTATTTTATTTTGAACCCACGTATCCATCTCATCTTTAATCAAATGGGAAATGAAAACGTCATTCATTTTAACGAAAAACTACCACTTTGCGAACCACTGTAATTCATTTCCCATGACCACCTCTCAAAATTGATTATAATGATGGATTTTAAAAAATATATTTTCAATTTATAATAACATTATGATTCAAAAAAATTAAATTATTATCAACCATTCTTTCTTTCCATCCATTGAAAATGGAAAAAGGGTTCATACATACATACGACCTACTAACTCCATGAATAGTCTAATTTTTTATAGATACCTTTTATATATGTCTCAAAACATTTACATAAAGAATACATATTATAATAATACCTTATGTAACATTTTAAAGATAATTTAACCATACTAAATTCATTAATAATAATACTTTTGAACCAGGACATGCATGAAAAATAAACCATTTATCACCCAAAACATAAAATTTAATTACAAATTTATTGAAAGCACATTGTAAAATGTTATATAGAAATATTTTATTATATTAAATATTTTATTATGGTTATTAAATATGTTATAATAATTTCAAATTTTTTAAAATGAGTTTATAATACATACTATGAATGTAAAGACATAATGTAAGGGATCTCCATAAATCCCCATTTCCTTTGAGTTATAACCATTATCCCTCTAACAAACATTATCTCTCCCTTTAATATTATTTAATGATTATAAATTCATAATATTTTTTACTTACAAATATACCGATCTCTTTCTCCCTTCCACTGATGGGTTAATACATGACATAAGATGAATTATCAAATTCTTTATTTAATATAAAATATGATTAAGGGGGAACTTTTCTATCAGTTAATCCTTTTATGTAACACTCATTGAATATTTTATTTCCAAAATGCACACATTATATTGTGACTAATTATTCCAAACTTATATATGAAAATATATAATATTTAATTCATTCTTATATTTGAAATTATTTCTAAATATTCATTTATTATTATATGTGGAATAATTATACCACCAAATTCATTCCATAAGTAATTCATATTATTATGTCTTATGATTGCTTCCATTTTGTGGTACATATATTAAGGAACACGTTATGATGGGTTTTCCCAAATATCACACCAATGAATGAAGTAATGTTTTTTTCTCATCAGATGTTATATATGGGTTGATGGAGTAAACCTTATCCATGTTGGGACTATGCTCACCATGTGTAGCTTTCTTTGAAGTTGGCCTTCACTTATGGTTATATCTTGTTTTTTATACCCCATTTCATATGTTTTCATGAGTGTATGATACCATGTTATTTATATTATGAGACCATGTTATTATCCATGAGCCTTCCCTTTTATGATATCACAATATACCATTCACACACATGTTATGCTTCTTTATAATTTTTATTACCATTCTGGGATTTTATGCTCACTCATTTTCTCTATGTATTCCCAAGGATATCCCATATAGTTCTAAGATATAAAAGGGATTTTGGAGATCCTTATGTATATTAAAATATGTAAATTTTATTTTCATTTTGATCTTTTAGGAATCAATTATTAAAAAGACATTAGGCCTTTCAATCCATGAATTTTATTTAGTGGATAATTGTGTTAAAATACATGTAATAATATATTTTAATAGTCTTTGGACTATTATACTAATTTTTTCACCTTATTTTACATATAAATATAATTATTTTATACCACATTAATTTTTACAAAGAGAGATGTTTCAACAATCATCTCTATAATATTTGAATTAATCACTTCCTTTACCCTTTCCATGTATATGATTTTAAAATATAATATCCCTAGATCTCTTTCAATCATCATTATATATATAGTTGAAATATCTTTTCTTCCAATAAAATATACTACTTTTTTAACATTTTTATGAATGTAATGAATTGATTAGTCATATTCATTGATAAATTATTACTATATTCATTGATGAATGATTAGTATTTTTTGTAAATATATAATTTTATATTTTATTATTAGTTTGTATTCCATGCTTATAATTATAAGGAAAATGAATATGATTTTTCTATATAAATTTTATTACTACTAACTATAGATCATGCATATGGTATTTTTTTATAATGGATCATTAACTATCTTGGGGCATAAGTAGTAAATTTATCATTTTACATGATTAAAAAACCTAATCCCAACATTAAAAAATAATTTTATATTATGAGATTTTCCCCACTAAAATTTATTATTAGTGAAAATATTATGGCTAGCCCCTTATTCTGATCCTCCAAGATCACTTGACATTATTCTATCCACACAAACATTAATCCTTCTATGTTTTATTTTTTATTAGGTTTCAGAATCATGATAGATTTCTCGTAAACAATGATATCATCAAAATAATATGATGAAACTATGGATCCTCAAAATATATATTGTTTTGAATCATTATTCAGTCATATTTGACTTAAATTTATCAAAATGTATCCCCAAAATCTTGATTACATCGAATAATAATGAAAAAATTTCCATATAAGGGTAAAATTTATAATACATTACATGTAAATGTTTTTATTCAAAAAGTCAAAAACATAACTCTAAAAAGAATCATGGAATTCCTTTCTTTTATAGAATATAATAATATCATATATGATGAAATACAAAAATATTTTGAGGTAATCTAAAAAGAAAATATTTATCATTTCTATAATGATTTAAAGAGAATTTATGAATCTTATTGGTATCACTATGATATTCTTGTATCCATATATTATATGTAAGAAAGTATTGATAATATCTTAATTTTTCATCATTGACAATGTATATCCCGATTAATGTTCTATCTTTGTGATTCATTGACCCCCATGTATTAGATCAAACATATCATAACTATAGGTAATAATATAGTGATTTTTTTCTGGACCTTATTAATCCTATTATAATCAATATAGAGATTAATTGTCTCATCATTCATCTTAACAAATATGATTCATTCACCCCATTGTAAAGCATTAGTGCATATAAAATAGATATATAAATTATAAAATTTTTGTTTATTACATTCTTTATATTTAATGGAGGCTTTTCTATTGAAGTTATTTTATATTATAATATATCCATTTATAATTTTCATTCATAAAATTATTCTATTAAAGTAGGTGGTCTAAGAAACTCTTCTATGAATAAACTATCACATTCCATAAAAATTGGAATTTAGTAAATAATTAAATTTTCTCTCATCCATTTTACTATATAATGTTTCTCATTAGGTCATAATACACATTCTGGGGAAGGCATTACAGATAATACTAATAGTTATCCTTGAATTTATATAGAATTAGGGAATCATTAATATATAGAATTTGATTTCTGTTTCCGGATAGTTGATATTAAATATATATAACAGAAACTAATCCACACCTAAAATGGAATCAAATTCATCCAATGAAATAATTACATGATTTACTAGATTTTTTCTCACAAATTTTAATATGGAGAGATTTATACCCCTAATATGTAACAATTACACAATTATGTGTTTTTACAAATAACTCAACCTCTCTCTATAAAGGTCTAAATCCGTATGCTTCATATATCCAATTCTAATAATTATAAAAAAGTCATATTTACATTATCATACTTATGAAAAGTATGAATATAAATATATTTAAAATAGAATTTCCATGATTGTGGACTTAATGATAAAAAATGGTGGTTGAGGTAGTGGTCATTTAATTGAACCAATCGCAATTTTTTTCTTTTCTAGATATGAGGGGAAATTATCATGGATTATGCTGTTATTCATAACATAGGTCAATGAGAATAGTGTTTCTATATGATTTTTAAATCCCACTCCCATAATATTTGAAATATCCTTATTTTAATTATTAAATTTCTCCACATATTGGGTTTGGACATTTTACCTTAGGTTTCAACAAATTTACTATAAAATAAATATCGAGTGATGAAATAATAATAAATTAAAACATTATTATAATATTATGATCATTAATGTTTTAAACCTTAAATAAATAATATATCATAAATTATGATACCCAACTTTTAAAAATTGTTTTTTAGGATGATATTTTTATAAATTTTTTACAATTAATCCCAAAAAAAAATATAATCTGTTATTTAATTACAGTTATAATTACTAAAAAATAATAATAAAAATATTAAAAAAAATTATATATAAAAAACATATAATAATATACACCATGATTCATAGTGTTCTAGTTTTATTAGAATTATTTATATTTATAAAAATATTTTTTTTAAAGAGTAATTTATTTTTATCTTAAATATTTGATCTAATATCACATATAAATTTTACAGATACATTAATGAATTGGGTAGAGACATAATATATTACTTCACATAAAATCTGAGTAAATTATTTTTTATAACAAACATTGATCTAAGATATCATATGCCTCAATTAGCATAACATGGTTCCCTAAAAGAGGTGTATAAAAAATAATCGCATGGAAACATCACACAAGAATAATTAAATAATATATTCAAATTAAAAATTAAAAAATTAAAACAATAATAATTTATAAGAAAAATAAATCATTTCATCATATATATAACTCAAGGCTCGCCACCATAGAATTATAAATTAATGTTCTTGGCTTGGTAAAAATGGATCATACTTTGTATCGTCTATGATATAATAATTACCAAATAAATTATAGGTATAAATACTTTTGGGACCCTTTAACATCATGATATATCATCTATAAATGTAATAAATATAAATTAGATAATAGATCAACTATAAATAGGAAATAGATCCATGAAAATAAATTATCATACATAATAATTTATAAAATATGTGGAAAACATGTATCATATAGGTTACTAATATTAGATGAAATTAATAATAACTTTTCTTGAATATCATGAATCTCATCTGAATTGGATTAGTTGTTTATAAAATGTAATGATCAAGTAATATGTGACATTGTGTAAAAAACAAAACATGAAAAATATATTAGAACAAATTTTTAATTAATAAGAAATATCATCCATTTCTTCATTCAAACACTATGGATGGAAAATTAGACTTATTAATGTTGAGTTATAAGGGGAGGAAATTTTATTAATTAAATGTAAATAATTCACTAATATTAATTATTTAATGAAATAATTATAATCAAGTAGACTAAAAAATTAAATAGAATAATGTAATTTATGATAACAAGAGCAACTCAACCAGTTCCACAAGCCAATTTTCCACATGACCTCAAGTACACCTCTTCATATTATCAAGTATTCCGACATGTAGCATGGTTCTAGGGTGGTAATATGAAGATACTATAGCCATATTAATGTTCATAGTTACAATATTGCAAACCATGGATCATATACATTATATTATAAGGAATAATAAATAGTCATTAAAATATAAAAATAAACTACCAATAGATGCTCATAAATAAAAATATGACTAAACTAATAACAAAATGAAATTATTTACTGAAAATACATGTCATATATATGACCATGTTCACCTTCTAGGAATATCCCATGTAAAAAATAGAAACCCAAAATATATGTCCTCTAGTCCGAACTGCAACGCCAAGCCTAATATCAACTGGTCTCTAGATACAATATGATCTATCATGGACAATCCAGAAAAACACATCACAATACTTGTCACATCATGTTCCTACAATATATATGTGATATCTCATCAATTACCCATATACAGTGATGGTCAGATCAGGGTGTGAGTATAACTCTGTACGACACCACCAATGGCGTCTAAAAATTTTTTTAGTCATATCAATTTTTTATGTTGATAAACAATGGTGGTGAATAAAAAATGTGGAAATGATGATACAAGTTAGAATGAACCTTTAGTGACTAACCAATTCCATCTAAACCTCTATCGATAATTGTCTATGGTATTGGTAAAAAACATAGGGTGATATATTCCATAGTTAAAATAATTTATTTTTAAAATTTTATCAATCAATAAAGGTAAGAATAAAAAATCCATCCAAGGTACCTATCCCATTCAGCCAGGATATCAGTGCATAGAATGTCGATCTAGAACATCCACCATGTATCAATATAATTATCAAACATGTATATATCCTATGTTCAGTACCAAAACCATATAAAAAACTATCAGTACTGATATATATAATCTTTCACAACAACCTAACCCATGGAAAAGTAATTTCATTTCTAAATTTCTCAATCGCAAATGTAAAATATCATTTCAAACATCTGAACCCATACATGTGGAGTATCATTTCCAACTCTCTCAACCATGGATGTGGAGAATCATGTCTAACATATAGTACAATAAATGGGGAATTTAATTCAAAACTCTCTAAACCTTATTCATTTATAAAATTCCATGTTTCAATATCATGAATTCTCCAAACCTTCAAATGAAAACACACAAAACCCATTTTTAATTATTTATCATTTACCAAGGTTCTAATGGTCCTGCAACACCACACATATCTTATATTTTCAATCCCTTTTTTACAAATCAAAACATCTTTCAAATATTCATTAAAAAATTATGGAATCAAACCTAATTATTTTAAAACATTTTAATGTCACCCTTAAAACATAGTTCTTCCATATTATCACTAAGGTAAGTCCCAACCCTCTATTTTCTTCAAAACCTTGAAAAATGATCATTAATATTTTTTTTTCAAATGGGAACCACACTCAAATTTCAATTCAATATTTCAATTTCACCCAAATCACCATTAAAATAAATTTTAAATCAACCCAAAATATTAGAAAAAAATACACTTCAAGACATATTTTTCACCCACTTAAACCCAAAACCTTTTCAAAACCCAACACACACAGTTAACAAAAATATTTATATACCTCTTAGACAATTCAAAAATCCCTAACACATGAAAACACCCATTTTTTAAACCTATAAGTTATTACCCATTTATTTATAAATTATATTCATTATCCCATTAAAATTTCAATCAAACAAACTATCATACCATTTACAAACCCACTTTTCTCTTTTTAGGTAATATCACTCTTTAGGGGTTGTTGTATGTTTGATCATATAAATACCAATAGATCTGATGAGATTCATATATTGTCAACGAAATCAATTTAAATCCCCAAACCATTTACTTAAACAAAAGATGTAGGAACCCCACATATGGGATTTATGGAATACCACACACACATTTAAAAAAGTTTAACTATACTATGGGTGAATATATTGGACCACCACACTCATCAATAAAGATTTCCTGAAAATTTCCAAACCGTAAAGGCCTTGTCATGTTTCTTTTGATTATTATCCAAACTCATTGGTATCTAAACAATCTATTCTCATATACCCAATCTATAAATTCATGAAAAGAAACACAAACATTTAGTGTCAACATTTAACAATTTACATAACCATTTAAAATTAATATGTAGTAGTGGTGACTAATCTCTCTAGGTACTCTCCATTTATCAAAACACAAAGAAAATTCCATTGGTGGTCCACAACGGAATCCTCACACCATTCATGGGAAAATAACTAATAAGATATACAATTACAATAATTAATTAAATTCGTTCAGTAGATAAATCCTAATGAAATTCACAATGATGGAATAACTAAATGAACAAGTACACAAAAACATGTGTAATTCATATTGGGATCTCTTTTATGCAAGACAACCAAAATAACCTTAATAAACAGATGATTCCACCATGCTTTTGTGGAATCATCATCAAAACCTAAACTCGATACATGAAAAATTGGATATTAGAAAGGAGAAGATGAAAGGAATTCACCAGTTGTTATAGAATACACCAAAACACTGAATAATATAACCTAAGACAACCTAAATAATAATTCGGAGAAGAGGGAACAATGGTGAGGTGGCCCTTTAGTTTGGAATGCACATGAGCGAGGAAGAGCAATGAGGATAACCAAATATCACAGTGGGGAATTTTGGTAAAATCCCAAATTAAATGAAATTATATTAATTCATATGTTATGGATACATTGTTATTCAAACTCTATTTCAACTGTCTATTCTTCAGTGGGCATTACAAAATTACTTTCTTAGTTAGGCTGCATGGTAAGACTAACTGTGAACCAACCGTGCTATTTTCACTGCATTCTCTCTACAAGATGGTACACAGTTGTTCTAAAACAGTTTAAAGACCAAGTGAAATTTTTGAGTCTCTCCAACACCTCAAATTAATTCTCCATTAGCAAAAATAGTTTATCCCAAACCCGTCTCAAACTATGAAACATAGTCATGCTCAATTCAAAATGAACGAAAAATACCATGTGCATCAATGTGTCACATGGTTTATCCTAAATGATGGACACACAACTATGTATCCTACCTAGAAAACACTAAAACTCCATAAAATTAACACAAATATCTAAAGGTTATCCCAAGATACATTTCAAGCATGATTCCTCATCTAAAAATACACCTTAAGGCATTAAAATTCTCATAACACTATTTGACATCTCGATTCAAAATTTGACCAGTTTAGTAAAAAAAATTCAAATTCCTTCAAGAATTTTCATATAGTATGGGAGAGATATCTTAAAACCACACCACCACAATACATCTCTTCCTCATGATTCCTTAATGGTTAATAATACAAACCACTTAACCATCATTGTTTAATAGTAATAGTGAATGGCCACATTCATTTTTTGAATACCAATAACAAAATCATGGAATAACCTCCAAATAAAGGAAATCAAGTGGTGAAAACCTAAACCATTTCTCCTATAAAAAAACAACAATATGGAACTATCCCAATATCATATAACTAAATCAGTTGTAATATCATCACTTTATGACTAGTTATAGCTATGGTTCTCCACACTATAAGCTTCGGCATACAACAACTAACTTTTCATGATTGGAACCTTTTTCATAAGAAAATACTAAATTAATATCAAAATAAATCTACCAAAACATTCCTAAAATAGTTCCCAAATTATCAATTCTAACACACATTAGAACATCAATATGAATCATCACTCATTCTCTTCATCAAAACCCAACTGGAGATGGTGTAATGTATTATCTATGTCTGAACCAAGAGAAACCAATGTTTTCTGCAAAACATGGGTTTATATTTTAAATGTAATGCATAATATCAAATATTATCAATAATATGTGGTTTTACACTTACCAAATATTCTCTATTTAATCACAAAAGTTGAAATATCATCGACCAAACCTTTTTAAAAACACTCAACACCAACTATTGGAACATCACCATCAATACTGATCCCAATGTCGTCATACCTAGAGGCATTCCAGAACCTAATAAACTCATCCACATGAGTCTATAACTAAATCCTGGTGGAATACCAATGTTAGCTCCTTCATTGGTATACAACCATCATCATTCCCTACCCCAACAACAATTAACCTCCAACACAAGAACATTAGATTAATTTTTAGTATAGCCTTGAACTCAAATCCAACACTCAACCTGCCATCCACCAAAACTAAATTCATGTCATCACTACCCATGGAATATATACATGCACCTAATTGTTTCCTTACTAAAATTTTTATGCCACAAAAAATGGTTTACATTCTTTATTGACCTCATGAAACCCAAACCACCACATCCCACATTTCATTCATCAATGACCCTGGATTTTGATGCGACTATATTCTTATAAGATAGAGCAAAAAAATAAAATATCAACTCTCACTGGTTCTCATCATCCAATAATAGTACTTGTATTATTCAACAAAATTTTTCCCCTATAATAACCATACTCATATAAACCAATAGTTCACATCCTACCATATAGTTTCCATACACTTCTACCGGGTCGCAACTCCAAGGATTCGCTTGATAAATCAAGAAATGACACTTAAATAGCTTGGAATATAGTTCATGGTCTCTCAATATACTTAGTAAAACATCAATATGTTGGCAATTATCATCTCTATACTTGGAGTACACTAATATTTCCTTGATGAATACTGCCAAAATTCATACATTTCAGATATCATCTTTAACTTTAGGGACATGTGAAACCCATTTAATGGCCATGGTCCCCTGTCCATTAAGTGTGACACCACACAGACATTGATTGTCAGTTTAATCATGAATACATTATTAACTAAAGCTTCACTGGAGTATGATCCTATAGTGTCTGAAAAATAAGTCAAATGAAATTTTTTCCCCACATGCTCATTCCCCCCAGACCCCATTATCACTTAACTATTACTCTCTCTTCCATAATCGAACCAAGGAACTGATTTGTGACTCTACATTGTCACATTTTAGGAAAACATGGCTCACTAGATCTATCCATTGGCCATGCCATATTCCCATATCACCCAACAAAGATAACCCTTGGTGCTTTCCAAAACTAAGTGAAACTCCGTGTGATAAAACCACTTGAATAACAACTCAAAACCTAAGGATCATTCAAAAGTTCCACTAAGATCGTTTACTCTCTCATCACATTCTTGAAGATGCATTTGGAGCTAACTGTTTTTGGACCTAACATGTGATTCACATATAAAACACATGTTACATTGAATCATTAGAATTCCATGTTATTTCTGTATCAAGGAAACTAGATATATTTATGTTCTTCAAACTAAAACTCTCTTTAATGATGTACTTATATATTGGAATAAATTGTTATCATATCCTTCAATACACCTTGTCTACCTCACCTAATCCCTAAATTAAAAAATAAACTCACACACCATAAACCATTTACCTTTGAGTAGAGAAAATGATCTCGGTCAAGCTCATAACCATCAGGAAAATCCTAACTGCACAACCATTACCCTAACTTGTACCATAACAATCCATCCACTATAGAACCAAACCAAAAGGCTAAAACACTATAACACAAGTGCCTCTTATAAATAAAAATGTTATCCAACATAATTGAACACATAATAGGATTTATTCTTTGTGCACCATTATTAAAAGCCAATAAAATCTACATATACATCGCGCATCCAACGGAATTAAAAAATTATAAGACCCCTATAAAGGGTTACCCTCAATGTTCAGATGGCATGAACCCCATAGAAATGGGATTACATCATAAAGGTCACTAGGATCTTCCAAACATCCCCACAAGTAAAGTCTCATGAAAAGACCCTAGGTCCAACAACTGAGGTCTATTCTAAGATGTAAATGGCCATAGTTCATATGTAATTAAGCACACCCACATCCCAACATCACAATACATACTCATGTCAATATTCATGTCTATAGTGTCTCACATGTAAAATATGTCACATGACAGCCTAACCAAATTCATGCAACTATAGAACCCTTCCACTCCAAGAATCTACACATTCGACCGCTCCTTGGATAACTAGGTAACACAAATAATCCTAATCAAAAACCACCCCCAATGGTCAAATGGTTGTATACCTATACCATAATGACCATGGGGTGATATCTCAGAGAGTGATAGGGAAGAGGTTAGTGGGGTGGTCCGGCCTTCTTACAGTAATGTTGTTCAGGGAGCAAGGATGAAAGAGAAAGAGGATGATAATGCTAAGACCGCCCCACCACTGAGAAGAGTGAAGAAGGACTATTCTTATCTTCCAAGGCCAGTGTCCACTAGATCTTCTGCTGGGAGGGACAGTTGGGATATGCAGTCTCCAAATGAATTTCTCGCTTTGGAGAAGTTGAATCTTAGAAGGAAATATGCCAAGGTTCTTAAGCACTATGAAAGCTCGGAGTGGGAGACAGATAAAGCAGAGGACTTAATCTTCAAAGGGGGTGGTGACGAGTATGACTTCGATGATATGTAGTTGTTCTGGACCTCGTGTAACTACTTTGTTTTTCTTTTATTAATAAATGGTCAGAGGCTTGCCTCTGGCTGAGCGTTTCTATATTAAAGACAACTTAGCTGAGTAAAATTCCAAAAAATTCTTATATGGGAAAATTCCCTATGACCAGGTTTTGATGCCTTAAATGACTAATTATATGTCATCCTAAAAATCATATGCTAGGAGGCCCTTAGAATGTAGATCCTACGTTCCTACCATGATGCATGAGCTTCTACTTTCCCCTATAGATCAAGAGTCCAAGCTAAAGTATTATCCTCTTTCCATCCAGTCAATATCCAATAATCCATCATATATCAAAACATTAAAATAAAATGTGTGTTTACCAATGTGAAAATCGCATAAAACCATAATATTGAATACTAAGAACACCAATACCATTCCATGGTAACATGGACATTCTACTATAATATATTCTCATGACACACCAACCCGATGGCTATCATAATCTCCTAAAAGTTTCTGTCTTTCATTTCAACAATATCCCTAATAGTACATCAATAAGAAAGTGACTACTCTAATACCACTTTATAATGTCCTAGCCCAAGAGCCAACGAGTTGGTTTTACACATGACCTTAATCAATACTCCTCATATGTTAGAGGCTTTATAAGATTGTAATGTGAGGAGACTATAATATCATAAAAGACAGCATAATAAAAATATTAATAACCTTGAATCATACCCATCGGATTACTTGGATGAATAAATAGACATCCACATCACAAAATAAACTATAGAAATAATATGAAAATTATAAACATGACTGGACAACTAAATAAATGTAGTAGAGTCCTGCACAGCCATGCCTTACATATAACACTAGTCACCCACTCGGCCGATCACATGTATAACATACAAAACTGAAACATAAGTACTATAGGACCTAAAAAATCGAGATGAATCTCATCTGGAATTCAGATACCATCTGATCCATCCTTCTTCGTCATGAAAAACTCATTCTTTACCTCAGACCATCCTATGAATGTAATAGATATGTTGAGATCCTTGGTTTCCCATCTGAAATGGTGTCTTATGTTGTGTCTGAGTACAACTTATTTAGAATCCACTAACATGGTAAAAATATAATACCAATCATTTTCATTATTTGTACATATAAACAATTGGTTTAATAAATAGTTCATAAAATAACATACATGTTAGGAAAACCCTTTAATGATTAATTTATAAGCCCTTAGGTTCTGAGGTGACACCATGGATAAAATAACCAACATTGTAAAAATATTATTAGAAAATTCAAAAATAAAAGGCCGACCCATACCCTAGATAATTTATGAAAATTTAATTTTATAAATCAACACATATAAGCATAAAACATCCAACCAACGTACATATCCGAAGTACACATGCTATCGGTGCCCAAGGAATCAGTTTATCACCTCCACCAAGAATCAACACCAATATCAATCATTCATTTAACTATAGTATATCAGCTAAGAAATATAAAACACCTTTAATAATTGTTTGGAGTGTCATATACATAAACCTAAACCATGGGAATGGAATTTCATGTCCAAATTTATCAATCACCATTATGAAGTTTCACATTAGACGTTGGGAACCATACATGTGGGTCATCATGTCTAACACTCTCATCTAAGGATGTGGAGAATCATGTTTAACATCTAGAACTAGAAATGGGGAATTTATTGTCCATCTCTTTAAACCTCATAAATATAAAAAATTACAAGGGTGAAAAGTGCAATAGAGGGATCTTCATGAAGAAAAATGGTCAACTGTGATGAAGATAGTTTTGGTTATAGATTTGTGGAATCACACCCACCTAAAAAAGGATATCCATCCTTTATATAGTCTCCCTTAATTGAATGAATGGGGATGAATGTTGGCTTTCATCGCATATAATCTAACGTAAATTATGATAACATATGCATATTGGGGTTTAATAATAATTGAACAATTTATTGATTGTATCATGAATATATAGACATTAAAAAATCAGCCTATTGATTTATAAATTATTGAAAAGATTATTTAATACATAAAAGACAATATACAATTGATATCACATAACATATGCATGTGTTACATTGAAATAGAAGATATTAGAGGAATCATGGCACCATTAAGGATATGGATATATCATAATCTATGATATTCATAAAATGAATATCAAATGGTAAGACTCAAAATATTTCATATAATTAAATATCCCTATTTTCATGCATTTATATTAGTCTCTCACTTTAACTCAAATCTTCGAAAGAATTTCAATAAAACATTCCCATTTTTGTGAAATCAAATAACTATTTCATATATGATTTGCAAAATTTTATTTATTTTAGAAGAAAAAAATATCCAAATTTGAGACCTTATTATAGGGATTAACTATGCTACCCTAATATCATTTATAAGATTTAATGTAACTATAGAAATGACATTTTATATATGTAATCATAGAGTAACCTCTAGGAAAACATTTGTGTTACTCAAGCTATAAAGAGATCTAGTGTGATCTTGATAAAACTTAATCCTATATCTATATAAACATGGATAACATAAGATATACCACATACATAATATTTATAAATGTATAATACCTTTTTTAAGATATCCAATGAAGCCTAAACATAGAATATTTGAATTTATTATAGGTTATATCATATATTCATGATTCTTAAAAACAGACTAAAAACGTAAATGAATGCATCACATGTCAATTCTCTATAATATTAGAATTTCACATCTCTGTCATCCATGTTTGTGAGAGCATAAAATGATGCACAACTAATCATAGACATGAAATTATTGAATATAGTTAAATCAAGGACCTAGATGTCTTTAACTCCGAATATGACTAGAAAAATACCATAATAGCTGAGAACTAACTGATAACATGATATGAAATGTACCCAACCACACCTTAATAATCCAATCCCTATGGATTTCTTAAGAAATGTTTCAATATATGTAGTTTCTCATAATAGGTATATGTCCAACCTTAGGTAAAATATATTTGTATTAAGCTAGAACCCTAATGTATATTAATGATCATTTGATATTCTATATGATATATAATGGTAGGTAAATCCAAATTATAACACTCAACTTATTTTATTATGTGTAAATTATTTATGTCATAGATACAAATCCTTGAACAAAGTATTAGATTCTATACATGATAATATTGACATATCGTCCACACACATAATAATTTATTATGAACGTTATTGAGGATCATCTCTAAGTCATACTTTGAGGGGATAATTATAATTAACAACACTATAAATATGAATCCAATGAAAATGAACGATAAATATTGGAATTAATTTTTGAAAAGATGATACATTTTATATTCTTAAAATAATTTAATAATACATAACATAAAAATAGAAATTTTACCTTATAATATATCATAAATTATAGACCACTACATAAACAATTTGTAATATTCTCTTTTATGGGGGGTTTTAAAATCATTAAATACTTATGTAATTACTACCACATCTCAGTTTGAACACCTATTAAAACCATCCCACAAAATTTATGAGTGACTAAAATTGATGAAGAAAGATAGACATAATAGTTATGAGATTTAAGAATTATATTCCTAATGTTAAAATCATGAAACTTTTTAAAACACATTAACTCTTCAACATGAACTGTTACAATGATAATATATTTTATTGTCTATTTGTTACACATTCCTTTTAATAATAATCATTATTTAAACCTTTATATTAAAATTTTACTTGAAATATTATGGTAACTAATTTTAATAATTAAAAATATCTTTTTGAAACCCAATCCATATATGTATATATAGTGATATTCACATTGAATTATAATTGTTGTAATGTATTATATTCTAACAATTAAATTATCCTAGTCAAAACATACTCTAAATAGTCTCTAATAAATCATATTATATCTAGAATATCATTCTAGGATATATAAACACCTTTGTTTTATGAAATTCCACATATTTCATATTAGTAGGGTTATTTTACAAATAAATTATTAATATCATATCTTATATTGTATTATATGTTTTTAAAGAATTTTATTATGAAAAGAATAATTTATTATTTAGAATATTTCAATTCTGGTTGATATGAAATCCATTCCTCGTATTTTAAAAAATACCTTGACAATTTATATTATCCTAAAAACAAATTTTCCCTTGTATCCTTTTAAAATTACTTTATAGAATTTTATGAATCCAAATCCATGTGTATCATCCCATATTTTTTATTAAAATTTTTATTCATAAAAACATTATCTTATCATATATGTGAAATGATATAATATAATGATCTTCTACCTAGATCTATACAACCCAGATATATTCCCTTTTCATTCAAGGAATTTATGTAGCATCCATTTTCTTCATCACTTGGATAAATATTAAAAGATATATTAATTACTACAATTACATTGTCACCATGTATACTCATAACAACTGTAAAGAATTAATTTCATATCACATACCCTTAAAAACATTCTATATCAAATATAGGATAATTTTTCATTCTATCGAACATCAAAACCGCTTCTAGATAATGGCCCATAACAAAAAACCAATAAATATTGGATTTATAACAAGTGGTTCACTCTCCTTCATTTCAAATATATTTTTGGACTATAGTTCAAAATAATCATTGAAAACACATAAATATCAAACTCTTAAAATAAAAAATGAACAATTATACTAAATATCTATTTTTTCCACTAAATAATATTTTTTAAAATTTAAACTATTATTTCATTAAAAATAATTTTTATGATTTTAATATGGGTCCTCATTATGGATAGATATAAATTATTATAGTTCTTAAAAATCATTAAAACCTATGAAGAACATTTGGAAACATATCATAAACAAAAAAATCTCATAAAGGGAAAAAACTAAATGAACTCATTATTCAAATTTGAAAATATTTAATTCCTATATAATCTTATTATTTTTTATAATAATATTAGTATCAATTAACAATTTTCATACTAAGAATCAAAATTCACTTCCCAAAACATTTTATATAACCCCTCAACCCCCTTAATAAATGAAAAATATTAATTATGAGGGAATAATTTAAAAATCTACCTCTGTTAAAAACATTTTCTTGAAAGAAATATTTTTCACACAGAAACGGGGCATAAAATATACTTCAAACTTAAATTAATTAGATTAACTTATGAAGTAGAAATTACCTTATTTTCACAAAAATAAAATTCAGGTTGGTACTTTGGGACATCATATTCATATAAATTTTACAATAACTCATTTAAGTAATCATACAAATTGAATAACCTTCTCTATTAATTCAAACACATATTCCCCAGATAAAAAAAACATTACTCAATAAACATGAGGGGTATTTCAGGAACACCCATCATTATAAAAAATTTGAAATGAATATAAAAAGATAAAAACACATATAATCATTAATTTACATAATTAAATCCAATAAAATATTCTTTTTATCATGTTCATAAAATAATTTTTTGGCTTCACATGAAAATATGATAAAATTTCACTTTATTTGAAAACTATTATAACAATTACCCCCAAAAAGAGATGATATAATATTTTAAAAACCATACAAATTTTTAATGTAATGATCTTATATAATAATTATCATGATGGGGGAAAATGTTTCTCATGGTGTATTTAATAAAAAAATATTTCTTTTTAACATTTTCCAATATTACAAAAATAACCTATTTCAAAAATTGTAAATATTTTTTTTAAACCTTCATTATTAAATGAAAATTTTATTTAAAATAAATTTTCATAGAAATTTTATATATTAATAACATAAATTAATAGTTTAAAATAACATGTATATGGAGAAAAAATATAATAGAAACTTTGAAACTTTTAAAATACATTTTTAAAGAAAAGTCTCTTACCTCAACTATGAATTTCCCCATATATCCTTCAATTACTATATAATAATCATATATTAACTATATTTTTTTATGATAATTTTCCATTTAATTATATTTTTATTATCCATTTTAGTTCACTTTTTATCAATACTTATATGGATACTAAATTAATTAAGTTAATTTTAGATGTATTGAGGACATCTTATTCATAATACCAAAACAAATTATGTGGGTTGTCTATGGATAAAAAAATTTAAAATTAAAAAATTTCCATAACATAATTAATGAAATAACTATAATTTTTATAAATTACATAATGTTTCATAATCATTCATGAATGGGGGAAATTTAAAATGAATCACATTGCTTCATGGATGTGGTATTTCACATGTATGCATGAGTCACATTATAATTTTACTACAGATAAAATAGTAAGAAGGAAAGTATCATATTAAATTTATAGAATCATATATCTATTAATAATGTTGTATATATTCATTAAATTCATCATCATAACCAACCATGTGAATTGGTGGTGAAACAAAAAACACATTGCTCTATGAAGGTGGTAATCCACATGTATTCATGAGTATTGTATTCATTTCATAAATAATTTATAATGATATTGAAAAGGGTTATAGAATCATAAAATAACATAAATTATTTTTAATAAAATTATTTTCTCATATAATAATTTTTATATATTATATTAAAAAGGTGGAAAAAGAAACAAAAATGAAAACACTCATTTATGCGTTACACTTATTTTTTGGAAATCCTCCATTGATTTAAACCTTATGCATTAAATGATGGGTTTTTTAAAAAAACTAGGCCTTTAGGATTTTTTTAGTGATGTTGGGAAGGTATTTGATTAGGTATATGTTTATAAAAATGTCCAAAGTATGTGAATAATATAGGATATGGGAATCCATTTTATAAGTGATGTGGATGACCCTTGTAATTTTTATTGATTTTAAAAAATGCCATGTCACATTCTTGGTAAATTGATGCTAAAGCTATATAAATTATAATATAATAAGATAATGGATTAAATAAACTCTTCTAATAATATTTAATATGAGATAACATTACCATATCTCATAGTTTTAACGTTAGTTAATATGTTTTTTCCTTTACCATGGTCATAACTTTTTAACATAGTTACGATTCACAATGAAGAAAATTGAAATTTAACTCATTAAAATATTTGATCTTCCATATTAAAAATATTAAATCAATTTTATAAGAATTCATTTTTTTAAGTGGAAGAAAATTATTTTAATATAATCTTGTAGAACATAATAAAATACATATTTTTTGAATAATTCAATTTTAATCCTGCAGAAAAATTTATACCAAAATCAAGTGTACTGTTGATTATTCATGAATTAAATTTATTATTATTATGACCTATGAATATAATACATGGATATTAAATATTTTTAGATGAAAATTCAATATATTTATCAAACATGTTCCTGGGGATCATAATAGTTTTTTGTCATTATAAACATGGACCAGAACTTTCTAATTTGGTGAAAGATCATTATTGTTTCCTACAATGATCTTCTCATTTAGTACTCTTCATAGAAATACCCTAAATAAATCATCTCATCATAATATAGTAAATTAAATACTAAGAAAGGGTAAGCTTAGATGATTAGTAAGGGTAATAAAAAGAGATATTAATTTAAGATCAATGAATGAATAAAATAATCATAAGTGTATGTGATAACTTGGAAAACATATGAAGATCATACCCAGCCTATCATATATCATACACATGAGTGACATAATAATGATTTACATTTTATAAGTAATGAATCATAATGAAATAAAAAAATATGAGTCATGAGGGAATATAATTACCATAAGAAATAGATTTCTGTCATACAAATAATTATAGAAAATATTATGTCATTGATACCCACTATTAAATTCATCACATGCTATGCTTGGGCTCTCCACACATATCCATAGTTTGGCCTTGGGATTACCACCAACATAACAACCTTTTTATTTTTTCTATGACCACCGACATACCCTTCTTTTGGTTTTGGTCTAACCACCCTTGGGCCCACATTTTTAGACTTGGGATGACCACCAGTGTACCCTCATTTTCTGGCTTGGTCAGACCACATGGGTACTGTCCTTTTCAGACAATGTCTAAACACCTATATACCCAAATATTTTGTGGCTACACCTCTTTTTAAGGATACACCACCATCCCCAGTGGAATTACTTTACTCATAGTCCAATTTTATCTCTCCCTGAATAATCATATTAGTCATTATTCACACTCATAACCATAATAGTGGAAAAAGTACCTTACTAAACCGATTTCACTCCCCATTCTAGTCAAATCTATATCATGAGGTATAAATATTTACCAAATGATTTTGAGGGAGAAATAGGTCTCAACCACCACATAATTAAAACTATATTAATGTATTTAATGTGATAATGAACATTAATCATATCACTACCCATGAAATGAAATGTGTATCATGGATATTTCCTAAAATCATAACCTCTAGAAAAGAGATACATTTCATAATCATTTCATCACACCATAACATGTGAAAAGATGTTATTTTCATAAGATATCTATCATATTAAAACTCAGGTAAAAGAATTGGGTTTCATAAATATCTTTACATCATAAATATAACCCATTCAGATAAATAATAACAATGGTATCTCTGGTTTATATCCCCAGTAAAGAATAAATTATATCGAAGGATGTCATCTTAGATGAAGAATGATTTTGAAACATCACTTGGAAGATTTATTCAATAAAATAAACATTCATTAAAATAATTAAAATAACGTTTTGGAAATCCTTTTATTTTAAAATAACCTTCAAATGATTTAAATAAATCATAAAATCAACAATGTTCATGATGAAGGGATGTTTCATTCATGTTGTACATATTGAAATAAAATATTCCTTTTATATTTTTTGAAAAATTCCAAATGAGATTTTTTTGTGAAATACAAGATAATTACTTTTAAAATCTTTTTTGAAAAGTAAGAAATTTATAAATATCATTAAAAATCATTTAAAAAATTTTAAAAAAATTAAATATTATAGTAAAACATGGTTTCGTATGAAAAACAGTTTTCGATGGTAATGTTTATTTTTTGTAAAAACATTATTTCTGAACTCATGAGTACATAAAGTCAAAAAAATGTATTGAAAACATTTATTCTATTTAAATAACTACATTATAAGAAAATTCATGAGCATATTGAGATATTTATTCTAATAATATATCTTTAGAAACTAATCCTAAACAATCCTGATAACAAATGAGACCGTAACATAAAATTTTTACAGCTTTAGTAACATTGAAATGTAAGCCCCATGAAATTTTATTATTAAATTAAACGTATAAGATCATGTTTATAAATAAATAAATTTTATTACATCTAAAATTTCCTATATATACTCCTCTTAAAAGAAGATAGGTTCATTAGATAATCATATGTCTCAAAGAAGGAAAACATGAGAAAAAAATCCCTTTTTATTTTGGTAAAAATTAAACGGTAAAGCACATAACAATATATACTAAAAATTATACATAAATACATATATTTTTAATTAAAATAGTAATACAATTAATTCATGGTAATTATCTACACCACATAAAATAAATAGTCGGTGAATATGGAATTTGTCTTGCAGAAGTAAAAAGTGAGATGGAAATCACTTACCTTATGTTTTGACTTATTTTATACACATTCAACTATCATTTATAATAAAAATATGTTTATTATACATATATTACATAACTATAATAATATATATCTCATCATATATGATTTTATTATATCCTTTTATTATTCATGTATTAAAAAATTCCATATTAATGTTACATTTTGGGAAATAACAACTATTTTTCATATATAGTTTGAATTTCATTTTTGATCCTGTAACATCGACCATAGTTTAATAATATCCATAATTTAAAACACAATACAATTTTTAATATATTTTTACTAACCCAATATTTATTTTAATTAATTAATTTTTTGATAGGAAATTAAATACACCGTCAATAGAAATGGCAGGTTATACGTATGCATGTACATTGTGTCCATTTTCATATCACACTAAAAGAAAGAAAAGTGATTGTTATATATATATATATTATCATTAAAATAAAATTCTTATTTCATATATATCATATATTTTTATTAATCTCATCCTTAATATGTTCCATGTAATGTGTGAATGAATCAAAATTCTTCACGAAGTGGTAGTTTATTTTATAAAAAAACATTGTTATCTTGTTACAAAAAAATAGAATGTATTATAGTTTGGGTGATATAAGAGTTCTATAAGAATAATAACATCATATATATCATAAATAAACTATTAATACATAACTAAAATCATCAATTATATGTTGTAATGGAAAATAAATAAACAACATCGGTTTGTGAGGGGATTGTTCATCATACACACGAATGAAGATGTTTTTATGCATTTTATTGATGTGTGTGTGTTTTTAGATTGAACCCTTAACATAAAAAAGTCTAAATATATATAAGCTAATAATGGATGTGAATAAAGAACAAATGGAAAAGATCCCTTTACCTTGAGAGTTCAACTGTAAATGCTTAGGAGGAAATTCTTGAGAACTTAGGGCACCTTGGTAGGACTCTAGAGAGTTTAGTTAAGAGTAAGGAAGTTCTACAAAAATTTATATATAAGATAAATGGGATATTTTATGGGTTCATATATTAAATTAGTGGGGAATTCTTTAATATTTCACAAACATTGGTTTTCGACTTTATGTAACAAAATGAACAAAACCAAAAACCTTACAATGGTTTTCCACATTGTTTCTAAAAAATGGGAGTGGTTTTCATTATTTTATTATTCCAAGGGCCTATCATAATATAATAACATCATTTTGAATGTGTATGTGAGTCATACTCTTAACGAAACGATTTTTAAAACACAAGACATATTAGTGGTTTATTCGGATTCTTAAAGGCTTTATAAAATGAATCAAATAAACAGGAAATCACTTTATTTTAAATTTAAAACATATATTTGGTCTTATATACCAATAATAGTATTTATTACATCAATTTTCTATCACAATTATTTCATAATACACAAAATATATGTATTTAGTATTTTATTTTTCCCTGAAAAGTCAATTGTCTCGGAAAATTTTGTAAAATTAAATGATGGATAATTTAAATGTTTTAAATAAACAATTAATATTCATTTCATCAAAAATAATTTTATAAATAATTTTATTTTCACGTTTAAAAGCATAATCGACATTTATTGAGAATATCCTAGTTTTTTGACAATAACAGTTAAGAACCCTTATGTAAATTACATTTAAATTCATAAAAATTATCTGATCATTTATTTTGGATAGTCATAATTTAATAATATTATTTAACTAGAATATTTTTTAAGTAAAAAAATATATTTCTTCATAAAAATAAATTTCTTCATTAAAATTGATTGCTAATTAAAAATATAATTTCTATTTTATTGTAAAAACAATTAAAAATTATAATGTAATAATAGTAGGATAAAATAAACTCATTATTCTATACCAATTATTGTATATACTCGTATTTCTAGGGTCTGGATAGATATCCCTTTAGTACACCACAAAACTCCCTAATATTAATGTGTGTGACAATGAGACTTTCATGGGGTGGTTTAGTGTACATGGACTATTTCATGATCTATATAACCTGGATATTATCTCATAAATACATTCTCTCATGTCCATGTTGATGGATCTCATCCTGGGCTTCGTCAATGAAAAATCCAATTGATGTTATCTCTCTTGAAATATATGATAAATCGGATTCATAAGGTATGATCCTACTGGTTGAGGTCATCAATTCCTTTGATTCTGTAATTTGGATTTTTGTAACCCTATATTTATTCAAATCATACGACTATGGTTTATCAACTATATAATAAAAGGTAAATATGCTTAATAATATTTTAAATCTGATATTATATAAAAACACCCAAAGAGTATGTGTTTCTATAACTATGCAACAAAATAATACATTTAATTAAATCGTAAGGGAAATTTAATTTATAATAGTTTGGGTCATTATGATGTCTCTCTTAGTTTTATTAAATATTTATTACAAAATGATTTTATAAGATCAATCTTATTTTTTATTTTCAAAGCTATTTCTCTAAAAATCATAAAATATTTTATTTCATCCAATTGATTATCATTTCATACATATAATATGTGGTCATGTATATTATTCAAATATTACCAATAACCTTATTTCTCTAGATGGATTATTTAATGTTATTTTTATTTAATGATATGATCTATCATTTTCTTTTTCTGGCTATCTCTCTATAGTGATTGAAAATACATTTAGTCTAATGAATTTTACTTGTGAACACTCTAAATTTCTATTAATTGAAGGGTTTAAACTAATATTCTATAAATATATTTATTGGTTAAATTATTTCACTATCCATCCCTCAGGGCCTATGTTGTGTCTACCCCATGCCCTCCTTCCAAAGTCCAGGGCCCGGTGAGTAGAACCGAAAAGGAATATCGCTAATATGGGAAGGCATTTTCTTTTTAACCTGTAGAGACACATTATCCAAGGACAAAACGTGAAGCAACCACAAAGTAAACTGTTGTAGTAAAAGTGTGATGAAAGTAAAGGGGCTGGAATAAAAACCCAACTTAAAAGTACAAGTACAGCTGAAAAGTACAAATATAACTGAATAGTTAAAACAAAACTTCTGAGTCGTCCACCGTGGATCCAACCTGAAGGGTAGGTACAGCTCACGAACAGTAGTCTCAAAGTCACACCTTGACAAATAGTCCCCCTCCGATCACCATCCAGTCCTGGCTCCCATATCCTTGATCAGTGTTGTATGTTATCTTCAAAAGACACATCAAGGTGCGGGCATTTCCCGTTCTGGGATGAGTATAACAATACTAAGTAGGGACACCGAGACCACCGTAGTTCTCCTGGAGTTCCACAGAGGAAAAACCAATAGCAAGAGCCCAAATCAATGCACAAAGCGATGGAAATCAACTCTACATAGTTATATTCCTATATATATACCTATGTTATCAAGATATACTAATCCCACATATGAGGAAAGAATTCCATAAACGAAACACCAAAAATGTAGAAGTACCACACAGCTAACACCACGAAGACAACAACAGGAAGGTTGAAGTACCACATAGGTAACACCACGAAAACAGAAGTACCACATAGGTATCACCATGAAGATAGAAGTACCACATAGGTAACACCATGAAGATAGAAGTACCACAAAGCTACATCATAAAGATTGAAGTAACACACAAGTATACCATAATGATTAAAGACTTATCTCACATAATCAGGTATAACTTAATTTCATATGTACATATGAATATTTGTAAGCTATATCATCTTATTCTATTAAGAAGCACTTCTACTGACCCACACATGATCGATATGTATTGACCCCTGCTGACCCACATAGGATCTGACCCACACACGATCTGTATGCACTGACACATACATGTTCATTGAGTGATGACCCACACATGATCTGATAGAAGCTGACCCACACAAGATCGATGTTCTTTCGTTACGTAACAGCATTCCACCAGATTCCACACACCTGGTGCGCTCAAATTCCATAGAAAAAGGCGCTTGAGTTATAGGTTGTACCTCTACTGCCACTAAGCTCCACAAAGGATTATTCCAAAGGATTTTCATGTTGTAAGTGTTCCAACACGTCTGATGGTGCGTCAATCGGACTCCCGGTTTGTGTGTTATAAGCGATTTAGTTCCAAGGGCCTGATTGGATTTGGGTTCGATCCAACCCAGTCATACTCCAACTGTTTCCAAAACGCATGTGAAGTGTACCAAAAGGACCATCTCGATATAGGGATCCCAGCGTCATAGACTGTTCATCAAACGGATGTCTGGTTCTCAAGATATGGCCCATTATGTGTTTCTCGGTCAAGTTGGGCCCGGGTACAATCTGACTCGGTCGGACCGACCTGACCCGACAAGGTTGGGCGGGTCCACAGCGGGCTCAACGTGGCCCTCAATGGTGAATGGCTCGTCCCGCAAGGGGGGTCTGGCCTGGCCTGCAAGGGGGGGCACGGCCTGGCCCACATTGGGGAGGCACGCTCATCCAGTCTATGGTGGGGGCCGCCCTTACCAACATGGGGAGTGAGACCCCCAGTTTCATGAATGGCCTGGTGTCTGTTTTTCTTGTGAAGCAGTAGTGCCACATGCGTGCGGCCCAGTCTCCACGGAACCTTCTAGAGGAGTGGGTTCACCCTCTGTTGCAGCTTCAGCTGCCGCCCCTTTTTCCTCACTAGTGGCACATTGGTCACGCCATGATTCTCATCTGTTTCCAGCCGATGTTTTGGCCACCTTTTTCGAACACCTCAGCTGAGGAGCCAGGTCTGGTTCCTCTGGCGGGATGGGTGCACGTCCCTCCTTCCTCGCGGCCAGCTGGTGTCGGCCACCACCTTCACACGTCACGGCCCCTTGCTCACCGGTGGCGCACGATGGCCCATCTCACCTCTTCTACTATTTGACGGTTTCGGCCGCTCTTATGAATTTCATGGCTTAGTGCCAAGGCCTCCTCTTATGGCGGATGATGGAACATCTCCTCCTTCATATCCAGTCAATGTCACCACACCCGCGGTTTTCCACGGAGGGCGCAAGGGTACCAATGTAGTCGAGGGTTCGAGTCGGGTTCGTTAGGCCTGCGGTCTCCACATTAGCTTATAATGAAAATGAGGGAGGAAAAATGAATCTACAACTCATGAAATTAAATCCAAAAGTAAAACCTACCTCTTGAATGTTGGAGAAACACTCATGGATGAGGGAGTGGGTTAGTGTTCGCCTTCCCACAAAACTAGCCTCCAATGATGTCACTCAATCGTCGATCTTTGGTTCGGGGTTTGGGTGTCTCTCATCACCACTCGCCGAAACTAGTTCCATCCTCCAAGGGTTTGGTGTCATGGAACATTACTAGCACTTCGTTTCTTTGTGAAGTTGTCTGATATCTCTCCCCAAGATCTATATAAATAGAAGAGGGGGAGGGTATGTAACGATGTTGGGAATTAATGGGGCTCATTAATTAGGAACCATCCTAACTCCCCAATGTTGTTGTTACTTAGGATTGAAAGGTCAATCCATTTATTAATTTAACATGTCGTTGGTCCCACATTTTCGCTTGTCCGTTGGAGGAAAAATAAACAATATAAAATAACAATGATATTTTATTTATTCTATTAAAATGTTCCAAAATAATTTTTCCTCTAGACCTACTTTGGTCGAAGAGAGCCTCTGTTAAGGGAATTTCGGCACTACGGAATCAATGGTGCCCTCAAATTTTTAATCCATTCACCGGTTCAAAAGTTAGAAAACGCCACTCATGCTTTTACTGAATGCACCATAAAAAGAGTTCAGAAATTCAGTCTAGGCACACCGGGCCTCGGAATCACGCGCCATCAAATTTCACAGACTCATAATAATTCTGTATAATTAAAAATATTACCTGGAAAATCTAGGTCTTTACATTCACCACACCTTTGGAATTATTTTCCTCGAAATCCAAAACATATAATAAGAAAACAAATGGAGAACTAAGAACGAATTTGAGTCTCCCACTCCCATGTTCTCCCCTAGAGGTTTCTGTGCTGCTAGCGAACATTCACCAGATGTATCAAACATCCACGAAGGACCTTCTCCTATCGATCATAAATATCTTCGGGAAAATCTGTAGATTTATCCCCATCGTTAAAGTCCATCTCGCCATGGTCGACGACGTGAGATGGATCATGCATGTATCTCCTTTCCTTAAACATGTGGAAGACATATTTCACCCTCTCCATCTTCAGTGGCAGTTCCAAGAAGTATTCTGCCTCCCCAATCCTCTCAAATATTAGAAACGGTCTGATAAACCTCAGTGATAACTTGCCGCCTCTGCCAAATCTCTGTATTCCTCGTCGAGGTGAGACCCATAGGAATACATGGTCTCCCTCATTTAATTCCAAGGGTCTCTGCCTCTTATTAGAATAAGACTTATGTTTGATCTGTGAAGTCTTCATCCACTCCTGGATGATAAGCACTTTCTCAGGGGTAGCCCGTACCCACTCTGGACACATAAGTGCTGACTCTCCTTGGTCTGTCGAGTATAGAGGTGATTTGCAAGGTGGACCGTACAAGTCCTCAAATGGTTCCATATAAAGGGGTAGAGTGATAATTGTGGTTTTATACAAACTCAAACAATGAAATGTGATCCTACCAACTATGGAAAAAATCTAGGACACATGCATGTAGCATGTCCTCCAGCGTCTGAATGGTCTGCTATGTCTATCTATTCATCTGAGGATGAAAGGCGGTGCTCAAACGTAACTGATTCCTGAATTCCTTCAACAATCCCTTCCACAATAGGGAAGTAAAACGTGCATAACGGTTAGAGATGATCATCTATGGAACCCCATGAAGTCCAAAAATCTCATGTACATAGAGGTTTCCCAAGCCCTCTACTGATCCAAACTCTCAGATAGGTAGGAAGTGGGATGACTTGGTGAGTCGGTCAACACTCACCCTGATGGAATCATGTCCCCTGGATGTATGCGGAAGCCCTGTCACAAAGTCCATGGAGATACTATCCCACATCTAATATGGAACCTCTAGTGTCTACGCTAAGCCCGCTGGAACCTGATGCTCGACCTTCACTTGGTGATAAGCGAGGAATCGAGAAACAAACTTTTCCACTTCTTTCTTCATCCTTGTCCACCCGTGCTGATGTCAGAGGTCTTGGTGTATCTTCTCCACACCAGGATGTACTGCTATAGGTGATGTATGGAACTCCCTCAACACCTCCTCTCATAGCACCAATGGTACCAAGGCACATCCTTTGAAAAGAATGACGTTCTCCCCAAATTCAGAAAATCTATTAGGTTCTTGTCCTGAAGATATCTATGTAATTCAAGCCTCATAGTCAATGTACCCAGGATGTGCCTCCCGGAATCGTTGAATGAGTGGGAGAGTGATTGTCATAGACTGGAGGTATGCTGCTCCATATCTATCCACGAAGGATATCTGTATCGTGGCTAGCTTCTTGGTTTCCTCACTCAGCAACTGCAGACTAGATATCCTGATGAGTGCATCTTCTACCATGTTTTCATTCCCAAGAGTATAGACTATCTCATTTTCAATGTCTTGGAGGAACTCTAGCCATCACCATTGTATCATGTTCAAGACCTTCAAAGAGAAGATATATCTAAGACACTTGTGATAAGAGTAGACTATAAAATGATCTCCCATCAAGTAATGTCTCCACATTTTCAAGTCAAAGACCACTACTAAAAAATCCATATCATGGGTAGAATAGTTCTTCTCATGATGCCTCAGATGTCGTGATCCATAAGTGATCACTACTCACAGCTTTCAATAGGACACACAGAAGTCTGGTCCCTAATGCGTCGTAGTAGACTGCATACCCAACGCCTTATTCAGGTTGCATCAAGATGGGTGCACTCGTTAGTCATGCCTCAACTCTTGAAAACTATCCTATAATGTCTTCTTCCATACGAAGGGAGATCCCTTCTTCGTCAAAGCTGACATGGGAGCTGAAAATCTGGAAAAGTCAGGCACGAATCTCTGGTAGTATCCAGCCAACCCTAGGAAACTCCGCACCTCAGTCACACTCTTGGGTGGCTCCCATGAAAGTACTACCTCTATCTTCACGGGATCAACATCAACTCCATCCTCTGAGATAACGTGTCCCAAAAAATAGACATCTCGTATCTAGAACTGGCACTTAGAGAGCTTACCATAACGTTGGAGCTCTCAGATTGTATCCATAACTGTCTACAGATGATAGACATGTTCCTCCTCTAACGTTGTGTATATCAAGTTGTCTTCCATGAAAACAACCACAAAGCGATCAACGTATGGATAGAAGATTTTATCCATGAGTCCCACGAACACTGCTAAGGCATTGGTCATGCCGAATTGCATAACCATGAATTCATAGTGGCCATACCGATATCTGAAGGTCTTCTTCTGCACATCCTCATCACGTACCCAGAGTTGAAGATAGCCAGATATGAGGTCTATCTTCGAAAACCAAAGATCTACCTTATACTGATCAAAATGATCATCAATACTCAGATGTGGATACTTGTTCTTCACGGTAACTTGGTTCATGCACCGATAATCCACATAGAGTATCAAACTCCCATCTTCCTTCCTAGCGAACAAAATTGGGGCTTCCCAAGGAGAAACATTGGGCCATAGGAACCCCTTCCTTTACATGTTCTCCAACTGTACCTACAACTAAAAAATCTCTGTGGGAGCCATATGATATGCTGGGGTTGATATCATTGTTTTCACAGGGTATAGGTCCATGTAAAAGTCTTCATGTCTAGGTGGAGGAAGTCCCGGAACATCATCGAGAAAGACATCGGCATACTGGTCCACTAATACAGGATAGCTAGAACTCTCAACTTCTATTGATCTGAGGGTTAGGCTAGCCAAGTGATTTGTTATTGAATGCACCATCCTCTGGGTAAGTGATTCATGTTCTGTAAAGGTTCCCTTCTTTCCGGTGAAGTAAAACCTTGTCCCATCCTCACGGACACACAACACTTTTCACCTAATACAATCAATCTGAGCATGTACTGTGGATAACCAGTCCATATCCAAGATGACGCTGTATGGCCCCAACACAGCTACTAGAAGATCCTATCCAAAGCTCTCACCTCTTAGAGTAAGATCACAATGCTGGCACTAGTGTGTAATCATCAAATCCTCTCCCGTATGAGTCTCTAGCCATAATGATCAAGCCAACAGCTCCACCAGAATCTCTGATCTCGGAATGAGGTCTGTGGAAATAAAATAGTGATTGGCCCATGTTTCTATAAGTACTGCAACTAAGGTGGAGTAAAAACATATCGTACATGTAATCATCTTCGGAGTGTCGTGGTTGTAAGCCTTGGCTGCCTAGAGCTGAGCTTGTCCATGTCCACATGCCCCCTATGGTCGGGGTGGACAACCTAGAGGTGGTGGCGGTAGAACCTTGAATCGCCGCACACCGCATGCTGCATGGCCACCTTCTCTACCACTTCCACCTTTTACTTGAATATGTCCCCAATTGAATCTCTTCCTCTTCCTTGGTTGACCCTTGAACATCATTTGTACATCCGTACGGTGGGTTGGGCAGTCACGATCCATGTAACAATGCCCACGACATGAGTAGCACTGCCTGATCCTCAATTATCCTCCTCTATCCTGTGATCTCTGTACCACAGAACATGTATCCCGAGGTCGTCATAAAAAAGATTTGGCCCTCTTGGGCCTCTACGTCATCCACCTACTGCCTGTTGTAGATGACGCTACTGCCTGATGGTCAGTGGTGACTCTCGTCGTCGGTACCTGCTCAGCAATGAAGCTCTCCACCAAAAATTGATCTCTCTAAACTTTAGCCAGCATCGGAATGCTGAGTGATATCATCGATTATCTGATATCTAGTTGGAGTCAATTTTCAAAGGCTCGGCCCCTGAAGAAAGGTTCTAGTACCATATTAGTGGAGTTGCAAGAGAGATCAGTGGACCCCACTGAGCACTAGGCCACAATCATGCTGTCATATAGTAGGTGCAGAAACTCCTATATACACATAGAGAGTAAGGACACTAGGATAAACTATACCCTAAAAAGTATCTCGAATTCCACATAGATGAGGGTCACCTTTTCGTGTATCTAGAGAATCAAACTCCACTATCACCCTACTTCTTCTTGAAAAAAGACTATATTCTCGGGTCACCATAAGGTCAGATGGTGTCCCAACCAAGCAAAAAACTATGACTACAGCCTCTGGCGTGTCCTCAGACGACTGTAGGTGTGTCTCGCCTCGGATCATCATAGGCCTCCTCCGCTAGAACTTATGCAATGTGCTCAGTCAGCATTCATCTTTTACGGGAGGGGCTAGTGGAAACGACTGCCCAATGGGAAGTTGTGCTTCTGGTACACCTCTCAAAGGTGATAACGCCATAAGAGGGCCCTACACCGAGACCTCATCCCTAGTGATCCATCATCCTGTACTCTCTCAGGAATCGTGGCTAGTTGTCTACATGGCAGCTTCCTGAAAGAAGACAGTTGTTCCATGGTCAATAAGTTATACTTGGTGAGTTGACTCAAAGAGATCATAAGAAAAACTTTTCAAAACCACATGCAATCACCATATTCATGCACTAAGTCAGAAATTAGAATTCAGGGTCCTGGTGTATGGATACGTCGGCTGCTGCACCAACATTGGATTCCCCAAACTAAAAACTACACTCATAACACATTACATTATTGCCACATAAAAAAGATCATTTCCCAGTTCTTTGGTTGAACCGACTCCTATGATACCACTTTTTCACGATCCGTCCCTCGAGGCCCATGCTGTGACTACCTCAAGCCCAACTTCCATAGGCCAGGTGTTGGTGACTAGCACTAGAAATTCATATCCCTATTATGGGAAGGCATTGAAATTTTAACCTATACATACACACAGTTCATGAACAGAACAAGAAGAAACCATGAAGTTAACTGCTATAGTAAAACCATTCTAGAAGTAAAGGGGCTGGAATATAAGCCGAACTGAAAAGTAAAAATACAATTGAAAAGTGAAAATACAGCCCCTGGATTGTCCACTATGGATCCTACCTGATGGGTATGTATTGATCATGAACAGTAGTCTCTATGCCATGTGACGCGTAATGGTCCACCTCCGAGTGTCTTCCAGTCATGGCTCCCTTATCCTCGATCAATGTTGTACGTCGTCTACACAAGACTCAATAAGGTGCAGGCGTAGCCCGTGCAGGGGTGAGTATAACAATACTGGGTAAGGACCCCGAGACCACTATAGGTCTCCTAGAGATCCACCGAGGAAGAAACACAAGCAAGACCCCCACTCAAAGAACGAAGTGATGGAAATAAACTCTACATAGGTATATTACCATACATATACCTAAGGTAGGGAGATATACTCATCTAACATATGAGGAAATAATACCACAAAGGTAACACCATGAAGGTAGAAGTACCACATAGGTAACACCATGAAGACAACACCACAAAGGTAGAAGTACCACACATGTAACACCTCGATGATAGAGGGACCACCTAGGTAACACCATGAAGATAGAAGCACCACGTAGGTAACACCACGAAGATAGAAGTACCACAAATGTACATCACGATGATAGAAGTACCACATAGGTACAACACAAAGATTAGAGACTTAGATCCCAAAACCAGGTATAAATTAAGTACATATGATTATTTATAAGATAGATACACTAATTATGTTAAGAAGAAATGCTACTCACCCACACAGCATCGATAGGTACTAACCCCTACTTACCAAAACTGAATCTGAACCACACAAGATCGACATACGCTGACCCACAAAAAAATGTCGAGTGCTGACAAACACATGATCTGATAGAAGCTGACCCAAACATGATCGATAGATGATGACCCACATAGGATTGATGTTCTTTCTTCACATTATAGCCTCCCACAATATTCCTCGAAGTTGGTGCGCTCGGGTTCCGTAAAATCTACCACTCGAGTTATCAGTCATACATAGAATGCCACTAAGCTCCCAAAAGATGTATCCCAATGGATTTCCATGTCATAAGGGTTCCAACGCAATAGATGGAGTGTCAATCAGACACCCGATCATTGAGTTATAAGAATTTTAGTTCAGAGGGCTTGGTTGGATTCAAGTTCGATCCTACCCGGCCGTAATGAAACTATTTCCAAAACTCATGGGAAGTATACCAAAAGAGACATCTCAATAAAAGGATCCCATCACTGCAAACATTTTGTCAAATGAACATATGGTTCTCAAGATATGGCATGTTATGTGTTTCTGGGTTCGGTCCGACCAAGTCGGACCGACCCGACCCAACCTGATCCACGTCCCCCCTGGATGGGCTGGGCCACGGTAGGCTCAGCCCACTGTGTTGAGGTCTTGCCCAACCCACAAAAAGGGCGCAGCCAGGCTCGCAAGGGGGGAGTGGCCCAGCCCACAAGGGATCAGCCCGATTGAAAGGGGTACCCCAGCTCGCCAGGGGTCCACCCTAGCTAGTGCGGGGGTGAGACCCCCATCCTCTCTAATGGCCCTAAGGCCATTAGGATTTTGAATACGTGGTGCCAAATGAATGATTCCCCATCATCATGGATCCCTCTAGAGGCATGGGTTCCGCTTTGTTCGTGGCTTCGACTACAACCCATTTTTTCTCACCAGTGGCGCGCTGGTTGCGCTGACTTTCTCTTTTGCTGTCGACCGATGTGTTGGCCAACTTTTCTGACTTTCTTGGATGATGAGTTGTGGTCGGTTCCTCCGGCGGTGCAGGTTTTTCCTCCCTCCTGCCTCACGGTCGGTCGGTGCTAGCCGCTCCTTTCACCCACTATGGCTTAGGCCGCGACCCCTTTCTCACCGGAAGGGTGCGACGTCACGCCACACCTCCTCCACAGTCAGCTGGTGTCGGCCACACCAATGACCACTGTGGCATAGTATTGTAGCCTCCTCTTGTGGAACACGATGGAATGATGCCTCCTTCGTATCCAGTCGGTGTGGACATATTGGTAGCAACGTCGTAGAGGGTTCAGGCCTGGTTCGTTAAGCCCACACCCTTGACATTAACTTCTAATCAACACAAGGGAGGAAAAGGATTCTACAACTCTTGAAATTAAAAACAAAAGTAAAGTCTACCTCAAGAATGATGGAGAAACACCCGAAGCTGAGGAAGTGGGGCAGTGTTCTCCATCCCCTACAACTAGCCTCCAATGACGTCACTCGGTCGTCGATATTCAGTTCGGGGTTTCAATGTTGCTCATCACCACTCGATGGAACTGGCTCCGTCATCCAAGGGTTTGGCATTGCAGAACTTTATCAGAACTTCATTGCTTAGTGAATCTGTCTGATACCTCACCCCAAGCACTATATAAGTAGTATAGGGGGAGGGTAAGTAACGAAATTTGGAATTAATGGGTTTTATTAATTAGGAACCTTCTTAATTCACTAATGTTTATGTAACTTAGGATTGAAAGGTCAAGTAATTTATTTGCTTCACACGTCGTTGGTCCCACATTGGCAGTTGTTCATTGGAGGAAAAAAAAGAAAGTAAAATAACCAAGTTATTTTATTTACTCTTTTAAAAACTCCCAAAATCTAATTTCTTTCTCCAGACCTACTGTGGTCAAAGTGAATCCTCTCTTAAGTGATTCATGGCACTGTGGATTCAATGATGCCATCTGATTTTTAATTCGAGCACCAGTTCAAAATATAAAAAATATCCCTCGTGCATTTACTGAATGCACATTAAAAAAAAGTTTCAAAATTAATTTTAGGCACACTAGGACTCAGATTCACACACATTCAATTTTCACATACTCGTAATAATGCCATATAATTAAAAAAAATCATAGAAAATCCAGGTCTTCATAAATCATTTAATTAACTCTATACCATTTATCTATATAGTGTAAATACTTGATTCTTTATCTCTATTTAAGGTTGCCTAATTAAAAGGTCCCTAAATATATTTGGATACTGATTTATTTTCTATGGTTTTACCATTTTCATGATATCTTTCTATGATTCCATTTAACAACGATATGAAACCCATTTTCTTCCATGGATTATTTTTTATTAGATAAATGAAACCCATTTTATTTCAACAGGTTCCTTAGGATGTTTTTAATAAAACCCATTTTCATTCGATGGGTTCTTTATTATATGATGAATGATTTTTTTCTTATATAACACATTAGTATAGAAGATTTATGGATGGGGTTCTATATCCCCATCTAAAGAATTGGATACAAGTTAATATATAATAAGACAATGTATCTAAGAGTAAAATTAAGTTTCTCATAATTATGGGAACGAATCTTATGACTCATAGAAGTAATGTTCCCAATACTATTTTGTGTACCATATTAAAAATATGTTTCCTATTATTATGTAATTATATCATAGTGTAGTTCATGAAAGTAATGTTACCAATGCTAAAGTATTTTCCATATTTTTAATAAAATATTCATTATTATATTATTATATCATGGTGTCTCTCATGAAATTAATGTTGTATATACTAATGTTAGTGCCATATTTCTATGGTCCCATGATGTTATTCTCTCATGGAGCGTATTTATTGTATAAATTTTCAAGACTCATTTTTAAAAAAAAAATTCAAATACTATTAATTATGATCTATGTTTTACTTGGTTTAGATTTCTTCTATATCGTGATTAATTTCATATGCTCATATTATTATCTATTATGATATTATACTTTTATCACTGTTGTTTACTCTTGCTTCAAAATTTCCCCCACCCTTTATAATGTTTCCTTTTACCCAGGTTATGAAGAGTAGTTTATCCTTTGATAGGTCTAGAATAGATTCTAGTATGTTGAGATTATGGAGAAATAATCACAAGTTTTATAAAATAATATTCCTATGTAACTGATCCTCAAAGACATAGTGTAAAAAGGTTCTCTAAGATGTATATTCTTATTGTGGGATATAATAATAATGTGAAACTTTTATAATTTATCTGGGATAATATCATTTAGTATTAATGTTACTTTTTAAAAGATTTATTCTTTTCCCCATACATTGGATTTTTGGTTTGGGATGCATCAAAAACATTCTTAACTCTTTAATTAATTTATGTCAACAAAATTTAATTCATCCCTTTAATATGTAGGGATAATATTAACTAATAACCATTTCATCTTGACTTGTTTCTTCATTAATAAAATGGGTTTTCCATAAAACCATAACTAGGTGAGTTACCATATTCTATAACACATGGTTTTTATGATCTAAAATATAAACTATTTTTTACTCATAATAAAGTTTCTCTGTCAAATATACTACCTCAAGGATCAAAACGTTAGATACGTGAGGTACATATTTCTTTAATAATGTAAAATATAAAAAATTATGTACTTGAGATAAACTTGTAATGTAAATATACATGATAAAAAAATTTACACAAGTTATATAATTTCATACGTACTAATCAATCATCAGACTGACTATCCCCATTTACTAAATGACACAAAACCATTATAATGAGATATTTTAAGAAATACATTATCACCTCACTTAAATGAAATTTCATTCATCCTATTGTATGGATAACTCGTATATCTACTCAAAGATATCTGTATGTGATTTAATATCATCTTTACCTTCTCAACCATTTCATATACCAGTTCTTCACCCAGTAAAATTCTTTCACAAACATCATCCCATCATGTTTGGGATTGACATGAATTTCCAAATAATTTCTCAAACTTTTACATCTATATACTGAATTAGATACCATTATATATAAAAAAATCCACTATAGAGATATATTGATCTAAAATTCCTTTATAATATAATGAAAACACCCATAACATTTCATCCAAATTTTGAACTTTTATTCCCACCTGTATATAAGTTTGAGGATGGAAATATTTACTAAAATTTAATGAAATATGGAATTAAATTTTACATACATTCTAATATATTGAGTTAAATTTTGATTCATTATCATTTACTATAAAGTTAGGTACTCCTTATAATATGGTTATTTATTTATGATATAGTCATTAAATTTGATCCAAGTACATACTATCTTAAATAGGAATAAAAATCATTGATTTATTTAATCCATAGAAAATAACCCAAATAATTTTATTACATTGATTTTAATTTGGTAACCCCACCATGAGACCAATTGATATATTCTCTAATTTTCATTCTGGAACTAGGAAATGTTGATTTGAAAACTTCAATAGTTTTCACCGAACTTTAACCGGTTGAAATATCCAACATTACACAATAAAAATTGTAATATCGTGGTCCATTAATTCCCACTAATAATATTGCTAAAGGTCTATGAACAAATTAGTAATTCTAGGATAAATATAGTATAATGAGAAATGAGAATCACTCAAAAATTCATTCTTCAATTTTGAATCACTAAGAAATCACAACTCTTTCTAAATCAAATAACACCTTCTTTTATAATTTTAAATTTATTAATTATTGATCTTCCTTCTGAGAATGTTTAATTATATCTAGAAAGGATGACTTCATGGACAACTAAAATAAATGAAAATATTTCATGGGTGTATAATTTCTATGATAACATTCATTAAATCATTATAAAAATGATCATGTTCCAAATTTTACATAGCTAATGATGCTTTAACTTTTTACCTCAGGGAATCAACTAATTTTCTACATTACATAGATGATTGTGAATCCTGATATAAAAATACGTTATTTATTTCAACTATATTATTTTCCAGAGTTTCATATCATTTTTAGTAAATATATACACTATACTTTTATCATCATTACATATTCTATATTTTACCCCACATAAATTTCTCTCCATATTTCTAAAGAATAAACTATAGAATCTAGTTCATGATAATCTATAAGGGAATTTTATCCATGGATTATCATTTTTCATGATATATATGAAATTACATGATCACGTTACTTCAATACACATCTATGTCCCCTCAAATAAATATCAAATTAGAAAAAATTGAGCTATTTTTAGATGGAATGACCAATACTAGAGCATTAAACAATATTATTTATAATTCCTAAAAAAATACATCACATTTTTTATCTTGATTAGTTTAAATCCTTTTCATGTAATCATAGTTAGTAGGATAGAAAAGGTGGAATTGTTTTTTAAAAACAATCGATAGTAACAAACTAATCCAACAAAACATTGAATATCAATGAAATTATTTTGTATTTTCTAGTCTTCAACCTCATTATTTTTAGAAGGATAAATATTTATTTCATATTTATTTAAAATTTATCCATTGAATGAATGTTTTTGTAAAAATATTTCACATTTTCTATTTTTATATATATTATTTTATTTTAAATTCTAAAGGCAAATATGTATATGTCTCTCATGTACATAGTAAATCATAGAATAAAACATTTTATAATAAATAAACTATACTAAATATTTTCCCAAATAATCAAAAAACTATTCACAATATCCATGAATACAAAAAGTGGATTATTCAACCTAGATGGAAATCTAGAAACTCGTAATTCCTATAAATAGTATGAAACTCTATATAAGGAATGTATTCTACCTTTACATCCAACTGATGATATGCATACCTAAGATAAATATTTAAAAAATCATGTGATCCCAAATGTTGAGTAGAAAATTCATCTATATGAGAAAACTGGCACTATTTATTAATATTGATTTTATAAATTCTCTATAATCTATTAAAATCCTCATTGAACTTTATTTATTTTTAACAATACAAAAAAATATCACCCTATGGTGAAGTTCTAGGATAAATGAAACCATTTTTAAGAAACATTGTTACTAATTTTTCAATTCCAATACCACTAGTAGAGCTTTTCAATAAAGGGTTTTTGAAGTTTTCATATCTTTGGGAACTTAGTTAATAGTGAATTCAACTCTATGATCCTGAATAACATCAAAAAAACATTATTAAATGAATCCATGTTTTTCTTTACGATTTTTGCATCCCTAATATAAAAAATTTCCTCTTTTTGATAAAAAGAGGGAGATAAAATTCACATACATATTTCATATATCTCTCAACTTCTTGATATGTTATCATATGTATCAAATAATTCATATAAAATATAAAACACACATTAAAAATTTATTATAACGTCGTTGGTATTAAAATATACCATACCATTACAAACTCAGTGTCAATACGTACCCAAAATAAAATCAAAATTTTCTATAGATAAGAAATAAATATTTGGGGGATAAATAATTCCACGTATAATCATAGGAGGATTCATATAAATTATTTTTTCCTTAATACACACACAATTAATTTTTACTAAAAGTTAATTCTCCTTTTCTTGAGGAATTATTTCAATTTTGTTATTGAATTCATTATAAATTAATGAATGTGTATAGCCTGAATTAGAGAAGACTTTGGAGTAATATGACTAAAAAGTAATGTACTTGTCACCACTTCAATAGATGGTCCTATATATTATATTTTAGTCAGGAATAACTATCACATGCCCCTTTACATATATTCTTGATAATCCCCATCATTCATGCATTTATTTGGACACACATCATCATTATGTCCCTTCTACTTCAATTTAAAACATCTCACTACCTATTCATCATATTTGTTATAAACATTATTCTTATTCTTTTATTTTCATTCATGAGAAAAATACCTCGACATACCACATCAATAACACCTTATATATTTCATATAATACTCCATGGGATGTTTCATACCACAATTATAGTAATTATTAGATTTAGACAACTTTACTTTGGATTTATTCCATGGACACATTCCCATGGAATTCCTCAGGGACAACATCTTATCTTTTCTATTGTAATGGGAAAAATTCCATCTCAATCTTATCATAACTCTATACAACATTATCATTACATTATAATTCATGAAAGGGAAATTCTTGATTAAAAAATGGTTTCAACCTTGATTAAAACCTTTTATTATAACTATCATGAACCAAAATTAAAATTTGTTGCATAACTAGACAATCTAGTAAAATTGGCATCATAGGAAGTAGCATAGGGCTCCATATTTTACATTAGATGATTTTTTATTTCATTCCACCATATGTTAAATGGACTTCAAAAACTAATTACCACGGAAAATATCTTTAAATAATTACCATTCCCAGAAAATAATTACATCTTTCTCCTATAAATTCTTAATCATTGACCACAATTTATTAGATTCACCTTCAAAATTATAAATAGAAAGAATTGCAATTTAATTTTCAGAATAAACTAGAACATAAATGATCTTTTCTAGAGAACTGATCCATACATTGTAAACCATAGTATATAAGGTTTCACTAAATGATTAAGGGTTTACTATTATGAAATACTAAACTATCGATATATTTCTCTATGGAGAATTATGAAACTCTCGTGAACGGGTTCCACCGTTAATATCCTTTCTCAACAGAGTTAATATATCTAAATAAATTCAGTTCTAATTCCAACCATTCGATGTTTCTAATTCTGAAGGATATTATTCTTTTAACACATTTCTAATTCATGCACCTTGCTGCCACTACAAAAATCAATTCATAAACTGACAAAGATTTGATAATGTAACATGAAAACCTCAATGTTTCCACCTGATAATATAATCCAAATGTTATCATCCCTTATATATATATTTTTAATAATATCCTAACATATAATGTTATCTTAGTTGACCTTTTATATAACCTATAATGACCTATTACATTAAAACACCATAATTACAAGATTTATAAAAGGGGTTTCACTTTTGAGAATTTCAAGGGAATTTTTGGGTTTGAGATTTATAAAATTAGTAAAAACCATTACATATTGATCGTATATAATAAAACGTAGAGAGTGAGACTCAATATCCACTTTTCCACACAAAACCCATTCATAAATGTAATCTCAAGTCTCATTAAAAACACATTTTCTTCAATTAAGTTGATTTATCATAGTAGAAATATAGAAATTAATATAGTTCTTAGTCATACATTTTCCTTTATGAAATAATTTTTAAACATAGATTGTGAATAAAAACTAAATAAAGGATAAAAATTTAATGAAACTTATTATTCTAATTTTAAATTCAAGATTTCACAAAATGCATTTTTCTTTTTTATGAATATATTGAACTTTCATAGTAATTTTATTAGACGAAAAACTAACTTCACTTCACAAATATTTTCATAAAACATATCATTAGTTGGAAAGATATAAAAATCATATTCATTATGGTTTCTTGTATTAAAAATTCACTCATGGGGAAAAATTATTTGGAAAATTATACTTTTCACCCATAAAAGAATCATAAGCATGCGATGAAACATAAGAATGTCAACATAACATATGAAATAAAAAAAGTCACCATGAAAACTCATTTTAATGTATATAAAATTCATATAGGTTCCTTTGGAAATCATATTATTATCATTATTTCAATCACTCATACAAGAACTCATACTAATGTAATAACTTACTTAGTAAATTCAAACAGATATTCCTCCCAGAATAAAATAATTACCAATTGATTAGAGAGATATATCAGGGACACCCATCATCTTGAAATATGTAACAACTCGTAGGAAAAATAACATAAATAATATTTCATTTCCACAATAAGATCCTATAAAATATGATTCTAACACATATGGAGAATCACTTTAAAAATTTATATAAAAATGAGTACATAAATCATTTTTAATAGAAGAATATTAAAATTAATATTTCTCCAATGAAAGAGAAAAAAAATTCATTTAAAATTCATGAAAACTAGTAGAGTAATATTTTTAATGAATAAATTCTCAAGAATGATGAAAATTACTCTCATCCCATATATATTGAAAAAATATTCATTTCACATATTAGTGAAATGTCAAAAATAATCTATTTGGAAATTGTTAAAAATGATTCATTTAAAATAATTTTAAATAAAGTAAAATATTGATTAAAATGTATTTTAACATGAATTTTTCTATATTAATAACATACATTAAATATTTTTTGGATCATTTATATAGAGTAAAATTGAATAAAAACATTAAAACTTTTAAAGTAATGTTTTAATGAAAAATATCTTTCCTTGAGTCTAACTTTCCTTAAACATACATTAATTTATGTATAACAAAATTATAATAATTATTTACAATATTGAGAACCATTTTCACATGTATTCCCTTATAATATCCAATTTATTTTATTTATTAAAATTCTTTATATAGTTATTTAATCCATTAAGTTCATGTTTAATGTTTTGAGGATGTTCGGAAAATAATTGAAAAAAACATATGTAGGATAAAAATTGTCAATGGGGTAATTGTTATATTATATCCAAGATATTAATCCTTAAATTTTATAATTTTTAAAAACTAAATAAAATTTTATTCCTATTCATGAATGTCATACCTAATAAATGAATCATATCTCTTCGTGGTGGTGATAGTCCCCAGTTACACATGAGAAATGTTATCATTTTACAAAGTATTGATTTGTAACAAGTTAAGTAATGTCCAATATTTGGAGAATTATAATTACTCAATTAATATCATATATATTCAATAAATCTGTCCTGATAACCTTCCAAGTGAGGAGGTGATGAAAAAAAACCCATCACTTCATGGAGGTGGTAGTCCACCGGTACACATTAGCGATGTTTTCATTTCCCATAGGATTGAAAATGATATAAAAATTGGTCATTATTTCTATATAGTAATATTTATGTATGTTTATTATACTTTTTTTATCATATTAACATGGTTATCAGTGATTTAATGGATTTGTAAGATGAAATAAACATGAAAACACTCAGTTAAGAGTAATGCATCATCTTTGGAAAACCTCTTTTATAATTCACCTTAAGAATTATATTTTTTTCTTTTAGTATAACTATAACCTATGTAAATCAATGACCCAACCAAATATTTAATTAACTTGTTCCCTATGATGGTGGTCACATTTACTTAATCATGCATCCCCAGAAGCTAGAGGATTCCAAATATCATTTAATGTCAAAAGAGGTACAATTGGGGTACTATACCATCATATTGGAGTGGAAAATGGAAAAGATATAATAATAATAAAATATGGAAATATCAATAACCAAAAAACTACAGAAAATAATCAATCCTAGAGGTTGATTCATTTAAGAGATAATGTCATAGAATTCTAATATACAAAAAGGGGAAACATGGGACATGCATATATAGCATGCCATAAAAAACTACAAAATTTCCAAAAGGCTGATCCACTATAATCCCAATAATAATCCTAGTCCTCTTCTCCCATTATCAATACTATTTGTAAAATTAATCAATATTCTATAGTTGGGAACATTCCATTAACCATACCTATAAAAAATTAATCAACGTGGGTACCAAAGGTGTCCTAGGTAAGGTGTGAGATAAAATCCTAGCAGGGAACCACCAGTTTTGTCTAGAAATAATATAGTACATCTACATAGAAATGGTAGTGTGTAGGTATATATAATAATAATCAAAATTAAAAATATAATTACCAGCTGACTCAGGTTCCTACAGGATAGCAGGTTGGATATACCTTCTTCGACATAGTGTAGCATGATAGTCTAATTAATAACCATGCTTATATGTAGTAATAAGATATATATACTATAGTATAGTTATATATTTCATCCACCTATATGAAATATGTATCTTAGGACATCAGTAGTCATATAACTGGAAATAGGGGCTATCTAGACCTGGGGCATAACTTAAGCATTCATATCTAGTCTAACGATCTATAGGCTCCATCAAAGGGTACATTCCATGAAACTGAAGAAAAATTTGACACTTCATGATAATCAGTCTAGATAGTTTCGGTGATATTTTATGCCCAACACTATAATAATAGGAACAATGACCATCATTCCTATCACCCATACACAATTATAGCTTTGAGAGACAACATGATCAATACCTGATGTAAGGAAGAGTGAAACACCAGGATCAATAAGTCCCTTATCCATCATTCCACTGCCAATAATAATGGAATAATCATCATCATAATCATCTTAACCATGGTGGATCACCAATAATAAATTTAAAATCACTAATCCCAATATATACAAGGGTGTAACAATAAATATAAGTCATGTTCATAGGGATAAAAGATGGGGCATGGCCTCGAAAAACATTTGCATTCCATTTAAATAAGATATTTAATTAATGGAGCCATAGAAATTTATAATTAAGGATAATATGAACACTTATAATGTCTTCCAATACATTAAAAAGTTACTTAAGAGAGGTAATTACATCTGGAACACCCAAATAGATGGCTATTATTGAGGTATATATCCTCCCACGATAAGGAAAGAGTCCACAAGAGTATAAAATCATGTGCATAATTATTTAGAATCAATAAAACCATATAAGTAAATGTGTCATAACAGCTGGTGTGTGGAAAAATGGAGTAGAAGTTAAAACATCACAACATTTAGTAAAAAAATGACCATATTCATTATGTTCATAGACTAATGCTCAAAAAATATTGGCTTTAGACTTCAAGTATATTCGAAGAAAAAATGAAGAATGGTCCAATCCTCTAAAAATGGAGAGAATTATCTCACACCAAAATAGCATAAGTTATAGAAGGATCCACATGGAATGGAATAAATATGATTCCAAAGTGTACATAAAGCAATCCAATTCTTCTGAAAACGATCTGTTTTGAGTTGGGATGATGGAGATACTAATATGACAATATTATGAAAATGGGGAACCCATTAGAAATGGTAGGAAGTCTTATACAATATAGATGGAATAGAAAAAGAAATGATTTATGTTTAACAAATTGTGGGGGAAATGAAACTTTCCCCCAAAAAAATGGGGCACATGTTTTCCTTATATGGTCTGGATAAAAAGTGTGAAAACTATGAGGCCTCTACTATTTTTGGATGGCCCTTGCACATTCTATGGGAACAGTTTCACTAATTGTTTGTATGACTTGTGAGTATAAATTTCCCAATCCACACTAAAACTTTTTTAGGTGTTCCCATAGGCTCTCATCATTGATGAAAAATCTGTGTTCCCCCCTTCTCCCTTATGATGTGCCCAACACCGTTAGGGAATCCATGGAGGTAGGGCTACACAGTCTCTTAAAACACTTTAGACCAATCGTTTTATCTAAATATTCATGTTCTATGCTTTTAAAAATCTCCATAAATCCTTGTGACTTCTCTAACAGCATTAGGTAACATTATTAGGGTCTAAATAAGGAATTAAAAAAGAAAAAAATGATTTATAGCATTAAGAAAAGTCAAGGTCATTACAACCTCTCCTTCTTAAAGAAATTATTCCTCATGTTTTCTTTCTAAGGGTAATGATGTATTATATGAGAAATGCTCGGACAACTACGAATTTATATCGGATTCACACTCAATGGTATTTTCATTAAATAACATTTCTTCCATATAAATCATACTAAAGGAACTGAATCGCCTCAGGGTGCCTTCACACTTCCATCCACAATCTATACTGGGTACACTTCAAAGGGAGAACACATCCCTAAATAAACCGCATAAGGTTTTAAAACATGGGTTGGATATGGAAAATACTCTAGAATATGAGATACAAGAAATACATCACGTATAGTCTCATATTTCTAAGGTCGTGATATCAAGTAAGGTACTAGTCCTATTTCGTTAAAGATTTAAAAAGGTCCAACGAAATTATGCCAAAGATTATTTTTCCTTCAAATATGGTGATGGATAAAAATGGCCAAGAATTGAATGAAAATACATTCTTTATCCTCGAAATCATGATTTTATAGACATCGGTTAGAAGATTACTATTTTCTAGACTAGTCTGTCAATATATTTTTTCGAATCTGCTGGACCTTCTCTATTGTCTCATGAATGAGACAATGTCTAAGAAAAGTGACATCCCAATCCTCTAGCTAGCACAAAAATGATAATGAATTCCTACAATATAAGGATTTATAAGTATCTCTCTCGATCGTAGCCTGAAAGCTATTATTATAAGTGAGCCCAATAAGGGGTATGTGTTTTTTAAAGAACCCTCAAATTCAATGTGGCATGCACTAAGTATGTCCTATAACACCTTAATCATAATATTTATCTCCCCATTTTTTTGAGTTTGATAGGTCCCACTCAAAAGCATTTTTTTACCCAAGTAATTTTTTAACTCCTTCCAAAAATGAGACTTGAAACTGTTTCCTTATTAGAAATGATAGATCCTACAGCTCCATGAATATTTACAACCTCCGTGACATATATCCATTCTAGCTCTTCTACTAAGAAGGTCTCTAAAATTGGTAATAAGTCTATGACCTTCATAAAAAAATTAAATAAAACCCAAATGGTATCGTTTTCATGAGGTTATATGGTAATACTGTTCATGAAGTCTTTAGAAACAACATTCAATTTCCACTCGATAGTGGATAGTGGTTCTAGAATTCATGTTGGTCGATGATGTTCCACATTCACTACTACAACCTGGGCCTTTATCAGCGCTAAAACTCGGCATTAACAGCGCTAGAAAAGCGCTGTTAATGCCAACATAGATAAATGTGGGGGGGTCCCCTTTATCAGCGCTAACAAAAGTGCTGATAAAGGACCTCCTTTATCAGTGCTTCTCTTAGCGCTGATAAAGGTCCCCTATATCAGTGCTTCTCGGAGCGCTGATAAAGGACCCCTTTATCAGCGATTATTTTAGCGCTGATAAAGGTCTTCTATATCAGCACTTGACGGATCACTGATAAAGGGTTCCTTTATCAGCGCTGAAAAAGCGCTGATAAAGGCCCCATCACCTGCACCAAAAAAACAGTACCTGCACACCTACACACCTGAATACCTGCACAATGTAGCACATGCACACCTTCAAACCATAGCACCCTCACCCAATTTTTTGACCGACAATGGTATATACATTTACTTAAAATCATGAATACAAAAAAACGCATTTCTATATACATTTCAAACATTGTTTTACATGGTTACATTTAAAATCAATATGTTTGGAGTATGTCATTGGTGTTGTTTTCCAAAGTCTATCTCAATTTGAAACTGATATCAGCCACATTTAGTCGTACCAGTCACGTCGTGCGTCGGATTGAGGTGTGGTCGATTCTTACATGTCACAAATGACTCATGGATCGTTGTCCTAAATTATCAAAACAATCCGAACGTGTTTGATCATTTTAGCATATGTCATTGGTGTTGTTTTCCAAAGTTTATCTCAATTTGAAACTGATATCAAACACTTTTAGCCATACCGGTGACACCGTGAGTCGGATTGAGGTGTGGTCGATTCATACACGTCACAAATGACTTGAGGATCATTTTCCTAATGTATCAAAACAATCCGAACGCGTTTTCTCAGTTTGGCATATGTCATTGGTGTTGTTTTCAAATGTTTATCTCAATTTGAAACTGATATCAGACACTTTTAGCCATACTGGTCACGTCGTGCGTCGGATTGAGGTGCGGTCTATTTGTACACATCACAAATGACTCGTGGATCATTGTCCTAAAGTATCAAAACAATCCGAATGCATTTTCTCGGTTTTCTGTATGTCATTGGTGTTGTTTTCCAAAGTCTATCACAATTTGAAACTGATATCAGACACTTTTATCCATACCGGTCACGCCGTGCGTCATATTGAGGTGCGGTCGATTTGTACACGTCACAAATGACTCATGGATCATTTTCCTAAAGTATCAAAACAATCCGAACGCATTTTCTCAGTTTGGCGTATGTCATTGGTGTTGTTTTCCAAAGTTTATCTCAATTTGAAACTGATACCAGACACTTTTAGCCATACCTGTCACATCGTGTGTCGAATTGAGGTGCGGTCAATTCATACATGTCACAAATGACTCTTGTATCGTTTTCCTAAAGTATCAAAACAATCTGAACGTGTTTGCTCGGTTTGGCGTATGTCATTGGTGTTGTTTTCCAAAGTTTATCTCAATTTGAAACTGATATCAGACACTTTTAGCCATACCGGTCACACCATGCGTCGGATTGAGGTGTGGTCGATTCATACAAGTCACAAATGACTCGCGGATCGTTTTCCTAAAGTATCGAAACAATCCGAACGTGTTTTCTCGGTTTGGCGTATGTCATTGGTGTTGTTTTCCAAAGTTTATCTCAATTTGAAACTGATATCAGACACTTTTAGCCATACCAGTCACACCGTGTGTCGGATTGATGTGTGGTCGATTCATACATGTCACAAATGACTCGTGGATCGTTTTCCTAAAGTATCAAAACAATCCGAATGCATTTGCTCGGTTTGGCGTATGTCATTGGTGTTTTTTTCCAATGTTTATCTCAATTTGAAACTGATATCAGACACTTTTAGCCATACCGGTCACACCGTGCATCGAATTGAGGTGAGGTCAATTTGTAAACGTCACAAATGACTCGTGGATCGTTTTCCTAAAGTATCAAAACAATCCGAACACGTTTGATCAGTTTTCTGTATGTCATTGGTGTTGTTTTCCAAAGTTTATCTCAATTTTAAACTGATATCATACACTTTTAGCCATACCGGTCACACCATGCGTCGGATTGAGGTGCGGTCGATTCGTACATGTCACAAATGACTCGTGGATCATTGTAGTAATGTATCAAAACAATCCGAACGCGTTTGCTCAGTTTGGAATATGTCATTTTTGTTGTTTTCCAAAGTTTATCTCAATTTGAAATTGATATCAGACACTTTTAGCCATACCGGTCACACCGTGCGTCGGATTGAGGTCCAGTCAATTCGTACACGTCAAAAATGACTCGTGGATCGTTTTCCTAAAGTATCAAAACAATCCGAATGCATTTTATCGGTTTTGTGTATGTCATTGGTGTTGTTTTCCAAAGTTTATCTCAATTTGAAACTATTATCAGACACTTTTAGCCATACCGGTCACGCCGTGTGTCGGATTGAGGTGCGGTCGATTCGTACACGTCACAAATAACTCGTGGATCATTTTCCTAAAGTATCAAAACAATCCAAATGCATTTTCTCGGTTTGGCGTATGTCATTGGTGTTGTTTTCCAAATTTTATCTCAATTTGAAATAGATATCAGACACTTTTAGCCATACCGGTCACACCATGCGTCGGATTGTGGTACGGTCGATTCGTACACATCACAAATGACTCATAGACCATTTTCCTAAAGTATCAAAACAATATGAACGTGTTTTCTCAGTTTTCCGTATGTCATTGGTGTGGTTTTCCAAAGATTATGTCATTTTCAAACTAAGTAGTAAGAATTCACTAATCTAAGGATATGAATCATAGAAAAAGGAGATCATAGAATCTCAATAAGTGTAAAGGGAGATATCAATGACCATATAAAGATAAAATAAGTATTAAGAATTTACCTTCATTTCCCTATTTGTTTACATTCTTCCATCAGGTACGATGCCCATTCGTTTCTAAAGACATTTATATCATCTTCTGAATAGGAGTTTTTGCGAAAGTCATAGTAGTACTGAAAAAATATAAATACAAAGGGGATTAATAATTATTTTAAATAAAGTATTAATTATTTACAAAAATACCTCTTTAGGGATTCTAGTTTGTCCATGAAATATGATCTCTTTCATAAATTTACAAACATAATAACCGCAGTCCTTGTCATTTGTTTGTTTCGGACACTGAAGAAACATCGATAAAAATAAGTAATTTGTTTTGATATGTATTTGGATAGTGAAATATAATTATATATACCCAGATACTTCTCCATTTGTAGATCTTGTGGGAATTGTCGTCCTTATGCCCTGGATTCATTCCAGCCTTTAGACGATATTCATACACCGTCCTATCATAACAAAATCCTCATTAAAAGATAATATAAATTATATAACTAGATATTTAGTTCTAAAATGTTGGATCTAGTGTATTACAAATTGAAAATCTCCATCATCTATGGTCGGTTAGTTGGATATCCATGCAGTGAATCCAGAAAATAAATCTTTGGAGTATCCAAATTGACTGCAATGAGCATCCAATGTTCCCTAAAAACACAAAAAGAAATAAGTACTGATAGAAATGAAAATATAATTGATATGATTAAAATGTAGAGTTTTACCCTTGAATCGTTGGTATTAAAAAGAGCATGTCAATCGTAATTCTTCTTTGAAACGTTCTGAGCAGATTTGACATCAATTCAGCCTGAAAATTAGAATCTATTTCTGTTCGTTGTGTAGAAATGGTGTGAGGACTAATGAGTCCAAATTTGTATTCATGGGAAAATCCCTTCAATTGTTTTTCATATATATGCCTGTTAAAAATATGAGATGTATTTATCCATAATTATCAAAGTATATTAGCTTCTGTAAAATCAAATCATGAAAAAATACCTCATGTATACATTTATAACTGAGGCACCTAGCCAGTCGTATGTGATGATCTCAGAAACAACGTCTGCACTAACGAAGTCTATTGTTTCCTCTCCATACATATCTTTTTCACAAACAATTGTATGACTCTTTCTGTATTTCATTTTCATATCCACATGAGCTTGCAATAATATTAAATGTGGATATAGAACGGGCGGGGTGAACGCGCTCTCAGTAGACCGTTTTGATCGGTTGGTTGCTCCAATGTTGGAGTCGCTCTTTTGTTTTAGCTTCTACATTTTATCCTTATTTAATAACATTCCTCAGTTCAGCCATTTTCTAATTTAATGTTAATGGTTCTACTGGAAAAATGAACTAGAAATGGATACCTCCTGCTCGACATGTTTTTTTACAAGATTCTACGGCCATGCAACGAATGTTCTAATATCTTTTTCCACCGTATGAATGTCGTCATCGTCATTTGGCATGGGTAGCTCAGCACTCGGCTGATGAGCTACGTTAATCGACACTTTGAAATGACCGGTTGGAAGTGTTCTGGAGTGTAGCATGTCATTCTGCATATTGAACACCGTAGCCCTCGCTACAAGGTGATGGGTGGGAGTTGTCAGATATAAATCACAGTCATTTTCACCCTGCAGAATATCATTACATGAAAGGTATCAGTGTCTGTGATTCACATCTCACAAAAACGAATATTATAACATTGATTACCTCGGTTAAGTCATGTCTTCGAGGGGAATGGCTCGCCTCAAAGCTGGTGAGGGGTGGATCTTCTCGCGGGGGTTGTTCTTGAGTTGTTTGTTCTCTTCGCCTCTCCTCCATCAAACTCTTTAGCATCTTTCCCTGAGTTTGGATTAGATCATCAAGGGTAGCCACTTTATCTCTCATTACATGCAATTCTTTAGTTTGTTCATCCTCTTGTTTTTTTTCTGAAAATATGTCTGGGGTGACACCCCAAAACCCAAACCTCTGACGCGGCCATACTGTTCTGGCTGTTTCAAGGCCATTGAAAGTATGTATGCATCCGGTGCCGGTGTTGTTGATTCCTGTGACTATGACAAATAGAAAATATGAAAAAATAAGTAAGCATCATTATGTAATAGTGATTTAATGCAAAACATGTTTATATTATCTCATACTTACACATGTTTCCCACACATTTTGTGTGTTTTCATCTATCAGTTTCCCCTCTTTATTAACACGAGCCTCCTTCCATAGCACATGGCGTGGAATGGAAGTGACTTGAGATTTTGCTTCATCAATCTGCATATAAACAGAAAAACATGGTTACAGTGTTGTTTTATGTCACATAAAATTATTACAGTACTTTTAAAATAAATACCAATTGTTTTTCAATTGAAGCATACCCCAACCTTGCTTTACGGTAGGGGTACGCTAGTTTTTCTGCCCGTTCTTTATTTTCATCACTCAGTTGCTGTTTCATAAATAAAAACCTATCAATCAACGTGATGAATACAAGCAACATTACACAACGTGTAACCAAACACAATATACCTGAAAATTATGTTCCGCATGACGATTGCAAAACACATCCCACGTTCCTTGGGATATCAAGTGTGCATAAAGAAGATGCGGGTGCAGCTTGATTTTCTCTTCGGCATCTTTCAGATGATGTTTCGTTAAAATGCTGCGAAATACTTTATGAATCATTCCTGCCAGTCTGAAAATATATTCTTTTTGCAAAACATCTACTATAAATGCACTCTGAAAGAGATGATGAAGGGTTAGTCAATATTTCAATATTTTATTTTATTTTAATAAATTAAATAGATGATATCGTAATGTTACCGTAATCTCTCCCCACATTAATGTTTTCAACCAGCTGACAACATGGTGCCACGACTCTACGTCAATCGGCACGCGTTGTCGAGTGACGATTCCAATGTAGCTACTAAACATGGCTTTGTTGGGGTTTACATGCTGGCCTAGCTTATTCCATCCCACCTCATATTTGATGCCTTTTTCTCTTGCCTTAAGGATTTTTGCTAAAACTATCAAACTACGGTGCACCTGTTTTTTTTTCGCTGGGGTTTCATCGCATACCATTTCCTCAGTTTCTGCATCATCATTATGTTTCTCCGAAGCGCTACCATCGACACTGACACCAGATGCAAATGGTTGAGAGACCTGTTGTACGTCAGCTGTGGGACCAGCTGCAACAGGTTGAGAGAGCTATTGTCTCTCAGCAGTGGGACTAGCTGCAATAGGTTGAGATACGTGTTGTGTCTCGGGATTGGGTGCATCAGGAGGTGAATAAGTCATTATCTGCAGAACTGGTTTAAAATTTAATTTAGATCACATAAAAGCAACAGTGAACAGATAATAACATAATGTAACATAATCTATATTACAATAAAAATCAATAACCTAATTATTGAACTCCATTTTTTTTAAAGGCTGAAGGGATTTGACCCCTCTATCAACTATCCATGTCCCTTGATTGTGGTCTCCTTTGACATAAAAAACATCGTCTACATTGGGACCACTGCGAAAGGATTGCGAAGCCCCAATGAATGGGTCATCTTCTGTTGAATTTTCATCTGACCCTTCAGCTGTTTTTTTCGATAACAGAACAATTGACCAGCTTCGGTTTGCGGGATCTGGAACATAAAATACTTGAACTGCCTGTGATGCCATTATAAATGGTTCGCCTTTCTCCCCTTCCTTACTGAAATCAACTTTCACGAATCCCAAATCATCTATTTTAACAGCACTCCTGCTATCAACCCACTTGCATTGAAATATCGTAACTTGAAATTACGTATAATCTAACTCCCATATTTGTTTGATGATGACAATGTATGACATATTCGCATAAATTGGATTTCTGTCCTTAGCACCGGAAACATGAATCTCTTCAGCCACAAGTGTAACCCCACTATTCTGCATGGTACTATCTTCATCATGTTCATTAGTATAAAATGTATAACCATTAACTACATAAGCATTGTAAGATAATGCATACACACTTGGTCCTCCGGCTAGCCATCGAAGTCGTTCTGAAATTGAATTTGGATTTTCATCTGACTTCTTAAAAATATGATCTCGAAACCATCCTATAAACTGTCGATTATGTGTATCTGATATCCATTTTTCAGCCCTTTATGGATTCAAATGCCTAAGAATTTCTTTGTGGATTTCAACATATGGTTCAACGTCGAAACTGTTATCCAAAACATAAAGGTGGGCCTGCTCCCGATCTGTAATATTGATTATGACAACCTTTCTTCCAGAAATTCCTTCACCCTCAAGCCGCCCAGTGTGACGAGATTTCGGTAAGCCAATTAATTCTACACAAGTCAAGTATTAGGTACATAATTCAACGGCTTCCTCAACAATATATCGCTCTGCAATACAACCCTCTGGCTGACTTCAATTTTTGACATACCCTTTCAAAATCTTCATATACTGTTAAATGGGGTATATCCATCTGTAATGTACAGGACCACATAGTCGAATCTCTCTCACCAAGTGGACCATCAAATCAACCATCATATCAAAAAATGAAGGTGGGAAGAACATTTCTAATTCACATAATATGACGGCAATTTTTTTTCCATAGCTGGAAATTTCGCCGGGTATATAACTTTGCTGCATATAGATTTGAAGAAGAAACACAGTTTCGTTAATGTATGGCAGACATTCTTGGGAAAAATTCAACATAAAGCAATTGGAATCATATTTTTCATCAAAACATGACAGTCATGTGATTTAAAACCTTTTAACATCAAGTCTCTCATTGACACAAGGTTACTGATAATTGACGAATACCCCTCTGAACTTTTACGTCATACAAGAAGTTGAAAAACTGATATCTCTCCTACCTGGAAAGAGTGTAAGAAGCAGGAGGAAGAAATGTTTGTTTTTCACCCTTCACTGGTTCCAACTCTTCTCTTATTCCCATCTAAACCATGTCCAACCTAACCTTAATTCTATCTTTTGTTTTTCCATATGTATTTAGCAACGTGCCGATAACACTGTCAAATACATTTTCTTCTACATGCATAACATCAATAAAATGTCTTACATACATACAATTCCAATATTGTAATTCAAAAAAAATTGATCTCTTTTTCCAACCGATTTTCGTAAGGTTTTTTGAAGACGGTTTACCAAAAGTAGTGTCCACATTTTTAACTTTCTCAAACAATTGATCACCTATTAGTGGAGATGGTGTTGTACGTTCTTCTGAACTTCCATCGAATGATGTCTTCCAATAACGGTACTTATGTCGTCGCGGTAGAAATCTGCGATGTCCTAGAAACACGGTTTTCGATGAATTTTTCAACCTAATTGATTGTGTACCTTCTTCGCAAATGGGACAGCCTTGAGTTCCTTTAATGCTGTATCCTGACAAATTTCCATAAGAAGGGAAGTCATTTATCGTCCCATACAACATGACTCTCAAAGTGAAATCTTCCTTTCTGTAAGAATCATACAATGTAACACCTGAATCCCACAATAATTTCAAATCTTCGATCAACGGAGCTAAATAAACATCGATATCATTACCCCATTGTTTTGGTCCTGATATAAGCATAGATAACATGATGTATTTTTGTTTCATGCGTAACCACGGTGGTAAGTTATAATTTATCAACATAATCGGCCATGTAATGTGGCTGTTTCTTTGATAACCAAAAGGATTCACTCCATCTGTAGATAATGCAAGACGAAGGTTTCTCGACTCATTTCCAAATTCAGGATACTCATGATCGATTCTATTCCACTGAGGAGAGTCTTCCGGGTGACGTAGTATCCCATCATTAATTCTTGTATCTGCATGCCATGTTAATTGTTCTATAGTCTCCTCACTTCCATATAGGCGTCTAAACCTTGGAATGATTGGAAAGTACCATACAACTTTAGTATGACTAGATTCATCTTTCTTGTATCGAGAAGCACCACACTTTGGGCATTCTTTAAGTGATTTGTGGTCCTTGAAAAACAGTATACAGTCATTCGGGAAGGCGTGTATTCTTTTAGAGATCATACCCATAGAGCATAGCATTCGTTTGACATCGTATGTTCGGCTCGAGAGCTCATTTTCTTCTGGGATCAGGACATTCAAGAGGGCAAGTAGTTTCATAAAACTGTCATCACTCCACCCGTTATCTGCTTTCAAATTATACATCTTCAGTACGGCTGAAAATGCTGTATATTTAGTGCAACCAGCATACAATGGCGTCTTTGCACAACTTTTTAACTTCTCAAACAATTTTGGGCAATCACGAAGTTCATCTTCGAAGGTCCTTGTCATTTTCTCAATACGATCTTCATCATCATTCACATCTATAATCACATCCTCCATACGGTCATCTTCATTGTTCATGTTTGTAATCATATCAGATGATCCATAAAACGCAGTGTCACCCCAGTCACTACTTACATTCGTTGTTTCCTCGTGTTTATTCCAACATGTATAACTTTGATCTATTCCGTGACAGATCAAGTGTACTTCCAACTCATCTGGACTAATTTGTTTTGAATAACAACAGCGTAAACACGGACAAAGGATTTGAGAAGAGTCACATGCATGATCTTTTGCAAACTTGATAAATTCTTTCACGCCATCTTCATACTCTTTTGTCAACCGATTGGCATTCATCCATTCTTTATTTATATTCATCCTATTTGAAATCCATAGGATGAGTATATAGGTTAGAGGAGAAATGACTTCTCGAACCTTTTCTGGATATCCTAGAACTCCTTCCAAGGAAATAATGTGACCATGAAACAATACTTCTTAAACAAAATATGGGGAATTTATAATATTTTAATAAAGACAAATCTCTCTAAAAACACCCAAAACAACCTCCATATTATCGGAGTACTCCTCTTATATATTGTAATACACCAAGAAGTATTCTAAAAAACGAAAATGGAGGTGTCTAGAAAGATATTTAAGATCCAGTTCATCAGTTCCATGAAATATATAGAGCATTGGTGATCCCAAATGGAATTTAGAAATACTTTAATTTTCCATATCGACTTTAAAAATCTATCTTTTGAGCATCCTCTTCCCAATCCCTCAACTGTTGGTACCCTGATCTCTAGAAAATTTTCAAAAAGCAATAGAACCTTATAAGATGGTCAAAAAAATCATCAATTATAGGAAATATGTAATTATTCATTACTGTCACCTGTCTATGACTATGGTAGACTATTAAAATTAATAGGCTATGATATAAAATCATTGAAAATAGAATTGGAAAATCTCATAGTGACATGATCATATATATATAGAACCCTTTCCCTACAGATCATCTAGCTGATCTTTTAGCTCCTCTAAATCGGCCAGAACCTTATGATGTGATGGAATAGAAAATTGGATCTTCTTGTGAAGCAAATAGATAGAAAACGCAAACACTCATTGGGGAGGTTATCCCATGAAGTCCTCTAGAAATTATTTTGTGTAATTTTCCATGACCACTGAAATTTCACATGAAGAACACTTCTCAACAACCCCAAGGAAAACCTTGGAAAAATGACATGATATGAACCATAACATAGAAGCAACTTGTCATACCCTCCATGCTTATAGATCACAATCTCCATAAAATACATGGAATCTCCTGTTAAAAGTTAGTAACTGAACCCAATCAAGGGTTGTGTGACCACACCCCGCCACGAGAAGTATCCCTTTAGTTATGTGATTCTTTATCAATTGTTGTTTATATGGTCATTTGTATATGTATGAGTATTATCTCTATCATAAATTGTATTTGTGGTGTTAATGTGTCAAATTTTGGGATATTATGTGCTTTATTTTAATTGATGCGCTTGTTTGGATTTCTTAATATGTCTATTAATTTATCAATGCAACCCAAGTGGGGGATGTTAAATCTAAATTATGTTTCTTTAATAAGATACAATTAATATGACGTATTAATTAAATACATCAATTCATTGATTTCTGGGTTACTCTGCATTCATGGTTTAATGCATTGATATTTCATATACAAAGTATTAGTGAATATTAAACATTGAATTTTATTTGAATGATACACAATGGATTAAATCATATAATATTTAGTTAATGAAAGGTCATTATATCCTCATTTATAAAATCATATTTAAACCGTTGCTCTGTCAAGTGGTTTTTGTGTGTGTGACATAATTATGAACAACTTGGTAGAAAGAGATAAGTATGTCTTCATTTGTCTTTTGAAGTAAATAAATGTCATTATTCAACATAAATAATAGACACATAAAAGATTCATGTTATTGTGTGTACAATTATCATTTTATGACATATTATAATCTTATATCTTGAATCATTGATTAATTAGGGCTAATCCATAATTGCTATTTTCTAACATAAATAAGATCATTTAATATTATTTTATATTTTGGTAAATTAGTATTTAAATGAAAGAGTTAATTTATAAAATTAAATTTAAAATCAAGATTTTAAATTAGTATTTAAATGAAATAATTAATTTATAGAGATACTACTCATACATATACAAATGATCATACAATTTATGATAGAGATACTACTTGTGAATCTTTTTTTGGAGTGTGTTGTTCTAATCGTGAAGGGTGGAAATTGTGAGAGGGTCATTTTTTTATGGTTAACGCGATTAAAGGGACCAAAGGTACTAGTTCATGAAGGAAGAGGATCACGAAGGTGCTTATGCGCAGTGGTTGTAAATGCATAGAGGTCGGTCTGTGATGGGTGAGATGGCAAGGGTGTGGTTCACACCGGGATTGCAAAGTAGTGGTTTGCTATGGAAGTGATCACGTAGGGGCAGGTTCGTGTTGGGTTTTTGTTTCAGGCAGTGGAGCTTGTTCGTGTAGGGTCTGGTTCATGTAGGGTCTGGTTTGTGCTGGGTCTTGGTTCGCATAGTGGAGTTTCTTCGTGTTGGGGCAGGTTTGTGCTGGGTTTCGGTTCGCACAATGGATCTTTGTTTGCGAGTGGTGAGTTATGCAGGTGTAGGGGTCTCGGTTCGTGCAAGGGAGTTTACTCTGGTTTGCATAGGAAAGTGTTGGTCACATAGAGGAGTTTCGTATGCGAAAAGGGTGGGCTTGTTAAGGGTTTTTCTCGTGAAGGATTCAAACGCACAGGGTGGGTTTTGCAGAGGAGATTAGCATTATGTTGGATCGCGAAGGGGTTGTCTCATGAAAGTATCGGATCATGACGGATTTGTTCGCGAAGGATTTGTATGCATTAGAAATTCTCAAGTAGGGTGAGGCTTCCAAAGAATTGGGTCCACAGAAGACGTGGTTTGGGAAGGGATGGCTTGTAATGGGTCTGGTTCACGAAAGATTCTGCTTGTGCTGAGTGTGTCCGCAGTGGGGTGTGAGCTTTATGGGTTTGATCATGGAGGGTGGAATCGTGGTGGGGTGTGGTCACACAACCCTTGATTGAGAAGGTGGTTGTCGGTGACCGGTGATTCCCTCTCACATCAATACCTTGGCAAACACCTAAAAATAGGTTGGTAGATGTAGAACAATAAGAATAAATCTGATATATTTCCTCAAACCCATCTCAAAATTAATAGCCATAAGATAATCATTCGTGTGGAGATAAAGAGATACATGAACCAAATGAAAACACCAAAACATAAGAATATCTAAATAAATCTAATTAAGTAGTGGGAAATCATAAAAACAACCCATATTCAGGATCAAAACATAACCACAATCCCAAACCACCCATGGAAACTAAAGATTCAACATGAAGAATAGTTGGCCAAACACTTACCCATTCCAAACATAATTAATTCACGAAAATGCAATTTGAATCACCTTAAGAAGGAGGACCTGGTAGTAGAGGAGAAGGAGGTGTCGACAGCGGAGGCACCAGAGGCAGCGCGGATGCAGCGCGGAGGCAGGGCGGAGGCAGGGCGGAGGCAGCGGAGGCATCAAAGGAGGAGGAGGAGGTGGAGGAGGAGGCCGCGGTGGTGGAGGAGGCAGCGGAGTAGGCAGAGGAGGAGGAGGCGCCAGTGGAGGAGGAGGAGGATGAGGCCGTGGACTAGGAGGAGGAAGAGGAACCACCAGTGGAGGAGGAGGAGGATGAGTCCGCGGTGGAGGAGGAGGATGAGGACGAGGCGGCGACCAGAGGAGGAGGAGGCGGCGGCAGCGGCGGCCGTGGAGGCCGTGGCGGAGGAGGAGGAGGCGGCGGCAGCGGCGCAGAGGAGGGCTTCCGCGAGAGCTTGACCGGGTGCAGGGAGGAATAAGAGGACCCGTGGATTTTTAACAAATCCGCGTGAGCCTTTATTAGCCCTAGTAAAAAGCGCTGATAAATAATCCCTTTATCAGTGCTAAAAAAGCGTTGATGAAGGGGCCAACCTTTATCAGCACTTTTGTTAGTGCTGATAAAGGCCCGCCCCTTTATCAATGATTTACTGTTAGCGCTGATAAAGGAAGGCGCATGCCTTTCCCAGTTTTTCAATTCTAAAATGTAGAACATTGAGTGATAAAAAATCTATAGCCCATTTCATAGTAGCCCACTAATACTAGTGACATATATTTCGATACATCCTGGTGACGTAGTGATGTATTACCCAAACCATGGTATGACATTACATTGTCATCTCCTCTCTGATGTATGTTGGTACTCATACACTCCCTAAAAATAAAACTGTCTTTCCCACATCCACGGTCCAACTAGAAGACGAATAACCATATAAGATACATCATCTTAGGAATAATAAATTATGATCAGATAGTTTCCTCATTCTCCCTAATTTTATAAAGGAAGAGGTAACTTCTAAAGTATGAGAGGATATTCTACCCCTCATTCTTCTGATCCTCAATGTGTATCCTTGAGATCAAGGCCAAAAGTTTCCACTTACCACTAGCCTCTTGAATAACTTATGTCTGACTCTTCCATCTGAGAGCACATTTAATAGGATTTTCATTCCTATGTGTTTTAGAATACTCAAAATCGAAGGATTACAGGTACTCAACCCATATTTTCTTCTTCAGATTCAAACCAATCTATATAAAAATGGAACTTAGTCTTTTGTTATCCATGAATTCCAAAAAAACTAATTCCAACTAGGTAGTACTTCCAACATCATATATCAGGATCTAATTCAACTAGATCAAGGTAATGTGTTGAGTAATTATGCTTATTAGGTATCAATTGTTGAGACACATAAGTGATGAATCAGTCATTTAGAATCATAACATCTCACACCAAAATACCTGATGTGTCATAGTAAAATGTAAATCTACTTCCAATAAATGAGAAAATCATGATCGGTGTTGAAGTCAATCTTCCCATAAACTCATTAATGTTTTCCTCCCATGCTTCTGAACATATGAATTTCACACCCTTTTTAGTCAGACCAGTAAGATGTAGTATAAAACATGATAAATCCTAGATAAAACATATGTAATATCATAATATCCTTCGGAAACCTTGTATATAAAATATTTTTTTGGTATACATTCATTAATATATAGATCACTCTTTATTTGGGTCTACTCATACTCCTAACTCTAAGATAATATGAACTTGTACGTTCACTTTATTGGTCGAAAGTTGGAATTTTCTTATCATAGTATAAAGTTGGTGCTCTCTTAGTGTCTCCAAGATGATCTGAATATTTTTTAATGGTTTTTTCAGGAATTTTAATACACAAAGATCTTTTCTACAATGCATAACAAAATTAATCCATTTATTGGTGGATAACTGAATTCATTAAATCCATAAAGATAGATGGATCCTTCCTGACCCCGAATGGCATTACTAGGTACTTGTACATACCAAACCTACTCTAAAAATATTTTCATGGTATTACTAAAGACTTGACAGACACATGATGATAGCCCGACCTCCAATCAATCTTTAAAAACACACTCTCTCTTTATAGATGATTGAATAGGTAATCTATTTTAGATAGTGGGTACTGATTCATTAATATTATCTTGTTCAAAAATCAATAATCTACACAATTTATTAGGTTATGTTATTCCATCATAAAAAAAAGAACTAGTGAACCCTATGGGGGATGTGATGGGGTGTATGAACCCATTATCCTCAAGATATTACAACTATTTATTGATCTCTAGAAGCTCTATAGGTTCCATCCTGTATGGAGGAATTAACACTAGTGTGTCTCCTATGAATATCTCTTTAGTTCATTCTATATATATTATTGGATGTATTTGAGAAAATTATTCAACCAAAACATCTATGAAATGATCAAATATAGGTGTAAAAATATCTAGTTGTATCCCCTAGTTATCCAAGAAGAGAACAAAAATCTTGTCTGTCACACTACCTAGCCATTGTTGCTCATGTATTGGTCATATAGCTTGGATATCCCATTCTCCCTTATGCATGTGAAACATCTATATCATGATGTTAACATATCCCTCTGATAATATTTGTCAATATGGTCATGAATGGGAACTAATAAATACCTCTTGATTATTACATCAAACCCTTTCATGTCGAGGATGAAAAGATTCCATACAATGATATACCCGCCTATCTCAAGGGGGAAATCAATACATTTGCAAAAACTCTCAGACTGGATACCTAATGGGGTATCAAACTCAATCTTACTTTTGAAGTGTTGTATCTCAATCCTCAATATCTCCCTGATTTCCTCCTATATAAAATAGTTAGAGGATCCTATGTCAAATAAAATAGGCACATAAGTATAGGATACAAGAATAGTATCACAAATAGTAAATGGTTTGGTGCTATCCTCCTCTAGCATAGGCAGAATTTCATGTAACTAGACAATACCATGGCCTTGAGTCAAGTCATAAATTCCCTGATTAGGGATTCTCTATTATATATTCTTGTCCTAATTCGGATTACATCTTCCTCGACCACCACCTGGTCCTAAGCATCTAATTGTATTTAAGCTTCTTACATGCTGAGATATTACTATCCCAACTCTAAAATGTGGGGTATCTGTATATCCACACTTTATATGCATAGATGGAAAACACCAATAGAATAAATGTATATGTCCTATCCAATCATATCTTCTACATTACACTGGATTTTTCATACATTGGGTTTTTTATATCTCATTTTCCCATACTAGTAAAATATAAATAAATTGTCAGTATGAGTTATCTGGTTGCTACTACCCCCATTAGAAACTCCAACATCATTCTTTCCTATGTAAATCAACCACGTGTAGGTCTAGGTTATGAACATACCTAGTTCCCACTATTATCTTCCCTCAAATTCCACTCATTAATGAGGACCCATTTAAATATCTCAAAAAACTATTCAACCTAAAAAATGATCACCAATTGAATGTTGTATACAAGCCCATAATTGAATATTATTTTGTTCATAATATCATAAACAAAATAAGTTGGTATGAAATATTTAATCTCATTAAAATGAGTTGAATAATCCATAACAGACAAGGATCTTTTTTTTCTAGTTTATGAACTATCTATCTTGGTCAGCCCTTCGAGTCTATTGAAATAAATTTTCATAAAAATTGTCAAGAAATTTTCCCAATCCATATCTCTATGTCGACCTTCTAGGGTGATAACATCCCATCATTGTTTGAAAGAATTTGGTCTCATATAAGAAGAATGTTTGACCCAGTGCTCTGGAAGTATCTTCATATGATCAAATATATAATTCATGGAATCTGGCCATGACACACCCTCATGTGATTCCCCATCCCATAAAAATATGAAAGGATTATACAATTGAGACTCCCAAGACAACTATTCAACATTCTCATCAGGTCGAATGATGCCTTGAATAGATTTCATCATATAGAAACAACCCTCTCAAAATTGGTTATCAGTTCCCATATCATGAAAAATAGATGGTTGCGTAGGTGGCACTAAAGGAGGGATCACTAGTGGATGAGGGCCCACCACCTCAAGAGAATGGACATCACCACCTGCATTGTGTACGAGTCAAGGATTTCATGGTTGCATGGTTCTACAATTCAAAATTCACACATCATAAGGAAAACCAATAGTTGAGAGAATTATTGATAAGTAATAAGTTCAAGTACACAACATTCCTATGAAAAATCACACCCCTATTCTTTCTCCAAAATCTAGGTATACATAGTAAGGAAAGACCATCTCAGACTATAAGAATTTGATAGACACCCCATCTACCCAAAAATAAGGAAGAGTTCAGGTCAATGTCATATATTACCCAGTAGGGGTTCTGGTATATGGAGTCTTAGTTACAAGTCATAGAGAAAAATACCATCTACATTGTAATTGGAATTCCATTTAGTGGTAATCAGTTTATTTGATAGAATTTAGTTTTACCAGATTCTATAATCTATATATGAATATATACATATATCTCAATCAAAAACTAGTATGTACAGAACCCACAACATGGTATAATTAGCTAATTAGAGTGGAATCACCATTTTATCTAAGAAAAATCATTTATATTGTTGTAGAAACATTAATTAATCCAATTATATTCTAACAAAAATAAATTTATGCACATTTAAATATATGATACTTAGGAACTAACATTATGACAAAAAGAAAGGTTATGAAAAAAATAAGATAAGGAGTTGAATAATTCATGGAATATTAGTCTTAAAGTTCCTATAGTGATGCATAAAATGTAACACCCTCATTTAAATGGAACAAAATAAAAGAAACCCCATTGAAAATTTACCAATAATAATATCCTGAGTCATGTGATTCACCCAATGGTGAAGATGTATCACCCATAATTGGAAAAAAAAAATAAACAAGAATAACCCATCTCAAATAATTTAGGTATTCCCTATACATGGATTAGCTACATCTAGGAAAATGCTCATTTCCAAATTCCATTACATCCAATTATCCTTTATAATAACCAAATAGTATGATAAAAGGACAACAAGAACCCATTGTTACCACATTGTAACATCATGTCCCAGGATCCACTAATATTGTGCCCCAAGATAGTGGTTCACATAGCCTCAAGCATGCCTCCCCATATGCTAGAGGCTTCTGACTAGTAGTGAGGGTCTATTGTGGTATAGAGGGAAGAATATACCCTCATACCATATTGGAATAGGGGAAAGTATACAATAATAAGAAACTATTAAAGCAAAGATAACAATGAAACTGTAATAAATAATCATGCTAAGAGGTTGAGTCATGTTCTAGATGATTTCATCGAAAGTTTCTATAAAAAATGGTGAAAATGATATACAAGATTCTATATAAAACTAAAAAAATGAAAAAATACTACTCTACTAGAATCATGGGAGTATTCTTTATCCTCTACTACAATTCTCTATACTATATGTAAAATTAATCAAGCATAAGTAGCAGGTTAATTTCTCTTATATATACATGTGGACTATTATTCTACTTGGGTACGAAATATTGCCTAAGTAGGGTGTAAGATAAAATTTCATTAGACCACCACCAACTGTGTATAGAAATAATCTATCATTTTTACGTGGCACCAATATGGTGTAGGTATAATGAATAATAATCAAAACAGTATAAATATTTACTAGCCGTCTTAGTGTCCTATAGGACACCTGGATGGATCTACCTTCTTCAGCATGTGCTAGTATGAGTGTCTTATTATAATCCATACTTATATATAGTAAATATATATATATATGTGTGTGTGGGTGTGTGTGTGGTTTATGGTAATATAATACATCAACTTTGATGAACTTTGTATATGAGGACGTATGTTGGTATATACTCAGACACTAGGTGTTAGCTGCACCTAGGGAACAACTCAAGCATCATAACTCTTCTAACAAGATATAGGCTCCAGTAAATGGTATGTTCCCTGAATCTCATGATGAATTTGAGACTTCATTCTTTTCACTCAAGATTGGTGGGGTGATACTTCATGACCAACATCAAAGGAAATGGAATATGGAGTGTCATTCCCATTATCCAAATAAAAAGTATAATCAGGAGAGTTATCATGCTCAACACCCAATGTTTAGGAGAGTGAAAATTCATGCTCAACAAGCCCTTTACCCATCATTCCAATTCCAAAAATAATAATAATAACAATAATCATATCCATGATGGACCACCTCAAATAAAAATAAAATCATCAAGACCAATACAACCAAGGGTGTCAAAATTCATATAAGTCATGTTCATGATGATAAAATATGAGGTCTATCCTTGACAACCATTTAAATTCAATTTATAAAATTAATTTTATTAGTCTAGAAAGGAAAATTTATAATCAAGGTAAATGCAAACACAATTAATGTTCTTTGTTCCATTAAAAAATTATATTTGGCACACCCAAAGGGACGTTTATGGTTGTGGTTGACATCATCAAACTATATGATAAGGGTCCACTAGAGTATAACATCATGCATATAATTTTTAGGAAAGGTAAATAATATTTTATGAAAATGTGAAATAATAGGCACCATGATGAATAATGAAAGATCTACTAAAACATAAAAAAATTAGTAATAACAACAATACCACCTACCATAGGGAAATAGATGACTTCTAATCCATTATTGAATTTATATTTGAAGTAGATCAGAAGAAAAACTTAATAATTCTCAAACACCATAAGTATAGGGGAAATGTGTTTTCATAATAATATCATAATCGATGAAATGGGAAATTAAGAATGAATGTATGAGTATTCAAGATCATACCTATATCTTTTTTTCCAAGGATGAACCTTTTGGATTCATAATTAAATAGAAATCAATATTCCTACATTAGGAAAAAGGGTAACCAATGGTAGATGGTAACAAGGCACATCTGTTGTAGAAGGGGGAGAAAAATAGAGATATTAAGATAAACAAATTCCGGGCAAAATGTATTTTTTGCCTAAACATGGTGGTTCATGAGTTATCCACACTGTTTGGAACATGGTTTTCTTTACTGGTCACTATTATTTCGAATATCACTTTCCAAATCCCCTTTGAAACTCGCATATGCATGGGCCTAGGCTTGCATAGCTGCAGAAAAATTTTGTGACCCCCTAATCCCTTATGATTTTCCCCACATTGTTAGGGAGACTATTTGAACTGGGCTTCATGGTTTCTCCAGACATTGTGGCCCTATATGTTTCTCCAAATTATTATGTTCTGATCCCCAAAAAGTCCCCAGACACCCCCATGACTTCTGTGACTCCATTATGTAACATTATAATGGCCGAAATAAGATAATTAAACTGAAAAAATGATTTTTACCTCTTAAAATACATCGGTTGTTACATAAGACGTGTGGAGGTGTTTTTGTATAGTAATTTGGTTAGGTCTTGGTTAAGTTAAATGGAACAGAGTATATAAATAATAGAGGATAGGGGGTACCATTTTATAAGTGAACAGAGTGGATCTATTAAAACTTTCAATGTTACAAATGTATTATAAATACTTAGTAATATGAAATTGGTATAAAATCTATCCAAATTAGTTTCTAAGATGATAAGGGTCACACTCAACTTTTCCAATATTATTTAATATGATATATTTTTTACCATATCAGGTAGTTTTAACCTTAATTAACATGTTTTACCATTTACCATAGTGATAAATCTTTACCATGGTTACTATTCACTATGACCATAAATTAAACTAAACTCGCTAATAAATTTGAATATCATGATTTAAAATATTAAATACATTTTTCATGTTCTATAATGTATATTTATTATAAATTAATTCTAATATAATTGTGCTAAATTCAATGAAAAACTTTTTTTAAATATTTTTTTAATCTTAAAATGAATTCATACCAAAATGAAATATAATTTTTATTATTATGGAATTAATTTGATTATTTTTCTTCAAAGGGGGTTAGTTTTAGTTTTTAAAACAAAGTGAAATTGTAATTTTACTTTTTAAATACTTCAATGGAAGTGAATGTTTTAATAAAAATTCGTATTTTTTACTACTCATTCAGAAAACAATATTTTATAGAAAAATACCAAAAAACTCTAATCAATATTTTATATAATGATATAAATAAGGTATTCCAATTTATATAATTTAATTTATAAAAGTTATAAATTTAACATATAAATAATACCACAAATTTCTAGGAAATTCATTTAGTTGGAATAAAATAGTTTCATTGTTTTAGATTGAAAATATACAGAAAATTTAAAATAATGAATGATAATCCAAAAAAATACCATGAATATGAAAATTATATATTATTAAAATTAACTAGGTTGTCATATTAGGTGTCCATACTATTCAATTATATGGAATAATTATTCCTTCCCTTCCTTTTTTCTCATGGTTTTAATTACCTTAGCTAACTACTGGAAGAAACATTATTAGAATCCCCAACCAAATTTTCTTACTTTGGTCTAAATATTTCCAAACCTATATTCTAGACATAAAATAAGAACATATCTATCATAATTCCTAGTCCATATTTTCTAAAACATTTCTTGAACAGGGTAAAATTTAAATTAACACAATTTCATTTTTTAACATTTCAATTGTTGAAAAAAGAATGAATTTATCAAACATAACAAGTTGTGGAAGTTATATTTCGTCTCATCTAGTAATAAGAATACTCAATAATTCTAATTATATCATGGTAGACTAAAGTTAGATAGTTTTTTTCATAAAAATATATTTCAACCTTAGTTAATAATTATATGATTCTCATAACCATAAACAATTTATGCATCGAACTATTTTAATAATTGATTTACTCAAAAAAGCATTTCTCTAACAAATATTATTAATATTACTTATGAAATTATATTAGGACACAATTATAATAAGTTTCTTACCCGAATATTTTCTTATTAATTTATTGATATAATTTATGATTGATAGTGATGATGTAATTATCTATAAGAGAATATTTTTAATAGATGAGTATCATGTTTGACTTTTCTTCGTCAAAGACATTGATGAGTGTTCTCTCGTGAAAATTATAACCCCATACATCATATCAATTGAGTCATCCAAGACCCATATCTGAGCATAACATACACTAGTTTTACTATATAAATAACCAATGACTATTCATTGTAGATAAAAATTTATAGACATATCATATAAGATTCTTCCATAGTTGAGTGGGAACCTCATAATCCAAATCAATCATAAGGATATATAATAAACTTTGTAACTCTATTATCCAACCCAATATGGTTCCCATGTAAGTTTATCCTAAATCATAAACTAATAAAAAGGTACATACTATTAGTGTCACATTATTACTTTTTTCGGGCAAAAGATATTCTATAATAACCTACCTATTATAGAAACCCGCACTAAATCGTCGATGTCGAGAAAAATGCATCCTTATATGTGATATAATACCTAGTATTTATAGGTTTTTCTCACTATATAATCTAATGTTATTACCTTTATATGTATGTATGTTTATTATGATTTAGTTTGGAATCATATTTCATCCTGCAAACCATTATGTTCAAACCATATTGATGTATAAAAGAATACATAACCCGCAATTTTTGTTAATCACCCAAAAGCGGAATCCTGATATATTTACACATATCCAAATGTACCATATGAATAAAGGGATGAAATATTAATTTAATTTTTCAAAATTAAGTGAAATTATTTATCTCGAGATGAGTAATCCTAGATCCAAATATAGATAACCCAAACTTTCTAAAATAATAAATAAGACACCAAGTAAATGGGTTGTCCGACCTGAGGCCCCTCTAGCTAGGGATACTTTACTAAAGATATATTCCTATTAATCATAACTCTAATGCCTAATATGCATAAAATGAATATTAAAAATACATTCAAGATAATAACATTAATTAAAAACTGAGGTGAAGGATGAAGAAAACTAAATCCTTAATCATATATAAAATGAAACTCCTCGAATGTATGTATAATAATCATAGAAGGAGTTCAACAAAATTAAACAAAAAACGTACACATATATCCATAATATAACTATTATAACTATTAATAAGGTTGTGAATACGTTTTAAATAAATGATAATTTTGAATTTTAAATCATGAAATAAAATTTTAAGGATCAAATGATAAATAAATCTAAAAACAAATTTATAATTTTGATAAACCTATAGAATTCCATAATTTTAGAAATATTCACAATTTATATATATTACCTAACATGAGAACTTTTATATTATTAATTATGTTTCATTCACATTAAATATTTGATATTACATGAAATATAAATATTTTTAATTTTTAATTTCTATCTTATAAACTATTTACATAATCCAATTATCATATATTAATTATTATATAAATCATGATGAAATAAATCATTAAAACTATATTTTATGTGGTTGAAATAATTTATTTAAATGTATCATTTAATTTCCAAAATCCAATTTAACAATTATTAACAACTAATAATTTTAAATATAGACTAATTTATATTTGAAAATATTTTGTAATTTGTTGACATTTCATAAATCACACTTATTATTTTAATTCACACACATTTTATAAAAACTATAAGTGATTCCTTATAAGTTTCACATATTTTATATAAATCATATACATATTAAATCAGTGATATTTATTTTCTCGTGTTCTATTCCCCTATTTATTTTCAACAATTGTGTTGTTTTAACATATCTATTCTATTAATTCATACATAATATTCAACTTATATATACATTTTATATCAATGCATATTTAAAGAAACAAATAAATAATGAAATATTTTATTTATTTTCCAAACATGAGATATTAACATGAATATTTTATATTTAATTTCTGATTGAAAACATCATATTAAAAATTCCTTACAAATTATAAAAAATTATGAACTACAAGATAAAAATGTCAAAAAACAAAATTTTATCATATCAATCCTATATTTTAAAATATTGATGCTAGGGTAATTATTAATCATATGTTAATATTGCAATATTTCGGTAACCTTATGTTTAAATTATTCATCAATGGTAATAACTTTATGTATAGGGTAACCCTTCCATAAGAGTATTTTTGAAAACCCTTTGGTAACATTTTTAAACTTTTATAGAAGATAGAAAATCATACTTATGGGGTTTCCAAAACATATTACTATCTATTCCATATTAGAAGAAACTTTACATATGGATAATCCATAAGTAATTGATTTTATCACATAGAGGCAAAAACCTTACACATTAGGTATCCCATATATATTATATACAAACATCTATGCTAATGGATAATTTATAACAAGAGGAAAATTTCTTATATATGGGCCTATCACACTAAAAGATATATTATATATCAAAATTATGATTACATAGTCCATTTCAGCATAACATAGGTTTACATCATATCATGTGATATCACTTATATCATATTTAATAACACATATGAACACCACAAGTTCACAATATGTCATACTTTATTATATGCATCAGTCGTATTATAAAAATTCAAAAAAAAAGTATGATATCTTAAATTATAATTCCAAGCTCTCTAATGACAGTAATTCATTCATAAAATATTATAGCCTCTGACATAGCCTCAAACTAATTATGATAGGCATATTCTTTATAAAAATATTAAAATTAAATGTTGATTATTTGATGATATTTTTTCTTATACCACTAATGGGTTTTGGAGAATCATCAAGTGATCAATGAAATATAATAAATATAAAATAATTCTTGTGATATCATCAATAAAACCCATGTAAAGAACCGGACTACGTGCCTACTGAAATCTCACATGACCTGAATCACCAAAAATGGGAGGTGCATCCCTCATCACTATTAGGTTACTTCATGAACCATATGAATTAATAGAAATCAATGCAGGTGACTTCATCCAGATAAACATCATTTTTAAGTAGTGTAATTCATCTAAAATTCCATCATGACACATTTGTATGTGGAATAACCATTCCAAATAAAATAATTAATATGAACTAGATAAAGAAATTTAAACAAAAAATATATATATCATATGAAATAAATAATACCTCAGATCACTCTCCAATTACCCTAAAAAAGACAACCCCTTACTCAACTACAACTTCCACATATATATTTAATCCACAAAAACACATTACTGAAAGAAGTAAAATTCTTATTTTCCTAAAAAATAATAATGATAGAATTAAACAGTTACATACCTAGGAAAACTATGCCATATGACCTGAGGTCATGAATCATCCAAACCAATAATATTTTTGGAGAATCCAAGGCAACCCTACAAAGTAACTCGATATACAAACACTGAGTTTTTTAGTATGTTGTGAGCTCAATGACCAATTAGGTAATAACCCCAGATTCTATGAATTTATTTTCTATAAAAATTAAAAAAAATATAGTTTAAAATATAATGAGAAAAAATTATTCTTTTATGAAAACCTAAACAGGATCTTATCCCAATTCAAGTTATAAATGTACAAAAAAACTATAAAAAATTATTTATACACCATTCATAACTAGTTTTTTACCCTTTAAATAAAAAAGTTGTGGGAAATACATTTTAGAAACCTACAAATCCTTTATTAAAAAACACATTTAGAAATTTGTTTTCAATAAACTAACCCATGAAAACAATGGATTTTGATATTTTATTTTTTTCTTACATTAAAATAAATACTATGAAGGGAAACCTAGAATCATGAAATGAAACGGTGACATATGAAATAAGTATATAAATTCTAAATAAGTGAACAATGTACAGAAAAACTAAAAAATAAATATAAACAAATCATTAAACCATAATCACAAAGTAATCCAAAAAAATGAGGGTGGGAACAAACTAGAATGAAACATCACAAGAATAGTTCATGATGCATGGGGAGGATTTCTAAACTATAGGTTCCCAACCTAAATTACTCCCTCTCTCAAAAAAATATCCAAATAAGTGAACATTAAAATGAAACCAAACCTGGGACTCTCATGGAATCAAAAATTACAACTTGAAAGTACCTCAACTAACTAGAGAAGCACTTGTTCCATTACCCACCTACTAATGGTCTCCCATGTGTTAAAAACATTTTACATAGAAATCATCATTTCTATTATTAATAAAATAAAAAACACATGAACAATATATGAATCCATTCCTCCTTTAGAAATATATTTTGAAAACTCAATTAGACATAAACATTTTTCTTCATGATATATCATAAAATACATAGTAAGCTCGGAATAATTCTTAAATATAATCAAAATCATTTTAAAACGTCACTTTAAAATGTATTTAAAATAAAAATTCAAACATCTGGTTTAAATCTGAAAACAACACCCCTTTTAAAATATTTTTACACATATGAAATTTTATATATATATATAGCCATATCTCATTATAAATATCCAAATATTATCCTCATGATTTGTAAATGTATATATATATATATACATCCATGAATATTTTTATAAAAACCAAAAACAATAAAAAATATCAAAAATATCATTCAGAGGTTAATCACATTAGGATAAAACAAATAAGCAATACAAAAGCACCATGGTAAATAATTCAACAAAATTACCTATTTAACTGACATCAACTTCTAAAATTTTACAAATAATCTCAAATAAATTTAAAACAAACAATTCCTTGAGGAAAAAAACCAATGTTATTCTATAAAACAAAATCATAATTTATTCCTTGCGTCTAGATAAAAAACATAGTAAATATCATAAAAACCCACTTGGATTCACTTAAAATCACTTAAAACCTTAAAAAAATTAAATTAAATTAAACCCAAATATCAATTATATTTTTAACAAAATAAATTTAAAACATCCAAACACATGATTTGATTTAATGAAATGAAAAATCATGGAGACAACTATATAGGGGTTGTGAAAATGATGTAAATCCTCTAAAAATGACAAGATGATGGCTTGTAAAACCTGTCACACACCCTATAAGAAAGAACGATGGTGAAATCCAAACCAAAATTTCACCTGGGGATTAGACTATGTTATCCATAATAAAGGGTGTACAAGAAAAAATTAATGCAAAAGGAATGAATATTCAGGAGTATGGAAATGAGGCTTAGGGAAAAGATAATTGTGGTCATTTAGTGGTTTAAAAAAAATTAATGCTGGGGTGTATCAAATAGTTGTCACATGGTAAAATCGAACTATATTTCATTCAATAAGAACATAGTTAACTTCTGTGACTGTATCCCATGGTTATAATAACCGTGTTCCAGACATGTAAAAACATTTTCAAATAGTAGACCTAGTTTTCATGATCACCACACAATTTTTAATAATTGTTCTCTTAATGTGTAACATCCCAAGTTTATTTGAAAAATAAATATTTCAAAAGTTTTTATCTTGAAACACAAGTGTTAAAATATTATATAGTAAATAAATAACTTATGGTGTCGCAATCCTTCTCATCATAACACTTTTCAATCTCGTAAACCCACCATCCTCAAGGAGAATAATCAAATAAAAATTACAATAAGAAAGAAGGAAATGAAAAGACCTGATCAATGAGTGACCCAAAAAATAAATTTTAACCGAAAATACTAAAAGGTAATCCCAATTTACAATAATCACTAATTACCCAAGGTAAAATGTATAACAATATGCTAATGGTGAAATCAAGAAATAGGGACACATAGAGGGTCAACAACCAAGTTAATAACCTACTAGAATAGTGGATCAAAAATTATAAAATAATTATAATGGGATTTCTAGAAGCCACTACCAAAACCTCAATAAAAGAGATCAAACAAAATGTTACCTTAAAGACACACCCAAAATATAACAGGACTATGAATTTACTCTACCAGTAGCACAATATTGAAAAATCCAACAGAAACAACCCAAAGAAAGACAACTTATCATTGATAGGAAGATGGAAGAAAAAAGAAACATCTCAAAAACCATGTTGAACTACTCCCAATGGAGATCACCACCTTAAGAGTCACTCCAAACATTCCAAGAGAAATCATTAGAAGCCCCATAAAAAAAGAACTCAAAGGTAAGATTCATAACCCATGGGCATTCCTCCATAAAAAACCGAGGTTCAAACACTAACTCAAGAATAAAGATGGGTAAAAATAGGACCACAAACCTATAACACCCCACATAGTAGTACAAAAAATTCAAGCCATCACTAACTATATATATCTCTAATAGTTTACTGTCCAACATATGTAGGTGAACCAAACCCAAGTCATTCCCACAGAACCAATGAAGTAAAATAACCCCTCTAACCATAATCACTCATAAAATTAAAAAGGATACATACACTCCAATAAGATATGTCAAACCCCAAAAGACACTAATACCATCATAAAAAACAAATAATGACCCCCAGTAGCTTCAATTGATATGTAAATTTCCCTTAGAACTCAATCGTCAACAATCCCAAAAATAGACAACCATTACATCCTGGTGATTATCGTTATTTATTGGAGGAATACATTATATATAAATGAGATCACAAAACCATAACAATTACATATCTAAAATAATAATAATACTCAACCAAAACCACATCCAATTTAAAAAACAATTTTAATGAAAACAATCAAAATTATTGTAAAATGGGAATATCCCCCCCCCCCCACCTCCATACCAATAGAATACATGAGATCTTTGTATATAGTTATTAGATACAGTCTGTACCAAAATTATAATCAAAATATTGGTATATATGAAACTATATTAATGGTTTATAATAATCTATTATTAAATGTATGGAAATACCTATAACTTTTTAAAAACCATTGGTATAGAGTTTTCACATATCTATCATGATTATATACTTAGCCCCCCCCCCCCCCCCCATTAAACCACAATCTCTAATTTCCCATGCTTATGAGAGAATTGGATTCTCTTCTCCTATATATTTCTCCCCATATTTAGGGATTTTTTTATTCAGATCTTCTTCAACACTAAATTAGAGGCTTATGAATCCTTTTTCTCTTATGATGAATGTTGTCTTATTTTTTATTTATGTCATCGTGGGATCAATCAAATACATTCATGTTCTTATACAGGATAAATATAGATTTAGTGATTTTTGGATCGTGTTTTTAAATTGTAGGCATTATTAGATTTCACTCATTACCTAATGTAAATAGATGAATCATAATGAATGCATGGCCATGAACCTGTTATTCCATGGTTTATGTTCTTGTTACAAAGATCCATTAAACATTAATATAAAAATAAGATCTCTATGAATTTATAGAAGGAATTTAATATATATTTACCATGAGATCCATGTTCAATTATGAAGAGTTTTTTTTGGGAAGGATAACTTGATCAAAATAATAATTTATTCTTATAAATAATGGTTTTTTGTTCCATTAAAGGGAGTGAAGGTACAGAATGATTCGGGAGTGGAGTTTTTATCATAGTGAGGTTTAAAAAAAATTATAACAAATTATATATGCTCTATTCAAATTTCATTCATCTCCCATTCATGTATATCATGAGAGTCTGATTTTATTTATTATTAACATGTGATTAATTTCTGATTAAAATAGTGTGACTATAGATTTTTATTTAATTCATATCTGGATTCATATACATTTCTCTTCACTCCCTATCTTACTAATTTTTTTTATTATAAGGACGTTTTTTATTAAGGGTGTTTAATAAAATGCAGTTAATAGAATACTACTTTAACTCAAACCATGGGGTATAATAGGATCAACATTTAAAAATAGATTTTCATTACCATTGTCACTAATTAATAAAATTATATTACCATTATAAAATAGAATTTAATAGAGGGTGAGAGTTATCACTCAGAGGGGGTGACATAGATATAATTTCAATGAAAATAAGAGGAAGTTATTCTGTTTTTACAATCACTATCACATGAACCTACGAATTATATGTCTCGAAACTTTTTTCTTTTATTCTACCATTTTCTTAGATCATCATCAATATTTATTCATTTAATATTCAAATAGTTTTTTATTTCTTTAATTTTTTTAGTGTTTTAAATTTTGAATTGAGAACTATATATACATTTCTTTATGAGAACTTCTTTATAATTTCATGATCATGTACTACATAATCAGAGATTTAGTAATTTGGGTTTTGTGGTTTTGACTTCTAAACTGATTTAACCCATAAGTAATTAATGATTCTAAATTGTTTTTTCATAACCCATGATGGTTGGATGCTTGATCTCCCATGGAATGCAATGTTTCCTAATTTACTGAAGAAAATAAATTGGAGGGATCTAAATCATGTAAGACATCTACATAAATTGATAGTCATAAAGAATGAATAAAATAGTTTTTGTGTTTATAATGTGACTGGTTTTGGCATTCCTGTCCATCTTGCATAAAATTTCTAGAGACCAAATTTTTTTTGGGTTGGATGGGATATATTCATAAAAAATTATAGATTAAATTATCCAAATTAGAAAATTTTCCTATCATTTTCAAGATCTTAATTTTGAATTAGTAATTATCTTTCTATTTCTTCCACTCCCATATTCTCTATATCATTCTTTTTTATCCATTGATTTTAGTTTTGATCTCTAGGATTTATTTTTTGATGTTCAAAGTATTGTGATCATTTTGAAAGTAAGAATTTGTTTTAATAAAAGAATGATTGTTCCCTTTTTGGATTTTTTGATAGATTCTTCAGAGTTAAAACCTTTGGTAGAAATTTTTAGTGGCTCAAATTTATTCATTTTATCCACCATTAAATTTTTAGGATACCCACCATGGTTTTTTATTTATATGAATTTCTTATATAAAATGTTGTTTCTATTATACTTTTTTTCTCTAGATACTAATATGATTTGTTGAATTTAATATTAAAATTCATAGTAATGTATTTTGTAGTTTTTGTTTAAATTGTTGATTTGAATATCACTTTTTTACTTTATAATATAATTAATAGATGGTAGATGCATCATACTTATCATAATTCAATTTCATTTCAATAGAATTTGTAATTTTTTATATTTTTCATTTAAAAATTATTCAGATGGATTTCTAATACAGTTTTCATGTCATAATTGTGTTTTAATACATTGTTATGTTGGTAATAATTAGTCTCCCATATGAATAAATTGTATTTCAAATAAAATATAATTTTTAGTTTCATAGTGGAGAGAAAAGAAAATATTCTTCTCTTTATGAGTGGAATGACAGAAGTAGTGTGGAAAATTTAAAATTTGATCAGTTTCCAATTGTGCATCATCATGAAAGGTATTTTATGTCATTGAAAAAAATATAATGATATCAATATTCAGGATTAAAAGAATTAATATGGTGATTTTTTAGAGTGAATAAATTAATGGATGATCCCAAAACTCATGTATATCATGAATGTACTAAAATGAAGAAGTTATATTTTTTTAATGTGGTTAAATCTTGGAAACCCCATGTATATAAATTATAATGCCTCTATTGATTATATTACTACCCTTTAAAAGTAATTTCTTCCTATTGGTGAAAATATTCCCTAAAATAACAATTCGGTATGGAGGTAAATTACAAAGATTGTATTTTCTACTAATAACATTCATTCTGGTCTAAAAAAGAGTATAATTTTATAGGAAATAAAAGACCTTAATGGATATAAAGAATGAGGTACATATTGATGTATATAAAATGTAGATATAGTTCCATCGTATGGGCCAAAGAAAGTAATTTTTCACTTTCCATTAATTCTATGTCTTCATAATCATTTCACGTTTTTAGAAATATCAACTAATATGGGATGTATTATAGCTGACGTAATTAAAGATAATCATGAGTTGGTTCATCCTACAGTTTTATTAGTATTAAAGGAAATTTATGCAAAACATATTTATTATTAAACTAAGGTTTATATTTTTATATTATTTCTATCATATAATGGTTTTAATATATTTTTTAAGATTCATAATGGATATAGAACATAGCCTGTTTTTAATCATGTTTATAATCATCCTTTGTGGATGTGTCTGAAGAAAAAATTTAATATTTTTTAACTATACTAATCTTTGGATGTTCTGATCATTACAATGAAATATATGTCTAATTGGATACTTTAATAAGAGAGTTTAATAAGGTTTTCAAAATGGGTGTGAACACATTTAATGATAGTTCAAAAAATATATTTTAGATATGTGATTCCCTTTTAGGGAAAATATATGATTTCCATATATATGTAATGATTTATGGTTGGAGTGTAAAATGAAATCTAAAAAATTATATTTTAATGTAAGATAAACGATCGATAAGAAATAAATACCGTAATAGTATCAATTTAATGGGACATCAGTTATTCTTTCTAATCGATCATCAATATAGTAGGAATCATCAGAGGTTTGATAATATTGTTGACACTGAAAAACCACCTAAATGTATGTTAAGAACTGATGTTCTTAATTAATTAAGATATTTAATTTCATTATTATTTAAAGAAAATATTATATCTAAAAAGAGGAATAATTTTTACACAAATTAAACATAAAATTATAATGGAAATGTATATTTTTTGAGTTACCATATTGGTGAACTGATTTTTTGAAAAATTGTTTACATGTAATGCACATTGGAAAAAATATGTGTGAAATGTTTATTTAAATTCTTCTTAATATCAATGGGAAGAACAAATGTGACATAAGATCTATATGATACTTGTTGAATTGAGGTGTTCATCCAAAACTACATCCTTTGTGTACCGCTTAAAAAATAGAATATTCCATGAGCTTCTTATGTGATGACATCTTTAGAGAAAAATAAATTAGTTGAATAACTGTATATTTTCAAGGTTCGAAATGGAAATTATAGTAACATATCTAAATTATTCCACAAAAGGGAGATGAAATAGAAATACTTAAAAAATCATGATTATTACATCTCTCTTCATGAATTTATTCCAATAGAAATATAGATTTTAATATCCAATTTTTTATAGGTGAATGTGATTACCATGTGCCATTTTTATAGAAACATAGTGCTAAATGGGTGATGAATTATTTCATGATAAAAATATATCAAGAGGCAAAATAAATTTTTTGTGCATTAGAAAAAGCATTCCTCTATGGTATTTCACATTATTGGTGTATTTAATAGTTCACATATTCTAATTGAAACACTTTTTGGGTAACCCAATAATTTTTATTGGAGGTATACTACTAAATCAAATGTTTCCAAAATGAAATATTATGTCTAGAATAGGAACCATCCCGAAGGTTCCATTTTGATATATTATCTAGCTCAGGAATGTATGAATTTCAGCTGAATATATTTGTCTGATGTGAACACTGAACATAATTGGTCTATGTGAAATGAAGATGAGAAGTATGGGGAAATAGAGACCACATTTTCATGTCTTAATCAAATGGTATTAATTCATGGAACATATAAAATTTCTATATTAATCCTTGAATAGCAGGATATGGTGCATTTCATAGTCTTGTTAAACTATGGTTTTTCAATGACTATATTAAGAATGAAATTTGAATATTTATTTATTATCGCATACTATGTAATTTAATATATAACTTAGACCTTCATTATCATTTTATTTAGGGATCATAAATAAATTATCATAATTGCTCAGAGACCTCTTCCTTTGATATGGAGAGTTTTTCTTCATAAAAATGAGTTTCTTTCTTGGATGAAATAAATAGTATGACTGGTACATAAATAAAATTAAAATATAAGATTAATTTCGTTGTATTATTCTTATATATTTTGGGAATTGAGTTTATCTTTTTACTCTATCTCTCAAGAATTAATAGAGTTTGGATTTGGTTGCAACTCATTGGTTCTTAAATGCAAATTTTTTATGATCTGTGGGTAAAAAAAATTACAATTGTTCGAGCGGTGAATATGAGGAGACATCATGATGGAATTAATTTAGCAGAAAGAATGGTATGTTATTCTATCACATTATATTTTAGGTCTCAATATAAAAATGTTTCTTATTGAGGACCTGTTGAAAAAATATTGTTATTCGATTACTACTCACATGGTTGAATCACTATGATGAAATATAAAGTCATTGATTCAATGAAATGACATGGTACATTTGTTGATGATTGTAGATTAAATGTTATTGTCCTAAACCTCTTCTTGGATGCATATAAATCATATATTTTAGCTTCAATCCTAAAATAAGTACTTTTTTCGAAATATCAGTTAAGAACTAATTACATTTGTCATTAAAAATGTAATCCAAAGACATATTTTTCATGGGGGTGGGGAAAAATTAACACCATTTATTCCCCCCATTAGTGATGACCTGAATATTGTATTTTTTTAATCTAATTTTCCAGTTGTGAGAATTATTTTTGAAATAGAATAAGTGTTTAGTAATACATAGAGGCAACCATATATTTTCAAAATTCATTCTGTTTAACTTGATCTAGGTTTCTCAACTTAGTACAACTATAATTAGTTTAATTTAGTTTTAGTATGGAATGATATGTTTGTATTAGTATTTATATTTTTTTTTGATTTTATTAATATTTATTTCAATTATGAAAAATATGTTTATAATTTATTTTTTTTAAATGAATAACATGGAATACATTTTTGTTACTAAAACATGTTATGATATTGTTTTGAACAATGAATTTTATGTCGTATAACGAATTTTGAAAACTATTTATAATAAATGTATATATCATTATTATCAATATTATCAATGATATTGAATAATATATAAGGAATGGATTATTTGACAATGATCAATTAATGTTTGATCTAGGGAATCCTCATATGGTTCCCTTAGTGAGTATAATAATTAAAATATTTTTCATCTTAATTATATTTACTTTCATGTTCTTATTATTTAACAATTTTTTTAGGACATTAATCTGAATGAGAGTTGGCTTCTGTTTATCCTACTTGTATGGGTCTTAGTGGGGGTGCTCCTAGAACTATATTGAGAACCCTTATTACCTATTCACACCCTAACTGACCAAACAAACACCACATCTACCACAACCTTTCATCGTCCACTTGAGCTTCTAGGGGCGTTCCCACCCATACCTCCATCGAGCTCTTATATAGGATCATCTTCTCACTCCATGATTATGATACCTTAAGTGATATTCCCACATATACAATATTCATATCCTAATATGTGCCCTCATCACTTGTATCCTTAACCTACCATTACTATGTGGCCTCTATATCCTACTACCCATCTTGGATATGATGATTCTTCTCTATCAGCTTCCACTCAACTACATGTAGATGAATCGATGCATACATCATAAAATGAACATCCTTCAATGGATACATATATAGGAAATCACATAGATCCATTATATTATAATGATCATTCATCATTATGTTTTTTATATCTGTGTCAAATTATATCACATCATTTTTTCTATTAAATTCTGAATTAATTCTACTTTTTTCTATTATATTATTCAATGGGATTTTTAAATAAGCGATGTGGGTGTAACCATATGAGTAATTCCTATAACCATAAAATAAATATAATGTTAGATTATAATGAATATAATCAATTGACGATATCATTATAGTGAAACCAGTCTCATAGAGGTATATTAATAATGAAATCAATGGGAAAGAATGGGCGTATAAATGGGTATGAAAATTTGATAAATTTCTATCAATATTATTTTACTATTTCTATTAATTAACATGTTCATTTCTGGAATGATTTAACTTTCCTGATAGTGAAGCTATTAAGGTCATATGGTTGATGCATCTTGTGGAGTTTTGGTGATCATATATTCCTAATCTATATGTCGATTGGAAGAGTAGATTCAGTTCTAATTTACAGGGTGTACCAATATTCACCAAATATAGAACAATAAAAATATCAAACTATGTTCATAAATTAGAAAATTAATGAGTTCAAGGTACACTTATTATTTAATGGTATGTATTGAAATTTTAATTCTTATTAAATGTATTCATTTTTATAATGCATCGGACAAACCCAAAAAGAACATGGTTGATATGATGGGTATACACACATTGGGGTTCACAATAATGTGAGAGTATGAGAGGCTCTAGGTACCTTTATATGAATATAAATAATATCTATATTTTTATTTTTAATTAATAATAACGGATTTATTTTATGAAGTTAGAATTTTGGTGGTTCTCTCTATTAGATAGGATTCAATATTTTTCATGTTGAGAGTGAACTAAAATTGAATATTATAAATTTAATCAACTATTGAGGAATAATCCAAAAAATATAAGTTCATTATTCCTAAACATTTAATTGTTCAAAAATTGACCTACACATATTTTTTATGGAGTGCTTGATGCACATATTTTTTAAAATAAGATTCTTATTGTTTTTATATGTTCTCAGCAACAAGATGTGCATACATTAGGGAGGCATCAATATTATTAATTATTTTCTCCACTAATTATATTATTAGAACAAACGTATGTATTATTTTTTCATTCATATTAACTCCACTTGATTCCTTCAGAATCAATATTTACAAATTTATTTAATATAGATTCATTTTTTAAACTATCAACCGATTTTAATAATTAATTTTCAGGTAAAATAAAAAAACATCTTACATAAAAAATTTTATATTCCATTAAAATCACCTAACCATAATTGAATATAATGAAACCAACCTATAGTGTTCATTTCATTTTATTCGTAATTTCAGGAATTATAAAAACATCAACATCCATAAAAAAGATTTAAAATTCAAAAAAATGTATTAAAATAACAGAACAAACAAACTCATGAATTCCTAATGATGAAGAATGGAAATTGGATATTAATATAAAATGAAGTAAATTCTTTATTTAGTAATATTTTTATGCGGATGTTTATTTTTTCTTCTCATGAATCCCATTAATATATGTTTGATAATTCCCCTTTAATATATAATTTATACCTTGAATGATGTCCTTTTACTTCTTTCAGGTTTCTCAAACATTACTCCTCTAAACAAGCTAAATTTTCAATTCAAATTAAAAAATAAATACTTGTTTGATTTTAATTAAACTCCTCAATGATGTGTTTGATATGATAATTCTATCATTGAGAGTATTATTTCATGAATTTATCATTCCTCAAGGGATGAATTTGATATTAATATCAGTTCAAAAAACCTATCAAAAATAAAATAACCTAACATTAACCAATTGACATAACCCTAGATGAATCAAATACCCAAAAAAAATAAACTAAATAACCTAAAACAATGAAAAATAAACAACCTAGGATAACCAAAAAATGAACAACTGATAAAATGGCCTAATCTAAAACAAAATAATGACCAAATGACCAAAATGACCCAAATAGCATAAGCCAAAAAATACATAAAACAAAAATAAACCAAATGAACTAACAAAAAATAAACCAAAAAACCTAAATTAAAAAATACATAACCAAAAATTAAACAAAATAACCTAACCCATGATGAAAAAAAAGATATAACCCAAAATAAACCAAATAACCTAAACCCAATTATACCAATTGTTCAAACCCATATACGAAAAAATTACCCTAATAAAATACAAAAATTATCATAACCCTAAAATAAACAAAATGACAAACCCCAAAATCAACCAAATTACCTAAGTTAAATATGATGCAACCATAATATGAACTAAATGAAAAAACCCTTAATGACCTAAACCAATGTGAAAACAAAATCCTATAATATCCAAATTATATAATCAAAAAATGACTTAATCAAAGAAAGAAGAAAATACCATAACCCAAATAAAAAACGACCTAACATAAAATCAACCTATTAATCTAGTAAAATAAATAAATTCCCAATTAGGCTAAAATATATAACATATAAATGAGCCAAATGAGATACCTCATTACGGAAAGAAATACCCTCACCCTGAATAAATCAAATAAACAACCAAAAAAATATGAAAAATAATCTAACCAATTGAATGAATGAAAAAATGAAAAAATCCCTGAATTACCAAGTAAACTAACTAAAAAATTAACCTTATGACTAAATGACCAAAATAATGAAGTGACCGAATAACCAAATATTGCAACACAATTAGAATTAGTACAAAATGATCATACAAGAGGAATCCATTTCGTACCCATGTTTACAATTCTAATTTGAACGTATTGATTATGTTATGATTTTGGTAATAAATTTATAATTAAATATATATCTTTATGCTTTTTCATTTTATTTATTTTGACATAATATACAATTTCAATTCATTCTAGGCTATCTTGATCACCTATGTAGCTAATATTGGTTACATTAAAATGAGTTTCTTACCATATTATTAATGTAAAATAGCTTCCTATTTGATCATGAATTTTACTTACTCTCATAAAGATTCATTCCTTTGCATTATAATCTAATGTTACAATTGAAGTTCAAACCACATAGAAACTCACCACTATAATTTAATCTAATTTGGGAATGGTTGAACTTTATGTGAGTAGATTGTTAATCTTACATGTCTTCGCAATATAATTTGTTTTCCATTTTTATAAATTTCATATTTTTCAATAATGTACTATTATAATAATAAATTTCATTTATTGAAAGCGGTAATGGTAATCGAGGATTGTATTCTAGGAGAAAAATTATTTTGCATGAGTATGTAGGAAATGGATGGATCTGCTATAAATTTATAGTCATAATAAAGTATTTTTTGTATTTTTATTAGTATTTCAAATTTTTATATGAAATTTATATTTAAATATGCTTTATAAATATTCAATAGTGCTTTTGGGAGTCCATCGATGAGAAAGAAGATGAAAAATTTAGTCCCAATGATCATTTAAGATACGCATTTGGTGAAGAACACCAATGGAGTGTATGATGTTGACCTGAGATAAATATTATCCCACCATGTATTGTCCCTCTTCAATAACCTCTCCCCAAATTTACACCAGTGAGCTACAAAAGGCATGTGTAGAAGCAGTTAAGGAAAAAAATAGTTATACAGGATCATGAAGGAGGTAAACTAGTCACAAAACAATTCATGAATGTTATGTCAGTTATATGTCCATTATTTTTATCCGAGGATACTAAATTTTTTTCATATACATAAAAAATACATTGTGTATATTATGCATTGATTAATGTCAATGAGGGTCATATTGGTGGTTGAGGTGATGATACAGCTAGTGGTAGTGGGGATGATGATGGCGTTGGTGGTGGTGGTGGCGCTCGAAGTGATGACGTTCGTTATGTTTATAATGGAAATAGTTCTGTTTGGGGAGATATTTATCCACTCCATTATTGAGTTGACTGTAAAGAGACATGTGTGTATGATGTTTATTGACTAAAACTGATTGATGTTGTGGATTGAATATTTATGTTTTAGTATTTTAAATGGTTTGATAACTATTTATTATCTAATTGTTAAATGCTAAATATATAATAATTGTAGTTCATTGAATGTGTACCATGGTTTTTAATGTATTTGTAGCATCTGTGAGATGTGTTGGATGGTGATGCTATTTTTCATTAGGGATGTGACTCTGTACCCAAGCTTTATTGAACCATTAGTATACATATATTTTGTACATGATTGTATACCCACACTTTCATAAACCATTAGTATAGATATATATGCACATTTACTTAAAATCATGGGTTTTTAAATATGGTTATGATCTATAAAAATAGTTTCAAAGAAGACAATTGGTATAGCCCTATATCGACAACTATAATATTTATGGTTCGCATAATCATTTTTATAGGCCATACCAATGGTTATGGGGTCTATACAAATGGTTTAAAACCATTGATATAACGTAGTTTTCAAACTATGAAAGCCCAATTCAAACGTGTATCTTAATATTTAATAAGTTGAAATTATCTTTATGAACCCTTTTAAAAAAAATTATGTTATAAATTTTTTAACCCCAGTTGAAAAAAAATTTAAATCCAGAAGTATGAACTTGAAATTGTTATTAAATCCCCAAACACTTGCTTAATTTTTTATTTATTTATAAAAACACTCTAATTGTTTTAAACCCAATATCTTTATTTAAAACCATGTTATCCAATTTAGATAGATAATAAAATCCCACCTAAAAAAATTATAAAACAAAAAAGCCCATTTTAAAAATTTATGATCAACAACCACCATTAAAATCCACATTTCCACCTTTAAAACCATTTTAAATTAATAAATTTTATTTTTTTAATATTAAAGAACAATTTGAAAAATTTTAAAACTAAAAGACTCCTCATACATAAATTAACCAAAAATCAAATTGTCTAATATCATAAAACAAAAGTCCACTTAAATGGGTTAGGTTATCATATATGAATTAGACACATGGCATAGTTGACCACGTTCCAATCGCATAATCATCACTAAGAGTAGCATTGAACCATGTATGCGGGTACCACATGGGTTACTAAGTTGTGTGAGCTCACTATGTTTCCCTAACTCAACTCTCATTTTAACCCAAATAATAGATGTAATTATGAATATCATTAATAATAAATAGTGTATACCAAAGATCAAAAAAAATAATTAAAACTAATATTCTCATGGAAACATGGGGTTCATAGTGGGAAAGATTACATGACACACTTAATGATTCTATATATCAAGTCCCAATAAATAAATCTACATATACCAGAAAAACTCAAATAAAAAATGTAACATTAAAACCTAGGACCTATTCCAAAGCTAGACTCTATTATAGATTTTAGGGAAATATCTCAAGATTTAACCTAAATAAATACTTAACCTATCTCGCCACTAACTTGTGGGGCACACTGATCCCACCAAGATGAAGACCGAAATCATTAGCTTCAAAATAAATCATTGGTATGATTTTTCATAGATAAATATAAAATAATTAGAAAAGGAATTAATCCAAAATTCTAGCATGGTCCATTGATAAGTAAAACACCCTCATTAAGTAAATTATTAGAAACAAACAAGGTAAAAAAATTGAACAATTAGCAGATTTAACATATAATTAGAGAAATATCTTAACTTATCCTCTAATTCCATCATAAAAATTAACCCCTTGTTCCATTACAACCTTCATAGATATAGGTTGTCCACAAAAAACCATAACTGAAATTAGTGAATGGATTTTTTGACTGAAAATACTAAAATATAAAAAATAAACACTTACATACTTGGTAAAACAATCCCATGTTCCCCAAGATCTTCATGTATCCAAACATAGAATTCATTTTGAGAATGATATCCAAAACATTCATTCCCACTTAGCCTATAAATACAGAGTGGTGTGATCAGGGTGTGGCCTCAAAACTTTGTAGGTAATCAAAATATATTACATGATTTTTTTCCCATCAAATAACAAATATTCTAGTTTAAAATAATGATGAAATTTTTTTATTATTATTTTAATAAAAACCAACCATGACCATTTCCTCACACTAGACATCATAAGACAAAACTAGTTTATAGAAGCATTTGGAAGAATTTATTAATGAATTTCAATTTGTATTAAATTAATAAAATCTCATTGAATTATTTTTCTTGAGCTAAATATCATTTGTTAAAAACACACGTTCAGATTCCATTTTCCAAAAAAACATCCTATGTAATCCATGGATTTTTGAATTACCTTTTTATCTTACATAAAAAATGTAACTAAGAAAGAATAACTTGAATCATAAAATGAAATGATGGATATACGAAATAAGTTGAACAAGGATGAGAAAGATAAAAAAGTAAAAAATTTTAAAGAATAATGATAAAAAAATGTAAAACTATAGTAAAAAATAATCCATAAAAGTATGATTTATCCCAAAATAGTATGTAACATCAAGATTCCCATCCATGAAGCGTAGTTATGAGATATCACCTAAACATTCATAATGTAATTCAATCTCTCTCAAAACATTATCAGGATATGTGTACATAATAAACATACCAAACCCAGATCTATCACTAGTGCAAAAAACGTTATTTACGTCAACATTTTTTACGTCGGTTATATATAACCGACGTGAGAATCTCTGAAACGTGGTTTTTTACGTCAGGTATTTTATAACCGACGTAAAAAAATGCGGGGAGTAGATTTTTAACGTCGGTTATTAAAATAACCGACATTACAAATCGCGCGTGTTCGGTTTTTACGTCAGCTATAAATTAACCGACGTTAAAAATCAAAGTGTGGGGGTTTTTTACGTCGGTTATTTGATAACCGACTTAAAAAGACGAGATATCTAGGTGTTTTTTACGTTGGTTATTTTATAACCGATGTAAAAAACCAAAGCGCGGGGGGGTTTTTACATCGGTTATAAAATAACCGACGTAAAAAATGAGTTATCAGTGGGAATTTTACGCTGGTTATAAAATAACCGACGTAAAAAAATGAGATATCTACGATTTTTTTACATTATTTATAAAATAACTGATGTAAAAAACCAAACCGCAGGGGGTTTTTTACATCGGTTTTAAAATAACAGACATTATAAATGTAAAAAATAGTTTATAACGTCGGTTATATATTAATCGACATTATAAAACATTTAAAAAATTAAAGCCCCGTGGACTGTCATTTATGATTTTTTGATCGACAGTCCGCTGACATGTCTCTCTCGCGCGGAAAACCCTAATCGGCTCGTTGGTCGACCTACGTTAAACTCATTTTGGCTTCATTGTTTATCATATTTACTCTCCTCGGATCTATCATCTCAACTCGCAACACTCAAGTAAGCCTTCCACGAATTTATTTCGTTCTTTTTTTTTAGATAGTCTCTATTTATGTTTTGCGATTTTTTTGTTTAAACTAGGTTAGATTCTTCCGTTTCAAACCCTATTACATCTTTTTTAATATCGTTGACACCGGACATTCATTTTTATCTTCAGTGTCTTGTTTTTGTATTTATTTATAAAACAAATTTTGATATATTACCTTGTATTTAATGACTCAAAATCCTCCTATGTTGGAAACATATTTGTGGTTATTTATTGAAGGACTATGGCACGATTAAAGAAATATTTGGAATATTTCCTGATTTGTCCAGTTTTAATTTCATTATCCAAATGAAATTTTAGGTATGGTTGATTTATCCATTCATTTTATCCTATATTTCATTTAACGCTCAGGTTCATCTAAAAAGTTTCTAGTTGGATAACTAATGAATTTTATGTGATTATAGAATTAAAATAAATTATCATCATATATAGTGAATCATCCTTGTTGAGTGTCTTATCATAGAATAGGAATCAATCATCCATATTGAAGATGTCATTTTTTTATAAAAAAAACCATTAATGTAAACCATTTATCATTCATTAATTGAACTAAAATAAATATTTTCAAATGAGTTTTAATGGAACATAAAAAAATTAATATTTATCATTCACCCTCATAGAGTCTAATAAATCTATGATAAACCATTTTTTTCTTTAATGGAAACGAATTCACTCTTACCCACTTTGTATTTTTAGAAGACACTAAACCCCCTTATAATTTCACCCTTTTGGGAAGTATTAAACATCATTATATCCCTTTAACAAATCTAAATTTCACAGAAATATCGTGCATCCATTTTGCCTTATAGGACTCTACTATAGATAAGTATACCATTTTTTATATTATTAGTTATGATAAACTCTATCATAACATCATTAATATATGTTTATAAAAATGGGAATATCACAATTCTCATGATTTTAGTTGAGAATAATGATAATGTTTTTTATTAATGATAATATAGACATGGGTAATTTTACAAAAAGATTGTGAACTTGAATAATGAATGTTACTTATATGTATTTCACAAGATTTTTTCATTTTATGTCACAAAACTAATTGATGATCGAATACATCAAATAATTGCACCACCAACCAAAGTGAAACCAGTGTATTTTTCTATTTTATAAATTCAGGATTCAATCAATGAGATTGTGATTTATTTGTTTTTTAGCGTTTCTGAATCAAGATACTAGATTTTATTTCAAATGGGTATTTGTTTTTTTTTTATGTTTCTCGATTTTATTTGATGGAGGTTTTTCTTCTTTATGGATTACTTCATAAAGTGGTCTCGGTTCATTTTATTTTGTGTTTCCTTTGACACCATCCCCCCTTAATGACTATGATCTCTCATTGATAGTTTTTCTCTAATTGTTCTCTCATACACCTTTTGTATTTGATGGTTGATTACAAACATATTTATTCAAATATTTAAGCTGGATTATATGAATTTTTTAGGATTATATTGCTGTTTTATGCCACTTTATTTACTATTCTATCCAATACTAATACCCTTTCTAGTAAGAAAATTTTCATAAGAAATACGATTGTACTCTTCATCATATTTTATGAAACATTTTTAATAATGTAACGTTTTAAAAAAATATGTTATATCAACGATGTGGAAACGGGTGGTGTCTGGGGGGGTCCAAGGGGGTGGGTTGGTGTGAGTGGCTGCCCACGGGGGTTGGGGCCTGTCCAGAGGGTTTTGGGGGTTGTCTGGGTGGTTGGGGCTATCCAGAGGCTTGGGGGTGTCCAGGGGGGTGTTCAAGGGGTAGGGGTGGGTGTGGTGTCCAAGAGGGGTGGGGGTGCTGTCTAGAGGGGTGGGGGCTGTCCGGAGGGTTGGGGGTGTCCAAGGGTGGTCCAACGGGGTGGGTGTGTATAGGGGGTTGTCCAAGGGGGTGGGGGCCTATCCAGAGGGTTTGGGGGGTTGTCTGGGTGGTGGGGGTGATTCTCAGGTTTAATCCATTTTCTCCAATTTTCAATCAACTATGTAGGCGGCATGGTTTTCTTTGATTCAATGAAATTTAAAACTGTTATATCTAACTATATTTTGTTTTAAAAATAATATTCAAGCATATTTTCTTAAATACCCATAGATTTGTTTTATATTTTAAATTTTTTACATTCAAATTATGATTTTTTTTCTTTTAAACACATATTTTTATTATCTTAAAAATATATATTTTTTGTTGATATTTGTTATAGGTAATAATGAGTCGAAGATGGATTACAGAACATCGAATGAGCAATGAATTTGAGGAAGGTGTTGATTTCGTTTTGGAATTTGAAAAACGAAATGTTCCAAGTAGTGACATTTTTTTGTCCATGCCTGAAATGTTTGAATATGAAGAAGTTGAAAAGTAGAGAGATAAAAGATCATCTGATTTGTCATGGTTTTATTCCGAGTTACTGCCCTGGGATTTGGCATGGTGAAACTGGACGGAATGTCACTGATGGTTATGATTCGCAAGATGGTAGCTCCGATGGAATTTAAGAAATGATCCGCGATATTGTAGAAGAACAAATTGATATAGAACCGACAGTTGCGCGTCTATATGGTGATGCTAAAAAACCATTATATCCTGGTTGTATAGATTTTATAGTTTTGTAGGTGGTGTTAAGATTTATTAACATGAAGGAGAAACATGGATGGAGTGACAAAAGTTTTACAGAGCTGCTACAATTGATGAAAGACATTCTTCCAAAAGATAACGATCTTCCAGATTCACATTACAAAGCCAAGAAAATATTATGCCTGATGAGATTTGGATACAAGAAAATACATGCTTGTCCGAATAACTGCATTATATATAGGAAGGAAAATGAATTTCTGTTAGAGTGTCCCAAATGTGGGACATCACGGTATAAGGTGAAAGAAAAATCACAGGCTGGTGTAGAGATTACAAAGCTCCCTTCAAAGGTATTTTGGTATCTTCCTATAATTAATCGTTTCAAACGTTTATTTGATAATTCACATGATGCAAAAAGGTTAAGATGTCATACTGAAGAGCGGTTATGTGATGGAAAAATACGTCATCCAGCTTATTGTCCACAATGGAAGAAAATTGATGCGTAGTATTCTACATTTGGAAATGAAATTAGAAATCTCAAACTAGGGTTGTGCACAGATGGAATGAATCCATACCAAACCCTCAGTAGCACACATAGTTCACGGCTTGTTTTATTGGTAATTTACAACCTCTCTCCAGATGTTTTTATGAAGTGAAAATATGTCACCATTATACACACTATTTCCCAAAAAAAATTGAAAGTATTGTTCCTACGTATGCATGTCTTACCATCTCAATGAAGCGATACAGTTCATTTTTACACACTATATTCTATAAATGGGTTTTATTATGGGTTTAATTTTAATATATGATATTTATGAAATAATTAAACTTTTGTACTAATAATATCATTTCAACATTTTTTACCATCGAATCTTTTGGAAACAGCAATGTAGATTATCTGTGCATATAGACTAGGCGATGTCATTCATTTTTCATTTATATTTCACTTGGATCGAAATAAGGATAAATTAAAGATTATATATGATATATATGACATGATAAAAATTATTTAAATGTTTATATATTATTTAATGTTCTTTCAAGTCATTCGTTGAAAAATGAAAATTGTGTTCATGCATATGTACGACCTACCATCTTAATGAACACTGTAATTCATTTTCCTATCTCTAGTTTTTAAGAATGAATATAAGTAGGTATAAAATGAATATATATAATTTTTATACCATTATTAACATTATAGAAATTTCGGGACCATGAAAAAAGTATAATGAATCAGAATACAATACTGAAACATGCTTGCAAAACGAAGTAGCGATCACCAAGAAAAGTGAGTTTAATAAAAAAATATAAAGAAAAGGATTATAAGATTATATAAATAAATAAAAAATGGTATGATAGATATATATTTATGAAATTATTTTTTAATAAATTTATATTTATTATATATGATATTTTAATGTGAATGAGGATATGTTAGATTTGAGGTAGGTGTTTATTTTACAATCTCATAAATATTCAAGATTGTTTATAGTTAACACTCCACTAGTGATTATTTCTATTATATGGCCATTTATTCTAAAAAAAGTTTTTTACTATTCTTTTATATTGGTTTAAAATCTTTTTTACCCTTGTATTATTATATACGAAACCTTTTGAAATGAATATTTGTTTCGTTTTCCATTTATTATTAAATTATATTATGCAAATTGTTCTATACTATATATATGTTATAGGAATTCCATCATTATTATTTATTTTTATGGATTATTTTTATGATTAAATGATGAAATATTTATGAAACCCATTTATTTTCTATGGTATATGTTATGAAGAAAATTATATAAAACCCAATTCCTTTCATGGGTTTTAGTATGTTGAATGATTTCTATTTTTTGGTTGACATATGTAAGGTTTTAATTATATGATGGGTGGGAAATATATCTACCTCCATGAATTGGGTAATTAATTATATACCATTACATGGACATGACATGAATGACATGTGAACATAGTTCAGTAAGGGAAGTTGTCCACTATGATTGTCCTGGGAGTGATCCATGACTACTATGATGGTCTGGTGAGTGAACTCATTCCAATATGATTGTATTTGAAAAGAACCTTGAGAAGTAAGGGAATGATTTTATATACTTATTTTAATTCAAAAAATCCATTTCTTATTTTATTCTCTGATGGATAATGTTCTTTATGATTTATTTCTTATGAAAATCCATGATTTATTCCAGGACTCGATATTTTTATCTTTAATATGAAGGGTATAATATTCAAATGTTATGATCATTTTTTTTTTCAAAAGATAGTTTTATGTTTAATATCTCCTTTGTTTACCCTTACAGAGAACATGATCTTGCCCTTTTATTATTTTTCATTTCCATGAGAAATGAAGAAATTTATTAAGTATGATATGTGAGATAGCGTTCTTCTTATGAAGTAATTACCAAGAGATTATGTAGATTTTTATATAGCAGTTGTTTATGTTTCTATGTTTCAAAAGACACTAAAACCATATGGTTATAGAATTTTTTTTATTTTATGTAATGATATTCATCTGAAATGATTTAATATATATAAATGAAAATATTGGATCATTATAATATCATTTGGATTCGCATGATTACTACATTAGTGTTTGTCACAACCCATCCCCAGTGGCATGTGCTATGACTACCAAAATATCATCTTCCATAGGCCAGGGGCTAGCGACTAGCACCGAAAGGCATTTTCCCTAAGACATGGAAGGCATTGACTTTATAACCTGCAAACTCACGTAACCAAAAACATAGAAAGATACAAACAAAATAAAACTGTATAACCAAAAGAGTGATGTAAGTAAAAAGGGCTGGAATACAAGCCGAAAAGTAACGGTACAAGTACTAATTAAATACAATACAACTGAAGAAAGAGAAAGATATCTACTAGATTGTCCTCCGAAGTTCCTGCCTGAAAGGTAGGTACAGATCTCCTCCTCTTCTCTTCACCTCCTCCCGTCTCTTCTACATATCGTCATGTCGTATGGTCCACCCCTGAGCACTGTCCAGTCCTAGTACCCTCGTCCTCAATTTGCGTTGTCCGTCATCATCATCCAACACAACAACATGCGGGCATATCCCGTGTAGGGGTGAGTATAACCATACTCATTAGGGACCTTGAGACCCTCAAGGTATCACAAAATCCACCAAGGATAAACCACAATGTAATAAATCATTAGATAGATCTACATAAGTATATTCCCATACATATACCTCAGTTATCAAGTAATCAATCTCAATCATGAGGAAACACAGAGGTACTGACTCAGCGCACACCCGGATTTATTCTAGAGGTAGTAACAAGTAACATCCCCAGTCGCCTCATCGAACACCTCAGCGGCTGGAGAACTCTTCCTCTCTCGAGTATAGTGGGTTGGCCATGTCACACAGAGGCACTTCCCACAAACCTTGGACTGCCGAGGTACTCCTCTTATAGAGTATCGTGGGTCTTTCATGTCCCAAAGAGGCGCTCCCCACCACGGGTCTGCCATGTCACATAGAGGCGCTCCCCCTCATGACATGCGGAGGTACTCCTCCAGTCGAGTACCATGGGTCTACCGCGTCACAAAGTGGCGCTCCCTCTCGTATCCTACTAAGGTACTCCTCCTGTCCAATACTGTGGGTCTTCCATGTCACACAGATGAACTCTCCATCTTGGGTCTGCCGCTTCACACAGAGGCACTCCCCACTAGGCTCTTCAAGTCACATCGAGCCGAAATGGACAACATTCGTCAAGTCTCATCTAGCTTCTAGGTTCCCACACTATACTCCATCATCTCCGGGAGGATCAGCTCCAAAATCTACTAGTTAATATTCCAAATTCCACGAAGTCCCACGAAAAAGTGTCTCAAAGGACTGCCACATCATAGGGGTCTCAATGCAACAAATAGTGTGTCAATCAGATGCTCGGCCTTTGATTTATTAGCCTTTTAGTCTTGGGGATAAGGTTGGATTCGTGATCGATCCAACCTAACCATTAACCAACTTAGTCCAAAACTCCAGTGGGATATACTCAAAGGGTCCATCAAGCTCCAATATTTCCAACGCCGCTGAAGGTTCGTCAAACGGATGTTCGGTACCAATGTTATGGGAAAAGGAATGTAAATAGGTCATAGTGGGCCTTGGTCCGATCCGACCCGGTCGGACCGACCTGGCCTAACCTGGCCTGGGCCTACCCAGTTCAAGTCGACCCAGCCGGACCTGCTGGGTCCTGCCCGGCCCACGAGGGCTGCGAGGGTGGCTCGGCCGAGGGGTACCGTGAGGGCACGGGGTCGCATGCCCAAGGACGGTGTGAGACCAAGGGGCGGCAGCTGACAGTGGGATGGCGGTCCAGCCACTGGGTGGCTGTCAAGCCATGGGGAGTTTGTCCGGCCATCGGGTGGTCGTCCAACCACGGCGGGGTGGTTAGGACGTGGGGCAGCGGTCCGGCCGCGGGGCGGTGGTATGGTCGTGGGGCGGCGGCCTGTTTGGGGGTGGTGCAGAGCCACAGATGACAGCGGTGGCCGCAGACAGTGCGGAGGCCATGGGGCAGCGGCGGGGGCTGCAGGGCGGCATCGTTGCCTTCATCACGGCTGGCGGTGCTGTCGACCACCATTCTCGTTCCCCTTCAAGATTGGTCGTCGTTCGCCACTATCACGAATAAAACCATATTTCAACACAAGAATTATAAAGATCACAATCCATGTTAGTTTGGCCCACATTCTCCACATTAGAGTAGTATCAAGCATCTATTATACATGAATCACAAGAATATTAAGAACGGGTTAGAGGAATAATTCAAACACCCTCCCTTCAAGCTCCCACAATTAAAAATTCCCATTCTCGCAAAAGAAAAAGATTCTCCGATCAATAAAAAAATAGGGAGTTGATCCGCGTTCATTTTTTTAGAAGATAAGAAAATGGGAATATAAAATTTCTTATAAATAAACCCCTAAATTGTTCGTTTGATTCGTCGAAGAATGCCCATGGGGAAGGAGATGACGTTGTTGGGGATAAACGGACGTCGATGACATTGGAATTTCCTCGAACATCTATTTGTTGACACTGAAAATGTTTATCATCAATGAAATTCCCATAAAAGAAGTCGGAGTCAATGTTGGCGTTCTTCGTTGGAGATCTTTCTCCCAAGTCTCCACCAAATAAAAATTCTATGTATCCAACATAATAGATTATTTTGTCTATTTAGTTCATTGGGACAATTTCAAAAAGGCTTAATTAATTAACTTGGTTGGGAAATATTAAGTGGTGTGTTGGAATAATTAATGTAGGGGAAGCTAAAGAGGATCCTCCACATTAAAGAGGGATTTGAGAGGTTTCTCCTTCATTAAAATGGGGTTCAAGAGGTTTAGGACTCGGTGGTCCCCACCACCATAACCTCCCATGAGTGGTCAGGCTCAGGTGATCCCCACCTCCATAACCTCTTGTCGTAGGTTAGGGTCTGGTGATCCCCACATCTCAACTTCCACATGGTGTTTTCAACAAACAAAATAAAATGTGTGAATATTTTATTTTATTATTTCCACAAAAACCCCAAAATTAACTTTCTCCCATGACCAACAATCGTCGAGGTGAAAGTCTTATTAAGAGAAATCTGACATTGCGAGTTCAACGGTGCCCTCATATTTCAATTCCGAGCATTGGATCAAAAGTTAGAAAAACCTGCTCTCACGTTTACGGAATGTAACTAAAATAAACATCAGAAATTCATTCTGGGGCACTGAATCACATGCCGTCATGTTTGGCGGACTCATAAAATTACCATTTATTTAAAAAAATTGAAATTCCTGGTCTTTAAATTCTCCCCACCTTAGGAATTTATGTCACTGTTAGCCACATCTCAAACTAAGGGAAAAAGTGTGAATACTGAGCATGCATCTGAGCCTCCCACTCCCATGTGCTCTCCCAGAGGTTCCCATGCTACCAGCGAACACGCACCAGAGGTATCGACCGCCGATGATTGACCCATTCCTATCGATCCTCAATCTCTACTAGAACCTCCGTAAAATTCTCCCCATCATCGACGTCCAGCTCGCCATGGTGGATGATGTGAGAGGGGTTGTTCATGTATCTCCTCATCTAGAATACATGGAAGATATCATGCACTCAGTGAAACTGATGTGGAAAAGCAAAATATTAATTCGCCTCGCTATCTTTACTGAGGAACTGAAAGGGTCTGATTAATCTCAGAGATAACTTTCCACCTCGGCCAAAACTATGTAAAACTCGTCAGGGTGAGACCCGTAGAAAGATGTGTTCATCATTCTAGATCTCTATAGGTATCCATATTCTTTAGGTATACATCTTATGCCTGCTCTTTTCAGCCTTCATCCACTACTGGATTATCTGAACCTTCTCCGTGGTGGATCGTACCATCTCTGGTCTCACGATTGCAGACTCCCCTAGGTCAGTCCAGCACAAAGGCGATCTGCAAGGTCACTGGTAAAAGGCCTCGAATGGTGTCATCCCAATGGTGGAGTGATTACTGTTGTTGTACGCAAAATCCACCCATGAAAAGTGATCCTCCCAGCTGCGACCGAAGACGAGGACAGCAGAACGGAGCATGTCCTCGAGGGTCTGAATGGTCCACTTAGTCTGACCATCCGTCTGAGGATGGAAGTTGGTGCTCAAACGAAGTTGTGTCCTTAAATCCTCCTTCAACCCCTTACATAACCGGGAAGTAAAATGTGTATCACGACCAGAGACAATTGTCGAGGTTACTCCATGAAGCCGCACAATCTCCTACTAATATAGGCATTCGAAGCTCCCTATTGAACCCTGCTCTCAGATCAGTAAGAAGTGGGATGACTTGGTGAGTCGGTCGACGATCACCCAAATATGGTCATGGCCTCTAGATCTATGTGGAAGTCATGTCATAAAGTTCATGGATATCTCATCCCACTTCCACTATGGGACCTCTAAATGATGAACCAATCCGTCTGGTACCTGATTCTCCCCTTTCACATGTAGACAATTGAGGAACCGAGAAAAAAAATCTACAACTACTTTCTTCATTCCCGGCCACCAATGCTGTCGTCGGAGATCTTGGTAAATATTCTCCACTTCTAGATCTACCTCTATAGTGGATATGTGGAACTCCCTAAACACATACTCCTGAAGTGACACTAGCACCATGGTACGTCCTAAGAAGAGGATGACATGCTCCCCACCATCAGACAATCCAACAGGTACATGTCCTGTTGATATCTGATCACATCATGTCTTGCAGTTATCATCCCCACGCTGCACCTCCCTGACTCACTGATGAAGTGGGGGAGTGACTATAAGAGTTTGAAGGAAGGCTACTCCATCTCTATCCACACATGATATCTATAAAGAAGCCAACTACTTTGTCACCTCACATAGCAGATGTATACCAAACCTCTTGCTAAGTGTATCTGCAACAATGTTCCCCTTCCTAAGAGTATATAATATTTCTAAGTCATAGACCTTGGGAAACTCAAGCCAACATTTTTGTCTCAGGTTCAGGTCCTTCTGAGAGAAGATATACCTGAGACTCTTGTAATCAGAGTACACTATCAAATGTTTTCCCATTAGATAGTGTCGCCACATCTTCAAGGCGAATAGCACTACTGCTAACTCCAAGTCATGGGTAGCATAGTTCTACTTATGTTTTCTTAGCTATCGAGAACCATATGAAATCACTGCTCGCTCCTACTTCAGGAAACATCCAAGCCTGGTCCCTGATGTGTCGCAGTAAACTACATAACTTACTCCCTCCTCTAGAAGCCTCATGATGGGAGCACTAGCCAGCCTCTGCCTCAGCTCTTGAAAACTCTTTTGGAATCACTCCGACTACACAAAGTTTTTCCCGTTCTTCATCAATAATGATAATGGTGCTGCAACTCTGGATAAGTCTTGCAAAAATCTCTGGTAGTGTCCGAAAAACCCAAGAAACTCCGTACCTCCGTCACACTCCTAGGTGGCTCCCAAACAAGTACTGCCTCAATCTTCACTGGATCCACTGCAACTCCAGCCTCCGATATGACATTTCCCAGAAAGTGAACCTCTCGGATCCAAAAATGAAACTTCAAGAGCTTACCATAAATCTGGTGCTCTCGGATTGTGTCCAGTAATACCTGCAAATGATAGGCATGATCTTCTTTAGAAGTCGAGTAGATCAGAATGTCGTCGATGAATACTATGACAAAGCAATCATGATATGGCTGAAAGATCATGTTCATGAGTCCCATGAACACTACTGAAACTTTGGTCATGCAGAATGGAATAACCAAAACTTTTAATGGCCATTCCAACATCTAAAATTCAACATCCACACATCCTCCTCTCGTACTCTGAGTTGGTGATAGCTTAATCTAAGGTCTATCTTTGAGAACCACTGTGCTCTCTTCAGTTGATCAAAGAGGTCGTCAATCCCCAGGAGTGGGTACATTATCTTTAAGGTAACCTGGTTTAGGCGTCGATAGTCAACACCAAGTCTCAATCTTCCTTCCGCCTTCTTGGTGAACAAATTTAGGGCTTCCCCAAGGGGAAACACTGGGCCGAATGAATTCCTTCCCATAGAAGTCCTCTAGTTGTACCCGCAGCTCGTGAAGCTCTGTGGGGTCCATATGATATGCTGGTGTAGATATTGGTGTTTCCCCGTGGTAGAAGTCTATGAAAAATTCCACCACTCTGCGAGGAGGTAGGCATGGAGCATCATCAGGGAAGGCATCCATGTACTGGTCCACCACTACAGGATAGGTCGGACTCTCCACATCAATAGCTCTGAGGGCATGGCTAGGCAACAGATGAGTAATTGGCTGCACTATCCTCCGGGAAAGTCCATCCAGCGCTGTAAAGGCTACCTCTCTCCAGTGAAGGTAAACTTGGTCCCATCCGTGTGGACATACCGCACTTTGTGGCTAATACAATATATCTGAGCATGGATTTTAGAGAACCAGTCCATACCCAAGATGATGACGTAAGGCCTCGACACTACAAATAAGAGATCCCAGCCGAAGATCTCTTCTCCTAGAGTAAGCTGACACTACCAGAACTAGTGCGTAATCATTGAATCTGCTCCCCTAGGAGTCTCTTTCCATAAGGATCGATCCAACGAATCCATCTGAATCTCTAATCTCTGAACAAGAGAAATGGAAATAAATGAGTTACTGGAACCTTTGTCTATAAGTAATGCATCTAAGGTGGAGTAGACACAGATCGTACCTTGTATCATATCCGGAGCACCGTGATCGTAGGCCTGAGCTTCCTGGAGATGAGCTTGCCTCTATACACCTTCTTCCTGTGGTCGGGGAGGACCTCCTGGTGTTGGTGGAGGTAACATATTGAATCGTAACCCATTACCAGCTGCATGACTAGCTCCTCTGCCACGTCTGTTTGCTCCCTGCAGACCTCATCAGTTGAATCTTTAACTCTGTCTGGGTGGTCCGTTGACTGTCTGCCGATCATCCGTACAGTGGGTCAGACAGTCACGATCCATGTGACCCTTCCCATCGCATGTGTATCAATGCCTGCTCATGGCATGACTAGCTGTGTCTTGGGTGCCCTGCACAACCGACCATGAATCATGTGGTCGTCCACCTGTAGGTCTGGTCCTCTTGGACCTGTACGGCATCTATCTGATTCCCACTATAGATGACTCTGCTATGTGACGACTATTGGTGGGTCTCACTATTGGTGACTGATCAGCAAGGAAACTCTCCACTTTTAGGGATCTCTCTAACATTCTCACATGCGTCGGGATGCTGAGTGAGATCATCGAAGACCTGATCTCCCGCCAGAGCCCATGCTCGAAGGTCCTAGCCCTAAAGAATAGGTCCAGCACCATATCTATGGAGTAGTGTGAGAGGTCTGTAAACCTCACTGAGTACTGAGCTACAGTCATTATTCTCTAATGTAGATGAAGAAGCTCATTTATGCGCATAATGCGAAGAGTCATTGGAACAAAATCTACACGAAACAGGCACTCAAAATCTGCCGAGAGAAGCATTACCTCGTCATGAACTTGGAGCATCAAGCTCAACCATCTACCTACTTCTACCTGTAGAAGGCTAGAAGCAAAGATCAAAATGAGATCGGCTAGTTCCCCTACCATTCAGAATACTCTTACAACAACCTCCAGTCGATCCGCAACCACTTGTGTGTCCGTCTCTCCCCTAAACCTGGATGGCCTCTAGCACGGGAACTCCTGCAACATGCTCAAGTGGTGTGCACTCTCTGCTACTGGGGCTAGTGGCATCGGTGTCCCAATGAGTAATAGTACCATTGGTGCCTCTACTAGAAAAGGGCCTTGCACCGAGGCCTCAATGCTCGGTGGGATATCAGTGCATACAGCTCTTGGAACCCTAGCTGGATCTCTTCGTGGAGGCATCTTGAAAAAAAAAACAGGTGCACAACGGTCAGTAAGTTAGACCTAGTGATATGACATGAAGATTTCACAAAGAAGACTCTGGAAAACACACACCCAATCAGTGTTTTCATGCATTGAGTCGGAAATTAGAAGTGAGGGTCCTGGTGTATGGATACGTCAGCCGCTGCACCAGCATTGGATTCCACAAACTGATAACCGGACTCACTAAACATAACACTATTTCCATTAAAAATTATTATTAGTCCTATTTTATGCGATATAAATGACTCCATTGACATCAATTTGTCATGACCCGTCCCCTGGGGCTCGTGTTGTGACTACCCCAAACCCACCTTCTATAGGCCAGGGGCTGGTGACTAGCACCGAAAAGAATTTTCCCTAAAACTGGGAAGGAATTTCCTTTATAACCTGCAATCTCACGTAACCAATCACACAACAAGATATGAACACAAGCAAATTGTATAACTAAAAGAGTGTTTTAAGTAAACGGGTCTGGAATAAAATCCCAATAGTAAAGGTATAAGTGCAACTAAAATACAATAAAACTGATGAGAGAGAAAGAAAACTACTGGATCATCCTCTGAGGTTCCTACCTGAAGGGTAGGTATAGATCACCTCTTCAACTCTTCATGTCCACCTGTCTCCTCTACGTATCGCCACGTCGTATGGTCCACCTCTGAGCACCATCCAATCCTGGTACCCTCGTCCTCAGTCAGTGTTTTCCATCATCTGCATCTAACAGAACAAGGTGGAGGCATAGCCCGTACATGGGTGACTATAACGATACTCAGTAGGGACCTCGAGAACCTCATTGTCTCAAAAAATCCACCAAGGATAAATCACAAAGGATGAAATCAACAGATAAACTTAATTAGATATATGTCCATACATATACCTAAGTAATCAAGTAATTCATCCCAATAATGAGGAAATAGAGAGGTACGGACTCAGCTCACACCAATATTTATTCTAGGGGTAGTAACAAGTAACATCCCCGGTCAAATCATCAAACGCCTCTACTACTGGAGAACTCCTCCACTATTGAGTACAGTGGGCCTGTCGCGTCACACAAAGGCACTTCCAACTAACCTTGAACTACTGAGGTACTCCTCCTGTCGAGTACCATGGGTCTGTCGTGTCACACAGAGGTGCTCCCCACCATGGGTTTGCTGGGTCTCACAGAGGCGCTCCCCTTCATGACTTTATGAGGTACTCTTAATCACTAGTACCATGGGTCTGTCACATCACATAGTGGCGCTCTCCCTGGTAGCCTACGGAGATACTCTCCTGTCTTGTACCATGGGTTTGCTGCTTCAAAAAGAGGTTCTCCCCACCATGGTTCTTTCATGTCACATAGAGGTCCTCCCCACTGGACTCGTCAAGTCATTCTTTGTCAAAATTGTCAGTAGTTGTCAAGTCTCAACCAGCTACTAGGTTCCCACAATACGCTCGTTCGTCTCCGGGAGAATCCACCCCACAAGCTACTGGTTGATATTTTGACTACCATGAAGTCCCACAAAGAAGAATCTCAATGTTCTTCCATGTCATAGGGGTCTCAATGCAATAGATGGTGCATTAATCGGATGCACTGTCTGTTAGTTATTAGTATTTTAGTCCCGAGGTCCGGGTTTCATTGGAGCTCGATCATACCAAACCATTCATAATATTAATCCAAAACTTCAGTGGGGTATACTCAAAGGGACTATCACGCTCCAATATTTCCATCACCACTGAGGGTTCTTCAAACGAATTTTCGGTACCAAAGTTATGGCTGAAGTAGTGCAAATGGGTCATAGTGGGCCCGAGTCCGATCCGACCCTGTCGGACCAACATGGCCTGACCCGGCCATGGCCGACCCATTTCATGTCACCCCTGCCTGACCCACTGGGTCCGGTCCGGTCTGTGAGGTCCCCGAGGGTACCGTGAGGGAAGCTCGGTTGTGGGGTGTCGTGAAGGCACGAGGAAGCTTGTTTTGGCCTGGTCCGGCTCGACTGAGGATGGTGCGAGACCGCGGGGTGGTGGTCTGGCTGGGGGAGGAGGTCCAGATGCAGGGCGGCGGTCCGGCCTAAGGGCGGAGGTCCATCCATGGGGCGGCGGTTCGTCCACTGTTCGGTGGTCTGGTCGCGGTGTGGTAGACGAGTAGTGGGGCGGTGCGGACCCACAGACAGAGGCAGAGGCCACAGAGGCCGCAAGGCGCTGATGGGGGCTGTGACAAGACCCCATTGCACCATCACCTTCATCGAGGCCAGTGGTAGTGTTGGTCGTCGATCTCATTCCCCTTTGTGGTTGGTCCCCATCCTCCACCATCGTGAAGAAAACCATAATTCAACATAAGAATTATAGAGAGGATGGCCCATCTTAGTTAAGCCCACACTCCCCACATTAGAGAGATATCAAGAGGCTATTATACTTAAATCACAAGAATATTAAGAACGAGTAATGGGAATAATTCAAACACCCTCCCTTCAAGCTCATGCAATTAACCATTCCCAATCCTGCAAAAGAAATTTTTTTCGGATCAATCTAAAATATAGAGTTGATTTGTGTTCATTGTTTTAGAAGAGAAGAACATGGGAATATAAAATCACTTATAAATAAACAGCTCCCTTGTTTGTTTGATTCGTTGAAGAATGCATGTGGGGAAGGAGATGACGTTGTTGGGGATAGACAGTCGTCGACGACGTCGGCATTTCCTCGAATGTCAGTTCGTTGACATTGAAGACCTTCCTCAAAAACAAAATTCCCACGGATGAAATCAGAGTCGATTTTGGCGTTCTTCGTTGGCATTATTTATTGGAGATTTTCCTCCCAAGGCTCCACCAAATAAAAATGCCAAGTATCCAAAATAATAGATAATGTTTTCTAATTAGTTCATTAGAACAAATTCAGAAATTCTTAATTAATTAACTAGGTTGGAAAATATTAAGTGTTACGTTGGCATAATTATTATGAATGAATCTCAAGAGGTTCCTCCACATTAAAGAGGGAGTCGAGAGGTTTATCCCTCATTTAGAGGGGTTTCAAGAGGTTTAGGCCTCTATTGGTCCCCACCACCATAACATCTCATGGGAGGTTGGGCTCGAGTGGTCCCCACCACCATAACCTCTCATAAGAGGTTAGGGTCTGGTGGTCTCCACTTCTCAACTTCCACATGGAGGTTCAACAAACAAAATTAAATGTGTTATTATTTTATTTTATTTTTTCCACAAAAAACCCCAAAAATTAACTTTCACCCTCGAACAACTATCATCGAGGTGAAAGTCTCCTTAAGCGAAAATTGGCACTACGAGTTCAATAGTGGCCTCTGATTCCAATTTCGAGCACCGGTTACAAATTTAGAAAAACCTGCTTGCACGTTTACTGAAAATACCCAAAATAAAGTTCATAAATTTATTCTGGGCACTCTGGGGCTCAGAATCATGGGCCATAAAGTTTCGAAGACTCGTAAAATTCCCATTTATTTTAAAAAAAATTCATGGAAATCCCGAGTCTTTACATTGTTCTATTTTATGTCTTCTTACGTATTCTCATTGGATAGAGCCCAAATCTTGTGATTTGACATTATTTCTTGGTTTTACATAGGATTTAATTTTACATGGTTTCTTACTCAATTGGTATTCATATGGTGTATCCATATTTTGTTTTCATTAGGAAATCATGTTATGTAACATGTACTTATCATATTCTTTAACAGTGTTAATAGGAATGGATTTTATGATAACAAAAGGAGTATTTTACAAATTATTTAATTTTATGAAAATGAATTATAAAATGTATTTTTTTTATATCCAAAGCTAACATTTTAATGAAATTAGTCTTTTTATAGATTATTTAGTGGATTCCTATTAGGATTTTTCTCACAACATAATTTTACCTATGGGTGTTTGTAGATACGCTTGTTTAGGATTTTGGTATATGTAAGGGTGTCACATAGTTCACTAACTTATCATGGTTTTCATCTTCTTCACAGTGGGACAAATATGTGGGGACGGAAGGAAGTATGGAGTCTGTTTTAGTTCTTGTATCATTTTTTTTATGTTTATCCATTTAGATTGATGTTTTAAGCCTCATAGTTTTATCTTTTTCTTCCATTATTTATTGTGATGTTTTAACTTATTTTTATTATACATGAGACATCTTGGATATTTTTTTTAACTTACCAGGTTGAAAACCTTTTTGGGTGATTGTCTAGTTAACCAATGTTTGTTAATTAAAAAGTGTAATAGAAGGAATTACCCAGTGGGATGTGTTATCAAAATCCCTAGGATTGGTTTAGGGTCATTAATAGATAGGAGTTAGGAACATACATATTTTTTTTGTAAGTGCTTGAGGGTGTCTGGCCAAGTCACTTCCATGACTAAAATTGATTTACAATGAGTGATCAAGAAAATTTTTCCAATGTTGAGACTTGGTGTTTGAGTTAATTTCAATGAACTATGTTTGGAATTAATCTAAATGAACATGTCCCTTTTGATGTGTTTTTTTCTTTATAATCTAATATTACATTAAATTATTTTTATGTAGTTTATATATATTACATAATGTTTTCATTTATTTTCTAATTGAAAATAAGTTTATTGGTTGGTTTATTTTTTATTAATTAGACAATTCCTCTAAAAATTGATATTCTAAATCTTGGAGAGGAATATGTGAGAGAGATTCCATATTTGAATGCTCTAGTGGCATAGAATCTAGGTCAGGAAATTATTAGTCCCCAAGGATGAGCGGTGGATCATGGCTCAAAACTTACTAAGAAGAATCCATGCATATACTATTGGGAAAAAGGACCCCAAGAATCCAAGGACTATCTAAAGTAGATTTAAATGATCATGAAATTTTTAAAAATTTCTAAGGAAACAATGGCGGTTTTTTTCATGTATATTCCTAAAGTAATACGAAGTAGATGGTGGGGCTCTATCATGCAAGATATGTTAAATAATATTTTACCTATATTTCATTTATTAAAATCATATATTAGTTGTTTTATCAGGAATTGTTTCATGTTGATAAGACTGAAGGATATTTGACCTTTGAGTTAGTGTGTCATAAGGATTATGATTATTCCACCTATTTCTATGTGTCGGTACACCTAGAACCTGATCTTACACTAATGAACACCTCAATGCTCAGTGGTTCAAGATGGCTCTGAGGGATAATATTAAGTTAATGTTAATTCTATTATTCCTTCTATATTTTTTTAGGTGGGCGAAAATATATCTATATGGTAGTCATATCTAGGGAAACTGGTTTGGGTTGTGCTTTATTTTCTATAATTGTTTTCCAGGGTGTGACATATAACCAAAAAAGGAAACCCAAAGATGTTTAGTTTTCATCAAGACTGGTTTTAGGGAATTTTTTATAATAGATGTTGGTTGTTTACAAAATATTTCTAAGGTTTTTTCATACCAAGAATAATTATATAATGGATCCCAAAAACTGTCACTAATATGGAAAATTTGGTCTTCTTATACAATTTTTTAGAAGGATATCCAAAGGTAGTAAGGATGGATCCACTATCAATATTATTTTATAGGATCATTATGATTCTTACAAGCGTGATGAGTATTCTCATAAAGCCATAGGGTATGTGCATGTGAATATAAGAGCTTAAAGATGATCTAACACTACATGTATTTACAAAATAGAATTATCACAAGAGGAATATATGGTAGGATTAACTACTATTAGAGGTACTATTCTTATTTAATTTTATATGGTGATATATTCATTTTCTAATGTAAATAATCATTCAATTATATCATTAATGTATGTTTATGTGTTGGTATTGTTTTTGGAACTTATTACATTATTATTAGTTCATTCCACACTTATTAGAAATAGTATAGAACAATGTTTCATGATTCATGTCTGTTCGATATCAATATAAAATTATGAAGTTTTGTGAGATTTATTAATTCTTGATATTGAAAATTTCTATTAGATTACTGGAATGGAATAGAAATTTGATGTTAAGACATTGATTTACTATTAACAACATCGAGTTTTTTTATCTCTAGATGGGGAATATAATGTCTTTTTGGGTGAGTGAGATTATATATCTAGGTGAGTGGGACTTGTGGTTAATTATGTTTGAATGATATCATTCTAGTTAATGGAGATTTTACATGATTTCATCCACTCTCTCTTGGTATTTCAACATCATACAGTGGTGTGTGAATACCCTAAGGACCTTGGGGATAATGTTTCTGGGATACCACTATAGGGAGTTCAATCTCTCTATTTATTTGATTCTTGGTATGTTACTTATTTCTATTTCATTTGATCGCATGTATCTTACTTTTTTTAGGGAACATAAAGTACATCACTACATCCTTATGTATAATTGATTTAATCTCCCATGAATGTCACTTGTGGGTTCACATGTACTATTTTATAAGAAGGTAGATGGGTGCATAGGACCCTTCATTGAGTATTGAAATATAAATTTTGTGACTGTTAGGAATAATTATCCCATTTCATGAATTGATGATCTCTTTAATCTACTCAGAGGTGATCATTGGTTTTTTATGATTATGTTTTGGTCAGGGAATAATAAGTTAAGAGTCTATGAATAGGATCTATCATAGATAGTGTTGAGGAGATTGTACATACATTTTGAGTTTCTGGTGATACCATTTAGTGTTACTAAAAATCGTGTGGTATATAGGGTATTTCATCATTTATTAGAATATCTCTTAGTGTTCTTGTTGATTACATTTTGGTGTAATCTATTTCTGAGGAGGATCATATGGATCATTTTCATATTATCCTTAAAATAATGAAAGAACATCACTTGTATGGAAATATTTCCAAGTGTAAATTTTGAATCCAATAAATGGAGTTTATGGGGCATGCTAAATATGATAAAGGTATCTCATTGGATCATAAAACAATGCTGGTTGTAATAGTCTATGATTGACCCAAGAATATGTTTTTTATCTAGATATTCTTAGCTTTTTGAGGTTATTAAAATTAGTTTGATTATTAATTCATCGAGCTTAAATATCTAATGAAACTTTTGACACATAATGGTGATAATTTTTAATGGAATGAAAGTTTTCAGAAATTTTTTGAGGAAATTATGCTCAGGTCAAATTAATATCATGTTCTAATTCTTCTAGGATTTGTTTTGATAGTGGTTATTCATACACTCAAAACAAGGATTCACTATCTCTTTAGGGAGAATTTTTTGGTATATTCATATCATGAAATCATAAAGTATATTTTTTATCAAATGGATAACTTCTGATAGAAATGTTTCATTGAGTACCTCTATAAGTTTGATTTTTATATTTCTCATACTCATGGGAAGGGGGTCTTAGTTACAAATGCATTGAGTAGTAAATCAATGACTCAATTCATGAAGGAATTAGTGGTGGAGTATAATCAGAAGAGTTTGATTAATGAGATGATTCTTGGAGTGGAAGAGGCTAGTGGGAAGGTTTTCATTTCCTCAGTGAAGGATAAATCATAATTCGATGATTGGGTTTGGATCAAATAAGTGACAATATCTAATTATTGGTGTTCTAGTGAAATCCTAAATGGCGGGAGACCATGATTGAGTGGTCTTTATCTCCCATTGTCACTTTTTGTTTTTAATGAAGGTTATTTGTTAACATATATTTGATACTTGAATTTATGGATAGTTGACACTAGTCTTGTTGGTCCATACACATGGGGACTTAAAAGGTGTGTCAGGATATAATATATCATTGTTTGCATCCTTTTCCAATTTTAGTGAGGAAGTATGATTTTATTTCCCTAGACATAATCATTGGTTTTAAATATACTCATTGTGGTAAGGATGTTATTTGGGTGATTATTGATTGAATTATGAAATCATCTCATTTACTCTTTATAAAAGAGTTGTTGAAGGTGGAATAGATTTGGAACTTGTTTGTTTTAGAGGATGCAAGGCTTTATGGAATTCCCTCTATGATTATTTATGATAGGGAACTGAGGTTAAAATCCAGGTTTGGGAAAATTTTGAAATATATAATAGTTTTATATTAGAAATTAATAATGGTGTATCAGCATCAAATGGATGGGCAGAAATAGATAATTATCAATGTTATTGAGGATATTCTCTTATAATGTCTATTTAATTATTTGTGGTTCCTGGAAAAATAATCTTCCTATATTAAAATTTTAATATAACAATATTATCATGATTCAACTAGATTGGATTCAATTGATGTGTTATACGGGATTTTATATCGATACTGCTTATTTTGGGTAGAGTTGGGAGAGTGGTGCTTGGTTAGAACCGACCTTTATTAGGAGATGATGGAAAAGGTGCAACTGATATAATAGAGATTTGTCATGGAAAATATTATGCATAAGTCCTATACATACAATCTTCTTCATTCACTAGAGTTTGAGGTTGGTGATCAGACCTTTATTCATGTTTCTCCTCACATAGGAAACTATTGGCTGGGTAAGTATTGTATATTGGAACTTCATTTTGTTGGCCACTCTGATATCATTGAAAAAATTGGAAAGGTACTGTAACGTCCTAGTTCTGGATGCCACCTAAAGGCGCCTCGTTCCATGTTGGCTACATAGACTCAAGCACATTTTCCTGAATTCCATAGGCTTCTGACTAAGAGTGAGGCCCTTGGGTGTGATAGTGGGGAAACTATGTCCTCATTGGAAGAGTAACACAACAAAAGAGAAACAAATATACAATAGTGGAAGCAGAAAATATCCAACAACAGAAAATAATGGAAGACTGAAATAATAAGAAACTAGAGCACATATATATATAATGATTCATGATACATATGTCTAGGAAGACATCCAAACAAGTCACAATGCTGAATACAACCAGTGCTAAACCTAAGTTCAAAATAAACGGATAAATAGATCCTCATAATAGCAAGCCTATGCTTGGTCCCATGTGCTCCATCTCGACAACAATTCATGTACATAATGTAGATGGGCACTTTCCCTTATCTATACGTGTAGCAATATAATCTGTTTGGGCCCAAAAGCATGGCCCAAAAAGGGTGTGAGACTAAATATTTTTAGGCAACCACCGAAATATTTGTTCCTTATAGTTAGTGAATATATGGAAGGTAAAAGTACAGAAAGAAGTAATCAAGAAAGTAATTAGTAGTAAACAATCCATGGCTTCAATATCAAGAAACAACTAAACAAGTAGAAAAACAAAAACAGGTAACCCTCTGGGAAGTACTCACAGCCCATCCCCTCTAGTCTAACCTAACAAGTTCAAGAAATCCTCTAGGAAATACACTCAGTCTAACCCCTCTGGTTCTATCATAATAATTCATAAATAAACTCTTTGAGGAAGCCCACATAGTAAATTCCCCTTATAGTCTAACGTAGTTAAGGACTCTCTGAGGAAGCTCACACAGTAAATTCAACTTATCGCACCAAGTTCATGGGCTCTCTGAGGAAGCTCACTCGGTCAATTCCACTTATATCCTTGGTCGTTCAAAGTAACTCAAAGACTCTCTGAGGAAGATCACTTGGTCAATTACCCTTATAGTCTAGAGTAATCAAGGTAATTCAAATCAAAACAATGAAACTTTGAGTAATCTCACACTGTCAATTCCCCATATAGTCTAATGTAGTCAATGAAACTCTGAGGAAGCTCACTTAGTCAATTCCCCTTATATCCCTAAGTGGTCCTAGCCTCTCTGGGGAAGCTCTCTCAGTCTATCGCCCTTATAGCCTAATGTTTTCAAAGACTCTCTGAGGAAGCTCACTCGGTCAATTCCCCTTATATTCTACTACACCAGGATCTCACGACCCTGTATAGGTCAACAATCATATAAAAACAATATGGCCAATGTAAACCTACAAAACTACTTATCTAATAATCATGTAAGAAATACAAACTCTCCATCCTACGGCAAAAGGCTTGGAAAACATGAAAGGCATCCAAACTAGCTAAACGGGACCGAACGGTCGTAAACAGAACATGCATGGGAAAAAACATCCAAATAATAGCAAAGAAAACCTATTCATATCCAACTAACCTCTACACAATCATGCATGAAAGTCAAGAAATCAATAGGGGAAAATGCTAAACACACAATTCCTCATTCAAGAGTATTGGTGAAATTTTCAAAAATTTCTCAAAGAATTCGAACGGAAAGGCACAAACCACCTACATTTGTGTTAGGAGATCACTATATGTGATCCTCAAGGATTGAATCACCTTAAAAAATGTAGATATAGGAATACTTTTAAAACATTCAACCCACAATAAATTGGAAAAGAAGTGGAATTGGGAAACGATGCTCTAGGAGAAGGAATAACTCAATGATGTGATTCCAACACAACTGACGGTGTTTGATTTGGAAGATGGACGGATTCTTGGGGGTTCGTCAAAGATCTGCAGCCGTATGGTGCTCTCGGTCAAAAGGGGCCTAAAAGAAGATGGTCCTGGTGATTAGACGTGACCCCGGTGCATTTAATGAACAAAAAAGTAAAAGGCATGTACTTTTGAACTACACGGCGTGTACTCACATTTTCTGTACTCTGCCTTAGGTGGCATCTAAACACCCCAACATGGTCATGTGTGTGGCCCGTACATAGCCAGAACGTGGCCTCCTATGGCATCATTGTATACAGCGTGTACTCAAATAGTACATGGCATGCACTTTGAAAATTTCCAGAAAACTTCTTTTCTTAACAACAACCAGAAAAGGGAAAACATGCCAGAAAAGAATATCTGGGTTCTTAAAAACATCACCCCTTAAATAAATTCCTCCCCAAATTTCTATAGGATGGAGTACAAGATGAAACCCCAAACAGTTCCGGCCACTAAGCTCATACATCGTCCTCCCTCTCCCAAGTCTCATCATGTACTCACCCATGTTTCCATAACACATGTACCAGAGGAACAGACTGGCCACGGAAAACCTTTGTACTATGATCAAAAATCTAGATAGGATTCATCCACTTTCAACTCAACCTCCTCAGGTTGAAATACATGAGAGGGGTATGAAAAGTAATGTCGAAGCTGAGAAACATTGAAGACGTCATGCATAGACCGGTACCTCTGAGGTAACTGTAACCGATAGGCAACCAGACCAACTCTCTCCAAGACCTCAAACGTTCTGAAGTACCTCGGGGAAAGCTTAACCTGTCTTATAATCCTCTTATTCCCCAACCTTAGTGTGAAACATAGAAAAACCCAATCCATGACCTCGAACTCTAGAGGCCATCACCGTTGATCAGCATAAGACTTCTGATGAGACTGTGTAGTATCCATCCTCTTTTGAATCCACTCTATCTTCTCAGTGGTCTCCTAAACAAGTTGAGGTCCCAGAAAAGCTTCCTCTCCTGCCTTTAGCCAACTTAAGGTTGATCAACATGGTCTATCGTACAAAGCCTCATAAGGTTCCATTTGGATAGTTTCTTGAAAACTATTATTGTAGGAAAACTCCACAAGAGGAATATGCTTCTCCCAAGAACCTCCGAAATCTAGGATGCATGTTCGGAGCATGTCCTCAAGCACCTGAATCATATGCTCAGACTGTCCATCGATCTGGGGATGGTAAGATGTACTCAAAAGTACTTGTGTACCAAATGCCTTCTGAAGTCCCTACCATACCTGAAAAGTAAAATGTGCATCCTTATCTGAAATGATGGAGTGTGGAACGCCATGCAGACGTACAATCTCTCAGATGTACAATATTCTCATCTCATTAACACTGAGGGTCTCATTAATTGGAAATAAGTTGAAAACTTTCGTGATTCTGTCAATGACAACCCAAACTACATCATTACCACAAGGCGACCTCGGAAAACTTGTCACGAAATCCATCGCGACATCATTCCACTTACACTCGGGAATGGGTAACTATTATAGAATCCATGTTGGTCGATGATGCTTCGTCTTCACCTGTTGAAAAGTGGAACACCTCATGATGAAACCAGCAACATCCCTTTTCACACCTGGCCACCAGTACTGATGGTGTAGATCATGATACATCTTGTTGACACCGGGATGAACTTTCTAAAGTGAGGAATTAAAATCCCGCATCAGCTCCTCACGTATATCTGCTAGAACCCATACGCACCCCTGGAAATCAAGATCTCATCCCTGATTATGGTCCATCAAGGAATAGGGTCCTCTCATAACACACTTTCCAGTAGGACTAGGCATTCAAAATTTGATAGCTTCCTCATTCGTACTCGATCAAGAAGGGTAGAGGTAATATCTACAGAAGAAAGGAATGTCTACCTCTGTCTATCGTGCACCTAAAGATGCATCTCAGAGAAAAGAACCACAAGATTCCACTCATTAATGGACTCCTGAACTACCTGTATCTAATTCCTCCTGCTCAACACATCATCCACTGTGTTGCCTTTCCCATGCGTATAGGCAAGCTCAAAGTCAAAGGATTGTAGGTACTCAACCCACCATCGTTGTCTTAAATTCAGATCATGCTGAGTAAAGATGTGCTCGAGACTCTTATGGTTGGTGAAAACCACAAAATGCTATCCCAGAAGATAATGTCTTCAACAGCGTAGGGCATGAAAAGTAGCTTCCAACTCTAGATAGTGCATCGGGTATTTCCTCTCATGTAGCCTCAACTTCTGAGACCCGTACGCAATGACTCCATCTCCCTGCATAATCACAGCTCCCAACTTGATACCTAATGCATCGCAATAAGTAGTATATCTCTAGACTACCTCTAGAAAGACCAGTATCGGTGTTGAAGTCAGCCTCCCTTTCATCTCCTGAAAGGCTGACTCACATGAATCTGACCATAATAACTTTGCACCCTTCTTAGTTAGACCCGTCAGTGGTGCGGATAAGTGTGAAAAGTCCTGTATGAAGCGTATTTATAATTCAATCAGCCCTAGAAAAATCCGAACCTCAATGACATTCTTCTAATGCTCCAATTAAAATACCTCTCTCACTTTCTATGGGTCTACTGATACTCCAGTCTCTGAGAAAACACGACCCATGAAATGAATCTAGTCCATCCAAGAGTGTAATTTTGAAAGCTTATCATATAACCGATGCTCTCTCTGTGTACTCATAATGATCTCAAGATATGTATCATGGTCGTATAGAGTGTGAGAGTGCACCATAATATCATCCACAAAGAACACAATTAAATAATCCATGTATGGATGGAACACTCGGTTCATTAGTGCCATGAAAACTGCAGGCGCATTCGTGAGACCAAACAGTATAACCATATAATCGTATAGACCATACCTAATCTGGAAGGCTGTAAGAGATATATCTGATGGTCTAACATGCAACTGATGGTAACCAGACCTCAATTCAATCTTTGATAACAACCGGGATCCTCGAAGCTAATCAAAGAGATCATCAATCTTGGGTAAAGGATATCATTTCATGACTGTCAACTGGTTCAACTTCCGATAATCCACACAAATCCTGAGGGTGTTTTCGGCATTATTCACAAATAGGACAGGAAAACCCCAAGGAGAAGTAATGGGTTGGATGAAACCCTTTGCTTGAAACTCCTCCAACTACTTATTGAGATTTTGAATCTCATGTGTAGCCATCTTATAAGGAGGAATGGACACCGGTGCTACTCCTAGAACAAGCTCAATAGAAAATTCTACCTCACGCTCTAGAGATAAACCTGAAAAGACCTCTGGAAGTACTTCTTTGAAACGATACACCACTGGGAGAAATTCTAACTATGTATTCCCCTGGTCATCCAGATATAGAGTAGAAATCTGCGTTGTAAGTCCTTCTAACCCATGATGCTCTGGACCCGCTCTTCTCATCTAGACATCCCACTTGCCCTTATTAATAAACGATCCACCCTCTGGTGATATGAAACTCACCCTACGGAGAAAAAAATCGATGACTTCCTGGAAGGGAACTAGCCATCCCATTTTGAGAATGAGATCATAGTCTGTCATCTCTAGGACATTGAGGTCACTTAGAATGTGACACCCACCAACCTCAAGAGGGAACTCCTTGCATTGACACACACTAGATGTTATCATCCCCAAGGGAGTGTCTAGTGTCAAGATATCGGCATAAGAAAAGATATAGATCCCAAGGCTCTCCATAATAGAGATATAGATAAAGATATGGGAATCCCCTATATCTAAAAGAGTAGAATCTAAAACTGAGGCTACTATGATCATACCTCAAACTGTAGAGGGTCAGGGATCCTTATCCTACTGGGTCTGCTCCATTGCAAATTCCTGGCATGTACCATGGCCCTTTGAGCCTACCTGACCACTCTGAGTTGATCCACCCTGCTATCGCTGAATTCATGGTGACTGACCACCATTGCTATGACCTCCACCTCGGCCCAAACAGCCGGAAAAACTCCAGTTCCCAGACTATTGTGAAACTGTTGGGGCTTCTCCTGAACGAGGAGTCATAGAAGAACCCCTATCACCAGGTGATGGTGAGAAGAACTTACAAAAATCACTATGGGTGACCCATCTTGCCGCAATCTTGATACTCTACTAGGTATCTCGGGTAACATGGCCACATATTCCCACTCATCCCACACAGGTAGCACACCACCTGGCTACCAGAAGATGCATCTCGCCTACTCTGATCTCCTCATGCAGACTCCCTGTGGATCTTTTTGATACCAGTAGAAAGAATACTAACTCTGGATGTTGAACAACCCTAGCTCACTACTCCAGAATCCCTCAAATTGCACTCTGTGATCAGCGCATGGTTGACGATGGAGGATATCGTAGTCAGCCTGAAGATGTTCACCTACGATCAGATGTCGTGTCTTATACCATCCTCAAACTTCCATGCAAGGAACAACTCGCCACCTCCTTGAATAGGTGTGAAACATTGTAGCTCTGTGTAGTGAGAGAAATACTCCATAAGAGTAAGAGTAACCAATGCAAAACTCATGAACTCATAGGCTTGATCAGCCCTCAAGGTCTCTGGATAGAAGTAATCATAGAAGATACAATGAAAATCATCCCACACAATACTCTGCGGGTGGCCTGCCTATGAGATCACATCCCACCACCTCTTGGAGGAGTCCTAAAGCATGTAGGTATCGAGCTTCTCCCTCTTCTATGGATGTATCTCTATATGCTCAAAAATTGTCAGCATGGAATATAACCATGACTCTTCAGCTTGGGGTCTTCCATCCCCTTAGAAAGTAGCAGGATAATGCTGCTAAAATACCTAACTCAATTATTCCATCGATGGGGCAGGAGACGATGCTCCCTAAAAAGTCTGAATCATCCTCATAAATCCCTCTCTGAACTGAGCATCAGCTCTTGTGTCTGGTATAATGACTGGTGTCAATACTAGCATGATAGGAGTACCTGCTGGAAGTCCTTAATCAGCTGTATTTGGTGTCTGATCATTGTCTGGTAATTGGCGGACAAGTGGAGGACATCTCAGTGGCATGACTCTGCAAGGTCAAGTGCACAACTTCGATCAACATTAACAATGACTGAAAACTAGAAGTGTAAAAAGGTAACATGCGAAAGAAAGAATTCAAGTTTTACCAAGCATGACTACACATCATGTGCAATTACTACATGGTGTGTTCCCTTAATTCATTCACATGGTCATGTACTCCTTCCTAAATTGGTCATGTTACACTCCAAACACACGACGTGTTCTCCTAACACACTGAGTGTACCTGAATCCTCTTTCCTTTCCTGATTCCTTCTACATGTCTAAGCCACAAGGCTCTCCTAATACAAAACTACATGGCATGTTCAGAGTAGACACGACGTGTACTCAACAAACAACACTTGTTAGTGACACGGCCTATGTACCCAGGTCACATGACACGACATGTTCCAGATAGACGAAACATATAATAAGAAGTCCCAACCAGTTGTGTGGTAAGTTACACGGCTAACACTACACAATGTGTTCCAGATGGACAAGTCGTGTAAGAGAAAGGATAACACTGACCCGTGTTGTTCGTCACACAGTCGGGTACCTAGGTAAAACTACACGGCGTGCACAATTGATACACTGTGTGTTTCCACATGAAATTCTCTATCATGTTTCTCTACCCACATGGCATATAACAAGATTAGTGACTACATGGCGTGTTCATAAACCACACGGTGTGTACTTAAGAAAAATAGTTTCTTCCCTAATTGAAGAGCACATGGCGTGTAGTCAAAACTATAAGGTGTGTATTATGGGTTTTTCCAGACAGTAAGCCTCATAAACTACTTCCGAGCCCAGAAAACACTGAAACACGCATTGAAAGGTCCATATTCCGATATGTGAGGGCTTATACTCCCCATGAATCTATGTTTTGAATCTCATACATGTTATAAAAAGGGTTTGAAAGTCAATGATCCACCAAATTCTGGTCCATGAGGGCCCATAACACCTCAAGAACCAAAGTTTGGCGTTCATTCAAACAAAACCATACACAAACAATACCCTATAAAACAGAAGGTATTTTTATCAAGTCATCTATCACAACATCATGCATATTCTACACAACATATATCACAACAACATGAAATTGCTATTGAATCCTAGATGGCATGGAAAGAATGCATAACATGTTATTTATAGCATGGGCTTATATGATGAATGAGATGGAATACCCTCATCTCATCGGGTTGCGACCGAAATAGAACCTCAATAACATCAACTATAATAGAACAATACATATGAGTCACCCAATAGTGAAAATCAAATCAACAGTAAAATTGAAAATTAGATGAAAATTGAAATCAATGAGGTAGATTGGCTTTTCTCTATACCCGGGTTAGCTACACTCGGGCACAACTTATTACCAGGTACTTATTCTGTCTTATCCCAAGATAAAGGCTCTAAAAATTAAGTCAAGAGAAAGGAATTCCTCTAATAACATTTTGTAACATCCTGGTTCTGGAAGCCACCCAGAGGCGCCTCATACCAGGTTGGTCACATGGCCTCAAGCGCATTTACCTGAATGCCAAATGCTGTCGACTAGCAGGGAGGAACTTGGGTGTAATAGTGGGGAAATTACGCCCTCATTGGAAGAGTGACACAGAAGAAGAGAAACAAATATACAATAGTGGAAGTAGTAAATACCCAAAAATAGTAAACAGTGTAAGACTAAAATAATAAGCAACTGGAGGAAATATATATAAAATGATGCATGTTACATATGTCTAGGAAAATAGCCAAAAAAATCACAATGTCGAGTACAACCATTGCTAATCCAAATTACAAAAGAAACAGATAAACAGCTCCTCAGCATCGCAAGCCTGTGGTTGGTCCATGCGCTCTAGCTCTACAACAAGTCAAGTACCTGAAGTAGAAGGGTGATTTCCTATATCTATACCTGTAGAAATATAATCTGTTTGGGCCCAAAATCATGGCCCAAATAGGGTGTGAGACTAAATCCTAGTAGGCAACCACCCCAAGATTTTTTCCTAATAGTCATTTAATATATGCTAGGTAAAAGTATAGAAATAAGTAAACAGTAATGTACTCGGTAGTTAAAGATCAACGATTTCAATATCAAGCAACAGCTAAACAAGTAGATAAACACAAATAGGTAACCCTTCGGGAAGTACTCGCAGCCCATCCCATCTGGTCCTACGTAACAAGTACAAGCAACCCTCTAGGCCATAAACTCATTATGACCCCTCTAGTTCTGTCATAAGATTTCATTAATAGACTCTCTGAGGAAGCTCAAATAGTCAATTCCCCTTATAGTCTAAGGTAGTCAAGGACTCTCTGAAGAAGCTCACAAAGTCAATTTCCCTTATAGCACCTTGGTCAAGGACTCTATGAGGAAGCACACTCGGTCAATTCCTCTTATGGTCCAAGTCGTTCATTGTAACTCAAAGACTATCTGAGGATGCTCACTCAGTCAATTCCCCTTATAGTCTAGAGTAATCAAGGTAATTCAATGTAAAACAAATACTCTCTGAGGATGATCGCATGGTAAATTCCCTATATAATATAAATCAATCAAGGAATCTTAGAGGAATCTCACTCAGTTAGTTCCCCTTATAGCCCCAAGTGGTCCTAGGCTCTCTGAGGAAGCTCTCTCAGTCTATCCCCCTTATAGCCTATATTTCTCAAAGACTCTCTGAGGAATCTCACTCGGTCAATTCCCCTAATAGTCTACTACACTAGGTTATCATGTCCCTATGTAGGTCAACAAGCATAGAAATGCAATATGGCCAAAGTAATCCAACATAAATAAATGGATAATCTGTTTACAGTATATCAAGCATGTAAGAAATACAAACTCTCCATCCTACAGCAACAGGAATAGAAAACCGGCAAGGTGGAAAAACTGGATAAACAGGGCCAAATGGTCATAAACAGAACATGTATGGGAAAAACATCCAAATAATATCAAATAACACCTATTGAAATCCAAATAACCTCTACACAAGAATGCAATCAGGGTAGGAAATCAACAAGCATAAAATGGTAAACACGCAATACCCCGTTCAAGGGTATTGGTGGAATTTGCATGTAATACTCCAAGACATTGGATAAAAAGGCACAACATACCTACCTTGGTGTTAGGAGATCGCAATATGTGAACCTCAAGGCTTGAATCACAATATAACATCGTAGATCAACAAAAATATATAAAACGTTCAACCCACGATATCTTGAAAAAGAGGAGCAATTGGAAAACGATTCTCTAGGAGGAGAAAGAACATACTGATGTGATTCCAACACAACCGACAATGTTTGATTCAGAGGACAGACACACGCTCAGGGGTTTGTCAAATATCTGTGTCCATACAGTGCTCTTGGTTGAATGAGACCTAAAAGAAGATGGTTTTGGTGATTTGACATCACCCCGGTGCATTTAATGAAAAAAAGAAAGTACATGGTGTGTACTTTTGTAGTACACAACGTATTCTTGCCTTTTCCATACTCCACTTTAGGCGGCCTCCAAACACCCCCATATGGTTGTGTGTGTGTCCCCTACATGGCCAGTACACAACCTCCCTCGGCATCGTAGTACATGGTGTGCACTCAAATAGTACATGGCGTGTACTTCAAAAATTTACAAAATACCTCTTTACTCAAAAATGACCAAAAAAGAGAAATCATACCTGAAAATAAGATATTGGTTCTTACATGTACTATATCATTTATATTTTTAATCTAGATTGTAATAAATTCATGTAGTGTATCATTTTTTCTAGTTGAGGAGGTATCAATGAGACCCTTCGAATGTAATTTAATGTATGGATTATGATCTTGAGTCTGACACCACTGTGGTTGACTAACCAGTTATTTGTATGGATCACCAAGATAATTAATTTCAGTTTAAAACAATTCCTTTAGTGTTTTTCATTTTATTTGTTCATGGTATAGCCATAATATGTGTGATCCAGAATTGTTAATGAGATAGTAGTGGCCTTCTTTTTTCATGAGTCCAAAATCATGAACCCTTTCTTGGGGAAGGAAAAATATGTGGTGGGTATATTGTTACATCCTATAACTATATATATTGTAGATATAACCTATTGTATTTAACATCCTTGAGTTTATTCTTGATAATTTCATTATTAGAGGCAACCTATAATTCTATAGGGGCTGCACTGACGAAAGGTGATACAACACCGTGGATATGATCATTATAGCTTGGCCTAGCCTATTATGGTGTAGGTTTCTGGGATGACGTATTTTGGATCAACTACCATATTATTTATAAATATTTAGTGGATGTTGGTTATTTAATATGCAAGATAATTGATGATACACAAAGAGGGTGGATGCGGCGCAATGACCTCGAGGAGGAATTTAGTCTATTGATCCAAATTCTCCACCCCTATGGAAAGGAGCTCGTCTATGACATAATATCAATTTGATGCTTCTAGGTTATGTTTCATGTTCCCTTTTATTAAATTATATCCCTTCCCTAATAATATATTATCTACACTGTGTAATATGACATGTTCCTAATATGTTGTTTTACTATGAAGGTTGCAGTGTAGCCAGTGAGGCTATGTCTTAGTATTCTATTTTACAAATTGCAGTTAAATACCTCTATCTACCTCTAAATCAATTCATCGTCCAAATTAATCTCTTTAAACACACACAAATGATAGTTTTTTTATTTCCAGGAAGTTCGTTTTTTATCAGAATCATCCCTAAACATTGGGATATCAATTCTCGGTAGTTTTGATCCATTATTGAGGTAGGTGTCTCTATACAAAGGTTCTTACACAAAAATTTATTGATTATCTTGTAAAATTCTTTTTTTTAGTATATATAAATGATTTAATTGGTATAAAGGTTTATTTAGTTTATAATATTAGTGTTTTTAAAGGTGGTTTTCATTAAAAATGGATTTGTACTCACTATTTTCACTGATGAAATTCCTTAAAGGATGTTTGGATTATAAAAATGGTTTTTCAAAAATGGTTTCGGTATGTATTTTTTGTGAACTGTTTTTATAAATTGTGATAATGGATTTAAAATGGGTTTTAATATAATGTAAAATTATGATCCATGGGTGCATTAGGAAATGTACATGTCACTTTAGTTTGTGAATTGGACTAGAGTTTATTAATATTGACACACTATGACAGTAGTTGATATTATTTCAATGCAATTAATTCTTGGATTAGTGTATTATTTTATGTGTGAGTATATATTCTCATTGGGTACATCCAAAATCTTGTTCGTTTTCATTGATGCTTGGTTTTACTCATTATGGTAAATTTCATGGATACTTTCACAGTTTTAATCATATAGTGAATATATGGTTGGATTTCATTATTCTTTCATGATTTATAATATTTACTTATCATATTTATTTATTTTTTGAATACTAAAGGCTTTTATAGATACCAAATGATGTTTTTATAAAAATATTATTGTATGAAAATTCCATAAAAACTATATTTTTTTAAATCTAGAGATAATATATTAATGATATCAGACATTGTATAGATTATTTGGTGAAATCCTATTAGGAAATATGCTCCCACACTAAATTTTTCCTTTGGTCATTTTTAGATGTGTATTTATAGAATTAGGGTAATGGGAAGGGTGGCTTGTAGTTTGTAGGATTTTCTTGGTTTTCATAATCTTCATTGTACGATGGTTTGGTGGTGGTGGATGGTCACATAATGGATCATTTTAGTATTTTCATGGATTCCTTTGTATTTATAAATTCATATTGATGTTTTATGTATCATGGTTGTAAATTTTTCTTCCACATTATACTCTAATATTTCAATTTTTTATACATGAGTCTTCTTAAATGTTTCGTTTCACCTCACTCTATGGTAGACCTTATTGGGTGACATTTTTAGTTGACATGGGTTGGTTCATTACAGTTGGTTTCCCATGTTTCCTCTTAAACTTATTATTTATTCCATATTAATTTTACAAAGAGAGTATTCATTTTCAATAGAACATTATATCCATTATATAATATTTCTAACATTTATTCATCATATGAATGATCACACTCATGTGGTATAACATCTGATTTCAATACATATGAATTATTAGGTTTTTAATTCCTTAAAATAGACACATGGAACACATCATGAAAATAAGGGAGTTTTTTTGGGAGTTCCAACGGATAAGAAGTCATCCAAATATAATTAATAAAATCAATGATACCAATATACCTAGGGATCATCTTTCACTTATTTCAAAATCTCATAACCTTTTTTTATGGAAAATTTTACAATAATACCTTCTCACTAACATCAAATTGTAGATCTCACATATTATTGTTAGCATATATATTCTATCTACTCATAGTTTCCTTGATGTGTATCTAAATGGCTGTAACCTTCTCTACCATTTCCTCATGAATTTCGTTCCCCAATATAATTTTTTCTCTAAATTCATACCAATATGTTATGGTTAAATAATTAATTCTATAGAGGATATCGTATATAGTTATATGAATGATTGAGTGAAAGTTATTGTTTTAATAAAACTCCACTAGAGAAATTTTTTGATCCCAAAAACCATTGAAATATAGAGAACATGATCTCAATATGTTATCTGGGGTTTGAAGATTTATCTCACAAAGACCATTGTCTTATGGATGATAGAAATTATTGAAACTAAACCCTATATCCAGATCATTCTAAAGACCTCTAAAGAAATGTTTCATAAAACATGGATCTCAACTAGACACAATAAAAGGTGGTACTCCATGAAACCATACCACTTCCTTAATGCATATCTTCGAAAATTGATCAACAAAAAAATTATTTTTTTTATTAAATAAGTGTGGTTACTATATAAAGTGACCAACAACAACTGAAATTTCATTATATCCTTTATATGTTTTGGGGAGTCTAGTGATTAAATCCTAAGTGATGTTTTTCCAGTTCCATTATGGTATAGGTAAGGGTTGTAACATTCCCTAAGTCTTATTTCTCTTAAAAATAAAGTTCTAACATACCAATATCCATGATATATATATATATATCCTAATACCTCTATTAGTGTTTTCCCACTATAAATACTCTCTTAGATCTATATAAATCTTTAAACATCAATGAAGAATAGAGAATGATGAGCTATGAGTCACTTCCTGTGGTTTGTTCTTGATGTATGGTATTGATGGGATATATTCTCAGTCTTGACCATTATCATTCCATCACATTCATGGTTGAACTCAAGAACCATTATAACCTTCTTTTATATCTTTATATCCACAATTCATTCTTTTTCATTCATTTCATGGATAGATGGTTTAACACTAATTTTAGAAAGATAATATTTCTCCACTTAATTTGAGATTTACATATTCATTGATAAGAAATACATAAATATTGGATATATTGTAATACTCATCACAAATAATATGGCGTGATCCTTTTGACTCAAAGAATCACCAACCATTTCTTATTTTCTGGTTTGTAATATATTGATTAGTTTTATTCATTAATCAACTCCAACAACTTTATATGGCACATATTCAACTATATCAAAGTAAATATATACTTTAAACATATATAATATGTCTATATGCCATAAATTTATTCTTTAATACAATTCCTCTAGTTATTTAATGAAATTATTACCACTAATAACTCCAAAATCATGTTTTGGGTAATTTTTATCATGAACATTCAATTGGAATGAGTCACAAGCTATCAATATTTCATTCTATATGAGAACATATACCATACCATTAATTAATGTGTCACTATAAATCAAAACCCATTCTCTACTATATAGTACTATGAGTTTAGGTAAACTGAAAAACCTTCTCTTCTATTCCTTGAAATTTTCTTCACACTCACAAGTCCTAATCAACTTAACTCCCTTCCAAGTTAACATGGGGAGTAGATTAGATAGCCATGATAAATACTTTACAAGGAACCATTAATATCTAGTTAATAAAAGAAAACAATGGAACTAAGTAACATTTTTTGGTCTATTATAATGTTCAATATCTTCTTTCACTGATGGATCCACCGATTTACCATCGCTTGAGATTATATGACCCTAAAATTAAACTTTCTTTAGCCAAAATTCATACATGGTGAATTTTTCATACAAATTACCCTTAGGGTATCTAGTGTAATGCTAAAGTGATATCCATGATATTAATTTATCTTATAATATATAAGAATTCCATTTATAATGTCTAAAAAATGGATCAAGTTAATTTCTAATGAGCGTATTAATTAAATCTTTGAAGATATCGGGTGTATTTGTAAGAACAAAAAAAATTACATGAAGTTCATAGTTTTGATGACTCAAATAGAAATATATCTTGGTTATGTATTCACATTTAACCCTCAAAAGATAGTATCCAAATCTAATATCAGTCCTATAAAAATATTTAGATCAACACAATTGATTAAAAAAATAATCAATATGGGGAAAATGATACTTAATCTTTGTCAGGATCTCTTCGATTTTCTAATAATCAATGAATAGTTAAGTTGATCCATATTTATTCATAATAAAAAGTAAATGTTCACCCCGTGGTGACACACATGGATTTATAATCCTTTATCAATATTCTACTTGTATTTCTTCTTCAATTATTAAAACTTAAGTAGGGCCATTCTATATGGATTCTCTGAGATTTGTGTAGAACTATGTATCAGTTCATTTGAAAACATGAATTTATGTTTTAGAGAAAGAATAAGAAACTATTATATAAATACATTAACAAACTGATATAAAATTAGTATATCTTGTATGTTCAGTTTCTCCCTAATCATATGAATTAAATTTCCTCTTTGAATAGCATTCAAGACCCATGAAATGTATGTAATTTCAATTAGAGGTTCATATCGTTCCTCATGCCAATAGAATATAATAGGATTGTTCAGAATATAAAATATGAATTCCATTCCATGAAACCTGATATGGTATTTTTATATGTAAAGTTAATCCATTCCCAAAATCAAATCAAATTAAACTAGGGGATAAATAAAAATATATTCAGGGATCAGATTCCCCCAAACATCAATTGGGGAAGAGTCATTTAATTATGATACACTTATCAAACCATTATATTTTTTAGTACTATTTTAATATCCAATCCTTATGGTTGTATTTTTATACCATTAGTAAATTATTTAGATATAAATGGTGGGTGGAATAAGAGAACAATAAATAATTTTCATATATATAGTGAATAGTAAGTGTACCTTTCACCACATCCTTATCATACCCACCTCAGTGGTAGTGATCATATGAGATTTAAATTTATTTATGGTATTAAGATACTAATTACTTAAATAATTATAATTAACCCTTGGATTCAATTATTGGTTAGAATAATATTCATAATCCTTGAAATTTTAGCATTGGAGTGTGGGTGGTGAATTTTGTAGAGCTTTGTCTCCATTTTCATCATTATATAACTTCTTCCCATTACATTGGCATTCAATTTCTCTATGATATTATTTTATACACATAAAAATTAAACCACTACACTTATGAAAAATTCCTCTATGATTCTTTTTTCATATCTAGAATATAGAATAACCTAAATTCTTCCCACAATGTATTTGTTATTATAATTTACTTTGAATTCCATATTTATTTTCATACAGAATAAGTGACATTAATTTGTGATTCTAATCTCTATTTATATATTGATATAACAACAAATGATTTAATCATATTCATTGAATTCTCTTATGGATAACAACCTTTACATACTTGGTTTTAATACATTGTAGAATCGATTAATCTTACATTCTGTTATATGATAATATTAGAAGCGTACCTCTCAAGTGATATAAAATTTTCCCCATAGAAACTAATGGATTAATTATCCTTATAATTTATCAAACATAATTTCTACTCTAATTCCTTTTTAAAAATATTGGGAATGTACTTATTTAAAAATAAACTCTTAAACTCATCCCACTTTATAGATTCAAATCATTCCCAATTCCTTGTATTCTTGATAAGGGTCCACCCTGTTTCTGAGATTCATTAAAAATATTAAACGAATAATATAAACATTTCATGTTCTTAGAATGGGATAATGTAAAATATATTTTCAATGGTATAGATAAATTTATCTGTAATTAGTTTATTAATAGACTCAGTCAAACAAGTCGGAAATTGTCTCATGAAAGAATTGATAGTATATTGTTCACTCTTTTTCTCATTTGGAAGCTCATTATGATGTATGGATTCAGAAAGTTACATTGACAAGAAAACAATATTTTTCATTCCAAACCCCAAAAAATTTAGTTTTTCCTGATAAAAATAATTTTATTTTCTTTAATATTTAGTGTTAACATGGTTCCTTCTAGTTCCATCTAATGACTTAAACCATAAAGTGTAGTATGTGCAACAATAATCATGGTGGAAAATCATATAATCATGAAATTCATATAGAATGTTTCTAAATATTAACATATTATTTTTTATACAAGACACCATAGGTATAACCTATTTTATCTTTAGTTTTCCTCTATTTTAATCCCTTATAATTATTTATAATGAAAATGTAAATTAACCCATTCATATCTGCCTTAGTGTGTCAAACCAAGTGCATAGTCCCATTCAACATGAACTAGAATTCTGTTCAAGATACACACACCAATCTATTTCCTTGTTTAAAACCACTATATGCTTCTTTTCAAAATACATGTTCACTTATAATATCCAATTCGTGATTTATTTACATAGGAAAACAACACTCTTTTATTTATTTTATCATATGATTTTATCCTATATATAGACTTATCTTTTTTTTCCACAGATTTATTCTCATATAAGTTTCCAAAAATGAATAAACATTTCTATGATACCAACTATAGTTATTCAAACATCATATACATAAATACCAAACCTTATTAGAAATTTTATTTAAATATCTATATAATCAATGACAGAACCACAATGTTTTTGTATATTTGAAAACATGGATACATAAACAATTGCTACATAAAAGATCTAAACCATCTAATATTGAGTTATTAATAACTACAACTCTTCTTATAAATGTCATACTTAAATCCTTTATTATTATCCAATGGAAGGGAAACATAAGGGTGAGCTCAGATGCCCAGTAATGGTAAACATAAAATATACCAATCAATGATCATAACTGAGCATAAGATAATCATAATGGTATGATTTTATGATCGTGACTTAAAATAATCATACACAATAAATCAATGATCATTAATCAAGAAATATAGAATTAGGGGTTTTCAATAAAAATAAATAAGTCATATGAGTTTGAAATAATCAACGATAAATCATGATGCATGAGAAAATATCAAAATTATAAGACAATTTTTTTTTAACATAGAATCGTATAAAATATCTTCCTTATCCAAGGATAACTATCAAGACTATCATAGTGTATTGGGTTCACTCCCCATTCCATTATTTTATTAGTCAAGGTTCACTCCCAAGACTATCATATTGGAGATTGTCCATTACAAAACTAGGTTCACTATCAATTCATGTCCTTATTAACACATTATGTATAATTATTTACCCTATGAATTAGTGGGATATATAATCCCAAGACCACCCTTCACAAAATGAAAACCATATATATTTTTTACATAATATCATAGAACATTTATCCAAACATCATGTCATAACCCTTAGAGAGGATATGGAATTCATAAACATTTCATCACCATAATCATAAACCATTTAGAGAAAGAATAAGGATGGTATCATTAGAATATATCACCAGTAAATAATATGTAACATCAAAGAATAATTTTATAGATTAAATAACCATTAAAAGAAAAATGGAAATTTTTTGAGTAATATAAACATTTCATTTTGAAATTACTGTTTTATAATCTAAAAATTTCCAAAAAACTAAGGAAAACACTTTTTTGAATATAACCATGGAAATATTTTAGGTAAATTTCAATGTAATGATAATTTAAGATGGTTATAATGATTGTTTGTGTAGTCTATGATTAAACATATATTCCTTTCATATTTTTAGTTATAAGTCAAAAACACATCATTTGGAAGATGACTAGAAGATTTAGTCAAATAATTTCATATTAATTGTAAAATATGGGTGAAATTGAGTTTAATAAGTTAATTAAAAAAACAAAAAAAACTTTCTTGAATGTATTTTAATGAAATTAAGGAAATATAAGAAAAGATTTTCGGTTAAAAAGGGAAATAAACGCAATTTTCCTTTAACACAGTCATTAGGTCTCTTCAATACATAAATAGTGTAATATAAATGGAAAATATTACATATATATAGATAATCCAAGGATAATTAAATTCATAATTTTTTTAGATATAGATATAATAATTTCATCGTTTTAATATTTAAGTATATAAAATCTTATTAAAAATGAGATTGTAAAATAAAACCCTTACATCAAGTCTATCTGACATTATAAGTGCTCTTAACTCCTATATAAAAAATTTAAATTTATTATAATTCATTACAAGAAACATAATCATACCAATAATACCATTCATTTTTAACTTATAATATCATAACACTTGTTTAAACTCACTCTTTCATTATCATCAACATTTCAGGTGTTTACTACTTTGTATTTCATGTATCTTTTGGTTCTACAGTTATGATCCTTTCACATTGATCATGGATAAATCATATCAAAAATACTAATAATTACAAAATATCATATATACTCTTTACCTAAATATTTCAAACAATTCATAAAAATCTTTTATGAAAAATAAATTATGTCACTACATGGAGACGGTAGTTCGTACATACACACAAGTGATATTTCCATTTTTTTATGGATAGAAAAAAATATATTAATTAAACTTTCTAGAATCATTGTTATATTATAAATAAAATATATATATAAACATTAAACTCTTCATAATGACCAACCATTAATTATGGTGGTGTAAAATGAATCTTATCACTATGTGGAGGTAATAGTTAATACATATGCATGAGCAATACATTCATCTCTCATTTGATTGAGAATAAGTGATTAATGGTTGTTTCCTCATAATGGTAACATCTCAGTATATTTATAATATTATATTAATAATTTTTTAGTGGATAAAACATGTTTATAGTAAGTAAAAAATTAAAATAGCTTGGTTTAATGTTTTACCTATTCTTTGAGAGACCACCATTAAATTACAACTTAATCCTTGATGGATTTGTCCTAGGAGTTAATGGAGGTAAGGAATATATGAAGGTTTTTGTGAAATTTTTGTCATACCAATAAGTCTCATGTTGTGATAATAGTGGAGGAGAAGAGATAAAACATTATAAGTTAGGGGAGGGACCCACATGAAATTTCTTAAAATATGTCAATGATATAAGGTCACATCAAGGATAAGTGGATCTAAATGTAAAAAATATTGAAGGTAGTATAAAAAAATTTGAAAATATATTTTTCCAATAATAACAACATAGGTATGGTTGGAAATCCTACCCTTATCTCTTGGTTTAATACCCCCATCCCATTTTACTATTTTCATTGTTATGTGTGACAATAAATTACGATGACTCTATTAAATTAAAATAGTTAAAATAAATAAAAATCTCAAATCCATTTTACTATATTTTATTTCTATAATTGTAATGATTTAATTTTATATTAGAATACATGTCGTAATAAAAATTTGTTCTATGAAAAATTATTTTTAAGCATAAAACCAAATTTACATCCATTACATTCCATGTCAAAATAATAAAATAATTTTCAAAATATTTTATTGAATATATAATAGAGAAATTTTATTTAAAAATTTAATAAAAAGTGATTAACTTAATTTATTATGATAAAAAAATCAAGCACATAAAAATATTTTGAAGAAAAATGTGTTTTATAGCACAAAAATGAACTAAAAATTAAATTAATATTAATATTTATTAATTTATTAATTAGAGGTGTTTTATTTTACATTAATATATAATGAAAAAATAATTATACTTATACTGTAAATGGAATGAGTGTTTTTACAGAAATCATTATTTTTCAACATTCATTGAAAAATAAATGTTTTTACAAAAATTATAAAAATTTACCCTAAAATATTATTGGAATGACGATTTAAAAAATTATATTCAGTTTCATAAATAAAATTTCGATAAAGATAGAAATTAATTATAATTTTCTTGTGAAAAAATAGAATAAAATCCATTTTTTAAGAAAATATATTTTTAAATAAAAAATTACATTATTAAAAATTTAGTACATATGTATTATGAACTACTCAATTCATTTGTACTATTTGAAACATTTAAACGTATTTTCTATAATTGAGTCATTATTATTCTAACCATCTAATTGAAAATCAATGTTACAATAGTTTACAATATCATGGTCCTTGTAGAATTAGTGTTGCATGTTAGTAAAGTTATCAAATACCTCATGTTTATTTAAAATGGGATATTTATAAAATTATGGGGTGTTAAATTATGAATAGGAACACCACATGATTTGGGTGTCTTTGGTTATTCATATATATGAACATTTGTATTGGTCACTTAAGTTTAAATTATTATTAATGTATGTCATCGATCAAGTACACTATTACAAAAGGAGACCATGATAGTTTATATTAAGGGTGAGGTATCTTATGCGGGGTTCATCATTGTTGAAAAGACATTGATTGAATAAATAATAAATGATTTCTCACTTCTGAGTATAGAAAGAGTTATCTCATGCCCTATTTTCCATCATTTTGGTACCTTTAATAAATCTATGTCCATGTTAGAAGATGGTATGTTCATCCATTGTGGTGAGAGGATGAATAAATAAAGCATGTCTAGATATTGAGAAAAATATATACATCTTGGATTATGATATTTCAATATATAAATTGATTATATTACATACTGAAATATCATAAATGAGGTTTTTCTTCTTAAATTAATTTATCTACATAGAGGCCTTGATGTGTTTCTAGACACTACTCTTGTTTTGTGAGGGATTATCACTAATATAAATATATATTCCATGAGGGTAACACAAAAATGTTCATTAAATATTTTTGCCAAGTCAAATTTATTGAAGTATCACACATATTGGTTCCAGGATGAGTGTTGAGTAATTTCTATGTATGAATGATCATAATAAAATAATCAATATAATTATTATTTGAGTTTATTATAATAATATTTGAATTTTTTAAAGTAATAATAAGTTATTAAGTGAATATAATGAAAAATATTTTGTGAAAAATGATCATTTTTTATTGTTCATTAAATATTTTATTGGAGAAATATATTGAGAAAATTAATCATATTTGTATCAATTTGATGCCTTAAGAAAGATAGATCATAGAGAATGGGGTGAATATGTGGTCTTATTTTATGAATTCTTACTTTTAAAATAAACCTCTTATAATTTTTAAGGTCCCAATACACCAAATATATTCTCACAACCTTACCTTATATATATTGAATATAAAGAGATATTATTATGATTGATAAGCTTCATTGTAAAAATATAATCCATACCTTTATTGTTTATTCACCCCAATCATAGATTCTTCACTATATTCAAAAGTGGTTAAATTTCCAAAGACCGACATAGTTCTATCAATATAAGGTCACACAGTGTTCTAGCTCCTGATTCATATAGTTGAGTTTTTCATATTCACACTGCCCCACTATAATTTATTCTTGAAAATAGAAATATCATTGTATGATATTGGTTATTACTACACCACTCTAAAATTTATCTCCCTCAAAAAAATCAACAATATTTCATGTGTATTCCCTCAAGTCTGTATTCCTAGGTATTCTTCAGAACGTAGATAGAAATTTTTTTATCTTTCGATATATTCAAATAATATAGGTCTCTTTGATCCTTTGAACACTCATAAACATAAATTATCCTTATACTTTAATTAATATAAAAATTAAAATATTTCCTCTTTCCTTGATATTTTTAAAGAATTGGGCACTCATATTTCTCTAACAAATTGTCCATGAGTTTAATCAATTTTCTATGAAAAGAATTATATTTTTTACCTATATATATATTCAAAATATTAATATCATGAATAATATCACATTTTGAAATAAAATTTTGGAAACCCCTTGATCTTTATTAGTGATCTCATTATTTGAATTTAGAATAGTAAAATGATTTCCAAAATTATTTGAAATTTATATTTTTATTTAATCCATCTTTTAATAAATTTTGATGACTCAGGATCATTCCTTTAAGTGATATTATAATATCATCGTCTTCTTCTTCCTATAAATTTTTTATCTTTATGTCATTCAAAATGTTCATCCACGTGTGTATAGACTCATTCAGAGGTGATTTGTCTTCTTTTCTTGTGTCATGGATCTCTTCTTAGCACCATAATCTCCATATGATGGTCTTTATTAAATAAAATCTGGATTAATATTTCTATCAAAGGGTAATGATATTTTAATCCTTGAAGATTTATTCAAGCATCTATTTATTTTTTTCCTATTTTATATTCTAAATATTTATTCAAAATAATCATGAAAATTATTACTAAAATTTTTCGTTAAAAATAAATATTATGTCTTATTTTTTCCCAAAAAAAATTACATTGTACATGATGCTACATAGATCATGCTTACACAGATAATTCTTAAAAAACATCAAGAATGTTGTTGACATAAAATCATGGATGATATTTACATAGATGGAAGATTACACATAGATATACTGATGTGTATGAAGACAATGCTTACACAGCACCTAAAATGATGATTATGTAGACTAATGCAAATTAAAATGGTATTTATATATCCTCAAGATAAAAAATAATTCTTAAATAGATGGTAGATACATGTTTATACAACCATTAATTTGAAAAAATTTCAACATGAGAAATATATTCATTATTTCACTCAATCCAAATAATTACATATTCAAATAACCTCTGAGAATTATTATCTAATAAAAAATAATTTAAAAAATCATAGAAATTCATATAGATTTTTTTCATTCTATGATATAGTATTTTTCACATTCATCACTCCTTAGAGGATTTCTCTACTCCTTTAAGTTTGATTTATTATATTTTAGAATATTCATCCAATTTATCCATGATCAATTATCATCCAACTTCAATTAAATGTTGTAGGCATTAATTGTTAATCATAATCAAATTTCTTGGAGATATAGATTGGTTCAAAAATACCAAAAATCATTTTTATTTTTTTTAAATTATTTTATATTCAGCTTCAGAATATCAATGTATAAGCTCAATTGCCTTACCTTATATATGAAATTTAATTCCAACTCACCCTTATAAGTCCTACATGGATGAATCCAAAACAGTACTCCGAGAATCATCACATTAACTAATAAAATATATATTTATTTCTATTCTAAAAACAGTATCTATACGTAATGAAAAAAAATTCGATAAATTCATGGGCTATATTCCTTATTTTTTAATATATTTTCTTATCATTTCCCTTAATTATATTTAATACACCAAAAATTTATAGATCTTCTTAACGAAAAATTTTATTCAATTACATTCATGAAATTTTACTCTTCTCCTTTATTTTAGAATCATAGATTAAGCCACTGGTGGGATAATAATGGAACCATATTTTTTTTTAAAATAGCCTTTAGTAAGTCAAATCTTATTCGATATGGGTTATCCTAGTGTAGAAATTAAATTGATATTACCAAGGTTGAAATTTTTTTATTAAAGCACATATGAATGTGTTCTAGTTAAAATTATAAATCTTTTGAACTCCACATAATAGATTTAACCAAAATCTATAACATGAAAAAATATCAAAGATTAAAATTATTAATTTTTATCAATGATGGTTTCACCCCCCCCCCCCAATCCATTCGTCATCCATCACTCCCACTTCATAAATACATTTTTTGTATAAACAAATAAGGAGTATATGTGTTATTAAATTACCTTAACTAGAAATGTTTTACATATTTCTAGAATTTCAAGATTCATTTTGTGAAAATGACACCATCATTTTTTATCACCCTTGTCGAATGAACTCAATTTATTCTCTTAATAGTACTTATAAAAATTCATAAAGAAGACATTATATTTATTCCAGTAGGGATAGATTCAACATTATCCTTAAATTCAATGATTGTTTTAACAAGTAAACTAGAATAATAGGGAAAAAATAGGGATGTGTTTTTATTCTCATAAGTAACACTGAGGCTAATACTTTTCTCTCAATCAAGGATTTTCATTTATATTAAGAATATTATGTTCAGTAATTTTCATGTGTCATTTCCTATTATAATCCATAATATGTATAATTATCACTTTCTTCTGATGAACTAATCCCTTATTTGAATTGGTTTTTTACTACCATTGTTTAAGTAATATTCATTCCATATATATTATTCATCATTCACATTAAATATTATTAGGATGGGGTGATTTTTACACAATATTATGTTTCATCCCCAATATGAATAATCATCCTTAAAAATTATATAATCTAGTCTCTTATACAACAATTCATTTTTTTCATTCTCTAATATAATTTTTTTGTTAGAGTATTGTATAATTAGGTCATAACTCTTACAAAGAAACATACCATATGTTTCATAGTGGAAAATTCTACTTAGTATCCATTTCCCCATAATATTAATATATTAAAATAAAACATTTTTCTACTGATGAATAATATTCAAGACTTTAATATTTAATTATTATTAATTTCATACTGATCCTTAAACCCTGTGAAATAATTTTAAATATGTGGTGTGAGCACAAAAATCTCAATAATGGACACAAAATTAATAAATTTGGTAATCCAGTGAAAAACATGAAAATCCATTAAAAAATTTCCTTTATCATAATATTCATTGAGTGTGTGAAATAATTCATAACCAAATGAAAAATATAATTTTTTCTCAAATAGATCCTTTAAAACATATAACATACAAATATAATCCCTTTTAGGAAACATTGAGAATATGAATCTTAGAGAATTATATTCATAATTAAAGTTAAACTCACGTCTTATATAATTTTATCCTAGTTAAATATATAGGATAAACCTCCCCGTTTAAATCACCCTTTTTTCCTTTGAGGACATGGAAAATTACCTAATGCAATATAGATCTATATTTGGCTCACCTATTTTATAAGTTGTATAAGGCTCACTCATCATATAATTTCTATCAGGATGTCATCATCTATAATTATAATAAACTATATCTTGAATTAAAAAAAATTGTTTTTTCCAACTTTTCATCATAAAACCATTATTAAACTATTTTAAACACATATGAAAATCATTTTGGGACATTAGAAAAACCATTCTGTTTATAACCCCATTTTAAAAATGAAAACACCTAGATAAAAAGGAATATGGTTTTATCTTTGAATAAAATAAATAATATTTTAAATTAATACAAACATAATAAAATGGTTGTGTTACTTGTAAAGTTAGTTTACTTAGTATAAAATATAATATAATATTCCATTTTTTTATTTTTGTAAATACTTCCAAAACGTTTTGTATAAGGTATTTTAAGAGATCTGTTTTCAAAAAATATATACAAAATTAAAATGGAGTCATAAAATTACGTTTATAACTAATTTATTTTCATGTAAATACATCTATATATTAATTTTAAGAATATGTACATGGATGAAAAAAATTATTAAATATATATTTAAATCATTTAAAATAAGGATTTAAGTGAAATTGTTCATTATATTGGGTCAAAATCACCATGTTTGTACTTTATATTCCCAAATAAAAAATATATATAAATTATTTACGTGATTAGAAAAAATTTAGGTTTATTATTCTTTTATTTATTTATTACTATAAAATATTCAATTATATAATCAATGAAGTTCTCAATGGATTTTTTTGTGATATTTGGCTCATTTTCCCAAAATGACTTTAGTAGGTTGACTATGGTTACATAGGTAATTATAAAATAATTTTTATAATTTTATTAATGACATAATTATAATTTTTATTCATCAATTATTATTTTTAAACAAACCTTAAATTATATTTATGATAAATTGATTATGTTACAACCATGGAGACAAAAGTTCATACGTACGTATGGGAAACATTTTCATTTTTCAAAAAGCATGAGGAGAATATGGTATTTTTCATTTTATCATTATAAAATTATAATTATATAATAAATATCATATTATATATTTAAATACATTTATATATAACATCCATATTATATGGCGATGAAAAATAAATCACATTGCTTCATGGATGTGGAATTCGACATGTATACATAAAACGATGTTATCATTTTGATGGAATGGTAAAAATATATATGATACGTGTAAAACCATGATATTTTTGTGAAATATTTTTCAAGTTAATTTAATATTTTTGTTATTTTTCATTTCATGCAACACAGAATATATGTTGTGTTATATAAAATCACTAAGATTTGTTTTCATTTCATGCAACACCAAGTTATGATTACACAACAGAAAAACATGAATTGGTTTTATAACATGAAACAAAATGTTTTTATTTTTTAAAGTATAATTCAATGTTCCTTCAATATATTATATTACATGCAAGACAGATTTTTTACTGAACTATAATTTACTATTAAAATGATTATTAAATTATTATTATAGCTACCACCTATTCATTGGAATGGAATTTACAAATAAAATTATCTATATTGAGAATGTTTCATTTACACATTTATATAAAGATAATTATTTGGTTATCAATTATTATTAGTGAATGTATGAACTATTTGAAAATATAAAAATTACATTTCTAAGAAGACTATTTATTTATATATAAAAAATGTCTAATAACTATAAATTAGAAGAAGAAAAATTGAGAAATTTTTTTCATTAAAATTTATATATTATACATTAAATATATATTTTTGTTACCCCTCTTATTGATTTTATGGGTACAAGATAAGAATAAATAAAACTTTTTGAATAAATAGACACATTTTTCTAAAAGGTTATTTTTCATCCTTTTAATAGTGAACCCATTTTAAATAAGATTTTTTACACTTAATTAATTTTTATTTGAAAAAATAAACTTTGTTTTGGAATTTTATTATCAATATTTACTTGGGGTTAATTTTGAGAATTTTTATGAGAAGATTCTTTTATTGATAAATAGTAAAAAAAACTAAATTTTAATTAAAAACTTATTTTTATAATTTATTTATATAGTTAAATTTTATTTTATTTTAGTTTTAATGTTTAATTAGATAGTTCTTACAATGATAAATTCAATTTAGGTCTTTGGAATCAATTTCAAATTAAAATTGTAAATAAAATAATATTAAATTTTTAAACATTTTTACTTTAAAAATGTTTTTTTCCATCCCCTCTAAAGGATTAAATTTGAATTATTTTCTTCCATATATGTGATTATAATTTATAAAAACGGATTACATATTATAAATAGAAAATAAAATTATTTACTAGAAAGTTAAACATAGTTTTTTTCAAAAAAAATATTAGTGAATGTGATAAAAATTAATTACACTTATTAAGATAAAAAAATTAGCTTGAGAAAAGACTAAACATAAATCTTAAAGTCTAAAATCACCTTTAAAAATATCAAAATTCCATTTGTTCCTGAAAATTTTACCCTATAATTTGTTTTACTTTATTTTTACCATTATGGGATCCACTTTAAATGGTAAAAACGTGGGTGTGATTCCTTTTTCTAAAATTTACATGAATGTCTCTCCTCCACCTCAATAGAAATGCACTCACCCCTACAAATTATTCAAACCTATAATTCCATTTGGATCATCCACATCCTTCCCAAATATCCTCCCAAAATCTATAACTTCATCAATAATCATCCCCCTATAAAATTTTTACCAACGGAATCTCATTGGTGAAAACCAAAAGGCGTTACCCAAAGAAGAGGTGACATCCATCTTCAACCTATTTTCTTTTATTTATATTCTCCACCCCCTTAACTATTATTTTTATAGGATTAAATAAAAAATAAATAGAATGAATATAATATGAATTTTTTAATTATAATTGTTCGACATACAATTACACACACCCATCAAATGGGTAATTATCTTACCATTCTTTTATACAGAGAACTATCTCCTAATGAAATGATGTTGTTCGTTTTTATTTTATCTCCTCTCATGGTTGGTAATTATGATTGATACTATGTTTTTATATGATATATATTATTTTTATGATGTTTTTATTATTCTTTAATTGTTATACAAAAAATAAATTCATGATTTCCTTTTTCTAAATATGATAAGTTCATTTGTGGAGGTGTCGACTATCGCATCCTCAAAACAATTTAATTCGTTCAAAAATTACGTACAATGGATTTAGTATACATATATGATATATATGAGATAATAATTATATTTTAATGAAATTATATATACATATATTTCATTTACATTCTTTCTTTCAAAATGATAAGAAAATGGAAATTGTGTTCATGTATACGGGCGGCATGCCGTCTCCATGAATGGTGTATTCCATTTCATATATCTATTATTTATAGATTATTTTAAATATTTATATACTAAATATATATTATATATACATCATGTTTTAAATTATTTCATTATTTAAATCATTATCTCTTCAAGAGGATCAAGAATAACAAGTCAAACCATATAGGATAAATAAAGTGGTTATTAACTAAAATATTGTTTTAAAATGAAATTATTAATAAAATTGTTAAATAAGGTAATAATTGAATCATATATGGTATGATATATTTTAATATTTTTATTTTTTATATTTTTAGTAAAATTATATTCAGTATACAAGATGTTTGAATGGATACAAATAAGTCAAGACTAAAGGTAAGGGTTTTCTCGTCTAACATTTATTTCTATGAGACTTATGTTATCTTCACCGATCATTCCTTTTATGTGGTGTATAAAAAATCCCATGAATTTATTCCATTTTTAATATACATATATTTATGGGTAGTTATATATCTGTTTTATGAACGTTTTTCCTTATTATGGTTGAGAAGTTACCAAATTAGAAAAGTAATTTTTTCTTAATTTTCCTTCATTGAGATACATTCCATGGTATGCACCTATATTTTAAATGGGATATATATATTTCCTATTACATGTTATATCATGAATATATTTATTTTAAAGTCATTCTATGCATAATTTAATGTTTTTATTTCATGGTTATTGTGATTGAATGTTACCAAAGTGGTAACCATTTATTACTGCAATACCATAAATTATCGAGATTGTTAATGATTATGCTTCCATTCATGAAATATTATGCTCTATATCAAAATAAATCACAGGAATTTTTTTATTGTATAGTTATTCATAATTTAATCTTGTAAGGGAGCCATTTTTCTACTATTTTCTTATTAAAATAATTAATATTTTTTAGTGAAAATATGTCTTTATCTCCCACATTAGACATAAATCTATGTTCTTTCTAAATCGTGTTTTATAAAATAAATTAAAAAATGTTTTATGGTTATGAATATTTTTAACACATTTCAATATTATTTTATATGTTTTCAATGAAAAATTATTCCCAAATATTTTCAACCATCTTGAATAGTTTTTCAAGAAAAATATTTTTTGAAATATTTTCAATCATATTTTATATGTTTAAAATGAATAAATTTCTCAACCAAAATTAATATTCTTTTATATGTTTTCAAAGGAAATTATTTTCAAAAAAAATTGAAGAATATTTTATAATTTTCTCAGAAAAAAATGCTTTTGAAATGTTTTCATGCTTGATATATAGGATTCCATGAAACAATGTTTTCAAAATATATTTAGGATTCCTTTAAAAGTATTAAAATAATTTTAATAATAAAAAGGATTTAAAATTACATGATGTTTTAAAAAGTGTTTTTAGTTGAAAAGTTGTTTTCCTCAATAAATGTTTTAATTTAAATTGTAAATCATTCGTTATAAGAAAAATAATTTTCAAAAATGTTTTATGATGGGGATTTTCGAAGAAAATATATTTTATTTATGAAATGTTCCACGTGATCCTTCAAAAATTATTCTTCATATAATATGAAATACTTTGTTATATTTTATGTTTTACTAGGGATGTGTTCCAAGAATAACATTCATATTATTTATTACATGGATCATGTTTTGATGGAATGATTTTTATGACACATATTTCTCTTCCACGGGTTATATGCCTTTGAAACCTTCTTCTTATCATGGGTTATGATTTGATGAAATGATTATAAAACCAATCACTATCCCATAGGTAATTATATGTAGAAATTGTTATGATGACAATTTAATTTCAAGTTTTATGATATAGTGTTTCTTTATACTCTTCTTACACATGTATTTATAGTGTTATTATGTGACTAGTTGGACCTATATATCACTCCAATGCATTAGTTAATGATGGATGACTATTGACTTTAAATGTTTTGTGTGAACCTGATTACATGTTCAAAACATTGTGTGTAAACCTGATTACTCGTTGAAAATGTTATGCATAAACTAGGCTAAATGTTCACAATGTTATGCATGGACTTGGTTGCATGTTCATTAGTTTATTTGTGAACCTAATTACATGTTCACAATGTTATCGCTGAACCATATTATGTGTTCAAAATGTTATGTGTAAACCTAATTAAATGTTCAAAATGTTTTTCATGGACCTGGTGCATGTAGATAAGTATAAGGTGTGAATTAGATTAAATATTCACAATGATATTAGTGAACCATATTAAGTGTTCACAATGTTATGCATGAACCTGATTACATGTTCACAATGTTATAAAAGGATCTCATTGCATGTCTATACGTTTATGTGTGAACCTTATTACATGTTATCAATGTTATGCATGAACCTGATTACATGTTCACAATGTTATGTATGGACCTAGATTCATGTCCATAAGTGTATGTGATAGCCTTATTTTATATCCTCAACTTAATGAGTGATCATATTTCTACTTATATAAGTTGATAATGTTTTAATGTGATGTGTATGCCCCAATTCCCTGTCGTATTCCTTTATTATTCTTTTATTGTTTATGCTCTTGATTATCTTATCATTCTTGTCTTATGACCTGTCAATATTTATTCCATGAATTCTAACTATGATCTTTGATATGTAGGGTATAATATTATAATAATATGATCCTATTCTCATACCCTTATTCTCATGAATATGGTTAAATATCTCCTTGTTTACCCTTACTGAGCATCTGATCTCACCGCTTTCTTATGTTTCCTTTCCCCATGTTATAAATAATGGGATTTAAGTTGGAGTAATATAGTAGAAAATTTTTATGGACATGTTGAATATCCTTCATGAAATTAAATAATGTGTTCAAATATTTTAAATAGGAAAAAAACTTATGGCCCTCATGAATGTACATTTTTAATGGGATAAATATTAATCTAAAATGATGTAATATTCATGTTTTTTAAACATAGGCTGCTATAGTTCGTATCAAATGAAAGGTTTTTTAAACTAATTTAAATAATGATGATAATGATTTAGTGAGATCCCTTGGGATATTTCTTAAGATATGTATAAAAATTTATCTAAGGATAAGCCTAAGGCTTCATAAATTAAATTAGGTGTCTTAATATGGACATCCTATAAGTGATTTTCAAAGTTATTTGGTTTTAAACAACGAAAAGTGTTTCTCACACAATGCTTTCTGGTTTTATTTAATTATGTTAACTAAAAGGAAATGTGTTAACGTTGAATGTAGAAGAAATTTTTTTGATGAGATTTCAAATTGCATTGTCACGGGAGTGAAGGATTTTGTAATCGTGCCTAGTCAATTTTCATGGAACACGATTACTAATGTAAACCTTAACCAACTCATGAACTCAATAATGAATCCAATGAAGGAGCTCATTGTCGGTTCAGATAATGTAGATCATTGAGGAAATAAGATTTAGTTTCCCATGTGTAATGAACGTTGAAAGAACCACCCATGTGAATGTATTAAAGTAACAAAAAAAATTAGACTGTGGAAAAGATAGAAAAAAGTAATTAACATCTATGGAAAATTTAAGGGTTTACTTAATGAAATAGATAAGAATATTAGCATTCTTTATACATCATCGAAATTTAAATGCATTATGATTGGAATTAATTTTTATTCTAAACATTTATATCCTAATTGGAATTCTCATGAAGGGAATCAGAAATGTGTTATGAGTAATGATTATATTTTTGATGATAAAGAGATTATATGTGAAATGTGAAAGTAAAGAGGTATTAAATAATAGGATGAGGTATCCCTGTTAATGGATTATGGATGAATTAGAATAATTTAATTGTTTATATATTTGTATTCATTAATTATGAAATATGTAAGGATTTTACTTTTTATGTTTTCTTCACTAAGGATTTACCAGAATATTTTTATTGTTTCTAATGGACTAGAAAAGTTATATAATGTCATGGCGATATTCATGTAAAACACATGATTGCGGAAAATATAACCCATAATATGATCTGGATGTTGAGTTAATGATGTTTGGATAAATATATGTTATATTTGAATAAGTAAATTGGACGGTACAAAATATCATGGAACTGACTAAGGATTTATTAAGAAAGTTATATATGATTTAATTGAATATGTTTACTATTTTACTGATTTAAGGAATATATCCAATAGACAGTGGAATAAAGAAACATTCATGTTTTCGATAATGATTTTTTGTAATTTATTTTATTAACATGTTTCAAGAGAATACATGATGAAGGTATTCACATGTTTGGTATTTGAAAAAAAGGGCGACATTATGATATATAGGGGAGAAATGTTAAGATAATTTTGATAAATTTAGTGATCTTACTTATAATGTTTTGGAAATTATATTTTGGAAGGTTTATAAGATTAACCATTTATGGAATGATTTATGTTAAACATTGGATGATGTTTTAGATATTAAATTATTATCTCTTCATATGGGGACTTATACATATTGGATAACTTTTGATAAAATATATGTTCAGCTAAAGTTAGATGGAATGCCATGTCATTATATTTATGGATCTCATGATCCTCTAATGTTTGGGAATGAAAAATTCACTTTTATTTCTTAAAATAAGAGATTAAGTGGAAATTTTCAACGAACAACGAAGGGTGAGGTTATCCTCAATTCATGTAAGTGTATATTTTCATTAAAAATTCAACATTAGGAAAATGGGTCTTTAAATAAAATTTTTCCATGTCATCATCTTTTTTAATGGTATCAATGACCCTTTATAAGCCACTTTGGGTCTGGGGCTTGTGACAATTAACTTTCTCCTAACCATGTTCTGTATCACTCTACATCAGAACTTGATATTTAAAATTATACTCCATGTCTATGTTTTCACTTTCCACCAATGTTCTCTGATGTAGAAACCTATTTATGTGTAACTTTGGGTAAACATTCCATTTCCATATTCCCTTTTCTAAAGGAATATTTTGTATTAATTTATACGTTGTCTGTTTTTAAAAGGTGCACATTCAGGTTTAAAACCATTGATGACCAAGATGAATTTCTAGGGAGATATTCATTTTAATGGGGGTACAGTGTGACACTAAGAGATTTTTGGAATTTTTTTTCAAATTAATTTAATCTTTTTGATATTTTTCATTTGTAATAACACTGAATATAGATTTTCTTATATGAAATCACTAAGTTTTTGGGTGCTTCATGCAACACCAACTTAATATTTTACTACACGTAACAAATATATTAGCTTATAAAACGTACAAATATATTTTTATTTTGTGTTTAACATAATATTGCTTTACATCGATATATTGTATTACATGTAAGAACAAGTTTTTGTCAAACTACAGTATAATATTAATATTATTATTAAAACAAAATTATAGCTACAACCTAGCCATTGAAGTGGAAGTTACGAGTAAGATTTAATAAATTTTAAAATTATAATTTACTTATTTATATAAAATTAATCCTTCTGTTATCTATTATTATAAGTTAATATAAGAACAATTTGAAAATAATGAAATTACATTTCTAAGAAAACTATTTTTTGATGTACAAACAAAATTTTAAATAAATTTATTAAAAAACCAATTTTTATTATTATTTTTGAATAAAATTGTTATATTATATATTCAATAAATATTTTTTATACTCATTTAATAGATTCTATGGGTACGATATAAGAATAAGTATAATTTTATGAATAAAAAGATAATTTTTCCAAAAGGTTGTTTTACGACATTTTAAATGAGAACCCATTTTAAATAATATTTATGATAAATTAATAAATTTTATTTTAAAAAATGAACATCATTTTTTGAATATAAATATAAATATTTAATTTGGGTTAATTTATTATATTTTGATGAGAAGTTTACTTTTTTGATGAATAGTGAAAAGCAGAGAATTTTAATTCAAAACAACATTTTCATCTAATACATTTATATAGTTAAAATATTTATTTTTTTTGTTTTAATGTTTAATCACATATATTATACATCAATTAATATAATTTAGGTCATTGAAATCTATTTGAATTTGATATTTTATATAAAATAATTTTAATCTTTTGACCATTTTTACTTTAAAACCCTTCTTTTTCATCTCATCTGTGAGATTAAATTTAAATTAATTTCATCCACTTATGTTATTAGAATTTGGAAATGTGGATTTCATATTTGGAATCATAAGAATTTATAATGTATAAAATGGACAACATACTTTTTTACCCACAAGATTAGTGAAGTGATTGAAATTAATTATAATAATTACGAGAAATATATTCTTAACAAAGGAATAATCATTAAACATAAGGTCTGAAATAACCTATAAACATATCCAAAATCCATTAAATGTTCTTACATAAACCCTATTCTCCTTTTTCTATGATTTTTAACATTATTGGATTAAATTAAAATGGGAGAATCTTGGTTATAATTTCCTTTTCAAAAAATTACAAGAATGTCACTCCTCTTACAAAATAAAAAGGCACTCACCCCTCCCACTTATTCACACCTATAAAGCCCTTTGGATTAGACAAAATTTACCAAAATATCCTCACAAAGACCCTAAATTCATCCCATAATCCTACCTTTGTGTTGAAATCAATCCAAGGAATACCATTGGTGCAAACCAAAAAGATTTACCCAAAGAAGAGGTAACATCCTTCCTCAAGATATTTTGTTTTATTTTCATTCTCCACCTCCTTAACTCTTCTTATTCCATTCATATATAACAAAATTAGTATCATAAATGTAATTATATTTTTTTATTCTAAGGGTTCTTCTTATATATACACACACTTATATATAATGGGTGACAAACTTACCGGTCTTATTATAGTGAACTACCACATTAAGAAGTGATGTTGTTCATTTTTCCTTTACCACCACTCATGGCTATGAACTTGGATAAAAAAATATTTATTTATAATATAAATATGATATTTATGATGTATATATGATTCTATAATTATTATATTACACATAAAATCATGCTTTCAATTTCTTACATTCGATAACTTTGTTTGTGGACGTGTGGACTACAGCCTCCTCAAAGCGATTTGAGTTGTTCTCACATTGCAATGTCCTTGAACCGAAAGACACTAAAATAGTTCTCCAAACCAGGTCATCATATGACCTCAATCACACCTACCAATATGATAGATTTTTTTTGAATAGTGGAAAGGCTCTAAAGGATCACATGGGGAGACTAAACACTCTATACCAGAGTATTCCATAGTAGAAAGAAATAAAACTAATATAATAATAAAAAATAGTGCATAAACATGAATTACCAATATATTCTCAAAAATGGTAAAATCACAACAAAAAAATAATTATATCATGTTGTTATAATATTCCCAAAGTGGAATAAATCCTAAAATCAATAGAACATATTGAATCCCCAAAATGGGTCCTTACTCCAAGTCCATATCCTCATCCATGCACATCCCAAGCCCAACTAAACTCCCTGTAATAGGTCCTTTTCCCATGTCCTAACCAACAACCATGAAATCTTCTAGGTTTTCCAATGGAGGCCCGATATTAGTGTAAGTAAAACTGATTAGGCCCCCACCTATAGTTCCTATAAAAAAACCATCTTATACAGGTAGTTCATGAAATTACTACATAAATAATAAGTTATAAAAAAGACAATATTAGATACATTATTTAAAAATATTCAAATTGTCCATTTCTATAATTATTTCCATTTTCATCAGTTATACCATCTTCATCGCTAATTTTTTTTTCTCATATGATACATTGGTTGGACATTTACTTAATTTACTATGAGGCATAATTCAGTCAATTTCTATGCATAATTGAATAAGTCAAGTTCCTTATCTCACTAGGGAATAACATTTCATAATCGATTACATCACACTTACATTGGATCCTGGATAGAGGTAGTGTTATCCAATGATGCCATTAAGGGCATTGAGCCTTAGTTAGACTCTTTAACCCACGAATTCTAGGGGGGTTTAGATCCTCAGTCTAACCTAACCAGTGGGTGTAGATCATCAAGTCAATTCTACACATACCACCAAGCCACGTTTACATTCTTATTATCCATTAACCACATATACCATATCCCAAACCATAAAAAATCGACTAACATAACATTCACTTTTCAAAATCAGTCAACGTGTAGAATTAACATCAATCCTTAACCCAATAGAATATTCAACAAATTACATTACATATCTCCTTTTAACCCATTTTCTATCTCTTATGAATTAGTTTGTTAGGTATATTCAACAATTCATATACATTATCAAATTTAACATAATCATAAATAACTAATTTTTTTACTAATTTTCCACATTTGTTAGTTCACAACCATTTACCTATTTGACATGTTCTCCAGTATATATGCATTAACTCATGTATGTATTTGATGTACATTTCATAATTCACTTTTCAAAATTTCTTTTTTCAAATCCTACCAAATTCATGTTAGGCCATAGAGTCTCTCATTCCATTTCAAATATCTAGGCTCAACTACTATGATTTCCTATGTTTAATATGACTTAACAAACAATAGGTTATCTATGGTACTACTTCGACACAAGTATATTTCTTTCTTAATAATTCCATATTCAATGTTGAGAAAGTCAGTGCACCCCATGGGGTGGCCCTAAATTGATCTATTCAGTCCCAATTCATCCCACAGGGATTAATAGGTTTTTAACTTATAAATTATCAAACCATTTTAAAAAAACATTATTAAATGAACCATACACACACTAATAGGGAAGTGAAATCACAACCAAGAATGCACCACTCATCCTCTAGACTAAGCGTTATAACATATAGAACACCTACCTAGAATCCTGAGATGAATCAATGATTACCCTTAGACTTTGAGCCAGATTTAGGCACCCTTAGAATCCCCAACCTAATATCTACACAAAATATTGGGTTTTGGGATTCATATGAAGAAAAAATAATCTAAAATCCCTAATAAAAAATGTGAAGAAAGGGGAGTGTTGGAATTACCTGAAGTATTGATCAACACCCAACGTCACTCGGAATGGCCTATAATCAAAGGAGAATGGTCTCATAGAATCTTGGACCCAACTATTTCATTACTATGGTTGATAGGATAAGAAATGGGGAGTAAATGGGGTGACAAACATAAAATCATGAGGGTCATTTTGGTAAATTATTTATTTTTTAATGGTCACATGGTATGGTCACATGGTTTTCCAAATCAGGTTACAACCACGTGCAATCATCTGTCCAAGAGGGGTCTATCTCACTCAGTTACCTGGGAATTCTACATAGTGTGAAAACATTTGTTCCCACTGTGTGGAATGACTCTATAAAAGTCTCCATAGTTTGGATTTACCCCATGCATTATTTTGATAAACTCTTCACCCTTAATTTTATCTAGAATAGTTTGGGAACACATTCATCTCTAACCATGTGCCAACCATGCAATATGCACTATAAGGAAATGTTCACCTTTCTTTCATGTCCCAAACCTTTATAACACCCCCCAAAACTCCTCATACACCCAATAAAATTTATATTAACCAAAATTAATATATTTGAATCAAAATTTTAAACAACTACATACCTCATAAAGTCCAGGATATTACAACATCACCACAATATTTTTTATGATCTTTGAGTCACACTTCCGAGCGTCACTGAGCTTACAAGGAAATAAGATCAGGTAACTAGGCCCACGTATCCATCTCTCTCTCCCATGTTTTTTAACTGACTTGATGCCACAAAATGTGAACCAACGTCATAGTATTTCCCCACAATATTTTGTCATTGTTATCCAAAAATAAACCAAATTCTCATCAAATGATGCATCAACTTCAAACCATACATCGACCATTAAATCTTTATAGAGAATCCTAGGAAAAAACCTAATAAAAACATAAGGTGACCTCAAAAACAATATCATAACATTGTGGAACAGCCAATCAGAACCCCAACAACCATATCCTTTTCAAAACCGATCGACCAAATCACTTGGCTCCATTTTACCCTATTTTCAGGACACTAATAGTTACCCATACTCGATACCACCCAAGGAAATACTCAGTCTTTCTAACCACATTTTCTGACATATATTGATTGAAAACATAAGTCTCGATGATCCCATTCCAATACAAAAAAAAGATAGAACCGAAAAAAATCAAGTAACCCAACCAATCAAACCCAATTCAATGCCTGTTATCAAGGTCAAATCACCAAAATAGTCATTACCTGAGTCTCATCAACCTGGAGCACTAGTCACATCATCAACTAACCACCTTCCCATTATGGTTATCCCCAACACACACTTTATCTTACCCGCACCACCTTCTAATGGTTGAAACCTCCTCTATCTAGAAAATACAACCAAAACATTATCTCAACATTCATGACATACCTGATGTGTTCCCAACTAATCACTATCAAATATCAATAAGGGATTCACCTCGTATTGGTCTTTATCCTTGTAGTGAATACCACTTGGGAGGTCATCCATACACCATCCACTCACAGACTACCAAAAAATTGATATACCTCAGGTTATCCTTCATTTCTGAGTTTCTACTTCCACTAAAAATATCAAATCAGAGGTGGGTCACAACATACCAAATCCATTACATTTACTCTATAATGTCAGACCACCCCCAACTGGCTCACTCTAGAACAGTTATCTTCCACTATGGATATGAAACCCCTTTCACCTTATCCGGAAGCTTACTAACATGAGTCATTTCACTATCATCCAACTCACCTAACAAATTCATTCACTAAATTTTGATAGAACTCTACATTCAAGGAATAACTATGCTCCAAGTCATTATTGTGGTCCACTTAACCCATCAAAACACTAAACATAAGCACTCATATCATCCATACACTAACTAGAAATGGGTCAATTATTACTCAAACCCATTTGAAAATTTTAAACATACATATCACTCAAGGACATTCAATGAAGGTGTCTTAGAAATCAACACTTTTTCCTTTTATCATAGTTGAGTCAAGCTATCACAGGCCATATCATTCCGGGAAATTCTTAGTTGCACTATTAGAAAACCATTAACATACATATAAAATATTTTTTAACACATATGGATACTTCATGGTCACCCAAACACACCTACCAGTGTCTATAACTAACTTCGAATGGGGTTCTATAACCAAACCTTACTTTTCATGAACTATTTTCATGTCTTACCACTCCCTTCAATGACGTTAACATAGGCATATAGAATTCATTTGGAACCACCAAGTGAAAAAATCCAATGCATGGATCAATGAAGTACCATAATAATGTCCCACATATCCTCTCTAAGAGACCCATCATGTGCCTCAGAGGTTTCTCATTGTCATCCCAAATCTACTACAACAAATCCACCCTCTACTTTACACATCCAAAACTGACTTATTACTCCCCACATTAGGAGTGTCATTATCATCACATTCCTCAAGAAATTACAACCACCATGGGTGACGATTGGATAATAACTTATACACAAAATCTTTGATGTTCCTATCTAGCTTCTCCCAGAACATCAAAACAAACATCACTCCATACTTGTTCCTAGCTTTTGAGAATGGCACATACAGCATTATTCGACACTCATTCCATCCTATGGACCTTACTCATAACGATTGATGGTGTAAATCCCCACATCCAAATACATATATAGCACCCCATGTTGGTAATCTACATGATGTCCCAAATCCAACAAAAACACATTCATGTCACTTGGTGTAAAGCTAAATCATTCTCAGTGTACTAAGGGTGATGTCATGATTTTGATAATGATTGTAACTAGCTAAAATTACATTGAGAATTTGTAGAAAAACACCACCACAAATTATCCATCACCAATGTATCCTCCAAATATGGGACACCATGACCAATAAATATTTTCATCCATCACCTTCCACACACATCTCATCAGCAGTTAACAACAACCTCTCATGCATGATTACCAACCAAGACTTACCACCACTCCACGACCCTGCATCATGTTATCTTGAACAAACATTTCATTTATAACTACTACTACCACACCACTTGAGTTCATTCAAAACCACCCACATAGTTAACAACTGAAAACAATGGTCCACCACACTAATATTATATGTTGGTCTCCCACATAGCAACACTTCCCACTTCGGTTCCCTAGTGAACGAGAGATGATTATCCCGATCCACCTATTCTCCCAACACAAATATACCCATGCCTTTGAATAATGTTCCAATAAACAGAATATAATCATATAAATAAATTTCCCACACAGTTTTTTTGAAACCACACAATGAAACGGAATTCATACCACATGATCTAAATATCACAAGAGCCTGGCCTAAATGCCTGTTTTTCACCAAACCATGCCTCAAGGTCTGTCACACAAATCAACCTCAGGGAATTATCAACATTTCAACCAACAACCAGATCATTCATACAGGAAATCCTAACCACATGACCACCCTCACCTTGGTCACCAACTTTAAAATAGAGCATCTAACCATGCTACAGTAAGCCTTGTCTCTCCCACCCAAAATCAACATCGATTCCTCCCCTAGTTGTCCTCAAAATAGATGGAGTTGACACCCAAATGATCCAAACCTTCAAAAGAAACCATAAAACATATACCATCACTCAAGTTTCTTTATTATAAAAGATACAAGTAAAACACATGAGTTTTTACCAAAAACATGATGAAACTCGCCATGCTTTGATTCCATATCAATAGAAACTACTCGTAATTCACATTTGAAGACACCTTCAACACCGGGCAAACTTCCCTTGAGGATTCCCTCAATTTCTATAAACATTCAAATTATAACCACAGCTCGAGATTCTTCACCAAAAGAATTCATAATTATAACATATCCTTCTAGTCCAAAAACACACTAGAAAACTCTATATGTGTTGCACTACCCAAGTCCAAAACATCCACCCATGCGATACGCAACCAACAAATCTAGAAACCTCATTTGACATCCCTCACAGTTCACCTCAATGGTTGAACAAAACCATCCCCTGAAACAATAGTCAAAAAAATATAAATCCACTATCCCTCTATCTAAGCCATACAAGTCAAGACATAAAAAATTCATTTCTCATGGGCATCACTCTTACTCCTGTTTTGATACACATTACAGCAAGTGCAAAAACTTACCATTTAATCAATGTTTCACACAAACAATACCCGCACACATGCATCATCACCACACACAAAAACACCCACTCTAGTATCCAAGTAGAAATAACATTGTATTAACTCACATGGTCCACCACGCCTATAAAAAACAGCAATATCTAAAAATTCCACATCCAAGACACTCATTCTGAATTCCAAAACACAATCCACGCAAATAAACCCGACAAGGGTCATCACGTTCATATTTTTCGGTATCATATTTATACCTCAAGATAGTATCCCTAAAAAATGAATAATAAGGAAGACCCCTTTATCCACACATAGATACTCATAGAGGTCTCCCAACTTATTATAGTGGTATCATCCTAGGGTTTTATCAATACCCAAACCTCTCATACAAGGAATTAGATAAACAATATAATGAATACTCAATAACTTTCTTCACTAAAACATAAATCATTACAAATACTATTATAATTAACTTCACTATTTTGAAAACCCAAAGTTTCAAAATTTAGAACTTTCTAATTACCCAACATTTCAAAAATCTCTATTTATTCGGATTCATTTTTCAAAAACATTTTCATCAATAAACATTTCAATGAATGTTTAATCAGTATTGGACACATTGAAAAACACACTAACCCAACGGATGTAATAACACCTCTAATACGTCCCTCAACCATTCCTACTATGGTTAATGGTGAACATTGGCTCATCTGACCAACATGAATACAATTATTTCATTAGACACCCTATTTATAAACAATTACCACTTTCACTATGCAAATATTTCCCCTCTAGGAACTTTTCCCATTTTCTAACTTGTTACAGCCAGTATTTTAACTCATTCATAGCCTTCATTGAGCATAATTATTTTTAAAATTTCCCATCACAAAGTAAACCATTGTTTTTTAGTCATCATTCCATATAAAAAAATTTATAACAAAAAAAATTAACCCATTTATAATGTTTCAATAAGTACATTATTCTTTTACCATTCATTTACATTCTTTTTAATTACCTATTTTAATCATCTTTATTCATCACCATTTTATTAAAATTTTAAAGAAGGTAAAATTCATCCTACACTTCATGTCCCACATATTGATCCTGTGTGTGCCTATCGTGACGCATGCCACCCATATCCCAAGGTGGCTATAATTAGGCATGAATTCACAACCTCGTTTCATTCTGGCCATGAAAAAATATCATAAAATACTTAAATCATACAAAAAGTGAATTTCCTCATTGTAAAATATCATTCAATGGTAACAATGCGCATCAAGAATAGAAATTCTCTCCTTTCATTCTTGGGTTTTCCCTCATACATGGGTTAGATATTCCCATGCATGAACTCTTTGCCAAGTCCTGAAATGTCCCAATCTCCCATATACCAAAAACAATAATAAGACCACATAAAAGAGCATCTATAATACCAATTTTTAAATTCCCTGATCTATAATCCACTATTCTAGTACTTTGAGCTGGGTCACCACATAACCTCAAGCATATTTCCCCATATGCTGGATGTTTTCGATTACTGGCATGGGTATAAAGGACCACATGGGAAGAAAATATCCTCAATAATAGATTAAGACATAATAGATAAAAATTAAAAAAATTAAAAAATAAATAATAGTCCAGAAACATTCATTACAAACAAATTCTCAAATAGGGTACAACCACAACCAAACAATAATTATGTCATATCATGATAATAATGCCCAAGTGAAAAAAAATCCCAAAATCAATAGAACTAGACTGACCCCAAAAGGGTTCATGGATCCATGTATAGATACTCATCCATTCACATCCCATCCCTAACTCAACTCCATAGTGTATTTCCTTTTCCCTTATCCTGACCTTCAATAATATAATGTTCTCATGTACCCAATAGAGACATGAGCATGGTGTGATTACAACTCAGTAGGCAATAACCAATGGTGTCTCCAAAATATCCAATATAAATAGGGTGTGAAAGTAATTACTAAATAAATGATGAGGTTAGAAAAGACACATTGGGTTCCATTAGTCATGAATATTCACTTACTCCATTTAAATCATTATTCCCATTTCCATCAGTTGTACCATGTTCATCAATAAACTAATTTCAATCAAATGATATATGGGATAAGAATTTACTTCATTTTCAATAAGGCCTTATATGGTCAATTTATATGCTTAAGGGAATAAATAATGTTCCTTATCTCTCTAGTTAATAACATTTTATAATTAATAATATAACACTTACCATGGAGCCTTAGTTCTAGTTGTTTTATCTAATTCATCCATTGGGGGAATATATCCTCATTATGAATCCCTAATCTTTTTATTTTATGGGTGGGGTCCATAGCCTCATTATAACCCAACCCATGGGTGGTGAAACTTAATTCTATACCCATCATACCAGCAAGACATGTGAACATGCTTATTATCTATTTACCATATATAACATGTCCCAAACCATACAAAATCGATAAAAATAACATTCACATTTCATAATCATTCAACATGTACAATTGACATCAATCCTGAACACATTATCACATTTACCGAATTACATTTCGTATCCCATTTAACACATTTCCCTTTCTTATTCCTTAACCCATTAGGTATATTAAAAAATTCCCATACATTATACCAATTAAACTAATCATCAATTCCATTTTATTGACCAATTTAACACATTTATTAATTTATATGAATTTACCGATTTGACGTTATCACTGTTTCATATGCATTAACTCACGTAAGGATTTCAAGTACATTTCATAAATCAGTAATCACAATTTCCTTTATCACATATAACCCAATTCATGGTAAGACAAAAAATCCCTTAAGACATTTCTAAAATCATGACTCAACAAATATTAGTGAATCTATATGATTTTATATTACAAAAAAAAAGGATTTCCATGGTTTCTAATTTCATAAAATTCAATTTCAAGATTATCAATATTGTGTTCCATGTTCATAATATTGGAGAAATCCATGGGTGGCCATAAATAAATATAGTCACTCTCAATGCACCCCACTAGGATCGTGAGGGGTTTAATTTATCAATTAGAAAACCATTTCACCAAACATTACTAAAGTCACTAAACATACAATAATACGGGAGGGAAATCACATCAAATCATTCACAACTCAACCTCTAGACTGAGGTATATAACATGTAGATGACCTACCTAAAATATGAAGTTGAACACCTCCCTTTACCTTATGTTTAGATCTAGATTCAAGCACCCTTTGGAGCCCTATCCAATGATCAACCATAAAAGGAGGGTTTTATGTATTCCAAATAAGAAGAAAAAATATACTATATTTACATTTGAAAATAGAATCTATACGAGAATTAGACTTGTCTAGAGCTTCGATCTTCACCCAATGGTACTCCAAATGACTTAGAATCAAAGGATAATGGTCCCTTAGAAGCTTGGGTTGAGAGAGTTTATCATTAGGGTTGAGAGTAGAAGAAATGGGGAAGAAATATAGTTAAAAACTTTAAATACCACTAGGGATGTATGGAAAATTTTCACTTTTTAATGGTTCTCATGGCTTAGCCTTACTGTTTCCCAAACAATGCATGAACCGTACACCATCCACGGTCAATGTGGGGCCCATGTTTCACAGTTAACTAGAAATTCTGCATGGTTTAATAAACTGTGCACTAACCATGTGGAATGAATTTATCCAATTCGATATGGTTTGGCATCCCCCGTGGAATATTGTTTCTTTAACGTACACCCCTCCTTATGGCTATCATAGTTTGGGTGCACAATAATCTCTAACCATGCGTAAACCATAAAACATGCACTAGAAGACTATTTTCCCCTTTATTTCATATCCCAAACCCCCAGAGCACCCCTAAGAAACCTCATACACCTATTAAACATTCCCTTAATCAAAATTAAGAAAGTTAATCCATACTTTTAATTAAGGACATGCCTCATGAAGTACAGGATCTTACTCACATTACATGGAATGTATTAGGGATGGGTTTTGAAAACATATATGTTATATATGAAATAATAATTCTAAATGAATTATAATATATATATATATATATATAATTTAGTTTATTTCTTACAATATGATAAGAAAATAGAAATAGTGCTCGTGCATACGTATGGCCTACCGTCTCTATGAACGGTATACTCCATTTATTATATCTATCTTTTATAAATTGTTATAAATATTTATCTAATGAATATATATATATATGATATATAAATCATGTTTTACATTCTGTAAATAGGTAAATCATGATCTATATTAGAGGATCAGTAATAACAAATCAAAACACCTAGCACAAACAAATCAGTTGTTTCCTAAAACATTTATTTAAAATGTAATTGTTAACTAAAGAGTAAAATAAGTTAATAAGTGAAACATATATGGTGTGATATATTAGAATATGGTTCTATGTTGGATGTATAATAAACATATATTTATTATACTGGAGGTTTGAATGGGTATGAATAAATGAAAGACTTAAGGTAAGGGTTTTCTCATCTAACATTTAGTTCTGTGAGACTTATTCATTATTTACCATTAATTGTGTGGTGTATGTATATACCATTAATGTATTCTATGATTTGTATAATAAAAATTATAGATATTTATATATCAATTTTATTATCTTTTATTCATGGTGTTTTTGTTTCAAAATTTTCCAAATCGGTAAAGTAATTTAGTCTCAGTTTTCCATTATTGTGATGTGTTCCATGTTATGGACCATTATTTTTCTATGGGGATATATACTTCCTTTTGACAAGTTATATCATGAATATAAATATTTTCATGATATTTTATGCTTTATGAATTGTTATTCTATCATCAGGATTATGTTTTAATGTTTCCAAAGTGGTAACATTTTATTTCCACAATCTCATTGACTATCTAGAATTTTTATTATTATGCTTCCATTTATGAAATATTATTTTCTATATCTCATGAACCATCATAAATATTATTATCCTAGGGTTATTCATTATATATTAATGTATTGGTACTATTTTTTCCACTATATAAAACTTATGATAGTTAAGAAAGTGTTTCTAAGAAAATATACCTTTATCTATCTCTGTATCCATAAATCTATGTTCTATAAAATATTTTATTTCTATAAATATTTTCTAAACAAATATGTTTAAAAATTGTTTAAACTGTTTTCAAGATTATTTTATAAATTTTCAATGAATTTTGTTTTCAAAATTTATTCAATAATCTTTCATAATCTGCAATAAATTTGGTTTTTGAAATGTTTTGAAGTTTTTTTTTATGTTTTCAATGAAAAATGTTTTAAAACTGTTTTTCAGATAATTTTATATGATTTAAATGAAATGTTTTTTAATTATTTTCAAGAAGAGTGTACATTTTTTGGTAAAATAATTTGTCAAAGTTTCTTCAATCATATTCTCTAAGTATTCATGGAAAAGGGTTTTAAAAATATCTTCAAGCTCCCTTTATATATTTTCAAATATATTTTATAAGAAAAAGGTTTTCAAATTTGTTTATGTTTTAAAAGTAGTTTTTTTAAGAGGAAATAATATTTGCCTTAAAAAGTTTCTTAAATGAAATTGTAAATATTTATTTATAAGAAAATGGTTTTTGAAATGGTTTTATGAAAAAGATTTTTAGGGAAAGGCAATTTTCCATAGAAAATGATCCATTTCATCTGTTAAAAATCCCTCTCCATCTATGAAAACATATTGTGTTATAGTTAATGCATTACTAGGGATATTATCCAATAATATCATTAATATTATTTATTTAATGGCATATATTTTTATAAAATGATGTTTGTGTAACTCATTTCTCTTCCATGGGTAACATTCCTTTGAAACATACTTATTTTCAAAGGATTTTCTTTGAGGAAATGATTATGAGACCTATGTATTTACCATAAGTAATTATATGATAAAATGTTAACAATACCCATTTCATTTCATGGTTTATAATATGATAATTTTTTATTATCATTTTCCATATGTATTTATGACATTATTATGTGATCAGTTGGACCAATATCTCCCTCCAATGAATTTGGTAATGATGGATGACTCATGAGTATTAATGTTATACATGAACCTAATTACATATTCAAAATATTATTCATGAACCAGACTACATATTTACAATTTCATACATGAACTTGATTACATTTTCATAATGTTATGCATTGATTAGGTGTCATACCCATAAGATTATTATTGAACAAGATTACATGTTCACAATGTTATGTTGAACCAGATTACATGTTCACAATGTTACACATAAAGCAATTTACATGTCCATATATTTATGCGTGAACCTGATTACATGTTCACAATGGTTTGATTAAACCATATTACTTGTTCATAGTGTTATTAATGAACCTAATTACATGTTCACAATGTTATGTATATACCTGGATTCATGTCCACAAGATTCTGTGTGAACCTGATTACATGTTCCAAATATTATGTGTGAATGTGATTAAATGATAACACCATCATTTCTAGACCTGTTTGATTCTCCATAAGTTTATTCTAGGGCCTCATTTCATGTCTATAAGATAATGAGTGAACATATTTTGACTTATACAAGTTGAAAATGTTATAAACTGATATTTTATGAAACAATTCCAAGTATTAGTCTTATGTTATTCATTCATAGTTCATTCTATCGGTTACCTTATCATTCATGTTTTATGAACTGTCAATATTTATTCCATGATTATTGGATACAATCTTTGATATGAATGGTATGATATTCTAATGATGCGATCATGTTATCAAACCTTTATGATCATGATTATGATTATATATCTCCTTATATACCCTAATGGAACTTCTCATCTCGCCCCTTTCTTATTCTTTTTTCCCCCATGTTATGTAGAATGTTTTTTAAGTAGTACTACTAATGGTGAAGATCATTACAAATATGTTGAAGATATTTCACCAAATTAGAAGAATGTTCTCCATTTTTTCAAATACATTAAATTATTTTGGTTATTAGGAATTTACTTTTTTAATGTGTTGAATATTCATCTAAAATTATTTAATATCCATGTATGTCTAGATATTCCACCAAATTAGAATAATGTGTTCCATATTTCTAAATACACTAAACTATTATATTCCATAGACATGTACTATTGAGATTTTCAAAATATTCATCTAAAATGATGTAATGTCTATGTATGTTAAGCATCGGAAACTCAAGTTTGTATGAAAGTAAAAGTGTTGTCAACCTTTTGAAACTAGAATGAGAAACTTTTAGTGACATTCCATAAGATATTTCAATGTATATATCTATGGATTTATCTAAGGATAAACCTAAGGTGTCATAGATTAAAAAATGGGTCATAATTTTGACATCTATTGAGTTATTATTCATAGTTATGTGGTTTTATAATAAGATAAGTGTTTATCACACAACTGTTTCTGAATTTTATCATTTCATAGAAATTGATTGAACATGGATAATATAGAATTTGACATATGATTTTCATAATATAATTAAAATTGGATAACCATTGTAGTGAAGGATGTTGTGATCACACCTATTAAGTTCTCATGGAACATGATTACAACTTATACCTCAACAAATTCTTGTACTCTCCAAAAAAGAGAATGAAGTATTTAACTAAGAATTTTGGTAATGGATACCATATACAAATCAATATTTAGTTCACCTTGTGATTAGAATGTGGAAAGAGCCACACAACTGAATCTCTTAAAGGAAAAAAAGATGTTTCAACTGCAGAACATACGGAAAAAATCAAGTTAATGGAAAAGAAAATGAGGGGTTCAATAAATTCAATGTATAGAAATATTGTCCACCCTAATACTTCAAATAAGTTTAAATGATTTAAGTGTAGAATGAATGGTAATTTTTTAAATTGTTGTCCCAAGTGGAAATCATATGAATGGAATCATCATGGTGTTATGAGTACCAGTTATATTACTAATGATGAAGAGACTAAATGTTAAATGTGAAAGGAAAGAGTTGTTAAGTAATATTATGGTGTATCCTTGTTAATAGATTATGGATGAAGTAGAATAAATGAAGTTTATATTTAATTTGAATCCATAATTATGAAATATATAATGATTGTTAATTTTATGTTTTCTTAGTGAAAAAATTATAATAATATGATTAATGGTTCTAATGGACTAGAAAAAGTGATTGAATGTCCGGGCTATAATCATTGAAATAAAGTGAGTAAGTGAAGCATAACCCTAAATATGTTCTGAATGTTGAGATAATGTTGTTTTTGTATAAATTAATATTCGACATGAATATGTAAATTAGATGGAAAAAATTACCTTATAAAAAACTAATGATTTGTTGAAAAAGTGTTACATATTTTCATGTAAGAATTTTACAAATTTTTTTTGATTTAATGAATATATCCAAAAAAACTATGGAATAAAGAAACATTCATGTTTTCAATTAGTATTTTTTGTAATTTAGATTATTAATATGTTTCAATAGAATGTATTACGAATCTATTCACATGTTTGGTATGTGACAAACAATATCTAGAATATGAGATACCGAGGATCAATGATAAGCTAATTTAGTGTAATTTTGTAACCTTAATTTGAAAATTTTCAACTTTCATATTCCTAATGGGTTATAAGATTAATCATTTAAGGAATGGTTTATGTTAATCATTGGATGTGTTTTTAGATATCAAAGTATTACATTTCCATTTCTGAGTTTATGTATATCAGATAACTTGTTAAAACCCTTTTATTATGATAAAGACATATGGAATGACCTATAATTCTATATATGGATCTCAAGATTTTCTAATTCATCAAAAATGAAAAATTCACCTTTATTTACTAGAATAATATATGAAGTGTAAATTTTGTAAAGAACAACAAATAATGAGGTTTTTCTTAAAATCATGTAAGTATATATATATTTGTGGATATTTTTCAACTTCAGGAAAAATGGGTCTTGAAATATAATTTTGTCCTGTTATAATCATATTTTATGGTATCAATTACTTTTTTCAAGACTCTTTGGGTTTTTTATTTTTGATTTTTAAGATTCTCCTAAATTTTGTCTCTACCATTATCCATCAAAACATGATAGTTATATTTCACTTAAATGCACATGTTTTCACTTTCCACCGATTTTACCCAATGTGGAAACCCAGTTATGTGTTACCTTAGGTAAACATTATGTTTCCAACCTCCTTGTTTTTAAAAAATGTTTTAGTATTCATTTTTTTCATGTGGGTTTCTATGAAATCAAATTTTGAGTTTTAAAACATTAATAACCAAAATGAATTCATAGGGTGAAATTAATTTTAAGGGGCATATAATGTAACACACTAAATTTTTTTGGAATTTATTATTGAATTAATTTAAACTTTTTGAAATTTTTTATTTCATGAAACACTGAATATAGCTTGTGTTATATGAAATAACTAATTTTTTTCAATTAATTATACAACAACTTATGTATTCACTACATGAAACACTTAGATTAGTATTAAGAAAATGAAACACTATGTTTGTCTTTTGTCAAACATAATTCTGAGTTCCATTGATATCTTCCATTATAAGAAAGGTAGAGTTTTTACTAAACTACAATGTACTGTTAATATGACTATACAAATATTATTACAACTACCACATATCAGTTGAAATTAATGTTATGAATAATATTAACTTAATTGTAAAAATATGATTTATTCATGTATATAGAATGAATCATTTGGTTATCAATTTATATAATTTAACATAAGAAAAATTTTAAAACACATAAATTCCTTTTCTAAAAGATGTATTTTTCTATTTACAAACACAATTTAGCGCAATAAATTATAATAAAAAAATTTAATTAATTGTTTCAATAACATTTTTATATTATATATTAAATAAATAGTTTGTATTCTTGTCCAATAGATTTTATTTGTGACATATAAGAATAAATCATATTTTATGAATAAAAATATGTATTTTTTAACAAATTAATTTTATCTCCATCTAATAAGGAATCCATTTTTAATCTTATTTTTTACACATTTATTATTTTTATATTATAAAATAATCTTCAATATTTGATTTTGAATATAAATATTTACTTTGGGTGAAATTTTAGTATTTTTATAAGACATTTCAGCTTTTGATGAATAGTGAAAAAAAACATAATTTTATTTAAATAATGATTTTTAGTCTAATTTTTTATATAGTATAATTATATTTCAGTTTGGTTTCAAATTATATTAATATAAATATTACATAAATTAATACAATTTAGGCCATTGGAATCAATTTCACATTGAAATCTTATATATTAGAATTTAAATCTTTGGAACATTTTACATCTAAAACACGCTTTATTGTCCCATCTACAAGATTAAATTTAAATTAATTTCTACCACTTCTATGATTATAATTTGAAATAATTTATTCAATATTATTAATAGAAATAATTTATAATTAAAAATAATTTATTCTTAGTTTTTGAAAAAAAATTGGTGAAGTGTTTAAAATTAATTACAGTAATTCTGTAAAAATTTAGCTAAATAAAGGACTAAACCTCAAAGTAATAGTCCAAAATGACCAAAAAAACATTTCCAAAATCCATTTGATGTTAATATTACTAAATTATCCTCCAATTTATCTTATTTTAATCATTATTTTAGCCACGTGACATGGTAAAACTAGTGGTGGATTTTCTCTTTCAAAACATTATAAGAATGCCACTTCTCTACTATAAAAAGGATTTAAACCCTCCTAGTTATTCAGACATCTCTGTCCATTTTTATTGGCCAAAAATAATGCAAATATCATCAAAAAATACCTATATTCATCCTTTAATCCTAAATTCTGGATTATGTCCATCCAAATAATTGATTTGGTGCAAACTAATAGGAGTTATGCAAAGAAGAGGTAATTTCTTCCCTCAAGCTCTTTTGTTTTTTCATTATCCACCCCATCAACTATTCATATTTCATTATTATAAAAAAATAATTTTACTAAATATAATGAGATATTTTATAATAAGGTTTCTACCTACACTTACACAAACATCCATATAATGGGTAACGAACTTACCGTTCTTATGTACAGCGAACTACAGCCTCACGAAATGATGTTGTTTGTTTTTCCTTTACCACCACTCATGGTTGGGAATGATGATGTAAAATATGTTTTTATATGAAATTTAATATTTATTTATTACTTTTAAATTGTTATATGACACATACCTTCTTGGTTTATATTTTTTTTAAATACGTTAACTTCGTTTGTGGACATGTCCACTACCGCCTCCTTAAAGTGATGTGATTCTTTCACACTTTACATTAAATTTATTAAGGATGGGTTTAGTAAAGTTATATTTTATATATGAAAAAATAGTTATAATATAATTATTATATATATACATATATTTCATTTACATTCTTTCTTTTAGTATGGAAAGAAAATGGAAACAACAATCATGCGTATGAACAACCCATTGTCTCCATGAATAGTGTCTTCCATTTCATATATCAATATATTATAGATTATTATAAATATTCATATACTGAATAAATATTCATATAATTAATGTTTAAAATTATTTAAATAAGTGAATCAATATCTGTGTAATAGGATCAATAATATCAAGTCTGAACACATACGATAAACAAAGCTGTTTTTACCCAAGGCATTGCATTAACATGAAATAGTTAATAAATGGGAAATAAAAAGATATAAGTGAATAATATATGGTATGATATAATTTAATATGTTTATGAATTAAATTTATAATAAAATTATATTTATTATATATGAGGATTGAATGGGTATGAAGAAAGAGAAAACGTAATGTATCAGTTTTCTCATATCACTCTTATTTTTGTGAGACTTATATGTTATTCAACATTCATTTATTTTGGGTATTTTATATACATCCTATAAATTTATTCTACTATTCCTATATATAAATTTATGGTAATTTACATATCCATTTTATGATCCTTATTTCATGTGGTTTATGGTTCAAAACATACCAAATAGGTCAAGTAATTTTCCATCAATTTTCATTCGTTGAGATAGAAGCCATGTTATGCCCCTATATTTTTATATGGGGTGTGTGTACAAATATTTGACAAGTTATATCATGAATATACTAATTTAATTATTTTTTTAATATTCATTTAATGTTATTCTATCATAGGGATTATGAGTAAATGTTACAATTGTTGTAACAGTTTATTGTTATATTCACATAGATTAATGAGATTATATATTATTATGCTTACATTAATGAAATATTTGAATCCAAATATCAAGAAATATCATGAATTTTATTATCCTATGGTTATTAATTATTTAATTTTTTATTTTTACCACTTTTACACTCCTTTTTACATAAGATATTTATGATAGTGTTTTCAAGAAAATCTTACTTTATCACACTATTCAGACATAAATATATGTTCTTTTAGAACCATATTTCCTAAAAAGATTATCAAAAATTTTGTATGGCTAAAAAATATTTTTTATTATTTTAAGGTTATTTTATATGTTTTCAATGAATTTTATTTTCAATAGCCTTTCAAGAATCATTTATAAGTTTTCAGAAAAAATGTTTTCACGATTCATTTATATGTTTACAATGAATTTTTTTTTTAAAATATTTTCAAGCTCCTTTTATATTTTTTCATGGAAAATTGTTTTAAAATGGTTTCAATAGTATTTTTTAATTTTTCAATAAAATTTTTTTTTAGATTCTTTCAGGATTATATTATTTGTTTTCATGAATGTTTTTTTCAAAATACCTTCAAGATCCCTTTATAAGTATTCAAATCTATTTCATAAGAAATAGGTTATCAAATTTCATGATGTTTTAAAAAGTGTTCTTTATTATAAAAATATATTTTCCTCATGAAATTTATTAAATGAAATTTTAAATCATTATTGATAATAAAAGAATCTTTGAAATAGTTTTATTAAATGTCTTTTCAAAGAGAGGAAATTTTCCTTAAGAAATGTTCCATGTGATTTTTAAAAATAGTAATCCATAAAATATGAGATGCTTTGTTATAGTTTAGAATTTACTTGGGATATATTCTAAGAATACCTTTCATATACATTCATAAATAGATTATTTTTTATGGAATGATTTTTATCACACATATTTTTCTTCCAGAAGTTATATCGTTTTAGAACCTTATTCTTTTCACAGGTTATGATTTCATGAAATGATTATGAGACCTATTTATTTCTAATAGGTAATGATTTGATGGAATATTTATGATACCCATTTAATTTCATGGGTTATTATATCGGTATTTTTCTATAATATTTCACCAAATGTATTTGTGATTTTATTATGTGATGGGTGGTACCAATATCTACCTCCAATACATTGGGAAATGATGGATGACTCATGAGTATAAATGTTATGTATGAACCTAATTAAAAGTTCAAAAAGATTTTCATAAACATAATTATTTGTTCAAAATTTTATTATTGAACCGGATTACATGTTCATAATGTTATGAAATGACTTTTTTCATGTCCATAAGTTTATTTGTGAAACTGAATACGTGTTAAGAATGTTATGAGTGAACCATATTACATGTTCAAAATGTGATACATGAACCTGATGACTTGTTCACAATGTTATGTATGGAATTGGTTTCATGTCCATACTTTTATGCATGAACCTGATTACATGTTCACATTATTATGGGTGAACCATATTACATGTCCAAAATGTTATAAATGAACCTAGTTACATGTTTACAATGTTTTTCATGGACTTGGTTTCATTTCCAAAAGTTTATACATGAAACTAATTACATGTTCACAATGTTATGAATGAACCATATTACATATTCACAACATTATGCATGTACTATATTTAATGTCCATAAGTTTATGAGAGGGCATGATTTCATTTCCTTAACATAATGTGTGAACTTGTTCCAACTTATACATGTTTGCAATGTTATAACATGATGTGTATGACACAATTCCTTACCCAATCTCTATGTTATGATTTTGTGTATTATGCTCCCAGTTACCTTATCATTAACTTATTATCAACTGTAAATATTTATATCAATAATATTTGTTATTATATTTGATATGAATGGTATTATATTCTAATGATGAAATCATGATTTCATACCCTTATTCTCTTGATTATTCTTGCATATCTCCTTATTTATACTTACGGAGCATCTAATCTGACCCCTTTCATATATTTTCTTTCCTCGAGTTATGTAGAAAGGTTTTTATGTAAGATTACTAAAGGGGAAAATATTTGTGGATATTTTTAATATATTTCACCAAAGGAGAATAATGTGTTCCATATCTCTAAATACACTAAACTATTATATTCCTCAAGCATTGACTTTTTTAATGTGTTGACTATTCATCTTAAATTATTTCATATCAATGTATGTTAATACTGGGTCACAATAATATGTTATAGATAAAAAAATTTATTTAACCCGGAATATCATATGTATTTATTTAATCCATAATTATATTCATTGTAATGCCCCGACCCCAGTTACCCAGAGTCGGTGCATTAATTACATAACATTGGCATGATCACAAGAAAGATCAAATATTGAAAGACCTATTGGTTTAGTAGCCTTGGAAACACTAGATATATTCATAAGTTTTACATTACATCATCAAAATAAAAAAAAAGAACTACTACAACAACATATTGTCTCCATAGTCCACACTATTAACCCCTCATAATATCCCTGCAAGTCATTCATAATTTACTTCTTCACATCCTGGGAAAATAAAACATAGAAAATGGGTGAGCTCAAATTCCCAGTAAGGATAACAATATAGAGGAAACATTCATAAATAAGAATAAACATTTAAGGCAATGTATAACTAAAACAAAAGCCTTTTAAACATTAACTTCAACATAGTATGGCATAAATAAAATGAAATAATGCCATTTACTTATTCACATGGATATTCTACTAATCGAATAATCACATGCAATATCAATAACCACTTTCATAATGATGGAATGCATAATGCCAAACTATCATAACCACATAGCCAAGGCCTCGTGCCAAGACTACAAATAATATTTTGCCAAGGCCTTGTGCCAAGACACTAGTTTGTCTCATGAGACCTACCGATGCATCGAGGAGCTATAGCGGGCTCCACCCGTCACATATTAAGTCCAATGCATTCCCATATGAAAAGGTTTAAACATAACATAAACATTCGTATTAAAACTAGCATACAAAATGTCAATACTTTCACCATAAACCATTAATGGTATATAAAAAAAATAGCACATCCATAGTCAAACATATCACAAAACCTTCAATACAATATAAAAGTTTTGTATCATAATATATCATCCTCAAATAAGCGTAAAATCCATTAAAGGAAATTGACATAGATGAAATCAAAACTCTTTTTAAAGAAATATCTCCTTCTATTTTGAAATCATTTAAGAGACATATATTTATAAAATAAAACATTTTCTTTGAAAAATTTCTTATAAGATTGTAAGTGAAGCTTTGATGATTTTATAACGGCGGAAAATAACCGCACCCGTCGTATAAGTTAAAAAAACATTCTTATCTTAATTCTGTCGAAAAGGTTAAAAAGCACCTTGTTTGGAAAATGACGGAAAGATTCCCTTATAAACCTCTTATAAAAAGTCAAACAAGGGTATAAATGACTTTAACCCATATTCTTTTAAATATTAAAAATGTTTTGAAATACATTTTGAAGAAACATGGATGTGGATGATAACGAGATCCCAGTAGATTATTACGTATAAACAACCTCGGATAATGAAGAGATTGTGAAATAACCCTTACGTTGTACTTTTCCTTGGTTGGGTTAGGTTAACCTCCTGTATAATGGTGAAATAATTGTTATTAAATTATAAAACAATCATATACATTAATATGATATCATATATGATCTTTTAATATTTATTTGATAATAATATCTTAGTATTATCGTTGTTTCGGTTGTTAAGTTACTTGTTTTATTTTATATGTTTTGTTACGTAATCCATGGATAGGTTTCATATTATTCATATCCAGAATGATATCAAGTCCTTAAACATCATTTTTAAATCATCAAATGATAATTATACTTGAATGGATACGATGGAGAATGAATCTTATCGCGTTTGTGGAGACGGTAGTCCGTACGTACGCACGAGCGACAATATCATTCTTTTGATAATAAAATAATATATAAATGGATGTTATATCATATATACAGAATAATTAACATGTTATATTTATTATTTACATGAGTTTCACATCATTATTATACCAATCCAAATAATAATATATTGAATAACAATTACACCGTGACGTGGAGACGGTAAGCCGTACGTACGCACGTATGGTGACATGTTATTCAAAGGGTGGATAGAATACTGAATATGATTGTACCATATTTATAATAACATCACAGTATATGTGAGATAATGGAGTTATTATTTTAGAATGGTAAGAACAAAGAAAGAATAAGTGGAAGAAGAAAGGAACTTGAAAAGGGGTGGTGAAAACATTACCTCTTCTTCGAGTTCTTCCTTTTGATTTGATCAAAAGGGCTCCTTAGGTTGGCTTTCTGATCAAACTAATGCCTCTAGATTGTAGTGAGGGAAGTTGGGAGAGTATTTGGGCAGACTTTGGCCGAGCCAAGTGGCTTGAGAGGTGTGAGGAATGAGTAGAAGTGGTCTCCTTTTATAAGGGAGAGGAGGGGCTCTTTAGGAAAGAGTGAAAGTATTACTTTATAATATAATTATATTCGGTTTATAATGTTCCAAAAATCATTGAGGTCGAATATAATATGACGCATTTTCTAAATAACATCAACCAATAAGAATTGGACAGGTTTTAGATAATATTTTAATCATTATAATCTTATTTATTTAAATGATTTATTAATGAGGTAAACATTGCATCATTATTGTGTCATTAATAATTTAAATTATTTGATGTCTAAAAATTATAAATAAAATATAATTTTGTAGGAAATCTTTTTAGCTTTCTAATGAATATTTATAATCAAAAATCCAACATGTATAACCCTATGTAAAAATTGTTCTTCTAAAAGATGTAAGCTTATACCATTTTTATTTTTATTTTAACTTTATTAATATAATGTGTCCCTACCACATACAAGTGGCTCTAAGGGGTCCCCAAATCGACCCAAGGATGCCCATGGTCGGGTATGTGTCCACCAATAAGGTTAGTACACGTTTTAGGGTAATTTTGTATTATTATAATATTATTTTTTAACCCTTATTTACCGGATTTACCCTTTAACCATGGTAAATAAAATATTTACCGCAGTAAGTATTCAAAATGTGTAAAAATAAATGTTACCTATTTACATAATTTGGACATCCTGATTCCAAATATGTAATCCATTTTTCCAAATTCAAAACACAGAAGTGGCAGAAATTAATTAATAATTAATTCCCGTTGTTAAAATAAAAAGCGTGTTTTTAAGAGATAATAACTATCAAAAGATTGACACTTGTTTATGTCTGGTTTAATTGTGAAATTATGCCCAATGACAAACATTAAATTAAATGGTAAAAATATATTCTAAATATAATTTAAAACCACTCAAATTCATAATTTATCAATATTAATTATTTTGATTATAAAAGTTGATTTTAATTAAAATTTAGTAATTTTCACTTTTCATCAAAATATAAAAGTTATCTGAAAAGTACCAAAATTTCACCCTAGGCTAATTTCAATATTCCGAATCCAAAAATGAAGTCCATTTTGAAATATAAAATATATATAATTTCAAAAAGTAGGTATTACTATTCACAACGGTTAGTTTAATTAGTTGTGGTCTGTGTTAGAACTCGGTGTTGCGTACAACACACGTTATCACATTATTCAAAGAGAAGCGTACCGTAGAAGCTTGGGGTGTTACATTCTCCCCTCCTTCAAATTATTTCGTCCTCGAAATTTCTAGAATACTATCGCATGAAAAGACTCGGGTGGTTCTTCATCATAAGTTCCTCGGGTCCCCACGTTGCCTCTTCCATCTTATGATTTCTCCACAAAACTTTTACCAGACGCGTCGTCCAGTTTCTCAGTACTTGTTCTCTTGTATCAAGAATCCTGACAGGCTCTTCACAATAAGACAGATCGGGTTCTAGTTCTAATTCCTCATAGATGAGTACATGCGTTGGGTCAGGCGTGTATTTTCTCAACAGAGATACGTGGAACACATCGTGATCTTTGGAGAGACTTGGCGGCATTGCCAATCGGTAAGCTACAGCCCCAATTCCTTCTAGAATTTCAAAAGGTCTGATGTACCTGGGACTCAATTTACCTTTCTTACCAAAACGTATGACTCCCTTCCATGGTGATACCTTCAGGAAAACATGATCACCGACCTAAAATTCCAAATCCTTCCTTCGATTATCGGCATAGCTTTTCTGCCTACTTTGAGCTGCTTTGATGTGATTTTGGATTACCTTCACCTTTTCCACCGTTTCCTCCACCAGTTCTGGGCCTACAAGTTTTCTTTCACCAACCTCATCCCAACAGGTTGGTGTACGACATCTCTTTCTGTATAACGCTTCATATGGTGCCATCTGAATACTCGAATGGAAGCTATTGTTATATGAAAATTCTACCAGTGGTAAATATTGATCCCACATACCCTGAAAGTCAAGTGAGCAAGATCTCAACATGTCTTCTAGGGTTTGAATAGTCCGTTCTGATTGTCCATCTGTCTGAGGGTGGTAAGCAGTGCTCAAATGAAGTTCGGTATCCAGAGATTTCTGAAGACTTTTCCAAAATCTTGAAGTAAAACGGGGATCACGATCAGAAACAATCGATAGGGGTACTCCATGAAGTCTCACAACTTCATTAATGTATAGTCTTGCTAGACGTTCCAGGGGTAGATCTTCTCTTATAGCAAGAAAATGCGCTGACTTGGTAAGACGATCAACAATAACCCATATTGCATCGTTCCTTCTAGGAGTCTTTGGTAGCCCCATGACAAAGTCCATCGTAATATTGTCCCATTTCCACTCCGGTATGGGAAGAGGTTGCATGACTCCTCCAGGCTGTTGCCTTCTAGCTTTCACTTGTTGACAAACCATACATCTTGACACAAAATCAGCAATCTCCCTCTTCATGTTGTCCCACCAAAAATGTTCCTTCAAATCTCTATACATTTTTGTGCTCCCAGGGTGTATAGAGAAATTGGAACTATGAGCATCATCCAGCAATTCCCTTTTCAGATCAGGTAAATCGGGAACACAAAGTCTCTTCCCGAATTTCAAAATTCCATCTTCATACACAAAGTCTCTCAATCTCCCATCATTCATAGCTTTAATCTTCTTCTGAAATTCTTCATCATCGGTCTGAGAACTCTTAATCCTTTCTAGTAAAGATGGTTTGGCAACCATTTGAAAAAGCATTGATGTTTCACCTTCCCTGGTTATTCCCATGTCCATCTTCACTAGATCCATGAAAATTGGATCCCTTTCAATTCTCATCATGTTCAAAACTCTATGGTCTTTTCTTCTCAAAGCATCTGCCACCTTGTTTACTTTCCCCGGGTGGTAGGGTATCGTGCAATCATAATCCTTGAGTAATTAAATCCATCTCCTTTGCCTCATGTTGAGTACTTTTTGTGAGAAAATATACTTCAAACTCTTGTGATCAGTATAAATCTCACATTTCTCACCATAGAGGTAGTGTCTCCATATCTTCAAAGCAAAGATCACAGCTGCTAACTCAAGATCATGAGTAGGATAGTTTTGTTCATGAATTTTCAACTGTCGTGATGCATAGGCAATAACTCTATCATTCTGCATAAGGACACAACCAAGTCCTTTCTTTGATGCATCACTATAAATAACGAACACATCATTCCCCGATGGTAGAGTCAATATAGGAGCATTGACTAATCTTCTCTTCAGTTCTTTGAAAAATTCTTCACACTCTTTTGTCCAAACAAATTTAACCCCTTTACGTGTGAGCTTCGTTAATGGGTTAGCCAATCGGGGAAAATTCTGGACGAAACGTCGATAATAACCTGCCAAACCAATAAAACTACGTACCTCAGTTATACTCGTGGGTGCTGGACATTCTTGGATCGCCTTGGTCTTAGAAGGATCAACAGAGATTCCATCTTTAGAGACAATATGGCCAAGAAAAGAAATATCCTGAAGCCAGAATTCACACTTGCTAAACTTCCCATATAATTCATGCCTCCTCAGAGTCTTCAAGATAATGCGCAAGTGATTTTCATGATCTTCGTAGGTTTTAAAGTATACCAAGATATCATCAATAAATACCACCACAAATTCATCGAGATACTCCTTGAAAACTCTATTCATCAGATCCATGAATACAGAGGGTGCATTAGTCAATCCAAACGGCATTACGGTAAACTCGTAATGCCCGTACCTGGTTCGAAATGTTGTCTTCGGAATGTCTTCCTTCTTTACACACAACTGATGGTATCCAGATCGAAGGTCAATCTTTGAAAAGTATTGAGCTCCATGCAGTTGGTCAAATAAATCATCAACATGAGGTATGGGATACTTGTTATTTATCATTATAGCATTGATCTCCCTGTAGTCGATACATAACCTCATAGATCCATCTTTCTTTTTAACAAAAAGAACAGGGGCTCCCCATGGAGAAACACTAGGGCGAATAAATCCCTTATTACTCAATTCCTCTAGTTGTTTCTTTAGTTCGACTAATTCTAAAGTGGCCATTCTATAAGGGGTCTTCGATATAGGCCTTGATCCAGGAATCAAATCAATGGAAAACTCAACTTCTCATTCTAGAGGATGTCCAGGTAAATCTTCCAGAAATACATCTACAAATTCTTTCACAACAGGTACGTCCTCTATTTGAACATTCCTTTCCTCACCGAAAGTTATTACATTCTCTTCCTCCCCAATAATTGAATTAAGTTGAGCTACTGGGGGTGGATCTAAATAAGAATTAGGTGGTGACGATTCTGCTCTAAAAATAAGGTGTTCCGTATCATTATCATAAAGAATCGTAACCTCTTTCTTCTTACAATAAATCTTCGCATCATAGTCCGAAAGCTAGTCCATACCGAGGATTATATCAAACTCAATCATAGGTATGACGATGAGATTAGCAGATAAAGAAAATTTATGTGCTCTAATGGGGACTGATTCACAAAACTATGTTGCAATGATACTTCCCTTAGGAGTTTTAACTGTCAACTCCATTGTTAAATAAAATTGGAAATATCTAATTTTCTTAGCAAACTGGGAAAATATGAAACAATGTGATGATCCAGAATCAAATAATGCATTTTCTAAACTTGAGGAAACCATTAAATTACCTGCCACCACGTCTTTCGGAGCTTCTACCTCAGCAGTAGTGATAGCATAAGCCTGGCCTTGATCCCTTGGCCTTTTCTGAGGTAAGTTCTCCTGACGCTTAGGACATTCATTTGCATAATGCCCCATCTCCCTGCAATTGTAGCACTGAACGTTGGTAGCTTCCTTCTTCCCCTTGCAATCACGAGCTTGGTGGCCTTTTTCACCACACTTGTAACAGACTCCCATTCCCTTCAAGCAAGTACCAGGGTGTTTCATCCCGCATTTTCCACAGGATGGATATTCAACTTTTCCCTTCTTCCCCTTATTTCCATTCCCAGATTGATCAGCAGGTCTCTCCTTCTCTTGCTTTTCTTTAAAGTCATAAGACTTAGAGAATTCCTTTTCGGTCTTGATAGCACATGAGACAATGTCTTCGTACGATGAAAAGGATTGTGAGACTAATGCTCGACGGAGAAATGGTTTTAACCCATCAAAAAAACGATCAATCTTACTTCTTTGGTTACGTATATAATCAACAGCGTACCTTTCTAACCTTGTAAAGTTAGCCTCATACTTTGCGACATTCTCATCCTCCTTCTGTCTCAGACTTAGAAATTGCCTTTCCATATCTGCTCGATGGTCACGAGGGAAGTATTTTTCTAAAAACAGATCTTTGAACTCCCTCCATTCCATATTTTATACTTCATCATCTTCCTTCATGTTTTGAATCAATGACCACCATTGATCAGCATCTCCAGTGAGGCGGTAAACTGCCATGATAACTTTTTCCCTTTCACTGCTTCCCAAAGCCTGAAATATTTTCTCTAGGGAAAATATCCATTGCTCAGCTACTAAGGGATTTGTACTCCCATTGAACGTTGGTGGTTGTTGCCTCATGAATCGATCTAACATTGATCCTCCACGCTGCGGATCAGGGTGCTCCATACGGGTAAGGTTATTATTCATAACCTGAGTAAGTTGTCCCAGTATGGTGATTAGCTGATCGGCACTAGTTGCATCACCAGCTCCACTATAATTATCTTGAGCAGGAGGGCAATCCCTACATGGAGTGTGTGCATTGATACGGTTCCCATTTCTTCCACTAGGCGCCATTTCTAAACAATGGCATAAACTAGATCAGTTTATGAATCAAAATTCATAATCCCATACTTATAAAACACTCAACATAAATTGAACTATTTATGGATATAATCCATAATCATAAGAATGTTTTCTTTGAGGAAGTATATACTCATAATCCCTTCAAAATGATTTGTAAAGAAAATGAGAGTTATCCTAAGCATATCCCCTGGGAGTGTCGTAACCAAGAGTGCAGCAAGGCCCGTTGTTGTGCACCAGTTCTCGTTCGAGTCTAGCTCAAAGAGGTGTTTTCGGGTTTTACCCCTAGGTACATCTGTGCCAGAGCCGCCTCTACCTGCTCGTATCCAGACAGGGATATATTGCTTGGAAAACTCACAAAATCTCTACAATACCAAAATTCTAGGAAATTCTTCTATACTAATCCTCAAAGTTCATCTTAGGTCTACGTGCTCTAATCAGAGTTTATCTAAATCTAGCTTCCAAGGTTTGTACTAAACTTCCTCTAATACCAACTGTAACGCCCCGAACCCAGTTACCCAGAGTCGGTGCATTAATTACATAACATTGGCATGATCACAAGAAAGATCAAATCTCGAAAGACCGATTGGTTTAGTAGCCTTGGAAACACTAGATATATTCATAAGTTTTACATTACATCATCAAAATAAAACAAAGAACTACTACAACAACATATTGTCTCCATATTCCTCACTATTAACCCCTCATAATATCCCTGCAAGTCATTCATAATTTACTTCTTCACATCCTGGGAAAATAAAACATAGAAAAGGGGTGAGCTCAAATGCCCAGTAAGGATAACAATATAGCGAAAACTTTCATAAATAAGAATAAACATTTAAGGCAATGTATAACTAAAACAAAAGCCTTTTAAACTTTAACTTCAACATAGTATGGCATAAATAAAATGAAATAATTCCATTTACTTATTCACATGGATATTCTACTAATCGAATAATCACATGCAATATCAATAACCACTTTCATAATGATGGAATGCATAATGCTAGACTATCATAACCACATAGCCAAGGCCTCGTGCCAAGACTACAAATAAGATTTTTCCAAGGCCTTGTGTCAAGACACTAGTTTGTCTCATGAGACCTATCGATGCATCGAGGAGCTATAGCGGGCTCCACCCGTCACATATTAAGTCCAATGCATTCCCATATGAAAAGGTTTAAACATAACATAAACATTCGTATTAAAACTAGCATACGAAATGTCAATAATTTCACCATAAACCATGAATGGTATATATAAAAAATATCACAACCACAGTCAAACATATCACAAAACCTTCAATACAATATAAAAGTTTTGTATCATAATATATCATCCTCAAATAAGCATAAAATCCATTAAAGGATATTGACATAGATGAAATCAAAACTCTTTTTAAAGAAATATCTCCTTCTATTTTGAAATCATTTAAGAGACATATATTTATAAAATAAAACTTTTTCTTTGAAAATATTCTTATAATCTTGTAAGGGAATCTTTGACGATTTTATAACGGCGGAAAATAACCGCACCCGCCGTATAAGTTAAAAAAACATTCTTATCTTAATTCTGTCGAAAAGGTTAAAAAGCACCTTGTTTGGAAAACGATGGAAAGATTCCCTTATAAACCTCTTATAAAAAGTCAAACAAGGGTATAAATTACTTTAACCCATATTCTTTTAAATATAAAAAATGTTTTGAAATACATTTTGAAGAAACATGGATGTGAATGATAACGAGATCCCAGTAGATTATTACGTATAAACAACCTCGGATAATGAAGAGATTGTGAAATAACCCTTACCTTGTACTTTTCCTTGGTTGGGGTAGGTTAACCTCCTGTATAATGGTGAAATAATTGTTATTAAATTATAAAAGAATCATATACATTAATATGATATCATATATGATCTTTTAATATTGATTTGATAATAATATCTTAGTATTATCGTTGTTTCGGGTGTTAACTTACTTGTTTTATTTTATATGTTTTGTTACGTAAGCCATGGATAGGTTGTATATTATTCATATCCAGAATGATATCAAGTCCTTAAACATCATTTTTAAATCATCAAATGATAATTATACTTGAATGGATACGATGGAGAATGAATCTTATCACGTTTGTGGAGACGGTAGTCCGTACGTACGCACGAGCGACAATATCATTCTTTTGATATTAAAATAATATATAAATGGATGTTATATCATATATACAGAATAATTAACATGTTATATTTATTATTTACATGAGTTGCACATCATTATTATACCCATCCAAATAATAATATATTGAATAACAATTACACCATGACGTGGAGACGGTAAGTCGTACGTACGCACGTATGGTGACATGTTATTCAAAGGGTGGATAGAATACTGAATATGGTTGTAACATATTTATAATAACATCACAGTATATGTGATATACTGGAGTTATTATTTTAGAATGGTAAGAACAAAGAAAGAAGAAGTGGAAGAAGAAAGGAACTTGAAAAGGGGTGGTGAAAACATTACCTCTTCTTCGGGTTCTTCCTTTTGATTTGATCAAAAGGGATCCTTAGGTTGGCTTTCTGATCAAACTAAGGCCTCTAGGTTGTAGTGAGGGAAGTTGGGAGAGTATTTGGGCAGAGTTTGGCCGAGCAAAGTGGCTTTAGAGGTGTGAGGAATGAGTAGAAGTGGTCTCCTTTTATAAGGGAGAGGAGGGGCTCTTTAGGAAAGAGTGAAAGTATTACTTTATAATATAATTATATTCGGTTTATAATGGTCCAAAAATCATTGAGGTCGAAGATAAGATGACTCATTTTCTAAATAACATCATCCAATAAGAATTGGACAGGTTTTAGATAATATTTTAATCATTATAATCTTATTTATTTAAATGATTTATTAATGAGGTAAACATTGAAACATTATTGTGTCATTAATAATTTAAATTATCTGATGTCTAAAAAATATAAATAAAATAGAATTATGTCGGAAAACTTTTTATCTTTCTAATGAATATTTATAATCAAAGATCCAACATGTATAACCCTATGTAAAAATTGTTCTTCTAAAAGATGTAAGCTTATGCCATTTTTATTTTTATTTTAACTTTATTAATATAATGTGTCCCTACCACATACAAGTGGCTCTAAGGGGTCCCCAAATCAACCCAAGGATGCCCATGGTCAGGTATGTGTCCAAAAATAAGGTTAGGACACGTTTTAGGGTAATTTTCCATTATTATAATATTATTTTTTAACCATTATTTACCGGATTTACCCTTTAACCATGGTAAATAAAATATTTACCGCAGTAATTATTCAAAATGTGTAAAAATAAAAGTTACCTATTTACATAATTTGGACATCCTGATTCCAAATATGTAATCAATTTTTCCAAATTCAAAACACAGAAGTGGCAAAAATTAATTAAAATTAAATTCCCGTTGTTAAAATAAAAAGCGTGTTTTTAAGAGATAATAACTATCAAAAGATTGACACTTGTTTATGTCTGGTTTAATTTTGAAATTATGTCCAATGACAAACATTAAATTAAATGGTAAAAATTTATTCTAAATATAATTTAAAACCACTCAAATTCATAATTTAACAATATTAATTATTTTGATTAAAAAAGTTGATTTTAATTAAAATTTAGTAATTTTCACTATTCATCAAAATATAAAAGTTATCCAAAAAGTACCAAAATTTCACCCTAGGATAATTTCAATATTCCGAATCCAAAAATGAAGTCCATTTTGAAATATAAAATATATATAATTTCAAAAAGTATGTATTACTATTCACAACGGCTAGTTTAATTAGTTGTGGTGTGTGTTAGAACTCGGTGTTGCGTACAACACACGCTATCGCATTATTCAAAGAGAAGCGTACCGTAGAAGCTTGGGGTGTTACATTCATCCCTAATAGGTGGTGATGGAAAATGATTTACCGAGGTTCACAAAGAGGTCATGCACCATACAGATGAAAGACGGTTTGGTTCCCATTTTATAGAAGAAGAGATGTATATATGTTATCTTATTAACCAAAATACATATAATTATATTTAAGAAATTGTATTAACTATTTCATATTTTTTTATGTATATTTGAAAGAGGTGGATGGATTAATAAAACAAAATAACCAGGTTATGAACGATACAACTTCTTCATAAAACCCCTTTAGGTTTATAACTAAATCCATTCTAGGTTGGTTTTTTGAATAAATCAGGGACTAAATGATGTGTAAAGGGATTTAAAAACGGAAATTGGGTAGATATTTTTTAAACCAAATGGATATTTAATTATGTATTGAATACGATTGTGGTTTCCTTTAATATGTGGATGACACGATACTCTTGTTAATTTTAAAAAGATTAAAATATATCAATACATAATTCAAACACAATTGATCTATAATGGATATTTTTTAAATATTAGATGATATAGAGTCTAGATACTTCCCTAAAATAGGATCTATACATGTTTATAGGTCATTTAAACCCATATCACTTTGTTTTAACCTCTAATAAATATGTTTAATCCTCAACTGTAGTAATAGATTTTTATTGTTTTTTCTTTTCGTTATAACCAAATATAAACTTTAACTTTTTACATAATATTATTTAAGATGATTACAAAAATGGAATCCATTTTCTTAAATTAAATTCAATCATGTGGCATAATTTAATTTAAAATTTAACCGGAAAGTTTTGATGAAAAATGATTTTTAAGAAAAATGTCTTTTTAAATGAAAAAAAGTTTTATATAAAATAAAAGTATAGAATTTATTCAAAAAACAATAATTGGATTGTTATTAATATAATTATGATATTTTTTCTTTGAACTCATTTGTAAACAAAACATATCATTTTAAATTCATGAAATTAAATGACGATTTTCAATTAAAATTAGTATTATTAACTATTTATTTAAAAAATAATAATTTTCAAACAATTATACAAATTTCATCCTAATAGAATTTTTAAATGATGCATTGAAATATTAAGGTCATTTTATAAAATTAAAATAATTTAATTTTAACAATAAAATTTTTATATAAAATCATATAATGCAAGACAAACCAATTAGGTTATAAATAAAACATTTTCTTTTTTAATAAAAAATTAAAATGATATTTTTATAATGAGTACAGAACTAATATATAATTAATGATTATTAATATGTTATGAAAATAATTTATCCAAACAATACATGTGTTTTGACATTTTTCTAAATTTTAAAAATTGTGCCCTTGAAATTTTATTCATTTGATAAACTAGTGGGGAAATTATTCATTCAAAGTATTTAATATTCCCATATTACTTCCTCAACAATATGGGTTTTTCACAAAACCTTAACTTAAAGAACGAATTTATTCTACAAAACATTTTCTATATTGTCAGTAATCTATAATTGTTTTTCCTTGTAAGTATGTTTTCTTCCAGATATACTTTATAAGTAATCAAACATGGGATGCATCCAACACATATTTTTTTCAATAAAACATAAAATGGATCATGTCCTAGATATAAACTCTGAGGCAAGGAAACCAGTTTAGGAAATGATATAACTTTTTATACGATTTCATATGGTCTAATAAACCATGTACTTAGATTCCCTTTTTACCAAAAACATATAAAACTTCTCAATGGAGATAATTTAACAAATTTATGATTTACTGCCATGAAAGAAGGATATTTACTATAGTTATTAAAATAAATTTTCTTGCTTCTAGGATCTACCCACATATTCCATTGAATCATTTTCACCTTGTCAACCATTTATCCTAACAATACTTTTCCTGATAAATTTATATCCCTAAGTTCATCCCAAGAGGCTATATTCTAATGTTTCTTTGTATATAGTTCCTCAAAGTGTGTCAACTATATATTATAAGGGAAACTATAATTATAATTAAATAAAACTAGTGAAATTTTTTAATCCAGAATTCCCAGGTAATCCATTGAAAAAAAATGAAGAATTTATTCCAACATCTAAATATTTCCATTAGACTATACATCAAATTGAGGTTGAAACGATGTCATGAAATTTGATTTAGTTTACAATGAATTATGAATGAATTTCCAATTATTATATGAAACCCTAGGATCGGATACATGCAAAATGTATTGAGTAAATCCATGTAACGTTACTGTATATTTACAACACTGTTTAAAAATAAGATATAAATAAATAGTTTCTTGAAAGGAATGTAAAATTATATATTTAGTTAGTTGATCTTTAATAACACTAATTTCATTATTATATTTATATGTATTTAGAGATTCCATCACTAAATCCATCGATATATTATCTCAATTCCACTCTGATAATGAAAAAGGTTGAGGAATCCCCTTCTGTAATTTTCATACAACTTTATCCTATTGATAATTAATCCTTTGAATAGTAGATTCAAAAATATAAACATTCATTACATCCAACCCATAATACTTCAAAATTTCTCTAGTCAAATTAGTGCTTATAGGATGAACAGAAAACAAGGAACTATGAGTTTTACACAACAATTCTCTCTTCAACTGGGAATCAACAGGCATACATAATCTCTTTCCAAATATGATAAGACATTATTTTTCAAAATTAAACTCTTCCAATGTACCATTCATAATAGATTATTCCTTTTTATATTAATATTGACTATATTTCTAATATTTATTAATTCTTTTTGAAATATATGTTTATATTATTACCTAAAAATACATGTAGTTCCCGTATGATACATTTCTAGGGAAAAAATAATGAAATCATTAACTAGATGGTTATATTCTAGTGTAACATGGTTATTGTAGGATTAAATTTTAAACTCAGTGAATTGGATAATTTCTATATATGATGAAAATATTCATGCAGTCATAATCCTTATTTATCTTCTGCCATCTCCTGATCCTCAATTTAAAACAGCTTCTATGTGAATATATATTTCAAAATATCGTGATCAATATATAATGCCTACTTTAATCCCTATAAAGGATCCCTTAAATTTTTTATTGAAAAAATAATTTAATATAACTTCAGATCATGTGTAGGATAATTTAACTCATTAGGTTTCATTAATAATTAAGAATAAGAAATTACCTTATCATTCTGCATTAATAAAACATCCAATTTTTTATTATGAATCATCATTGTAGACAAAAGAATCACAATTTTTAATGGTAGGAACAAAACTAAAGAATTCCACAATCTAATTTTTAGTTCCATGAAATAATAATCACACTCATTCATCCAAATGAATTTACATATTATTTTAGTTTAATTAGATGATGTCCAAGAGAACCAGCAAATTTTATCCAGAAACCTTTGGTAGTAACCCTATAATACAAGAAAACAATGATTCTATATGAAATTTTTAGTTCATATCCATTATCCAACAAATTTATTTTTAGTAGTTTCAATAGTTATGTAATATTTAAAAACAATATACCTAAGGAAAGAAATATGTTGTGACAAAAATTCACAATTACTAAAATTTCTATATAGCTTAATTTCTTTTATGGTTTGAAAATAAATTCTTATGTGAATTTCATGATCCTCGTGGATTTTTTAATATTCCAATACATCATTAATAAACACAACTATAAAATTATATAAATATAAATAAAAAATAAATTCATTACATCCACAAATATAGTTGTTGCATTAGACAACCCGAAGTGAATAACCCCTAACTCATAATGCCCGTATCCAGTCCAAAATTCCATCTTCATAATATCTTCCTCCTTCAACTACAACTGATGGAACCATAGACTTAGATCAATATTCAAAAATTATTTTTATCCATGGATCTAATCAAAAAATCATCAATTTTAGGAAAAGGTTACTTCTTGTTAATAGTGAAATTATTTAAGGATTTATAATCAATGAAAATTAGTTTCGAACAATTATTCTTTTTAAAAAATAAGAATGGTTAACCCCATGTTTAAGTACTCCTATGAGTTTTACATTTCTCTATAAATACATTCAAGTCCCTTTGTAGTTCGAAAATATCTGTGTGATACATTCAATACAGGGGTTTTGAAATTTAATTATAATCATTCATGAATTCAATAATAATCTCAAACTCTTGGTATTGAATAACACCAGAGTATTTCAATTTTTCCAATAAATCATGTTATCTTTAATACTTCCACCTAGAGTATTCACCAAAAGAAAAAACTTTTTCCCTGAAGTTATAGTCATATTTTACATGAAAATTTCTATGAAATATGGAATTCGAAGATATAAGGTCAAAAAAATATCCTCATAATTTGAATAATCATTTAAGGTACCTACCACCACTTCATTTTTTATCCAACCATCAACCATATTAGTTGAGAATAATTTCTCAGCAACCTTTTTCTATCAATATTGACGATTTTCAAACTCGGTAACTAACATCATACACACATTAGTAGAATTATCCAACTCATTTTAATTAAATCACCTCACTATTGGTTGTATATATTTAGAAAATTCTTGGATTTTTCAAAAAACATTTATTTACAATCATTAGCCTTATAACTGAACATACCAATCTGATCACACTTTCCATATCCTCAAAAACATTCCCTTAAATATTTTTTACCACACATAGTACAAATCATCACCTTACCTTAGATTTCATAGTCAAATTCTTCTCCATTTATTTCCACCTTGTCCATTTATTAATCTTTTACTATTGAGGGAAATAATATTTACTGAACTCAACATCAACATTAACATAAAAATTAAAATAATTCTCATAACATTTAAATTATAATGATTCTAATATTCCTCATGAACATCGTTTCAATCCTAGGAAAGATATATTAATTTTACTATCATTTTTCCAAATAAATTTCAATACATACCTAGAAGATCATGAAAAATATTATTCACACATGGATAGAGAATCTTCATCTTACTTTAATTCCACAAATTATTTCTCCATCCTAAGTTGAACAGACATAAGAGAATATCTTTGTACGAAAATATTCATAAATATATTCCATTCCATGGGATCAATATCTTATCTCTATCAAGTATTCTTTTCAAATGACCACCATTGATAAGATTCACACTTAAAATGATAAATATAAAGATTTAAATTTTGATGTTAAGAAAATCCCTGACTATGAATATATTTTCCAATGAAGTGATCTATCCATAGGATACCCCTAGATTTTTGGTTCCATATAATGTTATAGGGTCTTGTATTATGAAATGATAAACTTTTATCATGTTACTATGTGATATATTTTCTTTCTCTCTAAAATGGTTTCCATCACTGTTTATATCTTGCATCAACTTATCCATCTTTGTAAAAATATTCTTCAGTTCCAATTCCAACCATTCTAGGATGATGATTAGGAAGTGAATTATCCTCCTGATTCCTTCTTACTTTGTCATCCATGTTTACTATACAGATAAATATTCTTAAAAATATTATTATCATGACCCATCTTCGGGGCCCATGTCATGACTACCCCAAGCCTGCCTTCCATAGGCCAGGGGCTAGTGACTAGAACCAAAGGCGTAAATCCCAAAAAAATGGAATCTATTGCCTTTATAAAGTAAACACACACAACGGAGTACGCAAGTGAAGTAAGCACTAAGTAAAACTGAGTACAAAAGTAAGTGCTGAAAAGTAAATGGGCCAGTATACAAACTCAACTGAAAGTAAAGTATAGCTGAAAAAGGACGTAAAGCAGTAGTATAGTAAAACAGCAACACTGGGTTGTCCTCCGGAAATCCCACCTGAAGGGTGGGTGCATATAGTCTCCTTAGCTCCTTGGGTCCGGTCGTCCACTCTGTGTCTGTCCTGCCAAGTGGTACACCTATGGGTACCGTCTAGCTCCACAAGCCTCCACCTCAATCAGTGTTGTCCATCGTCTGTATCCAACACAACGTAGTGCGGGCATATCCCATGCAAGGGTGAGTATACGATACTCAGTAGGGACCCTGAGACCCCTGAAGGTCTCTCAGAATCAACAAAGGATAAACCATAAAGGAAAGGTAACATCATGAAGTATAAACTGACTCTACCTAGGTATATTCCCATACATATACCTAAGTAATCAATTATAGTTCGTCTCCAACTCTCAAGCCCAAGAACAACCACTCCACACATGAAAACACAACCCAGTCCACATAGGAAAGCACAACTCAGTCCACACAGGAAAACAAGTCAATCATATCATTGATAAATATTAAATTCAAGACTCTTCTCACACAGGTATAAACTTCTTAAATAGATAGAGATGATCATATGTATCCACTCCTTCATCTAAGTTGTCAGATCCACATAGTATACAAGACCAGCTAAGTTGTCGGACCCACACAGGATACAAGACCAGCTACTCTGCCGGACCCACACAAGATACATATGTAGAGGTCAATACTGTCTGACCCACATAGGATACAAGAATATTTGTCATCGTTGTCAAACTCACAGAGGATTCCAGAATGGTAGTCGCCACTATCAAACCCACGGAGGATTCCAGTACAGAAGTCGATGTAGTCGCAGCCAGCTCTAGGGTTCCCGCACATAGCATGATCGATTCCTAGAGGGTCCGCTCATCAAGAAAAAGATTAAATACATAAACGTTCACAAAGTATAGAGTTGATGTATCCCAATGTTCTGTCCATCAAAAGAAACCCAACGTGACAGACGGTGTGTCAATCGGACGCCCCGTCTGAGAGTTATTGGCTTTTCCGTTCCAGGGGCCCTGTTGGTTTTTAAGCTAAAACCAACCTGACCGTACTCCAGCTACGTCTAAACCTCAATCAGAGTAATACAAAAGGACTGTCTCATCAAGGGTAATTCAACATAGTTGATGTCACATCAAATGGACGTCCAGTCCTTATGTTATAAGCGTTTCCGCTCGAATGGCCCATTTGGTTTCTTGTTCGAACCAACCCGGCCAAACACAACCTTCACCTAAACCTCAAGTGTAATATACCGAAAAAACCGCTGCGATCCAAGGATTCGTATTCAACTGAAGGTGCGTCTATCAGAGGTCTGTAGCTCATGTTATGTACAAAAGACCGAAAACTGTCCGAAGTGGGGGTCTGGGCCCAGTCCGACCTGGCCCACCCCCCCCCCCCCCCCCGGGTCGGCCCGGTAGAGCACGTCCTAGCCCGGCTAGGCGCGGACCAGTCTTCGTGACCTGCCCCGGCCCGACAGGGGGGTGTAGGCTTGGCCAGCTGGCCAAGAAGGGGGCGCGGCCCCCTGTCCCGTGGACGCGATGCCAGGCTGGCGCCGCTAATTTCCCTCGGATCCCATGCGGTTGTGGGATCCCTCACTCGCCGCCGCAGACGATGTCGCGGCAGGCTACTTCCGGCAGCGCGCCAGGGCGCCGCCACCTCCAGGCGGTCAGCCGGTGTCGCCGTGGTCTTCAGTGGGCCACCAGAGTCATTCTGGTGCTCTGTTATTTATTCCGACTGCGCCCGCAGTCTTCTCGGGACCCGTACATCACTAAGAAGGCCTCCAATCTCCATTGCAGTCCCACTTCGTCATCACCAAATATTCCACGGTTCTGGAACAAAATAACGGTTGGTTCGAACTTGTTCGTGAGTCCGTACCCACCGCGTTAGTGGTTCAATCATTACCCAACAATTAAAATGCCAGGTATGAGGGTATACATATCATAAAAGAAAAATATACAAATTTTCCCCTACCTCAAAAATTTTTGATGAAAGTCAGTGTCGCGGGGAAAAGGATTGTAGGCGGCGTCGGAGTGCGCTGAGGAGGAAGCGGTCTCTCCTCTCTTGTTACAGAGAAAAGAATGGGTGACGTATCGTCGTTCTTCGCAGAACTGGAGTTCTTCATCGAAGGAGACGTCGTTCTTCATCGGAGGTCGGTGTTCTTCAAAAACCGCAAGAGTTATCTTGATCTTCTTCCGCACAATTAAAGCTCTCCCGCAAATTAAAATAACAGGATCATCCTATTATTTTATTTCACACGCAAAGTAACTTCCAAATATTCAATCACCACATTAAAAAACTATGTTGAAAATCAATCAAGGAAGGGAGAGGGAATGTCTCCATTTATTAAATGTGTTGGAAATTAAATAAAATGGGGGAAAGGAGTAATGATCGTCATTAATTTGTGGGTTGACATGAATTAATGGAGTGATGTAGAGAGATTGGCATTTAATGGGGGGTTGCCAATTTAATGATGGATTTTTAATGAGTTCAAAGGAAATTAAATAGTTGGGGCTCATGTCGGCCCCACCTCTCTGACATCCACACTTGGGTAGTTAGGTGGCTGTGGGACCCACCCTTAACTACCCATTGGAAAAAACAACCTCCTTATAAAATAAAAATTGTTCTGACAATTTTTATTTAATTTGTAAATAAACCCCCGATAATTAACTTCTCTTCCATTGAGAACACAATTACGGTAAGGATCATGTTAAGCAATTACTAGTGTTACGAGTTAATCGGTGCCCTCAAATTTTAGTTCCGAGCACCGGTTCAAAAGATAGAAAAACACGCTAGTTCGTTTATGGAACGTACCCGATCTAAACATACGAAATTGATTCCGGGCCCACCGGGCCTCGGAATCAAGCACTGTCAGGAGACACATACTCGTAAAATTCCAATGTATTTAGGAAAAAAAAATCTTTGAAATTTCTGGGTCTTTACATTACTCCCACCTCATAGATTTACGTCCCTGTAAAGCAACAACATAAACTTGGGAAACAAATGAAGGTACTAAGAACACATCTGAGCCTCCCACTCCCATGTGCTCTCCTGGAGGTTTCCATGCTACCAACGAATGAACACCATTGGAATCGATCATCCATATATGACCCGCTCATGTCGATCCTCGATCTCTACCGGGACCACCACAAATGTCACCCCGTCATCGATGCCCAGCACCCTGTGGTCGATGATATGCATCAGGTCGTGCACGTATCTCCTCACCTAAGATACATGGAAGACGTTGTGCACCCGGTGCAACTGAGGTAGAAGGTACATGTGGTAAGCCACCTCGCCTACCCTGCTGAGGACCTGGAATGGTTCGATGAAGCGCAGAGATATCTTGTCGCCCTGACCAAATCTCTGTAATCCACGTCGAGGTGAGACCCGTAAGAAAACGTGTTCGCCATCCTCGAACTCCATTGGTCTCCGCCTCCTATAAGCATAGGACTTCTATCTACTCTGTGCAGTCCTCATCCGCTCCTGGATGATCAGAAAATTCTCCGTCTTATCCAGAACCATCTCTGGTCCCACAAGTTCTGACTCTGCAGGGTCAGTCCAGCATAGAGGTTATCTACAAGGTTGGACGTACAGTGCCTCGTATGGTGCCATCCCGATGGTGGAGTGGTAGCTGTTGTTTTAAGAAAACTCCACCAAGGGTGGGTGATCCTCTCAGTGCGACCAAATTCAAGGACACATGCACAGAGCATGTCCTTGAGTGTCTGAATGGTCCTCTCCGTCCGGTCGTCCCTCTACGGGTGAAAGGCAGTGCTCAGGCATAGCTGCATCCCAAAAGCCTCTTGTAACCCCTTCCAAAGCCGAGAAGTGAAGCGAGTGTCTCTATCAGAGATGATAGATGATGGAACACTATGGATTCGTACGATCTCCTGGATGTAGAGGCATCCCAAGATCTCTACGGAGCCCTGCTCCCTAATCGGTAGGAAGTGGGCCGACTTGGTGAGTCGGTCGATAATCACCCAAATAGAGTCATGTCCTCTGGAAGTACGTGGGAGCCCCATCACGAAATACATGGATATAATGTCCCACATCCACTATGGGACCTCTAAGTGTTGTACCAGGCCTGCAGAAACCTGGTGCTCTACGTTCACTTGCTGACAAGTGAGGCATTGAGAAACGAACTCTACTACAGCCTTCTTCATACCCAGCCACCAGTGCTTTCGTATAAGGTCCTGATACATCTTCACTACTCCTGGATGTACCACTAGAGGAGAAGTTTGGAACTCCCTCAGCACCTCCTCATGTAGTGCATCTGGTACCATGGTACGACCACTGAAGTGGATGACGTGCTCCCCGCCTTCAGAAAATCCATCAGGTGCCAGCCCTGAGGATATCTGGGCACATCGTGGCTCACAGTCAATCTCTCCACGCTGAGCCTCTCTGACCAGCTGAAGTAGTGGAGAAGTGACTGTGAGGGACTATAGATAGATTTCCCCATCACTATCCATGAAGGATATTTTCAAAGAGGCCAACTCCTCTGTCGCCTCTCCATATAGCTGAATGCCCGATCTCCTGCTGATAGCATCAGCCACAACGTTCCCCTTCCCAAGAGTATAGAAAATCTCAAAATCATAATCCTGGAGGAACTCGATCCATTACCGCTATCTCAAGTTCAGGTCTTTCTGCGAGAAAATGTCCCTGAGACTCTGGTGGTCAGAGTAGACTGTAAAGTGCTCGCCCATCAGATAGTGTCGCAACATCTTTAGGGCGAAGACCATCGCTTCTAACTCCAAGTCATGTGTAGCGTAGTTCTGCTCATGATGCCTCAACTTCTGTGAACCGTAAGCGATAACTACTCGCTCTTGAATCGTTACACACCCGAGTCTGGTCAATGATGCATCATAGTAAACTACGTAACCTATGCCCTCCTCCAGTAGCCTCAAGATGGGCGCACTGGTCAAACTCTGCCTCAGCTCCGGAAAGCTCTACTGACATCTATCAGACCACACGAAGGGTTTCCTCTTCTTATTCAAAGTTGTAAGCGGCGCTGCAACTCTGGAGAAGTCTGGCACAAATCTCTGATAGTACCCAGCTAGACCTAGGAAACTCCGCACCTCCGTAATGCTCCTGGGTGGCTCCCAAGAATGTACTTCCTCGATCTTTGTGGGATCTACAGCTACTCCTACCTCTGATGTGACGTTCCCCAAGAAATTAACCTCTCGAATCCTGAACTGTCACTTCAAGAGCTTACCATAAAGTTGGTTCTCTCAGAGTGTATCCAGTACAACATGCAAGTGGTAGGCGTGCTCCTCCTCAATAGTCGAGTAAATCAGTTTGTCGTCAATGAATACTATGTCAAACCGATCGAGTTAAGGCTGGAAGATCCTGTTCATGAGACTCATGAACACTGCTGGAGTGTTGGTCACACCGAAGGTCATAACCAAGAACTCATATTGTCCATACTGACACCTGAAGGCTGTCTTCTCCACATCCTCATCTCGAACTCTGAGCTGATGATAGTCTGACCTGAGGTCTATCTTCGAGAACCATCTTTCTCTCATGAGATGATCAAAGAGGTCGTCAATACTTGGGAGTGGGTACTTGTTCTTTAAGGCCGCCTGATTCAAGTGACGGTAGTCGACACATAGTTGCAAAATCCCATCCGCCTTCTTGGAGAACAAAATCAGAGAAGCCCAGGGTGAAACACTGGGTTGGATGAATCATTTTCCCTGTAAGTCCTCCAGCTGTACCCACAGCTCACGATGCTCTGCGGGAGCCATCCTATATCCTAGAGTAGATATCGGTTAGGTCCCGGGGTATAGGTCTATGCAGATGTATACCTCCCTACGAGAAGGTAGTCTTGAAATATCATTAGTAAAAACATCCACATACAGATCCACCACAATAGGAAAACTCGGACTCCACACGTCAACTGCTCTGAGGATAAGAATAGCAACTAATGTGTTATCGGATGCCCCCTCTTATGCGTATGTCCATCCTGTGATGCTAAGGTTCCCCTCTCGCCGGTGAAGGTGAACCTGGTCCCATCCGTGCAGACACACCGCACTTTGCGCCTAATACAGTCAATCTGAGCATGGACTGTAGATAACTAGTCCATACCCATGATGACATTGTAATGCCTCGACGCCACTACAAGAAGATCTCAACCGAAGCTCTCACCTCCTAGAGTAAGATCACCCTACCGGTACCAGTGCGTAATTGTCGAGTCTGCTTCTGTAGGAGTCTCTAGCCGTAAGGATCGAGCCAACGGCTCCATTAGAATCTCTGAGCTCCGAACAATGGCTGCGTTAATAAAAGAATGACTCGCACCTATGTCTATAAGAACTGCAACAAGTATGTAGTAGATAGAGATAGTACCTCGAATCATCTCGGGTGCGCCATGGTCGTATGCCTCTGCTACCTTGAGATGAGCCTGCCTCTTTCCACCAGCTCTCGGTTTTCGGGGTGGACCTCCTGGGGGTGGTGGTGGTAGAGCCTCGAAACGTCGTCCACCACCCGCTGCTCGGCCAGCTCCTCGGCCTCATCCGCCTGCTACCTATGGAGCGCCATGTTCGAACCTCTACCTCTTCTTGGGAGGTCCCTCCACTATCTTCTTCTCATCTGCATGGTGGGTCAGGCAGTCATGATCCATGTGTCCCTGCCCACCGCATGCATAGAACTGTCTACTCCTCGTAAGGTTGGCTCTGCGCCGTGTGCCCCGAACAGCCAAACTAGTATCCTGAGGTCTCCCACCGGACGACCAGGTCTGATTGGACCCCTACGACATCTATCAATTTCTGGCTATAGAAGAGTCTGCTCTGTGTCGTCCTACGGTGGGTCTCGCTGCTGGTGGATGCTCGGCGAGAAAGCTCTCCACTAAAAGGGCTGGCTCCAGCACCCCTGCCTACATCGGGATGCTAAGGAGAATCGTCGAAGCTCTGATCTCATGCTTCAGTCCCAGCTCAAAGGTCTAGTCCCGGATGAATGGGTCTCAAACCATGTCTGTGGAGTAGCACAAGAGGTTGGTAAATCTCGTCGAGTACTTTGAAACTGTCATGCTTCCTTGCCGCAGCTGCAGTAACTCCTGGATGCGCACCACACGGAGGGTGGCTAGAACACACTTCGAGTGGAAGAGTCTATCAAAGTCCATCCAAAGTAGAGATGCCTTGTCGTGCACTTGGAGCATCAGGCTCCACCATGTACCTACTACTGCGTGCATGAGACTCGTGGCAAGGATCACCATAAGGTCTGCTGTTGTCCCTACCAATCTGAAGACTCTAGCGATAGCCTCCAGCCAATCCTCGGCTGCCTGAGGATCTATCTCTCTGCGGAACCTGGGCGGCCTCTGTCGCTGAAACTCATGCAATGTGCTCAGGCGGCGTGCACTCTTCGTTGTTGGGGCTGGTAGAATCGGTGTCCCAGTGGGTAGTGGAACCGCTGGTGCCTCCGCTGTAATGGGGCCCTGCACCGAGGCCTCGTCGCTAGGTGGGCTGCCATCCCGCACATAAATAGGAACCCTAGCTGGCTACCGTTGTGGGCCCATCCTGAAAAGAAACAGGTGCACATCTGTCAAAGAGTATACCTGGTGAGCTGACACAAAGTAATCATGAAGAAAACCATTGAAAGGTAACACACACTCAATCAGTGTTTTTGTGCACTGAGTCATAAATCAAAGGTTAGGGTCCTGGTGTATGGATATGTCAGTTTTTTCACCATCACTGGACTCCCGGACTGAAAACCACACTCAATACCCTCAACACTATTTCTTCACATAAAGGAAAGATCAGAGTCCTGAGTTCTGCGGTAGAACTGACTGCTCTGATACCAATTTGTCACGAATCGTCCTCGGGTCCCATGCTGTGACAACCCTAAGCCCTCCTTCCATAGGCCAGGGGTTGGTGACTAGCACCAATGGCGTAAATCTCAAAAAAGGGAAGGCATTGCCTATATAAAGTAAACACACACAACAGAGTATGCAAGTGAAGTAATCACTAAGTAAAACTGAGTACAAAAGTAAGTGTTGAAAAGTAAATGTGTTAGTATACAAACCCAACTGAAAGTACGGTATAGTTGATAAAGTAAGTACAGTAGCAGTAAAGTAAAATAGCAACACCGAGTCATCCTTCAGAAATCCCACCTGAAGGGTGGGTACAGATAGTCTCCTCAGCTACTCGGGTCCGGCCGTCTGCTCCAAGTACGTCCTTCCAAGTGGTCCACCTATGGGTATTTTCCAGCTCCACAAGCCTCCAACTCGATCAGTGTTGTCGGTCGTCTGTATCCAACACAACGTAGTGCGGGCATATCCTGTGCAGGGGTGAGTATATGATAATCAGTAGGGACCCTGAGACCCCCGAAGGTCTCTCAGAATCCACGAAAGATAAACCACAAAGGAAAGGTACAATCACGAAGTATCAACCGACTCTACTTAGGTATATGAACCTACATATAACTAATTCATCAATTAAAGTTCATCTCCAACTCTCGAGCCCAAGCACAACCCGTCCACACAAGAAAACACAACCCGGTCCACACAGGAAAGCACAACCCAGTCCACACAGGAAAGGAAGTCAATCGGATTGTTGATAAAGATTGAAGTCCAGACTCAGCTCACACAGGTATACACTTTATAAAGCGATATAGATGATCAGATATAGCCACTGATTCATATAAGTTGTCGGACCCACATATGATACAAGACCAGCTAAGTTGTCGGACCCACAGAGGATTCAAGACCAGCTACTCTGCCGAACCCACACAGGATACAAGTACAGAGGTCAATACTGTCGGACCCACATATGATATAAGAACAGTAGTCATTGTCGTCGAACCCATGGAGTATTCCAGTATGGTAGTCACCGCTGTCGAACCCCCGGAGGATTCCAGTACATAAGTCGATGAAGTCGCAACAAGCTCTAGGGTTCCCGCACATAGCATGCTCGATTCCTGGAGGGTCCGTTCCTCGAGAAAAAGAGTCGATACATCACCTGTCATAAAATCCAGATTTTATGTGTCCCAATGTTTTGTCTCGTCAAAAGAAACCCAACATGATAGACGGTGCGTCAATCAGAAGCCCGGTCCGAGAGTTATTGGCTTTTTCGGTCGAGGGGCCCGGTAGGTTTTTAAGCTTAAACAAACCCGACTATACTCCAGCTACATCCAAATTTCAAGTGGAGTAATCCAAAAGGATTTTCTCATCAAGAGGAATACAACTCAGTTGACGGTATGTCAAATGGGCGTCTGGTCCTTAATTTATAATTGTCTCTGCTCCAACGGCCCGATTGGTTTCGGGTTTTAACCAACCCGGTCATACCCAAACTTCTCTTAAACCACAGGTGCAATATACGGAAATGACCGTCTCAATATAAGTATTCCAATGCAACTGACGGGTGCGTCGATCAGAGGTATGTAGCTCAAGTTATGGGAAAAAGACCGAACACATTTTGAAGTGGGGGTCTGGGCCCCGTCAGATCGGGCCCAACACCCCCTGGGTCAGCCCGAATCAGGCGACCCAACCAGGGTCCAAGCTTGGCTCGGCTGGGCACGGCCCGACCCGGATGGGCGTGGCCCAGTTAGCGTGACCTACCCCGGCCTGGTTGAGGGGTGTGGCCCCCTGTCCTAAGAACGTGGCGCCAGGCTAGCACCGCTGATTTCCCCCGGATCCCGTGCATTCGCGGGATCTCTCCCTCGCCACTGTGGCCGATGCAGTAGCGGGCTGCAACCGGCGGCGCGGTGCTGGCGCCCCTTGCCGCTGGGGTCTTCCTCGTGCCATCAGATTCATTCCAGTGGTCCGTTTTTTATTCTGACTACGCTTCTGGTCATCTCGGGACCCTTACATAACTGTGAAGGCCTCCAATCACCATTGCGGTCCCGCTTCGTCGTCGGCAAATATTCCGCGCATCAGGAACAAAATAGCAGTGGGTTCAGACTTGTTCGTGAGTCTGTACCCACCGCGTTAGTGGTTCAATCATTACCCAACAATTAAAACACCAAGTAAGAGGGTATACATATCATAAAAGAATAATATACAAATTTTCCCCTACCTCAACAATTGATGAAGAATGGCAGCGTCATCGTAGACGGCATCACGGGGAAAAGGCTCATAGGCGACATCGGAGTGCGCCGAGGAGGAAGCGGCGTCTCCTCTCTTATCACAGAGAAATAAATGGGTGGCGCATCATCTTTCTTCGCGAAACCGGCGTTCTTCATTGAAGGATACGTCGTTCTTCGTCGGAGGTCGGTGTTCTTCCAAAACCTTATGAGTTATCTCGATCTTCCTCCGCACAACGAAAGATCTCCCCCAAATTAAAATAATAGGCTCATCCTATTATTTTATTTCACAAGCAAAGTAACTTCCAAAGATTTAATCACCACATTAAAAAAATGTGTTGACAATCAATCAAGGAAGGGAGAGGGAAGGTCCCCATTTATTAAACACATTGGAAATTAAATAAAAATAGGGAAAAGATAAAAGATTCTCATTAATTTGCGGGTTGACCTGAATTAATGGAGTGAGGTGGAGAGATTGGAATTTAATGGTGGGGTTTCCAATTTAATGAGGGGTTTTTAATGAGTTTAGAGGAAATCAAATCATTGGGGCTCAAGTGGGACCCACCTCTCTAACATCCACACTTGTGTAGTTAGGTGGTTGTGGGGCCCACACTTAACTACCCATGGGAGGGAATAAACTCCTTATAAAATAAAAATTGTTCTAACAATTTTTATTTACTTCTTTAATAAACCCCCAATAATTAACTTCTCTTCCATTGCAAATGAAACTATGGTAAGGATCACGTTAAGCAATTACCGGAGTTGTGAGTTCATCGGTGCCCTCTGATTTTAATTCCAAGCATTGGTTCAAAATATAGAAAAACCTTCTCATTCGTTTACTAAACGTACCCGAGCTAAACTTTGTAAATTGATTCCGGACACACCGAGCCTTGGAATCAAGCGTCGTCAGAAGCCAAAGACTCGTAAAATTCTAAAGTATTTATGAAAAAAAAATTCCATCAAATTTCCTTGTCTTTACACTTATATTAAATAAATTTACAAGTAAATCCTCAAATGATATATAATATTAGATTAACTATATTGTAGGATCATCAAATGGTATTTTATTTAAATTCTCATAACCTATATGGTAATCTAAACCATTTCTCTACAAATCTATAAGGAACTAGACGTAGACAATATATAATCTTGTTTCATAGACTATAATTAAATTTCATACATTGAAAAAAATATTTTAGGTTTTGATTTTTAGAGAATTAGGTCATAAATATTATATAACAAACCCATATATTACAAACTGTACACATATACAATGTATCTATTTTCCCATAATATAAAACCTTTAAAATAAATAACTTTTCCTTTCCATGACTAATCTTCATTTCTATCGACTAGACTTATTCATTATTATTACTCATCCATAAACCCATTAACAACATTTAAAAACATAGTATGAGCCAAAAATATTAGTAAGTAATATAAAGCTTGAAATCAATTAAGCAACTAAAAAACATTAAAATGAATAAAATAATTACCATTATCTCATTCTTGAATAGGGTGAAATAAATCCTAATTCTATTAAAACATGCACACTATTTTCATGAAGAATACATTTCTTGTCCCATAGAATGAATATCAATACACTTTTATTATACATACATCTCATTAATATTATATAATTATATTCATAACATTTATTAAACTCGCATTAGAAATTACATGAGCATAATCAAATACATAGTGGAATTATCCCAAGTTAACTCTATCTTTCTTACCTTTGAATACAATGAACATTTCCCAATTAATTTAAGAGATATATCAATCTCACAAATATTATAATATATATTGGAATCACATTTATTCGTCTATAATTATAAAGTACCATATCATGAAAAAATATTTTATGATTTAACCTTTTCACAATAATAAACTTTAAAAACTCTTTTTAACCCATATGAATAACATTTTCCAATATTGAAAATTTCATTCCATTTAATAACCCATTTTCAAAACTAAATTACCCCATAAACAGAAGAAGGGATATTATTTTAAGAAATCATGGAATATTGTAAAGGAATTAAAAATATAAAATAATTATTTTATAAGTTGAATAATCCATTAACACCATTTACATAAAAATAAAACATTCATTTTTCCTTTCTTAAGAGAAAGTCAAAATGATATGTATAAAATACATAAAAAGGATCCTTTTTAAAAAGGTGTAATTGATTAAAAATGTAAATAAAATTACTTTGATAATTGATTTTTATAAATATAAATACATCCATATAATAATTCTCAGAATATGGGCATGGAATTAAATCATTTAAATAAATCATTAAAACATTTAAAACGAGGTTGTAAGTTTATGCGTCTCTTACCTTGTGTATTACTTTCCCCATATATTTTTATCATCCTAAATAATAAAATTATGTTAAATATTTATTTCATTAAAACACTTTCGAGTTTATTGTTCCAATAATTAATTTATTAACAAGCCATATTCTTTTAAAAAATAAATTAAGTTCATCTCAGACATTTTGACTATATTCTACTCAAATGTCCAAAATGACTTCAATAGGATTACTTTGGTAAAAGAGTTAATTATTAAACTCAATAAAGATTAATAATAAATAATTAATTATAATATTAATATATATATAATAATTTTAAAATTATCCATGAAATATGGTTATAAAAAATAATTTTTTTCAATCATGGAGATGGTAGGCTATACGTACACATGAGTAATGTTTTGATTTCTCAAAGAGAAATATGGAAAAAGGTAAATATGGTTTTATATTTCCGTAATGATAATTATATAATATATATCATATTATATCATTAATTACACTTATATTTTAAATATACTATATTTGGTGATGAAAAATGAATCACATCACTACATGGAGGTGGTATTCCACACTTACGCATGAAAGACATTATCATTTTAAAATGGAAGGAAAGCTATGAAAATAGAATATATAATATATTTAAATAATTAAAATTAATTTATGAATATATATATATATATATTAATCCATCACTGCCTCCATACATAATAGGTGGTGATGGAAAATGAAATACATCAATTCATGAGGCAGTAGTCCTTCATACACACGATGGGTAATTTTTACTATTTTGAGGTAAGAGGAGACACATGTTGGTTATTACATTAAAATAAAAATATATAATTATATATAAGATTCTAGATTTAAAATTCAATCATTTTAAAAAAATATTTGAATATTTTTGAAGAATAAATAAAACAAAAACACTATGTTATGAATGATGCATCTTTTTCGGATGACCTCTTTAGGTTTACCACTAAATCCTTCCTAGGTTTGTTTTATGTCAAAAAAAATATCCTCTAAGATTTGGGGAGAAATTTAATGAATTTATTTTTTAGGTATTGTTAAATAAAAAGGGCTCTAGACGTGTGGAGATGATAGGAGAGGGGTGGTCTTTTATAAATGGGGGAGAGGACACACATGGAATTTTTAAAATTAATAACATGTATTAATCTCTTAATAAACAAATAGCTCCAACATAGAACAATGAAAAATATTATATGATATATGGTATGTATATAGACATAAAATATAATTTATACATGTTTTCTAGATCATCTCAACCCATATCACTTTATTTTAACACCATAGTAAACATGTTCTAACCTTAACTCTCATAACAGGTTTTTACTTGTTTCCTGTCCATTGTAATAAAATATTAAGTTATGATAATTAAATACTATTAATTTTTTCTATTCCAAATAGGGTATCCACTTTATCAAATTAAATTCATAAAATTGGTAAAATTTAATATTAACTAACCCTAAAAAATGTGATGAAAAATAGTTTTACATCAAAACAGTTTTTTAAATATGAAAATATATTTTAAACCAAATTAAACAATAGAATTATTAAAAAATCCAGAATTAGAATATTAATAAAATAAAATTATTTTATTTTATTTAAACCCATTCTAAAACAAAACAAAAATTTTAAAATTATTGAAACAAAAAGTCATTTTTTAATAAAAATCCGTATTTTCACTATTCATCGAGCAAATGAAAATTACTAGAAAATTATCAAAAAACCGTCCTCAGATAATTTTAACATGAATTATTCGAATATTATTTATATTTTTTAAAATTAAAATAATATAATTTAGAAATAAACTATTTATATAAAACAACGTAATGCATGAAAACCCAATTTATATAGAAATAATGAACTTTCATTTTGAATGAAAAATAACCTAACATTATTATAAAGAATATAACATTATAAAAAAATATGTATAATAATATGACATTAAAAATTATTTATCTTAAAATCACATGTGTTTTTAAAAAAAAACTTTCCATAACATTCACATAGCATTCCTTAAATTTTTATATCATACTTATAAATATATTATCTCTATCTTGCATGAATCATTGTGTAACAACTTTTATTATTTTGAAACAAGAAATAAGTTTTTAATTTCAATTAGTTTAGATAATTATAGTTAATTATGAAGCACTATTAGAAACTATTTTTTTTAAAATCTTATCATTGTAGTGTTTCTCAAAGGCATTCATAGCATTCTCAATATTGAAATACTTGTATTTTTGTTGGACTTGGTATTTTATTCATGTTTTACCCATAGATAACTTATATAGGGATAATATTCAAGAAAACCTTATATTTTTTACCCTCCCTTCAACATCCTATAAATATTTATTCCAAAAAACTCAAAAAAAATGGTAGATAGATTTGACATAGTTTTGTTCGTGACTTGTTTCTCCTATAAATCAATCCATGACTACTCATAATAGCTCCCCTGTTAGCTTAGTAATATTTCCACAATATGGAATTTTATTCTATAATGAATAGTATTTGTGGCCATACCTTACATAATAGAAGTAAAATCTTCTAAAACTTGGTCTTTCATATTCTCTATAAATCTATCCTTAATTTTTTGGGGTTATCTCACCTCAAACTGAGCCTCTTTTTTCCTAAAGGGAAGTGGTTTACTTTCCATATTTCTCTATACATTTATGTATAAGTGGTCATCTCACTTTTATACCTATAATAAATAGGATCCAAATTTAATTATCAATATGCTCTATTAGAATTATAAATTTTATTTTGAGACATATTAGGTGAATATTTTACTTCTCTTTTGGAACATATCATTTCACATTCTTTTAAGGATAGACCTCTTACCTTAATTATAATTGAAAAATATTCTCTAATAGTATACAATTAATGTATATATACAATAATAATATATTATTACCAACATATCTCTTTATCCTTGGAAGCCAAAATTTCTCCATGATCTCTTATAATATTTTTTTTCTCATCACCCTTTCATTTATTCATCTTAATATCATCAGTAGATGTTACTTATTTATCCTCATTCATTAAAGCTATATTTTTTAGAGTTATTTATTTTATTTATTAAAATATGTTTTCTTCTCATGATAGGATTCCATATCACATTTTAGTTCACACTATAGTTCTATAGCTTATTCAAAATCATTACAACTAGAACTATCAAATCATTTCTCAAGAAGAGGTAATGAAATTGACTTCATCATCTGATCCACTACTCGATGAGTCAACTTTCACCTTATTTATCATTAAACATATTCTCTTTATACAGAAATTCTTCATGATTTTAACTTTTTATACTTTTGATATTTCACGTCCTCCTCACCTGATTTAGACTCTTTTACATTCTTCTTTAGGAATTCCTTGGAAAATTTACAAATTCCATTACAGGTGTAGCACCTAAGTGGTTGATTTACAATTTATTTCATCTTTCTCTTATTTTACCCATTTTATATAAATGAAACAATTATATATATTTATTACTCATACATATCTTCCTAATTTGATAATTCTAAAACCAGTGTTTCTTTAACTTTTCCTTTTTTTCATTGCCTCAAAAGTCATCTCATCTTTTATATTTCTTCTTGAAAGTTGTAGCCTTTATCATTTCATAAAAAATAAATATATTATGTTACTAACCCATTGAACATTATTATATTTCATTGAAAGCTGATAATTGGGGATGAAAGATATCGTAATTTTTCTCATCAAATTTTAATAATGATAGAGTCACCCATCTTCTTACAAAAACCAAAAATATTACTAAAAATCTCATAAACAATTGTAAAGTAGTCTTTTATATTCCCATATGAATCTATATTTAAACCTTATAATATGCCCCTCCATAATTTATGTTTCACTAACCTGGAATTGAAACATCTTCATGACTGATCATTAATTTATCCTAGATTTATTTGTAATCTTGAAGATCCATAACTTCTATGTATATAATTTCGAATAGAAACGTCAATATGGAATTTTGTGATTTTTTATATACTTCAAATTTTACCTTTTTCAGTGAAATAAATTCGTCCTCCCCTAAGAAGGGATGGAATACCAGTACTTCTAACAGCTTTTTCCTTCATGATGAGCTATGTAAGGTATGGTATCATCCTATTCCTTCAATTTTTGTTGTTTGTGCAATAGAATATTGTTACATCTTGGTTGTTCACAAAATTGTCATTCTCTATACTCAAAAAACCCCTTAATCTTTAAGAGGGAACTTGGATTAGCTATAATACCATTTGTGATGCCCTGGGATCGATAGATCATTGAATGTGTTGGTCAAGTAGTTGTTTTATTTTATGAATTTTTTATTTTGAACTGAAACACTTAGAGTTATTAAGGTTAATATCCCCTTAATATATTATAAAATCTTTATATAGTATATATTATATATAAAGAGAGAGTATAAAATAGGATTTACATAGTTTAGTATCAAATACTACTCCTTTATAGGATTAGATTATCTCCTCAGTCATGGATTATACACTATATGAACATGTTGTTATAATATTAGGGATAGTCTATGTACTATAATCAATGATTCATACAATGTTATAGATCATGAGTTATAAAATATTTTCCTCTAGCTTCTCACATTCCTACTAAAATTTATGAGCTAAAATAAAAGGATCATTGTATGATCTTTGTTGTCACTAAAACACTAGAAAAATTATATTCCTCAATATATAAATTGGATCTATAGGTTTACACATTTAAAAATACATTTTTGGCAAACCAATATATTTTTCTTAACATGGATTCACTTCTCAGTCAACACTAAAAATCATTAAATGATATGGTTCTCTGAATTACTTATACTACTTGATCATAGTATTCTTCTTTCTTCTTCAATTTCTCTTGGATTCAAACTCCTTTTTAGATATTATTCCAGTATCAGCCTCTCGTAATTTTCTTGCACCATATATTGGATTTCTCTCAATATTTCCATACACACAATTATCTTTTTCATTTATATAAATATATATTCACAAGAATATTATCAGGAATAATATTATTTTATAATATTAAATTTTTGAAACTCATTGATCTTTTTTGTAATTTTCTTATTCAAATTTAAACTGGTCTATTGATTTCCCATTTTATTTCTATTTAAAATGTAAATTAAACAAAATCTTTTAACTTCGTTAAGGATTCAATATTATTTCCATTATCAGATACTCGGATATTTTTTTCTTTTTCTTCCCACAAAATCTATACCATTATTTCATCCTAAATTACATTCCATGTGTATATGGACTCCTTCTATTTTGATATGGCTCCTCTTATTATGGAGTGTAACTCTTCTCAAGTCTAACATATCCTCTATCTAGTCCACATTAAATCTTAGAATTCATCATAATGGGTTATGTTAGATTGTTTTCAGCATGATGTCAATGATGTTACTGGGAATCACCTATGCAGAGTGGGGAGAGTGACCGATAGATGGCCAATGGATGTAGCCTAGGTTGGAGGCTAAAAAATAATCATTTAGGATCATAATGGGTTATATTAGTGCAACAATTTATGTGTGATAATAAATTGATGATAAAGGGTCTACCCATAGTGGATCTATGAAATGAACTGAAAAGGAGTTCAATTAGGAGTTCTTAAAAAAGTGTTATTAATAGTACCACATTATCTATAGTATTTTTAATATCACTGATAAATGGGATTCTAAACAACACAATTTTTACTAGTTCTAATAATGGATATTAATAAAAAAAATAATTGAAAATAATATATTAATATATCATATCTAAAAATATTTATATTGATATAAATATAATTTATATATTTTAAATATGTTTTAGAATTGTATTAATAGCCAGTTTCAATTAATATATATGATATTTAGTGAAAATGGAATATAAAATATAAAAAATAATATTTTTATTAATAATTGGATAATTATTATCGATTAATAGACAATTAATAACCATTTTAAGAAACAAAAAAATCAAAAAATTAATAATAGATAAAAAATAATTTGAAAACATAACACAAAATTCAAAAATCCATAACTTTTGATCTCTATGTTCATTAAAGATCTACACCTAATCAAATCGAATAATGTGTTGAGCTATATTCCCTCAATTACACTATTAAACCATTGCAACATTCTTCGAGGCCATAAATGTCCCAAAATGTCCCTAAACATAAAAATCTTTCTTATATAAATTATTCTTATATAACATCAAGAATGATGTTTATAAAGATTCATGCATCATATTTAGGTTGATGGAAACAACCCATATGTAGACTGATGTGTTGGTAAATGATGCTCACACAACATCTGAAATGGTACATTCATAGAATTATGCCTATATAGATAATTCATCTGCTTCCTCAAACATAACAATAATTTTTATAAAAATTGGGAAAATAAGTTTTTGTATCCATGACTTGGTTAGATTTTCAACATCAAAACTCAAATTCCAGACCTCACTCAATACAAATAAGAACATATTCAAATCATATCAAAGGATTCAAATCTACTCTAAACTATTATCAAAACATATCAACAAATCATACAAAGGTTTATCATCACCTGATATATCATTTTTTATATTCTTCACTCCCTGTAAATATTTTCAACTTCTTCAAGAAACCTTTATTCTCTTTGATCTTGGTTATCCAATATCCCCCTAGTACATATTCATCCTTATTCCATGAAATTATGTAGATAATAGTTTTATATCATAATCACATTTCTTGTATATGTATATTTGTTAAAAAATCATCATAAGTCATTTCTTGTTTATCTTGAATCTATTAAAGCTATATCATTAAAACATAAGTTTATAAGTTTTGTTACCTTATCAGGAATGAAATCCAATGTGAACTAATGGTTTTTAGTCCTATGAGGATTAATCCATAACAATCCTACATTATTCACCATTTTCTTTATCAAATTCATATTGATTTCATTCCCTCCCAAAAACCATTATACCAATTTATAAAAATGCAATTCATTTAGTGGAACACCAATCATGTAACATAATATTTATGTTACATGTAAGTAATAATATTTTAATTAATATTTTTACATGTTTACTGTGTTATAAGTGTTTTTTATGGTTTATATAGAAGTTAAGACTCATTAAACAACTAATGTGTTGTTTTAAAAAAACTCACCTACCTAATTAACATAAAATAATCCCAATTTTGATGTTACTCTTTATTCCCTGAATTTGAGATCCGTTACCTCATCCTTTTTAGATTTTAGAGTGAGAAATGATGGTTTAGAGAACCTTGATCCAAAATTTCTTTCTTGCATAAATTAATTGATGCACTGATGATCACATGTACATAATAAGTCTCTTAATTTATCTATATTAACCCTCATATTTTGTATATTTATGTTCCATAAGGATTTTGAGGAATCTTTGGATGATTAGGTGGGATCCTACTTTAAATCCTTCAGTAAATTATTACTATTTATTATAGGAACACCAAAATGCCTTTATATTGAAATACGTATCATTTTGATTTCTTTTCCATGCTTAATTAAACTCCATGAGATCCTCACATTAATAACCGAGTTCTCAAACATATGATATTTTGTAATGATGTAAATTTAGTGAAAACAAATTAAATATACTTACTTTTATGATTCTTCTATATACATGAAACAAAAATTATGTCATAGGAAATTAAAATCCACATAAGAGAAAGCATAGAGTGATGCGTAGCCCACCCCAAAATCACTAGAAAGAGATTAACACTCCATACCAGTGAGTAGTATTACCCATTGTCCCACTACCAATGGATCAATACTCAACAGAGACTCCAATTCCAATATAATCCTACAGCCTAATATACATATATATATATATATCACAATCAACCTTAATGTTTATCTTTTTAACCAATAAAAATATTATTCATGGTTTACTGTAATTAAATCACAAGCCATACCTAGCATGTAACTCATTATGTGCAGAGTTTGGAATTTATAAGAATTATTTTAACATATTCAACTAAATAGAACATATATTCATAAAATAACCCTTATATTCATGAATAAAATAGGGAATAAACTAAATAAAAAAAATTTCATAAATTTAAACATAGGATAAATATTTATTAAATCATCATAAATAAATCAATTATAAACAATTTATAATTTATCTTTTATAATCAAAATTCCATAAAATATAAATATAAACGCATTCTATATATCACAAATATGAACACTTCAAATTTATTCATTTAAAAGTAATTTAATATAAACTATTTTATATTCAATATTTGTGATATTTGGGAAAATATTTATAGCAATACAAATATCTCATATATTATGTAAATATATTACATATTTTAAATACCAAACATATGATTTTAATTAATATTTTAATAAAATCAATAAAAAATAAATTTTAATAGCATAAATAATTTTCTAAATAAATCCTTTAAATATAATAATTTTAAATTATCATTTTTGAATTATTGTAAAACAAACATACGACTTTAAAATTTCACCATATTTTATAATTTATAGGCAGTTTATAAGTTAATTCACTACATAAATTTTAATTATGTCGAGATCATATACACCACGATTATATTCCTAGATACTAAACATTTTTTTCTTTTCTCACACCATAAACCATGGCCAAAAACATGAACTTTGATGTGGTATATCCTCATAATAAATATAAAATTCCTATAAACCATGATGTAGAAATCAAAAAATAATGTTATGGTTATATCAAAAAATTATTATATATATTTCATGAAGCATTTACAAGTTTATATTTCCAAAATAATGATATTATTACATAAAAATTATAAAACCTTTTTTTTACACTCAAAATTCATCCTTGTTTGGAAAAATTCAAGAAACATAAATATTTACTATAAACTAAAATATTGATGTATAAAATATAATTTTAAAATTTCATATCCATTCAAAAACATAATCCAATGAAGATAGAATTATATCTAATACCACTATTTTTTTCTAGTGAACAACTATTATCTAAACACGGTGTAAAAAATAAAGCAAAAACAAATTATTCCATAGTTGCACTCCATTCATTTGAACTAAATAAAATATGTTAAGTAATGTAATACATATTTCTCTTGTTTATTATGTGTATCTATGAACATTGTAATCATATTCATTATGTTCAATATAATTATTCAATATGTTACTATTATGTCCACATGCTATATGAATCTCCCACAACATGGTATTGATTCCATATTTCTAATGGTATAAAAGAACAATCTTGTTAAATATAAAGGTATAATACAAGAAAGATATCATAGGACATTAGAATATTCTATGAAAAGAATCATAAATACCATCTCATGGTACTTGAATTTATATATTCAAGATGATGACAATACTGAATACTCTAAAAGTTATTTAAATGTTTTGAAATCTCTTTAATGTTCACAAGCCATTTTAAACCTTTGTGTATAATTAATGAAACATTTAACTCCTTAAACCATTCATATTCAATCATCAAAACACTTCTAAATTATCATTATATAATAATAATCCAATCAAGATTTATTATGGTTGTATAAATGAAAAGCTCAAGCATTATCTCATAATTCATCAATTTCATAGCACTAAACCACAGCACAGTGAAATTCAACATAACATGGTTTATTCCAACATAAACCATCACATGGTATAAATCACAATGCCATGTTTTTACTTTAATTTATATTTACAACATGTAAAATTCTAAATATATGATATTTGTAAATACCTTTTATTGAAGTTCCCTATGCTAATATCTTTATCACTTTACCACTATATTCATTATGAATCAAACTAAAAAACACATTTGATTTATCACTATATATATCCCCACCTAGTATATAGGATACTTCAACAATTCCTTTATTTAATAATCATTTTACAAATTATAGCTGTATAGAATACAAAAATATAATATAAATTTAAATCAGTAGCATTACATCCACAAACAAAACCATAAATACCATATCACTCTCACTTATACAACAATATATATAAGACTCAAAAAAAATTTATGAAACAAAAATATTTGATTGAATCATCAAATTTGATGTATGAACTCTAAAAATATTACTTCAATACATGAATTTATTATTGTGATTTAAAAAAATAGTTATATTTAAATCATTAAACCTTTAGTTTGTATTATATACATCTCCTCAAATAATTTTCCATTAACTAAAGTTGATTGAAAAGTATTTTTACATATTTCCTAAGTATTGTGAATAGATATAAAAATAAATATTGGAATGTATTTTATCATCACCACCACTAAATATTTCCCAACATAATCAATACTATGAACTTTTTTATACCCCTCTTCCAAAAAGAGAGATTTATAGTTTGACACAATACTATCCATGTTATTTTTATTATGAAAATATATGGGTATCAACCCTTAATATTTGTTTAACATGTTTCAGTCATTTTCAGTGTACAAAGATTTGATTTAATTTTTTATGGATTTGATCCATTTATTATAATTAAATCTCTCAAATTCCTCATGTAATTTATCTTGTTCATACTCTATGAATGATAATTCCTCATAATTTTTCATAATATGTAAATATCACATAGAATTAGGATGAATCAAATTAGAACATTTTAGTTGGTGGATAACCAAAATTAATTAGTTTTAACAACATCTTATAGAAATGAATCACTCTATATCTCAAGAAATTTTCCAATTTTTATTCATGAACTTCTATAAGTTAAACTTTTCTCATATTTACTCCTATAATAATATAATCCTTTTCAAAGAAAACACCACTTCATACCTTAAATACCTTTTATTAAATAGGTCTCTATAATAAATATCCTATTATTTCATTGTGATAATATATATATATATATAATTAGAGTTCATGTTTTTTGGAATCCAAACATCATGTTTATACTTCACAACACAAAATATTCATAAAACTCATGTTGGGCTACCTCCCAATCCATATCCTATATGGTTTCTTTACCACGATCTTAGATGAAAGGCGATTATGTGTATTTTATTTTTTGTTTCTAGGGAATCTCCTCACGATGGTATAAGAATGTCATTATGATTCTTCATTAATAGATCTATGTCTAAAAAGTTTCAATTACACTTTTTGGGAACAACATCCCAAATTGTTATCTAATTAGATTAAGATAAGAATTGATTATACAATCTCTTATATAATCATTAAATTAATGGATTTCAGAGTTAAAACCATGTCTTGATCTATATCATAATAATTATTTGATCTGATTATCTATTTTTTAAACTCTTAAATCATTTAAATTTCATTAAACTTATTTTACATTTAAAATTCATAACCATGTTGAATAAAATTTTAAGGAACTGACCCCATTTTCCCAGAGCTGATGCCTTATTTGATTATATTGGAATACATAAAAGGAAAACAAATCCCGAAGTATCGAGTAGTTTAGTATTATTGGAAACAAGTTACATACATAGGTTCAAATTTACATAAGGAAAAGAGAAACAACACTAATTTATTCCACTGGAGTCACCATGTCTCCTAGATTATTCTTGAAATTCAATCATAAGTTACTTCGTCATGTCCTGAGAAAACGAAACATAAGAAATTGGTGAGCTCAAACACTCAGTAAGAGTAAGAAATATAGCGAAATATAATATAAACATTAGACATTGTGAATTATTTAAAACACATGCCTTTAATAATAAACTTGAACATATTATAACAAGAATATGAGCTGAGTAAATATTAATATTATAAAACATAATCAAGGGTATTACACTAGTCGAATATCCACATGAACATTAAATTTCTACCTTTATAATGAGGGAAGTGCATATTCCGGACATTCTAAATCATTTTTTCATGGCATCATCCAATACATCTAGTGATTAAGGCCTTAGAAAAAATCCATATCACATTGGGAAAGGCCTCGGCCAATTCCACGTCTATTTGCCTCATGAGACCTACCGATGCATCGAGAGGTTATACCGGGCCCCACTGGTCACATGATAAGTCCAATGCATTCCTCATATGAAATGTGACTAAATTTCCCCAATCATAAAATATAAAACAAAAACCATTCAGAATAATATGGTGAATGGATTTAGGATAGATCATCCATAATAGAGTTAGCCATAAACCATTAAATAAAAAATTGTAGACGAATTCATAAATGATTAAACCCAATAATACCATGGAATAAACAAGATTTTTGAATTAGACGAAAACACCCTTATAAAATCATTATGAAATTCTAGGGATGAATACTCTTTTATTTTGAAAAGAAGATTTATTTTGGAAAAATATTTGTATAAAAATCTGAAATGAAGTAAGATAGTATTTTCATAACAAAACTAGTGTTTTTAGAAGAATAATGGTTTCTATAATCAGATTATATATTTCCCAGGAAAGTAAATATGAATTTGAGAAATTCCCTTGTATCGGGCTCGTATTTTTGGAAACAGTTTTGAGAGATTCTTTTAAAACATGTAACTATCCAGAAAATAGAAAAATATTATGGTTGGTGTGCATATATAGAATACTCACACATAATTTATGATGGGTACAAAACAAAACATAATAATTTAATCGAGGAAATTAGACAATAAAATTAACACGAATGAAAATGGACGTTCGGGTGGAAAACCCTTACCTTAACTCCAAACGTGTTTCACTCTTGTACTTAAGCTCATGGAATATGAAATTATACTTGTTAATAACTTATTTAAGAACCTATTAGACATTTATTTAGTTTACCTTAATTCTGGTTAGTTCATTTATGTCTTTGTTGATAAGTTATTGTATTGAATCTCGTCGTTCTGGAGTGTTCGTTTCCTTTACTTTCATATATGGTTCACTTGTTTTTAAGTAATGAAGTTCAGGTGGAATGGTTATAAATCTCAAGTATTGGAATTATATATTATTAATGAACATATAGAATTTATAATGGTCAATTCTATCATTTGGTTACATGGAAAGAGGATGAATCATTAGATGACCACCACTTCAGTTATTCGGTGGTATTTGGAATATTATGAACTAGTTCTGTCATATAACATAATTATATGTACATATTCTGGTACATGAATATTAATTAGGTTTTAAAACATATATTATAGTCTGTTTATACCATTAATATGGTTTCATGACCAGTAATGAAGAAGATATTGAAGAACGAAACATTGTTGTTCACGAAGGTTATAAATCGGAACCTCATGGACGTCGATTTCGTTTATAAAAAAATGGGAGGGAGTAAGAATATTTATGATGGTTCTTCCATTAACATGATATAAATCCAGTATATATATGTTACTGGAGTTATCATGATAATTTGGATAGATGAGGTGAGGAGAGGATAACAAAAGTAGGTTAATTGAAATAAAATCAAATGAGAAAAAGGGTGTTTTACCTCTTGAAATAACCTCCTTGAGAAACTCCTTAAGGGAAGGGGTTTGGTCTTTTGGCAAGACCAGAAGCGTCTTGGACGTGGGTAGAGACTAGGTAAGGGTAATTGGTCAGAACATTGAGTAGCTTTAAGGCTTAGAGGAGTGAAGATAGGATGGAGTGGTGAGGGGTTTTTATAGTGGAGGAGAGGAGTAAATTTTGAATATTTAATTCATTATTTTATTATTTCCCTGAAGACAACTAATAGTGTTGCTTCATGTGACCGCTAATAGTAATAATTTCATGTGATTTTGAACCAAGTGTCCTTGCATCAATTGTGATGTCATGAATAGTGTATTTAACTGATAATTTGTATATATGGTATTTTATCGTATTTCACTATTCATCAAAAATTCTAGAATTTCAGAAAAATCCCAAAAAATCACCCCTACCATTTTTCGACGTGTAGAATTGAAAAGTGAAATCCATTTTTCAAAAATATTTTTTTATATATTATTAATTTAATTTTTAAATAAGTTCATAGTTAATTCCAAAAATAACAATCATGAAGTGCAATTAGTTTAATGTGACATTGAAAAATTAATTAAGATCTCATTATCATATTGTCTTAAGAAAATAAAATAATATTATTATTTACTATTCCAGGAGAATATTACTATACATATTACTATTCATAAGGTTATGTTACTATTCACCAAAAATCAAGTTTGTTCTATCAAACTCCAAATTACTTACTGGACATAACTCTAGATGACCATTATTCGAAATTCCAAACACATAAGAGGAAATGTTTTGTTTAATAGATAAATTATAAAATTGAATTATATATTTATTTTTAAAACCTTGGGGTGTTACAGTCTCTCCTCCTTACAAAAATTTTGTCCTCGAAATTCACAAAATATTACCTAAAAATATTCGGGTATGTATTTAACAAAAGCTCCTCAGGCTCCCATGTTGCTTCCTCCATCTTATGGTTCCACCATAGAACCATTACCAGTCGAGTCGTCCGATTTCTCAATACTTGTTCTCTAGTATCAAGAATCTTGATAGGCTCTTCACAGTGAGATAGATTGGGCTCATATTCTACTTCTTCATAAGTGAGTAAATGTGTTGGGTCTGGTATGTACTTTCTTAACATTGACACATGGAACACATTGTGAACCTTGGAGGGACTTGGCAGCATTGCCAATCGGTAAGTTACGACTCCAATTCGGTCTAGAATTTCAAAAGGTCTGATGTACCTAGGACTTAATTTTCCCTTCTTACCAAATCATATAATACCCTTCCTTGGAGATACCTTTAAGAATATGTGATCACCCTCTTGAAACTCCTAATCCTTCTCTTGGTTATTTTCATAGCTCGCTTTCATAATTTGAGCTATTTTGATATGGTTTTGGATAATCTTCACATTTTCTATTGTTTCTTGAACATGTTCTGGGCCCATGAGATTTCTTTCACCAACATCATCCCAGCAAGTTGGTGTACGACATCGCCTCCCATATAATGCTTCATAGGGTGTCATCTGTATACTTGAATGAAAGCTATTGTTGTAGGAAAATTGTACGAGAGGTAAATACAGATCCCACATGGCTTGAAAATAAAGTCAACAAGACCTCAACATGTCTTCCAATTTTTTAATTTCCCGTTCTGATTGTCTATCGGTTTGTGGATGGTAGGTAGTTCTCAAATGAATATCAGTATCTAGGGCCCTATGAAGACTTTTCCATAATCTTGATGTAAAATGTGGATCACGATCAGAAACAATCGATAGGGGGTAATCCACTTATTCTCACAACCTAATTAATATATAGTCTTTCTAGATGTTCATGTGGTGGATCTTCCCTTATATCAAGAAAATGTGCTGACTTGGTAAGACGATCAACAATGACCCATATTGCATCATTACTTCTAGGATTATTTGGTAGTCCCATCAAAAAGTCCATCGTGATATTATCCCATTTCTACTCGGGTATGGGAAGGGGTTACAATACTCATACAAGCTATTGCCTTCCATCTTTCACTTATTGACAATCCATACTTATTGACACAAAATCAGAAATCTCCCTCTTCATGTTGTCCCACCAGAAATGTTCCTTCAAATCTCTATACATCTTAGTGCTACCATGGTGTATAGAGAAATTTGAACTATGAGAATCATCCAACAATTCCCTTTTTAGATCAGTTATATCAAGAAAACAGATTCTCTTCCCAAATTTCAAAATTCCATCTTCATATACAAAGTCACTCAATCCCCCATCATTCACAGCTTTAATCTTCTTTTGCAACTCCTCATCACCAGCCTGGGAACTTTTTATCCTTTCTAGTAAAGATGTTTTGGAAAATATTTGAAAAATAATTGGTGTTTCACCATCCATGGTTATTCCCATATCCATCTTTACTAGATCCATGAAAATAGGATACCTTTAAACTCTCATCTTGTTCAAAACATCATGGTCCTTTCTACTCAAAACAACTTCCACCTTATTTTCCTTCCTCGGGTGGTAGTGTATCGTGCAATCATAATCCTTGTGTAGTTCAAGCCATCTCATTTGCCTCGTTTTGAGTTATTTCTGTGAGGAAATATACTTCAAACTCTTGTGATCAGTATAAATCTCAATTTTTTCACCATGTTGATAATGTCTCCATATCTTCAAATCAAATATTACAGTAGCTAACTCAAGATCATGATTAGGGTAGTTTTTCTCATGAATTTTTAGTTGTCGTGATGCATAAGCAATTTCCCTATTAATTTTTATAAGGATACAACCAAGTCCTTTCATTGAAGAATTACTATAAATAACAAACTCGTCATTCCCTGATGGTAGAGTCGATATAGGAGCGTTGAATAATCATTTCATCAGTTCTTCGAAACATTCTTCAAAATCTTTTGTCCAAACAAATTTATCCCCTTTACGTGTGAGCTTCGTTAGCGGGTTAGCCAGTCGGGAAAAATTCTGCACGAAATGCCGATAATAATCTCCTAAGCCAATAAAACTGCATACCTCAGTTATGTTTGTTGGCGTGGGCCAATCTTGGATTGCCTTTGTCATCATAGGATCAACTAGGATTCCATCCATAGAGACTATATGGCCAAGAAAAGAAATCTCATGAAGCCATATTTCACACTTGCTAAACATCCCATATAATTCATGTCTTCTAAGAGTCCTTAGGATAATGCACAAGTGATTTTCATGATCTTTATAGCTTTTAGAGTATAACAAGATACCATCAATAAATACCACTTCAAATTCATCGATATATTCCCTGAAAACATTATTCATTAGATCCATGAAGATATATAGTGCATTATTCAATCCAAAATGCATCTATGTAAACTCGTAATGCCCATACTTTGTCTGAAATGTTGTCTTATGAATATCATCCTTCCTCACACAAAACGGATGATATCCGGATCGAAGGTCAATCCATACTGAGGACTATATCAAATTCAATCATGGGTATGACGATGCGATCAGCAGATAATGAACATTTGTAAGCCGTAATGGGAACTGATTCATAGAACTTTGTAGCAATGATACTTCCCTTAGGAGTTTTGACTGAAAACTACCTTGTAAAATCAAATTGGAAATATCTAATTTTCTTAGAAAAATGGGATGATATGAAACAATGAAATGATCTAGAATCAAATAAACCATTGGTTAAACATGTGGGAACAATTAAAGTACCTTCCACCACGTCATTAAGAACTTCAACCTCTGTAGTTATGATTGCATAAGCTTGTCCCTGATCCCTTTCCATTTTCTGTTGCATATTTCCATGACGCTTTGGAAAATCATTAGCATAGTGTCCCATCTCCCGAAAACTACAGCATTGAACATCACTGGATTCCTTCTTCCCATAGAAATCACCAGCAACATGGCCTTTCTGACAACATTTGTAACAAACTTCTTTTCCTTTTACGCATGCACCAGGGTGTTTCCTTCCACAATTGTCACATGGTGGAAATTAGACTCTTCCCTTATTCCCCGTTTCTTAATTTCATTTCCCATGGCTTTCAGCAGCGCTCTTCTTTTCTTTATTTCCCTTAAAGTCATAAGTCTTAGAGAATTATTTTTCAATCTTGATGGAACACGAAAATATATCCTCATTTGATTAAATACTTTGGGAGACCAGTGCCCACCAGAGGAATTCCTTTATCCCATCAAATAATTGTTCAATTTTTCTCCTTGGATTTCATATATAGTCCACAACATGTCTTTCTAACCTTGTGAAGTTGGTTTCATACGTGGAGACATTTTTATCCTCCTTTGTCCTCACATTCAAGAATTTTCTCTCCATATCTACTCGCTTCTCACAAGGAAAATATTTTTCTAAGAATATTTCCTTAAAATCCCTCTATTCCATCTCTTCTATCTCTTCCTCCTCCTTTTTGTTTTGGATTAATGGCCACCACTGATCCGCATCTCCCGATAGATGATATACTTCCATTAAAACCTTATCTCTTTCACTACATCCCTAAGTAAGAAATATCTTCTCAAGGGAACATATCCAATGCTCTTCTACAAATGGGTTTGTAGTCCCATTGAATGATAGAGGTTTTTGTCGCATAATGTGATCTAGCATGTCTCCTCTATGTGGTGGATCCAGATGCTCCATACGGGTAAGGTTATTATTAATAACCGGAGTAAGTTGTCCCAGTATAGTTATGAGTTTCTCAACACCAGTCACAGCACCAGAGCCAACATCATTATCTTGCGTCGGAGGAAAATCCCTATAGGGAACACGTGCATTCGTGGGATTTCCATTCCTTCCACTAGGCTCCATATCTAGATAATGACATACACTATATTAGGTTATGAATCATAATGTATAATATTAATTTAAAAATACTCAAAAAATTGAGATCCTATGCATGACTAATCCCATATTCACAAAAATGGTTTCATTGAGGAATATTTTACATTTCAATCCTTTATAATGGCTTGTAAAGAAAATGTGAATTATCCTAAGAATATCCCCTGGGAGTGTCATAACCAAGAGTGCAGAAAGGCACGTTGTCATGCACCAGTTCCCATTCGATTCTAGCTCAAAGTGGTGTTTTCGGGTTTTACCCCTAGATACATCTGTGCAAGAGCCGCCTCTACCTGCTCGTATCTGGACAGGGATGTTTTGCTTGAATGATCCAAATAATCTATTCCTTACCAAAATACCAGGACGTTCTTTTATGTTTATCACCAAAGACTATCTTAGGGAATCTTCCCTAATTCTACCTTTTCTAAATCTAGTTTCCAAGTATTCTACTAAACTTCCTCTGATACCAACTGTAAGGACCCAACCCCAGTTTCCCGAAGTCAGTGTCTTATTTGATTCCATTGGCATACATACATGGAAAATGAATCCAGAAGGACTGAGTAGTTTAGTATTATTCGAAACAAGTTACATACATAAAGTTCAAATTTACATAAGGAATGGAAAAAAACACTAATTTATTCCACTAGAGTCATCACATCTCATAAATTATGCATGCAAGTCATTCATAAATTACTTCTTTATGTCCTGAGAAAATGAAACATAAGAAAGTGGTGAGCTCAAACGCTCAGTAAGAGTAAGAAATACAGCGGAAGATAATATAAACATTATACATGGTGAATTATTTAAAACACCTACATTTAATAATAAACTTGATCATATTATGGAAGGAATATGAGCTGAGTAAATATTAACATAATAAAACATAATCAAAGGTATTCTACTAGTCGAATATCCACATGAACTTTAAATTACAAGCTTCATAATTAGGGATGTGCGTATTCCAGACATTCTGAATCATTTTTTCTTGGCCTTGGCCAAGACATCTAGTGATTAAGGCCTCGACCAATATTCATATCACACTGGGAAAGGCCTCGGCGAATTCCACATCTATTTGTCTCATGAGACCTATCGATGAATCGAGGGGCTATAGCGGGCACCAGCAATCACATAATAAGTCCAATGCATTCCTCATATGAGCAGGGATCAACATAAACAATATATACATTCATATTGAATCTATCATATGAAATGTAACTAACTTTCCCCAATTATTAAACATAAAACACTAACCATTCGGAATAATATAGTGATTGGTTTAAGAATAGATCATCCAAAATAGAGTTATTCATAAACCATTAAATAAAATATGTTAGATGACTTCATAATTTATTTAACCCAATAATACCATGGAATCAACAAGAGTGTTTAATTAGACGAAAACACCCTTATAAAATCATTAAGTAATTCTACAGATGAATACTCTTTTAATTTGAAAAGAAGTGTTCTTTTGGAAAAATCATTGTATAAAACCAGAAATGAAGTAAGTTAGTATTTTCATAATAAAACTATTTTTTTATAAGAATAATGTTTTCTAAAAATAGATTATATATTTCCCTTGAAAATAGATATGAATTTTAGAAATTCCCTTGTATCAGGCTCGTATTTTTTGAAACAGTTTTGAAAGCTTCTTTTAAAACATGTAACTATCCATGAAAATAGGGAAGAATTATCATTGGTGTGAATATATATAATACTCACACATAATTTATGATGATTACATAATAATACATAATAATTTCATCAACGAAATTAGCCAATAAAAGTAACCCGAATGAAAATGGATGTTAGGGTGGAAAAACCCTTACCTTAACTCCAAACGTGTTCCTCTCTTGTACTTAAGCTCATAGAATATGAAATTATACTTTTTAATAACTTATTTAAGAACCTATTAGAAATTTATTTTGATTACCATAATTCTGTTTAGTTCATTTATGTCCTTATTGATATGTTATTGTATTGAATCTCGTCGTTCGGGAGTGTTTGTTTCCTTTATTTTCATATTCGGTTTACTTGTTTTTAAGTAATGAAGTTCAGGTGGAATTGTTATAAATATATAGGACTGGAATTATTTATTATTAATTAACATAAATAATTGATAATTTTCATTTCTATCATTTGGATACATGGAATGAGGATGAATCATTAGATGACCACCACTTCGATTATTCGGAGGTATTTGGAATATTATGAACTAGTTTTTTCATATAAATTAATTATATGAAAATATTGTGGTTCCTGAATATTAATTAGATTATAACACATATATTATAGTATGGTTCAACCATGAATATGGTTTCATGACCAGTAATTAAGATGAATTTGACGAATGAAACTTTTTCTTTCACGAAGGTTATAAATCGGAACCTCATGGACGTCGATTTCGTTTATAAAATAAAAGGGAGGGAGTAAGAATATTTATGATGGTTCTTCCATTCACATGATATAAATCCAGTATATTTATTTTACTGGAGTTATCATGATCATTTGGACCGAGGAGGTGAGAAGATGATAACAGTAGTAGATAAATTGAAATAAAAACAAATGAGAAAGAAGGGTATTTTACCTCTTGTAATAACCTCCCTGAGAAACTCCTTAAGGGAAGGGGTTTTGGTCTTTTTGAAAGACCAGAATATTCTTGGACGTGGGGAGAGACTAGGGAAGGGTAATTGGGCAGAACTTTGAGGAGCTTCAAGGCTTAGAGGAGTGAAGAGAAGAGGGAGTGGTGAGGGGAGTTTATAGTGGAGGAGAGGAGTAAATTCTGAATATTTAATTCATTATTTTATTATTTCCCTCAAGACAACAAATAGTGTTGCTTCATGTGACCCCTAATAGTAATAAGTGCATGTGAGTTCAAACCATGTGGGCTTGTATCACTTGTGATGTCATTAATAGTGTATTTAAATGATAATTTGTATATACGGTATTTTATCGTATTTCACTATTCATAAAAAATTCTAGAATTTTCGGAAAATCTCAAAAACTCACCCCTACCATTTTTCAATGTGTAGAATTCAAATATTAAATCCATTTTTCAAAAATAATTTTCTAAATATTATTAATTTAATTTTTAAATAAGGTCATAGTCAATTCGAATGATAATAATCTTGAAGTGCAATTAGTTTTATGTGACATTGATAAATTAATTAAGATCCCATTATCATATTTCCTTAAGAAAATAAAATAATAATATTATTTACTATTAAAGGGGAATATTACTTTTCATATTACTATTCATATTACTATTCATAAGGTTATGTTACTATTCACCAAAAATCAAGTTTGTTCTATCAGACTCCAAATTTCTTACTGAACACAACTCTAGATGACCATTATTCGAAATTCCAAACACAGAAGAGGAAATGTTTTTGTTTAATGGATAGACTATAAAATTGCATTATATATTTATTTTAAAAACCTTGGGGTGTTACAAAAATAAATAATAATGGTAATATGGTACTGATATCAATTTCAGGTTTTTTTATTTATTATTCCACATATACCTTTATGTACAAGATCTAAAATCCACATGATCTCTCATATTTTCAACTAAAAATCTCATTTATTATTTTTCTTGATATATAATTCATATATATGAAATGTTTCATAATTAAATGATTTTAAAAATCATACTCAATAAATTATTTTAATGTATTCATCTTTTATATTCCCAATATTACAATGCCAATGATATGTGGTGTTAAAAAAATGGACATGGCCTTCTTATCTTGAATATTATAGATCTGATTACCAATATACAAAATGTTTAAAAACAATCAAAATGTTTTAAATAACATAAAATATTTTATTAATTCATATATAATAACACTACTTTATAATCGTAAATGAAAATTATTTTTTATCCAAAAATAATATGAAAATAAAATTTCTCTTTATTTCTTGATGATTTTAACAATTTTTTAAATAGAGAATTAATATAGTTGGATGATGACGATCATATATTCCTACCTTTAATACTAAAAATCTTCCCTCATTTCCAAATATACATATCTATATCTCATTTATGAAATTTTATTTATGAGTATATGTACATAAATATAAATATATGTGATTCTCACTTAGTATCCAATACCTATAAGTTATAATTATAAACTTTTATTTATATAATAATCACATCATGATACTCAAAATTGATATTATTGAGAAAGGTTTTCCAATATTAATACCAATAAATTGAACTATAGGTATAACCTATTACATTCCTTAAAATGACGTTCACTATGAAGATTTTTGTTTGAGTTTAATGAAAATTATCAGATGGAGTGGAATATATTACAATTATTATTAGATGATCTCTATGAACGATAATATAAAAAATTAAATAAATAAAAATGAAGAACTGCTGATGTAAAAGTGTGTAACATACACAAAAAATAATTTTATATATCTTTATCATCACCATATGTTCTGATGAATATTACTATGTGGAAAAATAATCCCACCTTCGGGGTGTATCCATGGGTTGATATGAATTACTCAACATTGGAGTAGCATCCACCGACCTCTATGATGTGTTAGAGTCTTGTAATGAAATATAGGAATATGATAGAGATCTTTGGGTTTTTAGGAGTCACTAGTCGAATATACACACACTATAAACTTCCATTGCATGGAAGTGATTTATATAACACGAAAGGATAATCTAAATGTGTTTTTATCCATTAACTCATTCATCGAAACACATATATAAAATTTCATGGTCGTTCAATGGATCATTTGCATTTAAACCCAGTACATTTCATATAAATATGAAATGATTTCATTTAATAATATCTTACATGGGTTATATGGTACAGGTTACAAGAACACATGAAATTATATACTTAATGCGGGTAAATTATAATTTTATTCAGGATGAAATATCGCCCAAAAATATATCATAGATAAATATAGAATTAGGTCATATCTCCTTTAATATTCCACCTGAACTAAAGCCTAATAGACTTTGTTCTATTTCTCCTTATATTATTTCATATAAAATAACATGTGAAACCATGTCCAAAACTCTTTTTAGATGTCTTCCAAAACACATTTGGAAGGTTATCATTAACTTCCCCAAGTATCAAATCATATGAAATACCTTTTGAACACTGGTCCAAAATAGATATGGATTAACTCTAAACACTTTTAGAGTATCTCTTTCATTCGAACGCAATACCCATTCAGTCAACCACAAAGTGTGATGTCACAGTCCTTTATAATGATAGTAATATATAATAACCTCTATACCCATATATTTAAACATAGAATTTCCTATTGAAAATTGTCAATGTTACTCAAGATATAAAGGGTCCTCATGTGTTCTTCATAGAACACATGTATTGTTATACCTGTTTTCACCAGTCTACATCATATGAAAATGTGATTTCTCAAATTTTCCCTTTATCCAAGACATCTAGTAACGATGGAACATGAAATATGTCAATCCTTTATATCCAAATAATTCTTTCTCTATTATTATCATGGATACTAACTGGATCAATGAATACATCACCTTTCATTAATCCTTATGTATAATAATATCAGATGTCCCTTATCCAGATAGAAATATAATATCTGGTATTGGTTTCACACTCCCACTACCTATTTTATTTAGGGGACATAATTTCATACTCATCATAGTAGTGGAAAACCCCATCATTATTAATCTGTAACCGATTATATGATCAGTAACAAACCCGACCACCCTTGTATTATCTAAGATAATATGCATAATTTTATAAGTATGGTATAAAAGTATAAAGGTTATCATGCAAGGTATCATTCCAACCTCTAGTAGTGGGGACTCAAATACACTCCATGCCCCTCTGGTATATCAAAGAAATATATATGACAATCCATGTGTTATATATAGTAGGTCATCTCATGGACAAAAAAATCATATTCCTTGTTTTTTTTATGATGAGAATATTATATATATCTATATAATAATATTAATCATTTTAAACTTAAATGATATTCTATCTATATATATATATCCATTGTGAAAGAATGATAATTTTTCAGATTACTTTAATGACATAAAATTTAATATTTCAAGCACTTTATAAATATTCATAAAAAACCAATATAAGAACTAGTTTATCATATCATATTTAATAAAATTCCATATCATCCTTATGTTTGATATATTTTCTAGTTTTTTAACACCTTAAATCATATGAAATATCTATCACAACTCAATGTGGATATCTAATATAAAATCCCAATAAAATATTTAGTGAGATACATTTATGAAATAATCCACATTAAATAATGGTAGGACTTATGAATCATATTCCTAAATGGTTAACTTCATGATCATATTCAAAAAATTTATCATCACAACATCAAATTTTTCAATGTCAACTTCTGTTATCTACTTCTAACTATTTCTATGTTCATCATCAGAATCCTTGGAACCCTATTATATCAAAAAAAAATGGTGAAATAATGTAACTACATAATTATCGATTACTAATAAATCATAACTCTCTTATGATATTAAGTAAATTTTATGTGAAACTTATTTTGGTGTAAAATATTAAGAAATAATTTCATTCATATTTCAGGATAACAAAATTTAACACATTAAATTTTTCTCTAAAAGAGCGATCATAGAATATTTTAGGATATTGAGAGAAAAACACTTTAATCTTTGACGTGTATAGACCTTTATGAAATAGTGATTTCTAATGTATAAATGGTAATTAAATGAAACACATAACATTTATCTCTATTATAAATTATCCTAACCATTTTAGGATATTAAGTGGAAATAAAATTTTACATAACATTGGTGTAATCATTTGTTTTTTATTTTTAACTTATTTAAGACCAAACATACTCCAACTATCATCTTAGACATTGTATTATATTGATAATATCTTCCCAAGATATGAAACCCCTTATATATTATGAAATAACATTTATTTATCTTTTAAAGGAATATTTAAATAATATATAGTTATTTACATATCAAATATGGAATATTTTTTGTTTGGAAATTTTTAGTTTTAAAATAAACCTTTTTAAAAATATACCTTTGATAGGTGGTTGGAACATACTCCCAAAAATTCTAACAAATATTTGGATAAACACTTTTATTCTGCATAAAAATATTTTATCCAATTCATATTAAAGAAAAATATTATAGAAAATGATTACTCATAAACTATGTTTAAAAAATTAATCATCTAAAAGATTTTCATAATAACACTTTGTAATCAAACAACTCACCTTATCACATAAGAAAAATAAGATGAATATCCACATCTTTTACACATATTCAATTGAATTTTTTAAATAAATTGACATGAATTGGTCACCCAATTCTTTTCTAAAGAAATTTATTTAAACCAAAAGTTAATTAGTAGAAACAATCAGGTTTAATGCACTAACACCGGCATAGAGTTACAGAGAAACAAAATAATATAAGTCCTATAAAACAGTTCTCACTCCTTCCAGGCCATCCCTAAAGGAGGCCTTATGTCTGCCTATTCCAGTGCAGTAATATGAAGGTAAGGTCGACATTGGAAGACTGAAACTATCCACAGGATAGACCAGCTATAAAATTCTAGAGTAGCATGTAAACATAAAAAATGTCTTGTATCTTCAATCAAACAAGACAAAAACCAAAAGGCCAGGTCGCTCTAGAAGGAACCACTGATGAAGAACAAGTAGCAAAAGAATCAATCAAAAGTAAAAAAACCAGGAAAATAGTAATTCAATGCAGAAAATATCTGGAAGAGCTAGGTACACTGAAACCTCGAGAAAAATTACTACCAATGGATGTCATTAAAAACAAATCTTGGTCCCTTTTTAAATTCCTCAACCACTTGGATGAGCATCCTCTTTCGAAGATCAAGATATGTATCCACTAACATCTCTCCATTCTTATACTAACCAAAAGCAATGTTTAATTTCTCTTCAATCCATGAGTCAAGCTCATTTGGGAGCTCAAGATCTTCCGGTGATAAATATTCATTCCTATATTTTGGGTCATCATCCCCAAAAGATGACTCTTCTGAGTCATAATCAGAAGAGGATGTTGAGGAATCTGAGGAGGCATTTATTTTATCATAAGGTTGTGGTTGTGGGGGAAGTGTGTTATGTACCTTCAAGTTAGCATCAAGAGAACGTGTGACGATTGTTCTTTCTACTTTAGTGAAGTCACTAAACTTGCAGGTGTTCATATCACTTGGTGCAATGAATCCATCAGAGTCAATTATATCTTTTTTACCCTCTTTATCACTCAATTTAAGGTAGTCATTCTCCAATTGGAAAGATTTGTCAAGCTCAAAGGAATCTTCCTGATCCACTTTCCCAACGTCTTCCCCATGTTTCATATAATTACCTACCTCAATAATATAAACTATAACCTAAATAAATTCTTCTTTTTAAAATTAAAAATTCTATATTTAGAACACTTGTAAAATATATATTATGTATCATATACCTTTCCAAACATAAGAGTTAATTTATATAACCTTCCGAAATGACATACATATTACCTATAGTTCTACAAACTCCTTCAGGTATTTCAAATAAACCTTTATATAGAATTATTACTCCTCCTTTATGATATCATTACATTAAATTACCTTTATTAGCATCTTGATGAATCATTGTCTAAATTTTCAAGTAACTTCGCGTTATCTAGTTTGAACTTTTACCCATGTGTATTATCCTGAAGGTACTGGATTCTAGGAAACATATTCTCAGTTCATCAATAATAAACACTTTGATAATATTGGTTAAAATTTTATTCAATTAAATCAAATTTTCAAATCATTTACAAAGATTCAAATAGGATAATTTTTATAACCAGAATTAGTTATTTTTTAACTAATTCCATTGAAATAAGAAAGAAATCTCTATATGATTCTGTAAGCATATAGATTCACTTTTTAAAAAAAATTCACTCTTGGTTACTGAGGAAGGAATTATTTTGACATATATAATTTTCCGTAATAATGTTTCTGAAATTAAAAATATTTCTTAAGAAATTTTCTTAAGTTTCTAGTTTTCGAAGTAGCGTGCATTAAGCTTCTCCTTATCAAGGATTTGATAATAATGTTTAGCTTGATGATGATAATGATATTATACACAAAATAAGATTTTATCAGATGAGTATCATGTTATATAAACCTTCGTTTAGAACATTTATTAAATGGAAACCCATTGAAATGATTATCCCTTTTATATATTAATCCTATCCACTACCAAGCCAATATCAACATTTCACCAAAACATAAACCATATATTTCATTTAAATAATAAATTATTATTTAGTTAGGGAATAATCTCAATAATATCATATAATTATCTTTGACATTTGAGTAGAAAACCCTTTTCCAATCCATTATATGGATAAAATAATCTCTATTCCTCTATTATCCTACATGTTCTGGCTTCCCATCTAGTGTAACGCAAGGAAAACACCTAGAATATGCAAAAAAAAGGGCAATATAGTAAAACCTTACTACAGAATGAAACAAATTAAGGACAATAAAGTTTCACCCATTCTTACCATTATAATTATATTTCATGTGCACCTAGATATAGCATAAAACTACTATGTTTGATGATTGAGTTCTTGACAAGTTCCACTTTGGAAGGAATCTCACACCAAGTATTTAAATTGGATTTTAATCTCAGCATGTTATATCATGAATCTTCATTTTATGTATTCATTATTATAGTAATTTAGTTTGGAATCCTATTCACTACACCTTGTAAATATTTTAAAACCATATTTATATGAAACTCTTTACACATCCCACAAGTTTGTGTTACCCAATAATAAAAGCCTAATATAATCATACATATCTGAATGCATAGTATGCATATATTATATGAACATTTCATTTAATGTTTTATAATTATTTTATATTGACAATATTCTTGTAAGAACACTTGAACTAATAGATATAAATACCCATTCTCTTATCTAGACAAGACACATGCCTCCAAGACAGTAGGTAGTATGACTCGAAGTCCCTCTACCCAGGGACAATTTACTCAGGAAGGGAATCTAATTCATCATAACTCTAGCTACCTAATAAGTAAAAACTGTATTCAACAACTAAATTAAATCTAATAACATCAATTATAAATATAGTTCATGGTAGAGGAAAATCTAAATTTACTATAGAGTCAATCCTTTCATGTATTGTAATGATATATCCTAGAAGAGGTTTGTGGTTTTAAAATAAAGCATACCAGATATTCAAATTTCATAAATAATTTAAAAACATAAATATATAAAAGAAATAAATTTAAATAAATGAAAAATTCCAATATTTAAAAAGGATATAACTATTTTTGAACAATAACTAAGTGAAATAAAATTACAAAATTTTTATAATTTAAGCTCTGACATTATGTACATTTCATAATTTTGAATATAATAATTTTATATTCATTCTGATATGAACACTCCCTTATTTAAAAATATATAGAATTTCCATTTTAAATTTATGATATTGTGTCAATTATAAAAATTTTACAATTTAATTATGAAAACATTTTACAAAATCTAAATATTATATACATAATAATTATTCAAACATTAATCATAAAAATCACCAAAACATGTTTGATGTGGGTGAAATAATATCCAAATAAAAACACCTTTTATTTTGAACAGTTTTGATATGATTAATTATAAATATTTCATAATTAAAATAAAATATATTTTTTCCTAATTTCATAAGTTTTTTACCATTTATAAATTATTTTTAATAATTTATAATTAAAAAATATTGTTATTATATTATAATAATTTATATATAATATGTTTAATGTTATTTCAATTATTAACATTTAATATTTGGGGAAATTGTTTCATTTCTATTTATTTAATTAATTATAAACCATTTATAATTAATTTATTTATTTTAAAAAGAATTTATAAATTAAATATTCCTAAAATATATTTTATAATGATTTATAATCATATCAAAATCCATTAAAATAATTAATTAATTTAAAAGAAAATTTTAAAAAAATTTATGTTTACCCTTGTGAAAGAACCCATTTCTCGGTAATGGTAACCTCTTTATACCCTTATGGAGGCACTATATATGTGGGTAATTATTTTCTAAATCCATTTAATAGGGGTATACATTATGACCCTTATATAGATAATGTTGCATTAGGGTACAATAAGTCTTAGTATACATGAACTCTTCAAATAAGGGTAAGTAATAATATACCTTTACATAAATCATTAAAAAACTTCATTTCCTTAACATAACTTATATTTAGTGTTCTTTAAAAGGTTACATAGTATACTATTGCATGAATTATTCAATTTAGTGTGGGTATGGATTTACCTTTACACAATATTTTGGCACCACTATATAGGGGTACTACATTGGCTACCTTTATGTAGTCATAATTCACATAAGGATAATAACTTGGATACATTTACATAACTAATTAAAGAACACAACTAACTTTACACAACCCTGTGTTCTAATAAATATAAGCTATGATGACTCTTACATAGACCAATCTAAATTAGGGTAAGGCGATATGACCCTCACGCATACCATTCTATAAAAGGGTAATTCCATGGATTCCCTTATGAATCTCAACTATGTGAGGGTAAGGTATTTTTTACATTTTCACATCCCATCTAAGTAAGGGTAAACCCTTTTATGAAATAAAATTTCCAAAGACATAAAACTACTATAATTTTTTAATTATTATTTATTTCAACAAAAAATTTCAAAAATATAAATCACGGTTTCCCTCTAATACCACTAAAGGGTTTTTTTGAGTCTAATAGCCGTTATCTAATAAAGCAGAAGTGGTTAAAAACCTAGTTTGGGGATCTCCATGAAATATAATATAACAAATGAGATATATATAATTTAATAACTGATGATGTAAAAGATTGTATCAAACATTATAGATAATCCTCTACATCTTCATAATCATTATGTGGTTTGATTAAGATCACTAAGTATAAAAATCTTCCTATCTTCGTGGTGTATCCATGAGCCAATATGAATCACTCGACATTTGAGCAGGATCCACTGACCTCTATGTTGTGCTAGAATTTCAGAATACAAAGTAGTAAAATGTAAGAGTACTTCGGGTTTCTATGAGTCATTGTCTTAATATCCCCACACCATAAACTACCCTCACATAGCAGTGGTTTATATAATAAAAGAGGATTCTCTAATGGTATTGTGTGTATTAAATCAAGCATTAAAATGCATGTATAAATGTCATGTCTTGTTTATGAATTGTATTAATTTACCCTTTGTATGTTTCATATAAATATTATGTAATTTCATTTAATGATATATTATATGTGTGAAATAGTTTAGGTTCCTGTCACAGAACAAATATTATACCCAATTCATTTCAATTATAATTTTCAGGCAAGCCGAAATACAACCCATAAATATGTCATATATAAATATGGATTTAGGGAATATCTTCTTCACAATAGGGATACTATAATCTATAAAAAGGAATATGATTTTGTGTAAGTATGATTTATATTAATTTAATAAGTAGTATTATTCAACATACTCCAACTAAAATGATTACACTATAAATTGTATCTATTAATATGCCCAGATCAATTTTTTATCATGTGAGTTATCTCAACTCTACTCATATGAGAACCTAACAGTTAAGCTCATTTGGACATTAATAACCAAATTATGATAATATATATAGTAACCTAATTTATAGTTTCATATATAGAATTATTTTCATACATAAAATGGTTCATGGAAAAATAATTTCATGGGTTTCCCAAAGTGAACGATCAACATCATTATATGTGTTTACAAAATAAGGAATATATAACGTCATATTTTTAATAAGTTTTCAAAGGATCTCAATATATATATATATGTATATATCATGTAAATATTTTCATCAAATTTAGTCCCTATATTCATGAATACTTTTATAAATTTTATTTTGTATCATATTCTATCAACTAATGTTATATGTTCTTAATATAATAATCTTAACTATATATACAATTAATGACTTGTATTACTTACCCAAAACAAATTATTATTATATCTATAAATATCCAAACACATTTCATGTACATAGTATATAAAACCCCTTCATTTAAAGGTTCATAATCACATGAAACCAAAATCACACTGAAGAGCATGTATGGTGTTATAGGTAGCCAACTATTAACCTTTTTATAACAACTATACTTTCGTATCCAATGTATTCTGACCAAAAGTCCCATTGTAGATATATCAATACTCAATATTGATTTAAATAATAATATAATATCATCAAAAAAATATTTATAAATAATGATCATCCATTATTATTGAATTAATAATTAAAAAATTCATAGTATTGGTTGATGGAAACAAAATCTTATTTTGTACCCAAAATATAACTACTTGATGTAATTTTATAACATTTATAAGAATATTTTTAACCTCTTTATAAAATAAATCATACTAAAATTAAATATATAAAAAATTAATATGCATAAATATAAAATATGTATTTTATCAAAACAGGTTAGGATTATAGACATCAGTTATTGAAAAAGTAAAAACACAATGATGATATTGTGGTTTGACAAAGAAATCATACCCTATCTGAGATAACAAAACATTATAACAAAGTAATTTATATCAATACATATTTTAATATCATCCAAAGTCAGACAGTTTCAGCATGATCCCATACTATCATAGGTTTTTCAATAACTAAAAAACATTTTATAATTCATAATGAATAAAACATACATCCCTTAATGTTATATGTGTCATATAATATTTATATACACACTAACAACATTCTCATCAGGGGTAATGTTATCTCAAAATGTTTTCCCACATAATAAGTGTAATAAAGTATGAAATAAATGAAAAAATTATGATACACAATTTTGGGAACACTTTTAATATTTTTTATTTCGTGACACCGGTAGAATTATCTCGTAATTATGTTTAAATAAAATAAAAAAACCTATTAATTCATTGGCACTCAAAAAATGTTCACAAAAAACTATTCTCATGTCTTCATATTAACATCATTTTTCCTTAATTTTGTATTCCGTCATTAATAATGAAAATTATTTCCCCATATCTCTCCTCAAATTATGCTCTATGTTCCTAATATAATTTGAAGAATTCGAAATTTGAAATTTTTCCTTTAATCATTGAGGTTGTTTTAATACCATTGATGGGTGTCATGTGACATATTCATGCAGAAAATGTAGTTAAAGAGCTCCTAAATTTCCTCTCATATCATAGAATGAAATGATGTATCAAAATAAAATAAATATTAATATATAATATTATATACCATATGCTTCATCTTCATCCTTTATAAACTATTGAGATTTATAAAAAATGTCTAAATCTGTTTTCAACTAACTCCATTAATAATTAGTGTACACCTACCAATGAAATAACCAAAAATAATTCTTATATGACCTATTTCAATCCCCAATATAATGTTAGTTCCACCCTATGATTAAGGATATCAAGATAATGGAGTAAAATTAAAGTTCCATTAGTCTACTTGATTAGTTTCAACTGATTAAATGAATGCTTCCTTTTAATGTGCTTCTTCATTAAATGAAAAAAAACATCTCATACAACATTCCAATTACATATTTTATAGGTCTTGCAATGCTTATACCCATTTATAAGTTATTCTTTGAACTATTTAATGATCACTTAATCATAAATTAATCCCTACATGATATTTCATAAGCCCAAAAAAGTGTTAATAAATGTGGAAGAAATAGATATGCCAAAAAATGATATCTCGTATCATGAGAACAATTCATGAAATAATGTTGTAATAGAAATATATATATTGTATCTCATAAATTAAGAAGCGAAGTTCTCATTTCCTTAGCCACGTTTTGATTATTTACTACATATATGGACCAAATAAGTCCATTATATTCCATTGATCATTGGTCTATGGAAGATGGAGACATATATTTCCTTTTATTGTTCCAATATTAGTATTTTAGATGGAATTATAAAAAAGGATGTTACTAATATGTTTTTATAGTATCTATAGTATTTAATTATCATCCTAATGGAAAATTACATGTTATTTTATTTATGTACCCCTTGAGAGAAATTTCCTGATGTGTGTATATATATATATATTGATATTCTTGATGAGTGGGCTAAAAATGGAATAATATAGGAATATATTCAATTATTTAATTTGGACCATTAATGTGGTTTTATACTTGAGTCAAAATTTATTCTATGTACCTTATAATATTGGGCATAAAACCATGAAAGTTTTTGTGAGTTGAGAATGATGTTTGACAGTTTCTTTTGACAAATCTATTTGCGATAAAATTTATTTTTAATTGTGAATTATAAAATTGGTAAAGGGTTTTTTAATATCAAAATACTATTTAATGGTCTACTAGAAAAGTCCAAAACAATAGAAATAACCACCAAAACCATAGTTATAGGTTATCTCTTGGATAAAGGTGAATATTCCAAATTTTGTTATGACAATTGGTCAAGGGTTGCATACCGAGAAAAACAATGGTTGTAGGTACCTACTACTATAATCCAAAATAATAGAAATAGTTTCTATGGTCTAAGACCCCTCAAATATGTACTAATAAATTTAAAATAATTACAAAAATTAAATATTTTATTTTTAAAAATATTTATAAATAATAATTAATTAAAATTTGTAAAAAGAATTATAGAAAATTTATTGCCACTTTTTTTACATTTTCATAATATAAAACACAACTACTTTTCAAAATGTCACAATAGTTAACACTACACATGACAAACCATTATTAACTCTATCATATATTTTTCAACTACTTTTATAGAATTGAATTATAACAAGCATGTTGTAAATGTAATTTATGTTATTTTATAAACACAATACATTTTTCATAAAAATATAAATTCCAAATTATTTATTAATTATAAATATTTATTAATTTGTTATTATTTGTTATTAATCATTCATGGACAACTAATAAGTATCACTAATTACTTATTAATAATTTATAAATAATCCTCAATTATATATTTTTTATTAATTAATTGTTCATAATTAATAATTACTAATACATTATGATTAATAATTAATAATTATTTAATAGTAAAAAATTATTTAAAAATAAAAAATCATTAATATCAAATAATTCATAAATGATAACATAATGTATAAATAAATATTTTGTTCAAAAAATTTAATTTAAGAAATTATTAAATATAAATTTATTGTTGTTACTAGTATTTATTAATTACTTATTATTTATTATCATTTATTAGTTATAAACAATTCCTAAGTAAATAATATATTAATGAATAATAATTTTCTTATTAATAAATATGTAATAATTAATGAGTAATTATTTTCTAATAATTCATGAGTAATGAATTTACTACTTAATAATTAATAATTTTAAATTATTTTAAATTTTTAAATTTAATTTTTAATTACGAATTAGTAATTATTTATTATTAATTATTATTTATTAACTGTTATGTAAGATTTCATATTTTATTCTTAATAAAAAATAATTAATTAATATTATATAATTAGTTATAATAATTAATAAATAATTTATATTTTATATTTGGTAAATAATAAATAATTTAGCATTTAAAATTAATATTATATATTATTTAATCATTAATAATTAATAATTATTTTTGTTAATTAATGAATATTTAATACTATAGAATAACGTATAATTTATTATTTGTAATTAATAATTAGTTATTAGTAATTAAAAAATAATAACTATGTTTCATTAATAATTAATGTTTAATGCTTAATGATTAATTATATATATATTAAATAATTAATAATTATAAATAATTACTAATAATTCATAATACATAATTACTATTTAATTGTTACAAATTGATGATTATTAAGATCCTATTTTTTTGTGGTGGTGGTGTATATTTAAAAATAATAGTGACCTTTTACCATGGATGCTAGTAACAGTGTTCATGGGTTTCTCAATTCCATGATCCAAAATGAGCATTTTAATAGGTAGTACATATTTTCATTGTTGACTATAAATATTACAATTAGAATCCCATAAGTATAGTTAACAATGACTGTGATAACATGTATTATTAGTTGTCACGATTACAGCTAACATGACAATGGGTACCTTACCACAATAGTTTTGTTTGACTATATTAGAACCATAAAAATATGTTGTCATTTATATAGTGTATGTTAAAAACAATTCTTTTTGACTGATGATTTTTCATAATTGTAACACTACATGTCAATAATAGGTATAGATAACATGGCATTTCATTCAGTTTTGGATCATAAAAAACACCGCATAAGTTTAATTTTTTTTCATTTCTTTGGGTTATTCTGATTTTAGAACAATGAGTGCATTCATATTACTTGTGCACGAGAAAACTTAATTTAACTTGGATTCATATATATTAACCATTTTCCCAAGTATATGGATACACATTATTTTGAATCTTGACTGGGTTTTTCCATATTTGATGAATCATATTGAGTTTTTATACTCACCCCTATATGTATACGCAAGTAGTCATGGGTGCATGTGTGATGTTTTATTCTTTACTATTGGAGTTCCTAGGTGTGAATTTTGTTATAATTTCTAAGGAGTAGGACTTATGCTCATCCATTGTGAAAGTGTTTATCTGTTGGTTACTATTTGGTAAATTTAGTCAAGGCGGTAATCTTTTGATCTTTACTTTGAACATGTGTTACCATGAGGTATATTTTCATTTATTGATTTTGGGATTATGCATTGTATAACTTTTTGAAACTCATAACATAGATTCTATCATCATTTATATTGTGATTTTTTCCATGATTCTTCCATTATGACATTCTCATTAAGTAATGTTTTTTGTTAAAAATTTGATATGATTTTGACACCCATGATATCATTTTCATGTATGGATTTTCTTATTTATTATTTCTGTCAATTTTTTGTATATTATAATGAAAATTATAGTTTTTATGGTATTTTTTAGGGATTATGGTTAGGAATCAAAGTTCTATAACCATGAATTTGAACCTTGGGAATGAAACCGTTGATTCAAGTAGCCTTTTCATGATTAGTGTATAGTTAATTCGACTATTCAACCAAATTTTTTACGTATGAAATTTCTATTATAAAACCTCATGTGTGATTAGAGGATTCCTATCGAAATAGTTTGTTGCAAAATTGTAACCTAATCTGTTTTGATGAAGTTGGGATAAATGTTGGTGGACCACATTGTGCATAGGACCACAACTCTCACAGTTTTACCTCCATGTTGAGGTCTTTTGGGGTTATAGGGGTGGTTCACCCCTACTAAAAGTGTCCAAGGGATGAATTCCCTAGTCCAAATTTTTTTAACTATAGAAACTATGTCCAAACTCTAGCAGTCCTGACCCAAAAGTCTGATAGGGAACTGTGTTAGTGTAAACATTGAAAAAAATGGTACTATATCATCTTATAATTTGGTGAGAGTGGTATTATAGCTCTGTGGACTTATTTCTACCGACACTATAGCATATTCTACTTGGGTGGATATATTAATATAGTAATTTGGACATTCAAGGTTGTTTTAGGCACATATATATTATTTTCCATTATGATTTCATTCGATCTAGTGTTTTTGTGTGCTCGAAAGTATAATGTACCCTATAATTGTGATCCATATCATAGTGAAATTTAGATGTCTCCATGGATATAGGGATCATTTCATGAACCATGTATGTACTATATGCAATGATCTTCTTCTTGGTATTTTTATCCTTTAATTCTTTTTTGAATCATCTCTTATTTGTTACTTTGGAATGTACACAACACAATGCACCCAAAACATGTGGTCTATTTAAAATTCAACATATTACAATTCATAAAACTTAATTTAATAATTGTGGATTCATATAATCCAATATTCGGTCAACAGGGTCTGTGGGATCTCCCCAACCTCCATAAGAAAACATGTGGTTCTCCTCCTCCAATTGTTCGCTAATATTTTTTCTCAGCCAATTGATCAAATTATTTCATGTTATTTGTTCTAAACAATTTATTCTATCTTATTCCCCCTTCCTTCTTCATTAAATTATTCACTTATAGACATTGTGGCCTAGGATTGTATTTTGATCAGTTTTCAGGTGTTTAATTTTGTTATGAGCCCCTCTAAACTATATTTAAGGATCTTCACTCACTATATTTGGTGTAAAAATAATAATTTTCAGTATATTCAATGATTTTTACTTGGAGGATATATTTAAAACATTATTATTTGAATAGTTAGTTCTTGATTAATTTTCAATTTATTTATTGAATGATATCAAACTGATTTCTTATTTTTAAAATAAATTGATATAGAATTTATTGGTGTCTTTTGTTGTTTCCAAATATTATTCAAAATTAAATGAATAACATTTAAGAAAAATTATTTTGTGTAAGTAATTCCCATAATGTGTTTGTTAAAATGTTAATCATGGGTTCTCAAGAATTTTAATTCAAATTTTTTTTTAAAATGAATTGATATGTTTTTATAAACAATGACCATGGTACTCTAATTTTAAGACTTAATTGATTCTATGAAATTGAAATATTAATAGTGTTTATTACTTATTTCTCTCTATTGTTATGGAAGTATATTTTCTATGTTTAACTTGAACTGTATTGTGTTATTTGATGTTTATTTGGTATTAGTAAATGTGGAAAATCCAATTATTATATTTAAGTGTCATAATGCCTTGATTTCTTAAGAAAAAAAACATGGGGAATAGTTTTGGGTAGTTTGGAAGAGACTTGGGATGTCACTAGTTTAGAGTGATGGCCATATTTTAGACATGGAGCTCCCATGGAAACAACATTTAGGGATATATTTATCTCATATATATTATTATTTGAGATTTTTTACTTCTACTTAATAATATTATAGATAAATGTCATTTATCTAAATACACCCCATGAACGTGGTTCTTAATATTATATCCCATGTTCTACGTACCTTATTTACCTAGTTATATAACCATGATTTTTATTATTGAACATCATTAATAAATTTATTCATGGATATGATCTCATCTATTCTAATATATTTTATTTTACCTAGTCACTTATATAATTTTAATTAAACATATGATATTCCTATTAATTTTTTTCTTAAAGGTATCAAATAGTATAATTATATTTGTATTTAAAACTAGAATCACATGGTTTAATTCTAATGGTTTTACATAGATAGAATAGTGGGAGCCTATAATAATTACCTCCCAAAAATCCTTGAGAAATGCTATAGTCGGAATACTATATAGCCCCAATAAATCCCCCTTATACTCTATTGTATTCTGACATGTGGAAAGATCCAGAACCACAAATTTTGGAGATTATCCCTTAGATATCTTTAAAATAAATAATAATAATGTAACTATGCATAAAATAACATCACCTATTAAATAACAAAAATGGTATTAAAAATAAATCAAACTATTTCAAAATAATCAAACACCATGGTATAGCAAATAAATAATGTGGTAATATAGTCATACATAATAATAGATCTCCCATTGAGAAAATCACAAACAAAAAATAAAATGGAAGAATAAAAGTATAAGTATTCTCTTCTATAACCTTTTTCCTCACCTAAACATGATTTACAACCTGGTTGAGTTACCTCATCCTAATACACTATATAACCAATGACCTGTAGGTTCAAAATAATGTCTAGACACACACCAATGTTCCTATATAAGTTGTGAGAAATAAAAATCTGTAGAGTCTCACCATGTGACCCTAAAATTTTCCATCATATAGATTTTTTTTCAGGATGAAAATAATTAAATTAATATTTGACAAAAAATCATGTTTTTCGAGTAATCATGATCTATTTAGTCCACCACAACACCCAATAGTACCTGTCTTGACAAATTCTCTGAGAATAAGTCACCTTGTGACACAAACCATGATTGATACTATGTAACTCTAGGTAGGGTGTCATTACATTCAATGAATGCCATCCTCCCATACATGTTTGAATCTATATCGAATCTCAGATAAATCCTACAAGTTTTCTACCTCTACCCTCTCTCCCATGGTAGGCTCTCATAAATACATCCTCAAATAGTGTCCTCTCACTCAAGGAGACCTATTCTATCACCCTCTCATTCATGGAAAGTATAACCAAAAAATCTCATGCCATAGTACATCGACTGATACCCTCTCACTTAGGGTGGCTCTCATATCCAATCATGTACAAAATTACAACCACTACTTTTATTTATCTCTTTGGATGGTTCTCACATACAATCATGTACCACATCACATCGACCACTCCCCTATAACATAGGATGGTATCACATCTTTTCCAATACCAAATCCAATTGACCTCTCCCATATCACTCTAGGTAGGTCTCATAATCACATCCCTAACTAATACCCTCTAACTTAGGTTAGTCCAAAATAGAACCCACTCACCCATAGTGAGGACTAGCATCCTCATCTCATCATGAACCTTTCCTCGTAGTTAAATATCTCAAACTAAACATGAACACACAATATAAAAACATTGATCTCGTCCTCATTAATGAATTTCTCTTTAGGGAATCCACTTGGTTTTCAAAATCTAACCAATATCTATACATTGACCCAAACCAGCACTCATCACACAATGGTGAGACTATATCCCATAGTTCCTAAATGAACCTTTCCTCAATAGAGGGTTAAAATAACATTTAAATTCCCTTATCATAATCCATCAAAAATAAACATGGGTCATTATAAAATAACTCCCACTAATCCCCCTGGAAACCTAATTCCAAGATATCAATAAAATTTCAATATCCTTCATGTGGGTTCCATCTATCTTCACCCCAAGAGATCTCTTAAAACAATCATTTTATGGAAACCCTCCCTAACAACCCAAACTTATCCCCAGTGGTCTAATATCACTCATGGAAGAAAAATATTCTCAATCCACCCTCAAGAAGTTATTACCAAGCAATCATGATATGTATGACCATCTAACCCATCATCCCTAGGCCTAATACCATTATACCTACTATACTAGCCCTAGTAAGTTAAACCTGTGATATTAAACACTCATCTCAATAAAAATAACTATATTAAGCATCTCATAAACTCAATCATCATTCACTCACCTTTTACTCGCTATATAAAGGACCACATTCCCCAACTTTAGGGGGGCTCAATGGAACATTATTTCTTTACCTATGGAACTCTCAGTCCAAATACATATAACATGAACTTAAATACCATAGTAATAATGAAAAATCAACCATCAATAATCACATGATTTATTATTATAGAGACCACCTAACTCATTCTAAAATTCTCTTCCTTAGTCATTCTCCACTCATCTACATCCATGACAACCCCATGTCATATTAAAATTTGATCCTCGTCCCAAAACACTACATCAGTTTAAATTAATTTTAAAAAAAATGATAATGAATTTAACAATTAATTATAATAATTATAATGAATTACACTATATAAATCATTATTAAATAATCACCAATAACTTATAAAGAAAAATTAAATCAATGAAACTATAACCAACCACACACAGAATGTTCATGTCACACTCACAGTACCTCCATGATAAAACTACATATTATTTTACTCACTTAAAATAGTAATGTAATCTAATTAAATTGAAATTTTAAAATAAATTCATTATATATCATACATTAATGAAAATAGTGAAATATTAAATGTTTTAAACATCCAATGATATCCTTTATACACTACATAAAAAAGATCTATTGATTATGAAAAATACACCCTATTGTAGTGAAATCGTCACTCAAATCCCAGGATAAATAAATCTAAGATCATAGGGGAAATAGATTAAAATAATGGGATATTATAGAGGAGGAGATATCCCAATTTAGTGTCAAGTACCTAGCCGGATCCATCTTATAATTATGGTAGTAAATATAAAGATAAATAATTTCTGTGGAAATGTTTTTTAAAATGCATGGGAATTTTACGAGTCCGCAAAAATTGAAGGTGCGTGATTCCGAGGCCCGGTGGGCTCAAAATCAATTTCTGATGTTTTGTTCGGGTACGCTCAGTAAATGTATGGGTGGGTTGTTAAAACTTTGGAACCGGTGCTCGGAATTGAAATCTGAGGACACTGTTGAACTCGCAGCGCCGATATTTTCTTAAGGAGACTTTCACATTGATTTTAGTGAGTTGAGAAGATAAGTTAGTTTTTGTGTTTTCATGGAGAATAATAAAATAAAGTGAGCTTCACAATATTTTTATTTGAGCCTCCATGTGGGAGTTTAGAGGTGGGTCCCTCGGAATCTATAACCACCTTGTGGAGGTTGGAAGTTGGAGGTGGGACCACCACACCATAACCTTACATGATAGGTTATGGAGGTGGGGCCCACCCAAGGTCTAAACCTCCTCTACTTGTTTAATGTCGTGGGGACCACCCAAGGTTAAAACATTTTCAACTCCCCATTAAGTGGGGAGAAACCCCTTGAGCTCCCCAATTATTAGTGCCACCACCCCTCCACCTTAATGGAGCCAACTCCCCTAATTAAATTGTGCCAATCCTCCTCATTTAATTAATTTTTTCCAACACTCATAAATTAAGTAAGGGGGATCCAAGTTAATTAATTCTCCATTTTTAATTTTATACCCAACAATTTAAAATAATTGACAAACAATTATTTGGAGGGGGCTATCTATTCACTTTAGCATTTGGGTAGAATATTGGGTAGAGGAGAGCTTGGTAGGATTAGAATTCTCCAACGAAGAACCCCATCTCCCAGCAAAGAATGAAGAATAAAGAAAGTGTTCTTCTAATGAAGAATGCCGACAATGATCCTCATCGAACTTCTTCCCCTCACACCTACTGACGTGGAGCATCTTCCACAGATGACACAACATGGGATTGGAAGAGTGTAGTGGATGCGACGAACGACAATCTTCTTCATCAACTATCTGCGACTTCATTTTCGAACAATGATCAAATGTAGGGGGTTTATTACATGTTAATGATTTCCTTGAATTTTCTTCCTCGGATGGAAAGGAACTGTTATGGGTGAGTTTTTTTTCATCTTTCATACCTTTTGATGAGCCAAATGATTCCACCCTAAACACGGAAGGTGCGGTCCAAACCAACGTGGCCCAACCCCTCCACTATTCTTGTTTATGATGCTCTTCGACATGGAGTCGAAGCAATGAGGCGATAAAGGAGGTGAAGAAAAAGGTTGCGCTACCCACGGCCTCCATGATCCACACTTCCCCCGCGGCATCCCACACTGCGCTGGCTCGTGCCATGCCAAACTACGCCGGCCCGACCTCCGGACCTCCCGGCCACCCGCACCTCCCTTGCGCCCCGACCAAACCTGCCGTCCCTTGCTGGCCGTGTCACCACCCAGCCACTCGTCGGCCTTCCCGTCCACCCACCAGACCCGCAGGGCCGGCCCGGCCTGCCCGTTCGCCTCATGTGTGCTTGGCCAAAACGCACCAGCCAATTCGTCCCATGCGCCCCGTGCGCCCTGTGCACCTCGGGCCGCCCACACCCCCCCTCATGGTGCCCTACCCAAACCATCCTTGTCATTCCCTCTAGGTAGAGTCGTGCCGGGCTGCACCCTCATGGATCTCCAGGCCGAATCGGCCCCGAGCCCGAGCCGAGCTGCCCACGTGGCTTGTTGGGCTGGGCCCAGTGGTTGAGGCCAAACCTAACAGGTCGGCCCACCCAATGGGAAGGGCCAGACCCAACAGGTCTGACCGGGTTGGCCCAGACGGGGTCAGATCGGGTCATATCGGACACGGGCCCACTACCGACCATTTTCCTTCTTTGGACATATCCTTAGCACTGGAAGACAGTTTGATGAACTGTCAGCGTAAATTGTAATCTTGAAGAGAGACGGTCCATTTGAATATACCCCACCAGAGTTCGGGGAATAGTTTGAGATATGGTATTGCTGGATCATACATGAATCCAACCAGGCCTTGGGACTAATAGGCTAATAACTCATAGTCTTGGCGTCCGATTGACGCATCGTCTATTTCTTTGAGACCACTATGACATGTCGGACTGTTGAGATACTTCTTCATGGTACTTCATGACAGTTGGAGTATCGACCAGTAGCTCGTGGAGCGTATCCTTCTGGTGATGAGTGAGCAGAGTGCGGAGACCTAGTAGCTGGCTGAGACTTGACAACTACATACCATTTTGACTCGGAGTGACTCTACAAGCTCAGTGGGGAGTGCCATGGTGTCGTGGTAGACCAGCAGTGGGGAGCTCCTTTGTGTCGTGACAGACCCACTATACTTGATAGGAGGATTACCTCAGCAAGCTACGAGGGGGAGTGCCTTGGTGACGCAGCAGAGCCATGGTGGGAAGCACCTTGGTAATGTAGTAGACTCATGATACTCAACAGGAGGATTAACTCAGTAGTCCAAGGTTAGTGGAAAGCGCCTTGGTGTCGCGGAAGGCCCATTGTACTCGATTGAGCAGAAGTTCCCCAGTAGCCGAGGTTTCGATAACAAAAATCCTGGTTGAGCTGAGTCAGTAACTTTTGTATTTACCTCATGATTGAGATAGATTACTTGATAACTTAGGTATATGTATGGGCATATACCTAAGATTGTTTATATGTTGATTTAATACTTTTTGGTTTATCCTTGTTGGTTTTTGTGAGGCCTTGAGGGTATTTGGGTCTCTACTGAGTATCGTAATACTCAACCCAGCGGGGGCTATACCCACACCACGTTGTGTTGGATGCAGACGACAGACAGCACTGACCGAGGCTGAGTTTACCAGGACTAGACAATACCCAGAGGTAGACCATAGGATGTGTTAATATGTAGAAGAGACCAATAGACATGGAGTGATGAGGAAGCTATTTGTACCTACCTTTCAGGTAGGATCTATAATGGATGATCCCTGAGATGCTTTTCACTTTTTAGCTATTTTTTATTTTTCAGTTTTACTTATACTTTACAATTGGGCTTGTATTTCTGACCCCTTTACTTTTCAGCACTCTCTTATTATACAGTTTTACTTATTATTTTTTATCAAACTGTGTGCTCTGTTGTGTGTTTTTTCAGGTTATAAAGGCAATGCCTTCCCTGTTTTTGGGAATTATGCTTTTGGTGCTAGTCTCCAGCCCCTGTCCTATGGAAGACAGGCTTGGGGTAGTCATGACATGGGCCTCGGTGGATGGGTCATAAAAAACTGGTATCAGAGGAGTCGTCTCTACTGCAAGAATTAGGACTTTAATATTTTCAGTGAAGTAATAGTGTTAAGTGTACTAATGTGGTTTTTAATTTAGGGAGTCCAGTGTTAGTGCGATAGCCGACGTATCCATACACCAACACCCTTACTTTTTATTTCTGACTCAGTGCACAAAAACCCTGAGTGTGTGTGTGTTTGTAAAACATTTCATTATGTCATCTCAACAAGGTCAGCTCACTAGGTATAATATTTTACTGTGTCGCATAGGTTTAATTCAGGATTCCTCCCCACAGACGACCAGCTAGATCCCCGAGATTTGTATGCACAGATATCCCACTAAGTGATGAGGCCTTGGTGCATAGCCCTATTTCAGTAGAGGCACCATCGAAGGAACCAGCGGTACCATTACCCATTGGGACACCGATGCCACCAGCCCCAGTAGGAGATGGTGTATGCCACATGAGCATGTTTCACAAGTTCCAACGACAGAGGCCACCTTGGTTTATGGGAGAGACGGACCCACAGGCGGCTGAGGATTGGATGGAGGCTGTGGTGAGAGTCTTCCAATTGATAGGGACACCAGCCAACCTCATGGTGATTCTTTCTACCAGCCTTCTATATGTAGTAGTAGGAAGATCATGGAGATTGATTCTCTAGGTGCATGACAAGGCGACACTACTCTATACATACTTCGAGAGCCTATTTCAGTCAGAGTTTTTCCCATCCACCCTATGTGCAGTGCGGATACAGAAGATACTTCACCTGTAGCAGGGAAACATGACAGTGGCACAGTACTCAGTGAGGTTCACTGACCTCTTCTGCTACTCCACAGATATGGTATAGGACCCATCTTTCAGGGCCTGAACCTTCGATCAGGGACCCAGGCGAGAGATCAGAGCTTCAGTGATCTCACTCAACATCCCGATGTAGGCATGGGTGATAGAGAGAGCCCTCCTAGTGGAGAGTTTCCTTGCAGAGCAGTCTCTAGCAGCGAGATCCACCACCAGTTGACACGTAGATGTGTCTTCTGCAGCTAGTAGCAGACAGATGTCGTAGAGGTCCAAGTGGACCAGAACAATAGGTGGATGACCGCATGACTCAATATCGGTTGTCTGGGACACCCAGAGTGGAGACAAACATGCCAAGAGCGGGTAGTGTTTCTCATGAATTGGGTAGGGTCCCATGGATCGTGACTGTCTTACCCACCATTCAGATGATTAGAAGACAGTCAAAAGACTTCCCAGGCAGATATCGTGATTCGATCGAGGCGGTCTATAGGGAGCAGGCAGACGTGGCAGAGGAGTTGGTCGTGCAGCTGGAAGTGGATGACATTTCGAGGTGTTACTACCACCACCATCAGGAGGTCCACCCTGACCATAGGGAGTAGATTGACAGGTGAGAGCTCAGCTCTAGGCAGCTGAGGCTTATGATCACGGCGCTTCGGAGATGATTTGAGGTATGGTATGTGTCTACCCCACCTTAGCTGCAATTCTTATAGACACTGGTGTTAGTCACTCCTTCAATTCCACAACCCTCGTTCGGAGATCATAGATTCCGATGGAGCCGTTGGCTCGATCCTTATGGCTAGAGAATCCTATGGAAGTAGACTCGACCATTACGCACTGGTGCTGGTAGTGTGATCATACTCTAGGAGGCGATAGCTTCAGCTGGGATCTCCTAGTAGTGGCGTCAAGGCCTTATGATGTCATCTTGGGTATGGACTATTTACCTATAGTCCATTCGGAGATATACTTTATTAGGTTAAAAGTGTAGTGTGTCCGCACCGATGGGAATAGGTTTATCTTCACTAGTGAGAAGGGAGCCTTTGCAGTAGAGGATAGACTTACTCGAAGGAGGGTGTAGCCAATAACTCATCAGTTAGCCTACCTTACCCTCGAAATAGTTGATGTGGAAAGTCTGACCTATCCTGTAGTGGTGGACCAGTATGTGGATTTTTTCCCTGATGATGTTCCAGGACTACCTCCTCAAAGAGAGGTGGACTTCTACATTGACATATACCCCGGGACGGCACCGATATCTACACCAGCGTATTGGATTGCTCCTACAAAGCTTCGTGAGATGCGGGTATAGCTAGAGGCCTTTCAGGAGAAGGGATTCATCTGGCCTAGTGTGTCTCCCTGGTTAGCCCCAATTTTGTTTGCCAACAAGGCGGATGGGATCTTGATGCTTTTTATCGACTACCGTCACCTAAATCAGGTGACAGTGAAGAACAAGTACCGAATCCTGAGGATTGATGACCTCTTTGATCATCTGAAGGGAGCATGGTGGTTCATGAAGATAGACCTTAGATCAGGCTATCACGAGCTCAAAGTTCGAGACGAGGATGTGCAGAAGACAGCCATCAGAAGTCGATACAACCACTATAAGTTCTTTTTTATTCCATTAGGTGTAACCAAAACTCCATCCGTGTTCAAAGGACTCATGAATAGGATTTTCCAATCATACCTCGATCGCTTTGTAGTAGTCTTCATCGACAACATTCTGATCTACTCGACTACTGAGGAGGATCATGCCTACCATTTTCAGGTAGTACTGGACACACTCTATGAGCACCATCTTTATGGTAAGCTCTCAAAGTGCTAGTTTTGGATTCGATAGGTTCACTTATTGGGACACATCATCTCGGAGGCTTGAGTTACAGTGGATCCAGCAAAGATTGAGGCGGTACTTTCTTGGAAGCCACCCCGGAGTGTGAAGGAGGTATGATGTTTCCTAGGTTTGGCTGGTTATTATTGGAGGTTCGTTCCAGACTTCTCCAGAGTTGCAGCACCACTATCAGCCTTGACGAAGAAGGGGAAACCCTTTGTGTGGTCGGAGAGATGCCAGCAAAGCATTCAAGAGCTGAGGCAGAGGCTAACTAGTGCCCCCATCTTGAGGCATCCAGTGGAAGGCGTAGGGTACGTAGTCTAATGTAATGCATTAGGGACCAGACTCGGGTGTGTCCTAATGCAGGAGCAAGCAGTTATCACATATGCTTCTCAGTAGTAGAGACAACATGAGAAGAACTATGCTACCCATGAACTGGAGTTAGCAGCAGTGGTCTTTTCCTTAAAGATGTGGCGTCACTATCTGACGGGTGAACATTTTATTGTGTACTCTGATCACATGAGTCTCAGGTATATCTTCTCTCCGAAGGACCTGAACCTGAGACAGTGGTGATGGATTGAGTTCCTCCAGGACTATGACTTCGAGATATTCTATACTCAGGGAATGGGGAATATTGTAGTAGATGCACTCAGCAAGAGATCTAGTATATAGCTGTTCGGAGAGGCGACGAAGTAGTTGGATTCCTTACAGATATCCTTTGTGAATAGAGATGAAGTATCCTTTTGACAGTCTCTTATAGTTACTCCCCCACTTCTTCAGCGAGTTAGGGAGGCACAACGTAGAGACACTGATTGTGAGACACGACGTGCTCAGACATCCACAGGGTAGGCACCTGATGGATTTTCTGAAGGGGGGGAGCATGTCATCATCTTTAGATGACATACTATGGTGCCAGTGTCACTTCAAGAGGAAGTGTTGAGGGATTTACACACATCCCTTTTAGCGGTACATCCAAGAGTGGTGAAGATGTACCAGGACATTCGATGATAGCACTAGTTTCCAAGTATTAAGAAGCCAGTAGCGGAGTTTGTCTCTCGATGACTCACTTATCAGCAAGTGAAGGAGGAGAACCAGGTACTAGCATGCATGGTTCAGCCTTTAGAGGTCCCAGAGTGGAAGTGTTATGGGATATCCATGAACTTCATTATAGAACTTCCACGTACATCCAGGGGTAACATCTCGATTTGGGTGATCATTGATCAACTCACCAGGTCGGCCCACTTTCTACCTATCAAAGAGTAGGGTTTGGTAGAGATCTTGGGTTTCCTCTATGTGAAGGAGATTGTGCGACCACATGGAGTACCTTCATCTATTGTCTTTGATCATGATGCACGGTTTACTTCCCGACTATGGAAGGGGTTGCAGGGGCTTTCAGGATGAAAATTCGTATGAGAACCACCTTCCATCCTCAGATGGATGGCCAGACTGAGAGGATCATTCAGACTCTCGAGGACTTTCTCCGTCCATGTGTCATATACTTCAGTCGCAGTTGGGAGGACCACTTACCTTTGGTGGAATTTTCATACAACAACATCTACCACTCTACCATAGGGATGGCGCCTTTTGAGGCGTTATACGGGACACCTTTCATATCACCCTTGTGCTGTATTGACCCAAGGGAGTCATCACTGGTGGGTTTAGAGAAGGTACGTGCTACCACAGAGAAGGTTCCAATCATCTCGGAGCGGATGAAGACTGCACAGAGCAGGCAGAAATCGTATGCTAATAGGAAACAGAGACCTTTGGAGTTCGAAGATGGTGACCACGTCTTTCTATGGGTCTCACCTGGATGAGGACTACAAAGACTTGGATGAGGTGGCAAGTTATCTCCGAGATTCATCGAACCTTTCTAGGTCCTCAGTAGGATTGGCGAGGTGGCATACCACTTAGCTCTTCCAACTCAGTTTCACTGGGTGCACGACGTCTTCCACGCATCCCAAATAAAAAGATACATGCATGACCCTTCACACATCATCGACCTTGGAGAGATGAACATTGATTATGGGGAAACTTTTATTGAGGTTCCAGTGGAGAATGAGGATCGACAGGATCAGGTCCAACATGGATGGTCGATACCTCTAGTGTACATTCATTTGAAGCATGGGAACCTCCAAGAGAGCACATGGGAGTGGGAGACATAGATACATGCTCAGTACCCCCACTTGTTCCCATAGTTCAAGTTGTAGATTATGGGGACGTACAGCCCTGAGGTGGGGAGAATGTAAAGACATAGAATTTCTGTAGAATTTTTTTTAAATGAATGGGAATTTTATGAGTCCATGAAAATTGAACCAGTGCTCGGAATTGAAATCTGAGGACACTGTTGAACACATAGCACTGGTATTCACTTAAGGAGACTTTCACTTTGATGGCAGTGAGTCGAGAAGATAAGATAGTTTTTGGGTTTTCATGGAGAATAATAAAATAAAATGAGATTCAATTTATATTTATTTGAGCCTCCATGTGGGAGTTTGGAGGTGGGTCCCACAGAATCTATAACATTCTTGGGGAGGTTGGATGTTGGAGGTGGGACCACCATGCCATAACCTCACATGAGAGGTTATAAAGGTTGGTCCCACTCGAGGTATAAACCTCTTCTACTTGTTTAATGTGGTGGGGACCACCTGAGGTTAAAACCTCTTTAACTCCCCATTAAGGGGGGAGAAACCTCTTGATCTACCAACTTAATGGTGCCACCACCCCTCCACCTTAATGAAGCCAACTCCCCTAATTAAATTGTGTCAATCTTCCTCATTTAATTAATTTGTGCCAACACTCATAAATTAATTAAGGGGAGGAAAGTTAATTAATTCTCCATTTTGAATTTTAACCCCATCAATCTAAAATAATAGAAAAACTATTTTTTGGAGGGGGCTATCTATTCACTTTGGCATTTGGGTGGAATATTGGGGAGAGTAGCGATTGCGAGGATTAGAATTCTCCAATGATGAACCCCATCTCCCAATGATGAATGAAGAATGAAGAATGTATTCTTCCAACGAAGAATGCCGGAAACTATCCTCATCAAACTTCTTCCCCTGACCCCTACCAATGTGGAGCATCTTCCACAGCCGACGCAACATGGGATTGGATGTGTGTGGAGGAGGTGACGAATGATGATATTCTTCGTCTACTTTCCGCGACTTCATCCTCAACAACGATCAAAGGTTGGGGGTTTCTTGCATGTTGATTCTTTCTTTGAATTTTCTTCTTCGGTTAGAAATGAATCATTTCAGGTGAGTTGTTGTTCATATTTCTTACATCTTGATGATCCAAATGATGTCACCCTAAACGTGGGGGGTGCGGGCCAAACCAACATGGCCCGACCCCTCTGTCGTTCTTGTTTATCATGATTTTTGGCATGGTGACGACGCAACGAGGAGATCAAGGCGGCGAAGACAAAGGTCGCACTACTCGCGGTGTCGGTGAACCATGCCATCCCTGCGGTGTCCCACACAGCGCCGGCCTGAGCCACGCCGAATCACGCCAGCCCGACCTCCTGGCTGCCCGTGCCTCCAGTGCTCCCTTGCTGAACCCACCGACCCACGCTGGCCGAGCCACCAGTCGCTGGCATGCCCGACAGCCCACTGGCCCACCTGGCACCCAACTCGGCCACCTTCCGACATGGTCGCGCCCTACTCGGTCGGCCGCCGGCTCGCCTGGCTCCATGCCTGGCCACCTTCTGGCCTATCCTCGCCCTGGTAGGCTGGCCCGGACTGCCCAACCACCTCCCGTGCGCCTGGCTGAACCACAAAAGCTTGTGTTCCATGCATGCCTCGTTCCGCATTTTCCTCCCCCTCGTAGAGCCCTGACCGAATCGGCTTAGCTGAGCCACACCATCTTGCACCCTCGCAGCACACCGGGCTGAATCGGCCCTGATCCCGGGCCGAACCGCCCAGGTGGCCTGCTGGGCAGGGCCCAACGGGCCGAGCTGAACCTAACAGGCTGGCCCACCCAATGGGTCGTGCCATACCCAATAGGTCTGACCGGGTCAGCACATACTGGGTCAGACTGGGTCGGTCCGACTGGGTCAGACCGGGATCAGGCCAACTACTGACCCTTTACATTCATTGGGCATATCCTTGGCACCAGACGACTGTTTGATGAACCATCAACGACGCATGTAATATTGAAGAGAGATGGTCCCTTTGAGTATACCCCACTAGACTTCAGGGTATAGTTTGAGATATGGTCTGGTTGGATCATACATGAATCCAACCGGACCCTCGGGACTAAAAGGCTAATAACTCAAAGACCGGGCGTCTGATTGATGAGTTGTCTATTGCGTTGAGACCCCTGTGATGTGGCGGACCTTTGAGATACTTCTTCGTGGTACATCGTGACAGTTGGAGTATTGACCAATAGCTCATGGAGTAGATCCTTTCGATGACGAGTGATCAGAGTGTGGAGACCTAGTAACTGGATGAGACTTCACGATTGCTGGCCATTTTGACTGGGAGAGACTCTACTAGCCCAGCAGGGAGCGCCATGGGGTCGCGGAAGACCCGCGGTGGGGAGCGCCTTGGTGTCGTGGTAGACCCACGGTACTCGACAGGAGGAGTACCTCAGCAGGCTACAGGGGGGCTCCTTGGTGATGTGGCAGACCCACAGTGGGGAGCGCCTTGGTGAAATAGCAAACCCATAATACTGGACAAGAGGAGTACCTCAGCAGTGCAAGGATAGTGGGAAGCACCTTGGTGTCGCAGTAGGACCATTGTACGCGATTGAGCAGGAGGTCTCCAGCAATTGAGGTTTCAATAATAAAAAACCTGATTGAGCTGAGTTAATAACTATTGTATTTACCTCATGATTGAGATGGATTACTTGATAACTTTCGTATATGTATGGGAATATACCTAAGTGGGTTTATCTGTTGATTTCATACTTTGTTGATTATCCTTTTTGGTTTTTGTGAGACCATGAGGGTCCTAGGGTCCCTACATAGTATCGTTATACTCACCCCTGCAAGGACTATGCCCGCACCTCATTGTGTTGGATGTAGACGACAGACAGCGCTGACTGAGGCTGAGTGTACCAGGACTGGACAGTACCTGGAGGATGACCATATGACGCGTCGGTGCATAGAGTAGACCGAAAGATGTGTAGTGCTGATGAGGCTATCTATACCTACCCTTCAGGCCGGATCTATGGTGGATGATCCAGGTGTTTCTTTTCACTTTTTATTTGTTTTTTCCTTTTAAGTAGTACTTGTACTTTACAGTTGTGCTTGTATTTCTAGCCCCATCACTTTTTAGCACTCTCTTGTTATACAGTTTTACTTACTATTTTGTATCCAACTCTGTTCTCTGTTCTGTGAGTTTTCAGGTTATAAAGGCAGTGCCTTCACAATTTTAGATAATTACGCATTTGGTGCTCGTCGCTAGCCCCTGGCCTATGGAAGGCGGGCTTGGGGTAGTCACAACATTAGCCCCAGGGACGGGTCGTGACAGTAAAGGGGGAGTATGATACGGTAAGGGGAATATTCTCTTTTTGGTTTATCTAAAAAAGGAGGAGACCCACAAAGAGGGATCAAATAAGTGTTCTATAAAATGTCGTCTAACACTCACAAAAAAAATCCATAACTTCTGAGTACCCAGTGGTATTAGATAGTTATCAAGACACCCTATATTTTGAATGTGTACCCAAGACAACACTATAATGTACCTAGTGCTCTCTAGAACCCTATTTATTATAACCAACAAATTCTGATCCTTGAATAACCTTTCTATCTACATCTCAACCCATAAAAATCATATAAAAACACCCCCAAGGGGCATCCCAACCCTCATATCTCCAATTAAAATATAAATTCTCCAATCACCCCTTTTAAGATGGAAAATTAAAATCCATATTGAGTTTTATTAATAGTAATAATATGAATCATTAAAAATAATTGGATAGTTATTATCTATCCATAAATACACCCTTCATGTGTATATAAACTTTATATTTTCTGACATAGTTAATGGAATGGAACCACCCAAAGAAGGTATATTCATTAAAATAAATTCAGATTGTATAAGGTGATATGTGATGGATGCACACCGATCCTGGGGGAAATGGAAACTCAATGAATTTTGGTTATTTTCTTTTTTTTATGTATATTTATCTCAAATTTGTCTCACATAATCATCTTCTCAACTCATATATGGCATATTTTGGATTGTATAATGACCTTGGATGATGATTCTTTTTGGATTATTATTCCTTTTAAAATTAGAATTTATTATAGTTACATTATATTATTCCTTATTTATATTTCTAGATATTTTTAAATCTTTTTATATGGATTAATGAACTTAAAATGCAAGGACAGGGCATGAATGGTTCTCAAGATGAAACCATTTTCATTTAGTTTTATTATTTTATTTGTAAAATCATTCATACTTGAGTATGATGATAACTAGTTACTAACTATTATCCCTAGGATATTGAAAATGTACCTATTGCATTGTGATGAGACAACTTGGGATTCAAGATGGTGCAACATTAATGGATCCATTGTAAAATATTATCGTATACCACTTTTTTATTTTATTTATTCAGGATGTTAGGGTAGACAAGATATAGGATCATTGAATTATGAGGGGTATGTTATTGATAAGTGTTTGTCCAGAACTTATTATAATGAGTATTTAGTTTCAAAGTGATTTAAAAATGAAATCATTTGGTTTGGGGATTGATTTATTAATCATTTTGAAAAAATTTAGAGAGAGAAATGTGATTTGTTATGTGTTTTATGGAAGCATAGTTTGTGTGCATAGGCTACAAACCATGAAAAACAATGTTTTCTCATCTAGAATGGGTCACATAGACCTTATATAGTTGTTCTATGGTTTGAAAGATCCTTCAGGTAAACTATTCATCTAAGATTCATCTATATAATGTGTTTTTAATATTTATTACATGATTTATGAAAACCATGAATTGAAACCATAATGAGTGAAAACTATGTTTTGTTGTTTTGTTTCATTATTTTTATAAAATTTAATGGTCATTAATGTTTATTAAGAGATACTCATACTTAAAATTGATGTTTTATAGGATTTTACCTAAATTTTTATGTTTTTTATAGAGTTTCACTTTAATTTTTGATTTCATATAGTACAATGGCCCCTTGGAGTGTTTTTGTTAATCCATTAAAGGTAGTGGTGATTAATTTTCTATAGATGAATACCCATGTTAATAAAATTTGTTATGACAATTAAGTCTAATCTACTAAATAAATTAAAATGGGAGATTAAACATGTTCATCTTGAGTTGTGTATTGTCATGAAGGGTTCATCCACCCCAATCCTCCTACTTTTCAAGGAATCAATGAACCTTTGGAAGCTTAGGATTGGGTGGATAATATTAAAAGAATATCATAATTGCTTTAAAAACATAAAAAAATTTATGTTAAGTTTTCCACCTTCATTATTTATGGAATTAATCCAAATTTGAGGGATTTTATCATCTAATATATAATATATTAGAACCTATCTTAATAAATTTTAATGGTTATTTTACTCAATACTTTCACACTGATATTATGGTATTTTAAAATTAAAGTGATTTTGTTTTCCTCTCGTATGGAAATCAAATAATTATTGAATATTCCAACAAATTCACTAACCTGGTTTATTTCACAACTAAAATGGTTACAAATTTTATATTAAGGGATTGGTTATTTGAAAATAGGTATCCATCCAGACATATGATTGATGTTTTTTATTTCAAAGTGATCACCTATTCTAAAGTGGTTGATAAGGATAATATGGTCAAAAAAATCTAAATTGGGTGTCCTAGATTTGGTGAAACCACTTCCTATTATACAAGTGGCGTAGAAGTAGGATTTCGTGGATAAAAAAAGAAATGGTATGATTTTATATGGGGATGTGGAAGTAGCTCTATTCATCTATCCCAGTCATCAATCATCAATGCCAGAAGAGATATGGTCTATTATTCCCTTAATGTGGATATTTGGGGAAAATAAAATATTCATGTGAATAGTTCTTATTGATATACCTTTCTTCTTGTTGAATGATCCATCCCTAAAGGTTTTTTAGGATCAAACCTCCTCAAAATAATGTTTTAAGTTCCTCTCATGATATATTATCATAAGTGCAATCTAATGCCTCCAATATAGCAGAATATTATACTTAATAGAGTACATTTTTTGGTGGATATTCATAGATGAAAATATAACCAAGGAGTGGTCCTAGGGTCATCAGAAATCTTAATAATCATCCTGAATATTGGAAATTATATTTTATGGGTCAAGCCCCAACAGAGTCTTAAGATGCCTCTACAACAGTGTGAGGTATGGTACTTATTTCATCATTTGTAACTATTTCTTTGATTTATATATATTCCTCACACTCCTTTATGTGTTTTCATATTATGGAATTTTTGAATCTCCCTTTTGAAACTATGATAATTTTGGTAGACATGTCAACTGCCCTCAGAATGACAAAAGACGATGGCTTCTATTAGACATCTTTTATTAACTCCATAGTTGAAGTGTGGTTGGAATGTAACTTTCTTATTTTGGAAATTGATCTCTATGATATCATTCATATTATTAATTGTATTTTTATATTTATAGATCATATTATTTTTTATCATTTAGTGGATGTTCTCATCTCTTTTGATGGGATTTATGTTTTATTTAAATGTGAATGAGACTGAATATTTAGTCATGTTTTAACTACTCTTACTAAAGTTTGAGATATGTATCTATATATATATTCTATTTTAATGGAATTTGGTGATGGAAGTTACAGAAATGAAATTACACCCATGGTGAGGAACTTCCACAAATGAATTCCTTACACATTTTCAAGATTTCCACTAGAGATGGAAATTTAATTCCCTATTGATCTAATTACCATGATGAAAATTATATCTTAACTAAATTTTTAATGGAATTATATGAGTTAAATGTGTTTATTAATAGTTGGTTGTTCTTTAAAATAAGAGTTTTATACATTATAATGTATCTCTATGGGATTCTCATGTACTCTTTCTGATGAAATTTTATAAAACATTACACATAGTATTTGATTATAGGAAGATGAATCAAATAAATATATTGAAAAAATTCCCTTTTCCATGGATTAATGATCTATTTGGTCTATTGAAATAGTCATATTGATTTTTAATGATTGATCTCTGATATGGGATTCACTATTTTTGAGTGAAATAATTGAATATTACAAAATCTAATATTTTACATGGTTATAGTCACTTTGAATATATTATTTTTATATATTTATTAAAAAATTTCCCACAATATTTATGGTTCTTATTATTCTAATTCTCTACAGGTAAATCAATTATTGTTTCAGGTTTTTTGGGTGATATATTTCTCTATTTGAAATTCATAGAAAAGAATTAGAATAACAAAAGAGTTTTCCTGATAATCTTATGATAACGTTTTCTATATATTTTATTTCAGAAGTAAATTTATCAAGAAAAATTGTGTTAGAATATGAAATTTTTTTCATTCATTAAATGGTAAAATATTCTATGTATTGGGAAGTTCATAAAATAATTTCATATATCCAGTATTTATGGTTTACATGGATAATTTATGTGGTTTATAAAGGATTTATCTAATATTATATCACCTCTCATGGACCAAACCCAAAAAGGGTTGAAAGTTTAATGAGCCGTTGAATGTAAATAAATTTTTTATGAGTTAAATAAGATGTTAATATTAGATCCAATAATAATTTTTTTGTACATTAGATAAAGATATATTGTTTACTATAGTGTATCATGCATGGGGTTCATATAAAACCTTTTGTAATGTGATTTTGGTTCCATATGGATCATATTAATGGAGACCACATGATAATAACCATCTAACTCATGACATTGATCTATTTGTCATCATATATTCTCTAAATTAATATTGACATTTTCTATTTGTATAGATGTTTATAGTTTACAATGATCACAAACTTTTATGCTATATTTTCTCTCAAAAGTATTTTAACCATAGACTACAAATATGGGTGAATTATCTATAAACATTTTATTTTGATCTTTTTTATTCATAGGGAATGGGATATTTAATAATTGACACCTTAATTGAGAAATTATTGTCTCAGTTTTTGAATATGTAGTGTAAAGAATGGAACATTCTGAATATATTTTTATAAATACACCTCATGGTGAAACAGAATATGTTTTTGGATTATTAGACTAATTTTTAGATTACAACTTCTCTTCATGAACTCATTTATTTATAGAAAAAAACTGGTGATAAATTTTAGTGTGTCAATAGAATCTTAAATGGTGAGGATACCACTAAAGATTGGTCTCTCGGTATTCATGACACTATCTAATTTAGGAGTCATAATATTTCCTATCTATCTAGATTCATGTAATAATAAATTATTTCCATCACACATTCACCCAGGAATGAGAATGATGTATAGTAATATGAAATGTTAATATTGGTGGCATTGTATAAGGATAGACACAGTTGATTATATAATACCATTGGCCACTTCTAAATACGTAAAATTGGTGCATCAAAATCTATCAAGAATGATCCAACCCTTATCTACATATATCTATAAATACAATGATATGTTTATGGATTTATTAATTATATGGACTCTAAAGCCTCATAAAAATAATTTTAGATGGGTAATAATAGATCTATTGAATAAATAAATACATTTTATTTTTATCAAAATTAGAATGAAGGATGATGATCATAGAAAGATGTATGTTCTTGAGATAGTAAAGTTGTGTGGGGTAACTTAAAGTGTCATTTCTATCAAATATCCTTAGTTCACCTATCCCTTAAAGAGGGGACATCAGTAGAAAATGGTTATTTTGGTGAAACACAGCATGAATTATCATCCTCAAATATCTGGGATATGAAAAGAGTGATCCGAAATCTAGAAGATATGATTTAAGGATTTATGATCGATTATATATGATTATAGGATTTTCATCTACCATTGTTTGAATATTTATGTAACAATATTTATAAATCTTCAACTAGTATGGTAATATATGGGGTTTTGTATGGTTAGCCTTATCTATCTCCACTTTATGGGGTTTTATAATTGATAACTACTTAGTGGGACTCTTCTTTTGGAGAAATATGATAGAAATGATTAAAATAGTTCATAAATATTTTGGAACATCATATAATCATAAAAATATATATCAGGATCATCCTCATAGGTCGTTGGGTTTTTTTGTTAGTGATCAAGTTATCTTGAATGTATCGCCTTAGTTGGTCCTCCAATGGTTAAGGAGACAAAGGAAAATGATTCCTATATATGTTAGTCCATTCTAAAACAATGAGAAGATAAAAAAATTCATACTTGTTAGTTTTCCAAGATTATTTGAAATCATTTTATAATTTATTACTTGTCTCATAATAGAAGAATAAATAACTAGATACCTCTCATTTATTAAATTCGAAGGAACTAGAAATTTATCATAATGTATTCATGGTTGAACAAAACATTTAGATTCATGATTCTTGGAATAAAGTATTGTTATTAAAATTGTTTAATATATTTTAGTTTAAAAGGTATCATGATGGTGATTCTCATTAAAAATGGGAATGTGTGTTGTAAATCAAGGATTATTATCCTAATATCTTTTCATATATATATTTAATATATAGATTTTTTTTGTGAAATTTATATAGTTGGGAGAATTATGACACCCATGATGTAATTTTTAGGTTTTTATTTTTTTATTTATTAGTTTTATATATAATTTTGAGGTTTAATTAATGTTTTATGTGAATTTATTTGGTAAACAATTAGGTTGTGTGGTTCCCTAATCAATCATATGAACCATGTGTCTTAAAAATAATTTTCCTGTAGCTATGAGATGGTTTTTACAAGGTTAGTCCAACCATGTAGCCAACCCATGAATGAGTAAAAAAATTTAAGGAACCCCATAGATAGTTGGTTCATTTTTAGACAAACCATGCACTATAACAATGTTGTGTATTTTAAATTTTAAATTTTATAATTTCAAAATAATTATTTATTAATAAGATATTATTATTTTTCATTATTTAGTCTACATGATTCAAGAGCTCCCCCCCCCCTCTATGATGAAACATTTGTTTCTCATCTATTGATTATCCTCTTATTTTTTTCCATAATGTGATAAAATCTATTCAAGTATGTAATTCTAACCACATTCCTCCATATTCATCTTCCTTCCTCATTTTCTTCTTCATATATAGATATAGTGGCCAAGGGTTCTATGTTGATCATTTTTTTGTAAGGATTTTTGTCTTTGGAATATCTAAACATGATTTAGGGATATTTAAACTATTTCATTAGTTGGAATACAACCATTGTTATTGGGTTAAATGGGTCAAGGTAGGTTTCTTGACATTCCTATTATAGGGTGTAAAAAATATTATGTATGTTTTTCAAGTGCATTATAGTAGTTAGTTGGGATCCTCTATATTAAGGACTTCTTACAGTAAATTACTCACTACTCCAAATTAAATTATTATATTCTCAATGTATTCTATCTTATGAAAATAGTAAAAAAATGAGATTTTTTATGTTGAATGAAAACCTATAAGATATACAAGAAATAAAATACTGGCACAATGATGTTAGAGGGAAGAGTGGTTGATCCTTGGGGGATTCACCAGAAATTACCTAGCCCAATTATATTAAAATATATCATATAATTGAACTCATGGTCATTGGAGTGACTCAATACCATTCAAAATTCAACCTCACCATAGGTGAGAAGATTAATAACGTATATATTAAATTGGAAATCCACCACAACTAATCCATTTAACCATGCTCTAATGAATCTTCAAATAAGAAAAGGTAAAAGTAAATAAAGATATTCAAAACCCAAGAACAGTCAAATGGCATATTTACCCATAGATAAACATTAAGGATGGTTATAATTTAATGTAGTAAAAGAATAAATGTGTAAATAATGGATCATATGGGCAAGAAATAATAGAGAGAGTGAAAAAACAATGAACTATTTATTCAAAAAAACATACAATGTGTTATTTACTATGAAGAAGGATTAAAATAAAAAAAGAAAACATAAAATACAAATTGTAATAGAAACTCTCATCTAAACAACATAAATTTTTAATATCCACCCACCCCCCACCAAATTTTAATAATACATATTTATAGAGTGTATGGGAGGATAGAGTTATAATTGTAATAATATTTTATAGAAATAAATCCATTTGAAATAAATATTTAATTTTTCAATGAATTTTTTACTATAAAAAAAACCAAACTAGATTTTAATCATGTGAATGAAATATTTGGTTTTTATTCATATAATCCATTTAAAATATTCGTCCTAATATAATAATATTTAAAACTTTTGTGGACTAAATGGAGCAGTGAGGTCCAATCTATCAAATACAGTGTTGCATTGATTTATTATCTACTGTTCTTAATAAAAAATTATGATCATGCTATTTTTCATCAAATTAAATATCTATCCTAACATGACTAAAATTATGTTAATCATTTTTAAATTAACATTAAATGTGTAATTTTTTTGACAAAAATACTAATGTGCGGTTGATAAGGAATAATAGGAATATCAAAGAAATTTCCAAATTCAAGCTCAAATTATAAATTACTATTAAATGGCCACTTGAAAAATATTAACTTTTAATTTGAATTAAAATATTAATAAAAATAATTAAAAATATATAAATATTTAATCATAAATATTTAATATAAATTCTTCCTTTAATCTAAATATGATGAACTTAACCTTAAATTAATAATTTAGTGGAAATAAAAAGATTAAAATTCAATGTGAAATGTATAAGAATATTTTATCTTTTAATACCCACACACATAAACATTTTAATCCCAGGTAATTAAATTAATTATAATAAAAATATAATTAGCTTACCTAATTTTAAATACCCAAGCAATAAAATAATAAAATCCAATATTCAATAATTATTGAAAATATATTTCATCTAGTATAAGTATTATCTTTTGTCCCTATTAAATTCAATCAAAATATCATGTTCTAGGATTTAAAATTGAATAGTATTTATTGAAATTAATATTTTGTCAATTGGAAGAATAATAAATTCTTATTTCATAAATTTATCATACCAAAGGATTGTTTTCCACTTCCTTGATACAACAGACATAACATTCTTATAATTGAATTTCTATTTCTTCATCGGGAGATCAATATTAACCTAATCTAAATCCATTTATTTTTCTTAAATAGGAATTTCTTTTTCTTTTATATTTTCTTTCTTTTTTCCCTTTTTTGTTCAGTGCCTAATATATCAAAAATTCATGTGGGACTCAATTTTACCATTTAACAGTAGTTTCTGGAACTTTAATGAATGTATTTTTAGTTGAATCCCTAATATTTTATTATTCCTAATGGATATTTTTCCTAATATAGAGGGAAAATTTTTAGTTTCTTTAAATTATAACTAGAATTACAATTAATTATTTTTCATTCACAATCCTTTTACTAGTTCTAAAATAAAAATTTCCAGGGAATAATAGAAAAAATTACTCAAAAATTATATAAATTCACCTTTTTCAAAAATATTGAATTTCTAAGGACTTGAATGGAATATATCACTAATATTAACAACATTTTAAGCTAAAATTTCTAACATAATAAACACCAAAACCCAAAAGCAGAATACAAAATAAGAAAACCCAAAAATATTGGTATCACTCACCAATATTTAAACTATTAGTACCCCCTTTATATTCAAAGATGGTTTCATTATCTATTCATGAACAATAAAATTCACTACGATAAAAATATTATTTTTGATGGTGTTAATTATGGAGGATAATTCTCCCGCCACAAATAGTCAAGAATGAATGTTATTTGTGAGCGAACATTTTTTTTCATCGCATATATTTATTATTTATGATGGGAAAAAATTTCACAAATAAATTTTATGTCAATGTGTACCACCCAACATTAATTTTTGTTTCCATGGGTAATAACGGTGGATGTATAATTCGGCCGCTATTAAACAATAAGCATAATCTTGTTGTAATGGGAAATAATATCAGTGAAAAAAATAATTTAGATAAAAAATTAATTATGATGTAATAAATTATATCACAATTATCCCATAGAAAATAATATTAAATTATAAAGTCATGACCACCATTCTTCCTATCCCTCCCCCTTTTCCCCTGAATCTTTCATAGTGCATGAACGGTTGGCCTTATCCCCATCTGAAATGCTACTTTGAGATTATTATTTTAAAGATCTAGTTTCAAACCAACTTTTTTCCAATTCTTTTGGCCCAATATTTCATTCTTTTTTTGTTTTTTGCATTTAATCGCAAATGAACAAGTTTGTTCAAACCCTCGGTTAAATTTCCCAAAAAAAATTATTTAGTGTTTAGTGATTATTTATATTTATTAATCCATATTTTGGTGTTCATCAGGTCTCCATGAGTTATTTCAATTGATTTAAGATATTTTTCTTTTTTAAAACTTTAGATTTACTAGGTTTTTATGGTAGGTATTTTAGGTTATTAGAATTAAATTATTTTTTCTTCTTATTAGAAATAATTTTATTAATGTTTACTAAAATTATATTATTGGTTACTGCATATATATTAGAAATATATTTATTTTAGGTTATTACAATTATATTTTGTTTGTCTCTTTTAATGTTTGTGAAAATATATATATTTAATATGTATATATTTTTTAAAAAGTTTTAAAATATATTTTATGTATATATTTTAATTTAAAATTGTGTAATATATTTAAATTTATATGCACACAACATTGTGAATATACATATATAGACAATTTAAAAAAAATATGTAAGGTTTTTTAAGTAAATATATATATATTTTGTAAGTATATTAAATTGTGAATATACATATATGGATTTTTTAAAATAAGTATGTATGTTTTTTAATATATATATATATATATATATATCTTTGTTTGTGTGTGTGGGTGTTTACATGCATATTAATATGTTAATATATATACTTTTTTAAAAAACATATAAGTTTATATATATATATTTGAAAAGATTATTTATATAAAAAAATTATAAAAAAATATTTGATTATGAAATTTCGTAGTGTATATATATATATATATATATATAAATTTTCAGAAAATTTGTAAGGATTTTGATAAATATAAATATGTATGTATGTATGAATGTCTGTCTGTCTGTATATATATAAATTTGATATGTATATTTCATTAAAACAACTTTTATAATCATTTTTTATGTAAATATATTTGATTAATAAAGTAGGTGATATATATGTAAATATATTACATATAAAAAAATAAGAAATGAGGGTTTTATTAAAATGATGAGAAAAAATGATTTAAATAAAATGATTTATAAAATGTTATTTAAATGAATTTTTTTATAAAAACATTCTATAAAATCGTATTAATGAAAAAATAATGACAATTAAAAATAATTAATATTTATTAAATTCATAAATAATGACAATTAGTAAATGTTTTTCCAATACCTTGTAAAAAAATAATGAAAAACACTAACAGTTATTAAAAATTACCAAAAATTAGTATTTATAAAACTTGTTGTAAAAAATTAAATAATTACTAAAAAACCTTCAATAAATTTTAATATTTAATATTTAATTGTTTAATATTATCAATAAATAATAAATATTAGTGTCAACAACCAAATATTATAAATTATTTTTAAATAATATAGAAAATATAATAAAATGTACTATAAATTAATAATAATTCATATAAATGTTTAATTAATTAAAATAATTAGTGTTAATAATTTGAATAAATATCATAATATATATATATAATATTAATAAAATACTAAAAAGGTTTCTCTCAGGTGTGATGTTACCAAATACCTAACACACACAAATGTTATGTCATTCCTATGGTAAACATAGCATACTTGACCTAACGGTGGTGTCAGATTTCAGATATGATACACCATTATGGAGATTATTTAATTTTTTATAAAAATATATAATATAAATATTAAATTAATTATCATCGATCATGATGTTACTAAACTCATGATGCATAGAAATGTTATATTGCATCTAGGGTAAACCTTACATCCCAGACCTAGCAGTCATCTCCGATTTTTCATAGGATACATAGTTTAAGTGATAATTAATTTTTTTATAAAAAATTATAACAAAAATATTAAATTAATTGCCATTGTTTGAAATTTAACCAAACAACTAACGCGGAAAAATTTTATGTCACTCCTAGTGTAAAACCAATATCCCCAACCTAAGAGAACTATCATATTTCCCATATGTGACATTATTTGAGAGATATTCTATTATTTTTCGAAAATCATATGGGTGGGATATAATATATTTGGTATTTTTATTTAATCTACACTAAACCTCTATGGGCCCCAAAATCCAGCGTTAACCCAATGACTCACTCCACTCATAATCCTCAGAATATTCCAATGTGTTAAAATATAAATATATTTTTAATTAATTAATAATGATTAGTTATAATTATGTTTATTTCTATTGTTTTTTAGATAACCATAGATATAGGAAGTAGACACCAATTTCTATTTTGTGATATTTATTGGATTAGTCATCAAAAAAATACAAATGAACCGGGTATAAATATTTTTAACATTGATGGTGTTGAATCATTTATATCATTTCCATTATTGAAATAAGAATTTTTATCTTATGGAACAATTAAAATTCCTTATAAAAATTGTGATCTTATGAGATTCAATTGTTTTACAATGTTGGAATTCATCTATTGCATTTTGGATTTCGAAATGATTATATTATTTTTATCAAAATGATGAAAATAAAAAAAATGGATCTGGATCCATCATTTCAGAATTATTACACAAGGCTACAGGTCCATCTATTTAATAAGAAACATAGAATGATATTCCAAATCCTGGATTAGGACCTTCTTAGTTTGACAATTTGTTGAAATCTGTTAGGGATGCCTTATATTCAAGAATCCAGATGAGAAAATTTTTTCTAATACAAAATTTATTACTATTAAATCAGTTTTTGGAATGTTAAATAGTTTTCTTGATCAAATTTTATTATTAGTTAAAAAAATTATGGATATTAATACATTACTGTAATCTTTCTAAAAATGTAAGAGGTTGGTCCATATTTTGTGTCTCAGTTTTCATAAGTTTCATGATTGTTAAAATAAATGAATCCTATATTATATTGATTATGAATCATTAATTATTTTTCCAAAATATGAAGAATAGTTTTATAAAGAGGCACAATAAGTAAATTCTGAATTTATAGTGAAATAGTTGAGGTATTTTCCAATTACACCTCATTTATAGAGTTTATTTATCTCTTGTAACATGGTTGTATTGATGACATTGATGAAATAAAATATTTCTATAAATAAAATCATGAATCATATATATAATGGTGATTCATGGAAGCACTTTGATCGGATACATCCTTCTTTTTCTTAAAAACCATGTAACATGTGGTTGGATCTTTCTATTGATGGTTCTTTTTCAATGTTATGCTTACAATAGTTAATATTCTTGTTGGCCTATTTTAATTAATTTGTAAAACATGCCTCCTTGGATGATGATAAAGGAGTCATATATATATTTGTTAGTATTAATTCCAAAACATCCAAAGAATAAAATTGATGTTTGTTTTATGTCACTAATCAATCAACTTATTTTATTATGGAATAGTGGAGTGACTACATTTGATATTGTTTTAGAAAAGAATTTTACATTGAAAGTTGTATTAATGTGGATGATCAGTGACTTCTTGGTATATGGGATATCATCTGGATGGAGTACACATAGTCGTAAATAATTTTTTTAATACATGGATGAGAAAAATAAAATTTATACTTGGTAATAGGGGAAAGGGTAAATATTTTTTCTAACATCAGATATTTCTTCTTGCAGATCACCATTTTCAAATGTACATAAATAATTTTACACAAGGTAGGATTGAATGAGACAAACCTGCAGCAGTTATTTTAGTTATTAAAGTAGAATATATCTTGTCTGAATTACCACTTATTACTTTTGGGATAACCGTAAATAAACAAAAAATAAAAAGTTTTGGGGGAGATCATAATTGGATAAAGGGTAATATTTTTGGGACCTTTCATTTTGGTCTGATTTATTTGTTCATAAAATGATAGATATAATGCTTATTGATAAGAATTTTTTTGATAAAAAATTGTATACCATGTTGTACACACTTATTAAGAAAAAAGATAAGGTAATGTCATTTTAAGATATTTACCATATTTTTATATTTTCTTTAATTGAGTTATTTGAAATCGAAATATCACATAATTTAATGAATCCATAATCATCTTATGCACATTCTAAACAAACTCATCTATTAATCTACTAATTGATTAAAGATTTAATTTTAATTGATGTTTATGCTTCTAAATTTACTCTCTATGAAAGAAATGGATATATTACAACATTAAAAAGTCATGACTTCCATGTCATAATGGAAATATTACTAAATGATTGTCTTAAAGGAATGTTAATTTCATTAATTTGTGATGTGTTGACTGAAATATCAAATTTCTTCAAAGATATTTTTGGGAAAACATCATATTATGATGCATTGAGTATGATTAAAATGAGGCTATTTTAGTTTTTGTAAATTAGAGAAAATATTCATGCTAGGTGTCTTTGAAAAAATGGATCATTTACAATTTTATTTTTAAAATGAAGCTAAATATGGAAGGCTAGGTGAATTCCCATGGATGTACCTATTTAATATATGTATGATAAAGGTAATGAATAATGTATATCACAACACATCAGTTAAAGGTACAATTTTAAAGGCGTACATGTAGGAGAAAATTTGAAATTTCTTATCTTATTATTTTAAATCAGAATATCCTTCAAAAAACTCAATGGGTCACAATGAGACAAATTTTAATGAATTCACTGACCATCAGTTGTTAGTTTTTTATCAAGTCGATTCTAGTTTTGATGGTTATCATGAACGATGGATTTCAGATGAAGAACTATGTAGAGATCAAATATATGTTCTGCTGAATTGTGAATAAATAACACTATTTGTGCAGTAAGTACTACTTTTTAATATTTGTTTAAATTTTTTTAATTGACACCTTTATTTAAATTAATTATTTTTTATAATATATGATGAACATTTCAATAAAAATTTTATACAGATTACATGTGTTACTTGTAAAAAACATCATCAAACAAATTTTGAATATTGGTTACAGAGACTAGTTAGTTCATTTTCATAAAATGGAATTGTAAATCAAATTTGTAATGGTATCCATTATTAATAAAAAAAATTTATAGCATACAGACTATCAAAATAAAATTGATAATCAATTATGTGTGCTAAAAAACCCTTCATCAAAACTATTAAAATATTATAATGGGTATGTGGTTAATGAATTTTCATTCTATACATGCATATATGGTGACTCAAAAAATTAATTAATAATAGTTTTTTAAAGGATATCATCATAAATAATGTGAAGTTTATTTTTTATGGTATGCTAGCTAAAATAATTGATTTATGTTATCTAGGACCAAATTATGAAATAATGGTTAAATGTCAATTGTTTGATATTAATGATTGTTTTTAATTTTGGTTAAAAACATATTATATTTGAAATGATGTAACACTTTTATATGTGTTTTAGATTTTTTCATTATTTTAAAAATTTTAAATAACTTATAATTATTTTAATTTTTTAATTTTTCTAATTGTTTTATATTTTTTTAATTTTATAAATTTTTTAAAATAATTTTCTATATTTTAAATTTTTTTAAAATTTTTTAAAATTATTTGAAATTATTTTTAATTATTTTTAATTATTTTTAATTATTTTTAATTATTTTTAATTATTAGTAATTATTTATATTTTTTGGTAATAAAATTAAATATTTTAAATTATTTTAAATTATTTTAAATTTTTGAAATTATTTTTTCCAATATATTAGAATTTTACGACAGAATGTTTTCACCTCACAAATAATATCAACTATGACAGACTGTCACAATTAGAAATTTTTTTAAAAAAATGCAAGCATTATTTGGTATAGTCAATCCATCCGTCACAATTATTTGTTACTCATTATATCTCGTAACAAATAACCCAAATTGTGATGTGGTTTTTTACAATGGTGTACTAACGATGGGCTCTTATTAAAAATAAATTTTTTGTAATGGATGTCAATCCCTAATGTACCATCGCAAAAAAACATGAAATCCAGTAGTAATTGGATTGTAACAAATTATGTATAAAAGATTAATACAACCCAATTTACTGGTAGGTTATCCTTGAGTTATCCCCATTTGATCAACCCACTGAAACGCTAAAATGAAATATAAGAAAACTTATTCAATGATAAATAAATAAAATGAAATAGAATGTGAATGTGAAAGAAAATAAAGATAGATCTTGTTTAAACCCCCACCTTGGCCCTGGGTTATTACTACTTTAGGAAGGTAGTTCTAGTGGTTACCCATAATCTAGTAGTAGTTATAGTTTATTTTCATTTCACTTCATCTTTCACTTCATATAGAATATCTCATAGAGGAGGTTTATCATTTCCATCCACATTGCATTAAGGTACAACTTTCATGGGTGGGTGGTAATAATAATGGTTCCTATTCATTTTTTGATGTGGAATACATAACCTTCTTTTTAACATCTAATTCATTCTCATGGTATACTCCATTAAAATTTTAAACAAGAGGAAATTAAATAGATATATCTTTTTGAATAAAATTAAAACATGAATAATTGATATTAAAATATTCTCATTCATAGTAATGAACTTTTAATTGAATTTATTTTTATAAAGACACTGTGAAATCCTCTTTTACTCACTTCAATAAATGTTTAAAAGGTTTTGGAGGCTTCATGTGTTCCACATCAGGTGGATCATCAACATTGTATTCATCCTCTAAGGAAGTCCATGGACTTTATAAATATGGAAAATTTAAATATTTGGAGTCAATAATAAATTTAGTTTCAATATAAATAAATTAAAAAGAGGTCAAGAATAGATTGAATCCCTAATTTGTATTGAAATTAAGTATTTCAAAATTTCTCAATGCCTTTTAATGTTGGGTTGTCATAGGTGAACGTAGGTAGTACATATCCTCCATCTTCCCTTCAAATTCCACCACATGAATTCTTTCATCTTCAAAATATAGAGAAAGGAACAAGGGTGCCAATTTTTTTTCTTATAAGATTGTTTCATCATGTTTCATGTTAGCTTAAAAATAAGATTTTAGTACTCATCTGAATTTTTTAATCTCCTACAAGTTTATCTACAGAAAATTTGTCTTCACAAAACTCCTCCATTAATGTATGAGGGGGTATAGTGATATTAATTCTTTAACTAAATCCTTCTTGACCACATTTTATTCATAAAAGGAAAATATGAGGTGAGGAATAACATCATTCACTAGTTTTAGTTCTTTCTTCAGTTACATCTCTTAATATGCATGGAGAGAGTTAGAAATTTATTTTATTTTTTCACCTCCCATGATGTCCGCTATATTATCTGAAATCCAGATATATCATTCAACATTAAATTTTATATTTGTTTCTCCTATGATTTTTTAGACTATAATAAATAATCTAAATTTCAATAAATCATAGTTAAAAAATATAGTTTAAAAAAATTATGAAAAAATGATTAATTATTTATAAAATGTAAAAATTAATAGTGAGTAGTATATATATTGGATCCCTAGAAATGGTTCACAATTTTGACATACCTATCAAAGAGTATGTAAAATATTACTTATATTTTATTATTGAAGCATAAAGGTAAACTAATGTTATCTATCTTGAGGATCTATTTTAATAAATTACATAATAATCTTAATTCACTTATTCTATATTGGGAGAATTATGTATTATTAAGGTAGTATAGATATAGGGGTTTCTTATGGAATTCATAATTAGGAAAACAGAAATCAATGAAATTAAAATATAATTAAGTTTGAGAGAAGGGTGGTCAGTCTATGGGGGATTCACTAGGAATGTTTTATCATAATTCCACTTAAATGTATTAATTGAACATACTCTATAAATTGAGTGACTCAGTACCATTTTCCACTAAACTACATCTTTTATGAAGATATGAATATGGTGTAAGGGAAAGAGTACATCATCCATACATATGTATTAATTGAATATTATTCCATACATCATGTTAATAATTTTGAGTTATCTTATAGGTAAGACTTATAAAACCGTTATACATTGGTATTTACGGTTGATAAGTTTTCTCAATGAGAGTCATTTAGTGCATATGGATTTGAATTTTATAAAAAAATAATTTCATCAACTTTTATTCATTGGTATTAGATGTTAGTTTTTAATGACAAAGTTTTTCAAATAAATAGAGACCCAATTATAGGTGAGAAGTAATGAAAGAATGTGTTCGTCTATTTATTTTTAATAGAGAAAGAGTTTCAATATTATATTTATTCCCTTATGATCTATTTTTTTGTAGTATATTAGTTATATAATTATAAAATATATATTATATTCCTACCATAAATATAAATTTTATTTCTATATATTTTTTGGAACATATTTGAATTCTATTCATTATAAAGAAGGCAAGTTATCTTGTATATTTGAATGAAATTTTCTATGTCATTGAGAATATGGTAAATAGTTTTTATATTCTAGACAGGGAAAATATAATATATATCCTTAAAAATTAGAAGGACAAGGTTGATTTTAATCCCATATATATATTTTTTGTCACCATGGACATATAAATAATAAATTCACTCAAAGACTCTATATATATGGATTATTGGAATAATTATACTATGAAGCATTTGATCATTGAAAATATTGTTTATTTGGAAAAATAACTGAGTCGCCGTCAGTGGAATTGCTGAAAGAGCTAGTGGACTATTGGATCTTATACATTGTGATGTATGTAGACTGATGAGTACTATATAAAGTGGTGATTATAAGTACATTTTAACCATTACTAAGGACTTTAGCTAATATGGTCATCTATTTCTGATGAGAAACAACTTTAAAACTTTCGAAATGTTTAAAGTGATTTAAAATTAACTATAGAATAAAATTGTAAATTGTAATATGATTATTTGATTATATCATGGTGGTAAAAACTTAATCTAGGAATTCACTAATCATTTGAGATATTTTAGATTTTATTCAAAACTCACTCATTCTTGGGAAAAATAATTGAATAATGTGTCTGGGAGGACGAATTATACCCCATAGGATATAGTTTGATTGATGATGAATTGTGGAAGCATTCTTATTCAATTTCTGGGATGTCCTCATAAAACTATTTCATATCTAAATTACAATGTTTTATCCCATGTAGTCATAAATATTTCATATTATATATGGATAAAGGAGACTCCCAAAATTCATTTTATAGTTATTTTGTGTTATAAATCATATGTATGACATTTAGCATCTAAAAACATGTCTCTAAATTAGAAATTTTTTTATATATCAGTCATCCTAATAAAACTAAGGGAATTTATTTATATAATCCCACTGAATAGATACTTTTTAAGCTTATATTTTTATATTCCATGGGAACGAATATATAAAATGTGATTCAGTGTGAGAAAACAAAAACATTGGGTTGATTTTGACCTACAAATTGATAATGTTCTGGAGGTGAAAAAACAGTTGGTTCTATGATTATATGGATTTCATATAAAAAATGATTATGAATTAATTTTGAATTATAAATAACCTACTATTTAACAAGACCCCTTTTAGAGTTTAGATTTTTAGAACTGTATAAATTACATTGAATCTAAGACGGATTCCACATACACTAACCATGTTTATAACATCATAGACACATTTGAAGGGGTGATACCTATAGGGTGTAAGTGTTTTTTCTGAAAGATAACCAACATGAATGGTATAATTATTACCTAAAATTATCTCTAAATGGAAAAAATTTTCAAAAAAATTTAATTATATTGACTATGGAGAATACTTTTCTCTAATTTAGGAGATAAATTTCTTTTGGATTTTCTTTTATATAGAGAAACATTATGATTATGATATATATCAAATGGACATCAAACCCATTTTCTATAATAGAAATTTAGTCAAAGAAATTAATATTATACAATATAATGGTTTTGAAATATCTATTTTGTGTGTTATGGTTTCAAATTTTTAATTTTCCATTTTAGGATTGAATAAATCTTCTCAGATCTAGAATATCTAGTTTTAAGATGAAATCAATGAGTTTGGTTTTTTCAAGGAGGATGATTCTTGTGTATACAAGTGGGTTAGTGTGATTGGTGTGATATTATTGATATTGTATGTTTATGAAATACACCTAATTGAAAAGTATATTTCATCTTTATAGCCTATAAGGATGTGGTTGGGAGAATTATTATTAGTGAAATAAAATAGTGAAGTATCCTATATGTTTGGTATAATGATTTATAGAGATATATCTAATATTTTTCATGGAATAATCACAAACACGTTTATTAATAACGTGATAAAGTAGTTTATCATGAATAATTCTAATAAGGGTTCATTTCTACTATTGTGTGGCCCAAATATTAGCTAGATTTTGGATCCTTTTAAATTATAAGAGGGGATAGATTGGATTCATTATGTTTCCTCAATTTTATCTATCTTTTATTCCATGTAGTATACTTAAAATGATGACTCTTATAATATTATCATAATAATTTGATATTAATAAAATCCTAGTGAGAGTTATCAGCTTATGGTAAATACCATCCCTAGTTACTTTAGAAAAAGTAATGATTTGTTCATGGTATTTTGAGTAGAATATGAGCTCATAATATGGCGAAAAATTAATTCTATATTCCAATTTGAAAATGATAATATGATATATCAATATTTTTTCAGTTTTGTATCAATGGTGGAGCTATCAATTGGAAGAGTTTCAAATAATCCATCAATGGATAATTAATAATAGTGGTATAATACATTGGTGTATCATATTCTGTTAATGAAGATGTTTGTATCAAAAAATTTAATCACTAAACTTAGGGTGGTTCCTATCATTAAGAAATCTAATCTATTTCATCATTATAAAAATGGAGTTATTAATCAACCTAAGTAACTATGGTCTCACCAAAAGAATAATCACATCCTTTAAAACTATTATCTCATTAAATAGATCATATAGTGTGATTGTATAAAGATCTATTATGTGGATAAAGATAAAAAAATAGTGGATTCTATGAAAAAATTATTATTGTAAAAAAATGAGGGTTGTTTCGAATCTCTTAGTATTAGATACATGACAGATTAGATATATTGGTTATAAAATGAATAATGTCTTTATAATAAAAGAAATATTTATTTATCATGCATATAATTGTGATTCTTTTATATTAAATAAATAGTATACTGCTAATATCCACTCATAGTATGAATTTGATTTTTCCCTTATCAATGATCATCATATTTTATTATGGGTTGTGACTATATTTTATGATTATCATGATTCAAGTCATGTACATTATACAAAGAGATTCATTCAATATAAATAATAAGTTCATGGGATAATAAGTTGAGACTTTTTTATGTGGGATGTTACAAAAAATTATATCACCTGGAATATTATATGATAAATGGAATACTTAAGTCTGTATAACTATTATGAATCTTTTTTAACTAAATGTGGAAATATAATTATAATTTTAACCATCATACATTGAAACCTTTCTTATATAAGTTACCAAGTTTATCTAATCAGGTTGTGGTTGGGTATGTTGTTGATCGTGTCATTAGTTATATCATAATGAAAATGGAATTTGTTTACTTGTATAATAGGATATTATATATAATACCCTGATTTAATTATACTAAAGAAATTCATGTCGATGATTAGTTAGGTGACTTTGATGTTCTTAACTACTTATATGAATGGCATGTCATTTATTCATTCATACTAGTAAGTCTATATCAGATGTTCATGAATGTATGAGACAGACTATACGAGATTTTTATTTTTCAAAGTCTAGTGGTCACATGATGCCATGTAAAATGGAATTATATAGGTATATATATGATGTATTTGATATATATTTTATGGTATGTGAACATAGGAATACTTGTGTATGTTTGATTGAGATAACACCATACCATTTTTTAATGGGAGTAGTACTGATATTTATCTAGAGGTCATTTTAACATTTATATATAAATTCAATATTTCATATTTTTTAAATGATACAATGTAACATAGGGTAACAAAATTAGTTTTCTGAATAAAGACCAAATTTTTATAATTTCTTATTCCAAAATGAAGAGTATATGGTAAAGTGTATCCAAAAGAATTTATAAGTATTTGAAAAGAGTTGTGATGTTCTTTCATTAATTACTTATGGTATTTTAGTAAAAGTGGGAGATTAATTGAAATTCACTAAATAAATTTCATTCATATTTTATTATTGATATATATCATAGGATAAGATACGAGTGAGATTAATTTCATAGGTTATGATTAAGCAATATCATAAGGGGAGTGGATATTCCGCTAACATATGGTTTGATTATCCTATGCTATCATATATAGAGATCATATCCATTATCACATCTTCATCTTGTTTTCATTCTTCTATAAATCATCATTATGATAAATTTATGACATTAAAAACATTTTATAACCATTGAAATGGTTAACAACTGTCAAACACTGATTATCAAACGTTTTATTTAATGTATGTTGGCATTTTATGCTCAACTTCCATCACAAAATAATGGGTGTGTACATAATGGTGTGTTTATATTATTGGTGGTGTGTTTGATTCATTAATTACATAATATAACATCTCTTCTAGAATTCTTCTCTATTATTGTCAATTAATAAATTTCCGTTCACACCTCTTGGAGTTTATAGGAACCACATGTTGGATATGAATTTTCTAGTGGATGTTGTATATCCCTATGGAGGTAAGAGTCCAGTGGAATTCATTTGATGATCACTATAAAATATAAACCATCATTATTAGTTAATATATATCACACTGTTATTTAGTTACACATGTTCATGTTCTATGTTTCTTCGGTGGTGACTGATCAGGGGTAAAAATGTGTTTATTTCACTAAGTTGATCATGATATGATCAAATAAAACCCATAAATTGGGTGAGAGTCCCAAGATACCTGAATATTCTAGTGTCACATGTATTAAAGGAAAGATTAAGATATATCTAGTAATAATAAATATGGTATACTCTACATAAATTCATTTATGCTTGATATATTCATTTACATTCAAATCTTGGATGTAGGAACCATTTACACCGTCACATGAATAAAAAATTAATTCTTTATCAATTATTCAACATATTTTGAAATCTTATATATTTAAAAAAAATTATACACATTTTATCATATAACATTTGAAAATGATGAATTAATTTGTATGACATGGGTACCTAACGTAGATATACCATGGAGATTCAAAACCTATTTAGGTATTCTGGGAAATCACACCTTATAGAAATAATGTTTATACATATAGATAACTCAATTTTTCAATGAAATTTGATGTAAATTTATTATATAAGAGAAAAAAATCCCCTCTGGTTGTTATCTAATTGATGACATAATCGATAATATACACAACCACCGCTTTATTAGATAAGCCTCGAGGTTTGTATTTGAATAGTATCAAAGTATGCAGGTAGTCATGATAGGTATCTTCGAAGCCTCTAGTAGTTGGGATTCCAATTATGAACTATTAACATTAAGTAAACCAAATCCATAGTGTATGAAATTCCATGTGGTATATACTTAGTAGGACATCCAGTTCACAAATCCCTTTTTGTGAATCATGAGTATATTCAATTTCATGATACAAGAACCCTACTCACATTAACCATAATATTTCATTATGATCTATAATAATCCATAACAAACATATTTTATGGATAAACTGAAATTTATACATTGATATCTCATTTATCAATTCAATTCATGATATATATATATACAACCAATGTGAAATAATGATAAATTTGATATTTCCTTTTGTATAACATGATGCATTTTATATTCTTTTAATCATTTATGAATCACAACATAACTATACATGATCATGTATCTTATCATATGAAATATGATAGAATATAAGATCATTCTTATTTTTTCCATAGTTTTAGGGTTTTGTTCCATTCATTACATCTCTATGTAATTCCTCCAATATCATTATGTCATTATCCGATAAAAATATCACAATAAACTCTTTATTATATAATATCATTAATGGGTGATATTTTATATGACAGTGAGACTTAAGATTCATATTACAATGTCAAACACCTTGAATCAAAACACCAATACTTCATAATTTCTAATATTATCATGTGACTAACATTTTTTATCTCCCTATAACTCTTTATAAGTTTATAATTATCATTCATGGAACCCCTTCCATCAAAATATTTTCGTGATATCTTATAGTAACTAATGTGACTATTTATATTTTTATTTTATTGACATACCATAAATATTATTGAATATAAAATGATATTAATTTTTCATTTTGACTGGTATAACCTTTTTTAGTTAACATTGAACTTTGAAAATTCCAAACATCCTCTCACTAACCACATAGACACAGTATTATTTTAAGAATATATTTTATTGACATGTAATCTCTTTTTTTTTGGAAATGGCACTTATTTTTGTGAATATTTAACAAACTATAGTTTCCGTATAAAATATGGTATTCTATGTGTTTGGAGTATTTTCATGAAAAGAAAACCATTCTTTAAAATATTCCACAGATGGTGGTCAGATTAAATCCATCAAATTTTAACAAACAAATAGATAAAAATTTATAATGGAAAAATATTATTATCTTTATATTCTTCTCAAAAAAGTTACATAATTGAATAAATCATAAATCGTATTTATCAAATCCATCATCTCATATTTTTTATAATAACTTTTTTTATGTAATCAAGTTCTTTTATCACATAGGATAAATGAGATGAGGATACGCATCCTCAAATTAGATATGTCTGAGTTTGATAGATTTTATTACATTCAATTCATTAAAGTATAGAATCTTTTCTTCATAACTTGAATAAAAACTAAAAAATATATATATACGTCAATTTACTTTAAAATAATTTATATTGAAACCATTTTTAATTTATACACATTTTATCAGATAAACTTTAAAAACAATGAATTTATTTCTATAAAACTGATACCTAACATGCACAAACAGTTGAGTTTTGAAACACCTTCAGTTATTCTAAACAATCCCATATTATAGAAACTATGTTCTTCTTTATTGATAAATATATTATTCAATGGAAATTTCTATCTACTCAATGATACAATGTTGGAATCTCCAACTAACTTTTATTCTTCACATTTTAACTTTTACCCACTTGTATTATTGATACAATACTATTACCAAGGCATATCATCACTAGTTAATATATCCTAAACACTTTGATAAAATGGGGTTAAAAATCATTGAACTCGTTCTATTAGTTATAGTATTTCAAATGGTGACTCTATAATAAATTCAATAACTAAATCATTCGATATATGAAACCTCCAGTCTCACCAATTCATTAACATACTCAATCATTTTGAATATATAAAGTAAGAGTGAAATTAATTTTATCATTTTCATTTAAATACTTTGAAACCTTATGTGAATATATTTATATTTCTCATAAACATACATATTCCAAGTTTTGAACAAGTTTAGGATTTGGTTACTTAGGATTGTATTGTTCTAACATAAATAATTTCCATGCATAAGAGCATTTACTATTTTATTAGCCTTAATATGTCTATTTCATTATGGTATACATTTAAATATTTATTGTGAATATAAGTTGAATGATGATGCTATCATTTATATACAAAAATATATTTTATCATATGAGTATCATATTATATATTTATTTAACAAAGACTCTTATTAAATTTATTCCCATAAAAATGATAACCACTTTTAAACTTGTCATATATTTTAGTGATCCAAGATCTATATTTCACTAAGAATTGATTCAATTTATGATTTACCCCTTAAATTTTCTCTTTAGTTGGGGAATTATCCCAGCCATATCATATATGACTCTTGGATTATTTATTCCAACCACTTTATTCAATCCATCATATGGATAAAATCTATATTCTTCCCCCAGTAACCTAACTATATTTGGGTCTCTTGGATAATTCTATGAAAACTAGCGTTACCCATTAAATTATTTCCTTTAAAAAGATAATTTATGGGAACTAAAATTCTTCATTACCTTCCTTATTAGATGTTCAAGGTCTTGACAAGTATTAACATTAGAATGAATATAACACATGGTATTTTAATGGGAATTTTAATCACACTATACTATCTAATATATTACTTTTACAGATATACATGATTATAATGATATAATTTGGAATAATATTTCTTCAACCAAATTACATTGTTTATATCATATTTATGTGTATCTATTTATGCAACATAGGTAAAATCCTAAGTTATCCTAACATACATTTATATGCAATGAAGTACAAATGTAAATAAAAACATGTGTTTTTACATTGTTTGACTCCTCAGAAGAATCTTAATACTTCCCATTCATGGGATTTCCCACTCAAAAACTCTCAACTAACAATAGAATTTCTAAAAACAAGTAGAGTTGTATAGGTATCATTCTAATACCAATAACACAAAAATACATAGATGAGGGGTCACTATATTAAATAAGTGATCATGGAAACATCTCAAAACACATTATGATTCTGGAATCCCATTAGTTACACTTTATCTCATATTTTTTCTCTTAAAGTAGATCAAAAAAATTATAGGGATGATTCTACACCCAAAAATTTTGCACACTTCCTCAACTAAAGAATCATTCAATGCCTTCAAGACATTATGAAAATATCTTGCAACCCATCTATTGAATAATTCCACAATTTCCAGTACTTTATCAAATATTTTATTGAAAACAAAAAAAAATCTTATCAACACAATAATATTAGGAATAAGAAGACTCATTAAAATAATAAAACAGTGTATTCATATTACTAGACACTTAACCACTCATCCTATGTGTTGTTACCAACCTTAAGAGTTTCATTCCTCAAGGAAGGCACAAAAGATTCATCTTCTTTATTATTATTTAAAACCTAGTAGGTTTAAATTTCTTAGCACATTATTACAGGAAGAAAATTATACATCACATAAATGAATTTAATTACATTGGAAAACTCTTAAGGTAATTTACTTACATGATCTTTTTCACATAACTCAATTTACATACATGTATTAGAAATATATTATGATTTTTCATGCATTAATGAATTTCCTTTTATGATTTTCATCCATATAGATGAATTTAGATAAGAATGTCTCTATCAGTCGATGCACAAATAAAATATATTTCAGGATATCTCATAGAGATAGATTATTTATACAGTGGATCTATTGGATAAATCCATTTTATATTTTCCCAAAAAAAACTTCCATGTATATGGATTCTCCTACACTGGACACAAATAATTTAGATCGTCACCAACTCTCTTTTGCATATGAATAATTATATAACCATTTTTATTATCATCTAAAATAGATTTACCTCTAATTCAAATTTCATATATACGTCAAAAATATCTTCTACATAGAGTAGTTCTCATCTCTTTTAGCTACACCAGATAATTACCTTTTTTTATTTTGTCATTCTCCTTCAAATGAATTAAATTTTATTCAAATAGATTCAAGGTGACTTCAAAAACATGTGGGCATTCTCAAACCACTTCAAATCATGTTCTAACTTATTCAAATAATTATAGTAATTATTAAAATAATTCAAAACTCCTTTAACCACTTTTTTAAGAATATGTGGCATATAAAAACTCAAAATAGAGCATTTAAATGAAATTTTCATCAATTTTAAGTTCAAATTTTCTCAAATAAATCTAAATTCATTTAAATTCAAACAACCTTCATCTAGGAGTGTTTATGGCTAATTAGAGAAACCAAAATGTAAGGTTATATAAGGATGTATTTTATAAACCACAGCTGATAACCCATTGAACAAGAACATGGGACAGTTATGAAATGTCCTTTAGATAATTATAGATCTCTATGGACTAATGACTAGGGACTATAAATAAATAAAGATCAAGGGGAAAATTTCTCTATATGATAACCAAAAAAATTCAGTATATAATTAACCATAAATGTTATATATTCCCATACAGAAAATAATAGAAATTTTCCACAAAAATAGATAGGTACATACCCCAAAATGGAATGAAAATCTGAGACATTACACAAAACATCAATGATATCATCGTATTAGGTGGATCACACACTCTTTCTATCATAACTAACACCCAAGGTTCCACTATCAAGAACACCCTCTACCTCTAAGTGGTTATTTTCCTTTTACTGGACCTAAAAAAAGATGTTCTACATATTCCCAAAAGAATTTGAAGGGTGTGAGAAACACTATCAATGCAAGATTCCATTAAGACATTTTATATACATTCCATATCTAATAAAGAAAAAATGATTACTTTTCATTAAAATGGCATGTTTTTTATTTTCACAATCTCTATCAAAAAATCTATTTAGATCATTTCAATGAAAAATATAAAACATATATTAGTAATAATTTACATCAAATAAAAAGATTTAAAATATTTTATAGAAACTTTCATGTGTAAATAATTTCCTAAGATTTAAGTTTTAATCATATCGCTCTGGTTATGATCCCCCAGGTTAGTTAGTTCAGTGCTAAAGTGTATTCACGCCATTAGTGAAATATGGATCCTAGTGTGTAACCATTACTAGAACTTAGGCCTAAGGGGAATATGATTCCACCCCAATAAATAAACTAATTTTCCTCATCAATGATTAGTTACCATTTTCTTCAACAATCCATTTCAAGGTAGACCAAATAAATTCTTATCATGATTTAAATTGACCACCCTCTTAACTACCCAAGGTCCTAAATTATTCAAAGAAATTAATCTAAGGTAAAATCATTCATATCAAATCAGTTTCACAAATTATCATTCAATATTTCCAAAATTATGGGTTTTAACTTTCCATATAATTTAAAATTACAATGTCAATTGCTTTTTATCAAAATCCATTTATTTAAAAACAAATAATTTTATTCTAAATATATAAAAAATTCATTGCATTCATTTCTAAAGAATCATCAACAAATTCATTCTTCCAATAATTTACCTTAATTGAGAAAAAGTTTCGAAGATTCAAAAAAAATATTGAAAATAAACTTTCAATGAGGATTTAATGACAAACCATGAAATTAGAAAACCAAATATCAATAATCCCATTTCATACATCAAAATTCAATTATAAATACATTAAAAATTAAATTATCATCAATGTTTTCGATTTATATAGAGAACTTATAAAACCAACTACCTAAAAACATTGATTTAGAAAACTCTAAATAAGGAATCCAAAACTGTAGCGACAAAGGGAAACAACCGATAAAGAGGGGATCATAGAAACAAAAATAAAAAATAAATTTATTTATCCATAAACAACACAAATATCTAAAACACTCAATGAATTAGAGATGTGAGTAAAGGGGAAATTCAAAATTAGATCTAGCTTAAATTTATGTAAAGAGATTCAAATCTTTAATCCATGAAGATTTGTGGTTAAAAGTGAAAATATATCCTTTAGAGAGACTCCACATAAATAATGGATGAATAAATTTTGATGGAGATAATATTTTAATTAAAATGGGATATTAAAAAAATAAAACAGAAAATAATAATTAATTAATTTCCATTGCATTGTTTTGAGTCATGAATTATCAATCTTTTCTTCAATCATGCACCCCTTTATGGAAAACTGGAATAACTACAAGGATTTGTCACACTATATATAAAACATCACACAAGTATGTGATGTTTCTATGTCCTAGGTGAAATTATTTTAGGTGAAGGCCATATGGTTTGGATCAATCACTCATCTAATTGTGTTCCCCCATCTGGAACCCAAAAACAAGTTGCATGATTTCCTTAAAAGACTCAAATAGTTACCTCAACCATTCACCTAACATTCATAATCTCATAAAACATTAAAAATTATAAATGTAACCCAAAATAACTTGAGAAAATACATACAAAAATTAAAACAAATAAAAAAATGTATGTACTAGAAAGAAAGAGTTTAGGTGTTACAATTCTCCCCACCATAATTTTTTATACCCACTAAATGCATCATGATTAATAATTATCAACAAAGAGATGAGGCCAATTCTATCTCATTATATTTTTATAATCCCAAATATCATGATAATCCAAACCATATTTCTAAATAATTTGAAAAAAAATGATAAAATAATTCCTCAACACCTTCTCTTTAGAATTAATAACTCGAGTTTTCTTCTTATTCAGAGTGATATTAGGCTCCACAATAAGGAGTTCCTAATTTAAAATATGATATGGGTATGAAATATATTAATTCAATTGTGAAATATGAAACATGTTGTGGATCAATTTTATTTTTAGTGGAAGGACAAAACTTTATTCCACCTTACCAATTCACTCAATAACCTCAAAAGGGGCCACATATCTGGGTGCCAACTTATCTTATTTTCTAGTCCTTTGATGACCCAGTAGAGGAATGACTCCCAAGAACACATGATTACTAAATGTGAACCCAAAATGAAATTAGAGGTGATATATAGAGCATTTATATTGTATCTGAGTCAATAGAAACATATTAAGAATCATATTGACTTTGTTATCATCTCTTGGACCAAGCTGGTCCCCCTATGGAAGCTTCACCAATCTCTAACTAACAAAGTAGTTATTTATAAGTTCACTCAAACACGGCCTAAGAGGGATCCATTTTAATGTACGAATGGTAGCTATTTTTTAGTTAATCTAAACTATCCCCAGATGGTAATCCCACACTCTTATATAGCCATGGATGTAATAACAAATCATTTCATCAATAATATTTATAAAATGTTCTATTTGACCATCTTTTTTAGTATAGTATATTGTTTAATGTTGAATTCAGATCCATTTTCCTCTTAGACAACTCTCCATAACAGATATGTGAAATTTGGATCACTAAAAATAACAATGGCTTATAGAACACTATGTATCCTAATAATATCATACATAGATAGATTTCATAAATCCTAAACTTTGTTGATATCAAGAATATCAATAAAGTGAGCAAATTTTTTCAATTATTTGATCACTGTAAAGTCCCATAATTTCCATGGAATTTTTTTTTCTTAAATATATGGGAATTTTATGAGTCTGTGGTTAATGACGACGCCTAATTCCGAGGCCCGGTGCACCCAGAATCAATTTCGGAAATTTTATTTAGGTACGTTTAGTAAACGTACGAGCAAGATTTTTTATCCTTTGAACCGATTCTCAGAATTGCAATCTGAGGCCACCGTTGAACTCGCAACGCCGGTATTCACTCAAGGAGACCTTCACCTCTGTTGCGTTCTAACAAGAGTGGAAGTTAATTTGAGGGGGGTTTTAAATAATTTAAATAAAAATATGTTACATAAATTTTTATTTTGTGGTAGTTTAATCCTCCAATGAGGGGTTAGAGGTGGGGCTCACCCGTGCATATCCTTAATTGGAAGGATATTATGTGGTGGGGCCCACATGATCTTGAACCCCATTTAACCTTCCATTTATGAGGATGATAACTCTCCACCTTCCCCTCATTAATGTGCCTAGTCACTTAATGGATTAATTGAATTCTTCACCTTCCTCCACCAAATTAATTAAGACATCTTCACCAATTAATGAGGTGAAGTGGCTTAAATTAATTTGAAAACTTTTGAATTATTTTTGTAATTCATGGAAACAATTAAATAATAGAGAAGCTGTTATTTTATTTTGGTTGGTGATTCTATTTGGTGGAGCTTTGGAGTTCTTAGAGAACGACTTATTCCAACGAAGAATTCCTCTCATCTCTGAAGAACAACAAGAATCATGTTCTTTCTTCCTCACCCGGGGCAAGGAAGGGAAGAACCGCCAACCAAGAAGTACACCGATGACGTTATCTTGACTCATTTTTGCCGAGATCTTCCTCCTCTGACATTGATGGAACGACGTCCGTCTCCCGCGACGTCCGTCTTCCATGACTCTGTCGTTGATCAATTAAATCGAGTTAGGGGATTTAAGTTTGTTTCTTGTTTCCATTCTTCATCATTCGATCTTGGTTATTAATTTGACAATTGATATCGTAATAACATGGAAGGCACGGGCCACATGAACATGGCTCGGCCCTCTCCCCTTGTTATTTACTATTGTTGACCAATGGAGGTGGAATAACAACGGCGGCTGAAATCGGTCCGTCCGTGAAAAAAACAGGCGGTGCAAGGCCATCGGGCCGTAGGAAGGAGCCGAGTGTCGGGGACAAACCGGGCCGCGGAAGAGGAGGCGCGGCGTCGTCGCGCCGCACGGAGGACCATGTGGCCGCGACCATGCAGGGTCGTGGTGCGGAAGGCACGGCGTCGTCGCGCCATGCGGAGGGCAGCAGAACCGCGACGCCATCGCGACGCGGTGGAGGAGTGGTGGTGTTCGACCGGGCCAGCTGCCGCAGAGCTGGACAAGAGGGATCACCCAGGTCCCGCGGCTCCTGAACCGGTGTAATGCGCTGATTTCGTTCGACAAACTGGGGGGTGGCACCCCCCTCCCACGTGTGGCCGGTTGGGCCACCACGGCCGGGTCGTGCCTTCAGGCTGAGCCGCCCCTTTGGATTGGGTCACACCCTTGGTTCGGGCCACGCACTCAGGTCGGGCCACCCACATGGGTCGGACCGGGTCGGTCCGACTGGGTCAGACCAGACTCGGACCCGCTATGGCAATTTACACCTTTTAGCCTGCATCTTGGGCTACGGGTGTCCGATCGATGAACTGTTTTCGGTGATGGAATTATTGGAGTGAGAATATTCTTTTGGCAGACCCCGCTTGAGGTTTGAATGCACTTGGGTTACGGTCGGGTTGATTTGAACCTACAAAACCAATCATCCCCTGGAAGGAAAATAACAATAACTCACAGATCGGGTGTCCGATTGACACACCATTAGTCATGTTGGGTTCCTTATGATGAGAAGGAACTACGGGATACATCAACTCAAGAATTCTTGGTATTTGATGTATCGACACTAGGATCGAGAAGCGGACCCTCCCGGAATCGAGCATGCTGTGTTCGAAAACCCTATGGCTGGTGGTGACTGAGATGACAGGATCCTTCATGGGTTCGGTAGTGAAGAATTTTGTACCAGTATCGTCCGTGGGTTCGACAGTGATGACTTCTATATCGGGATCCTTCATGGGTTCGACAGCGGTGACTTCTATACCATGATACTATGTGGGTTCGACAGTGACGACTTTTGTACCAAGATCCTATGTGGGTTCGAAAACGCTAATTTTGTTCCAGGATACTACATTGGTTTGATATAAGAGATGATTCAGAGGCTACATCTAATCATCTCTACCCCTATTCATGTGTTCTATACCTTTTTGAGCTGAGTCTTGTCTTTTAATCATTATCATTGAGGTGATTGACTATACTTCTTTTGGGGACTCGGTTGTGCTTAGGCTCAAGAGTTAGAGTCAGACTGTGACTGGTAACTTAGTTATATGTATGGGCATATACCTAAGTAGGTTTGGTTGATACTTCATGATTTTATATTTATTCTTTGGTTTATCCTTAGTGTATTCATGGAGACCTTCGGGGGTCTCTAAGTCCCCTATTGAGTATTGTTATACTCACCCCTGCACGGGATTCGCTGGCACCTTGTTCTGTTCTATGCAGATGAAGGTCAGCAGTGATTGAGGCTGAGGGTGACGGACGGGAGGCCGTTCGGAGATGGGCTAGTTGGGACGTACCTCAGGGATGAGTTTTTCGAGTTCTGTACCTACCCTTCGAGTAGGATTCCTCGGTGGAAGATTTAGGAGCTGTTTTCCTTTTTACATGTACTGGTACTGGTTTCTCAGTTGGGTTTTTATACTAGCCCACTTACTTTCAGAACACTATTCATTTCTATATTAGTACTTGTTTCTTATTCTTCTTGTGTTCAGACTACGTGTGTTACAGGTTTAAAGGAAATGACTTCCCTTTTTATTAGGGTTTTTCCTTTGGTGCTAGTCTCCAGCCCCTGGCCTATGGAAGGCGGGCTTGGGGTAGTCACGGCACGGGCCCCAAGGACGGGTCGTGACAAATTGGTATCATAGGATCCGGTTCTACCGCAGAACTTGGACTCTGATTCTTTTAACAACAATAGTGTTATGTGTCTTGGGCGTGGTAATCAGTTCAAGGAAACTAGTGTTGGTGCAGCGGCTGACATATCCATACACTAGGACTCTGACTTCTGATTTTCGACTCAGTGCATGAAAACACTAATTGAATGTGTGTTCCTTTTGAAAAACATTCTTTTTGATTACTTTGTGTTAGCTCGCCAAGTATATTGTTTTGACCATGGCACACCTATCTCTTTTCAGGATGGCCCCATGAAGGCAGCCATCTAGTGTTCAGTGTTTTGTACGAGATGGTATCCCACTGAGCGATGAGGCTTTGGTGCAGGGCTCCATCACAGCGGAGGTACTAGCGGTACCACTACTCGTTGGGCCACTGATACAACTAGCTCCAATAGAAGAGAGTGCATGCAATCTGAGTGAATTTCATGAGTTCCAGTGCCAGAGGATGCCCAGGTTCCGGGGAGATATGGACCCACATGTAGCTGAGGATTGGTTGGAGGTTGTTGTGAGTGTTTTCAAATTGGTAAGGACACCATCCGACCTCATGGTGATCCTTGTCGCGAGTCTCCTGCATTCAGTAGCAGAAAGATGTTGGATCCTGATGCTCTAGGTGCTTGATGAGGCATCACTACTCTGGGAAAACTATGACAGTCTCTTCCGGTCAGAGTTCATTCTATCATCCCTTCATATGGTGCGGATTCAAGAGTTACTTCATTTGTTGTAGGGCAGCATCAAAGTAGCTCCGTACTCAGTGAGATTCACTGACTACTTGCGCTACTCCATATATATGGTGTGGGACCCATTCTCCAGTGCCTGGACCTTCGAGAAGGGACTAAAAAATGAGATCAGGGTTTTGATGATCTCCCTCAACATCCCGACGCAGGTGGTGGTTCTAGAGCGAGCCCTTGTTGTGTTGATTTTTCTAGCTGAGTAGTCACCAGTAGAGAGACCCACCACAGGGTGACACGTAGTAGAGTCTTCTGTAGCTGGTAGTAGATAGATGTCACAGAGGTCAAAGAGGACCAGGTCATCAGGTGGGAGACTCTAGGATACAGGTTTCGCTGTGCGGGGCACACGAGACAGATCCAACCATACAAGGCGTATGCAGTGCTATGCATGTTGTGGGCAGGGTCATATGGCTTGTAACTGCCCGATCTGCCTTACAGATGAGTATCAGATAGTAGAGGGACCTCCCATGCAGAGGCAGAGGTTCGACCATGGTGGTCCACCTGGAGAAGGCGGACGTGGAAGAGGAGCTTGCCATGCAGCAAGTGGTGGATGATGTTTTCAGGCCCTACCACCACCACCACAATGAGTTCCACCCCGACCACAGGGAAGTGGTGGACAGAGCCCAGCTCAGCTCCAGGCAGTCGAGGCCTATGGCCACGGCGCACCTGAGATGATTTGAGGTACTATCTGTTTCTACTCCACCCTTGATATAGTACTTATAGACACAGTTGTGTGGCATTATTTTATTGTTGTTACCCTCGTTCGGAGCTCGTAGATTCGGATGGAGCCTTTGGCTCGATCTTTATGACTAGAGACTCCTACAGGAGCAGACTCAATGATTACTCATTGGTGCCGACAGTGTGATCTTACTCTAGGATGCGAGAGCTTCGGCTAGGATCTCCTTATAGCGATGTTGAGGCCTTACGACGTCATCTTGGGTTTGGACTAGTTGTCCACGGTTCATGCTCAAATTGACTGTATTAGGCGGAAGTGCATTGTGTCCGTGAGGATGTGATGAGGTTTACCTTCACCGGTGAGAGGGAGCCTTCACATCGCAGGATGGAATTACCCATAGGAGGGGGAAACCGATCACACATATGTTGGCTACTCTCATCCTCAGAGTGGTTGATGTGTGAATTCTGAGTTTTCCTGTTGTGGTGGATTAGTACACGGATATTTTCCCGGACGATGTTCCAGAACTACCTCCTCATAGAGAGGTATAATTTTACAATGACTTGTACCTCAGGACAACACTGATATCTACTTCATCATATCGGACAGCTACCGCCGAGCTTCATGAGCTGTGGGTATAGCTGGATGACTTACAGGGGAATGGATTTATCCAACCCTATGTTTTACCCTATGCATCCCCGATTTAGTTATCCAAGAAGGTGGATGGGTGCTTGCGACTATGTGTTGACTACCGTCACCTGAAGTAGGTGACCGTGAAGAACAAGTACCAACCACCAAGGATTGACGTCCTCTTTGATCAGCTCATGGTAGCACGATGGTTCTCGAAGATAGTCCTTAGGTCAAGTTATCACCAACTCAATGTTCGAGACAAGGATGTGCAGAAGACGGACTTCAGATGTCTATATGGACACTATGAGTTCTTTTTTATGCCCTTTAGTGTAACCAATGCTCCAGCAGTGTTCATGAGTCTCATGAACAAGATCTTCCAGCCTTACCTCGATTGCATTGTCATAGTATTCATCGACAACATACTGATCTACTCGACTACTGAGGAGGAGCATTCCCACCATTTGCGAGTAGTACTGGACACACTCTAAGAGAACCAGCTTTATGGTAAGTTGTCGATGTGCCAATTCAGAATCCAATATGTTCACTTTCTGGGACATGTCATCTCAGAAGCTGGAGTTGTAGTGGATCTAGTGAAGATCGAGGTAGTACTGTCTTGGGAGCCACCCAGAAGTGTGACGGAGGTACAGAGTTTTCTGAGACTAGTTGGGTACTATTGGAGATTTGTGCCAGACTTCTCCAGAGTTGCAGCACCACTTTCAGCATTGACAAAGAAGGGGAAACCCTTGGTGTGGTCAGATAGATTCCAATAGATCTTTCAAGAGCTGAGGAAGAGGTTGACTAGTGCGCCCTTCTTGAGGCTACTGAAGGAGGGTGTTGGTTATTTAGTTTACTGCAACGCATCAGGGACCGGACTCGGGTGTGTCCTAATGCAGGAGCAAACAGTGATCGCGTATGGTTCTCATCAGTTGAGACAGCATGAGCAGAGCTACGCTACCCATGACGTGGAGTTAGCCGCAGTTGTCATCACCTTGAAGATGTGGCAACACTATCTGATGGGAGAGCGTTTTATAGTCTACTCTAACCACCAGAGTCTCAGGTACATCTTCTCACAGAAGGACCTAAACCTGAGGCAGCGATGATGGATTGAGTTCCTCTAGAACTATGACTTTGAGATAGTCTATACTCCTAGGAAGGGTAACTTTGTATCAGATGATCTCAACAGGGGATCAGGAATTCAGCTTCTAGGAGAGGCAACTGAGTAGCTGGTCGCGTTGCAGATATCCTTTGTGGATAGAGATGGAGAATCTTTTCTACAGTCTCTCACAGTCACTCCTCCACTTCTTCAGTGAGTCATGGAGGCACAGAGTGGGGAGGTTGACTATGAGATGCGACGTGCTCAGACATCCATAGGGTAGGCACCTGATGGATTTTTTGATGGTGGGGAGCATTTCATTCTCTTCAAGGGACGTACCATGGTACCAGTTGCGCTTTAGGAAAAAGTATTGCGGGAGTTTCACACATCTCCTTAAGCGGTACATCCCGGAGTGGAGAATATGTATCAGGGCATTCGATGACAGCACAGGTGGCCAGGTATGAAGAAGGAAGTAGATGAGTTTATCTTGCGATGCCTTACTTGTCAGCAACTGAAGGCGGAGCACCAGGTTCCCACAGGCTTGATTCAGCCCTTAGTGGTCCCAGAGTGGAAGTGGGATGGTATATCCATTGATTTTGTGATGGGACTTCCACGTACATCCAGAGGACATGTCTTTATCTGGGTGATCATAGAATGACTCCCCAAGACGGCCCACTTCTTACCGATCAGATAGTAGGGCTCAATAGAGAGCTTGGGACACCTCTACATACAAGATATCATATGACTTCATGGTGTGCTATTGACGATCGTCTCCGATTGAGATGCGTGTTTACCTTCCCGGCTATGGAAGGGGTTTCAGGAGGCTTAAGGGACGCTGCTTCGCTTGAGCACCGCCTTCCATCCTCAAATGGATGGTAAGACTAAGAGGACTATTCAGACTCTCGAGGAAATGCTCTTTGCATTTGTCCTCGACTTCGATCGCAACTGGTAGGATCACTTACCCATGGTGGAGTTTTCTTATAACAACATCTACCACTCCACCATCGGGATGGCACCTTTCGAAGCACTTTACGACCAACCTTGTAGATCGCCTCTGTGCTGGAATGACCCAGGGGAGTCAGCACTTATGAGACTATAGATGGTGTAGGCTATGATGGAGAAGGTGTAGATCATCCGGGAGTGGATGAAGACTGCACAGAGCAGGCAGAAGTCAAATGCTGATAGGAGACAAAGACCACTGAAGTTCGAGGATGGCGACCATGTATTTCTATGAGTCTCACCTCTACGAGGTCTATGGAGATTTGGACAAGGCGAAAAGTTATCTCTACTATTCATCAGACAGTTCCAGGTCCTCATTAGGGTAGGTGAGGTGGCTCACCGCTTGGCTTTTCCACCTTAGTTGCACTGGGTGCACGACGTCTTCCCCATATCTCAGCTGAGGAGATACGTGAACAACCCATCTCACATCATCGACCATGGGGATCTGGACATCAATGATGGGGAGACATTCACGGAGGATCCAGTAGAGATTGAGGATCGACAGGAGCGGGTCATGTGTGGACAGTCGATACCTATGGTGCGTGTTTGCTGGCAGCATGGGAACCTCCAAGAGAGCACATGGGAGCAGGAGGCTCAGATTCATGCTCAGTGCCCCCATTTGTTTCCTTAGTTTGAGTTGTATCTTACAGGGCTGTAAATTTCTGAGGTTGTGAGAATTTAAAGTCCCAGAATTTCCATGTAAAATTTTCTTTTTAAATACATGGAAATTTTATGAGTCCGTAATTTCTGACGGTGCCTGATTCCGAAGCCCGGGGTGCCCGGAATCAATTTTTGAAGTTTTTTTCGAGTACGTTTAGTAAACATATGAGCATGATTTTATATCTTTTGAACTGGTGCATGGAATTGAAATCTAAGGGCACCGTTGAACTCTCAGCACCGGTATTCACTCATGGAGACCTTCACCATAGTTGCATTCTAACAAGTGCAGAAGTTAATTTTGGGGGTTTTATAAATAAATTAAATGAAAATATGTGTAACATATTTTTATTTTGTGGTGGTTTGATCCTCCAAGGGGAGGTTGGAGGTGGGGCCCAACCGTGCATAACCTCCCTTGGGAGGATATTATGTGGTGGGGCACACACAAGCTTGAACCCCCTTTAACATTCCATTTATTAGGGATGTCAACTCTCCACCTTCCCCTAATTAATGTGCCTATTCACTTAATGGAATAATTGAAATCATCACCTTCCTCCCCCAAATTAATTACGACAACTTAACCCATTAATGAAGTGAAGTGGCTTAATTTAATTTGAAAACATTTTAATTCTTTTTGGAAAGCATGGAAACAACAAAATAATAGAAAAGCTATTATTTTATATTGGTTGGTGATTCTCTTTGGTGGAGCTTTGGTGTTCTTGGAGAATGAATTATTCCAACAAAGAACGCCTCTCATATCCGAAGAAAAACGAGCATCAAGTTCTTTCATATTCACCCAGGGCAAGGAAGGGAAGCACCGCCGCCCACAATGTACACCGACGATGTCATCTCGTATCGTTTTCACCGAGCTCTTCCTCCTCCGACGTTGACCGAACAACATCCGTCTCCCACGACATCCGTCTTTCGCGACTCCGTCATTGATCACTGAAATCGTGGTAGGGGATTTATGTTTGTTTCTCATTTACTTTATTTTTCATTCGATCTTGGTTATTAATTTTCCAATTGATATCGTAATAATGTTGAAGGCTCGGGCTGCACGAACACGGCCCGATCCTCTCCCTTTGTTATTTACTTTTGTTAAATAACAGAGGTGGCAGAGAAACAGCGGCCAGTGTCAGGCCATCCACAAAGAAACTGGCAGCGGAAGGCCACCGGGCCACCGGAAAGGTGCGGCACTGGCGTGCCTCACGTAAGAGCTGAGGGTCGCGGCCAAACCAGGCCGCGGCAGAGGAGTCGCAGCGTTGTTGCACCGCGCAGAGGACAATGGGGTTGTGGCCATGTCGGGCCGCGGCGGTAATGACAAGGCGCCATCGCATAGCGAAGAGGGCAGCAGGACCATGGCGTTGGTGGGCCGTGGTGGAGGAGCGGTGGTGGTTGGCCGTCCCGGCTGCCGTGGAGCCGGACAATCGGGACCACCCGGGTCCCGCGGCTCCTGAACCGGTGCAATGTGCTGGTTCTGTTCGACAAACCGGGGGGGGAACCCTACTACCACATGTGGTCGGTCGGGCCATGGTCGGGCCACCATAGGCCGCACCTTCAGGCTGGGTCGCGCCTTCGGGTCATGCCGCCCCTTTGGACCGGGTCACATCCTTGGTTCATGCCGCCCACTTAGGTCGGGCTGACCACTTGGTTCAGGCCACACCCGTGGACCGGGTCAGACCCCAGTTCGGACAGGGTCGGGCTGGGTCAGTCCAGCTGGGTCAGACAGGACCTGGACCCGCTATGGCCATTTACACCTTTTATCCCTCATCTTGAGCAATGGGTTTCCGATCGACGAACCCTACATGGTGATAAAATACTTGGAGCAAGACAATTATTTTGGCATACCCCAATTGAGGTTTTCATGAAGTTGGGGTATGGTTGGGCTGATTTGAACCTAAAACCCAACCGGGCCCCTAAAACGAAAATGCCAATAACTCACAGACTGAGCATCTGATTGACACATCGTCTGTCATGTTGGGTTCCTTATTATAAGACAGAACTACGGGATACATCAACTCAAGAATTCGTGGTAGTTGATGTATCGACACTTGGATCGAGGAGTGGACCCTCTCGGAATTGAGCGTGCTACGTACGGAAACCCTAAGGCTGGTTGCGACTGAGATGACAGGATCCTCCGTGTGTTAGATAGTGACGACTTCTGTAATAGGATCCTCCATGGGTTCGACGGTGATGACTTTTGTACCGAGATCCACTGTGGGTTTGACAGTGGTGACTTGTGTACCGGGATCCTCTGTGGGTTCAATATTGATGACATCTGTACCATGATCCTATATGGGTTCGACAGCACTGATTTTGTTCCAGGATCCTATGTGGGTTTGATAGAGGAGATGATTCAGAGGCTACATCTAATCTTCTATACCCCTCTTCATGTGTTGTATACATGTGTGAGATAAGTCTTGTCTTTAAATCATTATCATCGAGGTGAATGACTATACATCCTTTGTGGACTGGGTTATGCTTGGGCTCGAGAGTTTGAGCCGAACTGTGACTGGTAACTTAGGTATATGTATGGGAATATAACTAAGTAGGGTTGGTTAATACATTGTGATTGTATCATATTTCTTTGGTTTATCCTTAGTGGATTCCGGGAGACCTTAGAGGGTCTTAGGGTCCGCTACTGAGTATTCTTATACTCACCCCTACACGGGCTTCGCCCGCACCTTATTGTGTTCTGTGCAGATGACGGTCCGTAGTGATCAAGGCTGAGGGTGATGGACGGGAGGCCGCCCGGAGCTAGACTCTATGGGACGTACCTCAGGGACGAGTTTCTTAAGTTATGTACCTACCCTTCAAGTAGGATTCCCTGGTGGACGATGGAGGAGTTGTTTAACTTTTTACTTGTACATGTACTTGTTGCTCAGTTGGGTTTGTATACTGGCCCACTTACTTTGAGCACACTTTTCTATATTAGTACTTGTGTATTCTTCTTCTTGTGTTCACACTATATGTGTTACAAGTTTAAAGGAAATTACTTCCCTTTTTATCAGGGATTCGCCCTTGGTGCTAGTCATTATCCCCTGGCCTATGGATGGTGGGATTGCGGTAGTCACGGTATGGGCCCCGAGGACGGGTCATGAAAATCACCAATAAAATTGATTTCATTCCTTATGTAGTTCATAGAATCCCAACAAGAAATCCATTATGCACTCATCCCACTTCCATGTCATTATGGGAAGGGGATGGAGTACACCTAGAGAATTATGATTCTTCTATTTGATCTACATATAGATATAAAAATGGGAAATAGGTTTGATGATATGTTATTTCATACTTTGACACCAAAATTGATTCCTTATACCATAAAACTTATTTGTCATGACTGTGTGAACCACCCAATTGGAATGATCACAATCACCCATCACATCCTTTCTGATAAGGGATGGAATGGCATAATTTCTCTAGAATAAAACAATCCCCTCTATAGATAAATTCAATTCACTGATGAACTCCCCACCACATTAAGATTTTATAATACCTCAAAACTTGTCATCAAGTTGCTGATCCGGGAAGATTATCTAAACAAGAGAGTATTTTAATTGAACACTTACTAGAACAAATTCCTTCTAATAATCTTGAATTCATAAAATCAATAGATAAAATAATTCCATGAGATTGCAATCTTATGGCGATCCCTTCATTGCCTTTGATAACAATGTTATTCAAATAGAATTAGAATAAAAAATCTCTTTTCTATGTGTGTAGGTTATGTCAAAGTTGATAGATTGAAGGTATTCTATCCATCACCTATATGAGAGGTTCAAATATTTTTTTGAAAAGGTTTAACTCAATATATTATTATAAGATTAAATATTAAATCTTTCCCCAAAATGGTAGTAATTACAACCATTAAGAGAATACATCACATTTTTAAGTTTTAGATCATGTGTGGGATAATTACTCTCATGTGTATAAAGTTGATGATAACCATAAGCAACCACATGACCATCCATCTTGAAAATGTAGTGAAACCCCATATCTAAAGCATCAAAAACCCATCCTTTAGAATAATCAAAAATAGTCCTAATTTTTAATGAAATTTTTATTTATAAAATAAATTTTTAAATTTTCAATAAAAAAATTAACTTCAATCCATTCCTTGTGTGATTTGTTAATAGAGATTCCAATATGGATAATTATTTCACAAACTTGTGAAAATACCCTATTAATCATAATAATATTAGATCTAAAAAACAATTAGTGGTTCTTTCCATTACATATTATCTAGTTCCTTTTTTGATCAACTGTAATACCATGTTCCCCTATAACTTCACCTCTTAAATCTATAATTCTCACTTTGAAATTGTGGGATGATTTTGGTGAGTCCTAAAGATATCCATAAGTTAACCTAGAAGAAGTATTGTATCTTCTTAATATTTTGAATAAACTATGTTTTTAACCATGAATACCATATTGAAACAGTTGAGATACTAGTGTAAAATCATGGTCATTGGTAACACAATCGTTGGAGGAGTGTTGGTCATGATGAATTTCATAACAAGACACTTATAGTTTCTATACCTACTATAGAATGCAGTCTTTGGAATATCATACCCCTTTATCATGAGATGGTGATAACCATGCTAAAGATAAATCTTATAGAACCGATTCACCACTTTTAGATGATCTAATAAATCATCAATTTCGGGAAATAGATAATTTTTCTTGACCATAACACTATTGATATTTTAGTAATCAAAACACAATCATTGGTCTATGTAGCTTTCTAGGAAAAAACACAATTTATTTCATGTGTGACTCACCAAATTGAATGAATACATTAGAAATAAATTAATTTTATTGATTTCTCATATCATTAATTTTAGATGATGAAATTTGTTATGAGGGAATATATATGGGTTTAGAACCAAGCACCAAATTGAGAGATATATGTACCTCTCTTTTTTGTAGAAAAAAAAATCCTAACAAAAACAGTTTTAAAAAATCAATAGCTTCCGTAGGTAATTAACTACAAGATAATTACTTCTCAGATTCAACATAATATAAATAAATCATCCTACCCAACTCCAAAATAAGAGGTTCATCTTGAGTATATATTAGGTTCCATTCTCCTACGAAAACATGGAACTCCCCATTGGGGGAAAAAAGGACACCCATTGATAATAAAAATCAATCCTTCATTAGTGAGAGAACAACCAATACATTATAAAATAAATTTCAAGGAAGTAATATCAAGAATAAGAATTTCCCAAATGATCATGATCTCTAATACAGAGAAACCACAAGAGGGAAAACGAATACCCTTCTCCCTCTTGGGCACGAGAGGTTTAGGAATTTCCAAAACAAATGTCATGACCTCCATTAGAATATTCAATAGGTACATGGTTTTGGTTTATATAGAATAATTATAGGAATGGGTATCAAATAAAGAATTCACTAAATATGAATCAATATAAATGGTACATCCCACTATCATAGGACCCACATAAGATTCCACTATAAACTCATTTATTACGTCAATTTTCCTCATTCCTAATTCTTATGGATAGAATCCCATTTTTCATGAAGCATATGACTACACTTCATGTTCTTTATTTAATAATCATTCCATTCAACTACCCAATTTAGTAAAAATATTAAAAAACCTCTACAATTTGCTTGAATTTCAGCATGAACATAATACATTACAACCAAAATGAAATAACTCTTTGATATTCTAATATTTCCACATTAGAAACAAGTTATTGGGCCTTTACTAGACTCATAATATGATCTTGAGAAATAAATCAAGTAAAACCACGATTTTTTTCACTAAAGATCATTCATCTTTTTCTTTGGATTAAAATAACTCTTAAATCTACCAATAGAAGTGGGAGGAACTCTATTCAAACCTCACATACCATCTTTGTCAATTTTCACTATTAGAGCCCTATAATAAAAATTCATAGGTGAGAATTAACATAAAGGATTGGAAACAGATATCAAATTAAAGACCCATTTGAAACTTTCATTCCATCATCTTCTCCTTTGATACAAACTTAGTTTAAAACTGAGTAAGTTTAGAAAAAAATTGTCATACTGATTCACTATCCCATCATCTTGGTGAGGTTCAAAAAACTCAATGGACATAGCCAATACCAATTATTCTAAACATAATTTCATTATAAATCATTTCATAAAGTCCTTCCACTCTAATAATTCATTAAACATCACCATAACTATAGAATCATGCCATATTTTTTAAGACCATCACTCTTGAAGATGAAATACTTCACCTTAATGGAATATTGAATCTATAATAAGTAAAATAATCATTCTATATTTCCCAACCAATCCTCAACCATTTGTGTATTGTTTATTCCTAGGAAGGATTGTGGTTTCTGATGAATAAATGTTTGGGTTTTATCTGTACAATAATTCAATAGATGTTCCACTATTATAACTTGGATTGGGGAAGGCCTGGATCATTGGCCTAGATCATTAACCGCACACCCTACTACATATATTATGTTCTAGTTAATTAGAGGGAATCTTATTGTGGTTAATTAGTAGATCCCTCCTAAACCCCAACCTGATGTCTTCTTTGAGGAATGGTATTGACAACATCAATATAAAATAAAGAAACATCAGTTAATATAATTAGAAACATCAAATATACAAGTTAAAAAAACATCGGTACTAAATTTCATATCAAATTTTGTAAAAATTATAGATTTAGATTGATTTATCCTAAAAAAGACACTGCTCCCAACCATCCATAGTAACATAAGTCGTACTATGATGAGAACTAGCCGAGTACTCTCTCATAACCTACTCATCACGTCCAGAAAATCATATCTCATATCTACCAATAAATCCCAAATTTCATACTAACATAAAAGAAGATACACAACCTAACCTTTGATTCTAATTTTTCATGACCCAAACTGGATAACAATTAAAATGGATCTCCAGTGAACTCTGACATGGTTTGAATGGTTTTCTTGATCCCCATGGTCCAATGACTAGCGCCTTGGAATTATGAATGATCAAGGGGGTTATTTTGACCCAAGATTAAAAAATAAAGGCAATGGATAAGTATCCAAAAATATTCAGTATGACAATATAGCAAACAAGAGGAAAATACCCCAAAACGTTTCATATACATAACCTAAAATGATAAAACAATTATAAAAATTGCATAAACCATAAATGAAATTATCATCAAGATCTCCTCATAAAATTTTCATCACAAAATACACTTATCAACAAAAACACCCAAGGTTCTGCTATCAATAACACTCAATGCCTCTAAACAATTCTTTCCGTTTTTAATTAACCAAGAATAAATTTTCTATATATAACTACAATGCTATTTATTTCAAATTAATATGTGATTTATTACATTAGATTATACATAATAAAGCCTATAAGATCAATAATTATAGTGAATTTTTGAAATAGGTACACTAAAAAAAATTTAAAATATGTAATAAATAAGATTTATTGAAAAGTTCCTTAATATTATAATATCATTCCCTTATACTTAACATTGCATGTGATAATCTAGGGACATACATAATAATGGGGTGAGATATAAATCCTGGTAAGGGAATAAAAATGTAATAATATGAATAAATTAATACATGATATAAAATAGAAATATTAATGGGTAATTAAAGGAGTTATAATTATATACATGAACGATGAGGCATGATTTCTGCATAATAACATAAAGGAAACATGGGAAATGTGGAAACAATATAAAACACAATATCATAAACATAGGTCAAGGATAAATTCCAAGACCTCATGATAGAAAAAGTACCATGATGGATTAGGTTCACTAAATTATCTATTTAATGATTTCTATGGAGAATAAAACATTACCCACTACATCATAGGACTATATAATTTTGATCACACCTATCACTTTCATTTTATTATCATGATGACGTGTGCCATATAGATCATACAAAATGGATTCAAACATCACCATATTTTATTCCAAGATCAAGTAGTGTGGAATAAATATATTGTATTCCCTAATAAATATGTAAATGTTCATAAAGGTTAACACCCTTGAGATAAAATGGGATTAGCTATTCACTACAAAATTTTTTGGCATGGAAAGTCGTGGTGAAATTTCATCAACATAATGGGGGAATATGAGTGTTCATGGGAGGGACTTGATGCGAGTGAAATTGGTATCTATTAATTTAGACATAAAATGTGTATTAATTGGGATATGGAAGAACATAACCCCTCTTTATGAATTTGAGATAAAAGAACTAATATAATTAACAAACATAAATAAATAGGAGAGGGGACAAAACCCTAACCTTGAGAGTGTGATTCCAAATGATTGTTAGGTTCTTCTTGAGATAATGTGGGGACCATGAGGGGGACACTAGAGAGGGGAGTGAAGTGTAAAGAAGTTAACCAAATATTTTTGGTGAAGAGAAATGGAATCTTGGGTGGGTTTATAAAGGAAAATATAAGGGAGTTCATTATTATTTCTCAAACATTGGTTTTGGACTCTATATAATAAAATTATTAAAAACACAAATATTACCATGGTGTTTTCCCGTGGATTCTTCCAAATAAAGGTGTTTTTTTATTATATTATAACTACAAGTTCCGGACATAAATGAATACCCTTGCTGATGTGGAAGTGAGTCATACTATTAAATAAATGATTTTAAAACCCCAAAATGTATAAATGGATTTGAAGGATTCCTAAAGGATATATAAAATCAATACAGTAAAAATAAAATAAAATTATTTTAAAGGTATAAAATATATTTTTTATTGGATACCCTTTATATTATTTATTATATCACTTTTTTGTCATTATGACGTCATAATACATGCCGTATATTGTTACGGTATTTAATTTTTACCCGAACATTAAACTGTCTCATAAAATTGTGAAAAAATAATTATTGGATTATTTTTAAATTATAACTCTAGAAATTATATTATTTTTATCAAAATAACTTTCTAAATACTTTTAGTTTCAATTTTACAATATGAATCAATGTTTATTGAGAAATGTTGGGTTTTTTTACCGTAATTGTTTTCAAACCCTTATAAAAATTACATTTGTATTCACAAAAATATATGAAAATTTATATTTATTAAAAAATATTTAATGAAATTATTTCAATATAATATTATTTATTTAAAAAATCCATTAATTCAGAAAAATAAATTCTTGATTAAATTCAAATATTACCTAAAAATATAATTTTTGTTTTGTTGTTTGAAAATTAAAATAATTTATAAAGTAACAATAATAAGATGAAAATATATTCATTATTATATAAAATATACATTTTCATATTATTATGGTATTAATATGTATCCCTTTAATTTATCAGAAAATGCCATATGGTTCAGTTGCGCGATGGTGAGACTTTCATGTGGTGGTTCAACGTACATAGTTTAGGTCATGATCTCAATGATCCTAAACTTATCCCATTGATATTTCCGTTCATGCATAAGTTGTAGGATTTTAGCTTGGTCTTTTTCTAGGTAAATTCCTATTGATAATATTTCCCTAGGAAGCTTTGGTAAAAGGGTTTCATAGGGTACGATCATACTAGTTGAGGTCATTACATCCTTTGTCGATATTAAATGGATTTGTTACAACCCTATATTTATATTAATCATTTGATCACTATTAAACATATATATATTATCAACCTTAATGGTTCTTAATGGTCTTTTAAGTTTGATTGGATATAATAAAAACAAATAATTTAATGTGTTTTATATAATCATAATACCTGATAAGATATTTAATTAAACCATAAAGGGGATATTATATATAAAATTATGGGTCATGATAATCAACCCCTTCATAAATTTCACAATAGAAATTTTCATACCACACACTAAAAAATATGAGGGTAATTTTGTTTCATCACGAACTCTGGTTCCCCATTAACTTCTTCAAATTATTGGTTTCTCTAAAACATTTTTACAAGGTTAATCATCTTAATTCACAGAAATTTGTCTCTATGATCTAATATTTTCACTGACTTTTTTTCATAGGCAAGATCATTCTCCAACAATACCACCTATAGATTAAGAACATCTAAGGGGTTTGGTATGTACTTCTTCAATTGGGATACATGGAATAAATTAGGTATTTATGATGTATTAGGTACGAGTACTAGTCGATAGGTCATCGCTCTAATGTGATCAAGGATCTCAAAGGGGCAGATGTATCTTGGACTAAGCTTCCCCTTCTTCCCAAATATTGTGAAGTTTTCCAATGATATATGTGGAGGAATACCATTTATCCAACCACAAACTCCAGGTCTCGTCGATAATTTTCAGTATAGATATTGTTTTAACTCTCAATATCCTTGATGTGTTATTGAATGGTCTTGACCTTTTCCACCATTTTCTCAACCATTTCTGGACCTATAAATTTGTGTTCCCCAACATCATCCAAACATCCAGGTGTTCTCTAACTCTTATCATAAATGGATTAATAGGGATTCTTTTTAATTCTTGATTACAAATTCTTATTTTATGATAACATGACCATAGGAATATGTTTATCCCAACCTCCTTTGAATTTAATTGATCTTTCTTTCAACATGTCCTCGAGTGTCTAGATAGCCTACTCCGATTGACCATCATCTTGAGGGTGATAAGACATGCTGAAGTTCAAATCAGTATTTATATTTTTTTGGAGACTCTTTGAAAACATAGAGGTAAAACATGGGTCACATTCAGATACAATCGATAGTGGTGTTCTATGCATCCTCACCCATTCTCTAATGTATATCCTCAAAAATTGATCAAGGGATAATTCCCCTCAAATAACAATGAATTGATCAGTTCTAGTATCCACCAAAACTCATATATAATTATTTATTATTCAAATCTTCAAAGGACTAGTGATAATGTCTATGGTGTTTTTTCCCATTTCTATGTAGGTTTGGGTAATGGTTACATCATCCCCTTGCATTTTTTCCTCTCTGCCTTCACTTTCTAACACCCAAGACATCTTTATGTATATTTCAAAATAACCTTCCTAATATTATCTCACTAATAGTGATATAATAGATCTTGATACATATTTTTTATTCCTGGATTGATGGAGAAATTCGTACAATGTGCATCATCCCATAACATCTTAATTATTTCCGGATTTCATGGTACAAAAATTCATGACCCAAATGTAACAACTCTTTCATTTATATTGAAATATTAAGATTTAAATTTTCTTATAGATTGCACTTTTACATGAATTCCCACGTCATCACTTTGAGAATAATTTATCCTATTTAAAATATATATTTGTTTAATTATTTGTGAAATTATTGATGATTTTCCTTCCTTTATGATTCACATGTCCATCCTTTTCAAATCATGGAAGATCTTATCCCTATCAATTATCGTCAATGATATAATTTAGGGATCCTTAATAGATAGTGAATCATCCACCATATTTGTAACGTCCCGGTTTTGGGTTCCACCCAGAGGTGCCCCATACCCGGTTGGTCACATTATCTCAAGTGCATTTCCCCAAATGCCAGAGGCTACCGACTAGAAGTGAGGGATTTTGGTGTGATGGTGGGGAAACTATTATCTCATTGGAATAGTAATGCAACGATATTAAATAGATAATAATAACGAAAGTCGTAATATCATTCAATAAGTAAACTGTGTAATACTCAAAGTAAGAAACAACTAGAGCACATATATAAATGACGCATGATACATATATCTAAGAAAAATAGCCAAACAAGTCACAATGATGGAATGTAGTTCTAAACCAAAGTAAAAATAAAGGAAAGTAAATATCTCCACAGCATCACAAGACTATGCTTGGTCCCATTTTCCCCACCTCCTCAGAAATAAAGTACCTAAAATTTAAGGGCACTTTCCCTTACCTGGACCTACAATAATATAATCTTTTTGGGTCCAAAAGAATTACCCAAAGAGGGTGTGAAACGAATCCCAGCATCCATCCACCCGAAGATCTATGCCAAATAGTTAGTGAATATATATGGAAAAAAATGAAAATGAGGTAATAAAAAAGTAAGTAATCAAAGGTAAATAATCCTATAGTCTCAACTACATTCCATTCATTTTTCAAATAATCATCTAAACAAGAACAAGTAACCCTCTGGGATGTACTCACAGTATAACCCCTCTAGTTCAACCAAATCAAACACAAGTAACCATATGTGAAATAATCACTGTCTAAACCCTTAGGTTCAGCTTTAGAAAAGACTCCCTAAGGAAGCACTCACCATAAATTCCCCTTGTGGTCTTGTATCAGTAACTATAGACACTATGGGGAAGCACTCAACATCCAATTCCACCTTTGGTCTCATAACGAGGAAACTAAAAACACTCTGAGGGAGAAAAAAGTGCATCTCCCATATGGTCTCGCAATGTAAAAGTAAACAGACACATTGGATAAGACCTCAACATCCATTCTCCCTATAGTCTACTACACCAGGTTCCCATAGCCCTGTGTAATACAATCGTGCACAAACAATATATAGAATCCAATGTAAACCTCAACAACTACTTGGATACACAGTCTACAGCATATCACAACATTTCAAATAAAATTACTCCATCCTAACAATACTAGGCATGAAAAAAAAGCAGCCTAACCAGAAAAGCTAGACAAAATGTTCTAGATCACAAAAACATGGGAATGAACATCCATAAAAAGATAATTAACCCTATTTACAATCAAACAAACACTACTCAAGAACACAAGGAATGGAAAGAAAAAAGCAAGGCTAAAAATCATAAACATTCAATACCCCAAACAATGGTATTGGAACTTTTGCTCATATAACTCCAAGAATAACTACAAAAAGGAACAAACCACCTACCTAGGTGTTTTATGAGTGATATACATGAACCTCGTGCCTGGAATTGCCCAATAACGTCGTAGATCAACAAAAACACTAAAACCATTACACCTAGGATATCTCATGAAAAATAATAAATTAGGAAACAAGGCTTTAAAAGAAGGAAGTGATTACCGTGGTGATTCCAATTTAATTGACAGCGGTCGATTTAGGGTATGTATGGAAATTCAGTAGCTTGGAGAAGATTCACATCGTACGGTAACTCCTGGATGATAAGAACAAAGGGGAAGGGTGTTCTGTCAATTAAACGTGGTCCCGGTCTATTTAATGAAATAAAAAGAAAGTACATGGTGTGTTCTTCATGGGTACACGGTGTGTACTTTCTTTAATAGGCCTTTGATTTAGGCAGTTTTCAGATCACCCCACACGTCCATGTACTTAGTCATTACATGGCCCGTAAATGGTCACCCGTGGAAACCGAGTACAAAACATGTACTTATAAATACATGGTGTTTACTCCTGAAATTTCTAGAAAATCCTCTTTTCCTAAAAATAGTAGAAATGAAAACTCATACATGAAAAGAAGGTCTGGGTTCTTAAAAACTCCCCCCCTAAATATATGTGTCCCCAAATTTCTTTAGCAAGGAATCATAGAAAAAGAATACTCATGTAGATCTGACCACTATGATCATATATCAGTCTCCCTCTCCAAAGTCACATCCTATACTCACTCATGTTTCTGTAGCACCCATAACAGAGGAACAGACTGTCCGTGGAGAACCATCAAATTGCGATCAACAATCCGGATAGGATACTCCTCTAAAGATGTTTCCTCCTCCATCTCAACCTCTACAGGTTGACAAATATGAGATGAGTCTGAGATGTAATGACGTAGCTGAGAAATGTGGAAGAAGTCATGCATATCCTGGTACCTCTAAGGTTACAGAAACGGATAGGCAACCGGCCTGACTCTCTCTAAAACCTCAAATGGTCCAACATATCTCGGTGAAAGATTTCCTTGTCTCATAATCCTCCTATGTCCCATCCTTGGTGCGACACGCCTGAAAAACCTAATCTCTAACCTCGAACTCTAGTGGTCATCTTTATCGATCAGCATAATACTTCTATCGTGATTGTGTAGTAGCCATCCTCTTCCGAATCAACTCTATCTATTCTGTGGTCTCCTAAATAAGATGAGGTCCCGGCATAGCTGCCTCTCCTACCACCATCCAACATATGGGTGATGGGTATGGCCTAACATACAATGCCTCATAAGGTACAATCTGAATAGTTTTTTGAAAACTATTATTCTAGTAAAACTCCACAAGTGGGATGTTCTTCTCCCAAGAACCTCCAAAATCTAGGACGCATGCTCAAAGTGTGTCCTCAAGCACCTGAATCGTATGTGTGGATTGGCCATCTGTATGGGGATGGTATGTTGTACTCATAAGTACCTGTGTACCTAAATCCCTCTATAATCCATGCCAGACCCGAGAAGTAAAACAAGCATTTATGTTTGAAAAAATGGAGTGCATAACTCCATGTAAACGTACAATATCTCGAATGTACAGCCTTCCCAGCTCATCAACACTGAATGTCTCCTTGATCAGTAAGAAGTGAGAAACCTTAATGAGTTTGTCAATGACCACTCAAACTGCATCACTCCATTGATAAGCCATTGGTAACCCCATCACAAAATCCATCGCAACATCATTCCACTTCCACTCGGGTATGGGTAACTAATGAAAAAGACCTACTGGTCGCTAGTTCTCCACCTTCAGCATACGCACCAATGAAAATGAGATATATCATCCTCACCTACGATCCATCTAGGAATAGGGACCCCTCCTGACACACTTTCCCTTTGGACTAGGCCTTCAAAATCTGATAGCTTCCCCATTCGCACTCGATTAAGAAAAGTACAGGTAACAACTACCACAAAAAGGAAATGTCGACCCCAATCTATTGTGAACCTCTAAATGCATCTCAGAGAACATAGCCATAAGCTAACACTCACTAATGGCCTCTTGAACTGCCTATATCTATGTCCTCCTGCTCAGTGCATCAGCCACAACGTTGCCTCTCCCAGGCATGTAGGCAAGATCAAAGTGAAAGGATTGAAGGTACCCAAACCACCTTTGCTGTCTCAAGTTCAGGTCATGCTGAGTGAAGATTTACTTGAGACATTTGTGGTTGGTTAAAACCAAAAAATTATCTCCTAGAAGATAATGTCTCCAATAGTGTAAATCATGAATAACTGCCGCCAAATCAAGATTGTGTGTCAAGTAGTTTCTCTCATGTGGCCTCAACTTCCAAGACCCATATGCAATGACTCTTTCTCCCTGCATAAGCACTCCTCCAAGCCAGTTACCTAATGCATCGCAGTAAACAATATAGATCTTGCCCAGCTCTATAAATACTAGTATCGGTGTTGAATTCAACCTCCCTTTCATCTTCTGAAAGAATGACTCGCAAGAATCAAACCACAAGTAATTTTCACCTTTCTTATTCAAGCCTATTAGTGGTGCTGCTAAGAGTGAAATGTCATGTATGAAATGTATGTAGTAACCATCCATCCCTAGAAAACTCCTTACCTCAATGACTTTCATTGCCTGCTCCTACGAAAAAACTACTCTCACTTTCTCTGGGTCTACTAATACTCCTGTATCTAAGATAACATGAACCAAGAAGTGAATCTGGTCCATCCAAGAGTTGTATTTTGAGAGCTTAGCATATAACTAATTCTCTCTCAGTGTACTAAAAATGATCTCAATATGGGTAGCATGGTCGTGTCGAGTATGATAGTACACCAATATATTCTATACAAAGACTACAATGAAATAATCCAAGTGTGGATGGAACACTCGGTTCATCAGTGCCATGAAAACATCAGGCGCGTTCATGAGACCGAAAGCCATAACAAAATACTCATATAGACCATACCTACTCCAAAAGGTTGTACGAGGTATATCTGATGGTCTAACATGCAACTGATGAAAACCATATTTCAATTCAATCTTCGAGAACACCTAGGCTCCTCGAAGCTGATCAAAGAGATCATCAATCCTTGGTAAAGGATATCGGTTCTTGACCATCAACTAGTTCATCCTCTAATAATACACACAAAGTCTGAGGGTACCATTTTCCTTCTTCACAAACAGGATAGGAGAAACCCAAGGAGAAGTACTAGGTTGGATGAAACCCTTAGCATGTAACTCCTCTAACTACATATTGAGCTCCTTTAACTCTGGTGTAGCCATCCAAGAAGGAGTAATGGACAACGGTGCCACTCCTTTCACGAGCTTAATAGAATAGTCCACCTCTCGCTCTAGAGGAAAACCTAAAAATTACTCTAGAAAGACATCCCTGAATCGATCCGACACTGGAAGAAATTCTAACTTTGAAGTCCCCTGATCATCAAATATAGACTAGAAATATGGTTTGTAACTCCTCCCATACCATGATCCTCATGTCATACTCGGCTCTCCTGGACATCACATTCACCCTTATGTAAAAAAGGATCCTCCCTCTAGTGACGTGAAACTCACCCTATGTCAATAGAAATAAACCACATTTTGGAAGGGAACTAAGTATTCCATTATGAGAATAAAATCATATCATGTCATCTCTAGGACATAGAGGTCTCATAAGAAGTGACACCCACTACCCTATAGATGGAACTCCATGCACTGACGTACTCTAATTGTTCTAGTCCCCAATAGAGTGTCCAGTTTCAATACATCAGTAGAAGTAAATATACAAAGCCCAAGGCTCTCCACAACTGCAAAACATATAAATCTATGGGAAGACCTGTATTGAAAGGAGTATAAGACAAAACTGAGGCAACTAGAATTGTACCATGAAATGTAGTGGGGTCGGGATCCTCCTCCTGGTGGGTCTTCTCCACTGCAAAAGTCTGACCTATACTGTGGCCCTATGACCCTGCCTAACCACCCAGAGCTGATCCACCCTATTATTGCTAAAATTCGGAAGACTGGCTACCACAACCATGACCTCCACCTCGGCCTGAATGGTCAGACGAACTCCAATTCCCATACTGATGAGAAACTGGTGGTCCTGCACTGGTAATAGGAGTCGAAACAAAACCCCTTTCACTAGTTGCAAGTGAATAAGATCTGACAGAAGCACTAAATATGACCCATCATGCCGCAAGATCGGCAATCCACTGGGTCTCTCGGGCAATGTGGTATCGTATACCCACTCTTCCTACACTGGCTACATACCACCTTGCTGCCTGAAGAAGTATCATGTTTCCTCAGATCCCCACGCATAGACTCCTTGCGGCTCTTCCTGCTATCAGTCAGAGGGGTACCAACTCCGGATGCTGAACCGCCCTGGCTCACAGCTTCACAATCCCTCAGATTGCGCTCCTTGATCAGCGCCTAGTTTACTATAGATGTGATGGAATTGAGCATGAATATTTTCACCTGAGATCAGATGTCGTGCCTGATACCATCCTCTAACTTTCTCGCCAGGAATAACTCATCTCCTCCTGGGATGGGTGTGAAGTGCTAAAGAACTGTAAAGAAAGAAGAATACTCCATAAGTGAAATATTACACTGCTCCAGACTCATGAACTACTGGGCTCGGTTGACCCTCAATGTGTCTGGGTAAAATTAGTCATAAACGGCACGCTAGAACTCATCCCAAGCCATAAACTGCTGGAATCCTGTCTATGAGATAACATCCCACCATCTCCTGGTGGAGTTATGAAGCATATACATATCAAGATTTACCCTCCTCTGTAGATGTGTCTCCATATTCTCGAAGATAGACAACATGGCTTCTAACCAAAACTTTGTAGCCTCCGGTACTCCATCCCCTGTGAAGGTAAGAGGATGATGCTGCTAGAAAACCCATGTCAGTTCTGCCATAAAAGAGGAAAATTGTGGTACACATTAGAAGTTATATATGAACCTCATAATTCCCTCTCAGAAATGTGCATCGACACCTCTGTTCGGAATGATGGATGGTGAAAATACTAGAACTACAAGAGGATTTGCTGGTAGTCCCTGATTGGCCATGTCTGGTGTCTGATCATTGCCCTATAACTAGCGTTCAAGTGGATTGCATATTGGTTGAATGACTCTGTAAGGTCAAGAGCACCCCTTTGATCAAGATTATAAAGTACTGAAACTTATAAGTGAAATAATGTAACATGAGAAATAAATAATTCATGTTCTTCAAAACATGGATACACAGTGTGTATGTCCACTACATGGCGTGTTCCTTTAAGCCTTCACATGGGCATGTACTCTTGCCAACCATGATTGTGTAACACCCCAAACACACTGCGTGTTCTCCTAACACATGGCGTGTTCTCCTAACACAGAGAGTGTAGTTGAATCATCTTACCCTACCCTAGTTATTCTACACAGCATAACCCACATGGTTCTCCTAGAGAAAGACTAAATGACGTGTTTGTTCCAGACATGGTGTGTACTAGAAAGAACTTCACTGACCCATGTTGTTAGTCATGTGGCTGGTTACATGACTGACTCTACATGGCTTGTTTGTTCCATAAAAATTGTGTACTATCTACCTGTAATCCACCCATGTTGTTAGTCACAAGGCCGGATACATAGTCTCTACAACACGCCGTGTACATCTGGTCCACGACGTGCCCCACCAATAATTTTCCCAACCCCATGTTTCTTCCCACACATCAAGTTACACGGTTTGAGACTACATAACGTGTACCAAAATTACAAGACATTTACTTGATAAAAATTTTTCCTTCCCAAACAGAAGGACACATAGCGTGTATACAAAAATACACACCATTTATTCTGGGTTTTTCTGGTCAATATGCCTTGGAAACTAATCCAGAATCCCATAAATCACTGTAACAAACATCAAAGTTCCAAATTCTCATCCATGAGGGCCCATAATCCCTATGAATCAAATATTTTTATCTTATACATGTCATATACAAGGAATAACAAGGCAATGATCCACCAATTTCCAATATGTGAGGGCCCATAACACCACAAGAAAAAAAAATTTGCATTCATTCAAACAAAACCTTACACAATCCAATACCTTATCAAAAGAAGTATTCTCAAGAAATCTATCACATCAAGATGCATATCTAACACAACATCCAACAAAACAACATGCAATCGGAAATGAACCCTAAATGGAATGGTAGGAATGCATGACATGTGATCTCTAGAAAGTGCATATATGATGCTTGAGATGGAATAGCCTCATCTCATCAGGTTGTAATAGAAATAGAACCTCAGTATTATCAATTTTAATATAAAAAATCATGTGAATCACCCAACGGAAAAATCAAATCAATAGTAAAATTTCAATACCACAAAAATTAAAATAATCAAGGTAAATTAGATTTTCCCTGTACGTGGGTCAGCTACTCTCAGGCACAACTTATTACCAACTACCTATTATTTCAGATCTCTAGCTATAGACTTTAAATAGTAAGTAAAGAAGAAAAAAAACTTCCATTGATACAACTTTGTAATATCTCATTTCCATGTGTCGCCCAAAGGTGCCCCGTACTCGGTTGGTCGAATGGCCTCAGTTGAATTTCTCCAAATGCTAGAGGCTACCGACTAGCAGTGAGGGACTTGGGTCTGATAGTGGGGAAACTATTCTCTCATTGGAAGAGTAATGAAACAGAAAAAAACAGATAATAATAATGGAAGCATTAATGGTATGAAATAAGTAAACAGTGGAAGACTTGATGTAAGAAACAACTCGAGCCCATGTATAAATCATGCATGATATATATTTCTAGGAAAACATCCAAACAAGTCACAATGTTAGAATACAGTACTAAACCAAAGTACAAAGAAAAGAATGTAAACATCTCCATCATATTACAAGCCTCATCTTGGACCCATGCTCCCTAGGTCTTTAGCAATCATTTACCTAAAATAGAAGGGCACATACCCTTATATAGACCTGCAAAAATATAATATTTTTGGGTCCAAAATCATGTCAAAAATAGGGTGTGAGACAAATACTATTAGGAAAACACCCAAAGATCAGTGCCTAACAGTTAGTGAATAATTATATGGCAGGAAAATCCAAATGAGGTAATAAAAAAGGAATTTCTAAAAAGTAAACAATCCAACAGTTTCAACTACATTCATTACATTTATCAGATAAGAAGATAAATAAGAACAATTAACCCTATTGGAAGTACTCATAGCCTAACCTCTCTAGTTAAACCAAATCAAACACATGAAACCCTATGTGAAATACTCGTAGTCTAACCCCTCTGGTTCAACTTTAGCAAAGACTCTATGAGGAAGAACTCACCGCCAATTCCCCAAGTGGTCTCATATTGGTAACTTTAGACACTATGGGGAAGAAATAAACATCCAATTCCCCATGTTGTCTTGTAATAATGAAACTAAAGACACTCTGAGGGATCACAATATCCATCCCCCCTATGTTCTCGCAATGTAAAAGTAAACATACACTCTGGAGAATCCCTCAATGTCCATTCTCCCTATGGTCTACTACACCAGGTTCACACTACCCTGTGTTTGTCAATCGTACACAAACGATAGATGGAATCCTAAGTAAACCTCAAGAACTACTTGGATAAAAATTCTATAGAATATCACATCCTGTCAGATAAAATTACTCCATCCTAACAATACTAGGCATAGAAAACAAAGAAGCCTAATTGGAAAATCTAGAAAAAATGGTCAAGATCAATAAAACATGGGAAATAACATCCATAAAAAGTTAAATAACCCTATTTACAATCAAATAACCTCTACTTAAGAACAAAAGGCATAACAGGAAAAAAACAGGTCTAAAAACAATAAACACGCAATACCCCGAACAAGTGTATTGTCACTTTTGCACATATAACTCAAAGAATAACTATAGAAAGGCACAAACCACATACCTATGTGTTGTACGGACGATATACATGAACCCCAGGCCTTGAATCACCCTAGAACATCATAGATCTACAAAAATTCTAAAAAGGTTCGACTGAGGATATCTCACGAAAGAGCAAAAAACAAGAAATGAGGCTCTATAAAAAGGAATATCGTACCATGGTGATTCCAATACAATAAATGACAGTCAATTCAGACTATAGATGGCGAGTTGGGGGATTAGAGAAGATTCACATCGTACTTTCACTCCTACATGAGATGAATGGAGGAGAAGGTTGTTCTTTCAATTAGACGCAGCCCCGGTATGTTTTATGAAATAATAAAAGACCATTGAGTGTTCTTAAAAGGTACATGGTGTGTACTTTATTTAACTATCCTCCACTTTAAGCAGTCTCCAGGTCACCCCACCTGGCCCTGTACTCTGCTGTTACACGACCCATACACTGTCACCCGCAGAAACAAGGTACACGGCATGTACTTATAAGTACATGATGTGTACTTCTGAAATTTCTTGAAACTCCTCATTTCCTCAAAAACTCCAGAAAAGAAAACTCATACCTGAAAAGAATGTCCGGGTACTTACACTATTCACTTTATAAGGATGGTAGTGAATTGAGTATATATAGTCCTTGGTCATATATAACCATCTTAGTTGGTTCATATTCTTCTCTTTCTATGTAAATATATAATTGAGAATTTTTTGAATTATATCTATTTCACAATTATCCACAATGATCTAATTTCACCATATTTTCGAAGATAATATCTCTATATCCAACTTCAGATCATGTGTTGGGTAGTTATGTTCTTGAACATTCAACTTCCTTGAATCATACACTATCACTTTTTCATTTTTCATTTACAGACAACCCAATCCCTTATTCAATGAATCACTAAATACCATGAATGGTTCTCCACTTGTGGGTAGTGTGATTAAATGTGTAGTAAAAAGACTCAATTTCAACTCCTTAAAGTTCTCTTCACAATCTTCATTCAAAAAAAAACTTGAATCCCTTTCGAGTTATCAAAGTTAAAGGGTTTTAAAATCATGATAAATTTATCACAAATCGACAATAGTACCTAGATAATTCAAGAAAACTAATAATATCTATCAAAGACATTAGCCCCATATGTCCTTCAATTTCCTTTGTATTTTAAGGGTCCAAATATATCCCAATTTTTGTGAAAATATAACCCATGAATGATACTTCCTTCAACCAGAGCTCACATGTGTTGTAATTAGCATAAATTTTCTCCTTATTTATGGTCTTTAGCACAGTGATCAGATGCTCCTCATGTTACTACATACGTTTTTCCCCAGTAGGCTGGGTCAAACCCAACGGGCTAGGTCGGACCTAATGGGTGGGCCCAGACGAAGTCGGATAGGGTCGGTCCGACTGGGTCGGACCGGACCCAGGCCCACTGCGACCCTTTACTTTATTTTGGCCATATCTTTGGCACCGGATGTCCGTTTGGAAAAATGTCAGCGGCACTGGTATTCTTGGAGTTTGACATTCATTTTGAGTACACCCCACTAGAGTTAGGGTTATAGTTGAGTAACATTCAGGATCAATCGTGCATGAATCCAACTGGGCCCCTGGGACTAAAAGACTAATAACTCACAGACCGGGTGTCCGATTGACACGCCGTCTATTGCGTTGAGACCCCTATGACGTGGTTGACCTTTGGGATACTTCTTTGTGGGAATTCATGGTAGTTGATTTATAGACACTTGTCTTGAGGAGTGGACCCTCCCAGAATCAAGCGTGCTCTTTGTGGAAACCCTGTGGTTGGCTGCTCTATGACTACTGTTCCAGGATCCTATATGGGTTCGACAGCTCTGATTACTATTTCTGGATCCTGTGTGGGTTCGATAGCTCTTATTACTATTCTTGGATCCTATGTGGATTCGATAGCATTAGTTACTATTACTGGATCTTGTGTGGGTTCTACAGCTCTGATTACTGTTCTTGGATCCTGTGTGGGTTTGACAGTTCTATTTTCTGTTCCAGGATCCAATGTGGGTTCAACAGAATAGATGATTCAATGGATACATCTGATCATATCTATCTCTCTATAAAAGTTGTATACCTATGTGAGATGAGTCAGTAACTTTTTTTCATCATGATTGAGATAGATTACTTGATGACTTATGTATATGTATGGGCATATACCTAAGTGGGGTTATCTATTGATTTAATTTTTTTGGTTTATCCTTGTTGTATTTTGTGATACCTTGAGGGTCTCGAGGTCCCTAATGAGTGTAACTATACTCACATCTGCATGGGATATGCTCGCACATTGTTGTGTTAGATGAAAAAAATGGACAATGTTGACTGAGGCTAAGAGTACCAGGACTGGACTGTGCTCGGAGGTGGGCCTTACATCGTGTCGGTACACGAAGGAGACAGATGGATGTGGAGTGCTGAGGAGGCTATCTGTACCTACCCTTTAGGTAGGAACCGTGGAGGATGAACCAGTGGTTGTTTTTCCTATTTCCTTAGTTGTAATTTTACTTTCAGTTTCATGTACTTTCCAGTTGGGCTTGTATTTTGGACCCTTTTAACATACTATACTCACTTGTTGGTTATTCAATTTACTCGTGATCGTATCTGCTGCGTGTGCTTACAGTTATAAAGGAAATGCCTTCCCAGTTTTAGGAAATTGCACATTTGGTGCTAGTCTCCAGCCCCTGGCCTATGGAAGGTGGTCTTGGGGTAGTCAGGGCATGGACCCCGGGGGACGGGTCGTGACAAACGCTATATAATTTTGGGTGCACTCGTCCCTTTAATTTCATTATCTTTCCTAAGTTTTCTATACAGGTCCTCAAATAAGGATTAATTCATAATAATATTCTATTCCATGATATTGGAGTATGGAATGCATACATTATGTCCCCAATAAAAAATTATAAGTTTATAAAGGTGAACACCCTTTATTGGAAATTAACATGGGTATTCACTACACAATTGTTTATCTTCGAAAAGCATGGTAAAATTTTGGCACCATAACGGGGGCATATGGATATTCGTTGGAGGGATAGATGAGAGTGAATGGGGTATATAATAATTTATAAATGAAATATAAATTAAGGGGTTGTGGTAGAACATATACTATATTTAGTATTTGAATATAAAATACAGAAGATAATGAAGAAACTTGAATAAATAGGATAAGAAAAAGAACCCTTACCCTAAGAGTGTGATTAAAAATTCTTAAGAGGTGATTCATGAGAGCTTGGGGAACCTTGGGAGGAATATAGACATGTGATGGAATATTTAGTACATTCAATGAATATTTTTAGTGAAGATAAATGTGATCATGAGTAGGTTTTTATTGCAAAAGATAGTGGAGTTCTTTATTATTTCTCAAACATAGGTTTTCAACTCTATATAATAAAATAACCCAAACCCAAAACCTTCCCTTATTTTTCCCATATATTATTCAAAATATGGTACTTATTCATTATTTAATAAGGATTGATATGAATATAATAAAATAATACCCTTTTTTATGTGGAAGTTTTTCATACTCTTATATAAATTATTTTGAAAACACAAAATATATTAATGGTTTTAGAGGATTCATAAAGGGTTTCTAAAATTAATAAAATAAAAATAAAATCAAATTATTTAAAAAATGATATTTTTTGTTTTTGGATACCATTTATAGTATTTATTACATCAATTTTGGGTCATTATGATGTCATAATACACACCATATATTTATACAATATTGATTTTTTACCAGAATATTCGACTATGTCGAAAAATTATGAAAAAATCACCATTGGATAATTTTGACGTTATGATTCCAAAAATAAAATCCATTTTATCAAAATAATTTTCTAAATACTTTTATTTTAGCTCTTAAAATGAGAATCAACATTTATTGATAAATGATGGGTTTTTTTGACAATAACAGTTTTGGAATCCATATAAAAATTACATTTGATTTTATAAAAAATATATGATCATTTATATTAAATAAAAAATATTTAATAATAATATTTTAATAAAGTAATAATTATTTCAAAAATCCATTAATTCATCAAAATAATTTCCTTAATTTAATTTGAATATTATCCAAAAATCAAATTTTTATTTTATTGTATCAAAATAAAAATAACTTATAAATTATCGATAATAAGATGAAAATATATTCATTTTTCTATGAAATATAAATATTCATATTATTGGGGTCTTGATACATATCTCTTTACTACACTATAAAACACCCTAAGAGTAACATGTGTGATGGTGAGACTTTCATAGGGTGGTTCGGCGTAAATGGATTGGATTGTGGCACAATGAGCATTAACATATCCCGTAAATGATTTCTCTCATAAGTGAATTATTTGATCTCAGCATGGGCTTGGTTACGGTAAAATCCCAGTGATTTTATCTCCCTCTAAATCTTTGATTAATGGGTTTAAAATGGTATTATACTATTGTTTGATGCCATTACTTCCTTTTTCAGTGTCAATTGGATTTTTTTAAAACCCTATGTTTATAATTATCATGTGATCACTATTCAAATACTATATATTATCAACAGAAATGATACTTAATGGTCTTTTAAATATGATAGGATATAATAAAACTAAATATGTTAATCTTTTTTCTATGACCATAATACATGATAAGTCATTTTGCTAAACCAAAAAGGGAATTTTATTTATAAATGTTTGGTCGTTAGACTAAATACTCTTAACACCATATTCAGGGTATGAGAAACACTATAATGGTGGGATACCATCAAGAAATTTTATAAAAAATTCATATCAAATATACTAAAAAATATTAGTTTTCAATAACACATTACATGTTACTCATTTTCACAATATATAGAATAACATTCTAATCTTATTATTTCACCAGAATGTATAAATTAGACATGAATACGAATCTCAATCAAAGACTGTTGAGAAACAAAATCAACTATAATGTATAAATAATTTATTATGAGTTCAGTTTCAATCATAGAATCATGGTAATGATCCTCAAGGATTGTTATTTCAATGTTCATGGATCATCAGGCCTTTGGTGAAATATAGATCCTAGTGTGCACACATCACTAGATCTCTATAATATGAGGAATATGAGTCCATCCTAATTAATTAACTCCAAATCCTCATCATTGTTTAGTTAGTTTTTTCAATTTCAATCCTTCATTAGATAGATATAATTCATTCCTGGAATTGATTTTCCTATACTACCCACCTAACTACCCATTATCCCATGATCTTATGAAATAAATCAAGGGGGAAATTATTCATCTAAAATTTGTTTCACAAATCATCATTCATGTTACCCCAAATCATATTTTTTCACATGCCATCACATTTTAAAAATAAACATCAATTTTTTCTTATCAAAATTCCTTCCATTAAGAAAATTTTAATTTTTCAAAATCCATAAAACATTTCATCTGTTCATTTCTCAATAATCATCATCAAATTTATTCTTAAAATAATTTATTTCAATTGAAAATCATTTTCTGAGAATTATCATTTTATTTCAAAATATGTTCCAAAAGTGTATTTTATCACACACCATGATATTTGAAAAACATTATCAAGAAACTCATTTTGTACTTTCAAAATAAATTTGTAACCCATTACAAATCAATCAAGAAACAAACATTTTAATTGATTAGGAGAACTTAAGAAACTACATACCTCGATCTATGGTATCATCAAGAACCCAATTAGAAATCCACAACCATATAGATGAAGGGATAGAGAAAATTTGAATTAGATCATGGAAATAAACAACAAAAATAAATTTTGTTAAGCTTCAATAATACCATAATACAAATACCTCTAAGAAGGATAGTCCTGAGGAAAGGGGGAATTTATAATTAGATCTAGGTTACACTAACCGAAATAGATTCAATGCTTCAATAGACACTTCAATATATGATTATTCTTGGTTGGAAGGGACAAAATTTCCCTATAGAGCCTTCATGGTCATAAGTGTTGAATGGTGGTCGAGGGAGAGGATGTTAGAATTAAAATAGTGGTTCTAAGGATTAAAATATAAATAAATTATTAATTAAATAGTTTTGTTATGTTTTGAAACATGGTTTTCAAACATTGCACCAATTGTGTTCCCCTTTATAGGCTAACGGAGGAGCCATATGATTTGGTCTTATGGTTTTAAAACCCATGTTCCAACTATGAAAAATTATTTCATCTTGAGTTTCATGGTTGTAGATGAAGTTTGAATGGATTGGAATAACCTTGTGTCTAACCATGAGACCTCCTCTAGAACCTCAAAAGAAGGTTCATGGTTTTCTAGGAAGAATGAGATGATTTTCCTTAACCATTTTCCAACCATGAATATAACCAAAATTCTCTAAAACATTCAATGTCACCCAAAATTACATGGGAAAAGATGCAAGAAAAATATGGTCAAAACTAAGGTATGTAAGTACCCAAAAGACAGACTTGGGATTATATAATATATTATTCAACTCAAGCTAGATCTTCCGTAAAATATTAACCTTTTTCAATTGTAATTTCATCTTTCGAAGATATCAAACAATATTCATCAACAATATTCTTACTCAACTCTTCATCTTCTGTAATGACTGTTATTGGAGACTGTGTCTTCAAGATTTGGTATAAGTAATTGATATAAATATCATCTATTAAATCATTTAATTTTATATTCCAAGGAATATATATAGACATATATTCCAATAAAATTATTTATACTCTTTTTACAAGGATAATGGTAGACTCTTCATCATCATTCATCGGTTGATACTCAGTTCTTCACCCAAGAGCTTATAATTGTATTGAACACTTATGATTAACATGATATTTTAAAATAACAACAAACACATTATTTTGAAAAAAAAACCTCCCCATTTTTTATTTTCATCAAAACATATGAAATACCTATATCAAACTAATTTAAATGATATTTCTCTCCAAATTTGTGATAATAATTTAAAAGGGTGACATAATCTCTCATTTTTAAATTTGTGTATCATGGGAGGATTCATTATCTTATAAAACTAAATATTTTAAATTTAATAAACTCATATTATCCTCATATGACTCCTCTACATGTTTGAGAAATTCATTCAACCCACATATGTGAGAGAAGGATTTCATCATGCATCACAACTTATCAACTACTTGTTATTTGAAGAACTTGATAACAAAACACGTCAACTGATTTAAAAATTGGAATCATATTTGTATTATAAAAGTTATATCAACCAACTACCTCTAGGTATAAATGGTCTAACCATTTATAGAAAACAATAGTGTTAAATTGAGACAAAAAATATTTTAGGTACAAACTCACTTATTAATACCAACACTACATTCAATTATTAAGGAATGCATATATATATTTTCATTAAATCTAATTAATCACTCAAATGAGAACACACATCTAAAAAATTCATTTAAAAGGTATTTATTCCTTGTTTTGTATGATAATAACTCCCCATTGATAAATATAATATATATGAAAATAGTATTAATTGGATTATAAAATAATACCTCAAACTTTATTTTTCATAAAATCTATCAAAAATTCCAAATTAATGTAAAATGGTTAGTTTATGGCAAATTGGTCTTATTTTATAGCTCCCCCTCAAGCAATTATTTTAAATATTCATCACCTTCAATTACCATAATTGGATATCAAATATAGCATTCTAGGGAATAATGTGGGTCATCAAAGATTACTTAGTTAGAGTGTCAGGGATGAGATAAATTTCTCAACCAATAAACTCATTTCTAAACAACTCTAAACAATTTATCATTCTTCAGGATAACTTCACTCACCTGGTAGTATGTATTAATAATCATTTCAACATTCTTCTTGGTTGTATTGGACTTATTGGATTGAAAAAATAGAGAACATGCTTTATTTTTATCTTGTTTAAATTTATCATCCAACTACCAATGATTTTTTCATATGGTTAGCCAACCTTTAGGTATATGATCAACATTTCCATTGTGTGTGGTCTGATTCTTCACAATAGTATTCTAGATAATTAGACTCATGTATTATTCTCACTTGTTCTTCATTTGACCTTGATACACTATCAGAAATTTTATATAAATATTCCCATCATTATTGAAAACTTCCACACACACATTTATCAATTTTACATTTCCCTTTTTGTGAATCTTCTCAAACTATCCAGAAAGACTTCGAACCGCTAATCCAGTCATGTAATCCCTCTCCTATATGGATTCATTTTTTGATTCTAGATTTCCCCTATTTCATTATGATTCGTAGTCATGTTCTAGTGATTTAGGATTTGGAAACTCTTATGATGATAAAATAACTTCTTTAAAGTAGGCTGACTATTATAGTTATCATTTCCTTATTAACTTATTAGGAGAATATAGGTAATCTAATTCCATAGTAGATTTATCTCCTAAGGTGGAATTAGTTTCTTTATTTACCTACTTATATTGATTATATTTTCTCATAAATGAATCTATGATACCTAGAAGGTTTATACTAGAATTCATCCTAAATGTTACCTCCAATATTTTAGAACTCATATAAATTTCTAAGTGGTTCAAATATTTTCTTCATAGATTTATTTTTCATTATTGGTAGAATATATTTTCTTTAAAAACCATTAGTAGAACTAACTTCTATTGATAATACTTATTCTTTTCACCTTATATGTTGTTTCTCTATCAAGAATTTTTTTTGGGTGGTTTATCTCTTTCTCCCTATAATTTGGGGGAAAATCTTTATGAAATGATCACCTCTACAATTCATGTTGTGGTTTATTTCTCAAAATTATTTCTATTCAACATTTTTAAATAATTTTTCTCCTTTCACTTATTAAAAAGAATAATTAGTTTAAATTTAATCTTCCAAGTTATGGGATATATTTTTGAATAATATAGAGGTATATGTTTCCTTAGATAATCTAGGTATCACTTCTCTATTAGAATAAGTACTATCTGATGTAAAAAAATCTAAAACACTTTATTGGTTACACTTTTTGTCTCACGAGATTATGAAGATTCGGCAATGCTAAAAATATTATTTTTTAACTTGACATCAAACTCTTTAAATTTCATGTTAATAAAGTTTTTTTCTTTTTTTTGAGAAAGGCAGAGGCTATGCCTCTTTTATTAAACAAGCAAAAGAAGAAGTCCAAGGGAGAACGGGAAAACATAGCAAGAGCACCAAAAAGATTCTAAATGCCAAGATTTTTCTTCAATATATTATTTAGATTTAATTCCTCTTAACTAAATTCATGCCAACCAAATCTCCCATGTCCTTAACCATGTCCCCTAACATGTGATCTCTCCCTACTTGGAGGAATGGATTTAAGCTTCTCAAGTAGCATCTCTGCATCAGTACTATCAGAGCCAGAGCTATCCACTTGCTGCTCCTCAAATTTTTCATGAAATATATCTCCTGTTGAAGGAGTCTTCATTCCCTCCCCCTTAGTTATTCAGTCAAAGTGGAGCCCAAATTAGTATCATGTTTTTCCATGGAACAATCAATAATTTGAGAGTTGGGATTACCCTCTGTCGATAGCACTGAGGTTACAATCGGAGACTTTTCCTTCTTGTATGAAACAGCTGAAATCCCTCATTATCCACAACCAGTTTGTGACTGGATTTTGAAATGACTAGAGTGTCAGATTCTTAAACTTTTCTTACCCATCCGAAATAAAGCCATACTTTCATGTGAGAGCTGTTGATCAACCTCTTTTCAAATTTCTTCCTCTTTCTCTTGCTCAACCATCAATTCATTGTCACTTCCCGGTGTCTGAAAAGTTGAGAGTTGCTGCAAGTCAACATTTTTACCTTTGTGGGAAGGCTCATCATTTTAGACATTTACCTCTTCAGAGAAAATTGAATCCCAAGACTTCATCATGAGCCAACGAAGTGATTTAGGTGGCCTACCATCTTCAATATTTTGATTGGAAACATCTCTGAAAATAAGTCCTGGCACATCTTTCATCTACTTGAAATTATCAACAGCAATGCCAATATCATCATCATTCTTGGAAGGTCCAATACCATCCTTAGCTATCCAAGGAAGAATATCAACCTTCCTAGGAGGATTTCTCTTTTTAAGACAGCTGTTTGGATCATGTGAACGCAGTGTACAGAAGCTGCATATAATAGAGCGTCTAAAGCAAGATAATTCATGTCCAATGAACTTACACTACTTGCAGAACTTTTTCATTTTTTCATAGATGATTGTTTACTTTTATTCTTGAAGTTTCGTCACCCATTAATTAAAATATTTACGAATATTATTTTACTGATCATCAAGAATTTTTTTTAAAATTAATTTTTATTCATCTCATTTATCAATTTCATCTTTAATTGTTATTAGTCAGGTCAAACATCTGTGAAGAATTTATCAAACATATCTAAAGAGATGAAAACCTTTCAAAAACCCTTTTGAAATACTTATTTGTCACAAAGGACTCTTTGAAATTACTCATTGACTGAATAATCAATTTAATTTGATAGTGTGGTAGTGTTTCCATTTCTTTTACAGGAATTTTGAGAGTGTTTCAGGAACCCATTTTCAATTCCAATGCTTCTTCCTTTGCATTATTTTCTTTTTATAACCATTTTTTTCTTCAATTATACTTTTGATGTAATAAAATTCACTAAATGACACACTAAAACCATATTATTAACAACTTAAGATACATTAAAAAAGTAATAATCCTCAATAAACTTCTAAAAAATATATAGCTCTCTAAAAACCATAATATAATGGTTATTTCTCCAACTTATTCGAACATTTTATTTGATTTCATATATAATTGTTCTATATTTTTAAAAATACCTTTCTTAATACCTTTAAATGTGTTTTGTTAGGATTAGAAATAGATTCGTCTATCTAAGTCTCTTCGTTAGATATCTGAAATCAATACTTCAAGGATATCAAATAAAAAAATTGGAGAAAAATTCAACTGAATCAAAGTTCCCTTTTCTATGATAAAATTTGTGATACTTAAAAATATCCAATAAGAGGGAGTATTTTTTTGTTCCACTTTTAGTTATTATTGGACCATGTAGATATAGTTGAGAGCGGGTGAATCATGTTTTATCTAATTTTTACAAATTGTAATTTATTCATTAAAACCTTTAACCACTTTTGGAATTAAACTTAAATTTACAATTATGGAAGTTGGATCTTTTGATGTATAACCTAGAATAATCCTAAATTTAATTTAGAAATGGAAAGTAAATTAACACATGTGTCTTTATAATGTTTTACCCCTCTCGAGAATCATACTCCTTTCTTTGATTGTGATGATCAGGTTATGGATTTTCCACTAATAATAAAATCAAAAAATATAGTTATATATGTCTAGGTATCATCCTGAAACATATAAATCCATACTACATAGGTGTGGAATCATTATATTACGATAGTGTTCAAGGAAACATCCCATTTTACTCTATTATACCATCATCTCACCAGTTCCTCTTAATATATTTATTCTCTTATTGATGTAGATCAAAATATGTCTATAGATATATTTTCACCCAAAAATATGATCTGAATCCTCAACCAAAGAGTCATAGGACACCTTCAAGTATTCAACCACAACATATGAAAATCGGCCTCAAAATATATCAACCATTTCAGGTTATTTTTATAATATGTAGCTATAAAATCAAAAAAAAAATCTTTTCTTGCACTCGGTGCTATAATCGTGGGTATAATCTAATAATTTAGATGCATAAAACTTTGGCTTCAGATTCCCAAATGCATCATATCTCAGGATACTTATTTTACCTTCCTTGAGAGTTAATGTTAGCCTTATTAACACCACATCATTTTATTCATTCTTCTTCTTTGAAACCCATTAGGATTTATAAGAATAAAATTATTTTCTCCTTCCTCTTCACTATAGGTTATAGTGTATCATTATTATTTTCTTCCTCGCTATAAGATGCAGAAGATTCCCCTTCTTGCTGGATCATAATATAGATGTATATGTACATTAGATGACACAATACAGGAGGGGTTGAATTGTAAGTTTATAAACTTGTAATTAAAAACTTATGAAATAAATTATTTTGAAGGATTTTAAACTAATAAAACTCAAAAACAATAAAATTGACCACAATAGTCTTGGATCTAATAGGTATAAGAAAATGTAATACTCATAAGTAATGAAAAACAATTGTATTCTAATTAAATACAATGACCAGAATAACACAAATGAAAAAGATCCTACCATATAGTGTATAGAATCTATTAATACAATATGTATCAATAGAATCATAATTGAAACAATTACAATTGAAATTAATATTAAAAGAAAATGGAAACAATAAAATTCCCTTTCTAATACAAATAACAGTGGAAATGTAAAAGTATTACAATTCATTTATCCCAAAAAGAAGGGTATCCTTACACCTAGGATAAAAGGTTTTTCTTACCGAGACCATGGTAAGCCTTTGATGCGATGATCGAGACATCCATCTTGCTATCCTCATAAGTCCTCAATTTTATCGTTAATTGGTACCTCTATCTTTCAATCACTTGAAAGACCTCGATACAAAGATCTGTTGCACCATCTGCTTATCCCTGACAGCCCTCGATTGTTATCACTTGATTGGTCGTACAAAGAAAAATAAATAACTTAATGAAATAAAAAAAACTAAGAATGAGACATTCATGTTTTTTAATTCCAAGTCCTTTGGATGAATCAATAGACAAGTCATAGCGTCTCTCTCTAAAACTTGATAGAAAAAAAATGATCAAAGTCATTACTCTATTTCAAATGACCTTTTATTTATAGGCCTCTAGTTCCAACAATCATATATCTCCAATGGTCATATTTCTCCAAAAAAACTCGGAGGGGATTGGACACCTGGCATTGTAATGGTCATATAGAAACATAAAACATGACATCATTTTAATTTTTTTATAACTAACTCCATGAAATCGTTTTGGTTAAAAAAATAAGTATATGAAAATTATAACATTAGTATGATTGATGTAAACATGTGTATGAATAAAAACATGCCTGAGACAAAGTAAAACATGAGTACTATTTTATATTACTTAGTTCAATGTATTGTTATGATGCAAAGTGAGTATGATGAACAATAGTCAGTACAATAGACAGAGTCGGTACGATTAACAGAGTCAGTACGATTAGCAGAGTTAGTACAATAGACAAATTCAGTACGATTGACATTGTTAGTACGATTCACAGAGTCATTATGATTTACAGAGTCACTACAATTGACAGAGTCAATACAATTGACAAAGAACCATATTCAAAGTAAAAAATTTATTTAATAATGAAATATAAAAAGATTTGTGATTTCCAAAACAAGACATAAAAGTCAAAAGAAGGCTTTTGACTTAACAATCTCCCCCTTTTTGGAAAGCACATAAAACAAAGTAAATATAGAAGAAATACTTATCTCCCCCTATGTTAAACAAACTATTTTGATTAATAAAATTAATAAAAAAAATCCTCTCTTATGTATAAACATTCTTAAGGATTGTATTTGTAGATTTTTCTCTGATTTGGATGTATTACAATTGAGTAAGACATTATAAACTCTCCCCCATTGTGAAACTTTTTCCCCTTTTTATAAAACATTATCCCCCTATGTGATTTACAAAAATAATGGGATAACCATGAGTCTCTTGAAAAGGTTAGAGATAGAAAAGATGCAAAACAATTGAAATGAAGACATATGATTCATTTAATCTGAAAAGATTAACAACTGTTAATACAAAACAAGGAAAGATAAAACAAAACATTCATTTGTTTTTTTTTGTATTTCTTGATCAACTCATGAATAATAGACTTCATCATATTTATCTCTTTATTGTCTTTTGAGATAAAATCACCATGGGATTTGAGAAGCTCTTATTGGTCGACAAAAAGTTGATCCTGGTTTTTGATAGTCTCTTCTTGAACTATGATTACTTATTCAAGAGTATCAATTTCTATCTTAAAAATTCTTATTCCATTGAGTCAACATAGTATTTTTCATATTCCAAAAAACTATTTCATCACTAAAAGATGAAAATTTTGAAAAATGATACTGGGAAGTATTCATCCTTTCTTGAAACCATTTTACCGAAGGAATATCAGCACCATAGGATTTCTAGATCTGATTCATCCTTTTAGTAGTTTCATTGTCAAGATTATTAAAAGAAATATCCAGATCATTTGAAAGCCTCCTTAAGTATTCAATTTAGTCCTCGTGTTTATTCATTGCGCTTTCTGTTTTGTACAACTACTTAGTCATCTTGTTGAAAGCCTTCTTATGAGCAGCCAAACTATCACTCAGAACTTTTAAATCAGGTTCTATTAACAATACAATATTTCTATTCTCTCTTATTAAACCAAATTTCTTCTTTTTGTTGTCTGTGATAAAATATATATTTCCTTCAATTTTAGAAAAACATGGAATATTAATTTCAATTTTTCTCAACAAATTAACAATGTAATCACTTTTCTTCAATAAAATTGTGTGTTCTGAATCAGTTTCATCATCATATGATTCCAGTTCATTTGATCATCTCGAGTCTTCAATATGATGTTTTCCTTTTCCTTTCTCTTTTTTTTTCTTTCTTCTTCCACTTTTTCACTGATGACAATTAATATTTCAGTACGAGAAGTTTGATCTACTTTCTTGGCTGGAGATGGAATTCATTATGAAAGGGTTTTTGAAGATTGAGCCAATGCTTGATCACCATGAGGATTTTGTTGTATTCCTTCACTTTTTTTTTAAGTAAAAATTCTTCTATACTCTTCTTTAGGGATCTGAAGAAATTCAAAATGAAATTCTTCTTCCTCTTCTTCACATTCCTGAACTTCTTGAACTATGTGTTTCTCTTTCTCTTTCTCTTGAAAACATTGTACAATGGGTTCTTGTTGCACTTATTCTGTTAGTTGAGGACTTTCCAATTCAACACCTTTTTGGATTCTCGCAACATCAAAATATTGAGATTTTATTTTCAAAAGAGTCTTATTTTTCTTCTCAACATATAGATTATCCTCTACCCTTATCTTCTCAGCTAGAGCTTCAGCTGGGTCAAGATAAAATATCGGATCACCTTCTTTTCCTTTGTTCTTTTTCCTTTCTATACTTATCTAAAAACTCTTTACTGTATTGGGTTTTCTTCCTTAACTTCGCACTGATTTGAGGATATGACTTTTGAGAAGCAACGGTTGGAGATGATTCTGTAAGCATTGGTGCCGATTGATTTGGTGCATATTGAATTGGTTTCGATTCTACTTGCACATCATAGAAAAACAATTTTTATTCTTCATCAAAAAAAAATAAAATTTATTAAACATATTCTTACATATCCAAGAATGCTTAAGATCATTCCATTCACCTTTCAGATGAATATTATAGAACATAAAACATTCGAGAATGAAATTTATAAGAATACACGGATACATGATAATATGAAACTTGATCAATCCTGACGTCAAATTTTTGATGGTTTCGAAAATATAACCCATGAGATTTACCTTTCTCATGTTTACATGATAATACAACATATAAATGTTAGAAACCTTATTAGTTTCCCTATCCCCTTTCCTTGGAATTAAAAATCCTTGCATCCAAAGGAAAACAACTCGACTTTATGGGGATAAATGAGATACTTTTTATTTCTCTTAATTTGAAAGAAACAATGAATTTTCAGTTCTTTCCATGTTAAACATACCAACTTCCTCAGGTTTCTTATGAGATGGACAAAAGGAATCACCATATATTTGAACATTTAGAATGTTTGCTTCTTGTTTCACAGACATGGAAAATTTCTATCGTACACAGAAAAGTGAATCGACATGTTTCTATCAAAAGACACCATATTATAGAATTGGCTAACCTCTTCAATAAGAATCGGGTATTGAGATACAGGTTTCTCAAAACAAATATATTTTCATCCTTGAAATAAGATAATCCTCTTGATTGACGAGTCAAAGTTTTCAATGAATTCCTGGGAAACTAACCATTCTCTGAAGAAATATTTCTCTAAGAAAGTATTTGAAGACATTTCGGCAGGAGTGTTGTCAGAAGACTGAGACATAAATATGAGTGACAAAGTAAAAGACCATACTAAGTCCTAAGAAAAGGAGGCAGATCTTCAATAAGAAATCTTGAGAAACCAGTGTGGGTTTGAGGAGGAGGTCCTCTATTTATTGGTGAAAAAAAGATTATTATTGGTCTTCTACGGTTTATATTAGAAGATAATGAATCTAATGGTGAATATTTAGATAGGTTTTTTTATTAAAACATTATATGTAAGAAAGAAAATAAATAAGAAAGAAAAAATGTACCTTTCAGAGATTTCAATTAATTTATTCGTGTTATATTATTATGAATGATGAAATAATACAATAAAATAATGAAAAGAAAATACAAATGAACAGGAAACCGATGAAAAAGAAATTGAATATGATTGTTTTTTAGAATGATGGAAAAAAAGTCTTTACCATAGTATTTCAAGCTAATATAAAACAAATTCATTACCATTGGTTTTCAAGCTGATGGAATACAATGTTATTATAATAGGTTTTCAAGAGGAGGGAAAACAAATTCATTACCACAGGTTGTCAAGTCGATGGAAAACAAATTCATTACCATAAGTTGTCAAGCCGATGGAAAACAAAGTCATTACCATAGGTTGGAAAACCTATGGAGAAAAAGTCATTACCATAGGTTTCCAAGCTGATGGAAAAGACTCAGTCAGACCGATTAATAGAATGTCAATACAATGAACAAAATGTCAAAACAATAAACAGAATGTCAAAATAATAAACAAAAAGCACATTTTCAAAACAATTAATAGAATGTCAAAAAAATAAATAATAAAGAGAATCTAACTTTAAATTTTTAGAGTGAAGATAAAATACACAATATAAAATATGAAACAAAATAATATAAAAAAGGTAAAACAATGAGAAAATGTAAAGACCCGCAAATTTCAAGGAAATTTTTTTCTTAATTTTCTTTGGAATTTTACAAGAGCGCAGCTTCAGACGGCACCTGATTCCGAGGCCCGGTGTGCCCGGAATCAATTTCCGAAGTTTGGCTCGGGTACGTTCAGTGAACGGACGAGTGGGCTTTTCTATCTTTTGAACCGGTGCCCGGAATCAAATTCTGAGGGCACCGATGAAATCGCAGCGCCGGTATTTGCTTAGAAATTCCTCTTCCGGAGTTGCGTTTGCTCAGACGTGGTTTTTAAATTTTGCGGCTTTAAGTCAGAAATAAAATAAAGTTTGTGCGACAACTTTATTTTATTTCACTTAAGCTGCTTGGAAGCCACTTGAAGTCACTTAAAGACGGCTTGAACTGAGTTTATCTGGATGGGATGCTATCCGGAAATATCCTACCCCCTTGGTAGGATATTTGTGAGGTGGGGCCCGCACGAGCCCCGCCGTTTCTTTCGCTAAGTAACGCACCCGCGAAAACCCGTCAAAGTAACTGAAAAGTCAACGGACGCGTTTTCTTTAATTCTTAACAGACCATTTAATTGGGCGGTTTATTTCATGAATTAAATGGGCTGTTTCTTTCGTGAATTAATTGGGCTGTTTCGCTCGTTGAATTAATTCAACGAACTGATGGGTCGTTACTTACGCTTTTGCGTTTGTTGGCATGTTTATAAAATAAGACCAACCTAAAAATCCTTTGAAAGGATTTGAGAGAATCTTGTTTCTTCGGCTCCCTGCGAAGAACGCGAAGAACGCGAAGAACGCGAAGAACGCCGGCGACCGGAATTCGACGACGCACACCGAGATCTGCGACGTCGACGAGCTTTACCCGCGACGTTCTTCGGCGACGCCTCTTCTTCCGCGGCCGATCCTCGTTCGGCAACTAAGGTGAGAATCGGATCGTTAATTCTCCCTTTTTAAATTTCATAACAACGGATTTAATTAATTAAACCGTTTGATCTTGATCCGGAGATTGGCGACGCGATGCCGGATACCGCGACGACGCGACGATCCCCCTTCTTCCGCGACGAGCAATCCCGCGACGATCCCTCGTTCAGCAACGACGACAAGGTAAGGGATGTTGGATTATTTTATCTTATTTCCCCGTGTTTATTCTTTTAAAATGAAGAACATGATCTCCGACAATTTTAATTTATTTAAAATTGTTGTTGATTATTCCTCTCGTGGTTTATGACTAACGCGGAGGGTGCGGGCCTAACGAACAAGACCCGGCAACCCTCCGCCGATCTTCCTTTTTTTGTGCGGATTTGGCGGGCGATGGAAAAAGCACGACGCAAGGCCCATTTGTTGTTTTCGCAGTGAAGGACGCGTCCCGGGAGGAACAACGGCGCAGACGGGAAAGGAATTGGGCCACCGGAGCATCTCCGGCGGCCCGCGGAAGGCGGCGGCGGCGCCGGCGACCGGAGGCAGCGGCGCCCGGCGTGCCGGCGTGGAGGAAGTCCGCCGCGGCTGAAGCCCCGGCGGCGGCGGCCGGTTCCGCGGCCGCGCGGAACCGGGAACGGACGCGGCGGCCCGGTCGCGTCCGCGTGGCAGGCGCCCCCCCCCCCCCCCGCGGGGCTGCGTTTCGCTTGAGCCGCGGGTCCAGCCCGCGGCGCCCTCCTTCGGCCGCTCGGCCGAAGCCGAGCCGGCCGGTCCGGTCGGCCGGGCCGCGCCCAGGCCGGACCGGACCCGGCCTAGCCGGGTCGGGCCGACCCGGTTCGGCCGACCCAGGGGGGGTTCGGGCCGGGTCGCCCCGGGCCCAGAACCCCCGTTTCGGGCCCTCTTCGGTCTTTTGCCCATATCTTGGGTCTGGGACCTCCGATTGACGAACCGTCAGCGGCTACGCGATCCTTGGATCGAGAAGGTCGTTTCGGTATATTACACTCAAGGTTTCGGAAGACTTTGGGTTCGGCCGGGTTGGTTCATACACGAAACCAACCGGGCCCTCGGAGCGGAAACGCTCATAACTTGAGCTACGGACGTCCGATCGATGTACCGTCAGCTGTGGTAGTTTCCCCTAAGTGAGACGGAACTTTTGGCTTACTCCGCCCGAGGATCGGATACAGGCGGAGTACGGTCGGGTCGGTTTTGCCCTAAAAACCAACCGGGCCCCTGGGACGAAAATGCCAATAACTCTCAGACCGGGCGTCCGATTGACGCGCCGTCTGTTGCGTTGAGATCCTGTTGTCGATACGGAACTTTTGGATACATCAACTTCGGACTACGTGTCAGTTGATGTATCAGCCTCTCGGCTCGTGGAGCGGACCCTCCTAAACGAGCTCGCTGTGTGCGGGAACCCTAGCGCTGGCTGTGACTTCGACGACAGAGTAGAGATCCTCCGTGGACTGCGACGACGGCAGAGCAGAGATCCTCCGTGGACTGCGACGACGGCAGAGCAGAGATCCTTCGTGGACTGTGGCGACGACTGTGCAGAGATCCTCAGTGGACTGCGTCGACTACTGCACTCAGCGATCCTATGCGGATCAGTGCCCGATCCTGTGTGGGTCCTACTACCGGTTCTGTGTGAGCCACTGCCTACCGGTTCTGTGTGAACCATTGCCTACAGGTTCTGTGTGAGCCCGATCCTGTGTGGGTCTTTTGCGGGGGTTAGTACCTATCGATCCTTCGTGGGTCCGACGACTTAGATGGATCAGTGATCATCTTTGACGTCATCTGAAAAAGTATACCTGGTTGAGGTGAATCTGATGTTACTCTCCTTTGTGGATTGTGTTGAACTATCCTATGTGGATTTACTGTTTACTCTCCTTGTGGATTTGAGTCTTGCTTTCCTTTGTGGATTGAGTTGTTCTTGAGCTCGTGAGCAGAGCTAGAATTGGGGACTTAGGTATATGTATGGGCATATACCTAAGTCGAGTCAGATGTTACTTCGTGATTGCATCTTTCTTTTTGTGCTATATCCTTTGTGGATTTCGGGAGACCTTCGGGGGTCTCGGGGTCCTTACTGAGTAGCTTGTACTCACCCCTGCACGGGCTATGCCCGCACCTTGTTGTGTTGGTTGCAGACGACGGACAGCACTGATCACGGTTGGAGCGTGGAGCAGGACGGTACCTGGAGGTGGACCACTGGGCGGGATGTGCTCGGGGCGGACGTGGGACCCGAGGAGCCTGGAGGCTATCTGTACCCACCCTTCAGGTGGGATTGCCAGTGGACGACACGAGGCCGCCGTCTTTTCTTCAGTTGCTGTACTTTACTTTTTCAGTTGTACTTTACAGTTGGGCTTGTATTCCGGCCCCCTTTACTTTTCTGCACTTTACTTTCCGCTTGCTGACTCTGTGTGGTTGTTACTTATAAAGGCAATGCCTTCCCTGTTTACTGGGATTTTACGCCTTGGTGCTAGTCTCCAGCCCCTGGCCTATGGAAGGCGGGCTTGGGGTAGTCACGGCACGGGCCCCGAGGACGGGTCGTGACAAATTGGTATCAGAGGTGGTCGGTTCTACCGCAGACTCTGATCGTCCTTTCCTTCTATACGAAGCAATAGTGTTTAGTGTATTGAGTGTGGTTATCAGTTCAGGGAGCCCAGTGTTGGTGCGGCGGCCGACGTATCCGTACACCAGGACCCTGACTCCTGATTTCCGACTTAATGCATGAAAACATTTATTGCGTGTGTGTTTCAAGTTTCTTTGTGATTGCTTGTGTCAGCTCACCGGGTATACTGATCTGCTTTATGAAAGTCTCAAGTTTTCCTTGTGATTACTTGTGCCAGCTCACCAGGTATACTGTTCTGACTATGGTGCTCTTGTTCTCCTTTTCAGGATGGCCCCGCGACGACAGCCAGCTAGGGTTCCGAGTGTAGGGCGCGACGGCAGCCCACCGAGCGACGAGGCCTCGGTGCAGGGCCCCCTGCCAGCAGTGGCACCGGCGGTAGCTTTACCCGCCGAGCCACCGATGCTACCAGTACCAGACGCTGACGATGCACGTCGCCTCAGGGCACTGCATGAGTTTCAGAGCCAGCGACCGCCCAGGTTTCGCGGTGAGGCGGACCCCCAGGCCGCCGAGGACTGGCTAGAGGCGGTGGTACGGATCTTTAGGCTAGTTAGGACACCAGCGGATCTCATGGTGATTCTCACGGCGAGCCTCCTGCAGGCGGCAGCAGGACGATGGTGGAGCTTGATGCTCCAGGTTCACGATGAGGCATCCTTGCTCTGGGCGGACTTCGAGAGCCTCTTCTGCTCTGAGTTCGTCCCGGCCACCCTCCGAGCGGTGCGCATCCAGGAGCTTCTCCAGCTGCGCCAGGGCAGCATGACGGTCGCTCAGTACGCGGAGAGGTTCACTGACCTATCTCGCTACTCGACCGACATGGTACGGGACCCCTTCTTCCGGGCCCGGACCTTCGAGCAGGGCTTGCGACAGGAGATTCGGGCGTCACTGATCTCCCTCAGCATTCCGACCCAGGCGGGAGTGCTGGAGCGAGCCCTCCTGATCGAGAGCTTCCTGGCAGAGCCTTCTTCAGCGGCGAGACCTAGCGCAGGGCGGCAGGTAGCTGAGTCTTCGGCAGCAGGTAGCCGACGGATGACTCTCGGGTCCAGGCAGACCAGACCCCCACGCAGACGGCCTCAGGACACCGGCTCAGCAGTACGAGGCACACAGCGGAGTGCCAGCCTTCCGAGAGGCAGGCTGTGCTACTCCTGCGGCGGGCAGGGTCACATGGCTCGTGACTGCCCGACTCGCCGACCAGAGGAGCAGCAGACGGTGGAGGGGCCACCCAGGCAGAGGCAGAGGGTCGACCGTGGCGGTCCGCAGGGAGGAGGCAGACGAGGCAGAGGAGCTGGCCGAGCAGCGGGTGGTGGGCGACGCTTCCAGGCTCTACCCCCACCACCACCAGGAGGGCCACCTCGACCACATGGAGCTGGCGGGCAGGGACAGGCCCAGCTCCAGGCAGTGGAGGCCTACGACCCCGACGTGCCAGAGATGATTCGAGGTACAATCTGTGTCTATTCCACCCTTGCTGCAGTACTTATAGACACAGGAGCGAGTCACTCTTTCATAGCCTCTGCCCTTGTTCGGAGCTCGGAGATTCCGACTGAGCCGTTGGCTCAATCCTTACGGCTAGAGACTCCTACGGGAGAAGACTCGACGATTACGCACTGGTGCCGGCAGTGTGAGCTTACTCTAGGAGGCGAGAGCTTCGGCTGGGATCTCCTTGTAGCGGCGTCGAGGCCTTACGACGTCATCTTGGGCATGGATTGGCTATCCACGGTTCATGCCCAGATCGACTGTTTTAGGCGCAAGGTGTGATGTGTTCGCACCGACGGGAGTAGGTTTACCTTCACCGGCGAGAAGGGAACCTTTGCAGCACAGGATGGACTTCCGCAGAGGAGAGTGCAGCCCATCTCTCATCAGTTGGCTAGCCTCATCCTAGGAGCAGTGGACGTGCGGAGTCCGGCTTTTCCTGCAGTGGTGGACCAGTACATGGACGTCTTTCCCGACGACGTTCCAGGGCTACCTCCTCGTAGAGAGGTAGACTTTTACATCAACTTGTACCCCGGGACAGCCCCGATATCTTCTCCAGCATATCGGATGGCCCCCGCCGAGCTTCGGGAGCTGCGGGTACAGTTGGAGGACTTGCAGAGCAAGGGGTTTATCTGACCCAGTGTTTCACCCTGGGCTTCCCCGATTTTGTTCGCCAAGAAGGCGGACGGAAGCTTGCGACTATGTGTCGACTATCGTCTCCTGAACCAGGTGACAGTGAGGAACAAGTATCCGCTGCCACGGATTGATGACCTCTTCGATCAGCTCAAGGGAGCGCGGTGGTTCTCGAAGATAGACCTCCGGTCAGGCTATCATCAGCTCAAAGTTCGAGTCGAGGACGTGCAGAAGACGGCCTTCAGGTGTCGGTATGGCCATTATGAGTTCTTGGTTATGCCGTTCGGCGTAACCAATGCTCCAGCAGTGTTCATGAGCCTCATGAACAGGATCTTCCAGCCATACCTCGACCGATTTGTCGTGGTCTTCATTGACGACATTTTGGTATACTCGACGACTGAGGAGGAGCATGCCTACCACCTGCGAGTTGTGCTAGACACACTCCGAGAGCACCAGCTTTATGGAAAGCTCTCAAAATGCCAGTTCTGGTTACGTGAGGTCCATTTCTTGGGGCACGTCATTTCTGAGGCGGGAGTTGCAGTGGATCCCGCGAAGATCGAGGCAGTGCTAGCTTGGGAGCCACCCAGGAGCGTGACAGAGGTGCGGAGCTTCTTGGGCCTAGCGGGATACTATCGGAGATTCGTGCCAGACTTCTCCAGAGTTGAGGCACCACTCTCAGCGTTGACGAAGAAGGGGAAACCCTTCGTGTGGTCAGACAGATGTCAGCAGAGCTTCCAAATGCTGAGACAGAGATTGACCAGCGCACCTATCTTGAGGTTGCCTAAGGAGGGAGTTGGGTACGTAGTTTACTGCGATGCATCAGGGACTGGACTCGGGTGCGTCCTGATGCAGGAGCGGGCCGTGATCGCCTACGGATCACGACAGTTGAGGCCGCACGAGCAGAACTACGCCACTCATGACCAGGAGTTAGCAGCAGTGGTCTTCGCTCTGAAGACTTGGCGGCACTATCTGATGGGCGAGCGCTTCACAGTCTTTTCTGATCACCAGAGTCTCAGGTATATCTTCTCTCAGAAGGACCTGAACCTGAGACAGTGGAGATGGCTTGAGTTCCTCCAGGACTATGACTTTGAGATAGTCTATACTCCTGGGAAGGGGAACGTGGTAGCCGATGCCCTCAGCAGGAGGACGGGAATTCAGCTACTTGAGGAGGCGACGGAGCAGCTAGCCTCCTTGCAGATATCCTTCGTGGATAGAGACGGAGCAGCCTTTCTTCATTCTCTCACAGTCTCTTCTCCACTTCTACAGCGGGTCAGAGAGGCTCAGCGTGGGGACGCTGACTGTGAGACCCGGCGTGCACTGATATCCTCAGGTCAGGCGCCTGATGGTTTCTCCCTTGGAGCAGAGCACGACATCCTTTTCAGAGGACGTACCTTCGTACCAGTCGCTTTACGAGAGGAGGTGCTGAGAGAGTTTCACACTTCTCCCTTGGCAGTACATCCCGGAGTGGCGAAGATGTACCAGGATCTCAGACGACAGCACTGGTGGCCGGGCATGAAGAAAGCTGTGGCAGAGTTCGTTTCGCGATGCCTCACCTGCCAGCAGGTGAAGGCATAGCATCAGGTACCAGCAGGCTTGGTACAACCCTTGGAGGTCCCGGAGTGGAAGTGGGACGGCATATCTATGGACTTCATGACTGGACTTCCACGCACTTCCAGAGGTCACGACTCCATTTGGGTGATTGTCGACCGACTCACCAAGTCGGCACACTTCTTACCCATCAGAGAGCAGGGCTCAGTGGAGAGCTTGGGACGTCTTTACGTCCAGGAGATCGTATGGCTTCACGGTGTGCCATCGTCTATCGTCTCCGATCGAGATGCTCGTTTCACTTCCCGGCTTTGTAAGGGGTTGCAGGAGGCGTTCGGGACGCGGCTCCATCTGAGCACAGCCTTCCACCCTCAGACGGATGGTCAGACGGAGAGGACCATACAGACACTCGAGGACATGCTCCGTGCATGTGTTCTCGACTTTGGTCGCAGCTGGGAGGACCACCTACCCTTGGTGGAGTTCGCGTACAACAACAGCTACCACTCCACCATCGGGATGGCACCATACGAGGCGTTGTACGGCAGACCCTGCAGATCACCGTTGTGCTGGACAGACCCTGGGGAGTCAGCACTCGTGGGACCAGAGATGGTCCGAGCCACGACAGAAAAGTTCCAGATCATCCAGGAGAGGATGAGGACAGCTTAGAGCCAGCAGAAGTCATATGCTGACAGGAGGCGGAGGCCACTAGAGTTCGAGGATGGCGACCACGTCTTTTTGCGTGTCTCACCTCGACGTGGTTTACGGAGATTTGGCCGAGGCGGCAAGTTGTCTCCACGCTTCATCGGGCCTTTCCAGGTCCTCAGCAGGATAAGAGAGGTGGCTTATCGCCTGGCTCTACCACCTCAGTTGCATCGGGTGCACGACGTCTTCCACGTGTCTCAGCTGAGGAGATACGTGCACGACCCGATGCACATCATCGACTTTGGGGAGCTGGACGTGGACGATGGGGCGACTTTTGCGGAGGTCCCAGTGGAGATCGAGGATCGACAGGAGCGGGTCCTACGTGGGCGGTCGATTCCTCTTGTGCGCGTCAGATGGCAGCACGGGAACCTCCAGGAGAGCACTTGGGAGCGGGAGGCTCAGATGCGTGCTCAGTACCCCCATTTGTTCCCCTAGTTTTTGATGTATCTTTACGGGGACGTAAAGCCCTGAGGTGGGAGTAATGTAAAGACCCGCAAATTTCAAGGAAATTTTTTTCTTAATTTTCTTTGGAATTTTACAAGAGCGCAGCTTCAGACGACACCTGATTCCGAGGCCCGGTGTGCCCGGAATCAATTTCCGAAGTTTGGCTCGGGTACGTTCAGTGAACGGACGAGCGGGCTTTTCTATCTTTTGAACCGGTGCCCGGAATCAAATTCTGAGGGCACCAATGATATCGCAGCGCCGGTATTTGCTTAGAAACGCCTCTTCCGGAGTTGCGTTTGCTCAGACGTGGTTTTTAAATTTTGCGGCTTTAAGTCAGAAATAAAATAAAGTTTGTGCGAAAACTTTATTTTATTTCACTTAAGCTGCATGGAAGCCACTTGAAGTCACTTAAAGACGGCTTGAACTGAGTTGATCTGGATGGGATGCTATCCGGAAATATCCTACCCCCTTGGTAGGATATTTGTGAGGTGGGGCCCGCACGAGCCCCGCCGTTTCTTTCGCTAAGTAACGCACCCGTGAAAACCCGTCAAAGTAACTGAAAAGTCAACCGACGCGTTTTCTTTAATTCTTAACAGACCATTTAATTGGGCGGTTTATTTCGTGAATTAAATGGGCTGTTTCTTTCGTGAATTAATTGGGCTGTTTCGCTCGTTGAATTAATTCAACGAACTGATGGGTCTTTACTTACGCTTTTGCGTTTGTTGGCATGTTTATAAAATAAGACCAACCTAAAAATCCTTTGAAAGGATTTGAGAGAATCTTGTTTCTTCGGCTCCCCGTGAAGAACGCGAAGAACGCGAAGAACGCGAAGAACGCGAAGAACGCCGGCGACCGGAATTCGACGACGCACACCGAGATCTGCGACGTCGACGAGCTTTACCCGCGACGTTCTTCGGCGACGCCTCTTCTTCCGCGGCCGATCCTCGTTCGGCAACTAAGGTGAGAATCGGATCGTTAATTATCCCTTTTTAAATTTCATAACAACGGATTTAATTAATTAAACCGTTTGATCTTGATCCGGAGATTGGCGACGCGACGCCGGATACCGCGACGACGCGACGATCCCCCTTCTTCCGCGACGAGCAATCCCGCGACGATCCCTCGTTCGGCAACGACGACGACAAGGTAAGGGATGTTGGATTATTTTATCTTATTTCCCCGTGTTTATTCTTTTAAAATGAAGAACATGATCTCCGACAATTTTAATTTATTTAAAATTGTTGTTGATTATTCCTCCCGTGGTTTATGACTAACGCGGAGGGTGCGGGCCTAACGAACAAGACCCGGCAACCCTCCGCCGATCTTCCTTTTTTTGTGCGGATTTGGCGGGCGACGGCAAAAGCACGACACAAGGGCCATTTGTTGTTTTCGCAGTGAAGGACGCGTCCCGGGAGGAACAACGGCGCAGACGGGAAAGGAATCGGGCCACCGGAGCATCTCCGGCGGCCCGCGGAAGGCGGCGGCGGCGCGGGTCGTCGGCGGCGCCCGGCGCGCCGCCGTGGAGGAAGTCCGCCGCGGCTGAAGCCGCGGCGGCGGCGGCCGGTTCCGCGGCCGCGCGGAACCGGGAACGGACGCGGCTGCCCGGCCGCGTCCGCTTGGCAGGCGCCCCCCCCCCCCCCCCCCCCCCCCCCGCGGGGCCGCGTTTCGCTTGAGCCGCGGGTCAAGCCCGCGGCGCCCTCCTTCGGCCGCTCGGCCGAAGCCGAGCCGGCCGGTCTGGTCAGCCGGGCCGCGCCCAGGCCGGACCGGACCCGGCCTAGCCGGGTCGGGCCGGGTCGGGCCGACCCGGTTCGGCCGACCCAGGGGGGGTTCGGGCCGGGTCGCCCCGGGCCCAGAACCCCCGTTTCGGGCCCTCTTCGGTCTTTTGCCCATATCTTGGGCCTGGGACCTCCGATTGACGAACCGTCAGCGGCTAAGCGATCCTTGGATCGAGACGGTCGTTTCGGTATATTACACTCAAGGTTTAGGAAGACTTTGGGTTCGGCCGGGTTGGTTCGTACACGAAACCAACCGGGCCCTCGGAGCGGAAACGCTCATAACTTGAGCAACGGACGTCCGATCGACGTACCGTCAGCTGTGGTAGTTTCCTCTAAGTGAGACGAAACTTTTGGCTTACTACGCCTGAGGATCGGATACAGGCGGAGTACGGTCGGGTCGGTTTTGCCCTAAAAACCAACCGGGCCCTTGGGACGAAAATGCCAATAACTCTCAGACCGGGCGTCCGATTGACGCGCCGTCTGTTGCGTTGACATCCTGTTGTCGATACGGAACTTTTGGATACATCAACTTCGGACTACGTGTCAGTTGATGTATCAGCCTCTCGGCTCGTGGAGCGGACCCTCCTAAACGAGCTCGCTGTGTGCGGGAACCCTAGCGCTGGCTGTGACTTCGACGACAGAGTAGAGATCCTCCGTGGACTGCGACGACGGCAGAGCAGAGATCCTCCATGGACTGCGACGACGGCAGAGCAGAGATCCTTCGTGGACTGCGGCGACGACTGTGCAGAGATCCTCAGTGGACTGCGTCGACTACTGCACTCAGCGATCCTACGCGGATCAGTGCCCGATCCTGTGTGGGTCCTACTACCGGTTCTGTGTGAGCCACTGCCTACCGGTTCTGTGTGAACCATTGCCTACAGGTTCTGTGTGAGCCCGATCCTGTGTGGGTCTTTTGCGGGGGTTAGTACCTATCGATCCTTCGTGGGTCCGACGACTTAGATGGATCAGTGATCATCTTTGACATCATCTGAAAAAGTATACCTGGTTGAGCTGAATCTTATGTTACTCTCCTTTGTGGATTGTGTTGAACTATCCTATGTGGATTTACTGTTTACTCTCCTTGTGGATTTGAGTCTTGCTTTCCTTTGTGGATTGAGTTGTTCTTGAGCTCGTGAGCAGAGCTAGAATTGGGGACTTAGGTATATGTATGGGCATATACCTAAGTCGAGTCAGATGTTACTTCGTGATTGCATCTTTCTTTTTGTGCTATATCCTTTGTGGATTTCGGGAGACCTTCGGGGGTCTCGGGGTCCTTACTGAGTAGCTTGTACTCACCCCTGCACGGGCTATGCCCGCACCTTGTTGTGTTGGTTGCAGACGACGGACAGCGCTGATCATGGTTGGGGCGTGGAGCAGGACGGTACCTGGAGGTGGACCACTGGGCGGGACGTGCTCGGAGCGGACGTGGGACCCGAGGAGCCTGGAGGCTATCTGTACCCACCCTTCAGGTGGGATTGCCAGTGGACGACACGAGGCCGCCGTCTTTTCTTCAGTTGCTGTACTTTACTTTTTCAGTTGTACTTTACAGTTGGGCTTGTATTCCGGCCCCCTTTACTTTTCTGCACTTTACATTCCGCTTGCTGACTCTGTGTGGTTGTTACTTATAAAGGCAATGCCTTCCCTGTTTACTGGGATTTTACGCCTTGGTGCTAGTCGCCAGCCCCTGGCCTATGGAAGGCGGGCTTGGGGTAGTCACGGCACGGGCCCCGAGGACGGGTCGTGACAGAAAAAGAATAATGTTCTCCCCCTTTAAAGAGGAGTTATTTAATGTAAGGAGATGTGTAAAAATAGAAAGTAGATGTGACTAATTATTTTATTTTAATCATTCCTATATTATATTTAATAAATTAAAATCTATTGGAATGTAATGGATTTGTAAAAATGCAAGCAAGTTGTTCTTGCATTCTGAGAAATTGTAAAATAATATCTATTTTTTGTGTATGATCCCTAAGAAATTAATTCCTAATATCTATGTGTTTTTCATGTGAGTGATGTGATGGGTTTTTACTGAGAGCTATGGCACTAGTATAATCACAAAGTATTTGAGTTTTGGAAAAACTCATTCCATAATCAGTGAGTGTGTGTTGCATCCACAACACTTGAGAACAATAACTTACAGGTGCTACATATTCAGATTTAGTAGTGGAAAGTGCTACTGGGTGTTGTTTATTGCATGACCATGAAACTAAAGAATCTCCTAAGAAATTAAATCTTCTAGATGTACTCTTTCTATCCATTCTACAGCCACCAAAGTCAGTATCTAAAAAACATTTCAAAACAAAATCATTTCTAGAAGAATAGAAAAGACCTAAATAAAAAGTTCCTTTTAAATACCAAAAAAAATCACAAATTTTAAATGGGAATATTTTGGATTTGATCAGTATCTTGCACATAATAATACCAAAAAAATTAGTCTGGTCGACTAGCTATTAAGTATAACGATTCTTGTATCATAATTCTAAATGTTGTTTGATCCACTGGTTTTCCATCTTCATCATGATCAAGTCTATTTGAGTTACTGATTGGAGTGATAATACTTTCAGTATTGTCATATCCATACTCTTTAAGTAAGTATTTGATATACATATGTTTAGATATATTGGTTCCTTCTGGTTTTTTAGAGATTTGAAATCCTAGAAAGAATTTTAACTCACCTATCATACTCAATCCAAACTCATATTTCATTATATTTGGAAAAGAATTAGTTAGATATTTGTGAGTTGATCCGAGTATAATGTCATCAACATAAATTTGAGCAATCAAAACATTTTTTTCATTTTTATAAAAAGAGTTGGATCTGTCGTACATTTTGCATATTTTTTTTGTAAAATAAATCATGTAAGCCTGTTATACCATGCTCTAGGGGATTTTTTAAGGCCATACAAATCATTGGTAATTTTAAAAACATTATCAGGATGTTTTAAATCAATAAAACCCAGAGGTTGTTCTACAAAAACTTTTTCTTTTACCAGACCATTAATAAAACCACATTTTACATCCATTTGAAATAGTTTGAAATTAAATTATGCTATGAAGGCTAATAGAATATGAATAGATTCAACTCTAGCTACCTGAGCATATATTTCTTCAGAGTCTATTCCCTCTTGTTGATTATATCCATTAGCAACAAGCCTTGATTTGTTTCTTACAATGACTTCATTTTTCATCACATTTGTTTCTGAAAACCCATTTTACACCAATTATAGTTGTTTATTTAGGTATTTCAACCAAATTTCAGACTTGATTCCTTTCAAATTCATTTAGTTCATATTTAATTGCTTTAAACTAATCTTCATCACCTAAGGGCTCACTTGGAGTTTTAGGTTCAAATTGAGATAGAAAAGAAAGATGTTCTATTTAATTTCTCAAGGAATTTCTAGTTATTACATGTTGATTTACATAACCAACAATATTATCACTGTTATGACTCCTAAGAGACAATTGATTTGGGTTTTGTAAAACCAGTTCATCAACATAAGATAGAAAGTCTTCTGGGCTAAAAAATTCAGAAACATTTTCTTGAGTATTATTCTTATCAAAAGATCTTTCAATCATGGGATGATAATAAATTTGTGAAAATAAATCAGTTGATGTAGTTAAGTATTGTATAAAAACCAAGGGGCCAGTTTCATCAAATTTAACATGTAATTTATCTTCAACAGTACATGAGTTTTGTTAAAAACTATATAATCATTAGAAAGTGTGGAATAACCTAGTAAGATTTTGTCATCATATTTGGGTGTGAATTTATGTAGATAATGTTTTGTATTAAATATTAATGCTTTGCATCCAAATACTCTAAAGTATGAAACTTTAGGTTTTCGGCCAGTCCACAATTCATAAGGTGTTTTCATAAGAAAAGGTCTAGTTAAAACATGATTTATAGTATAACATGCAGTACTAATAGCTTAATACCAGAAATGATTAGCAATTGAGTATTCACTCAACATGGTTCTTGACATTTTATTAATAATATGATTTCTTCTCTCAACAACCCCATTTTTATGAGGTGTTCTTGGAGCTGAAATGTTGTCAGTGACAGAATTCTTACAACAAAAAGTTTAAAAATCTGAATTTTGAAATTCACCACTATGATCAGTACGTATAGTTATTCATGGTAGGTTTTTCTCAGTTTTAACATGGGCTTTGAATCTTTTAAAATAGAAATAGTATTTAGATTTATTTATTAGAAAATATACCCATATAAATCTAATATTGTCATCAACTAAAAAAATTCATAGAATTTTCCTCCAATGCTTCCAGTTTGTGTAGGATCAAAAAGATCCAGGTGCACTAACTCTAATGCATTAGAAGTTTAAACTTCCTTGATTGATTTAAAGCTAGTTTTATGTTTATTTACATGTTTAAAAGGATCAAAAACCTTTGAAGAATCATACCTAAGATTCGGTAGATCCTTAACAGGTCTTTTATTTGAATTATTACAAAGTTTTCTAAGGTTATAGTGTCCTAACCTCCTATGTCATAACCAATATTGGTCTTCCATTGCACCTAATCAAGGTAAATCTTGGATCCTAAGGTCTTCTAAGTTAATATTGTATACATTCTCTTGCTAATGAGAAGATAGAAAGAATTCATCCTTGGAATTGTGAACTAAACACTTATCATTCCTAAAATTCACAAGGTATCCTGTATCACATAATTGACTTATAATGACGAGGTTGTGATTAAGCCCATTGAAAAATAAAACGTTTGAATTTTAAACCTTACTAAAGAAAAAAATATTACATATACCAACAATCATTCCTTGATAATTTTCTCCGAATGCGACTTTTCCACATTTTGTTTCAATAATCTTTTCAAAGAAATCTTTGTTTCTAGTCATGTGAAGAGAACAACCCACTATACATGTACCAAATGTTCTTTTTATTGGTACACTTCTTGTTTTCTTGAAAAATAAAAAGTTAGTTTTTCAGAACCCAAACTTGATTGGATCTATAATTGTTAGATTAAAGAGTTTTGGAAATCCACAGTTGTTTGGAAAAATGAGATTTATGAAGGACAAAATATTGAGTTCTATTAATAGAAAAATTTATTTCCCAATGTTCGCCAAATTGACATTTAATAAATAATGGGTCACTTTGAGAAAAAAAATAATTATGACTAAAAACCTGTTTTGAGTAAGGGTAACCGATTCCATATTTGTTTTTAAGTGGATGAATTAGAGAATATATTTTATCATATTCTTTTTCTCTCAAGGTTAATTTAGATAAAAGTTTCTTAATATAAAGGGTTTTAGACTTTAATCTAATTATTATATTATCATTCTCACAAGTAATTTTTTTAGAATTGTTTTTCATTTCTAAAAAAAAATTATAAGAAGTTGTTTAAAATCATTAGAAAGCTTATCCTTCTCATAATTTACTTCCAAATGGTTTTTTGAAATATTTTCAAAATAAAATAATTTCATATCAAGATACTATGAAATATCTAATATTTATTTTATCAAGTGATTTATTCTAGAATATTACTTTTCAAGATTTTTCTTCATTTTGGAATTTTCATTCTCAAGTAATTAAAAAATTTAGATACTTATTCAAAAGAAGAAAAAATTTACTCTACTGAGGCAGATTCTTTATTTGAGGTTTAACACTGATTCTCATCAAGATAATTATAATTTAAAGAAACATTTTTAATAGATTCACCAATGTGTACATTATCCATGAAAAAAGGATTTCCAATAGGTAATATGGCTATAAATCCAATATTTCTTTGTTTAGAAGATTCATATTCTAAAAAACCATATGATGAATCACTACCTCTTGCATTCCAAGTATTATTTTCATTCAAAACCTTCTTATTATTTGGCTTGTAATACTTTTTCTTGTTTCTTTCAAGATGTTTATCCTTCCTGTATTTTCTTTTTAATAAAGGAAAATTAGGTCTGATATGAACTGCTCTCTTGCATTCATAACATGTTACTTCTGAGTCTTTCTTGTCCTTTATATCTTTCTTTTTGAATCAGTATTGAAATTACTTATTTCCTAAAATCCTGTTCATATTTAGATCAAGATTCGATAACTCATTTTTAGATAGTTCACAATCTCTTGATTCAGATATAATATTTTTTTCTTTAGATCTTGTCACCCATTCCAGTGTCTTATCATTGGAAGTAGTAGAAAAATCTAAACTTCCATTTCCATTCTTCTTCTTATTGAAGTAAGAATATCTTTTCATTCTTGTCTCGTTTTGTAGAAGAGTTCCAAATAACTCATCAAGAGTGATTTGAGTAACTTTTTTGTTTTCATCAATAGCTGTCCTTTTTTATTCCCACTCGTTTGGAATTATATCGATAATCTTGTGTACACGTGCTCCGTCATCAAGAACCTTTTCTCCCATAGATTGTAAACTATTTAAAATTGTCATAAATCTTTATTTCACCTTACATACCGGTTCTCCTTAATGGAATAGAAATCCATGATATTTTGCTCGAAGCATTGCTCTTCTTGTATCTATAACTTTGGATTTACCAAAATGTTTCACTTCTAATTTCATCTAGATACAATTGAATGCTTAAAAAGATGATATTTTACTATATATATTCCTGGTTATAGAATATATCAAAGTATTTCATACCTTTTAATTCAATTGATATTCATTCTTATCTTGATTGGTGAATGTACTGACTACTTATTCAGGGATTATGTAACCTCTAATAAACATAATAAAGTTTTCTACTGCAACATTAATAAAAAATGACTTCATTCGATCTCTCCAGTACTCATAATCATTCCCATCAAAAATATGTGTTATGGATGGATTTAGATTGTCAATTGATCCAATATTCATTCTTTTCATATAATAAATCAATACTTTTTCACTTCGCGCGTTAGTGTAGTAAGTAGTTATCAAATTAAATTTTTAACATCAATACAATTTGTAATGTCAAAAATAATGTAATTAATATAATTCAGTGGTAACCTACTATTATACTAATTGTTGGATCATTATATAGATGTATATCTATATTAGATGAAATAATACAAGAGGGGTGAATTGTAAGTTTAAAAACATTTTAATTAAACACTTAAGAAAGAAATTATCTTAAGGGGTCTTAAACTAATACAATTAACAAACAATACAGTTGACCACAATGGTTTTGGATCTAATAGGTATAATAAGATGTAATAATTGTGATTAGGGGAAAGCATTTGTATTCTAATTGAATACAATTCTCATAGTAATACAAATGAAAAATATTATACCATAAATAGTATAGAATCTATTAATACAATATGTATCAAAAGAATCGTAATTGAGACAATTACAATTGAAATGAATATGAAAAGAAAAAGGAAACAATACAATAACCATTCTAATACAAATATCAACAGAAATGTAAAAGTATTACAATTATTTTATCGTAAAGAGAAGGGTATCCTTACACCTAGGATAAAAGGTCTATCTTACCACCACCTAGGTAAGCCTTCCATACGATGATCGGCACGTCCGTCTTACTATCCCCACAAGCACTCAATTTTACAGGTAATCGGTACCTCTATATTTCAAACACTTGAAAGGCATCGATATGAAGATTGGTTGCACCATCTTCTTATCCCTGGAAGACCCTGATCATTATCACTTGATCGGTCGCACAAATAAAAAAATCACCTATTGAAATAATAAAACTAAGAATGAGTCATTCACGTTTTTTAATTCCAATTCATTCACACAAATCAAGATATAAGTCACATTTTATCTCTCTAGAACTTGATAGAAGAAAAATATGATCAAATTCTTAACTGTATTTCAAATGACCTATTATTTATAGTCCTCTGGTTCCAATGTTCATATTTTTCCAATCATTGTATTTCTCTGAATAACTTGGACGGACATGGACACAGGGCATTGTAACGGTCATCTTGGGATGAAAAACATGACATAGTTTTGGTTAAAACAATAAGTATATGAAAATGATAAAATTTGTATGATTTATGTAAACATGTGTAAGAATAAAAACATTCATGAGATAAAAGTAAAACATGAGTACTATATAATATATTACATAGTGTAATGTATTGATATGATGAAAAGTGAGTACGATGCATAATAGTCATTACGATAGATAGAGTCATTACAATTGACAGAGTCAGAATGATTGACAAAGTCAGTATGATTGACAGAGTTAGTACAATTGATAGAGTCAGTATGATTGACATAGTCAGTAAGATTGATAGATTCAATACGATTGACAAAGAACCATGTTCAAAGTAAAATATTCATTTGAGAATGAAATATAAAAATATTTTTGATTTCCAAAACAAGACATAAGAGTCAAAAAAATACTTTTGACTTAACACTTCTCCATTAAGATATATATTTCACTCATCAACCCATGATTTGTCACAATAAAACTATGTATCCTTCTCTGATTTCAATTTTATTATCCTCAACCTTCTCATCATCTCACATGCTTATGCAGTTACATTAATTTCACTTCTTATTTTTAATAGACGTATATCATATACTGGGAGGAAAAAGTAACCCCCATCACAAAAGCATCATTAAGGAATATTTGTCTTTGGTTTTCCATGATTTACAGAGTTATTCTTTTTCAACTCAATGGATACTCCAAAAATACCACTATTTAATGCATATCTTGTAGTAAAAATTATTTTTCATTTTTTTCTTTAAAACGTTCTTCATGTTTTCCATCTTCTTCAACTTTCTTGTAGGGTGAAATAAGTAGTTATGATATAAAAAACTCAAAATTAATGTTCTTATTTTCTAATTATTTCTATAACATATCACATTATAAATAAATTAAATAACTTATGAATATTAAATATCTAATTCAATTAAATCAATATTATTTTATAAAATATGATAAATTTATTATTTTTTACTTTGAATTTGTAGATGTTCCTTAGTCCTTTGATCTTGTTATCCCTTGGATTGAGTTTCAATAAACTAATTACTCAAATAATGTCTCACATTTCATTATTTATATTTTTTCATTCAATATCATATAAATATATATCTTAAAGTTTATTCATCATAATGAAAAATTCTCAAAAACATATTTTTTAGTATCATTCAGTCATTGATTTTAACCGAATCCCTTCTCTTATTGTTGGATAATTCTCTTCCACATATCTAAATTTACTTACAATGGTATTCTATTAATAAAATTTTCTTATATTACATTCTTCACATAACCAAATTTAATTTCATGTTTTCAAAATATCTTATTTGATGACATTCATTGCTAAAATTCATTTTTTGATTTTCATCCATGTTACTGAATTTAATTATATGGGTCTTGATAAGATAGAATGTATCTCTATTATTAGATACATTGGATTTCGTTTCTATATCCACTTACATAATGGATCCTTATGATAAATCCATTGGATATTTTTACTAAAATAACATTCACGTTGAAGAATTATCTTGTGCGAGAGAGAAATCTATTATGTGGTGACTACTTCTCTTTCTCATATAAAAACAAACTTGTCCATTTCTTTATCCTACAAACTAGATGTCTTTCAACATCAAATATCTTATGATCTTGGAAAATTCCTTCCAAATAAAAAATATTGCATGTATATTTTTTGGGTGGGATAATTTCCTTTATCATTTTTTCATTCTCTAACATAAGAAATCAAGTTTTCTTCTAATAAGATTAAGGAAACATCAACAACACTCATGAATTCTAAGACCACATCAAATAATCTCAAAACATATTCAAATAATTGTATGAATTATTAAAAGAATTCCAAACTCTATAAAGAACTTATCCAAGGTGATGAAATATATAAAATACATGAAACATATGATTTTAATGAACTCTTCTTCCAGAATATGTTTAAACTTTCACAAACCAATCAATTTTCATATCAATTTAAATCATCCTTCATGAAGGAGTGTTTCTCTCTTATTACTATAGGCAAAATGAATGGTACTGCAATGAAGGATTATTTAACTCTAGGAAACTCTTCTATAAAATGTGAAACCTTATTTAACCATTTTAATTTCAACTTTACAAGCTATTCAAAAAAGAATGATAACCAGATTCTCACTCAAGTCATCAAAATCTGAAATTACTATTTTAGAAAGTGTGTATCAGAGAATTAGAACTACTATTTTACATGAATATCATCACTTCAATCATATGATGTTATGGTTCATGGAATTTTTTCAGTCAATAATTCCATGTATATTAGTTCTTCCCCATTAACATATAAGAACAATGGAAGCATATTTATCTTCTTTCATGGGTTTATACTCACTTATTCACTAAATACCTAGTAATGAACATGTACTTTAACCATTAACATGATCTTCAACAAAAAAAATACAATAAATAAAACCTCTTTTCAAAATAATAAACACTTTATAGTGCATTAATGATATTTTAAAAGTTAATAAATAAATATAGAAACTTTAAACTTATTTGAAATATGAAATCATTCATATTATTAAATATATGGAATTCAAATTAAATTTATGATATTAATTTTTTTTGTAAACATTTTATAATTAAATTTCTATTATGTAAATAATTTTCAAAATATAAATATTACATATTTAATATCATTTATACATTTATCAAATCAATCATCATATATTATTTTTATGTGGTTTAAATTGTTTCTCGAATGTTGCCCTTAATTTTAATAATTAAAATTATATATTATGAAAATATCATAATATTAAAGAGAAACGACTATATATTTTTTATTTATTTTTATATTTATTAAACCCATATAAACTAACTTTACAATTTCAATATAAATAGTTTATATATAAATTAAAATTCATTCCCTTTAACTTGAAAAGTTTATTTTAGTATCAATATTTAATATTATAGAATACTTATTTAGTAAATGTTTCATAAATATTTAATTGAAAAATTAATTGATGGTCACTTGGGATGTTTTTGTAATGGTTGTTGTATTTTTTTCAAAATCTTTTTTTGATTGTTTTTTATTTTAATTGAAAATTATGTTGTTGTTTATTATAATAAATTTTGGGATAATTTCCTTTCTATGTTAAAAGATTATTTTCTTATCTCAAATGTTCAAAATATTAGGAAAACATTAGTTATTGTTGATGGGTTTTTACAAAGGGGGATAGCACATGAGCCGCAGCTCGGTTGGTGAGGACTCTTTAAGTGCATATAGGAGACCCGGGATCAAATACTGGTGGAGGAATAATTTTATGCGACTATAGTAGTAATGTAGCAGGAATTGTAGTGGGAGCTATAGCATGTACTGTTCTGCACTGTAGTAGTCGGGATTATTCCCCTGTTTGGGCCTTCAGGCCACTGATTTTGTCCCCGAGTCCTTTAAGGCCTTCGGTCCACCATGGGCTTTGGGTCAGTAAGGCCTTTGGGCAACCTCAAGGCTTTCAGGCCACCTCAAGGTTTTTAGGACACCTTACGTGCAGATGGAAACTAGAAAACCTACAAGGAACAAGCTCCGGAAATAGGATGAGCAAGGACATTTCACCATAGAAGAAGCCAAATAGATTGCAATAATGATAGGGTATAGAACCTACCATCAGTACAATCCTGTGAATTCACTAGAAAGCCTAGCCGAACATCCATGAAAAGGAGGAGAGTTGGTATCACGATGAAGATGATGGGGAAGGAGTAGTTCCAAGTAGTTAGTTTGGGTTGTATGTAATGTTTGAAGCCTATGGGAAATGAATTCTTCTAAGGCCTACAAGCTATGTAATAGTTACACCTACGGGCCTTGTAAGGGTTCCACCTCACCCCATGAAAGGTAGATTATCAAAAATTAAAAAAATGAATGCATTCAGGACATTGGATACAAAGGGGGATAATTTGAACAAAAATGAGCTCACTCATGAAGTTTCTAGATATGGATATTTTTTATGAAGTTCAAGTTACTATGTTTAAGTTGAAAGAAGTAAAAAATTTGGTGACATAAAGTCAATTAGTGTTTGTTTTATCATGAATACCAGATTAAGTTCATCATACTTGGTTTTATTAGACCGATAAATATTAGAGAGTTTCTTTGTTACATTAGTGGAAGAAGAATATGTTATTTCACCAGATAAACATATATAAAGTCTTGAAAATATCAGAAAGAGATAAATAAATTCTATTCAATGTGGGAGTATAATATTAATTTTATATATAAGATAATATTATCAATGTGGATTCAATAGATAAACTTTTTTAAGATAATCATATAGAAATTTATTTGATGTTTTTTCAAACTAACTTTAGCAGAATGAGATCTATAAAAAGCTTGAGAAGTCAAAATATGATCAGACATGTATATGTCATTTCCTCATATAGATTAAACTAAATAAACTACTATGAATCCACCATATGTAGGAAAAATACACTGAGCTTTTGATTGAGTAATACTAAGTGTATTGGGCTGAGTTAATCTAACATATAGAAACTAGATAGTTTAAAACTAGAAGAATATGTATCTGGCTGATAATTCATTATAAATGAAATGGAAAAATCCTTGAAAAACCTTTCATAAACATTGTAATATACATAAACATGATGATGTTGTTCAATTCATTCAATATTTTTTTGTCTGGATGATATTTTAGAAAAATTAAATAGATTATTGATACTAATTCTTTAGGAAACATTAATGAATAAAGTTGACTCTAAAATTTTAGGATGTTTTTAATGCGGTAAAAAAATGAGATAAGCAATAAAATTTAAAATTGATCATGTACCTTCACATTTATAATCAAATGAGGTTTCAATATATAAAGGGGTTGGAGTCTCTTTGACTTTTGTGTTTTTATTATTATAGAGAGGATTTTTTGATGTTTTTGCAATGTAATTACCTAGCCAAGGATTTACATAGTTTAAGAAGAGGCACCATATAGAAGTGTAACAAACACATGCACAATACAAAATTATTCAATGGAAATATGTACTAGATAGAGTCACATTAAATTTAGTTTAACCAGATGTAGTCATACTTGAAAGATACTGTAGTGAACCAACCAAAGGTGTAATAGATCAAATGCTACTAGAAAAAGAATTTCTGAATGAATTTTTTCTATAAATATTTATGTTTTATTTTTATTTGTTTAATAAGTGTAATAAAACTTTTATAACGGGTAGGATCCAATATAATTAACTATTGGGATATATAAGGATCTTCATGGGAGTTGGAACATTGTATTCACTTCATTACATAGTAAATTTCCTTGAACTGATGGGAGTCAACAATGAAAGGATATAGTCACCCACATTGGGGGTGAACCTTATAAATATTGTTTTCCTTACTAAAAATTCTATTATTTTCAAACAAGTGAATTGGACTAAAAAAATTGAACGTGTTGAACTCTATCAAGTTTTAGTTGTTAATTTCATGAGAAACCAAATTGTAAAAGATAACCCCAGATTCAACCCCCCACACTCCCCACCCCACCCCTTAGTGGACCTCACATTAAAATGAACTTCAATACTTAATTAATTTATAATAACCATTACAATTTTTATATTATATCACAAAATAATTTTTTAAATTATTAATAATCAATTTTTTAGTAATTTAATATACTTTATAATTGAAATTTAAGAAAATAATTTTTTTTCTTCTATAAGAATAAAATTCATTTAGGATATTTGGTATATTATTAAAACATCAATACAGAGGCATCACATTTTATGATTGAACTACATAACATTAACCCAGTTCATAATGACCTTGCATGAGATTAACCTACAAAGAGGATTATGATAAGAACCTACGTAACAATAATACAATGCATGGGGAAACTCTATAATATTAACCCAGTACCTAGAGAAATGTCATTTATGTAGGAATGAATCAATTATTACTAGATAATGTGGCCTATGAAATGAAGAAAAACAATGGGTTAGAACCTTTGTATAGTGAGTGATTTCACTTAAAATCTATATAGGATTAAACTATGCAACACGGTATCTGTGTAAGAATAGAATCATGTCCATGGAAACCACTAACAATGTGATATTATGGCCACATGGATAGTTTCTACATATAATTAATTCATGATTAGATTTTATATGCCACACATAGAATTAAACATCCCATGTGTGACATTAACTGAGTGGGAGAGACCCTATGTATAATTAACTTCACATGACACATATAGATGTGACATGTGATAGATAATACATCATACTAATTGTCATAATTAATAGTCACTTTAAATGCATACTAATAACATCTATTCTGTTGATTTTATTTTACTATATGACTCATTTTCACCCTTATGCTATGACCCTATATTTTTTCATTTTTAGGAAAGGTTACAAGAATCAAATAAAAATTCATTACTCGGATAAAACTATTGGGTGTCATTTATCTGATACCTTCAGTGGTATCAAATCCATACCAAGTGATATTTTTCTCAAAATCATTTTCTCATATAAAGGAATAGTATGACTCATTCATGTAATAGTAAAAACAATACATCTTATTATCTTAAGAGATTTAGTGTGGGTTGTAAAATACCATTGGAATTTGTATGAGGTAGTATCACATCATTATGATATGCACTTAATTATTCTTACATGGGACCACCACATAATGCTTATATAAATAACTCAGTGTTAATATCATCTAAATAATTCACACATTTGTTATTAATATGTATCATCTTATCATAAGTTGTGGTCCCTAGTAATATGATATGCATAAGGTTTTTCCGACAAGGGCTCTAGACATAATCCATACACATGATATATCACCTTACGTAGGCCATCATAGTGTAGTTTAATATGACATCGAATAGTGTTGATTAATTCTACATAGATACCAAGCTATAAGATTTAATCCTACTTAAGTTCTTGATGAGATGGTATAATCTTTTTCAACATCGATATCTTGGAAGGTGTTATTATTTATATGTAGGTCCTTGAATTTGGTACTAATTCTATACGAGATAAAATATCATAATCTAGTGACTCTCACATAAGAGATGAATCTAATTAAAGAAAAAATAGGTCACCCACTAATTTCTCCTCATCACACCATAAGATATATAGGTTCACTATCTATCATAGTATATGACATGGCTATAAAAAAATATGATTTTTTAATACTACTCAAAGTTTAAAAAATAATAACTATGAGTTTTATTTGAATTATTGTACTTTATTAAATTTTTATGATCTTTTAGTTTTATATTTTTTGATAATTCAAAAATAAATTACATTATAAATTGGACACATCAACATAGTGTACATTTTTTTAAACAAAAAAATGTTCTTTTTTTCAAAATATTATTTCATTCATGGAACTTTTTCATTATTCAAGATGAGACACTAATTAAAAATGACTTATTTTTCTATAGTTTATAAATATCTTTAGGCCAAGAGAAAAACATGTTAAATTATCTAAAATAAATATAAAAATAAATGAAACTATTTAGTCCTTTGAAAAATAGAAAATTCAATAATTAAGTTTATCCTTTTATATAATAAAAATTCATATAAAATAATAATTCACTTCCTCATTAAAATAACTTCATTGCACAATTTGTTTTCAAGAAATAGTTTTTAAGAAATCATGCATACCAAATCATAATCATAAAAGTTACTTGGGAAAAACATGAGAACTCATGATAAATTTTCCTTGAAAAAAAACCATTTACCATTAAATGGTGATAAAATTTCTTTTAATCTCATTTTTTTACCTCATAAAATCAAAATATCTCAAATAAAACTCATCAATTTCATCTGTAACAAATGTTTTATTATGGAGGCATTATACTCATATCACCCTATCATGAACCCATTTAATAGAATAACCTACCATGTTAATTATAATATATCTCCTCTAGAGAATATATCATTACCCAATTCATTAGAGAGATATATCATATCCACCCATCAAAATCTAAATTTCAAAGAACCATAACATGAATAAAACACATTATTCTTTCTATTTCATCATAAACATGTAAAAACATTCATTTCAACCTCTAATCATAATCATTTATAGTTATCCCATAACATAAAAGGGAATATCCTTTTCCCTGATAATTCTTTAAAAAGAAAAATTCAATAAACAACGATAATGGAATTTCATTTCAAAAATAAAGAATACATGAATAGAAAGACTCAAAATTATGAACATCCCTGATGATGGGAAAAGTAAATAATTCAAGAAACTTTAAAAAACATTTTTTTCCACACCTTTATAAATAATTTCAAAATTTAATCGATTGAAAAAACATTAAAAAATCCTTGTTATGACTTAGTAAATAAATTCAATGTTATTTTAAAGTTACCATAAAAATCATTTTACTATATAAAATATATTATTTAACCCATATAAATAATTTTTATATGGGAAATTATTATTTTAAAAAAATACTTCAAAGAAATTAAAACAGGGCTTTGAATAAATTCTCTTACCTTGAGTTCTGACATTCCAAAAGCATATTTTACATTAATAAATAATAAAATAATATTAATTATTTAATTTCTTCCACAAATTCTTCATTTTTATTCATTTATTATCATTCTTTTTTTCATTTGCTGTCAAATTCTATTTAATTACTAAATCGATTAAGTAGATGCCATTCATTTTGGGGTCATTCAGTTAAAAATAGCATTGGTTTATTGACAAGGGTAAAAGAAGTCATAAAATGGTTTTAAAATATTTTAAAAATATTATGCATATCAAAAAATCATATTTATTCATTAAATATGCTTTTAAATCCATCCTTATAAGGTGGTGATAAAAAATGAAATATGTCATTCATGGAGGATGTAGTGTGTAAGTATACACTTGTGATGCTTTCGCTTTTCAATGGATGGAAGGGAATGAACGTAGATTGTGTTTTATATTTGTAAATTCAAAATTATGTTATAAATATAATAATAATTCATTTAATAAATCTCTATTAAGATCAATGTGATGCACTGATAAAGATTAAATATTTCTCCCATATAGGCGGTAGTCTGCACATACACATAGACAACATTTCCATTTTTAATCGATGGAAATAAGCTATAGAATGGTAATTTAATAAACATGAAAAAATTAAATTAAGATAAATAGTCATATTACATTATGTTATGATAGTTATATAATATTTTGAGAAGTTTTAAGAATAAAGAAATATGAAGAAACTTGGTAAGGTAAAATATATCCTTTTTGGGTGACCTCCTTTAATAAACACATTAAACCCTATTATATTGGTATATTAGAATGATTTAAACCTCTATGATTTTGTTAAATGTTTTGTGAAGTGATTCCGGAATTTCTTGGTTGAGCTAAAGTGCATGATTTGTTTGGATAATTGAGGGGTTGGGGGATCATTTTATAAATGAGAGAAGTGGAACCCTTATAAAAAACTCCTAACATTAAAAAACGATAAATATATTTCTCAAGTTCATGTCACAAAAAATAAACCCAGATTATAAGATAAGATTTTATGTGTCAAGATAAAATCATCCAATCAAATTATACATAGTATTTTTAGATATTTGTGTTTTTATCTATTAGTTTTAATCCTTTTAAATCCTTTTTAACCTTTATTGTGCTGAAAATTTACCATGGTAACTTAATTTTATGAATAAAAATAAAATATACCTTATTATATAATTTGAACATGATTATCTCAAATATATAATTCATTTTAAAATATTTAATTTTAGTTAAAATTTCCTTTTTATAAAAATATGTAAAATTCTCTGAAAACCCTTTTTTAGGAAAATTCCATAGTAAGAATAATATTCACTTTACAAATAATATGTATTATTTATTCCCAAAATATTTATAATTTTATTATTAACTAAATATGTATTTTTTATTAAAACTAATTTAAAACCTAATGTAACCATGTGTGACACTCTCTTGGTCACATGTTTGCCTTCTTCTAGAGCCTTTTTATAACCCTTGTTTAGTTCTAGGAATTTCTAGGAGTTATGGGTAAAAATTTGGAGAATATGTGTAATATGAATATGTGCATGTTTTCTAAACATGGTTAAGGATAATAGTGTGGTAACCATGTAATACATATTTATTGGTTCTAGTTTAAATTTTCATGATTTTAGCAAGGTTTTTCTAATTGTGTAGTTCAGCAAGAAAACTATACAAGTGAATGTGTATGGTTTATAAGACATTGAATGGCATGTGCATGGTTTTTTAAAAGGATTGGTTGTTACAATAAAACAATGAAATGTTTTCAAGTTATTCTGTTTATCAAATGGATATTACATTTTTTTTAGAATAGGGTGCCTAACCATGCAACCCAAACTGAACTTCTAAAAATAGAAATTCCCCTAATTACCTTGGTAGTTGTCAACATTAACCCCCTAATCCCTAATTATCACGAACTATCCCCCTTGATGCTCTATAAAACTCTCCCATATATTCCTTTGTTATTATCAATCATTTTGGATGGATATCTTTGAGGTTTACTTGGATCTCCTCTCAATTTATCGTCTTTTAGATAGATTTATCCTCAGTCGCTTTTCCCATTGATCTATTGGAACCAAATTGGGATAAAATCTCCAGATCTAAAGGTTTTGATAGAGAATTGATAATTTTATATATATATATATATCTATTAAAGTGAGGACCATATCTCCTTGTTCACCATCACGAAATTCAAAGGTGTCATTGCATCCTCTATTAGATTGGTAGGTTTCACTATCTAATGGATTATTTCCCAGGGAATACTTGAATGCTTTGGGAAAATTATTAGATTGATATTGTTAAGGAATAAAATAAAATCCATGATTCTATTTGGAATATTGGTGTTAGAAAATTGTTTTAATGGGGTTAATTTTTTAAAATGGTTTTATGGACATTAAGAGTTCGATTAAATTCCACACATATAGTTTCAAATTATTTGACTTGGATTATAAATCATGTAGTAGTAAAATTTGGAACTTGCAGAAGACCTTGGAATACTTTTTTTAGGGAACATAGAATTATGATTCTAACTAGAGACCTTAGATTTATTGGTATCATAAACACCTTATCATGGCCCATTTTTCCATCATTAGTATAAATTATGTGGATCCATTTGATTTACATGCCAAATTATTTTTCAATGAATTAGTTTTTTGGGTTATTGACATTTATTTAATCAAATGTGTTTAATATCCATGTTCTTAAGGCTTATAATATGGTTTTTTTCAAAAAATAAAATAAAATGGATGTTTTATGAAAAGTGGTTTTCATATGTACTACTTTATGAAAATTTATTTTTTTGAAAAAAAATCATATATATCAATTTCATAGGGAATGGATTTGTATATATTATGGGTGTTATGGTATTGGGAATTACCTTACTTCTTACATATGCCATTAGACATATGTAGACATTGTTTTTTTGGACTCTGGTAAATGTAAGGGTTTCATGTTTCTTGGAGGATCCTCCTATTTTATATCATCATCTCATGGTTTGGGATCTTGGTGACTAATGGTCACATGTAGATATACTCTTCGCTTTTGGTTCATCATATGTTTAGGACCATTGGGATTTTGAAATTTTATGTCTCCTGTTTTGTTTTAGAATTAATTTCGAACTGTGTTTTTAGATATATATTCTTATATATATCTCATGGTATTTGAGACAAGTCTTGATGATTTTTATGGTTAAATAATTCACTTTATTACATATATTGATACAAAAGTGCATGTCTCTATCGCCTAGTGATCAAAAATGCACCTCGAGACTTGTAGTGGATTGATTTTGTGACATGTCAGGTTGAACTCAGTTGGTTCATTAAAAATTTGTATCAAATTCATGCCTAGATGTAAGTGTGATGAAACTACATGGGTTTGGGTTGGGGTTTATGTTATAATATATTAGGACAATTGTAACTCATGTAGTATGTACAGAAGGATGTCTAGTTGTTAAATTTAGTATCTAATATTGAGTTACAATGGGTGGTCAAGAACGTTTCTTCAGACTTCGGACTTCATTTTAGGTTTAATTTAAATAAAACTATTTTTTAGGTATTTTTATTAATATTTATTTCTATTCTTTTTTTCAATTTTTTTCTCCCATTAATTGAATCTATATTTTCCATAAATTGTTTTTGTTTAACGGATTCAAGTTGTATTCTTAAAGATCATATTCCTAAATAGAGTGTTTATTTTAAGCTATTTAGGTGTTATATTTTATGATTAATAGATAATTCTTCATAGAAGATATCTAATTTATCTAGGAGAGAAATCTATGAGCTAAGTTCTATAGGATAATCCTCCAATAGACCATTAATTAGTGGAAACATTCATCCAAAAAATACAAAATTTTGTTCAAGATGGTGTGGGAAATAAAGAACGGACGACTGAACATGATTCAGAGTTTACCTAGAAGAATCCACCTATCTTTTATTGTGAAAACGGAACCTAAGAGCCTGAGGAGTGTCTTGATCATATTGAATGAATTTTACACTTAATTAAGACTCCATGGGAATCAGTGGTGGGTTTCACTAGGTATATAATAAAAGGATTGGGAAGGAAATAGTGTAATTATACTGTATAATCTATGTTTCATGAGGATCATACCTAGAACACTTTTAAGATGGTTTAAAATTATAAATTTTATCCTATAATATTGAGAGTGTTGAAGAATCGTGAATTTATGCCTTCAAAGAAAGAAGAATATTTGGTTATGTGATTCTACTCATTCTGCTAATTTAGCTCAATTATAGCCTGAAATGTTTTTGAATGAATACATAAAGGCATAGAGTTTTGAGGTGAGTTTTAGGGGAGATATTTGGTATATGATTATTATATTGTTCCTACCGAACTTTTATAAGGTAGTTGAAAAAGGAGTTATGGAGGAGTTAGATATAGTAGGGAATACTGGTGTAAATAGAGTTTCAACCACTGTAATGGGAAGCCAGGAAATGTTTTCTAGCCAGAAGAAGTGAGGTAAGCCTAGTTAGAGTAGGGGTAGTGGTGAAAATAATAAGTCAAGAAATATCTATGTGTTATATATCTACTGTGGGATATATGTCCACACCAACACTGATTGTAAGGCATCACCCATAGCATGCCATATATATGTGTAGTCTAGTTATAACTATCTATCCTGTGGAAATAAAACTCATGGGATTAGGGTTGGGTCAATAGCTAATAATGTATCTTAGTTCCATTATGATGTTTCAAAAGTAAGTGGATATCACTCTTTCTCTAAAGGGGGTACTTAATCATTCAATAAACCACAACGTAGATCCAATTATTTCCTTCTTTATGCAGTGGAGTATGAAATAGTGGAATTTTAAGTATGGCTAACTTCTGTGAGTGGTATGGTGTTTGTTTCATATTCTGTGGTTTTTGAATTATTTTATTTTGATGCATATCATTCATTAATAACATCTATGTTGATTGATATGTATGTCTTTTTAAGGACTATGCACTCCATGATGGGTCTCTCCAATAACTTGGGAAAGAGGAAGCAGCAAGGTTTTGAATGCCAAGAATTTTGTGTAATGATCGCTGACCATAGGGTTGTGTGGAACTTCCAAGATATTGATATTTATATCTTATAACATATTATTTGAAACTATTATATGATCATTTATAAGTCATTTTTTTACTTTATCATTATCTAGTTCAGTTTCTATCTTTATATGGAGTCCATTGAATCTTTTAGGTATTTTGGAACCCTAGATTAGGGAGAGCGAGGCATGTTGTTCCTTATAAAGGAATGATCTAATTCAAGTTGTAAAATATATTTATAGAAATCATTGATCATCTTATTATATATACACTTCTTATAGTGTTATTTAATAACCTAATGTCTTTCGTGGTGATTCTTTTAGGTTGTGACCTAAAAGTGAGGATGAGTTCACTATTGACCTACTTCCTAGGATGATACCCATTTAAATACAATCTTATCATATGGTACCTACTGAGTTAAATAAGATTAATTTTCTGCATGTGTATCTTCATCAAAATTGAATTACTTATCCTACTTTTTTACCATGGGATTCACTGGTTCTCCTTGAAAGTAAGGTATATGGTAGCCTTTGTATTAGTCTTTATTTTTAGATGCTTAATAAGGTGACTAATAAGGACAAATACCCATTTCCAAGGATTTAGAATCTCTATTATGAACTCAAAGTATCCCAATGGTTTTATAAGATTGGAAAATTATTGGGGAACCATTATTTAATAATATTAGAAGAGGATATACCTAAGACAACATTTGGGATCTAATACATGAATCTTACGTTCCTAGTCATTTCATTCGACCTTACGAACTCTCCCATTGTATTTAAGGTATTTATGTACCAAATATTTCATTGTTTCATTGAATCATTCATAGTTTTATGTGGATGACATGTTGGTGTACTCCAAGTTAGGGGAGAAACATAGGGATCTTCTACATATCATTTTTAGAATCTTGAATGAATATCATTCTTATGGGAAGATATCTAAATAGTAATTTTTTTGATCTGAGAAGAGAATTTTCTTGGAAATTTTATATTTTAGAAGGGATTATTAATGGATCTAGAGAAGATTCAGGCTATTATTTCCTAGTAAAAACTATAATGTGTTTTAAATCTAGAGCTTCTTAGGTTTAGAAACCTACTATAGGTGTTTTTTATTGGAATACTCGAATCATTAATCTATTATGAAAATTTTAATAGTAAAGTTTGTTGAGTTTGAATTTAATGACATGAGTCAGAGAAATTTTGAGGAACTAAAAGTGATGTTGAATTTGGATTAAATTTTGATTGTTCTTAAGCTGGGTTTGAGCTACGATGTGTGTTATGATTCCTCCAATATGGGATTCGGTGGCTCTATGATATAGTGTAAGTAGGTGGTAGCCTATGGATCTCACAAATTATTAACTTATGAGAATTAATATCATACCCATGACCTCGAGTTAGCAGTTATGATATGCATTCTCAATTTCTTCTGATACTATCTCATTAGGAAATGGTTCGATTTGTATTCAAATCATAATATCCTAACATATATTTCCACTCAGAGGGATCTAAAGTTATGATGGAGACACAAGGTAAGTATCTTCAGACTTGATTTTGATATTTCAGATACGCCCGATAAAGGGAATGTGGTCACCAGCTTGTTGAGATAGAATTTTGTTACTCAAGTCTTGAAATAATATATGAAGGACTGGTTTTTGATGTGCTTCTTCAATGAGATGAAACTGTAAGTGCAAGAAGGTGAGGAGAAGGTGTTCTTAGATTTTTTATAGTAGAATCATAAATTGATCATCTATTTCATCTTACATAATAAATATACACTCATCGTCAACGTTTTAGTAAAATACTATATGGTGGGGAGACCTTAGGTTATTGGTTTCAATATTATTTCGAACCTTTTCTGCTTCCAGTTAGATTGGTCATTCTAATTGATTTGAGGCATCAGTTGATGAATAGTGTATATTTACTGATTTTTCCTATACATCCAATAGATAACATAACTTTTCATGACATGAGATATTAGTATTGGTTGTCAAGGATAAGGATATCAATTACAAACTTTACTTAATTATTCCTTACTTAATAGAAGATTAAGGTGAAGTAATAGAAACCTTCCAGTTTGATGCAACCCTTGCCCATATTATTTTTAAAATGGAATTACATATCCATATTCATTTTGATTAGAATACCTCAAAAAATTGTTAAAAATGTTCTATTTGGAAGATTATATATTGAATCACAAAATCATCTCATTTCCATACAATTAATTAGATAAAAATGTAGAATATTGTATCTTCTTGTATATTTGAGAGATCATGAAACTCCATTGAGTTACTTATATAATTTTTTAATAGAGATTCATTTGTTACATATTGGTTATAGTGGTGATTGTTTGAGGTGATGGGTAACTAAATGACGTTTAGCATCATGTATCATCCATATATGGTTGGTCAGACCAATAGATTCATCCAAATTATGGAATATATGCTTTAGGAATCTGTTCTTAATTTCATTGGATCATGGAAAAATCATCATATCTTATAAGAATTTCCTATAAAAGTAGTTATCAGTCTTTGAATAAAATGGTACACATTAAATTTTTTTATATGAGTCTTTGTAAATTACCTGTTTTTGTGTATATATTTGTGAGAGTTAACTTTTTGGACCATGTATTGTTCATGATATGATGTAAAAGGTACATATAATCCATAATATGTTAGTGATAGCTCAAAGTCAACAAAAATATTACACTGATCACCATAATCAAGCATTGAAATTTGAGGTTAGTGATCATACTTTTCTTAGAGTTTCTTATCAACTAGGGAATCATCACTTGGAAAATTATGGTATGTAATTGCCATTATATATTGGACTTTTCAAGATTGTAGAGTGACATGGAATAGTGGAATATTGGTTGAAATTTCCATCTCATTTGACATTAATTCACAATGTGGTCCATGTTTACCAGCTAAAAAAGTATCATTCAGATTTTTCCTATGTGATTGAATTAAATAATAATGATATTAAACCTGTTAACATAGTGTTTGAACATATTATTCAAATTATATATTATTAAGATAAGTTCTTCCATAATAAAACAATCTCTTTATTCTTTGTACTATAGTATTGTGGATGGGATAGTCACGAGACATGGGATAGGTATGATTTTATTAGGAAACAATAGCCTTATCTATTCTTGAGTCCAGAATCATGATCACATCCCAAATAAAAAAAGGATCATATTGGAGAGAATTTAGATTTTTTATGGGTAACATGTATGTATGGTTCTAGATTTTATTATATCTTGTTTGGTTTTAGGAGTTTTCGTATGTATTGAATATTTTGGGTGCAGCGGTTGCATGGTTGGGACGGCACCCAACTTTGATTTTTACCATGATCAATGATTATTTCGGGATAAAAATTATGATGAAAACCAGTCTCCATGGAATATAATCAAATATTTATATAAAGAAGAAAGAGGCCTGAAACCTTTAGAGAGGATCTTGCACATCATGTTTACAATTAATTTAATTAATTTCATAAAGAAAAATAATACCTGGATCATTGGTATTTTTATTCGTTGATGATGTTGATCGTCTGGAATGACCCTTCAGGATTATCTTATTGTTCTTCTAAGGATCCAAACTAGAATCCCTCTCAAAGTGATCCATACATGATCTGATGGCCTCTGATTGACAATGCTCATTCTCCGGGTGCTAGCATGGTGAAGTGAGTGTCCTGCGTAAGTCTTTCTTGATCACTTGTTCTTCGGCATTGAATAACATCTCTCGTTCTTGATTGGGGAGAGAAGGAAATTTGAGAGAGAAAGTGTTTGGATCAACAATTCTCAATTCACCAGGCATGTGGTGTAGTGTGTGGCACAGTAGGCATACTTGTATATTTATATACATGTAATTTCAGTTACAATATTTTATTTCATAGCAACAATTAAATACATTCATGAACATAGAGAAAACCCATGCATTTAATAATAATATTACATCATTATTTATGAAGCGCTAACTTGTGCAAAAAGGAACTATAAATTCTGCATCCCAAAATAATAGTTACATTATTTTAATTTTTGACTACTAGTTAACTAATTATTTACCGTCTTGCAAGTAATTATTTTACTACTGGACCGAGCTTGGTTTGCTCGAACTCCACTTCCATTTATTGAACACTTCAATATATAAGTAAATAATTTATTCTTATAAATAAATATTTTATTTACAAAATAATAAATAAATATTTATTAAATGTTCAATAAAATATATAAATATATTTTATTTAATTTATGCGATCATTTGAACTTGAATAAAATTTTTCACAATATTGAGAATAATATTTATTAAATTAATTAAATTCAAATAGACTTTAACCCAGCCACCAAAAACACTTAGTGTGTGACCATCTAGGATTCTTTATCGTTGGTATTAGTCGGGCTTGCCTAATGTACAAGAGTAATATCTAGAAATGGGTCAAGGCACTCAAGAGAGAGAACATAAAGTCACAATAACAACATCCACATATGAACACTCATTGGGTAATATAATCCCATTGTCACAATATCTCATCAAGAAGGTTTCATGATTGTGTCATCAACTTTTATTCTCGATACATCGTTCTTTGACTACCTGAAATAAACTCATCATTACACCATGGCCATGGAATTTTGTTAGACAGTTCTATTACAATAAAAGGTTAGAGATATCAACTTCCATAAATCGATGGGAAAAATACTTCCTCGACTTATCCATTAGTAACATGTCACTCATGATGTACCCAACATACCATACTTCTTTCCAACAATATTTGTGGTGGTTTTCATCAGAAAATCAACATTCATAAGTCGTGACACGTATTAATGATAATCTAAAATTATAAGTATCATTACACACACTCACAGATAGAAATATTTGATGACACCAAAACAAGCAGAATTCCTACTCGTGGGTCTATTCTCATAATCTCCTATCTTGGAGATTACCAAGTGTGATATTCATGATAGGAAGTCTCATCTGCTTACGAGTACTCACACCTGATGGTCTGCAAGCTATGTTTCCCATCATAGTATGTCATCCAACAACAGAACTATATCTAAGAATATTGTTATAGCATTTCAATGTTCTCATCAAAGCGGAGAACTGCCATGACCTTATCAATGTAACAAATTCTCTAGGAAATTATTACTTCATATTCATACAGAACAATGAACAATATGAAATAATACATTAAATATCCATGTAATAAAAGTAAAACTAGTTGGTTCTTGGACACCAACTCTTACAAACTCCCGCATGGACTGGAGCCAACTACATATGACTTTCAGTCTGCTATACCTCACATGATTATCATGTTTCTGCTAAGTCAAGGCTTTAGTCAAGGGGTCCTCCATGTTGTCTTCCTTGGAAATACTGCTCATTGCAACTTCACCTCTCTGATAAAAATCTCTCAAGAGATGATACTTCCAAAGTATGTGTATCATCTTCTGATGTGACCTTGGATATTTTGTGAGAGACACCGTTGTAGTATTATCATAGTACAGTGTGATGGGATCTTTACTTCTAGGTATCACATCTAGCTCCTGGACGAAGATTTTCATCCAAACTGGTTTTTTAGGTTCCTCAGATGCAGCTATATACTCAAACTCTATTTTAGAATCTTTGACCACACTTTTCTTTGAGCTCTTCCAGCTCACTGCACCTCTATTCAAAGTGAATATGTATCCCATTTGCGACTTCATGTCATCTTAATCATTATAGAAACTAGCATCATCATATCCTCTGATGACTATTTCCTCATATCCTTCATAATCCAAGAACATATGATTAGTATGCCTTAGATAATTTAGCATAGTCATGATTACTATCCAATAGTGGTCACCTGAGTCAGCTTGATATCTGCCTACTGCACTCAATGCGTAGGGAACATTCAGCCTAGTACATAGCATGGAATACATGACTGATCCAATTACTGATCTGTATAGATTCATTTACATTATCTTTCATTCCTCATGCGTATGAGGACACATTTTCTTAGAAAGATGAATGCCATGTGATGCTGGAAAGAATCCCCTCTTCGATTGTTCTATTCTGAATCTCTTCAGTATATTATCAATGTATGTACATTGAATTTGGCCCATAAATCTCGTGGATCTATCATGATGGATCTTGATCCCATGAATATGCGTTGTATCACCCAAGTCTTTCAGGGAGAAGCATTGATTCAACAATTTCTTAATAGACTATAAGATTGGTATCTCGTTTCCATTAAGTAATATTTCATCAACATATACTATTAGGAAAATGAATGCACTCCCACTGAACCATTTGTAGACACAAGGATCACATTAATTTTTTATAAAACTAAATTCCTTTATGGCTTCATCAAAATAAATGTTTCATGGCCTGGATGCTATATTTAATCCATAAATGGATTTCTGTAATTTTCATACCTTATTGGAATCCTTTGGAGTCACAAACCCTTCAGGTTGTGTCAAGTAGACATCTTCCTAAAGGATCCCCTTAAGGAATTCAATTTTGACATCCATTTTCCAAATATCATAGTCATGGTATGTCATAATGGCAAGTAGAATTCTGATGGATTTTAGCATTGAAACTGGTGATAGGTTTCATCGTAGTCAATTCATTAAAGATGTTCAAACCCTATTGCAACGAGTCGTGCCTTATTGGTAATGACTTTTCATTACATTTCCATTTTCATCTTCAATACCTATTGGCAACCAACATGATTTACATCAACTAGAGGATCTAAAAAAATCCATACTTGGTTTTGGTACGTCTAATCCATTTCAGAATGCATGGCTTCTTGCCACTTCGAAATGTATGTGCCACTTACTTCTTCCTTGTAGGTTATAGGATCATTATTATCAACAAATAATGAGTCACCATCCTCAATAACTAGAAAATGGTACCATTCCATTTCTCTAACTTCTCCTGTACTCTTACACAGTACTTGTGTCTCTGGAATAGATTCTTCTTCCATAGGGATTTGTGGAATCTGTTCCTATACCAACTCTTGTATACCTTGAGCCTTGAATTCATTTAAGTCTATCTTTCTCCCACTATCTCTTTTTTAGATGTTCTCTCTCTCAAGAAATATGTAATTTCTTTTCTCTCTAAATTTTTTTCTGAGGGGTTGTATAGGTAATATCCCCTTGTTTCTTTAGGGTATCCTATAAAGGTATACTTTGTGCCTCGAGGTGTGAGTTTGTTAACTAAAGAGGCCTTAACAAATGATTCTCTACCCCAAACATGTAAATTTGATAACATAGATTTTATTTCACACTAGACCTCATATTGAATACCATTTATTGATTTAGTTGGTACTTGGTTTAGTACGTGTGTCATTGTTTGTAACTCATACCCCCAAAAGGATAATGGAAGACTTGCATGATTCTTCATTGATCTCACCATGTCCAAGAAGGTCTGGTTCCTCCTTTTTCTTACACCATTTCATTGAGGTGTGTAAGGGGGAGTGGGTTGGGATAGGATCCTAAAATCATGGAAGTAATCAATAAAGTCCTAATTAAGATATTCCCCACCTTAGTCTGAGCAGAGTTTCTTAATTTTCATTCCAAGATATTTCTCAACTTCATTCTTGTATTTCGTGAACTAATCAAAGGAATCTGACTTATACCTCATTAAGTAGATATATCTATATCTACTAAAATCATCAGTAAAAGTTATGAAATATGAGTACCCACCCCTTGCTTCAACAGAAAATGGTCCACACACATCGGTATGAACTAATTCAAGAATCTCTTTATCCATTTCACCTTTCCCACCAAATGGGGCTTTGTTAATTTTGAATTGTAAACATTCATGACATACGATAAGGGGTTTTTGTTCAAAAGAATCTAAATATCCATCTTGATGTAACTTTGTCATGCGTTTCTCATTTACATTACCACGCTATTGATACCAAAGTTGTGTGTGGTATGAGTCATGTGAAATATCTTTGTTATCGATTTTCATTACTTGGTTTGCGTAATCTAACACATAAAACCATTGTATAAATGTTCCCTACCAAAACAAAATCTATCTTTATAAAAAAGGAAACATTAATTTACAAACTTGAAATAAATCTATATATATGTAGTCTGGATACATAAATTATATTTTTTGTTACAGAAGGAACATAAAAACAACCCTTTGACACCAAGATCATCCCAGTTGGCAATTTGATGTGGTAGTCCCTGACAGCTACCGCAGTAAGTCTGGCTCCATGGGATACACATAGATCTACCTCTCCTCGATCAATCTTCATGAATTTACTTGGTTCCTGTAATTGGATACATATGTGAGCACCACAATCTATATCTAATACTCAATTTTTAAAAGCAGACAGATTGTGTTTAATAACAAATGCACCTGAAGCTTCCCCTTTATTCTTAGGCTGGGTGTAGTTCTTCTTCCAGTGGCCCTTCTTTCCACATGCAAAACAAACATCCTCCTATTCACTTGTCTACCCATTGGTCTTCCATTTCATAGAGGGTCATGAAGAAACTTTGGACATAATTCTATTCGCCTTCCCTTTCCTCTTATTCACAATAAGGACAGAAGGCTTTTCGCACTTCATATCTTTCTCCACTTGGTGAAAGAGGATAAGAAGATCAGATAGAGTCTTCTCAATGTTTTTCATGTTGAAGTTGACAAAAAAGTTAGAGAAGCTCCGAGGGACTGATGAAATAATGAGATCAGTTCCCAGTTCATCATGTAGTTTAAACACTAGAACCTCCAAGCGCTCAATGTAGCCAATGAGATTGACTACATTAGGCCCAGTTGGGGAACCTTATCCAAGATTTCTATGAAATATTTCCTTATATATCTCAAAATGTTCCTGTATTTCTCTCTCCAGGTAAAGAACACGAAGGTGCTCAAGCTTGCTATAAGAATCCATGTTTTCATGAGACTTCATGATCTTAATATACATTGATGATAACATCAAACATTGAATGATGACCGCGTCGATCATATGTTTCTCATAGACCAGAAAATCCTCATCACTTGCCTCTTTGGCAAGCAGATCAGGTAATGCTAACTCTAGCATGTAAGACTTCCATTTATAGTGTAGGCTAACCCGAAGGCATATAAACCATTCCCGGAAGTTACGTCTAGTGAGGATGTTCACTTTATTCAGAATTGATTGCAGTGATAGTGTGGTTGACGATCTTGTCATTTTTATTATACAATTAAAAATATCATATCATTATTACTTTCTTGATTACATTTTATGAGAAATAATAAATTTTATTAAGTCTCCCACTATTTTATCAAGTCCCAATGTCCCTCACCATTGAACATGGAATGTCCAGTTTCCATGAAATTATAGTGGAAAGTATCCATATTCCCCTTCATATAAACCCAACAAGGGTTGTTCTAGCTATTACAAGGGATTTTGGTAGGCCAGTCTTTTCCAACTGCGTGCTTTCTGTTCCTTGATCTGTTGAGTGGACTCCCCAATACTGAAATCATGACTTTAGATTCCCTCAACTCTTGCCTCCAATATTACACCATGTCTATCAAGGGAAACTCCTCTTGATGTAATATGGTTAAGTCAACCTGAAACCTTTCCTAAGGGATTCCTGTATAAAAGTATGTTTACCAACAAGGGTTGGTCAAACAAATATTTTTATTGAGTTTTACCTATAATCAAGTAACAAAAGGCTTTTTCTTACTAAATATTTTATTTGGGGGATTTTTATCTCTTATGATTGAATTTATTATTATCATTATCACACGCTTGTTAATATTAAGTGGAACTTACTAAAGTTGTCACGAACCGTCCCCTGGGGCCCGTGTCGTGACTACCCCAAGCCCGCCTTCCATAGGCTAGGGTCTGGAGACTAGCACCAAAGGCGTATTTCCCAAAATGAGGGAAGGAATTGCCTTTATAAAGTGTAAACATACAAAATAGAGCACACAAATGGATATGAAACACTAAGTAAAACTATATAACAAAAGTGTGTTGAAAGTAAAAGGGGCTGGAAATACAAGACCAACCGTAATGTACAAGAAACTGAAAGTACAAGTACAACTGAAGAAAAGGAACAATATCTACGTGGTCGTCCTCCAAGGGTCCTACCTGAAGGATAGGTACAGATCAAATCCTCTACAGTCCATGTATGTCTGTCTCCTCTGTGTCTCATCATGCCGTATGGTCCATCTCTGGCACCATCCAGTCCTGGTACTCTCAGCTTCAGTCAGCATTGTCTGTCGTCTGCATCCAACACAATAAGGTGTGGGCATATCCCATGTAGGGGTGAGTATAACGATACTCAGTATAGACCTTCAGACCCTTAAGGTATATCAAAATCCACCTAGGATAAAGTACAGAGTATGAAATCAATGGATAAATATTACTTAGGTATATTCCCATACATATATGTATGTTATCAAGTAACTCGTCTCAATAATGAGGAAAACACTGAAGTCACTGACTCAACTCACTTAGGTATACAACTTATGTAGAGAGTTAGATACGATTAGATGTAGACACTAAATAATCTATTCTGTCTAACCCATGTAGGATCCAGGAACAGTAGTCAAAGGTTTCGAACCGACACAGGATACAGGAACAATCGTCAGAGCTATCAAACCCACACAGGATCCAAGAACAGTAGTTGGAGCTGTCGAACCCACACAGGATCCAGGAACAGTCGTCAGAGCTGTCGAACCCACACAGGATCCAGGAATTGTAGTCAGAGCTTCCAAACCCACATAGGATCTAGGAACAGTCATCAGAGAATATCCATCCATAGGTTCCCGCACAAAGCACTCTTGATTCCAGGAGGGTCTGCTTCTCAAGCCAAGAGGTGATACATCAACTGTCACGAAATCACAAGAAGAAGTATCCCGAAGTTCCGTCACGTCAGTGGGGGATAACCCAAAAAAAATGTGTCCACGACACTGAGGACAAGATGACAAAGCCATTTCCTTAAAAGTACACGGTGTGGGGACACTGACTGTGAGACACTACGTACTCAGATATCCACATGGCAGGCACTTGATGGATTTTCTGAAGGTGGGGATCACGTCATCCCCTTCAAGGGACATACAGTGGTGCCAGTGTCACTTCAGGTGGAAGTGTTGAGGGAGTGTCACATTTCCCCTCTAGTGGTACATCCAGGATTGGCGAAGATGTACCAAGACCTGTGACAACAGCACTGGTGGCTAGGTATAAGGAAAGCAGTAGCGGAGTTTTTTTCTCGATGCCTCAATTGTCATCGAGTGAAGGTGGAGCATCAAGTGCCAGCAAGCTTGGTTCAACCTTTAGAGGTCCCAGAGTGGAAGTGGGATGGTATATCCATGAATTTAGTGATAGGAAATCCACGTACATCCAGGTGTCATGACTCGATTTGGGTGATCGTTGACCAGCTCACCAAGTCGGCTCACTTCCTACTGATCAGAGAGCAGGGTTCAGTAGATATCTTTGGATGCCTCTATGTGAAGGGGATTGTGCGGCTACATGGATTACCTTATTATATTGTATCCAATCATGACACACATTCTACTTTCTCAGTTATGGAATGGGTTTCAGTGGTCTTTTTCGACACAGCTTCATTTGAGCACCGCCTTCCATCCTCAGATGGATGGCTAGACTATGCAAACCATTAAGACCCTCGAAGACAAGCTTTGTGCATGTGTCTTCGACTTTGGTCGCATCTGGGAGGATCACTTACCTTATTTGGAGTAAGCATACAACAAAAGCTATCACTCCACCATAGGGATGGCACCTTTTGATGCGTTATATGGACGACCTTGCAGATCACCCTTGTGTTGGACTCACCTAGGGGAGTCAGAACTGGTGGGACCAGAGATAGAATGAGCTACCACGGAGAAGGTGCAGATCATCCTGGAGCGGATAATGACTACACAGAGTAGATATAAGTCGTATTTTTATAGGATACGGAGACCATTGGAGTTCGAGGATAGCAACCACGTCTTTCTACAAGTCACACCCTGATGAGGTCTTCGGAGAATTGCCAGAGGCGGAAAGTTATCTTAGAGGTTCATCGGACCATTCCAGGTCCTCAGCAGAGTCAAGGAGGTGGTATACCGCTTAGCTTTTCTACCTCAGTTTCACAGGGTGCATGACTTCTTCCATGATCTTTCGTAATGGTTAGATTATGTAGATGTTGATAAATGAACCCTGAACTTGGGGAGAAACACCTTGAACCTTTTGGGTTTGTGTTAATAGATTTCACTGGTCCACCTTTGTATCCACTGGGACTGGTTTCGTCTCGGATCCCTCTTAAACCTCCTCCACTATCTTGGGGGTTCCATCCATTACATATTCTTTTTTTAACTCAAATATAGGTGAGGGGTAAGAAAGAATTTTAAATAAAATAAACCTTGGGCATGGAGGCCCTACATATTAATGTGGATAAGGCTTGCAGGCCAATAAATTTAATTCAAATAAATAAATTAAAAGAATCAATCCACATAAAAAGGTCTTAGTATATCTCATGATCATCCACACATGCAACGATATTTACGCCTAAATAAAACTAGAAATCAATTTTTTAATCATTCTTTTTTAAGATAAATCATGGTCGAATCAATTAATTATCATCTTTAATTAATCAATCCTTTTATCTTAAACCCTTTTCTGAATTTCCATGAGATTATCATCCATCGTAATTTTAAAAAAATATATTCATTTAAAATCATCTTTTTACATAACATGTACCTTGGAAGCAACCTAGTGAATTCCTATTCATAATTACCCAATGAGTATAAATGAACATTACACATATGTTAAATTAAATACATATATATAAAACACTTATCATGTGTTTTTCCTTAGATTTATGCTTTCAAAATGGTACAAATCCCAAGGGTTTGTATAATATAATGATAAATTTTAATAAATCTGCGTAATTTTTATGAGTACACAACGTGTACTTCCAACTACATGACATGTACTATTTTTCATCATTTATCCTAAGTACACGCTTGGATAAACAACGTGTGAGTGTACTTCAGAAATCTTCAGATTACACGGCGTGTCTAGTGGGCCACACGCCATGTAGTTCCTCATTACACGGTCTCCATCCGGGTAAGCCGTGTATGGGGTGCAGGGTCCAACCCTAACCCGAAGGGACTACATGTTTTTTCCATTATTCCTCACAGTGTGTAATCCAAAAACCACATTCCACCTGTTCCTGGTCAACACACAGAGTCATTTAATACTTAGAAAGAATCCAACACAATTCTTCGTTTGGCAGACCGGTGTGATGCATTGAATCTTGACTACACTATGTGTACTGTCGAATACACGTTGTGTGTTCTGGTGTTGTATGGCTAGGAATCCTTGGAACCTCCGGATGAGATATAAAATTCTATTTTAATCAAAATTAAAAGAAAAGATCATTTCTATAAGGTGAATGGGAAAAAAAGGAGGAATATATCCCAAGATTCAAATTTGCGGAACGATTAACTTGAATTGAAATAACTGAATTCTTAAATTCCTTACTCGTCAACAAAATATTTAAATAATATTAAAATATGATGTAACCACTCTGATACCACATGATGGTTCCATGTGTAGTGTAAGCATGGTTTGGAAGGCAACCAACTTTAATTTTTACCATGATCAATGATTATTTCGAGATCAATAAGATAATGAACACGAGTCTCTATGGAATATAATAAAATATTTAGATAAAGAAGGAAGAGGCCTTAAACCTTTAGAGAGGATCTTTCACATCATGTTTATAATTAATTTAATTAATTTTATAAATAAAAAAAATATCTGGATCTTTGGTATTTTTCTTCATTGATGATGTAGATCATCTGGACTGAACCTTCTAGATTACCTCATTGCACTTGTGAGGATCCAAACTAGAATCCCTCTAGCTATGATCGACATATGCTCTGATGGCCTCTGATCGACAACGCTCATTCTCTGCATACTAGCATGGAGAAGTGAGTGTCTTGTGTCGGTTGTTCTTGATCACTTGTTCTTCGGCATTGAATAATGTCTCTCATTCTTGAGAGGGGAGAGAAGAGGATTCGAGAGAGAAATTCTTTGTCACAAAAAATCTCAATTCAATAGGTGTGTGGTATGGTGCATGGCACAATAGGCATATTTTTCTATTTATATACATTAAAATTTAGTTACAATATTTAATTACAAAGAAAAAATTAAATAAATTCATGAACTTAGAGAAAACCCATGCATTTAATAATATTACTGTGTCATTATTTATGGTGCACCAACTTACATAAAATGGAAATATAAATTCCATGTCATAAAATAATAGTAGTGTTATTTTAATTTGTGCCAACTAGATAAATAATTATTTACAATCTTGAAAATAATTATTTTACTACTGGACTGAACATGGTCCGCTCAAACTCTGCTTCCATTTATTGAACACTCGAATAAATAAATAAATAATTTAATCTCTTAAATAAATATTTTATTTACAAACTAGTAAATAAATATTTATTAAATGTTCCAGAAAATAAATAAATATATTTTATTTAATTTATGCAATCATTTTAACTTAAATAAATTTATTCCACGGTCTTGAGAATAATATTTATTTTATTAATTAAATTCAAATAGAATTTAAGTGAGACCACTAAAAACACTTTGCATGTGACTATCTAGGATTCTTTATCATTGGCATTAGGTGGGATTGCCTAATGTCCAAGAGTACTTTCTCGCATTGGGTCAAGGAACCCAAGAAATCGAACTTAATGTCACAAAAAAAACATCCACATATGAATGCTCACTGTGTAATATAATCCCTTTGTTGCAATATCTCATCAAGTAGGTTTCAGGATTGTGTCAACAACTTTAATGCTTGATACGTCGTTCTTTGACTACCTGAAATAAACACGTTGTTACACCATGGCCATGGAATTTCACACGATGGTTATATTTCAATCAAAGGTCTGAGATATCAACTTCTATAAATGGAAGGATCAAATCCTTCCTCAACTTATCCATTAATAACATTCCACTCATGACACACCCAACGTACCCTACATTCCTCCAACTATCTATGTGATGGTTTTTGTCACTAAATCAAAGTGCGTAAGTCGTGACCTATATTAATGATAAAATTAAAGTCTAATGATCATTAAAAACGCTCGTAGAAAGAAATATCGTATGACACCAAAACATGTGTAATTCTTACTAGCGGGTCTGTTCTCATAATCTTCTATCTTGGACATTACCAAGTGCGAAATTCATGATAGAAAGTATAATCTTCTTATGATTACTCACACCTGACTGTATGCATGCTATGTGTCCCATCATATTATTCCATGCAACCGTATAACTATATTTAGGAACATTGTTATAGCATTTCATAGTTCTCATCATAACCGGGAACTTCCCTGACCGTATCAATGTAAAAAATACTCTAGGACATTATTACATTATAGTCATGTAAAACAATGAACAATATGTAATAATAAATTAAGTATCCACTTAATCAAAGTAAAACCAGTTGGATCTAGGAAACCAACTCTTACAAGTATTGGTTCATAGTTTAGGGAATGGGGGTAATATATCTAGGAACATAGTTCAGGCACATGGATACAGATAATTATGCAGTAACTATTTGGAATGGGTTTGATGGTTCCAATGTTGATTTGTAAAGTTTTTTAACCAAGTGAATTTCTAGGAAAACTATGTAGTTGAATGGTTTTTGGTCGATAAGTTATCACATGGCTTGATAATGGTTCTTTAACAATGATTCTATTACTAAGAAACCCGGTTTTCAAGGGATGGTGGATATCACATAGTTAGCGCATGATTTGTTTGCCTATCATTCCTAACTACAAAAAACGATCTGAAAATATTAAAAAAAAAATTACATTGAGTTACTAGGTCATTTATAAATCTAACAACCCAATAATCCCTCATTATCTCGAATTATCCCCTCTTTGATACTCTTGAGGACCCTCCACTTGATTCCTTACTAATTATTGGTTGTTCTGGGTGGATAAATTTGTTGTTTACTTATATATCCTCTTGGTTTATAGTCTTTTCTCTAGATATATTCTCAATCAATTTTCTCCATGATCCAAAAAACCCCATTTGGTATATAAATATTGTATCTAACTGTTTTTTTGTGTAATTTTTGATGTTCTCTAAAAATCATTTCATGTGAGAATCAGATATCCCTTTTTCCCATCATCCAATTTGAAGGAGGTGATGTTTCCTATTTTAGTGATCTAGGTGTATGTATCTAATGTATTCTTTCTTTATAGATACTTTAATTTTCTTAGAAAATGATTGGTTTGATATTTTTAGGGGATAAAATTAAATCTATTATTCTTATTTTACATTTTTAGTGAAAAAAATGTTTTACAAGGGTATTTTTCTTTTAAAACATTTTTATTCCCTTTAAGTATTTGATTAATTTCAAAAAAGATAATATAAACTTTTTTGTTTTTGATTATCTTACACATAATGCTAAAATATGTAAATTGAGAATGAAGTTGGGATACATGAATTTGTAGGAAATTGGGATTCAATATTCCAGCTAGAGGCATTGGGGGACCTAGTATCATAGACAATTACTTTTAACCCATTTTTTGTATCATTATTAGACCTTACACGGATTATTTTTCTTTACTTTCCATCTTTTTTAATGTACATGTATTTATTTGTTATTTACCATTATTTAATCAATAATTTTTTATTTACATGTTCTTAAGGCTTGGGAAATGGGTTGTTTTCAGAAATGAAAATCAAAGGGGTGTTTTGTTAAAAGAGGTTTTCATATTTACTACTTTATAAAAATGGATTTTTATCTTTAAAGTAGATTTAATAGATTCTTGGAGAAATAATTTGTATTGATTCATCTTGGTATCATACTAGGTGTTTCTTCATAACCGAAATTTTCCTTTGGATTTAAGTAGACATGGTGTTGTATGAATCAGGTAAATAGAAGGACCTATTCTATCTTCATATATCCTCCTATTCAACATCATCATCAAGTGGTTTGGGATGGCAGTGACTGACTGTTACATGGAGTTAGACTCATGGATTTTGGTTCATATTCTATTCTGAATAATTGTAATTATAAATTTTCATGTATCCTATTTGTTTTATACTTATTATTATACTATATTTTCATATATAAATTCTTGTATATATTTCCCGTTACATATGAGACATGTCATGGTGAGGTTTGGAGTTTAATTATTCCCTTTCTTTCCAATATTTATTTCTGGGTACCTGTCTCCATCGTATGGAAATTAAGAATGCTCTTCATTAATTACAGCATATTAATTTAGGTGATGTTTCAGGTTGATCTAGGTTGTCTCATTACACCTTCTAATTACTTAATTAATGAAAATTTTCAAACAAAAGGTCATTTATCAAAATAAAACATCATTTGGGTTATAAAATGAAAACCATAGGTTTCTAAAATAGTCAAATTAATTTTAAAATATTTATTTTTCATATTAAATATATATTTGGTCTATAAAAATATTTAATAACATTAATTTCATTCTTATATCATAATGATTTCATGAAAATTAAATATTAATAAAAATTATATTTTTCAAAATTCACCTAAAAACAATAATTTTTGAAAAAATCCCACTAATTTAACCTAAAATTTTTTTTACATAATGAATTAATAAATTAACACTAATTAATATAATTCAAATCATAAAATTTTTAAATTCATCCTTTAAATAAAACAATATAATTAATGGAAAACAATTTAGTTGGAAAAAAAATATCTTTTTCAACTCAAAAAAAATATTATACTAAATGTAAATCCATAAAATCAAATTATTAACATTAATAAGTCATGAAAATTTTTTATTATTAATATTGACTTGGATTAAAAATTCTTCCCCCTTAATGAAATTGTTTCCTCAAAAAAATTCATTAATAAATTGGTGAGGATATTTTTTTCCCTCTACATTTTTAGTAAAAACCTGATCTTCTACTTCTAACAAAAAATATGTCCTTGTGTTGTCTGTATAACTATTTTTCTTTCTTTGAGAATTTATCATATAGAACTGAATAATTTTCAACTTTTTAAACATATCTCCTTTCAATTTTGGTACCAAAAATTTTCTCGACGCAACTTCTTCCCTGAATACTGGAATCTAAGAAAACATTTTATATAATTCCTCATGTGGTTCCAACTATCTATTAGAATGTACACATTTATTATAATAAAATTACACAAATGAATGTTGTTATTCCCAATATCATTGATAATATAACAGAAAACCCTAGATCATATCCTATAATGTTCTAATATTCTACTCTAAATTCCCATTGAATTGTGGGTGAAAAGTTATACTAAAAAATAACCACGTACCCAATGACTTTTCAAGTCATTTCTGAAAATTAGATGTAAATGTTGTATTATGATAGGATAAAATTGAGAGAGGAACTCAATGAAAAATTACAATATCATTAAGATAAAATCTAGAAACATGATTAAAATATATATTATCTAGAATTGGATGAAAATTAGTAGATTTTTTCAATCAATTTACAATAACAAAAAACTCCTTATTACCTATAGATGCCTTTGGTAATCCCACTATGAAATCCAACGATATATTTTTTCATTTCCATTTGGTTACTAGAAATAGTTTATGCATCCCCTTTGGTTGATTTCATTTAGCTTTAAGCTACTAAAAATTTAATGATTTCAAGTTAAAATTAGTTATACATTTCATCATTCCTTCCAAAAAATAATATTATAATTTTCTCTATACATCTTGTTTCCACTAGGATTAACAAAATAAAAAGAGAAATGAGATTCACTCAAAAATTCCTTTTCGGATTTAAAATACCTTGATAAACATATCCTCTTTCAAAATCATATAACACCATATTTTTCAATATTAAACTCATAAAATATTCCGACTTTAACCAATTATATTATTCATTTAAAATTATGATCATCATTTTGAATCTTAATAATTCCTTATAACAATGATGATTCTACTTATACCTGATCCAAAAGTGATTTTTTCCAATAATTGAAATTTTATCCCTTATTTATTAAATCATTAACTATTTGAAAATTTTCCAAATAAATCATGTTTAATGATGCACTATACTTTTGACTCAAGTAATCTTCTACCATGATATCTTTACATATAAAATAGTTAATTGTGAAATCATTTATTAGTTTCAGTCACCCGCATATCTGAATGATCAAAATTGTTTGAGTGAATATGTAACTTCCCATCTCAGGATCCACTTAACCTATGCCCAGATCTAGTGGGTCACATGTCCTTATATTCGGGTTTTTTTAGTACATGATTATTTAAATTAAAAATTAAATTTCTCATATTTAAATTATTATTTTCTTAAAATTAAGTTCATTTTTAATTCTACACCTCAAAAAAAATTAGGGTGATTTTTTGGGATTTTTTCAAAAATACATGAATTGTTTGTAAATAGTAAAATACGGTAATTTACATTATATATCCATTATAAGAACAATACACTATTTTTTGAGTCATAAATGATGTAAGAACCATGATCTTTAACTAACCTTAATTATTTTAATATATTTAGTGATAATTTTTAAACTATTTATAATCTTGATCCAAAATATTAAAGTGGTGAATAAAATAATGATAAAACACCTCTCTCATCCCCTATAAATACCACCCTTCTCCGAGTCTTATTCTCAAACCTATAAATCCTTAAGGCTTGTCAATGTTCTATCCAATAATATTCCTAACCCCATCCCCCAAGTTTAGGACCTTTTTGTCTCATAAAAATACCAAACCATTTTCCCTAAGTAGGTTCTCAAGGATGAGAAATTCAAGAGGTAAATTCCTCTTCCTTTTTATATTGTTTTGTTTTCAATTTCATTTATTTTCTTATCCTCTCATAAACTTCACTTATAAAAGTGGAATGATAAATACATTATCTTTTATATACTATAATTGTATTATATTAATGGAATAATTTATTATCTAATCTCTTCCCTTTATTTTTATTCTACAAATGAAATTATATCTATGATGTGTCGATTTACCACCATCATGAACAATGTGTGTTCATTTATAACTACTACCTTCAAGGATAGTCATAAATCTATAATTATGGTTAAATAAGATTTTATTATATTTATATTATTTTATATCATTTAGTGGAATCAATATATAAAAATGATGTTAATTGAAATGATGTGAGTTATTGATGGTTGTAAAATCCTCCAAATAAATTGAATAATTTTACATAACTATTTATCTAATGATACATCTTAATACCAGATAAAAAATAATATATAAGACAAGTTACACTTATTTTTGTACATTAAAAAATATAATTTCAATTCTTTTAAATCATTCTTATTATACATGAACTTCCATACTTATAAACAAACAAACCGATCATGAAAACCCAGAAAACGAACAATCTCGAATGATGAAATTAAACTCTATAACTCATCGAAAATACAATAAATGCACTTAATAAAATTATAATGAATAAAACTCATGTATAAAAGATTTTTTATCTGTTAATTAATTAATTTTATTTTATTATCCATGATATTAAATAGAATAAAGCACTCGTATATAAGGTATGGGGATTCTCGAACCTAACACTCTTTCTCTAGGTTTCCATGCTTCACACAATTTTTAGTATAGATATTACATTAATGTTAATTAAATATATTTTTTTACTTCCCTTTTTCTTATTAGGATATACTTGTTTTCAATCTAGTTTTATGAAAAATGCAATGGTTTTTCCAAAATAACTATTCTTTCTACAAATACATATTTTACTTCTCATGTGATTTTTTCTTCTTCACTCAAGATTGATGATTATTATACCAAGTATGTAATTACCTATTTATTTTGGGAATGAAAATGTTTATTCATCAATTTATGCTTTTTTAAAAGAAACCAATTCCATTCCATGGGTTATTTTTGTCCAATATTGATACATGTTCTATGTGGAATTCATTATAATGTAAATGTTATAGTGTGATGGGAGCACTTGGAATTATATAGAGCATGTTAACGTTATGATATGATGAGTGCACCTTGAATTTTATAGAGATATAATTCATTGTGTAATGTGATGGATCCAAGGAGATAAATTGAAATATGTGTGAACATGATATTATATTTTCTCAAAAATATGTATGGTAGTTGAACACTAATATATGATGCTTAATTTATTTGAATTAACAAAATCCATGTTCTTATATTATGCTTCCACTCATGATTATGATGATGATGTTATGATGAATATTATGATCACCTATTTTATATGTCTCTTATTCATCATCTTACTGAGCTTTTATCTCACCCATTCTTTCAATGTATATCCTCAGGTGAATACTTGTACTAAAGAGATCACAAGGTCCAATAAGAATCTATAGAATAATGAATTAAATAAATTTTTATCTTTTTTTATATAAATTTTATGTATGGTCTTAATTTTCCCATGACACAAAACCTCTGGATCCTAGATTTTAATAAATATTTTTTTATCATTAAAATAATTTAATAATCATGTAATAAAATGTAGGTTCTATATAGTTGGTATGAGAGTATAGTTTAGTTAACTTGAGAATTATGATTAGAGAACCTTTTTAAAAACCCTTATTATGAGACTATGTATATGAAAACAACAAAAAATATTTTTTAAAAAAATTATAATCATAGGGACCTTGAACAATATTACTTTAAAGTTAATTGAGAAATGGAATAAATTATTCATTACTTTTTTGAATAATGTTTTGTTCAAACAATTTCTATTTTATAAATGGTTAGAAATTGGAGAAACCGGGTCGAGATTCCATGTGACATACAATGAAATGATTTCCCTAATGACATCCCCAATTTCTTATGAGGTGGATTTCAAAATTTTGCGACGATTCTTACCCCTCTATATCAGGCTATTAAAATTAACCTCAATAATGGGGAACATTTTAATTCACCAAAGAGGGTGAAACTAGATATACAGCCTTTTATGCATCAACGACCACTGATGTTTATTAGATCTTCTAATCAACTAGTCGTGGAAAAGTGGTTCAACTGAATGGAGAATATCTTTTATGTGATTCACTATTCTTATATGGAGAATGTGACTCAGTTTTTTTACCATTTAGATGTAGAGGACGATCAATGGTGGTCTTTGATTAGGAGCAGTAATATGAAGACATAAATTGAAGAGATGGAGTGGGAAGATTTTAATATAATGATTCTTGAAAAGTATTTCCCTTAAACTCTTCATACACAGATATAGAGGGAATTCATATAGCATAAGAAAAGGGAAGGTGAAAATTTCATGGCCTATAAAGAATATTTCACAAGGATTTCAAGGTGTGATTTTTTTTATCAGTGATTATTGAAAAATTAATAGATTCATTAGTGGTTTAAAACCTCACCTTCAAAAGGAACTAGAAATTAGATACATTGTGAGTTATGAAGAAGATTTGCAATGTGCTCTCAAAGTGGAGATGGTTTTTAGATAATGGTCCCATGTTTATGGTGATATGAAATAAATGATGTAGTTTCAAGATGGGGGAACTAATGAGATAGGTGGAATGAAATATCAACCACTCACATGTCAAAAATCTGGGAAGAAGCATCATGGGAACTACCTCAAATGGATAGATAAATTCTATAAGTGTGGGATATAAGGTCACGAAACTCATGAATATCGAAGAGACATAAAAACGATAGCCAATTTGATGGAGGAAAAGAGATCACCACCCGTGGTTCAATTCTTCAATTGATGATAGAAAGAGAACAATGAAAACCAGTGCACTAAACCTCGAGTTCTTGAGGCTAATCAGCATGAGTAGAAACTAGAACCAAATAATAAAGAGAAGGATTATACAGTCACTTAAATCAATGTTGATCAATAAATAGAGTCATTTAAGGTTCACTTACTATTAAATAATGAATGGAAAACATATTATTTGATTCTAGTTCTACGCATTCATTTATATCATGCATGTTTTCTAGAACTATTGAATTGAAGCCCCGAAACCTTCAAGTATAGATATCTAAAAAACACTTAATTTTACAATCATTGTGACACAAGTGTTGGAATCCTCTATTATTGTCATAAGTGGGAATATTCTTCTAGTGGATCTCATGATACTTGAATTAGTGGAATTCGAGGCTATAATGCGAATAAATTGTCTCTCATTATATAAAGAACACATCAACTATTGGGAAAAAGAAATAACTTTTTATATTGCAAACCATCCCATGTTCTTCTATAGATTTATGGAAGATCATGAATCTCTTTTAGAAAATATCTCAATGGTGTGGGTGTTGATTCCATGTGAAGAACCATACCTCACTCAAATAGTAGAGTCAAAGGAAAGAATCCACCTAGAGGGAATGCCCATTGTAGGGGAATACATGGATGTATTTCTAGAATATTTATGTAGACTTTTAACAGATCATGAGGTATAGTTCTCAATATATCTAATACAATGATACACTAATATTTTAAAATGTCCCAATAGGATGTCCTCTATCAAATTTGTGGAGTTAATGAAGTATTTGTGAGAGAATTTTTAAAAAGGGTTCATACATTCTAGTGTATCACCTTAGGGTGAAGTGCGTCAGTGCTCTTTGTGAAGAAAAATGATGAATTAATGCAGTTATGGGTCAAATACCAAGAACTCAACAAGATCACCATAAAGAACAGGTATTCTCTTCCAAGTATTTAGGACTTTTTCGATCAATAACAAGAATCTCAATACTTTTCAAAGGTTTATTTTCTTTCTGGATATCATCAACTAAAGGTGAAAGAGGAATATATTCATAAGAATTCTTTATATTAAAGGTATGGCCATGATGAGTTTTTAGTGGTTCCCTTCAGAAATACTAATTCCCCTTCAATCTTAATGGATTTCATGAATAAATTCTTTATACATCACATTGACATATTTTCAGTAGTGTTTATTAATTATATTCTCATCTACTCCAAGATATAGGATGAACATGAAGAACATCTAAGGATTGTGTTGGAGACTTTAAGGAAGGTTAAATTTTACACAAAGTTCCAATATTTTGATTTCTGGATGATTCATGTATTTTTCTTGGGATACATGATCATAAGTGACGGAATTTCTTTGGACCCTTCAAAAAAGTGCAATTGAGGGATGTCCTCGACCCATTAGTGCCATAGAAATCTGTATTTTTTATGGATTAGTGGGGTACTACCTACGTTTTGTGAGAATTTTCTCAAAATTGTATAACCTGCTAACTATGTTAATAATAAAAGAGGTAAAATATGTCTTGGTGGAAGAATGTGAGGAAAGCTTCAAGGAGATAAATAAGAGGTTGATCACTGTACATATACTCACATTACAAAATAGTGGATATTTTTTGATATACAGGGATTCTTCAATGAAAGTCTTGGGTTGTGTACTCATGAAAAAAATTAAGTGATAGCCTAAGCCTCCTGGTAGTCAAATATCCATAAGAAGAACTACCTGATCCATGATCTGGAGTTAGAAACTATGATTTTTTCCTTGAAAAATATGGAGGCACAACCTCTATGGAGAGAAGTGTGACATATATACTGATCACAATAGTCTAAAGTATATATTCACATATAAGGAACTCAACATGTGTCAAATGAGATAGATAGAGATAATCAAGGACTATGATTTATCTATTAACTATTATCCTGGGAAGGAAGACAAGATAGATGATTCTCTTAAAATAAAAGAACCAGCAACTCTATCCATGATGTTTATTGATAATGATAGTATATTTACGAATATGAAAGAGTATTTGGAAATCGTAACAGTACGGAGTAAATCCTACCATTCCTATATCATTTCCCAACTATCTATACAAGATAAGATTAATGAGGCACAGAGAGATGATCATTATCTTCAAAATATGGTCAAAGAAGTAAAGGAAGGGATGCTACAAGAGTTCCATATCGATGGTGATGGTGTGATTTGGTTTGGAACTAGGCTTTGTGTGCCTTCACCACCTGAGATAAATAATGAGTTTCAAAAGAAGATTAAGGAGTCAAAAAGGTATGATCTGGAGATTCAAAATAATGTCAAATCCATAAAATAATTGAATCTACATGAGTTTCGTATCGATGATGATGGTGTGATTCAATTTGGAAATAATATTTTTGTACCTTCGTCACCGGAGATAAAAAATAAGCTATTATATAATGTAAATTTCTAAACAATTTATATCCATCCTAGAACTACGAAGATTTATTGTGATCTTTGGGAACATTGTGGTGGGACAACATGATGAAAAAAATTATAGAATATATCTCAAGGTACTTGATATCTCAGTAAGTTAAATTACTAAAAAAGAAGTGAAAATGGATGATGTAACCCTTGTATATACCTATATAGAAATGGGAGAATATTTCTATAGACTTCATCACTAGTATCCCAAATACATCCAAAGGAAGCAATGTGATATGTTTTGTGGTGGAAATACTCACCAATACATCCTGTTTTATTACTATTCAGGAAGATCTATCACTTGGAATATTTCCATGATATTTGTGAATGAAGAGGTGATACTGACTAGGGTTCCACTTTCAATCATATTTTTTCATGATACAAGGTTCACATATAAATTCTATAGAATTATAGAGCATTCTTTGAGTACTGAAATGAATTTCAGTATTGTCTGTCACCCCCAAATTGATGGCCAATCAGAAAGGACTATTCAGACACTCAATGACATGATAAGAGAATGATCAATGAAATTAAAAGGTGTATGGGATCCTCATCTCTCATTGGTTGAGTTATCATATAATAAAAACTTCCACTAGACCATCTAGATGGCTCCATATGAATCTCTGTATTGAAAGGGATGCATGACTCCAACTTTTTCGGTTGAAGTTAGAGAATGAACGATACTATGACCTGATCTTGTTCAAGAGATGATATATATGGTTAAATACATCCAAAAACATGTCAAATATTCCCAGAGTTAGAAAAAATTTTGTGCTGACAACTGATGAAAGGACTTGGAGTTCTATGATGAAGATAAAGTCTTCCTTTGAATATCACCATAGAAGAGATTCAAGTGGTTTGGAAAGAAAGGGAAGCTTAGCCCATGGTATATTGGCCCCTTTTATATCCTAGATCACATAGGATCAGTTTCCTATCATCTTTAACTCCCACAATGTATGGATAAAATTCATTATGTATTCCATGAATCTCTCCTGAGGAAGTACATACTAGATCCCTCACATGTACTGAACTAAGTGGTGGTATAGGTGAAAGATGATCTATCTTATGAGGTGTAGCTAGTAAAGATTCTCGACCAGAGATATAAGGTTATAAACGAAAATATGACCCACCTTTATAAAAAATTTTGGAGTAAACATAAGCAAGAATATGTGGCCTGAGAACCAAAGGAGGAGATGTAGTAGAATTACTGTCACCTATTTTTATAAAACGGAATTCTGAGGGTGAAATTTTAAAAGGGGGAAGAATGTAATGACCAAAACTTTTATCAACAGAATTTTTCCCTTCTTTAATTATTTTAAATGTTCTGAAATACATACATATCAAATTAATCTTAATAAAATCATCATCCTCATAAATTAACAACTAAATAAGTTATATTTGAAGAAATTAAGGAACCTAAACTAACTGAATCATAACTTGCCCTTTGGAATAGTAACTTGACCCTTGGGAATAGTATTATGGCTAATAGAATAGTAACCTCTCATATTAAAGTATAAATAAAATTTATTAATCTTATAAATGAAATTATGATATAATTATATCTCAGTATAAGTGAGTAAATGTTATAAAATTGATTAATTATGTTTTGGAATTTTTGTAAAACATAAATGTTTATTTAAAATTTTATAATTAATATAATGATTTAAAATAAATTTATTTCCATAAAATATACTCATAAATTTATATTTTTTTTATTATTGTTATAAGATAATTTAATGAGACCTTAAATAATTTTTAAATGTGTCATAAAATCAGTTATAATTTTAAAATTAATATTTTTCAAGTAAATGATGATACTAATTAAAACAGAAATTTAAAATATTTAGAGAATTAATTTCATTAAATATATTTAATTTTATGATTTTACTCATTTAAAAATGGTTAGGTTGAATTTTTGGGATTTATCTAAAAAACATAAATTTTTAATGAATAGTAAAATATGCTAATTTAAGGCATATATACATTATAAGTTAAATAAACTATTCCTTCAGTCATCAATGATTTCAAAACCATAATATTGAACTCCCCATAATTATTTTAACATATTTAGTGATAATTTATAAACTATTCATATTCTTGATCCAAAATGATAAACTAATTAATAAAATAATGATAAAACACCTCTCTCCACCCCTATAAATACCACCCATCACCACCTCTTATAATCACAACTCGAAAGATAAAAATCCAGCCAATATTCTTCCCAATATTCTTTCCAACCCCCTCCCCCACTTCTATGAGCTCTTGGTCTCATTAAAAAATTGATCCCTTTTTCCCTAGGGATGTTCTCAAGGAGGGGAAATTCAAGATGTAAAATCCTATACCTTTTTATTTTATTTTCTTTTCAATTTCATTTATTTTCTTATCCTCTCATCACCTTCAGTTATCCAAGTGTAAATATTACTCAGTAATCTTTAATATAATATTATCCTATTATGTTAATGGAATAATTCATCTTTTAATCTCTTCCCTTTCCTTTTATTCAAAAAAATAAAATTATCATATGTGGTGTGTCAATTTACCGCCATCATGGATGATGTGTTTTCTTTTTTCACTACCACCTTTAAGGCTAGTGATAAAACCATATTTATAGTTAAATAAAATTTTATTATAAATATTATAAGTTATATAACGTTTTTGAAGAAAAATATAAATTTTATATTAAATTATATTATATGAGTTCATGATGGTCATAAAATCTTCCAAACAAATTAAATCATTTTCATTAAATATTTTTATAATGATTCATCTTCATAACATATAACCAAATGATATATAAGACCAATTAAAATTATTTATGTGAATGAATAACATAAAATGTATTTTATTTATAATCATTCTTTTTATACATGAACATCCATAATTATAAACAAGGAAACCTGTTATGAAAACCAAGAAAATGAACACTCTTGAACAATGAAATCAAACTATATAACTCATCGAAAAGACCATAAATGAACTGAATAAAACAATAATGAATCAAATGCATGTATAAACTATTTTTTATTTTTTAATTAATGATTTTATTTATATTTCAATATATTAATGTGAATGTAAAGCTCAGATGTATGGTAAGAGGATTCTGAAACCCAGCACTATTTTCTTTAGTTTCCCTCTTTCACTCAATTTTCAGTATGGATTTTCCATTAATGTTCCTTAAATAAAATTTATTTTTTGTTCCCTTTTCTTTTATTGGATATACATGTTTCTAATATGGTGGTATGACAAATTCAAAGATTTTTCCAAATGAACTCTTCATTCCAAAAATACATATTTTACTTCTGGTGATATTGTTTCTTCTCCACTAAAGATTAATGATTCTTATACCAAGTGTTAAATTAACTCATTATTTTGAGAACCCTAATGTTTATTCATAAATTTATGTTTTTTAAATGAAATCAATTCCTTTTCATGGGTTATTTTATGTCCAATATTGATATATGTTTTATGTGGAATTCATGATAATATAAATTGTATTATGTGGTGGTTGTTCTTGGTGTTATATAGAACATGTAAAGGTTATGATGTGATGGGTGTGCCTGAAATTATATATCACTCAAAATCATTGGGTAATGTGATTTATCTCATGAGATAAAGATAAATATGTGTGAACATGATGCTATATTTTTTCACAATTGTGTGTGGTAGTTGACCATTAAGGCATGATTTTTCATTTTTATAAATTTCCATATTCCATGTCTTTATCTTATGCTTCCACTAATTATTATGATGATGATTTTTCAATAATGATTATGCTCATCCATGTTTCATGACTATTAGGAATCCTCCTAATATACTGTGGCAAAATGCGGATTTAGCGACGGTTTTTTTCTGTTTCGTGACGGTTTAAACCGCTACTAAATTGATTGGCGGGGGTTTATGAAAAACAGTCGCTAAATTGTGCATTAAGAAACTATTCGCGGTGGATTTCAAAACCGTCGTAGAATGTTTTGCGGTGGATTTTTACGGCGGTTTTTTGAATTTTTTTTTGAATTTTTTTTATTTTTTTAATTATTAGTTATTTATATATATATATATATTTTAGCTATTTTATTTTTTTTATTTTTTTCTTATTTATTTATTTATTTATTTTATTTATTTATTTATTTTAATTATTTATTTATTTTAATAATTTATTTATTTTATTTATTTCATATTTATTTTATTTTATTCGTATTACATTATTTACTTTATCCATGCATGCACATTGCCCATATACATGCACATGCACATTCACATGTAATATAAAGAAATACTGTGTTTGGTGAGATTTGAACCCCTAACCTCTTGCATATTTTCCAAAGACTTTACCACTCCAGCAAACTCATCATGTGGTTAATAAACAGAATTTAATATACTTATATATACAAATTGAAAAAACAAATAATACATAACTAATAGATATAAACTCAATAATAATTAAACAATAAGCAATAATCAATAATTAATATTCAATAATTAATAATTAATAATTATTGGTTTATTATTTATTTATTGAGTTCTTTATTTATTTATTATTATTTACTATATATTATAATAAATAACAAATAAATTATAATAACCTTTACATAAATTATAAAATAATGAAAATAAACTGATAAAATAATAAAATTATGAAATTAAAATAATAATATAATAAAATAATAATACAATAAATAATAAACAACAAATAGTTTACAATAAACAATAAATAATAAATAATAAATAATAAATAATAAATAATAAATAATAAATAATAAATAATAAATAATAAATAATAAACAATAAATAAAAAACAATAAACAATAAACAATAAATAATAAATAATAATAAATAAGAAATAAGAAATAAATAAAAATAGTAGATAATAAATAATAATAAACAAATAATAAAGAATAAATATTAAATATTAAATAATAAAAAATAAATAATAATAAATAATAAATAATAGACAATAAATAATAATAAATCATAAATAAAAATAAAAAAATAATAAATAATAAATAATAAATAATATGTAAAAACAATAAACAATAAAAAAATATACAATAAGTAATAAATAATAATATATAATAATAAACAAATAATAAAGAATAAATAATAAATAATAAATAATAAATAATAAATAATAAAAATTAATAAAAATTAATAAAAAATAATAAAAAATAACACATAATTAATAATTATAAATAAATAAATAATAAATAATAAATAATAATAAATAAAAATAATAATAATAAATAATGAATAATAAATAAAATTAAATTTTAAATTTTAAATAATAAATAATAAATAATAAATAATAATAATAAATAACACATAATTAATAATTATAAATAAATAAATAATAAATATTAAATAATAAACAACAATTAATAATAGATAATAATAAATATATAATAAATAATAAATAATAAATAGTAAATAATAAAAAACAAATAATAATAAATAAATAATAATACATAATATATAATCTATAATATATAATATATAATAAATAAAATATTATTATTACAAATAATAAATAATAAATAATATATAATATATAATATATAATATATATAATAAATAATAAATAATAAATAAATATAAATAATAAATAATAAATAACCTGTAACAAAAAATATTATTATTATTAATATTTTATTATTAATAATAATATATAATATATAATAAATAATAAATAATAAATAATAAATAATAAATAAATATAAATAACAAATAACAAATAACCAGTAACAAATAATAGATAATAAATAAATTAAAGTATATTATAAATAATAAATAATAAATGAAACACATGAAAAAGTATGAAAAGCCGTGATAAGGGATGAAAAATCACGAAAACGTAAGAAAATGGACGGAGAAGCATGAAGAAGGAAGCATTAGAAAGCCTGAAAACGCATGAAAACTCATGAAAACTCTGGAAAACCCTTTAAGAATTCAACATAATCATTATAATAACCCACAAAAAACCATGGATATAGATAACAAGTCGTGGAAACCCAAATAAATAGTAATAAATGGGGCAACAGTTAAAACCCGTCAAAACTTTCATAAAGTGAAAAAAACACTGGACTCACATTAACAGAGATAAGTTATGATCTGAGAGTCCATTCCAGATATGCGATAGTCAAATCAAAGATCCTGAAATGATCTTTGATCTGATAGTTGAAAGAGACCGAATGGACAGTTGGATCAGAATTTACGATCATTTTATGAAAACTGACGGGGAACGAGTGCTAGAAACGAGGCATCGAAAAACATAACAAACTCGATACCTACAAAAATGGCCATAACATATGATCCAAGAGTCCATGTGGGTGCTGCGACCAGTCAAAATGAATCTCATGGAACGAACTACGATCTGGAAGGTAATGGAGTCTGAACTGACACACGGATCGAAAGTTAGGTCTGTTTGAAGACATGTTTGACGGGACACCAGTGACGAAAATAGGGTTTTAGAGGCCTTTGGAGGGGTTTTGGGGGTTGAGAAAAATGAAAAAAGCTTACTTTTTTTGAATTGATGTGTAGCTCTCTTCAGTGGCTTTGATTTGATATTGGGTAGAGCCCAAACGGACACCCGAACCGAAAGTTATGGTCGTTTGAAGTAGGAGAACTTTTTTCAACTTTCATATAACTCTCATATCTTCCGCATCTTAGGTCATCTCACGGTTTTGATTATATGTGCCTCTATATCTCTTCATGAGATTCGATTTCACTGGTCGTGGAGCTCTAACGGACTCCTGGATCAGAAGTTATCGATGTTTTAGTGATTTTGTGGTTTCTCATGTTGTTTTTACTTTCATTTCATGGTAGTTTTACCCAAATCGCCGCTAATCCTTGAAAAAATAAATAAAAATAAAAAAACATTTCACACATTTCGCGATAGTTTTTAAACCGCCGTGAAAAAACCGCCTTGAAACGCATGTTTTCCTGTAGTACTAGGATTTTATCTTACCCATTATTTTGATGTACATCCTCAGGTGAACACCTATACTAAGGAGATCATGAAATCTGTTAAGAAGCGATAGAAGAAGGAATTAAATAAATGATTTTGTTTTATTATGTAAATTTTATGTATGTTTCTAATTTTCCCAAGATAATAATCATTTGTATCCTAGATTTTTTTCACTATAATATTTTTTATCTTTTAAATGATGTAATATTCATGTAATAAAATGTAGTGTCACTATAATACCCTCATATCAGAGTGGAACAATGGATAAAATAAATAAAAAACAATAGAAGAAGCATAATATATATGTAGACACAGTAATGAATAGATAAATAACCTATCATAGATGAAGCACATACAACATATGTAAATATAATAAATTATGGAAATGGAAATAACTGAGAATCTAAATAATAATATCAAAATATACCAGGCAGTGTTATATACATGAATTCATGGCATGCTAATATAAAAAATGTGAACAGGGGAGAGGCGTATACAATATTCTATACAAAAATTACAAAATATAAATGTGTTCTCCACTATCATCTTGAAAATATTCTTAGTCATCTGATCCTATGATCCAACTATAGTCAAAACATATCAATTATCTGTAGTAGGGAACTCACCCTTATCCATACCTACTGATAAGTAATCTACCTAATTAAAAAATGTGTCTTGATTAGGATGTGAGATAAAATCCCAGTTGGCCCCCATTAATAGTTTCTAGAAGTAATCCAAGTATTGGTCATTTCTAGATATTGTGTAAGTATAAATTAAATAATCAACAATGCTGGATAAAAAATCAGCCTGCATGTGTTCCTCAGGGACACCTGGTGGCTCTACCTTCTATGGATCATAGCCGGAATGATGATCTGACCAATGAAAATATTTGTATAGTAATAATATATACATAGTATAGTTATATACAGCTTCCACCAATATGGACTAAGTACGTGCAGACGTAAGTAGTTATATACCTGTAATACTAGGTTTTGGATAGACTGATTCATAACTCAGTCATCCATAATCAGTATGAACTAGCCTATAAGCTCCAAAAAAGGGTACATTCTCTTTATCTCATAATGAATGAGAGACTTTAGGATCTACAGTTGAGATGGTGGGTGATTTTTCTTGTCCATGCCTAAATAAAGGGACGTGGTTCGTCATTACCACTACCCAAATAGTTTCAATGATGTGAGATGTAATACTCAACACCCTATATAATGGAGAATAAAATTTCCTGCCCAAAAAACCCTTAACCATCATTCCATAGGCTATATCAAAGGCCTAATCATATTTAGAATAATATCTATGATGCATAACCTCTCATAAATTTTATTCATCAATCCCAAATACTAAAAAGGGAATTAAATTTCATATTTAATAAAAAAAATCAAGAATCATGGCCTTTCCACCCATTAAAATTAAATCCATTTGTTTATTTAATTCATTTAGGCAAGAACAACCATCCGGAATCAAGCCATTCAATTATATCAAACCATGTAAATTCCATTTCATAGTTCAGTGGATCTCTCTAATAGTTCTTTTATCAGTTATTCTATTAACAATAAAGTAAATTCCAGTTATAAGTTTAGATACAAACTTAAGAGGTGACTTAGGTTCAATAAACATGTATATGAAAGTGAGAAACATAAATTACAACCCAATATGAATGCTAGGAGGTGTTACAGACATTTAAACAGTTATTTGAAAAGTGTTGTTTCAAGATGGCGTAACCATGGTGTGTCCATGATCGAGGTTGGAATCCTCTATTTACTAAAAATGATCCTTGTACGTATAAAAATGTGTGTATCAATTTAAAATGAATAAATAAACCAAGAAACTTGTTGTGAAGTACAGTGTGCATCACAATGGTGGGGCTATAAAAACACCATAAAATTTTGGGAAAACAATTATTCCACCTACCTTTGGTCTATTGATGACTCCTCATCCGATGGAGGCCTCAAATTAGAAGTATATTAGAAGAAATCAGATAAATGGTCGAACACATTGAAAATAGGTAAAATGATCTTGCAGTAAAATAGCACAATGTATAGGAAGATAAAATTATAATGGACAAAAGGGGAATCAAGAAATCACCTCAAGCTAGCCAATTCTTCCAACATAAACTAAATTAGAGTCTTTATTGAAGAGATATCTCAAAGACTATATTGAAGAAGATGAGAGTTTATTAGAGGAAGGGAGGCCTCTCATCTACTAAAAATGGAGATGGAGGAAAGAAAATAGGTTTTTAAGATTCATTAAAGTAAATTTTGTCTTTTCATCCTCAAAAACATTGGTGCACAGTTTGGCCACACTGTGTGTCCAAACCATGCACAACCCTTTCTCAATCCACTATACAATGAGAGACCATGCATGGTTATGTAACATGGTTTCCCTAACCATGCATAAACAATGAAAACCCACTCTTTAAAAATGTAGATGTCATGCATGGGAAAGCGCCTTAGTTCTCATGTTTGGAGACAAACCATGCGGTCCCTAATGCTAAAAGAGGCCCTCTACTATTATTTTTCATGATAAGTAACCATGTGGTAACCATGCAGTAGGCCCTATTATCATATTTTCCAAAAATCTGAGCTCCGAACAAGCCTCAAATGCTATTGGAACCTTCCTTATGTCATAATACATGTTTACCATGATTAAAGAAGGGGATAAAATTGAAAAACAAATGAATCGTACCTTCATGAAAATATGGGTTGTTGTAGAATATATATTTCAAACTTTTATGGTCCTTATATATATAAGATTTCTCCCCATATAGAATATGGATATAAATTTTTAATGAAAAAACTACCACTTTAATATAAATTTCATTAATTAGATATTCTATCTCATGGGGATTCTATTTATGCAATGTATATGTTTTCACCTTATCATTTTTAATCAAAATAAAACCTAGACCCTTTAATAAAAAATCACTATAAGTAAAAAAATAACTATATCTTGATATTATGGATAATACTGGTGAATTAAATAATATTCTATATAATTCCTAAAAACATCAATAACATTCCTTTTTCTAAATGAATTTAACTCCCTTCAGAGTTAACTGTGTTAGTTGGTTTTCTAATATAGGATTATTTCTAGTAATCCATCGGTAATAACTAGATATTCTAAGAAAACATCAAATATCAAAGACAATAGTAGTTATTGTCCATTTTTCTACATCATTATTCTCATAAGGGTCAACTTTTATTCAATATATAATTAATTTATATTCATGGAATGAAATTTTCTATAACCAATTTTAAATTTTATAAATATTAATTAACAATTATTTTCATTTAAGGTCAATATAATAATCTTCATATGTTTTTCATTGTCCTTGTAACTTTTATAATATTCCCAAATATCATTAATAAACACTAACCAATATTTTTCTATATACTAACAAAAATATCTATTCATAAGAGCCATAAATATAGTGAGTGCATTTTTCAACAAAAAAGGTATAACAAAGACCTCATATAGGACCTACCTAGTTCAATAAACTATCTTTAAAATGTAATATTCCTTTAATTTCATCTAATGATAGCTATAAATGAAGTCATCATTTGAAAAATATTGAGCTCCTCTAAGCATTAAACACCTCATTTGATGGTCCAACATTTGTTGAGTTATAGAAAATGTTTTTTGCACACCCTTCTACTTATGGTATTGATTATTTTAATCCACCATACTTATCTTTAGATAAAAATTTTAATGATGACCTACCTCATTACAATTAAAAAACATCATCATTATCTTTACATTATTAGTATATTCAATATCATTTCAATTTTCATGGCTATTACAATCCCAATGTTCCGACTTACAATACTAGTATCTTGTTCTCCATATCATATTACATTCACTAAAATTATTCTCACCACACTTATCCTAAGAAGTTATTTTAATTATCTTACAATTATATTTCCTTGATGAATTATTTCTCATTGCTTGAAAATTGGACCTCTTCTTATCCTTGTTATTATATAAGTAAAAAAAATCTATCTCGAACTTATCATTACATAGAAAATTATCCATATAACTTATAAACTCATGATAAAATAAATCCCTTTTTAAAATTAGTTTCAATTATAATCAAAATATATCAATTTTACCATTATTGGCCAGAATACGATTTGATGCATACTTGTCCAATCTAGTGAAATTATCTCTATTTGTGGAAACTAAATCCGCCTACATTTTCTGTAACTCAAAAATTTTCATTTATATTCTAAGTAAAAAAACATTAATAAAATATTTATTAAGTAAAATATCCATTAATTTAATCAATTTTTTTGTATTAATATCATCATTTTCCTTTGTAATATAAATAAAATATCACCATTTATTGACTTCATATTAATAATGATAAATACAATTGGTACCTTTTTATGATCATATCATCCTAAAACATAAAATATCTTCTCCAAATCATTAATCCATCCCTCATCTACCACTGGATCTATAGTTCCACCAAATGTATAGGGTGTTATTTTACAAAATTCTCCACTACTGATATATTATTCTATTTAGAATTTATTAACTCCCTATCATGTGTACCACTATTAATAGATGTCATAAGTTTACTTAAAAAAATAAAAAATGACTCATATTCCACTCCAAATATTCATACTTATTGACTTTCAAGGGTATTATCCTCTTATTTACATCATAATTCATTCACCTTGATTCACCTATAAATAAATATTCTAAAAAATCATTATTTTGATGAAGTGATAATGAAACCAACAAATAATCATTTGTTCAAAGTGTATTGGTTTCATTTTATGTCAGTGTGTTAATATGTGTCTTTGAATGAAGCTACTTGGATAATTTTCTGGGAATAAATTTATCTTAGTTTATAGAAAAATTATCAGGTTATAATATCTTTTATTGATCCTAAAAGTTTCTAATATCATTATTATTCAAAGAAGTTCATGATTCTAGTTGAGTTTTTTCAAAGTATAAATATTAAAAACTTTATTTTTTATAATAAAGTTATATAGTATGGAGATATGTATCAATTAATACTCAATAAAAGTGTATAAAGATTCCAGATAGAGACAGTTTTAAAAAAACTATGTTGTAAATTGATGAAGTTTTATACTATTCATTGTTTGAGGTTATGGGAATATTAATTGTTTGTTTTATGAAGAGTAATATTTGAGGTTTTTATGGGAAAAATAATTATTCTATAGATACATCTTTCCTCCAGTAGAAGAAGTGTTCATTAGTCCCTAAAAAGAGAAGTATGAAAACTATCAAGTAGGGAGAGATGATAATCATCAAAAAAATTTACATTAGATGAACTCTCAAAAGTGCTTCATATAGAAAAGATCAAACAGACTCTCTGAATATCATAAGATGGATATAATAACAAATTACATCATATAAACATTTAAAAAGATCATCAGATATATATTTACACAATTATATTGGATAAATAATTACAAATGTGATCGGATGAACATTAATAAAGTTGTATCAGATTGATTAGTATAATTTCATAAAATAGAGAAATGAAAATTAAATTGAATGAAGAAAATTTGATATTACAATAATAATATTCTCTAGATCACTGTAGAAATCATGTCAAAAAATATTATATGAGTCAATCGTACAAAGGACTTCATATGAATACATATAGCATATAAATTCTTATTTTGTATCAGAGAGATATTCCTTCATGATTATAAACTCTAAACATTGTGATGATGTTCATTTGTACTTTCAATACTTGTAAACCTTGATGATATTTAAATAATATTGAAGAGATTGTTGATGTGAGGATTTGAGGATGTTCTTATGGAGAATGTTGAATATAGTTTTGTAAGATACATTTAATTTGGTTGAATAAGATTTGAGATGAGAAGGAAATTAAAATTTGATCATATGATTCATCCTGGTTTTGTGGAGTAAATATTTGTATATAAAGGAATGGATTCTCATTAAGAAGATATTGTTGTGGTGGTAAAAGATGAGTGAAAGTGATGATGTTTTTGGGAGAGAGAACAGTGTGAGTTATCGACCAAGATTCAACATGGTCAACGAGGAGGAGTATTAGATGGAGGATCTCTAGTTAGAGATCCATTAGATTGAGAAGTACAAGAGAGAAAAAGTATTTGATGATTGAGGTGCATTGAAAATAGTAGAATCAGACTAAGGTGTATCAGATAGAGGATCATTGAACCGATGATCATTGGCTGTAGGTGAATCATACATAAGTATATTGGATGGAGGATCATCAAAAAGAGCACACTAGAATAATGATAATAGGACACAGTATATCAGATAGAGTATTACTAAATTGATAGTTTCTGGATAGGTTTTATAAGATCCATCTATTTTTTAGATCCAGAGTAAGTTTCAAGACAATGAGACTTTTTAGAAATATGTTGAAGATCTTGAATAAGTTTTAAATAAGAAAATGAAATACAACTTTATTGTGGGGGAAGAACATCTGATGAATAAGATCTTTCTAAAATGGATCAACAAATATAAAATAATAGCTTTTAACTAGGTGTATAACAAGATGTTAAAGAGGATCATGTCTTGGGGATATAACTAGTTGAGAAGGAATATGGGAAAATAATGACTACTGGGGGATATAACTAACTATGTAAAATGATTTGGTAGCTAAATGGTAGAATTAGACTCAACTAGATGAATTATTTTTGGGTGGTAGAATTATTCAATTCTTGTGACTTTGTAATAAAAAATATGTTAATAAGGAATCCATTTTTCGGGAGATAACCAACATGTAAAGGAGTGGGTCTTTGTACTAAACCTTGTAAATATCATTTTATAATCTCTCTATTTATATTTTATATAGATGAGGTGAGGTTGAGAGGTATCTTTGAATGGATCAAGAACTCTCAAAAGTTTCATGGGTTGAGTTCTAAAAAATCATAAAATAATGTGATTTCTGATTCACACCCTCCCCCTCTCAGTGATCTTACACAAACCCAGAAACATCAATTGGTATCAAATCCAAAGATTACTATGAATGATCTAAATATATATTAAATATGGATAATGTAAATTTGGTGAATAGTGGTAATAACTATCATAATTTGAGGTATAGGATTTTTCCCTACATTTTATTAGTTATGATAGAAGTTTTATATGATAGTATAGTGGTATTTCCTCCCATTAATGTGGTTGTTATGGAATTATCCAATAATAGAAGTCTAGAAGTCTGTGTAAAAAGATAAAATCCCATTTTTTTTGTATCCCTATATGATGTTTTATACAACTATTTTTGGGATACCAACTACTAAATATATGTGGGATATGTTAAGAAGAATATATAAATAACCAACAATGTGTAGGATGATAAGTTAAAAATTTTGAGACAAATATTTGAAGATATCAATATGGTTGATGATGAAAAACATAATTAACAATTTAAAGGTTCTGTGATATTTTCATTATTATCATATCTTCTGGTAAGAAACTACAATATTCTACTATAGATATGAAACTAATGAGATACTTTCTAGATAATTTTGATCTCATGTATTTGACTATAGAATATTGAGAGGATATATCTTTTGATGAACAAGAAAACTTTCTCATAAAATATGAAATGAGAACATAAATAGTATTTAGGATGAATATTAAGGAATATGTTTCTTTTAAAGCTATGTTAAAAGGGAAGATGAAATATATTGAAATATGTAAACAATAAAGTGATTAAAATTTTGGGGAGGATAAATAGATCTTCAACACAATAATTTATATTTTTTCTAATATATCAAAACAATGAAATTTTAATAGAAAAGGTAATCAACATCTTATCTTATGTAATAAAAATAATAGTGTCCAATTTGTAGGAAACAATGAAAAATATATTATTGATTATTCCAAGCTATAAGAAAAAGATTAAAATTCTTGGAAATATAAGTTGAATAAATATAAAAATGTTTTCTATCTAGAATAATAATTTGATAAGTAGAAGAGAGAATGACGATTCATCATCCATAAATGAATATTGTGGTGAATTATATTTCTTATATCATATTAAAATATAAATTTATTCATCATGAGTTGGTAATGATAAATAAAATATAGAAGAACTAGAATATAGATTAAAAGAAAATCTGGAAGCAACTCATGATCAAATTATAGAACTTAATAATGATAATAAAAATTTTAATAAGAAAAATACGGAAAAAACTTTTGAAAATGGTGAGAATGATATAAATGAAATGAAATACCATAATTATATTAGAGAATATAAAATGAAATTGGTTGATCTAGAAAACAATCTGAAAGATCATGAATAAAACCTAATAGAATAAGAGAATGTCAACAAGGAAAAAATTACTAAGGAATTTATGAAAAGAATGTTGAAGATAGATGAATTTGAAAACACCGTAAAATAACTGATGTAAGAACCATGATATTTGACTACCCTTAATTATTTTAATATATTTATTGGTAATTTTTAATCTATTTATATTCTTGATCCAAAATAGTAAAGTGGTAAATAAAATAATGAGAAAACAACTCTCTCATCCCCTGTAAATACCACCCATATCTGAATCTTATTCTCAAACCTCTAAAGCCTTTAGGATTGTCAATATTCTACCCAATACTATTCCCAACCCCCTCACCCACGTTTAGGAGCTCTTTGTCTCATAAAAAGTCCAAACCCTTTTCCCTGAGTGGGTTCTCAAGGACGATAAATTCAAGAGGTAAAATCCTCTTCCTTTTTCTATTGTTTTCTTTTCAATTTCATTTATTTTCTTATCCTCTCATAAACATCACTTATAAAAATATAATGATAAATCCATTATCTTTTATATATTATAATTTTATTATATTAATGGATTAATTCATCATATATTCTCTTCCCTTTATTTTTATTCTACAAACGAAATTGTATCTGTGGTGTGTTGATTTACCGTCATCATGAACAATGTGTTTTCATTTTTAACTACTACCTTAAAGTCTAGTAATAAAACCATGATTATGGTTAAATAAGATTTTATTATACATATATTATATTATATCATTTAATGGAATCAATTTATAAATATGATGTTAAATGAAATGATACGAGTTCCTGATGGTGTTAAAATCCGCCAAATAAATTGAATAATTTTCCTTAACTATTTATCTAAAGATACATCTTCATACCAGAGAAAAAATGATATATAAGACAAATTAAACTTATTTTTGTTCATTAAAAAATATAATTTTAATTCTTTGAAATCATTCTTATTATACATGAACTTCCATACTTATAAACAAGTGAACCAATAATGAAAACCAAGAAAATGAACAATATCGAATGATGAAATTAAACTCTATAACTCATCAAAAATACAATAAAGGTACTTAATAAAATTATAATGAATAAAATTCATGAATAAAATGATTTATATTGTTTAATTAATTAATTTTATTTAATTATCCATGATATTAAATAGAATAAAACACTCGTAGATAAGGTAAGGGGATTCTCGAACCTAACACCCATTCCTTAGGTTTCTATGTTTCACAAAATTTTCAGTATGGATATTCCATTAATGGTACATTAATATCATTTTCTTCCTTTCCTTTTTCTTCTTGGGATATAAATGTTTTCAATCTAGTTTTATGAAAAATGCAAAGGTTTTTCCAAAATAACTATTCTTTCCACAAATACATATTTTACTTCTCATGTGATTTTTTCTTCTTCACACAAGATTGATGATTATTATACCAAATATGTAATTACCTATATATTTTGGGAATGCAAATGTTTATTCATCAATGTTTGCTTTTTGAAATGAAACCAATTCTATTCCATGGGTTATTTTTTGTCTAAGGTTGATATATGTTCTATGTTGCATGCATTATAATGTAAATGTTATGGTGTGATGGGTTCACTTGGAATTATATAGATCATGTTAATTTTATGATATGATGAGTTCACCTAGAATTAAATAGATATTTAATTCATTGTGTAATGTGATGGTTCCAAGTAAATAAATTGAAATATGTGGAAACATGATATTATATTTTTTCACAACTATGTATCATAGTTGAACACTAATACATGATGTTTCATTTATTTGAATTACAAAAATACATTCCTTTATATTATGCTTCCACTCATGATTATGATGATGATGTTATGATAAAGATTATGCTCACCCATTTTATTTGTCCATTATTCATCCTCTTACTGAGATTTTATCTCACCCATTCTTTCGATGTATATCCTCAGGTGAATACTTGTACTAAAGAGATCACAAGGTCCAATAAGAATCTAGAGAATACTGAATTAAATAAATTTTTTATCTTTTGTTATATAAATTTTATGTATTGTTCTAATTTTCCAATGACAATAAACCTCTGGATCCTATATTTTAATCACAATTTTTTATATCAATAAAATAATTTAATAGTCATGTAATAAAATTTAGGTTCTATATAGTTGGTATGAGAGTATAGTTTAGTTAACTTTTGAATTATTATTAGATAATCTTTTTGAAAAGCCATATTATGAGACTATGTATATGAAATCACCAGAGAATATTTTTAAAAAAAATTATAAACATAGGGACCTTGTCGATATTCCTTTAAAGTTAATTTAGAAAAGGAATAAATTTTTCATTACTTTTTGAGTAATGTTTTGTTCAAACAATTTCAATTTTATAAATGGTTTGAAATTGGAGAAACCAGGTCAATATTCCATGTGATGTACCATGCAATGATTTCTCTAATGGAATCCCCAACTTTTTAGGAGGAGTATTTCAAAATTTTACGACGATTCTTACCCCTCTATCTAAGAATATAAAAATTAACCTCAATAATGTGGAACATTTTACTTCACCTAAGAGGGAGAAACTAGATATCGAGTCTATTATACATCAATGACCACTAATGTTTACTGGATATTCTGATCCACTAGTCGTGGAAAAGTGGGTCAACTGAATGGAGAATATCTTTTATGTGATTCACTATTCTGATATGGAGAAGGTGACTGTAGTTGTGTACCATTTAGATGTAGAGGACGATCAATGGTGGTATTTGATTAGGAGAAGTAATATGAAGGAATAAATTGAAGAGATGGAGTGGAAAGATTTTAATATAATTATTCTTCACAAGTATTTCCCTCAAACACTTCATACACAGATAGAGAGGTAATTTATATAGCTGAAGAAAAAGGAAGGTGAATCTTTCATGGCCTATATAAAATTCACAAGGCTTTCAAGGTGTGATTTTTTTTCTTTATCAATGATGATGGAAAAATTAATAGATTCATTAGTGGTTTAAAACCTCACCTTCAAAAGGAACTACTAATTAGATACTTTGTGAGTTATAAAGAAGATGTTAAATGTTCTCTCAAAGTGGAGATGGTTTTTGGAGAATGGTCCCTTTTTTATGGTGATATGAAATGAATGATGTAGTTTCAAGCTAGGGGAACTAATGGGAAAGGTGGAATGAAATCTCAACCACTCACATGTCAAAAATCTGCGAAGAAGCATCATGGGAACTACCTCAAAGGGATGGAGAAATTCTATAAGTGTGGGATAGAAGGTCATGAAACTCATGAATATGGAAGAGACATAAAAAATATAGCCAATATGATGGAGTAAAATAGATCACCTCCCATGGTTCAATGCTTCAATTTTAGATAGAAAGAGAACAATGAAAACCAATTCACTAAACCTCGAGTTCTTTAGTCTAATCAACATGAGCAGACACAAGAACCAAAGGATAAAGAGAAGGATTATACAATCACTTCAATCAAAGTGGATCAAGAAATAGAGTCATATAAGGTTCACTTACTATTCACTAATGAATGGAAAACATCTTATTTGATTCTGGTTTTAAGCATTCGTTTATATCCTACACTTTTTCTAGAACTATTGACTTGAAGCCCTAAAACCTTCAAGTATAGAAATCTAAAAAACACTTAATTTTACAATCATTGTTACAAAAGTGTTGGAATCCTCTCTTATTGGCATAAGTGGGAATATTCTTCCAGTGGATATCATGATACTTGCATTGGTGGAATTTGATGCTATAATTTGAATAGATTGTCTCTCATTATATAAATCACACATCAACTGTCGGGAAAAAGAAATAACTTTTCATATTGAAAACCATCCCATTTTACTCTATAGATTTATGGAAGATCAGGAATATCTTTTAGAAAATATATAAATGGTGTGGGTGCTGATGCCATGTGAAGAAGCATACCTCACTCAAATGGTAGAGTCAAAGGAAAGTATCAACCTAGAGGGAATGCCCATTGTAAGGAAATACATGGATATATTTCTAGAATAGTTACGTAGACTTTCAAACGATCATGAGGTATAATTCTCAATATAACTCATAAAATTATACACTATTATTTTAAAATGTCCCAATAGGATGTCCTCTATCAAATTTGAGGAGTTAAATAAGCAGTTGTGAGATAATTTGTAAAAAGGGTTCATACAGCCTAGTGCATCACCTTAGGGTGCCCCAATGCTCTTTGTAAAGAAAAAGGATGAATTAATGCAGCTAGGGATCAAATACCAAGAACTCAACAAGATCCCCATAAAGAATAGTTATTCTCTTCCATTGATTGAGGACTTTTTCGATCAACAAAAAGAAGCTCAATACTTCTCAAAAGTGTATTTTATTTCTGGATATCATCAACTAAAGGTGAAGGAGGAATATATTCATAAGAATACCTTCTATAATAGGTATTTTCATGATGAGGTTCTAGTGGTACCATTTAGAATTACTAATTCCCCTACAATATTAATGGATTTCATGAATAGATTATTTATATATTTCATTCACATATTTTTGGTAGTGTTTATCAATTATATTCTCATCTACTTCAAGATATAGTTGGAACATGAAGAACATCTAAGGATTGTGTTGGTGACATTAAGGAGGGATAAAATTTACACACAGTTCAAAAATTATGATTTCTGGATGATTCAAGTCTTTTTCTCGGGATACATGATCATAAGTGACGGAAATTCTTCGGACACTTCAAAAAAAATGCAATTGAGGGATAGCCTAGACCCATTAGTTCCATATGAATCTGAATTTTTTATGGATTAGTGGGGTACTACCTACGTGTTTTGAGAAATTTATCACAATTTTATAACCTGCTAACTATGTTTATAAGTAAAGAGGTAAAATATGTATCGGTGGAAGAATGTGAGGAAAGCTCTAAGGAGCTAAATAAGAGGTTTATCACTGCACATGTACTCACATTACAAAATAGTGGATATTTTTTTTTGATATACAGGGATTCTTCAATGAAAGTATTGGTTTTTTTACTCATGAAAAAAGTTAAGTGATAGCCTAAGCCTCCTGGTAGTTGAATATCCATAAGATGAACTACCTGATGGATCATCTGGAGTTAGAAACTATGATTTTTTCCTTAAAAAATATGGAGGCACTACCTCTATGGCGAGAATTGTGACATATATACTGATCGCAAGAGTCTAAAGTATATATTCACACATAATGAACTCAACATGTGTCAAAGGATATGGATAGAGCTAATCAAATACAATGAGTTATCTATTCACTATTATCCTGGGAAGGAAAACAAGGTAGCTGATGCTCTTAAAAGAAAATAACCAGCAAGTCTATCCATGATGTTTATTGATAATGATAGTATCTTTATTAATATGAAGGAGTATTTGGAAATCGTAACAGTATGGAGTAAATCCTACTATTCCTATTTTATTTCCCAACCAACTATCCAATATAAGATTAAAAAGGCACAAATATATGATCATTATATTCAAAATATGGTCAAAGAAGTAAAGGAAGGGATGCTACAAGAGTTCCATATCAATGATGATGGTGTGATTTGGTTTGGAACTAGGCTTTGTGTGCCTTCACCACCTAAGATAAATAATGAGTTTCAAAAGAAGATTAAGGATTCAAAAAGGTATGATCTGGAGATTCAAAATAAGGTGAAATCCATAAAATAATGGAATCTACAAGAGTTCCATATCGATGATGATGGTGTGATTCAATTTGGAAATAGTATTTTTGTACCTTCATCACCAGGGATAAAGAGGAGGCTATTAGATAATGTAAATTTCTAAACTATCTATATCCATCCTAGAAGTACCAGGATTTATTATGATCTTTTGGAACATTCTGGTGGGACAACATGAAGAACAAGATTGCAGAATATATCTCAAGGTACTTGATATCTCAGTAAGTTAAATAACTGAAACAGAAGTGAAAATGGATAATGTAACCCTTGTATATACCTATATGGAAATGGTAGAATGTTACAATGGACTTCATCACTGGACTCCCAAATACATATAAAGGAAACAATGTGATATGGGTTGTGGTGGACTGACTCACCAAGACATCCCATTTTATTACTATTCAGGAATATCTATCACTTGGAAGATTTCCATGATATTTCTGAAGGAAGATGGGAAACTGACTAGGGTTCCACTTTCAATAATATCTGTTCATGATACAAGGTTCACATATAAAATCTATAAAATTATACAGCATGCTTTGAGTACTAAATTAAATTTCAGTATGGTCTATCACCTACAAACTTATGGCCAATCAGAAAGGACTATTCAGACACTCAAAGACATGATACGAGCATGATCAATGAAATTAAAATGTGTATGGTATCATCAACTCTCATTGGTTGAGTTATCAGATAATAAAAACTTCCACTAGAGCATTTAGATGGCTCCATATGAATCTCTGTATAGAAAGGGACTCATAACTATAACTTTTTTGGTTGAAGTTAGAGAATGAAAGATACAATGACATAATCTTGTTCAAGAGATGATATATAGGGTTCAATACATCCAAAAACCTGTCAAATATTCTCATAGTTCGAAAAAATGGTGTTCTGAAAACCGATGACAGGACTTGGAGTTCTATGATGAAGATAAAGTTTTCCTTTGAATATCACCATAGAAGATATTCAAGTGGTTTGGAAAGAAAGGAAAGCTTAGCCCATGGTACATTGGCCCCTTTGAGATCCTAGATCACATACGATCAGTGTCCTATCATCTTTAACTCCCAAAATGTATGGATAAAATTCATTATGTGTTCTATGTATCTCTCTTGAGGATGTACATACTAAATCCACCACATGTGCTGAACTAAGAGGTGGTATAGCTGAAAGATGATCAATATTATGAGGAGTAGCAAGTAAAGATTCTCGACCAGAGATAGAAGGTTCTAAACAAAAATATGACCCACCTTTTCAATCTATTTTGGATTAAACATAAGAATGAATAATTGACTTGAGAACCAAAGGTGGAGATGTAGTAGAATTACTATCACCTGTTTTTGTAAAACGGAATTCCCAGGGTAAAATTTAAAAGGGGGGATGAATGTAATGACCGAAACTTTTATCCATAGAATTTTTCCCTTCTTTAATTATTTTATATGTTGTGAAACACATACATATCAAATTATTCTTAATAAAAACATCTTCCTCATAAATTAACAACGAAATAAGTGATATTTGAAGAAATTAAAGAACCTAAACTAAATGAATTGTAACATGCCCTTTGGAATAGTAACATGGCACTTAGGAATAGTATTCTGGATAATAGAGTAGTAACCTCTCATATAAAAGTATAAATAAAATATATTAATCTTATCATTGAAATTATGATATAATTATAACTTAGTATAAGTAAGTAAATGTTTTAAAATTGATTAATTAAGTTTTGGAATATTTGTAAAACATAAATGTTTATTTAAAATTTTATATTTAACATAATGATTTAAAATAAATATATTTTCATAAAATATACTCATAAATTTATATTTTTTTAATATTTTTATAAGATAATTTTATGAGACCTTAACTAATTTTTTAATGTGTCATAAAATCAGTTATAATTTTAAAATTCATATTTTTTGAGTAAATGATGATACTAATTAAAAATTAAATTTCTAATATTTAGAGAATTATTTTCATTAAATATATTTAATTTTATAATTTTAGACATTTAAAAATGGTTAGGGTGAATTTTCAGGACTTCTTTAAAATACATAAATTTTGGTGAATAGTAAAATATGGTAATTTAAGGCATATATACATTATAAGTTAAATACACTATTCCTTCAGTCATCAATGATTTCAAAAACTTAATCACTACCACAAAACAGGGCAAGGGAAGTTTAGCCCTTTATCAGTGCTAAACAGAAAGCGCTAATAAAGGGGAATGCCTTTATCAGTGGTAGTTAAAATCGCTGATAAATCTAACCTTTATCAGCACTAAAATAAGCATTGATAAAAGGTTACATTTATCAGTGCTTATTTTAGCACTGATAAAAGTTTTTATTCTTAATTTATATAAAATTATAATATTTATCAGTGCTAAAATAAAAGAGCTGATAAAACATAAATTTATCAGCGCTTTTTTAGCATTGATAAAGAGATACCTTTATCAGCGCTAAAAAACACTGTTAAAACTTCTATTTATCAGCGCTATAATTATAGCTCTGATAAATAGGTATTTTATCAGCCCTTTTTTAGCGCTGATAAAGGTATCTCTTTTTCTGCGCTGAAAAAGATCTGATAAATTTACGTTCTATCAGTGCTTTTATTTTAGCGCTGATAAAGCATATCTTTATCATCTCTTTCAATAAGCACAGATAAAGGTTCCAGTGGTTTCTATTTAATAAACCTAACAGTCCCTCCTCTCTCGCACGTGGTCAAGCTTTCGCAGAAGCTGAACCAGGCCCCTCTTCCGCCGCATCCTCTCCTCTTCATCCTCCTCTTCTTCTGCATCATCATCCTCATCCTCCTCCTCCTCTTCCTCCTCCTCCTCTTCCTCCTCCTCCTCCTCTGCTGCCACCGTTGGGTTTTGCTCCTCTGCCGCTGGCTCCACCACCGTTTGGTTTTTCTCCTCCGTCGTGACCTTCGCTACCTCTGCCGCTGCTGGGTTTTCCTCCTACGCTACGACCACTGCTGCCTTCGCCGCTGCTGCCTCTACCGCCACTACCTCTGCCGCCGCTGGTCAGTGTAGGCGTATTTTTCCTTCACTTGGGTAATATAAATGAGAAATGATGATCCATGAATTATTATGATTACTTATAGTTTTTTTATAAGTGATTTGAACCTATGTATGGGTAGTTGGGGAAAGAGTGATAGCCCAGGTGGTGAGACCCTTGTATTGTAGGTTGTTTTAGATAGTGGGATTCTATCATGCTACATTTTCAGTTTGAGTAGTGAAACTAATATTTATGATATTTTATGTTGAGTTATGATTACATATGACACTTGTGGGTCTATGTCTGACCTAAAAGTGGGTACGATTGATTGAACTTAAACATTGTTATGTGTAATACCCATAGTTGGTTCCCTGGGAAAATATTACTCAATGATGATAAGTATATGGGTGTGTGAGAACCTATAGTAAGTGGTTGGTTTTGTAACGTCCCGGTTCCGGAATCCACCCAGAGGTGCCCCGTGCCCGATTCTCCACATGAACTCAAGCGCATTTCCCCAAACGCTAGAGGCTTCCGACCAGCAGTGAGGGCCTTGGTAAGTTAATGAGGAAACTATGCCCTCATTTGTTAAGGTATAAAAGAAAGAACTAACATTAAATAGTGGAAGCAGTAAACAATACGCAACAACTGAAATAAAACAGCGGAAGAAATGAATATATAGAAATGATGATAATGATGTAGTAGGTACAAGTTTCTAAGGAATGAAGAAAACACACCAACGTGCTGGAATACAAGTAAAAATAAAGTACTAAAATAACAGCAACTCCTGCAGCATCGCAAGCCAAATCTTGGTCCCTTTCTCTCCAGCACCAAGCAATCAAGTACCAGAAGTCAAAGGGAGTTTGCCCTTATCTATACCTGCAAGAACAAAATCTTCTTGGGCCCAAAAGCAAGCCCCAAACAGGGTGTGAGATAAAATCCCAGTAGGCAATCACCCAAAGATCTGTTCCTAAAAGTCAATGAATACAAGGAAAGTAAGAGTGCAGGAAGCAGTAAATAGAAATAAACATAATAGCTACAATCCACATTTCTAGCATATTAAGTACACAAGTAAACAACCAACAACAAGAATAAAAACAGGTAACCCTTTGGGTATCTCTCACAGCCTAACACATATGGTTTAACCTACAAGTACTAGCAACCCTTTAGGAGGAACACACAGTCTCACCCATCTGGTTCAGCTAAGAGTAAACTTTTTGAGGAACCACTCACCGTCAATTCCCCCTATAGTCTCGTATCATGCTAAAGGCTCTCTGGGGAAGCACTAAACATCTCATCCCCCCTGTGGCCCACATCGCGCAACTACAGACTCTCTGAGGAAGCACTCATCGTCAATTCCCCCTGTGGTCTCGCATCGTATTAAAAGACACTTTGGAGAAGCCCTTACTTCCATTCTCCCTATGGTCTACTACACTAGGTTCTCATAGTCCTGTGTGAAATTAGCATGCTCAGCACGTGTGTGTCGCCCAAGTAAACCTCAAGAACTAATTGACTATCATTCTAAGGCACAGTAGCATAACAGTATAATATTTATGCTATCCTACAACTAGGTATGGAAACTGGAAAATGCCTAATAAGAAAAACATGCAAGGAAAGGCAGAGGAACACAATACAAATTATACAAATTCACAAGAAATAACCTCTACTTAAGCAATCAAGAAAAGCAGGAAAAAAATAGAGAAAAAAGGAAACACACAATACCCCGTTTAAGGGTATTGGTGCAATTTTCACAAAATACTCAAAGACATTCTACAGAAAGGCACAAACCACCTACCTCGATCCTATGAGATCGATATACATGAACAACGATGACAGATCCTCCTTAGAACATCGTAGATCTGAGAAAGCATCTGAAACACATAAACCATGATAACTTGAGAAGGAGGATGAATTGGAAAACAAGGCTCAAGTAGAAGGGTTAACTCGCCACTGTGATTCCAATGCAATCAACAGTGCTCGAATCAAAGAATGAACGGAGAGGAGGGGGCTCATCAAAGATTCACGAATTCTATGCACTCTCGGATGAACGGGGCCTAGAAGAAGATGTTTTTGTGCGTCAGGCATGACCCCAGTCCGTTTAATGAATAAAAAGAAAGTACATGGCGTGTACTTTTAGATTACATGGCGTGTACTAGGTCCTTCGGTACTCCAAAAAAATCAGCCTCCACGTCACCCCTACACACCGTGTGTGAGGCCCGGACACGGGCAGTACACAGCTTCGAGAAGGAAAAGAGTACAAGGCGTGTACTGAGAAAATACATGACATGTACTTAAAAAAATTTCAGAAACTTTATTTTTCTCAAAAACTCCAGAAAAAGAAAAGGTGTACCTGAAACGAAGATCCGGGTTCTTAAAAACATCCCCACTTAATGAAATTAGTCCCCAAATTTCCCTAGCGAGGCGTAGAAGAAGAAACCCTGAACAGCTTCTGCCACTGCGACCGTACATCGGCCACCCTCTCCCAGGACTCATCCTGTACTCGCCCATGCTTCCATAGCACCCGTACAAGAGGGACAGACCGACCACGGAGAACCTTCGCACTGCGATCAACAATCCAGATGGTATGCTCCTAAAAAGATGCAACCACTTCAAGATCAACATCCTCGGGCTGAAAGACACGAGACAGGTCTGAAAAGTAACGTCGGAGCTAAGAGATGTCGAAGACGTCATGCATGGCCCGGTACCTTTGGGGTAGCTGAAACTGATAGGTGACCGGCCCAACACTCTCAAAAACCTCAAACGGCCTGACGTACCATGGTTAAAGCTTACCCTGTCTCTGAATCCTCTTGTGTTTCAACCATGGTGTGACACGCAGGAAAACATGATCCCTGACCTCGAACTCCAGAGGTCGTCTTCACTGATCAGCATAAGACTTCTTCAGAGACTGTGCTATATCCATCCTCTTCTAAATCAGCTCTATCTTCTCTGAAGTCTCCTGAATAAGACAAGGTCCCAGCAAAGCTGCCTCTCCTGCCTCTGTCCAGCATAAGGGTGATCAGCATGGCCTACTGTACAAAGCCTCGTAAGGTTCCATCTGAATAGTCGCCTAAAAATGGTTGTTGTAGGAAAACTCCACCAGAGGGATATGCTTCTCCCAGGAACCGCAAAAGTCTAGAATGAAAGCTCTAAGCATATCCTCTAGCACCTGGATCGTACACTCGGACTGGCCATCTATCTGGGGATGGTATGTTGTACTCAAAAGTACTTGTGTACCCAAGGCCTTTTGAATTCTCTGCTAGAACTGAGAGGTAAAGCATGCATCCCTGTCTGACACAATGGAGTGTGGAACTCCATGTAGACGTACAATCTCTCGGATTTACAATCGTCCTAGATCATCAACACTGAAGGTCTCCTTAATCGGAAAGAAGTGAGCAACCTTCGTAAGCCTGTCGACGACAACCCAAATAGCATCGTTACCTTGGGGCGAGCTTGGAAACCCTGTCATGAATTCCATCGCGACATCGTTCCACTTCCACTCTAGAATGGGTAACTACTACAAAAGGCCTGCTGGTGGCTGATGCCCCGCCTTCACCTGCTGATAGGTAGAGCATCTCATGAAAAAACCAGAAACATCCTTCTTCATACCTGGCGACCAGTACTGGTGATGAATATCCCGATACATCTTGGTGACACCAGGATGAACTGCCCAAACTGAGGAATGAAAATCCTGCATCAGCTCCTCGTGTATGTCTACTGGCACCCATACACGTCCCTGGAAACGCAAGATCTTATCCTTGCCCACTGTCTATCCAGGAAGAGGGTCCTCTCCTGACACGCTCTCTCGCAAGACTAAGCCTTCTGGGTTTGATAGTTTCCTCATCTATTCCCGATCAAGTAATGTAGAGGTAACAGCTACAGAAGATAGAAAAGTATGTCTCTGTCTATCGTTCACCTCCAGATGTATCTCAAAGAACAGAGCCATTAGCTTCCACTCACTGCTGGCCTCATGAACTGCCTGAATTTGATTTCTACTACTCAACGCATCTGCCACTGCGTTGCCCTTCCCTAGCGTATAGGCAAGCTCGAAATCAAAATACTGAAGATACTCGACCCACCTACATTGCCTCGGATTTAGATCATGCTGAGTGAAGATATACTTGAGACACTTATGGTCGGTGAAGACCACAAAGTTCTCTCCCAGAAGATAGTGTCTCCAACAGCGTAAGGCATGAACAACAGCTGCCAACTCCAGATCATACGTAGGGTAGTTCCTCTCATGTGGCCTCAGCTGCCGAGACCTGTATGCAACGACTCCATCTCCCTGTATAAGTACAACACCTAGTCTGATACCTGAAGCATCACAATAAACAGTGTAGCTCTTTCCTGGCTCGGGCAAGACTAGTATCGGTGCCGACGTCAACCTTCCCTTCAGCTCCTGAAAGGCCGAATCACAATAATATGACCATAATAACTTCGCCCCCTTCTTCGTCAGACCTGTCAAAGGTGTTGTTAGGCATGAAAAGTCATGAATGAAGCGTCTGTAGTATTCATCCAACCCTAGGAATCTTTATACAACAAAAATGTTCTTCGTATACTCCCAGGAAACTACAACTCTCACTTTATTTGGGTCCATAGATACTCCTGCCTCTGAGATGACGCGACCCAATAAGTGAATCTGATCCATCCAAAAGTGGTTCTTTAAGAGTTTAGTATAAATCTGATGCTCTCTTAGTGTACTCAAAACAATATCAAGATGTGTGGCATGGTCATGTTGAGTGTGAGAGTACACCAAGATATCGTCCAAGAATACCACGATGAAGGAGTCCAAGTAAGGATGGAACACTCGGTTCATCAGATCCATGAAAACTGCAGGCACGTTCGTGAGACCGAACGGCATGACTGTATACTTGTATAGACCATACCTGCTCTTGAAGGCTGTCAGAGGTATATCTGATGGTCTAATGCGCAACTGATGATAACCGGACCTCAAGTAGATCTTCGAGAACACTCGATCTCCTCAAAGCTAATCAAAGAGTTCATCGATCCTCAATAAGGGATATCGGTTCTTGATTGTCAACTAGTTCAGCTTCCAATAATCCACACAATGCCAAAGGGTACCGTCTGCCTTCTTCGAAAACAGGATAGGCAAACCCCAAGGAGAAGTGCTGGGTTGGATGAAACCCTTTTCTTGTAACTCCTCCAACTACTTCTTGAGCTCCTTCAACTCAGTTGTATCAATCCTATAAGGAGGAATGGTTAACAGTTCTCTCCTGACACGAGCTCAATCGAGAAGTCTACCTCATACTCCAGAGGCAAACCTGAAAAGTCCTCTAGAAAGAAATCCCTGAAACGATCTAAAACTAGAGGAAAGTCCAACTGTGAAGTCCCCTGGTCATCTAGATAAATACTAGAAATATGGGCCATCACCCTTCCTAGCCCATGATGCTCGAGTCCTGCTGGACTCGCCTAAACATCCCATTCGCCTCTATGAAGAAAAGATTCACCATCTAGTGAAACGAAACTCACCCTATGGTGATAATAATTGATGAATGCCTGGAAGGGAACCAACCAGTCCATCCTGAGAATGACATCATATACTATCATCTCTAGGATGTAGAGATCCCATAAGAAACGATACACTGCAACCTCTAGAGGTCACTCTCTACACTGACGTACACTAGATTTAATCATCCCCAAAGGTGTGTCTAGTGTCAAAGAGTCGGCAGAAGAAAAGATGTAGAGCCCAAGGCTCTCCACGATAGCAACAGAGATAAAGATATGCATAGCACCAGTATCGAAAAGAGAAAAGATAAAACTGAGGCTACTAAAATCATACCTCTAACTGTAGAAAGGCTGGGATCCTACTCCAGATAGGACTGCTCCACGGAGAAAGTCTGGCCTAACCCGCGGCCATGTGACCCTGCCTGACCACTCTAAGTTGATCCTCCCTGCTGGCGTTGAAGGCCTTGTGACTGACTGCCACGTCCTCAACCTCCACCTTGGCCCAAACGGCCGGAAGAACTCCAGTTCCCCGACTATTGAGAAACTGGTGGTGGTGCTCCTGAATGAGGAGTCATGGAAGAACCAAGATCACTAGCTGCTGGTGAGAAAACCTAGCAGAAACACTGAAGGTGACCCATCTGGCCGTAAGATCGACACTCCATGGGGTCTCTCTGGCACTGTGGCCTCGTGTGCGCTGACCGGCCACACTGGTAGAATATCACCTGGTTGCCTGACGATGCATCTCGCTTCCACGGATCACTACACGTATACTCCCTACGATGCTTCTTGTTGTCATCTGGAGGAAAACTAGATCTGAAAGCACAACCGCCCTGGCTCGCAGCTCCGGAGTCTCTCAGATTGCGCTCTACAATCAGTGCCTAATTGACGATGGAAGTGATGGAAGTCAGCTTGAAGATATTCACCTGCGAGCGGATCTCCCACCAGAGACCATCCTCAAACGTCCTTTCTAATAAATCCCCACTCCCATCCTGTAGGGGTGTGAAATGCTGCAGCTCAGTGAAACGAGAGTAATACTCCATGACAGAAATAGTACCCAGCTCTAAGTGCATGAACTCCCAGGCTTGGTCGACCCTTAGGGTCTCCGGGTTGAAGTAGTCATAAAAGACGTGTTGAAACTCCTCCCAAGCCATAACATGCTGATGACCCGCCTATGAGATCATGTCCCACCACCTCTTGGTGGAGTCTCGTAGTGTATAGGTAGACAGCTTGACCCGCCTCTCTGGATGCATCTCCAGATGCTCAAAGATAGTCAGCATGGCTTCCATCCATGACTCTACAGCCTAAGGTCCTCATTCCCCCGAGAATGTGGGAGGATGTTGCTGTTGGAAAACCCGCATCATGTCGGCCATAGTCGAGGCAGGAGCTAGTGTGCCCTGAAAGGTCAGCATCATCCTCATAAAACCTTCCCTGAACTGCGCATCAGCGCTTGCAACTGGTATGACAGCTGGTTCCAAGGATGGCCCGACTGGAGGATCGGCAGGAATTCCATGATCAGCCATATCTGGTGTCTGATCACTGCCTGATGATAGATGTACAACCGTAGGACCTCTCGGAGTCATAGCTCTGAAAGAACAAAAGCACACCTTAGATCATAATTAACAAAGGCAGAGAACACAAGGGTACACAATGGGAATAGGGGAAGGAAAACACAAAAGTTTACAAAACACGACTACACAGCATGAATAAAAACTACACAACATGTCTTCTTAATCCACTGACATGGGTGTGTACCCCTTCCCTACAGGTCGTGTAACACCTCAAACTACACAGCGTGTTGACCCAACACACGGCGTGTACTTGAAAACTATTCCCCTGCCCGAGTCTCCATACACAGCTAACCCACACGGTCTGGCATAACCTGAGACTGCACATCTTGTTCTGAACAAACACAACGTGTACTAGACAAGGCTTTGGCAGCCCGTGTTATTAAATACACGGCAGGAACTTAGATGGCGTGTTCTGAATAAACACGGCGTGTATAGGTGAAGGTGACATTGTCACGTGTTGTTCGTGACACGGCCGGGTACCTGAAAAAGACTACATGGCTTTTTCCAAAAACAACACGGTGTGTCTAAGAGAAGGTGACGCCGACCCATGTTGTTCGTGACACGGTCGGGTACCTAGACGAGCCTACGCGGTGTGTTATTTTTCAATATGGCATGTCCTACTCAAGCTTCCCCGACCCATGTTGTTAGGGATACGGTCGGGTACACGACTCCGAACTAAAGGGATTGTACCAACCGTACACGGTGTGTTCCTAAAGTTACTTCCACAACAGCGTGTTCCGGATCACACGGTCAGTGACACGGTGTAAAAACTATACGGCATGTAGTCAAAAGTACATGCCGAGTATTCTGGGTTTTTCTGGGCAGTAGCTCAAAAACTGCACAGAAGCCCAGAAAACATAGAAAACAAGTCAAGGAGGTTCCAAATTCCAATTCGTGAGGGCCCATACTCCCCACGAATCAAAACTTGGTGTTAATTTAAGTAAATTATAATACAAACAATCATCTAAAAAGGAGGAAGAGACTCTATAAAGCATCTATCAAAACAGCATGCATAATCTACACAAGGTCTATCACAACAGCATGCAATCGCTAATGCACCCTAGATGACATGGAAAGAATGCATGGAATGTGATTTCTAACAAGTGTCTATATGATGCATGAGATTTCATACCCTCATCTCATTGGGTTTCGACAGAAATAGAACTGCGATAGAAAAACAACAACAACACAGGACATCTGAATCACTCTAGGTGAAATCATATCATCTGTAAATCTCAAAACCAGAAAACTGCAATAAACGAGGCAGTATGGATTTTCCCTGTACATGGGTTAGCTACTCCCGAGAATAGCTTAATACCAAGTACTGAATCTGTCCAATCCCTGGATAAAGGCTCCAAACAGTAAATCAAGAGAAAGGAAACCCCTATGATACCACATTGTAACGTCCCGGTTTCGGAATCCACCCAGAGGTGCCCCGTTCCCAGTTCTCCACATGACCTCAAGCACATTTCCCAAAATGCTAGAGGCCACCGACTAGTATTGAGGGCCTTGGTAAGTTATTGGGGAAACTATGCCCTCATTTGTTAAGGTATACAAGAAAAAACTAACAGGAAATAGCGGAAGCAGTAAAAAATACGCAACAACTGAAATCAAATAGTGGAAGCAATGAATATATAGAAATGATGATAATGATGTAGCAGTTACAATTTTCTAAGGAAAGCAGCAAACACAACAATGTGCTAGAATACAAGTAAAAACAAGGTACTAAAATAACAGAAACTCATACAGCATCACAAGCCTATGCTTGGTCCCTTTCTCTCCAACTCCAAGCAATAAAGTACCAGAAGTCGAAGGGAACTTTCCCTTATATATACCTGTAACAACAAAGTCTTCTTGGGCCCAAAAGCATGGCCAAAACAGGGTTTGAGATACAATCCCAGTAGGCAATCACTCAAAGATCTGTGCCTAATAGTCAATGAATACTTGGCAAGTAAGAGTGAAGGAAGTAGTAAATAGATAATCATATAACAGCTACAATCCACAGTTCTAGCATATAAAGTAAAAAAGTAAACAACCAACAACAAGAAGAAAAACAGGTAACCCTCTGGGTAGCTCTCACATCCTAACCCCTATGGTTCAACCTACAAGTACTTGCAACCCTCTAGAATTCACACACAGTCCCACCCCTCTGGTTCAGCTAAGATTAGACTTTCTGAGGAAGCACTCACCGTCAATTACCCATGTAGTCTCGTATCGTGATAAAGGCTCTCTAGGGAAGCACTCAACATCTCATCCCACCTGTGGCCCGTATCGAGGAACTACAGACTCTATGAGTAAGCACTCATCGTCAATTCCCCATGTGGTCTCACATCGTATTAAAAGACACTTTGTAGAAGCCCTTGTGTCCATTCTCCCTATGGACTAATACACTAGGTTCTCATAGTCCTGTGTGAAATTAACATGCTCAGCATGCGTATATCACCCAAGTATACCTCAAGAACTACTTGAATATCATTCTAAGGTACAACAGCATAACAGTATAACAGTTCCACTATCCTACAACTAGGCATGGAAACTGGAAAATGCCTAATAAGAAAAAAATGCATGAAAAGGCAAAGGAACATAGTATAAATTATCCAAATTCACAAGCAATCACCTCTACTTAAGCAATCATGAAAAGTAGGAAAACAACAGGGCAAAACAGGAAACACACAATACCCCGTTTAAGGGTATGGGTGGAATTATCACAGAATACTCAAAGACTTTCTACAAAAAGGCACAAACCACCTACCTCGATCCGAGGAGATCGATATACATGAACAATGACGACAGATCCTCCTTAGAACATCGTAGATCCGAGAAAACATCTGAAACACATAAACCACGATAACTTGAGAAGGAGGTGGAATTAGAAAACAAGGCTCAAGTAGAAGGTAGAACTCACTGCTGCGATTCCAACGCAATAAACGGTGCTTGAATTGGAGAACGGATGGAGAGGCGGGGTCTCATCGAAGATTCGCAAATCCTCGGCGCTCTCAAATGAACGGGGCCTAGAAGAAGATGTTTCTTTGTGTCAGGCGTGACCCCGGTCCGTTTAATGAAAAAAAAAAGAAAGTACACTCTGTGTACTTTTAGAGTACACGACGTGTACTAGGTCCTTCTATATTCCACCAAAATCGGCCTCTACATCACCCCTACACACTGTGTGTGTGTCCTGGACATGACCATTACACGGCTTCAAGCGGGAAAAGAGTACCCAGCATGTACTCAGAAAGTACACGGCGTGTACTTCAAAAATTTCCAGAAACATTATTTTTCTCAAAAACTCCAGAAAAAGGAAAGGCGTCCCTAAAACAAAGATCCGGGTTCTTAAAAGTTTGGTTCACTAGATGATGTGTGTTTTTAGGTGGGGATAAGAGTGGCACCCATGGGCTAAGGATTGTGTAATAACTGATGTAAGAGGTTTGTGTGAGATCCCAGTGGTTGTTCACATGTGACTCGGGATGGTAGCAAGTTAGTGAGTTTTGGTGGTTGGGGGAGACTAATGAGTGGGGTTATCTTGGTGTTATATATACCTTAGATACATAAATCCAGGGTAGATTCTTTGACATGACAGATTGATGCATATTAGTTTTTATCAAGTTAATAGCGAAGGAATGGCCATGCCTTAGATTTGTATAATGGAAGCACTCTCTATTCTTGAGTTTTGGTGTTATTACTGGGTTGATGGATATGATCATTTGTATTCCTAACCCTATTGATCTATATCATGGTTTTTATGTGACCATCACTATTGAACCTAGATGGATGGGTTTAGGGTAATGAAGCATGGGTATATTCCTTGGGTTTGGGAAAAATTTTGGGTAACTGGTGATCATGTAGTGAGTTTTGGCATGGTGTGATGTTAAGATTGGAAAATAGTACTAGGGGTGTCCCATTGGAAATATGTGTGTTCCCCCTAATTTTTGTCAAGATGTATGGGTGGGCTCATTGAGTTCGAATAGGGATATGATCCTACTCACTAGATACCACGTGTTGTGTTGGGAAACTTATTATGGGGAATTGGGGATATGAACCTTATCCCTATGATCAATAGATATTAATTCCTAGAGGTATCTTATAGCTTCTAGGATATAAGAGATTAGGGAAGGGTTCTGCATTGTAGTGCTCTCAACAGGATTCTAAGGGTTAGTGGTCACATGATGTTGGTGATAGTGATGATTGTTAGGAGCCCTACTGGGTGACCCTTGAACTGAGTTGAGGTCATGGATGACCTCTTGATCCACCTTCCTAAGATAAAGAATATAATGAATATCATTATCTAGGGATATAATTTTCAATTAATTAATGGTGGTGGTAGTTTCTGATTGCTTTATTATAGTTTCTCTATAATGGGGTGGGTTGTGAGGATTCAACATGTGAAGACCCTTATATGAAACTTCAATAGTAGGGATGGTACTATGTTAGTGGTACCCCCTTACCATCATGTCATCCATCTTGTTTTGTGGTCTCCGAATAGGTGATATATTCCTTTGGATCTTGGGGTCGTAGATTTGGCATATATTTATGCATGGGAATATCTATTTAAGGTAAATAGTTTAAGGTTGTTTGAAAAGATTATGCCATGAAGTTTAAAGTCATGCAATTAGGATGTATGTGTCGTGAAAGGTGTGATAACAGAGGATTGATCAGGACTTACTCATTTTGGATATGCTATCTAGAATAAAATTTGGCATTATACCTAGTAAGTAGGACTTATTGGTCAGGTCTTACCCATTGTATGTTCATCTTTTATATTTTAAAAAGTCTGTTGAACTCGTTCTATCAAATGTGTGTTCTATAATTTCTTGTTATCTTAAGGTGTGTTTAACCATGGTGTGGGTTGATATCGGTTTTAGTGGGTTATTGGGGTTTATGGGATGTGGTAAATGGTGTACTCGGTTTTATATTATTTTATTCTCATGGTTTCCCCCTATTTTATGGTTTCTTTTCAGTTTGAAATCTCCTCTGTTGTACGCCTCTCCTCTACCATGAATGCACCTCTTCCATGTGCTTAACGACACCTTCTTGATGAGTTTTCTCCTATTACTCATTGGTTTCCTCTTGTTCACATGTTATTACTTTTTGATATTGATGGTTATAATGTGAAATGTATGGGTTAAACGCCCCGCTGAAAATTGTGGTCGTTGGTGGTCCTTGTTTGCGCACTAAATGAATTTCTTTTTGGTTTGTTCTTGTTGATCATTTGAAAATAAAAAATGGTAATTTATGTATACTTGACTTATGAGTGAATTCCCCAGGATGATAAAACTTTTGTGATAACCCCTTAATTAACAAACAAAATTGAATAAGGGATGCTTTGTAAAATCTAAAATTGTGATTGTTTGGTTTGTATGGTGTTGCAATTGTGATAATGATTGTGTATTTGTATGGTGTTGTGGTCGTTGGAATGATTGATATGCCATTTTTTCATGTTGTAGTTATTCAACCATTGAATATCAATCCAAACTTTACCCTTTTCATTGGAACCACCACTTTGTTACTAGTGAAATTCCACTGAATCCTAAAAACCCACTTCTAGAGGACTCTATGAGACACTTTATGGTGTGAAGATGATGTTTTTCAGATTTTATATATTTTTAAAATACATGGTATGTAGTCTTTTTGAATGGAACATGCTTCACCATACATGGATTTCATATTGATTTTAATGCCAAACAACAGTTATCTCCAAAATTTACACCACATGACTCATCTTCTAACTCAAACTTGGAATAAGTTTTATTTTAAATGTTACATGTCATGTGAATGTAGGTCACACACAATGTATCTCCATTACATATAATACAGCATGAAACCATGTACATGCCATGAAATAATGGTAGAACCATATGATATGTGTTTTATTTCACTCACACCATGTATAGATACCATAGAAACTTGATTTGTATAGACTATACACCGCTAGTGGTCATGCAAGGACCACACACCACGTATTCCACAAAAATTTGATGCATAGCCAGTGAAGTGAATCGTCTTGTATCTAAAGTACATGCCTTTAGCTCAAGTTGTTCTATATGTCATGTATTTTCAAAGGCATCGTGTAGTCTTTGTAAGACTAACTTGGAATTAATATGATATAAGTCAGATTAAATCAGGTATCTTATCCATAGACGATGTTCACCCTACTGGACACACAACGTATATGGATTTCACATGAGTTTAGAAATGGTATTATACACCCACCCTTGGCTGGGAACCCTACACATTGTGTATCCATTGAACAATTTGTGTGTCATGTTAATTTCATTATTATTATTTATTTTTCACTTAGATGATAATATTTCATTTATGAGTAGCCGATTATAAATATCTTCTCATGTAGATCACAATATTATGATTCCCTCATTCATTGTAAATTGCACACGATGTGGTTTGGATATTTTAATTATCTTCACTCTGCTTGAGAGTTGAAAAGTGACAAGTGAGATGTTTAGAGAAAATATGGAGTATGATACTCCCCCATTTTTCGGTGAAGAGTCCTCCAGGTATAGGTTTTAGGTACTCCATGGAGATATACAAATGACAGGGCACAGTCCCCCATATATAGATAGAGTTCAAGTACTTTCACATGTTTTCGGGTAGGTTCCTCTATATCATTATAGAGGAATTTGTACCATGATTTTTTTAATAAAACCCTTACAATGCTACTTGATTAATTAAAACATAATATAAGGAAAGTTTGAGATAGAACCCATAAAGACAATGAATATGAATAAAAAATGGATGAATGCCATTCGGTTGACAAAAGAGTATGAAGATGGCATGAATGAGTTTATCAAGTTTTAAAGAGATCATGCATGTGAACCTTCTCAAATCCTTTGTCCATGTTTATGTTGTTGTTATTCAAGACAAATTAGTCCAGAAGAGTTGGAAGAACACCTGATCTGTCACAGAATAGATTGAAGTTATACATGTTGGAATAAACATGGGGAAAAATTAATGTAGGTAGTGACTTGGATAACACGATGTTTTATGGAAGATCTGATATGATTACAAGCGTGAACAGTGAAGACGCTCATATGGAGGGTGTGATTACAGATGTGAATGATGAAGAATATCATATTGAGGAAATGATAGGGACAGTTGAATATGAACTTCGTGATTGACCATAATTGTTTGAGAAGTTAATGAGTTGTGAAAAAATGCCACTGTATGTTGGTTGCATTAAATATACAGCATTGTCAGCTGTACTAAATCTGTATAATTTGAAAGTAGGAAATGGGTGGAGTGACACCAGTTTTATGGAACTACTAGCTCTCCTGAATTACATGCTCCCAAAAGATAATGAACTCCCAAGTTGAACATATGATGCCAAACGAATGCTATGATCGGTGTGTATGATCTATGAAAGAATACACGCCTTCCCGGATGACTTTATATTATTTATCAAGGACCACAAATCACTTAGATAATTCCCAAAGTGTGGTTCTTCTCGATACAAGAAAGATGATTCTAGTCCTAAGAAAGTTTTATGGTACTTTCCAATCATTCCAAGGTTTAGGAACCTACATGGAAGTAAGGAGACTGCAGGACAATTGACATGGCATGTAGATACAAGAATTAAAGATGGGAAACTATGTCACCCATCAGACTCTCCTCAGTGGAAGATAATTGATCACGAGTATCTTGAATTTGGAAACGAGCTGAGAAACATCCTCTGGCGTTATCTATAGATGGGGTGAATCCTTTTGGTTTTCAAAGTAGCAGTCATAGTACATGGCTGGTTATGTTGGTAAATTATAACATACCACCGTGGATATGCATGAAATAAAACTACATCATGTTATCTATGCTTATATCAGGACCAAAACAACCAGGTGATGATATTGATGTTTATTTGGCTCCATTGATCGAGGATTTTAAAATATTGGGGGATTTAGGTGTTACATTGTATGATGCTTACAAAATATAAGATTTCACTTTGAAAGTCATGTTGTATGGGACGACAAATGACTTTCCTGCTTATGGAAATTTTTCAGGATATAGCATTAAAGGAACTCATGGGTGTCCCGTTTCCAAACAAGGTACACAGTAAATTAGGTTGAAACATTCATCAAAAACCGTGTTTTTAGGACATCACATATTTCTACCCCGACGACATAAGTACCGATCTTGGATGACATCATTCGACAAAAGTTCAGAATAACGTAAAACACCATCTCCACTAACAGGTGATCAATTGTTTGAGAAGGTAAAATATTTGGACACTACTTTTGGTAAACCATTTTCAAAAAACCTTATGAAAACTAGTTGGAAAAAGAGATCAGTTTTTTTAATTACCATACTGGAATTGTCTGTATGTCAGATAGTTTCTTGATGTTATGCATATTGAGAAAAATGTATGTGATAGTGTCATCGGCACGTTGCTAAATGCACCCGAAAAAACGAAGGATGGAATTAAGGCGAGATTGGACATGGTTGAGATGGGAATATGAGAAGATTTGGCACCAGTGAAGGGTGAAAAACGAACATTTATTCCTCCTACTGCATACACTTTTTCCAGGTAGGAGAGATATCAGTTTTCAGCTTCTGGAATGACGTAAAGGGTCCAGTGGGGGTATTCATCAAATATCAATAACATCATGTCAATGAGAGATTTAAAATTAAAGTGTATGAAATCACATGACTTCCATGTTTTGATGAAAGATCTAATTCATATAGCCTTAAATTGCATTTTTCCCAAGAATTTTCTCTATACATTAATGAAGATCTATTTCTTTTTCAAAGCTATATGCAGCAAAGTTATAGACCCAGTGAAATTTCCAACTATGGAAAGAGAAATTTCCATCATATTATGTGAATTGGAAATGTTCTTCATGATGAAATTTTTCGATATGATGGTTCATTTGATGGTTCATTTGGTGAGAGAGATTCGACTATGTGGTCGTGTACATTATAGATGGATGTAACCCATTGAATGGTATGTTAATATTTTGAAAGGGTATGTCAAAAATTGAAGTGGGAAAGAGGGTTGTATTGTGGAGCAATATATTGTTGAGGAAGTCATTGAATTTTGTACCAAATACCAATCTGGTGTGGAAAACGTTTTCCTATTGAAATCTCATCACACTAAATGGCTTGAGGGTGAAGGGATTTCTGGAAGAGAGGTTGTCACAAACAATATTACAGATCGAAAGTAGGCTCGCCTTTACATTTTGAATAACAATTTTGACGTTGACCCATATGTTCAATCCCACAATGAAATTCTTAGGCGTCTGAATCCATCTAGGGCTGAAAAATGGATATCAGTACACATAATTGGCAGTTTATAAGATGGTTTGAGGCCCATATTTTGAAGCAGTTAGATGAAAATCCAGACTCAATTTCTGAACAACTTTGATGGCTAGCCGAAGGAGAAAGTGTGTATGTATTATCTTACAATGATTATGCATTTAATGGTTATAAATTCTATACTAATGAACGTGATAAAGACAGTTCCATGCAGAATAGTGGGATTACACTTGTGGCAGAGGCGATGCATGTTTCTGGTGTTAAGGACAAAAATCCAATTTATGTGAATATGTCATACTTTGGCATCATCAAACGAATATGGGAGTTGGATTATATGAAATTCAAAGTGCCAATTTTTCAATTCAAGTGGGTTGATAACATGAGTGTTGTTAAAATAGATAAATTAAGATTCATGAATGTTGATTTCAGTAAGGAAGGGGAGAAAGACAAACCATTTATAATGGAATCACAGGCAGTACAAGTATTTTATGTTCTAGACCCTGCAAACAGAAATTGGTCCATTGTTATATTATCGACCAAAAGAAATGAAGGGTTAGATGATAGTTCAATAGAGGATGAACCTTTTATAGGGACTTCATAATCATTTCGCAGTGGTCCCAATGCAGATGGCGTTTTGTATGTCAGAGGAGACCACAATGAAGGGATTTACATAGTCGATAAAGGAGTCAAATCTATTCATCTTTAAAGAAAAAAAAGAGATTACAATAATTATTTTATTTGTTTATTGTAATATACATTTTGTTATGTTATTTTTTTATGTCTGATGCTACTTTTTTGTAATATAAATTAAATGTTAAACCACTTCTATAGATAATGACTTATGCACCTGCTGATGCGCCCAATCATGAGGCAAAAAATGTCTCTCAACCACCTGCTAGTGGTCCCAGTGCAGAGCAAAAATAGGTTTCTCAACCAGCTGCTGGTGGTACCAGTGCATAGAAATAACAAGTTTCTCAACCTATTGTTGCCGGTCCCAGTGCTGAGGTACAACAAGTTTCTCAACCTGCTGCTCCTGGTCCCAATGCTGATGCTAGTGCTCGGGAGAAACATATTTATGATACTTCTGAGTAAATGGTAGGAAATGAAACCCTGAAAGCTCAAAAACACAAGAGCACCATAGTTTTATAGTGATATCCAAAATTCTTAAGGCAAAAGCAAAAGGCATCAAATTTGAGGTGGGATGGAATAAGCAAGGCAAACATGTCAACCCCAACAAACCCATGTTTAGTAGATACATTGGAATCGTCAGTCGGCGATGAATGCCGGTTGATCTATATTCATGGCACCATGTTGTCACTGGTCTTAAGACACTAATGTGAGATGAGGTTATGATAATAGTACGATATCATTTTTTAATTTATTAAAAAAAATACCAAAACATTGACTTACTCACCATCATCCATTACAGAGTTCATTTATATTAGATGCCTCACACAAGGAATATGTAGTAAGAGTTTCAGGAATTATTCATAGAGGTCTCCACACAATTTTAACGAAATATCATCTTAAAAATGATGAAGGGAAAATTAAGCTGCACCCACCTCCTCTTTATGCACACTTGATATCCCATGGAGAGTGGGACGCGTTTAGAAATTGTCGTGGGGAGAAGACTTTTCAGGTACATTATTTCGGTTAATACGTTGTTTGATGTTGCTCGTATTCATCACTTTGATTGACAGTTTTTTATTTATGAAACAACAACTGAGTGCTGAAAATAAAAAATGTGCAGCAGAACCAGTGTACCCTTACCGTAAAGAAAGTATGGGGTACGCTTCACTTGAGAAAAAATTGGTACGTCTTTTAAATCTACCGTACTACTTATATGTGACATAAAACAACACCAAAACCATGTTTCTCTATTTATATACAGATTGATGAATCAAAATTGAAAGCCATATCCATCTCATACCATGTTCTATGGAAGGGGGATCGTGTAAATAAAGAGGGGATACTGATATATGAAAACACACAAAAAGTATGGGAAACATGTGTAAGTATGACATAATATAAATTTGATTTGTTTTAAATCACTATTACATTAAAATGACTACTTATTTTTCTATATTTTCTATCTGACATAGTCACAGGAATCAACAACACCCGCACCAGATGTAGACATACTTTCAGCAGCCTTGACACAGCTAGACCAGTATGGCCGCGTTAGAGGTTCGGGTTTTGGGGTGACACCCCGAACATATTTTACAAAAGTAAAACAAGAGGAGCATCAAAATGAAAAAATGTAAAAGATGCAAGAAAAATTAGCTATTTTTCAAGAATAATTACAATACCAGAGAGAGATGATAGTAACATTGATGGGGGAGAGGAAAAGAGAAGAAACAACTCAACAATAACCCGTGTGTGACGATCCCGCCCCACCACCCACCAGCTTTAAGGCAATCCATTCCCCTAAAAAACCTGACTTAGCTGAGGTAATCAATGTTTTAATAATTGTTTTTGTGAAATGTGATTCACATAGACACTGATACCTTTCTTGTACTAATATTATACAGGGTGAAAATTATTGTGATTCATATCTATCAACTCCCGCCTATCGCCTTGTAGCAAGGGCTGCGATGTTCAATATGCAGAATGACATGCTACACAACAGACAGCTTCCAACGGATCATTTCAGAGTGTAAATTAATGTAGCTAATGAGCCAAGTTCTGAGCTACCTATTGAAAATGACGATGAAGACATTCATACAGTTGAACAAGCTATTGAAACATTCATCACATGGCCATCAGTTCTTGTAAAAAATCATGTCGACAAGGAGGTATCCATTTCCAATTTATTTTTCAAGCTGGAACATTAACATTTAATGAAAAAAGGTCTGAACCGGTGAATGTTGTTATAGAATGACAAAGAGAAGGGGGTGAAACGAAATATAAGCTCAAAACTATCTCAAGGATCAACCAACCAATTCAAACGGTCTAATGAGAGAACCTTCACCCATCCAATTCTATATCCACAGTTAATATCATTACAGGCTCATGTGGATACATAGTTGATAGACAAAAATGCTCAAATAGTTGATTTTGAAAAAATATATGTACGGAGAGGAAACATCGGATTTCATTAGTGTTGAAAATGTGAATGAAATCCTCAAGTATGAATCTCTAGAAGCCTTAGTTGTAAATTTATACAAGAGGTATTTTTTCAGAATTTGATATTACAAAATCTGATATACACTGATAATTATGACTAAATAAATTTTATATATTTCGTAGGTGTATATATGAAAAACAATTGAAGGGATTTCCCCTTGAACAAAAATATGGACTCATTAGTCCTCACACCACCTCATCAAATGAAGAAATAGATTCTGATAAATAGGTTACAATAATGTCATCCCTACTCAAATCGTTTTAAAACAAAATTATGGATGACATACTCTTTTTAATACCAATGGTGTAGGGGTAAAACTCTACAATTTAATCATATCAACTATATTTTCATTTCTTTCTTTACTCATTCTTTTTGTATTTTTAGGGATCATTGGATGCAGATTGTAGTCAATTTGGATACTCCAAAGATTTATTTTTTGGATTCAACGCATTGATATCCAACAAACCGACCATGCATGATGTTGTTTGTTAATTTGTAATACACTAGATCCAGCATTTTAAAACTAAACATCTAGTTATATTATTTATGTTATATTTTAATGAGGATTCTGTTATGATAGGGTAGTGCATCAATATCGTCTAATGCATGGAATGAATCCAGGACATAAGGATGAGAAAGCCTACAAGACCTACAACTAAAAAAGTATATGGGTATATATAATAATATTGCACTATCCAAACACACATCGAAACAAATTACATATTGTTGTTGATGTTTCTGCTATGTCCAAAACAAACAAATGGAAAGTAATGTGGTTATTATGTTTGTAAATTTATGAAAGAGGTGGTACTTCATCAACAAACTAGCATCCCTGATGAGGTATTTTCGAAAATAATTACGAGTTCATTTAAAATATTTATTAATACTTTTTGTATTTTTATTTTTTCAGTACTACCATGACTGTTGTAAAAACAAATATTCAGAAGATGATATAGATGTGTTTAGAAACTAATGGGTAACATACCTGATCGAAGATTGTACACAAATAATATGAAGGTGAATTCCTACTAATTTTATCCATATATGATTATTGATATCTCTCTTTTTTACAATTATTGAGCATATATGATCACCCTTTTTATGTTTTATATCCTTAGGTTATGAAGAATGGTTATAGATATCATTTTTCTTTCAATTAAAGCATAACTCATTGGACTACACTAGTCGATAGTGTGGAAGTTGACCAATGCATAGTCATTCAGTCCACTCACGAGCATCTTAATATCTTGATGGGAACCAATATCTTGGATTTTCAATTTTCTAATTTTAGTTTCCCTTATATGTTTGTGGGGGTGTCTAGGAGTGGGGGGGTGTCCAGGAGGGGGTGTGTCCAGGAGGGAGGGGTGTCCAGGTGTGAGGGTGTCTTGGAGGGGAGGGAGGTGGTGTGTCCATGGCGGTGTCCATGAGTGGGGTCTCTAGGAGGGGTTGTGTCCAAGAGGGAGGGGGTGTCCATGTGTGAGGGTGTCTAGGAGGAGAGGGATATCTCTTAATCCAATTATAAGGAGGAAATATTCTATGTCACACTTCACCAATCTCTATATGGAATATCCTACTCATCACACACACCATGACTCTTATATATCCTTAAGAGGGTGTTCCCCATCATACGTGATATATAAAACTATATTATACATCTTTTTTAGGCCTAACACTCTAATACCTACTTAAATAGCCTTAGAAAACCTAACTAGGCTATACAATTCTCATACCAAACTCGATCCTCTCATAAACACAACTATAAACCTCACCTCCATGGAGAAATAATCTCTGGATGATCACAAAATCACAAACATTCAATAGAACCCTCACTCTATCTATTGGTGGATCAAAGACACCCTATTTATTTAACTTGGTTGTTCTGTATTTCTATCCCTTTCACTAGAACACACATAATCATGCATGAATGCACAATCATGCATAAATTGGAACATGGTTTTGTATTATAGGGTCCAACTACCTCAAAAAATGGAGTAACCCCCTCACCAACACATTATGATTATTTTGATACTTTAGGACAACGATCCATTAGTCATTTTTGAGGTGTACGAATAGACCGCACATCAATACGGCCCATGGTGTGACGGGTATGGCTAAAAGTGTCTGATATCAGTTTCAAATTGACATTAAATTTAGAAAACAACACTACTAACATACAGAATACTGAGCAAATGCATTCGGATTGTTTTGATACTTTAGGAAAACGATCCATGAGTCATTTTTGATGTGTATGAATCAACTGCACCTCAATCCGATCCACGGTGTAACCAGTATGGCTAAAAGTGTCTGATATCAATTTTAAATTGACATAAACTTTAGAAAAAAACAATAGTGACATATGGAAAACTGATAAAATGCGTTCATATTGTTTTGATACTTTAATACAACGATCCATGAGTCATTTGTGGCATTTATGAATCAGCCACACCTCAATCCGACGCACGGTGTGACCAGTATGGATAAAAGTGTCTGATTCCAATTTCAAATTAACATTAACTTTAGAAAACAACAATAATGACATATGGAATACCAATCCAAAGCATTCATATTGTTTTGATACTTTAGGAAAATGATCCATGAGTCATTTCTGAGGTGTAAGAATCAACCGCACCTCAATCCGTCACACGATGTGACTGGTATGGCTAAAAGGGTATGATATCAGTTTCAAATTGACATTAACTTTAGAAAACAACACAAGTTACATACAAAAAACCAAGAAAAAGAATTCGTATTGTTTTTATATTTTATGAAAATGTTCCATGAGTCATTTGTGACGTGTACGAATCAACCGTACCTCAATCTGATGCACAGTGTGACCGGTATGGCTAAAAGTGTTTGATATTAGTTTAAAATTGACATTAACTTTAGAAAATAAACACAAGGGACATAAGAAAAACTGAGAAAACACGTTCATATTGTTTTGATACTTTAAGAAAATGTCCATTAGTCATTTTTGAGGTGTACGAATCGACCACACCTAAATCTGATGCACAGTGTTACCGGTATGGCTAAATGTGTCTGATATCAGTTTCAAATTGAAATTAACTTTAGAAAACAACATTACTGACATACAGAATACCTAGAAAACGCATTCAGATTGTTTTAAAACATTATGAAAATGATCCATGAGTCATTTTTGATGTGTATGAATCAACCGTGCCTCAATCTGACGCACGGTGTGACCGGTATAGCTAAAAGTGTCTGATATATGTTTGAAATTGACATTAACTTTAGAAAAAAACACAAGTGACAATGAAAAACTCAGAAAAAGCATTCAAATTGTTTTGATACTTTAGTAAAATGATCCATTAGTCATTTCTGATGTGTACAGATCGATTATTCCTCAATCTGACACACGGTGTGACTGGTATGGCTAAAGGTGTCTGATATCAGTTTCAAATTGACATTAACTTTAGTAAACAACACTAATTACATATGTAATACCTATAAAACATGTTAAGATTGTTTTGATACTTTAGTAAAATGATGAATGAGTCATTTTTGACATTTTCAAATAAACATCACCTCAATCTGACGCACGGTGTAACTGATATGGCTAAAATTGTCTGATATCAGTTTGAAATTGACATTAACTTTAGAAAAACACACAAGTGACATATGAAAAACTATGAAAACACGTTCGGATTGTTTTGATACTTTAGAAAAATGATCCATGAGTCATTTTTCAGGTGTACGGATTGACTTCACCTCAATCTGACACACGGTGTGACCGGTATGGCTAAAAGTGTCTGATATCAGTTTCGAATTGACATAAACTTTTGAAAACAACACTACTGACATATGCAATACCGAGAAAATGTATTCGGATTGTTTTGATACTTTAGGACAATTATCCATCAGTCTTTTTTGGCGTGTACGAATCAATTGCTCCCTTATTCGACGTACGCTGTGACTGGTATGGCTAAAAGAGTCTGAAATCATTTTGAAATTGACATAAACTTTAGAAAAAAACACAAGTGACATACAAAAAACCAAGCAAATGCATTCGTATTGTTTTGATACTTTAGGAAAAAGATCCATGAGTCATTTGTGACTTGTAAAAATTGACCGCACCTCAATCTGACGCACTGTGTGACCAGTATGACTAAAATTGTCTGATATCAGTATCAAATGGACATAAACTTTAGAAAGCAACACTACTGACATAAGGAATACCAATAAAATGCATTCAGATTGTTTTGATACTTTAGTAAAACGATCCATGAGTCATTTGTGACGTGTATGAATCAACCGCACGTCAATCCGACGCATGGTGCGACCGTTATGGAAAAATGTGTCTGATATCAGTTTGAAATTGACTTAAACTTTAGAAAAAACACAAGTGAAATACGGAAAACTGAGCAAACGCATTCGTATTGTTTTGATACTTTATTACAACGATCCATTAGTCATTTGTGATGGGTAAGAATTGAATTCACCTCAATTTGATGCACGGTGTGACCAGTATGGCTAAAAGTGTCTGATATCAGTTTCAAATTGACATAAACTTTAGAAAACAACACTACTGACATACGGAATATTGAGTTAACGCATTAGGATTGTTTTTATACTTTAGGAAAATGATCAAAGAGTCATTTGTGACGTGTAAGAATCAAATGCACCACAATCCGATGCATGGTGTGACTTTTATGGCTAACAGTGTCTGATATCAGTTTGAAAATGACCTAAACTTTAGAAAAAAACACAAGTGACATACGGAAAACCAAGAAAACACGTTTGGATTATTTTTATACTTTCGGAAAACGATCCATGATCATTTGGGACATGCAAGAATTGACTGCACCTCAATCTGACACACGGTGTAAATGGTATGGCTAAAAGTGTCCGATATCAGTTTCAAATTGACATGAACATTAGAAAACAACACTACTGACATACGGAATACCGAGTAAACGCCTTTTGATTGTTTTGATACTTTAGGAAAATTATCCATGAGTCATTTGTGATGTGTAATAATCAACCACACCTCAATAAAACACACGGTGTGACTGGTATGGATAAAAGTGTCTGAAATCAGTCTGAAATTGACATAAACATTAGAAAAAAACACAAGTGACATACGGAAAACTGATAAAATGTGTTCGGATTGTTTTTATACTTTAGGAAAACGATCCATGAGTCATTTGTTACATTTAAAAATCAACCTAACCTCAATCTGACGCACGGTGTGACCGATATGGCTAAATGTTTCGGATATCAGTTTGAAATTGACATTAACTTTAGAAAAAAACACAAGTGACGTACGAAAAAAATGAGAAAATGAATTCAAATTGTTTTGAGACTTTAGTAAAATGATCCATTAGTCATTTTTGAGGTTTAAGAATTGACCGTGCCTTAATATGATGCACTGTGTGACCGGTATGGCTAAAAGTGTTGGATATCAGTTTCAAATTGACATTAACTTTAGAAAACAACACTACTGACATACAGAATACCTAGAAAATGCGTTCGGATTGTTTTGATACTTTAGGAAAACGATCCATGAGTCATTTTGGACGTGTACGAATCAACTACACCTCAATCCGATGAACGGTGTGACTGGTATGGATAAAAGTTTTTTATATCAGTTTGAAATTGACATTAACATTAGAAAAAAACACAAGTGACATACGAAAAACCGAGTAAACACGTTCAGATTGTTTTTATACTTTATGAAAACGATCCATTATCATTTGTGAGGTGTAAGAATCGACTGAACCCCGATCCGACGCACGGTGTGACCGGTAATGCTTTTCATTAGAAAAAGAATCAGTATTTATTAAATGAGATAAATCATCCAAAAACATATTGATTTTACATTATTCCCTTTCATTTTTATCATAATGAAAACATTTGATTTTATAATTTCCATATTTTAGTCTCACATTTCCATATTTACGCATTATTTCATATTAATGTTTCAATTTATTTCATTATTGTATTACTAAAATAATATTTTTTTTCTTATATAGGTGAATTTTTTTCCTTGAGTTTGGATGCTTTGTTCGGCAACAAATAATGTGGACGACAATTTTTGGGAGAGGATCACAGATATCAAAGAATGAAACATTAATGTTTATAACTATTGTTGGATAATTGTAATTATAAACATGTTAAACATTTATTGAAATGTATATAGAAGTGTGTTTTTTGTATTCATGATATTAAGTAAATGTATATAGCATTGTTTGTAAAAAAATTGTGTGCGGGTGCTATTTTGTACAGTTGTGCGGGTGTTATTTTGTGTAGGTGTGTAGGTACTAGTTTGTGCAGATGTACAGGTGTTGGTTCTACAGGTGCAGGGGATGGTGCCTTTATCAGTGCTTTTTTGAGCGCTGATAAAGGGCCCTATTATCATCTCTCAAGATAGCACTGATAAAGGCACCCCTTCTTCAGTGCTAGAAAAGCGTTGTTAATGTCGGTTTTTAGCGTTGGTAAAAGGACAAGTTATAGTAGTGAATCTAGAACACCCCTTAATTATTTTAACATATTTAGTGATAATTTATAAACTATTCATTATCTTGATCCAAAATGATAAACTAATGAATAAAATAATGAGAAAACACCTCTCTCCACCCCTATAAATACCACCCATCACCACCTCTTATAATCAAAACTCTAAAGACACAAATCTATCGAATAATCTTACCAATACTATTTCCAACCCACTCCCCCACTTCTATGAGATCTTGGTCTCATTAAAAGATTGATCCCTTTTCCTTAAGGAGGTTCTCAAGGAGGGGAGATTCAAGAGGTAAAATCTTATAACTTTTTCTTTTATTTTATTTTCAATTTCATTTATTTTCTTATCCTCTCCTCACCTTCAGTTATCCAAGTGGAATGATAACTCAGAAATAATTAATATAAAATTATCTTATTATGTTAATGGAATAATTCATCTTTTAATCTCTTCCCTTTCCTATTATTCAAAAAAATGAAATTATCGTATGTCGTGTGTCGATTTACCACCATCATGGACGATGTGTTTTCTTTTTTCACTACCACCTTTAAGGCTAGTCAAAAAACCTTATTTATTTTTAGATAAGATTTTATTATAAATATTATAAGTTATATAATGTTTTTAATGAAAAATATAAATTTTATATTAAATTAAATTATATGAGTTCATGATGGTCATAAAATCATCCAAAAAAATTAAATCATTTTCATTAAATATTTTTCTAACGATTCATCTTCATAACATATAATAAAATGATATATAAGACTAATTAAAATTATTTATGTGAATTAGTAACATATAATGTATTTTATTTACAATCATTCTTATTATACATGAACTTCCATAATTATAAAAAAGTGAACCAGTTATGAAAAACAAGAAAATGAACTCTCTTAAACAATGAAATCAAACACTATAACTCATCGAAAAGACCATAAATGAACTTAATAAAACAATAATAAATAAAATACAAGTATAAAATATTTTTTATTTTTTAATTAATGAATTTTATTTCATTTTTCAATATATTAATGTGAATAATGAACTCAGATGTATGGTAAGTGGATTCTGAAACCCAACACTATTTTCTTTAGTTTCCCTCTTTCACTGAATTTTAAGTATGGATGTTCCATTAATGTTCCTTAAATATAATTTATTTTTCGTTCCCTCTTCTTTTAGTGGATATACATGTTTCTAATCTGGTGGTATGACAAATTCAATGATTTTTCCAAATGAACTCTTCATTCCAAAAATACATCATTTACTTCTCGTGATATTGTTTCCTCTTCACTCAAGATTAATGATTCTTATAACAAGTATTAAATTAACTCATTTTTTTGGTAACCCTAATGTTTATTCATAAATGTATGTTTTATTAAATGAAATCAATTCCTTTCCATGGGTAATTTTATATCCAATATTGATATATGTTGTATGTGGCATGCATGATAATATAAATTTTATGATGTGGTGGGTGTTCATGGAGTTATATAGCACATGTAAATGTTATGATGTGATGGGTGTGCCTGAAATTATATATCACTCAAAATCATTGGGTAATGTGATTTATCTCATGAGATAAAGATAAATATGTGTGAACATGATGCTATATTTTTTCACAGCTGTGTGTGGTAGTTGACCATTAAGGCATGATGTTTCATTTTTATGAATTTTCCCATTCCATGCCTTTATCTTATTCTTCCACTAATTGTTATGATGATGATGTTTAGATGATGATTATGCTCATCCATGTTTCATGTATCTTAGTCGTCCTCTTACTACATTATGGTAAAATGCGGATTTAGTGGCGGTTTTTTTCCGTTTTGCGACGGTTTAAACGGCTGCTAAATCGATTGGCGGCAGTTTTGAAAAACTGTCACTAAATTGTGCGTCGGGAAACTATTCACGACAGATTCAAAACCGTTGTAGAAGGTTTCGCAGCTGTTTTTTAGCGGCGGTTTTTTAAATTATTTTTGTTATTTTTTTATTTTTTTAAATTATTCTTTATTTATTTATTTTATTTAGTTATTTTATTTTTTTATGTTTTTAATTATTAATTAATTATATATTTATTTCTTTATTTCTTTATTTATTTATTTATTTATTTATTTATTTATTTTATTTATTTATTTCTTTTATTTTTTTATATATTTCTTTTATTTTTTTATTTTTTTATTTTATTTTTTTATTTATTTATTTATTTATTTTATTTTATTTATTTTATTTTATTTTATTTATTTTATTTATTTATTTTATTTTATTTATATATTTTATTCATTTATTTTATTTTATTTATTTCTTATTTATTTATTTTATTTATATATTTATTTATTCATATTTACTTTTTTTATTTCGTATATTTTTAATTTATATCGTATTTATTTTATTTATTTTATTTAATTCGTATTTCTTTATTTACTTTACCTATGCATGGACATTGCCCATGCACATGCACAAGCACATGGAATATAAAGAAATACTGTGTTTGGTGAGATTTGACCCCCTAACCTCCTGCATATTTCTCAAACACTTTACCACTCCAGCAGGCTCGTCATGTGGTTAATAAACAGAATTTAATTTACTTATATATACTAATTGAAAAAACAAATAATACATAACTAATAGATATAAACTCAATAATAATTAATCAATAAGCAATAAAAAATAATTAATAATTATTTATTTATTTATTTTTTATTGAGTTATTTATTTATTTATTATTATTTACTTTTTATTATAATAAATAACAAATAAATTATAATAATATTTACATAAATTATAAAATAATGAAAATAAAATAATAAAATAGTAAAATTATGAAATTAAAATAATAATATAATAAAATAATAATACAATAAATAATAAAAAAAATAGTATATAATAAACAATAAACAATAAATAATAAATAATAAATAATAAATAATAAATAATAAATAATAAATAATAAATAATAAATAATAAACAATAAACAATAAATAACAAACAATAAACAATAATAAATAAATAATAAATACTAATAAATAATAAAAAACAAATAAAAAATATTATATATTAAATAAATAATAATAATAAATAATAAATAATAAATAATAAATAATAAATAATAAATAATAATAAACAAATATTAAATATTAAATATTAAATAATAAATAATAAATAATAAACAATAAATAATAATAAAAATAAATAAAAATAAATAAAAATAAACAAATAATAAATAATAAATAATAAATAATAAATAATAAATAATAAATGATAAAAAATAAACAGTAAACAACAAATAATAAAAAATAATAAATAAAAAAAATTAATAAAGAATAAAGAATAAAGAATAAATTATAAATTATAAATTATAAATTATAAATAATAAATAATAATAAATAATAAACAATAAATAATATAAAATAATAAATAATATTAAATAATAATTAATAAATAGTAATAAATAGTAATAAATAATAAATAATAAATAATAATAAACAAATAATATATAATATATAATATATAATATATAATATAAAATATATAATATATACTAAATAATAATAAATAACAAATAATAATAAATAATAAATATTAATTATTAAATACATATAATTATTAAATTTTAAATTTTAAATATTAAATAATAATTAATAACTAATAATTAATAATTAATAAGTAATAAATAATAAATAATAAATAATAAATAATAGATAATTATAATAATAAATAACACATAATTAATAATTATAAATAAATAAATAATGACTAATAAATAATAAATAACAAGAAACAATTAATAAAAGATAATAAAATATATATAATAAATAATAAATAATAATAATAATAAATAATAATAATAATTGATAATTAATACTTAATAAAAAAATAAATAATCAATAATCAATAATAAATAATAATTAATAAATAATAAATAATAAATAATAATATATAAATAATAATATATTATATATTATATATTATATAATATATAATAAATAAAATATTATTATTAATAATAATAAATAATATATAATAAATAATAAATAATAAATAAGAAATAACCAGTAACAATTATTATTATTATTATTATTAATATTTTATTATTATTCTTAATAAATAATATATAATAAATAATAAATAATAAATAATAAATAAATATAAATAATAAATAACAAATAACCAGTAACAAACAATAGATATAAAAAAATTAATGTATATTATAAATAGTAATTAATAAACAATAAATGAAACACATGAAAGAGTATGAAAAGTCGTGATAAGGGATGAAAAATCATGAAAACGCATGAAAACGGATGGAGAAGCATGAAGAAGGAAGCATTAGAAAGCATGAGAACGCATGAAAACTCATGACAATTCTGGAAAACCCCTTAAGAATTTATCATAATCATTATGTTAACCCACAAAAAACCATGGATAAAGATAACAAGTCATGGAAACCCAAATAAACAGTAATAAATGGAGTAACCATTAAAACCTGTCAAAACGGTCATAAAGTGACAAAGAACATTGGACTCGCATTAATGGAGATAACATATGATCCAAGAGTCCATTCCAGATCTGTGACCAGTCAAATCAAAGATCCTAAAATGATCGTCGAGCTGATAGATTAAAGAGACCGAATGGAAAGGCAGATCGGAAGTTACGACCATTTAAAAAAAGCTGACGGGGAACGGGTGCTAGAAATGAGGCATCGTAAAACATAACAAACCTAGTACCTACTATAAAGGTCATAACATATGATCCAGGAGTCCATGTGGCCTCTGCGACCATTCAAACTGATCCTCATGGAGCTAACTACGATCTGGTAGGCGGAGGAGTCCGAACGGACATGCGGATCGAAAGTTAGGTCTATTTGAAGACAAGTTCGACGGGACACAGATGACATAAACAAGGTTTTGAGGGCCTTTTGAGGGGTTTTAGTGTCGAGAAACATGATAGAATCTTGCTTATGTTGAACTTGTACGTAGCTCTGTTTGCTGGCTTCGATTTGATATGTGGTAGAGCTCAAAACGGATACCCGGATAGAAAGTTACGGTTGTTTGAAGTTGGAGAACTTTTTTCAACTTTGATATAACTCTCATGTCTTCCACACCTTAGACCGTCTCATGTTTTTTACAATAGGTGCCTCTAGATCTCTTCATGAGCTTCGATTTGACTGGTCGTGGCGCTCCAACAGACGCACGGATCAAAAGTTATCGTCATTTTAGTGATTTCGGGGTTTCTTATTTTTTTTTTATTTTTTTACTTTTATTTTGCGGCGGTTTAACCCAAACTGCTGCTATTTTGTGGTGGTTTTTTAAAAAACCACCGCAAATCCTTGAAAAAATAAAAAAAAATAAAAAAATAAACACATTTCGTGGTGGTTTAAAAACCTCCGTGAAAAAACCACTATGAAACGCATGTTTTCCTGTAGTGCTAGGATTACACATTGCCCCTTATTTTGATGTACATCCTCAAGTGAACCCCTATACTAAGGAGATCATGAAATCCAAAAAGAAGCAACCGAAGAAGGAATTAAATAAATTTTTATGTTTTATTATGTAAATTTTATGTATGTTTCTAATGTTCCCAAGACAATAATCATTTGGATCCTAGATTTTCTGCACTATAATCTTTTTTATCTTTTAAATGATGTAATATTCTTGTGATAAAATGTAGTGTCACTATAATACCCTTATATCAAAGTGGAAAAATAGAAAAAAAAAATAGGTAAAAACAATAGAAGAAGCATAATATATATGTCGACACAATAATGAATAAAGAAATAACCTATCATAGATGAAGCACATACAACATATGTAAATATAATAAATTGTGGAAGTTTAAATAACTGAGAAACTAAATAATAATATCAAAATATACCAGGCAGTGTTATATACATGAATTCATGGCATGCTAATATAAAAAATGTGAACAGGGGAGAGGCATATACAATATTCTATTCAAAAAGTACAAAATTGAAATGTCTTCTCCACTATCATCTTGAAAATATTCTTAGTCATCTGATCCTATGATCCAACTATAGTCAAAACATATCAATTATCTGTAGTAGGGAACTTACCCTTATCTATACATACTTATAAGTAATCTACCCAATTACAAAATGTGGCTTGATTAGGATGTGAGATAAAATCCCAGTTGGCCCCCAGAAATAGTTTCTAGAAGTAATCTAAGTATTCGTCATTTCTAGACAGTGTGTAAGTATAAATTAAATAATTAACCATGATGGATAAATAATCGGCCTGCATGTGTTCCTCAAAGACACCTGGTGGCTCTACCTTCTATGGATCATAGCCGGAATGATGATCTGACCAATGAAAATATGTGTATAGTAATAATATATACATAGTATAGTTATATACAGCTTCTATCAATGTGGTCTAAGTACGTGCAGACGTAAGTAGACATATACTTGTAATACTAGGTGTTGTATGGACTGATTCATAACTTAGTCATCCATAATCAGTATAAACTAGCATATAAGATCCAATAAAGGGTAAAATCTCTATATCTCATAATGAATGAGAGAATTTAGGATCTGCACTTGAGACGGTGGGTGATTTTTCTTGTCCACACCTGAATAATGGGACGTGGTTTTTCATTCCCACTACCCAAATAGTGTTAATGGTGTGAGATGTAATACTCAACACTCTATATAATGGAGAATGAAATTTCATTCCCAAAAAAACCCTTAACCATCATTCCATAGGCTATATCAAAGGCCTAATCATATTTAGAATAACATCTATGAGGCATAACCTCTCATACATTTTATTCGTCAATCCAAAATACAACAAAGGGCATTAGATTTCATATTTAATAAAAACATATCAAAAATCATAGCATTTCTACCCATTAACATTAAATCCATTTGTTCATTTAATTCATTTAGGCAAGAACAACCATCCGGAATCAATCCATTCAATTAAATCAAACCATGGAAATTCAATTTCATAGTTCAGTGGATCACTCTGATAGTTATTTTATCAGTTATCCCATTAACAATAAGGTAAATTACATTTATAAGTTGGGATAAGAACTTAAAATGGGACTTAGGTTCAATCAACATATATATTAATGTGTGAAACATAAATTACAACCCAATATGAATGATAGGAGGTGTTCTAGACATTTAAACAATTAATTGAAAAGTGGTGTTTCAAGCTAGCATAACCAAGGTGTGTCCATGATCAAGGTTGGAATCCTCTATTTAATAAAAATGATCCTTGTATGTATAAAAATGTGTGTATCAATTTAAAATGAATAAACAAATAAGGAATCATGTTGTAAAGTACAGTGTGCGTCACAATGGTGGGGCTATAAAAACACCATAAAAGTTTGGAAAAACATTTATGCCACCTACCTTTGGTCCATTGATGACTCCTCATCTGATGGAGGCCTCAGATTATAAGTATCTTATAAGAAATCAAAGAAATGGTCTAACACATTGAAAATAGTTAAAATGATCTTGCACCAAAATAGCACAAAGGATAGGAAGATAAAATTATAACGGACAGAAGGGGAATCAATAAATCACCACAAGCTATCCAATGTTTCCCACATAAACTAAATTAGAGTCTATATTTAAGATATATCTCAAAGACTATATTGAAGAAGATGAGAGTTCACATGAGGAAGGGAGGCCTCTCATCTACTAAAAATGAAGAGGGATGAAAGAAAATATGTTTTTAAGAGTCATTAAGGTAAATTTTGTCTTTTCAAACTCAAAAACATGGGTGCACAGTTTGGCCACATGGTGTTTCCAAAACATGCACAAACCATTCTCAATCCACTATACAATGAGAGACCATTCGTGGTTAAGTAACATGGTTTCCCTAACCATGCATAAACAATGAAAACCCCCTCTTTAAAAAATGTAGATGTCATGCATGGGAAAGCACCTTGGTTCTCATGTTTGGAGACAAACCATGCGGTCCCTGATGCTAAAAGGGGCCCTCTACTATTATTTTTCATGATAAGTAACCATGTGGTAACCATGTTGTATTCCCTATTATCCTGTTTTCCAAAATTCCGAGCTCTGAACATTCCTCGGATGCTATTGGAACCTTCCTTATGTCATAATACATTATTACCAAGATTAAAGAAGGGGTTCAAATTGAAAAACAAATGAATCGTACCTTCATGAAAATATGGGTTGTTTTAGAATATATATTTCAAACTTTTATGGTCCTTATATATATATAATATTTCTCCCCATATAGAATATGCCTATAAATTTTTAAAGAAAAAACTACCACTATATGATAAATTTCATTAATTAGATATTCTATGTCATGGGGATTCAATTTATGAAATGTATATATTGTCACCTTATCATTTTTAATCAAAATAACACCTAGACCCTTTAATAACAAATCATTATAAGTAAAAAATCACTATATCTTGATATTATGGCTTATACTGGTGAATTAAATAATGTTCTTTATAATTCCTAAAAACTTCAATAACATTCCTTTTTCTAAATCAATTTAAATCCCTTCAGAGTTAACTATGTTAGTTGGTTTTCTAACATTGGATTATTTTTATTAATCCATCAGTAATAACCAGATATTCTAAGAAAACATCAAATATCAAAGAAAATAGTAGTTATTGTCCATTCTTCTATTTCCTTATTCTCATAAGGGTCAACTTTTATTCAATATATAATTAATTTATATCCATTGAATGAAATTTTCTATAACAAAATTTAAAATTTATAAATATTAATTACCTATTATTTTCATTGAAGGTCAATATAATAATCCTCTAATGTTTCTCATGGTCCTCATAACTTTTATAATATATCCAAATTTCATTAATAAACACTAACAAAAATTTATCCAGATACTAACAAAAATATCTAGTCATAAGATCCATAAAGATGGTGAGTGCATTTAAAAAAAAGGTATAACAGAAAACTCATATAGGACATACCTAGTTCAAAACACTATCTTTAAAATGTATTATTCCATTAATTTCAGCTAATGATAGCTAGAAATGAAGTCAGCATTTGAAAAATATTGAGCTCCTTAAAGCATTAAACACCTCATTTGATGGTCCAACATTTGTTGAGTTATAGACAATGATTTTTGCACACCCTTCTACTTATGGTATTGATTATTTCAATCCACCGTACTTATCTTTAGACAAACATTTTAATAATGACCTACTTCATTACAATTAAAAAACATCATCATTATCCTTACATTATTAGTATATCCAATACCATTTCTATTTTCTTGGCTATCACAAGCCCAATGTTCCAACTTAAAATACTAGTAACATGTTCTCCATATAATATGAAATTCACTAAAATTATTCTTACCACACTTATCCTAAGAAGGTATTTTAATTAACTTACAATTAGATTTCCTTGATAGATGTTTTCTCATTGCTTGAAAATTGGACCTCTTCTTATCCATGTTATTATAAAAGTCAACATTATAAAACAACACTACTGACATACAGAATACTAAGAAAATGCGTTCAGATTGTTTTGATACTTTAGGAAAATGATCCATGAGTCATTGTTGACGTGTACGAATCAACTCCACCTCAATCCGATCCACGGTGTGACCGGTATGGCTAAAAGTGTATGATATCAATTTTAAATTGACATAAACATTACAAAAAAACACAAGTGACATACAGAAAACTTATAAAATGCGTTCATATTGTTTTCATACTTTAGGAAAACGATTCATGAGTCATTTGTGACGTTTATGAATCAACTGCACCACAATCTGATGCACGGTGTGACCGGTATGGCTAAAAGTGTCTGATGCCAGTTTCAAATTAACATTAACTTTAAAAAACAACAATACTGAAATATGGAATACCAAGCCAAAGAATTCGGATTGTTTTGATACTTTAGGAAAATGATCCATGTGTCATTTGTGAGGTGTACAAATCAACTGCACCTCAATCCGTCACACGGTGTGACCGGTACGACTAAAAGTTTTTGATATCAGTTTCAAATTGACATTAACTTTAGAAAACGACACAAGTGACATACAGAAAACTGAGAAAATGCATTTGGATTGTTTTTATATTTAATGAAAAGGTTCCATGAGTCATTTGTGATGTGTACGAATCAACCGTACCTCAATCTGACACACGGTGTTACCGGTATGGCTAAAAGTGTCTGATATTAGTTTGAAATTGACATTAACTTTAGAAAACAAATACAAGAGACATAAGAAAAACTGAGAAAATGCGTTTGGATTGTTTTGATACTTTGGTAAAATGGTCCATTAGTCATTTTTGAGGTGTACGAATCGACCACACCTCAATCTGACGCACAGTGTTACTGGTATGGCTAAATGTGTCTGATATCAGTTTCAAATTAAAAATAACTTTAGAAAACAACACTACTGACATACGGAATACCTAGAAACTACATTCGGATAGTTTTAAAACTTTAGGAAAACGATCCATGAGTCATTTTTGATGTGTATGAATCAACCATACCTCAATCTGACGCACGGTGTGACCGGTATGGCTAAAAGTGTCTAATATCAGTTTAAATTTGACATTAACTTTAGAAAAAAACACAAGTGACATACGAACAAACTCAGCAAACACATTCAAATTTTTTTGATACTTTAGTAAAATGATCTATTAGTCATTTCTGATGTGTAGAAATCGAATTTTCCTCAATGCGACACACAGTGTGACCGGTATGGCTAAAAGTGTCTAATATCAGTTTCAAATTGACATTAACTTTAGTAAATAACACTAATTACATACGGAATACCTAGAAAACATGTAAAGATTGTTTTGATACTTTATTAAAATGATTAATGAGTCATTTTTGACGTTTTCGAATAAACCTCACCTCAATCTGACGCACGGTGTGACCGATATGGCTAAAATTGTCTGATATCAGTTTGAAATTGACATTAACTTTAGAAAAAAACACAAGTGACATATAAAAAACTATGAAAATGTGTTCGGATTGTTTTGATACTTTAGAAAAATGATCCATGAGTCATTTTTCAGGTGTAAGAATCAACTTCACCGCAGTCTGACACACGGTGTGACCGGTATGGCTAAAAGTGTCTGATATCAGTTTCAAATTGACAAAAACTTTTGAAAACAACACTACTGAAATACGCAATACCGAGCAAACGTATTCGGATTGTTTTGATACTTTAGGAAAATGACCCATCAGTCATTTTTGGCATGTATGAATCAATTGCTCCTAAATCCAACGTACGTTGTGACCGGTATGGAAAAAAGTGCCTGATATCATTTTGAAATTGACATAAACCTTATAGAAAAACACAATTCACATACAGAAAACCAAGCAAACTCATTTGTATTATTTTGATACTTTAGGAAAAATATCCATGAGTCATTTTTGACTTGTAAAAATTGACCTCACCTCAATCCGACGTATGGTGTGAACAATTTGGATAAAAGTGTCTGATATCCGTTTCAAATTGACATAAAATTTAGAAAACAACACTACTGACATACAGAATACTGAGAAATTGCATTCGGATTGTTTTAATACTTTAGGAAAACAATCCATGAGTCATTTTTGACGTGTACGAATCAACTGCACCTCAATCCGATCCACGGTGTGACCGGTATGGCTAAAAGTGTCTGATATCAATTTGAAATTGACATAAACTTTAGAAAAAAAACACAAGTGACATACGAAAAACTGATAAAATGCATTCAGACTATTTTGATACTTTATGAAAGTGATACATGAGTCATTTGTGATGTTTATAAATCAACTGCACCTCAATCCGACATACAGTGTGACTGGTATGGATAAAAGTGTCTGATGCTAGTTTCAAATTAACATTAACATTAGAAAACAACAATACTGACATAGGGAATACAAAGCCAAAGCATTCGGATTGTTTTGATACTTTAGGAAAATGATCCATGGTTCATTTGGGAGGTGTACGAATCAACTGCACCTCAATCCAATCCACGGTGTGATCGGTATGGCTAAAAGTGTCTGATATCAATTTGAAATTGACAGAAACTTTAGAAAAAAACACAACTGACATACGGAAATGCGTTCAGATTGTTTTGGTATCAATCTGACGCACGATGTGACCGGTATAGCTAAAAGTTTCTGATGCCAGTTTCAAATTAACATTAACTTTAGAAAACAACAATACTGACATATGGAATACCAAGTGAATCATTCAGATTGTTTTGATACTTTACGAAAATGATCCATGAGTCATTTTTGAAATGTACGAATCAACGACACCTCAATCCGGTCCACAGTGTGACCGGTATGGCTAAAAGTGTCTGATATCAATTTGAAATTGACATAAACTTTAGAAAAAAACAAAAGTGACATACAGAAATGTGTTCGGAAACACAAGTGACATACAAAAACACAAGTGACATATGCAATACCTAGAAAACGTATTCGGATTGTTTTGATACTTTAGGACAACGATCCATCAGTCGTTTGTGGCGTGTACGAATAAATTTCTCCTCAATCCGACATACGCTGTGACCGGTATGGCTAAAAGTATCTGATATCATTTTGAAATTGACATGAACTTTAGAAAAAAACACAAGTGACTTACAGAAAACCAATCAAACACATTCGTATTATTTTGATACTTTAGAAAAAATATCCATGAGTCATTTGTGACTGGTTAAAATTGACTGCACCTCAATCTAACACATAGTGTGACCAGTATGGCTAAAATTGTATGATATTAGTTTCAAAAGGACATAAACATTAGAAAACAACACTACTGACATATAGAATATCGATAAAATGCATTCAGATTGTTTTGATACTTTAGGAAAACGATCCATGAGTCATTTTTGACGTGTACAAATCAACTGAACGTCAATCCGATGCATGGTGCGACCGGCATGGAAAAATGTGTCTGATATCAGTTTGAAATCGAATTAAACTTTAGAAAAAACACAACTGACATATGAAAAACTGAGCAAACGCATTCGAATTGTTTTTATACTTTAGGACAACGATCCATTAGTTATTTGTGATGGGTAAAAATTGAATTCACCTCAATCCGATGCACGGTGTGACCAGTATGGCTAAAAGTGACTGATATCAGTTTTAAATTGACATAAACTTTAGAAAAAAACACTACTGACATACGGAATACTGAGTAAACACATTCGGATTGTTCTTATACTTTAGTAAAACAATACAAGAGTCATTTGTGACGTGTAAGAATCAACTTCACCACAATCCGATTCACGGTGTGACTGGTATGGCTAACAGTGTCTGATATCAGTTTGAAATTGACATAAACTTTAGAAAAAAACAGAAGTGACATATGGAAATCCAAGAAAACACGTTTGTATTGTTTTGATACATTAGGAAAACGATCCATGAGTCATTTGGGACATGCAAGAATCGACCCCACCTCAATCTGACACAGGGTGTGACTGGTATGGCTAAAAGTGTCTGATATCAGTTTCAAATTGACATGAACTTTAGAAAACAACACTACTGACATGCGAAATACCGAGTAAACGCCTTTGGATTGTTTTGATACTTTAGGACAATGATACAGGAGTCATTTGTGATGTGTAATAATCAACCGCACCTCAATCCAACACACGGTGTGACCAGTATGGCTAAAAGTGTCTGATATCAGTCTGAAATTGACATAAACATTAGAAAAAAACACAAGTGACATACGGAAAACTAAGAAAATGTGTTCGGATTGTTTTTATACTTTAGGAAAATGATCCATGAGTCATTTATGACATTTATGAATCAACCTAACTTCAATCTGACGCACGGTGTGACCGGTATGGCTAAATGTTTCGGATATCAGTTTGAAATTGACATAAACTTTAGAAAAAAACACAAGTGACGTACGAAAAACCGATAAAATGCGTTCGGATTGTTTTGAGACTTTAAGACAATGATCCATTAGTCATTTGTGAGGTTTAAGAATCGATCGTGCCTCAATATGATGCACGTTGTGACCCTTATGGCTAAAAGTGTTAGATATCAGTTTCAAATTGACATTAACTTTAGAAAACAACACTACTGACATACATAATACCTAGAAAATGCGTTCGGATTGTTTTTATACTTTAGGACAACGATCCATGAGTCATTTTGGACGTGTATGAATCAACTGCACCTCAATCCGAAGCACGGTGTGGCCGGTATAGCTAAAAGTGTCTGATATCAATTTGAAATTGCTATTAACTTTAGAAAAAAAACAGAAGTGACATATGAGAAACTGAGTAAATGCGTTCAGATTGTTTTTATACTTTATGAAAATGATCCATTAGTCATTTGTGAGGTGTAAGAATTGACCGATCCTCAATCTGACACATGGTGTGACTGGTAAAGCTTTTCATTGGAAAAAGAATCACTATTTATTAAATGAGATAAATCATCCAAAAACATATTGATTTTACATTATTCCCTTTCATTGTTATCAGAATGAAAACATTTGATTTTATCATTTCTATATTTTAGTTTCACAATTCAATATTTATGTATTATTTCATATTATTTTTTTAATTTATTTCATTATTGTATTACTAACATAATATTTGTTTTCTTATATAGGTGAATTTTTTTCTTTGAGTTCCGATTCTTTGTTCGGCAACAAATAATGTGGACGACAATTTTTGGGAGAGGATCACGGATATCAAAGGATGAAACATTAATGTTTATAACTGTTGTTGGATAATTGTAATTGTAACCATGTAAAACATTGTTTGAAATGTATATAGCAGTGTGTTTATTTGTATTCATGGTATTAAGTAAATGTATATATCATTGTTTGTTAAAATATTATGTGTGGGTGCTATTTTGTACAGTTGTGCAGGTGCTATTTTGTGCAGGTGTATAGGTGATGGTTTGTGCAGGTGTGTAGATGTTGGTTCTGCAGGTGCATGGGATGGTGCCTTTATCAGTGCTTTTTTTGGCACTGATAAAGGGCACCATTAACAGCGCTAAAAGAGCGCTGATAAAGGGCCCTATTATCATCTCTCAAGATAGCACAGATAAAGGCTCCCCTTCATCAGTGCTAGAAAAGCGCTGTTAATGTAGGTTTTTAGAGTTGATAAAATGCCAAGTTATAGTAGTGAATCTAGAACACCCCTTAATTATTTTAACATATTTAGTGATAATTTATAAACTATTCATTGTCTTGTTCCAAAATGATAAACTAATGAATAAAATAATGAGAAAACACCTCTCTCCACCCCTATAAATACCACCCATCACCACCTCTTATAATCAATACTCTAAAGACCCAAATCTAGCCAATAATCTTCCCAATCATATTTCCAACCCCCTCCCCCACTTCTATGAGATCTTGGTCTCATTAAAAGATTGATCCCTTTTCCCTACGGAGGTTCTCAAGGAGGGGAAATTCAAGAGGTAAAATCTTATAACTTTTTCTTTTATTTTCTTTTCAATTTCATTTATTTTATTATCCTCTCCTCACCTTCAGTTATCCAAGTGGAATGATAACTCAGAAATCATTCATATAATATTATCTTATTATGTTAATGGAATAATTCATCTTTTAATATCTTCCCGTTCCTTTTATTCAAAAAAATGAAATTATCGTATGCGGTGTGTTGATTTACCACCATCATGGACGATGTGTTTTCTTTTTTCACTGCCACATTTAAGGCTAGTCATAAAACCATATTTATAGTTAGATAAGATTTTATTATAAATGTTATAATTTATATAATGTTTTGGAAGAAAAATATAAATTTTATATTAAATTAAATTATATGAGTTCATGATGGTCATAAAATCTTCCAAACAAATTAAATCATTTACATTAAATATTTTTCGAATGATTCATCTTCATAACATATAACAAAATGATATATAAGACTAATTAAAATTATTTATATGAATTAGTAACATATAATGTATTTTATTTACAATCATTCTTATTATACATGAACTTCCATAATTATAAACATGTGAACCAGTTATGAAAATCAAGAAAATGAACACTCTTGAAAAATGAAATCAAAATCTATAACTCATCGAAAAGACCAGAAATGAACTTAATAAAACTATAATAAATCAAATGCAAGTATAAACTGTTTTTTATTTTTTAATTAATGAATTTTATTTTATTTTTAAATATATTAATGTGAATAATGAACTCAGATGTATGGTAAGTGGATTCTGAAACCCAACACTATTTTCTTTAGTTTCCCTCTTTCACTCAATTTTTAGTATGGATGTTCCATTAATGTTCCTTAAATATAATTTATTTTTCGTTCCCTCTTCTTTTATTAGATATACATGCTTCTAATCTGGTGGTATGAAAAATTCAATGATTTTTCCAAATGAACTCTTCGTTCCAAAAATACATCTTTTACTTCTCGTGATATTGTTTCCTCTTCACTCAAGATTAATGATTCTTATACCAAGTATTAAATTAACTCATTATTTTGGGAAACCTAATGTTTATTCATAAATGTATGTTTTATTAAATGAAATCAATTTTTTTCCATGGGTTATTTTATATCCAATATTGATATATGTTGTATGTGGCATGCATGATAATATAAATTTTATGATGTGGTGGGTGTTCTTGGAGTTATATAGCACATGTAAATGTTATGATGTGATGGGTGTGCCTGAAATTATATATCACTCAAAATCATTGGGTAATGTGATTTATCTCATGAGATAAAGATAAATATGTGTGAACATGATGCTATATTTTTTCACAACTGTGTGTGGTAGTTGACCATTAAGGCATGATGTTTCATTTTTATGAATTTCCCCATTCCATGCCTTTATCATATTCTTCCACTAATTATTATGATGATGATGTTTAGATGATGATAATGCCCATCCATGTTTCATGTCTCTTAGTCATCCTCTTACTACATTACGGTAAAATGCGGATTTAGAGGCGGTTTTTTTCCGTTTCGCGACGGTTTAAACCGCTGCTAAATCGATTGGCGGCGGTTTTGAAAAACTGTCGCTAAATTGTGCGTCGGGAAACTATTCGCGGCGGTTTTCAAAACCGTCGTAGAAGGTTTCGCAGCGATTTTTTAGCGGCGGTTTTTTAAATTTTTTTTTATTTTTTTATTTTTTTAATTATTCTTTATTTATTTATTTTATTTAGTTATTTTTTTTTTATGTTTTTAATTATTATTTATTTGTTTGTTTTTTTGTTTTTTTTTATTTATTTATTTATTTATTTATTTATTTATTTATTTATTTATTTAATTATTTTATTTATTTATTTTATTTACTTTATTTGTTTTATTTATTTTATTTATTTTATTTATTTTCTTTATTTTCTTTATTTTCTTCATTTTCTTTATTTTTTTTATTTTCTTTATTTTATTTATTTAATTAATATATTTATTTATTCATAATTATTTTTTTCGTATATTTTTTATTTATATCGTATTTATTTTATTTATTTTATTTAATTCGTATTACTTTATTTACATAACCAATGCATGGACATTGCTCATGCAAATGCACATGTGCTTGCACAAGCACATGCACAAGCACATGCAATATAAAGAAATACTGTGTTTGGTGATATTTGAGCCCCTAACCTCTTGCATATTTTCCAAACACTTTACCACTCCAACAAGCTCGTCATGTGGTTAATAAATAGAATTTAATTTACTTATATATACTAATTGAAAAAACAAATACTACATAACTAATAGATATAAACTCAATAATAATTAAACAATAAGCAATAATCAATAATTAATAATTATTGATTTATTTGTTATTTATTGAGTTATTTATTTATTTATTATTATTTACTTTTTATTATAATAAATAACAAATAAATTATAATAATATTTACATAAATTATAAAATAATGAAAATAAAATAATAAAATAGTAAAATTATGAAATTAATATAATAATATAATAAAATAATAATACAATAAATATTAAACAACAAATAGTATATAATAAACAATAAACAGTAAATAATAAATAATAAATAATAAATAATAAATAATAAATAATAAATAATAAATAATAAATAATAAATAATAAATAATAAACAATAAACAATAAATAACAAACAATAAACAATAAACAATAAACAATAAATAATAATAAATAATAATAAACAAATAAAAAATATTATATATTAAATAAAAAATAATAATGAATAATAAAAAATAAAAAATAAAAAAAACAATAAATAATAATAAAAAATATTAAATATTAAATATTAAATAATAAAAAATAAATAATAATAAATAATATATAATAAACAATAAATAATAATAAATAAAAATCAAAATAAACAAATAATATTTAATAATTAATAAATATTAAATATTAAATAATAAATAATAAAAAATAAAAAATAAACAATAAACAATAAAAAATAATAAATAATAAATAAATAATAATAAATAATAATAAAAATTAATAAATAATAAATAATAAATAATAAATAATAAATAATTATAAATATTAAATAATAAATAATAAATAATAATAAATAATAAATAATAAATAATAAACAACAAACAATAATAAATAATAAATAATAATAAATAATAAATAATAAATAATAATAAATAGTAATAAATAATAAATAATAAATAATAATAAACATATAATATATAATATATAATATATAATAATAAATAACAAATAATAATAAATATTAAATATTAAATATTAAATACATATAATTATTAAATATTAAATATTAAATAATAATTAATAATTAATAATTAATAAATAATAATTAATAATTATAGATAAATATATAATAAATAATAAATAATAAATAATAGATAATTATAATAATAAATAACATATAATTAATAATTATAGATAAATATATAATAAATAATAAATAATAAATAATAAGCAACAATTAAAAAAATATAATAATAAATTTATAATAAATAATAAATAATAATAATAATTAATAATTAACAATTAATAAAAAAAATAATCAATAACCAATAATAATTAATAAATAATAAATAATAATATATAAATAATAATACATAATACATAATATATAATATATAATATATTATATATTATATATTATATATTATTTTTAATAATAATAAATAATATATAACAAATAATAAATAATAAATAATAAATAACCAGTAACAAATATTATTATTATTAATAATATTTTATTATTAATAACAATAAATAATAATTAATAATTAATAAATAATAAATAATAAATAAATATAAATAATAAATAAATATAAATAATAAATAACAAATAACCAGTAACAAATAATAGATAATAAAAAAATTAAAGTATGTTATAAGTAATAAATAATAAATGAAACACATGAAAAAGTATGAAAAGTTGTGATAAGGGATGAAAAATCATGAAAACACATGAAAACGGATGGTGAAGCATGAAGAATGAAGTATTAGAAAGCATGGGAACACATGAAAACTCATGAAAATTCTGAAAAACCCCTTATGAATTCAACATAATCATTATAATAACCCACAAAAAACCATGGATAAAGATAACAATTCATGGAAACCCAAATAAACAGTAATAAATGGAGAAACCGTTAAAACCCGTCAAAACGGTCATAAAGTGACAAAAACATTGGACTCACATTAATGGAGAAAACTTATGATCCAAGAGTCCATTCCAAATCTGAGACCAGTCAAATCAAAGATCCTAAAATGATCGTCGAGCTGGTAGATTAAGGAGACCGAATGGACAGGCGGATCGGAAGTTACGACCATTTAAAAAAAGCTGACGGGGAACGGGTGCTAGAAATGAGGCATCTAAAAACATAACAAACCTGGTACCTACTATAAAGGCCATAACATATGATCCAGGAGTCCATGTGGGCGCTGCGATCAGTCAAACTGAACCTCATGGAATGAACTACGATCTGGTAGGCGGAGGAGTCCGAACTGACATGTGGATCGAAAGTTAGGTCTGTTTGAAGACATGTTTGACGGGACACCGGTGACAGAAACAAGGTTTTGAGGGACTTTGGAGGGGTTTTGGTGTCGAGAAACATGACAGAATCTTGCTTCTATTCAACTATTGTGTAGCTCTTTTCGCTGGCTTCGATTTGATATGTGGTAGAGCTCAAACGGACACCCGGATTGAAAGTTATGCCTATTTGAAGTTGGAGAACTTTTTTCAACTTTGATATAACTCTCATATCTTCCACACCGTAGACCGTCTCATGTTTTTTATTATAGGTGCCTCTAGATCTCTTAATGTGCTTTGATTTTACTGGTCGTGGTGCTCCAACTGACGCACGGATCAAAAGTTATCATCATTTTAGTGATTTTGGGGTTTCTCATATTTTTTTATTTTTTTTAATTTCATTTCGCGACAGTTTTACACAAACTGCCGCTATTTTGTGGTGGTTTCTTAAAAAACCACCGCAAATCCTTGATAAAATAAATAAATAATAAAAAATTAACACATTTCGTGGTGGTTTAAAAACCGCCGCGAAAAAACCACCGTGAAACGCACGTTTTCCTGTAGTGCTAGGATTACACATTACCCCTTATTTTGATGTACATCCTCAGGTGAACCCCTATACTAAGGAAATCATGAAATCTAATAAGAAGTTACAGAAGAAGGAATTAAATAAATTTTTATGTTTTATTATGTAAATTTTATGTATGTTTCTAATTTTCCCAAGACAATATTCATTTGGATCCTAGATTTTTTGCACTATAATCTTTTTTATCTTTTAAATGATGTAATATTCTTGTGATAAAATGTAGTTTCACTATAATACCCTCATATCAAAGTGGAAAAATGGGGAAAATAGATAAAAAACAATAGAAGAAGCATAATATATATGTCGACACAGTAATGAATAGATCAATAACCTATCATAGATGAAGCACATACGATATATGTAAATATAATAAATTGTGGAAGTTTAAATAATTGAGAAACTAAATAATAATATCAAAATATACCAGGCAGTGTTATATACATGAATTCAGGGCATGATAATATAAAAAATGTGAACACGACAGAGGCATATACAATATTCTATTCAAAAAGTGCAAAATTGAAATGACTTCTCCACTATCATCTTGAAAATATTCTTAGTTATCTGATCCTATGATCCAACTATAGTCAAAAAAATATCAATTATCTGTAGTAGGGAACTTACCCTTATCCATACATACAGATAAGTAATCTACCCAATTACAAAATGTGGCTTGATTAGGATGTGAGATAAAATCCCAGTTGGCCCCCAGAAATAGTTTCAAGAAATAGTCTAAGTATTGGTCATTTCTAGATAGTGTGTAAGTATAAATTAAATAATAAACAATGATGGATAAATAATCGGTCTGCCTATGTTCCTCAAGGACACCTGGTGGCTCTACCTTCTATGGATCATAGCCGGAATGATGATCTGACCAATGAAAATATGTGTATAGTAATAATATATACATAGTATAGTTATATACAGCTTCTACCAATATGGAATAAGTACGTGCAGACGTAAGTAGACATATACTTGTAATACTAGGTGTTGTATGGACTGAGTCATAACTTAGTCATCCATAATAAGTATTAACTAGCCTATAAGATATAAAGAAGGGTAAAATCTCTATATCTCATAATGAATGAGAGACTTTAGGTCCTGCACTTAAGATGGTGGGTGATTTTTCTTTTCCACACCTGAATAATGGGACGTGGTTTGTCATTCCCACTACCCAAATAGTGTTAATGGTGTAAGATGTAATACTCGACACCCTATATAATGGAGAATGAATTTTCATGCCCAAAAAAACCCTTAACCATCATTCCATAGGTTATATCAAAGGCCTAATCATATTTAGAAAAACATCTATAAGCCATAACCTCTCATACATTTTATTCGTCAATCCAAAATACTAAAAAGGGCATTAGATTTCATATTTAATAAAAAAAATATCAAGAATCATAGCCTTTCCACCCATTAACATTAAATCCATTTGTTCATTTAATTCATTTAGGCAAGAACAACCATCCTCAATCAAGCCATTCAATTAAATCAAACCATTGAAATTCCATTTCATAGTTCAGTGGATCACTCTAATAGTTATTTTATCAGTTATCCCATTAACAATAAGGTAAATTCCATTTATAAGTTGGTATAAGAACTTAATAGGGGACTTAGTTTCAATCAACTTGTATATGAAAGTGTGAAACATTAATTACAACCCAATATGAATGCTAGGAGGTGTTCCATAAATTTAAACAATTAATTGAAAAGTGGTGTTTCAAGCTAGCGTAACCAAGGTGTGTCCATGATCGAGGTTGGAATCCTCTATTTACTAAAAATGATCCTTGTACATATAAAAATGTGTGTATCAATTTAAAATGAATAAACAAATCACGAATCATGCTGTAAAGTACAGTGTGTGTCACAATGGTGGGGCTATAAAAACACCATAAAATTTTGGGAAAATAATTATGCCACCTACCTTTGGTCCATTGATGACTCCTCATCTGATGGAAGCCTCAGATTATAAGTATCTTATATGAAATCAAATAAATGGTCCAACACATTGAAAATAGATAAAATGATCTTGCACCAAAATAGCACAAAAGATAGGAAGATAAAATTATAATGGACAGAAGTGGAATCAATAAATCGTCTCAAGCTATCCAATGCTTCCAACATAAACTAAATTAGAGTCTATATTTAAGAGATATCTCAAATACTATATTCAAGAAGATGAGAGTTCACGGTAGGAAGGGAGGCCTCTCATCTACTAAAAATGAAGAGGGATGAAAGAAAATAGGTTTTTAAGAGTCATTAAGGTAAATTTTGACTTTTCAAACTCAAAAACATGGGTGCATAGTTTTTCCACATGGTGTGTCCAAACCATGCAAAGACCTTTCTTAATCCACTATACAATGAGAGACCATTCGTGGTTAAGTAACATGGTTTCCCTAACCATGCATCAAAAATGAAAACCCCCTCTTTATAAAATATAGATGTCATGCATGGGAAAGCACCTTGGTTCTCATGTTTGGAGATAAACCATGCGGTCCCTGATGCTAAAAGGGGGCCTCTACTATTATTTAACATGATAAGTAACCATGTGCTAACCATGTAGTATTCCCTATTATCCTATTTTCCAAAAATCCGAGCTCTGAACAATCCTCAGATGCTATTGGGACCTTCCTTATGTCATAATACATTATTACCAAGATTAAATAAGGGGTTCAAATTGAAAAACAAATGAATCGTACCTTCATGAAAATATGGGTTGTTGTAGAATATATATTTCAAACTTTTATGGTCCTTATATATATATAAGATTTCTCCCCATATAGAATATGCCTATAAATTTTTAAAGAAAAAACTACCACTATAAGATAAAGTTCATTAATTAGATATTCTATCTCATGGGGATTCAATTTATGAAATGTATATATTGTCACCTTATCATTTTTAATCAAAATAACACCTAGACCCTTTAATAAAAAATCACTACAAGTAAAAAAATCACTATATCTTGATATTATGGGTTATACTGGTGAATTAAATAATCTTTTTTATAATTCCTAAAAACTTCAATAACATTCCTTTTTCTAAATGAATTTAACTCCCTTCAGAGTTAACTATGTTAGTTGGTTTTCTAACATAGGATTATTTTTATTAATCCATCGGTAATAACCCGATATTCTAAGAAAACATCAAATATCAAAGACAATAGTAGTTATTGTCCATTCTTCTACATCCTTATTCTCATAAGGGTCAACTTTTATTCAATGTATAATTAATTTATATCCATGGAATAAAATTTTCTATAACCAAATTTAAATTTTATAAATATTAATTACCTATTATTTTCATTTAAGGTCAATATAATAATCCTCTAATGCTTCACATGGTCATCATAACTTTTAGAATATACACAAATTTCTTTAATAAACACTAACAAAAATTTATCCAGATACTAACAAAAATATCTATTCATAAGAGCCATAAAGAAGGTGAATGCATTTTAAAAAAAAAGTTATAACAAAAAAATCATATAGGACATACCTAGTTCAAAAAAATATCTTTAAAATGTATTATTACATTAATTTCAGCTAATGATAACTATAAATGAAGTCAGCATTTGAAAAATATTGAGCTCCTCAAAGAATTAAACACCTCATTTGATGGTCCAACATTTGTTGAGTTATAGACAATGATTTTTTCACAAACATCTACTTATGGTATTGATTATTTCAATCCACCATACTTATCTTTAGACAAACATTTCAATAATGACCTACCTCATTACAATTAAAAAGCATCATCATTACCCTTACATTATTATTATATCCAATACCATTTCTATTTTCTTGGCTATCACAAGCCCAATGTTCCAACTTAAAATACTAGTAACACTTTCTCCTTATCATATTACGTTCACTAAAATTAGTCTTACCATACTTATCCTAAGAAGGTATTTTAATTAACTTACAATTAGATTTTCTTGATGGATGTTGTCTCATTGCTTGAAAATTGGACCTCTTATTATCCTTGTTATTATAAAAGTCAACAAAATATATCTTGAACTTATCATTACATTGAAAATTATACTTATAAATTATAAACTCATTATAAAATAAATCTATTTTTAAAATTAGTTTTAGTTATAATCAAAATATATAAATTTTACCATTATTGGCCAGAATAAAATTTGATGCACACTTGGCCAATCTAGTAAAATTATCTCTATTATTGGAAACTAAATCCTCCTCCATTTTCTATAACTCAAAAAATTTCATTTATATTCTAAGTAAAAAAAATTAACGAAATATTTATTAATTAAAATATCCTTGAATTTCATCATTTTTTGGTATCAATATCATCATTTCCTTGGTATTATAAATCAAATATCCCCATTTATTGACTTCATATTAATAATTATAGATGAAAATAGATATCTTTTGATGATCATGTCATCCTAAAACATAAAATATCTTCTCCAAATCATTAATCCATCCTTAATCTACCACTGGGTCTATATTTCCACCAAATGTCAGGGGTGTTATTTTACAAAATTCTCCACTACTGATATATTCTTCTATTGAGAATTTAGTAACCCCCTATCTTGTGTAACACTATTAATAGATTTCATAAATTTACTTAAAAAAATAAAAAATGACTCATATTTCACTCCAAATATTCATAGTTACTGACTTTAAAGGGTATTGTCCTCTTATTTACATCAAAATTAATTCACCTTGTTTCACATATAAAGAAACATTCTAAAACAATCATTAGTTAGACGAAGTGATAATGAAACCAAAAAATAAACATTTGTTCACAGTTTATTGGTTTCATTTTAGGTCATTATGTTAATATGTTTCTTTGAATGAAGCTACTTGGATAATTTTGTGGGAATAAAGTTTTCATAGTTTATAGAAAAATTATCAGGTTAGAATATTTTTTATTAATCTTAAAAGTTTATAATATATTGATTATTCAAAGAAGTTCATGATTCTAGTTGAGTTTTTTCAAAGTATAAAGTATTAAAACATGATTTTTTATAATAATGTTATATTATATGGAGATATGTATCAATTCATACTCAATAGAAGTATATAAAGATTCCAGATAGAGACAGTTTTAAAAAATTAATGTTGTAAAATGATGAAGTTTCATACTATTCATTGTTTGAGGTTATGGGGATATTAATTTTTTGTTTTATGAAGATTAATTTTTGAATTTTTTATGGGAAAAATAATTATTGGATTGATACCTCTTGCCTCTAGTAGAAGAAGTGTTCATCAGTCCCCCAAAAAGAGAAGTATGAAATCAATCAAACAGGGACAGATGAAAATCACCAAAAAAAATCCATTAGATGAACTCTAAAAAGTGCTTCATAGAGATCAAATCGAACAAACTCTCTAAATATCATAGGATATGGATATCGTAACAAATTCTATCATATATACATTTAAAAATATCATTAGATATAAATTTACACAATTATATTGGATAAATAATTACAAATGTGATTGGATGAACATTAATAAAGTTGTATCAGATTGATTAGTATAATTTAATCAAATATAGAAATAAAAATTAAATTGAATAAATAAAAAGATGATATTATAATAATAATTTTCTCTAGATCATTTTAGCAATCATGTCATAAAAATTATATGATTCAATCGTACAAAGGAATTCATATGAATACATCTAGCAAAGAAATTCTTATGTTGTATCAGAGAGAGATTCCTTCATGATTATAAACTCTAAACATTGTGTCGATATTCATTTTTACTTTCAATACCAGTAAACCATGATTATATTTAAAAAATATTTAAGATAATGTTGATGTGATGATTTTAGGATGTTCTAATGAAGAATGTTCACTATATTTTCATAAGAGACATTTAAGGTGGCCGAATGAGATTTGAGATGAGAATGAAATTAAAATATGATCATATGATTCTTCCTGGTTTTTTGGAGTAAATACTTGTATATAAAGGAGTGGATTACCATTAAGAAGATATTTGTGTAGTGGTAAAAGATGATTGAAAGTGATGATGTGTTTGGGATAGAGAACAATGTGAGTTACCGACCAAGATTCAACATGGTCAATGAGGAGGAGTATTAGATGGAGGATCTCCAGTTAGAGATTCATCAGATTTAGAAGTACAAGAGAGAAAAGGTATTTGATGATTGAGGGGCATTGAAAATAGTATAATCAGACTAAGGTGTATCAGATAGAGTATCATCAAACTGATGATCATTGGCTATAGGTGCATCGGACATAAGTATTTCGGATGGAGGAGCATCAAAAAGGGCACACTAGACTAATAAGAATATGACATAGTATATCAGATAGAGTATTACTAAATTTGTCGTTTCTGGAGAGGTTGGATAAGATCGATTTATTTTTTAGATCTAGAGTAAGTTTCAGGACTATATGACTATTTAGAAATATGTTAAAGATCTTGAAGATGTTTTAAATAAGAAAATGAAATCCAACTTTCTTGTGGGGGAAGAACATTTGATGAAGAATATATTTCTAAAATGGATCAACAAATATAAAATAATAGCTTTTAGTTAGGGGTATAACCAGTTGTTAAAGAGGATCATGTCTTAGGGATATAACTTGTTAAGAAGGAATATGGGAAAATAATGACTACTGGGGGATATAACCAACTATGGAAAATGAGTTCGTAGTAAGAGGTTAGAACTAGACTCAACTAGAGGAATTATTTTTGGGATATTGAATTATTCAATTCCTATGACTTTTTATTAAAAAAATATGTTAGTAAGGAATAGATTTTTGGGTAGATAACCAATATGGAAGAGAGTGGGTCTTTCTTTAAAACCTTATAAATACCCTTTTATAATCTCTCTATTTATATTTTCAACATATGAGGTGAGGTTGAGAGGTATCTTTGAATGGATCAAGAACTCTAAAAAGTTTCATAGGTTGAGTTCTAAAAATAATTCATAAAATAATGTGATTTCTGATTCACACCCTCCCCCTCTCAGAGATCTTACACGAACCCAGAAACATCAATTGGTATCAAATACAAAGTTTTCTATGAATGATCCAAATATACATTAAATATGGATAATGTAAATTAGGCTAATAGTGGTAATAACTATCATAATTGGAGGTATTGGATGTTTCCCTACATTATATTAGATAAAATAGAAGTTTGAGATATTATTATAGTGGTATTTCCTGCCATTAATTATGTTGTTATGGAATCATCCAATATTATAAGTCTAGAAGTCAGTGTAAAAGGAGGAAATTCCATTTTTTTGGCTCCCTCTATGAAGTTTTATACAATGATTATTGCACTACCAACCACTGAATATATGTGGGATATGTTAAGAAGAATATATAAATAACCACACATGTATAGGATGATAAGTTATAAATTTTGAGGCTCATATTTGAAGATATCAATATGGTTGATGATGAAAAACATAATTAACAATTTAAAGGTTCTGTGATATTTTCATTATTGTCATATCATCTCATAAGCAACTAGAAGATTTTACTATAGATATAAAACTAATGAGATACTTTCTAAATACATTTTATTAGATTGATTTGACTATAGAATATTGAGAGGATATATCATTCGATGAATAGGAATGTTTTCTCATAGAATATGAAACAAGAACTTAAATAGTATTTAGGATGAATATTAAGGAATATTTTTCTTTTGAAGCTATGTTAAAAGGGAATTTGAAATATAAAGAAATATTTAAAGAAAAAAGTGATTTACATTTTGGGGAGGATGAAGAGATATTCATCACAATAATTTCTATTTTTTCTAATATATGAAAATAGTGAAATTTTAATAGAAATGGTAAACAATATCTTACCTTATGTAATAGTAATAATAGTTTCCATTTTGTTGGAAACAATAAAAAATATATTATCGATTATTCTAATCTAGAAGAAAAAGATTAAAATTCTTGGAAATATAAGTTGAATAAACATAAAAAAAATTCTATCCAGAATATTAATTTGATAAGTAGAAGAGAGAATGATGATTCATCATCCAAAAATGAATCTAGTGGTGAATTATATTTCTTATATCATATTAAAATGGAAAGTTCTTCATTATGAGGTGGTAATGATAAATAAAATATAACAGTACTAGAATATAGATTAAAAGAGAATTTTGAAGCAACTCATGATCAAATTTCACAACTTAAGAATCATAAGAAAATTTTTAATAAGAAAAATAAGGAAAAAACATTTGACAATGGTGAGAATGATAAAAATGAAATGAAATACCTTAATGAGATTAAAGAATATAAAATGAAAGTGGTTGATCTAGAAAAAAATCTGAAATATCATGAATAAAACCTAATATAATAAGAGAATATCAACAGGGGAAAAATTATTAAGGAATTTATGAAAAGAATTTTGAAGATGGATGAATTTTAAAATACCGTAAAATAACTTTAGGAGAGTTTTACTATGAAAGAGGAATAGATGATTAAGAAACAATCAATGTGTCTAATAACAAAAAGTTTGTTAAAGAATATTAGAGAATAATTCACCAAATCAGTTGAGGTTAAAGGTGGATATTATCATGATGATCAAAATAATGGTCTACATATCTATGTTGATTATATTCCGAAACAATCTCAATATTCATCTGCCTCTACTAATGATACACATTCAAAATATAATAATGAATCAGCTTGGTCCAAGATTATTAGTGAGAAAAAATCTTCTGTAAATAAAGTGTGTAATTCATCAATATAATTTCCCCTTAAAAATATATATATAGTTTCTAATGAGATAACTAAAAATAATATCATAGAAAAACTATTGAAAAAAATGATTAATATTCAAAGTTTACTACTATTATTGTGGATTATTAGGTCAAAAGTCCTACTCATATAGGTATAATATGTATTCACTAGTAAGGAGATATGAATCAAGGTGGTATATGATAATTATATAAGAAAAAAAATCATTAAATCAATTTTAATAACAAAAGAAAGCTTAGTAGATGAAAAAATATAATGTTTCACGTGAGTTATATGGGAAACAAAAGAAAGTTTATCAAGGAAAAATCAATAGAGTTAAGTATGAAAATAAATAGTTCTTAGTTATTTTTATAGATGAAATCAATATGTAATTAAATGTGTAAGAAGAAAAATCTCATTGAATAAATTGTGAAGAGGTAAGATCCAAAATATGACAATAAAGTTACTGATAATATACCAACAAATGGTGGTTTTATGATCTATAAGAAACAAAAGAGGTTTGAGAAAGATGAAAATGATACTAAAAATCGTATGAAGATATTAATAGACCAAAAGAAAATTATGAAAATGTTGTTTCAAACTCAAGGGATTGAAGATATTTCAAAAACCGAAGAGATGAAAATATATTTATTTGGTGGTTCAATGAATGAGAATAAATCCATTAAAAATATATGATGGTGGATCTTAATGAAAAAAAATAATATCCCATGTGAAGTCTAAGAATAGTAATATTAAATAAAGAACAAGCAAAAAATCTCAATATAAATGCTACTTGTAAAGATCATTGTGGTAATTTCCTTATTCTCACTATTCACCTTCATTTGAACTAACTTGCATGGAATCAATGGAGAATAAGTAGAGGAGTGGGATAAAAAGTACAAGAGTTTTACAATAAGAATATATATCCAGCATGAAAAACTTAGATCACATTAATGATGGGTAGATTGTTACCCTTATAAAGTATAAAACCTGACATTGAGGTATGAATATCACACTTCTTTTAGGGAATAGGTGATGATTTTTGATCAAGATGAGATTCAGGGGGATTTGTTTTTATATAATTGAATTTTTTTTGATGTTTTTTTCAATAAGGGTGTATGTTTTTTATTGAAAAACATAATTAGTTATCCCCTAATATAAATATGATGTAATAATATTTTTATAATCAACATGTAAAATAATTGATATGGAAAACATTGATCGTCTCGATTATAAACTCTTGTCTTCTATATTAGGTTCTCCCACATAAAAATAGAGTTTTATAATTAAAAAAACTTTGGTTAGAGATTCATGAGATAAAATTATATTATTTATTAATATTTAAAATATTCTAAAATGAAATAATATGATTTGATATGACCCATATGCTTCTGTTTCTATTGGATTTTCAATCAAGGGGAGAAATAAATGAAAAAATCATATGAGGGGAAATAATTGAGCACACATATCGATATCAAATATTTTTGGGGATATTGAAAACAAACACAAAGGTGGATATTTTTAGTCCAAAGTGTGTTGGTTGTATTTTTTCAATATGTCAATATGTGTTTGTGGATGGAGTTATGTGGTAAAGTTTGAGAGATGATTTTTTGGTTATTTTCAAGAAACATTATCAAGTCAGATGATGATTTACTAATCCTCAATGTTTTCAAAGTCATTATTATTCAATAAATTTCATGACTCCGGCTGAATTTTTTCAAAGCGTGAAGTTGAACAAAAATTAGTTTTTCGTACTAGATTTGAATCGAATAGAGAGAAGTTTGAAGCAGTATCAAATAACAATATATTTTGTTTATTGATAGAGACATGTTCTACAATGTTAATGTTATAATATGGAAAATTTCAAAACAATAAAAAAATTTAGGTTATGTATATATAGTTTTTTATTTTACATAGTTTAATTTTTAAATCTTTGATTAGACAAAGAATGATTAGATAGTGACTTTGTACCGCTAGTAGAAGACGTTTCATTAGTCCACTGAAAAGAGAAGTGTGAATTCTATCAGATAGAGAGATTTGATAATCACTGATCAAAGTTCCATTAGACAAACACTCAAAATATAAATATATAGAGTATATTATATAGACTCTCCAAAGATCATTGGATAAATACATTAAAAAATTCCATCATCCAAACTTTTAAAAATATTATTTGAAGTACAATACAAAAAGTTAGACCAGATGTATAATTATAAAGGTAACCGGATGAAATTTTGTAATGTTTCTTCGTATGTATAATACAAAGTCATAATATTAAAAATTTAATGTCCATATAATGGAGAAACTTCAATATTACTAGACATATATGTTGAAAATGATCAAAAAAAATCTAGTCTGATGATATATTGTGAGCCCATCTGGCAATAGATTTATTAGGAAGACATCAAACCAATAAGTACTTATGGTGTTTTAGAAATATTTTCCATCATGATTATAGACTCTAAAATTTGTTCTGATGGAGAGATAAACATAAAACACTAATAAATCTATCTAATATTTAATGAAGATTAAAGATATCGTTGATGCTGAGAATTGAGTTAACTTCTTACAAGGAATGTTGACTCTAGTTTATTTGAATACATTAAAGGTGGTCAAATGATATTTGAGTAAAGTAGAAAATTCAAATCAGTCCATGCACATTTTCCAGGTTTTATGGAATAAGTATGTGTATTTAAAGGGGTGGATGATCATTAATGAAATCTTGTTTTTAGTTATAAATAAGTATTGAAATTGATTTAGTTTTTCATAGAGATAACAACATCAGTTTATGACCATATTTATACATGTTTTAATAGGTGGAGTAATGGATGGAAGATCCATATATAGGTATAAATTGAAAAGAAGTTTATAATATAGGTCGATAATCTATTGTAGGTTGTGCATTAGAGATAGGATTATCTAACTGAGGTTCACCAGATGGAGGTGCATCAAAAAAATCATACCATACTGAGGTGAATCAAATAGATCGCACTATAATAATCATAAACATACACAACATACTATATGGAGTATTTCAAAATTGATAGTTTTTAGTGAGGTTTGAGAATATCCACACCTTTCTAAGAGCAGGAGGATGTTTTGAGACTAGCAGACACATTAGAGACCTATTGAATATCTTCTAGAATTTATACCCAATAAAAGTTGATCTACCATTATTATAGAGGAAGATAATCTAAATAATATTACATTTCTACACTAGATTGTCAAATAATTATAAATACATTTTAGACAGGGGGTATAACTAATTACTAAAGAGGCTCATGTTAGGGGATATAACAAGTCAAAAAGGATATGTTGAAAAGAATGATAGTTGGATGGTATAACCAACTATGGTATAACCAACTATGGTATAAGAGTTGGTTGTTAGAGGATATAACCATATGGAGGAATTATTACTATTGTTTAGAACTAGTTGATGCGGGATCCTTTGAGATTATCAAGAAGATAGTTAAGAATACATATTGGGGGTGAAAAAAAATATGGACATGATTAGGTATTTATACCAAACCGTATAAATATCATGTATTTGTATCTCTATTTATATTTATTTCATGTGAGGTGAGGTTTAGATATATATTTAATTGTATTTATAACTCTAACAAGTTTTAGATGTTGAGTTCTAAAACTATTTCTTAAAATAATGTGATCACTAATTTAGCCCCTCCTCCTCTTAGTAATATTACACTAATCTGGTAACTTCAAGAATGTATCATGATAATATAAACCTAGATTATCATCCCTAAACTTTCTTTTCATAAGTATATCCTAACCATTAATGTTTTCTAAACCATTATTTTATATCAACTATAACAATTCATAACATAAACAACCCATAAGTGTGATTTTAATTAAAAATGTTGAACTTTCTTACATTCCCATGATATTTTAGGTTTATAGATTTAGATAATTAGTAAAACCATGACATAAAAAAGTGATAACTTCCATAAAGTGTATATTTTTTCCATAAAATTAGCTTTTATATTTAAACTTCAATTTATTTCTTGAAACATTTTCTTCATACATGTCCAAACAACAATACTAAATGATTTAACTTTTTATAGTTCCTATACATTTTTAGGCCATGTGAAAAATATTTTAAAACATAATATGAGAACAAAATATTAGTGAGTGATATAAAAATAATGGAGAACTATTTTTCCGTTGAAAATTATGAAAATCCATAAGATTACCCTTATACATAATATAATTACATCACAAATAATCAATTACGTACTCATGAAATAAACTTCATTGATCAAAGTATTTTATAAAACATTTTGTAAGAAAGCGTGGATTTAAATCATAATCACAAAACTCACTTGGTAAAAACATGAGAAGTTATGAAAAAGATTCCATGAAAAGAAAAACTTTCACCTTTATAGGGTTATAAACATTCATTTGGGGACATTTTCTTACATTAAAAATTGAAATATTTACTATAAAACACAAATAAATTATAGAAACCCTATTTAGTAATCTTGGGACATTATTCTCATATTACACTTATAATAACCATTTTCATAGAATATCATACCCAATTAATTCCAATATATATCCTATGGAGAATATATCATTACCCAATGCATTAGATGGATATATCAAATCTACTCATTACTATATATAATTTACTAGAACCATAAAATTAATAAAATACATAGGGTCATCAATTTCATCATTAAATCCATAAAAACATTCCTTTTAACCCATAATAATTATCACTTATAGTTTCCCCTTAAAAAGAAAAATAAAATTTCCTATTATTTGATAATTTGTTAAAATTAAAAATTCACTGAACATAGGGAAAATAGTTTAATTTATAAAACCATGTAAAGATGAATAGAAATATTCATAATAAATTATGACCATGATAAAGGTAATAGTATCTTAAGTAGTAAATGTTAAAAAAAATTATTTTCACCTCTTTAAAAATAAAGTCAAAAGTGACTTGTATGGAAAATGTTTAAAAGATTCATTTTAACATTTTCTAAATAAATTAAAAGATAGTTGAAAATGACCTTAAAATTTGTTTTATTATATAAAAAATAATTATTTAAACAATATCATTAATATGGATATGGAAGATAAATATTATTATAGAGAACCATATAACATTTAAAACATGGTTTTAATGTGAAATCCCTTACCTCGAGTCCTAGGTTTCTACGTATATATTTTACTTTCAGAAATAATAATACTATGTTAATTATTTATTTTAATAAAAAAATTCATGTTTATTAGTTTTTTTATTCTATTTAATTAATTAATTTCCATGTTATATTTAATTTTGAAATTGGATGAGTTTATATCAAATGTTTTGGGGTTGTTTGGTCCAAAACAGCTTCGTTGGGTTGACAGAGTTAAATGGGATCATAAATTGCTTCCATAAAATTTATATAATATTAATCATGTCATAAAAATAATATTTATTCATTAAATAATATTTTATAAACTATCATGTAAGGTGATGGTTAAAAATGAATTTTGATATTCATGGAGGTGGTAGTCCACATATACACATGAGCAACGTTTGAACTTTCCAATGGATGGAAAGGAAAAAAATTAGATAATAGTATATCTTCCCAGAATAATAATTACATTATAAATATCATAATTATTTATTTAATTCATATTTATAACCATCCATGTGAGGTAGTGATGAAAAAGGAAATATTTCATCCCCGATGGTGATAGTTAGCACATACTCTCCAACAATATTTGCAATTTTCAATCGATGAAAATAAGGTATAGAATGGTTTTCTAGTCAACATAATAACATTTTAGTATGATAATGATAAAAATTTAATTATATTAACATTTATATATATGATAAGTATAATTTTTTGTAAGAAAAAATCATGAAAAAATTGGTAGAACAAATACCTCCTCCTTGGATAACCTCCTTTTATAGACACCTTCATTCATCATAGATTTATATTTTGGGAAAAAATAACCTAGAAAATGTAAATTAGTGTTTCTTAATGTGATTTGGTTATATATGGGTTGATACAATGTTCATAAAGTGTTTGGATAAGTGAGGTGGTGTGGGGGTCCTTTTATAGATGAGTAGAGTGCCACCCTTGTAAATAATCTAAATTTTAAAATAATATGAATGTCTTCTTCATGGTAAAGTGGAAAAAAGTAATCAAATATAGAAGATGAGATAGGAATGGTATTAATCCACTCATCCAATAAAATTATTGATAATATTTTGATATACTTTTTTTAGATCTTTTAGTTTTTACCCTCATTAACTCCTTTTAGGCTTTATTGTGGTGACAAACGTTTTCCATGGTAGCTTAATGTTATAACTAAAAATAAAATGGATATTTTTACCTAATTTCAACATTATGATAAAAAATATGGATTCGGTTTCCTTATATTGAATACTTAAAATTGGAAGAAATTACTTTTAATATAAATATCTAAAACACAACGGAAAAGTAGTTTTTAGACAAATGCCTTTTAAGCATCAAATAAATTTAAACTTAAATCATGTATAATATTTATTCCCATAACATTTATTAGTTTATGATTGAACTGCTGAATTTTATGCGACTTTAAAACTAATTCAAAACTGAAAATAATGTTTTAATTTTTTAATTAATTATGAGGATCAAAAATAGTTATTTTATTACAATAAAACATCACATAGGTTATAAAATTTCAAATATAGGTTTTTAAATTCAACATAGTATATTTAAATTATTTATTTTATTATTAAATATATATTTTTTCTATAAAAAAGTTTTTAAAAACATTAAATTCATTATTATATCATGATGATTTCATAAAAATAATGGTATTTATTACCACAAAATTTTTCATTGTTCACTTAAAAGTCAATTATTTCTGAAAAATCCTGAAAATTTACAGTAATATAATTTTAAAATAATTAATTCAATAATAATTTTCATTTAATGAAATTAAAATAATAAATTCTTAAAATTTAACATTTAAATAAAACCACATAATTCATTGAAAATAATTTATTGAGAAAAAGTCTATTTCTTTTTAGAATAAAAAATCACTATATTGTATGTGAGTGCATAAAATAAAATTATGAACATTAATAAGAAAAGATATTAGTTTATTTTTATCATTAAATAGGTTTTCACATTTTCTCCATTTCTATTATTTCAATTATAAATTTATTAAAATAAACTATATTAAGATTTCAAATTATTGGAGAATATTTTTTGGGGATATAAATTTAAGATATATAGGGGTTTATAAATTAATTAATCATAAAATATTCATAATTAATTAAATTATGATGAATCATTTTTTAAATAAATATTCGATCATATTAAATAATGATATTGAATTTTTTTTCATATTATATTTCATAACTTATAATTTAGATATAAACTATTTAAGTAGAAATTATAACTATAATTTGTAGTGTTAATAAATAAAAAAATAAGGGAAAAATATGTAAGTGTTTTTTTTAATTGTGAATTATTAATTGTTACTTAATTTTATTTTATTAAATTAAAAATCTTTTATTTGATAAAATATTTATACCATATAAAAAGGAGTGTGGATAACTAATATGATAAAATATTAAATAATATAGAATATTTTATATTAAGATTATGTAAGTTGTTTACAAAATATAATTGAAGTATAAAATGTTTATATTTCATGTAATATCATATATTTAAAAAATTAATAGTAAGGAATGATGTGAATGAGTTCATATTAGAAACATAAATATAAATTTTTTATATTTATTTATTTATTGAATTTTCATAATTCGTGGATAAATTATAAACTATTTATAGTTAGATTTTATGTATGAATTGTTCATAAATAGATTATCTTAGTATTAAATATACTAATTATTCATTTATTTATTTATTTACATTATTTATTCATAAATATAATTTTTAATATTATGATATATATATATATATATTAGGTGTTGGAGTTATTATAGAATTTAGATCTCCCTTGAGTAAAGTATCCCTAGCTAGAGGGACTCGGGGTCAAACTGATCGCTGGTCTGGGGACATATGTCACGTCAAGAAAAGTGGTGGTTGGATTTTTATGGATCAAGGATTACTCTTTTATGGATTTTTTATTTCATATAATTGAAATCATTTAGATGAAATATTTTTATATACCATATTAATGGGTTTAATTTGGGTCTATATGAATATAATTGTTTTTTAATTTTTGGTATAATAAACAAGTTATGTGTTTTGTAAAGAGTAACATGTCAATATTGTTTGAAAATATTTATTTGGTGGAAGAAATTGGATTCCAAAATAAATAACTAGAATTATTAATATAAATAAATGGAATAATGTAACACCCTGCTATTTTTTGAATTATGTTTTTGAGTTAATTTAAACTATTCGATATTTTTTATTTCACGCAACACTGAATATAGATTGTGCTATATGAAATAACTAAATTGTTTGTTCTTTGTAGAAAAAACTAAGTTGATCTTGTAATACATAAAAAACATATATAATATTTTGGTACATGAAACACTATGTTTGGTTTCTCTTGTAGAAAATGTCGTGTTCCTTTGATAACTTGTGTCACATGCAAGACCTAGTTTTACCAAACTAGAATATACTATTAATATTATTATCAAAAAAATATTATATTTTTCACCTAGAATTTGGAATATAGGTTATGAATAATATTAATTAAATAATTAAAATATTTTTTAGACATGTATATAAGAATAATTATTCGGGGACCAATTAATTAGAAGTGAAAATAAACCCTTTTGAAAATATAGGAAATCATTTGATGGAAATCTATACTTATGCAATCAAACATGTTCTACCTCAAATAATTAATCAAATAAAATTTGATTAATGATATTAATTATATATATATTATATTAATTCAACTATTTATGGTTCATCTTAAGTTTTTTCTATACAATAGATGGTAAAAAAACCAATTTTAGGCATAAATATAAATATTTATTTTCTAAAAGGTAATGTTACTACCTTTTAAGGGGAAACCTATTATAAATGTTTTTTTAGGATTTTATAAATTTTATATGAAAAAAAATAAATTTATTTATTTTTTATTATTATCAAAATTTAATTTGGTTAAATTTTTAGTATTTTTCAGAGAATTATCATTTTTTGATGAACAGTGAAAAACAATGCATTTTAAGTGAAAACTATATATTTTTATAGTTTATTTATACAGTTTAATTATATTTCAAATTGGTTGTAAAGTATATTTAGATAAATGATACATCTATTAATACAATTTATTGCATTTGAGTAAATTTCACATTGAAATCGGATATAAAAACAACTCAATCATTTCGGCATTTTCTCTTTAAAAATTCATTTTCTCATCCCTTATATGAGATTAATTGTAAAGTAATTTCTACCACTTATGCGTTTATAATTTTGAAAAATGTATTCAATATATAGAATAATAATGATTTATAATTTCTATTAAGTTAAACATAGTTTTTTACCAAAATTATTAGTGAAGGTAATTAAAATCAATTACAGTGATTTAGGTAAAAACATGTTTATAAAGTGGTATAACATTAACTTATGGGTCCAAATAACCTAGAAATATGCTCAAAATATATTTTATGCAAATATTTCTATTTTATAATCCCTTTTATATATTATTGATTATTATTGTAGTAATATTATGTAAGGGAACCCTCTAAATAGTGTTTACCTTTTTATATTTACAAGAATGTCACTCCTCCTCTACTATAAAAGAGAACTCAACACCCTCACTTCTTCACACCTACCAATAACTTTATCTCAACCAAAACCTTAAAAAATATTCTCAAACCTTTCCTAATCACATATTAGAAATATAAATTTGGATAAAAAACCATCCAAGTTAGTCCTTTGGTGAACACTAAATGGAATTACACAAAGAATAGGTAACATCTTTTAATAAGAAATTTTGTTTTATTTCATTATCCACATCCTAAATTATTATTATATGATTATATAATAACCTAATAATACTAAATATACTTATAGGTTTTTATATTAATTTTTAACCTACATTTACACACACTTCCATCAAATGGGATGAACAGTCATCGTTCATGTGTACGGAGGACTACCACCACGTGGACTGATGTCGTTCATTCTTCCGTTAACACCTTTCAATGTTTCAAATAATAACATAATTACATTTTTATATGTTATATATTATATTTATTATTTATTTATGCTTTTTTAATTATTATATAACACATACATTCAAGATTTTTATTTTGTGAGAATACGGTAACTTCGTTTGGGGACATGTGGACTACCACCTCCTAAAAGCGATGTGATTCATTCACACATTACATGGAATCCATTAAAAGTGGATTTAGTAAACATATATAATATATATGACATAATAATTATACATGAATGATAATATATATATATATATATTTCATTTTATTTATTTCTTTCAATATGACAAAAAAATGGATGAAACATTCATGCGTGCATATGGTATACTGTCTCCTTGAACAGTGTATTCAATTTCATATTTATATCTTATATAAATTTTTATAAATAATTATATACTGACTATATATGATATTTATATCATTTTTTACATTTTTTAAATAATTAAATAATGATCAAAATAATATGATTAAAAATAAAAAGTCAAAACATATATGAAAAAACCAAACGGTTATTACCTAAAACATAAAATTAACATGAATTTGTTAATAAAAAGGTAAAATAAAGTAATAATAAAATAATATATGGTATGATATATAATAATATGAGTATATATTATATTTATAATAAACTTATATTTATTATAAAATAGGTGTGAATGTGTTTAAATAAAATCAATACTTAAGGTAAGGTTTTCTCATCTCACCTTTATATCTGTGAGCTATATGATATATTCACCACTTATTCTTGTTGTGTAGTGTATATAATTACCTATGAAATTTTATATATTTAATTTAATTTTCTTCAAGATATTAAATTTACCAATTTATTTTATTATTTCATGAATCTTATGATTTAAAAGTTACTCAAGTAGTAATGGGATTTCTAGTCTAACTTTTATTTATGTGAGACTTATTCCATATTCCCCACTCATTTATTTTTTAAGTTGTATATACATGAGATGAATGTATTATATTATTATTATAAATATATTTATCATTACTTACATATCCATTTTATGGTTTCTCTTTCATGGGGTTTATGGTTTAGAAGATACCAAATCGGTAATGTAATTTTGTATCAATTTTCCTTCTTTGAGGCACATATTATGTTGTGAACCAATATTCTTTTATGAGGTTTATATACTACCATTTTACTTTTTATATCATGAATATCCTTTTTAATGATATTTTATGCTTAATTTAATGTTTTTATTTCTTTGGTAGTATGATTCAAAGTTACCATGATGATAAGAGTTTATTGCTACAGTCTCATCGTTTATTGGGGTTATTTACGATTATGTTTCCATTGATGTATTATTACGATAAATATGTCAAAAAAACTCATGATTATTATTATACCTTTTTAATTCATGATATATTCATGTAACGGTACAATTTTTCCACTCTTGGGTACTTAAGATAACTAATATGGTCTTTTTATGAAAATATGAACTTTTTTCTCTCTTCGGTTGGAAATCAATTTTTATTCAAAAACCATGTTTTCTAAAAATATTGTCAAAAATGTTTTTTAATGAAATTTAAAGATAATTTTCATGGTAAATAATTTATAAAAACAATTTTTAAAAAAATCAAAATGGTTTTCATACATCATTTATAAGTTTTCAAGGGTATTTCCAATGATAATGGTTTTGGAAATGATTAAGGTTTTAAAAAAGTGATTTTTAAGAGGAAATGATATTTTACTCAGGAAATGTTTTAAATTATATTAAATATTATTTTTTATGTTTTAAAATTTGTTATCAAGGAAAATAATTTTGAAAATATTTATTCCTTACAAAGTGATTTTCAAAGAAATGATATTTTCCTTAAGAAATGCTCTATGTTATATTTCAAAATCCTTCTCCATATAACTAGAAATACATTATTATAGTTTATTATTTACTGGGAATATGATCAAAGGAAATAATTATCATTATTTATTTTAATGGTTTAGGTTTTTGATACAATGTTTTTTATGAAACTTGTTTCTCTCCAACGGGTTATACCATGATAAAACTCTTATGAAACCCATTTATTTTCACATTTTATTCTATGATGAAATGATTATGAAGCCTATATATTTTCCACAAGTTATAAAATGATTAAATTTTTATGATACCTATTTCATTTCATTGGTTATGATTTTATATTTATGAAACCAATATTTTTTTAGGGTTCATGATCTGATGAATGTTTTATTATCTTGTCGAACACCTATGTCTGATTTCATTATGTGATAGGTGGGACATATATCTCCCTCCATTGTAATGGGTACATATTTATATCTCATGATATTTATATATCTCAAATGGGGTGTAAAATTTGTTTAGTAAGGTATTTTGTTCGCTAAGATAGTCTTGGGAGTGAACCTTGACAACTAATAGGGTATTGGGATTGAATCTTGATTAATAATATGGCCATTGAAGTGAACCTTAAAATGGGAAAAAATATTAAGGGATTAACCCCATATAGGCAGATGGTGTAACCTGGTCCACTATTAGGAAAGGTTTGCAACTGGGGATAGTGGTGTGCCCCGCCAGGTAGGTGAATCCCCCATGAAGTGCCTTGATAATTTTTGGAAATAATCCATTACTTATAGTGAATTATTTTATGTTATTATGTGTATTCCAAAATTCTATGTCTTGTTCCAATGATATGCTCTCACAACTCATACTCTTTTATTTCCTTAATATTAATGTATTATGAATAACTAACCTTAATTCCATGACTCATGATTATGATATTTGATATGTAGGGTATGAGATTAAAATTGTATTGGAATATTATTATATCCTTATTTCTATGTTATTCTTATGTATCTCCTTTATCTTAAACCTTAATGAGAATCTAATATCATTATTTCTTATATTTCCTTTCCTCTATTTATGAACAAAGGTTTTAAGTATGAGTACTAAAAAGGAATATCTTTACAAGATATATTCAAGATCATTCACCAAATTAGATGAATTGTTTCCCGGTTTTCAAAGATACAAAACTATTATGGTACTTTGGACATTTAATTTTGTAATATGATAAATATTTATTAAAAATGATTTAATATCCATGTATGTTAATCCAAATTCTTTATAGATGGTATCAAAATAAATTTTTAATTAACCCTTGGAAACTAGAATGTGAAAATTTTAGTGAGATCCCATGGATATTTTTAAAGATACTTATACGGATGTCTATAAGGATTAGCCTAAAGTTTCATAGATTGAAAATTATGTGTAATTATTTAGGTATCCTAGAATTTATTTTTAATGATTATTTTAATTTATTCTATGTTAAGTGTTGGTCACTCTATGCTTTCTGATCTTAGTCAATAGAGGGAAGTAGAATAAACTAAGTTAATATTGAATGTTTAAGATGTGGAAAGTATGGGAATTGTAAAAATTTATTTCCCTTATATAAATCTCATGAATAGAATAAGGAAGGTTGTAAATTTTTTTGATTATACCGCTAAATATAAAGAGACCAAAAACAACACGTGAATGGTGGGGATGATCTAACAGTATTTTTATAATAAATATACGAATAACAATTAAATTTATGTTTAGGAACCTTGAGAACAGATGCATATTTCATATTCTTGGAATGGGGTATTAAGAAATAATATGATAATACTAAGTAATCGGTTAAGAATAAGTTTTTATGATTAAAGAGTATATGTATAATAATTAAATAATTATGTTATATGAATCATGAAGTATATGTTTTACATTAAGTATTTTCAAAAATATATTGAATGGTGCTAATAAACTAAAAAATGTATTTAATGGAAAGGTGATATTTTTATTGAGGGAAGTTATCCCTTAATGTGTCTCTAATGTTGAGAAAATTGTGTTTAGCTTGGATAAATAGATTATTTATATGGATAATGTAAATTTGATATCAATGATTACCCTATAACTGACTTTTGATTTGTAGAAAAAATGGTTTATTTTATCAATGGTTAATTTTACAAACATTTATTAAAATTAAATAATATTTCAAATAATATTTTGAATAAGAATTAATAAATTTTTTCAATAAGGTTTTATGGTAATTCAAGTTATTACCATGTGTCAGGAGAATGCATTATAAAGGTTTCTACATGTTTGGAATGTGACAAACAAGAGATAATTGAGGATATATGAGAATAAAAGTTAATATACTTTTGAAAAATTGTGTGACCATATTTATAAATTTTTCAAATTTTCATATTTTGGAAGGGTTTCATGGTTAACCATTTATGGAATAGATTAAGTTAAACATCATATGAGGTTTTAGATATTAATTTATTATCTCTCCTTGTAAGGATTTTTTCATATTTGAAAACCTATAATAACAATTTTTATATGATGTTAACTATATACATATGGAATGAATTTTCATTTTATTAAGTGATATCAGTATATTAGTTATTGAAGAATGAAAAATTCACCTCTATTCTCTAGAGTAATAGATGAAGTGGGAATTGATCAAGGAATGACCAAAGGGTGAGAATGTGAATATGAAATGAAATGAAACCATGTAAGTGTGCATGCTTGTGAAAAAATATTCAAAACTAAGAAAAGGATATTGAAACTTTTTTATTCTAATACCTTCATTTCTACTAAACCATTGGTCTTATTAATCATCGAAGATTTATGGTTTTGATGTCTGTAAATTCCCATTGATGATTCACATTCTTGTGATCAGTGATATTTATCACTCTTTATAATTATTGAAAGTATTCTTCCATTTTTAATCCTCACTCTTCACCTATTTTATCCTATATGGAAACCTGGTTATGAGTTACTTTGGGTAACCATTATTGATCCAACAGTATTTTTTTAATGGACGTTTTAGTATTCATTTTTAAGATGTGGGTCTCTATGAAAGGAACTTAAAAGTGTTAAACCTTTGATAACCTTAATGAATTTCAAGTGAAAAAATAAATTTAATAGGGTTATAATGTAACACCATGAGATTTTTTGATATAATTTTTTTCAAATTAATTTAATCTATTGGATATTTATAATATCACACAACACTAAATATAGGTTGTGTTATAAGAAAGAACCAAGTTATTATTTATTTAAATGCAATATCAAGTCAATCATGAACTACATGCAAAAACTATATTAGCTTGTGGTACATGAAGCACTATTTTTTCATTTTGTTACACACAATGTTGAGTTCAGTCGATAACTTGTTAGTCACACAAGACCTAGTATTACCAAACTACAATGAACTATTTATATTATTATTTAAAAAGTATTATATTTCTCACCTAGACATTGGAATAAAGGTTATGAATAATATTTATTAAATTAATAAAATATCCTTTAAACAAGTGTATTATATTAATTATTTGGAGAAAAATGATTAGAAATTAAAATAAATACCTTTCAAAAATATATAAAATCTTTTGACGTAAATTTATATTTTGGAAATCAAACACATTTTACATTAACAAATTAATTAAACCACATCTTCTAAATTACTTTAATTATATTTAAACATATATATATATATATATTATTCATTCAACTGTTTAATGTTCATATCATTTTTTTTCTAGATAAGAGAAAATAATAGATCCAATCTTATTCATAATGATATTTTTTTCTAAAAGATAATTTTTCCTCCTTTTAATGGAACACATTTTCTAAATACAAATTTTATAAAGATTATAAGTTATATTTGAATAAACAAAAAAATTAAAATAGGAATATAGAAATTTACTTTGGGTAATTTTTTTAATTTTTTAGAGGTGTTTCATTTTTTGATGAATAGAAAAAAATACTGAATTTTAATTGAATACAACATTTTTGTTTAATTTATTTATATAGTTAAATTTTTTTTCAATTATCTTTAAGTATATTTAAATAAATTATATATATATATATTAATACAATTTAAATAATTTTAAGCAATTTCACGTTGAAATTGGATATAAGAACATTTCAAACATTGGAAAATTAACATATTCAAAACTCGTTATATCATCCCTTCTGTGGGATTAATTTTTAATTAATTTATGCTACTTATGTGTTTATAATTTGTAAAAATGGATTTAATATTTGGAATCACAATAATTTATGAAGTATATTATTTTCAACTTAGTCTTTCCCCAAATATATTAGTGAAAATAATTAAAATTAATTACAGCAATTAAGGTAAAAACTAGTTTACTTAGTGGTTAAACATTAATAGAAGGGTCGAAATAACCTTGAAACATGTCCAAAATCAATTTTATGAACATTTTTATAACATATTATCGTTTTTATCTAAAATGGAACATTGATTTTTTCACATGCTAGGTACACCTCTCAATATATTTAACCTTTTTATATTTACAAGAATGTCACTCCTCTTCCACTATAAATGGAAACTCACCCCCTTCACTTCATCTCACCTTAAAATACCATTATGTCTCTAAACACCTTCCCAAATAAAAACCCAAATTATATCCTCTAATAATATAAAACTCAATTTTGGAAAAATTAAAACCATATTAGTCCTTTGGTGAAAACCAAAAGAAATTACACAAAGAAGAGATAACATATTTCAACAAGAACTTTTGATTGAATTATTTCTCCACTCCATTAATTGTTCTTATTAAATTATTAAATAATATCCTAGTTCTACTATATATATTTATATGTGTTTATGTTATTATTTATATATCCACATATGCACATGTCCATAAAATGGGATTTTCAATCATCATTTGTGTGTACGGTGGACTATCGCCTCACGAACCAATGGTGTTTGTTATTCTATTACCACCTATCTAGGTTGAGAATAATGATGTAATTAATGTTATTATATGATATATATTATATTTATAATTTATTTATTATTATTTAATTATTATATAACACATACTATCATGTGTTCTATTTTTTTGAGAAAATGATAACTTCATTCGTGGACGTGTGGACTACCACATCCTGAAAGCAATATGATTCATTCACACTTTATATGGAATGTATTAATGATGGGTTTAGTAAAAATATATGATATATATAAAATAATAATTATACTATAATTATAACATATAAATAAATATATATATAAACATATATGTCATTTACTTTCTTTCAATATGATAAGAAAACAGAAACATCATTCATGTGTGTGTATGACCTTCCGTCTCCACGAAAGGTGTATTAAATTTCAAATTTTAATAATTTATAGACTGTTATAAATATTTATGTAATGAATATTTATGTTATTAATATCTTCTATTAAATTCATAAAATAAGTAAATCATGTTCTAAGTAAGAGGATCAAGAATAAAAATTCAAAACATATATGAAAAAACGAAGAGATTATTACCAAAAACATGACACTAACATGTAATTGTTATCAAGTATGTAATATAATGTAATAATAAAATCATTAATGGTATGATATATTATAATTTGGTTCTATGTTATATTTAAAATAAACTTATATTTATTATATAGTAGGTTTGAATGTGTACAAATAATGTCAATACTTAAGGTAAGGTTTTTCAAATCTCACATTTATTTCTATGAGATATATGCTATATTCACCACTAATTCATGTTTTTTGGTGTATATACTACAATATTAAAAGTTATATCACAAATTTCCTTTAATTAAAGATATTAAAATTTTCAATTTATTTTATTCTTTCACAGATCTCACAATTAAAAAGTTACTTAAGTAGTAAGGGGTTTCTAGTCTCACTTTTATATTTATGAGAATTATTCCATATTCGCCACGTGTTTCTTATTTATTGTGTATATAAATCCCATTAATTTATTATATAATTATTATCCTTAAATGTTTTGGTATTTCATATCATTTTCATGATCTCTCTTTCATGGGATTTATGGTTCAAAAGTTACCAAATTTTTAAAGTAATTTTGTCTAAATTTTCCTTCTCTGAGACACATGTTATCTTACGCACCTATATTATTTTATGAGATGTATATACTTAACTTTAAAATTTTTTATCATTAATATACTTACTTTCATTAAATTTTATTCTTAATTTAATTTTATTATCTCATGGGTATTTTGATTCAATGTTACCAAAGTGGTAAGAGTTTATTTCTTCCATCTCATAATTTATCAGTATTATTTATGATTATGATTACATTGATGAAATATTATGATAAATCTCTTAATAACTCTCATGGTATTTATTATTCCCTGGTTATTCATAATATCTTCATGTAATGGTGCCATTTTTACTCACTTTCTTACTTAATATTAACTAATAATGTGCTTTTACAAAAATATGACTTTATTTCCCTCTTCGGTTGAATTTTTTTTATTCAAAACCCATGTTTTCTAAAAATGTTTTTCATAATTTAATTCTAAGATCATTTTTAAGGAATGTTATTTTAAAAAAATATCTATTAAAAAGTTTTTAAATGGTTTTCATATATTCATTTATGAATTTCTATGGTTACTTAAAAAGAAAAGGGTTTTTTAAATGTGTTATGTTTTGAAAAATTGGTTTTTTAAGAGAAATGGATATTTTATTAAATAAATGATTTAAATGATATTTAAATCATATTTTATAAGTTTTCAAAGTGTTTGTAATAGAAAATGATTTTGAAAATTTTTCTTCCTTAAAAAGTGATTTTCAATGAAAGGTTATTTTCATTATGAAATGACCCATGTTATCTTTAAAAATCCTTCTCTGTATAAGATTAAATACTTTCATATAGTTTAAATTTTTTTGGGGATGTTATCTATGGAAACAATTATCATTATTTCTCTAAATGGTTTATTTTTAACATGCCAATATGTTTATCAAACCCATTTATCTTCCTTGGTTTATACCATGTTAAACTCTTATGAAACCCATTTATTTTCATGGGTTGTTCTATATTTAAATTATTATGAATCCTATCTCTTTTCCATAGGTTATAATATGATTAAATTTTTATGATACCCATTTCCTTTCATGGGTTATTATATGATTTTTATGAAACCCATCTCTTTTTATTGGTTATTATATGATGAAATTTAATTTTTCTTTTGGAACACATATGTATTATTTCATTATGTGAAGTTTTGGACCTATATCTCCCCCCAAAACATTGGGTAAATATTTTTATGTCATGAGATTTACATGGTTTAAATGGGGAGTGAACCTGGATTATTATGGTAATTTTTTTTCTAATATGGTCTTAGGAGTGAACCATGACTACTAATATGGTATTGGGAGTGAACCCTCACTACTAAGATGGTATTTGTATTGAGCCTTGACTACTGATATGGTATTAGGAGTGAACTTTGGCTACTAATAATTGAAAAAATTCAATACTATTAACCCACTATGGAAAGAAGGTGTATCCTAATCCACAGTAAGAAATGGGTTACGACTGGTGATGGTGGTGTGTCCCACCCTATATGTTCATCTCCCATAAAGTTTTGTGATATGTTTTGGAAATGATACATTACTTATATGGAATGATTTTATATGATTATTTGTATTCCACAAGTTTATTTCTTAGGCCAACTATATTCTATCATGACTCATTCTCTTTGATTTCCTTATGATTTGTATCTTATGAACTATCAACCTTTATGCCATGATTCATGATTTTAATATTTTATATGCATGGTATGATCACCAAATGTTATTCTCATGTTCTCATACCATTATTCCCATGTTATTAATATATATATATATATCCTTTATTTTTACCCTCACTGATAACATGATATCACTATATATTATGTTTCCTTTCCCAAGATTATGAAGAAATGTTATAAGTATGAGTACCAAAGGAGAAGATATTTACAATATATTTTAAAGATATTTCACCAAATTAGAAGAATATTACCCCATCTTCCATAGAAACTAAACAATTATTGTCCTCAGGTATTTACTTTTGTAATTTTCATAATATTCATCTAAAATAATTTAATATCCATGTAGGATAAGCTTAGGTCAATATAAATAACATGATATAATATTGTGAGATTAAATACCCTCTAAAATAAAAAATACTAAATTCTATACAATGATGCACCTATAAATACCTAGATCATCCAGATATATAGGTCATGAAAAATATGGGGGCCTATAGATTATCACGTGTCATGAAAGAAAATAATTGGTAACCATAATAGCTTCAGGTGCCTATTTCGGGCATTCTTTTGTTTCACTTGGTCAGGAGACCCTAATAAGATTATATTAATGGGATAATATAGATGAGTTTTTCAATATGATGGATTAAATAAAAAAATTAGAAATGTTAAATAAATATTAAAATATGGTCATAAAATTAGGGGGTAAAAATAGTGTTTATCAAATTATGAAATACATGTAAAAATAAAAATAAAAGTCATTATTAATACTAAGGCATTGATACAAATTCAATTAGTATAGATAAATAATTAATAAGTCTGATTAAATAATTAAAAGGCAACATTCATAAGAAAAAAATTTATATAATTTATTTAATGAAAAAAATATATTATAGATAAAATATATTAACAATATATTAAAACTAATCAGTAACGTATGTGAAATAAAAGTTAGATCGGTTAATATTTTAACAAGATTATTTTCCTATAGAAATAGTTTTAGTTATTTTATGTTTTTAATAATTTAAATTTGAAAAAAATAATTATAATTTTTTGTTTATAATAATATTATTATTAGATTCATAAAAAAATCTATAATAGTAGATTTTTAGGTGAAGAGTGTAAATAGTGTTTTTACCAAAACTACAAATTTATAATTATAAAAAAATACCAAAAATCTTATAAAATTTTTGACTAACCAAATATTTTTTTAGGGAGTAAAAATATACAGTTTTAAATACCAATCATTGTTCAAACAAATTGTTTATTATTTTAGGAATATAAGTAATATTTTCCAATAAAAATAGTTTTTGGTCTTTTATTGATTAAATATTGTTTTTGTAAAATTTGGCTTTGTATTGATTTGAAATTTAAATAACCTTTATTTTTTAAAAAACAAATTTATATCCTGAAAATAAAATAAAATTATAATTTCATCTGACACATAATTTTTAATCTTTAAAATTCACTTTTTCTAAAAATAGACTTTTACGAGTTACATGCACTAATGTCAAAATTGAGTTCTCTAATGTATATAAATTATATAAGATAAAATGGATATAATATTTTGAAAAAAAAATTCTAACTTATATAATAAGATCCATTTTATTTTTAATTATTAAATGTAAATTGATTTGGTAAAAATTTGTTACCAAGATAAAACCAAAAAATGTAAAATTGAAAATTCTAATCATAACGGTCTAAAACATGTTTAAAATATGTTTTGAAATAATTGGCTGCTAGATCCTAGATATTATCTCATTTAAAACTTCAATATTGATTATTTTCAGTCTTTTTGACATGTTAAACATGTCCTCTCTATATATATAAGGATGGAAGATTAACCTAAATTTCATCCTCACAGCTTATAAAAGTGGCATCTCACCACCTCTTTAAGACCACCCTAAATAGTAAATTCTCACGTGAAATGTTTCCCTATACACTTCCACTTTAATCATATTCCATTTTATTAATCTATTGATAACAATATATTGCCTTAAACCCCCTTTTTATAAAGATTCTACCAAGGTAAATCACAAGTCCTCAATGAGATTCGAGTGCTTTAGTGGAAGTCAAGAATTACAAATATTTGAGAACTTTTGTGGAAATTAGGATTAAGGTAAGTGTTTTTAGATCAAAATGTTGTTTCATTGATATATTATTCTTATTATCTACTTGTTCCTTTTTTTATATATTGGAAATAGAATTATTTTATGACACTGCATATCATTTCTCTTGGATCTGGTGTAATGAACACATAGTTTACTTACTTACTTTGATACAAGTTGAAAATACAAGATATAACCATTAATAATAAAAAATTCAGTAATTATTAATTAATCTCTCACATCTCTATAATCTTTTTAGGTTTATATATTTAGTGAATTATTACATATTATAAACTAATAAATCTCATGTTCAATGTATCAAGGAAATAATTGCACTATATATGAAACTAATTAATTTATAATGAGTTTTCAATATCTCACATAAATTATTCCGCAGATGTTACCCTTATAAACATGTCACATGTACAAGTTATTTTCATATTCTATAAATTTGTAAACATAATAAAAGGTTATATAAAACACTGATGAAGGGAAACTATAAAACATAAGTAAGCATCACATAAACATGGCATAAATATTATAGCAGGAATAGGAAAAAAACTTGAATTCATAATTAAAATGAAAATATGAAAATTTTATAACAATGAAAATAAAAGAAAACATAGATATCAATAATATGGATAAAATAATAATGGAATTCATAATGTTAGACATCAAAAACCTGATTTAAAGTCTGTATGACAAGAAATTATCCTATAATGGGAAGTGGAATACACCCAAACCCCAAATATTTTATCTCGTCAGATATGTCTATGCATAACAGGATTATATAATTTTTAAAATCACTCATCACTTACTTTGTTCAATTCATTCACCTTATGATTCAAAAAATATTTTTATACCATTCTCTAAGGAACCACTTACTGAATAAAAACATAGAAATCCATATAACGAAAGATACATAATATCATTACATAATCATCTAAAATTAGTAGTCAATGATACTCAATAATTTCCATACTTTTCTTTATGTTAAAAATTGGATAACATGGTCATAACCCATCCTCTGAATTAAGGTGTATAGTCAAACAATAAAGATCCTACATTCCAATTCTCATCCTTATTAGAATAAAAATATATGGTATTCTAGTACTTTTCCTTATGTCAATAAAAAAGATAACATTATCATAACTCGTGCTAAAAAATGTGGATTGTCAAACAATACATAGTAATCATTAAAATAATCATCTCTATTTGAATAATAATATGAGATATGAAAAAAGATCCCCAAGTCAATAAAATAAAAAATAATATCATAAACCATCTAGAAAAATAAATTTCAAGGTTGAAAAAAAATAACTACAGTGCTATAGTAAAAACATAGAAGGGTGATTCCATAATTTAAAATACCCTTGAACAAATAATTTTTTTGATCTCTATTAAAAAACAAGGGATCAAAAATAGAATTGTTTGATACCATAGTTTTAATCACCCAAATGATAATTTATATATATATATATTATAGGATAAATCAGGAAAGATAAACCTTATTAGGGTAAATACTTTTGAAAATTATGAAGGAAATAGAAATCAAAACTAAAAATACTATTTAAAAAATGTTTTTACTATTTACATAAAATACAATTTTTTTTGTCACTTTCATAGGTAACTTTTTAAAAGATGATGATTAATCATTCAAAAACAATAAAGTTTAAAAAAATATCCAATAATGGATACTTTAAAATATAAAAAAACATATTGGACAAAATTGGAGTGGAACACAAAACAAATGAAACTGAAAGGAAAACAACTTTTTATTATTTTTAAATTACCATTATTTGAAAATCAGATTGTAAGAAGTGTAAAAAAATTTCATTCATATTAAAAAATAATTTACCTAAATATAGTTATAAAATTAAAAAATTAAAATATTAGGGTGGGATAACCCAGTCATGGAATAGAAAATTTCAAGATATAACATTATAACTCACAGAATGAAGATTTGTGTTATCAATATTCCTTATGGGAAACATACTAAATGAAGTATTAAACATTTGAAAAGGGGTTTATTCTATAAAAATGTAAAAAATAAGATAATACTTCATAGTAAAATCAATTTTTAGAGTTTTCCCAACTTATATGAAGTATGTTCAAGTGAATGATAACAACTCAATGTATGAGAATTATGGTAGCAAATACTCTTTTGATCTGGGTAGCACAAGAATCAAAATACTTCTGAAGAAAAGAACATAATTTTCCTTATTTTATACCATTAATTAAAAATAAATAATTTTTATACAATTCATAGAATGTTAAATCAATTTAACACCCTAAAAATGAAACATGGTGCATAAAATGTAACATGTCTCAAAAAATAAGAATTGAGACTAATAAAACCCACGTGATTTGAGAAACACTTTAATCAAACCCCCATGAAAGATATAGATTTACAGAGAACATAAAATTATATAATTAAAATATAATTCATGATATGATATATCAAATATTAGGTATATACACCACATAAATGAAATTAGGTTCATAATACCAAATATGTCTCAAAGAGATAAATTTTAGATGAAAATTATTACCTTGATCCTGATCTATTCTGAACTTGCACCAAACATCCTAAATAATTAAATTAAGTTCATTAAACTAATACTAAAGAACCTTTTTCAAAACCAAAACTATTTACTATTTTAATTTACAATTATTTTAAACATATAAATATTATATAGTTTTTAACTATTTTTAACACCAGGTGTAATTAATCTTTATTTCCTGAACTAATTTCATAAAAGTGGCATTTTTATATATTCATTTTCCAATTTACATCACTATTATTTAATTTACATTAAATGAATATTTTTTCCACTATATTTTACAAATATATAATTTCATTTCTTGTTAGTTTTTGTTACGAATGAATATGAAATTGGTGATGATCCTATTTTGGTCATTCTTCATAACTAAAAAATGTTTTCTTAATAAATTATTAAAATATCTATATTACCTTATTAGGACGAAATAAATAATTATTTACGTATTTATTAAATATTATTCTAGTAAATAATTTCTTATACTCGTCCATGGAATAAATTCATAATATTGTTCAAGTAGGTGATTAAACTGACCCAAATATGAACCTACCATGATTAATAGATGATTATGAGGTGGTTTAGTTATAATATACATATAATGTAAGGATATTGATCTTATTTAGTTTTTAATACTATGAAATATCATAATTATAAGGAATTATAAATAGAATATAATTTATATAAAGTCATTAATTAGAAAGAACAGAACATTTTTCTCTTTGTTCGCTTGTTTTAAATAATTGAATTAATAATAAAAATTACTTGGTAATATATTTAATATTTTTATAATTTTTCATACCATACCATTTTTTATATAATAAAAAAATATTTATTCATTAATATCATCCTCATAACCATCCTTATAAGGTAGTTATGAAAAAAAAAATCGATGATCAATTGTTCCATGGAGGCGGCTGTCCACACGTATGCATGGTTGACGATTTCATTTTCTACAGAATAGAAGTAGCAGTAATGTGGTTTATTATTTAATATTAATAAATATGATATAAATATATTAATTATTTATTAAATTTCCTATTTTTACTATCCTTGTATGGTTTTCTAGTAAAACAAATTACATTTCATCGTGATGCGGGTAGTTTACATAACACACGATTCACATTTTTGTTTTTCTTAAATGAAAAGATGGTGGTGGATAATACTTATAAAATAGTTATAATAATATAAACTTATAATAATGACAGTTATGTTGTCATTTTAATGTGGATAAATAATTTTTTAAGAACACTAATTGCACAAAAATAAATAATAAAGGAAAAGTTATGTTAAAAATTTATACCCCACTTCATGGATTATCTCCTTTGAGAAGGGGTTTAAAACATTTAGGGGTCATACTTTTATAAAAAAACAACCTATTTAAAGTGGATAGGAGTGTGTAATATATTATTATGCAGATTTTTGACTGAAATGATGAGGTTTTTTGGGAGGGGAAGTGAGTAGAGGAGAGACCCTTTTATAAGTGGAAAGGGATAAAAGTTTTAAAAGTATTAAAAAATGTTTTCAATAATTGGAGGTCACTATCAAGGAAAATGGTTCCAATATTGATACAAAATGTAGAGGAGTAGTTATTATGTTGATAAAGGTCTCAACTACAACATATAACACAGTTTTTAAACATGATTGAGTTATTTTACAGTTATATTCATTAATTTTACTATTTTTTATTTTATCGTGCTAACTTGTTTTTACCTAAGGTAACATAACCTTTATACAAAAAAATAAAATTTTCCCTATAACATAATATAAAACCATATTTTATACATTTAAAATACATTTAATTTAATTCAATTTATAAGTTTAAAAAATATTTTTTTAAAAAATAAAAATGCATAAGGTATTAAAAAAAATTTGATAAAATATTACTTATGTTCTAAAATATCAAATAAGGGTTTTTAAATTAAAAAAAATAAAATAATAAATCCACTTATAGAATTAATATTTTCTCTTATAAAAATGTTTCATTAATTTAAAATTCATATTTTAATACTAATAATGTCATAAAATTCATTTTATTTTTAAAAATGATATTTTGTATTATTCACCTTAAAAACCTATTTTAGATAAAACCAAAAAATACATCTTAGCATTGTATTATAATTTTTAACCGAAAAAATGTTCATTTTTTAAAATTAAATTTCTAAAATTTTATAACTCAATTTGTAAATAAAATCTCAAAATATAGTGCAAACGTTTATATTATAAAATATCATTCAAAAATGTTAACTATCATTTATTCTTATTTTGATGTAAATTAATAATTTATTTATTTTAAATATATTATTAATATTATAAATATATTTTATTATAATGAAAACATAATATAGTTAGTTTCTTAAAATAAAACACCAGTTTTAGAAAAATATATTTATAAGAATAAAATTATTTTTTTGTTGTTTTAGCTATACTGATTAAATTTTATTCATATTAAAAGTATCTATTATTTTTTTAATATAAATATAAATCAATTACTCTAATTCATTAACAATAATTAAATGAATAGGTTTAAATGATCATACTTAATCTTTATATTTAAATTATAATATATCATGGTTTCATTTTAGTTTAGAGTTATATGCGGAGAAATCTATTGAACACATTGACTTATTTAATGGTAATAAAATATGAAGATCTCTATGTGTTATATTATATCCCCCATAAATAAACATCTTGCTAAAAATTTTAATTATTACTCATTTAAGAAATTAGTTAAGGGTATTTTTAACAAAATCATCATTCGAAGTATAAACTCTATGACATCTATAATACTCTCTTAGGATATATCAAGTTAATTAACATTATTCAAACAACTGTATCCATTTATATAATCATATACCAATGTTTGTATACACCCTAATCTCTATAACATACATTTACAAAAACCATTTTAATCTCCAAGTTAAAAAATCATATAAATGTTTTATATTATTTCAAAATTAACCCTATATTTAACTCTTAAATGGTATTAAACACTAGTTTCTATCGTCACACACTAGTCAATATAAATTGTAATCCAAAAAATGAGACAAACATCAAAAAAAATTCATGAATCAGTTATCAATCCCAATGTTACCAGAACTATCGTACTTACTTCTTCAAAATCAAACCACCCTTTATTATCTCAACATCAAGATAACATAAGCATACGATTTATCCATTCCTTAATCATGTGTCCTCTAATTGTTTTCACCAATAATATCACCTTTTCATAAAATCAATTTTCAATGTTATTTATAATATTAAATATATGTTTATAAACCTTTAATGTATAACTATTTAAGAACAGTCCTTTGATGTTTTACATCATCCATATAACTTTTACAATATGTCATAATGTCATTGATAAATAACACCTTATAATGAAAATAACTAAAAGTTCCAAGAAAATATCAAACTCACTACCATAGGTAAGACTATGAAACATATATTTTTTATCAAATAAATAAAATAATAATATTCTAAACCATTTAATTATTCTCCCTTATTTAGTTATAAGACATAGTGGTTTGTAGATACATACATTTCTCCACTTAATTTCATTGATCGTGTTTCAACCAAATACTAAACCCCCAAAATGGTTAACAATAAAATTGAAGAAAATGATCATATTAAAATGAAATCTCAATCCTAATACGGATTATCTAATGAAACCTACATTTCAAAATTTGATAATTCTAGTTTAGTCTAATTTTCTTTATGTTAGGTTCACTTGTACTTCAAAACATAATCCCTTAAATTAACAAGATAATCAATCCTTCCTAGTGGTTCCTAATGACACTATGATTACCCAAATAATATACCCTAGAAGTTTCTATCTAGGTGTGAAGTTTTAGTTCCATTCATCATGCATCATAGCAATGATTGAGTTAATTATGAACTAACCCTTTTTGGATTCATTGTACCTAGGTTTATCTATACCGCAGTCGCATCTTCTATCCAATATCCAGATATTTGTGTATTGAAAAAATTACCACTTACTCAAGGAATTTATATTATTTATGGATTTCACCCTATACTTAGATAAATCTATAGTTTTTTTACTAAGGTTCCCTATCCCAAATACCCAAATAAAATTTCCATTATTACCTTAACATTAAATCATAAACTTATACCAAATTTTTATCTATACCTCATCAATATTTATCAACCATTACTTCTATTTCATTAAATTAACCTCAAAATTCCCTAATCTAAATTTTTTTTTGAACCTTTACTTTGATACCAACTAGGATGAACTATAACTTCACTCCTAGATCGGATTCCATAAACACTTACTTTTAATACTTGTTTTAATATTGTCAAAAAAATCTTGTATATAACCATCCAAAATTATAAAATCAATAATGACTATTGAATCTCATATATATCAAGGGTATTTTTAGTGTTATATATTTAGAGAATTAAGACACATCATAAATTAATAAACCCCATGTTCATTATATTAAGAAAAAAAATCCACTATATATAAAACTACTTATTCAATACTAAGTCTTAAACATATTCTATATATTTATTCACACATGATATCCTTATAAACATGTCATGTGTACTAATGTTTTTCATAAAATGGGTAAATAGAAAGATAATAATGAGTCATATAAAATCATTATCAAGGGAAAACATACAATAGAGAAATCATTGAATAAATATGGGAAAATATTTTTTAGGAATAGGTAAAAAAACATGAAGTAATAATCAACATGAAACTAATCGGATATATCCATGAAAAAAATGAAAACATGGATATCCAAAAAAATATCATATTGATGGAATCCATAATTTCAGACATAAAAACCCTTTTGGTATGTCTTTATTCTAAGACACTATCCTATTATGGGAAGGGGAATTCACCAAAACCTAGCCTATTTTGTCTAATGAGAAATTTTGGTGCATAAAGGGGATATATAATTTTGGGCCCCACATGACACCTACTTAAGTCAAATTCATTCACCATAAGAGTCAAAAATAAATTCTGTAACATTCTCTAAGGAACCTCTTACTAAATAAAAACAAGGATATCTATGTAATGAAAGATACATAATGTCAATTAATAATCAGTCTACATTATCAGTCAATAATCATCAATAATGTTAATACTTTTACCCATATTAACAAAATGGAAATCATGGCCACAAATAATCTTGGGGGAGAATGTGGATGTAAATATAATAAAAATTCAACTTTCTAATACTTTTCTATATTGGAATAATAATATATGGTATTTCAGTAATTTTCCCCATGTTTATAAAATGGATAACATGATAATAACTCATCCTAAGAAATAATGTTGATGGTACATAGTCAAAATTGAAATTATTTTATGTATGGGAATAATTATATATAGTATGAAAATACATTTACCCACAGTAATATAAGGGATAATATTTTCATAATTCATTTGGGGAATAAAATGCATTGTTTCAAAAGAATATAACCTCAATGATATAAATAAAACACAACATGTTGATTCTATAAGAGGAAAACACCCTTGAAAGAAGAATTATTTGATCAGTATCACAAAGGAAGGGATCAATAATAGATTTATTTAATACCAAAAGTTCAACCCTCCAAATGATAATATATATATATATATTAGAGGATAAATAATGAAGAAAACCCAATTAGGGAAAATAATTTTTGAAATTATGAGGGAAATAAGAGAAAAAACATAAAAAATTCTTTTTAAAAACATTTTTAGCAACAACATAAAATATAAATTTACCTATTTCTTTAAAGGTGTGTTTTGAAAATTCTATATAAAATATTTTGAAAATATTTACTTCTAAAAGAAATATCTAATAATGGATACATTAAAATGCATTATATTTATATTAAGTAAATTAGTTTTATAATAAAAAACATATTATAGTTAACAAAAATCCCCATTTTATTTTTTTCAAAATACCTTTGTTTAAAACATAGATTGTAAGAAGAGTAACAAAAACTTAAATAATAATAAACAATCATTTTAAAAAACAGGATTATAAAATACCTTATAATAAAATATTAGTGTGTGATAATATAATAATTTAAAATAAAAGTTCAATATGAAACATTATAAATCAAATAAAGGAGATTTTAGTTATCAATATACCTTACAGGAATCATACTCCATGAAACATGAAACATTTGAAAAATGGTTTATATGGAAAAAAATATAAAAATAGGGATAATACAATATAATATAATCAAAGTTCATATTGTACCTGAATTATTTGAAATACATTCATGTGTATGATAATAACTTTACGGAGGAAAATCAAGTTACCATATACTCTTAACACTATAGTAACAATTGAGTCAAAATAAATTTAAAGAAAAGAAATGGATTTGGATTGGTTTGTCCCATTTTTTGAAATGAAGTAATTCATAAAAAATTCATGGTATAATAATTAAATATAACACCATATAAAGAATACATGTCTCATAACATGTAACATGCCACATATAATTATAATTGTGAAAAAAAACCCATACGGATTGAGTAACACTTTAATCAAAACCAATTGAAAGACTACACATTTAAATGATATTAAAATAACATGATTAAAATATAAATTATTATATTATATCTAAAATAGGTTTTGTATACACCAAATAAATGAAATATGGTATATAATACCAAATATGTCTTAAATAGATTAATTTCAAATGAAAACCCTTACATCTATCTTGATTTGTTCTGCACTTCCAAAAAAATAAAAAATAGTTAAATTTTTTTCATTAAATACATAAAAAAAACATTATTCATAACCATAATGATTTATAGTACTAATTTGAATTATTAAATATATATATATAAATAATATCCATTTTTATATATTTTCAATACTCGGTGTAATTAATCATTATCGCTTAAACTAGTTTCGTAAAAGTAATTATGGTATATACCCATTTTATAATTTAAATCAATATTATATAATAATTTTTAATTTAATAGATTTTATAAGATAGTTTATAAAGTTATAGTTTCATTTCATGTTAGTTTTTTTATATGAACCATGAAGATGAAATCGGTAATGATCATGTTTCAGTGATTTTTAATGAAGGAAAGGTGTTTTCTAAATAAATGAGTAAAATGTTTATATTCACTTTCAATAAAAAACCGAAATATTATTTAAATAGTTATATCATATTATACCATTAAATAATTATTTACTGCCATACATGATATAAACTCACAGTATTGTTCATGTAGGTGGTCAAAACGACCTAACATGAACCTACCAAGATTAATGGGTGATTATGCGGTGGTTATTTGTAATATCATTCTACCAGAATCATAATGATATTAATAAGTATTTATTAGTGTGGTATATCAAAATTTAAAATAATTATAAAGATAATATAATTTATATAAATTCATTACTTAGAAATAAGAGATCGCTTTCCTTTTAGTTCACTCATTTTCAATGATTAAGTTAATGATAATATTCTATTGATCATATCATTAATAGGTTCTCAAATATATAATACCATAACCATAATTATATCATGAAAATTTAATTTATCCTTTAATAATATCCTAACGACCATTCAAGTATCATCGTGTTGAAAGAAACAAAAATCAAGCATTCCATGGAGGTGGTTGTCCATACAAATGCTTGGTTAATGATTTCATTTTCGATTGAATGAGAGAAGAATAAAAATAGTTTATTATTAAAGAATTATAAAAATGACTAAAATATAATAATTATATATTATGTTCCCATTTTAGAACGTCCTTGTAATATGGTGATAGAAAGTGAAACATGTTGTGTCATGGTGGCGGTAGTTCGTAAAATGCATGATTCATGTTTTTCTTTCTCTTAATGGAGAATGAGAGTGTGGTTAATATGTGTACCTTCACTATAATAACATAAAAATGTGATAATGAAACTTATTCATCCATTTTATGATGGTTAAATTAAATTTTAGTTAGAATAAATGAACATAAATAAATATAAAAACAAAGGAGAGGTTTTAAATTTACACCTCACTTCTTGGAATGTATCCTTTGAAAAGGGGGTTAATCCATTAAGGGGCGGTCCTTTGAGAAGTACATAACATGATTAATATATATTGGTTTTTAGGAGTGTATTTGGTATATTTTTTACAAAACTAATTGTGTTTTTTTAGGAGAAGTGATTGTAATGACCCGATCATTTATGAAAAAAAAATTCCTTTATTTTAATGTCTTATAAAACACATGCCAACATTTTTTACTATTATTCTTAGGTTTAAATTAATGTTATGTATAATTACCATTGATACAATATTTATTTAACAGTGGTCATATGACTGACAAAAATATAAGTTTTTTAAAAAAGAATCATTTCGGCACAGACAAATAAGAGGATGGCTTCATCCAGTAGACTTGGGTCATACGAAGCTCATTTTCCAGAGCTCAGAAAGGAGGTAGCTTCACTGAGATTATCTCTTGACCAATCCCAAACCAAACTTCGACATGTTATTCTTGAATATAATCGCCTATGAGAGAAGGTATAGATAATAGATATTACCACCTGATCGACAATATCTGAGCCACTCTAAGAGTTTGTCACCATCGCACACATTACCCTAAGGTCATATTATAGTGTTATAATGTGTTATGTAAAAATTTATTAGTTACTTATTGTGTTATCCATTTTTATAAATAAAATTATTATTCTATCAATTACTTTATAGGAATAGTCTTTCATAAAAAATAATGAATATGATAAATTGATTTTTTGTGTAAAATGGTACTATTGAGAAATATATACATTATTATATTAAACTAAGGTTTTTATTAATAATAATATTTAAAAAATTCTTATAATAGATGATTATATTAGATCCATATTTGTAAATGATTAGGTAATCAGTTTGATAAGAGTTATATTTTTATATGATAAAACTGAAAGTGTATATTTTAAGGAGTTAATGAATTTTTGAAATAATTAATATTTTAAAAAAATATTATTATAAAATAACTCTTAAATGTGTATATAATTTTTATGAAGTCAAATGTAATTTTTATTAAGGTTTGAAATTTGTTTTTTTGTAAAAACTAGTGAATTCTTAATAAATGTCAGTTTTCATTTTAAAAGTGAAAATTCACATATATAGAAAATTATTTAGATAAAATGAACATTTTTTTGATTCAGAACATCAAAATTATCCGATGGTGAATTTTTCATAATTTTCTAAGATAGTCGAATTTTCGGGTAAAAAATAAACACATTATAAATAAAATATGTGTTTTAATACATCATAATGACCCCAAAATGATTTAATAAATACTATAATTAGTATTATTGGCCCAATATATGTTTTCCCATTAAAATTATGTAATTTCAGATTTATTTTACTTATTTTATAATGCCTTAGTGAATCCTCCAAAGTGTATAATGTATTTTATGATTTTAAATTCATTTCCTTGAGGGTGTAACTCACCTCCACATAATCAAGGATAATATTTTAATAATATTGGACCATGGCCTTATAAAATAATTTTTTCCACTCCAATTTTTAAAAAACTAGGGTAAGGTTTTTGGTTTTCAATATTTAATTATATAGATTCAATAACCTAGGTTTGTGAGATATTAAAGAATTCCCCTCTCATTTACAATATAAACCCACTCAAGCTCTCACTTCTCTTCACTCAAAATCCTTTTATCACATACCTAGTCTTCCATCCTCTCTATATAATCCCAATGTTGTTCTAAACTCTTAATAATCCTCTCTCATGCCTCTCCCAAGTCATTGGGATCTCATATCCAAGTAAAGGATTTCATCCTCTTTTATTTTTATCCAAGTTTCTTCATGATGTTATAAAATTTTATTTTCTATTAACAATGTTGTGGTATGATATCACACCTCCCACATAATTCTTTACTCATGTTTTAATGATAATATACCACTTTCCCTCTCATTAATTCCTTTCGTTACCATGTCAAAATCCTTAAGGGATTTCTCTCTCATTATTTCCATTAAAATATTTCTCCCATATTATGTATCTAAATTCCATTTCATATGTTAGAATACTATGTTACATGATCCCCTTAATTTGTATTTATTGTATAAATGATTCTAGAACCATTTATCTCTCATCAACCCAACTTATAAATTTCCATATGATGACGTTATGCTGCTGAAATTGCACTGCATTTTTCGAAGCCAAAATCATTGTTTAGTGAATACCATACCCATTTATATATCTAGGTTATTAACCTTTATTCAAAAATATATATTTAATGGTACTGAAATTTATGTATTCCACATTCCTTAATCATGAAATAACTTATGATTTTTAATGATTCCATGTTATATAATCCATGTGGGAAACATATGCATGAAATGAAATGCTTATAAAGGGTGCGCCCAGATAGCTCTCCAATGGATTGGGTAATGTTTAAAATCATGATACTCCATGTGAAATAAGTGTTTAATCATGGTAATTCATGTGATATTAGGGTTTAATCATTCCAATCCATGTGCATTGTGCATAGTCTCATGCTAACATCATATTGTATGTTGTTGCAACATTTCCATGTTATTATAATCATGTTATATCATGCCTTTATGTTCATATTTCTCTTATGATACATTGATACTCATATTGCCTAATATGTATTGTATTCTTTAGTTTATTCCTTCTTTATTCACATACTGGGATTTAAAGCTCACCCTTTTCTTATGTATGCCCTTAGTTTATCCCATGCAGTGCTAAGTATGAAGGAAGGTTGTGGTCATGAAAAAGAAGTTTTCAATAAATATATTGTATTTTATATCTGAAGTAGTCATATAATATTCCTAAGCCCCAAATACAATAGACCTATTGATATTATATGTTTTATTAACTTAATATTCATGTAATAAAGTATGCTTAAATGTGTAATAATGATAAGGGTTGTTATAGTTGGTATTAGATGATAGGTTTAGTTATTTTGGGGATTAGGGTTATAAAACTCTAGTGAAAGTATTAAAGATTATAATGAGTTTAAAAAAATAATCCCTAATTTTTTTTGAGTATATAGTAAGTTTTTTATAAATAAATTACATCCCTTTTTGGATACGAACAAGTATAGGTGGCTCTGTATAATAACCTAGCCTTAAATATTACATAATCTTGACATAGGTCAAGAATTCACATTGAGTATCTTTTCAAGTATAGATATTTAGAGAATTATTCCATAACCATGACATAATAAAAACATATAAATACAAAGTGAACACTTCCAACAGTATATTTTTCTTCCATAATAATAAAACATCGAATAAGAAACATGGTTTCTTTTCATGTTTAATCATTATAACTTTTCCTAGACTCCATCCTTGACTCTATTCTCCCTTAAATATTGTGAAAACGTTTAAAACTGTTGATGAGTACAAAAACCTCAGTAAGGTTCATAAAAATAAATAGAAACCATTTTTCTAGTCAAAACCTGATAACCCTTTCATTGTTCTTTGAGAGGATGAAACAAAACATTTTCACATTAATAACACTCATACTTTTTTCTCAATGAAAAACACTAAAAAATAGAAATATATTAAAGCTTATTTAGGTGAAATAGATAATAATATAAATAAAAACCTTTCAAACATCTTCCAATTGGAAGAACTATATGGTTTAAATCCAAATTGTATGTCTATAATGGGGATTACACTTCATATAAGCTATATCGACATCACCCATGAGCTATATTGGGGCTCAACCCTTCTAATAGCTATGTCGGGCTCACTCGTGAGATATAATAAGGCTCAACCCTTGATATATTCACTATTGGGATCACATGTGTTCTATAATGTGACTCAACCCTTCGTATAAGCTATATCGGGCTCACCCATCTCGTATAATGCTCATGTACCATTTTATGAATAAAACACATTCATCACACAACCCAGTTTTGAAATCTTCTTCTAATCCCAAATGAAAAAATATTTCTATATAAAAAACCATTTTCATTTAAGAACCAATTTTCAATACCATGATACCCAAATAAAGGAAGAATGGATTTATTTTCATTTTAAAATATATTAAGGCTTATAGGGGAAGCCAAATATTAAATAACAGTCACGGCGGCGGAGAAGTCATTGTCACTGTATACGTTAAAAGAATTTCATTTTTTCATTTAGTAAAATGATTCAAAGAAAAAATATTCACACTTAATGAAATTAAAATTCAATGGGTTTATTTTAAAATGTATAAAATATGGTCGTATATAAATAAAAATATTCCATAATGAATAGAGATTGAGACGAACTCCCCTACATTGTGTCCAACTTGTCTCTTTCGATCTTTATATTATTGAATAATAAACGTAGGTTGATTTATACTTTTTTAATAACCATTTTTATCTTTATTATTTATTTTATATTACTTATTAACATGTTATAAAAATTACATAATTATTTAATTTCATATCAGTCATTTTGTCGATATTCGTTACGTGAGTCGAAAATGAACTTGTTTTGATGTAAATTGTACATGTGGTCATAAGTCCATCATATCCATAAATATATTCAGGATTTAAATATCATATATATATATTATGTATGTATTTATAATATTCCATAATATTTTGAGATAAGTAATGAAATGCAAGGTTCATGGAGACGGTTGGTCGTATGTACGCATGAACGCTACTTTCATTTCTTGATCATATTAAAGGAATAAAAAGTAATGATATAAAAGTATATTATAATACCATTATTATTTTTATGTCATTTTTTCCAATATTTTTAATAAAACCATCCTTTATATGTTCCATGTATGGTATTAATGAGTCATATCACTTTGAGGGGGCGGTAGTCCGCACTTCCTGAACTGAAATTATCATATTTACATATTATGGAAATCATAAAGGTATATTGTAAATAATAATTACAGAAGAATATAGACAATATAAATATAATATATATCATTTATAAATACAGTTCCATCATAATGTCCACCATGATAGGTGGTAGGAAAAAATTGAACAATCATCGTTTTGTGGGGCAGTAGTTCGCCATACACAAAAATAGTATGTTTGTATCCATTAAATGAAGGTGTGTGTAAGTGTAGTTAGAATAATTTTCCTAAAAATGTCCTATAATATTGAGGATACTATATTTGTTATGTAATAATATAATAATATTAGAATATGCAGTGGAGAATTAAAATAAAGGAAATGAACTTGAGAGAAGATGTTACCTCTAAATTAGGTAACTTCTTTTGATTTGATCCAAAAGTCTCTCTTAAATTATCTTCTGCCCAATTTCAGGCTTATAAGAGGAATTTAGGGATGTTGGGAGATTATTTTAGCATATTTTGGATGATACAATGTGCTTGAGATTATTGAGTAAGTGGGTAGAGGTGGTGGCCTTTTATAAGAGGGACAAGGGGCACTTTAGGAAAGTCTTGAAATATTAATTTATTATAAATTTAATTTTGATTAAAATAGTCCAAACCACATTTAATCCGAAGATAATATAATTTTTGTTCTAATACACATAATCCAATAATTTTTAAACAAGTTTTTAATATTTTTCATCCTTATCTTTTTTGTTTAACCCTTATTTTACCCTTTTTAATCTTAGAGTGATATCATGTTATTTACAAATTATAGGTTAATGTAATTACCATATCTTGTCAAACGACCCGAAAAGAGTCCTTTATGATATATATGGACTTATATTGACTATTTGGAAGAATATTATATTTTTATGAATTTAATATAATTTAATAAACTATTTTATATTTTATGTTATGAATTATGTCAATTTCGGACACTATTAATACTTGACATTTTTACAAATTCATAACAACTTTATTCCTTAGAAAACAACATTTAATAAATCCTAAAATTTCATAATAACCTATATAATTAGTTTATGACATTAATTATGTCATATAATATTTATTTTAATATATATAATATCATTTATGTGAATCTTTTATTAATGATGTAATCACAGCATCATCATTGCATCATAATTAAATTTTTTATTTAATGTATAAAAATTATAAATAAAATATCATGATGTGGAAAATATTTTTAGATTTACAATGAAAATTTATAGTCGAAAATGTACCTTATATAACCCTATATAAAAATTATTTTATTTAAGAAGGTACATGTTAATGTTATATTTCTCTTTACTTTAAATTAATTCTTATAACATATCATTATCACGGCCAAGTGGCTCCATGGTGTCCCAAAATTTACCCAAAGATTCCCATAGTAGGAAGTATCTTATACAATATGATTAGAACATGCGTTAGGGTATCTTAATATTATTATAATATTATTTTTTACCATTATATACCAAATTTACCCTTTAACCATGGTAAATAAAAAAAATTATTGATGTTACTATTAATAATATCGAAAAATAAAAGGTTCATATTCAAAAAAATTGAAAATTATGATTCCAAATATGAAATCCATATTTCCAAATTCCAAACACATAATTGGTGGAAATTAATTTAAAATTATTTCTCATTTTCAAAACCAAAAAATTTGTTTTTAAGAAGTAAAATCAATCAAAAGATTGACATGTGTTTATGTCCATTTAAAATGTGAAATTACATGCAATGACCATAATTATAAAAACATAATCCAATTACACTTTAAAACCAATTAAAATGACAATCTAACTATATAAATAAATAAGATGAAAAGATAGTTTTGAATTAAAATACAGTATTTTTTACTATTCATTAAAATAAGAATTTCATCAGAAAAATACCAAAATATCAACCAATGTTAAATTTTATACCCCTAATATAAATAATAAGTTTTTTAATTCAATTATAACATATAAAATTGGAAAAAAAAGATTTAAAAAGGGTTCTCCATCAAAAGGTAGTAAACCGACCTTTTAAAAATATTATAGTAGTTTATGCTTAAAATTACATTCATTATCATTTTAAGCCTCTAAAATTTATTAAATAAATGTAAAAAAAATTAACAAACATGTATAATAATATTGTAGTTAGTTATATTGATTCTTGTTAATACAATTTCTAAGCATTAAATACCAGTTAAAATAATAATAATGTTATATTATTTTTCTGTATAAGTCCAAGTTGTGTACAACGTAATATTTCAAAGAAACTCATTGTTGCATTTGAGTACACTATCAAAAATAGAATTCCTTTTACTGTAAAAATAATATCTTATTCCTAAATTTTAATAGATATGAAAATTTATTATTATTTAAATAAATGGATCATTAAATCATTCTCCCCTTTTGGAAATTGCGTCCTCACAATTGTAAAATTGGGCTCAAAAACATCTTTGAAAATCTGACATCGGAAAAAGAGTCCATAAAAATATCACGTTAAAAGAAAGAAAGATATGTAAAAAGGTCACCTGAGATAATAAATACTAGGATTCCATGTAGGAAAACCTGGATATGGACGAAAAAACTGACCATAAATTTCTAATGGAGAGATATAGAAAACATGATTAAGAGAAAGTTAACAACTTGAAAATCATAAAATTGGATGGGTTAAAGGATCTTTGATTTCCTAGTAGGAAAAGTAAATGTAAAATGTTTTTATTTTAATTTATTTTCATAATGCTGAGGAATATATTTATGAGCTTCACTATGAACATAAGGAAAAATAATTACTTGATGTATTTCTATTTTATAAGAATAATTTAATCCTCGTAATATTCCCTGAATATGATGTACATCCCTAAGAATAACCTTATGTAAAAAATATCACACAATCCATAAAGGATATCAATATCTTAAAACTAAGTTCCAAAAGTAAATGAATTCTTCCACATTAAAAAAATCATACATTAACCAAACCCCACAATACATATCCTAGAATGGTCCTTGACAACTTATTATCACATCACATAAATCCTCTGAAGGTGTGTCTAAACCCATGAACTTATAGTTATCCATCAAAAAATACTAGTCTCTCAGGATCTTCCATCACTTCACCAGATGTCTCAACATCAACTGTAGTAGAAAAAAAATATTTCCCCAAACCTTTTTGTTTCCGACCATACTGATTTACTCCCTAAGTAATTAACTTTGGAAAGTTATTTTCATAATGGCCAAACTCATTGTAGCTAAATAATCTTATTTTTGACTGGTTATCTGTTAACTCTTTATTGGTCTATTAAAGAAACTTTTCTTTGTTTTCATGAACCTTGTGACCAAACATACAACACTAATAACACTTCCCAGATCCTAACATACATTCCCCAATATGTATTTTACCACACATGAAATATTTTTTGGTCTTACCTCTAGAATTTTAGTTGGTTTCTTCTCCAACTCTGGGTACCATGATCATTTCAAACTCTTATAATCTCATGGAATATAAGTGTTGGAAAAATCCATTTCCACTTTCTCCACACAAAAAACCACATTTTCATAACTTTTAAATTCTTGGGAGGCCAATTATATTAGTAGCCTCAGTTTCAATCCTGAGTAAATTCTATTAATATTACAATCAGTGTCTCAAATAAAATAATGAACGTACATGGACAATATTGGGAGGTTCGATTCATATGTGGAAACTGAATCATTATCATTTTTCTTTAATTCCAAGAATTATTTCTCCAACCTAAGTCGAACAGCTTTAGAAAAGTATTTCTCAAGGAAAATATTCTTAAATTCTTTACATTCCATGGAAACAAGATCATTTTTCTCTCTAGTATTCTTAACTAATGACCACCATCAATCTGCTTCACCTTATAAAAAATATTAATAAAATATCATGATGTAGTAAATATTTTTATCTTTTGAATGACTATTTATAGTCTACAATATCACTTATATAACCCCATATAAAAAAACTAGTAAGACGATACATTTTTATGTTATATTTCTCTTTTCTTTAAATTAATTCTTATAACATGTCATTATCACGCTCAAGTGGCTCCATGGGGTCCCAAAAATAAAATCAAGGATGTACATGGTCATACATATCTCATCCAATAGTATTAAGATATGTGTTAGGGTAGTTTAATATTATTATAATATTATTTTTTACCCTTATTTACCATATTTACCCTTTAACCATGGTAAATAAAAATAATTACTGAAGTTACTATTCATAATGTGAAAAAATAAAATGTTCCAATTTAAAAAATTTGGAACTTCTCATTACAAATATGGAATCCATTTTTTCAAATTCAAAACATATAATTGGCAGAAATTAATTTATAATTAATTCCAGTTGTCAAAACCATAAAATGGATTTTTAAGAAGTAAAATCTATCCAAAGATTGACATTTGTTTACAACCAAATAAAATGTAAAATTACTTGAAGTGACCATAATTTGACTAAATGTGGAAAAATAATCCATTTACACTTCAAAACCAATTAAAATTACAATTTAACTATATATATAAATTAAATGAAAAGATATTTTTGAATTAAAATGCAGCATTTTTAACTATTCTTTAAAATATGAATTTCATAACAAAAATACCAAAATTTCAACCAAGGTAAATTTTGATGTCCCTCTTATAAATAATAAGTTTATTTTTCTCATATAGAACAAAAAAAATTACAAAAACTATATTTAAAAAGTTTTCTCCATCAAAAGGTGGTAAACCGGCCTTTTAAAAATATTAGAGTATTTTATGCTTAAAATTTGATTCATTCTCATTTTACGCATCTAAAATTTATTGTATAAATGAAAAACAATTAAAATAATTTAAAATAATATTTTAGTTAGTAATATTCATTACCTCTAGTATAATGGCTAGGCATTAACTACCATTTAAAATTATAATAATATAATATTATTTTTCTGTATAACTCAAAGTTGTGTGTCGCGTAAGATTTCAAAGAAACTCATTATTGCAAGTTTATTACACTATCGTAAAAATAATCCCCTTTAATGTAAAAAATAATATCTTATTAATAAATATTAATAGATATGAAAATGTATTATTCTTTAAATACATGGATCATTACACTATGGCACATATGTATCTAGGGGTAAAACCCAAAATCACCGATTTGAGCTAGACTCGAATGGGAAATGGTGCACAACAACGTTCCTTGATGGACTCATAGTTTGATACTCCTTGGGGATATTATTCATTAAATTCATATGATTTGTATGAACCATTATTAAGGGAACAATAAAATCCCATAAAATTATACGTTAAGAAGTAGATCATGGATAACTTAAATCAAATCCTAGAATCTCATATGTTAAAGACATAAATGTAATATATAAGTTATCACCTTAATGTATATGGATTTAAATTTATGTTTTTTATAGTTTAAAAATACTTATCCCTATGTATATAATGGATATATTAGAACCAAAATGAAAAATTGAAAGGTAGGGTTATCATACATGATTCTACGCATTATTTTGTATCCCGAAAGTATAGTAGAAAAATTAAAACAACACCACAAATCGTAGAAGTAGAGATGTAGGTGATAATGGAAAATGGGGAAATTTTTTCATCTCATTAATATAACTCCTCCCTTGTCACAATTTGTGTATTAAACTTCTCTTTGAACCTCATCATACTCCCTCTGGTGGAATTTGATGCAATTTATGGCATGGATTGGCTTTCACTATATAGAGACAACATAAATTTCCATGAGAGGGAAATCACTCTCTATATGGGGAATAAACCCCTGATTCTATACATGTGAAAGGAGGAGGATGAATCTTATTTAGCTCCATTATCTAAAGTGTTGATATTACTTCCCTATGGGCATGTGTATCTTTCTCAGATGATTGAGTCTAAGGAATAAACCAACCTCGAAGACATGCCTATTGTGATGGAATTTTCTAAAAATTTTCCTAAGGAGTTACTTGGTCTTCCTCCTATAAGATATATTGAATTTTAGATTGATCTTATACCTAGGATTTTCCAATATCCAAGACTCTATATATATCGGTAGTTATGGAGCTTTAGGAGATAATGAAATAACTACAGGAGAGTCTAGATAAATGGTTTATATTCCCAAGTGTGTCATCATGGGGTGCACCAGTCCTCTTTATCAATAAGAAGGATGGGACATTGTTATTTTGAATTGATTATCGTGAGCTCAAAAAATCACAATAAAGAACAAGTATCCTCATCCACTAATTGATGACTTGTTCGATCATCTATGTGGAACAAAATACTTATCTAAGGTGGATCTATGGTCGGGATATTACCAAGTAAGTGTGAAAAATGAGGATATCCACAAGAATAACTTTCGTACAAGGTACTGGAACTATGAATAAATATTAATTCCTTTTGGACTCACTAATTCTCCATCAATAATCATGGACTTGATGAATAGTGTCTTTAGATATTACCTTAAAAAAATTGTAGTCTTCATAGATGATATTCTAATTTACTCTAAAACCAAGGAGGAGCATGAGGAGAAACTACTTATTGTACTTGAGACCTTGTGAGAGGAGAATATATATGAAAAGTACAAAAATTGTGAGTTATAGTTAAAGGAAGTCTCATTCATGGGTCATATCATTACAAGAAATTGGATATCTATGGATCCCTCTAAGACAATTGCAATTGAGGGGTGGTTGAGGCCAACATCTGTGATAGATATCCGTAGCTTCCTTGGGTTGGCTGGATATTATCATCAATTTTTGAGAAATTTCTCACAATTTTCAAACCCTCTTACCAAGCAAACTCATAAGGGAGTCAAGTTTACTTGTAATTATGAATTCCAAGAGAGCTTCAAAAAGTTGAAAAGGAGGCTTATCAATATTCTTGTGCTAACACTACCCATGAGTGGAGAACATTTTGTGGTATTTAGTGATGCTTGAAAGATTGGATTGGGTTGTGTGTTGATTAAAAATGAAAAATTCATTGCATATGCTTTATGGAAATTGAAATTTCATGATCAGAACTATACAACACATGATCTGGGGTTGGATTTAGTAATCCTTTCTTTGAAAATTTGGCGACATTACCATTTTCTGAAAAAGACTGAAATATATATGGTTCACAAAAGCCTCAAGTGTATATTCACATAGAAAGATTTGAATATGAACCAATGAATACGGTTAGAGTTAATCAAAGACTATGACTTCTCAATCCATTACCACCCTGGGAAAGCGAACAAGGTGGAAGATGCTCTAATTAGAAAGGACCCATCAATTCTATCATTAATGAGAATTGAAAAGGATCCAATCTTATTAGATTTGATAAATTTGGACATGGGAATCATAAAGAGGGGAACATCATCAATCCTTTCAGAAAATATTTCTCAACTATCTCTTTTGTAAAGGTTAAAGGATTTTCAAAAAGATGATGTGGAAATTCAGAAGAAAGTGAAAACTATCAAAAAAAGGAAAATCCTCAGAAATCAATGTTAATGAATGAAGAATTGTGATATTTGGCCATGGCTATATGTTCTATAACATCCAGAGTTAAATAAAAAACTTTTAGAATATGCACATAGTTTAAATTTCTCCAATCACCCAGGAAACACAAAGATGTATCGAGATCTTTGAGAGCATTATTGGTCAGATAACATGAATAAGGAGATCACTGAGTATATATAAAACTTCTTGATATATAATTAAGTGAAGGATGAGAGGCATAAGTATAAGGGGATGATTCAACCATTACCCATACATACATGAAAATAGGAAAATATCACCATGGACTCTGTCACCAGACATCTGAAGACATCCAAAGGAAACAATTCTATCGAGGTTTTTGTGGATTGTCTAACAAAGACTATAAAATTAATTAAAAGTAAAGAGGATTTATCATTTGATCAACTATAATAGATATACATCATAGAAGTGGTAAGGCCATATGGGGTACCACTATCGATTGTATCTGATCGAGATCCAAGATTCAAATCTATGTTATGGAAGAGTCTCCAACATGCTCTGAATATTGAGATGAACTTCTGTAAGGATTATCATCCTCAAAATGATTCCAAATCTAAGCGGACTATTCAAACATTTGAGTACATTATTATATCATGCTCAATTGACATCAAAGGAGGATGGGATCAACATCTTTCACTCGTTGAGTTCTCTTACAATAATAGTTTCCACTCAAGAATTCAAATAGATCCTTATAAAGCCCTTTATGGGAAGAGGTGAATAAGACAGACATGTTGGGATGAAGTTGGGGAGAGAAAACTTCTATGTATAGTAATGGTTGAAAAATGGTGGAGAAGGTTAAGACCATCTAGTATCACATTAAATCTGCTCAGAGTCAAGAAAATAGAAATGCTAACAATCATTGATGAGATCTAGAATTTGATGTGGGAGACATGGTATTCCTCCACATATCACCATAAAAGAGTGTTATGAGATTTTGGAATAAGGTAAATCTTAGTCCAAGGTACATCGGACCTTTTGAGATCCTTGATCGCATTGGAGTAGTGGCCTATCAACTAGCATTCCCATCAAACATGTCTGAAGTACATGATGTATTCCATGTATCACTATTAAGGAAGTACATACCTGACTCATCGCATGTACTCAATTCAGATGTGGTACCATTAGAGAATTACCTCTCCTATGAATAGAAGACGATGTAGATCATAGATAATAGGGAAAATGTTCTACAAAAATAGCCAATGACCCTCATCAAAGTGTTGTGGAGAAACCAAAAGTTTGAAGAAGCAATGTGGGAATCGGAGGAATTGATGATGTAGAGTTACCCTCATCTGTTTTAGTGTGGAAAAAGAAAATTTTGAAGCCAAATTTTCTTAAAGGGGAATTTTGTAATGGCCTTATCTTTTATGAATAAAAGTACCTTTCTTTTAATGTCTTATAAAAAACACATCCACTCTTTTTGAATTTTTATTATCGAGTTTAAATGACCGTTAAATGTCATTATTGTTGATAATATATTAATTTAAAAGTGATCACATGACTGATATAAATATAATGTTTTTAAAAAATAATCCTTTTGACACAGATAAAGGAGAGTATGGACTCATCCATTAGACTTGGGTCAAAAGAAACGCATTTTTTTAGAGCTCAGAATGGAGGTATAATCACTATTCTTTGGTCTTGACCAAGCCCAAGCTGAGCTTCAACACGTTAAGCTTGAACAAAATCACATATGGGGTAAGTTCAAGTTAATAGAGATTACCATCCTAGGAGATGTTATCCAAGATGCCCCAATATTTTTTCACCATCGCACATCGTACCCTCTGGTTTTAGGGGGGAGTTCTAAGGGGTTATGTAATAAGGTATTATTTACTTTTTGTGTAATCCATTTTTATAAATAAAAGTCGTGTTCCATCAATTCCTTTATAGTAATAGTCTTTATTACATAAATGATGAATTTAATAAATTGATTTTTAGGGTAAAAACAGTAACTTTTAGAAATATATATATTATTATATTAAAATAATATTTTTATTAATAATATTATAAAATCAATACTTATAAATTATGATTATATCAGTTCCTTATCTATAAATGATTAGGTAATCAGATTGATAAGTGTTATATTTTTATACAATAAAATAGAAAGTATATATTTTAAGGAATTAATTAATTTTTTAAGTAATTAATATTTTAATAAAATATTATTATCAAATTAATTTTATGAATAATAAATGACTAGATAATTTTTTTAAGGCCAAATGTAATTTTTATTAAGGTTTGAAAACTGTTTTTGTCAAAACCCATGAATTTTAAATAAATGTCAGTTTTCATTTTAAAAGTGAAAATTCACATATTTAGAAAATTATTTAGATAAAATGAATATTATTTTTTGAATTAGGACATCAAAATTATCCATTGGTTAATTTTTCATAATTTTCTGAGGCAGTTGAATTTTTAGGAAAAAATTAAATACCGTATAAATAAAATATATGTTTTATAACATCATAATGAAAAAAAATGATGTAATAAATACTATAATGGGTATTTATAGAAAAATATATGTATTCAAATTTAAATAATGTTATTTTAAATTTATTTGACTTATTTTATAACGCCTTAGTGAATCCTCTAAAGTGTATAATATATTTTATGATTTTAAATTCATTTCCTTGAGGGTGTGACTCACCTCCACTAAATCAAGGCTAATATTTTGATATTTTATGACCTAGGCCTTATAAAATAATTACTTCCACTCCGCTATAGAAAAATCCCTGGGAAAAAACCATGGTAGGGGTTTTGGTTTTGAATATTTAATTATGTCGATTCCAAAACCTATGTTTGTGAAATATTAAAGAATTCCCCGCTCATTTCCTATATAAAGCAACCCAAACTCCCACTTATCTTCACTAAAAAACATTTTATTATGTCCCAACTCTTATTTCCTCTCTCTATAATCCTCTCAAGGAATCTTAAATTCCTAATAATCCTCTCTCAAGTCTCTCCCAAGTCTTTTGGATCACACATCCAAGTAAGGGATTCCTTTCTTTTTCATTTTTACATAAGTTTCTTCATGTTGTTATACCATTTTATTTTCAATTACAGATGTTGGGATATAATTTATCACCTCCCCCATACTTCAATCCTTCTGTTTTAATGATTAGATTCCACTTTCTATCTCATTTATTCCTTCTATGTACACCTGTTACCATGCGGAAATTCCGTAAGGGATTTCTCTCTTCTTATTTCCATTCAAGTATTTCTACCATATTATGCATCTAAATTCTATTTCATGTGTTGGTATATTATGTTCCATGATCCCCTTACTATCTATTTAATGTATAAATTATTTTATACCCATTCTTCTCTCATAAACCCAACTTATGAATTTCCATATGATGATGTTATGCTGCCGAAATTGCACCACGTTTTTCAAAGCCAAAATCATCATGAAGTGAATACCATACCCATTTCTCTATAAAGGGTATTCACCTTTACACACATATAAATATTGAATTTTACTTACATGTATGTATTATACATTACCTAATCTTGTAATAACTTATGATGTTGAATGATTCCATGTTATATGATCATTGTGGCACACTAATGCTTGAAATGAAATGTTTATAATGGGTGTGACCTGATAGCACTCCAATGCATTGGGTAATGTTTAGTATCATGATACACAATGTGAAATGAGGGTCTACTCATACTAATTCATGTGAAATGAGGTTTTTATCAAGATAATACATTTGCAATGAGCCTTGTCTCATGATAATATCATGTTGAATGTTGTTGCCACATTTCCAAGTAATGATAATCATGTTATATCATGCCCTTATGTTCATGATTCTCTTATGCTCCATTGATATTCCTATTGACTAAAATGTATTTTATTCTTCATTTTATTACTTGTTTACTCCATTACTGGGATTTATATCTCACCCTTTTATTATGTATGTCCTCAGGTTATCTCATGCAGTGCTAGGTATGAAAGAATGTTGTGGTCATGTAAAAGAAGTTTTCAATAAAGATGTTTTATTTTATGTCTTTAGTTGTCATGTAAGGTTCATAATCCCCAATGAAACTAGACTTATCAATCTTCTGGGTTGTATTAAGTTCATGTTTATGTAATAAATAATTTTTAAATATGTAATAAAGAGTAGGGTTGTTATAGTGAAGATAGGATAGCTCCTTTTATAAGTGAAAAGGGATGTATTTTTTTTGTAAATACCCATAGTTTTTTAGTTATGGGAGGTAAATATCAAATAAATGGTTAAAATATTGACATATAATGGATATAATAATTTATATGGTCTATAAAGTACTCAACAAAACATTTCAGCACATATTTTAAACATGTTTTAGGCCTTCTACTCTTAGATTCTTCACTTTTACCATCTTCGCTTTTACCATGGTAAATAGATTTTACCTAAGGTGAATTTTCATTTATACAAAAAAATGAAAGTAACTTATTAAATAATTTTTACCCACTAATTATAAATTTAAAAACCATTTCATTTGATTCAATTTAATAATGTCATAAAAATATTTTTAAAATAAAAATGTATAATGTAGTAAAAATATTTTTGAGAAATATTACTTATGTTCAAAAATATCACTTATGGGTTTTAAAATTTAAAAAAAAAATTAAATTCACTTATAAAATACATATTGGGTGTTATAAAAAATGTTTATGAATTTAAAATTTGTACTTAAACTCTATTAATGTCATCAAATCCATGTTATTTGTAAAAATGATATTTTGGCCTATTCACCTAAAAATATTCTTTTTGAATAATACCAAAAAATCTTCTTAATAATATATTATTATTATTAATAAAAATTATTTTTGTTTTTTCAAATTAAATTTATTAAATTTTGATAATTCAATCTCTAAATAAAATTTTAAAATATAGTGGAAAACTGTTCATATTGGAAAATAGATTTTTAAAATGTCAACTATCATTTATTCGTATTTTCTATCAATTACTAATTAATTTATTGTTAATATATTACTAAAATTATAAATATTTATTGCTATTATAAAATAATAATATATATTATTTCATAAAATAAAACACCAATTTTAGAAAAATATATTTTTAACCATATAATGATTTGTTATGTTATTTTAGCTATTCTAAGTTAATTTCCATCATATTAAAAGTAGGGATTATTTTTTCTCTATAAATATTCCCTAAATAGGTTACTCATATTCATTGCTAATAATTAAATGGATGGGTTTTATCATTTATTCTTAATATCTATTTTTTTATTTAAATATATTGTTGTTTCGATTTAGTTTGATGTTGAATGTGGAGAAATCTATTGAACATATTTACTTATTTAAAGGTAATAATATATTGAGATCTCAGTGTGTTACATATTTTATTAAAAATTTCATTATATTTGTGGTATTTAAAAAACTATCTCATGTTCTACCTTCCATTGATTTTTTATGTCAAATATTATTATGTTGTAAGGGTTTTGATAACTCAAACCCCAATCCATTGAGTCATAATGTATAGTGTTGAACTTACTATTTCAATGTTTGGTTTCATTCTACCTATGATTTTATATTGAATCTTATAATTCTATCTATAAAAAATTATATTTTACATTCAAAGATATTACATTGAGGAATTTATTCCTCAAAAAGTATATCATTATTAAAAATATTTCCCATCCTCTTTAACAACATTTTCTCCTCCCTGCTAATAATTCTCTTCCCACCAATGTCCTACTTTTTAATTAGAAATTTTTTTTAATGTTTTATCATATGAAAATAAAATTTATCTTTGATTATTTTAAAAAAATATTATCACTTCAACAATGGGGGTTTCAACAAAGGTGTTTTAGAACATAAAAATGGTTTTTCTGAACCACCATTATTACTTTTGGAGTATGTATTCTCTTTATTTTTCTTCCATTATATCAATATTATTATCCTATAATTATTATATATTATTTATATATGTTCCTTATATATACATAGTTTAATATACATTTATATTTTCGGGTTAATACATGTTTTATGTTCACTTGAATTTCCAACTTTTAAGTAAACCCAACTTAAAGGAACTTTTTGACTTCTTATTTCAGGAAAAGTGTCACCTCCATAAATGTTTTTTCAAAATAAATAGATTTTTAAACCACAAATTATTTTATGGATGACCCTATAGTTTCAATTCTATTATTAATTAAATTAATAAACTCTTTCCTTCCTTAAAATATCCTTACCTATTTTTGAAAACCATTATAACACCTTTACTTGAATCACCTGGTCCGGGTCCATGTAGTACACAACCTCAAACATGCCCCCACATATACAGGAGGTTATTTACTAGTTTTTATTTCCTATTTAACATATGAGGATAATATTCCCACATTATTCATGAATATAAGAGTTAGCATGCAATAGAAGAAATAACCAAATGAGGAATATAAGAAAGGAATCAAGTAAACAAAAATAAAAAACATTTGCATAGCATGCAAAAACAGAATGATATACAATATACTAAGTCATAAAATTTTTAAAAATATATATCCAAATGTGGTGAATCAATATAATACTAGAAACAAAAGAAAATAAGTAAAATATGTATCACTACTCCCAGAGTATGTCCTGATGTCTCCTTGATCCCCAACCACCAACACCTACTCATTAATCTATCTTGAGTCTCTTTCCCATATTCAAGAATTAGAACATAAAGTCTAAATGTCTATAAAGATTCTCATGTAAGGTGTGTGAATAATCTCAGTAGGAAACCACTAACAGGATCATAACATATATGTAGAAAGTGTAAAAAGGTAAATGAATATATAAAAAAATCATAAATAACTATCAACCCTATTAGTTCATCATGAACTAAAAAAATACTACATAAACCATATCTCTTCCTACTTCATCCTTGTTCAAAAATTATGGTTAGTTGGAACCATGATAGGTATAGAAACCCACAACCCATGTCTATCCTATAGTTCCCAGCCTCATGTGCACCCTGAGACATCCCAAAGGTTCTTGAGAGTTCAACAATGTTACATTGACCCATCATAAAGGATCATTAGAGTTAAAATGTATTACCCCAGATCATCCTAATGGTTTTTCTAAGGCCTAATATATCACCCTTTCCCATACTAAATGTTCTTGGGAGGCCCAACATATCACATTGGCTCACCCAGATAGTTCTTGGGACACCACAACAAGCAAGAAGCATAGAATCATTAGTATACAAAAAAATAGTATCTAAAAAAAATTTAACATCATTACGTCTCATCCATCATCAATTTAGGCCTAGAAAGACCCAATTAATCCCAAAACAATCCATTGAGGTTAATGGTCCCAAGTGTATAGCCCCAATTTCATACACCATTCCAGGTGGAAATTAAACTCTAAATAAGAATTATCCCAACGATCAAACTATAAAGTCATAACTACACATTTTAAAGACTATTTTATTGAAATTATACCTAAGTAGAAAGTATCATTGGCTACCTAGACACCCACGCATACAGATATACATGCAGCTTTATGTAAACCACTGTAAAATGGTAAGGGTTTTTCTACCATAAGCATAGTGAGACTAAACCACCAAGAATCATTGACCATAACAATATTGGAAATAAAAATACCTAAAAGAAACCCTAGACTTATATAATTAGTGTTTTAATATGTTAAATCAAATAGTTATAGGTATTTTAGGAAAAATGATGTTAGATTTACATGTGAGAATCAAACACAACAAACAAAAGTCAAACAGTAAAGAAATGGGATATGTAGAGATAAAATCCTCCTAAACACTCCAACCCCACTAAAAATTCACGAATGAATTAGGTAAGTGGATAATGAGTAGTAAATGGGGTTATAGGGGAATTAAAAAAATAGTCCCCACTTAAAATTCATCCCAACAACCCCACCAACTAGCCACTTGCTAGTCGGTGGACATGCATCAATTTGATACAATCCAGACCTATTCATAACAATCCCAAAAACCTTAGAATTTCCTCTCAATAAACCAAAAACAATACAAAAATCTAAATAGTTAATTAAATTTTTGATGATCCTTGAATTATTGATAGGAATTAGAAACTCCCACTCGAAGGCTTTATCATCCATGAGAAGAACACCTATGGGTCCTGAACAAATAGATCTAGCCATTGCACCCATAAATCTAATTATCAGTCCCATGTGTCATCCCTGATCCACCAAATATGACATAATACTTGAATAACATTAATTTTCTTTCCACATATCCCCTTATTTATTTGGTCCATAATTTATATTGGATGTTCCATGAATAAATCATCTTCCGCCAACTTGATTTCTTCACTTTAAATCATGTGGGTCAATTCTGTCACATACCTATGAAACCAAAAAAAATTAATGGCATATTTCATCCGTTTATATAATGTAGGGAGATCAAATTGATAATATATATAGTTCTATTTCATTCTATATCCTCAAACAGAATGAAAAACAGTAGTTATACCAACCCTTATTTCCAAAAATATTGATTCCTTGGTTAAGGTGAAACCTATATAAATAATAAATCTACCATGGTGAATAATAAGTTTCATCACCTCTAATTAGAATATGAGTGTTTCCTTCTATGGGTGGTATCCAACTACTTCCAAATCAGATGCACCCACTCGGAATTCTCATGTACTCATATCTGTTTGAACACTACTGACTCACCCATCTCATGCAAACACAATAGTGATCAACATGGTTGATCATATAGATCCTTTAAGGGTCAAATTATAATCAAATCTTGAAAAAAAAATTATAAGAAAACTCACCAATTTTAGATAGTCATCCCATACCCTAAAAAAGTCAAGCACAGACGCCCTGAGTATGTCCCCTGTAATATTGATCATCCACTTTGATTTTTTGTCTTTAGGTGGGTGATATACATTTCTCATCTTTAGTTGTACTCTTATCAAATTCTACAAGCCCTTACAAAATCATTACATGAAACAACCATCCTAGTAATACATGATTCTCATATTCACACCATAAAACCAAGATATCTATCACACATAAATGCTTTCTAACTCATCAACTAACTAAGTATCTTGAATGTGTAAAAAGGTTTAAGCCTTTTTAAATGATCAAAAACTAATCACATGATGTATTGACTCCTTATATTCCTCTAAAACTCTATAATAAATTCCATGGAAACCTCATCCAATTTCCACACTTATAAAGGGTATGGAGTGACCCACTCAATCACTAGTGCTCTATCTTCACTATCTGACAAGTATGGAAATGATTAACAAACCCTACTACATATTTCATCATGATTGTCAAAAAAATGACATTTCATTTCTATGTATATATTTTTAGATCCTAGATAAACCACCCACTATGAGGTGTGGGAGTCACTCATCAACTCCTCTCTCATGTAAACGGTAAAGAAAACCCTCCCATGCACATGACGTGTCTCATTCCTATCCATGGACCATCCTGGAATAGGTTTATCACCATAAAATGCTCTCAAATCACCTATCATTTTGGATAGATTTCCTGGTCTTCCATGAACCCAGTCCATCAAGAATGTTGTGATAAGAAACTAAAAACCAAACATATCTTCTCATTACTCCATAACACCCACCTTCTAACTCGACAGTGGACTCACGATATTCCACTCTTCCTCTAATGTCCATATCCTTAGTTCTTGTGATTTCCTACTATGGAAATCTGTAATAATGTCCCCTTTCCTATGGTATATTATATCTCAATATCAATAGTCTATAAGTACTCAACCCAATGTATTTGTTGTAGGTTAAATTAAATCTAATAAAACATATACTGTATGATTTTGGGTTCAGTGTACATGAAAAACCTCTCCTCAAAAGGATAATGGCACTAACACATTTGATCATGAACCATGAAAAAAAACTCCAGGCCGTGAGTAGGGAATTTTTTCTTGTGGGGTCATAATTGACATGATCCAAATGTGACTACCCATTTATCCTATATTAATAAATCCCTTAAACCAACCCCTGTAGCATCATATTGAATTATATACACAACCCTTGGATCTAGAAGAATTATAATAAGAGTGGACATAAACATATTCATTAACCCCTGGAAGGCCTTATCACACTTTCAAGTCTACTCAAACTCTACCCCTTTCTAATTCACTCTATCATTGGTACATCCAAATGGGAAAATTATTAAATGAACCTTCTATAATATCATGAAAATTCATGGAAACATCTATTCTCAATCATATTTCATAGGAATATCCCAATACCTAATAGCCTCAACTTTCTTTGGATCAATAGAAATATCTGCCTCAGAAACCAAATACACAAGGAAACGTACCTATTTGATCCAGAAGTTGAATATATAAAACATTATGTAAATATGATATACAATAAGTGTTCAAAAAACTCAAGGTTTTTGGTATGCCTCTCAAAATATGATGTCAAAACTCACCATATCAATGACCAATATATCCCACATATTCTAATAGTCTCCAACCACTATGACGCATGTGAGTCACTTTTTAATGTGATGTATAATTTTTCCAAGAGATTTTTTAGGAAAAAACAAACTAGGACAAAACTTTACTAGAATCCCCAAACTAGAAATAACTCAGGCGGGAAAAAAGGAAACATAATCACTAATTTCAAACAAAGTAATAGAATGTGTCAGTGACGTCAGAATCGTAAATTTAATTATCGATGGTCCCACTACTTCTTCAGCTGAAACCTGATCTATAGTATACACCCTACTAGCCTCAGATCCAAGGTCATGAACCCATGATCCCTAGATCACCTAATGGACTAAACCCTACATAACCTAGAACTATTAATTTTAGGATCCCTAGAATGGTCATCTACCTGATATCTTGGAAGAATCCAAACTATCTGCTTAAAGTACTCTCAATAAGGACCTCAAGGCCTAAGTCATCCTTGAATCTCTACCATCACAAAACCAAGGGATCCTTGAACAAGATGACTAGAGATAACCTATCCTTCTATAGTAATGGAACTCATTTGGATTACTGGTTCACAAACTATTTTAATCCTATGGATTCCCACACTAGAAGAAAAAAATGATGGGTTCATCCTAAAGATGGTAGAGATAAACCCCTCCCATTTCTCAACTATATATCACCTCCTTGGTGAAAACCATCAGATAACCACTTCCTAGCACTATAATATCTTCCAAATCACTTGAGAAAATAAAATTTAAAGAAGAAGGAAACCCCATTGTATTTTCCACACCCACCCCCTTCTCAGTAGTAAGAGCCTTACAAATAGTCCTTGACTATAAGGTACTGTCAAATGTTAAAACTGATGAAATACCTACAGATGAAGACTAATATAAAACATTCAATCCTTACAAGCCACATTACTAAAAAAAATATATAAAATTGATTCAAATACCCAGAATGTCTCACATACTCAACCATTGATGTCATCTATTGTTGAAGTTACATGATCTATGGAGCTCTGTCTATCCTCAAGGTCATCAAAAATAATTACTCAAAGAAGATGTCCTAGAATGCTTCCAATGTAAGATCCTCATGTCTCCCAACTTATATCATCACACACAACCACCTCCTAGTGGGTTCTTTCAACCTAAAATTCTCATACTTCACTTAGTGATCAGACGGACTCTCCAATGGGTAAGAGATCCTCTCAATGTTATCAATCCAATCCTCTAAATTTTGGGGACCACCCATACACTAGAATTAAAAATGTTTTGGTATATGGAAGTACTAGTAGAAACCCTCCATGTATAGACCTCCCCTATGGAACCCCCCCCCCCCACCCACGACTACGATGAAAAACAAACCTGGATAAAGGGGCTCTTCGGTAAGAACTACAAAATAGATATTTGGGGCATTATCATCTTCACAATATAATGGGAAAATTACCTACGTTGGTTGTGTCCTCTCCCTACTTTTTAGGTGGCACCATGGGATGTTGATGGGCATTATTATATAAAATTACAACAGTTTCTCAGAAAATCTACAATGGGTCAACATTATAATACTTATGTTATTAGCATGCACACACAGATACACAACATTGTTATTACACACACCCTAGAGCTACCTAAAACCAATTTGAATAACCTAATTAGGACTTATCAAATCTCTAATCAGAAATTATTGTACCTGCACATAATTCATATTTATATAACAATCAAATAATAATCATAATTTGGTTAAATTAATTATATTTTATAAAAACAATTTGGGGAGATACTAAATTTATTTTTTATCATAATTAGTTGATTTAAACCTATATCAATCATAAAAAGTAGGCTTATAAAATGTGAACCTACTTTCCTATTCATGATTCATGAACTCACCTGAGCTTACCCACAAGATAAGTGTAAAATCCCAAAAAATGTAACAACAAAACAGTGCCAAGGAATATCATGAAACTAAAACATCACAACCAATAGAGTCGATCTAATTTAACTGGTAACTCAAAGGCCTTATACATAAGTTATATATAGAAAAATGGTATCTACCTTACCCAAGTAACATCCAACCTATCTCTATTATACCTAGCCCCAAATAGTAAGTCAATGAAAATATCATCAATACCATTTTGTAACACCCTATCCCAAATCACCCGATCCTAGACAAGGTGGTGCATGAACTCATGTGCACCACCATATACACAAGAGATTTTCAACTAGTAGTGAGGTCTTAGGTAACATATGGGGAGATTATTCCCACATTATTTGTGAATATAAAAATAAAAATATAATATAAGTAATAACAAAACGAGGCATATATACAAGGATTAAAATAAAAAAAACACATTGGAATAAAATGCTATAAAAGAATGATTATAATATCCAGAGTCATATAAGTAGTAAATAGGGATACTCAAAATTTGTGGATCAATATAAAAAAACAAATGAAAATTAATAAAAGATGTCTCTCCACTCTTGGAGTATGTTCTAGTGTCTCCTCAATCCCCATCCATTAGCACCTAATTAATAGTATATCACAGTAAGAATTCCCTTAGATGGGTCCATAGTCATAATGTATTTAAAAAAATTAATATTCCCATGTAGGGTGTGATAATATTCTCAAAAGGACACCACTAACGGGTCCTTAACATAAATTTATCAAATGATTTATTGTGGAAGCCTCAATATAAAAAAACTAAAAAAATAACTCTCAATACTCCATAGACATCATGTTCTAACCAATAATCAATGAATCTTGACCCTATCTACTTCATCCTAATGTTGGAAGGAAGTTCATTAGAAACCAATATAGAAACAATAACACACGGCCCAAGTTGTTCCACATGTCACATTGACATCTACACCCTAACCATCTTGAAGGTTCTTGGGATGACAATCATGTCACACTAACCAATCCTAAATGTTCTTGGGAGGTCAAAAATATCACCCCATCCCATATTTAAGGTCATTAGAAGGAAAAACATATAACCTCATCCCATCCTAAAAGTTCTTGGTAGTCCTAACATATCATCCCAATCCATCAAAATGGTTCTTGAGTGGCCACCACAAGAAAAAATCATAACATGATTAGTTTGAAAAAATATATATCCAAATCAATGAAAAAATTATACAATATCATTCATCACTTATCAAGGCCTAACTAGCCCAAAATGATCCTAAATGAATCCTACAAGGGTAAAGTTCCCAAGTGGATAGCCTATATGTCAAATAGAATTCCATGGTGAAATTCCACCCTAACCAAGAATTATCCCAACTTTCTCCCACACAGGGTTTACAATGCCTATACATACCTTACTAGGTGAAATTATACATTAGGTAGAAGTCTCATGGGATACCCACGCACAAAAATATACAATCATCATTATGAATAGTAAGGGATTTCCAACCATAATCGTAGTAAGACTAAAACACTTATAATCATTTCCTAAAATAATCCAAACAAACCAAATCCCTAAAAATAACATCAAATTCATAAAATTATGGTTTTATGAAAAGAAACCCAATGAAAACTAATATTTGAAGCTAGAATTATGTTAGACATATCCGAGGGAATCAAACTAAACAAAGGGGAATAACAATGGTTTAGAAATGAGATCTAAAAGGACAAAATCCTCCCAACGAGTGATCCCCCAAAATAAATTCAAATAAGGGTTCAGGGAAGAGGATAAGTAAGAGTAAAATGGGTTTTGGGGAGAATTAAAAAAATATCCCACAATTTAAATTATGCCCAAAGGCCCCCTAGTTATCTATTAGACACTATCGGATAGCTGGTGGGTCCTAGTAGAATGGATAGACCCCTAGACAGTTCACTATAAATCCAATAAACCTATATCAAATTTTTTATTGTTAACCTCTTCTCAATGATCACTTCAACCATCTCTTGATCCCTCAATGGAAAAAACCATTTTATAACACTAAAATAAATAAATTAAAAATATAATGCACCTTGAAATATCAATGGGAATTACAACCATCGCATATGTGGTTAGTTTTTACTCTTAATTCCCCTTGATACTATTAATTAATTTTCCCACATTAGAACCAGGTGTTAAAAGACCTATGTTTCTCTATTAAAATATGATGAGCAAAATAAAATTAGTTCCTTCTTCTCTTGGAAATCCTTATTATATGACCTTCTGTTAGGATTTGAGACACGATTATCAAACCCCCATATTTCTCATGGGTTTTATACTGGTTATGATTTATGTATAGTTTCATTAATGACATGATATTTTAATGTATATTATCGTTAAATAAGTAATATATTAAATAGTGTGTTTTACACACAATACCTATCTAAAATGAAAAAAGAATATTTTTTAATACTATATATTAACATTAAAACCTATCAACTGAATTATCCATGAATAAATAAAAGTATCTGATTTAAAAAATATTTATAGAAAGTAATTTGATAGTTACTTTTAATAGCTGTGAAATTTAATTGATAATAATAATACAATTAAAATGGTCATTTTATTCTTAGAAACATATTTTTTCTAGTTATTTCCTTTCTAAACTATATAAATTAATATTTATTAAAGATTTTGAGTAATGATAAGAAAATTTAATTGATATAAATAATTTTATAATACTAATTTTATTATAAAATAATAGGGATTAAGACAAAATAATATTTTACATTTTGAAAATCTATTTTCTAATATGAATAATTTTCCTATTTTATATAAATTTTTATTTCTAAAATGTTAGAAATTTTATTTTAAAAAATGAATATAAAATTTCATTAATAGTAAAAATATAATCTTAAGATGACATTTTGGTAATTTTCTAATCTAATTGATTTTTTGTGAATAATGAAAAATAACGATTTTTAACAAATAACATTAATTTTATGAAATTATTAATATATAATTATGAATTGTAAATTTATAAAAAAAATTATACAACTAAATTTGTAAATTATTATTATATTGTTAATTTTAAAAAAAATAAATTTTAAACCCATATTTTAAATTATAGAATTTAAGTCATATTTTTCAATAAAATTAATACATTGTACATTTAGTATTTTAAGATTAAATTTTATCACTTTTAAAAAAATAATCTAGAAAATTGATTTAAATTTATGAATAATTATTTTCATATTATATAATAGAGACCATTTTATTTTAAGGCATAAGGGATAAATTATCTATGTAAAAAACTAGTTACGGTGGTAAAAACTAAAATGGTAAAAATATGTAACCTAAGAGATAATCGGTATAACATGCCTAAAAAATATTTATAATTTATTATGGGATATTTTCATTTATCTTATCCCTTCTCCATGCTATTATTTCTCAATTTTTGAGCCAGTTCCCTTGAGTTTTAATTTGCATTATTAAAATGTTTTGGGTATTTTCAAAAAATGTTTCACCTTTTCACATATAAAAGGTGAATTCCACTACTCAATTCCAATCCCACCAAAAACCATTAGGATTAACCCAAACTCCACTTAACCCTCTCTTATACACTACTATTCAACATAATTAGGTTTTTTATTCTTTAAATTCAACCCGTCAAAGGTTTATTCCCCTTTTCAAAGGATATAATCCAAAAATGAGGTATAAGTTCCTAACCACTCGTTCGTTTTCCTATTTCTTAATGTTATTTTATTCTTCCTCCAATTTAATTTCACCATATTAAAATTATAACATAATTATCATTATTATACTATTATATTTATTAATTATGTTAAAATCACTAACCACCCTACCCTTTTCCATTAAGAAAAATCGAAAAGTGAATATTTTATTATGTGGACTACCTCATCCAAGACACAACGTGTCTTATTTTCCTTCACCACCAAAAAAAGTAATAACAAAAAATTTAATATATTATTATGATATTTTGGACATATTTTATATTATTTAATGATAAACCATGTTAATTTTATACATTCTATGGAAAATGAAATCGCAAACCATTTGTATGTATCGACTACCACCTCTATGGAAAAATCGATCATCATTCTCCATTTTCACCGCCTAACATGTACGTTAATTATAATGGTTTAAAAGGATAAAAATTATTTTTATGATATCATTAGGGTTTTGTATGAAAAATTTGAGATCCTTTTAATGATATGATCAACAAACGATTATCGATAATTCGTTCATTTAAAAAATCATACTAGAAGGAAAAACATTCATTCAAATTTCATAATTTTTTCATATACGTTAATTTTCTCATAAATTTACTTTATATTTATGATATATCATAGTCATAAATATTAAATTATGTCAAAATTAAAATTTTTTAATGATATTAAAATTAAATCATCTCATAATTATCAATAATCATGGTATGTTCATAGTTGGTTCAGTATGACCACCTACTGGAAAAATGCTACGAAATTATATTATGAATGATTATGAAAAATTTATTACCGGTATGATATGATATAAATATATAAATATTGATTTTTATTATAAAGGATACATAACTATTTAACTCATTAATTAATTAAACACCCTTTATAGTTTGAAAATTACCAAAAAAATATCCATTATCGATTTCATCTTCTAGGATAAAGACTGAAGTACTCATAAAAGGAAATTTAAACATAGTAAATAAATATAAGTCTTAAAATACATTAAATTTATTGAAATTTGAATATGAAATATTTATTTAGAATTAATACAAACACTCCTCCAAGGAAACTTGGACAAATGGTCAAAATTATAAGCACCCGATGTTTGAAAATATGTAAAAACTAACTAATATACTTGTATAAAATGATTATAAATTAAAATTATATGAAATTTTATGTATTAATATGTTTATAAAGTAATTTATTAAGATATTTAGTTTTTTTATACTAGATGTTTGAGTGTATTCTACTAATATAGAAAATAATGGCCTAGGTTTTCAGGACTCAAATTTCATCCTTTCATCACAATAACTCTTATTTTTCTATTATATTTCAAAATAGATCTATTCTAGCCTGTGATGATTATATGGTGTATCAAAACATTTTTTTATAATTAAATCATGTTTCACAGAAAATTATTTATCCTTTATGATTCTATTTTTATTTTTAATGCATTTTTGTTCTGAATAATTTCCATTTATTTTAACCGATTTTCCCTCCATATCGATATTTTTGTGTCACACAAATTTTATCCTATCTTTTTTGGAAATATACTGAGGATTTTTTTCTATGAATATAAAATTTTTATTTAACCCTTTTCAAAATTAAAATTTAATACACTTTTTAATGAAGGGGATTTTCAAACAAATGTATTTCAAAAGATAAAAAAATTTCCATCCTTTAAAAAATCATTCATTTTATCTTCCACTATAATTTTTTTTTGATAACCTTTATGTATTTTCAAATATATTTAATTTTTAACAATTTATAATAATTTTTAAAAAATTTTGTCTCTTTCGATACACAAAAAAATTTAGAAAGTAATTTACAATTCTTCATTTTATAACAATGCACAAATGTTTTTGTGAAAACTTTTAAATTTTCACTTCCATTTTTACTCCATGGTTTATATATCATGAAGTGACATTTTGATCAACATATATAGTTTATTAGGTTATGATCATTTTTGTAAAATTTTATTTTTATATCCTATGATTTATTAAGTTCTTTTTATATGATAATTTTAAGAAACCTATTATTGTCTCATGGGTTATTTTTGATATGTTAATGATTGATTTTATGAAGAATGATATGTTTGGATGATGTTCGGAGGGACCTTATATCACTCTATAACACATTGGTTTAAGATTATGTCTCCTGATATATTCTGGAATGGAAATAATTATTTTGTTCACATAGTTGTGGGCATGATTTATTTTCTCAAATATCCAAGCATGTACATAATGAGTTTGTTCACATAGGTGTGGAAATAATGGGTTTGATCACATAGGTTTTCATATTCTTATAATTTTTTGAAATTAATGAGTTTTTAATTAATTTGTGACAAATTTTCATGATTCATTTCATTTTCATGAAATTATAAGTAATCATTATTACACCTTTTTATAAAGTATTCAACACTTTTATTTCATTCTCACATGTTATAAGATTATTAAGATGTGTTTTTATCCACGTCATATATTTTATGACTTTTAATTATATTTTTATGATCACATGTTGTATGAAATGTTTTATGATTATAATATTTGGTATTATGGTTTACTATTATTTTATTTATGTCCTCTTCATGTTCTCATTCATGTTTTTGACTTGATATATTATGATGTATTTTCTCATGCAAGGCATCTGATCCCACCCCTTGCTTATTTTTCCAATACCTATTTTATTAAGATGATTATAACATGTGAGATATCTAAAAAATGTTATATATTAGCATTAGTATAGATAAATGTTCATAATTTTTTTAAGATACTATGTTAATGTAGCTAATCTTGAAGACACTAAACCTTTTTCTCTTTGGGTTGTGTAGCTATTTGTCAGATATATTATTTAAATCATTAGATTAATGTATTATTTTTTCATTTTTATCTTGGTTCACTATATTTTTTATTAGAGTATGGTTTAGTTATTTTTTGAGGTTATTTTAGAGAAATTTAGTGAAAAATATAGATAAATGTCTAAGGGATGAGTATAGATATGGGATAAAAACCTGAAATTTTAGTAAAGTAAATATTGTGTTATTATCTTAGAAATGACATCCTAGTTGGAATACAATAATTGGATATAGTATTAGGAACAAATGTACCTATGGATAATAACCCTAACAATGTTTCATTGGTTATTAACTAGATCTTAACTGGTGCACAAAAAAGAGTCATAACTGCATAAGGGTGACTAAATATAAAAAAAGTTCCATATTCTAAAATGAAGGTTTTATTGGAGAAGATATCATTGGATTGATATTTAATGTATATATGACCATTTACTTAGATTATATTAGACAGTATCATAATATTTTTGTTTTATTATTAAGAAGGTAAGGCAGGTATATCCCTAAGAACTCATAAAAACATAGTTGGAAAAATTATTTCTTAGACTTACCAAGGATAATTATTTAGATATATCATTAAAAACAATATTTTAAGTTTCTCATTGATCCCTTACCATATTCCTTCAGATAACAATAATTAAAAATATGAGGGAAAAATTATTTAAGGGGGGAGAAGTTAATGAGCTGATATATCATTGTATATTCTCATAACTAAATATTATATTAAATAATATCATTCACACATTTTGCCTAACTAACATGGAAAACATTAACATATTTTTAATACTAAATATAAATGTTCAAATCTATATATTAAATTATACAAGAATTAATAGTAGTGGCCGATTTATAAAATATTTATATATTGAAATATAATGGATACTTATAATACCTATTAAATTGAATTGATAAAGCTAAAAAAAATTAATATGATCATTTTATTATTAGAAATGTATAGTTTATAAATATTTTTTTTTATGTTATTTGAATTTCAATATCAAAAAAATTGAGTAATGGTGGGAAAATTTATTTTATATAAATAATTAGTTAATAAAAATTTAATTAATAAATGATGGGAAATAAAAATAATGAATAGTTAAATTTTTAATAAGTTGTTTTCTAATATAAACTATTTTCCATTATGTTTTATTTACGTATTTAATCCGAATTTTTTTGAAATATAATTTTAAAAAATAAAAATCATTTTTGGATTAATAATAATATAATATTAAGATAAATTTTTATTATTTTGAAAAATATTTGATCTTTAGGAGAATAGTGGAAAATATTGTTTTTTACAAATTACAAGGATTTTATGACATTATTAGTTTATAAGTATGAATTAAAAATTAATGATATATTTTTATAAGAAAAAATATTTATTTTATCAGTGATTTTTTATTTATAATTTTTAAAAAAAAATTAAAACCCCATATTTAACACTTTATATTTTATGTTTTATTTTTTAAAAAATTATTTTAATACATTTTACATTTAGTATTTTAAAATTAATTATAATTAATTTTAAAAAATCGAATAAAAGAATTGATTTTAAATTTGAAATAATTAGTTCTAAATTATATTATAATGAAAATATTATTTTTTAGAAAAAGGATATATTACCCAGGGAAAAAACTACTTATCGTTGTGAAATTTTAAATAGTAAAAGTAACCTTAGAGGTAAATGGACTAACATGTTTTAAAATTTTTATAGTTGAGTTTTTTAGGTGTTAATAGGCCTTATCTATTCTAAACATCATTAATTCTAAATTTTTTATCCGCTTTCCTTAAGAGTGACTTTATATTGTTGAAACATTTTGGGTATATACAAAAATGTCACTCATTTTTACTGTTGAATGGGGCACTCCAATCATCACTTTCCTGCACTCTCAAATCCATTAAATTCATCCCAAACTCTTCCAAAACCTCTTATAAATAGTCATAGACACCTGAAGGTGGTTTTTTGTTCTCAAAAGACTACCCTAAAAGGTTTAATCTCATTTTCTAAGGAGATAATCTAAGGAGTGAGGTATAATTTATTAACACTCTTAATTTTTTCTATTTGTTAATGCACTTTTATTATTACTAAAATTTTATTTAACACTTTTAAAATGATTAAATAAGGATCATAATTATAATTTTATTTTATTAAAATTATAGTAAAATCACTAATGACCCTCCCCTTTTCTATTTAGAAAATAGATACAATAATTCTGTGTTGTACAGACTACACCTCCATGATGCAACATATTTCATTTTCATTCACTACCTTAAAAGGTTGGTCCTAATAGTAAATTTAATATATAATTATGATATTTCTGAAATATTTTTCATTCTTAAATGATAATCCATATTAATAATTTTATTTTTTTTAAAATTAGATAACCTATTTATTATATGATCAATAAATTATCATCGTTAATTTAATTATTTAAAATAACCATACAAAGAGGAAAATCATTAATTCAAATTATGTAATATTTTCATATAAATTAATTTTTCTTATAATTATTTATAATTATGAAATATAACACTAATACATAATATATTTTTTCATTATTATATTGGTGAAATGATTTTACAATAATATCACATCATAAGAATCAATATTCATAGTATGTTCATGATTATGTCGGTTTGACCACATGCATGAATAATGTTGTGATGTTATATCATGGATGATTATGTAAAAAATATTAATGGTTTAATATGATATAAATATTCAAAAAATTATTATTATTATTTTCTGGAAATATACATCCATATTTACCTCATTATTTATGAAAACATACCTTATAGTTTTATAATCATCGATAAATATCCATTGTCGATTTTATCTTTTAATATAAATAATAAAGTACTCAGAGAAATAAAATTGAAGACTAACTAATATATAAACATATATATGTATATAATGATTATAATTGAAAATTATAAATAGTTTTATGTATTAATATGGTTCTAAAATTATTTATTAAAATTCTTTTTTGTTATACTGGATCAGAGAGTTCATTAGACTAAGTTTTGAAATAGGGTAAGGGGTTTTCGTGACTCCAATATCTTCCTTGGGTCATAACACTCTTCTTTGCTAATAATCATTAAAAATTTATTTAATCTAACCTATGATTATTCAAGGTTGTATTAACACCTTATTTTCATGGAAAATCATGTTTCAATACAAATTATTATTCTACTATGATTCTATTTTTTCATTAAAATGCATTTTCGTTAAGAATAATTTCTAGTTGTTTTAATGTATTTTCCTCAATATACTTGTATTTAATTCCCAATAATGTCTTATTATATTTTTAGAAAATATGATATGTAGTATTTTATATTATTATCATAATTATCTTTACACATTTTCAAAAGTAAAATTTAATTATCATTTTAATAATGTGGGTTTTTAAATAGTGGTATTTTAAAAGATTAAAAATGGGTTTCCCACCCTTTCAAAAATAAAGTGTTTTGTCTTCCACTCCATATTATTTTTGATAAAAAAAATATATTTTCAAGGAAATATCATTTTAAACTCTTTATAAAAAAAATTTCCATAGTTATTCACTTTCCCTTATCAAAAATCTGTTTTTGAATGTAATTTATACTTCATATTTTATAATAATATTTAAAAGGAATAGTGAAAACATTTATATTTTCACTTCTACTTTTCCTAGAAGGTTTATCTATCAGAAGGTGATGTTTTTTTCATTTTCTATATATTAGTTTTTATGCATACTATTGGAAACGGATATTTTTATATATTATTATTTCTTAAGTTCATGTTATGTGACAAGCTTAAGAAACTCATTCTTTTTCCATGGGTTATTTAAGATATGATGATGATAGATTTCAAGTGGTACACATATGTATAGGTTATGATGGGTAGGGTAATGTATCATGATTTAATGTGTTTTTTGATCCTATATATCATGAGATATTCAGGTATGAACATAATCATTTTATTCACATAATTTTAGGCATGATGGGTTTTCTCACATTTTTAATAGTGGACATAATGATTTTGGTCACATAGGTATAGGAATAATGGGTTTTCTCACATAAAATTTCCTATTATTATATTTCTACCACATTACCAAGTTATTTATCAAGTTATTAAAAAATCTCAAGATGCATTTTTTCCATAAAATGTCATATTTTCGTGATTATGCCTTATTTTTAAATTGGTCCACATTTTTATGGCATTCTCACAAGTTATATAGTTATTGAGATGGGTTTTGATCCATGTAAAATATTTCATGCTTCCTTAAAATCATTTCATGGTATTATGATTATATAAAGTATATAATGATTATTATTAATGGTCTGATAATCTATTATTATGATATTTATGTCTTCCTTATGTTATCCTTCATGTTTATCACCTAAGGAATTATAGTAGGTTTTTCCTTTACTGGACATATGATATCAATAATTTCTTATGTTTCAAATCCCTTTATTATGAAGATGATTATAACATGTTATATATCTAGAAAAGGTCTTAGATTAGTGTGATTATGGATAAATGTTCACAATTTTTATAAGATAATATTTTTATGTAGTTAATCTCCATAACACTAAATCTTTCAGTCTTTCGGTTGCATGACTATATGTGATATATATTATTTAAATAATTAGATTAATGTATTATTTATGTCATTTTTATCTTGGGTCACTATAATTTAATTTCCTCATTTGGAACATCTATTCATGTACATATTATTATTTTCATTATTTCATGGTTGGGCCCAAAATTATATAGTCTTAAAAATCATCGTGTAATTTTTTCATCTCATGAGAAACAATATATAGAGTACAAGAAGATATTCTAACCACACTATTATTATTTCATGTGGTCCAATAATTATATATCCCTCCAATGAATTGGGTAATTTCATTTCAAATCATGAGATAATATGAAATTGAATGGTGACTGAACTAAATCCACCATAAGAATCTATCTGCTATGTTAATAGGAATGGAGAGTGAACTCAATCCCCCATGAGAATTTTTCCACTATAATTATGGGAATGAGAAGTTATCATGATCCACTATGGGACTCTATCAACTATTATTGTCTTGGAATTGATCCTTTAATTAGGATTATGATGTCATCTTTTATTTTATGGCCACATATTTATGATTCGATGAACTTATGGTATCATTTTATTATTCAATGTTCCCATGAGAATCTCACACTCTCATGTCATGGTATATGTTTTTATTTTCATATTACATGTCCTTTATTTAGGATATATGGGAAAATCTTATTTTTCAATGTTATTTTTAAGAATTAATTTCTCATTGATCGTGTTTTCTCATATTCTTATGATATAACCCTTGATGACATGGTGATAAGTTTTTCCTTAATAAGAGTTTGATCTCACACCTTCCTTTTTTTTCTCTTCCCTAGACTATAAAGATACGTATAACTTATATGAAGTCTATAAGGGGGTCTATAATAGTTAGGCTATGTATAAGTATTCACAAGTTTTATAAAAATATGTTGCCTATATAACTAGTCCTCAAAGTAAATAAAGCAAAATGATATTTTCCCCATGAGAGTTTTTTGTGATATTTTATATTTAATTTTGATAATGATGTAAAAGAAAGATATTTTTATCTTGGGTTGTTATTGGGAAACCAAAATTGTATTAGGTTTTGGGGGGAATAGAGTTGAGTTTTTCTATATAATGTATTGAATAATGTGTTATCCAAATAAATCCAAGAATAAAATATGATATTATTGGGATAATTCCTTACATAAATAATTATGTGATGGGATAAATACTAAAGAAAACTAAATATTAATGAAATATGGTTATTGTACTACTAATAAATATGATGAGTTTAAAAATGTTCCATAACTTTAATAGTACTAAATTTAATAAAAAAATTATTAATTGTTTATAAACATGATATAATATGATAAAATATTATTTTGTACATAATTTAAATCATCATCATCTAATATAACTTGGAGATTAATATTTTTAAAGATAATCATAATGTATGAAGCTTCTTAAAATCATAGAAAACATAAGAACAATTATTAACTAATAAAAATATATGTGTTAGTAAAAACAAATTCTCGAATAAATGAAAAATTGATGTTGTTAAATAGGTGAATATAGATGATTATGATAAACATAGTGTGATTCAAATATGGTTTAATTAAGGATATACTGGGTAATGATTTGAAATAATTATTGGAAAAGTTTTTATAATTTTAATGAGTTCTATAAATGTTTTTTATATTTTCTCAAAGTGTGTAAAACATAAAATGGTAAGAATAAAATTTAGTTAGAGAGTCTAAAAAATTTTCTATAAATATTCATATATGGTTATTGGAACTTAATGGTGGTGTTAGGAAGGAGTAATAATTCTATATAATAGGATTGTCTGAAATATTTGAAGAACTTTTAGAAATGTCTTGGAAAGTACATGTTAGGTATTAATGTTGTATAATGAATTATTTGTTTTTGAATAGTATATGAAAATAAATTTATACTATATAAATGTTTCAAATATAAAAAAGTTCAAAATCAAGGGGAGAGTATACCGAATGGTTGGTTTTAATTCAAAAGATGAAACAACATGTTGTTGAATTATAGAATTAAATGTCAATGAATGTATTTATCATTGTTGAATCTTGGTAAAGGATGTGTATAATTATCTTATTTATTATATGTGATAATTGAATTGTTCACTAAAAAAATATGAACAATATGATATTAATACACATGATTTGGGATTCATCACACTCTACATCATACATGATAATAAGATAAATGATTAAAATGTTTTATCTAGGATAAAAGTGTTTATCAAAATTCTTGTTAAAATATAAGGGTTTTCCTACCACTTACATCATTGTAATATTTTATAGAAAATTTTACTTTACAATAAAATAATCCAAACATATAAAATACCATATTTGATATGGTAAAAATAGTGTTTTAAATATTTGATTATCAAAATAAGAGATATTTCATAACATAAAAATGGTTTTTAATATAATAAATAAATTATAAATAGAATATAATGTATTTTAGGTTAGTGGGAGTGTTTTTTAAGTTCAAAGTTAAAAAAATATTGTGCTAATCAAAAAAAAAGTTAATTACATTTATTCCCTTAGTTCAGATAGACTGATTGTAAGAACCTAGTTTTTATATGAGGTATGGATCCTTTAAATTTCGGTATCACTTTTTTTTACATAATATGGATTCCTAATAATATCTTGTAAGTTTTAGGGGTGTTTGGGGATTATTTAGCACTCGAAGCCCGAACTTTGGAGGAAAACATTTTTGTAGCATGGTTAAGAGAAACTGTGTGACCCAAGCCACACTTTTAGAAGTAACTATGTATGAATAGATAGAGGAGAAATAAGGGTGTATGTTTTTACCTAATGATATGCTTAGGGACACATTTTTGTGCCAAAACACTTTCGTTTTTAAAAGAGGAAAATGGAATGATTGGTGCACGGTTTCTCAAACTATGCAACCTAACTATGGGGGGTCTCCTTCTAAGGTAGTGGCCATCACACAGTTGGATAACCATTTGGTCAACCATGAATCCAAACCATGTGACCCTAAAATTTTGGGTGGAATTACATAATTTTCATAAAATCTAATTATATTTACCACTCCTTATTATTTATCATATTCTCCAACATGTTGTGGGTTTTCTCTCTTGATAAGCTCCCACCTTACCCTAACCTATCTTCTTGAATATCTTTTTCATCTAAATTATAATCCATATTTCATTCATATTTTTTTATTCCTCTTGGAAATATATTAGATCATCTTTCACCATTATCATTTTTTCTTTATCTTGATGGATTTATCAAGGTGCAGGCTCATATTCCCTATATTCAGGATGTTGTTCTATTTTTCTACTTTCTCTCAATTTGGAGGAAACTAGTGACTAATACTAGATGTTTACTTCTATATGAGTTTGAGGAAGGTGATCTAGTAACTATCCCTCAAGTCTTGATGTTTTATAATATGTTTTGTTATGTATCATGCCAGTTTAACATTGTGTTTCCTTAAATTATATCATCCTTGAATTAATTGACATGTTAGAACCCAAATCACATTGAGGTCCACTACCATAGAGTGACCCATCCCTTTGGGTTTTCCATATTACATTCCATGTTTTCTTTCATGATTATATATCCAAATAACATAATGGTGTTTTTTGTCTCAATTTTAAATGGTGATATCATAATTGTTCATTAATGAGTTTCTTATTGTAGATTGGCTAACACCCTTATCATTTTTAGATAAATTCGAAAGATGTGAGTGTTAATCCCAAATCACCTTATTGAAATGGACAATGGTTACAACCTTATTATGATAATTTTTAATTAATTATGAATAATGACTTACCCATTGGCTCATATTAAATCTAATGATGATTATCACTATTTATGTATACTCTTGGAATCTATTTTTATAAATATGATATGGGAATGATGACCCTAGTTCTTGTTAAATATAAATAGTAATGATGAATTTTTTACTTGTTATATATATACAGGCATGGATTCCCTTTATATAAATGTGATATTGGCCATAAAAACCCTTATTTATATATATGGTCTTGGTGACCCTTATTGTGATACTAGCCCGGGCATCTCCTGTTCTTGTGATTATGGGCATGGTGTAACTATACTATGATACTAGGAATGGAATCCCTATACTATGATAGTAGGGATGGTGAACCAATACTTTGATTCTAGGAATGGAATCCCCTACTACTGTGATATCGTGCATTGCATATTGTTATACTTGTTCAAAGATGTTACAGCACAAGATGAAGCATGTAGTGTAAACTTGTTTTTTCTTCAGGAACCAGAGCTAGACCATTTACAGTTGGTATTACTACATTCCTTGTTATATCTATACACTTCTATTTTATATACATCTACTTGATATTTATAAATTTCATTGGTGGTGGCCCACTAATATAATCTCACACCTTATTTGGGTCACTGATAGTACTCAGGAAGATTATTTGATTGTAAGTGTAGATAAGGGGGAAAATTTCCTTATATATACCTGAATTATTTAAAGTCTTAGGATGAGATCTTGGTAGTAGAAAATTGGTATGGATCACATGATGCTTGAATAGATTTTTCTATTTTTCTTCTTTGTATAGAATGTTTTTCCTTCTTCTATGTATATAATTTTTCCTACTTTATAGATACATGACCTACATTATTATCATTTTATATAGGATTTATTTTCCAACTTTTGATTATTATTATTATTATTATTATCATCTATTTATTGGTAATTTATATCGTGATTCCTCTAAAAAGTATTATTGGTCAAGTTGTTATGGTGTATGTTTCCACTTTTCGTTCTATTTACATATGCTTCCTCTATTTACCTTTTACTACTTATCAGATGTGCTCCACTATGAAATGACGGAATAGAATATCGATAGATACACCCTATGATTTTTATTCTAGTAGGAATCCTCTAGTAAATGGGGAGGGACACTTAACTCTATATGGGCTACTAGGTTTGGGGCACCTCATAGTGGCACCCAGGTCTAGGATGTCAGAAAGTGGTATCATAGGTTTCTTTTCCTACCTTAATATTTTGTGAAAATAGATAGGATATTTGGAATTCATTGGGACTTGGTAATAAGTAATATTTGGGAGTGTATAACCCACATTTGAGGTATTTCCAAGTTTTTTGGAATAAGGAATTGTTGTTCTGTATTTTTCTTATTACAGATAATTTTATTCCACTATTGGGTGATACACTTGAATTGTGATATAGATATTATTATGATTGAGGTTTAACATATATTATTGGTTTGATGAGATGAGGAAAATGAATCTCTGATTAGATATAATTTTAATAATCTTATAGAAAATTCACTTACCATGCATATTCCATTAAATATGGGAGCATTGTGTTTTTTCCATTACCTGTGATTTCCATTAATGCCTTTTTTTCTATAAATGGAATTTTTATTGGCTAATGATTCATGTATGGGATTGAAAAAAATAGAAAGTAATTAGTGTTCCTATTGTAACCTAAATATTGTTTTCTTTATAAGGATATAGTAGACACCCTAAGAAGTCAAATTTTTCACGTTGAGTCATGGACCATTGGTTGCATGGACTAGAACGTGTTATGGTATGGACTAAGTGGATGCCACATTTTGATTCATAAGTTGTATGGTCCATTATATATTGTAAGTGTTGAACTATTTTGTTCAACCATTAAAATAGTAATTTAATAAAAATATGAATATTTAATGAATTATAAATTGAAAAACAGAGAGCTTGACTAAGTCCTAGACATAGTAGTGGGAACTATGTAGTTTTTATTATGTTCTATTTAGATGTTACTATCACCCAGACCTGACTCTTTGAGCTGTTATAGGGTTTTTTATATTACATATAATGGCTATGTACCTATTCAATTCTTACATTGTGGGATTATACCGTTATCAAATCCTATTAAAGGCATGTTTATGCGATTTTTAGAGCAATGTCAGCTTGACGTCCTCTAATGGTACGCTAGGAGGGTGGTGATGACCATGCCCTGAAGGTGGTGGTCCCTAAGCTTCCAGTGGTACCTACTATAGTACTGTAACAACCCAAGATTTTATGAAAATTATTCTTTTTAATTTCATTTATGTATTGTGTTGTATGCGACACCAAAATTAGCTTGTTCTATACACAACACCGTATTATCTTACAGTATATACAACACTATTCTTGGCTCGTGTTACACACAATTTCAAGTTCGTTTTTTAGAATTTATTCTACGCAACATAAGTATAGATTTTGTTTAATGTTTAAATGAAATAAGTTTTGATTATGTTATATGAAACACCAAAAGGAGATTTCACTACACACAGCCCTGACTTGGATTTCATTACACGCAATAAAGACCTTCTTCGATAGCATGTGTAGTACGCAATACCGAGTTTCACTAAACAATATATTATTATAATATTATTATGAACTAGCCGTTATGAATAGTAATACCCAATTTTTAAAATTTTATAAATTTTATCTTTCAAAATGGACTTCATTTTTTGATTCAGAATATCAAAATTTTCCTAGGGTGAATTTTTTGAATTTTTCTGAAAACTTTCAATTTTTGATGAATAGTGAAAACACTAGGTTACTATTTAAATACCGACTTTTTATTTAAATAATTATTTATTTTATTTAAATTTATTTTAGGTAAAAATTGATACATAATACCTATATAAGTTTAATGTAATTTATTGGAGTCATTTTATAATAATTTTAGATATATAAAAATTTTATTGAACATTTCACCGTCTTTTACCTACCTCTTAGGAGCTTTTTGCAAACTTACATAAAACTTAATTTTACCACTTTGGTGAGTGGAATTTCAAAAATACGAGAGACACAGTTAATATCAAGGAGTAAAATGAGTTTCAATAAGATAAAAAAAAATTTTATGAATAGTAACTTTTTACTTTTATTTACCACGGCTAAAAGTAAATAGGGTAATTGAGGGTAAAAATGATATCATTATTACCCTAACACATGTCCTGATTCTATTGGATACGTGTAATTCGGCCAAAAACAACCTTAGAAATAAAATATTACCCTTTAGGTCCACCTGGATTAGATTAGGACATTTATTATTATTTTATTTAAAAAAGAGTTAAAATAGTTAAAATCAATGTTTAATAAATAAAACATTTTTAATATATGGTTATACATAAGATAAATTAGACTATAAATATTCATTATAAATATAAAAAAAATTCCTACATAATGGTATTTTATTTATAATTTTTAGACATTAAATAATTTAATTTATTTATGACACAATGGTGATGCAGTAATTACCGAAATAATGAAATATTAAAATAATTGATATTATAAATTCCCAAATAAATTAAATTTGATACTTTTTATTAATTACACTAATTTTATAGGTTAATATGACATGTTAGTATTTATTTAATTAACTTTTTTGAACTAATCATGCTATTATGATTTTCACAAAAATCAGTTACCAAATAGTGTCAAAATTGACATAAAATAGTTTTAAAAATATATATTATATTATTAATTGTTATAATATTCCTAAAAATCTAAGGTGTGGAAAAATGACCTATATAAGGTTATATATATTAATAATGAACCACTTGGGGTTCTTTTGGCTTGTCATATTATGTTTATTAACCATATAGTGTAAGAAAACAAGAAGAAACGGTAAAAATTAAATTATTTAACTTAGAGTTAAATATAAATGATAAGGTCAAAATAGTAACCTAAACTTGTCTAAAACCTATTGGATGAGGGTATTTCGACCCATCCTCACTTTAGCTTCTAAATAAATCAATTTGGAGCTATTATAAACCGAATATGACTTTATTATTAAATAATATTTTAAGTTTTTCCTAAGGTGCCCCTCTCCTCCATTATAAAAGGGAACCTCCTCCCTCTTCTATTTACACAATTTGAGCTTTCAAGATCGTCCAAAACTTGCCCATTTCCATTCTAAACTTCCCTAGAAACATTATAGAGGTTTTTCTCTCCTCAAAAGGCCAACTCTGATTCCTTAAGAGGAAGCCTAAAAGAGGTGTGTCGAAGAAGATGTAATCTCTTCTACCGATTCTTTCAAGTTTTCTTTCTTCTTCAACTTCTTATTATTTATTTTTTTCATTATAAATTAATAACATAAGTATCAATAATATAATAATATGTTATTATAAATATGAAACGACCTCATTTCACCTTCTATCCATCCAACGGAAAATGAAATCACTGCGCGTGCGTACGTACGGAATACCGTCTCCACGCCGTGGTGTAATCTGTTTTCGACCACCACCTTACATGGATGGGTATAATGGTGTAAATAAATAACTATATATGATTATTTTAAATTGATATTAATTCTGAAATATTATACATACACTTAAATAAAATTCCACGATCATGGGAATGATATCATCGCTCGTGCGTACGTACAGACTACCATCTCCTCGACGCGAGGAGATTCATTCTCCATGTTGACCATTCATGAATGATTATAAAATATATATATAATGAATAATAATGAAATATATGACATAATAATGATACTTTATTTATGTATATATATATGTATGTCATCTACTTAATTCCCTTCAATAAAGAAATGAAAACAGCGTTCACGCATACGTGCGGCCTACCGTCTCCATGAACGGTGTATTTCTTTCCATTTATCGATCTATCATATATATATGTATATGCTGAATATATATTATATATAAATGATGTTTTACATTCTGGAATTAATTAAATCAGGATATAAGTAATAATATCAAGAACAACAAGTCGAAACTTGTACGATAAATGAAACGATTTTACCCAAAACGCTGCTTTAACATGGAATTTAAAAAAGAACAAGTAATATAAAGTCATAAGTGAACCATATATGATATCATAACAATGAATATGATTCTATAATAAGTCAATAACATTATTTAAATCATTATATAGGAGGTTCTGATACATACGAAGCATATCGGACATAAGGTGAGGGAAAACTTTTCCAATCTCGTTTTTATCCGAGATTGTTTATTCGTAAGTTTTTACTGGGATTATATTTATCATCATTGTCCCTATTTTATAAAAATGGTTTCATGTATTTATAAAGTCATTTTTACCCATTTTTTACTTTTACTATATGGTATGTAAGGAATCTTTCTTTTTTTACCATATGAGGTACTTTTTGACTTTTTCAGAAAAAGTACAAGAAGAATGTTCTTTTAACTTATATGGCATGAATGGATTTTTACGGTTTTCATAATGCCTTATTTTCATGAAGCTAACTCTACAATATTTCATGAATATTTTCAAAAAAAATCCTTTTCTTTTAAAATTTCATGCATTTTGTGAAAAGAAAATGATTTTGAAAAAGAAAGGATATTTTCTTCAAGAATTCATTTCAAGTGTTTTATCAAAACCATTTTCCATCTAAGATGAAATTATTTTATATGTGTATGTTTAAAGTATAATTTCTCTATGATTTACATGGTTTCACTTTTCTTTTGATGAAATGATATCCATTTTTTTATATGGATTATGTTATGATGGGATGATGTTTATGAAACCCATTTTATTCTTTGGGTTATGATGAATGATTTATGTTTATGTTGTGGCACACATAAGAATGATTTCATTATGAGATGGGTGGGACCTATATCTCCCTCCAATGCATTGGGTAAAGATTTATATCTCATGAGATAAACATGTCTCGAACGGTAAGTTAATCTGGTTCAGTGATACAGGACTGGAATGAGGAGTGAACTCGATTCAGAAAGGGACTTTGTCCACTAAGATGGTCTTGGCAGCAATGTCTTGGATACTATGGAAATCATATCATGTGCTTAATGGTTACCACAATTAAAAGTTTTATTCACATGCTATTTTATCATGATTGATGTTCCTTTATGATATATGCCATACGTACTTCCATGATTTATGTCTTTTTCTCAAGATTTTGATGTTTAGATTTTATGTTCAAGTTTTTGCATTAAAATTTTTATGGATTGTTTTATATTCTCTATGATTTCCCATACTGAGCATTTGATCTCACCCTTTTTATGTTTTCTTTTCCCTCGGATATGAAGAAAGGTTTTAGGTAAGAAAAAAAAGGGGAAGATCTTTATGGGAGATGTTGAAGATCTTTCACCACTATTAGAAGATTATATTTTGAGATTCCAAAGACATTAAACTATTACGGTCCTTGTGTGTCTATTTTTGTTATGTATTAAATATTCCATAGAAGTAATGTAATATCTATGTACGTCAAGCTTTGGGTCTCTACAGTTGGTATCATAGGAAATGTTTAGTAAACCTTTGGAAACTAGGATGCGAGAACTTTACTAAAATCGCTAGAGATGTTTCTAAGGTATTTCTAGGGATGTCTCTAAGGTTAAGTATAAGTATAGGTTATTGTCCTATAACTATGGTAACAATATTATAATAAAACTAAGATGTTATATATTGAAGGTACTCCCCCTTGATTATGATTTTTACCTCTCACACTATTCTTTTTGGGTTTTAAGAAATGGAAAGAAACAGGAGGATTCATGTTAATGGAGAATATGATAGACAATGGAATGATATTATTCCTGAGAAACCAAATGAAACAGGATTTGGATGTCCAAACATTATTATTATGCCTAATCAGCAATCTCATAATATGATCAATAATCTCAACTTTGGTAAGTATCCTGACTCGTCTAATAAGAGAAAGATGGAGTTTCATGATGGTTATAGAGGAAAGAAAGTTCAATTTCCCTCATGTAAATCATGTGGGAATAGGCATAAATGACAATGATCCAAGGAAATGGAAGATGCTTTGGGTGTGGAAAGGAAGGACACAAAGCCAGTAAGTACAAAGGAAAAGGTTCAGTTAACACCATGGACAAGGATAATGGTATTGCTAAGACATCAACAATGATTAAATGTTTTAAATGTGGAATGTACGGGCATTATGCAAACCAATGCTCTAAGGGAAAATTTCATGAAGAGAATCATCATGGTCGTATGGGTAGTATTTATGTTGATGATGATAAATAGACTACAAATGATTTATGATATGAGAGAAGTGTTGAGGAATAAAATGATGAAGCTCTGTCAATGGTTAAAGAAGGTAGTGGAATGATTGTATGTTTATCAAGAGTTATGTTGTATAGGTAATTTAATGGTACTATGGAATAAAGAATCATCTAAGGATTGTTACACTATTGTTTTTCCTAAGGTATTTGAATGTATATGTTGAATGGTACCAGAAACCATGAAATGTTATTCAAATATTTTTGGAAGGTAGATGATATATGCATAATGAAAGGATAAAGAGATAATGAAATGTTTGATAGTATTAATGAGTTCATGAATGATATAAGGACAAAGTGATATCATGGTTTGAGTATATAGAAATTTTGGGATTTTGGTATGTGGACAGAGTTAACTTTTGGAAGCATTCATGTTTTCACTAATGTTCAATGGGTATTGATTTTTCAAGAGAATACATGATTAAGGAATTCACATGTTTGGAATGTGCCCAATAAGATATATATATCTTATGATATACAGGCGATACATGATTGTATTCAATGCTTGGTAGATGACCTTTCTAGTAATCGTTTTCTTTATATTATGATATTGGACAGAAGTATTTTGGATAAACCTAAAGATTGGAATCGATTATGTTACACATTAGATAGTATTGTTTAAGTCTAGAACATTTTGATATTATTTTTGGAATGTTATAATAGTATAGTTTTAGAAAAAGTACAACCTTTAGGACGGGCGACAACCCGTCGCGTCGGACAAGGATGCGGGAATCGAACCCACAACCGAAGTGCGACAGGCCTTTATTGCCTACCAGTGGCCTACATGAAGTCCCTGGTTAGTAGAAACTAGTTTTATTTTATTAAGAGATATGATAGATGAAGTATAAGTCCATTTTTGGAATCATATACGATTAAACTCACCATAGATGGACTTATATATATTTGATAACTTTTTCTAACCTTTTGTTTGAGACAGATGAAATGACCCATCATTCTATCACATGGTCTGCTAACACTTCAAGAATGACAAATTCAACTACATTTCTTTAAGAGATGAAGTGAAAATTGTTCAAGGCACGAAAAACGGTGATATTGTACCGAAATAAAGTAAGTATTTATTCTAATTAAAATTCTTCAACTTTAGGGAAATGATCTTGAAAACCAAAAATGTTGTCCTAGTGTCTTCATATCCTAGGTATCAGATGGTACCTTAGATCATCACAAATTTATGGCTTTGTGATTGTTGGGTTTTTCATAGCCATGTTCTCTACCACTCTCAATCAGAACTTGATGGTTATATTTCTCCTCCATATCCATATTTTCACCTATGATCTCCTATGTGGAAACCCAGTGATGAGTTAATTTGAGTAACCATTATGTTTCATACTTCAATTTTTAAAATTAATTTTTAGTATTCCTTTTTACGATGTGGGTTTCTATTAAAGAAACTTTCAAGTAGTAAATGATTTATAACCCCGATTAATTTTGAGGGAGAAATTCATTTTAAGGGGGGTAGAATGTAACAACCTGAGATTTTATGAGAATTATTCTTTTTAATTTCATTGATGACATGTGTTGTACGCGACAACAAAATTGGCTTGTTCTATACGCAACACCGTATTAGCTTGCAGTATATACAACACTATTCTTGGCTCGTGTTACACACAATTTCAAGTTTGTATTGTAGAATTTATTCTACGCAATATTAAGTATAGATTCTGTTTAATGTATAAATGAAATAAGTTTTTATTATGTTATATGCAATACAAAACAGATATTTCACTACACACAGCGCTGACTTGGCTTGCATTACATGCAATAAAGACCTTCTTCGATGGCATGTGTAGTAGGCAATACCGAGTTTCACTAAACGATATATTATTATAATATTATTATGAAATAGCCTTTATGAATAGTAATATCCACTTTTTGAAATTTTATAAATTCTATATTTCAAAATGGGCTTCATTTTTTGGTTCTTAATATAAAAATTATCCTAGGGTGAATTTTTGGTATTTTTCTGAAAACTTTCAATTTTTGATGAATATTGAAAACATTGGGTTACTATTTAAAAACTGGATTTTTATTTAAATAATTATTTATTTTTTCTAAATTTATATTAGGTAATAATTGATACATAATATCTATATACGTTCAATTTAATTCATTGGAGCTATTTTATAATAATTTTAGATATATAAAAATCTTATTGAACTTTTCACCGTCATTTACCTACCTCCTAGGAGCTTTTTGCAAACTTACATAAAACATAATTTTACAACTTTTGTGAGTGGAATTTCAAAAATCCGAGACACGCGGTTAATATCATGGAGTAAAATGTGGTTCAATAAGATAAAAATAATTTTTGGTGAATAGTAACTTTTTACTTTTATTTACCACGGCAAAAAGTAAATAGGGTAATTAAGGGAAAAAATGATATCATTATTACCCTAACACATATACTAATTCTATTTTATAAGTATAATTTGACTATAAATAACCTTAGGAATAAAATATTACCCTTTAGGTCCACTTGTATTAGATTAGGACATTTATTATTATTTTATTTAAAAAAGAGTTAAAATATTTAAAATCAAATTTTAATAACTAAAACATTTTTAATATAGGGTTATACATTAGATAAATTCGACTATAAATATTAATTAGAAATATAAAAAAATTTCCTACCTAATGGTAGTTTATTTATAATTTTTAGACATTAAATAATTTAATTTATTTATGACACAATGGTGATGCAGTAATTACCTAAATAATGAAATATTAAAATAATTGATATTATAAATACCCAAATAAATGTAATTTTAGACTTTTTATGAATTAAACTAATTTTATAGGTTAATATGACATGTTAGTATTGATTTAATTAACTTTTTTTTAACTAATCATGTTGTTATGATTTTTACAAAAATCAATTACCAAATAGTGTCAAAATTGGCATAAAATAGTTTTTAAAACAATAATTATATTATTAATTTTTATAATATTTCTAAAAATCTAATGTTCATCCAAATGACCTAGATAATAATATATATATTAATAATGAACCACTTGGGGTTCTTTTGTCTTGTTATATTATGTTTATTAACAATATAGTGTAACAAAACAAGAAGACACGATAAAAGTTAAATTATTTAACTTAGAGTTAAATCTAAAATAAAAGTTTAAAATACTAACATAAACTTGTATAAAACCTATTGGTTGAGAGGATTTCGACCCATACCCACTTTTTATTTGAAATAAATCAATTTGGAGTTATTATAAACCGAATATGACTTTATTATAAAATAATATTTTAAGTTTTTCCAAAGGTGCCCCTCTCCTCCCTTATAAAAAGGGCACACCTTCCCTCTTCTCTTCACAACTTTTTTATCCTTGAATCTCAGCCAACCCCTGATCATTTTCCTTCTCCACTTCCCTAAAAACATTCTGGAGGTTCTGGTCTTCTCAAAAGACCAACTCTACTTCCTTAAGAGGAAGCTTAAAGGAGGTGTGTCGAAGAAGAGGTAATCTCTTCTTTTGATTCTCTCAAGTCTATTTCTTCTTATACTTCCTCTTATTTAGTTGTCTCATTTTAAAGTAATATTATCAGTATTACTTATATACTGATATGTTATTATAAATATAAAACAACCTTATTTCACCTTCTATCCATCCTACGGAAAATGAAATCCCCGCGCGTGCGTACGTACGGAATACCGTCTCCACGCCGTGGTGTAATCTGTTTTCGACCACCACCTTACTTGGATGGGTATAATGGTGTAAATAAATAACTATATATGATTATTTTAAATTGATATTGATTCTGAAATATTATATATACACTTCAATAAATTTCCACGATCATGGGAATGATATCATCACTCGTGCGTACGTACGGACTACCGTCTCCTCGACGCGATGAGATTCATTCTCCATGTTAACCACTCATGAATGATTATAAAGTATGTATAATGAATAATAATGAAATATATGACATAATAATTATACTGTATTTATGTATATATATATATATATATATATGTTTGTCATATGCTTAATTCCATTCAATAAGGAAACGAAAATAGCGTTCATGCGTACGTACGACCTACCATCTCCAAGAACGATGTATTTCATTCAATTTATCGATCTATCATATATATATATGTATATTCTGAATATAATATATATATATATAAATCATGTTTTACATTAGGTAATTAAGTAAATCAGGATATAAGTAATAATATCAAGAACAACAAGTCGAAACACGTACGATAAATGAAATAATTTTACCCAAAACGCTGCTTTAACATGGAATTTACAAAAGAACGGGTAATATAAAGTCATAAGTGAACCATATATGATATCATAACAATAAATATGATTCTGTAATAAGTCAATAACATTATTTAAATCATTATACAGGATTTTAGGATACATACGAAGCATATCGAACATAAGGTAAGGGATAACTTTTCCAATCTCGTTTTTATCCGAGATTTTTTATTCGTAAGTATTTACTGGGATTATATTTATCATGTATGTCCCTATATTATAAAAATGGTTTCAGGTATGTTTAAAGTCATTTTTACCCATTTATGACTTTTACTACATGGTATGTAAGGAATATTTCTTTTTTTTACCATACGAGTTACTTTTTGACTTTTCCGGCAAAAGTACGAGAAGAATGTTTTTTTAACTTATATGGAATGAACGGATTTTTATGGTTTTCATAATGCCTTATTTTCATGAAGCTTAATCTAAAAGATTTAAAGACTATTTTCAAAAAAAATCCTTTTCTTTTAAAATTTCATGCATTTTGTGAAAATAAAATGATTTTGAAAAAGAAAGGATATTTTCCTCAAGAATTCATTTCAAGTGTTTTATCAAAACCATTTTCCATCTAAGATGAAATTATTTCATATGTGTATGTTTCAAGTATAATGTATCTATATTTTACATGGTTTCACTTTTCTTATGATTAAATGATATCCATTTTTTTATATGTATTATGTTATGATGTGATGATGTTTATGAAACCCATTTTATTCTTTGGGTTATGATGAATGATTTATGTTTATGTTGTGGCACACGTAAGAATGATTTCATTATGAGATGGGTGGGACCTATATCCCCCTCCAATGCATTGGGTAAAGATTTATATCTCATGAGATAAACATGTCTGGAATGGTAAGTTAATCTGGTTCATTGATACAGGACTGGAACGAGGAGTGAACTCAATTCAGATAGGGACTTTGTCCACTAAGATGGTCTTGGCAGCAATGTCTTGGCTACTATGGAAATCATATCAGGTTCTTAATGGTTTCCATAATTACAAGTTTTATTCCCATTCTATTTTATCATGATTGATGTTCCTTTATGATATATGCCTTACGTACTTCCAAGATTTATGTCTTTGCTCAATATTTTGATGTTTAGATTTTATGTTCAAGTTTTTGCATTAAAATGTTTATGGATTGTTTTATATTCCTTATGATTTACCTTACTGAGCATTTGAGCTCACCCTTTTTATGTTTTATTTTCCCCATGATATGAAGAAAGGTTTGAGGTAAGAAAACAAAAAGGGGAAGATCTTTATGGGAGATGTTGAAGATCTTTCACCATGATTAGAAGATTATATTCCGAGTTTCCAAAGACAATGAACTATTACGGTCCTTGTGTGTCTGTTTTTGTTATGTATTAGATATTCTGCAAAAGTAATGTAATGTCTATGTACGTTAAGATTTGGGTCTCTACAATTACCACCAATGTAACATCTTCATATTCCCAATGAGGGTGATTATTCCCAGTTTTGATAAGATTTACTACAATTTATGAAGATGATATAGAGAAATCTGTAGTTTTCCACTCTAATGTGAGAGTTGACTCATGAGTTCCAGTAGCAGCACCTGCCCATGTTTCCTAGGGATGGTGAACCACGGGCTATAGATCTATGGATCAAGATCATTATTTCTATAATTTATCTTCTTGAGATATATCCTACTAGGAGAGTTAATCTCAATACTTATATGATTCGATCAGCCACCAAACACAGGTGGGATATTCTAAATTAGGCTAGTAAATATTAGAAAGCTGCTTGGAGGGATTTCCAGACATGATTTTATATCTATATCTTTTTTAAGTCCCTGAGGACAAATATTTCTAGGGATTTCATGAACCTTAAAAAGGTTTTGATGGTAGTTATGGTCTATTAATCTTTCTGACATAGCTTTAATTCTTTACGCCTATCTATATTGACGATGAGACAGTGAAAGTGAGATGATTTGAGAATGGTCTGAGGTATCCTATTCATTTGAAGGTAAATGTTTTTTGGTTTATTATCATGTATAATATAGTGAAAGAGACCCTTATCACTAATTATTACATGATAGAAGTATAAGTTGTGAGATAGTGTGTTTCAGAAGATAGATGGGTTACTAGTTTGAATAGAAATTGAAGGAGATGCTTTGAGATTGTGTCCATGAGAAGTGGAAGCCGGTTTGCACCCAAAGGCAGTTTTTGTAATGTCACTAGTGTTTAAATCTAGATAATTGGAATCCCTAGTGTCCTAGAGACCCCGTCGAGTGTTGAGGCTATGTAATATTGGAGAATATTTATAATTTCAGTAGGACCTTCCCATCTATGTCGAGTGGGATAGGATCTCTATTAGATCTATCTTTAAGATCCGGATTAGTAGAACCACTACAGTTAGGTAGATGGAGTAATATTATCCATACCTGAAGAGGAGTAGGTCATTGTCATGGTAGCTAGGCTTCAGATATACAACGCCAGTAGAGCGGACCTTCAATAGGTAGTCAGGTTGTATAACAGGGTTGGGGACGATTCCATATTTACTTAGTGTGTCTTATACTAGAGTAGTAGGACACTGGGTCATCTACTATTCGAGGTACTATTCTAGAAGCCTGTAATATTGTGTTTCCCTTTTTGATATATTTGAATCACACTCTTTTGTCTTTGTGGATATTTTGTAAATCCTTTGACATCATTTTCAGTAATCAAGTAGTGTTATGATGCTTGATAAACCATTGGTTATATGTTAAGAGAGTTTAAACCAGTATAACAACTATCCTCTTGATGTAGTTATCCATATTTTTTCATGGGAAAACTTCATCCACGAGATTACGGGATTTGATTTTATTCTTGAGATGTATTTTTTGGACCCCTATCCTGCCTATGTGGATTTTTACCACCGAATTTTGTGGTTTACATCACCATAGGGGAAAATGTAAATTCACAAGGGATAGTGGGGTGTCTAGGTCATTATAGATAGACCAAAACATATTGGGATATGTGGAGTGGCTGTCTATATTTCTATTATTTTTATTGGTGGAAAGATATTACATTAGATTGATTTCACTCCTGTAGTAGATCGATTCAAGGATGTATTCCTAGATGGATTTTTAGGACTACCTTTTGAAAGAGACATAGAGTTTAATATCGATAATGTTCCTATAGGTTTACCAATATACATTCTTCCTTATAGGATGGATACTACTAAGTTGTAGGAGATCAAAAGATAGATATAGTATTTAAGGGAAAGGGTTTTATACATCCAAGTACTTCTCCATGGCATTTGTTGGTCCTTTTCTCCAACAGGGTGGTGGAACACTAAGGATTTTCAAGTATTACTAGTAATTGAATCATCTTATAGTGAAAACAAGATATTCATTACCCCACCTAGATGATTTTTTACCATCTCAGAGGAGTGAGGGTATTCTTTAAGATCGACCTGATATCGGGTTATCATCAGGTTTGAGTCTGGACTTCTGATATTTCATGTATGATTTTTTATAGTATTTTTTGTTTAAATGAATATCTCATTATTTCATTTTGTCTTAAAAACATGCCTTCCATATTTATGGATTTTATGAATAGGTTATTCCATCGTTGTATACACACATTGTGGTGGTCTTCATGGATGAAATCTTGGTGTATTATCATACTTGAAGTTATCATGCTACTCATCTTGAAATTATTTTGAATATAATGAGAGAGCACTAGATTTATTCTTAGATTAGTAAATATAACTTATGGTTCAACAAGGTAAACTTCCTTGGTCATATTATCTAAGAGGAAGCATTTTTAGTTGACCCAGATAATGTGATAGTTATAGTTAACTGGGAAAACCCCAATAATGTCTTTTATATATGAATTTTAATGGGTATATATGGTTACTACATGCATTTTATATAGAACTTATCACACCTAGAATCACCTATTACAAGCTCTACTAAGAATAGTGTGATTTTTATATGGTCTAAATCCTGAGAGACATACTTTCAATAGATGAAATGGTGATTAACTTCAGTACCGACCACAATTCTTCTATATCTAGGAAGATTCTATATAGTGTGTTTTGATGAATCATATATTGGTCTAGGAATAGTACTAATGGTGCAGGATCAAGTCATTTCATATGAGTCATGGTAGTTGAGGTCTCATGATCAGAATTACCTAACGCAAAATCTCAAGTTTTCCACTATTTTACACGCCTTGCATTGTTGGGGGAATTACCTGTTTGGAGATCATTTTGTGGTCTTCACATTCCAGAAGATCCATTGGTATATATTTACACAGGGATACTTTAATCTTATGTAGTAATTATGGGTTTAATATCTTTAGTCCTTTGACTTCGAGCTTTCCTATATGCCCGGGAGGGGTAGTTCTGTTATCAATGCTCTAATCAGAAGGACTCAGACACAGTTAGTTTAGGAGGCCAATAGTGAATTCCATATTCTGTATTTCTTTCTGAGATGCACATAGAGATGTATAAAAACATGGATAGTCAATCCTTTTATCGCTATTAGTGACTTATTCCCTTATGGAGAAGGTAAAGATGAAAAAAAATTCATATCCTAAGGGATTGGTCCAATGAGATAGTATTTTTAGTGAGGGCCCACCATCGAGTTGGACTATCAATGATGAATAAATCCTTCTTGTACATGGGTTTATCTAGTTTCCCATAATTATGAGAGAGGATTTTATGCATGATTCACATGCTTCTCATTTTGTAGTTCACCTAGGTATCTACAAAATGTAACATGATATGCACTGACAGAATTGGTGGCTAGGGATAAAGCATCATATATCAGGTTTTACCACTAGGTGATCCACATGTTAGCTGGTGAAGGCGGAACATCATCTTCCTGTTATCTTGATACATCTGTTAATGATCCTGGAATGAAAATGGGAAGATGTTGTGATGAATATTTTCATCAGATTGTCGAGGTCTCCTCAATGTAGTGACATGGTTTGGGTAGTCATGGATATAGTAAAGAAAGTATCCCAATTCCTTCTTATCTAAGAGACTTTCTTAGTTGAATATATAAGAAGATTTTATGTCTGTGAGATCATATAGCTACACAAGGTCCCTCATACTATCATTTTAGATAGGGATGGTCATTTTACATAGGTATTTTGGCAAGGGTCGCAGAGATCTATGGGTACATAGGTGCTTTTGAGCATAGTATTTCACCCTCATGCTAATGGTTAGTTAGAATGGACTACACGGGCTTTAGACAACATGAACCAATCATGTGTTCTTAATTTCAGTGTCTCTCGGTATAAAAATGTTCCCCTCATTGATTTCACCTACAATAACATTTATCAAGAGTTGATTCATCTAGATCCTTATGAGACCCTATATATTAGTTTGTGTTGTTCACTTCTATTTTGGTTAGAGGAATGTGGGGTAGCACTACTGGGTCCTAATCTCATTCAGGATACTTCAAAGTAGGTTCAACTTATAAGGAATAATATTTATACTTCTTATTATATATAGAAATATTATTCTTATTGTTATCAATGACCTCTAGAGTTCGAGGTTGGGGATCGTTTTTTCTTATTAATATCACCCAGACTTGGGAATGGATTGATATAGAGGAATGGGAAGCTGATGTAGTTATTTTTCTATCCATTTGAGATCTTGCAGAGAGTCAGGACAATAGCATATTGGATACTATTACCTCATAGGTACCATTCCACGAACGACGTCTTCCATGTTTTATCGCTTCACTGGTATCATGTTGACATGTCTCATAATATTGATCCCAAGCAAGTTGAGATAGATGTTGATACTTCTTTTGAGGAGTATCCTATATGCAGCATTGACCAGAGTACAAAGGCTCTTTGAGGTTAGTTTATCCCTTTAGTATGGGTTCTATGGAAGCAAATCCGATTATAGGATGAGACATGGGAGTGGGAACCTGATATACTTTCTCAGTGGAAGAAATTTTACTCAGATGATGTTTTATTCCCTTGGAAGGTGAACTCTGGGTTGATTTTCTTTAATGTTGGAAGAATATACGAATATATTTTTATAAGATGCATGTATCCTTAAAATTTCATCCCATGTCTTTGTTTTAGACCTAATATGGATTCCAAATAAGATCACAGAATTTTTAGGGGTGTTCGGGGCTTGATTGGAGCCCGGAGCCTGGACATTGGAGGGAAAAAGCTGGGCTGTATGTTTAGTGGAAATCACGATACCTAAGAAAAATGGTTAGAAGTAATCATTCAGTTCTAGAAAAAAGAGAAATGAGAGTGTTCGGTTTTCCCTAATAGTTTATCCAGGGCCTCACAACCATTCAAGAACTCTTTAGTTTTTAGTATAATATAATGTTATAATTGGTGCATGGTTTGACATACAGTGAGGCCTAAATATGTGGGTCTCCTCTTAAAGCAGTGGACTTCACATGGTTTGTTCTTGTTTCTTCCAACCATACGCCCAAAAAAATAGGGTGAAATTACTGAATTTCCCTTAAATCAATTTAAATTAACCCCTATCATTATTTTACATATTCTTCAACATGCAATTGGTTTTCTATACTGATAAGATCCCACATTGGAATAACCTATCTTCTTAGATATATCTTCCATCCAAATTACAATCCATCATTCATTGTTCTTATTGAATTCTTCCTGGTAATCTCTTCGATCATCTTGCGCATTTCTCTTTATTTTTTTTTCTCAACAGATTTTTTGAGGTGCAGTCTTACATACCCTATTATCAGGGAGTTTTTTTTCAGGTTCCTCTTGATTTAGAGAAAACCATTAGAAAATAATATAAGTTTACTCCTCTTTGAGTTTGAGGTAGGTATTATAGTAATTATCCATTAAGTCTTGATGTTTTATAATATTTTTCATTTCACTTTTCACCAAATTAACTAGGTGTTTCATTAAATTGTATCTACCTTGAATTGGTTGACTTTTTAGAACCCAAATCGCATTAAGGTCCACTTTCGTAGAGTGCGCCATCCCTTTGGGTGTTCCCTCTTCTATGCCTAGTTGTCTTCATGATTATATAGCCAAGGAACCTAATCCATTGTTTTATTTAAATTTTAAATGGTGATATATTAATTTTTAATGGATGAATGTCATGTTGTGTCTTGGATAACACCCTTATCATTTTTAGATAAATTGGAAGGAGATGAGTGGTAATCCCTCAAAACCTGATTAAAAGGAACAATGGTTACTCCCTTGTTATAATGATTTGTATTGAATTAGGAATTATGAATTACCCATTGGCTCATACTGTCTTGTTTCCACTACCATGTTATATACACAGATTGGATATTTATATACATCATTTGTGGTAGAATACTAAGTTTATATCACACCTTATTTGGGATACCGATGGTACCCCGGTAGACTATATGCTTGATAGTGTAGATAAGGGGAAACATTATCTTATGGAAACGTGAATTTTTTCATATCTTAGGATGGGAGATTGGTTACAGATGACGAGGCCAGATCTTGGGACGCTTGGATAGATTTTCCTTATTTTCTTCTTTGTATAGCATGTACTTTTTTGCTTCCATGTATACATATTTTCAAACATTATAGAGACATAACATAAATTATCATCATCTTTATATGATTAAGATTCCAACTTTTAAAAATTATCATTATTATTATTTGTTTCTTGGTCATTTATATCATGCTTCTTCTATGGAGGTTTATTGGTCTAGTTATTATCGGTTCTTTTTATGTTTTGATATATTTTTATATATGTTTCCACTATTTACCTGTTGTTACTTATCTATAGTGATACACTCGGATATGAGGTAATAGTTTCCCTATGGATGCACATTTATCCCTCACTACTAGTCGGTAGCCTCTGGTGAATAGGGAGGCACATTTGAGGCCATGTGGCCTACCGGTCATGGGGAACATCTGAGTGGATCCTGGGTCCAGGACGTCAAATTAAGGAGGTGTATGATCATAAATAGATAATAGATAGGATGTTCTTACCTTTTGGGTGAGGTTGTCGTGATGTTCTCATATATAAGGTTAAGACATGTGATGTATTCATTGATCTGGTCTTCCTATACTTAGATAATTAATAATGCATGAATATTCTATATGGATTTGACATACTCTGTATACCATGGTCACTTAATATCATAGAAAAAAAATTATATTAAAATTCATTCTTTTATATTGTGAAGCTTGTGGAAATTGTAATGAATATACTTGTCTTTGATGTATATAATTTTAGATAACTTTATAGAATAAGTAGCACTACTTATTTTTTATAGTCTTCCCATAACATAAATTTATGGATTCACATTCATATTTTTTATCAATTATATAAATTTTTATAGGGTAACCCATTATGGTTTACTAAATGGGATTGAGTTTTACATGGATAGATACTCTAAAATTATTTTATATTTTATCCAAAATGAGTTTTTGGATGATAATTCACAAGTTATTGCATGATATGTGACACACGGTGAGGATAATGATAGATTTAAAATACTTTTTTAGAAGATATGAAAAACGAGTTTTTGATATAGTTTCACAAGTTATTTTCTATTTTATAATAAAAGGTGAAATGGCCTAAAATGAGGCAATAATGTAAGTGGGATTTTGAAAGAGATATGCCCATAAGCTCATACCCATATAATGTGTTATGGACTATATCATAAGGTATGATATAGTTATATTGTATGGTGTGACATATATATATATATATATAAATTAAATAAATATTCTTGGTTTTAAATATCATTTTTTATGACATAAATATATTATATCCACTAACTTTTCATGGTAGTGGAATGTTAAAGCATACTTTTCTATCTTTATACCTATTTATCTATCATTAAAATGTTTCTTAAAATGAAATGCATCAGTGAATATCAATTTCCAAGGGGTATATATCGTTTTCATCTAAATTTATAACTATTAATGTATAAGTTAATGTATTGTAACTCGATAGTGTCATGTGGTCCTCTATAAAGAGGTATTCACCATGATATGGTGATTGATTGAGCTTTCCTATATTCAATTGATTCTCTGATTATAATATCACTCTCTTCTCTTTATTTTTTCTTCCTTATATACTATTACATTTTGGGTGAAGTAGAGTCTTTCTTCAGTATTGATTGATTCATTATATCCTAGGGATACACCATATAGGATGGATTTTATTTGGCTACCACTTTGTTGTCTACTTTAAGCGAATGAGGAAGATCAGTGTGGAATTTTTATTCATTGAAAGTTATCCCAAAAGAATTTATATTCATTATATATAAAGAATTTTATTTTAAATAATTTAATATAATGTGTTTATATTTATTTATTTATGGAATATTTATAATTCATAGATAAATTATAAAATTTGCGTAGTTATATTTTATTTATGAAATTTTCATAAATAGTTTATGTCATGCTTAAATTTATGAATTTTTCATTTATTTATATTCTTCCACACATTATTAATATATTTAAAGTGTTATATTATGAATTTTAATGTGTACTTTAGTTTAAAAAACTTTACTTCTTCTATAAATTAACATACTTGAATATAGGGAGCTACATGCTAGGTATGATAATGTGTTTAGTTTTCCTCTACTTTGATGTTGGATTGTAATAAGCTATGAATTTTAATTATGTATTTATTTATTATTTATACATATAAGTGTTTATAATAATAATATAATTTATGTCTATATTGAGTAAATTATCATTTGGTAGAGGGGATTTATGTTAGACTATTCTCTGACTTCTAGATTTATGTCAGTTCAATAAAAGTGGGAGTTGGTGATCTATGTCTACAAATATACACTTATGGATATTATTTATTTAATATAATTATAATGCTTAACATGAAAGGGTTTTATGTCCCTGATTAATGGGATTGATTTTCTTATGTGTGAATATAATTGGCTTTTAGTTTGGGTTAGTAACACAATCGATGAGTTATGTACAGAGGCACACATCAATATGGTTTGGACATATTTATTTAGTACATTTAATAATATTACAAAATAAATCAATAAAAGAATGAACATATATATAGGGGATGTCATGAGATAAGATAGGGATATTAAATCCCCTCTTAAATGGTAGGAGTTAAATTTATTAGAAATAAGTACTTTTCAAAATTGTGATCATCCAACTGGGTTGTTCATGCCAAATTTGGGTTCCCATGGATATCTTGTATATTATGAGAAAGTAACATGAAGCCCTAATAAAATTAAGTTCCCATTATTGAAATTTTCTTGGAGTTACACTTGTTTAGGATACCTTAATAAGATTAATTTGGTAGACTAATAGATTTTATCTTATCTATAAGATATATTAAATAAATTTTTATCCAATTAAATATCCAAGATTCAAATAACATATTATTGGGATGATGTCCTACCTAAATAGCTATGTGAATGGAGAAATTATAAAGTGAACCAATTCTTAGTTAAATATGAATATTTTCACACTAAATGATATGAATATTTTGGAAAAGGGCCTTCATTTTAGTGTGATCGTGTTTAAAAAATTCCATATAAAATTTTTGTAAAACATGATAAACCTCTAATAAAAGCTTCAATTGTAGTCAATTGATATCATCACAATTGAACATTCCAATGAGATTAATTTTTGAAAGGATAATCTTAATGTAAGAGACTTCCTAGGGTTTGAAACTTGTGAAAATTTATTAAGAAAGGAAAATTCTATGTGTTAAAGTAATCACCTTCTAGAGTAACTTAATGTTTAAGTAATTTAATAGGTGGACCAAATATATGCTTTAGATATTTATAGAATGACTCGCTAAATTTTTCATTAAAGCTTTTTCTAGATATAGAATTCATTATATTATCATCAAAGGAAATAATATAACAATTTGAATGAGTTCAAAAATATTTTACTCAGTATTCTATATATGTTGTGAATATTTGAACTAGGAATGTGATTTATAGGTTTTAGTGTTCTGTTAACACTAGAAATGGGTAAAATTTCAAACCTGAAGAAGAAAAAATAGTTTTAAATTCCAATATTTTTTTTTAAATAGAAAAACAGGGTCAATGAAACCTAAACATATTTTATGGAAGGAGGAGTAATGATTCTATAGGATAGAGTTTTCTATAATACATGAATTTATTTATAATAATCTATGTAAAGTTCATGTCAAATATCAATGTCATATAAAATAATTCCTTTATTTTGAGTATTATATGACACCAAATCTATACATTAAAATTGTTGTAAGTATATAATATTTTAGAATCAAGAAAAATTGTGGTATAACTTAGAGTTTTTATTGAAATGGTGAATAAAATAGTTGTAAAATCAAATATTTGAATGCAATAGAATTTATCAAGATCAAATAGTTAAAAATAAATTTTTTTATCTTCATATCATTTATCTTATATTATAATAAATTATTTTTTTCAAAAACAGATTTTATATGGAAATTATGAGATGATGGATTCAATAAACATGGTTTATGGTTCATCAGATTCTATAATATACATGAGAAAAAGATAAGGTTAAAAATGTTTTCTCCAAGATAAAGGAATTTATCTATGACATTTCTTAAAATATTAGAGATATGTTAACACTTCTATTAGTAGAATATATTATAGAATAAATTATTCTTTTCAAAAAATACCCAAAATAAATAATAACCTATATGATAAAGATATAATTGTGTATTAAATAAATATTACTAATAAAAATAAAAAAATAGAGTTATTTTCTAAACACAATATAGTTTGTAAACATTATAATGATATTTTGAAGATAATATAGTGTCTAATAGGATACATAGATTATTTTTGGACTTAGAGAAGTTCTAATTTAAAAAATAAAGGTCTATACCAGTCAAAACATAATGTAAAATATCACTTTCAATGAAAAACACTGATGTAAAGGGTTCCAAAATGAAGATGCCATACCTGGAAAGAGTTATGAGTAGGTAATATATGTTTTTACAATCATAATATTGGGTGTTGGGAAATTATATAGTATGAATATTTAAAAGGAGTTGAACATCAAGAATATGATTCCTAATTCTCATCATTATTAAAAAAGGCTTACTTCGTATATATTAAAAACTAAAGTGTTTGGGGGGAGGGTTTTATCATTTGGTCATGTATAAATGTTCTCATAATTATATAAATATAAAATGAGTTTAACAGAAAACACTAAAAGTGTGGAAAACATACATCTGGTCTGGCAGTCTATAATATATGATAAGTTAGACAGGTTCTTATGTATGGTTTTTTTTAGGTATTCTTAACGTATTCTAAGAATATAAATGTATCATGTTATACACTAAAAAATATTCACATTACCATTATTTCACATTGGATACATTTATATATATATGTCATGAATTTAAATAATGCTTGTCCTACCAGTCTTTGACTTTAAGTTATCCCTAACTAATGATTATCATGGATTATTATAGTTTATGATGAAATTTTATGGTTATAATGATGAGGGGTGTTTTATTAGGTTATGAAATATACTCATGAGGTACAAAATTAGTTTGGTGTGCTGGATAACACACCAAGTATATACTGCATGGAGTGTCGTGTACTATAAATTTGATATACAGGGGATCCATGGTTTATATTTTGAATCACCAATACTTGATGTTGGATAAATACCCACCTTAAGAACCTTAATACTTTTATACATTTATTATGAAGGCCTTGAGTAATAAATAATCAAGGGTTGTTTGGGTATGTTGATGATAATTCCATCAGTTAGATAGTAAACAATATGGGATTTATCCTTTTCTATGACAACTATGACATATAGGACATCAATTGTGATTAAATAAGGAATTTTTTTGTTGTACCTTGATAGAACATACTATATGTTTTTCTATTAAGTGAGTTGAATTTTATGTTCTCATATATTAAGGTGAATAACATGGGATTCATTCATCGACCTAGTTAGTAAATACTCTAAGAATCTAGAATATATGAATAGTTATATAGGACTGAAATACTCTATGTCAAGTGGTTACTTGATATCTGGTAAAAATGATCATATGGAAATTTAAACATTCTTATGATGTATATATTAGACATGGGTATATAGATACATGTGTTTGAGGAAGTTCATGCTAGATCCCTTAATATCCTTAGCATCACTAATGATTTGGTAGATTATTCTCTTTTCTCAAATTAAAGAATTTGGGAATTCAAATTTTTTTCAATGATACAAAGACTTGTGGGGCCCTACTTTATTATTGAATTAATGTGGATTGCGTTTGACTTAAAAATTTTCTTTAAAAGTTTTTAGTGTTTATCTAAAAGGGGTAATGGATGGGTATACACAAGGTATTTCATAAGATATGATACAAGGTGAAGTTAATTATTTCCTTAAAAAAGTGTTTTAGAATATCTCTAAAAGTATTTTTTGATATGGTTTCACAAAAAAATTATATGAAACAATTTAACAAAATATCAAATAAATGTTTTGAGGCTTTAGTGAAAGTGGGATATTAGAGGAGATAAACCCTAAATACCCTGAGTATATGATGTGTTAAGGACTATTTTGTAAGGTATGATATAGTTATGTTATATTTTATGACATATATATATAAACCAACTAAAAATTGTGGTTTTTTAATATAATTGGATAAGTTAGAAAGATATTATATCAAATGGCTTGACATGGAAGTGTAACATTAAAGGATAATATTCATACTTTATCCCACTTTAATTATATTTAAAACATTTCATAAAATTAAATTCATGAGGATAAAAATGGTCAATGATTGTATCTGGTTTGTAACTAAATGCATAACTCGTATTGTATGAGTTAATGTATGGTGACACGATAGGGTCCTAAGGGAATTTATAAGGAGTTAATCACTTTGATATAGTTGGTGAAAGAGTGTGTATATATTTTATTAATTTTCCCATTATTATAGCTCTCTCTTCTACTCCTATTTCAAAACTAAGATACTAGCATATCATGGGGAGTGAAAACTTTTACCCAATCATCATCAGATTCAATCTATCCCATGGAACAACCATGGGGGAGGATTCCTTTTATTCCTCCTTAGTTATCTTCAAATATGAAAAATTATAAAGAACAATAAGAGGTTGTATTTTCATCTCCATCAAAAGGTTTTCATTCTAATAGTTTCTTCATTTTATTTAAAATATGATTTTGGGTTTGAATATTGTAGTTATTAGGGTTTTATAATTATAATTTATTTTATTGTGATAATAAAATTTCATATGATCCTTATAAACACTATGGTTTTATAAGAATTTATTAAAAATTAATAAATGTTATATAGTAAATTAGAAACCCGAGAAACTAAGAACACCTTGCATGAAACCTAAAAATGTGTTGTATATAAAATGAAAAAACTTCTTGTGTTGTAACATTCACTGTTGAATGTTTCCACAATAATCTTCATCATATTCTAGAATAAGATCACAAATAGGTATCCAAACAACATCCCTACTCTATATTGTATCCATGGGTCATTCCAAATCACTTGAATCTTGATTAGGACACTCCTTCACCCATGATATGCTGGTATCTATAGATGGAAAATTTAAGATAGTAAAGAGATATGGGTATGAGAGATTTTGTAGAAGAGAGGTAGACATAATAAATCATCAAATCATGGTTAATACCTCCTTATAAAGGTCCTTGTGACACTCTTTTGTAACCATGAATTGACTCATACATTATGAGATATACATGCAGTTACAAATTGGTTATAACCATCATACATTGTAATTCCCCCATGAGTTTCATTTTATGAAATGTTTAAATGATAGTTAAATAATTATAATGATTGAATTATATCCTTTAACATTCTATATCCATTTCAAGGTAGTTGATATGATGTCTTTATATCCATTAATACAAGGCATATGATATGTATTATTTTCATATATATCAAGCCATATGAATTTCACCTATCATACAATATGATATGGCCCAATTCATGGTTTTTAAAGAATAACTCTTTAAATGTATCATTTTTACTAAAGTCCTATAGAATTTGTGTTATTTCACATTATATCATATTATATCATATCATATACAATAACAGGTGAAATCATACCCAAAATCCTTTTGGATATCTTTAGAAACACTTTTGGAATACTATCATCAACTTCACCTTGTATCACATCATATTCAATACGTTTTGTATACCTATCTAAAAAAACTTTGGAATAAACTCTATATTATTTTTTAGAGTATAAATTTGAGTCAAAATCCATCCCCATTCACTCAACCAAAAAAATTTACACCATGTAATTATTTATCATTTATAAAAAATATGAATCTTCAAATCCATAAATGTATGAAAATTTAATCCTCTAGAAAATATTTTAGCTTAATCATGCTAAAAATAGATTTACCATGATCTCTATCAAACACATGTATCTCTAAAAAAATTTCCACTAACTGCAACATATGAAAGATTTAAATTTCATATGATGCCTTTGTCCATCATGTTGATTTTCCATGGGACAAGAAGTATATAAATCCCATATGTACACCTCAATTATTTAAAATTCTCTAAGTATGGTTTTAATAAGTCAATGAATACATCAAATTTCATTCACCTTATGGATGAGCACATTAAAAGACCCTCACTTGATAGATAATCATGTCGTATGTGTTATCTTGGTATAACCCCATGCTTCCTCATCCTATCTAAATTGAGGGAATAGATTTAATACTCATCATACAAGAGGATGAATTATATCTTGGTTAAGATCCAACTGATGAAATTATAAGTAACAAGCCCAACCACCCCAGATTTGAAACCTAATAAACCAAAACTAATCATTTTGTAACCTAATAAAATTAGGGTATTTTGGATAAATGTAAGCCAAAAAAATTCAAAGAATAGGTAAAGTTGTTTTTATGAAATATCTAAGTTTCACATATGATATGATTTGGATAATATCCTAACTAAATAGTTAAGTGAAAGTAATCATTCCAAAGAGACCAAAATCTTTGTGAAATATAAATCTTTTCCTAGTAATAAATATAATGAACTAGAAAAGGTATCATCATTTTAGTGGGATCACATATAAAAAATTTTCCTATAAAATTATTTTAAAACATAATACTCATTTAATAGAATACTCTGGTGTAGATAAATGAAATAATCATCACCCAACATGTCTTTGAAATCAATATTTTAAAGGCGATGCTTAATGTAATAAACATCCTTACACTAGTAACATTAAATGAGTTATTAATTATTGAAATTATATGTGTTAAAATAATACCCTCTAAAGTAATCAACTACTGAATTTGTTTAAAACTATGAATCTAGTTGCCTATGAAAAGTATGGAAGTATTCACCTACAGTTTCAAATGCATAAGTTGAAAAATGATGAATGAAATTTTATTTCTCATTCATGTATTCAATATGATTGATTGTGTTAATTACTTAGTGATTTAAAAGGTTTCCTTTATATATTTTTATGGTTATTAAATTCATTCTAGAATCATCATTAGAAATATTAGGATAATTTTAATGAGTTAAATAAATATTTAACCCATTTTTCTAAAGTGTTGGGGATAGATGAAATATTCATGAGGTGTTATAATTTTGGAACTATATCGATAGTTCATGTGAAAAAATGTTCAAACTGGAAGAAGAAAAGTTAGATGGAAATTAGTATAATGTTTCTTGTATTATCCAATAGAGATTATTGAAACATAGAGTTATAAAGGAGGTTCTATGTTTTCATATGATATAATTTTCCACGATACCTAAAGGCATTTTTAAACTCCATGGAATGTCCACAAAAGATATCGATGTTATGGAATTTAATTATTTTATTTTTGAGGGTATATCATACCAAATAGGTTTTATAGGATTGTAAGAATCATTTATAATGAATTATAAACAAATAAGAAACGCATAATTATGAACACCAATATTGATAAAATAAATCATGATTTTGTAAAAAAGAATAAATAGTGATGTGTACTATATGTTGTTTCATTTATAAAACCATTTTAATAGTCTATAGTTGATGAGTATTACATGAGAGGTAGATGAATGTAAACTCACCTATGTGTTACATCCATCAATTGAATGAATCACCCAACCTTTGGTTAGGATTCACCTTCTCACCGGGAATGATAGCACCAAACTATGTATGAGTACCAAAATAAGTGAGGTTCATGAGCAAGATAGGTTCATCTAGATCTTAGGAATGAATTAATTACACCATATCTATGGTGTTTACTCCCTTATATATCCAATGGGACACTCCCATGCCTTAAATCATATGTTATAACATATAATTTAATGAAAATTACAACCAAACATCCATCTCAGGAATACAAAACCACTTTTGAGTATTTCATCTTATGAAATTAAATGTTCAATGCTAGTAAATAGATATTGGTCAAATGTTTACCTATTAAACATATTATTCCCATGAAAATATAGTGGTGTTTTTCAATTAACTACCTTACAATAACACTAAAACAAATTCATATGATATAATTTTGTTTTATATATATCATACCATATGATTTTCACTAGTCATACAATAAAGTTTTCCCTATATATATTATATATGAGGGTTTAGGGAAATATTTTTAAATATTCTACAAGAACTAAAGCCTCATATACATAGTACCATTACACCTTATATTGTATCATATACATTTTTTTTGAAACCATACTAAAAATTACTTTTTATATATATTCTAAAACACTTTTTGAAATCTAAATATAGATTTCACCATTTAAAACATCATATGAAATACCATGTAAATCCCCATAAATACAATTTTGGATAAACTCTCAAACATTTTTAGAGCCAATCTCTAAGACAAACTCAATCCCCATTTATTCGACAACAAAGTGTGATCTCATGGTCCTTTGAATCATTGAAACAGATATGAATCACCGTATCCATAAATTTAAGAAAACAGTGGCTACTAGAAAATAATAAATGCTACTCAAGATATAAAGGGATCTGGATTGATCTACATCAAACACAAGTATTTATAAACTAGTTTCCACCATCTACATCATATACAAAATGTATTCACATTTGGTTCCTTTTTTTAAGATATCGAGTAACCATGGGACATAGAGTATGCCAATCATGTACAAACAACACATATTTTCTTGACTCTCTATGTACTGACTGACCAAGTTGATAAATACATCACATGAAACTCACCTTATAGATAATCACATCACATGCCCCTATCCCAAATAGAAAATTACATCATATGTTCTATATAGGTTAACCCACACACTTCCTTGGTATTTCTCAATTGATGGCCCAAATTTCATATTCATCAAATGAGAGGATAAATATCATCTTCATTTTTATCTAACTAATAAAATGATAAGAAAAAAAAACAACCACTCTTGGTTAGATAAGCCTCAAGTATTTTGTAAAATGTATCGAATTAATAATGTTATCATGATAGTTATATCATAAATATTAGGTAGTGGAGAATTTAATCAATGAAACCATATTATAACAAATACATTTTGTATGAAACTCTCTATGGAATACTACATGGGTTATCAAATACACAAAACTGATTTTATGACTTGTGAACAAATTATTTATCCTAATACCAAAATAATACTCATGCTAACCTTAAAATTTCATCATAACATATAATACTCCATGAAAAACATTAGTTAGGTATAACTGAATTTCTTACTTTTAGAGGTCAATTATTATTTCATTTCATTTGATGTATATCCATATATACATATATGCATCCAATATTAAAGAATGATAAAGTTGAAATTTCATTTTAGTATAACATCATAAATTTTATATTCTAAAACTCCTTTAATAATAATTAACAAAACCTCACATAATTATATGAAAAAAAATTATATATGATATAATTTCATATCATCTTTATGTTTGTTACACTTTCATGGGTTTGGTGAACTCATTACATAAAGATGTAATTTATTCCACATCTTTATGTGACAATATTATATAAACACTCCCACTAAACACTTTAGTTAGTAACGACTATGAACTAAGGAAATTTTAATAATAGAGATACTTAGGAATCATATTTCTAATGTTGAACTCCGTAAACATATTCAAACTCTTTAACTCCAAAAAATCAATTATTATGACATAAACTTATATTGTATTCCTAGAATTATTTCTAAGTACATCATCATAAGTCTTGGAACCCATCCCATCAAATATTTCCACTGAAATCATTTTGTAATTAATATAATAATTTACATTATCACATACCAACACATCCTAAAATCCTTTTGGATTAAGTGACATCCACTTTGGTACAATAACTAAATGTAACTCTTTATATTTATCTTTACTATTATACCCTAAACTCTTTTAGGATATTAAGTTAAATTCACATTTATTTTTTATTTAAATAAAATTTATTTTTTATATTATCACTTTTATACATTAAAACATACTTCCACTAGCCACTTATACGCTATTTTCTCTCTAAAATATAATACTATGATTCACAAAAATGTTTGTGTTTAGGAAATAACTCTTATTTCAATTATTGGGAACATTTAACAAACATAATAAATTTTCCATATCCTATATATAATTATATGTGTTTGGATAATTTTCTTAAAAATAAGAATATTCTTTAAAATTTTCCCCTGATGGTGGTGGATTATCAATTCCTCGTATTTTAAAAAACATCTCTATAAACCCTTTTATCCTGTATAAAAAATTATCCCAAGATTATTATCAAGAATGTTATAGACTTTTATAGATCATAAACCATGTATATAAAATCCATCATTTCATGTTTTTTATAAAAACCCTTTGTTAATAAACAAATTCTCTTATTATATAATAGAAATGATATGAAGATTCACATCCTTTACTTAGATCCATATGTGTGTGATATATTCCTTTATATTCAAATATTTTATGCTTCAACTATTTACATATCCACTTAATGAAATATAAAAGCTCTATATATTCTTAAATTGATTTTGAACTACTATATATTTAAAACATTTGTAAAGTAAACAGTTAGAATGATATAACCTTCAAAACCAAAGAGTTGATTTTTATAACACTAATACCAAATCTTGAAATCCCATGGGGTTTCCAAAACTCCTTTATTTAGTATAGATAATTAAATAATATGTATTAAATATTAATCCTTCTTGATAACACATTTATGTTTCTATACCCTTCACAGGTTACTAGAATAATCATTATTTGACTTTATGATTAATGTTGATTCTTTCGAAATAAACTTTTACCCACTTATACTATCAATAAAACATAAAACCTACACATCATATGTCATGGTTCATATTTTATCAACACTTTGAAAAATAATGGTTAACAAATATTGAAATAATTATTATTTTTAGAATATTGAAATCAATGAAAATAAAATAAAGTACATAACTATAAAAATTCCTAAAGGATATCTTCAGTATCACCTTGTCATTAGAATACCCGATCACATTGACTATATGAGTAGAGACTAATTTTCATTGGGTAATTTTTCATCTAATACCCTTAATACCATATGTGAAACACTCTATGATTCTTATAGGCTTCTAGATTAACCTATTGAATAACTTTAACACTTGGTTACATGGAATGGTGTTTCGGTTACACATATAACTTCTCTAACTTAAGAACATTTATAAAATATACCACTCTTAGTAGTTTATTATATTAAGATTATACTTTTCAAGGATTATTCTCAAAGTTATGTTCTATTATGATGATGCTATTATCTAAAATAGAATCTTTTATTAGATGAGTGTCATATTTTACATTCATTTAATAAGGTATTTTATTTAATGGTCTCTCACTAAAATAATGATCTCTTTTAAATTAATCAAGAATTAAATGGGTTATATCATAAATAATTCATGTACATATATATTAGATAACTATTTTAAATCATATCATGTATGAATATTAGATAATTTAATGGATAACTAGTTATTAAAATATATCATTTGGATTCACTTGACTTGATTCCTTTGGTATCATAATGGTTATGGTTTCCCAGATAAGTGTAACCAAAAAAACATTCCAATAGAAATTTTTTTAATGGTTAGGGCCACTTCATTTCATGTTTTCTTCAAAAAATATAATCTAGGGGAACCCATATTTAGAATGGATTACTTGGTTGGATGATTGAGATCTTGACAAGTTACACTTTTGAAGGAATATAACACTTAATATTTTTAAGGGTATTTAATCTCTTCATCTTATCTCATATTGTTTCCTTTATTTACTTATTCCTATAATGATTTAGTTTTTAATATTATTACTTCCTCCAAATCAATATGTTTAAACCATTGTCAGGTGTTACTATTTACACAATTAACAGATTATGTAAATAACCAGAATTAAAATCCAACTATACTTATACATATGAAAATAATTCTTATGCATAAGGAAAAAATATATTTCATGTTAAGATATATAATTATATTAAATCAATAATCCCTATATGATTACACCTAGAGTCACAAATGGTCAACCCTCACTTTTCTTAACAAGGTATAAGCCTCTATACTAGTGGTAAGCCTAAACAAAAGTAACTTTAACCATATATACATTACTCAAGAGATATTATCAACCCCATGATAATATCTAGAAGTAGTTAACAATTGAACTAAATCATATAGAAAAATTCATAATATAAAAATTATATCTATGAGAAAAGTATGGAATTAGTTTTAAATAAAAGAAAAATTAAAATATTTAATCAATTTATAAATATAGCTAAAAATAAACACTTCTAAATTTATCTTTTTTTATGATAGACATTCCATATTCTTGAATAAATCTAAAAAAGTTATATTAAAGTACAATATGAAATATTTCATATTATTAATTATATAGAATTTAATATAAATATATGATATCATATGAAGTGTAAAAAATTTATATTTAAATTTTATTATGTAAATAATTTTACATAGTCTGAATATAATATATTAATCATTATTTAAACCATTGATCAAATAAATCATCAAGACCCTTCTTTATGTGATTTAAATAATTTCCCAAATAAGGCCATTAATTTGAAGAACTAAAATTAAATATTATGAACAATTCATAATTTAAATATAAACTCTTTTATATTTGGCCTTATTTTTTAATTTGTAAACACTTTATAAATCATCCTTGTTATTTCTAAATAAACACTCAATATCTAATCTATATAAAACGTCATTAAATTGGCCATAGTTATTTCAATATTAGCACATAATATTATGGAATATTTATTATTTTTTATAAACATTTGATTAATTAAATATAAATAATTAATAATTAATAAATTTATATACAATTAAAAATTAATAAATATAAAAAATATTTTTGATTATAATTTCTAAATAATTTATAAATTATATAATTTATTTCATAATTTAATTTTAGGAAAAACATATTTGCACATCAAATTTTATTTAATGATAATGGCGAAATCATAGAATGAAAGAGATAGGGCTGAAACATTTAAACAATTTAATATCTATTAACCAAATTTTATGATTGATAGTCGTATTTCAACTTATGATAAATAGCATGTGTGACGTTTTTCTTTTCTACTTCCATAGAAACGGGGATTATATTATGTATGGGAAAATAATATTTCATATTAATGTTAAAATATTATGTTTTAATGAAAAAATTATACATAGAAATTTTATATTACGATCATCATAGACATGTCTATGTTCATATGATGATCTCTTTTGAATCCATGAGACATCACTATCATCGAATAAAATATCTTTATATCATATGTTGTGACTTATACAAAATTTAGGGATTTTTAGGGAGTTAATGGATATGATATACCATATCATAAGTTATGAATCAGTTTGGAAAAACAAAAAACCCAATCGTATTTGGTGGTAGAGAATATGGAAAGCATTGTGATTTCAAAAAAAACATCATTTTAGCATGATTTAATGAATCAGATAGCATGGATTTCTCTAATACCATTATTGGGTTTAAAGGGATTTTATAACACATGTACAATTTAGAGTAAACAAATAAAACCCCAAATCTAGGGACATTATTCTTGATAAATGAAATCGTGTTATGGTAAAATGATGAAACATTTATTTATAACTTATAATGTTGTTCTATTGTATCAATATCCATCATCTGGGGTTGATAAAGGTCAAATGAGATACAAATGAATGGTATCCATCTTTTGTAGTGTATTCATGGGTTTAAATAATCATCCAATATTCGAGTGGGATTCATCTTCTCACTAAAATATGCAAACATCTCCCTAGGTAAAGGTAGATGAAGAAGAGAGATTCAGGGAAAATTGGTTCAACTAGAGCTTAATATGAAATTAACTACACTATCTTGATGTTGTTACTCCCTTATATATCTAATGGGAAGCTACCAAGAATTTACTCATACACTATAAATTCCAATTTTATCCCACTACCAACCATGAATCCATAACATGAATACAAAACCCCTTCTGAGTGTTTCATCTTATTAAACTGTTTATTTAATGATAACCAATGGATATTGATTGAATTCTTAACCATTAAACATAATGTTTCCATGAAAAGGTAGTGTTTTATCACATAAAAACCTTATGATAACCCTAAAACAAAGGCATGTGATGTGTATATATTTCATAAATATCATACCATATTATTTTCATTGATTTTATAGTGTGATTTTGAATAATTATATCATATATATGATTGTTTAAGGGATATCTCCATTATTTATACTTTACAAATTTTGTGAGTATATAGGAGTTCAAAAATCAAGGTAAAACATGGTGAAGCTTATAGTTTTAATTTAAATTATGTGGAAATGGGTTGTTGAATAATGGTTTGAATGAAAATGAATAATTCAAGTTCATATGAATCTTAATTAAATATGTGTATTATCATACCATTCTTATAAAATATTTGCGAAGTTTTTGGTTAACAAGATGTTGTTATGGACAATATTAGATGATGGTTTTGATACACAAGGTTTAGGATTCATTAGATTATATAACATACATGAGAATAATATAATGGGTAAAAAAATTATCCAAAATAAATAAATATATATATATGTTTGTTAAAATATGAGGGATTTGATCCCACCATTAGTGGAGTATTTTAAAATAATTCATTTTAGAATATTGATCCAAACACATAGAATAAAATATAAGATATAGATACTATAGTTTATTTTTAAATATTTTTGCATAAAAAATATTATTTTCTAAACACAAACTAGATTTTTCTTCTTAGCACTATATTCTAAATAGAATATAGTGTTTAGGAGGCTGCCTAGAGTATGTTTGGACTTAAAGAAGTTCAAAGTTAACATATAAATGATTATACTATACAAAATAAAATTTCAAATATCACTTTAAAGGAAAAAATTAACAAAAAATGTTCCAATATTAATAATAATTTATTTAGGAAGAGTTTTAAGTAGGAATGATAAGTTATTAATATAGTAACATTTGATGTTATGAATTTAAGAAGTTCAAATATGATCATTGAGTTGATCATTAAGAATATGATTCATAAGTTTCAGCATTATTAAAACTAGATTAATTAATTTATGTTACTCACTAAATAGATTAGTGTGAGGGATTTATCATATAGTCACATAGACATGTGTTAGAAAATACATACATATGTAATGATTTTAACAAAACCCATGGAAGTGTAGAAAATATAAGGTTTATAAGGAAATATATCACATATGATATGTCATATGGGTACTTATGTATAATTTTTTTAAAATTCTTATAGGATTTTATAAATGTAAATATATCATGATTTACAAAAGGAATTATTTTTTTATCATCATTTCATGATAATTATGTGTTTATATATATATATATAACTGAAATAATAATTGACCACTCAAAGTATGAATTTGATTAAACCCCAACTGATTTTCGTCATGGAGTGTTATAGGTTATGATTAAATGTTAATGTAGGAATGAGTATAATTCTTATATCATGATATCTAATAAACTCACTTCGCACAAAACTAGTTTTGTGTACAATATTAATCATTAATACACTATGACGAAAATAAGTAATATTGTTATTTTTTTCAAACACACTATTGTTTTAACCATTCAACAGGGATACATGATAGTTCTATAAATAAATATGTTTTTCCTGAGTCACCTATTAATTAATACTGATTTTTTTTATTATAGCACATCTTATAAAACCACTAAAAATACATGATTATTGGAATTTTTGAAACCCCTACTAAAATGAATGTAGTAATTTTTTAAAACAAAATCTACAATATAATAGTGGTTAAAACCATAAATAAAAAATTAGTGATGATTAATTTCATTTTATTATTTTTTTACCTAAACTGACATGGTTTTTATTCACCATTACTAAATTAGTGGTGGTTTTTCAGTACGTAGGGATAGTTAAAAATACCTCTATTTATATAATAGTTGTTTATTTATTTATGGGTAAGTCAAACCACTGCTAAATAAAAAATAAAATCATATGATAAAAATATCCTTATAGATATTATATAACCTAAAATATAAAATATAAATATATCCAGCCCCCATTGTATTTACTATTATCATTAAATAGAATTTAGAATATAAATTAGTTTTAATTAGGTAATTAATAAAAAATATATTGAAAAACCTTATCATAATAATATAATCATATAAGAATAATTGTAATATATTCAACACTAATATAGTTTTTCTTATCAAGGATTCAATTTACATAGAAATTCTCCCAGACCTACCCTAAAATAGGTTACTTGTGACACAAAACATAACACCTTGAGATTTTAAAAGAAGAAGAGTATATTTGATAGTGTAAAGGACATGAAACACTGAGTTTATCTTGTGTTACATCAAACACTAATTTTATCATATGATACATTTTACAAGGAGTTTCTTCAATATCTTTTGTTACATGCAAGTCCAAGTTTTTCTGAACTACAATATACTATTAATATTGTTATTTAACATGATAGTTTTCATCTAGTAGTTGAAATAGAGGGTATAGAAAGGATTAACTGAATTATAAAAATATTTTTTTCACATTTATATATAATTAATTCATTTGTGACCAATTAATTAGAAAAGAAAATAAAACCCTTTTGAAAATGAAAGAAAATATGTTTCTGAAAAACTATTTAAATGAACCCAAGTTTGTTTTGTAACAATAAAATAAAATAAAGCACACTTATTGGATTACATTAATGAAATTTATGTGTAATATATTAAATATATTTTGTAACATTAATACTATATGTTTTATATCCAATAGATAAAAATAAATAAAATTTAACACTTTAAAACCAGTATTTTTTTCTAAAAAATAATTTTGTCACATTTTTATTGTGCGCTTATTTTAAAAATAATTTTTTATTTTTTTTTATTTTTTTATAAAATAAAATTAATTTTTGAAATAAAAACACCATAATTATCTAGGGTTTAATATTTTGAATTTCTATGAAACGTTTCAATTTTTGATGAATACCGAAAAATATAGAATTTTAATTAAAAATTGTCCTTTCAGATAAATTATTTAAAAAAATTGATACTATTTTGAATTTTTTTAATTAAAATTTGTTCAATTTTATATATATTAATACAATTTTTTTAAATGTATCCTTTTTCATATTAAATTTATATAAAAACATAGTATACTTTTAAAAAAATTCAGTTTAACAACCCGTTTTCTCATAGCGTCTACAGGATTGATTTTAAATTAAATTTGTCCAAATATATGAGTTGAATTGGAAATAAAGTATTAAATATTATTAATAATCATAATTTATATTTTCTAAGAAGTTTAACATATTTTTTTACCAAATTTAAAAGTAAAAAAATAGAATTAATCATAGCTATTAAGGGAAAATAGAGTTTCCTTAGTGGTTAAACATCGAATATAATTTGTAAAAATGACCCAAAACATAACCAAAAAGTATTTTATGGAAATGGTTGTACCCTTATGACATTATTACCTAAATTTATTTTTTTTGGGACACCTTTCCATAAAATCTACCCATATATTAAGTTAAATAAAGAAAATGACAAAAAAAATTACCTTCCTTTATTTACATTCCTATAAAGCTCTGGGGATATAGAAAAAACTAAATAGGTTCAATTATAAATATTATTTGGGAATATAAATTATCTATTTTTATCATAATACTTTATATTTAATTTTTATATATTATATAATTACATTAAATTCTGAAGAAACGCCAATGCATGGATTATTTAGTTATTAATTAAATAAAATGAATGGTATTAAAAATAATAATAGTCAAGTAAATGGAACGAATTATTGTGTTACATTATTTTTTAGATTAACCTATATTTATAAATATATTTAAACTTGTTATTTTAATTCCATTATTGTATTGATATTTTTAAATTCAAATTAAATGAATAATGTCAAAATTTACATTAATGTTAATTTATAATAAATGATATTTTATTAATTAATTTCAAATTTATAAAAATAATATCTGTTGTCGTGTGATTTTTATATATTAAGAAATATAATTTATGTCCCATTTATGGACCAATTTTTCTTTATTAATGAATATTTTGACCTATAAATAGTAAAAACATTGTTAGCGCAGTTAAGGTTAAAGCGGTGTTTCACACTTTACATTCGATTATGTTAAAAATTAATTCTATAAAAACATATGATTTTTCTTTGAAAATTTTGGATTTAATTTTTATAATAAGTGTTTTAAAATTATCTGATCATTATCGCTTTAATTTAGTCTTAAAGAATAATTTACATAGGTTAGAAAAAAGGTTTCCATAATGAAATACCAAAATGGTAAAAATTAGAAAACTTAGAAGCTAAGGAAGGGGACATTTAAAACATGTGTTATAATGTGTTTTGGAGTTTATTATAGACAATATAATACCTAAACCTTGTTAATTTTCTATCTTTAAGACACTTTATGTAAAATTGACCTCCCAATAGTTAATACTTTTGACTATTTACAGGAATATCACTCCTCCACTATAAAAACACACTCACTCTCCCCACTTATTCACATATCTCAAGACTTTTGGATCATCCAAACCCTTAAAAAATAAATTCCCATCTCCCATTAACAAATCCTAGAAGCCTTATTTTGGGAGGAAAGAAAACATTTCAAGGTCTTAGAACAAACCTAAGGAGGATACCCGAAGAAAAGGTAATTTTCTTCTAAAAGAATTTTTATTTTATTTCCTTCTCCACCTCCTTGAATTATTTTTATATCATGATTATTTAATGATATTATTATCTTAAATATAAATATATTTATTCATTTTATGGTTAAAACCTAAAACCACATACACTTCCATTAAATGGGTTACGAAATCATTGTTCGTGTGTACGGCAGACTGCCGCCTAACGAACTGATGTAATTAATTTTTTCATTACCACATTTCAGGGTTGTAAATAATTATATAAATACTAATTATATATGATATTTATGATATTATTATTGTTAAATTATTATATAACACATTCCATCATGCTTTCAATTTTTTGGGAATACGATAAAGTCGTTTATGTGTACGGTGGGTTACCACCCCATGAGGCAATATGATTCATTCACACTTTACATGGAATGTATTAAGGATGAGTTTAATAATAATATGATATATATATGAAATAAAATTTATAATATAATTATAATATATATATATATTGTTAACTTCTCCTTCCTTTAATAAGAAGGGAAAATGGAAATAGTGTTTATGTGAGTGTATGACCAACCGTCTCCATGAATGGTGTATTTCATTTCCTTTCAATAAATTTTATGGATTAATAGAAATATATATATATATATATATAATATAATTTTTTAAATTCTATTTATTATTAAATAATTGTTGAATTAATCAAACCAAAAATAACAAGTCAAAACATATAAGAAAAATAAATCCCTTAAAACCCCAAAAAAAACATTAACATAGAATTGTTAATAAACACGTAATAAAAGGTCATAATAAAATCATATATGATTTTCAAAATGTTAATATGGTTCTTTAATAATTCAATAACATGTTTAAAACCACTATAATGGTGTTTAAGTCATGTTCAACCAAAATAAAGTTTGAGGTAATGGTTTTTCTAGTCTCACATTTATTTCAGTGAGACATATGTCGTATTCATCACTTATTATTATTATATGGTGTATATACTAACATTAATTTATTGTATTATTCTTAGAAATAAATTTATGGGTATTTACTTATCCATTTTATGATCTCTCTTTCATGTGATTTATGGTTTCAAAGTTACCAAATCGATAAGGGAGTTTTGTCTAAATTTTCCTTCCTTAAGACATATGTTAGGTTATATAGTAAGATTATTTGATGAGGTGTATATACTTATACATTAAAATTTTTTATCATGAATATACTTATTATCATTATATTATAAGCTACATTTAATTTTATTCCTTAATGGGTATTATGATTCAAATTTTTTTCATTGGTAATATTCTTTGTTACAATCTCATCGTTTTCTGGGATTGTGAATGATTAAGTATCCAATGATGAAATATTATAATTATAATGACTTATTTTATGGTTATTAGTTTTTTTCATGTAATATTAAAAAATTTCTACTCCTTTTTACTTATAATAATAGAGAATTTTTTTTAAAAAAAATCCAACATGTTTTCTCTCTTCGAGCAGAAATTTGTTTTCTACCAAAACAATTTTTTCAAAAATGTTTTAAAAAGTTTTTTCAATTAAAAAGGGTATTTTCTTAATGAAATGTTTTAAATGAGTTTTTTAATCCTATTTCAAATTTTTAGAATATTTTTTTCAATGAAGGGTATTTTTAAAATGTTTTAAAATTTCATTTTCAAAATGAAAACGGTATTTTAATAAAAATGTTTTTAATGGTCATTTAATGGAATTTAAACTTATCAATATCAACAATCCTTTTTTACTTATCATCCACTGGTGATATTTTGTATTGATATAATCCTTATTCATTCTATGGATGGAATAATATTGTTTAAAATATATTTTTATGAAAGAAAAATCTTTTCCCTGAGTTAATCGTGTTTCAAAGATATTGTTATAAAACCCACTTATTTTACATGGGTTAATCATGTTTCAAAGATATTGTTATGGAACCCATTTCTTTTCCTCAGATTGACCATGTTTCAAAGAGATTTTTAAGGAACCCATTTACTTTCCACTTTTTAATCATGTTCAAAAAAAATAAATTTCATTTCAATGAGTTATTATGAAATAAATTCTCTATGTTATTTATTTATTATTTGGTTCTTGGATGTTATAAATGTTGGGTGCACCCAGATAGTGATGGGTGAGCTATTTATAGATTATATAATAGGTGTTCCCAAATTGTGATCTAATGAATTGGGTAATAATCAAGTTCTCAGGATAATTATATTGTAACTTAGTTATATGATTATTACAATTTGTAAGGGTTCTGTAAGGGTTATTTAAGAGTTCTATAAGTTTTCTATGAGATTATGTCTTGTGATTTCAATATGTTTTACCTATTATTTATATAGTTTTACAATGTTTATTATCATCAAGATTGATATCAGATGGATCATCATTACTGATTATGATGACTCTTTCCTTTTCCATGATTTCATATTTTATAATCCAAGTACTAATGGGTATTATTTCTTTTATGATTCTGTCATGCACTTTGATTATTTCATGATACCCATATTCACTCTTATTCTCTTGGATGACATTCAATTATTAATTCTTATGTTTACCCTTATTAATCATTTGAGCCCAACACTCATATTTTTTCCTTAGTTTATAAATATTTTGGCTGAATTATTTATATCTATAAAGGATTTCATAAGGATGATGTTAATGACATAATGTAAAATAATAAAATTCATGTCAAATGGTATAAATTTTAATTTTATTACTTGGGTGTTCTTTATATATAATTTCTCATAAGTTTATTATTCCATCACAGGATATATGACTAAGGGTCCAGGGCTATTATAGTTGTTATCAAAGGTTTGTTTAGATAACTTTAGAGAATATGATTTTTTTCATAGGAGTTTATCTTAAGAGTTATGGATACCATAATAGGTATAAAATATTAAATTTTATCATAAGTTCAAAGTCGTAGACACCCCATTTGAGGGTTTTAAGTATAAACAATTTCAAGGTTATTAATCACATTTTGGGTGACATTTTATTAGGTTGGGGTATTTTTAACCCCTAGGATCAAAATTAAGTTATATATAAGGAGGAATTATATTTTTTTTGTTTAAAGGTAAAAAAGGAAAACCTGAAGGTTGGGTGACAACCCATCACATCTGACAAGTTCATGGGGGTTGAACATACAATCGAAGGATTACAAGGGTGTAGCACCAATAATTGGCCTAAGTGATTTCCTAGTTAGCATGCAATTTTATAGGTAAATATGATGTTTATTTTATAAATATGTGGAATTTTATTTTAGTAATAACTGAAATGTGCAATTATGGGTGCTTTCAAATGATGTTCAGTTTCAGGTTATTTAAGTGCAGTAGAGTGGCTAACCAAAGTCATCTCTCAACGGTGGCAATAATTTAAGACAACATATTAAAGGTATTTTGAAAATAAAATAAAATAACATAAACACATTACTTGAAATGATGGGGTTTTTAATCTTTTATAAAACTAGAATAATTATACAGGATGAATATTGTGTTTTTTTATTTTTGAAATGATGTTCGATTAAAAATACACAATAAGAAGGTGTTTGCTTAGAAATTTTTTTAAAATGATTAATCGATCTAAGTCTACCTCTTCATTAAATTATTAATAATTTTCATTTAAATGAATATTCACTTAATTATTATCCCCTAATTTTTTAATTCTTTAACCCTATGAGAAATAGCTTCACCACAAAGAAAAAGTGAATTATGGCCTAAGTTAGCTTCGAAACATGCAATGGTAGCACCCTGCATTGATTGACGTTCTAAGTCTAGCTTATGGGAAGTGGTAAATTAGAGAAAATATCCATTCTATAAAATGAGGATGATTTTTGTTTAGGGAATATATCTTAACTCTACAAATTTATCCTGTGTGCTTTTATTTCATAGGTTATGGTCACGCTCTCACAATTCACACATTACTCGACCTCTCGTGTTTTTTCATGAATTGTTCAATATGATTCTGAGTTTCTATTAAATTAAAAAATCAATTCATAGATCATTTTAAGTGAATTACAGTATCACATTTTTTTAAATAAATTAATGCATAAGTTAAGAGGTAGACCTATTACTAAAAATAACTAATCCTTCATGGGCTGTGTAGTCATCATAGAAACGTTTTGCATTTGAAAATGTTTATAAAGGGTATAATGCCATATCATTTATACTCTTTAATTCTATTATAAATATAAAGATTAAGAAAGAATAAAATTTAAGCAAACAAAATAAACAAAATAAATAGAAGAGGAATTAATAATTTTACTGCAAGAACAAAAACATTAACAAAAGATGAAGAACAAGAAGGATTCGATGATGGGATCCTTGATTCAAGAACTCTCCCTCTCGAAATACATTGATAAATGAAGTGAAACCAATTATCATATGCCTTAAATATTCAAATTCACGTCCCAAACCCTCAAAATAAGAAAAATACATAATTATAGAGTGAAGAGGAGGCTAGGATGCAAGTGGTTTCAAGTGTGAAGGAGGAAATTCGGTCAAATATTTTAATTCAATATTCATGGCCTGTTTGACATCCAAAACACATTATTAAGATGACCTTCCAGAAGGATGAAATGTTCTTAATTGGGTCCTAGAGATCCTCCCAATATTTGGGCCAAATAAAATATTTTATGTATAATATATGGCCAAAATACAGAACTGATGTCCAATCTGGAGAGTCCAAACCACCTTTAACTTCATGTCCCTTTTACTCCAATAAAATGCTCGATTTTTCGCTAATTTAATGAATTAAAATTGTATCATGTTAAGTAAGAAACATATTTATAAAAATAACTTCAAATTATACACATAAAAATATTTATGTCCAAAATTCTATAGTATATTTTAAAGAGTAAAACTGGAATTTTCATCAAATTTTCAAATTAATGATCTAGTCCCAAATATTTTATAAATAAATTGATTTAACACAATATGAGGAAATTGTGTAATTTATTACAAATAAAATATTCAAAAAAATAGTTTTTTATCAACTCCCCCACATTTACCCTTTTTTACTTCTAGGAAAAACCTCATATCATGTATTCGAAGAAGATGAACATGACAAAATATGCATCTTCATATTTCTCAATCCCCAGTAGAAATATAGGCAATGTCGGAATCCCATAAATAGTCAATATCAATAAATTTTAAATTCATTATCTCATTAATTTTATTCAAAACAAAATCTAGTGAGATTCAAAACACTAATCGTATTGAAACAAATCATGGGTCTACTATGCCACAAATTCTCCACATGTGTTTTTGCAAACCATTCCAAACTCATAAATCCACCCTTTATTTAGTATATTCAGGTCAAGTAAAATAATTCTTCTTACATTTTTTAATTCACCAAACATGTTCTACATTCCTTTGTAATTGAATTTCAAGACCCACTCACTTAATCATTCACAAAATTCAAACCATAAACTCCCGACCTAGATATCCCCATATGTGATGCATTTCATCACTCCCCTCATTTAGTATTTTTTTAGATTTTTTAGTTTTACTTGGAACAAATATCACACTCAATTCTCAACCTATGTTTGATCTCTTCATGACACAAATTTTAATAGCTATAAAAATATCAAAGGTCTAGGTGGAGTGCTTTTTTGACCTTCCCAATACACAACCCATATTTTTGATATTTTTTGTTTTTTAGGACATACCATAGTCAGATAATAGGTACACATGCATAGGACTATTCGGTATAGTAATGAAACTAATCGGAATAGAAATGAACATATGGATCAAGCAATGATTTGTTTTACCTAACTTGACTATACCATCAGTTTAGTAGGAAAACATTTACAATTGACTATTGAGTGAAATTTTGTGTGTAGAAATCAATGACACAGTTTAACATTAAAATATATCACAAATAATGATGTCAAAATATAAATGGTTTTATAATGACAAAACCAATCATATCATTGAAGACTTTAATTTTTAAAAAAATCAACCCTTGATGATGAAATCTTACACTTGCATATAATTCTACAAATGAATTTTGAAAACGTGCATTTTATATATGTTCCACATGAGAATGTTAAATGATATCTTAGTTTTTTTTTTGAAAATTCTAACAAAACACTTAATAGAAAATACACACAAAACACACAAATGAAAATCCTAAACATTTACCCCAAAATATTGTCCCATAACCCACACTTGAAATATTTCATTGTCCTAAATTTGAAATTATGAAATGATATGTGCACATGAAATGAATAATTTTAAATTGGAAATATAATATAAAATTGAAAGGGTTAGGAACAGACTGATATTCTATAGTGATAATTGGGTTATGAGTGCAATAAAATCTACTGCATCAGTAGAATGTCCCTTAATGTATTTCTTCAAACATTTCCCATTGACTATAAAGCTCTTTCATGTGTCCTCCTATGTGATCTCCACTGCACCATAATGAAAAACATTAGATACAATATAAGGACCTAACCATCTAGAATATAACTTACTGGGCATTAGGTTCAGTCAAGAACTATAGATTAGAACATTCTCTCCAACATGAAACTCTCTTTGTTGGATCATTCTATTATAAGACACTTTTGATCTTTCCTTGTAGAGCCTTGAGTTCTCATATGAGGACAATTGAATCTCTTAAAACTCTTTAATTTTCATCTTCCTTTGAATTATAGATTGCGCAAAATCCATGTTTCATTTTTTATAGCCCAATAATCCCGATACTTGACTTGCAAATAGAGATGACAGGCTTTCCCAAAAACAATCTGAAATGAGGTAATATTGATGGGAGTTTTGTATGCCATACTATAATCCCAAAGCACATCCGCCAAGAACTTTCTCCATTCCTCCCTATTCGGCTTCATGGTCTTCTCCAAAATTTCTTTCAACTCACAATTTGAAACCTCAGATTGACCATTTCTTTGGGGATGGTGTGGTGTGGATGTTTTATGTATCACCCCATACTTTCTAAAGAGGGAATACAAATTCTAATTGAAAATGTGTGTTCCATTGTTACTAATAATGGCCTTCTATACTCCAAACTTGCAAAAAAATATGTGCTTTTACAAATTCCAATATAACATGAGAATCATCAGTCCCGGGGGCCTTAGCCTCCACCCATTTTCTCACATAATCAACAGTGACAAAAATGTAAAAGAGACCAAAATAACTTGGAAGAGGACCCATAAAATGTAACACCACAAGCTTCCATGGTACGCTTCTCTTTAAATATTACAATAGCATGTGTTGTATGCAACTTCGAGTTCTAACACACCACAACCAATCAAACTAGCCGTTATGAATAGTAAATCCCTCTTTTTAAAATTTTATAAATTTTATCTTTCAAAATGGAATTTATTTTTGGATTTGGAATATCGAAATTATCTTAGAATTAATTTTTGTTATTTTCTAAAAACTTTCAATTTTGGATGAATAGTGTAAAATACTAAATTTTAATTAAAAACAAATTTTTTAATCAAAATAATTCATAGTGATAAATTATACTATTTAGTAGTTTTAAAGTATAATTAAATTATATTTTTACCATTTAATCCAATGTTGGTCATTGAACATAATTTCACATTTAAACTGGGCATAAGCAAGTGTCAATATTTTGATAGTTATTATTTCTTAAAAACACTCTTTTTGTTTTGACAATGGGAATTAATTTTAAACTAATTTCTTCCACTTATGTGTTTTGAATATAGAAAAATGGATTCCATATTTAGAATCAGGAGCTCCAAATTGTGTAAGTAGGTAACTTTTATTTTTATAGATTTTGACTAATTACTTTGGTAAATATTTTATATACCAAGGTTGGGTAAATCCAGTAAGAAAGGGTAAAAAATAAAATTATAATAATATTTAATTACCCTAAAATATTTCATAACCCTATTTGATGATACATGTCCTACCATGGGAATCTTTCGGTCTATTTGGGGACCCCATGGAGCCACATTTAAGTGATAATGACACTTTATATTGATTAGGTTAAAGTAAATACAAAAATGACATAAGCGTATATCTTTTAGTAAAATAATTTTTACATAAGGTTATGTATGTTATATCTTCAACTATAAATATTCATTATAAAGTTAAAAATATTTCCTACATAATGGTATTTTATTTATAATTTTTAGACATTTAATAATAAAATTTATTTATGACACAATGATGATGCAATATTTTCCTTATTAATTAAAGAATCAAATAAAGGGTATTACAAATGTTAAAATAAATATAATTTGAAATTTCTTATGAAATAAAGTAATATTATAGGTTACTATGACATGTTAGGATTTATTAAATGAATTTCATTCGAATTAATAAAGTTTTTAGGACTTTAACAAAAATAAATTATTAAATAGTGTCAAAATTGACATAAAAGAGTTTTTAAAACAAACATTATATTATTAATTGATATAATATTCCTAAAAATATAAGGTTTGGACAAATGACTTATATAATGATATTTGTATCATTAATAAACTACTTGGGGTTATCTTGAAATTTTATAGTATGTTTATTAACTATATAATATAAAAATACAAAGAGACATGGTAAATGTCAAACTATTTAACTAAGAGTTAAATCTAAAAGATAAGGTTAATATAGTAACCCAAACCTATCTAAAACATATTGGTTGAGTTTTTTTTGACCCATAACCACATTATACTTTAAATAATTCATTTTTTATCCATTAGAAACTGAAAATTATTTTATTATAAAATAATATTTCTATCTTTTCTTAAGGTGCCCCTCACCCCTCTGATAAAAGGGAACTCCCCTTCCCTAAAATTCACACCTTAAAAGCCTTTTAGCTCGGCCAAACCCTACCCAAATACCTTCTCAATTGTCCTCCCTTTATCCTAGAGGCCTTCCTTTAGTCAGAAATCCAACCTAAGGATCCCTTTTGATCAAATCAATAGTAAGAACCCGAAGAAGAGGAGGTTAACCTACCCTCGACCAAGGAAAAGTTCAAGGTAAGGGTTAATTTTAAAATCACATTGTTATCCGAGGTTATTTTTACATAAGTATCTAATGGGATCTCTTTATCATCCACATCCATGTTTCTTAAAAGTTTATTTCAAAACATTTTTACTATTTTATAGACTATGGTTTAAAGTCATTTATACCCTTGTTTGACTTTTTATAAGATGTTTATAAAGGAATCTTTCCGTCATTTTCCAAAAAATGCCCTTTATAACCTTTTCGACAAAATGAATGTAAGAATGTATTTTTTTAACTTATAAGGCAGGTGCGGCTATTTTCCTCTATTATAACATCATCAAAGCTTCCCTTACAAGATTATAAGAATATTTCCAAAGTAAATGTTTTCTTTTATAATTATATTAATTTTAAATGATTTTAAAATAGAAAGAGATATTTCACTAAAAAATGTTTTGATTTCATCTATGTCAACATAATTTGATGGATTTTAAGCTTATTAGAAAATGATTTATTTTGATACAAAACTTCAATATTGTATTGAAGGTTTTGTGATATGTTTGACTGTGGATGTGTTATTTTTATAGCATTCATGGTTTATAGATAAAGTATTGACATTTCGTATGCTAGTTTTAATGTGAATGTTTATGTATTGTTTAAACCTTTTCATATGAGGAATGAATTGGACTTAGTAAGTAACTGGTGGATCCTGCTATAGCTCCTCGATGCATCGGTTGGTCTCATGAGAGAAAAACTGGTGTCTTGGCACAAGGCCTTGACAAAATCTTATTTGTATTCTTGGAACAAGGCCTTGACTTTGTGGTTATGAATGTCTGAAATTATGCATTCCATCATTATGAAAGTGGCTATTTATATTTCATGTGATTATTATACTAGTAGAATATCCATATGACTAAGTAAATGGCATTATTTTGATTTTATATTTTCCATATTATGTTGAAGTTTAAGTTTAAAAGGATTTTGTTTTATTCTTATACATTTCCTTAAATGTTTATACTTATTTATGAAATTTTCCGCTATATTGTTATCCTTACTGAGCATCTGAGCTCACCCCTTTCTATTTTTTATTTCTCCCAGGATGCGAAGAAGTATATTATGACTGACCTGTAGGGATAGTATATGGGATATCAGTGTTGTCTATGGAAACAATGTTGTTGTAGTTATCCATTTTATGATGTAATGTAAACATTATGAATGTATCTAGTACTTCCAAGGCTACTAAACTAATCGGTCTTTATAGACTTGATCTTTTGTGATCATGCCAATGATACATAATAATGCACCAACTCTGGGATTCTAGGGTCGTGTCGTTACAGTTGGTATCAGAGGATGTTTAGTAAAAACCTTGTAATCTAGATTTAGAAAAACTCTGATTAGAGCACATTACGCTAAGATAGACTTTGAGGATTATTATGGAAGAACTTCCTAGAATTTTGGTATTTTATAGATTTTGTGAGTTTTCCAAGAAATACATCCCTGTCTAGATACGAGTAGGTAGAGGTGGCTCTGGAACAGATGTACCTAGGGGTAAAACCTGAAAACACCACTTTGAGCAAGACTCGAATGGGAACGGGTGCATGAAAACTGGCCTTGATTCCCTCTTGGTTACGACACTCTAGGGGGATATGATTAGGATAATTCTCATTTTCATTACAAACCATTATGAAGGGTTTATGAGTATATACTTCCTAAAAGAAAACATTTTTATGATTATAGATTATATCCATAAACTGTTCAATTTATGTTAAGTGTTTTACAAGTTTGTATTTATGTATTGTGATTCATAAACTAATCTAGTTTATGTCGTTGTTTAGAAATGGCGCTTAGTTGAAGGAATGGAAACCATATCAATGAACAAAATCCATGTAGGGATTTCCCTCCTACTCAAGATAATTATAGTGGAGCTGGTGATGCAACTGATGCTGATCAGTTAATTGCCATACTGGGAGAACTCACCCAGTTTATTAATAATAACCTTACCCGTATGGAGCACCCTGATCCAAAGTGTGGAGGATTAATGTTAGATCGCTTCATGAGGCAATAACCACCAACATTAAATGGGGGTAAAAATCCACTATTAGCTGAGTGATGGATAAATTCCTTAGAGAAAATATTCCAAACCTTGGGGAGTAGTGAAAGGGAAAAAGTTTTCATTGTAGTTTACCACCGCACTTGAGATGCTGATCAATGGTGGACATTGATTCAAAACACAAAGAAATATGATGAATTATAAAATATGAAATAGAGGGAGTTTAAAGTGATTTTCTTAGAAAAATAGTTTTCTCATGACCATCGAGTGGATATGGAAAAGGCAATTTCTGAGTCTGAGGCAAAACAAGGATGAGAATGTCACAAAGTATAAAGCTAACTTTAAGGTTAGCAAGGCATGCAGCAAATTATATACATAACCCAAGAAGTAATATTGATCATTTATTTGATGGGTCAAAACCATTTCTCCATCGAGCATTAGTCTCACAGTCCTTCTCATCATACGAAGAAATTGTCTCATGTGCTATCAAGACATAAAAAGAATTATCTATGTCTTACGACTTTAAAGCAAAGCAAGAGAACAAGAGATCTGCAGAACACTCTAGAAATGGAAATAAGGGGAAGAAGGGAAAAGTTTAATATCTATCCTTTAGTAAATGAGGGAAGAAACACCATGGTACTTGCCTGAAGAGAATGGGAGTCTGTTACAAGTGTGGTGAAAAAGGCCACCAACCGCGTGATTTCAAGGGGAAGAAATAGGTTGTCTATGTTAAATGCTACAATTGTAGAGAAAGGGGGCATTATGAAAATTAATGTCCTAAACATCAGGGGAACTTGCCTCAGAATAGGCCAAGGGATTAAGGCCAAGATTATGCTATCACTACTGCTGAGGTTGATGCTCCGAAAGATGTAGTGGCAGGTAATTTAGTGGTTTCCTCAAGTTTAGAAAATGATTTATTTGATTCTGAATCATTACATTGTTTCATATCTTCCCAGTTTGAAAAGAAAATTAGATATTTCCAATTTGATTTAACAAAGGAATTGTTAGTCAAAACTCATAAGGGAAATATCATTGCAACAATGTTTTGTTAATCAGTCCCCATTAGGGCATATAAATGTTCTTTATCTGCTGATCTTATCATCATACCCATGATTGAATTCGATATAATCCTCGGTATGGATTGGCTTTCAGACCTTGATGTGAAAATTTATTGTAAGAAGAATTTGGTTACAATTTTTTATGATGATAAGTAGTACCTTATATTTAGATCAGAAATATCACCACATAATTCTTATCTAGATCCACCCCCAGAAGCTCAAATAAATTCAATTATTGGGGAGTAAGAGAATGAAATAACTGTGTGTGAGGAAAAGAATGTTCAAATAGAGGATGTACCTATTGTGCAAGAGTATGTTGATTTATTTCCAGAGGATTTACCTGGACATCCTCTAGAATGATAAATTGAGTTTTCCATTGACTTAATTCTTTGTTCAAGGCCCATATCAAAGACCCCTTCTAGAATGGCCACTAGGGAATTAGTGGAACTAAAGAAACAACTAGAGGAATTGATTAATAAGGGATTTATTCTCACTAGTGTTTCTCCATTGAGAGCCCATATCATTTTTATAAAGAAGAAAGATGGATCTATGAGGTTGTGCATTGACTACAAGGAGATCAATGCTATAACAATAAATAAAAATAATCCCATACCTCGTATTAATGATTTATTTGACCAACTTCATTGAGATCAATACTTTTCAAAGATTTACCTTTTATTTGGATATCATCAGTTGTCTGTGAATAATGAAGACATTCCGAAAATAGCATTTTGAACCAGGTACGGGCATTACGAGTTTACAGTAAAGCCTTTTGGATTGACTAATGCACCCTCTGTCTTCATGGATCTAATGAATAGAGTTTTCAAGGGATATCATGATGAATTTGTAGTGGTATTTATTGATTATATCTTGGTATACTCCAAAATCTATTAAGATAATGAAAATAATTTGTGCATTATCCTGAAGACTCTTAGAAGACACGAATTATATTTGAAGTTTAGAAAGTGTGAAATTTGGCTTCAGGAGATTTGTTTTCTTGGCTATATTTTCTCTAAGTATGGAATCTCTTTTGATATTTATAAGACAAGAGAAATCCAAGAATGTCCAGCACCAATGAGTATAACTGAGGTACACAGTTTTATTGGTTTAACAGGTTATTATTGGCATTTCGTCCAGAATTTTGCCCGATTGGCTAACCCATTAACCAAGATAACACGTAAAGGGGTTAAATTTGATTGGAAAAAAGAGTGTGAAGAATTTTTTCAAGAATTAAAGATAATATTAGTCAATGCTCCTATCTAGACTCTATCATCGGGGAATGATGGGTTTGTTATTTATAGTGATTTATCAAAGAAATGACTTGGTTGTGTCCTTATGCAGAATCATAGGGTTATTGCCTATACATCACAATAGCTAAAAATTCATGAGAAAAACTATCCTACTCATGATCTTGAGTAAGAAGCTATAATATTTTCTTTGAATATATAAATACATTATCTCTATGATGAAAAATGTAAGATATATACGGATCACAAGAGTTTGAAGTATATTTTTTCACAGAAATAACTCATCATGAGGAAAAGGAGATGGCTTGAACTACTCAAGGATTATGATTTCATGATACACTACCACTCGGGGATATAAAATAAGGTGGCAGATGCTCTGAGCAGAAAATATCATGGAGTTTTGAACAAGATGATAGTTGAAAGGGATCCTATTTTCATAGATCTGGTAAAGATGGATATGGGAATAACCATGGATGGTGAAACATCAATGATTTTTCAAATGGTTTCCAAACCGTATTTACTAGAAAGGATAAAAATTCCTCAGGCTGATGATGAGGAATTTCAAAAGAATATTAAATCTGTGAATGATGGGAGATTGATTGACTTCGTATATGAAGATGAGATTTTGAAATTTGGGAAGAGGCTTTGTGTTTATAATATAACTGATCTGAAAAGGGAATTTTTAGATGATTCTCAAAGCTCAAATTTCTCTATACACCATGGTAGCACTAAATTGTATAAATATTTGAAGGAACATTTTTGGTGAGACAACATGAAGTGGGAGATTTCTGATTTTGTGTCAAGATGTATGGTTTGTCAACAAGTGAAAGCTGGAAGGAAACAGTCTGGAGGAGTCATGCAACCACTTCCCATACCTGAGTGGAAATGAGATAATATTATGATGGAATTTGTCATGGGACTACAAAATACTCCTAAAAGGAACGATGCAATATGGGTCATTGTTGATCGTCTTACCAAGTCAGCACATTTTCTTGCTATAAGAGAAGATTTACCACTTGAACGTTTTGAAATTCTGTATATTAATGAAGTTTTAAGACTTCATGTTGTACCACTATCGATTGTTTCTGATCATGATCCCTGTTTTACATCGAGATTTTGGAAAATTATTCAAAAATCCCTGGATACTGAACTTCGTTTGAGCACTGCCTACCACCCTCAAACTGATGGACAATTAAATGGACTATTCAAACCTTAAAAGACATGTTGAGATCATGCTCACATGACTTTCAAGGTATATGGGATCAATATTTACCTCTGGTATAATTTTCCTACAACAATATCTTCAATTCAACTATTCAGATGGCACCATATGAAGCGTTATACAGAAAGAGATGTCGTACACCTACTTGTTGGGATGATGTTGGTGAAAGAAAACTAGTAGGCCCAGAACTTTTTGAGGAAATTATGGAAAGGTGAAGGTAATCCAAACCCACATCAAAGTAGATCAAAGTAGGTAGAAGAGGTATGCTGATAACTGAAGGAATGATTTGGAATTTTAGGTAGGAGATCATATTTTTTTGATGGTATCTCCATGGAAGGGTGTTATACATCTGGTAAGAAATAAAAATTGAGTCCCAGGTACATTGGAACTTTCGAAATTTTAGAAAAAATTAGGGTTGTAGCTTACCATTTAACAATGATGCCAAGTCTCTCCAAAGTTAACGATGTGTTCCATGTATCACTGTTGAGAAAATACATGTCTGACCCAACGCATGTACTCACCTATGAGGAATTATAATTGGAACTTGATCTATCTTATTGTGAAGAGCCTATCAAGGTTCTTGATATAAGAGAACAAGTGCTGAGAAACAAGATGACTCATTTCGTAAAAGTTTTATGGAGAAACCATAAGATGGAAGAGGCAACGTGGGAACCCAAGGAACATATGATGAAGAACCACCCGAGTCTTTTTATGTAGTAACATTCTAGAAATTTCGAGGATGAAATTATTTGAAGGAGGGTAAAATGTAACACCCCAATCTTCCACGGTATGCTTCTCTTTGAATAATACAATAGAGTGTGTTGTATGCAACTTCGAGTTCTAACACACCACAACCAATCAAACTAGCCGTTATGAATAATAAAACCCAATTTTTGAAATTTTATAAATTTTATCTTTCAAAATGTAATTTATTTTTGGATTCAGAATATCAAATTTATCTTAGGGTGAATTTTTGGTATTTTTCTGAAAACATTCAATTTTTGATGAATAGTGAAAATTTCTAAATTTTAATTAAAAACAACTTTTTTAATCAAAATAATTTATAGTGATAAATTATACTATTGATTAGTTTTAAAGTATAATAATATTATATTTTTACCATTTAATCCAATGTTGGTCATTGGACATAATTTCACATTTAAACTGGACATAAGCAAGTGACAATCATTTGATAGTTATTATTTCCTAAAAACATGCTTTTATGATTTGACAACGGGAATTAATTTTAAATTAATTTATGCCACTTAAGTGTTTTTACTTTAGAAAAATGGATTCCATATTTATAATCAGGAAGTCCAAATTGTGTAAATAGGTAACTTTTATTTTTAGACATTTTGAATAATTACTTCGGTAAATATTTTATTTTCCATGGTTAAAGGGTAAATCCGGTAAATAAGGGTAAAAATTAATATTATAATAATATTAAATTACCCTAAAATGTATCCTAACCCTATTTTATAATACATGTCTGACCATGGGCATATTTTGGTCGATTTCGGGACCCCATGGAGCCACTTGTGAGTGATAATGACACTTTATATTAATTACTTTAAAGTAAATACAAAAATGACATATGCATATATCTTTTAGAAAAACAATTTTTACATAGGGTTATATATGTTATCTATTTGACTATAAATATTCATCATAAAGATAAAACTATTTCATATATAATGGTATTTTATTTGTAATTTTTAGACATTGAATAATTAAATTTATTTATGACACAATGATGATGCAGTATTTTCCTTATTAATGATAGAATCAGATAAATGGTATTATAAATGTTAAAATTAATATAATTTGAATGTTTTGAAGACATAAACGAAATTTATAGGTTAATATGACATGTTTGGATTGATTAAATGAATTTATTTTTATTTAATAAAGTTGTTATGACTTTAACAAAAATCCATTATTAAATAGTGTCAAAGTTGACATAAAGGAGTTTTTAAAACAAATATTTTTTTATTAATTGATATAATATTCCTAAAAATCAAAGGTTCAGACAAATGACTTATATAAAAAAAATTATCATTAATGGACCACTTGTGGTTATCTTGTAAGTTTACAGTAAGTTTATTAACCATATAATATAAAAGTACAAAGAGACATGGTAATTGTCAAACTATTTAACTAAGAGTTAAATCTAAAATATAAGGTTAATATAGCGACCAAACATGTCTAAAACCTATTGGTTGAGTGTTTTTCGACCCATCCCCACCTTATCCTTTAAATAATTCATTTTTGAGCCATTAGAAACCGAAAATTATTTTATTATAAAATATTATTTCTAGCTTTTCCTAAGGTTCCCCTCACCCCTCTTATAAAAGGGAACTCTCCCTTACCTCTAATTCACACCTTCAAAGCCTTTTGTCTCAGCCAACCCCTGCCCAAATACCCTCTCCATTGTCCTCCCTTCATCCAAGAGGCCTTCTTTTAGTCATAAATCCAAACTAAGTATCCCTTTTGATCAAATCAAAAGGAAGAACCCGAAGAAGATGAGGTTAACCTACCCTCGACCAAGGAAAAGTACAAGGTAAGGGTTAATTTCACAATCTCTTTGTTATCTGAGGTTGTTTTTACATAAGTATCTACTGAGAACATTTTATCATCTATATCCGTGTTTCATAAAAGTGTATTTCAAAACATTCTTACTATTTTATAGACTATGGGTTAAATTCATTTATACCCTTGTTTTACTTTTTGTAAGATGTTTATAAAGGAATCTTTCCGTCGTTTTCCAAACAAGGTATTTTATAATATTTTCGAAAAAAATTAATGTAAGAATGTCTTTTTTTAACTTATACGGTGGGTGCATCTATTTTTTTCTATTATAACATCATCAAAGCTTCCCTTACAATATTATAAGAATATTTCCAAAGTAAATGTTTTCTTTTATAATTATATTAATTTTAAATGATTTCAAAATAGAAAAAGATATTTCTCTAAAAAAAGGTTATGATTTCATATATTTCAACATCCATTAATGGATTTTAAGTTTATTTGAATTTCATTTATTATGATACAAAACATCCATGTTTTATTGAAGGTTTTGTGATATGTTTGACTGTGGATGTGTTATTTTTACACCATTCATGGTTTATGGATAAAGTATTGACATTTTTTATGCTAGTTTTAAAACTAATGTTTATGTTATGTTTATACCTTTTCAGATGAGGAATGCACTAGACTTAGTAAGGGATGGGTGGAGCCCGCTATAGCTCCTCGATGCATCGTTAGGTCCCATGAGACAAACTACTGTCCTGGCACAAGGCCTTGACAAAATTTTATTTGTTGCCTTGGCACAAGGCCTTGACTATACAGTTATAAAAGTCTAGAATTATGCATTCCATCATTATGAAAGTGGATATTTATATTGCATGTGATTAATTTACTAGTAGAATATACATGTGAGTAAGTACATGGCATTATTTTGATTTTATCTTTTCCATATTATGATGAAGTTCAAGTTTAAAAGGCTTTTGTTTTATTCTTATACATTGCCCTATATGTTTATGGTTATTTATAAAAGTTTTAGCTATATTTTTATCCTTACTGAGAATCAGAGCTCACCCTTTCTATGTTTTATGTTTCCCAGGATTCAAAGATATATATTATGAATAACCTGCAGGGATAGTCTATGAGATCTCAGTGTTGTCTATGGAAACAATGTTGTTGTAGTTTTCCATTTTATGATGTAATGTAATCCTTAGGAATGTATATAGTACTTCCAAGGCTACCAAACTAATCAGTCTTTTGAGACTTGATCTTTTGTGATCATTCTAATGATACGTAATAATGCACCAACTCTGGGCTTCTGGGGTCGGGGTGTTATATAAAATAAATTCCCCATACATCAAAAATATTATAGAATAATATAGGTTGTCGAGGCATCTCATGTCTCTTAAAAATATTTCTCGTGTGTTGGAAACGTGAGCATGACTTACAAAATAGATGATCATCATGGAATAAGCTCGGAAAATATAATCAAAAGTCTAAAACATTCTTAGCTATCCATTGGGGTCCAAAGTGTCCTTCACAAGAAAGTGTATAAAAAAATTCATAATAGACTCAAACTCGTCATCAAGAACACACCTCCTAATGAATTGATCACTAAACATGCGCGAAAGGTAGGGATCATCCCACACATAATACCAAGAAACACTTTTTAATTTTTGGACTTGATGTTTCTTAAAATTTGTAGGTATTTCAGATGCAAATAGGTATCTCACTAAATCAACACACCAAGGATGTGTACCTGAGATGGAAAAAGATTCTCATCATGGAAAGTGTCATGAAGGGGTACCTAGTCCAAGGTGTTAGCCTCTAGTGTGTGACTAATCATACTCATGTGGTCTACCACCAGGTATTCTGACATCTACATGTCCTTTATTTGAATATTGAATACTTAATGAAGGATCATTTATAGGATAAACATGTTCTTTGCGTCTGGCTTCTTCAAGAGATATGTAAGAGATGCATGGTCGGAAAAAAAACAACTTTATAGCCCAATAAATATGAATGGAATTTATGTAATGCAAATATAATGGCAAGAAGCTTTTTTCAGTGGTGGTGAAGTTTGATTGAGCTGAATCCAATTTTTTATATGCATAGGTAGTTACATGTGAATGTCCCTCCACCCTCTGTGATAAGACATCTTTAACTGCGAAGTTGGACTCGTCACACATAAGCTCAAAAGGAATCTCCCACCGTGGAGGATATATTATAGGTAGGGTGGTCAGCCGCTTCTTTAGATCATCAAAGATAGTCCTACAAGAATCATCAAACACAAATTCAGAATCCTTTTGAAGTAATCGTGACATGGGAAGAGAAATAATACTAAAATCTTGGATGAAATGCCGATAAAATCATGCATTACCTAGGAAAGATCTAACATCACGCACACATGAAGGATATGGTTAGGATGAAATGATATCTACCTTAGATCTATCATCCATTATCCTATGTCATGACACTAAATGTTCTATGACAATTCCATAATCTACCATGAAATGACACTTTTCAAAGTTTAACACCACATTATTTTCAATATAATTATTCAACATCATTCCCAAACTAGAGATACAATCGTCAAATGAAGACCCATACACTGTAAAATCATCCATAAATACCTCCATGTTGGTCTTAATAAAATCAAACAAATACTCACTATGCATCTCTGGAAGCTACCTAGGGCATTAAAAAGTCCAAATGGCATCCTCTAGTAGGAAAATGTATCGAATGGAAAAGTGACTATTGTCTTATGCTAATCCTATGGATCTATATGAACATGAAAATATATAGAAAATCAATCCAAGAAATAATAATGTCTCTTCCCAGCTATTCTCTCAATCATTTCATCAAAAATTGTAAGTGGTAAATGGTCCTGGTGTGTGGATTGATTTAGTTTCCTATAATCAATACAAACTCACCAAATGTTTTTCACCCTCATTAGAAATAACTCCTCTCTATCATTTTTTACAACTGTAATACTACTTTTCTTAAGAACAACCTGAATAGAACTTACCCACTATGAATAAGAAATTGAATAAATTATACCTACATTGAGAAATGTTTCCACTTCTTTTTTTACAACTTTCAAAATATTAGGATTTAGTATCCTTTGTGGATGCCTCACTGGTTTAGCCTCATCCTCTAAAATAATCCTATGAATGAAAATAGAGGGGCTAATACCTGATATGTCAGCCAAGGTCCACCCAATTTCCCTAGTATTCTCCCTTAAAAGGTTCAAAAAGAATTCTTTATGTTCAAAAGGAATATTGTTAGAAATTACAATAGGTAACTTCTCACCCCTTAACAAGTATTAGTATTAGATATTGGGTGGAAATGGATCGAGTTCTAATGAAGGGGGATATAGTATGGATTGAGAAATTGATGGAACTGAAATATGTCCACAATGAACATCAGTATCATAACATAAATCATCAAAATTTGAGAATAAATCATCAAGTCCATCAGCATACTCAACATCCATGTTATAATCAGAGTTCAAATGATCAAAATCATAATATGAATCCATTTAAAAATAAAATATAAGAGATGTTTTTTCATTAGAAACTAGTGTGAAAGTGGTCTTAGACATAAAAATAGAACAAATACCCATAATATCCCTAATAATTGGACAATAAAATTTCATGGGGTTTTTACTTGGTGGTTCAAAATAGGAGATAACAAAAGAAGAATGGTCCTCTGATGGGTAAATCATGGATTCTATATACATAAATATAACTACTTCATCTCCACACTCTAGGGAAAGTGTACCCTCAAGAACATTTATGATAGTTGTATTCAGTTTTGAGGAAGGGACTACCTACGATAATTGGGAGAATGAGAACTTACCTAATCATCCTCTGTGTTAAGGACTTATAAATCTACAGGAAATAACATGTCACTTACCTAAACAAGTATATAATCAAGGACTCCCACTGGATATGTTGTAGCTCTATTTGATAACTACACCACTACCCACATTGGCTTCAACTCACCAACCTGTAAAGAATAGAATACAGAGTGATGCCTCACATTTATGGAAGCTCCTAAATCACATAAAGAATCAGAAAAGTATAACTCCCTTCTGGTGTATGGGATGGTTAATGTCCTAGGATCCTTTCACATTTTTGACATTTCTAGAGTTCTTGTAATGAGTTCTGACACATTCCTTCAAAGATTGATCCTCTTATTTACCTTTATCCCTCTTCTATTGGTATAAAGTTATTTTAAGTATTTGTCATACCTCTATATTTAGTTAATGTATTCATGTAGAGGGATTTTGATCTCCACATGCTTGAATGTGTACAAAACCTATTTTTTAATGACTCTTAGACCATCTTTTTTGTTTAAACAACTCTATTTGGAAAAGGATGGGGATTAGGAGGAACATCATTAATATTTTTCTAACCTTTATCTTTATCCTTGGGTTTCTCAACAGTTAGTATGAAATGGGGCTTATTTGGTGATAAGGTGAATCCCAGTGGAATGGTAGGTATAGAAGTATTAGTTTTTTGCTTCCCAATTATGAACATTATGGAACTGACATTTCCCTTTATATTTAGAGTAGGTTAGGATGGAAGATTTATGGAGTTCTTACTTACTAGTTCATGGAGGGTGGTGGAAATATGGCTCATTTTTGTCTTCAATTCCCTCAAATCTGAACCTTGACTCTTTATCTCATTCTGTTGATTAAAGACAATTTGTTTCAAAATATCATCATTATTAAAATATACCTTTGTTTGATAATTCCCTTGTTGTTGAATTATTGATTCTAGGGATTCAAATCTCTTTTAGGGTTGTTGGAAACCCTGTTAGTAAGGCGGAGGCTGCTTGAAATTTTGTTGAAAAGGGGGCCTTTGTTGTTTTCCAGATCAATATATCGTGTGTGATTGATCCTTCCACCCTTGGTTGTATGTTGGTGAAATGGAATAAAACTTTTTCTAGGGATGTGTTTGTTTTTGTTGCTGATATGGTCTCCCAAGAAATACGGCAATGCAATCCTCTATCTCTAGTAATTGGGGGAAATAGTCAGTTGGGTGGTCTATTTCAATACAAATGCCACAAGTCCTCGAATAATGGGGTTGGGATATATTTTAAGAAAAAGAAATCTGTCTCAACATAGTGTTAAATTCTTTCAACTTGGTATCAATTAAATGACTCTCAAGAAAAGAAGGATTTACCAGATGTACTCCCCTGACATGTGGTGTACCTCGATCGCCAAATTGTTCAGAGTTTTGTGTCATCTTATCAATAAATGCATGTATGTCTACTGATGTTTTTTCCACCAATGCTCCTCTAGATACAACATTCATCATGCTCCTCTCTATAGGTGTGAGTTATTCATAGATTTATTGGATGAGAATTTTCTCACTAATTTGGTGATGTGGGCAGCTTGCGCACAACTTCTTGAATAGCCCCCAGTACTCATACATTGACTCAACATATGCATACTTGATCACTGAGATCTCCATAGAAATCGATGTAGTCCTTGATTATGGAAAAAATATTGCAAGAAAGGGTGTTTCAAATTGTTCCAACATGTTACATAATCAGGTTGTAAATAATAAATTCAATCCTTTGCAGCTCCATCAAGTGAAAATGGGAATGAACTTAGTTTTATTTGATCATCAGACACATTTTTGGATTTAAGATTTGAGAAAAACACATTAAATTCATTTTTATATTTAAATGGATATTCACCATATAATTAATGAAATTTTTGAATAAGATTAATTAGTCTAAATTTAAGATCAATGTCTGATTAGATATTTGGGTATGCAATTCAATTTGGTTGATGGTTAATATTTTGTGCAGCCAACTCTTGAATGGTTCTATTAAGTTCATTGTTATTGTTTTCAACCATTGGTTCTTGATTTATGTTTGAATTTGAGTTGTTTCCAATTTCAGTGTTACTATAATGGAGGATTTATCCAACTTGTTGAATGTTGAGTTTTCACGTAGACTGTGAATGTCTAATTTGATCCCTAAGGCTGCATTTAATATCAGGGTCAAGATCTAAGAGATCCTTGGGATTAGTTCATGTAATAAATTAATGAAAGATAAAAAATAAATAAAGAAAAGTGAAACATATTAAAATTATATGATGTTTTATTTTATGGTTCGGTAAAAATAAAAGAAGATAAAATAAATGAAAACTTGATAAAGGGGAAAGAAGAAAAGAAATAAGAGAATAAAATAATAAAAATGAAAAATAAAACAAATACCTTTAATTGGTTGAATAAATTACTTGCCTCCACATAAATAGTGCCAATTTGAATGTCGATGTCATGGGAACTTTAAAATGATGTTTAGTTTCGGGTTATTTTGGTGTTGTAGAGTGGATGACCAAAGTCGTCTCTCAAAGGAAGAAGTTATTTAAGACAACATATTAAATGTATTTTGAAAAAAAAATAAAATAACATAAAAAACTACTTGAAATGATGGGGGTTTTATCATTTATAAAAGTAGAGGAAGTATACTAAAAAAGATTGCATTTTTTTGTTTTTATTTTTGAAATGAAGTTCGATTAAAAGGACACAATAAGAAGATGTTTTTTTAGAAAATATTTTAAAACACATAATCGATATAACTATACCTATTCACTTACTTATTTATCATTATAATATAAATTAATATTCATTTAATTATGATCCCCTAATTTTTTAATTCCTTAACCCTGTGATAAATATCTTTACCAAAAATATGAAGTTAATTCATGCTTAGGCTAGCTTCGGAATATGCAATCGTAGCACCCTGCTTTGATTGGCATTCTAAGTCTAGCTTATGGGAAGTGGTAAATTAGAGAACATATCCATTATATAAAATGAGTATAATTTGTGTTTAGGTAATATATTTTAATTCTACAAATGTATCATGTGTGATTTCATTCCACCGGTTAAAGTCACACTCTCACAATTCACACATTACTCGACCTCGTGTGTTTTTTCATGAATCATTCAATTTCTTTCTTAGTTTATATTAAATTAAAAAAATAAATTAATAGATAATTTTAAGTGTATTAAAATATCTCATTGATTCAAAATAAATGAATGAATAAGCTAATAGATGGACCAATTACTAAAAAAACTATTCTTCCATGGGCAGTGTAGTCATCATAAAAACATTTTGCATTCGCAAAGGTTTAGAAAGGGTATAACCTGATCACATTTCTACTCTTGAATTACAGAACAAATAGAAATATTAGGGAAGAATAAAATTGAATAAAATATAATAAAAAAATAAATATAATAGGAATTAAGAAGTTTATTTCTAGAACTAAAACATTAACAAAAGAAGACGAAGGCTTCAGTGAAGGGATCCTAGCTTCAAGAGCTCTCCCTCTTGAAATGCCTGGTTAAATGGAGTGAAACCAATTATCTTCTTCCTTAAATATTCTAATGCACGTCCCAATCCCTCAAAATGATAAAAATACATATTTATAGAGTGTAGGGGAGGCTTTGTTACAAGTGGTTTCAAGTGTTAATGGGGAAATTCATCCAAATATTTCAATCTAATTTGTACTGATTGTTTGACCTCCAAAACGTGTGATTAAGTTTTCATTAAAAAATTATTAAATGTGTTTCATTAGGTCCCAGATATCCACCCAAAATTTGGACAAAATCCAATCTTTTATGCAGAAGATATTTCCTAAATATATAACTGAAGTCCAATCTGGTGAGTCCATCCCAACTTTGACTTCATGTCCCTATTACTCCAATCCAATGCATAATTTTGCTCCAATTTATTGAATTAAAGTTATTTCTCATTAAGTCAGTAACATATTTAAAAAAATAGTTCTAATAATACATGTAAAAATATTTATGTTTGAAATTCAATAGTGGAATTTAAAGGGTAAAACTTGAATTTTCAACAAATTTTTTAATGAATGATCTAATCCCATATATTATATAAATAATCATATTTAACATAATGTGAGAAAATTATGTAATTTATTATAAATAAAGTATTCAAAAAAATAGTTTGTTATCAATAATTTTTTATTTATATTGGAAAAATATATGATAAAATCATTTTAATCCTTCGGTTTCCAGCTTAATTTGGAAGTGTTTGAAGAATTTTAAGGATATTAAATTATGGAATCATTTGGTTTGAACTTCGGGTATTAATATTGAATTTTAAATACTAGTGTATTGTATAAAAGTTTATTTATTTTTGTAATTGTCTTACCATGTTCTATAAATTTTAGTTTTGTATAATTTTTAAGATAGTGGAATAGCTTATTATCCCATTTATGTTTTGTGGTCTTTAAATTTTTATTTGAGTGCATTAGGTATTTAAAATTCATCCCGAATACACATTATTTTTTGCGCAAGATGATATTGTGGTGGAATTTTATTAATGAATAAAATTTTACTAATAATATATGTTTATTTACATATTCTCCTAGTCTATATGGTAAGATAATTCCTTAACTCTAGGAAAATGATCTTGAAAAAAAATGTTATCCTAGTGCCTTAATTTTTGATGAACCAATGATAGTTTTGATCATCACAGATTTATGATTTTTAGGCCCTTAAATTTCCATTGATTTTTCACTTATTTGTGATCAATTACCTCAATCACTCTCTACAATTATTTAAATTTTCCTCCATTCCCACCTATGTTTTCTAATTTGGAAACCTAGTTATGTGTTATTCCATATGAATTTTTTGCTCCTCATTCTCTATTATTAAAAGGATGTACTATTAAACCTTTTTATGATGTGGGTTTACAAAAAAAGTATTTTCAAATTTCAATCCTTTGATTACCTAGATAATGTATGAATTACAATGATGCAATTTATTAAAGGGGGGAGGAGGTAACACCTTGAGATTTTAAAATAATAAAATTATATTCAATAGTGTAAAGGACATGAAACACTAAGTTTATCTTTTATTACATGAAACACTCTATTTATCATACAAACATGGAACAATGAGTTTCCTGAATAGCTTGTGGTACACGCAACATTATAAAAAAAGTATATTAGTGGTGGTTATTTAGAGGGGGTTATGCACAACCCCCTGCAAATTAATTTTATATAAAAAATACAGGGGTTTGTGCACGACCCCTTGTTATCAAAGAATCATATAAGGTTTTGAACCTGCTTTAAAATTTTATCACAATTTTTTCAATATTTAGTTGGATTTTAGAGATGGTTATGCCAAAAACTGACACAGATTAAATAAATAGCAGAATTATATATTTGGTTTCATTTTAGATGTTATATATATATATTATTCAATTGGATTTAAGAGGAGTTATATATATTATGGAATTTTTTATGAATAAAGTGGGGGCTTTAAACTCCCTTTAATCTCTTAAATTATAGGGGATTCAAAAAAACCCCTCTAATAGAGAATAGTGAGGGTTCATAACTACCTCTAATCATTAATATCAGTTGTGATTCCCAACCCCCTCTAATATTTTAAATTATAGGGGGTTCAAACCCCTCTCTAATTTAAGAGATTAAAGGGGGGATTGAACCCTCACAATTTTCATTAAAATAAAATTCTATATATTATAATATATATAATTAATACACAATACATAAATGTATTTAAAGAAATTATAAGAATATATATTAAAAAACTGCATTTAGTAGTGGTTTTTTAGAGGAGATTTTAACCCCCATCTAATATTTTTTAAAAAATTGAATAAAACTAATAAATTTAAGAGGTGGTTTTCCCAAAACCACCAATAATTTATATGGGATTTATTTAAAAATTCATAGGGGGTTTAAACCCCATATAATGTAAATCTCTTATATAAATGTATTTAAAATCCATTTTATAATTTACAATAGTTCTTTTAACCCCCAGAATTTTTTTTATTTTTAAAAAAAAATTAAATTTTATAATATATGCATTTGTTCAAGCATGTGTGTGTATATATATATGTATATAAATCTATTTAAATACATTATAAACATACACACACACACACACACATATATATATATATATATATTAATAGATTATATAAATACTTTAAATAAATACTTATTCATATAAAAAATGTATACATATATAAATATTTTTATACATAATATAAATGTTATTGTAAATATATTTATTCAAATATATATAAATTATATATTGTTTCATAAATACTATAAATTTATTGTGTACCTTTATATTATGATTTATATTATAAATTTATTATATCAAATACATTTTTACTATATATTTACATATAAATACATTTATATTTTTTTATGTATACAAATATATATAATATAGACAATATTAAATATAAATATAAATTGTTTTATAATATATAAATATTTTACAAATATTTTATTATGTAGAAATTTATTTAAATTATGTAATTATATTATTAACATTTTATTAGACCATATTAATTGTAAATTAATGTTGTAAATATATAATATATTATTTAATTATATTATATATATATTTCCAATTATATTAAAGTATTTAATTTTTTATGTGTATATATTTTTATCCATGATATAAAATAAATGTATATAATTACATACATAAATATATAATATAAATGTATTTAATATAATATATGTTTGATATAAATCATTAAATAAATGAATAGTATTTATAAAACCAACATATATTTTATATTGTTTAGAAAACAGGTGTAATAATATTATTATTGTTGTGTTGTTGTTATCATACACACACACATTTAAGTATATAAAAATAAATATATAAATATATATATTAAAATTATATTATATGTATAAATATTTTTTAAATACAGAAATGCACAAACACAATATATAAATATATTTATAAATATATATTTATATATTTAAATCTAATTATTTCAATATTATATATATATATATTATATAAATAAACATCTATATAATATATAAATATGTATTGAAGTATATAAATAATTTATATGAATATGTTGAAATATATATAAATATATTTGTATATACATAACAAATAAATAGAATTATAAATACATGTAAAAATATACTTACTAAAATGTATGTAAATATACATATAAGTACATAGTTTATATAAATTAAAATGTAGGTTATATATTTAAATATATTATATAAATAATATTTATTTAATAAAGGTATAAATGTATACTAATAGGCTGATGTGTTTATAAATATCATATATTAAAGTGGTGGGGAATGGGGGTTGGATAATGCTTTCAGGTTGAGCCTAGCAGGGTTCGAATCCCATTTGAAGGGATTTTAAATGGTGGGAATGGTATTTTTAAATTATGGTGTCAGTGTTTATGTTCCATGTACAAAGGATGAAGGATTCAGTCAAGGGGGCAAGGGTGATAGCGGGTTAGGGATCGAGCAGTGGAGAATGTGAGGGGTGGGTCGGGAAAGTAGACTTGAGAATTGGAGGGGACAAGGGAATTGTGTTGGGGGCATATGAGAAATAGAGGGGGATATGGAACTATGTTGGGGGATATGTGTGACCATAAATATGATAAAAACACTCATAAGTATTAATATTTTTGAAATAATAAGTGCATATTTCAGGGCGGTTCAAACCGCCCGTAAAATGTGGAGTAATTAGGGGCCGTTAAAATACCACCCCAAAATTTTTCTTCCATTAAAAATTATAGGTCATTCTACCCACCTATAATTTATAAATAAATTATAAGGGGTTTAAACCCCTTCTAAAATTCCAATTTTCAATAATTTTATGGAATAATTAGAAGGGGTTTAACCCCTTCTAATTCAGTCGCTTCTATTTCTCACCTCATTTTACCAGTAGTTCATGAAAACCACATCTAGCAGTTTATGGAGAACACATTAGTATTGGTTCACCATAACCTCATCTAAATAATTTATAATGGTTTATAACCCCTATAATTACAAAAAAACCTCTAATGATAGTTTTTTTAATGTAAGACCATGTTTTACTAAACAACAATATACATTTAATAATATTATTTAACATGATAGTTATCATCTAACCATTGGAATTGAGGGTATTTAAATGATTAAATTCATTATGAAAATATTTTTTATGCATCTATATATAAGGAATTCATTAATTCCCAATTATTTAAAAATGAAAATAAAACCCTTTTGAATATAAAAGAAAATAATTTCCTAAAAAACTATTTAAATGCGAAAAAGTATGTTTCATACAAATACAATCAAAAAATCAAAATTTTTGGATTAAATTAATGAAATTTAAATGTAGTATATTAAATATAATTTTTATCATCGATCCTATGTTTTTTATAGACAATAGATAAAAATAAATCTAATTTTACGCTTAAAAATCAATTTTTTTCTAAAATGTAGTGTTGTCACCTTTTTATGGCGCACATATTTTAAAACTAATTTTTTACTGTTTTATAAATTTTAATTAATAATATAAACATAATTTTTGGATGTGGAACACAAAAAATATCTTATGGTTATTTTTTTTTATTTTACTAATAAGTTTCAATTTTTGATGAATTGTGAACAATAATGAATTTTAATTTACAACTGTCTTTTCAAATAAATTATTTACAAAGTTAAATTATATTTTAAATTTGTTTTAAAGTAAAATTTGTTAAATATTTTATATATTAATCTAGTTTAGTTCATTTTAAGATTTTTTATATTTAATTTAGATATAATAAATTAGTAAACTTTTAATCATTTTCACTTTAAAAACCTGATTTCTTGTCGTGTCTGCAGGATTGATTTTAAATTAAATTCTACCACTTACGTGAGTTGAATTATGAAAAATGGATTTCATATTTATAATCATAATAATTTAAAATATCTAATAATTTCAAAATAATTTTTTACCAAATTGATTAGTTAAAACAATTAAAATTAATTTCCACAATTAAGGAAAAATGAGTTTACTTAGTGGTTAAACTTAGAATAAAAGGTGTAAAAATGACCCAAAACATGTCCAAAACCTATTTTCTAGATATATTTAGTTCCTTATGATATTTTTATAGAACTTTATGAGTTTTAGGGACACTTTTAGTATAAATTGACTGATATAATATGTTAAATAAAGAAAAAGACAAAATAATTTACATTTCTTCCTTTTAATTTCTCTAAAGTTTTGGGGGCAGGAAAAAACTAAATAGGTTAAGTTACTAATTTATTTTCAAAGATAAATTATTTATTTTTACCATAATAATTTATCTTTCATTTTTATATTTTATATAATTACATTATATTCTAATGAAACGCCAATGTTTGTATTATTTAATTAATAATTAAATAATTTAAATAAAACTAAAAACATTAAAAGTGAATTAAATAGAATAAAATATTATGTTACATTATTTTCTTTATTAATATATCATGATACATAGATTTAATCTTAATATATTTTAATTCCATTATTGTATTGATTTTTTTTTAATTCAAATTAAAATAATAATGTCAAAATTGACATTAATGCAATTTTATAATAAATGATATTTTCTTAATTAATTTAAAATTTCTAAAAAAATTATCTCATGTATTTTTATTTTTAAATATTAATAAATATAAATTAAGTTCCATTCATGGAAAAGTTTTTCTTTCTTAATGACCCCTAAATAGTAAAATACATTGTTAGCATAGTTAACGTTAAAGTGGTGTTTTTGCGCGTTACATGCGCTTGTATTAAAAAAATAATTTTCAAAAAACATAATATTTTAATTTTATAAATTTTTATTTAATTTTTATAATCATTGGGTATAAATTATCTAATAATTTTCACTCTAATTTAGTCTTTAAGTATAAATTACATAAGTTAGAAAACTAGTTTCTATAATGAAAATCAAAATAGGAAAAATTGGGAAAATTAAAAGTTAAGGAGGGAAATTTTTAAAACATGTGTTATCAAGTTTTTTAGATGTTTTTATAGTCAATATAACCTCTAAATAAAATTAATTATCAATATTTGATCCACTTAGGTAAGATTGACCTCTAAATATTGAATACTTTTGAGCCTTTACAACATGTCACTCCTCAATTATAAAAAGTCACTCACTCTCTCCACTTTTTCACACATATAAAGCATATTATATCATCACAAACCTACCCAAATCACCTCCAAAGATCCCTAAAATCATAATATAATCCATATTCTAATTAATAAATAAAAAATTTCAGGCTTTTAGTGTAATTTTAAAGAGGATACCCAAAGATGAGGAAATGTTCTTTTAAAAATAATTTTATTTTATGTTCTTATCCACATCCTTAAATTATTTAAATATAATGAAATCAATATATTCCATATAATTAGATTTTTTTGTGTTAATTTTACTACCAAAAACCATACACACATCTATCAAATGGGTTATGAATTCTTTGTTCGTGTGTACAACAGATTATCACCATGCACTGATGTCATTTGTTCTTCCATTTCCATCTTTCAAGGTTCATAATAATGAGGTAAATACTACCTATATAATATATCTAATATATTTATGATATTATTATACTTTTACAATTATTATATAACACATACCTTTCGGATTTCCATTTTGTTGGAATATGATAATGTCGTTCATGTGTATGGCGGAGTACCGCCTTGCGAAGCGATGTGATTCATTCATTCTTTACATGGAAGATATTAGAGATAGATTTAATAGAAATATGTGATATATATGACATAAAAATTATATTTTAATGATAATATATATATATATATATATCATTTACTTCTCCTTATTTCAACGTGACTTGAAAATGTAAACAGCATTAATGCGTACGTACGGCCTATCGTCTCCATGAATAGTGTGATTCATTAACTATCACTAAATTTTATGTATTACTCTAAATATATATATATATATATAATAAATATAAATTATATTTATATCATGTTTTAAATTATAGATATTATGAAACAATGATTTAAGTAAGTGGACCAAAAATATAAAGTTGTAACTAATAAGAAAAACAAAGTGGTTATTACCCAAAACTTAACTTTAACATGGAATTGTTAATAAATAGGTGATAAAAGGTCATAAGAAAAACATATATGATGTTAAAAATTATAAATTGTTTTATAATAAGTTAATAACATGTTTAAAACAACTATACATGAGTTTAAATAATTTTAGACCAAAAGTAAGTGTGAGGTAAAGGTTTTTCTCGTCTCACTTTTATCTCTATGTGTTATATGTTGTATTCAGCACTTATTTTTTTGTGTTGTATATACTACCCATGAATTTACTATATCGTTATTATAATTAAATTTATGGTTATTTATATATCCATTTTAGGATCTCTCTTTTATAGGGTTTATGGTTTCAAAGATACCAAAGCGATAAGGGGTTTTTGTATCAATTTTCATTTTATGAGACGTATGTTATGTTATACACCTATATTATTATGTGATGTGTATATACGGATATGTTGAAATTTTATATCATGGATATCCTTATTATCATTATATTATAAGAAATATTTAATTTTATTTTTTCATGTGTATAATGATTCAAGTTACCGAAGTGGTAAAAGTATTTCTCTACAATCTCATCATTTATCGTGATTGTGAATGATTAAGTATCTGATGTTGAAATATTATAATTATAATGAATTCTCCCATAATATTGTTACTTAAGATATTTTCATGTAATATTAACATTTTTTCACTCTTTTTTACTTATAATAATTGATAAACTTTATTAAAAAATTATAACTTTATTTCTCTCTTTTTTCAAAAATATGTTTTCTTGCAAAACCATGTTTTCATAAATGTTTAAAAAGTGTTTCACCACGACCTGTCCCCCAGGGACCATGTTGTGACTACCCTAAGACCACCTTCTATAGGCTAGGGGTTGGCGAATAGCACCGGAAAGGTGTATCCCTAAAATGGGAAGGCATTTCCTTAAAACATGTACACACGCAGACTAGGTATATAGCAAAATTAAACCACGCAGTAAAATTGCTGAACTGAAAGTGTGAACTGAAAGTACGGGGCCAATATACAAGCCCAATTGAAAGAGGTAATACAATATAAAAAAATCATCTCATGAGATCATCCACCAAGGATCCTACCTGAGAGATAGGTATAGCTCATCACTACGGGTCTCTGTGTCAATCGGTCACCTCCGTGCAACGTCTGGTCCTAGCTCCCAAACCTCAGTCAAAGTTGTTCGTCATCGGCACAAGACACAACAAGGTCCAGGAAAAGCCCAAGCAGGGGTGAGTATAATTATACCTTGTAGGGACCCTGACACCCCTAAAGGTCTCCCAAAATTCAAAAATGTAAAAAACCACAAATCATGGTATCAATTCCAAAGCACATGGAAATACTCTTCTCAAACCAGGTATATAACTATAGAAGTGCAGATTATTAGTCATAAATCTAGATCATCTTATTCTGTCGAGAGGCTCTGTTTCTGACCCACACAGGGTCGATATATTCTGACCCACATAGGATCAATAGATACTGACCCACACAGGATCACTAGGTGCTGACCCACACAGGATCGATAGATGCTAACCCACACAGGATCACTATGCACAGACCCACAAAGGATCCATAGATATAGACCCACACGTGATCGCTAAGTGCTGACCCACACAGGATCGATAGATGCTGACGCACACAAGATCTTTAGGTGTTGACTCACACAATATCTCTAAGCACTAACCCACACAGGATATATATTCTTTCTTCATGTTATAGCTAGCCACTGGATTCATACACTAAGAAGGCTTGATTCTGAGAGGATCCACTCCTCAAGCCATTGGTCATACCTCAACCACCATGAAGTCCCACGAATAAGTATCCTGATAAACTACCATGTCATAATAGATCCAACACAACTATCATCACCTCAATCGGATGCCCAGTTTTTAAAGTATAAGAATTTTAGTGTCGAGGAACCGGTTGGATTCAGTTTGATCAAACCCGATTGTACTCTAACATTCGCCAAATCTCAATTTTAGTATCTCAAAAGGACTGTCTCATCCAAAGAGTTATAATGTTGTAGAAGGTTCATCAAATGGACATTTGTTTTATGAGATATGTCCATTTAAGAAAAATTGGGCCGTAAGTGGGTCCAGATCCAGTCCGACCCGGTTCAGGAAGGCCACGTCCAGCCCGTTGGGCCATGGGTTTGGCCCGGATGACCCAACTAGGCATGACCCGCCGGGTTGTGGAACAACCCAAACTGCTGGCTAGCACAGGGGTCTGCTCCCCTCTTGAGTGGCTCATCCATTCGGGTCCTCAAAACAACAACATCAGCTGGCACCACTCCAGGTGGCCAGTCCGCGTGGACCAGTTGACTGTGGACCCGTGGGCACAGGTCCACCCTCTGTCACATCTTGGATTCACTGCTCTCCTCCTCGGTGCACTATCATCGTCAACGTAGCTAGCATTGGCCAGCCATCCCTATCCACTACGGCACCTTTGGTCACTGCCATCCCTTCGCAGCTAGTGAGAGCCGGCCGCCGGAGAGACAGCGTCGGCGGAGCTTCTGTGGGCCATCACTGAAGATCCGGAGGTCTGTTTTCTTTTATGACTATGCCTTCGAGTCTCCTGGGAAGAAAACATCACTTCGTGTCTCCTTCTTTCATCTTGTCATCGTATTGGTCAGTCACGCATGAAGAACACAATCAATAATGAGTTCAACAAAGGGTCTGGGCCTTGTTCATTTGGCCCGTGCCCTCTGTGTTAGCATCATAAAATGGAAATAATTTATCCTTGTCATGTGTATATGAATTCATTAAACTCTAAGAAAATAAAATCATGACAAACCCCTACCTAGAAACCCTGGAAGGCACTATAGAAGAGGAATAAGGGTCTTCATTCGAAGGTGTTCATCGGCGTTCACTGTCTCCCATCTATTCCTCCAATGACCATCGCTTGATCATTGTTCTCTGTTGGAATGGGAATTCATCAGTGTTTTGTCAGATCCTCCTCTCTTAGATCTCCCAAAACCCATGCCTAAGCATTGATTAAATAGGATGATAATATCCCATTTTTAGTTTAACATTATGGATCATTAATTAACTATAATTAATGAGTCAATTAAACTCACTAACATTTTTGTTACAAAACCAATGAAACTAGAGGTTTAAGACATTAAAAGTATCTCATTAAAAGTATGATGTTTCACTGCGGTCCTACCACTGTTTCTCAATGGTTTCAAAAATAAAATAAAATAACCTTTAGTTATTTTATTTTATTTTTTGTAAAGTCCAAAAATTAACTTTTTTAACTAACTTTTTCGAAACAAATTTATTATTCCCTTAATCGAATCTCGGTTCTATGAATTCAGTGGTTCCCTCATATTTTTAATCCGATCATCAGTTCAAAAGATAGAAATCATTGCTTTCACATTTACTAAATGTACCTTAAAAAGTTCAAAATTCGATTCTGGGCTCTTCAGGCCTCAAAATCATGTTCTGTCAATTTTTACAAACTCAAAATAATCCCAGATAAATTAAAAAAATTATATGGAAATTTTGGGTCTTTATATCCTCCCCACCTTAGTGATTTATGTCCCTGAAATCCACAACAAAACTAGAAAAACAAGTGGGTGAACTGAGCCGATATCTGAGCTGCCCACTCTCATATTCTCTCTTAGAGATTCTCATGCTGCCACCAAACTCGCACTAGAGAAATAGACCCCCCAGATAGACCCGCTCCTCTTGGTCCTCCATCTTCACTAGGAACTCAATGAACATCGCCTCATCGTCAATGTCCAGCTCGCCCCAGTAAAAAACATGCAATGGATCATGCACATACCTCCTTACCTGCGACACAAGGAAAACATTATTCACCTTGTGCATCTGTGGGGGAATAGCTAGGTGGTACGCCACCTCGCCTACTCTACTGAGAATCTGGAAAGGCCTGATGAACCTCAGAGATAGGTTGTCGCCCAGATCAAATATCTGTAATCCTCATCACGGTGAGACCCGTAGGAAGACATGGTCTTCCTCCTCGAACTCAAAGGGACATTGTCTTCTATCTTAATAAAACTTCTGCTAGCTCTGTGTAGTCTTCATCTACTCATGGATGATCTGTACCTTGTCAGTGGTAGCCCGTACCAACTCTAGACCCATAAGTGTTTACTCCCCTGGGTCTTTCCAGCATAGAGGTGACATGCATGGTCACCCATACAAATCCTCAAATGGTGCCATCCCAATGGTGTAGTGATAACTATTGTTGTATGTGAACTGCACTAGAGGAAAGTGGTCCTCCCAACTGTGGCCAAAATCAAGGATGAAAGCATGAAACATGTCCTCAAGCGTCTGTGTGGTTTGCTTCATCTGATCATCTGTCTAAGGATGAAAGGCGATGCTTAAGCGTAACTGAGTATTGAACGCCTCCTATAATCCCTTCCACAACTGATATGTAAAACGAGTTTCACGATCTGAGATGATCGTCGATGGTACCCTGTGAATCCGCACAATCTATTATATGTAGAGGCCTCCCATACCCTCTACTGATCCCTTCTCTCTGAAGGGTAGGAAGTGATCTAACTTGGTGAGTCGGTCAAAGATCACCCTGATTAAATCTTGGCCCCTGGACATACGTGCTAGCCCTATCATGAAGTCCATTGAGATACCATCCCTCTTCCATTCATGCACCTCAAGTGGCTGATTCAAGCCTGCTGGAACTTGGTGCTCAGCCTTCACTTGCTGATAAGTGAGGCATCGTGAAACAAACTTCTCCACTTCTTTCTTTATCCCTTGCCATCAGTACTAACGTCAGAGGTCCTCGTGCATCTTCTCCATACTATGATGTACCACAAAAGGGGATTTTTGAAAGTCCCTCAACAACTACTCTCGTATCGTCACTAGTACCATGGTGTGTCCTCTAAAAAGGATGATGTGCTCCCCCACCTTCATAAAATCCTTCAGGAGCCCGTCCTAAGGATATTTGAGCATGTCGGGCCTCGAATTTAACATCCCCATGTTGTTCCTATCATACTCACTGAAGAAGTGGGGGAGTGAAAGTCATGGACTGGATGTATGCAACTCCATCACTATCCATGAAGGATAACTGTAACATAGCTAGCTGCTCTATTGTCTCACTCAAAAACTATATCCCAGACCTCCTACTGAGTGCATCTTTCACCACGTTCCCCTTCCTAGGAGTGTAAACTATCTCAAATTCATAGTCCTGGAGAAACTTCAGCTTTTTCCGCTATCTCGGGTTTAGGTCTTTCTTTGAGAATATATACTTGAGACTATTATGATCAGAGCAGATAGTAAACCATTCTCCAATCAAGTAGTGCTTCCATATATTCAAGGAAAATACCAATGTTGCTAACTCTAGGTCATGGGTAGAATAGTTATGATCGTTCTACCTTAGTTTTCATTAGGTGTAGGAAATATCTTCTCACTCATGCATCAGTACACATCCTAGTCTGGTCCCTGATGCATCTCAATATACTACATACCCAATGCCTCTCTTCTAGTAGCCTCAAGATGGGGGCACTCTTCAGTCTCCACCTCAGCTCCTGGAAAATCTACTAGCATATTTTTGTCCACAAGAAAGTATGTCCCTTCTTTCTCAAAGCTGAAAAGGGTGTTTCTACTCTAGAAAATTCAGGTACGAATCTCCAATAGTACCCACCCAACCACAGGAAACTCTGCACCTCAATCACACTTATTGGTTACTCCCAAGAAAGTACTGCCTATATCATTACTAGATCTACTACAACTCCAGCCTATGAGATAACATGTCCTAGTAAGTGGACCTCTCGTATCTAGAACTGAAACTTCTAGAGATTTCCATAAAGTTGGTGCTCTAAGAGTGTATACAGAACTATCTGCAAAAGAGTGGCATGCTCCTCCTCTGACGCTGAGTACACCAAGATGTCTTTAATGAATACCTCCATTAAGCGATCAAGATAAGGCTGAAATATCATATCCATGAGTCCCATGAACACTGTCGGATTTTTGGCCAGACTTAAAGGAATCACCAAGAGCTCGTAGTGTCCATACCAACATCTGAAGGTTGTCTTCGGCACATCCTCACCCCATACCCTGAGCTGATGATAGCCTGATATGAGGTCTATCTTTGAAAACTAATGATCCCCCTTCAACTGATCAAATAGATGATCAATCCTTGGGATTGGATACTTGTTCTTCACTTTCACTTGGTTCAGGTGCTGATATTCCACGCAAAGCCTCAAACTCTCGTCTTCCTTCTTGGTGAAAAAAATCGGGGCTTCCCATGGAGAAACACTAGGCCTTATAAACCCCTTTCCCTATAAGTCCTCCAGTTTTACCCTCAACTCATGAAGCTCCTTGGGGGTTATCCGATATGTTGGTGTAGATATCGGTGATGCCCCAAGGTACCGGTCGATGTATAATTCTACCTCTCTATGAGGAGGTAATCTTGAAACATCATTTAGAAATACATTATCATACTAGTCCACCACTACAGGATAACTCGGAATCCTCTCATCAATTACTCTGAGGGTAAGACTATCCAACTAATGAGTTATCAGATGCACCCTCCTCCAAGAAATTCCATCCTAAGTTGCAAAGGTTACCTTCTTTCCGGTGAAAGAAAACATGGTCCCATCCTCATGGTCACACCAAACTTTTCTCCTAAAACAGTCAATCTGGGCATTTACTGTGGATAACCACTCCATAGCCAAGATAACATCATAAGTAATCAACGCTACTACTAGGAGATCCTAGCTGAAGCTCTCTCCTCCTATAGTAAGCTCACACTGCCGGCACCAGTGTCTAATCATCAAATCATCTCCTGTAGGAGTCTCTAATCATAAGGATCAAGCCTACAGATCCATTGGAATCTCCAATATCAGAACAAGATCCATGGCAATAAAAGAGTGATTGGAACCTATTTCTATAAGAACTGCATCTAGGGTGGAGTAGACATAGATTGTACCTTAAATCATCTCATGTTCATCGTGGTCATAGGCCTCAGCTTCCTGAAGCTGAGCTCTTCCTTTTCCACCTGCTTCCTATGGTTGGGGAGGACTACCTGGGGGTGGAGGTGGTAGAACCTCAAATAGTATCCCACCGCCTACTGAACATCCTACTCCTCTTCCACATCCTCAACCTTTTGTACCTCCTCACTCAAATCTATGCCTCTACCTCAGCGGTCCCTTGACCTTCTATTGGTCATTGGTGTGGCGGGTTGGGCATTCATGAACCATATAACCACGCTCATCTTATATGTAACACATTTTGCTCCACTATTGACCTCCTCTCTCTTGTGAGCTCTGCACCTCCAGCCATATATCCTAGGGTCATCCACCGGAAGTTCTAGCCCACTTGGGCCCCTGATTAATCTGCCTACTACCTTCTATAGATGACTCGGCCACATTTTTCATGGTGGGGGCTCTCGCTGTTGGTTCCTGTTCATCTAGGAAACTCTCTATCAGAAGTGCTCTCTCTAGAACCCCAACCTACATCGACATATTGAGTGATATCATGAACACTATGATCTCCCATCGGAGACCCTACTCAAAGTTCTGGGCCCTAAAGAAATGGTATTGTACCATGTTAGTGGAGTAGCGGGAGAGGTCAGTGAATCTCGCTGAGTACTGGGCTACTATCAGGTTGCCCTACTGTAAGTGCAGGAGCTCCTAAATATGCACAGAACATAGAGTCACTGGTATAAAATCTTTCCTAAAGAGGCTCTCGAAGTCCAACCAAGTGAGGGTCACCTCCTCATTTTTATGGAGCATCAAGATCCACCATCTTCCTGTTGTTATATGATAGAGTTTAGTAGCTAAGATCACCATCTGGTCTGTTGGTGTCTCGAACAAATGAAAAACCCATGCCACAACCTCCATCCAGTCCCCAAATACTTGGGTATCTGTCTCTCCTAGAAACATCGGAGGCCTATATCTCTAGAAATTGTGTAACGTGCTCATTAATCATGCCCCATCCACTGGTGGGCCAGTTGGCAACTACTTCCCTATGAATAGTGGTGCTGCTAGTACACCACCCGAATGTACCATCACCGTAAGAGGGCCATGCAACGAAGCCTAGTCGTTCAGTGTCCCATCATCGTGTACTCTATCTGGAATCTTGGATGGCTATATATATGGTGGAATTATATAGAGAAGCAGATGTTCCATATTTATGAAGTTATACCAGGTGATTTGACTCAAAAGAGATCAAAGAAAAACATTTCAAAACACATGCAATCAGTGTTTTCATGTATCATTCAGAAATCAGAACCTAGGGTCCTGGTGTATGGATACGTAAGCCACTGCACCAACACTAGGCTCCCCAAACAGGAAACTATAATCAAAACACTTTACACTATTTCCCCATTGAAAAGATCAGAGTCTTGGTTCTTCGGTAGAACTGACTCCTTTGATACCACTTGTCACGACCCGTCCCCCGGGGCCCATGTCATGACTACCTAAAGCCCATCTTCCATAGGCCAGAGGTTGGAGACTATCACCAGAAAGGAGTATCCCAAAAATGGGAAGGTATATCCTTTAAAAATTTATACACACATACTAGGTTTAAAAAAAAATTTAACCACATAGTAATACTATTGAACTAAAAGTGTGAACTGAAAGTAAGGGCCAGTATACAAGCCCAAATCCTCCTCCAATGGCCCAAAGGCCTTCATTTTTTATTGATTTTTGATAATACAACTTTCAATGGGTGAGGTGTAACCCATACAAGGCCCGTAGGTACAGAAAAAGAAATCACTACAGCTCCTAAGATCATCCACCAAGGATCCTACCTGAAGTGTAGGTAAAACTCATCACTACAACTCTCTGCATCAACCTATCACCTCTGTGCACCGTCTGGTCCTAGATCCCAAACCTCGATCAAAGTTATCCATTGTCTATACAAGATAAAACAAGGTGAGGTAAAATCCCATACAGGGGTGAGTATAACAATACTTAGTAGGGACCCCGAGTCCCTTGAAGGTCTCCCATAATTCCACAAAATAAAAACCAAAAATCATGATCTCAATCACAAAGCACAAGGAAAGACTCAGCTCAAACCAAGTATATAACTTAAGTAAATAGGTATAGATGATTAGTCATAAATCTAGATCATATTATTTTATCGAGAGGATCTTCTACTGACCCACAGAGGATTGATAGATGTTGACCCACATTGGATATCTAAGTGGTGACTCACATAGGATCGATAGATACTTACCCCTACTGGATCGCTAAGAGATGACCCACATAAGATCGATAGATGCAGACCCACACAGGATCGCTAAGCGCTAACCCACATAGGATCATTAGATACTTACCCACACAGGATCACTAAGTGCTAACCCATGTAGGATCGTTGAGCACTGAGCCACACAAGATCAATATTCTTTCTTCATGTCACAGCCGGCCACTGTATTCCTGCACTAAGCACACTTGATTCTGGGAGGATCCTCTCCTCAAGCCATTGTTCAAACATTAACTGCCATGAATTACCACAAATAAGTATTCTGATGAACCACCAGGTCATAAGGCTTCTAACGCAACTGGTGGCGTGTCAATCAGACGCCTGGTCTATATGTAATAGGCATTTTAGTGTTGACATCCCAGTTGGAATCGAGTTCGATCGAACCTAGTTGTACTCTAACTTTATACAAAACTCAAGTGGAGTATCTCAAAAGGACAGTCTCGGCCTAAGGGTTCTAGTGTCGTAGACGGTTTGTCAAACGAACGTCTAGTTCAGGATATATTCCCATTTAAGAGAAATTGGGCCATTAGTGGGTCTGGGTCCGGTCAGACCCAGTCAGACCGACCCAAACCGGCCTGCTGGGCTCAGCCTGAAGGGGCTGGGTTTGGCCTGGTTTAGTTGGGGTCGGTCCTGTGTGCTAGGCCGCGGGATCAGCCTACTAGGCCAGAGGCTCGACCCACTGGCCATTGGTTCAGCCCGGCCCACCCAGCTGGACACGGCCCGCCAGGCCGCAGAACTGCCCGGCCAACTGGATGTCACGGGGGTCTGTTCCCCTCCCAAATGGCTCGATCGTTCGGGTCTTCAAAGTAGCAGTTCCAATTAGCGGCGCTCCAGCAAGCTGGTCCACATAGACAGGTTAATAGCGAACCTGTAGGTATGGGTCTTCCCTTTGCCATGGCTCATAGCCATGACCGTCCTCTACAGTGCGGCACTATCGTCAATGTGGTCGACGTCGTCCGGCCTCCCCTATCTACCATGGTGCCTTCGGGCGTCGTCCCATAGGAGGGGCTTCTGTGGGCCTTCGGTGAAGCTTTAGAGGTCTGTTTTCTTTTCCAACTATGCCTACGGGTCTCCCTGTACACTAACATCATTGCATGGATCCCAATTTCATCTTTATGTCATATGGGTCAGTCACCCATGAAGAACACGATCAATAACGTGTTTGAAAGAGGTTTTGGGCCTTGTTCGTTCGTCCCACGCCCTCCGCGTTATCATCATAACATGAAAATAATTTATCATCGTCAAGGGTGGATGTATTCATTAAACTCTTGGAAAATAAAATCAAGACAAACCCTTACCGGGAGACAATGGAAGGTGCTGCAGATGAGGAAGAAGGGTCTGTGTCTAAAGGTGTTCATCGGCGTTCATCATCGCCCGTCAATTCCTCCATCGACCATCACTCGATCACCATTCTTCGTTGGAGCGGGAAGTCGACAGTATTTCGTGAAATCCTCCCCTCATAGATCTCCCAAAACACATGACAAAACATTGATAAAATAATTGGATAATCTCCCACGTTGTGTTTAACATTATGTCTCATTAATTAACTATAATTAATGAGTCAATTAATCTCACAAACGTTTTCATTACAAAACTAAATAAATTATAGTTTTATGACATTAAAATTATCTCATTAAAATTTTGATGTTGCATTGTGGTCCCACCACTATTTCACAACAGTTGCAAAAAGAAAATAAAATAACCTTTAGTTATTTTTTTTTAAGTCCAAAAATTATCTTTTTCACCCGATCTTTTCCAAACAAAGTTAAGCTTCCCTTAAGCTAATCCAGGTGTTTTGAATTAAACGGTTCCCTCATATTTTTAATCTGAGCACTAGTTCATAAGATATAAATCATCGCTCGCACGTTTACTGAACGTACCTTAAAAAAAGTTCAAAATTCTGTTTTGGGCTCTGCGGGCCTCAGAATCACGTGCCATCAATTTATTCAGACTTGTAATAATCCCAAATAATTTAAAAATATATGTGGAAATTACGGGTTTCTACATGTTTTTAAAATCCTAAAGTAAATTTTCCTAATGAAATATTTTAAATTAATTTTTTTTTTAAACTAATTTATATTTTTACAAGGTTGTTTTCAATGAAAAATATTTTCAAAAAATTAAAAATTCATTTTCAAAAATGAAAATATATTTCCTAAAAATGTTTTTAATGGTCTTTTAATAGCAGTTCTATTCATTAATGCCAAAAAACCTTCTTCTTACTTATCCTCCAATTGGTATTTTTGGTGTTGATTCTGTCCTAATTCTTTCTTTGATGGAATATTATTGTTTCAAATATATTGTTACGAAACCCACTTCTTTTTTATAGGATAATCATGTTTCAAATATATTTTTATGAAACCTGTCTCTTTTCTATTGGTTAATCATGTTTGAAAGATATTTTCATTAAACTCATTTATTTTCTACAGTTTTACCATGTTTCAATGAGATTATTATGGAACAAGTTTTATTTCCACTGTTTTATCATGTTCTGAAAAAGAATAATGGTTTCTTCAATGATTTGTGATGAAATTAATTATCTATATTCTTTATTCTTTATTTTCTTCTTGTAAATTATAAATGATGGGTACACCCAGATAGCATCGGGTGAGCTCGTTGTATCTTATATGATGGTTGTTCATAGATGGCACTCAAATGTATTGGGTAGTGATTATATTATTTAGAGAATTATACTCTTAGTAGGTCATATTCTTATTCCAATTTTTAAGGGTTCTTTAAGGGTTCTATAAGTGTTTTATGAGATGATGTTCTGAGATACCAAAATGTTTTACATATGATTTAAATGGGTTTATAATGTTTTTTATGATCAATATTGATATCACATGGCTCATGAGGATTGATTCTAATGAATCTTTACATTTTCATGTTTTCATATTTTATGATCTAGGTATTTATGGGTAGGGGTTATTTTATGATTATCTCATGAATTTTGATTATTTCGTGAGACCCTTATGAAATCTTAAGGTCATTGATGACATTAAATTGTTAATGATAATGTTTAACCTTACTATGATTTTTTTCAATCCATTATTATGTTTCCTTTTCCGTGGGTTATAAATAATGAGTTTGAAAGATTTATTCCAATAAATTATTTCACAAAGATGATGTTGATGACCTGATATGAAATAAAAAAGCTGGGTTAAAAAGGATAAATGTTCATTTGATGATGTGGGTACTATTTATATAAGATTTTTCTAAATTCTATAAAACTAGAAACCTAAAATATTCATGATAATGTAATTTATCCATTTTTACTTTTGATGATGTGAGGTTTGGATGGAAAATTTTGGGTCACAAATATTAGTATTATAGCTTAAAATGTAAACTTTATGTTTCCAAAATAGGATCTGGGAGTGTGGATCCTTGGTTGTTACAATTTTTTGTCACTATAGATTTTATTTTATATTATTTTATATTAATTTTTATTAGCTTCTGTTATTTTATGTTTTGGTAATTTTTAGGCCAAAATTTCAATTTTTTTACACTTTTTGGGTGTATCATGGTTAGCACATACAGTTATGAGTTATAGTGCAACAACCATTCATTTGTCTCTAAACCTTGATAGTGTCATTTGGAATGGTTCGTTAAACAATGTGGGTCCATTGGGGAAACCCTGAGACATGATTTTGAGGTTCTAATATCCTATGCGTTGTTGGTGAATGGTTTACGAAACTGTTTAGCCAAAAATTTATGGTCACCCCATTTTTTAAAATTTTCAAAATTTAATTTATGAATCTCTTTAATTAAATGGCCCAAAACCCATATTTTCCCTTCCACCTAATCACGCAACTCCACCAAGAGGCATCCCTCCTCTGATATCTCCCCCCCCCCTTCTGATTATCCTCTCCTAATAAAGATTCAAGGGGATTTTATCATGATTCAAGGCTAGATTTATGAGGTAAGACCCCTCTTTCCTTCTCTTCTCATTATCCTCTTAGTCCATTTTTTCCTCATTAATATGTTCTGATTCGAACAAACCCCAGGGTGTAATATTGACATGGTTTTTGTGATTTTTTTACATTTAGAGTGCGTGGTCTCTCTTTATGGACTTTTTTAACCCGTATTAAATGTTTCGTAACATTATTCGTAGATTACAAGTATCTTTTCTTATATATTAAGCTTTAATTTAAGAATTTAAATTTATTTCCATTTTAATTCATGTTTTAAATTTTATATTGTTTATATTATATGTGAATAATTAAATTATATAAGAGAAATTAGTTTATATTTTTTGTTTTATATAGAATAAAAAAGTTTTTCCTATTTTAATTATGGTTTTGAATCTGGTTTTTCATAACTAAGCACACAATTTGCTTGTAACATTTCCAAAATGACCTTTAAATTTGTATTTAATATTTATTTAAAAAATTCAGGGATTTAAAAGGGATTTTTATAAGTTTTTCTTGGAATTTCATGTGATAATTGAAATTCCAAAACTCTAAAAATGGTTTAAATTTTGATTTTAAATAAATTGTTGTATTTAAAAATGATTTGACCCAATTTGTATTATGTATGGAATTAAGGATTGTTATATTAATTATGTAATATTTGTTGTAAAAGGATGAATGGTTTATTAAATTGATTCTAGATATTATTCCAATTCATTACAAAGGAGTTTAAAAATGGGTCCTTGTTTATAATTATGTTTCAAAAAGTGACATTAAGGCTTGGATTTTTGATCTATTTTTAAAGACCTATTTGAAATTTCTAAAAGGATTTTAATTGGTATTTTTTGAGGCCCACTTCGAATTTCCACTTGCTTGTTTCCTATTTATGGGTAGTGCACTTTATGTGGTGACCGATGAAGAATATTGAGGGTTATTTCTTGCTAGGGTGTTGGACGTGAGGCTGAGTTATTATTATGATTATTTTTTGATTCCTTATTTGATCATTTTATATTTTCTCACTCACCATTATTTTGTATTTATGTCAAAAGAACATTGGTTAACTAATAGAGGTTTGGATGGGTGTTGTGTTATTCCAATGTGTGAAAGTGATGTCTATAATTCATGCATTTATTTTTTTAATATAAAACTAATATATTTTGGAATTAAAGTATGTTTTCATAACCATTTATTAATTATATTATTAATTTTATGGATAGAGAAAAAGGAATTTTGTCTGGAGGAAAATGAAAAATAAATTATCACAGTATAATAATGGAATATTGAAGCCAAAAAAATTAATAATATGGAAATTTCATGATTCATGTTGAAAAATGGGGATTAAAATTGTGTGATGTTAAAATAATGAGTTCACAACTTAAATTGGATGATTAAAGTGGAAAAGAAGCAGAAGAAGTTGGGAAGAAACATTTCACACAGTGACACTAACATTCATAATGTGAATGTTTCAGATCCCAAATTTTGAGTATACATGGTGAATGGAAAGCTTGGGATTGAAGCCTAATTATTTATAGAATCAAATATTATTAAACACCATAAATCTAGTCAATGAAAAAAACTATAATCCTAACTTTGGAAATTTTGACTGAATCTTCACGGGATATAACTTTGACTTAGTTGGGAACTCCTAGGATTGACCCAAATTAATTTAATGGTCATATTTATGCAATGAAATCCAATATAGGGATGGATTTTTTCCTGTAAATAAAAATTGAGGTGATACTGAATAGGGGGTAGAGACCGGAGCCTGGGGTAAGGTTTTACACTTCTGAAAAGTCCTTCATCATTCCATCTTTATAATTTCTATATGATTTTTACTTTCCATTTATTTTCTCACCCTCTCTTGGATCACATGTGGGTGATTCATTTTATTTCATGGTGATTTCAATAAAAGGGAATTATGTAATGGGTATTTCATTTTTAATGAATAATTCAGCATGGGGTTTTTCCATTTATCTATTTTCTCATATATCTTCTTCTCTCTTTATTTAATTCATGTCTATTGTCTTATAAGTGAGTGAGGGGGTAATTTTTAAAGAATTAACTAGATTATTGTATCCACCATGACTATTGTTCTAATTGAATTTTATGTTTATATATGGATTCAGGTTACTTGTCTTTTGATTGTTTAAAGTGATTGACCATAATAAAAAGAGAGTCTTGAGATGAATAGTGTCTACCCGTACCAAGGTATTCACATAGACTTTATTTTTATGACCATAAAATTATTATATCATTATTTTATTCTTTATTTCTTCATGTACTTGGATTTAAAATTACCTAAAAACTTTTTCTTACTTTTCAGCCTCTCTATCTCTCAAAAATTAACATGCTTAGCAGTTTAGATTACTTTTATTTACTCTCTCTTAGTATAAATATTTATTATTAAAATTAATTGTATTATACATCCTATCATCATGAGATCGACCTCATAATTATATGATCTTATACTAAATTATTGTATATTTATAGATTATTGGTTCATCCACTTTAAAAAATTATAAATTTGATATACCTTTTTGAATTAACAATGAACTCATGTAGTTTAAAAATTTTAGTGTCATTTTTTGGGATAGAATTGGATATTTTTTAATTTTTTAATTTAGAAAAATATTTTTCTCATCTTTTTTTATTCCCATAGTTTAGTTTAAGTTTTTATTTATGATTTCATGTAATTTTACTTGGGTATTTTTAGTTTTAATGGAATGATTAAAATATATTTTTACTTTTAAAGGTAAATTCACTATCCATATTATGGACCTCTCATATCAAGTTGATACACATAAAAGGATTGAAATTCAAATATAAAGGTGGTCAAATTCATACCTAAGCAAGGAATAGGTGACTCTCTATGTCCTAGAATCATATTTTAAAGAGGTATGTCAAGTGATTGAAAGCATAGTCAATTAATCTATGGTAAGGTCCACTTAAAAATATGAATTTTTTCCAATAAATTATTCCCTCAAAAATGTGTGTTTGGAGGAGGATTATAGGAGGAGGATGAGGAGAAATTATAATAAGGATATATAACTTTTAAACCTAAGTGGTTCAATGCTAAATTCAAAGGACTATAGGGAGAATGTGAAAAAAAAAGAATAAGGGATCTTTGATATTGAATTTTTACATGGATTCATTCTAAATATGATATTTATACATGAGTTGAATAAGAAGAGAAGGTTTCTCACTTGAAGGTATCATTATAAAATTTGAAAAAATGTTGCCAAAATTGAATAAGAAAAAAATTACCAATTCAATACATATTCTGAATTTTTCTATGAACACTAAATTTGCCTAGATTTTATTCACCTCATGATAGTTTAAATGCAATATAAATAATGTGTATGTGGATATCTACACTAGATTATATTCAATTTCATAATTGGGTAAACACGAGAGGTTTATATTTTTATCACACACCAATTAGCTAAATAAGGTAAAGGTTGAGAAAAATGACCACAAAAAAATAAAGGATTCTAAGAGGCAACCTGAGTTTTTTATTTATTTCATGGAATTATTTTTTATCATTTCCAAGGAATTATATAAAATTTATTATTATTTATTTGGTTTAAGAATTTATTTTCAATTTCTCTATATATTTTATGTTTAGTTAATGGACCTTATACTCTCATATGTTGTGTTACTTCTATAGTTTCATATTTAAGGTACAAGGATCGTTAGTTAAAGAAAAAAAGAATCATAGTAAAGGGGGTACTATTTTAAGGAAATTTAACATGCTAAAATTGATTCAAAATATGAAATAATAGTTCATGTCGTTAAATTTATAGAATAACAATGTGTATTCTCTTATATAAAATATTTTAACTATTAAGTTTGATAATTTTATAATTATGGAAGCAGAGGGCATTACTCGGTCAAATGGAAGACATACTGAGGTTTAAAATAATATTAATACTTTAGGGTCACCTATTAGAGAACCATATCAAAATTTGAAAATCCTTAGAATTATACTTCTCATGTGGAGTGTAATCTTGACTACAAATAGGTAAACTAGATTTTTTAAATATTTCAAAAAATATATCATTTCTTTATAATTATGATGTTTGAATAAAAAATATAATCTAATACTAGAGAGAATAATATTTTTTTAATGGAAAAAAATTCCCTGAATATTTCTACTTTAAAAGATGAAAAAATAAAAATAGTGTAAAAATTTATGAATTATATAAAGAAGAATATACCTTAAGAAATCCAGAATCTACTGATGATCTTACTCAGTTTTCCAAAAAACTCAAAAAGTTTTATAAAAAAATATGAGGTTTCAGAAAAACCCCATCAATAAGTATAAGAAGTATGAGGGAAACTATAAATAGGTCATATGATACATGTGTGATAAATTCAATCACATCAAGTCATACTTTACTTAACTTCAAAATAATGATAAATATAAGAAGAAATATTTTGAGAAGGTTGACTATAAGAAGAAAACTATGAAAACCATGAAGTAAACATAGATCACTTATAAATATTTTAGTGATGATACATATTTAGGATCAAAATATTAAATATAAAATAAAAAGGAAAATATTTTCTTTATAGAACAATCTAATGAGGTAAACTCATTTTATTCTTCTAATCATGAGTCTGAATCTAAAAATAATAATTTCTCTTTTGAATAATTAAATCAATATTGTACTATAATTGAAACAAAATATAAAGGCATTTAGAAGAAAAAAATTCCAACAATATTTCTTATAATATTATTTTCAATTAATAATGGTACTTGAATAAGAAAATCTTAGATCTTAAATCCAAGGTGGAAAATTTTGTTGCATCGTGTACTAAATATGGTAACAAAATTAAAATCCCTAAAAAATTATTTCAAGATCTTAAATATTCTACAAGTTTTTTATAAAAAGTATAGAATTACTTGAATCAAATTCTTAGTAATAATAAGTTCCATAAAAATAAATTTGGAATAGGAAAAAAAGGTGAAAACCCAAATCCTTATAAAAGATATTTTATGCCTAGTTACATGATTAAAAACTTCTCAAATTTTTATTTTCTGTCACTATAGAGAACTGGGGAAATACATTAATATGTTTAGTTTAAGAAACCCATTGTTTTTTAGAGATAAACATGATTTTATTTCAAAAAAAAATCAAAATTTAGTGCTATAATTTTTGGACAACATAAGAAGATTTGGGTTCCAAAAACTTTGGTTTCTAACATTGTAGTACCAAATAAAATATGGCTACCAAAAAAATTTCTTATCTAAATTTTTTAGGGAGAAAATTAAAAGACCATAAATAAGATTTGGTATATGGATAGTGGATAGTCGAGGAATATGTGTGGAGATTTTTATAATTTGCATTCCTAATTAATATTTATAGAGGCTATATTACATTTGGTGATAATTCTAAATGTAATATTATAGTAGTTGGATTAATTAGAAATTCAATATTAGTCCTTTTCAAAAATTTCTTTATATATAAGTATTGATGAAAAACTTAATAAGTATTTCAGAACTTTTTGATGAAGGTTATTCAATTGATCTTTCAAATAATTTGTGTCCTACTTTCAAAGATAATATTTTTAAATTAATGGAAACTAAAACTAATAATTTCTATAATTTAGACCTTAATTATTTATGTAGACAAATATTATACTATTTAAATTCTAAAATAAATGAATCTTTTATTTGGAATAGAATACTAAGACATTGTAATTTTTATTCTTGAGGAAAATTACCTAAGAGAAATTTTGTTTCAGATTTAACTCAACTTAAATTGAACAAATAGAAACTATGTGATTCATTCTAAATGGGAAAGAAACTCAATTAAAATTTTAAATAAATTAAATATGTTTCTACATCTAGGTCTCTAGAACTTATACAAATTTATTTTTTGTACCATCTAGAATAGCAAGCCTAAGAAGAAAATATTTTTTTTATGTGTCGGTTGTTGATTTCTCTAGATTTATTTAGGCTTTATTTATGAGTGTTAAAAGTGTATCATTCTCTATTTTTATAATATTTTGTTAATTGGTACAAAAAGAGAAAGATTCCAAAATTATTTTTCTATAAGTTACAATGGAGGAGAATTTGAAAACCATGAGTTATATTCTTACTATTTAAAACATGGAATCAAAAATACTTTGTATTCCCCTTGGAATCCTCAAAAAAATGGTGTTGTTGAAAGGAGGGATAGGACCTAGAATGAAATTTCTAGGACTCTGTTATGCGAATATAACATTCCCACTCATTTTTGAGCTGAAGATATAAATATAGTACATTATTCCATAAATAGAGTTCTAATTTGTCATATTTTAATGAAAACACCCTATGAACTATAGAACAATAGATTTTCAAATTTTGGATACTTCAAAGTGTTTATATGTAAGGTTTACATTATAAACACCAAGGATAATCTTTGTAATTTTGATACAAAGGCTAGATCAAGAATATTTATGGGATATTATACTACTTCTAAGGCATATAGAGTTTTCAATAGAAGGTTAAAGATTGTTGAAGAATCAACTCATGTGGAATTTTATGAAAGTGATATGTTTGATCATAAAATGACTCAAGTTTATGAGATAAGTGACTCATTTTAAAACATGATACCTGAACCAATTTTTAACAATAAGAAAGATGATTTTGAACTTGATTATGGGGAACCAAATCCTCAAAGTATAGATACTATTAAACCTGAGAATATTCTTCCTAGACGGGATGAAGGTGTTGGTCTGACAGTGCTTCGGTGACGTCGTCCGCTGATGGTTATGGCGTCTTCCTGTAGTGAATGGTGGCACGTGGTGATGGATCTCAGATTTCCGGCGACGACTCTTCTGACAGTCTCACCGGTGACCAGCAGAGATGATGTGCGTGATACGATGCAGTGTGATGGTTTGACCTGCAGTGATGGCGATATAGTTAAGGAGACTTGTGATGATGGGTTCAAGTCTCAAGGTGTGGAACGTGGCTTTTGATGGATGTGTTTTGGTTTGAATTTGAAATTTTAATTCTGGATTTGGGGGACTGTTTGTATGGGTACCAGGAACCCATAAATCGACTATTGAAAAATGAGAAAAAAAAGGTTTCGGTATCCCTTATAAACTATCATAGAAAGCTTATGCAAAGAGATTAGTACTAGAAGAATTTTAGGAAACCTTATAGATTTTTCTACCTTTTATCTTAACTAGAACCTAAAATCTTGTAAGAATACTCAGTCAATGAGAGTTGGGTTTTATCTTTACAAGAATAATTATATTGGTTTAAGAGGAACAAGGTATGGGAATTAGTTAAGAGATCCTCACACTACCCAGTTATGGGAGAAAATGGGTTATTAGTAATAAACAGGATGATCATGGTCTGATCACTTTTAATAAGGATAGACTAGAAGTTATAGGTTATAACCAAGGGGAAGGGATAGATATGAAGAGACCTTTTAAACTATAACTATACTACAAGCTATTAGGAATCTCTTAGAATATATATCACACATATATTTAAAATTAAATCAGATGGACATGAAATATAATTTTTTAAATAGATTTATTATAGAGGAAATTTATGTTGAAAAACCTCTTAATTTTGAAAATCCCCATTTTCCAAATTCATATTTCGGAATTACCAAATCATTTTATATCCTTAAATAAGATCCTACAGCTTTGTATGAGATTTTAAGTTCTTTCCTTTTATCAAATGTATTTTTAGTAGGAAAGGAATATCCCACTATTTCTAAGAAAACAGCATACTTAGAAATTGTTTTAGTTCAAATATATATTCAAGATGTGAGATTTTTTTCTAAACACAAAAAATTGTGATGATTATTCAAAACATGTGAAAAAATAATTTGAAATAATCATGATGGGTGAGTAAAATTACATTCTCAATTTTCATATTTACCAAAATTTATTTGGTAATGTTCTGAATCGATTTAAATACACATTTGACATACTTAATAGGTTTAGACTCAAAAATTTTAAAGTGAATGAAATTCCCATGAGTTCTAATGAAAATCATGTTTTGGATAAATTTGGAAAACTAGTTGATAATAATACATACATGTGAATAATTGGGGGTGTGCTATATTTGACTACCAAAAGACAAGAAATTAATTTTTCAGTATGCTTATGTGCTAGATTCCAATATAATCCCATATAATCTCATTTTAAAGCTTCCAAAATAATTTTAAGGTGTTTAAAACGAATAATTTTTCTTTCCTCACTATTTTAAAAAAACTATTTTTTTTTAATTTGAATTCTTATTCAGATGCTGACTTTATTTTTTGTAGACTAGATATGTAGAGTACTTTTGTAACCTATCATTTTATAGGTAAATCCTGAGTATCCTAGTATAGTACGAAATAACACCTAGTTTCATTATATACTACTAAATCGTAATTCATTACTGATGGTAGTTTTTATTCACATATGTTGGGAATGAAACACACAATGATGGATTCTGGATACAATTATAATCAAGCCTCAATTAAATGTGATAAAACTAGTTTTCTCAACATTTCAAAAAATCCAATAAACCATTCAGGAATAAAGTATATAGATCTAAAGAATAATTTTATGAGAGATCATTCACAAAAAGGTGATATCACTCTTGAATTTATATCTACTGAGAATTAATTAGGAGATATTTTTACTAATCCCCATGCTTGTGAATGCTTTGATTTTATTAAGTGATAATTATTTTTATTTAGATTTAAATAATTTCAATTTATTTTATTCATTGTAATATTATCCCTTGTTATTTAAATTATATTTTAATTTATATATTTAATAATCTCTTAGTATCTAATGGTTTATGGAAATTAAAGGATTTTATATTTTATTAATTGATCCTGATTCAATTTTAGTAAATAAAGTTCATTTCCTTTTAAAATAAAAATATTTTTTACTACTTTATTTTATTTATTTATTTAGTTCGGAAAGACCCCTAAAATCTAATTGGATATGAAACTCCTTTTAGAATTGGGTACATGACAAAAATTAAAATCATACCTCTCTTCCCTTTTCATTCACCTACACCCCTCCATCCTTGGGGTTGAACTATCACTTATTTCTCTTGACCATCTACTAACCTACTCTCGATCTTATAGAAATGGGTTAGTCTAAGAATCAATATGATAGTGGTTTTGGATCTTCTAATAAATCAAAGAAAGTTTGTGAACCACATCGATTTCTTATGGGAATAGTCATAGACAAGGATTGGTTGAAAGGTTCTGAAATACTGTCAAAGAAATTATTTCAGTTACAAGGATGGAAATTCATTTTTGATGAGAATAAATAATATTTTATGTTTAATAAATAAGTAAAAAATAGTGTATAAAATATTTTATTTTAGTTCGGTCAAATAGAGGATGTTATTTCATTGAATGAAAATGGGAATTCTTTACTAGTTTTATCTATGAAAATGGATTAAGTTCTACATTGTCCTTATGAGGGTGAGTTTAGTTTTAGTCATAATTTACTTGGTATTAGCACATTTGTAACTGCTAATGTTTTCAAGTTTTTTTTGGGACCTCTAATTTTTAAAATAATGTAGTGAAAGACCTGGAACAAGAATGGAAAGTTATATGTAAGTTTATCTAGACATAGATTCCTCAAAGGGATAGTGAGACAGAGAATCCATTGATTCATGACATGTTTATCATATATTTCCTGAATAATAAAATTAAGTTGAATCTCACTCATTAAATGATGAGATTCATGAACCACTATTTTCAAGGTAAAGTTAAGTTTAACTTTTATCCCTATGGAAGGATTATCTCTTTAGTGCTAAAAAAGAGAGAATTTGATCTCAATAAAAGAGAATCGGTCAAGTTCCATAAAAGAAATACTTTGTTTTTAGTTATCTTGAAAACCTTATTTTATAATTGGGATGTTTCCTTAAGTTATTTAAGGCCTATTAAATGGGATGTTAGAGCTCAGGTGGTCATACCTCCTCTAGTATTAACTCTTGGGGATCAATCTATTACCTCGCCACTTAGGGATATAGAACCTGCTGAGATGATGCCTGCTAGGGAAGTGCAAGAGTTGGTTGCTGATAGAACAGATATTGTTGTTTCAAATATCAAACTAGTTGTGGTCGAATAAGTTCATATTCAAGAAGTTAAAGATGTTACTGCTTCTGAATATATATATCCAGTTGTATAAACTATTGATATAGCTACTATAGATGGAGAGGAAAGGCCATTTGAGACTGTATAAAGTGTGTCAAATGTTGAAGTAAGAGTTGAACTTAAGGTTGAGAACACTATGGTTGATCCACTCCTTAGATCACATATTGTTAATATATATATATATAGAGATTTAGTTTTAGAAGAATGTGGTTCTCTCTCACATTATTCAGAGCATATCCCATTTCCACTTCATGTACAAGAGGATGATCCTATGAGAAAAAGATCCAAAAGTTCAGATATAGGAAATCATATTCAAAAATTAACCTCTACGATAATGAAAGAGTTTGATAATCTCAATGAAGATTATATAGATTTAGAGAAATATATGATGTATTTCAAGTATGAAATTAGACATCTTAAGGATAATTCTGTGTCTAAAGTAGATTTTGATAAGTTGGGTGGGATGAAGGATGCCCATACATATTTGATCTTGAACCTCCATCTGATATAATTTGTTACCTCTGGTGTATGTCCTGAGGAGATTGAGGCTTTCAATTCTCAAGTGAGTTATCCTAGAGGATTTTATGCTAAAAAATATGAATTAAATTAACAAGGATTACTTGTGGAATCTTAGAGGGATATGGTTCAGAATATTCTTCTAGTTCAATTAGTTCTTTCAATGGATCCTCTTGATGATATTCAAACACTACTAAAAATTTTAGTATTTGTGACGAGTCAATTACGTCATGCAATTATCCCATTAAAAATAGTCTCCAGATTGGAACTATTTTTGATGGAACAATAATTTCATCGCAAATAATGAATATTTTCGATGGAATAATTCTTATGTCATAAATAGTTTTGGGAAAAAAAATATTGCCACCCAATTCCAAATGTAGTATTAGCGGGCATTTGATATGGACTCATAATTCTATTGCAAATTCCTATTGACTCGGAATTATTTTTGATGGGAATTAATTTCTATTGGAAAAACTGGTGACTAAATGATTCTTTGAGATAGAATTAATTCCATCACAAATAGTCTATTGCAAAAAAAAATTATTTAACCAATGAAACCCTTTCTTCTTTCTCCTCCCCTCTTTCTCTTTCTCCCGCACAGTCATGGAGCAACAGTACCCTGGTTCGTCCCAATCCATTTGTCTCTATCATACTTCATTTCCATTGAGTTTTAATATATCTGAGTTTTAAAATCTTTGGTACAGATTTTTCTTGTGTCTGTTTTCATTATTTTTGGGTTTTATTCATTTTATTACATGATTTAATTTTGGAAAACCCTAGTTTTTTCAATTTATATAATTATCATTCTTGATCTAGTATTTTTGATTGGTACAAATGTATTATTCCCTATGTTCATGTTAATCAGGACAATATGATTTATTTCAATTTATTTTTAGTTATTTTTCTAATTTTTTTATTTTAAAATTGTTATGTGTATATATATATATTAACATGTGAATATATATATATATATATTCAAAAAACATGTATGATTATATATATATATATATCTGTCTGTATGTATTTCTATTTGTATGTTTGTATCTATGTATATATAAATTTGATATGTATATTTGTTTTAAAAAAATCATAATATATTAGATGTATTTATATTAATTAAGAAATATTTTAATATAAATATATATAAATAATACATTATGAATATACATATATTAGCGCTTGAAAAAAAGTGTACGGTTTTTAATATATATATTTAAATATATATGTATGTGTGTGTGTGTATATATATTAACATGTGAATATATATATATATAAGCTTTAAAAATGTAAAGTTTTTGATACACACACACATATAAACGTTTAAAAAATTTATAAGGTTTTTGATATACATATACATATATATATGTCTGTGTTTTTCTATTTGTATGTATTGATCCGATATGTATATTTGATAAAAAAACATGTCAAAATATATTTGATTACGAAATTGTGTAATATGTATAATGTCATGACCCATCACCTAGGGCCCATATCGTGACTACCCCAAGCCCACCTTCCTTAGGCTAGGGGCTGGTGACTACCACCAAAGGCGTAAATCCATAAACTGGGAAGGCATTGCCTTTATTACTGTAAACAAACACATCAGAGTACACAACTGGAAGAAAAACACTAAGTAAAATTGTATACAAAAAAAGTGTTGTAAGGTAAAAGGGGCCGTAAATACAAGCCCAACAGGAAAGTACAAGTACAACTGAAAATAAAGTAAAGGAGCTACTGGGTGGTCCTCCGGGGTTCCTACTAGAAGGGTAGGTACAAATGGCATCCTCAGAAGTCCACATCCGTCTGTCTCCTCCGTGTACCATCACACCAAGTGGTCCACCTCCGGGTACCATCCAGTTCTGCTACTCTCTACCTCAGTCAGTGTTTTCCATCGTCTGTAACAAACACAACGACGTGTGGGCATAGACCGTGCAGGGGTGAGTATAACAATACTCATTAGGGACCCCGAGACTATCAAGGTCTCACAAAATCCAACAAGGATAATCCAAAAATAATGAAATCAACGGATAACCATTACTTAGGTATATGCCCATACATATACCTAAGTTATCTAGTAACCCATCTCAATCATGATAAAAACTTAAAGGTCATTGACTCAGCTCAAACCAGGATTTTTATTATTGAAACCATGGCTGGGGGCGTACTCCTCCTCTATCGAGTACAGTGGACCTATCTCATCACACAGAGGTGCTTCCCACTATCCTTGGACTGTTGAGGTACTCCTCCTATCGAGTATCATGGTTCTGTTGTGCTCACACAGAGACGCTCCCCACCATGGGTCTACCATGCTCACAAATAGGCGCTCCCCCTCGTAGCCTGCAAAGGCACTCGTCCTATCAAGTATTGTGGGTCTGTCGTGCTCACACAGAGGTTCTTCCCAATGTGGGACTACCGCATCACACAGAGGCGTACCCCACTAGGCTAGTTGAGTCACTCTGAGTCAAATTGGTCAAGTGATCATTAGGTATCAGCCAGCTACTGGGTCTTCGTACTCTATTCGCTCTCCACTGGTAGGATCCACTCCACGAGCTACTGGTCGATACTCTAGTTGTCACGAAGTTCCACAAAGAAGTATCTCAAAGGTCCGCCATGTCATAGGGGTCTCAACGCAGTAGACGGCGTGTCGACCGGATGCCCGGTCTGTGAGTTATTAGCATTTTAGTTCTGGTGGCCTGGTTGGATTTGTGAACAATCCCACCTAATCGTAACTCAAATATACCCCGAACTCTAGTGGGGTATAATCAAATGGATCATCATCTTCCAATAAAATCGGCGCCGCAGACGGTTCATCAAACGGACGTTTGGTGCCAAAGATATGGCCCAAGAAGGTAATAGGGTCAGTAGTGGCCCGGGGTCTGGTCCGACCCAGTCGGACCGACTCGGCCCAACCCAGTCTGGGCCAACCTGGTCTGAGTCGACCCAGTCAGACTCACTGGGTTTGACCCATCCCGTTGTGTGGGTCATCCCGCTATGTTTGGCCCGGTTCGCTTGGACCGGCCCAGCAGACTGCGTGGGTGGTCCGGCTCTGGCTCGGGGCCAGTTTGGCCCGAAGCAATGCGAGGGCGCGGTCGGGCACGGGTTGACTCAGAGGGCGTGAGGGATTCAGATTCTAGCTCGGCCGGAAGTGCAAGGATCATGTGGAGGTCAGCTTGGGGGGCGGTCGGTTCAGGGCGGTGCACGAAGAGTCCGGATCGGGGTCGGCCAGGCAGGCCGCAACAAGGCGTCGGCCAGGCCGTGGGGGCGCTGCCAGGGCGCCGGGCAGGCCGCAGGGGCGCCGGGTAGGGCATCGGTGGGTGCCAGGAGGCCGCGGGGGCACTTTCAGGGAGCCGGGCAGGCCGTGGGGGCACTGGGCAGGGCGTGGCAGGGATCCGGGAGGCCATGGGGGCGCCGGGCAGGGCGCGGCAGGGGCTGGGAAGGCTGCGGGGGCGTCTGACGGCCGTGGGGGCGCCGGTAGGGCGTCGGTCAGGCCGTGGAGGCATCGGTAAGGGTGCGGCAGGACGTCGGGAGGCCACGGGGGTGTCGGGTAGGGTGCGTCAGGGCTTTGGGATGCTGCGGGGGCGCCGGCAGAGTGCAAGGCAGGCCGCGGGCGCAGGCCACTTCGGCGGAGCATAGGCCGGCGGCACGATTCGCAGAGGTCATGGGTAGCGCAGCCTTTGTCGTTTCCGCCACCGTCGCCTCGTCTTTGATACATCTCCAAGCCATAGAATGTCACAATAAGAGAGAGAGATATTGATGGAGGATGTTGGGCCATGTTTGATTGGCCCTCACCCTCCGCGTTTAAGGATATATCATTTGGATCATCATGAGAAGAAGATGTTCAAAATATATCTACATCAAACCCTTATTATCTTTTGACGAAGGTAAGAAAAATATAAAACTTAAAAAAGTAATAAACCCCATGCATGTTGTTCATCGCTCGTTGGCAGAGTCGCGGAAGGAAGATGATGAAGACCGTCGTTCGTCACGTCCGCCGCACGTCCCCAATTCCGAGCTACGTCAGTTCGTTGACGACGTTGCGGAGGGTAGGATTCGAAGAAGGAAGTCGAATAATAAATCACCGCCGGCATTCTTTGTTTTCTTCGTTGGAAGAACGGTTCTTTGTTGGGAGATTTCTCCAATAATCCAATAATCCTCCTCTTCCAACAAAATGAAATATGCCGACGAAATAATAGATTGTCTATTATTTTAATGTTGGCACGTAATTCAAAAAGGAAGAATTAAATTAAAAAGGATCCTCCAAATTAATTCAAGAGGTTGTCACATTAATTAAAGGGGGTTGGCTCCATTTAATGAAAGGTGAAGGCAGAGAGTCTATCCATCATTAATGAGGGAGAGTTGAGAGGTTATACACTCCTCACATTAATAGGGGTCGGGTGGTCCCCACGTCGTAACCTCTCGCAGGAGGTTATGTTCAAGTGGGACCCACCACCATAACCTCTCATGGGAGGTTAGGGTGTGGCGGTCCCACCTCCAACTCTCAAGTAGATGTTTTTAACCAACAATCACACACATGGAAGCTTAAAATAAAATAAAGTGTTGTACACTTTATTTTATTATTTTTTATAAAAAGACGAAAACTATCTTTTATTCACAACCATTTTTCATCGAGGAGAAAGTCTTCTTAAGAGAATATCGGTGCTGCGAGTTCAACGGTGACCTCGGATTTCAGTTCCAACCACCGGTTCAAAAGTTATAAAATCCCGCTCGTACATTTACTAAACGTACCTGAACAAAATATCAGAAATTGATTCCGGGCACACCGGGACTCAGAATCAAGCACTATAAATTTTCTCGGACTCGTATAAATCCCATGAATTTATGAAAAAAAAATCCACAGAATTTCTGGGTCTTTACATTCACCCCACCTCAGGGCTTTATGTCCCCGTAAGCTACAACTTGAACTATGAGAACAAATGGGGGTACTGAGCATGCATCTAAGCCTCCCGCTACCATGTGCTCTCCTAGAGGTTCTCATGCTGCCACCGTACGCACACCAGAGGTATCGACCTCCACATAGGACCTGCTCCTTTCGATCCTCAATCTCCACTGGAACCTCCGTAAAATTCGACCAATCGTTGACATCCAGCTCTTGATGGTCGATGATGTGGTAAGGGTCATGCACGTATCTCCTCAACTAGGATACGTGGAAGACATTGTGCACCCATTGCAACTGAGGTGGAAGAGCTAAGCGGTAAGCCACCTCGCCTACTCTACTGAGGACCTGGAAAGGTCCAATGAATCTCGGAGATAACTTTCCACCTCGGCCAAATCTCTGTAGACATCGTCGAGGTGAGACCCATAGAAATGTGTGGTTGCCATCCTTAAACTTCATAGGTCTCTGTCTCCTATTATCATACAACTTCTGTCTGCTCTGTGCAGTCTTCATCCACTCCTAGATGATCTGCACCTTCTCTGTGGTAGCTCGTACCATCTCTGGTCCCACCAGTGCTGACTCCCCTGGGTCTGTCCAGCCCAAGGGTGATCTACAAGGTCGCCCATACAACGCCTCGAAAAGTGTCATCCCTATGGTGGAGTGATAGTTGTTGTTGTAGGCAAACTCTACCAAAGGTAAGTGATACTCCCAACTACGACCAAAGTCTATGACACATTCTCAGAGCATGTCCTCGAGGGTCTGAATGGTCCGCTCAGTCTAACCATCCGTCTGAGGATGGAAGGCGATGCTCAAGTGAAGCTGTGTCCTGAAAGCTTCCTGCAACCCCTTCCATAGTCGATAATTAAATCATGTGTCATGATCGTACACAATTGTCGAATGAATACCATGTAAATGCACAATATTCTGCACATAGAGGTGTTCCAATATCTCTACTGAACCTTTCTCTCTGATCGGTGGGAAGTGGTCCGACTTGGTGAGTCGGTTTATGATCACCAAAATCGAGTTGTGACACCTGGATGTACGTGGAAGACCCATCACGAAGTCCATGGATATCTCATCCCACTTCCACTTTGGGACCTCTAAAGGAAGAACCAACCCTGCTGGTACCTGGTGCTCTGCCTTCAATTGCTGACAAGTGAGGAACCGTGAGACAAACTCCACTACTGCCTTCTTCATACCTAGACACCAGTGTTGTCGTCGAAGGTCCTGGTACATATTCGCTACTCCTGGATGTTCTGCTAGAGGGGATGTGTGGAACTCCTTCAAACTTCCTCCTGAAGTGACACTGGTACCAAGTTACGTCCTCTAAAGGGGGTGACATGCTCCCCACCTTCAGAAAATCCATCAGGTTCCTGCCCTATGGATATCTGAGCATGTCGTGTCTCACAGTTAGCGTCCCATGATGTGCCTTCCTGACTCGCTAAAAAAGTGTGGGAGTGACTATAAGATACGGAAGAAAGGATTCTCTATCTATATCCACAAAGGATATCTGTAAAGCAGTTAGCTGCTCTATCGCTTTGCCTAGCAGCTGTATACCAGTCCTCCTACTGGGCGCATCTGCAAAAATGTTCCCTTTACAATGAGTATAGACTATCTCAAAGTCATAGTCCTGGAGGAACTCAAGCCAACATAGTTTTCTCGGGTTCAGGTCCTTCTGATAGAAGATATACCTAAGACTCTTGTGATCAGAGTACACGGTAAAACGCTTTCCCATCAGATAGTGTTGCCACATCTTCAAGGTGAAGACCACTGCTGGTAACTCTAGGTCATGAGTAGCATAGTTCTGGTCATGATGTCTCAGCTGCTGAGAACTATAAGCAATCACTGCTCACTCCTGCATTAGGATACACCCGAGTCTAGTCCCTAATGCGTCGCAGTAGACTACATACCCTACGCCTTCCTCTAGAAGCCTCTAGATGGGGCACTATTCATCCTCTGTATCTACTCTTGAAAGCTCTGCTTGCATCTCATAGACCACACAAAGGGTTTCCCCTTCTTCATCAAGGCTGATATTGGTGCTTCAACTCTGTAGAAGTCTAGAATGAACCTCTGGTAGTACCCATCAAAACCCAAGAAACATCGTACCTCCGTCACACTCCTGGGTGGCTCCCAAGAAAGTACCGCCTCGATCTTCGCTGGATCCACTGCAACTCCAGTCTCTGAGATGACGTGTCCCCAGAAGTGAACCTCCCAAATCCAAAACTGGAAATTGAGAGCTTACCATAAAGCTGGTGCTCTAGGAGTATGTCCAGTACTACCTGTAAATGGTAGGCATGATCCTCCCCAGTAGTTGAGTTTATCAGAATGTCATCGATGAATAATAAGGCAAAGAGATCGAGGTATGGCTGGAAGATCCTGTTCATGAGTCCCATGAACACTTCTGGAGTGCTTATTATTCCAAAGGGTATAACCAAGAACTCATAGTGTCTGTACCGACACCTGAAGGTCGTCTTCTTCACATCCTCGTCTTGAACTCTAAGCTAGTGATAGCCTGATCTGAGGTCTATCTTCGAGAACCACTGAGCTCATTTCAGATGATCAAAGTGGTCTTCAATCCTCAAAAGTGGGTACTTGTTTTTCACGGTCACCTGGTTCAGGTTATGATAGTCGACACAAATCCTCAAGCTCATGTCCTCCTTCATGGCAAATAGAATCGAGTCTGCCCAGGGAGAAACACTAGGCCGGATGAATCCCTTCCCTTGCAAGTCTTGCAGCTGTACCTGCATCACATGAAGCTCAGCGGGAGACATACGATATTCTAGAGTAGATATTGGTGTCGTCCCGAGGTACAGGTCAATATAGAAGTCCACCTCTCTACGAGGAGGTAGTCTTGGAACATCATCAGGGAAAACATCTGTGTACTGGTCCACCACTACAGGATAAGTAGGACTCTCCACATCAACTGCTTCGAGGGTAAGGCAAGACAACTGGTGAGTGATCGTCTGCACCCTCCTCCGAGTAAGTCTGTCCTATGCTGCAAAGGTTCTCTTCTTTCCGGTGAAGGTAAACCTGGTCCCATCCGTGCAAACACACTGCACTTTTCGCCTAATACAATAAATCTGAGAATGGAGTGTAGATAACCATGTCATACCCTAGATGATGTCGTAAGGCCTCGACGCTGCTACTAGGAGATCCCAGCCGAAAATCTCGCCTCCTAGAGTAAGCTCGCACTGTTGGGACCAGTGTGTAATCGTCGAATCAGCTCCCTTAGGAGTCTCTAGCCGTAAGGATCGAGCCAACAGCTCTATCAGAAACTCTGAGCTCTGAAAGAGGGCAGTGGCAATGAAAGATTGGATTACACCTGTGTCTATAAAAACTGCACCTAAGATGGAGTACACAGATATCGTACCTCGAATCATCTCTAGAGCACCATGATCATAGGACTCAGCTTCCTGAAGATGAGATCTCTCTTGTCCACCTGTTCCCTGTGGTTGGGGTGGACCTCCTGGTGGTGGTGGTGGTAACAACTCGAAACGTCGTCCACTGCCAGATGCACATCCAGATCCTCTTCCACGTCTACCTCCTCCCTGCGGACCGCCTCGTTCGAACCTCTGCCTCTGCCTGGGAGGTCCCACAACTGTCTAGTGATAATTTGAATGGTGGGTCGGACAGTCACGAGCCATGTGACTCTGCCCGCCGCATGAGTAACATTGCCTGCTATGGGCATGTGTATCTCTGCTCTGTGTTCCCCGCAAAACCGATCTTGATTCATGCGGTCTACCACCTGTAGGTCTGGTCCTCTTGGACCTCTGCAACATCTCTCTACTGCCAGCTAGAGAAGACTCCATTGTGTGTTGGCTAGTGGTGGGTCTCGCTGCTGGAGACTTCTCAGCAAGGAAACTCTCCACTAAGAGGGCTCTCTCTAGCACCCCTATCTGCTTCGATATGCTAAGTGAGATCATCCGAGCTCTGATCTCTCTCTTGATACCCTTCTCGAAGGTCCGAGTACTGAAGAATGGGTCTCGTACCATATCTATTGAGTAGTGAGAGAGGTCGGTGAATCCCACTGAGTACTGTGCCACCATCATGCTACCCTGTTGTAGATGTAGTAGCTCCTGTATCTACACTTAATGAAGGGTGGATTGTAGAAACTCCACCCAGAACAGGATCTTGAAGTCTGCCCAGAGTAGGGTCACCTTGTCATGAACCTAGAGAATCAGGCTCCACCATATGTCTGTTACTGCCTGAAGGAGACTCATGACAAGGATCACCAAAAAGTCTGTTGGTGTTCCTACCAGTCGGAAAACTCTCACCACAGCCTCCAGCTAATCCTCAACCACCTGTGGGTCCATATCACCCCTAAAACTGGACGACCTTTGGTGCTGGAACTCATGAAATGCGCTCAAGTGGTGTGCATCACCTTCTAATGGGGCTGGTGACATCGGTGGCCCAACAGGAAGTGGTACCGCTGGTGCCTCCGCTGTAAAATGGCCCTACACCGAGGCCTCATCACTCGGTGGGCTATCAGTACGTACATCTCTCAGGGCTCTAACTAGTCGTCTGTAGGGAGGCATCCTGAATGAAACAGATGCGACATGGTCAAAATATTATACCTGGTGAGCTAACCTAGTTGAGCTGACTTAAATAAAACTTTAGAAAACATGCACGCAATCAGTGTTTTCGTGCACCGAGTCAAAAATCAGAAGTCAGGGTCCTGATGTACGGATACGTCGACCACCCGCACAAACACTGGACTCCCCAAAATTAAAACCACACTTAGTACCCTTAACACTATTACTTCATAGAAAATAAAGATCAGAGTTATAAGTTTTGCAGTATAACTGACTCCTCTGATACCAATTTGTCACGACCCGTCCCCCGGGGCCCATATCGTGACTACCCCAAGCCAGCCTTCCATAGGCCAGGGGCTGGCGACTAGCACCAAATGTGTAAATTCCTAAACTGGGAAGGCACTGTATTTATAACTATAAAAAAACACATCAGAGTACACAACTGGGAGCAAAACACTAAGTAAAACTGTATACAAAAAAAGTGATGGAAAGTAAAAGGGGTCGGAAATACAAGCCCAACAGGAAAGTACAAGTACAACTGAAAAGAAAGTAAATCAGCTACTGGGTCTTCCTTCGGGGTTCCTACCTGAATGGTAGGTACATATGGCCTCCTCAGCACTCCAAGTCCATCCGTCTCCTCCATGTACCGTCACACCTGAGTGGTCCACCTTTAGGTACCATCCATTCCTGCTACTCTCTACCTCAATTAATGTTGTTTGTCATCTGCATCCAACACAATGAGGTGTGGGCATAGCCCGTTCATGGGAGAGTATAACGATACTCAGTAGGGACCCCAAGACCCTCATGGTCTCACAAAATCCAACAAGGATAAACCAAAAAGTATGAAATCAACAGATAACCATTACATAGGTATATGCCCATAGATATACCTAAGTTATCTAGTAACCCATCTTAATCATGAGTAAAACATAAAGGTCATTAAATCAGCTCAAACCAAGATTTTTATTATCGAAACCACGACTGGTGGAGTAATCCTCCTCTATCGAGTACAGTGGGCCTGCCGCATCACACAGAGGCGCTTCCCACTATCCTTGGATTGCTGAGGTACTCGTCCTGTCGAAGACCATGGGTCTACTGTGCTCACACAGAGGCACTCCCCACCACGGGTATGTCGCGCTCACACAGAGGCACTACCCCTCGTAGCCTGCAGAGGTACTCCTCCTTTCGAGTACCGTAAGTCTTCCGTGCTCACATAGAGGTGCTTCTCACCGTGGGTCTATCGTGGGTATATCGTGTCACACAGAGGCGCTCCCCACTAGGCTAGTCGAGTCACTCTGAGTTGAATCGGTCAAGCAATCGTTAGGTCTCAGCCAGCTACTGGGTCTCTGTACTCTGTCTGCTCGCCTCTGGAAGGTCCGCTCCACGAGCTACTGTTCGATACTCCAACTTTCACGATGTGTCACGAAGAAGTATCTCAATGGTCTGTCATGTCATAGAGGTCTCAACGCAATAGACGGCGCGTCGATCGGGCACCCGGTCGGTGAGTTATTAGCCTTTTACTCACGGGGGCCTAGTTGGATTCATGAACGATCCAACATGACCGTAACTCAAAAATACCCCGAACTCCAGTGGGGTATTCTCAAAGGGACAGTCGCGTTCTAAGAAAACCGGTGCTGCTTATTGTTCGTCAAACAGACGTCTGGTGCCAAATATATGGCCCAATAAGGTAATTGGGTCAGTAGTGGGCTCGGTTCTGGTCCGACCCAGTCGGGCCAACTCAGCCCAAACCGGTCTGGGCCAACCTGGTCTGATTCGACCCGGTCAGACTCGCTGGGACTGACCCGGCCCGTTGGGTGGGTCATCCCTCTAAGTTTTTCCAGTTTCACTGGGCCCGGCCTAGCGGACTGTGGGGGTGGTCCGGCCTGGGCTCAGGGCCATTTCGGCCTGGAGCGTTGCGAGGGCGCGGCCCGGCGTGGCTTGGCCTGGAGGGCGCGAGGGATTCGGGATGCCTGCTTGGCTGGGAGGGCACTGATCACACAGAGTCCGGCTCGAGGGAGTCCAGTTTGAGTGGCGCGTATGGAGGTCGGCTTGGGGGTAGTAGGGAAGGCTGCGGAAGGGCGTCGGGCAGGCAGTGGGGGCGCTGGGCAGGGCGTTGTAGGGCGCCGGGAGGCCGCAGGGGCGTCGGGCAGGGAGCGGCAGGGGCCGGGCAATCCGTGGAGGCGCCGGTCGGGCGCCAGGCAGGTTGCGGGGGTGCCAGGCAGGGCGCCGGGAGGCCGCGAGGGCGCTAGCAGAGTGCCGGGCAGGCCGTAGGGGCACCGGGTAGGGCGCGATAGGGTGCCGGGAGGCCGCGGGGGCACCGGGAAGGCCGTGGCAGGGTCTTGAGAGGTCGCGGGGATGCCGGCTGGACGCCGGGTATGGCGCGGGGGCAGTTCACTTCGGTTGAGCTTGGGCTGGTGTGGGATGGCAACGCGATTCACGGAGGTTGCGGGTAGTGCGCCTTTGTCATTTTCGCCTCCATCGCATTGTCGTTGATACGTCTCCATGTCGTAAAAAATCACAAGAAGAGAGAGATATCAACGGAGGATGATGGGCCATGTTAGATTGGCCCACACCCCTTGCGTTTAGGGAGATATCATTTGGCTCATCATGAGAAGAAGATGATCAAAACATGTCTGCATCAAACCCTTATTATCCTTTGAAGAAGGTAAGAAAAAGGTACAAGTTCAACAAGTAATAAACCCCCTACCTCTTGTTCGTCGCTCGTTGGCAGAGTCACGGAAGGAAGATGTTGAAGACCATCGTTCATCATGTCCGCTGCAGGTCCCTAATTCTGAGCTGTGTCAGTTCATTGAGGACGTTGCGGAGGGTAGGATTCAAGGAAGGAAGTTGAAGAAGAAATCGCCGTCGGCATTCTTTGCGTTCTTCGTTGGAAGAACGGTTCTTCGTAGGGAGATTTCTCTAATAATCCTTTAATCCTCCCCTTCCAAGAAAATGAAATATGCCCACAAAATAATAGGTTGTTTATTATTTTAATGTTGGCACGTAATTCAAAAAGGAATAATTAAATTATAAAGGCTCCTCTAATTTAATTAAAGAGGTTGGCACATTAATTAAAGGGGGTTGGCTCCATTTAATTAAAGGGGAAGGTAGAGAGGCTCTCCCTCATTAATGAGGGAGTTTTTAGAGGTTATACTCTCCCCCCATTAATAGGGGTCAGGTGGTCCCCACGTCGTAACCTCTCGCAGGAGGTTATGTTCGGGTGGGCCCCACCACCATATCCTCTCATGGGAGGTTAGGGTATGGCGGTCCCACCTCCAACTCCCAAGTAGAGGTTTTTAACCAACAATCACACACATGGCAGCTTAAAATAAAATAAAGTGTTTTACACTTTATTTTATTATTTTATATAAAAATCCAAAAACTAACTTTTATTCTCGACCATTTTTCGTCGAGGTAAAAGTCTTCTTAAGTGAATACCAGCGTTGTGAGTTCAACAGTGCCCTCGGATTTCAGTTCCGAGAACTGGTTCAAAAGTTATAAAATCTCGCTTGTACGTTTACTAAACTTACCTGAACAAAACATCAGAAATTGATTCCGGGCACACCGGGCCTCGGAATCAAGCACCTTAAATTTTCACAGACTCGTAAAAATCCAATGTATTTAAGAAAAAAAATTCCACGTAATTTCTAGGTCTTAACATATAATAATATATATTTACATATGAATATGTATATATATACATTTTAAAAAAAACCTATGAGATTTATTATATATGTGTGTGTGTTTCTATTTATATAGATTTGATATTTATATTTGTTTAAAAAAGTGTCTAAATATATTTGATGTATTTATATTAGTTACGAAATCCTGATATAAATATATATATAGTAATTATTAAATATGTAAAAATATTTTAAATAATTAAAAATAATCATTAAATAATTTATAAAAATTAATAATTATTTAGTGAATATTATTAATAAATAATAAATATTATTTTTAATAACAAAATATTATTAATAATTTGAAAATTTGAGGAAATTATAAATTTTTTAAAAAAATTGTAAAAGTAAAAAATATGAAGTAATAGTATTTGTTAAAAAATAGTAATATTTACTATAAATTCAATTATAAATAATATATGATTAATATTAAATAAAAATAATTATATCAACTAGTATAAATTTAAAAAAAAATATTTGTGATAAATACTAAAATTTTGTTAATCCTTGCAAAGAAATATAAAAATAATAACTATTATAAATTCAAAATATTTAATATAAATGTTGTGTTAATTAAAATAATTTATATTAATGATTTGTATAAATGTTGTAATATATATATATATATATAATATTAATAAAATATTAAAAATGATACTCTCGTGTGTGATGTTATTAAACAACTGATATGCACAAATGTATAGTCATGCCTTGGATAAAACCAACATCTCTAATCTAATGGTGGTGTTATATTTTCGATATGATGCATTGTTACAGAGATACTTCTATTATTTTAAAAAAATATAATAGAAATATTAAATGGAATTACCATTGTGCATGATGTTACTAAACTCTAGACATATAAAATGTTATTTTGTGTCTAGGGTAAATCTCACATCTCGGACCTAGCGGTGGTCTCTGATTTTTCATATGATACACAGTTTGTGTGATACTTTATTTTTTTATAAGAAATTGTAATAAAAATATTAAATAAATTACCCTCACATGAAATGAAATCCATAACCCAACACACACAAATGTTATGTCACGCCTAGGGTAACCACAACATCCCAGACCTAATGGTGGTATCATATTTCTCATATGATACACCATTCAGGAGATACATTAACTTTTTTGTAAAAAATTATAATAAAAAAATTAAATTAAGTAACATTATGTGTGATGTTACAAAACACTCAGCATGCACAAATGTTATGTCACTTCTAGGGTAAACCCCACATCCTATACCTAATGATAGTAACTGATTTTTCATATGATACACTATTTGTGAGATAACTAAATTTTTTATAAATAATTATAATAAATATATTAAATGAATTACCCTCACATGAAATGTAACCAAACACCCAATGTACACAAATGTTATGTCAAGACTAGGGTAAACCCAATATCCCGATCCTAATGGTGGTCTCAGATTTCCCATTTGATACACTATTTAGGATATACTTCAATTTTTTTGTAAAAAAAAATTATAATAAGAATTTAAATAAATTACCATTATGAGTGATGTTACCTAGATTTCGACGTGACAAATGTTATTTCGCATATAGGGTAAATCTTGCATCCCAGAACTAATTGTGGTCTCTGATTTTTCATATGATACACTGTTTGTGAGATACATCATTTTTTAATAAGAAATTAAAATAAAAATATTAAATGAATTACCCTCATGTGCAATGTAATCAAACACCCAAAAAACACAAATGTAATGTTTCGCCTAGGGTAACCCTAGAATCCCGGACCTAATGTTGTTATTAGATTTCCCATATGATATATTGTTCAAGATATAATTCAATTTTTTTGTAAAAATAAAAAATTTAAATTTAAATAAATTATCACCACGTGTGATGTTACCAAACTCTTGATGCACACAAATGTTATATCGTGTCAAGGGTAAAACCCACATCCCAAAATTAATGCTGGTATTTGATTTTTCATACGATACGCAGTTTGTGAGATACTTAATTTTTTTATAAAAAATTATAATAAAAATATAAAATGAATTACCCTCACATGCAATGTAACTAAACACTCGATGCATACAAATGTAATCTCATGCATAGGGTAAAACCAGCATCACCAATGTAATGTCCCAACCCAGGAGACACTAAAGGGTTCCCCGATCCGGTTGGTCACAGACCATCAAGAGTGACTCCCTATACGCCAGAGGGTGCGGACTAGCAGCGAGGTTCTGGTAAGTTAGTCTTGGGGAGACTATACCCTGTGTTATCTAAATAAGACACCATCAGAAGAAAATAAAAAAACAAGTGTGGAAGCATATATAAATAACTAGAAAAAATCCATTTCATATGATAACCAAATCATGAAAATACAATACTCAACTTTAAGGTAAAGTATTCTATACTAATTCAAATGTCAAGTGTCTACAATGGAACTGAAAGTAAAGACACAATGACTCCAAAACGGGTCTTGAACCATGTCTAGTTCCCTCTCCCATTCTCCAATCCCAAAATAAAACCTATCTTAGGACCTTTCCCTTATCATGTACTGCAATAACAAAGTATGGTCATGTTCTGATTAGGCAGCCCAAATAGGGTGTGAGTACAGCTCAATAGGCCACCACCAGCAGTGTGTAAAACAAGTCTAGTCAAAAGATAGTGCATGCAGTTTTATGAAGAAATAAATACAATGCATAATTTAAATAGTTATCACACTGTCATTTAATCTTTAATCAACACATTAGGACAATTTCAATTCATGTTTACCATTTGAATCATCATTCATTATCATAAATCATTTGGTGTAGGTCATCATACCTAGCACTCCAATTCTCAGTTGAATCATCATTCATTATTATCAATAACAATTTGGTGTAGGTCATCATTCCTAACACCGCAAATCTCATTGAGTGTAGGTCTTCATTCCTAGAACTCTAATTCTCATTCGGTGTAAGTCATCATGCCTAGCACCCCATAATCTCAAGCTTGGATAACTATTGGGTAGGTACACCATGTCCAAGTCCCAACTTCTAATCGGTCTAGGACGCCATGCCTAGCACCACAAAATCCCATCCATTTAATCATTCTTTAAGTCATAAAAATATTCCACATTATTGATTTACTAATCCAATGATTAGTTAAATATTTCAAAGGCCATTAGTTAATTCAAAAATTTACTAAGCATATAACCCATTAATTAATTCATAAATTAATTAATCAATCAATGCAATTATCTTTCCATAATTAATTGTTCACAATTAATTATCCAAATCAAAACCCAAAAATTCATAATTAATTCTCACAATTAATTATCTTAGATTACATCATGGGGCATAATTAATTCTCACAATTAATTATCTTACATAGCCAAACATAGTTCCATAATTAATTCACCAAAATTAATTATCTTATCGCAATCAAATAAATATCTCAATTACAATTTCTCAAATACAAAATCAAATCTTCAAAGGATCTATTTGTGAAACCCCCCATCATTTGTTATGTGATTCAATTCTCAATTAAATCACCAAGGAAACTCAATTCAATTCCTCCTTCCTAATTACTCCAATTTAGGAAATCAATCGTCAAGTGAATCTAGCACTCATAAACTCAAATTCACATATCATGAAACACAACTATGGGAGTAAAATTTTTACCAACTACCTCATTTTATTGACGGAAGTTAGCCTAACTAAATCCCCGAAATTCGAGTGGCACAACGTCATCGATCAAGCTCCGAATCTAAATCCCTAAACCAAAATTTAGATCAAAGGCATCAAGATCATTCAAAACTAGATCTAGATCCACAATCCTATATCTAGATCTTAACTCATAGGTTTAGATACATGTAATTGGTGAATATCCTCCATGAAAAGATCATGGAAAGATAGAGGAAAGAACAGAAGAAGAAATAGAATGAAATCCACTTACTGAGAGGAGAGTAGATCTTCAATCTGGGCATTCGATATCGAATAATGGTGTTTAGATAACCTTGAAATCCCTCTAGAAGGATTTGGGAACACCTAGAATTTTTCAATCCCAAGACAACATCGAAATATGGGAGTCTCAGGGGTTCGGGTGGTTTTAAAAAGAATTTTTGGATATTAAAATCTGCGTGCACGGTTTCCTAGGTAGAGGTGTACGGTTAGGAAAACCATGTACCAAATGTTTGGAACTCTCTGTCTAGGTTTGCATGGTTTCCACGGTTTGGCTGCAAGGTTTTTTCAAATCGTGCAGACCTCTCTTCCCAATTTTGCACATATGGCATGGTTTGGTTGCACAGTTTGTCAAATCGTGTGCATACCGTGCACAATGCACTTTCCATTAGTTTTCCTTAAAAATTCACCCAAACGCACCCCAATACACTACTCCAAATAAAAGGAACTTAAAAACATTAAAAAGTACCTAAAAACATGCATGATATGACTCTAGAAAAGGCTGGGATCGTACAATCTCTCCACCTTATAATAGATCATCCTCGAGCTACACTCTCAAACATCTCTATGATTTCAAGCCAAAAATATTGGGCCATTAGACCCTCATGTATGCTTCCCATTACCAAGTTTCCTCTTGAACACTTCCATGTTTCCATAACACATGAACTAACAACACATTCTTTCCCCTGTAATACTTTATCACTATGACCCAGCAGACATATAGGATGCTCCTCAAATGACGCATCTATCTCGAGATCAACCTCTTCCACATAAATCACATGAGAAGGGTTGAGGTGATACTTTTGTAGTTTTGATACATGGAAAACATCTTGCATTGCGCTAAATTTCTATGGATGTGCTAATCGGTACGCCACCGACCCGATTCTTTGCAGCACCTCAAACGGTGCCACAAACCTAGGTGATATCTTTCCATGCCTTTGTACCCTATTGTGACCCAATCTAGGTGACACCTAAATAAATACATGATCACCCTCTATAAACTCTTTGGGTCATCTCCTCCTATCAGCATACAACTTCTGTCTACTCTCAGCTGTAGCCATACATTTTTGAATCAACTACACCCGCTCTGATGACTTTTAAACGATACTCTGTCTCAAAAGCTATAATTCACCTGCCTCTAACCAACATAGAAGTGATCTACAAGGTCTACCATAAAGTTCATCGTGTGGTTCTATCTATATAGTTTCCTGATAACTATTTTTATAGGAGAACTCCACTAAATCCCATGTCATTTCCCACGAACCACCAAAGTCAAGCACACATGCTCGCAGCATATCCTCTAACACCTGTATGGTACATTCTGATTGCCCATCTGTCTTTGGGTGGAAGAACATACATAACAGAACCTATGTACCAAGAGCCTTCTGTAAGCCCGAACATAAGAATGAAGTAAAGCAGGAATTGCGATCTGTAACTATAGTATGTGGCACCCCATGAAAACAAACTGTCTCTCTCACGTACAGTACTCCCAACTTCTCTAATCAAAAGGTTTATTTGATAGGTAAGAAGTGTGATACTTTCATTATTCATTCCACAATGACCCAAATAGCATCATTCTTCCTAAGAGTATTTGTAAGTCCTACCACAAATTCCATAGTCACGTCATCCCACTTCAATTCTGGAATAGGTAATGGTTGCAACAGGCCTCTAGGTCATTGATGATCTGCTTTCACCTACTTATATGTGAAACATCATGTTACGAACCCTGCTATCTCCTTTTTCATTCTTGGCCACCAAAACTATCTTCTAAGGTCACGGTACATTTTTTTCACGCTATGATGTACAACCCACCTTGATGAATGAAATTATCACATGAGTTTCCCTCACATACTCATAGGCACAACAACCTAATTTTTCATATAAATGATTTCATCCTCATTTATTTTTCAGTCTGAAGGTGTCTCCCCACCTTCAAGGATTTCCTTCAAGGATAAACACTCTTAATCCTCGTAATTTCTATCCCTGGTCCATCTTAAGAGTGTAGACTCCACTACTACAGAAACTAGTGTCATCCTCTCATGACTCTCCTGGACTACCACATGCATTTCTTCCAGAAAAGTCATCATCTTCCTCTCTGCACTTGACTCATGTACCAACTGAGTATGAGTTTTTTTCTCAACAAATTATCCACACTATTCCCCTTTCTGGGTATATATGCCAGTTCAAAATCAAAGGACTTCATATACACTACACATCTTCACTTACGAAGATTAAAGTCAAGTTGTGAAAAGATATACTTCAAGATTTTGTTACCATAAAAACTATAAACTTTTCACCCAAAAGATAATGTCATAAACACTTGAGATCATAAACCATTGTTTTTCATGTTGCCTCAAATTTCAAGACCCATAATCAATTACTCTATCCCCTTGAATCAAAAAAAACTCCTAGTCTGACCCCATAAGCATCACAATACACCGTGTACTCCTCACCTGACTCACGTATGATCAAAATTGGTGTTGATATCAAGAACTTCATCAACTCCTAGAAATTATTCTCGCATGCTTTTTTCCAAACAAACTTTATCCCTTTCTTTGTCAAACCTGTAATCAGTGCTTCCAAATGGGAAAAGTCCTAGATGAACCTCATATAATAGCTATCTAATCCGAAAAATATTTGAATATAAAAAACATTCTTGGGCTGCTCCCAAGAAATAATTGTCTTCACTTATCTAGGTCTATTGCCACACATTCTTCTGGGATTATGTTCCCCAAGAAGTGTAATCTTTCAATCCAAAACTGACATTTAGATAGATTAGTGTATAGATGATGATATCTCAGTGTACCTAGGACGATGTCAACATGTTGAGAATGATCGCCATGAGTCTTAAAGTACACTAAGATGTCATCCACAAACACCACCACAAACTGATCTAAGTACATATAAAAGATCATGTTCATCAAGGACATAAACACTTCTGAAACATTATTCAACCCAAACAGCATTACGATAAACTCATAAAGTCCATACCAACTTCTGAAAGTAGTTCTTGGTATATTACAAATATGAAATATCACCTGATGATACCTTGATCTTAGATCGATATTTGAGAACACACTATCCCCCTTCAGCTAGTTAAACGGATCATCGATACATGGAAACGAATATCGATTATTCACAATCATTTTATTCAACTTCTAGTAATTAACAGAAAAACGTAAACTCTCATTGGCCTTATTTGAAAACAAAATAGGTGATCCCTAAGGTGACATACTTGGATGGATAAACCCTTTATCCTTCAACTCCTCCAACTGTGTTTTGAGCTCTTGAATATCTGTTGGTGTCATTTTGTAAGGTGGAATACATACTAGATCAGCCCCCATCATGAGATCAATAGGGAATTCCACATCTCTCTCAGGTGGTAACCCTGAAAAGTATTCAAGAAATACATCTTGAAACAGTTCTACTACTGGTGGAAGGAAATCTTGCATACCACTCCCATCATCTAGAAAAAGACTAGAAACTTGGGTCATGAGCTCTCCCATTTGCTGAGTAATTGGCCCAGCTCTGCCTGCATGGATATCCCATTCTCTATAGTGAACATACTGGTCACCCTCAGGAGATAGAAAGGTCACTCTCCTATGGTAAAAAATCTATGTTGTCTCGATATGCAACTACCAGTCCATACCCATAATCAGGCCAAAGCCCATTATATCAAGGATATATATATCCCAAAGGGAATGATACTCTCTGATCTCTATATTACATCCCCTACATAAATATATATCCATAGTTTGTGTTCCCAATGGTGTATCAATATTCATTATCCCGATTATAGGATCCACCTCCATGATCAAGCCATTAACATGGTTTTCATATATAAAGGAATGAGAGAAACCACTATCAAACAAGGAATTAGTTAAAGTAGAAGAAACTATAATTTTACAACTCACTGTCGATAGACCAACCTCACTCTCTACAATTGTAGGTTACACAAAATGTAATTGTCTTTCCCCTCTTCCTTGTGGTGTCATCTAACTCCCATGAGTAGCACCAATCTGTTGATACGGGTGCTCATACCCTAAAGCACCACATCCAATACCTATACCACCCCTTCCAGTATTTCTCTAGCTTCTAGACCTATATAGTATAGAATACCCCCTTCCCACACTCTGACTCTGAGTAGCTTCTCCCTCAGCACCATCCTTCCACTACTTCCTGCAGAAATTGTAGTGACCCAACATTTTCTTACATTACTATTACATCATTTTAAAGATAAACAACATAATAGTATTACACATAGAGGATCCAAAGGTTTAGTGTCTTGGGAAAACTAGGACCATACATAACAATTACAACATCAATCATAAACATTTATTTAATTTCTTCTTCTCTAGATTCTTATTGGAACTTTTCCTCTCCTTAGTACATGTAGCCACCTGACGATATACATAAAAAGTGGTAAGCTAAAATCCCAGTAAGAGGATAGATAAGAATAATATATCACGGGGTGAGCATAATCATGACATAGGAAAAAGATCATGAACATGAGAGGCGCATAAATAAAAGATTTGAAATGTGGCATTGCATAAAAATGAAATATCATGTCTTAGTGGTTAACTACCACATATACATGTGAAACAAGATAGCATCTTGTTCAGACATCATTTCACATTTACTCATGAGATTCATCACTTTACCCAATGCATTAGAGAACTTTATAATTCCTTGCACACCTGTCACATTCAAACATTCATATTGCGCTATATAATTTTGGGTGCACCCGTCACCTCATAATATTATCATTATCATGCATTCCACATAGAACATATTTCAATAATTAAAATAACTAAACCATGGTAAGGAATGGGTTTCAACTCATAATAATACATTCATATGCTTTGGGTTCCCAAAAAAATAGGTAACAACATACTTGATACAAGAACCATTAACCCTGAATGAGAGGTAAAAGTTGAGTTCTTAAAAGAAGAGTTCTTTTGGAAAACATTTGGTTTGACATAAACTTCATTATAAAACATGAATATCGCAGAAAAGGTAAGATAATGATGAAAAAATTATTTTTAAGAAGTGAACATACCAAATTGGAGTGAAAGAGGGAGAACCCGAAGAAAGAAAATTGGGTTCGAGATTTTCCTATTACCTTGTATCTGAAGGCTTCATTCTCTTTAATGTCCCATATAATGAAATTATATTCATTAATTAAAATCAAGAACCTTTTTTACATTAATATGGTTCATTATGGTTTCATTATGTGATTTTATGTGCCTTTGGATGAGTTATAGAGTTTTAAAATATTGTTTGAGAATGTTTGTTTTTATGGTTTTCTTGAGTGGTTCACTTGTATTCTTAAATTGAAGTTCAGGTAAAACATGGGTAAACATACAGAAATGATATTAAAAGTTATTAATGATATTACAGGAGTTTTAATGATCTTATAATGAATCATATTATATCCATGTGGATGAATCATTAGATAAGAATTACATGATGATTGTTTGGGTTAATTTGAACAATTTTTCAATCATAATGAACTTGTTTTATTTTATCACTCGTAATATGGCCATAAGTTATTTACAGAAATTTAAATATGACATAATACATATAAAAAATTCTGTTTCAACCATAAAAAGGGTTTCATGACCAGATATTAAGGTAGAAATGGAAGAAGAAAACATGTTGTTCTTGAAGGTGATAAATTAACACCTCGCGGACAACGTTCTCTTTAACAAAATAAAAGGAAGAGGGAAAAGGGGTTGGATGATATAATATCCCATTATCATCCTAAAATTACAGTACATGTATAATAATATAGTTAAAATACCATTTGTATGAAGATAGGTGGGGAGAGATCAAGAAATGAACTTGAAATTGAAAGTAAATTAATGGAGAAGAGGGAGAGAAATTACCTCTTAAATCCTCCTATTGAGATCCTCCTTAAGGAAGCTAGGCTTGGTCTTTTGATGAGACCATAAGCTCTTGAACGTGGGACAGGGGATAAGGAAGATGTTTGGGTAGAGTTTAGAGAAGTCTTGGAGCTTTAGAGGTGTGAGGAAATTAAGGTGTGAAGGGTGGTTTTTATAGTGGAGGGGAGAGGGGTTTTCTTAATATAAAATTCATTAGTTTATTCATTATCCACAAGACAAGGAATAGTGAGTATTCCATGATCAAGAATTGTAATTTTATCATGTGATACCGAAACAAGTGGTCTTACATCAGTAGAACATCACACATGACTCTATAATTAGCTTATTTAGCTTATTTTTGTAAATTACGGTATTTCACTATTCATCAAAAATTCAAGTATTTCAAAAAAATCCCAAAAAATTACCCCAGCCATTTTTTGATGTGTAGAATCCAAAAATGAAGTAAATGTTTCAAAAATAATTTTCTAAATATGATTAATTTAATATTTAATTAAAATCATGGTTTATTACTAAAAAACTATTTTAAAACATTCATTTACTTATTCTAAAATATAGGTACATCATACTTTCACTTGAATATTATTTTTATACTATAATAGGTAAGGTTACTATTAATTAGGGCATATCACTATTCATAAGGGTCTTTTACTATTCATAAGGGTAGGTTACTATTCACCAAAAATTATTTTTGTTTTATTAGACTCTAAAAATCATCTTAAACACAACCGTGTATGTTAGATTTTCAAAATTCCAAACACAGAAGTTGCAAACTTATGTTTAAAGGTCACTTATCACTTAGTAGTTCATTATGTTGTGTTTTAATGTTATTTTAATTATAATTAGGAAATTTTTGTGGAAAAACATTGAGTCGTTACATTCTTCCCCCCTTAATAAATTTCACCCTCGAAATTTTACTTTACACAAACAGTTGAGGGTGTTTCTCATTCATTGCCTCTTATGGTTCCCAAGTTTCTTCCTCAAACTTATGGTTCCTCTACAACACTTTGAAAAGATGGGTTTTCTTGTTGCATAGAACCTTATCTCTCTGATCCAGAATCTTTACTGGCTTCTCCTCATAGAAGAGATCATCTTCTAACTGCACCACCTCTGAGTTTAGTACATGTGAGTGATCAAGTATGTACTTCCTCAGGAGTGATACATGAAAAACATCATGAACTCGAGCCATATTTGGTGGAAGTACAAGCCGATAGTCCACGACCCCTATGCGGTCAAGGATCTCAAAGGGGCCAATATACCTTGGGCTTATCTTCCCTTTCTTCTCGAATCAGACGACTCTCTTCCATGGTGATATTTGCTGGAAAACTTTATCACCAACATCGAACTCCAAGTCCCTTCGACAGTTGTCAACATAGCTCTTTTGTAGACTCTGAGCATCTTTGATGTGTTTCTGGGTGACTTGAACCTTCTCTGTCATCTCTTGAACAAGATCAGGTCCAAGTATCTTTCTTTCTCAAACTTCATCCCAACAGGTTGGAGTTCTACATCGCTTTCCATACAGAGCTTCATATGGAGCCATCTGAATACTCGAGTGGAATCTATTGTTGTATGAGAACTCAACCAATGGGAGATGCTGATCCCATCCACCTTTGAATTCTAGAGAGCATACTCTAATCATATCTTCAAGTGTCCGAATAGTCCTTTCAGATTGGCCATCAGTTTGGGGGTGATAGGTCGTGCTGAAATTTAATTCAGTACTCAAAGAATGTTTATGGCTCCTCCAGAATTTAGATGTGAACCTTGGATCATGGTCAGAGACAATTGAGAGTGGAACACTGTGCAGTCTCACCACTTCCTTCACATATATCTTTGCAAGTTGTCCAAGCTATAGACCTTCCCAAATAGTGATAAAATGGGCAGTTTTGGTGAGTCAGTCAACCACAACCCATATCGCATTATTTCCCTTCGACGTTTTTGGGAGACTCGTGACAAAGTCCATAGTAACATTTTCCCATTTCCACGTGGGTATAGGTAATGGTTGCATCATACCATTGGACTTTTGTCACTCAACTTTAACTTGCTGACATACCAAGCACCTTGATATAGATTCTGCAATCTCCTTCTTCATGTTATCCCACCAGAAGTGTTCTCGAAGATCACGGTATATTTTGGTAATCCCAGGATGGATAGAGAATGTTGAGCTATATGCATTATCTAATAGATCCTTCTTTATCCCAGGTGATGAAGGCACACAAAGTCACATTCCAAATCGAATCACACCATCATCATCGATATGAAACTCTTGCAGCTTCCCTTCCTTTACTGCATTCACCCTCTTTTGTATCTCCACATCATCCCTTTGTGCTTCCTTAATCTTCTCCTAGATGGATGGTTGCGCAATCATTGGGGAAATGTAGGATGTATCCCCTTCCCTTATGATTTCCAAATCCATTATTTTCATATCTAAGAAGATAGGGTCTTTCTCAACCCGTAACATGGATAGTGTAGCGTGTTCTTTTCTTCTTAGAGCTTCAGCTACCTTGTTCGCCTTTCCCGGATGTTAGTGAATAGAGCAATCATAATCCTTGATTAGCTCTAACCATCACCTTTGATGCATGTTGATCTCCTTTTGAGTAAATATATACTTTAGGCTCTTGTGGTCGGTGTATATGTCACACTTCTCACCATAAAGGTAGTGCTGCCAGATTTTCAAGGAAAAAATCATGGCTGTCAGCTCTCGATCATGTGTCGAGTAGTTTTTCTCATGGATCTTCAACTGTCGTGAGGCGTAGGCTATCACATTATCATTTTTCATGAGTACGCAACCCAAGCCTTTCTTTTAATCATCACTTTATATCACAAAACTTTCTCCACTTTTCGGTAGTGTGAGTATAGGTGCAGTTATCAGCCTTCTCTTTAGCTCCTTGAAGCTTCCCTCACATTCTTCCGTCCAGACATACTTTACCACTTTCCTTGTTAACTTAGTTAGTGGACTTGACAATCATGAGAATTTTCTCACAAAATGTCGGTAGTACCCAGATAATCCAAGAAAACTATGGATTTCTGTGACACTAGAGGGCCTGGGCCATTCCTCAATCACCTTTGTTTTTGAAGGAACCATAGAAATTCCCTCACTTGTGATCACATGTCCCAAGAACGTGACTTGTTTCATCCAAAAGTCACACTTTCTGAACTTGGCGTACAACTTCTTCTTTCTCAAAGTCACCAACACAAGTCTAATATGTTCTTCATGATCCTCTTTTCTCTTGGATTAGATGAGAATATCATCAATAAACACTACCACAAATTTTTCAAGGTAATGTCTAAAGACTCTATTCCTCAAATCCATGAAGATTGCAGGGGAATTAGTAAGTCCGAAGGGAATCACCAAAATCTCATAGTGCCCATACCTTGTTCGGAAGGCAGCCTTCTGAATATCTTCCTTCTTCACATATACCTGATGATATCTAGAATGAAGATCCACCTTTGAGAAGTATTGATATCCTCTTAACTGGTCAAACAAGTCATCAATCCTTGGGATATGATACTTGTTCTTTATGGTGATCTTGTTGAGTTTCTGATAATCGATACACAACCACATTGTTCCATCCTTCTTCTTCACAAAGAGAACTGGTGCACCCCAAGGTGATGCACTAGGGCGTATGAACCTTTTGTCCAGATGCTCTTGAAGCTTCTTCTTTAGCTCCTCCAGTTAGATAGGATCCATCCTATAGGGACACTTCGAGATAGGTATAGCTCCAGGTATGAGTTCAATTGAGAACTCTAACTCATGATTCGGGGGAATTCTGGGTAACTCTTTAGGAAATACATCGTTGTATTCCCTCACAATGGGAATTTCCTCAAGGTTGGCACTTTCCTTCAACTCAACCATTTGGTAAAGGTATGCTTCTTCATAGGGAATCAACACCCACACCATTGATGGATTTTTCAAAGTCGATTCATGCTCTTCCTTGAATTTTTAGAGGAGCATGGGATGGTTCGGAATATGAAAAGAAGTTTCCTTTTCCCAATAGTTGATATGTGCTCTATATAAGGAGAGCCAATCCATTCCCATTATAGTGTCGAATTCCACAAAAGGAAGTATTACAATATTTTCCAGAAGAATCTTCCCACATACGCCAATAGGAGAAGAGTCAAACACATGGGTTGCAATGATTGCACCACTTGGTGTTTTTATAGATATCCCTACTTTAAGGTTTCGGGGCTTCGATTCTATAGTTCTAGAAAACTTTCAAGATATAAAAGAATACGTAGAACCAGAATCAAATAAGATTTTTTCCATTCTTGAGTGAATAGGAAGTGTACCTTGTACGACTTCATTATCATGCTCCACCTCCGCAGTAGTGATGGAATAAGCCTTCCCTTGTTCCTTTGGATTTGGTGGTTGCTGACGTTGATTACCCTCGAGAACTCGAGGTTTAGTGCACTAACTTTCATAGTTCCCTAGCTCCCTATAGTTGTAGCATTGAACCATGAGTGGTTCTCTTCTTTCTTCTGCCACATTCTCCTCCCTTTTTGTGTCTTTTAGACACTCTTGAGCATGGTTTCTTCTTTTCCACACTTGAAGCACTTCCCCATACCTTTTAGGCAGTTCCCATGGTGAAACTTCCCACATTTTTGGCATGTGGGTCTTTGATTTTTCTTCCCACTTTTTTCATTAGATCCTCCAGCTTGAAACTCCATCTTCCATTTCTTATCCCCATAGCCATGGGACCATTTTACAAACTCCATCTCTACTTTGAGGTCACATCGAACAACTTCTTCATAACTCCCAAAGTCTCTAATTGCAAGAGCCTTTCGAAGGTTTGGTTTTAATCAACTAAAGAATCTATCAATTGCTATCATTGTTGATAACAAAACCTGAAGCGTACCTTGCAATCCTTGTGAAATTTTCTTCATAGGTTGTGACAGATTCTACTTCTTTTTGCTTGATCTCTATGAATTCTCTCTCCATCTTTGTATGAAGAGTTCATGGGAAATACTTGTTAAGAAACATTATCTTAAAGTCTTCCCATTCCATCTCTTCAATTTCCTCCCTTTGCTTGGTGTTCTTAATCAAAGCCCACCATTGATTGACCTCTCCATCTAGACGATAAAAGGCTAGAGTCACCTTCTCCGTCTCAAAACAGTGAAGCACAGAAAAGATCTTCTTTATGGATTTGACCCACTGTTCTTCAACTAGTGGATCGGAAGATCCACTAAACATCGGTGGTCGTTGCCACATAAAACATTCGATATCCAGTTGCTCCCTCTTTGGTGAAAGAGGACGTTCCCCATTATTATGGTTATTATTCATAACCTGAGATAATTGGCTAATCATTTCGATGAAGTTTTGAGATCCACCTCCAAAATCATTGGGGATGTCGTTTGGGCAATCATTGCATTGGCCCTCACACGAGTTGTTGGCCTGATTTCCTCTTTGTTTCCACCATTTTCTAAAATAGAAAAGTTTAGAACAAAACATAAGTAAACAAGTTAGGAATAACTTATTCATTTAAACAATTTATACCAAAAACATAACATATGGGATCCCTATGTAAATATTCTTGTGTGCATATTTGTACTTAGTCTCATGCTACAGGTTTTCTCTAGGGTTCACTAATACTAATTCCCAAATTAACTAAACCTTTCCTCTGATACCAACTGTAGTGACCTAACCTTTTCTTACATTACTATTACATCATTTTAAAGATAAATAACATAATATTATTACACATAGAGGATACAATGGTTTAGTGTATTGGGAAAACTATGACCATACATAACAATTACAACATCAAGCATAATCGTTTATTTAATTTCTTCTTCTCTAGCTTCTTATTGGCACTAGTCCTCTCCTTAGTACATGTAGCCACCTGAGGATATACATATAAAGGGGTGAGCTAAAATCCCAGTAAGAGAATAGATAAGAATAATATATCATGGGTTGAGCATAATCATGACATAGGCAAAAGATCATGAACATGAGACGAGCATAAATAAAAGACTTGAAATGTGGCATTTCATAAAAATGAAACATCATGTCTTAGTGGTTAACTACCACACATACTTGTGAACCAAGATATAATCTTGTTCACACATAATTTCACATTTACTCATGATATTCATCACTTTACCCAATGCATTGGATCACTTTATAATTCCGGGCACACCTGTCACATTCAAACATTCATATTGCGCTATATAATTATGGGTGCACCCTTCACCTCGAAATATTATCATTATCATGCATGCCACATAGAAAATATAACAGTAATTAACATAACTAAACCATGGTAAGGAATGGGTTTCAATTCATAAGAATACATTCATAAGCTTTGGGTTCCCAAAAGAAAGAGGGAACAACATACTTGATACAAGAACCATCAACCATGAATGAGAGGTAAAAGTTCAGTTCTTAAAAGAAAAGTTCTTTTGAAAAACACTTGGTTTGACATAAACATCATTATAAAACATTTATATCCCAGAAAAGGTAATATAATGATGAAAATTTTACTTTTAATAAGTGACCTTAACAAATTGGAGTGAAAGAGGGAGAACCCGAAGAAAGAAAATTGGGTTTGAGATTTTCCCCTTACCTTGTATCTGAATGCTTTCTTCTTTTTAATATCTGGTATAATGACATTATATTCATTAATTAGAACTCCATAAACTTTTTTACATTAATATGGTTCATTATGGTTTCATTAAGTGATTTTATTTACCTTTGGATGAGTTTTAGAGTTTTAAAACATTGTTCGAGAATGTTTATTTTTATTGTTTTTCTTGAGTGGTTCACTTGTATTCTTAAATTAAAGTTTGGGTAGAACATGGGTAAACATACAGAAATGATATTACATGTTATTAATGATATTACAGGAGTTTTAATGATCTTATAATGAATCATATTATATCCATGTGGATGAATCATTAGATAATAATTAAATGATAATTGTTTGGGTTAATTTGAATGGTTTTTCGATCATAATGAACTTGTTTTATTTTATCACTAGTAATATGGACATAAGTTATTTACATAACATTAAATAGGAAATAATACATAAAGAAATTATGTTTCAACCATAAAATGGTTTCATGACCAGATATGAAGGTAGAAATGGAAGAAGAAAACATGTTGTTCTTGAAGGTGATAAATTAACACCTCACGAACAACATTATCTTTAATAAAATAAAAGGAAGAGGGAAAAGGGGATGGATGATATAATATTCCATTAGCATCACAACATTACAGTACATGTATAATACTAGAGTTACAATACCATTTGGATGAAGATAGGTGGGGAGAGACCAAGAAATGAACTTGAAATTGAAAGGAAATTAAACGAGAAGAGGGAGAGAAATTACCTCTTAAATCCTCCTCTTGAGATCCTCCTTAAGGAAGCTAGGCTTGGTCTTTTTGATAAGACCAGAAACTCTTGAACGTAGTATAGGGGATAAGGAAAATTTTTGGGCAGTTGTTAGAGAAGGCTTGGAGCTTGAGAGGTTTGAGGAAATGAGGGTGTGGAGGGTGGTTTTTATAGTGGAGGGGAGAGGGGTTTTCTTAATATAAAATTCATTAGTTTATTCTTTCTCCACAAGACAAGGAATAGTGAGTATTATATGACCAATAATAGTAATTTTATCATGTGATCTCGAAACAAGTGGGCTTAAATTAGTAGAACATCACACGTGACTCTATAATTAGCTTATTTAGCTTATTTTTTTAAATTATAGTATTCACTATTCATCAAAAATTCAAGTATTTCAGAAAAATCCCAAAAATTTACCCCAACCATTTTTTGACGTGTAGAAACCAAAAGTGAATTCAATTTTTCAAAAATAATTTTCTAAATATGATTAATTTAACATTTAATTAAAATCATGGTTTATTACAAAACAAACAGTTTTAAAACCTTCATTTACTTGTTCTAAAATATAGGTACATCATACTTTCACTTGAATATTACTTTTATAATACAGTATTTAAGGTTACTATTAATTAGGGTATATCACTATTCATAAGGGTATGCTACTATTCATAAGGGTAGGTTGCTATTCACCAAAAATTATTTTTGTTTTATTAGACACCAAAAAAACATCTTGAACACAACCGTGTATGTCATATTTTCAAAATTCCAAACACATAAGGGACAAACTTATGTTTAAAGGTCACTTATCACTTAGTAGTTCATTATGATGGGTTTCTATGTTATTTTAATTATAAGTAGGGAATTTCTGTTGAAAGACTTTGGGTTGTTACAGAACTTTTGTAGGTGTCCCATCTTTCCACAAAACTGAAACTACACTGGTGGTAGAGGAAAGTGTGTACAATAGTGTCCCTGCCTACCACACTGGTGGAAAAGCACATGAGAAAGATCTGGTGTAACTATTCCTCATGAATTTCCACCTTTCTTTCCACTGTCCTGACTAAGATTCTCATAACAACACTTCCTTCTCTTGGAAGGCACACTCCCTAATCATCCAGCTACATGTCTAGTACTAGAAGCCTCCTTTAGGTTCCCCTATAAAATGAGATCATGATTAACCACTTCTGAAAATTTCTTCAGCCTAAAGATATTCACCTGGGACTTTATTTCACACTTAATTCCATCCTAAAATTGTTTTTCCGAAGAATCCTCATCTGCTGCCAAAGCTAGAGTAAAAATCTGTAAATCTATGAAACATTCATCATACTCCATTATGGACATGCTCCTTATGTCAGATGCATAAAATCTGAAGCCTTCTCCTGCCTCAGCGTGTCTGGATATAAATGTTCCATGAACTTCTCCAAAAATTCCTTCCATGACATCTTGTTAGTCTTTCTAGATCATACCAAAATTTCCCACCAGCACTTCGCGGAACCCCACAGCATATAAGAATCCAACATGACCCTCCTCTAAACCTAATTCTCCAAATGGTCAAGTATCTTCTCTATAGATTCAATCCATAATTCAGATCCCTCATTTCCACCCTCTCCAGTAAAAGTATGAGGGTGTTGTAGCTAAAACTCCCTTGTCAACTCAGACTTGATTTTCTGAACCTGCCCTAGGTCTCTCTCAATGAATTGCATGAAATGAGAAAAGTTATCTTGAAACGGTTCCCCTTGTTCCTCATATTTCACCAAGGTTTCTCAAGCTCCCTGTCTAGAATTTCATTCTAGCCCATGCCCCTCAGCTTCTCCATCAATAAGCATCATAGAGGCATACTCGTATAAATCCAAACACACGTCTCAGGTCTCACAATGAAACCTTATAACATTTATGTAAGAGGGGAAACTAACACAACAAGTTTCAACATGTCTTTTTTTCCTTTTAATCACTATAGAGTCAACACTGAGGCCTTGTCACTACCCTTAACCATCCTACTCCGAGGTCTTGGTTAAAAAGGGTATAATCATTCTCATTAATTAATCAAATTATCTCAAATTAATTAATTCCAAAATTAATTAATTAATCATTCCCATTTCATAAATTAAGGTTCTCATTAGACACTCATTTATTCTCATTTTGAATCATTATTTCAATCTCACAATAAGGAAAAATAGTTCAAGTTCAACAACTTACCCATAACCAATTTTCATGTGAGTGCCTAGAATGATGCATGTTACAACAACCATGAGTGCCTAGAATGATGCATGAAAACTCAACTATCGTACCTCTTTAGACCACGAATCAAAATGAAACAATTTTCAAAACAAATATCACATCACACTACAAGTGCATCACCCAAGGTGAAATAATATTCAACTGTAAAAAAAAACAACAATCACAACAATCCCACCTTGAGTACATAAATTTTCCCTCATAAATGGGTTTGCAACTCCCATGCACAAGCTCATTACTAACCCTCGAATATTCCTAGTCTCCTGTCTAACTTTTCCCAAAATATTAAGACAAAAAAAGAAGAAATAAAAGATAACCCATTTGATACCTCTTTATGACGTCCTGACCTGGCAGCCACTGAACAGTGCCCCAATTCGGTTGGCCACACACCCTCAAGAGCATCTCCCTATACGTCGGAGGGTACCGACTAGTAACGAGGGTCTGGTAAGTCAGTCTTGGGGAGATTATACCCTCTGTTATCTGAATAAGACACCAACAGAAGCTAATAAAAATAACCAAATGTGGAAGAATATATAAATAACCAAAAAAAATCCATTTCATATGATAAATAAATCATGAAAATACAATACTCAAATAAAAGGTAAATAATTTTATTCAAATGTAAATGCCAAGTGTCTACAATGTAACTAAAATTAATGACACAACGACTCCCAAACAGGTCCCGAACAACGTCTAGTTCCCTCTCCCATGCTCCAATCCCAAATAGCAACCTATCTTATGGCCTTTCCCTTATCATGTCTTGTAATAACAAAGTCTGCTCAGGTGACGATCAGGCGACCCGAATAGGGTGTGAGTAAAACTCAGTAGGCCACCACCAACGGTGTATAAAATGAATCCATTCAAAAGATAGTACATGAAGTTTTATGAAGCAATAAATCTAATTCATAATTTAAATAGTTATCACATTTTCATTTAATCTTTAATCAATACATTAGTTATATTTCAATTCATGTTTCTCATTTGAATCATCATTCATTATCATAAATCATTTGGTGTAGGTTGTCATGCCTAGAAATCCGATTCTCGGTTGAATCATCATTCATTATTACCATTAATCATTTGGTGTAGGTCATCATGCCTACCACCACAAATCTCATTGAGTGTAGGTTTTCATGCCTAGAACTCCAATTCTCATTCACTGTAGTTCATCATTCTTAGCACCCCATAATCTCAAGCTTGGAGAACCATTGGGGAGAAACATCATGTCCAAGTCCCAATTTCTAATCAGTATAGGACTCCATGCTTAGCACCACAAAATCTAAGCCATTTAATCATTCTTTAAGTCATAATAATTTTCAAAATTATTCATTTACTAATCTAATTGTTAGTTAAACATTTCAAATGCCATTATTTAATTTCACAATTAACTAAGAATATAACTCATTAATTAATTCATAAATTAATTAATAAATCAACACAATTCTCTTTCAATAATTAATTATTCAAAATTAATTATCCAAATCAAAACCCAAAAAGTCATGATTAATTCTCACAATTAATTATCTTATATCACATCACGGCACATAATTAATTCTCACAATTAATTATCTTTTATAGCCAAACATAGTTCCATAATTAATTCCCCCAAATTAACTATCTTAACGGAATCAAATCAATATCTCATTACAAGATCTCAAATACAAAATAAAATATCCAAAGGATCTATTTGGTCAACCGCCATCATTTATTTCGTGATTAAATTATCAATTAAATCACCAAGGCAACTCAATTCAATTCCACCTTCCTAATTACTCAAATTTAGGAAATAAAAAATCATGTGAATATAGAAATCATAAACTCACATTTACATATCATAAAACATGACTATGGGAGTTTTATTTAGACCACCTACCTTGATTTATTGGTGGAAGTTACTCAATGGAAATCCCCAAAATCTGAGCGGCACAACGCCATCGATCAAGCTCCGAATCTAAATCCCTAAACCCAAATTAAGATCAAAGGCCTCAATTTCCTAAAAAATAGATCTAGATCTCAACTCATAGGTTTATATCCATGTAAATGGTGAATATAATCCATGAAAAGATCATGGAAAGATATAGGAAATAACAGAAGAAGCAATGGAATGAAATCCACTTACCAGGAGGAGAGGGGATCTTCAATCTAAGCTTTCGATCTTAGAGAATGGTGTTTAGAATTGCTTAGAATCCCTCTAAAAGGCTTTAAGAACGCCTACAATTTGTCAATCCTTATCCATGGTCAAAATATGGGAATCTAGGGGGGTTTGGGTGGTTTTAAAAGGATTTTTGGATATTAAAATATGCACACATGATTTCCAAGGCAGAGGTGCCTGGTTAAGAAAATCGTGTGACAACTGTGCGGACCTATCTATCCAAGTTTGCATGGTTGGCATGGTTTTTATGCATGGTTTGTCAAAACACACACAAATCGCATGGACCTCTCTATCCAGTTTTGCACGTATAACATGGTTTGGTCACACGGTTTGTCAAACCGTGCGCAAACCATGCACAGCCCACTGTCCATTAGTTTTCCTTAAAAATTCCCCCAAACACACCCCAAGACACTACTCCAAATTAAAGGTACTTAAAAAATCAAAAATTACCTCAAAACATACCCAAGAAGACTCCATAAAAGGCCTAGATCTTATAACCAATCTAACGATGGTCTAATATTTCTCATATAAGACACTATTTGGGAGATATTCTATTATTTTCAAAAAGTGTCATATGTCTGATATAATATATTTTATATTAATATTCTATTATTTTTGAGCCTCTATGGGCCCCGTAATCCAGTTGTAACCCAGAACCTCACTCTGATCAATAATAATTATTCTTATTTCTACTGTTTTTTTAGATAATTATGGACTCAAGAAGTAGACACTTGTTTCTATTACGCAATCATCATTGGATAAATCATCGCAAAAATAAAAATGGATCTGGTATAAATCTTATCTACATTGAAGGTGTTGAAACATTTATATATCATTTTCTTCATCAAAGTCATATTTTTTTTAAGGAATAATTAAATGTCTATGTTTGAAATGTGATCTTAGGTGATTTGAAACATTTGACAATGTTGGACATCTTCTATTATGTTTTGGTTTTCAGAAGGATTGTTTTTTTAGTGTCAACATATCAATAGAATTCAATATAAAATAAAAATATTTATTTTTAATCCATCATTTCATAATTTAGTACATGAAACTATTTTTCCATCTATTTAGGAAGAAACATCTCAGAATGATATTCCAAATTCTTAATCAAAACCTTCTCAATTTTAAAATTTGTTGACATCTGCTGAGGAGGCCTTATATCAAGGATAAAAGATGATAAAACTTAAATCTGTTACAAAATTTATGTCTATTAAATTATATTTTGGAATGTCAAATAGTTTTTTTCATTATATATTATTATTGATAAAATAATTTTTTATAGAAATTCATTACCTACAAGTTTCTATGAAAGTAAGAGGTTTGTTCATAATGTAGATCTTAGTTATTAGAAGATTTATTCTTATTCAAATGACTTCATATTATATTATGGTGATTATGAATACTTAGTTAATTGTCCAACATATAGAAAATCAAGATATAAAGAGGCACAATAAGGGAATTCCAGATTTTATGTGAAACAATTGAGGTATTTTCCAATTACACCACATTTATAGTGTTTATTTATGTCTCACAACACAAATGCATTGATGACATAGCATAAATAAAATATTTCTATTATTAATTTCATAAATCATCAATGTGTTAATGATTCATGGAAACAATTTGACTAGATGCAGCATTATTTTGATTCAGAACCTCATAACATATGGTTAGGTCTTTCTATTAATGGTTTTTGTCCATTTGGTACTTATGGCAGTCAGTATTTTTGATGGATTTTTTTCATTACTCCATACAACTTACCTCCTTGGATACTGATGAAGAAACCATATATATATCTACAAATCTTAATTAAAAGACATCCAATGAAGAATATTGATTTTTATTTGAATCCACTAATTGATGAGTATCTTTCATTATGGAACAATGGTGTGACTACATTTGATATAATTTCAAATCATAATTTTGCATTGAAGGTTGCACTAATGTGGATGATCAATGACTTTCTGGTGTATGGATTGTTATCTTGATGGAGTACACATGTTCTGAAATTGTGTTTTTAATTCATGGATATGAACAAAATGTTTATGATTTGTAATGGGAGAAAGACTAGTTATTTCGACTGCCAATGAAGATTTCTTCCTATGGGTCACCATTTTAAAAGGAATACAAATAATTTTAAAAAAGTTCAAATTGAAAGAGATGAACCTCCAGTAGTGATCTCTAGTATTCAATTAAAATATATTGTCTCTTCATTCCCTCCTGTTACTTTTATACCAACCATAAATTAACAAAAAATAAATGGTTTTGGGAAATATCATAATTAGGTAAAACAGATCATTTTTTTGGACCTTCCATATTGGTCAGGTTTATTGTTTTATAATATGTTATATATAATTGATATTGAGATGAATTTTTTAATAACATATTTTATAACATGTTGGACACACTTTATAAGACCAAAGATAATGTAAAGGCACATTTAGATCATTCCCAGATTTTCAAACATCCTAAACATGAATTATTTGAAGATGAAAGATCACACAATTTAATGAATCCAAAATAATCTTACGCACTTTATAAATAAATTCATTTATTATTTTTTCAATGGATTCGAGATTTGAGGTTACAAGATGGTTATGCTTCTAATTTGTTTCACTACATTGGAAATGGGAATATTACTGGTTTAAAAGGTCATGATTTTCAAGTCATAATGGAAAGATTACTTCTTATTGGTCTTAGAGGGATATTTAATTCTTTAATATGGGATTTTTTTACTGAAATATCATATTTCATTCGAGATATTTGTTCTGAAACATTGGATTATGTATCATTGATTATAATGAAAAAGGATGTTGTTTTAATTTTATTTAAATTGCAGAAAATATTCTCATTAGGCTTCTTTAACTCAATAAAACATTTAATATTACATTTTTCATATGAATCTAAATGTGGAGGACCGTTAAAATTCCTATGGATGTAACCATTTGAAATATATATGCAAAAAATTAAGAAGAAAATACATAACAAAACATTAGTTTATGGGTAAATTGCATAACCATACTTACAGGAGAAAATTTCAAATTTTTTCTCTTAATATTTTCAATCGAAATATTCATCAAAAGATAACTAGATGGTTTGCAATGTGAAAATGTTGATGACATCACAGACCATCAATTTTAAATTTTTAATTAACCCAAGCTTAGTTTTTTTATTTATCATTAATGATGGATTTTAGATGAAGAACTACATAGAGCTCATATATATGTTATTCTGAATTGTGAATAAATTACATGATTTGTGTAGTAAGTACTAATTTTTTATTATTTTTTAAAATATTTATAAAATACTCTTTGATTTACATTAAATTTTTTGTAGACTATATGATGACCATATTGAAAGACAATTTAAAAAAATTAAATTTGCTGCTCTTGAAGAACGTCATCAAATTTGTTTTTCATATTTGTTTCAAAGACTGGCATGTTAAGATTATTTTGATGGAATAAAAAAAATTCAATGATATATATTATTAATTATTATTAATATTTATTAATGACACAACATGAAATTAAAATTGATATTAAATTATATGTGCTCAAAAATAGTCCATCAAAATTGGTAAAATCTTATAATGGGTATGTGGTTAATGGGTTTTGAATCTATACACACCTATATGGTGAACCAAAAAATCAATAAATATTACTATTTTTTAAAGGTTATCATCATAAGGAACGTAAAGTTGAATTTTATGGTATATTGGAAGAAATAATTGTGTTATGTTATCTGGGAACAAATTATATAACAATGATTAAATGTCATTGGTTTGATTTTGATTGAGGGTTTCATGTTCATCCATGACATGGAATCTTGGACATTAAATATAATAATATTATTAGATAAAATTAATCATTTACATTGTCACATCAAGAAAATAAAGTTTATTATGAAAATTATTATGATTTTTTGAGAGATTTGAATGACTAGTGGAGTGTGATAAAAATTAAATCACATGGAGATTGGTTTATTGAAACTTAAAATGGTTTATTGGAAGTGAAACATATTAAAATTTTCTAAGAAACATCTCAAAATATATCTAATGACCAATGAGATATAAATATTTATGATCAAATCCCCCAATTAATTAAGTACTGATGATATAGATAATTTGAATCAAGTAATAAGGGATGATGAAACTAAAATTCATATGGAAGTTGACGATGCTGAAGATGAGGATGAAGAAATTTTCTCCATTAAAATGATGAAGAATATGAAGATTTACGTATTATATTTAGGTATTTATTTACAGGTAATTATTATATTTTAATATTAATTAGTTTTTTATATTTTATATTTTCATTAACATTTTATTACAAGTATGATTTTTATATTCTGATATTTATTAGTTTTTTATATTTGATATTTTTATTAAAAAATTCTTATTGGTAAGAATATTTGTTTCAAATGGATGAAGATAATCCTGATGATCTATTTCGTTCTCTCACTAATGTCGGAATTCTTGTTAATGAGCTCGATTCAGATGATCCTTAGGATGGTGCACCTATTAGGAGGGGGCGCGGTCTTACTCAATTGATGATTTTCGATCTTGTTCTTGAGAGATGATCATCTATCGATTAAGATAATCATTTATAGAGGTATGTTTAATTGTTTTAGATATTTATTTAATATTAACTTTGTGTATTAATTTTCATAATTATTTTATGATTTTTTTTCAATGTTATCCGCATTTAGTTGTTGGTCAGGCTGGTGGGATTCTGTGAAATTATTTTTCTGAGTCATGGGTGTCATGGGACCTAGTTCTCATCATCATGCATCACCAGATGTTAATAAAATAGATTGTATGTTATTAAATAATATATATATTTAAAAATTAATATAATTACTACCATATTTTTTTAAATTGACTTATATAATTTATTTTATTTGATTCCTAATATCCATAGAGATCCTATGTTAGAGACATTGGAGATTTGAATATGTGTGATCTTTCATCTTTTTCTATACAAACTCAAAAAACAAGCTATGGATAAATATTCTGCTATTTTTATTGATCATTATTATGTCTCTCATCAACCTGATTATATCTTATCTCATGCATGGGATGGATTGTGTTCATACTAGATAAAAGATACTTTTAGAAGTATTTCATCATTTAGACATCAGAGATGGGGGAAGAAAGAGTTCACACATAGGATCGAAAGTCATGCATTTGGCATACATCGACAACACATGGTAAGTGATGATATTTATTAATTTATATATACTTTAACATTAACATGTTTTTTATATTTTATGAATCCCTACTGACCCATCTATTACGGATCTTGAAGTTTATAAGAAGAATTATATTGATCCTCGTATATGAGAAGTTGTAGGTGACTGACAATTCCATATTGTGGTAAGTAATTTTTTAAAAAAAATCATGACTATTAATTTATTATTATTCTAAATTTTCATTATATTTAAATGAAACATAGAAGGATGGGAATTATAATTCACAGGAGATTCAAGCCAAGATCAAACAAGATGCCAATGGTGATTCACATTTTGATGAGGGGCTTGGATACAATATACATTTCATGGTGTTGAGAAAGTATGGGTGATTGGTATTGGTTCCCGACTAACCCTTGTGAGTTATTATGGTACTTTGGCAATGTCATAAATTACTATCAATGGAGCTCGTGAAGATATGTTGTCAATGTCATCACCCACTACATAGTATTTGGAGAAGTTTAAAGCTTGAGATGAGATGATACAGTAGATCCAAATAGAGAGAGGGAGGAGGATCATGAGCAGTAGTGTCTGAGAGATGAGCAGATGTTGGGGTATATGAAGTGACTTGTGTGTGGCATTGGTATAGAGTTACCTCCCCTGATCCTTTGAGTGACCCTCCTCCATATGATGGTAGTTAATGATTTGTGGAGTTTTATGACTGTTTGTACTTTGGGATGATAGACATATTAAGTTTGAAATGATGTATTACTTTTATGTTTGTTTTAATTTTAAAAAATATAGTTTTTTTAATTTTTTTTAGTTTTTTTCATTTTTTTAAATATATTTTATTTTTTAATTATTTTAAATTTTTTATGTTTTTAAATTAATTTTAATGAAAATTTAAATTTTTATTTTCATTTTCATTTTTTTTATTTTTTTTTGAAAAAAATATTATTTGTGACAGACAAATGATCCGTTGAAAATAGTAAATTATAAAAGACCTCCATAATTATTTATTGAAAAAAATTATTATCCTTATTTGCGACGAACACTTCATCCATATCAATTATTCTTTATTTGTGACTGACCATCGCAAATAACCACAAATGCCACGTTGTTTCTTAACACAGTGCATTAGCGATAGACACTCATTGTAAATGACTTTTTGTGATGGGATTATTTTCTAATGCTCTAATGAAAAAAAAATGGAAACATTAGTAGTGAAAGATTCTAGTCTAAAATGAAATAAAGATTAAACACTTTGAAAAGTGTAGTTTTAAGCTTGTTTGAGTTCCTTAAGTGGTTTCATTCAACTTCCACATCTACTTCTAGACCTTATGAGGCTTCAGATCTCACGAATCAGTTTGATCAAGTGTTTTCTAATTTGAATTCATTGACCTATCAGATACAACCTTTATAGTGTTTCATTTTCACCCTTGTACTCATGAAAGAGTTGAAAAAGTGTCTATTCGGTGAGTTTCAAGAAACCAGAGAATCTTTTAGAAGGATTGGATTGAGGACCAATGTGCCATTGAAGGTCATAGTTGTATATCTTTATAAATATATTGGTTTTATAGTAAAATAAACATTGGGAGTAACTAATAAAGTAAAAGATATGGTTTCATGTTTAATTAGTCAAATAAATATAACCATCAGTGTTTTTCATGTATACTAGTCAAGATTCATAAAGAGAAAGAACACATACTCACAGACTCATCAAAAGAGGATTCTAGTTCCTTAGAGTTAGAGGAACCTCCTACAGTAGTAGATTCCCCTACAAGAATAGAGCTTATTGTATACAGACCTCTTAGGGAAGTTGTTCTGATGTTATCTACTAACATTGCTCCTTTTCTAGCTATTACCCCTCCTCCAGTCCCTCTTGAATCTTTTAGTTCATTAAATGAGGTTATCTAAATCTTCATAGAATAGTTAGCTAACTTATATCACAAGTTGATATCATTAGAAGGTTGTCTAATTAGTTTGAAAGTTTCATATGATAGTATTCAGAATAAGTTGTATTCAAATCCACTTGCCACTCTATTTGCTTTGTAGCCATCTTCTACGTTTTGGACCATTTATAGATTCTCTTCTAGACAGATTGAATCTTTTAAATGGATTTTGAACAATGGTCATGCAATAGTTTCCTAGATTCATAAACAATACTTTACTATAATAATCAATTTCTATATGTCAGATATCATTTAGAGAATAGATATGTGTGTCGATGTCCTATTTTCTCTCAGAGGAAGAAAATATCATTCCCTTGCACCACCAAATACCTATAGAGGTTCTAGATAGAGAGTGGATGATGTTTTTGACTCATCCCAAATTTATCAGAAAGGAGACTCCAAGGTTTTTGTTTTAGTTTTCGCTAAATCTATTGAGAAAGGGTACACTTCTTCAGTGTTTGTCAAGAAGATAACATTTCTAGTGTTGGTTTTTATGATTTTAACATAGCTTCAGGGAATCATGAAAAGGTGTTGAGAACACCTGCCTAGAGACCATGGGACATATCCAGTTTTGGGACCATGGATGATTCTATGGAGATTATAAGAGTAATATTACTTCCAATGGTTTACCCTCCAACTACCACTTCCTCCTCTCTAACCATAAAGAAAAATCCACCCAAACCTTCTTCTAAATTTGATCAAATCCTAAAACTAGGGTCATTTGACTATTTTGTGTATATTAAATTTTTTTTGTTGGATATTTGTATTATTTTTTAAAAATGTTCATGATTAATGAAATACCTCTTCATCTATTTATTGTGTTTCAATTACATTTTTTTCATTTAATGTACTTTAAATTTATTTTTTCTTAAGAAATTTATTTCATTTAATGTATATTATAATTTTTTTAAATGATTTCTTTCATTTAATGTTTTTCATATTTGTGAATGTTTTAATTGCTACATATTTTTTAATTTTAGTCATGCCACAATTCAAATTCTGAATCAACACTATCCATAAATAATTCATTATTCAAAGTTTTATATTAAAAGTTTTTTTACTCTCCTTACCCTTCATTTTTAATTACGAAAAAATGGGAAAAGTATAATAAAGGTTGAAAAGTCTATTAAATGGGGAGAATAAAGGAAAAACATAAAACTTTTAATGTGATATATATTATATATATTTTTATCAAAATCATTATACCTTTTAAATAGTTTGTTCATATTATTTAATAGGTTTTGTGATAATAAAAATGGGTGAAATTGTTAGACTATTAAAGTTGTTTCAACATATCACATGTGTTTTATGCTTTGATGATCTCAAAAACCCTTCTTATGTTACTGATGATTTTTTTAACGTGATTTTATTTGGTTTTATCTTTATTTAAATCAATCTACTATAATTCTATAAATTTTGGAAGGTTTTCTAAAAAATTTCAAAGTCTAGAAAATTGGATACGTGATTCAATATGTTTCATGGATATTTGGATACATCGATAAATTTGCTATGTAAATTGGATATGTGAAGGAAATGATAATATAAATTGGTTACATCATGAAATCAACTATATGAGAATTGCTTACATCGATGAATCACCTAACTGAGAAAACAGATACATCGATTAAATGACTACATAAATCGGCTACATGGATCAGTCAACTATGTTAAAATCAGATATGTGATCAATAGAGATATGTAATTTGACTATGTGTAGAAAAAAACTATGTGAGTAAATGGTTACATGGATCAATTCAGATAAATGATTTTGAATCCACATAATTTAGTTATGTGGTTCTACAACCAGCATATTTATTACCAATGGTGTACTTTAGGTGGAATTTAATTCTTCCAATCAATTCATTAAATATTATACTATTTATTTATGATAAAATAGACTTCAAAAATACTTCATGTACCAAGATAAGAAAATGGAACAATAATAATTCGTTTCACAATAATATTGTTGAGGTATTTTCAAGAAAAAGACATCTAGAATTTATTTTGAAGACCATATTTTATGGGATATCTTATTGTGAAATATTAAGAGATATTTCAAGAAATATTATTTGAATAAGTATATAGGAAACATAAAAAATAATAAAATAACAACACTTTCACTATCAACTCTCTCTCTCTCTCTCAAAGCTCTATGTGTTTCTCTATTATGAGAAAAAGAAGAATAAGATTCATGTTCTACAGTTGTGCTTAAATGATCAATCTTGTTGGGTATTAGAAGACTCACATCAAGATACTATTCACTTTTATCTTTTAACATCCCATATATTTAGTTGAAAATAATAATAATCTCAATAGATTGTTTAACACACAACACTGAGCTTTAAGATATTTTTTACAGATTATTAAAAAAATTATTATTTGAATGTCATTGTCATAAACTACCCATTGAACTAGAGGATATGAATATGATGAAATGCATTATGAAATAAATTTTCCTTGGCCTCACTTAATATAAAATTATTTATTAATTATTTTCAAACAATCACACATTTTATAGTGAAGTCATTTTATGATTCAAAAATGCATTTTCTTTAAAAATGTTTTTATTTCATTTTGTACATGAAATTATAATTAATTTATAAAACTATTATAAATTTTATTTCATAAAATTAAAATCATTTTTGAAATCAACATAGAGAAATAAACTTAGAGTGAAATTTTGGTATTTTTCTGAAATGATTGATTTTCTAGTGAATAGTGAAACATACTGACCCTTCAAATACTCTAGTATATTTTCATTAAATTATGTTATTTAAAAGTTACATTATATTTTTAATTTTGTATTAAAGTTACATATGATAAATTTTATTTAAAAAAAATTAATTAATTCCATTTCAATTAGAGATATTCATGTTTTTGATATACGTTAATTTTTATTCTTAAAACTCATTTCTCAAAAAAAAAAAGTAATTGTCTTTGCTTTTTACACATTTATAATTAAACTGACTTCTTCCACTTATATAAATAAAATCTTGAAAACTTTTACCCTATCTTGAATTAGTAGGATCTAATTTTTTAAATGAATCACTTTTATTATTGGTCATTATGAATGGTAACATTTGTAAAATTGGTCACCTTGGTAAAGGGTAAATTTGGTAATTAGAGTAAAAAATAATGTGATAAAGCATTAAAAATATATAAATAACATGAATTTATTTCCTTTTATGAGATTAATTCAATATAATTCATCCTAAATTTTAATATATGGAATTTTTTTCTATTTCCCATGGATAATGAAATTTATATTATTTTACATAAAGAATAATACAAAATGTAACTCTCTTGCATTTAGATTTCTCTTATATGCCTACATCAAGATAAAAATAATTTTTCAATGAATATTAAAGGTTATTTAGTGAATAATGAAATTATTTTTATGATTTTAATTTAATTATATTTTTTATTGATTATATAATTACCAAAAACACTTATACAATGGTGACACAATGCATGTACAAGTAGTGGAAAAATGAAAGTAAATAATTTTAAAATAATTAAAACTAATGTTTTTTTAATGAATTATAGTTCCCAAAAAATATTAATAATAATATATTAATAATATTGAAATTTATTATAATCTAATTACATATTTTTCTAAACGTATTTAAATTCAAAATGAATTAATAGTTCTAAAATTGAAATTAATAATATTTTAGTAAAAATAATATTTATTAAATTAGTTAAAAATCATAAAAATTATTAAAGAGGAAAATTAGGATAATATATGTTTTAAAATATCATTCCTTGTGTATTTATGATCCAAATTTTACCCTCTATAAAAAATTATATCCCTTTAATATTGAAATAGTTGTTATCATGTTTAAGGTTAAAATCTGTTAACGAATGGGTTAACAAAAAGATAAGGTTTAAAATGACACCAAAACATGTATAAATTTAATTAGATGATTATATTTTGAAATTAGAATATTTTTATTTTAATATATTTCCATTTGGAATAATTTTTCTTGAGAATGAATTTATTATATTTTAATCTTTAAATGTATTCCAAGTATTTCTTCTCCCCTGCTTATAAAAGGGCATCTATTATATATTATATTTACATCACTTTGAGTCATCTAGATTGAAAAAAATCTACCCAAATATCTTATAAAATTAGTTAACTATTAATTATAGGTGATTATATTCATAAAATACCATTAAAATGATCCTTGATAAAGTATTTAAAGGAGTCCAATCAAAGGAGAGGTAATTATATTTCCCAACCTCTTTTGATTTCTTTCTTTTTATACCACCTATAAATTTGTGGTATTCATAATAAAATAATAAATTAAGTATTTTAAATATGCTAAAATTTTATTATCATTATGTAACCACCATATCAACCTCTATTCCATCAAATAGAAAGTGAAAGTTTTGATTGTGTGTATGTGTGGACTACTACCTCCACGTAGCGATACAATTCATTTTTCATCACCATCATTCATGCATCGTTATTATGATAGGTATAATGTTTATATTTTATCTTTATGATATAATTATACTTATATAATTATAATTATATAATTATACTTATATAATTATACTTATATAATTATAATATCATATATATATTCTTACCTTCCCATCAGTTGGAAAACGATAACATCGCACATGCATACATGTGGACCACAACCTCCACAAAGTGATGTGATTTGTTTTTCATGTCCTATTTACATTTATGGAAATAAAGTTATTTCAAATGAATGTATATATGATATAATAATGATTCTATAAATTTTAATTATTATTTACTTTTCTTTCATTTGATTTTTTCAAAATGCGTAAATATGGCATAATGTCTCCATCAATGGTGTAATTAATTTTTATATAACTACCTTTAATGAATGAATATAAATATATATATATATATAATGAAAATATATTATATTTAAATTATTATTAATGTTCTAAAGATGATTTAACCATGATCAAAGTATAATAATTTAGAGTATTGTACTGAAACATGCATGAGAAACGAAACAGTAACCACTGACAACAATGATTTTAATAACAAAGTTTTAATCACTAGATGATAAGATGTTATAATAAAATAATATATTGTATGATATTTATGATTAATGTTATAGAATATATTTATAATAAATATATATTTATTATATATGATATTCTAATGTGTATGAGGAAATATGAGACTTGAGGTAGGGGATTTTTGTCTCACTTTTATTTATGTGAGACACATGTCATATTCACAAATTTTTATTTTATGTGGTTAATATACTTCACATGATTGTATTTTTTTATTATTATCAGAAAAATAATGGTTATATAGAAATATAGTTATGGTTCTATCTTTTATAAGGTTTTTATTCAGATATTACCAAAGCAGTAAGGGTTCTTCATCTCAATATTATTTTTTTAAGACATGTTTGATGTTATGAAACTATTAATGTTTATGAGGAGCATATAATAAACCTTTTACATGTTATATAATTATTATCATTATTTTAATTATATTTCTAGTTTTAATAAAATTTATTCTTTCATAGAGATTATGATTCAAAAATTACCAATGTGGTAATGGGTTTATCTTTCAATCACATTTTAATTGGGATTTTTTATGCTTGAATATCAATTCAAAAAATTATATGCTTATTATATAATAAAATCCATTAATTTTTATTATACTATTTTTATTTATATAGAAAAACTTTCTCCCTTTCAATTTCCTCACATTAAATACTCAAGATACTGAAATAATTTTTTAAGTAAAACTGAATATTCATTACTATTCGATCAGGGATATTTTTATTCCATATCCATGTTTTATTTTAAAAAATCAAACATGATTTTGATTATTCTACAATGAATGTTAAAAATAATTTTTATCCATGTTTAACATTCTATAAAAAATCAATGGAACCTTTGGGTTGTTTTCTAAAGGAGGTACTTTTTACTTTTATTAAAAATGTGAAAGGATGTTTTGTTTTACAATACCCACCATGAATTGAATTTCCTACTATCACGACTATTCCATTATTTAAAACTTCCTTTGAATGTTTATATAATTATTTTCAAATAAATGTTTTTCCTTAATATTTGGGATTTTTTTTTGGATTTTAAATAATTGATTTCAAATTGAAAAGTTTATTTTCCTCAAGAAATATTCAAAGTTATATTTTAAAATAATTTTCATTTATGATAAGATCCCTTGATTTTAAATATTCTTTACTAAGGATATAATCCAAGGATTCTATCCTTATTCTTTCTCTAAATGGTTTATGATAATGATTATAATATTTTTATAAAACCTATATATATTCATTAGGTTATTCTATGTTGAAATGTTGAAATGTTTTTGAAACTCATTTATTTTCCATGGGTTATTATATATGATGAATGATTTATAATATTTTAGAAAACATATGAATATATTATGATTATGTGATGGGTGGTCCTGGAATTATATATCCCTCCAATGCATTTGGTAAAGTTTTATATCTTATGAGATAACTATGGGATTCAAGTTGATTTTCTTGATCGACTATGGGATGACAGTTGATATTATTAATCTACTATGGTAAATAGGCGATGATTCTTGATATATTATGATAATTGAAATAGGTTTTGATTCCAATTCCACTTGGATTTTATGGTCTTAGTAGTCAACCTTTACACATGAAATGGTTTCAATACCTATGATGGTTCCACACTCTTATGATGTGTTTTCATGCTTATGATATAAATATATGGTTAATCATTGATTTATGATGATTCCTTACTCTTATGATTTATGTATTTTAAATGATAAAGTTTTAGTCAATTACTCATGTTTATAATATATGATAGATTGGGTGTGAACTTTGTAAGTTATGGTTATTAAATAATACCCTTATGGTTATCTTATTCTTTCATATGATCATCGATTGATATCTCCCATGTTTATCCATAATAATCATCTGATCTCACCCTTTATTATGTTTCCTTTCCAAAAGTTATGATGAAATGTGTTATGTAGGGTATGTTAATGACGGTATAAACTGAGATATACATTATGAGAGATGGTGAAGAATGAAATTAAATATGATTTTTATATATCTATTTTCTATTAACACTATAAGTTTATGGTTATGGTGTGGATCATATTTTTATATATTGAATATCCATATAAAAAGATATAATATTTATGCATGAAAAGTATAGGTAGCTAAATATATTCTCTAATAGAGAAATCTTCTCTTCTATCATTTGTATCTTGTAACTATGAGCATCATTTGTAAACTTTATTCTTTATCTCTCATTGTTGTAAGTATTATATTTTTGTACTAATTTGTAAATTTTCCTGGTAAAAGAACCTTGAATACTAGTGTGTTTAAATCCTTGTAGGATCCAGAAAAATTCTATATGTTTTGTACTAAATAGAGACTACTTAAACTCAATCAGATAGTCTCTTGGAAAAGGACTAGTGCTAGTGAAACTCACTAAGCTATAGTAGTTTTGTGTTGGTAGAGTAGACTAAGGGATTTCTATTCTCTGAACCACTATAAATCTCATGTGTGCAATCTCTTTATTTCAGATTTTATTTTTATTGTTTTCTTGTGTGGGGAAAATATCATAACTTATCATATCATAAAGTAGTTGGTTTTAAAGTGTAGAAAATTTCCAGTACATAATTCACCCCCCTTTTGAGTCTTAGTTTAGTTAATCTTGGACAAAAAATTATCTGCATTCGAAAGTGAGGTAACTTTACTAGGGTTTTCCCTAGACCAAACCCAAGATGAACTTAAGAAATTGTGGATTGATAAAAATTATTTAATGGAAAAACATAATCTTTTCAAACTTTCTGTGAAATAAATGCTAGATAAATCACCACTGGTGACTACAACTACCGTTATCTTAACCTTATATATAGTGAAGAGTATATAAGAGGTTTTTTAAGTATATGTTAGTATGATATCAGCATGTAATTATCATTTATAGAATCAAATGGGAATATCAATACAAAATCCATTTTATGCTTAATACCTTTTGTTTTTTAAGTTATGAGTTACTATAATAATATAAACTTATATTGCTCTTATATATCAATACATATAAAAATATATTAGCTTCCATCAAATAGATATTATAAGATAATAAATAAGTATACATTCACATTAAACATAGGAATATGTTTTTATAAAAATTTATTTTTATGTGCCTTAATCCATTATGATTTAACAAATTTCAATAAAATTTAGAATATTAAATTAATAAATTGAACTTTATTTTTGAATTCATCATATCTAATATTACTTAGTTTAAATATTTGATTTTTTTCCCCGAATAGTTTGGTTTTTTGTCAAAATATACGATTTGTTTTTGAAAATTATGATTTATGTGATTTTTTCATTATGTAAGTTTTTCCTATAATCCTAAAAACATTTTAACTAATAAAATATATATTTATGTAATAAAATTATGAATTTTAATGTTTTCATTATGCTTAAAAATCCTATGCTCAACATTTTTATAACTAAATTAGAATGTTAGTTTAGTAAAAAAAATTATTATTTTCTTTGTATGAAGTATTTTCAATGTAAGATTCATTTTTTTATGGAATTAAATTCCTCATAAAATTATAAAAAATACATTTATGTCCTTAAAATTTGTAAAAATGATGATTTTATCTTATATATAAATTTCAATCTGGAAAAAAATATTTTTTTTAAAACTATTTTTATGTGATTTGGTGGGTTTATTTTAAAATTAACTTTTAGAAACATTAGAAATATGATATGATAAAATTATCATGAAATTTGAAATCAAAATCTTTAAATTAGCTAAAAAGTTCAATTTTAATTTTTTTCATTAATATTAATTAATAAGGTAAAAAAATAGTTACCCCTATAAAAAAGTAAAAATGGTAAAAATTATTTTACTAAATGAAAAGGGACAAAACATGTTAAAAAAATGTTTTAAAATGATTAATTTAGGTTATTTTTACCCACACCCACTTTCCCCTCCAATTGTTTCCATTTTTATCCACTAACCCTCGGATAATAACATTATATTAATTAAAATGTAAGGGTTTCTTCCAAAACTACCCTTCTCTCTACTTATAAAAATCTAACATTATTTCCACTTAAAGACTCACTTCACGTTATAATTTATCCTAAAAAAATAAAAATGTATCCTAATATAACCCTATCCTTCTTCCAAAATTTTCTAGTCACTATTAATAAGTATAATACCTCCATTTCAAAGGATAATTCCTAGCGAAAAATCAAGTCCTCAATGTGAGCATCCACTTTTTCTTAGAGTTTCCTTATTAATTTTTTACTATAATAACATTATATAAACTTATTAATGTAATTAAATCAAAATAATTAGTATAAATATATTTAATTTTATTAATTAGAAAAAAATTATTCATTCCTTTCCATCCACTAATAAAAAAATTAACATTGATTGTGTATACTTGCGAATTACTGCCTCCATGAAGAGATGTTGTTAGTTTTTCATAACTACCTATAAAGGATGGTATTATGGTTAGATTTAAAGAATAAATATTTTTATATGTCACAAATAAAATCCTTAGATGATCATTTTTCATATACCATCATTCTTTTAATCCATTGAAAATGGTATAATTAATCTTGCATACAACGAACCACCACCTCCACAAACTACAAATTTTGTTTTTCATCACCACCAGTCTTGGATGGTTATAATAATGGATTTAATTAGAATATATAATAATTTTGACATGTTTAAGATTCTGAAAATTTTATATTATCATTATCTAAAGACATCTCTCACTCATGAAATATTATAAAATGTTGTTGTTTGGGTTAGTTATACCACCAATGTGAACAATGTTATAATGTTTACATCCTAAAAAATTTTGGATTTACATATAAAGTTGATATCATTAAATAATAATTAATTTATGATTTCTTAATTATTATATAATTTTTTTATTAATATACCACCTTTTGATCATTAAGAACATCAAAACTAGTTTATCGTGTTTCCTATTTTTACAAACCATGTTTTTCTCTTTCACTTAATGAAAATAAGAATTAAGGAATAATAATAAAAAATAGTTATCATATCTTGAATAACAAGGGAATGATGAACTTAAAACCACTTATTAATAAATGAATTTGTTAGCCTGATATTTTAATGAGATAAAAAAATGAATGTTCAAACTTTTTTTAGTAAAAATAACTATAGATAAGTAATATATTTATAATTAAGTATTATAAATAAAGTTTATAAAAAGAAATAAATTTGAATAATTTCCTAAATTAAATACTTAATTAAATTATTTTTATTATACATGAGGCTATATCAAGGCTGAGTTAGTGGAAACACAAGGGAAGGGTTTTGATAACTTAATTGGATTTCATTGGGTTATAATCCTCTTTATTGAACTTTATCATCAAAATTTGGTTATAATCATACAAATGATGATATTATGTTATAAACAATTCTTATACTATAAGGATTTATGTTTTATACCCATTTATTCTTCCATGATTATTTCATTTATTAAGTGTGAGATTGAAAATAATTATTCTCATGTTTTCTAATGAACCTTTTCATTTCCACACCCAAATTTTCCCTTCCCCCCGAAGTTATACTTGTTTAGAAATATATTAGGTTTTATATCTTTTGAACCACATATTTCTCATAACCAATTTTTGAAAGGAATTTTTCTCAACTCTTAAAATAATATGGGATTCTTTAAAAGTGTGATTTTTTTATATTAAAGTATTTTAATTTCAATCTCTTATATTTTATCTTCTAACCCACATTTTCTTAGACAAGAAAATTATTTTATTGAGATTCCTTATTTCAAGGAATGATTTTTTAAATTTACATTTGAAAATTTATTAAAAATATTTTGAAAATTATTTTAAACTTTGTTTTACAAACAAATTTGAAGGATTTTAATGAAATAATTTTTTGGAAATGTTTTTCTTCCAATTTTATTCTCTACATCTAAATTATTTACTTGTAATGGAGTTTAGTTACATGATTCACCTTCTATGTTCTCTTATAATTTATTTAATTTTGATGAACAAGTTTTGGTATCATTTTATTTTATTTTTAAATCTATTTTATGAGATACCATTTGATAATGTCATAGAATAAAATTTTATTTTTATAGGTTATTTTAGGTTGTGAGGATTGTTTTTAAAGTGGAATAAAAATTTAAATATTATGATATGGGTGGTACCAATATATACCACCAATTAATTGGGTAAATGATTAAATATCATTAGATATAAATGTTATGTGAAAGGGTTAGCGAGTATTTAGGTTCACAAAGGGTGAGTGTGATGGTAGTTATAACTACTCATAATTTTATGTGTGAATAGGTTAGAGGGTAGTCAGATTCAAAATTATAAGAAATCCTATGTTTATAAATATGTCACATTCTTTCCTACATTATATGGATTATTTTATATGATTCATGTTTTATTATCTCATTCTATGGTAAAACATTTATCGTTTGGAATTATATTTCTACCTTTTATGCTTATGGTTAACAAATATTGATTTATATTCTATTAAATTAGATAATTTTCCTTATTCATGTTTTCTCTCATTTTTATGATACAACCATTATTGTATTTGATATGTTATCCCTTTCTATGTGTTTGAGATTATCCCTGCTTATGTTTTCCCTTCCCCAATATTTAAAGATTATTATGCCTCATGGAATGTATAGAGGGGGTTCAGTTTATAATAAATGTTAAAAACATGAAAAATTAGTTTTTTTTTGTGTTTTTATTATCCAATATAGTAATCCTTTAGGTCCTTGGTTGGTGTGACTATTTTGTGAGATATATTAATTAAAAAATTGATATCAATGTATTATTTATGTATGTCTATCTTGAGTCAATTAATTTGGTATCAGGTAATGGTTTAGTTATTTTTGAAGATTAGTTTAGAGAAAAATTACTAAAAATCCAATGGAAAATTATGAGGGAAAATTCTAAGTATAGGATAACATCCTTATGTTTTGGTAAAGTAGAGTTTATGTGGTTTTTCTAGAAAATACATCTCTGTTTGGATAATACAAGTGTATGTAATCTCTAGGAAATATGTACCTAAGGGTAATAAACATGAAAAGGGTGTGTTGGTATTAAATCAATCATTTCCAAATGTATAACAAAGAGGTTTAACTACACACTTAGTTTGACACACCCAAGGGATATACACGGATTGATCACATACTCTTTTCAAAACAATATAACGGATTAATTCAATATTTAATTTGAGGTATTAATTTGAGAAGTGTAAGAAAATGAAACATAAATTTCCCTAAGTCAAAATAATAATGATATATGTTTAACTAAAGGAATTATAGGCCAATGTGATAATGTAAAAGAACAAGAAATTTTAAAGTTGAATTATTTTTATGATTATAATAATTCTTTTGTATTTTTATCATTTCATCACTCATGAAAACCCTTTTAGTTTTAGTAATGGATTGTACTAGAAGGAACCATGGGTGTGAGGGATATTGGAGAGATTACCTTAATGAACAACCCATTATAATGGGAGCTGGAGTGAGGAATCATTTTATTGTTCTAAACCATCTATCCTGAAATATTATTAAAATGTGAACATATTCAATGTCCCAGACAAACAAAAGAAAAGAAATATAGATTATCATGGAAGATCAAGTGATGAAGATGATAAAGGAAATAGTGGTCAATTTTTTATATGTAAAAAATTTGGAAAGAATCACTAAGGTAATTGCATCAAGGGGATTGGAAAATTCTTTACTTGTAGAAGATGAGATCATCGGGAATAAAAAATTAGTACAAAAATGAATAGGATAATTAGAAAAATGGTATTAAGAAGGGTGTATCCAAAATCAATGCTAATGATCTGATGTCTCGTATGTGTAAAACATAGACATTACCCATGTCAGCTTCATAAACCCAAGGATAATAAGGATTATAGTAATGAACAACCACTATAATAAAGGGAACAAGGTAGAGTATATTCAATGACAACTGATGTGATGGATTTTTATAACTAAATCCTCTACTTTAGGATTATAAATAAAGGTTATTTATCTTATCTATTCTAAATTTCCTGAATCATTTTCTAAGTGTACCACCTTGATTTTATGTTTATCAAATAAAATATCTAGTTGTATGATGGTTTCATTTAAAAATAACATTTTATAATCTTATAAATCTTAGTATGATTTCTTTAAATAGAATTTATGTAATTCTAGTAATGGACTAACTATTTCAACATAAGATCTATATTCATTTTTCATTATTATATTACCCAAAACATCCTTACTATTGGAAAAAATGGATGTGGATAGAAATAAAAAAGTAGCATCCACTATAGATAGATCTTAATTTCACTATAAAAACATATGACAACAACTGATCATATTCATCATAATCCATCAATACAATGCAAATGTGTATAGGCCATAATGTTTCTAGATATTTTGAAAGAACCATTTCAATAGTTGATATAGAATACAACCCCCCTATACTACCACTAGTGAAATAAGACACACTTATTAGGTGAAAATGGTTAGTTATCCTAATGAACTTGGGGATGGGAGATGTTTGAGAATAAAATTCGATTCCTTAGAACACATGAACCCATGTTTCATGTGTGGGAAATAGTTTGGGTCCTACAAATACCAAATTGGGTATATGAAGAGACACCCACAGGGAACATAGTGAGGTGTTCTTCCCCAGACAATCTTTATCTAAGAGGGTTTCATAGAGTGGGAAACACAAGGTCCTATGACACAAGGTGGAGAGGATATGGGTGGTTATCTATTAAAGCTGGCAATGCAGGTGAGTAATAATGCGGAGAGGGATTAGGTTAGTGAATAAGAGGAAACTACTACATAAAGGGTCGGTAAGGGTCTGAACGTTGATCTCAATGAGGTTTATGATGATGAGGGTAATTATTTGTTGACTTCATCATTCAACCTTAACATTAAACTAACACCTCCAAGTTGAAGAAACATAGGGGATGTGAGATATATGTTTGTAGTGTATCTATTGTGAAAATAGGGAATTTCATTTCATACCTTAAACCAATTTTGGATAATTTTTCACTTTTAGTCTAAAATATGAACACGAAGAAAAATAAAATAGGTCATAACACTAAACCATGAGAGATATTTAACACTAATGGTTAAGAAGAAACACAATATAGGTATTATGATCCTTATAAGTGAATATATGTGGTTTATACTTCATTAGAAAATTAATTCTTGAGTTATCTTATGTAAAACCTTAATAAACCTCATTAGTGATTAATAATTTAAAATTGAGAGGATGAAATTTATTTAAGTGAAATAATGTAACACCTTGATATTTCACAATATATTCTCTTTAAATAAATAGTGTGTTTTATAAACTATACTAAATTAAAACACTAGATATTTTTTGAATATAAAATATGACCGTAAAAACTTAGTTGTTGTATTATGTGGTAAAAATTTAAGTAATCATATAGAAAAATAAATAAATAAAGTATGAAAAAATGGAATCTATAAGTTGATTTCCTCATTATGAAGTCTATTTTCCTGATTTTGGAAAGGAGTTAGCTTCACTATGGTTTTTCCCAGGACTAATCCCAATCCAAACTCAAAAAAGTATGGATTGAGTGAAATCATTTACGAGAAAAGATTAATCTTATAAAACATGATGTGAAATCCATGCTAGCTAAATCACAACCTATTACTTCCACTATAAATTATCTTACCTTTATATCTTATGTGTATGTTAGTAAGTATAAATTAGTATGATATCTACAAGTAATTATTATTTATAGAATTGAATGGGAATATCAATATAAAAGCCATTTTTAGCTCAATAGAATTTCTTTTCCAAGTTATGTTTTCCTATATTAAAATGATTCTATATCACTTTTATATATGAATATATATAAAAATAAAATTTCTTCTATCCAATAGATATTCCTCAATTATAAATAATCATACATTCACATTGTACATATAAAAATGTTTTTCTAAAAAACTGTTGTTTTTTACCTTGCGCCTTTATATTTCAAAAAATATATATGAATTTTAGAATTTTAAATTAATAAAATTAACTCCATTTTTTAATTCCATATATATAAATTTACTTAGTATGAATCTTTTTATTTTTTCTAAAAAGATTTATTTTTAGTCAAAAAATACGGTTTTTACAAAAATTATGATTTGTGTGATTTTATCATTATGTAAGCATGAACCAGAAGACTAAAAAACATTATAAGTAACAAAATATATATTTAAGGAATAAAATTATTCATTTTAATATATTATTTGATCATATAAATGCTATGTAAATTATTTTTAGAATTGAATTAAAATTTTAGTTTAATAAAAATCATTTTTAGTCTTTTATTTAAATGAAATTTTTTCAATGTAAGATTTAGTTTTAGATTTAATTTAAATCCTCGTAACATTTATTTTATTTATAATAAATCTATTTATTCTATTAAAATCAGTAATAATTATAATTTTATCTTGTATAAAAATTTAAATATGGAAAACATTATTTTTCTAAAAAATATTTTTAGGCAATTAATGTGATTAATTTAAATTAAATTTTCAACCATTTAGAAATTTTATATGATATAATTATATTCAAATTTTAAATAAAAAATTTAAAATTAGGTAATAAGATCAATTTTAATTTTTTTTAATTAAAATTAATTACTAAGGTAATAAAATAGTTTCCCTGATAAAAAGTAAAAATGGTAAAAAGTATTTTGCTAAGGAGAAAGGTCCAAAACCTATTAAAAGTGTTTCAAAGAGAGTTTTTGAGGTGAGTTTAAAGCCATACCCACATTAACCTCTAGTTTTTTCATTTTCTTGTCCATTGAACCTAGAATAGTAACTTTACATTATTGAAAATGTAAAGTTTGATTTAAAACTACTCTTCTCTCCACTTATAAAAATCCAACACTTAATCCACTTAAAGACTCACTTTAACTTATAATTTATCCTTTAAACTCACCTATTTTATCTTCTTGTAACCCTATATCACTTAAAATATCCTTGGTTCACTATTATTAAGCATAAGACCTTTTTTCAATGGATAATTCTGAGTGGACATTCAATTCCCCAACGTATGTATCCACTTATTCTTAGTGTTTCCTTATTAGTTTTTTACTATAATAAACTTATATAACATTATTCATATAATTAATTTAATTTAATTAGTATAATTAAATGTCATTATATTAATTGGACACAAATTATTTACTCATTTGAATCCATTAAGAAAACAATATAACATCGATCATGCACAAGTGAGGATTACCACCTCCACGAAGCGATGTTGTTCATTTTTCATCCCCAACTATTAAGAATGTTATCAGGGATGGATTTTATAAATAAATATATTTTATATGTCAGAAATAAAATTCTTAAATGATCATTTAAAAATATCATCATTTGATCCATTTATTGAGAGATGGGATCGTTAATCGTGTGTACTACAAACTACCACCTGTACGAACAACAAATTTCACTTATCATCACCACATATATTGGATAGTTCTAATAATAGATTTAATAAATATATATGATACTAATGATATTTTTACATTTTTTAATATTTCATAGAATAATTATCTAAATACATTCCTTTACTCATGAAAACATTATAAAACTTTACCTTTTTGGTTTTTTTTACCACCAACATGAACATTGTTATAATGTTTATGTCATAAAAAATTATGGGATGTCATATAATGGTTATATAATGTAGTAATAATGAATTTAATATGTCTTATTTATTCTAGAAATGTTTTAATAATATTTTAAATATTTATTAATATATCATCTTTTGATTGTTACGTACAACAAACCAATTTTATCATGTTTTTCATTTTCACAAACTATATTCATGTATTTCACTTAATGAAAATAAGAATTAAGGAATAATTAGAAAAAATGGTTATTAAATCTTTAATAATCAAAGAATAATGTACTTGAAACCACTTAGTAACAACTAACTATGTTATTTTGATATTTTAAGGAGAAAAAAAACAAATGTTCTAACTATTGTTAGAAAAAATAACTATAACTAAGTAATATATTTGTAATAAAAATCATAAATAAAGATTATAAAGGGTAATATTTTTGAATGAGGTCCTAAATTAAGTGATTAATTTAATTATTCTCATTATACAATAGGTTAGATTAAGGATTAGTTATAAGGAAAACAAGGTAAGGGTTATGATAACTCAATTATATTATATTGAGTTATACTCCTCATTATTGGACGTTATTGTCAATATTTGGTTCTAATAATCCCTATGATGATATTGTTTGATAAACCTACCTTATTTATAAAGTGTGAGATTGTAAAGAATAATTCCCATATTTTCTAATGAACCATTTAATTTCCATGTACATATTTTTCATTCCCACCAATGTTTTCCTTTTTATTTGGAAAGATATTATGTTTTATATATTTTTAACCTCATATTTTTCATTACAACTTTTTAAAATTAATTTTTCTCAACTCTTAAAATGATTTGTATTTTTACAAAGCATAATTTTTTTATATAAAAGGATTTTAATTTCTTGCTCTTATATTGTATCTTCTAACCGATATTTTCTTAAGAAAGAAAATTATTCTTTAAAGATTATTTATTTTCAAAAAAAATTAAAAAACTCTTTTATAATTTATAAAAAAATATTTTTTAAAAAAATTTAACCTTAATTTTATAAATAATTTACAATTGTTTTAAAGTAATATATTTTTAAAAGTATTTATCCCAATTTACTTCTCTATCTATGAAAGATTTACCAAAAATAAAGTTGTGATTCATGATTCACCTTTTATGTTCACTTATAATGTATTTTATTTGGGTAAAAAAGTATTTATATCATCTGATTTAATTTTTTAATTTATTTTATGATATAGCATTTGATAATGTCATAAAACCCAATTTTCATTCTATGAGTTATTTTATGATGTGAGGATTTTTTTTCAAGTGGCACACAAATGTATGGATTATAAGAAGGGTGGGACTTATATATACCTCTAATTAATTGGGAAAAGTATTATATCTCATGAGATAGAAATGTTATGTGAATAGGTTAACAAGTATTTAGGTTCACAAAAGGTGAGTGATGGTGATTATGTCTACTCACAATTTTATTTATAAATAGGTTGGTGGGTATCCAGGTTTATAAGGATAAGAAATATTATGTTTATGATTTTTCCACTTTCTTTCCCATATTCCATGGCTCATGTTATATTATTAATTTTTTATTTTCTCATTCCAAGGTAAATTTTTTATCATTTGGGATGATATGTCTACCATTCATGATTATAGTTAATGCCTATTGATTTATATTATTTCAATTAGATATTGTTTCTTTATCTATGCTTTCCAATGTGTTTATGAGCCAACAATTCTGGTATTTTATATTTTATCCCTTACTAACTATTTGAGTTCACTTTTTATTATATTTTCCCTTATCCATGATTTTAAGATGATTATTTCTCATGGAATTTCTAGAGGGGGTTGGGTTTGTGGAGAAATTTCCATATCATGTAAAATAATTTTTTTATGTTTTTAGTCTCCAAGACACTAAAACGTTAGGATATTGGGTTGTGTAACTATTTGTGAGATATATTAATTAAAAAATGGTATCAGTGTATTAATTATGTATGTTTATCTTGAGCCTCATCAGTTTTTATTACAGTATGGTTTAGTTATTTTTGAATATTACTTTAGAGAAAAGTTAATGAAAACCCTAGGAAAAAGTATTATGGATGTGTCTAATTATAGGATAATATCCTAAAGTTTTGATAAACTAAGGTATGTGTGGTTTTATTAAAAAATACATCCCTTTTGATAAACTAAAAGTGGATATATGATCTTTAATAAATTCACCAATTGGTAATAACCTTGAAAAGTTCATTTTATATATTAACTCAATCTTCACCTAGTGCACGAAAAAGAGGCATAACCGCAAACATAGTTTGACTCACACAGTGGATATAATTTGGTTGATCACATGCACTTAAAAACCACTATAAATGATTTATTTGTTTGTTAATTTTTGGTATTAGGTTAACAATTATAATATAACACAATTTAAATTAACCTAGGTCAAAATATGGTTGATATAGGTTGAACTAAAGGAATTATAATCCAATATTATAATATCTGTAACTCCTATTAAGGTTCATTACTCTTTAAGTTTTAGTTTAACCCCATTTATTTTGGTTAATGAAAAATTTATCGAGTTTATGGGGAGTCTCAGGGGTGTCCGTATGGTTCAGGGCATGAAAGGGTGAAAGAAGGGCCATCCAGTTCGTGTTATATGATTGGTGCATGGTTAGTAAAAACCATGCACCATAACGGTGCTGGCCTAGAGAGATAAGTGCATGGTTGAGTAACCATGTGGGATTAGAAAACTACATCCCACATGGCCAATTCATGGTTTTTCCAACAATGCAGTATCCCAGTAAACCATGTCACCCAGTCCTACTCTTGGACAAAGGTTGGTGCAAATTTAGTGCATGGTTTAGCCAACCGAGAAGCCACACCATGTCCCTCATTAAAATAGGTATTCCCCATTTTCCCCCTCAATGTTAAATGTTTCTTCCCAAAATTTTTTCATATTATACCCCCTACATATAGGGTGATAAATTATGAGTTCTTCCCTTCTCTATGGATGATTCTCCCTCGTTTCATCGTCATTTAGAGTGTTGTTGGGTGCGAATCGAAGCTCTGGGTAAGTATAATGCTCCACATTACTCTATATTCTAGAAGAGTCCTTGTATGGCTGTTCTTATCCTTAATAAGACCTAAAAACTTATACTTACTTCATATTCTAATTTGGGTCCTTGAAGGTGGTTTGAGTCGAATCAAAGGATAAGATTAAGCGATCGTTTTTCCATGAGCATGAGGTGGGTGGTCTACAAGATTTCACCCAAAGTCTAATATTCTATATGTGGTTTTGGTTGTGGATATGTACTTCCTTGGTGTGTTTTAATTTATTTGAATATGGAACATAATTTGGGTCTAATATTGAGGTGTGAAGCCATTCATAGACCCCGCTAGGTTCACTGATGATTCAATACCAAACTCATGGCTACCCTTGGGGTATTCCAACCCCTTGGGAAATAGTTAAGTGAATCGATAAATGTTGAGTTATAGAAATTTTGAGAGTAAATTGGTAGTATTTTATACTTATCTAATAAAAATATTTAAGGGGTTGATTGATATGTTCGTATTCTAGCATTTATGAATTGCCTTGGAGGCTTTTGAAAATGGATTAATTGATGTGTGTTGTATTTTGATCTGGTTATGGTTTTAAATGAAGGAAAAATTATGTTTTGAAAGTGGGTAACGTTTTAAAAGGATTTTTTGACATAAAAGTGATTTGAAAATGTTTTTTATCAATGGATTTCAAATGATGAATTTAAATGACGGCGTGGTGTCCATTTTTGTGGAAATGATTTAATGGATATTTTGAAAGGTTTTAAATGGAAATAAAATCCATGATGGAATGGATTAGTATTTCAAAGTGTAAGGCCCATATTTTAAATTTGGATTCAAGATGATTTTTAAATTATTAGTTATTTTTTGTGTTTATGCCTTGATTTGATTTTATGGGTCCATAAGGACCTTGGTAAATGAAATGATAAAGTGTGTAAATGAAATAAACAGTTAATGAGGCATGCCCGTATAGGTAAATGATATGAGTGGGGTATTGGACTGAGGATCTAATTCAATGGGTCAGGCTAATATTATTCTTTAGGCTGTATATATGTATTATATGAATTGAGTTTTGGACTGAGGATCCTCATTTTTGGGTTGAGCTAGACTGATGCTCTAGTTCTCACTGATGTTTTTCATAGTTTAGGATGTCAGACTAAGGCTTTATGCTCCTAAATATGGTATGTACTTGGATGTCTAACTGAGTATATATGCTCCAAATTTATGGACATGATATGGTAACCTTGACTTATGCTCCATGTTCTATGGTTTAATTAAATTGATTTTTGAATTCGCTTTATAACTAAAACTTTAATCCCCTTATACTATGTATTAGGATCCCAAAATGGCTAGAGAGGGTTAAGTTAGTTGAATTTCATAATAGAGTTTTATGGATTAAATGGTTAATTAATATTTTTTAAAATTTGAAACATGAATCTTTTATTTCCATATCTATTTATTGTAACTTGATTATCTGCAGTCACTATTGTAAAAATTGGTTATTTATTTAGAAACCATTGGTGGTGGCCTATTTAGTTATAATTACACCCTTCTTGGTCTTCCATGGAACTTGGTTACCCAAAAAAATGCTAGTTGTTTTCTGGTAGAGGTTTAGGATTGGAACATGGTGTTTGGTTTGTGCATGAGATGATGGGTTAGATCATAGGATGCCAGGACTAGGTTGGGCGTAGATAAGTGTTGAGGTTTTTTCATAGTTTTGGAATTTTTGGTATCTAATATATGACTGTCTTACATTTAGTATATTCTTCATATTGTAATATCATGTCTGACATGGTTTATTATTGACTCTTTCCTCTAATCTCTTAGTTGTACTATTTCATTTGGTTTATATATATGTTGACATTATTCCATTTGTGATAGTACTCTGATAAGTGGTTATAGTATCTTCATTGAACCATTATAGACTTTTTCTATTAGTAGGTGGACTCTAGTGTATGGGGACATGTACCATAGGTCATGTGGTGACTTGTTGCAACAACTATACAGAGCTCACCACTAAACCAGTGGTCGGACCGGTCGCCACATGACCTCAACCACGTCTCCCCATATCAGAGTTCAATAGCAGAAAATGAAAATAAATAGATAAATCAGTATAATAAATGATAAAGCAGTGGAAGACAGATTTTATAAATCTTATACAAAACAAATGTCCAAAGCCAATTATATAGCAGATGCATGCATGACATGCTAATGATACAAAAATAGAAAACCGTGAACAAAATAGCATGATTTACATTCCAATATAGAAATAAATAAACAATGACTCAAAGATCCGAGGACGGTCTCCTCGAGCATCCCAAGCTTCTGCTCGGTCCTCTGCTCATGTCTCCCAAGTAAATGCAATCATCACAATCCTACAACCAAATAGAATCTACTCGAGTACCCTAGTGCAATAGCGGCCCGAGTAGGGTCAGTAGTCTGGGACCACTGGTGTCTACCCCAAATCCAGACATTTAATAAATAATTTAAACTGTGTGAAAACATGAATAAATAAAGCAAGAAGTACAGAGAAACTATATACTCAGGTACCTACTTCAGCCCTCAATAGGTGTCTGAACCTGCATTATACATTTTTCATGCATACTGAACAATAATTACACAATAATTTTCATTTATCAATTTTTGAAACCTCATTAAATTATAAAAGTCTTGAGATTCGGCCTAATCCTGACATCCCCCATAATAGTCACTCACCAAAAATGTCTCTAAAGACCATCTCAATAATCAAAGTAAATACCAAATCCAAGCTTGAGTTTTGGATTGGATTACAATTCATAAGATATTCAATTTAATCTTTCATAAACTATAACCGATCCTATCCACTAAAAATAGTGATTCTCTCCTGGGTATATCCACTAACAGTGATTCACCCAATTAATTATTAAGTCTAAATCCTTACTCATGTTCTATTCACAAATCATTATGTCACAACGGTTTTCATTGACCATTAATTCATTTCATATACAACCAATTGTACCCATAGTCCAATGTCAATTAATGGGTGTAGAACATCATGTCTAGCACCCTCATGAGTATTTGGAGCGTCAGTCCTTGTCTCACAACCCATGGGTATTTGGAGCATTGGTCTCTGTCCTATAAAGGAATATTTGCATGTAAGTTGGGTGTAGAACTCCATGTCTAGCCCCCTGTGAGTATTTGGAGCATCATTACCTGTATCACAACCCATTTATCAATCATAAATATATATTTATCATTGGTGTATAATGAAATGTCTAACACCCCAAAACCATCCATTAATTAATTCATAAATCAATTAATCAAATCCGTTAATTAATTCAAAAACTAATTAACAACATAAATCTACCATCAAATAAGTCAAAAAGTAATTAACCATTCAACATCTCAATAGTTAATAATTAATTAACAATTAATTATTCTTAACAATCCATCTAAAAAATTAAATCAACATTTAATTACCCAAATTCGTTAACAAGTCTGAACCCGTCCACTCCAAGAGTGATTCGCCCCGGACTTTAACAATTTACATGCACGTCATAGTCATCTCAAAACATGCTGAATAAGGCCCAGATATTTAAAAACCATCTCACACAGCATATCATATTTTTAAAATCCATACAAGACAACTTAAGGCATGTAAAAAACATGCATCAAAAGGTACCCTTGGCCAACATTAGTAACAAACAATCGATTCACAATCTTAATTTAGTACATGCAAATTAATTAATTCAACAATTAATTAATTAAATCATATCTCTTTAACCAGTCATCAATTGATTAAAAATTTACAATTTATCATGTAATAATTGATCCATACATTAATTATTACCAGTTTCTAATTTATAATCTGAACATGTCAAAATAATTAATATTATCAATATTCAATAAAAGCCACATTCTTTCCAACTCATTACTTGATAATTAATTATTCAATTAATTAGCCTATTACCCATCCTTCCCCATTAAAAACATTTAACTATTTAATCATATAACTTTAACCAAATTATAAATTCATGCTTAAAAACAACACATGATCAGGTCCTCATTTATATCACGTGGGCGGCATCATTTAATAACATCAAAAGTGCCATACATCGATATATCATGTATCAGAATCAACAGGGTTAAATACCAAATCCCTACCTTAAGAAAACATGATATGACATTACTACCAACCAAAAGTTTATCCTTAATCATCATTTAAGGAAAATTTAGCAGTTCCAAAATCAAGGAAACTCATATTCTCAAATTATTTAAAGAAGAAAATAATTATTAAATAATGTGATAGATATTTGGGACCATACCTCGGGGTGACACCATTTTTATTCTGGAACACTTTAATGTACTTAGCGGAAACCAACCCATTATTTGTTCGCAGTCACATGCGCACACACCGTCATATATATATCTGTGTATGTGTTTGTGGTCTATATTTATCAAAAAAATCAATATATTAAACTGGTACCCAGAATCAAAGTAGTAATGAACAACACACCTCTAACTTGGTACCAGGGACTCATAAAAAATTAACCGGATTTAATATAACTAGTGAACAACCAAACAGTGGGTTTAGAATCTTACCAAAACCAACAGCGGAAAAACAATTCGAGACCATCTAACTCGCACTTGGCGGCGGATGCCAGATTATGGACCAATGGGTCTCGAGTCAATATCTGCATGTCCTATAAATAGAGGAATGCAATGATCAGATTAAACCCGAACTTTAGGGTTTCGGCAGAGCAAACAGGGTGAGAGAGAAGAGTCAAATGGATGATGTGAATCATGATTTATACGTAGACAGACTCATATTGATTATGAAGACAAAAATCATGAAGAATCCAAGAGGAATCGTCACGTGCAAAGTGGAGTTTGGGAGAGGGGGTGGTGCGCCTCTAGGTACTGCCCAGAGGGGGGTCGCACCATGGGGGTCGTGCACTGTAGGAGCTTCACCCGGGTGTCATACTATTGTAGGGAGGATCGCCTGGGGGTTGCGCACTACTGGAGGTCTCGGGGAAGAGTATTTTGTGGAGGAGGATGTCGAATATGCTTCTGCGTCATGCAAGGAGGAGGAGAAACATGGGGGGTTGCGCCACCTGCAGGTCGCGCCTCCCCTTTTTATTTTATTTTTCCCCCCTTAAATTAATCATTTAGTTGAATGAAATAATTAAAATAATAATACTCATTTTATTATTATTATTATTATACACACTAAACACTTATCTAATAAGTGAAAAACTCCCCATTTAATTAAAAATGATTCTTCATTTATTATTCTCTTAATAAATGTTTCGTAATTAAATATGAAACTCTTTATTGATCATTAAATTCATTTAACATTTATTTAACTAAAAAACACTAAAATAATAATAACATCATTATTATTATTATTATTCCAACTTTCATTTATTTAAAACCAAAACCAACACTTTATTACAATATCATTAATATGATAAAAAAACTCCAACTCATAACCCCTAATTTAATTTCCATAATAATAAATATTATTAAATTCAGAAAACTAAAATAATAATAATCTCATTATTATTATTTTTGAAACCTTTGATAAACCCAACACCACTATTTAATTACAACTCTTCATTAGATTTTAAAATCATTATTTAATTAAACATTTCTTTAAGAAGTTCAAAATCCACATTAAATTCTCATAAATGATACACTCCTTTAAAATCTCAACGCATAAAAAAAATTATGAAACCATAATAATAATAATAACATTATTATTATTAGAACATTTCTTAATTCAATAATAAATGGTCCTTTAATAATTTTAAAACTCTTTATTTAATTAAAACAGTTCTTCGATAAACCCCAAATCCACATTAATTTCTTCAACTGTCATTTAATTTATTCATTATCATCCATTTAATTAAACATCCACAATAATAATAATAGTAACTTCATTATTATTTTTATTATAACTTTATTTTAATTAATCACATTCTCTCATATAATATTATTTAATTAAATTTCATATTTTATTAAACAATGTAAACTACACAAGTTGGACCGCAACCGTGCGCTACCCATGCATATCCATTTAAATGGACTTTTCCAGATACGGTGCTCCCGAGACTCATCGGGACACTCGCTAAAATTATAGGGTAATTATACAAGTCCAAAAACAACACCTTTAGGTGTTCCAACACTCTGAATAATATTCCAAAGCTCGATTTAAAAATTAACCTGTAGATAAACTGAAAAAAAATTCAATACCCTCGTATTTTAACCCTGTTAAAAAACATGGGACTTTAAAATCTACCCACCTTAAAAACTTCTCGTCCCCGAGAAGCCATGTGAAACAACTACTAAAACTACCGACCTACCAAGTTGACTTAATCTTGTTATAACTGACGTGTTGCATTCCCAACGCTAAACACACCATTAACCCTTCAAAAGCCTAATGAATAAACCTTTAAAAACATATCCAAAGCTCACTTTATAGATTAAATATCAAAATAGAGCTTATATCTGAGGCCATTATAGAGACCTTATCAATGAAAATGGTTTAATCTCTATCAACCAACATAACAGGCTTCACATGCTTCCCTTGAAAGACATTGTAGACCCAAATCCAACATTTGCGCTTTTTCTGATGACGTGTCTTTAAAATAATTCCAAAACCATCAACATGTATAACGAAGTCCTTACCTGACCGCTGGTGAAATTTCCAAGTCAGGCCATTTCAAGGCTATTTAAAAAACAATTGTTCCCCCACACTAATATAGGAGTATCCCCAGGAAACCTCGCATCTTGTGTACTACCCAGATAACGATCACTCATTAATCCCAACAACATTTAAATTGTAGCACGGTGTAATACCAATGCTATCATAGGGTCTCTATGATGAGGTCATGATAGAGGATATGCTTGTCATATTCAGAAGATCACTCTAAGAGAAAACCAAGGTCATTAATAAGATCTGTTGAACTACTACTACACGAATTTGTTCAAAAATCTTGGCATCTCCTGTCGACACATTTACCGAAATCGATGCGACATTACCCACCTTAGGATTTCCCATGATTTCAAAATAAAATATCAACCGCTTACTGACATTCTATTTCATAACACTTAATGCATGCGTGTGAAATTCCTTAAACCAAAATCAACACATTAAACATTGATCATAAAAGTCGTAGCATAAACCAATCAGCATGCCATAAAAGTCGAGTCCCATGAAGTCCTCCCGAGCAGTGGGACGAACATAATTTAAAGGCCTTGAACATTCTAAGGGTATTACCTACCACGGGTTATCCCCTTAAAAACATAAACTTCAACCATATCCTGGTCACACAAAACCAAAATCACAAGATTCAAAATCCCCTTTTTCATTTTATCCATTTTAATTAATTCATTTCAACCTTTCAACATTTGAATGAATTTCAAAAAACACACAAGCACTTTTATCATAACAAGTCACTTGGTTTTCAAAACAACACCCTACAAAAAAAAGTAGGCATGCTATCACAATCATACTCTTTAATCATTTAACATTAAGTTTCATTCAAATTTAAATAGGCATTTTAGGAACTAAATTCCTTTTTACCAAGAAGGCGGCCTCCGAGGGTCCCATTAATTCAATCTAGTTTCTTCAAAAAGAAACCCAACAACAATTCATTTCAATCAAACTTGAAAATTTTATATTTATAACCATTTTCAAGAATACTATGGTTATATAAGGTTTAAACCCCTGGGTGGCCATCTACCAATCGATAAGGTACCCATACTTCTTACTGCTGGAATTTGGCTCCCATTTATCACAATCAACATTCATTTAACATTTTAACTTTAGCATCCCTTTCACACATCAAAACATATCTAGCATGTTATCATAAGAAGTAACACAATAGCATGCTACAACACAAAAACATGACACGACAACAAAACATGCTAATAACTGAAGCAGTATGGCATATAATTAGTCAAGCATGTTAAATCTATCACTGAAACATGCTATCAACATAGGCATGCTAAAGAAGATCAAAACATGGAATTTCACCCAAGGCACGCAATCCAAATTAGTAGGCATCCTACAAATGCAACTACATGGCATATGAACCTCTACGTTCCTAAGATAATTCATGTATGAAAATTCCTTTCCCTATCAGGCCGAGACAATTTTTTTTCAAAAATCTCAAAATCATTAAGCAGCGGAAAATTCACTAGTCACTCTAGGTGAAATAATATTGGTTGTAACATAAAATACTACCAACATCAATTCCCATCCCTAGACACTTGTCCATTTCCCATACATGAGGTGATTAGTAACAAAGAACGACTATTAACCCAAGTGTCGACACTTTCCTATTCTCTAATATACCAACCCAAAACATTAATAAAAAAGGAAATGAACCCTCTGATACCACTTTGTAACATCCTGACCCATCTCACCACTAAATCGGTGGACAGACTGGTCACCACATAACCTCAAATGTGTCTCCCTATATGACAGAGGCTTTTGACTAGCAGCGAGGGTCTATGGATAGTCAGTGGCGAGACTATACCCTCATATCAGAGATCAATAATAGAAAATGGAAATAAATAGCGGAAGCAGTATAATAAATGATAAATCAGTGGAAGATAGATTTTATAAATCTTGTACAAAACAAATGGACAATTCCAATTATACAGAAGATGCATGCATGGCATACTAATAATACAAAAATAGAAAACTATGAACAAAACAGAATGCTTTACATTCCTATACAAAAATAAATGACAATTTCATGAACCAACCCTGGGTGACCCTAAACCGATCACCCGAGTCGGTCTGCGACATGACCCAAAGGGCATTCCCGATCCCCAAGGGCTAGCAAATAGTGTCGGGCATCAAAACTCAACAAGAGGGAATGATTTTTCCCAATAAAAATAAATAAAGTAGCAGAAAAGTAGAACTACACAAATTAAATAAATGATCTTGAAAAGAAAGAATGACCAACAAAACACACTAACCTAGTCTCGACCAAACCAGTCCACAACCAACTCTTTCCCACGGCGAGCAAGCTCGAGCCAACCTACAAAAAAACTAAAAACAGCAAAACACTATAGGCGTGTTTATTAAAACTCAGTAGGCATGCCCAACAACTATTCCCAATGCACTACCTTTAAATAAATTTTTTTTAGCAATTTCAGGTTTGAACTAAATTATATAAAATATTAGTTTCCAAATATGCTTTTATTTCTAAAACAAGTATCATTCCATTGTCCTTTTTAATTTAAAAACAAGTTTTTAATGTTTGAAAGGAGAAGGTGAATTAAATTTTGAAAAAGTCTTCCCGAACAATTTAGAAATCCATATTTCAGTTCTTATTCAAAAGGGAAACCACACATAACCCACAACACGCACTAAGGGCAATGGAAAAAGTGGCATGTGGGGGCCAACAACCGAACTAAACCTCTCAATCATCTGCCATATACAAATAAACACTAAAGGAAACATGGGTCGAACCTAGGAGCTCGTGAACAATCCAAACCCTATTATTCATGTGACTCATCCTAAAGGAATTCCCTAACTTGATGACGTCATAACACCCTAACGCTCGACATAGTCCTGCATGGCCTAACCGAGGGGACCAATCCCCATAGTAGTAATAACTCAGTATTCTCTTGCTATGGGGCCACTAGCTAGTGCATAATCTAAACTAGTGCAACAATCATTCTCAGAAGATTCACTCATTATGCTAGGTTCTCATGTCAACACATACAATAAAAAGGGGTACGTCCACAATGAAAATCAATCAATCACGATCAACAAATATCACACACAACTCACACAATCAACGCACACTAAGGATCACCCCTGAGTAACCCCAAAGTGAGTTTTTCCAAAATAATTTATTTTATTAAAGTGCCAAACGAGCCTTTACCAAATTTAAAGAAAAACATCATTTCTCAAGAAAACCCAAAACACTTATTCAGAAGAAATCATTTATCATTTAAACCAAAAATACATTTTAAATTCTGTGAATTATGTTTAAAATCCAAATGGGAATCATTTCACTACTGGGTGTCTGTTAGTCAAGAAAATATTCCAAGTGTCGTATATAAAATAAACGGCTCTTTTTACACCAAATAATCATATAAAATTAATTATATTATATTTTTTCCAATTTATTAAAATTAATAAAACATCAAGCAATTAATAAATTCTAAATTTAATGGTGAGTGCAGTGGAGGACCTGCCTCGACTTGCAGCTCAGTTATGACAACACGACACGCCTCGCACAGGCACGCAAGCACGCACACGCCGATACCTGCAACAAACACACAACAACTAAGGAAAACATAGACTTTAATTTAAAATAATAAAATTAAGAGATAATGAAGACCTCACTTGAACCTCAGTGCAGGAGAAACGGTGTGAAACCAAACCACTCACCTTCGGAGGCGGGTATTTGTCGCGTTCCCAATTAAGAACAAGGTGTGCACATGCTGCTGGACGTGCGGAAAAAGATGAAACACAAGCCAACAGGGCTGGTCGTTCCGCCTCGTAATGACAAAGAGGAGCTACGGGGCACCGGAAAGGTCACCGGTAAGGGGTGCGGGGTAGGGAAGGGTGTGCAGCCAGTTGAAGGGTCGCACCGCTACGCAGGAGGTTCGATGGCTGGAGCAGTGGGGAGGCAAGGCGGAGTGAGGGCGATTCGGCGTGTGATCGGGCTGCTGGGTGAGGGGAGAAGGCTGGCCGGCTGGGTCATCTGGTCACTAGATCGCGGTAGGGGGTGTGCGGGGTCCCTGGCGAGCTCAAAGGGGTGAGAAGGGAGGCGAAAGGTGGGATGGTCAAGGCCGGAGGTGGACGGATGTAGGCCGAGGGCCGGAGCGAGGACCTGCAGGTGGAGGTGTATCTGGCGTGAGGATGGGTGGTGGTACCAGAGACCGAAGGGGGTGAGGGATCTTTCACGGAAGGTAGCAAGATCAAGAGGGCGAGGCGAGGTCGGTCGGGGCACTAGACAGCGGCGGGCGAGCCGGAGGGAGACGGTCTGTGCGGCGTCATCACAAGGCAGGAGGATCGGGTGGCCGGTGAAGAGGCTGTAGGCGGCTGCTAGGAGCTGCAACGGGTGGCGGCTGGATGAGGGACATGTGAACATGGAGGACGTCCGGCATGAGGCGGAGCAGCAAGGCAGAGGGTGTGTGGGGTGTGCAGGCCGAAGGTGGAGCAGGGAAGCCTGGGGTTGCTGCGGCAGCTGGTGGCGTGACGTCGAGGGAGCTTGGCACTGAAGAGGGGTGAGAGAGAGGGATGGGGCGGGTTCTCATGGATGGTCCGAGTAGGGAAGGAGCGACGTTGTGCGGGGCGGAGGCTGCGCCGCATGCAGGGTGATATGTTTAGGAGGGTCATGCGCAGTAAAGAGCCAAGCGGTTTGGGCACTACAATGAAGGGAGAGAGAGAGAGACGGAGCAGTGAGGTGCTGTAGGGAGCAAGGAGGAAGGGGAGACGCAGGCAGGAAACCAGATCCACAAATGGGGGGGAAGAAGCCGCGTGGAACATCAAAAGGGAGAAGGAAAAAAATAGAAGAAGAAAGTGGAAGAAAGAAGAAAGAGAAAGAGAAAAAAAGAATAAGATTAGATAAAAATAAATGTTAAATAAATAATAATAATAATAATAATAATAATAATAATGATATTATTATTAATAATAATAATAATAACCGTAATTATAACAAAAATAATAATTAAAATTATTAATCATAACCGCAATAAAATAAAAAATTTATTTATTTTATATTTTTTCGAAGACCGATAGATAGTGCCATTGCCTGGGAAAAGCCGCGCGGGGTCTCCAAAACACGCTCCGCCCAGGCGCTCAGCGACGTTAACACAAAAATGCACATTTTTTGACAAAACATAAAAATATTGTTTGGTATTCAACCCAAACCTACGATAAAAAATTTTAAAACCAAATAAAATAAAAAAATAAAAAAAAACAAGTAGGTCGGGGTGCGACAAACAATGACTCAAATCCCTGAGGGCGGTCTCCTCGAGCATCCCGATCTTCTGCTCTGTCCTCTACTCCTATCTCCCAAGTAAATACAAACAACACAATCCAACAGCCAAATAGAATCTACTTAGGTACCCCAATGCAATGGCGGCCCAAGTAGGGTCAGTAGGTCTGGACCACCAGTGTCTACACCAAATCCATACATTTAATAAATAATTTAAACTGTGTGAAAACATGCATAATTAAAGAAAATTAGTATAATGTTACTATATACTCAAGTACCTGCTTCAGGCCTCAGCTGGTGTCTGAACCTTCATTATAAATTTTTCATGCATACTCAACAATCATTACACAATCATTTTCATTAATCAATTATTCAAACCTCATTAAATTTTGAAAGAATCTAGATTCAGCCTAAGCCTAACATCCCCCATAATAGTCACTCACCATATATGTCTCTAAAGACCATCTAAGTAATCAAAGTAAAGACTGAATCCAAGATTGTGATTTGTCTTGGATTACACGTCATAAGATATTCAATTTAATCTTTCATAAACTATAACCAAGCCCGTCTGCTAAAAATAGTGATTCACTCCTGGGTCCATCCACCAACAATGATTCACCCTATTCATTAGTATGTATGAACCCTTACTCATATTCAATTCACAAATCATTATGTCACAATAGTTTTCATTGACCATTAAATCATTTCATATACGACCAATTGGACCCATAGTCCAATGTCAATTAATGGGTGTAGAACATCATGTCTAGCACCCTCATAGGTATTTGGAGCGCCAGTCCTTGTCTCACAACCCATGGGTATTTGGAGCATTAGTCCATGTCCCATAAAAGAATATTTGCATGAAAGCTAGATGTAGAACGCCTTTTCTATCCCCTCGTGAGTATTTGGAGCATCTGTCCCTGTCTCACAACCCATTTATCATTCATACATATATATTTATCATTGGTGTAGAATTCCATGTCGAACACCCCAAAACCATCCATTAATTAATTCATAAATTAATTGATGTAATCCATTAATTAATTCAAAAACTAATTAACAACATAAATCTCTTGTCAAATAAGTCAACAATAAATTAATTATTCAAAATATCAATAGTTAATAATTAATTAACAATTAATTATTCTTAACAAGACAACTAAATAATTAACTCAACATTTAATTATCCAAAAGGTCTGAACCTGTCCACTCAAATAGTGATTCATCAAGGAGTTTAAAAATTTACATGCACGTCATAATCATCTCAAAACATGCTGAACATAGGCCCAGATATTTAGCAACCATCTCACACAGCATATCATATTTTTAAACTCCATCCAAGACAACTTAAGGCATGAAAAAAAACATGCATCAAAAGGTACCCTTGGCCAACAATAATAACAAACAATCAATTCACAATCGTAATTTAGTGCATGAAAATTTTTTAATTCAACAATTAATTAATTAAATCATATATTTTTAACCAATCATAAATTGATTAACCATTTACCATTTATCATGTAATAAATAATCCATCCATTAATTATTATCAGTTTCCAATTTATAATCCGAACATGTCAAAATAATTAATATTCTCAATATTCAGTAAAATCCACATTCTTTCCAAATCATTACTTGATAATTAATTCATCAATTAATTACCTTATTACACATCCTTCCCCATTCAAAAAATTTAACTATTTAATCATATCACTTTAACCAAATTAAAAATACGTCCTTAAAACCAACACATGATCAGGTCCTCATTTATATCACGTGGGCGGCATCATTTAATAACATCAAAAGTGTCATGCATCGATATATCATGTATTGGAATCAACACGGTTAGATAAAAAATCCCTACCTTAAGCAAACATTATATGACATTACTACCAACCAACAGTTCATCTTTAATCATCATTTAAAGAAAATTTAGCAGTTACAAATTCAAGAAAACCCATATTCTCAAATTAATTAAAGAATCAAATAATTATTAAATATTGTGATAGAGATTTGGGGACATGCCACTGGGTGACACCATTTTTATTCTGCAACACATTAAGATACTTAGCGGTAACCAGTCCATAATTGGTCCACAGTCGAATGAGTGCACACCTTCATATATATATATATATATATATATATATATATATTTATTTATTTATATTTATTTATTTATTTATTTATTTATACATATATATATATATTTATATTTAAATATTTATATGTATGTGTGGTCTACATTGATGAAAAAATTCAATATATTAAACCGGTACCCAGAATCAAAGTAGTAATGAACAGCGCACCTCTATATTGGTACTAGGGACTCATAATAAATTAACAGACCTTAATATAACCGGTGAAAAACCCAACAGCGGGTTTAGAAGATTTCCCGAACCAATGGTAGTGAACCAATTTGAGACCATCCACCTCTTGCTTGGCGGGGGATGTGGAATTATGGACAAATGGGTCCCAAGTCAACATTCACATAACCTAAAAATAAAGGAATGCAACGATCGGGTTAATCCCAAACCTTAGGGTTTCGGCCAAGAAAACAAGGTGAGAGAGAGAAGTTAAATGGATGATGTGAATCACAAGTTATACGCAGACAAACTCATCATGATGAGGCAGATAACATTCGTGAAGAGTCTAAGAGGAATCGTTGCACGCAAAGTGGAATCTAGAAGAGGGGGTGGTGCGCCTCTAGGTACTGCCCGGAGGGGGGTCGTGCCACGAGGGTCGCACTACTGTAGGGAGGGTCGCCCGGGGTTGCACACTGCTAGAGGTCCCAAGGAGGAGGGTTGTGTGGAGGATGAGGTCGTAGAGGCTTCTACGTCATGCAATGAGGAGGAGAAACATGGGGGGTCACGCCACCTGCAGGTCGCGCCTCCCCTTTTTATTTTTCCCCCTTAAATTAATCTATTTAATTGAATTTAGTAATCAAAAATAATAATACTCATTTTATTATTATTATTATACACACTAAATACTTATCTAATAAATGAAAAACTCCCCATTTAATTAAAAACGCTTTTTCATTTATTATTCTCTTAATAAATGTTTCGTAATTTTATATGAAACTCCTTATTGATCATTAAATTCATTTAACATTTATTTAACTAAATAGCCACTAAAATAATAATAAAATCATAATTATTATTATTCCAAATTTCATTTATTGAAAACCCAAACCCACAATTTATTACAATATCATTAATATGATAAAAAAATCCAACCCGTAACCCCTAATTTAATTTCCATAATAATAAAAATTATTACATTTATAAAACTAAAACAATAATAATCTCATTATTTTTATTATTTAAACCTTTGATAATCCCAACACCTCTATTTAATTACAACGCTTCATTAAATTTGAAACTCTTCATTTAATTAAATGTTTCTTTGAGAAGTTGAAAATCCACATTAAATTCTCATAATTGATACACTTCTTTAAAATATCAAAGCATCAAAATAATTTATGACACCATAATAATAATAATAACATTATTATTATTAGAACATTACTCCATTTAATAATAAATGTTCCTTTAATAATTTTTAAACACTTTATTTAATTAAAAAGATTCTTCGATAAACCCCAAATCCACATTAATTTCTTCAACCGTCATTTGATTTATTCTTTATCATTAATTTAATTAAACAACCGAAATAATTATAATAATAACTTTATTATTATTATTGATAAAACATTATTTTAATTAATCACAATCTCTCATATAATAATATTTAATTAAATTAAATAATTTATTAAAAAATTAAACTACATAGGTTGGACCGCAACTGTGTGCTACCTATGAAGATCCATTTAAATGGACATTTCCAGATATGGTGCTCTCGAGACTAATCAGGACACTCGCTAAAATTATAGGGTAATTACACAAGTTCAAAAAACAACACCTTTAAGTGTTCCAACACTCGGAATAAAATTTCAAAGATCAGTTTAAAAACTGACCCATAGATAAACCGAAAAAATTTGAAAACCCTTATATTTTAACCCAGTTAAAAAACACGAGACTTTACACCCAACTCGGGGCACTAGTTATAGTGGCTTCTGGGCTGAGGTATTACGAAGTGGTATCATATGTGGTCCCTTTTTTCTTACAATTTGGTCATGGTAGATAGGAGCCTAGTTTCTTTTTTAGGCTTGTTAATGAGATTGTGCTTGGGTTCCTATATCCCCACACACGGGGAAGAACCCAAGTAGAGAGGGGTGGGACTTAATTTTTTATTTTTTACTTTTATAGTTGATTGAAACTTCCACCTCGAGTGTCACACTTGAATATAATTTTATTGATTTATGAGGTTTAATCTCTTGAATTGGTATGGTAAGATATGTTGTGTGGTTTTATGCATCATTCTAGTCGCATAGGGTTGATAGGTTATCTGTTTGTTTCCTTTGATTGATAGTTCTTTGGGAATAATATGCTAGTAATTTACTTTTCTATATATGGTTTATTCCTATTGATATTTTCTATAAATTTTTGATAATGAAAATTTTTTGAAATGTAAATTTTATTAAAGAAGTTATTTTTTACATGTTATAATAAATAAAAAGGGTTTTGAAATTATAAATCCTATGTTTTTTAAAAAAATGTGAAGTTTTGAAAAGTGGATCCTAGGGTTTTAAAAGGTAGAGTTTAATTGAAAATGGGGCTTGGAAATGATGGAACCTTGAGGCATGGGAAATGATTGTCCTTGATGTTGTTATCCAGTCCCTTGTATGGGAAGTTTGGGAAATGATAGTTCCCTAGTTTGAGACCTTAGTTATGGATCTTCAGGCTTGTTGGGTTTTAATGTGTTGTTAAATGGATGTTCTTGTTGTACCTTCAGTAGGGTGGTGAACTTGATTATTTTTAGATGTTTTTCGTTAATTTGGATGTGATGAAATTTTTGGGTTGAGACATTGAGTGTTTTGTTTTTTACAATAGAGTGAGTTTTTGGATCATAGTGTCGATGTTTGTGTGTGTGTATCGTTGGTGAGGAACCAAGAGTAAATGATTGGTTGGTGCATTAGACGTAGTCTATTTCATAACATGGGAAGGTGTGTTGTTTGGAAATAGTGTTTTTTAGGTTTGATTGGTATGGATTATAGGGACACCCAATGGCCTTTTTTATATGTTACTCCATTTTAGGGAATTGGTGTCATTTGGTTTTAGAGGGTGACCTGTGAGAGGGATCGGCTGGTTAATTGGTTATTTGGTGTGTGTATGGCACAAGTGGAAATTTTAGACTATGATAGTGGAAGACAGAGAGTGTAAAGACCCCAACCCTAGTAGCTTAGAGCTAGATATTTACTTATTTCATTGAAATCATAAACAAGGAAGTCACATCCTGAAGGATCGGATAATTTAAAAGATTTGGAAAACTAGATACAAACATATGTTTTAAATTACAGCATGAAATGAAAACCAAAATATAAACTCTATTGAAAACACTCATATTCACTTATCTTATCCCTATATAATATACTTCTTGGAATCCTAGTGAAAAATAAAACATAAGAAAGGGATGAGATGAGATGCTCCGTAAGGGTAAACAATATAGCAGAAGCTATCATAAGTAAACATAAACAGTATGGAAATGTGAATAACTAAAAATTCATTCCATTAAAACATAATCTTGAAAATAATATGGTAGGAATAAAATTTGATCAAATAATTCCATATAAATAATCTCATAAGAATGAAACTTATCCATGTATATTCTATTTGTTGAATAATAACATAGAATATAAATAATAATATTATGGTGAGGTAATTCAAAATTCGGGATATCATAAACATAGTGTCAAGGCTTTGACCAAGACACCATACATAAATTGGTAAAAACCCTATCTAGTTTGTCTCATGATACCTACCGATGCATCGAGATTCTATAGTGGGCCTCGCCCATCACTTACTAAGACCAATGCATTACTCATATTAAAGGGGTAAAACATAATCAACATATAAATTCATATTGAAACTATTATATGAAATGTTAATAACATTCCCCAAACAATAAACATAATTATAAACCATCCATAGTGATATAGTGAATGGTATCAAGATAGTACATCCCCATTCAAAATAATAATTGACCATAAAATAAAATATGGTATATGGTAGAATAATAAATCAATATAAATTAATCATAAGATTCAATATTGGGTTTTAAAATAGATGAAAATACTCTAATAAAATCATTGATAAATCCTTAAGAGAAATACCCTTTTTACTTTAGAAAGAAGAGTTATTTTGGAAAATAATATTTCTTTGTCATAAAATAATATTGTGAACATTTATATCCCAAAAAAGAAAATGAGATTATATTTTAGGAATATTAAAAGAGTATTCACACTAAGATTTTGTATATATAGTGAAAATATTCAAATATAGTGTTTATGAAACTTTAGAAATGATCCACATCAGTGCGGTTTAAGTGAAAATATAAAAGAGTATTTAGAGAGGACAAAGGAATAAATATTTAAAAAACCAAAAATGAACTAAAATAGTTTTTCATGATTAAATGAGTGTTTTTAGAAAAATATTGGTGGAATAAAAATATTATGGAGTGTACTTGAAAATGGGTATGAAATTGGGTAGTTCCCTTTAATCGGGCTTGCCTATTAGGGGGAATTGAAAAGGGAATCTTATAAAAAATGTATTTACGCATCAAAGAAAGAATAATTGACCATGGTAAATATATATAGAACATAAACACATAATTTATGAGGATTTCATAAGAATAATTTTGAACTACATTGGGGTAAAGAGATAGAAAGCGTAACCGGAAGGAAAAAATGGAAGTTCGGGAAAAACCCTTACCACTTTTCAAATAGTCGAATAATATGCCCCATAAAATTAATGATCATCAAATAAAAAACTTAATACAATGAAGATAAATATATTCATGATATGAAACATCACGTGGAATTATACATACACCACACAAAAGAAATAGAGGTGAATAAGGCATATCTCATAGAAATAAAAGTGAGATGAGAAAACCCTTAGTTTATGTCTGAAAGCGTTCTGCACTTCTAATTAATGTCCTAGATGATGAAATTGGATTCATTAATAATTTAATTCAGAACCTATTAAACATTTATTTTATTTGGTATAATTTTATTATGTTTATTTATGGTATTTTTTATGAGTTATAAGATTCAATTTCGTCATTAGGGAGTGTTCGTTTCCTTGGTTTCCATGATTGGTTCACTTATATACATGTATAAAAGATCATAAAAAATGTTAATAGTTATAAAGAATTGATATTATATGTTATTAATGAACTTATGAGATATTAAATTGTCTTATATATTATTTTTTCCCATATATGAGGATGATTCATTAGATAAAATATTAATGAAAAATGATTAGTTTATTTTGGCAGTTTTTACGACCATCACGAACTCGTATCATTTTATTTAATACTATATTTATATACTAATTCAATAAAAATAAATAAGTCATAATAAATATATTATAATTTGGTTAAATACTAAAAATGGTTTTATAACCATCCTAAAAGGCGATAATGAAAAATGAAAACTCGTTTTCCTTGAAGTCGGTGAATTGACACCTCACAGACAATGTTTTAATTTTAAGAATAAAAAGAGATAAGGGATTTTATGATGAATATTCCCTTAACATAATAAAATTACAGTATATTTATGATATTTTATTTATTATAAAATTTTTTATTAGGGGTGAGGATAAGGTATAAGTGAGAAATAATTTAAAAGAGAAGGAGGAATTTACCTCTTGAACATCTTTCCTTGAGAACCTATTTAGGCAAATGGAATTGGTCTTCTTGTGAGACTAGAAACACTAAAATGTTTATAGGGACGAGGATAAGGGAATTTGGTAGGTGATTTTCTAGAAAGAAGATTCAAGTGGATGAAATTGAGTAAAGGAAGGAGTCCCCTTTTATAATTGAGGTGAGGGAAAATTTTGGAATTACTTAAAATATTAAAATATAATAAGGCTATTATAGGGTTAAAGACTTATAAAAGGCCCAAAAACTAAATGGGGTTATATTTTAGACCCAATATTATCTCATTTGTCCTTATTAAATATTTTTGTGATTTTTAAATAATTAAATAAAATATTTTATTCATGAAATGTCATTTTTTCAAATTTAACACTATTCATTAATATGACTTTAAAACCATAAAAAGTGTCAAATTCGAAACCAATATTTTATTATATTCTGGAATTATCATATTAATCTTGATAATTCTTTTCTTACCTTAAAAAACTCAAATTATATTTATTTTAATATTTTTAATATCTTTTATTTGATTTCTTCATTAACTAAACAATTATTTTATCAACGTTGTGCAAGACATTAAGATAATTATATATTCTATAAAAATTTAAAAAAATACTTGAATAAATTAAATTTATTATCTTTATAATTACTATTTATAGTTTAATATCTCTTCTATAAAATTATATATTAAAATATTATACTAATTAAAATATATAGTGTGAACAATTTGGCTTTCTTTTAAATAAAATACTACAAGGGTTTTAATCATATAAATGTGGCTCAAAATAGTCATTAATTATAACCTTAGACAAAAATGTCCTTTATATAATAAACCTATAACATTTTTTCATGTTTTTGGGTCATTTAATGGTTCTTATAATTTTAATAAAAATCATTTTATTGATTTTGCTTCTACTTGCACAAACACCGTATCAGCGTTGCATAAGCATTAATGTTAATTATTTCATATATAATAATTAAAAATAAACTAATATCATAAAATAAAATTTATTAAGTTTAATTCAATCATTTATATTCGTTAATTATGTATATTTACATATATCCATGTCAAGAAAACTCTTTTAATTTGTTAATTAGACTTTTCCTACCTTGCACAAGTATTGCACATACATTTGGATAAGATTAATGTAATATAAATATAAAATTAGAAAATATCATCCAAAAATATAAATTATAAATAATAATTAATAAATAAGTCAAGAAAATACTTTTTATCACCCATTCATTATCTATAAGGAACCAAATTTTACTTTGTCAATGTTGCTTGGGTATTGCGTCAGTATTAACAATGATTTTTATACTTATCATGAAATCAATTATAATTTACATGTACTGAATTGTTTTTGTACAATATTTATATTATAATATCACAATTTAGTCATTATATATGTTTAATAAATTTTATTTCATACTTATGTCTTGATGATGTTACAAAAATACTGTATTTTGTTTTAAAATAAATTTATTTTTTACTATTCCTAAAAATTTAACTTTTTCAGAAAATTCTAAAAAAAAATTGCATAACCATTTTTTGAAATGTAGATTTAAAAAATGGAATCCAATTTATTAAAATAATTTTATAAAATGATAAATTTAATAAAATCATCATTTAATTGAAAAAATAGTGATTTTAATGTTATAACCGATTTTACAACACTTTGAAAAATTAATTATGATCTCATTAAATTGTCTTATAATTATAATAAAACAAAATATTAAATAATTAATATATTTTATGAAAATGAAGTTCATTTTAAATCATTAAATTAATTATAAAATTGCAAATAAGCATTTACGTTCCACAAAAATACCAATACTTAATTTATTATTTTTAAAACATTTATTTACTTATTCTATGTTATAAAGATATCATATTTTCATTTATGAGATACTTTAATTTTATTTATACTTTCATAGTTGAAGTTATTATTCTAATAGACACATTACTATTCCCTACGGTCACATTACTATTCCAAATATCATGTTAATATTTAATAGTATATTACAGTTCTTTTAAGCTATAAGTTATCAAATTAATTGAATTGAATTAAGGAGATACATATCATAAAATATTGGGGTGTTACATTCTCCCCCCATTCAATAAATTTCATCCTCACAATTTTGAAATTTTGCTTGTAAAATCAAAGGATGATACATGAAAATTATTTTGTGGGAAACCCACATCCTAAATTGGGTTTTTAATACATCCTCTTAATAATAGGGAAGGGAAATGTGAAGGTCACAACAAAATTAGGCATCTAAATAGGGTGACATTAGTGTAAAATGAATATTTGGATATGGAAGGAAATCTAACCATCATGTTATAATGGGGAGTGATAGAGAACATGTTTATTATAAATGTAACCATCATAAATCTATAAATTTGTGATCGTTTAAAAAATTGATTTCTTAGAAAGAAAAGTAAATAGATGAATTTTTTGTTCTAAAATACATTTCCTAGAGTTGAGGGATTATTTTATTATACATAGAATCACTTAATTAAGTAACCTTACTTTATTCTATTCCATGTCAGAATCTCATCCTTTGGTTGTTCTTATATCTATCTTTACTTCATTTTTTTAAACCAACATATGGATACTCAAAATGAATTTGTTTGTCTGGAGCACTTTTATCAAATATTCCATAATTCATTACATCGATCTTTAAATGTTTACTAAAATAAAAAAGTTTGGAACATATTTTCCAATATGATAAATCATACTTTAATATTAATCAATAATATCCTTAATCGATTCTATAAGTAGTTAACCTTAAGACTCATCCAAAATATGCATGTCCAAATTTAAAGAACAAATATTTATAAGAAAGGTTTCCTAAAATCAAATTTTCCCCAAAATGACATAACATATCTCTTATTATCACATAAAAAAATATTAATACCTTTATCACCTTTATAAAACTTTCATTCTTCTAATAGTAAAATCTCAGGTTGTCCTTAAATCCAAACATCTAATAATTCCAGCATAACATAAAACATCAAATCATTAACCACCATCTCGGTCACCAATAATTTCCCGTAAACAACTATTTTTATTATATCAATCATCAATCATTTATTTAGGGTTATATTTCCCAAGTCATGTGTTTTAAAAAAGTTCATCCCACAACAAAATCAGTTCTCTTGATTATTGGTGTTATTCATCTCATGTTTCCAATTACTTAAATAAGAAGTACTGCAGTAAAATCCTCATATATCTTATAAATCTTATAAATAGAGTATTATTGATAAAATACTCAAATAACATAATTCTTGAATCCAAACACTGGAATATTAAACATTACTCTTTGTCTGAGGTAGCATCATAAGCTTTATCATAATACCTTTGCTTCTTTTGAGTTATATTCCCTTGATGCTTGGGAAATTCATTTGTGTACTTCCCCATCTCCTTGTATTTGAAGCATTGGAAAAATTATTTATATCCTTTTCAATCATGATCTTAGTGTCCTTTCTCTCTACATTTGTAACAAACTCCCATTAGCTTGAAGAAATCAATGGGGTGTCTCCTTCTACAATTATCACATGTGGGAAAATCATTCTTTCCTATCTTCCCTTTATCTATATTTTTGTCTATAATCCTCTTCTTCTCTTACATCCTTTCTAAGTCATAATTCTTGGGGAATTTTTCTCTATCTTTATAAAACATTTTATTATGTCCTCATATGGTGAGAATGTTTGGGACACTTGTTCCCTTCAAAATATTGGCATAAGACCATAAAATATTTGATCTTTTCAAATATTTGGTTCATGTGCATTGGTGAGGTTCTTATTCCTTCAGGGAGGGTTCATTTATAAATGAAAATATACAATATATTAGATCATATCATTATGAAACATAATGTATAATCCCAAAACTAGTAAAATACTTATCATAAATTGAAAATTTTATGCATAGCTAAACTCATAAATATGGTTTGTTTGGGATGTTATTCTATAGTTATAATAAAATTCTATTTTAGTTTTATTATCCCTAATCAATGATCTCTTAAATCTAGTTTCCAAATTTTCTACTAAACTTACCATGATACCAACTATAAATTCCCTGAACCTTGTATCCCAAAGCTGGTGCATTACTTATTACATTGGCATAATAAACAATGAAGTCGCATCCTGAAGGACTGAATAGTTTAGTGTCTTTGGAAAATAGGATACAAAAATAATTTTTACATTACAACATGAAATGAAAAGAAACATAGAAACTTTCTTTAAAACACTCTCATTGTCTTGTCTTATCCATGTATTTCAATCATAATATACATCATGGAATACTAGGGAAAAATAAAACATTAGAAATGGGTGATCTCAGATGCTCATTAATTATAAACAATATAGCTGAAGCTATCATAAATAAACATAAACAATATGAAAAGGTGAATAACTAAGAAATCAATCCATTAAAATTTAATCTTGTGTATATTATGGAAAGAATAAAATCTGGTCAAATAATTTCATATACACAATCTTATAAGAATAAAACTCAACCATTGATATTCTACTAGTCAAATAATCCCATGGATTATAGAAATAATAACATCATAATGAGGAAATTCATAATTCGAGGCATCATAAACATACCATTAAGGCTTCGGCCAAGACACCATACATAAATGGGTAAAACCTGGTCTAGTTTGTCTCATGAGCCATACCAATGCATCAAGGAGCTACAGCAGGCTTCACCCATCACTTACTAAGTCAATGCATTACTCATATAAAAGGGGTGAAACATAATCAACATATATATTCATATTGAAACTATCATATTAAATGTTAATAACTTTCCCCAAACAATAAATATAATCATAAACCATCTATAGTAATATGGAGAATGGTGTCATGATAGTACATTCCTGGTCAAAATAATCATAAACCATTCAATAAAATATGGGATATGGTAACATAATAGGTAAATCTCAATTAATAATAAGATTAAATATATGGTCTTGAAATACATTAAAATACTCAAATAAAATCATTGAGAAATCCTGAGAGAAACACCCTTTTACTTTGAAAATGAGAGTTCTTTTGTAAAATCATTTGTATTTTTCATAAAATCAGATTTTAAACACGTATATCCCAGAAAATAAAATTAAATTAAATTTTAGGAATATTAAAAGAGTATTAACACTAAAATTTTGCTTAGATAGTGAAAATGTGTAAAAATATTGTTTAATAAACTTTAGAAATGAGCCACTTCAGTGCGGTTTAAGGGAAAATATAAAAGTGTCTTTAAAGAGGACAGTGGAATAATAGTTTTCACAAAAAAAATGAACTATAATAGTTTTTCAGGATAAAATGAGTGGTTTTTGAAAAATCATGGTGGATTAAAACAGATTATGGATTGTACTTGAAAATGGGTAATAAATTAGGAAGTTCTATTTAATCAAGTTTGCTTATCGGGAGGAATTGAAAAGGGAACCTTATAAAAAATGTATTTCCCCATTAAAAGAATAATAATTAAACTTGGTACATATCTTTGGAACATACACACCAAATGTAGGAGGATTAAATAATAAGAATTAAGAATTAAATTGTGGTAAAGAGGGAGAAAGTTTAACCCAAAGGAAAAAACGAAAGTTCGGGAAGAAACCCTTAGCACCTTGCAAATAGTCGAACCATATCCCCATAAAATTAAAGATCATCAAATGAAAAATTTAATACCATGAGGATAAATATATTCATGATATGATACATCAAAGGGAAGTATACATACACCACATACAATAAATAGTGGTGAATACGGCATATCTTATAGAAAAAAAATGAGATGAGAAAACACTTACCTTATGTCAGAAAGCATTCTGTACTTGTACTTAATGTCTTGTATGATGAAATTAGATTAATTAATAATTTAATTCTTAAAAACTTCAACATGTATTTTATTTTTTATAATTTTATAATTTTCATTTATGATCTTTTTGAGGAGTTATAAGATTCAATTTCTTCATTTGGGAGTGTTCATTTCCTAGGTTTTCATGATTGGTTCACTTGTATACATGTATGAAAGATCATATAAAATGGGAATAGTTATCCAGAATTGAAATTATATGTTATTAGTGAACTTAGAAAATATTAAGTGGTCTTATATATCATTTTGTTTCCATATATGAGGATGATTCATTAGATAAAATATTAATAAAAATGATTAGTTTATTTTGACATTTTTTATGACTATCATGGACTAGTATCATTATATTTAATACTATGTTTATGTAATGGTTAAATAACATTAAATAAGTTGTAATAAATATATTATAATCTTTTTAAACCATAAAAATTGTTTTATGGCCATCCTTGAAGGTGATAATGAAAAATGATTACTCATCATCCACAAAGGTGCTGAATCGACACCTCACAGATGATGTTTTCATTTTCAAAATAAAAAAGAGAGGAGAAGGTATTTTATTAGGGATATTCCATTAACATAATAACATTCTAGTATATTTATGATACTGGAGTTAACGTGAAACTTTTTATATAGGGTGTGGATAAGGTATAAGTGAGAAAGAATTTAAAAAATGATGAATTAACCTCTTGAATATTTTTCCTCGAGGACCTCCTCAGGGAATTAGAATTGGTATTTTTTGTGATACCAGCAACACTAAAATGTGTATAGGGATGACTATAAGGGAATTTTTTAGATTTTAGTCAAAAAATAAGCCTCAAGGGGATGAAATTGAGTGAAGGAAGGAATCCCCTTTTATAATTGAGGTGAGGAGCAGTTTAGGAATTACTTAAAATATTAATATATAATAAGGCTATTATAGGGTTAAATACTTCCAAAAGGCCGAAAAACCAAAGGTGATTATATTTTTGACCAAATATTATCCCATTTGGACTTATTAATTTTTATGTGATTTTTAAATAATTAAATAATTTATTCATGAAATATCCTTTTTGTCCAATTTAACACTATTCATTAATAGGACAATAAAAACATCAAACAAAGTGTCAAATTTGAAACCAATATATTATTATATCCTATAATTATCATATTAATCTAGATAATTATTTTATTACCCTAAAAATCTAAAATTATATTTATTTAAATATTTTTTAGTGTCTTTTATTTGATTTGTTCATTAATTAAATAATTATTGCATCATCATTGTGTAAGAATTTAAGGTATTTATTTATTCCCTAAAATTTAAAAAAAATTACATGAATAAGATAAATTTATTATATTTAAAATTATTATTTGTGGTCGAATATATCTTCTAAAAATGATATCTTAAAATCTTATACTAATTAAAATCTATAGGGTGAAAAGTTTGATATTCTTTTAAATAAAATATTATAAGGTTCTTAATCATAACCATGTGGCTCCAAATGGTCATTAATTAGACCCTTAGACAAATATGAAAGATATATAATCAAAAAAATAATATTTTTAAAAGTTTTTGGGTCATTTAATGGTTCTTATAATTTTAATAAAAAACATTTTATTGATTTTTCTTCTACTTGCACAACCACTGCCTCAGCATTGCATAAGCATTAATGTTAATTATTTAATATATAAAAATTAAAAAAACAATCACAAAACTAAATTAATTAAGTTCAATATAATCATTTATATTCATTAATTATTTATATTTTCTCATATCCATGTCAAGAAAACTTCTTTAATTTGTTAATTTTATTTTTCTTACCTTGCGCAAGCATTACACAAATATTTGGATAAGATTAATGTAATATAATGCTAAAATTCAAAACTATCTTCCAAAAACATAAATTATACATAATAATTAACAAATAAGTTGATAAAATACTTTTTATCAATCAATTATTATCTATAAAGAACAAAATTTTACTTTGTCAATGTTGCGCAGGCACTGTGTCGGCATTGATAATGATTTTTATACTTATCATAAAATAAATTATAATTTACATGTAATAAATTATTTTTGTACAATATTTATATTATAATATCATAATTTATTCATTCCACTAATTTAATAAATTTTATATCAAAATTATGTCTTGACGATGTCCAAAAAATACTGTATTTTTTATTTTTCACCAAAAATTTAACATTTTCCGAAAATTCTAAAAATTTAAACCTGATCATTTTGTGAAGTTTATATTTCAAAAAAGGACTAAAATTTATGAAAATAATTTTATAAATATGATAAATTTAATAAAATCACCTTTTATTTGAAAAATACTGATTTTAATGTTATAAACGATTTTACAACACTTTGAAAATTTTATTATAGTCTCATACAATTATATTATAATTATAAAAAAAATTAATCCATGCATATATTTTTTTAAAATAATTTTCTTTTAAATAATTAAATTTATAGATTAGAAAACTAAACATTTATTGATTTTAAATTTAACTTCTATTCCATCATCACATAATTGAGATATACTTATTAAATTATATTTTAATCCTTTAATAAATAAAACTTCAGATATAAAAGTAGAATTTCAAATATAAATTTTACCAAAACCTTTTACTTTTCCTTTGGAATTATCTCCAAATGTAACAGTGACTCCATAGCATGTGTTGTAAGTGGTAAAATTTAATGGGTCTCCATTCATATGCCTAGAGCATCCACATTCCATGCACCATATGTCATTCCTGAAACATCCAAGGTATTTTTCCTACAAAAATCAATTACTTGACAATTTTTGGTACCCAAGCTACTTTGGGTCCAATATAATTTGTAATACAATTTTTAGGTACCCATATAGAATTTAAACAAGTGTTGTTTTATAAGGTACTCTAGATAAAAAAAAGAAATATGAGTTTTTTTAATCCTAAATATTGTTTCAATATAAGATAACAATCATTTACATAGTGAACTTTCATGCTATATTTAAAAAGGTAACAATATAAATACAACCATTTTTACTTTTAACAAAATGAGTTCTATACATTTGAGGTAATCTTCTATCATAGCCAAAACTATATTTAATTTTATTTAGTTTATTCAAAGACATAATCTTATGATATTGTTCGAACCAATAATGGAGTGATTCGAGCAGAGTAAAAAGAGTTCAAGATAGGCGAAGATGACAATGTAAACCAAATGTTTCACTGATTCACAAGCATTGTGAATGAAATGAATTCACTTAGAGAAGATCTAGAAAAGCCACTACTTTTTGAACGTTTCCTACGAGCATTATCAATGAAATGACATGAAAATAAGGTATACATTGAAAAAAGAAATAACTTCAAAGAGTACACTCTCGATGAATTGATTGGATCACAGCTTCAGTATGAACTGGAACTGAAGGACATAGCTGATGAGTAGAAAATAAAAAAGAAAAGGTGTGGATTTTAAATCTATGAATGTTGTTTCTACTAAATCTTTTGATTTTGATCTATAGGATAGTGAAAAATATGATACAGATTAGATTTTTTCTAGAGTTTATAAAAAAAAAATAGAAAAGATTCAATAACTGGTTTAGAAGAAACCCTAAAAAAGAAAAACAAAGGGGAGATAGAAAGGCGGTTTGAATTATAATGCTTCGAATGTAACTTGTTATGAGTGAAGGGAGAAAGGACATATCAAGTGTCATTTTCCAAAACTAATGAATAACAAAAAAAGGATAAAAAGGTATAGACCACAAGTTGGATTTGTACCGAAGACTCAGATTCTAGTGAACATCCTAGATATAAGAAAGATTCTGCTAACTTTTGGTTCATGGCATTGCTAGATAAGGTTAGTGATTCAGGTTTTTATTTTGGATGTTCTAATTCTAAATATGATTCTAACAATCTGAATGTTTCTAAATTAAATGAAGAAATTGGAAGATTAAAAAAAATATTTTCAAATAAACTGATTTATATAATATGCTTAAGGAAAATAATGAGAGACTTATTTTGGAAAATACGTTCTTCTACAAGAGAATGAAAAATTAAGAAACATTATCTCTATTTCTTATTCTACAGTTTTTGATAATTTTATATTTGATTTTTTGCACATATTTATGCATGATTTTTTTATTACATGTTAGTTTGGGTTTTTAATATTACAAACCCTTTTATTATTTTATGTGAAAAAAATTACAACCTCGCTATAATGTTACTATAACTTGACTTGTAGTGATCATATTTTTAAAATTCAAATTTCATGTGAAAGATAAAAAAATTAACTGCATTTTATTAAACTACTAAGAAGTCTAATTATATCACTAACATGTAATCATTTTGACCCGAACATGATACATACTTTTGATTTCAAGAAATATTTTCAGTTTAAACTTTTTTAAAGTTTTATTTCATTATTTAATTATAACTTGAGCTATACTAATATGATTCTTATGAAACTTGTTCCATTGGAAAATACAACACATTTATCTAAAATTCCCTTGAATAAATGTAAGTATGAATGTATTGTTTAAGTGGTGCTCTAAATGTCCAAAGATCTTGAAATAGTTCTGGAATTATGGATTTTTCATAATTAAAAATATTATTTATTTATTTGATATCTCATTCAATTCTAATCAGAATTGCTCAAAGTTTGATCATTTATAAAGATAAGAAGTTGTTATACATTTAATTAAAATAAATGAAATTTTAAAAATGTCATTTAAGTTCCTTAAAAAATGCCTGAAGTACTACACTTTTGTATATAGTGTAATGTCTGAAGTACTACACTTTTGTATATAGTGTTCAAATCATTATTTTAATGTTTTTGAATTATATCTTTTAATATACTTGTCTAATTGTTTCTATTCTTGGTTCGTTAGAAATACCTTGAAATTCTATTCATTTAATTCATTCAGAACAACATATAATTCAGTTGTTTAGATGGATACCAAATTTATCAACGTTTGTGTGTTCAGCTTTTACATGAAATGATGAATCAATATTTATCATTGTCTTCCTTGAGCCATTTTCCTCCATGGATAAATTCTTAAGCTTCTTCTCCTTCGGCCATCATCTATTCTCCATCATCTTTAGATAGATTTTATCCTCCATGCATGGATACTCCATCAACAACAACAGATTCTTCAAGCATTTAGTCCAACGATGGATCTTCTAATAAAATCAACAGTATATGTTTTTTAACTATCAGTATATTAGTTTTTCCTTCAATAGTAGATTAGTTTTTCCTTCAATGGTAGATTAGTTTTTAATTTCCAACGGTAGATCTCAACATATAACCAACAATGGATCAAAAATTATTACTAACGGTGGATCGAAAATTATAACTAATAGTGGATCTAAAATTATAATTAACGATGAATGTTTTAAAACCCAATGAAAAATGATTTAAAATCCAATGATAGATGTCCGGTCTTTTAGTTCCAACAGTAGATTATTTCCAACGGTAGATTATTTCCAACAGTAGATTAGTTCCAATGGTAGATCTTCATCGGTTGCTCTTTGACGACGCGACTCAATGGTAGATCCGCAATGGTAGGAGATGCTTGCTACCACCAGGTATAAATTTTTTATGCCACCGCCAATTGAAATTTTTGCTACCGCCAATCAAAATTTTAATGTTCTGAAAAATTTTAAGTACACTATTTTTTATATTTTTTTATATTTTGAATTACTTCATACATATTTTAATTATTTTAAGTGTTTTATTAATTTCAAAAATTCATATATATTATATGGATTCCATGCGAAGTAACTTTAAAATAATTTAATTGGTTATAATATATGTTTTAAATTATACTTCATTGATTATAGAAAGTTACATCATTTGTGTAAGATATCTTTTATTGCCTTTATTCATTTTTTTAATTGTTTCTAAAATATTTATTAATATTGTTAAATATTTTCAAACTACTTTAAGGTATTAAATGCATGAAAATTATGTCTTTATATTTATACAAATTGTATTCCGATGTTTTTCTTAACAGTTATGATTGCAATATTAATGGAATTATTTGACTTACATTGGATGATTTATTTGAAATTATGTTTGGCCTATTATTATAGAAACTATTTGAATGATTTAATGGGTCATTTAGATTGTTTTGAATTGGTATTTATGTTTTGAATTTAAACGGTTTTTGTTTCGATTTTCATAGATATTGATTTTGTCTCTCCAGAGTAATTTTGAATTATTTTACTCATGAATGGTGTTTGTTAATCTTTGCAAATCTCTATTTAAAAGGTTGTTGAGTAGCCTTGAAAGGAATTGAATACACTGGAAAACATCTTCGACTATCTATTTTTCAGTGAGAAAAAACTATGAACTTCTCAAGTGTTGTACAAACTGAAGTCCTGTGCGATACTCTGTTTTCATCATCTAGAAAATCTCTGAAGTGTCGAATTACATCTTCTTCGAATTCTATTGCCTTGATGGGATAAGTAGATCCAATTTTCAAGAACCAGTACATGTGTTTTCATTGTTCATCTTCTCCGTTTGATTTTTGAGTCTGTAACTCTATCTTCTACCTCTCAGGTACTCTCACCTTTCGGTTTATGCTTTTACAAATAAAATCATTATTTTTCTTCTTCTTCTCTTTCTTCGAGTTGTGACTCTCGGATCCTAAAGTTATGATCATTTGAGTTGCGACTCCTAATATCTAAAGTCAAGTGTTGTAATTGGGTTGTGACTCCCTATACAAAAGTTAGTGTGTCGTGGTTATCCTTACTGTAGAAAAGGATCTTGTAATCAAGTTATGATTCCCCATAATAAATTATCAAAGTGCACATGTATCTCTTGTCGTGTAGAGAGGTATAAGAGTAGAGTATACCCAATTTGGAAAAAAATTGACTATAAAAATATCGTTGGGTTAGTTACTGTTTTCACTGCTAACTAACTCTAATAATTATTAACTTTCATAATTTATTTAAACAATCAATTTATTTGATTAAAATTTTTAATCTGACCTATCCACCCCTCTAGATCATCTGACATTACCATATCGGACCTAATAAAAGTATAAAGAAATTGGTTCCAGGGCACCAACTCCAACACTAGTGGAAGAGCTAATGTCACTACCTTGGCCAAAAAACCCTAATGGCCTCCATTGTCAATCCCTTGCTCTAAACCCGACTTTGGGCCTCTTCCAAGTACTCCACCCAAAATAGGCTTAAATACACTTGGTTAGGTGTTTGACCCAAAATGATACCTGGAAGCTAAATTTAGAAGTACCAAAGTTGGACAGCCTTATAATCATTTGAGGCTTCATCATTACACCTAGACCATTCCCAATCTAAGAAAAAATATAGTGAGCATGTAAGGTGTTTCCACATAGACTGTGTATCTACACAAGTTGTAACAACTAGAGTCCACATACACATCATTTACTCCAGACACGTGTTGTCTCTGCCCTAGGGCCTACCCATATACCTGAACGAGTTATCAGATTGTCTCCACAAGACAGTCACATGTTCTTTTTCGGCGTGTTTTGTCAGAACTTGCAAACACCTGAGATATTTTTGAGGAGGTCACTCATCTAGATCATTATTCCCAAGTAATTGTGGAGTTATAATTAAGCATGCTCTTGAAAATAAAGATGCGCCTTAGTGACCAGAATAGTGACATTTAACATTTCAATCCTTTTTTTGTTTGTGGTAGTTAATGCACAATGGTGAATTCATCAACTATGATATGATATAAGGGAATCATGATTCAACAATACAAACTCATTGGAGGTGAATACACAATTCACACAAACTTCCTCAACAAAACACAATACACTAAAGCCACATTGATGCTGCAGCTGCTACTGTTCGTCCCACTCATCGTTCTTATACGAAACCAGAGTGTCCACCTTGTGTATCTTCGTGTCGAAGGAATGCAGCTTCACCATCTCCGGGTTGTCGATCAGTTTGGGGTCGCTCTCCATCCAGGTGAACGGCACCGCCACGTCCGGTTCCGTGTACGCCAACACGTCGAACACGCACTGTTCATCCAGGCATGGCAGGTAGGTGATGCTGGAAGCGATCTGCCTCATCACTGCCTGTATCTCCCGCATTATCTCTTTGTCGCTCTTCTCCCTCGACTCCCCCTTTTCGACCACCTCGTTGTCGGTTTCGATGCCGAAGTTCCACCTCTCCAGAACCTCTCCGGAGGCACTGCTCATTATCACCAGAACAATCCTCTGCAACTTCCCGGCTTCCAGCCATTCTTCACCAAATTTATGGATTACTAACAATAGGGTAAACGCATCAAATGATGAGGAAAACGCTGGAAATTAAAATCCGGGCTCACTTGAAAGCTGAGCCGTGAGATCGGCTATGAATGATTTAACACTTTCGTCTTGAGTCAACAACATTGGAAGTCCATATTTCTTCACCCTCTCGAAACTTTCTTCCGGATAAACTCCGCGATTATATAGAATACTGGGCAAAAAAATCAGAGACCCAACCAAATGTATGCAAGAAATGGGAAGAAATGTGAAGGATTTGTGGTTCATACCTGTTTGCAGCATAACCTAACAAGAAACCGGGGGAAACCCCACGGAGATCAGAAGAAATTTAATGAACATTTAAGATTCGGAAAGAACAGAGGGGTTCGTGAAGGAACGAACTTACCGAAGAACTCGCTGACGATTGCAGAGGAACCGCGGATGGTGATGATGTCCTTAGCGGCTGTTTTCGAAGCCATGATTTTCTTGCCCTTTTCGGAAGATTGAAAGAGGACGAACGGATCGATTGGGATTTCTTTTCTCAGAAACCCGACTGCTGAAGGTTGCTTGTTTCGAAAATTAAACAAGGAAATCCGAAGAGAGACAAAAATCAAATCAGGGTTTGGGTTCGATGCGGAGAACGCGGAAGGGAAAACGGTGATTTGGGTTTGAAGGTTCTATTCAAGAAATGAAGATGGTGCAGGGGATGAGGGCGGTGCCGATCCAGATCGTTCGAGCAAGAGGGACAGTGGGGAGGGTACGCGGTGCAACGGATAGTTTCTCGATGTGCGGGACCCATGTCAACGGTAACATTTTTGAACGGATATTGACAAGTAGGGCTGGGTAGTGTAGTTTTCTCTATTGGTAGGATTTTCTGTTAAAACCCGTCTTCTTGTGAATCGAGAAAACCGGTTAAAAACCGGGCTAAACCAGACAGAACCGTTTGAACATGTTTCCAATTTTTTAAAAGTTTCCTAACATCCAAAACATACTTTAGGGTGATCAAATTTAGGTTAGGTTATAACCAAATCTAAAATAAATACAAGTTTTATTATTTTTTCAGTGTGAGATTATTAATTTTATCTAACCATTCAATTATTTTTATTTCGGTTTTTGGTTACCCATTTGGTTAACTAATATATAAAAAAAATATCACCATAACTATATTGAATAAAAACTCAAAAATCATATATGAATCCTTAAATTTTATAAAAACCCAAATTATTTTAAAACAAACATAAATTTATAAACAAAAATGTATTTTTTTATAGTTGTAATCGATCTATTATCTTATTTAAAATATTGAATCGATAAAAAGATAAAAATATATAAATAAATTCGGTTACTTTTTCAGTTTTTGATGATTAAAACTTATGACCAAAAAAACCCGGATATTAACCAAATAAAATTTTTACCAACCAAAACTCATTTTTGTATGTCGATTCGGTTTTTTAAATTTAGTTTTCGAATACTGATTTGATTAACCATATAGTTGTCCACCTCTACCAACATGCATGACCTGATGACCAGCTTAGAGAAAAGTGATGTGTCTACATCCCAATAAAAACTTTTACTTTGTTTTCTTCTAGTTCTTTTAAATTTTTAATAATCATCTTAAAATTCAAAATACTTTAACGGGTCTGGCTTGTGATTAAATTATAATTTAATATATTCAATCTCTAAATTATGTTAAAATCTATTATTTTAATAACAATGAGTGTCAACGACCATCAAACCATCCAACATTAAACAAGTGCTTTAATCAATTCAATATTCAATCTGGTTCTGATAACATTGAGCGACCAAGTTGAGTCAAGCAGTTATTGGACCAATCCTTAGTTTAAACTTCAAAGATTGAATCCTCCCAACCACTCAACACTTGTGCTTTCCCCCCTCATCTAGGCGGTTTTTTATCAATGATAAAATAAAAAAGTTGATATATGATATATTTCTTGGTACTGAAAAAAAAAGCAATAAGGAAAACCACATTTTCAGCACTAATTTTTTTACGCCCCCAAAGGACATCTTTAAACCTAACTGTTGATTGGTCCTCCTTCACAAAGACATTTATATCACGTGAAATCATGTCAAAAAATGTCAATTTTTTAGGTTTTATTGGATGAATTGATTTATAAATTGGCTCTCTGTCATCCAAATCAGTTTTTATTCTTTCTTTATGGATCAAATATGTTTTTTAATGATTATCTCCATCCATACGTGTATGAATAATGCAACACCCAGCATGTTTCCAAGGTATGAATTCAATCTATTTTTTTGCCAAACCATGTATATTTTAATGGTGTTTGGTTGTGGGAGGTGACGGTGGGGGCTCGTTTCAGAAATTAGATAGGGAGTTGGGGCTTCAATCTTGTTGATAGAAGGTATCAAATACATGTTTGGCCAATACCAGGTACCCGATGTGCTCAATGGGGAGGGGGTGTTTTAATTTTATTCATAAAATAAATAAATAAAGGCAGGGCCCACATTTTCTAATTTGGATTGATAACTTGGACAAATATGTGGAATCCCGCATTGGAAATGAGTAAAATTTCTCAAAGCTCTTCCTTTATAAAAAGAGGTCTTGGGAAGTATTTTCCATAAAAAAATATATTTGCGTAAATTTTTTTAAAGAATTTTTAAAATATATATATTTAAGTAAAATGTTTTGTTTTATATATATATATATATTAACATTGTTTTTATAAAAAATGGCTAATGATGAGATTAGTCGTAACGATTGAATTTCAATAAAATTGAAATCCAAACGGTTGCCCACCACCAAGAGTTGTATCGCTTTGATCAAATCAAGGTACCTATTGAGTGAAATGGGGAGATCAAATCGGTGTGATTCACATAGATTTTGATCTATAAATAAAGAGATAGTGTGATCAACCAATTAATCTCTTCAATCAGAAATTATCCGGATAAAATCTCCCAACATCAGTACATCGAGGCTGTTGAAACTTGGCATTCGACATTCTCAAAATTTAGGTTAAATCCTCAAGAGAAATTTCCAATGAGAACCCTACATCAACAAGTAGGGATCGATCAAACCCTTTTCGATAGTGAATTAAATTCATGCATCGAGATTTGAAAATTCCTTCTTTTTTCTCAATCTCCCCTTCTATTTTCAACAATCAAAAGGTTTTGATCCAAGGAAGAACCTAGAAGATGGATTCCAAATCCCTTAAAGTGATGAACCAAGATATGGTCAAGTTTGACCATTTCAATGGAAACAACTTCTTTCGGTGGTAGGACAAGATGATGTTTCTTTTTACAGTGTTGAAGAGTTTTTACATCCTGTAACCAAACCTTCCTCCCATTCCTAGTGAGCTTGCTCCAAATCCCAACGACACACCTGTTGATGTCACTCAAGTCAAACACATTTAGAAAATGAGAAAGAAACCTAAAGACGATGAGGTTTTGTGTCATAGACATATTCTCAACACATTATCAAATAACATTTATGACCATTTTCACCAAATGAAGTCCACTCGAGATATGTGTGATGCACTCGAATTCAAGTACAAAGCCGAGGAAGAAGGTACCAATAAATTTATCATTGCAAAGTATCTTAATTTTTAGGATGGTTTATAACAAGCCAGTGTTGGAGCAAGTTCACGAGCTCAAAGTTAAAACAAGAAAACTTCTTTCCTTTAATATTAATATACCAAAAACTTTCCAAGTTGGTGTAATTATTGCTAAATTTACACCTATGTAGAAATACTTTGGAAAATCACCCATTAAAAAGAGTGAGGATATTTCCTTAGAACAATTAAAAAAGCTTCTTCACATTGAAGAAGAATCCAAGTTGGGAGACGTGAGTATTTCTTCACAACTTGATACCAAGGTTAATATCATTAAGGGAAAGGCACAACCAAACTATTCCTTATAAGTCAAGAAGAAAAGTAACAATTCAATATAAAAGGAAACCCTTTCAAGAAGAAAGAATAATGCTTTATCGATGGAAAACCATAATATTTTACAAGGGAATGTTGCTATCGAATGAAAGTTGAAAAACCCACAACTAATATGCTGATTGAAGAAAATCTAGTTATGATGATATCTAAAGTCAATATGGCTTCAATGAAGGTGAGATAATGGATTGATTCTAGAGAAATAATGCATTCTTTCAAGGATTGTTTGATGTTCAAAAAATTTGACGATAATATTATCATGAAGGAAGTACACCATGAAAATAATTCATGCATCAATGTCACCAAACAAGGAAGTGTGGAACTAGAATTTACTTCTGGGAAGAAGTTGACTCTGCTTAATGTGCCGTATGCACCCGAAATTCAAAAGAATCTAGTCTCTATTGATCTTCTGTGTAAGAAGAGATTTTGAGTTTCATTAGAATCCAACAATGTTATCTTGTTGAAGGGGGGTGTGTTTGAGGGGAAGGGGTACTCAAATGATGACATCTATCATCTGTCTATTAATAAAATGATTGAATATTTTGTTAACATGATTTAGTCCTCTATTTTATGGCATGATCATTTGGAGCATTTTTATTAGGATTCATTAAAAGTAATGAAGAAGTTAAATTTAATTATCTTTAAAAATGAATTTAATAAATGTAAAACATGTGTAGAATCTAAAATAGTTAAAAAATCATTTCAAAGTGTTGAGATAAATTTTAATATATTAGAATTATTAAATTTTGATATTTTTGAATTCAATGGTTTGTTAACTCAAAGGGGAAAAATGATTTTTTTTAATTTTATTGATGACTGTATTAGATATTTACATATATATCTTCATAGAACAAAATATGAATCCTTTAGTATATTTAAGAAGTATAAAGTTGAAGTTGAAAACCAATTAAACAAAAGGATTAAAGTATTTTTCTCATATAGAGGTGGTGAATACTTTATGAATGAATTTAATGAGTTTTATAAAGAAAACAATATAATTTATCAAAAACTAATCCTTACACACCTCAACCAAATGGATTAGCTGAAAGGAAGATTCATACATTAGTAGAAATGGTAAATTTCATGATTAATAAATCTATATTACCATTAAAATTATGGGGTGAAGATTTATTAGCCGCATTTCATTTTCATAATAGGATTGTCTTTAGGAAAACTAAGTTATCCCCTTATAAAATTTGGAAAGGTAGAAGAACTAATCATTCATATTTTAAAGTGTTGGGGTATTTAGCTAACTATAGAGTTCCTGATCCGAAAAGAACTATAATTGGTCATAGAGAGATTAATGGTGTTTTTATTGGATATACAGAATGTAAAACCCCCGACCCTGGTAAACTAGAGCTGGTGTATTACTTTATTACATCAGAATAATATACAAGTAATCACATACTGAAAGACCGAATATTTTAGTAGTCTTGGAAAACTATATATATAATTGAGTTTTACATTACATTTGAAAACACACATTAAAACATAATTTTTTTGAGAATAACATTATTCCATCTAGAATCTCCTTGCATATCAATCATAGTAAAATTCATGGATTCCTAAGAAAGGAAACAAAATAATGGTGAGTTCAAGTGATCAATAAGGGTTAAGTACAGTGAAATCTATCATAAATAAAGAAATAATAATCAATATGGTAAGGTAAATAACTAAACTCACATTCCATTTAATTAATAACTTGAATATCATAATTAGGTAAGGAATAATCAATATGGAAAGGTAAATAAATAAAAACATATACAGTTCAATCAATAAATTGAGAATAAAATGAATCCACTAATAATATCATTATGTAAGTCTCATGGATAATAATAACTGAATTCTCAGTGAAGAAAATACTTAATTATTAGACATCATTATCTCAAGCATCATGACACCACTACCATCCAAATCTTTCATAAGATAGTTTAAACCCACTGGTAAAACCTGTTAAATGCTAGATTACTTATTTGTCTCAGGAAAACTTTCAATGCATTGAGGGGATATATAATTCTAGGACCAACCCATCACTTCATGACCAAAACATTCCTCATATATCGAATAATCAACTTAATTCATGAATAACGTTCTTATCATCAAATATCTATATTGATTAAATAATACACATTTATCAATATTTCCCCAGTTAATCAAATAACTTTCAATATCGAAAACTGTATGTAGAAATGATATATAGTTCAATCAATAAACACACTCATGATAAATAATATTGATATTTAGGGTAAATTTAATGTCTACATGAAGGTGAATAATTCAAGGTAAAGTTAATTACTGCAAAAATGAATCATGAAATTTAATATAAAATACATTCCTTGGTCAAAATGATCATAAACCATCAATAGAAAGTATAAAGATAATATAAATCCAATATATACAAATTGAAGTAAGAATAAAGGGTTTTTTCATTGATGAATAGAAATACCATAAAAATATCATTAAAAATATTCTTGAGGAAAATATCCTTTTCATTTTGAAAAACACTTTTTTAAAACTAAAATATAATAAAATTAAAACTAATTTTTATTGAAAATAAACTTTAAAACTTATAAAGTAATCTTTAAAACATTTAGTTTTCATGAAGGTAAGAAATTTTGTACGTTCTGAGCATGTTAAAACAAATATTCATTTCATATTTTTGGTAAAATCCAAACATGCCTTATTTTAAAAAATACACGTAGATTTCATTCATTTTTTTTTGTAAAAAGTCAAAATGAGTAATTTTATTAATAAATAATTTTAAAATGGTTAAAAAAATGTGAATTTTTTTTTTGAATTTTTTTTAGAAAACATGTTTTTGGAAGAAAAAAAATTTCTGACCGAAAGAGAAATGAAGTCAGATTTATTTTAAAAAGGAATCTCAATTATTTAAAGTACAAAATAATGAAAAAATGATATTATTACATGAAAAATTCATGAATAAATAGAGGATAACAAAATTAAAGGGTTTTATTATCCAATTATTAACTAATTCTCTTCAATAGAAATTCAAGCATAAACAATCCCGATTAAAATGAGATTGTGAAATCAACCCTTACAAAGACCATAATGTTGAAGTGAGAATTAAACAATGAAACAATTATGTGTGTTAAATGTAAATAAAAATAAATATGTGGATATAAAAAATAATATAGTAATGATTCAATACACACATAATTATATAATATCAAAGACAATGAAGAAGTAATGTAACCTGATGTAAATAAATTGAGTTATGAAATTATTTACCACTTGGTAACTTTTATGTCAATTCCCCATGGATGAAATAATTTAAATTTAAACCTAAAATATCATGAATTATTAATTAATCATGATGTTAAATTTCAAAGGTTTATTATTACACCATATAAAATAAATTTGGTGCATAACATTACAATAAGCCTCAATGAACGAAAATTGAGACGAAATCCCTTACAATGATCATAATGTTGAAGTGAGAATTAATAAATTTATAGATTATGTGCATAAAATTTAAATACACATATAAAAAGTGTAAATATACTATAATATAATCAAAATTCATTATATACATAATCTTAGAATATCAAAGGAAAACGAAGAAGTAATGTAACCCAATGAAAAGAAATTTAGTTATTAAGTTCATTACCACTTGGTAAATTTCATGTAAAATATACTTGGATTATATAATTAAAATTTAAACTTAATGTAACAAGAATTATTAATTAATTATGATATTACATGTCAAAGGGTCAGTATATACAACATATAAAATAAATTAGGCAAATAATATTACAATATGCCTCAATGAAGGGAAATTGAGATGAAGTCCCTTACCTCACATTTCCATTTGGTTGAACGTGCTTTAACCTCATGTATACTAGTTTAAAGCATGTTGTTAACTTATTACAAAACCATATTAATATTTATAATATCATATATGAGCCTTTTATAACATATTATCACCCATTCCTTAATAATATTTCATTATTTTCATTATTTCAAGTGTTAATTGCCTTGTTTTCTAGTTCATGCTTTGTTATGAAAGTTCTGATTATTGTGAATGTTATATAGATAAATAATATCCAAAATAATAATAATGCCCTAATTATCATATTTATACATCAATTGTACTTATAAGACCAATCATGAAAGATGGTTTTTAGAAATGAAGTATGTTACGATCATGGAGACGGTAGGACATATGTACACATGAGTAACATTTTCATTCTTCATATATAACATATTTTTTAAAAGATAGTCACATCGCTTCGTGAAGGTGGTAGTCCACACGTACACGAACAATGTTATCATTCTTCAGTGTAAGAAATAAAATGATACATTATATTTTAAGAATGATAAATATGTCACGAATTTCAAAAAAAAAATCATTTATATCACATATATTCATTAAATTTATTCTTATTACCTTCCATTTAATGCATTAGTTAAAATGAATCACATTTCTTTATGAGGAGTTAGTCCGCCGTATACATGAGGGGCGTTATCATATCCCCTACGAAATTGAAAATAAAAAGGTATATATGATATAATAAATTAATAGGTAAAATTATGTTATAAAAATCATATATATACTTTATATCCATCATCATAACCAAACAAGAGAGGTGGTAATGTAAAAACTAATGACATCGGTTCATGAGGCGATAATCCACCGTATACACGAATGATGATTTCATAACCCATTTGATGGAAGTGTAGACGGTTGTAGGTTATGAAAATAGAATAAAAAATATAATTATATTGAAGACAATGAGGTTATTATATCATCCTGGTTAAATAAAAATTTAAGGAGGTGTAGGAATAAATAAAATAAAAATGCTTGTTGAATAACGTTACCTCTTCTTCGGGTAACCTCCGTAGGTTTTCACCAAAATCCCTCATGGATTGGATTTATAAATAAAGAATGTATTATAAGATGAGAGTAGGGAATTTTGGAAGTGATTTGGGTATGTCTTGTCTGAAAGAACGTTTTTTATGGTGTGAAGAGGAGAGGAGAGTGGGTGGCCTTTTATAAGTGAGGTGAGTGACACACTTGTAATTTCTGTAAAGAAAAAAGTGTAACCACATTTTTCACATGACAAAAGGGTAAAAAATAAATTATTATCAAGATTTAGATATTATAAGGTCAAAATATTGCTATAAAATAGTTTCTAGACATGTTTTTAGGTCATTTTAACACTTATATTTTTAGTTTAACACCCTGTAAATTAGTTTTTACCTTAACCGGGGTAAATAATTTTTACTATTTTTACTATTCATTATGGTAAAAATTAAGTTGACCTTATTAGATAATATAAATTATTCTGATTAAAAAAAATGGAATCAATTTTTCTTAATTCCATCCATAAAAGTGAAATAATATAAATTAAAATTAACCCTGTAGGTGTGATGAAAAAACGGGTTTTCAAAGAGAAAATGTTTAAGAGTTTACAAAATTTTTATATCACAATTCAATACGAAAATGGTTCCAATAGAAAAAATTGGATTAATATATATATAATCGAACTAATTTTACTTTAAAAAAAATTAAAAAAATTAACTATATAAATAATTTAAATGAAAATACATTTTTCAATTAAAATTCAATATTTTTTAGTATTCGTCCAAAAATAAAATATTTCAGAAAAATTCCAAAAATTCACCATAAGAAAATTTTTATATGTTTATTTCATAAATTAAATTAATTTTATAAAATTAATTTTCTAAAATATGTAAAATTAATTTCAAATTATGTACGCAATGTGAGATGAAACCCTCTTTTAGAAAAAAATACAGTGTTTTTAGAAAACCTATTTTTTCATTTAAATGATTCTAATTTTATTTCTAATAAATAGATAACCATAATTTTAATAAAATCGTTAGTAAAATTCATACCTACCAATTTTTCATCTAGGTTATAACTTTATACTGTATTTCAGTTCATTTAGATTTGGGGTTGCATGTTTCACAAGCCATCAAAGATATTAAATTTAAAGAAATATATTCCATTTGTTGTTTATTCTTAGTGTGATGTGTTATATATGATATCAAATACAATGTTATTATTTTATAATTTTTTATAATTAAATTATATCTACCTTAAATAATTTTTTTCCTTGTAATTTAAAATTGATCATGGTAATCTATGCTTTGATATTTGAAAATTATTTTTTTGGAAAATCCACACCATAAAAATATTTAATAAAACATCATCTTAATAAGAGAGAAATGGAAGTAAAAAAGGTCATATGTAATAACATATAAATAGGTTTCTACATAGGATAACATTGGTGGAAAGTGAAGATATGGACATGGAAGGAAAGGATAAATAATTATAGCGAATGATAGTGATCATTGATCACAATAAAGTTAATGATCATTGGAAAGTTAAGGACCTCAAAACCATAAATCTGTGATGATTTAAAAGTCCATTTGATTCATCTAACATAAAATTAATATAATAAATTTCTTTTTTAAGATCCTTTTACTAAGGCTGAGAAATTATTTTACTATCTATAATTATAATGAAATATAATTACTTTATACATATCAATTTTATAAGAACAATTTTATCCTTTGGTTTCGATTCAATAAATTTCCAATTCATCACTTACTCCAAGAAATAAATTTCCAAAAAATGATTTTTTCGATACTTGAAACACTAGAATTCACTTTTAATAGATTATAAGATCCATTAAAGAGTAACAATTATTTAAATCTATCTCTAAATATTTTATAAGACCAATATGGTTAGAACAAGTTCTCAATATAACACATCATTATCTATACCTCAATAGTAACACCATTGCTTCATCATTAATATTTATTCTTAAAATTTTTTAACTAAAAAAATGACATATTTATCAGTAAATAACATAGGCCAATGGTTGGTGCTAAACCCTTATCATCCTTCAGTCATGGGTTCAAGCCCCACAACCTTTCCAGATGTGATGGGTTGTCACCCTATATGTAGGGTTTCCTTTTTATAAAACCATATTAATATAATTCTTATAACATTCCAAAATTTTTCTAAACCATAATTATTTCAACATTAAAGATAAGATAAACCTTAATGGTTACCAATACCTTTAATATTTTGCCCAAAATATAAATGCATTCTTCCTCAAATAAAATTTTCATATACTAAACCAAATGGTTGTATTCCCATAAATGTTTTCCAAGAATACCCTTAATCATGTTATATTACCAGCACACAAGTTTTCAAAAGGGGTGTTTATGACATTAAATTTATGATAAAACATAAACTCATAAACCCATGATGTTATCCATAACTCTTAAGTTAATGAAAACATATATGCTTCTGAAATTTTACAAAATCCACAGATGTTTCATGATTCTTATAACCAAAATACCATTGGTAAAAATACTTATAAAATTTAATTCTTGAGTCCCAATAAATAAATACTTTATCCATTTTATTTCAACCTAGGTCCTTCCCTGGTATAGGGTTTAACATTTATAAGAGGGAATTGACTTGGATAATTCCAGAGTTCCCCACATTTAAGATAAAGAACTATAAATGGACCCATAAGATGAGATTTATTTCCCTCCATCATACTCTTCATTTTTCATAAAAAATTCTTTTCATTATTCCCTTATTTTCCCCATATAAAGCATTTTCCTACTCCTTTGAGACACTTTCTTGGGTTTCTATTTCCATAATTATTACATGAAAGAAATCGAACCTTCTTTCCCTCATGGTCTTCATCACATAAGCTCTTAGCAAACTCCATCCTTCTATTCCTGGTGAGTTTGAGAGTTGGTTAAGGTACAAATTGTTAATCATGTTTCGGGATAAATGATTAGGCATAATCATGATATCTTTCACTCATACAATCTTCCCATTTTCTTTCTCATATTCACCAAATTGTCCATTATATTCAATGGTAACACTATTCTATTATTTTCTAGCCATTTACTAAAACCAAAAAGAACCGTTTGAGCAACACTAATTGTAGTGAGAAAACCTCATCACCTTTAAATCATGGAATCTTTTTTTAATCTAATACACCTTAGGTTTAACCTAGGTTATTCATTTTCATCATCTATTTAAATAATTCATAATGGTTTGTAAATAAAATATGAATTATCTTAATCATATCCTCAGGGAGTGTCAAAATAGGTACACAGTAAGGCCCATTTTCATGAACTGGGTGATGATCGAGTCAATCCTAATGCACCCTTTTTGGGGTTATTACCCCAAGGTACCTCAGTTCTAGAACCATATCCACTTATAGTATCTAGATAGGGATATATTTCTTTATAAAACCACACAATATATTCTTTACCAAAATTTTAGGATATTTTTCTATACTTATCCTCAATGTGATTAACAAGGTTATGTATTCTAATATATGTTTTCCTAATCTAGTTCCCAAGGTCTATACAAAACTTAATCTAATACCAACTATAATAACCACAACCCCAGTAACCTTGATTCAATGTCTTAATTTATAACATTGTCATAATATACAAGGAATTACATCATGAAGAACCAAATAGTTTAGTAGTCTTGGTAAACTCGATACATAATTGATCCTTCCATAACATTTACAATGAAAAATTACAACATATTTTTTTTGAGAATAACATTATTATATCAATCGTATCATTGCATATCAATCACAGTAAACTCCAAGGATTCTTGGGAATAGAAACAAAATAAGGGCGAGCTCAAATGCTCAGTAAGGGTTAATTATAGTGCAAACTACCATGAATCAATAAATAATAATCAATATGGAAAGGTAAATAACTGAACACACATTCCATTTAATCAATAAATTAACTACCATAAATAGATAATTCATAATCAATATGGAAAGGTAAATAACTGAAAAAACATTCCATTTAAATAATAAATTGAGAATAAAATGTATTCATAGATAATATAATTTTGAAAATATCATGGATAATAATAAATGAATTTTCAATGAAGGAAATACTTAATTATTAGATGCGATGATCTTAGGCATCATGATACCTCTACTATAAAACCTTTCACAATATGGTTTAAAATTATAGGTAAAATATGTTTAATGCTAGCTTACTAATTTTTCTCATGAAATCTATTAATGCATCAAGGGGATATATAAGTCTGGGCCACACCCATCACTACATATCCAAATCATTCCTCATATATCAAACAATATATTTAATTAATGCACAATTCTTCTTATCATCAAATATCAGTATTGAGTAAAGAATACAAATTTATCAATATTTCCCCAGTTAATCAAATAAATTTCAATTTAGAACAATATATGCAAAAATTATATATAGCTTATTAAATAAACATACCCATGATAAATAATATTGACATTTAGTAGAAATTTAATGTCCATAGGAAATTGAATAATTCAAGGGAAAGTTAATGACTGCTCAAATGAAACAAGGAAGTGAATTTCAATAATTTACTTGGTAGAAATGATCATAAACTATCCATAAAATGAATAAGGATAATATCAATCTAACATATAATAATTTTATTAATAATAAAATGTTTTTTTTGAATAAAATTCCATAAAAATATCTTTAAAAAAATTCTTGAGGAAAATATAATTTTCATTTTGAAAATTAATTTTTAAAACTAAAAGTTAAAAAAACATTTTGAAAATAATTTTATTCAAAAATAACCATTGAAAATTATAATGTAAGATTTAATACTTTTATGGTTCATAACCATAGGAAATTCCCTACATGTAGAGTACATTAAAACAATGATTCCTTTTATATTTTCAGTAAAAGCCAAACAGACCTTGTTTTGAAAATGACATGAAGATTCCTTTCATTTTTTTTAAAAGTAAAAATGGGTAAAATTTTATTTAATAAATTATATATAAAAGGTTAAAAAAAATTAATTTTTTTAGAAAACAATATTTTGGAAGAAAAAAAGTTTCTGATCGAATAAGGAAATGAAATTAGATTTTATTAAAAAAATTCTCAATTATTTTATGTACAAAAGAGTGAAAAAATGGTAATATTACTTGAAAAAATCCTAAATAACCATAGTATAATAAAATTAAATGGTTTTACTATCCAATCATCAAATAATTTCATTCGATGAAAATTCAAGTATAAACAGTCCTGATTAAAATGAGATTGTGAAATAAATCCTTACAAAGATCATAACCTTGAAGTGGGAGTTAACCAATGAATTGATTATGTGTGTCAAATTTAAATACGGATAAAATATGGGGATATAAAAAATAATATCTACAAAATTAAATTCACACATAATCATAGAATATCAAAGACAATAAATAAGTAATATAATATAATGAAAAGAAATTGTGTTATGAAATTATTTACCACTTTATAACTTCATTTTCAAATATACATGGATACAATAATTAAATTTAAAACTTAAATTACCATGAATTATTAATTAATTATGATATTAGATGTGAAAGTTGAATTATATACACCATATAAAATAAATTAGGAGCAAAACATTATAATATGCCTCAATAAAGATAAATTAAGATGAAATCCCTTACATAGATCATAATGTTGAAGTGAGAATTGATAAATGAATATATTAAGTGTGTAAAATTTAAAAATATATAGAAAGAGTGGAAGTAAATCATAATAAAATCAAAAGTCAGTACACACATAATCTTAGAATATCAAAGGCAAAGGAATTGGTAATGTAACCCAACAAAAAGAAATTGAGTTATGAATTTTTTACCACTTGGTAACTTTCATGTCAAATACCCTTGGATGAAATAATTCAAAATGAAACTTAAAATACCATGAATTATTAAGGAATAATTATATTATATGTCAATAGGGAATTTTATACACTATATAAAAGAAATTAGGTGTATAAAATTGCAATATACACCAATGAAGGGAAATTGAGAGGAAGTCCCTTATCTCACACTTCCTTTTTATTGAATTTAATTTAACCTCATTTATAGTGATTTTAAAAATGTTATTAAATTATTATATAACCTTATTAATATTTATATGGTCATATATAATATTTTTATAACATATTATCACCCGGTCATTAATAATTTTTCATTATTTTTATTGTTTCAGTTGTTAATTACCTTGTTTTCTCATTCATGTTTTGTTATGAAAATTATGGTTATTGTGGATTTTATGTAGTTACATCATATAAAGAGTAATAATCATAAAATAAATATCATATTTATACATAAATTTTAATTTTAATACCAATCATTAAAGATTTTTTTGAGAAATTAAGTACGTTACTATCATGTAGATGGTAGGTCGTACGTACGGATGAGTAACGTTTCATTTTTCAATGATCATTATGGAAAGATGGTAATTAATATTTTATATTTATATAATTATAATAATATGATATATATCAGATTATTTCATTAAATATAATTATATATATATCATCCATGTGGTGTGGTGATAAAAAGAGTCACATTGCTTCGTGTGAAGGGAGTAGTCCACATGTACACAAATGATGATATCAGTTTTTTATTGTAAGAAGGTAAATGATATATTTTATTTTCATAATGATAAATATTTAATTAATAGAAAAATTATTTCATTTATATCAAATAATTTAATTAAATTTATCCTTATCACATCCATGTAAAGTGCATGTGAAAAACGAATCACATCGCTTTGTGAGGCAGTAGCCCGCCATACACACGAGCGATGTTATCACATCCCCTATGGAATGGAAAATAAAAAAGTTATCTATGATATACTGAATAAATAAGTATAATTATGTTACAAATATAATATATATAATTTATATATATATCAGAATACCCAACCGTGAGAGGTGGTAATAGAAAAATGAATAACATCGGTTCACGAGGTGGTAGTCCGCCGTACAAACAAATGATGATTTCATAACCCATTTGATGGAAGTGAATATGGTTATAGTTTGTGAATATAAAATGAAAATATATATATATATGGAAGATACTTAGGTTATTATATAATCATGTTTTAATAATAATTTAAGGAGGTGGAGGATGAAATAAAATAAAAACGCTCATTGAAGAATGTTACTCTTATTCAGGTAACCTCCTTAGGTTTGCACTAAAAGCCTTCCTAGGATGTATTTATGCCCAAAATAAGGATTATAGTATTATAGGAGGAAATTTTTGAAGTTATTTGTTTAGGTAATGTCTGAAACAAAAGGTTTTGAATGTGTGAATAGGAGAGAAGATGGGGTATCCATGTATAAGTGAGGTGAGTGACACATAAGTAATTTTTGAAAAGAAAAAAGCGTGAAAGCATTTTTCACTTAAAAAAGGGTAAAAAATTGATTATTATAGATAATTAAACACTATAAGGTCTAAATATGGCCAGAAAATATATTTTAGACATGTTTTAGGTCATTTTATCACTTATCTATTCAGTTTAACCATGGTAAATCGATTTTTATCTTAACCACGGTAAATAATTTTTACTCATTTTACTAATGATTATAGTAAAAAATTAAGGTGATATTATTAGATAATATACACTATAATTATTATATATATGGAATATATTTTTCCAAATTCTATTAATATAAGTAAACAAATATAATATAAAATTAATCTCGCAGACGTGATGAGAAAGCGAGTTTTCAATGTGAAAATGTTCAAAACTTTATAATGTTTTTATATCATAATTCAATATGAAAATTATTCAAATTAACTAAATTATATTAATATGTATATATATATTTTAACTAATTTTACTTTAAAACCAATTTATATTATAATTCAACTTTATAAATAATTTAAATGAAAAGGTAATTTTCAATTAAAATATAATATTTTTCACTATTCATTAAAAAAATAAATATTTCCAAAAAATCACAAAAATTCAACCTAAGATAATTTTTATATGATGATTTCAAAAATTAAGTTTTTTTATAAAATAAATTTTATATATTTTTTAAAAAATAATTTTAAATTACGTGCGCAAAGCGCGACTAAACGGCCTTTTAAGAAAAATACAGTTTTTCAAAAAACATTTATTTTTATTTTAAATGATTCTTATTTTATTTATAATCAATATATAAAAATAATATTTATAATTTATTTATTACTATTTATATTCACCAATTTAATAACTAGGTTATAATGGCATACTATATTACATTTTATTTTGTCTTGGAGTGCGTGTTTCGTAAGCTATCGAAGAGATTAAATTTAAAGAAATATATTTCATGGGTTGTTTAAGATCAGTGTTTCATGTTATTAAAAATATCGAATATAGTGTTTTTATTTTATAATTTTGGGGTTTTACATAGAAAATATCAAAGTATATAGAGTTATGGATTTGGAAGTTAATGTCATTATTGAATCAAGAGATGAAGTATTTTTTTAAAATAAATTTTATAATGATGATGTAGAGGAGGATATTCCTCACATACCTATCTCTTGTGGTCCATATAGTTCAAACATAATAGTGGTAAATAATTATGATTCTTGATTTGAACCTAAATGGAGTACAAGACTCAGGAAGGGGAAACATCTATATCCATATTTTATTTTTCCATATTATATAGTTTTCCTTATTGAGGGAGATAAAAATAATCTTATTTTAAATTAGTATCCTATGGTATTGAATATATAAGATTACCCAAATACATATAAAGAATCTATGAATTATAGAGATGTCAATTTCTAAAAAAAAGAAATTAATAATGAAAGGAATTCCATTATGGGGAACAATAATTAGGTCACCATGAATTTACCAAGAGGTTCAAAACCTGTTTGTTGTAAATTGTTTTTTATAAAGATGTTTGATTACAATGGTAACATTCAAGTTTTTAAAGATGGATTGGTTTCCAAAGGTTTTATAAATAAAAGGGATTTATTATTTTGATACTTATTCTTCAGTAGCTCTGATTACTTTGACAAGTATTTTATTTACATTAGCTTATATTAATCATTTATATGTCCATAAAATGGATGTTAAAACTAACTTTTAAAAGGAGAATTAAATGAATATATTTAAATAGAACAACCATAAGGTTTTTTATAATTTAATGAAAAGAAAGTATATAAAGTAGTTAAATCCCTTTAGGTAATTAAACAAGCTCCGATGAAATGACATAAGAAATTTGATTCTATTATTTTATTTAATTAATTTAACTAAAAAAATTCAGATAAATGTATTTATTAAAAGTTTAAAAAATAATATATAGTTAATGTGTGTCTATATGTGGAAGATATGTTAATTTTTGGAACCAATATTAATGGTGTAAATGAAGAAATATCTATCCTCTATATTTTAAAATGAAGGATCCCATAATAGTTGATACTATTAAAGGTATTAAATTTACAAAACATAGCGGGGGTTATTATTTAAGTTAGTCTCGTTAACTAAAAAAATGTTAAATAAATTTGATCATCTTGGTTTCAAGGATGGTAGTATTCTATTTGATTAAAGTGTTAAACTATTTATGAATACAGACAGAGCCATAACACAACTTGAGTATGCTAGTGAAATTGGTTCCTCAATATATGTAACACATTTTACTGGACCTGATATTGCTTTTACAGTATGTAAAATGAGTAGATATACTAGTAATCTTGTTGTGGATCATTGGATATGTATAATGAGATTATTTGAATACTTGAGAAAGTCCAAATATTTAAGTTTATAATACACTGATTATCCAACTATATTATAAGGATACACCGATGTGAGTTAGATTATCAGAATTATTGATAATCAATACACATTTGGATGGTTGTTTACTCTTAAAGTTTGTTCCATTTATTGGGTGAGAAAAAAACAAACATGTATTTTACATTAGCCCATGGAGTCATAGTTTATCGCCTTAGTAGCATGTGGAAAGGAAGATGAATGGATTAGGAATTTATTATTGGATATTAGACTATGTCCTAGTTTTATACCTTCAATCACTATAAATTTTGATAGTGAAGCAACATTATTAAAATCATATAGTTTCATGTACAATGTAAATTCTATAAATATAAGTTTGAGAGATGATTATGCAAGACAACTGTTACAATATGGTTCCATAAAAATTGTCTATGCGAGATCATATAAAAACCTTATGGATCTATTTACAAAATATCTTCAAAGAGAGATAATTCTTACAACTAATAAAGATACAGGGTTAAAACCCCTATAATAAATCATTTTTGTAATGGAAACCCAACAATTTATTTTTGTAGATCCTAATCAAAGTTTTTAATCGGTAAAAACAAGTTACAAAGATGATTGCTGATATTGACAATTATATCCCCAACTACTTGGTGTCAATATCATCTGTTATGACTAGAGGTTGAGTTATACACTCATAATAAAATATTAAGACTCGATGATTTATGTGTTCCAATTAAATAAGAACATTGTAATATATTTCCTATATTAGCTTAGATGTGGTTCCACTTCTTATAGGAGTTAATGGGTTTTCTCCTTATAGAGTTCATTAAAAGGATATAAGAACATGGCTATAAAAGTGATGCAAAATGAGATGTTTGATGGAACTATCATTGTATACATGATATCTGTAGTTTATCTTAAATTTTAATGTTTCCAAAACTTTTAAATCTTATAATAATTTGAGACATTGATACTAAGTATAGGTTTAAATCAAAAAATACCTTTATTATATATAATGATTCACTTTTGATCTGGTGAGTTAATATTTATAAATAAAATTGGGGGATTGCTATAATTTTATTCACAAAATAAATAAATAAATGTGGCACCCGGATTTTTTGGTTTGGATTGATGAGGTTGACAAATATTTGGAATCACACATTAGAAATGGGGTAAATTTCTCAAAGATTTTCCCATATAAAAAGGGGCCAGGAATTATTTTTCATAAAAAATATATATTTGCCTAAATTTTTTAATGTAATTGTAAAATATTTAGTTTAGTTAAACTTTTTTGTATATATATTATATATATATAAGTACAAAGAATAAAAATAAAAAACAATATATAATAAATATTTTATAAAAACAACTAAGGATGAAATTAATCATAATGATTCGATTTTGAATTTTTTGAAATCCAAAAAGGTCCCCCACTACGATTTGTCTGTCTTCAATCAAATTGAAGTATGTTTTGTTCAAAATGGTGATTTCAAATCAGTGTGATTCACACCAATTTTGATATATAAATAAAGAGATAGCGTGATCGGTCAATTAATCTCTTCAATCTGAAATTCCCCAGATAAAATATCTCAACATAGGTATATGAGGCTGCCAAAATTTGGTGTTTGGAATTCCCAAAATCATTGTAAAAATGATAATTATAATATTTTTCTCTAAAGTATTATATCAAATTTATTAATCTGGATATATATAATATATTTATTATATAATAATTATAAAATTAACTTATATGAAACTCCAAACAATAAAGGATTTATTTGAAAAAATATGTTTAAACATAATATAAAAACATGTTCAAACATAATTTGAAAACATTTTCAAACTCTAGGAAAAAAATACAAACATTTTAAACACTTTCAGACTCCATGAGACTATATGAAACTCCATAAAACATTCTTTGTAATTTTTTTATCACAAATCAATGGTCATTGTCATAGATCAAACTGACAGTAATATCCAAACTTGTATTTCAACCACTCAGTCATCACATTGGAACAATGGAAAAAATCATCTATAGTAGGCTCACATTGGCAGAATAAAGAGGGTCATCCCCAATTTCCAATGCAGGTGGTTGGAAGCAATCCCTTGTACATGAATGTTTCATAAAATATAATACAAAATTATAAACAAATCAAATCTAAAATTGTCCTTGTGAGAATTCAATACCAACAAATTGAGGAGGCTACCTGTGAAATATATGATGATTCCATCACATCGAACATTTCTTATCCACTAATTGGATTTCTTTGTATGGGGGTTAAAGGAAGTCAAAGCATAAAAATTATCATTTGTTCCTGTAATTATAAGGGTGAACCTAACACAATGTAAAAGAACCATATTTCATATTTACAAGCTATGAAGTTTTATTAATAAAATGTAATATAAACAATTTAAGGAAGAGAATGTACCAACCTGAAGGTTGTGTGTATGTGACTTGGTGAAAATATTGGTCGGTGTTTTCAAATATTTATTTGATCACTTTAAAAGGTCTAACAGCACCAAACACATAATCTTAAATGTAGTTAAAGAAAGCATCTCAAATGATAAACTAATAAGTTGATCATCCCCATTCATGTAAGTAGGGTCATTGCACTTTTGGTTTGAAATAGTTAATCCCCAATCTAATTAAGATTGAAAAAATAAAATGTATATAAAATAAAACAACAATAGAGTATATTAGTATAAAATAAAATTTTAAAAAACACTAACTAACAGTCTTTTTTCCGTTTATTGAATTTTGAAAAACATAAAAATGTTTTCTAGGAAAATAACAAATACCAACCAATACTATAATACAAACACTAATACATCAAGAACACACACACACACACAAATTCATTTCTCTAAAATACTAGATAGTAGCAGCTCACATAAAAAACTGCAACTTCCTTGAATAAGAATGGTCTCATTTGATCAATGGTAATTTTTCCTCTGAGTAGATGTCTTACTTGAAATGTAATCTTGTAACTGTACAAAAATACTTATAGGTGTACATTTAGTCACTAAAGCATCATGAATTAAGTAATTGAATGATTTTATAAAATGAATTCCAACTATATACATACTACTAGAGGAAAATTGTATAACATGTATACAAGAATTATTTTTTTACATACAATTTCAATGAAAAAGTGGCATAAGATATACATAAGGGTATAATTTATACAACAATTTGAATAATTGTTTGTAATTTGAATTCAAAAATGCATAATTTATACATATATTTGTTTGTAGTTTGAAACATTGTATTCATACTGTATGTGTTCTGTGCATATAGTGGATATGCCTTTACACATATAGTAGAAACAATACGCACTGTAATTGAAAACAAAATAATTATAGGAAATTCATGTGAAGTGTGGGAGTATAAAATTATACACTACATATAGTTTATTATATGTGATCAGATTTATGTAATTTCAATGAATAGATGTATACTAAATGAATACCGATTCATACATTACAAAAGCTATATAGATACCATCTCTAAACTATTTTCAAAATGAAGCATTTAATTGTCTGATTTATGGTGGTTTTCCAAACTTTTATTGTTTGAATACAGTATGCATAAAGGGGTATTCATACTAGTCTTATTTAAATACTATCATGATATAAAATTAGTATGAATATTGATGTAATACATACAACTCTTTTTTTAATAAATTTTAATTTTTATTAGTGTAATTACATACATTAATATGGTATCTAATTTTTTTTAATTAAACCGTTTTATGGAAATTTTAAATGCAATTTACCTAGATTTTAAATAATATATATTGAAATTTTAACAAATAAAATATAAACTGATTAGATTCACTACAATGCATTAAAAATAATAAAAAACATAAAATATGTGAAATATATTTTATTTATTTATAGTTATTTAAAAATAGGGAAAATGTTGATAAGTGAAATGGTTTATATTTTCAATTTATAGAAGTAGTTTTTGTATGTTTTCAAATGGAAATTAAGGTTAACCGTGTTAATTTTAAGAGATTTACTTAATAACAGAAATAAACTGCATAATAACTACAAACTAAAATTGAAATAAAAAATTAAAACAAAATTTTTTATCCACACATCATTTTAAAAAGGTAACAATAGATAACATAAAATGTATTCATGTGTAATATTCTGAGAATATTTATTTTGATTAGAATTAAAGGGTGGAAATTCATTACCCTTTTTTCACATATAAGACCCACAATTTCACCCTATATCACCAATGAATAAAAAAATGGTGCAAGAGTATCCAGTTTTTTCAAAATAAATGTAATTTGAGTGGGCATAAGTTCTGGGAAGGAAGTACTCTACACAAAAATGGTGTATCCATCTGGATATATTTTTAGCACTAGTTGGATGGTAAAAATCAAAGAGGTCCAATAAACCAAAAAAAAAATACTGAAATAAAATTAGATAAATTAGAGTGTGTGATGAAGCCGATGATGTACATTCCTATGTCCTCTAGTTTCACACTATATTTATACCACAAGTGAATAAAAGGGAAAATCATATAAATATAATTTATTCTTATAAGTATGGAGGTATGAATCAAATAACTGAAGTGGATTAGGATAATCATTCAACTAGAAACCAAAAAACATTAGGAAAATAAAAAAAACCAAAAAACTAATTTAATATGAATTTCAATGAAACCCTATCTTCTTTTCAATTCAAACATCGCAAGCCCATGATTTGAAAGTATTAAAACTTGAAGATAAAAAGTGAATACATGATAAGGGGATAAATCATCAACTAATTGAATGAGAAATGGGTTTATGTCTAGATACTCTTGACACCTAATGTTTTTAGTTAAAAGTGGATAAAATCAATCATGAATTGGTAGAAATGGGTTATAAGTGATCCTGAATAATTTAGGGGGTGTAGTTATGGGTGTATCCAATAATGATGAATCATGTCTGTCAGTGAAGGAAGAGAAAATGGGGGGGGGGTGAGCTAGTAAGAGATGATGATAGGAGATAGGGGAGGTGTGGGGTAAGTTAAAAGATGGAGGGAACTTGTTCATCCTTTTATTGGATCAATTATTGAATTATATTTATCTATTTATTTATTCAATTTAATTCTATTGAAATTCATTTCAAATATAATTTTAATTATATATTAAATATAATATATATTGGATCAACTTTGAAATTTATTCCAAATATTGACTATATTTCCTTGTTAATTACAAAATAATTTTATGTGATTATGTTAGAAGTTAGTCATATAAGCATTTTCTTGTTAATACCAATATAACTTTTTTAGTAAATGGTTAACTAATAGTTGAAAATAATATTTTTGTTAATTTTATTTGAATAAATAATGGATACAAATTTGTATGTTGAATAAAATTATTGGTAATGATGATTAATAATTATATATTGATTTTTAGGTAAAAAAATATTGGTATTAATTTGATAAAGTAAAAAATTTATTTTTGGGTATAATGTTTGTTGGTATTAAAAAATTAGTACCAATAGATATGTGTGATGTTAATTGTTGTTGTGTGTAAAGAAATATTAACTTGGTGTAACATGAAATGAAATTCATCAAATAATTTTAATTTATTTGAACAAAATAATTCATAAAAAATCAGGGTGTTACAATAAACCCCCCTTAAAATGAATTTCACCCTTGAAATTAGTTTGGTTCATCAATATTTTAATACATGAAGGTTATTTTAGTAGTAACTAACATAAAAAATGAATAATAAAACTTCCTTTAAAAAAGGAAAGTTGGAAATATAAGGGTTACCCTAAGTAACACATAACTAGGTTTCCACATAAGAGAAAATAGGTGGGAGGTGAATATTTTAACATGGAAGAAAATTGTAAATAATTATAGAGAGTGATATAGATCAATAATCCTAAGAAAGTGGGTGATCCAGATAAAGCTTATGATCACAAAACCATAAATCTATGATGATCTAAGGGACTATTTCATTTATCAGAAATGAATATACTTGGATAATTTTTTTCTAACAGCATTTTCCTAAAGTTGAAATATTTTTACAAGGAGATATACTTACTTTATTTTATTCAATTTCATAAGTAAAATATCATCTATCAATTGTGCTTTGATCAACTTTCACTTCACCTCTTAATCCAAGATATAAAGGTGATTTTTGTGTGTGTTTGAAACACTAAAAATCATAAGATCCATAAATAGAATGATAATTCACTCTATCTATCTTCAGTTATCATCACAACAAAATGGTTAGTACATGTTATCTATGAAGAGATAACACTTTACTCTCCAAAATCCCATTATAAGTTTAACTTAAAAATTTCCATAAATAGTTAAACTAGTAACCCTTTTGAATGATGAAAATCTAAAACTTTAGAAATAAGTTCACTAAATTTCTCAATATCATTTTAACATTTATCCCCCATATATCATAAAGTAGATATTGGTTTTCATATAAAAAATGTTTGAATACCTTTATCATGTATTCTCTTGAAACATGGTAATAACATAAATTACAATAAATCCTTATTGGAAACAAGTATGATTTATTATTCCAAAGATTATTAAATATAATCCTTAAATCCAAAAATTCTATAAACTCCATCCATGATAGCATAAACCACTTTGTCAACAAATCCTTTGTTAGTTACAAGGTTAATAATATTATCCAATTTAATTTTTCCTAATCAATAATCTATTTATCCAATTTAAACACCATTTTATTAGCTTCCAAAACATATTAAGGGTTACCTTCTCTTAATCATGTTTTCCATAAAATATGACTTTTACTTTAAATCAATTTTTTTGGTCCACTTATACTATTTAACATATTATTGAAAATCCTTGATGCAAAACTTTTACTAAAAATCCATATATATTTCCTGATTCATATAACATAATACTTGAATTAAAATACATTAATACTTATATCATTCCACCTTTTCCAAAATCCAATAACTAGGCATTTTCATCTTATACCTATTTTCTCTCATTATTCATTCGTTGTCTATTCATCATCAGCGATATAACCATTACTCACAACACCCTGTTGATTCTCATCCTAATATTTCCACTTATGACAACAATTTTTATGATCCCATACTTTCCAAATTTAAAAAATTCAAAAATCAGTGATACATTATAGAGGTCATTATTCTCATCTATTGTGTTAACTGAAATTTTCATTTTCCATTTTTAGTTACATTCTTGGGTTCCTTCTTTTCCAGTGTCAAAAAAAACTTCTCATCCCTTTGAGACATTCCATTATGTGATTCTTCCAAAAAAAATTACATAGAAGAAAATAAATCTTCTTTCTTCTATGGTATCCATTACCTGAATTCTTGGTGAACTCTTTCCATCTGTTCTTTGGTGAGTCTGAGAGTTAATTAAGGTATAAATTGTGAATCATGTTCCATGGAAACTAATTAGGCATGATCAAAATATCCTTCACTCCAGTGATCATCCCATTTGACTGATCATCATAAAATTATCCATCATATTCAACATTAAAACAATTACTTCTGGTTCCCTCCATTGATTAAAACTAAAAATTATAGTGTGAGGAACACTTATCATAGAAGAAAAAAAAATAATCATGAAAAATTACTTATAGGATGTCTAAATCATGAAAAATTATTTTAAATCTACGATACCTTAGAATTATCCTAGATCATTCATGATCATCATATATTTAAATCCTTCATGATGTTTCATGAATAGATTATGAATTTCAAAATCACATCCCCCAAGTGTGTCAAACTAGGTGTGAAATTAGCCCCATTATCATGCACCAATTCCCAATCAAGTCTATCTCAATACGGTGTTTTCGGGGTTATTTCCACTAGGTAAATATATGCTAGAACCAAATCCACTTTTAATATCTAGAAAGGGATTTAATTTCTTGGAAACCACTCACTATATCCTTTACCAAACTTCTAGGACATTTCCTATACTTTAACTCATAATTATAATTTTATTTAGAGACATCCCTAAGAATATCCTTAGAAATATCCCTAGGGATATCACTAAAGTTTTCTCACCCTAGTTTCCAAAGGTTAAATAAAAATTTCCATTCATCCCAACTATACTGAACTAGGATTAACATAGATATATATTACATATTTTTATATGAATATTCAATACATTACACAAACAAATGCCTAAGGACCATAACAGTTTAGTTCCTTTGGAAATTTGGAAACATAATATTCAAACTTGGTGAAAGATATTTAACATTTCCCATAATGATATTCCCCTTTAGTAATATTCACAAGAAGGCCCGACTTAAAACCTTCCTTTATAACCTTAAGAATGGAAACATAATAAATGGTGACATAAAATGCTCAGTAAGGGAAATTAAAGAAGATACGTAAGCATGTCATAAGTATAAGGGTATGAGATCATGGTCATAACATTATAAAACCATATTGTACATATCAAATATCATAAAAATGAATCATGAAATAAATATTGGATGTTTATAAGACATTAATAATAAGTAAAAAAACATGAGTCATGAGAGCATAATATTTTAATAAGATATAGACTCGTGGCATACACATAATCTTACAACATGGACATGTGTAAATAGAAACATGTTCACTCATTATGTAAAGGACATGAAATAAATTCCTCGTATAAATATATAGACATAAATCTAGGTCCACACATAACACTGTGAACATTTAATTAGGTTCACACATAACATTATGAACATGTAATCAGGTAAATACATAGGCAGCTACACCTCTTGGGTGTGATACACCACCATCACAAGTGTAAACCCTATATTACTATAATAGGTTAACTCCCCATTCCAGTCATTTCTATCTCATGAGATATATAAATCATTAACTAATGAATTGTATGGAGATATAGGTCCCACCCATTATATAATTAAATTATATATATGTGTTCTATAAGATAATAAAACATTCATCATATCATGACCTATAAAAAGAGATGAGTTTCATAAATATAATATTATAACCAATGAAATGAAATGGGTATAATAAAAAATTCATCATATCATAACCTTTTTAAATAAGGTAGGTTTTATAATCATTTTACCATAGAATAACCCATGAATGAAAATGGGTTTCATAAGCGTTTTATCATGGTATCACCCGTGGAAGAGAAATAGGTTTCATAAAAAAACATTTCATCTGAAACATAACCCATTAAAAGAAAGAATAATTTTTTTGGTTAATATACCCATTAAATAATAAACTATATCAATGTATTTCATCTTATATAGATAAGTGTTTACAAAGAACCATATGAGTATTTCATAAGGAAAATAACCTTTCTTTAAAAATAAGTTTCTGAGACCTAAAAGATGGTTGAAATAATTTTCTTTGAAAAGGAATTTGAGAACTTATTAAGTAATATTTAAAAATAATATTAAACATTTCTTGAGGAAAAGTTCCTTTTTTCTTTAAGAAATTATTTTTAAATCATAAAACATTTTGAAAACCTTTTTTTTTGAAAATAACCTTGAAAAATTATAAATGAAGACTTGAAAAAAATTAAAAACTTTTAAAAACATAACATATTATTAAAAACATTTAATTGAAAATGATAATAAAAGTTCATTTAATGTTTTTTGGAAAATATTTTTAAGAAACACGGTTTTTGAATAAAACAGATTTTCATCCAAGAGAGAAATAATGTCAGATTTTCTTAAAAACACTTTCTTAATTATCAAAAGTACCAAGGAGTGGAAAAATGATACCATTTATTTAATATTTAATTAATAACAAGAGGATAAGATAATACATGATAATTCTTGAGATATGGATTATAATATTCCATCAATGGATGCATAATCTTAAATAATGCTAATAAATGATGAGATTGTGGCAATAAACTCAAACTATTTTTGTAACTTTGAATGGAAATCCACATGAAATAATATCATTACATGATTATTAAAATATCATAAAAATAAGTATTTTAATGATATAAAATTTTAAATATTTATTACAAACACCCTATAAAATAATATTGGTGCATAATATAACACGTTTCTCAAATAAGGAAAACTGAGACAAATTTCCTTTATCGATTTGGTAAATTTTGAACTGTAAACCACATGAAAGAGAGATACTCAAATGGATAAGTGAATAAAAATAAATTTTTGGGAAATAATCATAAAATACATTCATGTTCATTATATACACCATATATAATGAAGAGTTGGTGAATGTAGCATGTGTCTCAAAAAAGTTAAAAGTGAGACAAAAATCCCTTACCTTAAGTCTTGAATTCCAATGTACTCATTCAATATTACTATATAATAAATATTAAATTATGATAAATATATTAAATAACCATATTAATTTATATCATACAATATATGTTTTTATTATAACCTTATATTACATGTTTCATAATAATTCTATGTTAAAGTTATATTTTGGGTAATAATAGATTTATTTTTCGTATTTGTTTTGATTTGTTATATTCTTTGTCCTATTAATTTAATAATTATTTAATCATATAAAAATGATATACATGATATTAATATAATAAATATATATATTCATTATATATTTACTTATAATAATCTATAAAATATAGTAATAAGAAATGAAATACACTATATATGGAGATGATAGGCCATATATATGCATGAACGTTGTTTCAATTTTCTTATCAGATTGAAAGAAACAAAATTATATGATATATTATCATTAAAAAAATTATTTTTATGTCATATATATCACATAATTATATTAAAACCATCCTGAATACATTCTATGTAAAGAGTGAATGAATCACATCACTTTGTGAGACAGTAGTCTGCCTTACACATGAAAGACATTATCATATTCCCACAAAATGGAAACCATAAAGGTATTTTCAATATAAAAATTTATGAATAATAATAATATCATAATAAAATAAATATCATATATAAAATATAAATTCATCATTATTTCCAACCTTTAAAGGTGGTAATGAAAGAATAAACGACATCTGTTCGCAAGGTAATAGTTCTCCAAACACACAAACGATGATTGCGTAACCAATTTGATTAAAGTGTGTGAAGTTTTAGGTCACATACTTAACATAACAACATAAAAGTATATCTAAGATATTTATTTTTTTATATAATCATGAAATAAAAATAATTTAAGAGGTTTTATGAAGAAATAAAAAAATGTTCATTGGTGAACGTTACCACTTCTTTGAGTATCTCTTTTTGGTTTTCCCCAAAATAATTTCTTGGGTAGATTTATTCCCAAATTAAGGATTATGGGATAAAGTGAGTGAATTTGAGAATATATTTGGGATGTTATTGTCTTGAATTTTTTTAATGTGTGAAGATATTAGAAGAGATGATGGTCTTTCATAAGTGGGGGAGAGGACACACTTGGAATATTTGAAAAGAAAGTTAGGTTCCCCCATTTTTTTACATAAAAAACTACTTAAATAATGAAAACAAATTGATCAATGAAGGGGTATAGTCGAAATATGGCCATAAAATGGGTTTTTATCAATTTTATAGGTTATATCCCTCTACGTTTAAAGTTTAGTCCCTTGGTAAACTTGATTTTCTCTTAATTGTTGTGATTAATTTTATCTAATTTAACTAATCATTTGGGTAAAAAATTAAGGTTAGATAATTATAAATTCTAAATTATTATTATCCCAAATATGGAATTAATTTTTCCATCTTACATTGTAGAAGTGGAAGAAATAAATTTAAAATTAATCTCCTAGATGGGATGAGACAACGAGTTTTTAAAGTTGAAAAGCTCAAAATCTCAAAAGGTTTTTATATCCAATTTAATTTTGAAATTGTTTTCAATGACCTAAATTGGATGAATATATGTATAATGGAACTAAATATAATTTAAAATAAAATTAAAATATAATTTAACTATATAAATAAATTAAATAAAAAGTAAATTTTCAATTAAAATTCAATAAATTTTTACAATTCACTAAAAAAAATATTTTATGAAAAATACCAAAAATTAATCCTTAGATAATTTTGATTTTATTATTTTAAAAATTATGTTTATTAGGTAAATTAAAATTTATAAAAGTGTCAAAAAGTAGTTTAAAAATAAGTACACCATTAAAAGGCTGTAAAACTACCTTAAAAATATGCCTTTTTTCTGTATAAAATTGGATTTATTCTTATATATTACATATAACATGGATAATATGAATTTTAAATAGTTTATTCAATATATAATATGTATATATTTCATTAAAATTATTCATAGTAAGTTTTTTAATTTAATGAGATAAAATATGTTTGTTCATAGAAAAATAGTTTTTCAGAAAAGGAATTTCATTATTTTTAAATAGTTCTTACTTTCACTTCAAATTAATTGGTTACGAAAGAATAAATTTTATAAACATGAATAAAAAATATTTTATTAATTTAGTTAGAACTTTTCATATGCTCTATTCCAACTTCTAAGTGATAACTATATTAATATTCTAATAACATGTCATGTATTGTTTAAACACAGCATTGTGTGTAACACAACATAAGCTCAGTGTTTGGTGTAACACAATCTAAACTTGGTATTGCGTGTAACAAAAGAAAAATTCAGTATTGATTATACCACAATAAAAACTCAATGTTGTGTGTAGCATAATATTAACCTGGTTTTATGCATAAATAAATATTAACTTGGTGTTACATGTAATGAAATCTATCAAGGAATTTTATTTTATTAAAAAAAACCATGAAAACTCAGGGTGTTAAATAAAAGAAACCTGAAATATTATTACTTAAATATAAAAAATAAAAACTAGACGTTACATTAGTGGGTATAAATAGGATTAAATTATTTATGAAATATATATAAAGGTTCTACTCAATATAAATTTATTGATAAATTCTTAGTAAATAATAACTCAATTTTTAGTAAAGTCATTTTAATTTTCAAAAATAAATTTTCTTCAAAAATGGTTTTTATTTCTTTTTCTGAGAAAATATTATAATTAATTAATAACAAGTTTATAAATTTTATTTTATAAAAATGATATCATTTTTGAAATCATCATATCAAAAGTACCTTATGGTGAAATTTTGATATTTTTTTGAAATGTTTGTTTTTCAATAAATAATGAAGAATACTGATTTTATCGAAAACTATATTTTAAGTTAAAGTATTTATGAAGTAAAATTATATTTTGGATTTGTTTTAAAATTTAATTAGTAAATTTTGATTAAACAGAATCCAATTATAGTCTTTTAATTAATTTTATTCTTGAATTTGGTTTAAAATTTTTTTACCCTTAAAAGGAATTTTTCTGACGTTTTGAATTTTAATATTAAATTACTTTATACATTTCTAGAATTTTAATCATGAAAAATTGATTCCAAATTTGGAATCATGATGTCAAAATTTTGTAAATAGTTCATTTTTTTGTTTGGTTATTTTGAATTGTAACCATAGTAAATAATTATCACAACAGTTAGGGTAAATAATGTAATTAAGGATAAAAATAATATGATAAGAACTAAAAAAGGACCGTAACACTTATATTTATTATATTTTATGATATAGGTTCATGAATTTCCATCTGAGTTTTGAAAATATGGCAACATGGTTCCATATTTCTTGTATTTTAACCTTTATATTATTTTATATAAAGAAAAGTAAAAAATGTCATTCTCTTTGTTTTATTATATCTAAAATTTTATCATAGGAAAAAATAGAAGCTGTTTTTAGTTATAAAAAGTTTATTTTAAATATAAATTATTTTTTATCATGGTAATTTATTTCTAGTTTTTAGTGATGAGATAATTACCTTAAATTATTACGCAACCTGACAAAACATTTATTTAATTAATAGAAAAATATTATAAATAATTTTAAAAATATTAAAAGTAATATAATTTGGGTGAATTATTGTGTTGAAAATTTATTTTAAGATAAATATATCATTTTTTATGTGTGAATTTATTATATTCTAATTTCATTGTTGTAATGTTGTTTTCAAAGTCAAAATAAATGAATAGTTCTAAAAAATGACATTAATGATATTTTGTAATAAATAATATTTTAGTACATTATTTCAATTTAATAATAATCATATCATAATACAATTGATTTTTATATGTTTAAAAATATCAAATATGGTCCATTTAGGAACCATTTTTCATTTTATAGTAACTATAATAGTCCTTAAAGAGTAAAAACATAGTTATCATGATAATTTTCAAAAAGGGTTGACATAGGTTAAAATAAAGAGATAAGGGAAGAAACCTAATATAAACTTGTAAAAATTATATTGGATTTTATTATTGCAAACCATAAGTATCCTATATATGAATTATATCTATTTTAAACCTTTTTAATGAAAATTAATCATATTAATTTAATATTTTATATAATTCCAAGAGTTCCCCTCCCCTCACTTATAAAAGAGAACCCCCTCTATTATTTTCATCAAACTTTAATAGAAATTTAGTTTAAAAAACCCCTGATAAAATCACTTACTAATATCCCTACCCACATTATAGAAGTATTTTTTTCGGCATAATACCAACCTTAGAGGGTTTTATGTGTAAAATAAAGGAAGTTGTCAGGAGAAGATGTACAATATTTAATCTAGTATTTTAGTATTATTTATTCTTCTACCACATTAAAATATTCTTAAAACATGATGAAATAATAACACTATTATATTTAAAATATTTATATTTTTTATGTTTATATCATAACCTATATCCATATCTTATTCGATAAAATGGGGAACAAAACAGTCGCTCGTGTGTACGGAGGACTACCACCTCACGAACAGACGTAATTCATTTTCCATTACCACCTATCATTGATGGTTATAATCATGGATTTAATATATATATATATATATTATATTTATTATATCATAATCATTCTATAAATATAAAGTAACACTTACCTTCTTTCCCTCATGATCGTTGAAAAATGGAAACGTTACTCATGCGTAGGTATGAATTACCATCTCCATAATTGTAATGTATTTCATTTTTCATAACCTTATTTCATGGTTGGTTTTAAAATTATAATTTATGTATAAAAATAATAATTATGTTATTATTGTTATTCATGATATGAAGAAATAATGACTTTGTTGACCATAGTCAACCTATTGAAGACATTTCAGACTTATGAGCTGAATATCATCAAAACATATAATGTGAACTTAATTGATTAAGTTATTGGATATAATATGGTATTAAAGAAAATAAAAAAATTACAATATTGAAAAATTATCTTAATAAGTTAAATAATTAATATAGTTTTATTATTCATGAAGATAAAGAACATACGTGAAGAGTTAAACTTGAGGTAATGGAAACATTACCTTGAAAACCTCATTTTAAATTATTTAAAGATTTATTTTTTATATCATTCTATTACACTACCATATTGTTTGAAACTGTTTTATTGATTTAAATTATATAGAATTAAATTAATTATAAAGGAAATTTTATGTATCTTTTGAATTTATTTCAAATTTTTTCAAAAAGGAATATTTTTTGAAGAATGTTTTTAATTTTTTTACAGAAGATAAAAAGAATATTATATTTTAATGTATATGATATAAAAGGTTATCCCACCTTCATATCCATTTTTTTATGTTTGTATTACATTATAGTATTTTACATTTTCTTCAAATAAAATATCTTCTTACATTTGTTTCAGGTATTTTCAGGTTTTTTTTAAAAGAAATTAATATTTCAATATATGGAAATATTTAATTATCAATAAAAATAATATTTTTATAAGTTTAATGTTGAAAATTTCAATATTTTATGTGTTATTATTATGTTATGGTTCTTGGTAATTTTTTATAATGATACTTGGTTCTATTAGAAACTATGCATAGGTGGTTCCATTATAAACCAAAGATGGGTGGTTACATTATAAACCAAGCACGAGTGTTTATGTTATAAACAAAGGATGGGTGGGTCCATTATATCCATCCAATAAATTAGGTAATGATTTTTTTATCTAGAGGATTATGATGGAAGTTGAATGATGTCTCAAGTTACCTATATGATTTATTTATTCTTTCTATTTTTTATAGAAACCTCATGACTTCAAATGGTAATCTAATGATCCTATGTGTAAATAAAGTATATTATACTTCTTAAGGGTGAAAATTATAACTTTGTGAAAAATATTTCACAAGTTTATCATGATTTCAATGAAACCTTTATTACTTTATATTACCTTTAAGATTTCTATTGAAATGTTTTTTGAAAATATTTTATTAGAAAAGTTGATTTTTTTGAGTAATAAAATATTTTTTTGAGCCCAAACATTATTTTTAAAAATGAATTATTTTTATGATTACTCTTAGAATAATGTGTTTGATTATTTCTTTTTATGTATCTTTATAAGATTTTTGTGATCATCCCATGTTTTTAATTGTTTTTCATAGGATTTATAGATGTGTATTGAAAAATAATAAGTCAAGTTGAAGGGAATGGATATTTTTAATGTAATTATTTTTTTAATGTTTTATATCATGGGGAAAATTTATATTTAGTGGATGTGTCCAATTTTAATATGTTTGTACTAATCATCTAAAAATATATACCTAAAAGGTCCTTGGGTATGTAAGTGAACCCACATTTCATTTTTCCATAAGTTTTTGTTGCTTGAAATTAGATCACATTTTTTGGTATAATGCTATTAATGCAAGGTTTTTGTTTTTAGCACTGAATCTAGGAGTGTGAGTTCATGGCTATAAGAGTTTTTATCATAGAAAAGGAAGTGATCAAATCCTTGGTAACTCTCACATGTGAATATTTTGTGAAGCCGGAATATCTATCCAAGGGCTACATGAGGAATGTGATTCCACTTGGGATGGTAGTAAGAGTCCTTCATGAGAGGTGAAAACCCCCATAGAGTGCTCTAATAGGCATCAATTTTAGAAAACTGGTTACATTTATATACTATTAGACACACAAAAGTTTTCTAAAAATATATTGAAATTTCCTATTACTCCTTTCAATAATACCATTCTATTGAGGTGTTTTAGGGATATAAAATTCATATTTAATTCAATGTTTTGAATAAAAGGAATTAAATTAATGGTTTTCAAACTCATCCCCTATGATCAATTCTTAAATAAATATTTTTAGAATTATTGTAATATTAATATATATTAATAAAATTAATAAAAATGGTAAAATCTTCACTTTTAATCCTTAAGAAATAAACCCATGTAAATATTGTGAAATCGTTAACCATAATATACATAAAAGATATTTCACCAAGGATTTCAGTTCTATAGGGACTAAAAAAATACTTATGAATAAGTTATAAGGGTATAGATATAGAAATATATTTAATTGGTTCAGAAGATGAATTGTGTTTCTTTTACATTTGGAATGCATTGCATAGTTACTTTTTGTCCACTTTAAGTTGATGAAAATATAAAATAAAAATTTCCATCTACAATTTTCTAATGGAACAAACATTACAATGTACAAGAAATCTATACCAAATCCAAGATTCATTAATTTAAATATTCTAATAATTTAATTTTTTTTATATAAAGAATAAATATCTAGAGTGTAATTATTTTTAATTATTAGTTCTCTAAATTTTGGAAATTTATCTTTGGAAACAAAACATGCTTTGTTATAAAAATCAATAGAAAAACTATCATCATAGAATTGATAGATACTTATAAAATTGTGTTTCAATCCTTGAACATATAGATCCTTTTTGATGAGGATATAACTTGGTTCTCCAATAGATCAAACTCCAATGATTTTTTTTCCTTTATCACTATCACTAAAAGTAACATATCCACTATTAACCTTTGAGTGTGAGTGAAAATTAGAAAAGTATTCACAAACATTCCAAAAACAACCACTATCCTATACCATTTATTTCTATTTCTTTGTGTAATTTTCAGTTAAAAAAAATTAACAATAAGATGTTTTGGTACCCAAATTCACTTGGGTTCAGTAGGGTTAGATATTAAATACTTAAGAACCCAAATTTATCTTCAATTTCCAGAGTGTATAAAATTTATAGAATTATTAACACTAATATTATATAAGTTTATAGAAATAAAATCATTTTTCACACCAAAATAATTGGTATATATTAAAAAAAATCTTTAGAATAATTACCATTTATATCAAAGTGAAAAAAGTAATATTAGACATGCTTTTTAAAATCTAGTTGAAAAATATTTCTATATAGATTAGGGTTTTCTCTATTAATTTCTATTCCTTGTTTATCTTTATTTTATTTTTTGATACAAATTATTTGGGTGAGGAAATCCTCTCCATTAGTAAATACACTAGAATCATATTTTAGAGTTTTTACTTAGTCTATTAATTCCTTCATTTTACTATCATGGAAAACAATACCAGTTGTAGATTCATCTAGTTTTAATTTCAATTTTAAAATATGTTTATATAGTTTAATATTTTCATTCAAAAAATATTTATATGTTTTCTTTGGAGACTTTTTATTCTTATTGAGAGATTCATACTCATATTATAGAATATAATAGTTTTATTTAATTAATTGAAATAAATGTTTTGAGAATCTGGTTTAGATTTTGAATAATAATAATAAAAAGGATGTACCTATTCTATTTGGACCATAAATAAAATGTTTTATTTATAGTTTTATTGTTTAATATCTGAATCAGTTGAAGAGTTATCAAATAAGTCTTTATAAGCACTCTAAGTGGATTCCATTTATTTCTTATCTTTCTTCTTGTAATCATATTTTCTTTTGAACTTATTTTTAGATTTCTTCTTATCTTTCAAGTGTGGGAAATAAATTTTTATATTATTTTGAGGTTCCATACAAATTTTTATTATTTTTTAAGGATTTATTTAATACTATTATCTTATTATAAAACATTTTGAATTTTATTTCAAATTGAGAAATATATTCATTTTAATTTGAGAATCATGAATATTATTAATTGGATGAGTCATATAATAATTTTTATTTATGTTTTCTCTCATACTATAAAGTAGAGACTTTAGAATCAATATTTTATTTCTTGATCAATTTTTTATCATCATTATATTCTTTAATATCTACCTCATACATAATAAGATTACTAATCAGGTCCCTTATTTTTAGATCCTTTAAAGGTGCAGATTATCTGATTGTAAAAGATATCCCACTCCATTTTGGAGGAAATAATATATGATCATTTTCTTCCTGATATAATTAATAAATTAAAGTTCCAAATGAAATAAAACTATTGATGAATTCATTAAATGTACCATTAATTTGATTCTATACAGTCACCATTTGTCATTAAAAAGGTTTTGAGATTATGCTTATTAGTTTTTTACTATTATTGTTTGACATTGTCAGTTCCATAATAAGATAAAATAATAGTTTCCCACATATTATTTTTAGTAGAGTATTGCAAGAATCTATTGAACTCATCTGAACCATGACTATAGATAACAACATTCATTTCTCTTCAATTCAAATAATATTTTTCCTCAAGAGTGTCATACTGAAATTTTGGTTCACATGTAGGAATTTATTTAGTCTTGAAATATTTTAGATAGCCTTTAAATCAAATAATTTTTAGATATATAACCATTATAGACTTCCAATAGCCATAGTCCTCCATTATAGAAAATTAAAATTAATTGTATCTAACACTAATTATTATCCATGAGTAGTAACACAATGACTCAAGAGGGGGGGGGGATGAATTGAGCAATAAAATTATTCCCAAAATGAAACCCCTATTTATAATTGATTCAAAACTATCCTTAATAATTAATATAATAAATTAAATAGAAATAAATTTGAAATAAGGAGTTATACATAGATAAATTTATATTAATTTGGGTATAAAGATACCATATTCCATTCCACCAATACTCTCAAGGAAGTATTGATGATTTTAACTAAACGATCCCTTTTCCTAGGGGTATCCCAGATGAGTGTACGAAACTATCACTTGGTACAATATCCATGATATTTTTATGGGATAATATTTAAAGGGCCTATAAAAATTCTCTAACCACACCCAGTGAAATGAGTATGCACTTTCAATAAAAAATAAAAGACATATAAAAAAGTATTTTAGTTTAGCACACAATTTCAAGAAGAAACTGATAGATGATCAAGATTATTTAGAGAAAAAGTATATTTCAAATGTATCTATGAAGATAGTTTTTTTACTATAGATAAAATCTTGAAATCATATAACCAAAATAATTCTCAATTTTCTTTTCATTCCATGAGATGATAAAAAATAGATTTCAAATTCAATAAGAATAGATTTTATATTTGAGAGAGATTTTAAAAATACTTGGGCACAAATATATATTCAATATATTTTTACAATTTTAAAACTCATATGATATATATATTTACATGAAAGAAATTTTTTAATTTATTTTTATTGAATAGACTGGTTGGTGAAAATTTATAGATCACAAATATTATTAAAGATTATTGACATTCAACAACAATGTGTCCATTTTAGAAGATATAAATCATTATAAATGAAAGTCTTAAAAAAATTTACCATAAATTCTTTTACCAACTCATAATTCAATAAGATAAAAGTTTCAAGATAATTTTATATAAAAAACTCGATGATAATAAATACCATGAGAACAAATATTATAATAGAAATCGATTTCATAGGGTTCAATCTATATAGTAATGACTCTTTATATAGGGATAATTGTACATAGTCATGTTCTTGTATAAGAATTAAACTGTATAGTGTAACCATCGGTCTGTCTTTTGTAAACATGAAACTCCTCTGTATAATCATCAATCTAGTTTGTTTGACCATCATGTTATCAACATATGATCATGATATCTATGTAAGCAGGAATATTTTGTATGTATACATTAGAATTCTATTAATAAGAATCATTATTCTCAATGTAACCATCATCTTGTCTATGTAACCCTAAAATGGTTCTACGTAACCATTATTATGAACATGAATAGACATCAATACTTGGGAAAATATTCATCAACCTGATTATAACCAACTTAAATTTTGAATTAAAAAAACTAAAAGAGATTAAAAAAATATTTATTAATTATATTAATTACCTGAAAACACTCAAGATAAAACCATTAGTTAAATAAATAGGGTTTTTATGATAATTAAACATAGGATAAATTAGGATATATTGGAAAAATATTAGTATGTCATATATATAGATTTTCACCATGATTATGATTCGAGGATTGATATATCATTCATCCTCAAAATGTGACCAGACTATGGGTGTATCACCACATTTCATAACTAGCCAAAGTAGGTTTGATCAAACGTGTTTTGGATATTGATAATTCCCTAATGCATCGACTTTTTTTTCTTTATTAGAATTCCATATCAACTATGCAATTATATTTACTCTACTTATTAGAGATATTTTTGGTGTTGGCCTACTGAGTTATACTCATAGCCTACTCGAACTCCTTGATACTCGATAAGACCTCATGTTTTATGGACCATATAAGGGTAAGGGCCATATTGATATGGATAGATGAGATGGATGTGTTGTTTTGGTGTTGGGGGATGGGACTAGGCCAGGACATGATATTAGTTAGTGGTGGAATCTATTATTTTGATCACTTTTAGACTTGGTTGTATATGATCCACCCATAAGGTATCTTGTTATCACTTTTATGACTCATCCAACATGTACAATAGTTAATTATTGTTATAACTAGTAATTTGTATTTACTTTTGGCCAAAACATAGCTATGATGTTTATCATTAATTTGTTTTTATATTATAGTTAATATTTCTTGAAATTTCATTCACTTTGATTTATGATTGTCTATATCAGTAAGGGAATAGTCTCTCTAAGATATACACCACCCCTGGCCACTATTCGGTAGCCCCTGGTATATGAGGTGATGTGATTGAGGTATGTAGTGACTAGATTCAATCATAATTAATGTGAAATAGTCTAGAGACATTAAAAAGTAGAATAAAATCCTTGATTAATTTATTTTACTATTTGGAATTTGGTAGATAGAAGATAAAACACCAGTAGATATTATAATGAAAAATGATCCTAGGAGTAGCTAACCTACATATAGAGAATTTATAGGGTACCTAGGGTGGGGTTTATTTTTTTGGTTTTCACTATTATAGTGGTGTTATTATTTATAAATATAATGAAATATTTATTGATTTATAGTTTATTATTTTATTATTGTCCTAGGCTGGTAAGAGGGTATGTGTTCAAGCATCATACATGGAAAATAATATTCAAATGTGTTTTATATGCTTGTATGTGATTGATATCCTAGTTATGATACATGGTTTAGTTATTTAATGTGTTAAAAAATTATATAGTGTTTTTCAATATATATTCTTGATAATAATATACTTAACCAAACCATTGTTATTTGATCTTACCTCTAATATACGATGGTTGGCCATGTGGACCAACATGAGATTATACCTAATTTGAGAGTGGGTAGGTTGGTCTAGGATCAAGAAAATATGTGAGACCCTAATATCATTAGGTGTGTGTTTAGGGTAATTAAACATGTGTTTATTTTTTCTTACCCTAAACTATGATATCTAGACATGTGATAAAATTTTGATACGAGTCATATGCTTACAATTTTAATGAAATTCCACTATGCTAACTGGTCGTTCAACATCTAGAGGGGGGAGATTAATTACCCGCCAATAGTGGAGCTAAACCCCTACTATTCCTATTACCCTATTGATTAGAAACTCCAAGAAAGATTACTTTATGTGCCACATTCTATGGGATATGGGGTGCTGAGAGACAAGACGACGATGTCCTATCTAATTCGAGAGTTCCTGTTAGAAAATACAAAACTATTTATGAGTTATGGTGTACCACATACAACTGATTAACTGGTATATTCTATTTAGAACATCATAAATCATATTGAGACACCCCTAAGAGGAATGTGATGCTTTCTGTCAACATGATTTGAGGACCAGTGAAGTGTTTGTGGGTTATTGTGTTCCAGATAGACCAAAATGTATGGATGTCTTGAAAAGAATTGAAAATTTTCATTTTTGTTTACTTATTACAAGATAAATTGAGGGATAATAGGGCTATAATTTTTATGAATATTTTTCATAGGGAATTTTAGTGATTAATTATTACACCTACTTTACTGATTTTTTGTAGTTTGTACCTACATTGGTGAGTGAGGATACTGCCAGGGTCAGACATTTTAAGGATAGCCTGAGGCATCTTACTTTATCAATCATGGATATTTTTCTCTTTAAAAATTTCTTATAGTTCATGAATCAATATACCATTATGAGGATAAACTTGAAAGTGGGTAGATCATCTGGGTAGCATTCTTCATCTTCTGAGATCAAGAGTGGTTCATTGGGTAGTCATAATCAAAGGATTAAGAGGCCTCTCTAGGGTAGAGATAAAACGTTTATCCAGGTTATAGGTTTATTTATTCCTTAGAGAGGGTGATCCTTGATCAAGTGTTATCAGTCTGGGATGAGGGGGTATATTTCTCTTAATTGTGATAGGTAGTCAAATGAGTTCTATTCCTATGTGGAGATGGGGAACCTATAGAGATTCTGTAGCACAAAACCTAATTTGGATGGAAGGTGTAAATTTGTCCATACTCAGGGATCAAGATTAGGGCTAGGAGCACAACATCAGTTTAGAAATTGATTATTATATAATTATTTAGGCCATAGAGGAGGTTGTGGTCACTAAGGGAAGTAGTAGTGCCATCAGAGCGATGCTCCTCATGGGAGTTAGGAAAAAAGAGATTAGGATATGGTTTAGGTCAACATCATACCATCGACCAGTCTTCTACTAATCAGAGTGAGGGACCATCTATAGTTCGAGGTATGATTATTATATCATCACCTCTAGAATATATTTTATTCCAAATGGGTGCATCAGGCAAATTTATATTTGCTTAGATTACATGTTATTTGGGTATTTCTATAGATTATATGTATGTGTTGATTATAATTAAAAATCCCTATGGGATGTGGTTAGAGGGAATGCAGAGATGTCCTAAGTGTGCTATCACAATTAGAAGGTGTAGGATTCTATGATATTTCTTCATTTTAGAGATGTGAAATTTTTATTTAATCATTCTTATGGATTGGTTGATGCGGCATCAAGAACACATCAACTAATACCATTGGTGGGTATATTTTATGACCTTAGAGGGTTATTTTTATACTAACATCGATGACTGGGATATTTAAGACGGATATTAGGGACCAATAAATGGGATGCTATGTGTGACCTCATATCAACTTTATAGTGTTTTTTTTAGAGATGAGTAAACACATAATATGGATTTTATCCTATTATAGATCAGTTATGGGGTATTTTTCCTAAATATTTGTCTAGGTTTCCACCCAAGAGAGAGAGAAAGAGACCAAGTTCATAATAAATTTTACATTAGGTATGGATACCATATCCATTCCACCTTATAGTATGGATCCTAAATATCTTAGAGAGATGAAGGATAAACTTGAGGATTTAAAGGTGAAGGGAGTTGTTCACTCGAGCATGTCCCCATGGGGTGATTCTATACTTTTTTTCTAAGAAGGTGGATAGTTCTTTGTAGCTGTGAGTGGATTAATGAAGGCCAAACCATGTGAAAATTAAGAACTAGTATCTTATTCATTGTATCAATGACCTATTTTATTAGTTGAGAGGATCCAATTGATTCTATAAGGTTGAATTAAGGAAGGGATATTACTAGTTGAGAGTAAGGTCTTCTGATATTCTTCATATTAATTTCAGGAGCATGTATGGTTTGTATGAGTATCTTATGATGTTTTTGGGTCAATTAAGGCATCAAAAATGTTCATGAATATGTTGAACATGATATTTAATCCATATATATATATATTCATTTATATTCATATTTATTGATGATATCCTGGTATACTCTCAGTTAAGATAAGATCATTATCACTATAATGAGGTCATTTTGAGTAAACTAAGGGAGCATCAAATGTATGAAAGTAACTTGAAGTATTATTTTAAATAAATGAGGTGTGATTCATGGGGAACATGATATTTGAGGGTGGAGTATTAGTAGGAACTGATAAAGTCAAGGTTGTGGTTTCATAAGAGTCCATAAACATATTTGAGATTTAAATTTTTATAGGATTTTTAGGTTACTACTAGTAGTTCATCCAGGGAATTTCTTATTTGAAGGTATTATTATGGATATAAACAAGACTAGGGTGAAGTTATTGTGGGAAAAAACTTATGAGAGATCCTTTTAGAAGCTAAAATGGTGGTTGAAATCTATACTGATCCTATACATACATGAATTGAGCAATGATTATACATTATATTGTGATTATTTAAGAGTCATGTTTTGGATAATTCTAATGTAGGATTGGTGAGTGGTTACTTATGAGTCTAGGTAGCTATGTTAATATGATTGGAACTACCTGAATCATGATATAGAGTTGTAAGCGGTGGTTAATTCACTGAGGTGTTAATGTGATTACTTATTGGGTGAGAGTTTTTTAGTGTATATTATCCCCAATATCTTGAATTATATATTCTATTAGTGTGTCCTAAACTTCCAATAGATGAGGTTGATCAATTACCTACATTATTTTGATTTTGAGATGGAATATAACCTTGGGAAAAGAAAATATCTTGGATAAAGAACAGATTAAGAAGTATCAGGTGTAGGTGGTACATGTAGCTAGTACAGACTGACATTTGATGAGACTCTTAGAAAAGATGCCTTTTGATTTTTAGGAGTATCAAGGTAGTGTGATTATTAAATCATTTAGTTTTACATCCTCACTCCGAGATAGGGCTAAGGAGAGTCAATTTTTTAATTTGGATTGTTTATTTAATAGGGAAAATATATATGGTGTGGTGTCACCACTATAATGGTTCCTTAATGCTAATTAAGTCCTTTATGAATGAAGTTATGTGATAGTCCGTACGAGTATGTGTATGGAGATAATTTAGGATTCACATGCTTCAATATTGGTTGTTCAATAAGGTATTACCAAGATTTATATTGTAATTAGATGGTAATATTAATGTCCTAGGATGAATAATGACACATAAATATTTATTTCACACTACTTTATGTTCCATTGAGTGAATTCCAAGATTCAGTGCCCCATAGGTCTTCTTCAATTGTTACCCATTTATAATAGGAGGGGGATAATGTGATTAATGACTTTGTGAAAGTATTAGTGAGGTCATCTTGTGAATGTGATATGGTATGAGTTATGATGGATAAGTTGACGAATGCCACACTTTTCCTATCAGCCTAATAGAACCATTATGTTGTTGAGATGGGAATATTATATGTATGAGAGATACTACATCTTTATGGGGTTCCTAGAAGCATAATTTTTTATTAATATTCCCATTTTAAATCATGATTCCTGGAGGGTTTGTAGAATGCGTGTGATATATAGGTGAATTTGAGCATTTCCTATCATCCATATACTGATAGAAAATCCGAGATGAATATCCTGGTATTGGAGGAAATTGTGGGATCATGGTTCCTTGAGTTCAGTTGTTTTTTGGAGAACCATAATATAATTTATAGGAATCTATTAGAATAAAAACCATCAGGTGATGATTTAGATGGAACTGTTCGACACCTTATATATTAGGCCATTCCGATCACCTCTATACTGGTTAGAGACATAAGAGTCAATAATTATTTGGTCATTCAATATTTAAGATACAATATAGAATATATATTTGATCAAAAAGTGATCATGGATCACATATTATAGGTAGAGATTGTATGAATACCGATGAATCCATCCTCTAGTGTTTGAGGTAAGAGACCAAGTTTTTATAAGAGTGAAAATTCGGTTGGGAAACTATTGTATACAAAGGTTGGGGATGTTGGTAACCAGTTTCATAGGTCTATTAATGGATGTCAGGAGTATCGGTTTTGTGGAATATTACTTATATATTTCTTGGAGAAACATTTTTATGTATGATATATTCTATATATCTTAGCTTAAGTGATATCATCCTAAATCATCTGATGTGATCAACATAGAAGAGGCCAACCTGTATTCTGATTCATCATTAAAGGAATGACTAGTTCATATTATATATTAGAGTGAGAATAAATTTCATAGAATGAAAGTTACCTTAGTACACATATAGTGGAAAAATGGTTTGTCTAGGAGGAGACTTGGAAATGGGAGTATGATATATGAGCACAATGTTCAAATATGATTTCAAAAAATCCCCAATAATGTATCTCTGAGATGAGATTCAATATAATGGGGAGGTTGTAACACCTAATATGTTTTCAAGGTATTAATTTGATTTAATTTTTACAAAACCCTTTTTATTTTTGTTGTTTTTGGTTATGGGAGGTGTTAGCGATGGCTAGGGGGTCCTTTTTAGGAAGTCAGGTAGGGTTTTAGAGATTATGACTTGATGATAGAAGCCACATGGTACTTGGGTTTCTGGTAATGAGTACTCGGTGTTCCCAAAATGGGGAATTATCCCATGGAGGATCATCGGGTGGCTGGAGACCATGAGGTGATACCAAGTGGAGGACCAGGAACCTGGTAGAGGCAGGTTCTTGATACCCCATATGGCGTTTTTTAGTTTTTAATTAAATTAATTAATTTTTATAAAACTTTATTAAAATAATTCCCCCTCACATTTCACTCCTAGTATGCTTGAACCCTTCCTGCCCTTTTTCTTCCTTATTCTCTTCCTAAGATCCAAATCTCATCATTTTATTATATGATCTTCTGTACAATCACTGTGTTGGATCAAAATGGGTAAGGATACCACTCTTATTACCTCTATTTTAGTTTTCTATCACCACTTATCCATCATCCATCAATTATGCCTAATTTTAGGGATTATTATATGTTTTTAAATTCCTATCATTTAAGGCCTAATAATCTTGTTTAATCTAATGAGAAGGAGCCTATTAAGTTTAGGTGAATGGACCTTAGATTTCATATTGGTTTTTATGATCTTGGAATGTGCCATATGAACTTAAAGATATTCCAACCATGTGTGAAAGCCCCAATTTACATTCTTAATGTTATTTCTTACTTATTTTGGATTATTTTAGATCTGTTCTAACTATGAATGGTCCATGAATAAGTGTGCAATGAAACTATGGTCACTAATGAATTTCTCTATTGTGTGACATATTTTAAAACTGAGATTAGAGACTAATAAGGTTATAATTAATTATGATATAATCTTAGTATCCTCATTTAGTGTTCCATATAATCACTTTATGAGGATTAACATGATAAATCAATAGGCTAGGGGTGCGATAGCCTAAGCATGAGGATTTGGGTGGGTTGATGGAATGTGAGCATGGCCATTACAGCATTAAATGATTATGAATTCTATGTGTTGATTATAAGTGATAAATCATTCATTGTAATGATTAAATAGTAGAGAATCATCTTAACTTGGTTTGTTATTGGTATCTCATCCACCTAAGTTGATCTAGTGATCCATCATTCACTTTGAGGGAGATGTATTAGTGGTACCACGTCCACATTGAGCTGGTTAGTGGTAGTGTATTGTACAACCTTGATATGTCAGTGGAATATCATCCACCCTTGATATGTTGGTAATATATTATCAACCTATAGTATGTTGGTAGAATATTATCCACCCTGAGTTAGTTTTTTTTTGTATATAATCAACCTAGAGTTTTATGTTAGTGGTGTATCATCCACTCAAGTAGTTATTATTAGTGGTGCCTCATCCACCCATGTAATTTTGTGTTGGTGATGCATCATCCACTTGAGATGTGTATCAGTGGTATATTTCCACATAGAGTATTTTTACCTTGTACTCTAGATGCTGAATCATTCAACCTTGGTGTTGGATTGGTGACAGATTGTTCTTAGTCATAATTAACTGAATTAGGTATGGACACATGTGGTTTGGATACAGAACATTCCCCAATGTGACAAGTTATTTTTTTTCTTTTCTTTATTAGAATTCAATATAGAGAATTCACTTTTATTTAGTATATTTTTTAGAGACACCATTGGTGTGGCTGATTCAGTTATAATCACACCCTGCTCAAGCACCTTGGATCCTGAGAAAACATAATATTTTTTGAGCTAGGTAAGGGAAAGTACCCTATTACCATAGATAGAAGAGATAGAGTTGTTTGGTTAGAGTCAGTGGATGGGACAAATCCATGAATCCATAATAATCAGTAGGGGCATGCTTTATTTTTTTTACTATTAGAAAATTTTTTATATGATTTACCCATGAGAGACCCTATTATCACTTGAATGACTCATGTGACATGTTAAATAGTTCATTTTTATTATACAATCTTATTTCTATTTAATTTTTGTTGGATATTTATTATCATGTTTATACATATGATGTTGTTATTTTTTGGTGACTATTTCTGTATATTTCTTCTTTTATGATTTATTATTCTCTATAACAGAGAGGTTATAGTCTTACTATGAGATACATTGAACCTCACCACTTGTTGACACCCTCCAACGTATGAGGAGTCATGAATTTTGTTTGTAGCAACCCAATTCGGTCACAGTAGAGGTGGAACATATGAGGGTTATTAAAAATAATATATATATATATATATATATATATATAAGTGTGTGTGTGTGTGTGTCAATATTATAATTTTATTTTAATTTTTAATTTTTTTTAAAATAACTAAATTTAAAATGAAAATTAAAATTGAAAAAAATAATTATGTGTCTTTGTGTATTTTTTATTTATCACACTTTATAAAATTTAACATTTATTCAATGACAGTAGAATTATTTTCCACAATCTCTCTAAACCAAAGGATATTTCCATAAATATTTTATTGAATAAATAAATGAATAATGACATACCTTTTCATTATTAATCTGAACTTATTGAAGCTTTTCCACATGACCTTGATCTAGATCACAAAGAAGTAGCTGATAGAGTCCTTCCACATAAGGTATCCGTAGATGGTAATAATATCCCAATTTTTGGTAAGAATCCCCTATTTATCACAGTTTTAGTGAAACTTTAGTTAAAATAGAAATATATATGAATAAATAAATAGACAAATATTTGGTCAAGGAGTTTCTATGATATAATCATATTAACCCATCGAAGGATTGATCCTATTTATATAGAAAAGAAAAGACCCTATTTGGAACTCTAATTCACAACCATAGTAACAAGGCATTCGTAAAAATATTAAACATTAAAACCCATTTCATTTTAGAAATTAATTTTATTAATATTTTTTTTACAATTTAAATTATTATTATATACATTAAAAATCCTCCTAACATCATCATATGATGACCCAAATAGATAAGGATAGCATAGAGTTTAATAATTAATTTGATTCAAGTGTTATCACATAATGAGGGTAACTACCATGAATAGTATTATGATATGGTGACACTCTCTATGTTTTAATGTGTATCAAGGAAGACCATGATGTGTTGTTCTAAACCACTATGTTATGGTGGTGCCTTTAGTGCACATTTTAATCAATTTAAAACTTTTTTTAAATCTACATAAAATTATAAAACTTTTAATTTATGTCACATCATATGAAACAACTTGTGAAACCATATCCAAAAATCTTTTTGGACATTTTATAAAACAAATTTTTGAGATATATCATTCATTTTTAACATAGGTAACATCATATATAACAATTTTGTTAAATGTCATCTAATAGTACTTTTGAATATTCTATAAATGAATTTTGGGATAGCTCTCAAAGTTTTATAAAGTTTATAATTATTCACAAAACCAAAAAGTGTTACCCCATATGAATTTATTTCATTGGAAACAATTATAAATTTTTGAATCCATAAATTTAATCAAAGATAAACCTCTATAAAAGAATCAATGATACTCAAGCTATAAATATATCTTTCATGATACCCATAAAACACATGTATCTCCGTACTTGTTTCCACTAGATGTATTATATACATGTATGCATAAGAATATAATAACTTTATGAAAGAAATTGAGTCATCATGGGACATAATGTATGTCAATTCAAAATAGCCATCTTAAACATTCTTGACTCTCTGACTATAGACTAACCAGGTCAATGAATACATAAATTGTAATTTATATAAGTAGTTGAGAAAATTAGCATGAATTTCAAAGTCTAGAAATGTGCATACACTTCGAAAGTCCTTATTAATCAATATACCTAATGTCATACTCATCCTATGAGAGGAAAAATTATATTTGGGTTAATCCACAAATAAAAGAAATATCAATAACATACCCAAGAACCCCTAATTATCTAATCCTCAAGAATTCCTTAAAAAAGGTATCAATATATAAAGGTTCTCATACTATGTATCTTTTAAATATTAGGTATTGAGTATTCAACATAAAACATAAATCCTTGGTATACTAATGACATAGTGTATGCCACTCCAGGTGGTATACATGGTGGGTTATCTAGCACACAAAAATCATTTTTTACATCATGAGAAAAATTCCATATCTCTATATGGAACCTAGATCACACTAATATTAGATTTTTTTCACAACCTATTTTAGTCCATGATGAACATTAATGAGAGGTTAATTATCATTACACTTCATGAGAATGTTCATCCAATATTAATGAATTATAAAGTGTATACAACCTTCTGTATAATATGAAATATTTTATATTATTGAAATATTTTATTAATATTGAAAAAACCATAAAAAAATTATGGTCTCATCATATCCTATATGATATAATGATATAGAGTCCAGATGTTTACTTTAGTTTTGGGTTTTTTTAAACTCATTACATATCCATGTAATTCCTGTCACATATCTATGTGACAGATAGAGGAAATATTTTCAATTAAATTTACATTGAATTTAAATTTTTTAAACCCAAATAAGTATTACTTTAATATGAATTGCTACATTTTTATGATATTGGTGTTATTTTGAGCTGAACAGTAAAAATGGCCCATTTTAGATTTTTAACTATTTTAAATTATTTAAGTATTTTGGCCAAAACATTTTATACACTAATCCAAATTTCTAAATTATTTATTTTCCAGATTCTACACATCCATGGATTCATTTCATCCTTTTGGACCAAAAGCTGAATTGACCATATGGAAGTTAAAAAAAGCTCACAATTTGGACCAAGAAAACTGTTTATAGATCTTCTGAGTTTTAGTGTGGGGTTCATAAGGTTTTCATTGTGGGCCCAAATTATCTTAAATTAGGTGGGTGGATGAACGAGATGTTTTGGAAAAAATTTTATGAAGGATATGACGTGTTAATTGGTTTTTTATGGGGTCATTAAATCATCATAATCTGGAGGTTTGTGATTTGGTGAGTCTGAGTGGATAGAATAAATGGTCAGAGTAAAATGACCATAACTCTCGGAATACTTGTCCAAACCTAAAGAAATTTTGAGGGGAAACGCCCAAGATAATTGTGAACAATATTAAAGAAGGGTAAAAATCGAGAAGATGTCATTTATTAAGACTAAAATGCATCAAAATTTGGGGAACAAATTCATGCTATAAAAGGATGAGAGCTCCTCCCTCTCAAAGAATCTCTTATTCCATCCCATTACTTCTGGGAAATCAAGGAGGAGAACTTTTCATATTTATTTATTTTATTTCTTTTTCTTTTTCATAGTTTTTTAATGCCTTCTTCTTCCCAATTCATCTTGATTACCCTAACCATGGTGGGGTAATTATTTGGAGTGATTGAGGAAGGGTTGGTTTTCTATTTTGTAATGCTTGAGTTTTAGACATAATTGAATAAAATTTATTTCTTCTTCAATTTTTTTTTCAATTTAATATAGAGGATTTTATTATTATGAGTGATCGTTCTTGAATTTTAATTCTGTTATTGATCTTTTTCCTTGGTAAAATAATCATTATATCTCTCTACTAATTTCTTGTTTATATACGATGGAATAAACTAGGAATTAATGGTGAAGTACTCGACGATCATCAGTACATGTAAAAGGGTTAGTGAATGTTATTAATTGTTTGGGATAAACAAGACCCAATCAGGTATTTCACATGTTAATTAAGAATATTCAATACATCAATTTTTTACATGGAAGGATAGTTGACCAAACTAAGTTCTTGGTAATGTTTTATCTCACCATCATAATTTCACTAAGGAAGTGAAAGGAAACGATTGTGGAAACTCACTTTAATCAAAATAAAAGAAGAAGATTGTATTAAATTGAATACAGATAGCATTAAAATTGGGAAACCGACCCCGACCTAATCACCCTTTTAATATAATAGTTTTTAAATCTATTGAATTTGAATTTCCATTCAACCATTTTCTTATAAAAAACACCATTTTTACCCTCGTTTAGAAGTGAAAAACTATTTTTTGTACACTCTTATTCGGGAGACATCCTAGGTCAACCACATTATTTCATTTTAACTTAGGATATAATTATTTTTCAACACCCTATGATAGGTGTGCGTCTAACTTGGCACCGTTTCTGGGGAGGTAGTGCCATAAACTAATTATAAATATTTGACTCTTTTAAAATAAAAAAAACACTTTCCAAGTTGTTTTCAAATGACTATTTCATTAATTCATGGAAAAATTACCCACTGAAAAATGAACCAATTATTGACTCAACCTTTTCTGTGGAGGATGGTGTTTCTTCTATTGTTGGAAAGGCAAGGTTATTTTGGAAAACAAATAATGATGAGAAAACATTCAAATAATTCATATATGGACTAAGGGAGGAAATAAACAAAGAAGTTTTTGAAGTGATGGCCTGAAATATAACTAAGTTCTCCCAATACTTTCCAAAATTTTATGAAGTTTCCAAGGTCTAAGAAGACCTCCCCTTAGTCATCCCTGATTTTTCTTTGGATATCCAAGATATAATGGAGACTGACTACCTGCCTCTACTTGATACTACTCAACTCCAAGAGGTACTTACCAGTGAAGAAGATATTGAAGATGAACAAACTCAGGGAGATAATCTTTTCATAAACTCATTATTTTTTGATTTTTTTGAAACTGAATTGAGTATTACCTCCCCTTGTTTTAATTTTTTATATTCATCCAATGCATGTATTTCATTGGAGGAATATGATGAAAAATAATATTGACCTGAAGAGGAGCTTATAGAGCTCCCTAAAATTGTTGAAAATTTATTAGAGGGTGTTCAAGAGGAGATCAAAGTCGATTTCCTTGAGGAAAATGAGACAAAGTTTGTAGACATTGAAAGGGAATAATTTGATATTGAAACTTCATGATTTAATTTTAAAGAATTATACTCTAACATTCCCTTTGATTCTTCCACTGATATATTATACCTTCAACAACCACTTGAGAATAAAGAAGATTTTGTGAAAGAGAAAACCAAGAAAGAGGAAGAATCATTTATCATCCTAACCCCACCATGAATTTTGTGTCTCATTATAGTGGGGGTAGACTTGGATTTCTATATACATGGAGTCCTCAACAAAAAGGAACAATTTCATGATAGAAAGAAGATTTTTTTGGTTCATGTGCATGAAACCTCACCCACCATCAGATTGGTGATAACCGATTGAAACTGCTCCTCTGGAGGCAATCAAAACTCAGGGCCCACTTGGGGGATTAAACCAAGATTTGTCCTTCTATTCTCATTCTAATTCTATTTTCATTTCATTAATAAATATCATCTGTTATCTTTTTAACTTTATAGGTTTTAAAAGACTAACACATAGTAGCCTAACTCAATGTTTCATTTCCATTAAGTTAGGTTGTACCTCTTCTTTACATTTTCCTGCTTGTTGTGATTCATTTTAAAATATTCTTACATGTTAAATATATTTGAATTCACTAAGGACACTACATCAATTAAGTGTGGGGGAGGGAACATTTTTATTTTATGATTTTAATTTCTTGTTTGATTTACTAGTTTTTTATAATAAACAAATTCCAGATATTTGTGTGTTTATTTTTGAAATGTAGTGTGTTGTAAAAACCTTTGAGCTAAAATGATTATAATTTATATTTTTGAAACCCATGTCAATGGGTGATCTAACATATTCCATGAAACTGTGATTAAATTAATGCTGAAATGACTTTGTTTCAAGTTCAAATCTTTTGGAATTTCATGAAAAGTACTCTGATTTTTAAATCCCATGATACATATCAATATCTTTATTTTTTAAATCACTTTACTATGAGGCTTATTTACCATTTTTTTTATATTATTTACATTCACCTCATTTCTTGAGAGAACAGACCATCATTTCTTTAACTAGAATTTGATTTATTCCTGTCAAAACATGAGAGTTTGAGGTACTTGTGTTTTAAATGATTGAGGCATTTATTTGGTTTTAAGCCCCCTTTTCATGATAATAATTTTTATTATAGAATACCTTATAAATTTATCCTTCATTATCCCTTAGAATCCATGAATTTCCTTATAGGTTTAATCCACATTACAAGACAATTTTCCCTATCCAACATTCTCTTGAAATTAAATTGCATGATCTATTTAAACTTATGTGTGGGGGAAGATGTATTGTGGTGTACTACCTCATTTGGTGATACTCTGGCTGGAATATAAAATGTTTAAGAGATGATATTTCTATTGAAGAGTTCATTTTGTAAAAATATGTGCCTTTATTGAGCTTTCATGATAAAATAAGTCGTGCCTTTATGGAGAATCCGATGTAAAAAAGAAAGCTGTGCCTATCTGGAGCTTTCAAGAAAAAAAAAAACGGTAGAGAAATTTTTTTTTCTGGTGAAATGATAAATGGAAAGAAAATTCCTGGAGTTCTCTTGATGATGAAGTAGATTTTCTACAAAGGGGAAGATAAGGATACCATTCTTGAGTAAAAATTAGAATCAAGCAATTTTTCTTCAAAATGAGCCAAGCCCTCCTTTTTAGGCCTCAGAATTTTTAACATCTAAATTCTACCAACCAAAAGCCACAAAACAACCCTGAAAAGTTCTCATGAGAAACATATCTACTTGACTCAAATCGAGTGGGGATATAGGATTATATCAAGACCATGGTGACTCTTGAGTGAGTTTGGATGAGAAAATCTTTGTTGAACATTTACATTTTTGAGATGAGAGAAAATTCATGAGAGGTAGGTGTTTTGTGTGAATGGGATAAGAAAATAAGTGGAAATATATTAAATAATCTAAAATGGAGAAATTGAAAAAATTGTTTTTTATGAGTCATGATATCTTTTTGTTTCTTAATATGGATTTGGTAGATCTCATTGGTATGTATTTCAGATTTGATTTGATTTGATTTTGATGTTTATTTGTTGAAGAGTCCAAGTAATAAGTGTGAGGGAATTGATAGAGGATATATTTTCAATTAAATTTACATTGAAATTAATATTTTAAACCCAAAATAGTGTTACTTTAAGATGAATTGCTGAATTTTTATGATATTGTTGTTATTTTGAGCAAAATAATAAAAATTACCCATATCAGATTTTAACTATTTTAAATTATTTCTAAATTTTGGCCATAACATTTTTTACACTAATCCAAATTGATAAATTATTTATTTTATATATTCAAATCATCTAGGGTCTCATTTCATCATTTTGGACAAAAATTTGAATCAACCATATGGAAGTTAAAAAGATGCTCACAAGTTGGACTAAGAAAACTGTTTACAGATCTTCTAAGTTTTGGTGTGGTGTCCATATATTGTTCATTGTGGGCCAAAATGCTCTGAAATTATGTGGGTGGAAGAACAAAACGTTTTGTAACAACTTTCATGAAGGAAAGGATGTGTTAATTTTCCGTTGTCATTAAATCATCCTAATTTATAGGTTTGTGATTTGGTGAGTCTGACTGCACCGAATAAATGGTCAGAGTAAAACTGGCATAACTCTCAGAATATTTATCAAAATCCTCTGAGATTTTGAGAGGAAACACCCAAGATAATTATAAACAACATTTAATAAAGTTAACCCCATTAATATGTCATTTATTGTAGATAAAATGAATCAAAATTCAGGGGAAAAATTATGACTATAAAAGTAGAAGAGCTCCTCCTTCTCAAAGTATCTCTCATTCCATCCCATTCCTTTTGGGACACCAAGGAGGAGAAATTTTCAGCTTCTTTCATTTATTTCTTTTCTTTTTCATAGTTTTTAATTCCTTATTATTCCCCATTCATCTTTATTACCCTTACCATGATGGGGTAAACATTTGGAGTGATTGGGGGAGGGTTGGTTTTCTACTTTGTAAATCTTGAGTTCTTGGACGCAATTGAATGAAATTTCATTCTTCTTCAAAGTTTTTTTTTTCAATTTCATATAACAGATTTTATTTTCAATTGAGATAGTTCTTGAATTTTAATTCCTTTATTTATTTTTTACTCGATAAAATAATCATTATCTCCCTCCAATAATTTCTGGTTTATATACGATGGAATAAACCAGGGATTAGTGGTGAAGTACTCGACGATCGTCAATACGTGTAAAAGGGGTAGTGAATGTAATTTATTGTTTGGGATAAAAAATACCTGATTGGGTATTTCCCATTTAAATTAAGAATATTCAATACAAATTTTTTTTACATGGAACGAGAGTTCACCAAACTAAGATCTTGGTAAGGTTTTCTCTCACCATCATAATTTCACTAAGGAAGTGAAATGAAATGATTGTGGAAACTCACTTTAATCGACTTAGAAGAAGAATATTGAATTAAATTGAACAATTATACAATTATATTTGGGAAAACGACCCTGACCTAATCACCCTTTTAATATCATATTTTTTTAATCATTTGAATTTTAATTTCCATTCAATCATTTTCTTATCAAACACACTAATTTTACCCTCGTTTAAAAGTGAAAAACTGTATTGTGTACACTCCTCTTCAGGAGACATCCTAGGAAAACCACATTACTACATTTTAACTTAGGAAATAATTGTTTTTCCATGACCTATGACAGGTGTGCATCAGTGACCATATGACAAAAATCTCACACTAAACTCTTGTAGTGCATAAATTTTATGAAGAATGTTTTTTTAATAATATAGAGACTCATGAATCAAACATATATTTACTAACATTCCCTAAACTATTTTAGGATATTAAGTGGCATTTAATTTGAATTTTATAAGTTTAATATTTCATTAGTTACACATTAAACTTATCTAAGTCCAAACAAACTTCCCCTATTCTATTATAGACTATATTTTATCCAAAATAACATGATAAGATAAAAAAACATTTGTGTTTATTAAATAACACTTATTTTATATTAGTGAGAATATTTAACAGATAAACAATGACCAACCATATCAAATATAGTAATTTATGTGTTTGGTGCACTATTTTTAAAGGATGACTATGTTTTTTAAAATATTCCACTATTGGTTAGTGGGAACTATTTTCCATGAAATAATTTGAATACAATATTTTATACCAAATAAAATATTTTTAAGATCATATCCTTTTAAAACATGTTATAGAATCAAATAAAATCACAAACAATGTGTGTTAAAGCCACCACCTTATGTTTTTTTAGTAATAACTCTTTCTTCATAAAAAAGTTCTCATTTCACAAAAGAAAAATGTGATGTAAATAAAAATCATTTAATTAGATTCCATTAATCATGAAATATGATATTACATTTTAAATCTCCATAGTAGAAAACCTTGGTACTAAATTTTAACAAAAACTAAAATATCCATCGATTCTTAACTTGATTTTGAGTTACAATATTTTTATAATAGTTATAAAATATTCATTTTTTATAATATATCATTTTAAATAAAATAATTCATTATATGAAACTAATATTTTGTATGGACTCTCTATGGAGCTTCTTGAACACCTTTAGATATTTAGACAATTCCATCCAATGCAAATAATACCCCACTTACGAAATTTTCCCTTAAGTTTTAATGACCAAGGACAACTATTAAACCATAAAATATTCTTCCTATGGATTAAAATTTTACCCATATATACTTAATAAGTATCAAAATATTCTAGATATCCCATGTACTACACAACCATCCTAAACACATTGAAGAGACATGGTAAACATTTCTTGAACTCATTCATAATGTTGAAACTTTCCAATAATAATTCTTGAATGAATTCCATATTAAGATAAAGTCTTAAAGGAGACCACTAGTCTCTCTAAATCATAATTATATTTAATTATATGGAGTAAATGAGTTGAGACTATGGTTTCTTTAGATATTCACTATATAATTGTATTGAAACTTTAATTAAATTTATCAATGCTTCAAATAAGAATTTGGATCCACTTGTTGAACAACATTAACATTCTATCACTCAAAAAGGTATTAATATAACAAAATTTTTTACTTATATCTTAATAAAATTATTACGATTACATACCAACCTATAAATTTTGTTCTATTGAGATTCTATTTCACTGGTAATGATATGAAAGTCATGTTTGATGATTATAATACCATTTATCTACAATATGAGTTTTTATTTGATGAAGATCATGTTTTATATTCATTTAATATAGTAGTTTATTAAATGTGATACCATTAAAATGATGCCCCTTTTAATTAAAATATATCTATTAGTGGGGAAATACTGTTATTTTACTAATAAATGAGTTCAATTTGACATTTCTCTCACTACTTATCTATTCATACAGAACATCATGCTAATAATTTCATATATAAACATTTGAGGAGTGAGCATACAACAACTTACCCAATCTGTCATATAAATAAACTAAACACTATTCCTATGGTATCCTTACCAAAGGTTTCCAAGCTAATTTCAACCTAAATAAAACAAAAAAATGGGCACCTAATCATATTAAGGTCACTTATTACTTTTTTTCATTATATAAGATAATTCAGAGACACCTTGGTTTGGTAGAATTTACCCGATTGAATGATCGAGGACTTGAAAAGTGTTTTATTTGTAAGGAATCTAACAAATATTATATAGGGGGATTTTATCACACCATTTTATCTCATTTTATTACCTTTAAATGTATTCATAATCCTAATTATTTAGTTTTGAATCCCTATTCCTTCAACAAATTTAATATGTTCAAACCACATTTATTTGTAAATCTTTACCCAATTCATAAATTTCATTACTAACCCAAATTAAAATGTAACTTATATTTATGCATATCCAAATGAATCATATGAATAAGGTACATGAAACCCAATCATGTAACGTATTATAATAACATGAAATCAATAATCCTTATAAGAGTAAGAATAGAACAACATGAAACTAACTCCCACTTTTCTAGATGGAGACTAAACTCCCAGGGCAGTGTGCTGTTCGACCCTATGTCCCTATACCCATGATTATTTATAAAATAGAGTCCTCAATTCCTTCCTAATTCAAACACATAAAATGTATAAAATATAATTAACTTCTTAAATAAAACTCACAACCAAATTCAATCCAAATACAAGGTAGAACAAAACTAAATCAATTATTATACCTAGCATATAACTCCATAAATGCATTCATGATAATTTATATACATTGTTTAAACACTTAAAACTAAAGAATAAATCAATTAAAAATATAAAACTTTATATAAATGAATAATAAAGAATTAAATAACACTAAATAAATAAACAATTAAAAAATTTATACATGAAATGAACATTTATGAACAATTCATGAATAAATTATAAACTCGTTTTAATTTAGGTATATATAAACATGAATGATCCACTTTTATCAAATATTAAAATATTCATCTTATTATTTTCATGGTTGTAATTTGAACTCCCCATATTTTAGAAATGTGTCACATTTTTTAATACTTTTATTATAATATAATAAAAATTTCATAAATTATGTAACCATTTACATAAATCACAGATTACTAAAGTAAGGTTACTAATATAAACATTCTATATTTACATTTACGATATATTCATAAATCAATTTAAACACTTTTATATTTTGAAATTGTTTTAACTATGTAAATTTACTTTAAATATAGATCACACCAACAATTTTTTTTGGTTTGTTCTAAATCCCCCATTGGATTCAGTGTGGTCCAACAAAAATATAATTTTCTTCGAAATTATACTCACTAAATCTTTTCACCATGGAGTAATCCATTATATTTTGTATCAATGACCACATTATAAAAATGATTACCATGGAATATATATTGAGGAATTCTTTTCAAGTTATCTAATCCATTTTGAGGAAGCCTTTTTGTTCAATGGTCATACAAAGGAAAATAACTATTTTATAACTCATTTGACCATGATTTTTTGTGTAGTTTGTGGTGTGGTAATATAAGATACACAATGGTGATATTATATAATCAAATTATATAAAAACCATGATCAATCCTATCACAGTTACAATATTATTTTCAATAATAAATTTATTATTCATTTATTTGTACTTTTATATCTCGTATTTATTTCTCTTTCTTTGAATTTTGGGTGTTTTAGGGGTTCTTGAGTGCTGCAGTTCCAAACTGTAGTAGGTTATTCTACTATCAAGGTTGCCATAGTGTGACCATACTGGGTCTGAAGGTTGGGATTTCATGACATGGGATGTCGCACCATGATGTTCTTCTAGGTAGTGATGTCACAATGTAACCCAAATACCATGATACACCAATAATTGATCCAAAAATGACATGGTCTAAAGGTATTTTTTGATCCCCATAGGCTAGTGACTAGCACCAGGGCATAAAGAAAGAGTTATAGGGAATGATTTATCCATAATGATAAATAATAAATATATAACAGTGAAATATATCAATAGATAGTCATTATTATAAGCACACTATTAGGATGAAAACAATACAAGAAGGAAGATAAATATCCCAAAATAACAAATCTTCCAAGAAAATGATACAATATCCATCATAACAATTTCTTAGAATATCCATGTAATGAGTGGATCACAGATCCACCAGTCACTTCCATCACCCAAGGCCTCGCTTGTCAATAACACCCACTACCTACAAGTATAAATTTCCATTTACTTGTACCTACTATAATATAATTATTCAAATCTATAAGGAAAAATTAGGTTGTGAGAAAACAATCCTAGTGGGATTTCACTAAATGTTACATAAGCAATTCTATAAAAAAATAAACAATTTATGTTTCAAATTAATTAAATAAAATTCATGGTAAATAATTTTAACTTTTTTAGTCAAACATGATTTCAAATCATAAATATGGAAAGTATATTAAATTTAGGATTAAATGAACATTTTCATAAAATAAAAGGTCATGAATAAAATATTTCAATAAACACTTGAATGAAATAATAAAAAAATCACCATAGTTATATGCCATGAGGTTCATTAAAACCTAGCTCTAGGATCCTCACTCTACTCATTCAATCAATCACATCTCAAATTTTTGACATATATCTAAGTCTTAATCCATTAGGATAAAATCAATCAACACCCCATCCGGAAAAATCATGATGAATTTGGTTGAGTTAGAGTTTTCATCATCAATACATTGATAGGGGGTCATTTTCCTAGTGTGATTGACTAAGTCACCCAATAAATAATAAATATCACATGTGCATTAAATCAATCAATCAATATTGGGTAAATAATTATTTTCAATTCATTCCACCATTTAATGTTCAAATGGAAAATTTCAAGTTCCAATACGCCATTTCAATTTTGAAACCCAATCATGGGTTTTCATCAATTTAATGGATTTAAAAACTGTCTTTCATTTAAATCAATTTTTTCTAATGTATCATCATCAAATAATTTCATCAAATCAATTTTCATTTCAATATATATTCTCAAAAAATCCAACAAATATTTTTGAATCCTTTAAAAAAGGGTTTAATTTCTCAATTTCATGTCTTTTGAAATAAAACATTGAATCTTCTCAATTCAATAAATAAATTAAAAATAAATTTCAAATCGATCAATAAATCTAGGATTAAATTGTAGGGAAATAATAACAGGAACACTGACATTTTTTCACATGATCAAAAAATCACACCAAATAGGAACCACCAATGAAGATCCAAAGGCATAAAAGATCAAAGAATAATCCCTATAATTAAAATTCACCAAATCAAGGTTCCAATCCATCAATTAAAAGAGGATTCACCACTCTCAAATAAGGTGAGAGTATAGGAACAATAATTCCAAAACCAAAAGGTCACACTTAGTTTAGAGGGATCAATCATATCCACCAACAATTCAATCTCAGAATAAAAGAGGTTGAAGGAGCCAAAATTACCTCTAAAGAGCCTCAAAAAATGAGAGGGTTGATTTATGTTTGATTAAGAGGAGTTATAATTTATAATGGGGATTTAATTAATTTAATTATAATTTCTAAGAAATTAAAAATTCCTTTGCATAATTTATAGGTTAAGCCTAATAGTTAGATCTAACCATGTCCCTGACAATATGACCTAACTAGGCTTCTAGCGAGTGTCACATGTTTTTTTTTGTATGATCAGAAAAACCATATTCCAATCGTACATTCCATCATGGGATAATAGAAAAGGGTGAATGGTTTGAAAAACATACACCAAACATGCTCTCTCAACTATCCAATGCCACATGGTTTTAGTGGGAGGCTGCACATTTTGAACTAACCATGCACCCTCTCGAGAACTTCAAAAAATGGAACACAATTTCTTGTGCCGACCCGAAAAATTTAGCTTAACCATGTGACGAATTTTTATTAACCCATAATCTTCCATAAATATATAAAAGTATCCAAAAAAACCTAAAAAGAGATCCAAAACAAGGAAAATAAAATTAATGGGGTTAAAGTACCTGAATACTGGTTAAAATATGTTACAATTTTCCTATCATAAACACATTCTTCCCCCAGAAATCCTATCATGAATAATTTATATAAAAAATATGAGTCCACTACTCTCTTATTAGTGACTCACACTCCCAATTCTCTTATTAATCAGAACCATGTTTCTAGAGAAGATGAACTAGAGGTATGGAATTTTGATGAAGAACCTTCATCTTAGAATTAATGACTCGAACTAGCTAGGCAGTCATGGATAAATCATGTTCCACATTATAGACCTCATATATCAATACATGGGATTGATTTGAGAGATAATTTATGAGTTTTATAACATGAAATATGTTATAAATTGATGTAAACTAATTTATAAAATCCAAATGGTAAGACACCTTGGAAATTTTCTCATCAACCTGAAACAGACCCACATATCTTGACGCTAACGTTCTCTATTTCCCAAGCTATCAGTGACCCAACAAAGGTGAAACTCTAAAAAAAAATATGTTCACCAACTAAAAACTCTAAATGGTATCAATTAAGGTAATCATAAGATTTAAATATTCTTTTATCCATAACTATTCTCTAAAGAATCAACTAAATCTATGTCAATATCTATTAAACCAAACTAGGTCCATCCATGTAAGATTTAATAATCTATGACAAACCTAATAGATAGTTACACAGTTATCCATACGAGGCCTCAAAGGGTTCCATCTTGATAGACAATTGGTAATTTTTATTATCATAAAACTAAAACCATACTAAGTGGCTATCTCAAGATCCACCAAATTCAATAATGAAAGCATGACTCTTGTCTTATAAGGCTTGTATAGATTGTTCTATCTAGACATCTATATAAGGATGATATGAAATTCTAAAACTAACCATAGATCCCATATCCTCATGGAGGCATCTCAAAAAATGATAAGTGAACTAATTATCTCTATTATAAACTATGTCAAATGGAATTCCATTCAATCCAATGATATCATACACATATATACTTTCAAACTCATCAAATTTTGTTATATTGTGAATGGGAATTTAGGGAGAAGATTTTTTCTTCCAATAGATCATTAACCATATCGTATTATTATCTTGAGGGGTACAATAAAACCTGATCACAAAGTCCATAAAAATCTCTTCCCACTTCTAATTTGGTATAAGAAGGGGTTAAATAAATTCGAAAGGCTTCTGGTGATCATCCTTGACTTGCTGACAGGTATAACAATGAGAAAAAAAATTATTGATATCTCATCTCATACCTATAAACAATAGTTATATATCCATATCATAAAACATATTCATTGAGCTAGGGTGTACCACCCACTAGAAACTATGAAAATCCCCTATCATCACTTTTCTCACATGTAAAGTTATGATGTACTGGCTCTAAGACCATAGGATTCCCTCAAAATATAAATACCACTCATTGATTGTATCCCCACCATTTAGAGAGTACCTAATTATAAAAAACTCCTCATTGATATAATCCTCTTAAATAACCGTCTCAAGAAGAGAAGACAACAAATGTACACTTACTAGAACACTCTCGATCCCATACTACCAAAATCCAAAATTCATGAGTAAAGAGATCCAAAACAATCCACTCTTCTAATGATTAATTTTTAGCCTAGGTTAGAATTTATTTATCAAGGCATCACAAACTAAATTTACCTTAACTAGGGTGTAAAAAATGTTGAAATCAAAATATTTTAGGTACTCTACTCATCACTGTTGATGAAAATTCAAAAAAATTTATGAGAATACATAACCCATGATTTTTTGTTTAGAATAAATTGTAAAACTTTACTAGAAAATGTAATACCTCCAAATCTTAAGTTAATCCATCACATCTATGGGTTCAAGATCATGTGTAGTAAAGTTCTTCTTGCATGACCTATGTTTTCGGGAACCATATACAACTATGTGATCACCCTTAATGAGAATGAAATCCAAACTCAAACCAGATCTATAAAAAATGACAACATATCCCTTCCTAAACTATATAAGAGAAAAAAATAGAATAGAATTCAAATGGAAGTTCCACTTGTGAAAATAATTATGAATTTTTTAATCCTTTAAGAACATTACCCCTTTCCTAGAAAAAACACTCATTAGAGAAGCTGACTTTGAGAAATATTTAACAAGCTGGTGGTAATACCTCACTAATCCCAAGAATATATGAATTTATAATAAATTATATAGTTGTTTATATTTTTTAAAAACTTTTAATTTCTTAGGGTGAATTTAAATACCATGTTCTGAGACTATGCGTACCAAGAAATTCACTTCTAAAATCAAAAAATTACATTTTGACAGCTTGGAATAAAGTTTGTGGTCTCTCAAAATTTTGAAAACTGATCTCAGATAATGCACATGATCTTCCTCATTTTTAGAGTAAATCAAGATTTCTCCCACAACTAACACCATGAATTAATTGATATATTCATAGAATATCTTATTTATAAACACCATAAAAACTATTTGAGCATTGGTCATACCAAATTGCATAATAAGGTAATTGTAATGGTTATACCTACCCCAGAAGGTGGTCTTTGGGATATCAGAATCATTGATTATAAAGTGGTGATAAGAAGAACAAAGTTAAATTTTCAATAACCACTTCATCCCTTTCAAATGATCAAACAAATCATCAATATAAGGAAACTGATACTTTTTCTTTATCTTGAATCGATTGAGTTTTTATAATCAATTAAAAGGAAAAGGGTTCCGTCAGTTTTTTTTCAAAATGAATAGAACCAACCAAGATGATTCTCTTGGGTGAATAAATATTTTATCCAGTAAATACTCTAAATAGTTATTAATCTCCATCAATTTAGTTGATTTCATATGGTAATAGGGAAAATAGATAGGCAGAGAACCCAGTACTAAGACAATAGAAAACCGCATCTCCCTTATCATTGAAAAACTATAAAAGTTATATTGAAACACATAGAGGAAACCAATGTCCACTATAAGAATATCAATAATAAAATATTCCTTCTCTATGTCAAAATAAAACATATATTTAGTACTTCCCAACACCAGAAGAGGTGGTCCAACTATACTCAACCACATATCCAATTATCCCTAGACATCATGGCACACCCCATTAGGGGAAGTACAAGATACCCACAAAAGATAAAAATTAATCTGGGATTTATGGGAAATCATCCAATATATCCTAAGAATGAAATAAAAAAGTTTTATATTGAGAACCAAAAAATGAAATTTATAAAGAGAAGGCACCAGAGGGGCATCTAAGACCATACTCTCTCTTTGTTATGATGAGTGTAAAAATATCCATCAAATAATACATAAGATCAATAATATAGTTCAAAATATTTATAATGTGAGTAAATATGAAATAATTATATGCATTGGTATCAATAGAGTAGTCACTAAAGATGAGGTTATAGTGATGGTACCTCTCACTGTAACTGGACCTGTATAATTTTCCTTTGAAGATTCATCCATTGCATGAAGAAGCTTTATTACGAATTCATGGGGGTGGAAACCATTATATATTTAATCATATTACTACACAATAGGTATTTTTGGTTCTGATGAGTTTGTTCCATTATTTTTAGTAGAAAAGACATAGAAGAACTCTGGTAGGTGCCGTGAGCGATTGCAAAAACCACAATTCCTTGGTGTCTCTGTATGAACCCACTTTGAATGCCCAATCCCACCACATTGAACGTAATTCAATGAGATTTTTCTAGACACCACTGAATTAATAGATGATGTATTATATTTTGATACAACCTGATACTCATCCTGCTTCCTCTTTCCTTTAAAGGAACTAATAGAACTACCACTGGGATTAAGAGGAACTCCCACCAAACATGAATCACTAGCCGGGTCAAGCTTCAAAATAAAATCCCTATATAGTATCTTTGTATAATTGGTGATACTCATCACAAAAAATTGAGATCGAATATCAGATCAAAGATCCATCTCAATTATTTTGGTCTCCAGCTTCTTATCTAATACTACCTTAGGAAAAAATATAACATGTTCAGAAAAGTGGTTTGCATACTGATTCATGGTTCTATCACCTTGCTAGAGGGTGAGAAATTATATAAAATTCTCTAAAACCATCGATTATAGATATAATTATTATATAAAAATATTTTTTAATACTTTACACTCCAATCCTTATAATTATTTATTGAAAAATTCAAACCCCACCACCTACATCTAGGCCCTTCAAGCTTGAAGGTAAAACATTTAACCTTTATTGAATTTGGAATTTCAATGAACTGAAAAATTTGTTCATTATTTTTAATCCAATACTATACCTCATGAGGATTATTCACGTATTGTAAATATGGATGTTTTTTCAAAAGAAAATCCTATACATGATCCCTATCTTCATCCATTTGAGGTTCCAATACTAGATTCTGAACAAGAATGGGTGTAATTACTTATCCTAGAGTTTGGACCACATGCACCACTATCTCAATGAGGATATAATAAACCAGAGGGTTCACTTTCTATAGTTCATATACATATCCCTCATAAGGTCTATTCAATTTTCCTTTTGGGGGCATGGAACTACAGAAAATAAATAGGGAACATGAAAACAATAGTAAGGATACTCAAATCATCAACTCAATCAAGAGGTGTAAGAATATCAGTTCTATTAGATATAAGTTAAATTTATAGGATTTCAAAATACATAGACCAAGTTTGGATAAAGACTAGATTTAGATCAATTTATTCCCAAAATATACTTTCCTAAATACCAATGGTAACTCAAGGCTTTATATGATGAGATTTGGATAGTAACTTGTGTGTAAACTACCCCTTAAGTCACAAAACTCTACCTCTTGTCTACCAAGACACCCTATATTGTATACAGACATACATGAAATATTATCAACCTCCTTTAATACCAATTGTTTCATGAACCAACCTAAATACCTAGGTGTACCAGTATCTGATCCAAAACTAACACAACCTGAAGGGTGTTCCCGATACCCATGAGTTGGTGACTAGTTCCTAGGAATCAAAAAATAGTTAGAGGGAATGATTTTCCATGAGGATAAACAATCAATACAGAACAATAAATGAAATCAATGGAAAATGAGCATGGAAACACTCTAAATGGATCAAAACACCACAATAAGATAGATAAAGATCCCCAAATGTTACATACTCCAAAAAATGATACAATATCCATCATAAAAAGTCCCAAAATCTTTATGTTATCAGTAGATCACATCTCTAACTTTGAAAAAAATCACCCAAGGTCCTGCTAGTCAATCACCCTTGCCACTTATATGTTACGATTTTCCTTACCCCATACCAATAATAATATAATCTAAATATTCATAAAGTTAATGTTATGGAGTGAGAAAAATATCTAGGTAGAATTTCACCAATTGTTCCATAAATAATCCCATAAAAATTAAACCATTTACCCTTAAAATTAATCAAATAAAAGTCATGGTAAATAATTTTAACATTTTTAGTCAAAAAATATTTCAAATCAATTATATGGAAAATATTTAAAAAATATTATTAAATAAACATTTTCAGAACATAGATTGTCATAAATAAAATAGTTCCGTAAACATTAGCATGAAATAATTAAATGAAATTAAAGAACTATTGTTATATTTTTTGTGGTTCCTTAGTTAATGGATCTATGATACTCAAAATACTTAGTAAATTAGTCAGGGATCAAAGTATGCACATGTCCCTAAGGCTTAGGCTATCATGATAGAATCAATAAAAACCACATCAGAAAAAATCATGAAAAATTTGGTTTATTAATATTTGTCCTCATTAATCTATTTCTAGGGGGTCAAAGTCCTATAATAATTGTGTAAGATACCCACTAACTACTTAGGATAACATGTGCATTTAATCAATTGATCAATAAATCTTGGGATACTCATTATTTTCAATTCAATTCTTTATTCAAAGTTTAAATGCCCAATTTCAAGTTTCAACATTCCATTTCAATTTCAAAACCAAATCATGGGTTACCATCATGTTTATTACATTAAAAATCATATTTTATTTTATGCCATTTTTCCCATGAATCATCACCAAAAAATTTAATCAAATTACTTTTCATTTCAATTCATATTATTTAAAAATATACCCAATATTTTCAAATCCTTTGAAAAAGGGTTTTTTTATCAATTTCATGTATTTTGAAATAAAACATTAAATCATCTCAATTGAAGGAAATGAATTTATTTTTTTTTTCAAATTGAGAAAGTAATCAAGGTTTCAAGTGTAGGGAAAATCATTATGGAACCACCATCCTTTTTTCACAAGATAAAACAATCACTCAAAATGGTAACTTCCAATGGAGAGATGAAGGTGAGGAATATCAATTAATAATCCCTAGAATTACAATTTACCAAATCAAGTTTGTAATAAAAAAATGATAAGAAAATTATTAACTCTCAATGGAGGTGATAGGAGAGGAAGAAGAATTATCAAATCAATAGGTTACACATACCATATAGGGATCAATTTTATCCACCAACACTTCAATCTAAGGAGATAAAAGGTTGAAGGAGAAAAAATTCAACTCTAGATATCCTCTAAAACTAAGAGGGTCAAATTAGGTTTGATTAAGAGGAGATATAATTTATAATAGGGAGTTTCAGGACATTAATTATAATTTTAGGATAATTAAATGCATCATCACATTATTTCCTAGGTTTGGATTTACTATTTGATCTAACCATGTGTCTAACCATCCTCTATTACTGGGATTTTGGAGAGAGTCACATGGTTAGGAAAATCATTCACTAAATGTGTGATCTCTCATAGGATACAGAAAAAGGGTGTGATATTTGGCCACATAGTTTGATAACCATGCACCAACTGTTCCCTATCCACTGTTTCATGCCACACAGTTTTAAAGGGAGGCAGCATAGTTTGACCTAAACATGCACCCCTTTTAGAACTCCGAAAAATGGAATGGTGTTTTTTGGATTGACCTGCACAGTTTTCCTAACCATGTTCGGATAGTTCACTAGTCCACAAGCTTACAAAAAATTTACAAAAGTCTTAAAAAACAACCCAAAAAAAGATAAAGACAATATATGATCAAAACAAGGGGTTATGAGTGTCTGAAAGCTGGTAATAGGATGTTAGAAGTGATTCCTAGGTTCTATTGGGGATGGTAATTCCATGAAATAAGATGACACACTGTAACATTCCCCAAGTTAGTGATGGATAATATTTTTTTGGGTTAGTCACGTCATGATATAAGGGATCATTCCTTAACATGCCCATGTAAATTTTTTAATCCTGAAATATTCTAATTTTTACCTATCAAACTGAAGACCCAAATGGTTATATCTTTCTTCCCATTCTTATGGAAGAAATATAGAAGATCTCTAGGTGTGGATCCATGTTTTTCTCTATTCTATTAATTGACCTTTTCTTTGTTTTAAATATTAATCTTCACTATTGGTTCCTATTTACCTTCCTCTTTTACTTCTTTCCTTGATTCTACTTTCTCTTCCAACCCTATGAAGGTCTTGACAACCTAAGGTTTACTGTCACCCAATTTATATGTGGGGTTTTCTTGTCATAGGGTTTCTCTTGGAATTTTGGATTTCTCTATCCCTATTTAGTTATATTATAATTTATTTATCAAAAGAAATGGTTTGAGGCAGGGGTTTCCATGAATTATTATTTTATATAAAAAATAAATATTCTTATATATTATTAATCTATAATAATTAAAAATAATGAATGTTTTGGGAACCTTATTTGACTATTACTTAATTGTAAAAGTCTTATGAGAATATTGATTTATCTAAAATGGTGTTCCCATGGATTTTAATAGTTATTTTTTGTATCTGATGAACATGCATGCTATATGTTTGATAAAATTTATATGAGAATTTTTAGAAAATTTGGACGCTTCAATGACTTCCATGATTTTAAAATGAATTATTATGGTTTAAAAACTAGTCTTGTGGTATTATTTAAATTTTTTGGGGTTATTAATGAGTTTGATGAGAGTACTTTATAAATTATTATGTTATTTGTGTGTGGATCTTGTTTATTATTTTATCTTATATTGTTTTATGATAATTTCACTATGTTTATGTTATGTGGAAGATATTTAAAATTAATATATGAGATTCATAATTTGAAATTATTTTTTAAAAATAATTCATGATAATCAAATGGTTTTAAAAGGTATTTTTGGATTTGTATTTCGTATTTTAATTCAATGGAACACTTGGTACCTTCTAAATGAGGTTTAAGAATTATTTTAAATGTCTTTAAAAAGGTATTTGAAAATTTTATTACTAGTTTAAAACCTATGTCCTAGTTAGAACCTTTTAAAAATGGTTTTCATAAATGAGTGAAACCCTATTTATGATCTCATTTTATCATAATATGTGTGGGATTAAAGAGTTATGTGGTTGTGATATTGTTGACTTAAATATACAAGGGATTTCCATTGGGGAGTGTAAGGAGGTGTGATGGGAATATGTTATTTTATTAGGTTGATATGTGATTTATATTTGATAAATATTTCTCAACATCTTGCTGCTAACTTCATAGGGGTCATCGGCATATTAGTGAGATATTATAGAGGTTTATAGTCAAGTCACAATGATATTGACTAGTGTTCATATAATATTACACCCTTCGACTAAGGGATATCCCGACGATGAAGATGGTTAGATAAATCTAGGAGGTTATTGTCTAGGAATGCATCGATAAGACGAAAGATGATTCCACCCAAGTATCTCTAAGACCACCTCATTGGATGTTTAAGAGTTTTCCATGATTATTTATATTTTACTATTTCCGGTATACTACACTTTAGTTTCATCTCTATTTTAATTTTACTATAAGTGATTCATCATGATATATTCGATTTATTTCACTTTTATGTTATGATTATTCTGTTATTTTATTTTATTTTGTATTTTCTTATCACTTATATTATTCCATCATAACATTCATTACCTCAATTTTTATGCTATTAAAATTAAATATTTTTTACCCTTACTATTTTCTTGGTTAATTTTATTTCTTAGTTATCACTTAGTCATATATTATATGATTGTAAAAATGGATTTTAGAGAATGGTTTTCAATGATATGTTTTAAATAGATTATTTGATGAATGTTTTTATTGTTTTATAATGTATTTTTTTGATTTTTAAAAGAGGATTTGGAAATTATTACGCATTTTCCCCTGAAATGATAGAAAAACATATTTTCAAATAGATTATTTCAAACCAGTTTTTATAGTCTTATTATTTAAGGGAAAATTTTGGAATATTTTGTGAAATACTATTGGTTTATTTATGATAAAACCCTACTTTTACTATATAGTGTTAATAAACTAGATTTTTTCATGAAAGTTTAAGTTTATATTTTTTTATTATCCTTATAATGAAATTATTTCCTGGTCACTTATGGAGTGAATTATGTGTTCAGGTTGGAGGGTGAAAATGAGTAATAAGGAGATTACAATTTTAATTTCTAGGTCTCTTTTATTAATTCTGGTTTGTGTATGTATCGACCATGTTAACCTCTATTTTATTTTGAATTTATTTTTAGTGTTATTATATTTATGTGGTTAGATGTTTATTTTAGGGTTTTCTTCATTTTTTTTGTGTTTTAATTTTAACCGTTTATTATGGTTATGCATAGTAGTTAAAGTTTGGGACACACCATGTCAGAATTTGGGTGGAATTATATTGTATGATCATTATTATTTTCTTTTTTGAAAAATCATTTACATTATGTATATTTTGATGCCTGAACATTAGTTTATAGCCCATGGGGATCAAGTTCACCCTTTGGGCCTTTCCATGGGTTGGCTTGGGTGCCCATTTTAGGGGTGGTCTAGGATGGTTTGTGGAAATATGGTATTATAGATCCATGCGTTAGTTTGGTAGTAATGGTAGATTTGATATAGGAACTTTGAAAATCTAGGTGTAGGTGTGGGGAGATTCTAGAAATCTATTTCCCATTCATATCCTCAAACTACCACAGAAATTTAGAATTGAGATATATGAATTTTGAAATATGTTGTCTATTTAGTTTGGTATGTTCTTATTTTTGATTGTTGGTGTTTATAATTATGTTGGAACTATGGGAGTTACTTAAATTCTTGTCATGTTTTGGGATAAACATGGAAGAAGAAATGGGGGAACATGATGAGATCTCATGGAATAGAAAACAACATTGATCTGGTATACATGGTTCTATATATCACTTAGTGAAAATTTCATGATCAATGCATGGTTAACCAAACTATGGGGTCAACCCATGTATGATGACAAATCCCTTTTTAAATAATTTTTCATGATGTAATAATGTTATTAGATTTGGTTTTGTTGATGTTTGGTAATGGATAACCTAGTTTTAAAATGATAAAGACTATGTTTTTAAATATATAGAGAGGTTTTATGAAAATCATTTGAAATTAATTTAAAATTTAGAACATAAAAAAGGGATATTTTAAGAATTATTTAAATGAATTTTATTTTTAGGGATTGTTAAGTATTTTAAATGATGTACCTATGGAGTTTTCAAATGGTTATCAAGTAGGGATTTAATGTTTAATGCTAATTTGTGTGGTTTAAATATTAATGTGAAATGGTTTAAAAGAGTAATTTTAAACATATTTTGGTGTCATGATTTTCTTGAGAGGTGTTTATGATTTATTATTTTTAGATATGAATTTATTCACAGTTTATATTTATTTAGGGATAATTTATTATTAAATTTTATTAATTGAGTCTTGAGATTCTTTTATATTTAGATTATGCCAACCAAAAAGGTCCCAGTGTATTATAGGAAGTTCTCATCATCAATTGTATCCAATATTGGTATTTATTAGAGTTATAGTGTCACTTTTCCAAATTTTGACACCCCCCAGACTTCAGATGGAGTGGTGGATCCAAACAACTCTTGTTGTTTAGACCTTATTGAAGAGTTATTGACAAGGACTTTCTTCAAAACAACATCTAAAACTTTTATCTACTATCTTGGATTCATTTGTTAACATATCTAGTGAGGTTGAGTTCATATAATTGACCTCTACTAGATAACTAATGATAACAATGAATTTTTTACATATTTTTTTGAGAACCCTATATATTAAGTAAAGATTAAGTAAGATGGATATTAATTGTAAATTAATAATTATTTTTGGAAATCCTCTCATCCTATTAACATGCCTATGATAGAGACCTTCTATCTACTTCTGATGTGGTCAGTTTAGGCATTCCATTCCCCTTACATTCAATTTTTTTGACAAGCATCCATCTCCAATATTGGTCTAGTCATATTATTGAGTTCAATGAATTGAGTTATTTTATTTTTTATTTGATTAGTAGTTTACTGGATCTATTATGGGTGTTTTATTTATATTCTCTCCCATATCCCTTATATTTTATTCTATTATTCATAGTCATTGATCTATGGATTTTCATTTTTTGTAATTCTATTGGAGTTGGTGTCCTAGGAATATTTTTCATACTTTTCATACATGTATATTCAATTTATTGAATATTAATAAAATATATTATTAGATATTGTTCATTTTTCTACATGGATTTGATGTAATAATAACCTATATTATTTTTCAAATTGACAAGTTTCTATAAGTCACCCTCAACGATGAGAACCTTGAAGTGCAGTGATGATATTATTAAATATATTTCTATGATTGGATAAAATTCTATGAAGGGAAACATATAATGTGACTATTATGTGTGAGTAATCATAAGAGTATAAGGATTGTTCTCATGAAGTTAACACTTGGTAATCTCTAATATGAGGGATTATGAGAATAAACAAATGAGTAGGTATTCCACATGTTTTGGTGTCATCGTATATTCCTATCTATGGGTCGTGTAATGGTCCTTAGACTTTAATACAATCATTAAATCACATCATGACTTGCACACTTAGATTTTATAATAAAAAACATGACACCATATGTTTGCAGTGAGGTATGGCATGTTGGGTGTGTCACAATGGAAATGAAATTAATGGATAAGTCGAGGAGGGATCTGCACCTTCCATATTTATGGAAGTTGATATATCTCCCCTTTATTTGGAATATAATTATAACATTAAATTCTATGTAAATGGTGTAATTGTGCATTTATTACATATAGTTAAATAAATAAATATCAAGTTTATAGGTTGGTGAAAAAGATGTGAAACCTTCTTGATGAGATATTGTGATAAATGGATTATATTACACAGTGATCATTCATATGGGGTTGTAATAATTATGAAATTAAGTTCTTTCTCTTGGATTTCATGACCCAGTGATAGATATTAATCTTAGAGTTTAGGCAATCCTTCCAAATTCCAATGAGAAAAAATCCTATTGGGTCACAAACTAAGTGTTTACATTGATATCAATTAAATTATATTTGAATTTAATTAATATATTAAATATTATTCTCAAGATGAAGGAATAAATTTTTTCATACTTTATTGATAAAAAATATTTAGTGATGAATGAAATATTTAAATTAAATATTTATTTGGGTATTAAATAAATTTTTAGGAGGATAATTGGACCAAGAATGCATCCATTGATAAATATTTATTTACAAGCTAGAAAATATTATATATCATTGTGTAGGGTGGAGTGCTACATAAAATAATAACAATAATAATAATATGTGGTATGAGTTTATTAAATATCGTAATATTATTTAAGTACCTATATGCAATTAAGTATCTATTTTTAATCTAAACACTATATCTATAAATAGACAGTTATATCTACTGAGTAAATAATCAAAAATTGAAAATTGAGAATCATTAAACACCACATACTTCTCCCTATTTAATTTTACTATATTCCTCTCAATACTGAGATGAACACCTTTAATCCTAAAGGATCTTGGAGTGATGAAGACAAAAAATGTAATACAATTTATTCCCTGGGATAGCACCTAGAAATCAATTGGATTTTCTTGGAGATCTAAGGAGCATGTGTGAATCGCCGCTAGAGGGCTTCTACACTGGAATCCTTACAACACAATAGAGATAATGCAAAAGTGTTTTCAGAAGATCAATATCGTAAATGAAGAAATATCCTAAGCCCATGTATGTCATTTATTCTAGATCTAAATAAAATAATTACAAATTTAACGTGAAAGATCCTCTCATAGGGTTTTGAGAAACTGAATATTAAAAGAAATTTTAATATAACACCCACCAAAGGCACTTCCACTATGCTCAAAACCAAAAAGTGGCATCAGATCCATGTTATGTTTTAAATTTATAACTATTTATTTTATTTTTGATCTTTATGCACAATCATGGTTGAATATTTCATTTCATATTGTCCATTATTTAATCTGATTTGAATAAACATGATTTGACATATTAATTATATTTTTCATAATTTAATTTTCTTAAAGGTACTAGAACCTATGAAGAATGAATTGAGATGCCGTTAGAAAGTGATTTATTTTTGTCTGGTAAGATTGGGTTATATGGTTTATAGCCAGAGTATATGCCATATATCCAGGTACATTGTATTTGGATGTGTCGCGAGATATATGACATGCCAAATAATAACCACATGTAGTTCATTTATTTCACACCATGTGTAGACTTGGAAAACCTGGAAAATGAGTTGTTGAATTACATAGAATGTAGATGGCATACATGTCATTCAGTCAGCACATGTCAGTAGTTAAATTCTCACAATTCATGTTGTCATTATACAAGGTAAAACCACACGAGACTGAAAACCTAGAGCATTAATGATATACATGACATGTATGTGGTGTACATGAATCATTGTTAATGATTTTTCGTGTCTAAAATACATTTTGAGCTATTCGGCGAGTTATGAAGACACACAACATGAGTGATACATGGCATGTAGCTGTTCTGTACAAATTTTGTAGCCACAACTGATAAACACACTGAGTTCTTCAATAGGTTACACTGACACATGATGAGAGTGATACATAACATGTAGCTAGCTTGTACATGATGTGTAGTCCAGCCATGGTACACACTAGTTAGTCCAATCAAGGTATACACCGAATCCCTAGGCATGTAACCTGAGTACATGACAACAAATATACACGAAATGTAACTCATAAGTACATGCCATGTTTTCTACCAATTAATGACAAAATTAAATTACATTAAATTGATAATTTCAGTATTAAAAATTTATTTAATTGATGAACACCTATTGTGATTTACAATTTAATAATAGTTTTAAATAATATTAAATGCTCTATTAATTTATTGTAATAATCTATAATAATTGGTTCTTCCATTTATTTTCCTTGAATTCCATTAAGACAGGTATCTCTAAATAAATTTGTATGGTCATTAAGTTGAAAGAGAATTAATTAATTAATTAATTAATTAATTAATTAATTAATTAATGAAACTGCATTTATATTAATAATAAGGAATTCCTATAAATAAATGTTAACCAACTTAATTTTTCATATACATTACATGAATGATTGTTCATTATCTTGACCAAGAATGGTGTATATACTGAATTCTATAATTTAATTTATTTCATGGGTTTCTAATTATTTAATATTAAATAAAATATGATAGTCTGCATGTCTTACCTCCCTTCATTATTATGTAGGACCTGCATGTACATGGTTATTTATGTAATCCACATTAATCAATCCTTTGGTTCCTCTCACCTACGTGTGAGTAAAAAATACTTGTAATTAATGGATTATCCCAAGGTGCACGAAGGCAGTTCAAGACAAAATGATAATGATGCTAACCCTGGTTATACAAAGGTGGACATATGGAATGATTTACTACATTCTAAGAATATAAATATGATTTATTCCCCTAAGACATGGGTTGATTTATTGTATACTCAATAAATGAACCATTAGATAATATTATGATCAGGTCATTTGTTATTCATTTATTTATATATTATATATTATTTTATTTATGGATGTAAGACCACTATCACATAAATAAATTAATTAACATGTAAACATGAAATAAAAATAAATGAATTATGTATAATTTTTTTTACCAACATGATTAATTAATCATGTAATATATAGATAATATTTAGAAGTCATGTAAAGGATAAAACAAGATAAAATTTATGAATAATAAATTAAAATCCATCAACTTAATATTAAGTGAGAGTAAGACTTCAATTATATTACTAGGAATGCAACCATATAATTAAGTGTTTACATGGAAAACATATAGACACTTTATTTTATCAAGGAGTTATCATGAGAGTTTTCTGTTGAATTAACTAAACATGTATTCAATTTTATTGAAAATCTATATTTAATACAAATTTGTAGGCACGTATTGAGGAAATCCAAGTCAATATTTTAGGAATAGGGAGTCCACTCAACAGATTAAGGAGTTGTAATATCATATTTTGCAAGACAACCTACCTAAATACCATATTATGGTTTTCATATCCAAATTATGAATCATAAAGAAGTGAAATATTGATCCTTTGCACTATAATTTCCTATATAAACTAGAAATTCCAAGTTTAAGGGTGATAGATATTTTAACATGATAAAATAGTGGGATATTAAATAAAATTAATTTTATTATTTATCACATAATTTATAATCAATTAAATTACTAATAATATGATCTTTTATAATTGTATAAATCCAGACTATCCATGTGATATATATTGGACAAATACCATCTCCACCTTGGAAGTAGCTTTTATGAGTGGTTTATACACCTTTAGGTTGTGTTGCACCATGAATGGAAATATTACATGCTTGAATACCCAATTCTTGATCTTCCCACTAAATAGGTGAGTGATGAAGAGTTACTTATCCATTAAAAACATTTGAATGATGTGGTTGATGTTCAATGATTAATTTTTTTTATGTATAGTGATCTCATAAAGTCTTAATAAAACATGGATTCTTAAAACTAGATCATGTATCTCTATGGCCCATATCAGGAGAGATTTAGACATGAATGGTTTGAGATTTTCAATTCTCAATTTCATATAAATATTAGAGAATAAGAACCATCTAGACCTTATCTAATAAATATAATTGGTTAAATTGAGCTCCTAGAGGTTATAATGTTTTAAACCCCTAACTAACTAAAAAACCATATCATTCATATATCACTCCCTCATAGATTCTCCAGTTTTTTTTGTTCATTTTAATTTAAAAAAAATTAAGACGACACTCCCAGATCTATATACTGTTATTATCCAATTAGATAAGTAGATGAAACGTGAAAATCCTTCTTTCCTTATGGTGAGAAAATGTAAAGGAAAATAAAAGATCCCCAAGGCTAAGAATTCTTCTCAATGACCTTCAATGAAGTGAAATATAATTGGGAATGATAGGGAGAAGGATGATGTTTATTTAACATGTGGCAATAAAGGCAATTGAAAGAAAAATTTCACCCAGCCTAAAAAGAAAGGGGAAGAAACATGTGTTTTTTTATCAAGTGAAATTTATCTATTTATACAAATTGGGTATTAGATATAGGTTTTTATACTCAAATATGTATCAAAATATAGAAATAAAGTAGTTTTAGAAATATTAACAGGGGGTAAATCTATGAGAATCTAATGGAAATAAATTTGTTGTTATAACTATCGGAGACTACCACCTCACGATTCAAACAATAATGATCTTTTTTTAAAAGGTTTTTATTATGTTCTATCTATTACAAAAAAAATTTATGTATCTAGATTAGATATGGAATGATTTATTTTCAAATTTGGGAATAAATGTTGTTTCTTTTATAAGGATAACATTTTTTATAATAATAAAAATTTAAATAATGGTCTTTATTTGTTATATTATTTAAATCAGGCAATGAAAATCGATAACAAAATTACTTCAGATGTCTCACTCCACACCCAAATTTGGAATCACCAGCCAGGTCATATAAATGAATGTCATTTGACTAAATTACATAAAGATGGATATTTAGATTATTTTGAATAAAACTACTTGGTTCTTGTTACACATGTTTAGAAGGAAAAATGAAAAAAGCCCCATTTAGTTTAAAGGTGAAACTACCAAAGAGATTATTTAATTAGTACATACCTATGTGTATAAACCATTTCTTATTGAATCAAGGGGTGGGTACTCATACTTCAAAACATTTAATGACGATTTTAGTAGATATGGATATGTCTACTTGATGAGGCATAAGTCCAATTATTTTGATAAATTCTAACAATACAAGAATACAATTTAGAACCATCTTGGATAGAAGATTAAGAAAATATACTCAGACCATGGTGTAGAATATCATAATCCAGAATTCATTGATTATTTATAGGAGTTTGGGTTTCTATCGTAACTCACTACACATTATACACCTCAATGGAATGGTGTAGGTGAAAAGAAGAATTACACCTTGTTGGACATAGTGAGAGAAATTTTGAGTCATGCTAGTATTCCATTATCATTATGGGAATATTCTTTATAAATAGTATCATACATATGAAACAATGTTACAACCAAATTAGAAGAGGGTATTCCATACCAATTATGGAAGGGAAAGAAAACCGTGTTGTCGTACTTACATGTGTGGGGATGTGATGAGTTTATTAAGTCTTATTCAGCTAACAAACATGTAACTCAAGAAACAAAGTGTATCTTTATAGGATATCACAAGGAAACAAGTGGATATTACATATTAAATTATTTAGATAAAAATTTAGTGTTTAACAGGAATCCCACATTCCATGAGAATGATCATATCTCAAAAAAGAGTTAGTGGGAGTGAGATAGACTTCAATGATGTTCATGATCAAGATAGACAAGTGTTCTCCAAGGAATCGATACCAAAAATCTCCATTGAAGAAGATGTTCCAAGGAAACATGTACTGTGTATGAGTACAAGAGAGGTTAAGAAACTAGAATAGTATGGTTTTCTAGTCACCAAGGATGGTTACTCATAATTATTTGATAACAATGATCCTATAACCTACATGAAATTAGCAAGTGGAATAGATGTTTCCATGTGAAAATAAGCCATGAATTCTGAAATATAATCCATATACCAAAAACAATTATGGATTTTAGTATATCCTTCAATATATGTAAAAACCATTGGTTGTAAATGGGTATTCAAGAAGAAACTAGACATGGAAGGAAAATTCGGTACCTATAAAGTGTAGGTGGTTTCAAAAGGGTTTAAATAGCATTAAGGAATTGACTAAAATGAAACCTTTCCACCAGTTTCAATGATGTAATCTATTATAATTATACTTTCCATTATGACTTTCTATAACTATGAAATTTGTAAAATAGAAGCCTAAACAGGCTTCCTTAATGTGAACCTTCAAGAAGATGCCTATATAAACCAACCTAAAGGGTTTTTGACTCCAAAGGATTCCAAAATGATATGAAAATTGTAAAAATACATTTATGGATTAAAGATAACATCTAGGTCTTGGAATATTAATTTTTATGAATCCATAATAGAATTTTGTTTCATAAATAATTAATGTGACCTTTGTGTCCATAAGTAGTTTAGTGGGAGTGATATCATTTTCTTAATAGTATATGTCGATGAAATAATACTTATTGGAAATGAAATATAAGTCTTACAGTCTGTTAATGTATGGTTAAATAAATTATTATCCATGAAGGAATTAGGTGAGGTGATATAAATTCTTGGTATCAAGATCCATCATGATAGATACAATAGATTGAATGACCTAAGTAAGGTATATATATTGAAAAGATACCAAAGAGGTTCAGTATGGAACAATCCAAGAGGGTATTAATTCCAATGTCACATGAAATTCATATTTATAGAAAAATGTGTCCATAGAACCATGAGGATAGAAATATAATTTAAATTATTCCATACACATCAATTATTTGGCTAGTCATGTGTTCTATGATATATATTAGGCTAGATTTCACCTACACATTAAGTGTGGAAGGAAGATATTAAGATGATCTAGGTGATTTCCAATGGATGGAAATCTAAACTATCCTTATGTATCTAAGGAATAATAAAAATATATTACTGGGCTATAGAGGATATGAGTAACTAGATATCATAAGACATGTAGATGATAGTTTCAAAATTGATCAATATGATATGAAATCACAAACAAGATACACCTTCACTTTGAATGGAGGTGTTATGAGCTTGAAGAGATCAAATAATTCTATAATAATAGAATCAATAGAAAAGTTTGAGTATATGGTGGCTTCTAAGGTAGCTAAATAAGAAGATTGGATACAAAAATTCATTCAAGATCTATATGTGGTACCTAGAAGTAAATATAATATCACAATATATTATGATAATACTATAGTATTGGCTCTCGCAATGGATCCAAGGTCAGATCAATAGATGAAGTAATACTTCCTATAGTGACTCAAGATTTTTATACATAGATATTACATTTTTTAAATTAATATTCAATACATTACACAAATACATTTCTACATACCATAATATTTTAGTGTACTTGGATACTAGGTGCAAAATCATATAATTTGGTGAAATATCTTAAACATATCCCATAAAGACATTTCCCTTTAGTACAATTCACAAATATGTCCTAGTTAATACCTTTATTCAAAACCTATGGAAAGGAAACATAAGAAAGGGTGAGCTGAGATGCTTAGTAAGGGTAAAAAGGGAAATAGTTAAGCATAACATGTATATAAGGGTATAAGAACATGAGAATAAAATTTGAAAAATATACCCTGAATATCAAAGATCATAATCTAGAGTCATAAAATAATGTTTGGAAGTTCATAAGACATGAATCATAAGGAAATAAATGAAGATGATTCATGAGATCATAATATTAGCTTAAGAAATAGATATGTGGAAAATAAGTAATCATAGAAAACAATATTTCAAGGATATCAACCAAGATATTCATAACATTATAGGCTTGGTCTAACCACTCGTGTACCTAGTTTAGGCTTGGGATAACAACAAGTGTATTGTAACACCCTGAAATTCTAAACTAAAACTTTGTATTCAATAGTGTTTATGACAAGAAACACCAAGTGTAAAAAGGAAATATATTAATATGATAAATTAAAATATTAAATAATTATAATATATTCTATATCTTGTAATTCATACAACACTATGTTAGATTGCATCACATGTAAGAGAGGCCTTCCTTGATAGCCTACGTTACATGAAAGAGTGGCCTTCCTCGATAGCCTGCATTACACGCATGATCGAGTTTCACCAAATAACAATATATTATTAAAATATTATTATTTAATATAAAATTATATAATCTAGAGTTTGTGTTATACGTTATGAATAATATTAACTAAATTGTGAAAATTTATGATTTAAATAAATATAAAATGAATTCATTGGTTATCAATTAATTTGAAACTAAAAAAAGAACCAATTGGATATAAAAAGAAATATAATTTTTTTTATGCTTTTAAAGGAGTTTTGTCTTAAAAAAAATTAATTAAAATTAGTTAATGATTTAAATAAAATATATATGTTATATATTCAATCAAATATTTTTGTTATTCATCCATTATGTTTGACATGCAGATGATAAGAACAAAACCAATTTCATACATAAAATACTATATTTTTGTAAAGGTAATTTTACCACCTTTTAATGGGGAACCCATTTTAAATTTGAATTTTGACACTTTAATTGATTTAATTTATAAAAATAAACTTAATATTTGAAATTGAAACATAAAAATTAGGTTGGGGTTATTTTTTTATATTTTTTGGAATCATATCATTTTTAATGAATGATTAAAAATACTATCCAATAAAGAATTTTTATTTATTTATTGAAAGGAAAGAGGTAGGGGAACCAAAAATATTACAATTAAGGGTGTCTGAAATAATGTAAACTAAGGGAATATACCCCAAAAATATTGTACTCTCAGGAGGAAAAGATCCAAGATAAGAGAAGATGATTACCCAATTTTTCTAGGATTCCTTTGAATATAGAAAGTCCGCCACTACATTTCCCTTGACCCATGTGGGGAGAATTGTAATGACCCACCCAATCTAATTGGTATTCAGAGTACAAAGATTCAGTACTTGGCCTTAAGTGACATCCTAAAAATTTCAAAAGGTAAGAAATAAATGCCTAAGGGTTTCAAAATCATGTGGGGAATGATTTACACTTTATGAAATAAAACAAAAATCACTATATGATGCATGATGAAAATCAAGGAAACTCAATCACATTATTAAAACAATCCAACCAAAGTGCACAACAACAGAATATAACCAAAAATCAAAGTACATAGTGGAAAACAACTATAGAATCCAAGAAGACCACAATACTCCATGCACCACTAATTTCATGCTCTAACATCACCAAACATCCCAAGTCTCACTTAGTGGTACTAATAATGTGAGACACACTACCTTTGCCCCTATCCCGGAAGATAGCATTTTCAAAATCACAAAAGTTCCAAATCAGGGGTGAGTATAAAACTCAATAGGTTTTCTCTGATGACTTCCCTACTCATTCTACCAGGATATAAGAGTTAGAAACATTTATATAAATCATTTTATATAAAACAATTTCTCAAAATAGTTTCTAACTAAATATAAACAAGTTTTCAAAACCATTTATAACCAAAATAATCCAAGTGCGATTGAAACCAAATTTTCCAACAAGTTATTTTTCCAGATAAATAACTCAATAATATTTAAAAATATTTCACAATATCCATTTTTGGCATACCCAACCATTTCACAAACCCATGAAACCAACCATGCATGCTACGTTATGATAGTTCCATACTCATGAGCAGTTTCTAGTAGATCTACCTTGTCATCACAAGGTAATTATATCTCATGTTCTATTTGACTTTTGGATCTGATAAAAAGGTCATATTTAAACCAAGCCTTATAAATTCAATATGGACACACATAAAAATATGACCAAGGGCCATTCCAAAAAAAACCTTTTCAATAAAATCACATTTTTATTGAAAACCATTTTCCATCAAAATCATTTCAATGAAAAATCATTTCAATAAAGCAACTTTTTATTGAAAACCTCTTTCCCATCAAAACATTTATCAATTCCAAAAAATCAAGAATTTAAAATCATCATTTTAAATCTAAGAAAAAATCACTTTGCACAATAATTCATCAAGATTTCAAAATTTCACTAAAACCTTAAATCACCACTAAAGAAGATTTATTACATAATTTTCAAAATAAATTTCATTCAAGATAATTAATTTGAAACTAAGATAATCAATTCTAGCAGGAGGAGTTGAGTGTGAATCCACCTACCTCAAAGGTTTTGAGGAAACTCAAAAATGGACGAAGAAAGTTCTAAAAAACCGGGTTGATTCTCCACCAAACGACATTAGATCTCTTATCCTATAAACAAAAAATCCAAAACTTAACTTATTTGCCCTTAACCAACCTAGATTTACCCATAATGGGTGTAGATATGAGAAACCAACATGAGTGGCGAATATATCTAAGTAGACGGAAAAAGAACGGTGAACCACAATAAATAAACAGATGAAAAACCCTTACCTAAATGGTGGAACGCCTCTAAAAGTTTCTTAAGGATGCCTAGAGACGAGATCCAAAATGTTACAAGAAAAAGAATGTGAAAAAAATCTTCAAGCATGATTTTAAACTAGGCGTGTGCTGACTCAGGATGCGTACCTCAGGTACACGATGTGTAGGCCATGCTGGATAAGTACGCTGAAAAATACATCACCTAGGGCTCAAAATACATTATTTAAACCCTATACGATGTGTAACTTTAGTAAACGACATATACCAGCTCCCAACATAACCCCAACCCCACGAATTGAATTTTTCCCCAAGTACACATCATGTAATTCAGGTACATGAAGTGTATATATCCAAAAACATGTAGTAAACCCTTGAAAACTATATATAAGGATTTTTTTACCAAAAGGGCCTTAATATAGGGGGAAACTTACTAGATCAAGGTATTATAATGTTACAAAATCATCACTAAAGACTTTACATCCCTGAGAAGTCATGTAGAAGATGAAACTCCAGAAACCAGGGGTACTACATTCTCCCCACCAATGATCTTTCTATCCTCAGAAAGTAAAAAACCCTCGCTACCTTGAAAGAGTTCCATCCATCGATTTTTCATTTCCTTCTCCCATTTCCACGTATCTTCCTAAATTTGACCATGCTACCTTAAAACCTACACTAGACCAATTATTTTTCCATGCACGACATTCTGTTGCCTATCCACAACCTGAACCGAGATATGTACAAAGAAGCATCCGACTCTAGGTCAACGTGATCCCATATGATCACATGGTCAGGATCAGGGTGATACTTTTTCAACTGGGATACATGGAACACATCATGCACCAAGATGAACCATATTGATAATTACAACTAATATTCAACCTCTCTTATCCATTACATTATCTCAAAAAGGCCTATGTATTGGGGAGATAACTTTCCCTGCTCCCCTAAACAACAATGTTCTAGCCTTCGGGATACCCGAAAGAACGCATGCTCACTTAATACAAAGGACAACAGCCATCGATGATGATCTACATAATATTTTGGAAAACTCTGAGCCGTCTCCATCCTCTTTCTAATCAACAGGATCTTCTCCATTTTTTCTTGGACAAAGCTCGGTCCAACTAGTGGAGTTTCACCTATTTCCACCCATTATAGTAGAGAATGATAAGGACAACCATACAATGCTTCAAAGGTAGCCATATGTATCAAGGACTGATATTTTTTATTATATGAGATCTCCACCAAGGATATATTATCCTCCCATTAGCCACTAAAATCCATTACATAGTCCCACAAAATGTCTTCCAATGTTTGTATCATCTGCTCAGACTGGCTGTCTGTCTGAGGATGATATGCCATGCTCATAGTCAATGGAGTTTCAAGGGATTTATTTAAGGATTTCTAGAAATGATATGTGAACCTTGGATCTCTATCTGACACAATTGAAATTGGTATTCCATTTCTCTTTACCACTTATTGGATATAAATTTTTGATACATCCTCCACCATATGAGTTTCATGAATTGGGATGAAATGGTCTAACTTGGTAAGCTGATCCACTATCACCCATATGGAATCATGTTTCAGAACTGTTCTTGGAAGACCTATAACAAAATCCATCGCTATATGCTCCCATTTCCACACTGGGATGGGAAAATATTTCAACATAACAGCTGGTCTCTGATGCTCTACTTTAACCTGCTAACAAGTTAAGCACCGCGAGACGAACTCGACCACCTTCCTTTTCATGATGCTCCACCAAAACTACACCTTCAACGCCTTATACATCATTTATGTACCTGGATGTACATACCATCGAATGGTGGTAAGCATGAAGGAGTTTTTCTTGACAAGCCACAGGTACAACCATCTGATCTCAAAAACATAAAACTGAACTCCCATCAAGTTTCTAGCCCTCAATGGTCTCCCAACCATTGAGTTACGAACTCATAACCATAAATTCTTCATCATATGTTTGTGCCTATTTAACCATATTTACCAAATCTGAAACAATCACAACTGAAAAAATGCAATATCACCTAGGTCTTCACATTCCACATGCTTGTCGACTAGGACTGACATCAACTGCCATTCATCTATAGACTCATTTTCCAACTGATCATATGAATTGCTTCTCAATGAATCTACCACTGAATTCCCTTTTCTTGATGTATACATCAAGTTAAAGTCAAACATCAAGAGATACTCTATCCATATCCTTTGCCTTAGATTCAAATCTCGCTGTAATAAAATGTGTTTCAAGCTTTTATAATCCATAAAAACAGTGAATTTATCACCAAAGAGATAATTTCTCTAAGTCTTCAAAGCATGGATGACTGAAGCTAAATCTAAATCATGTGTTGGGTAATTCTTCTCATACACCCTCAACTGCCTTGAACCATAATCCACGACATGGTCTCCTTTCACGAGAACACAACCCAACCCTGATCCTGAAGCATTATAGTAGACCACATAGCCCAGTCCTAGTTCTGAAAAAATAAAGATATGTGCTGATGTAAGATGAACATTTAGCTCCTGGAAATACTTATGGAAATCCTTTTTCCATTATAATGGAGAATTCTTCTTTGTCAGAGCTTTCATTGGCGAAGCTAGTCATGAGAAATCATGTACAAAGCGTCGGTATTAGACATCCAGACCATGAAAACTTCGTATCTCAAATACATTCTTCGGTGGTTTCCAAGAGATAACAACTTATATCTTTTTAGGATCCACTGAAACACATTTTTCATAAATCACATGCCCAAGAAAGCATACCTATTATTTCCAAAAATCAAACTTTGATTATTTGGAATATAAATGGTGATGTCTCAAGATTTGTAACATTTTTTCCAAGTGTTCCTCATGGTCAGCCCTTTTATTTGAATACACCAATATTTCATCCTCATACACCACAAAAAATAGTCTAGATATTGATGAAATATCCGATTAATAAAATCCATGAAGACTGTTGGTGCATCGTTAGACCAAAAGTCATGAATACATATTCATAGTGGCCACATTTTCTTCTAAAATATATCTTTGGAATATCATCCTTCCTAACTCCCAATTGGTGATATCATGATCGCATGTCAACTTTAGAGAACCAGTGATCTCCTATCAATTGATCAAATAGATCATCAATGTGTGGAAGTGGGTACCTATTCTTTATTTTAACTTGGTTCATGTTACGATAATCAATGCAAAACCTAAGAGTTCCATCTAATTTCTTCACGAAGAAGACTGGTGCTACCCATGGAGACATACTTGGCTGAATTAAACCCTTGATTTCTTGCTCCTCCAACTCCACTTTCAATTCCTTTAACTCTTTTGGTGTTATCCTATAATATGGAAAGGAAATAGGACTGGTCTCCAAGAGGAGATCAATCGTAAACTCCACTACCCATAGAGGTGGTAACCCTAAGATGTTATTCATAGATATATATGAAAATTGATCCAAAACTAATGGAAATATATTTTTATCAATCTATTACAATGATCCAAAAGTCAACACTGCCAAATAATATGATATTTTTCCCACTATTGGTACCAAAAATATCTTTGTACATTTCTTTACAATCCTCTCTCCTATGAAGAGATTATTTATGCCATCCTTAGTCATGAAACTAACTATTCTCCGATAAAAATCAATGTGATCCTTGAACATTGTCATACAATCCATACCTAGGATTACATCATAGACATCCATATACAATATTGAGAAGTCCCATTTCAGCTCAGCTCCATCAATAGTTATAGCACATGGTCTACACACAAAGGATGGACATTATATTTTACCAAGAAGAGTTTGAAGTTTTAAAACAGAAGGCATCATTTCTAGTTTTAAACATAGAAATTCAATATCATGTGAAGCAATGAAGGAATGTGATGCACCTGTATCAAACAAAACTTTCACAAAGGTAGAATTCAAAATAATTTAACCTATTACCATAGATGGTCTGACCTAATCATCGAAAATCATCTACTCAACTCCATACGATTTCTTCATCACTGCACTCTACTATTTATTTCCTTTCTATGGTTTACCTTGCTGAGGAGTCATGGTATTCTGATAATCACCATGGCTAGATCTTCTCTGTTGACAGGTCTGATTATATTGTCCTCGCCCTTTCTAAGCATACGATGCTTGCGATGCCTGAGAAGTGTCTCAATAATCTAACCTTAGAGAACTGCGAAATTAACGCTAAAGGTGCCCCATATTCTTTCAGTAATGACATGATCTAGGTTGTTCCATATACTCTCACATTATGAGGTCATGAAAATCCCATTGGTAGTATCCCTCTTGGATCTTTGGTCATAGAGGAAGGTTCACTGATCCAACTGTCTGATTGTAATTTCCTCTCCCAACCTAGAAATAGGTGTCCCTTTTCCTCTTTCTCCCAGCATTGGAGTTCCCACCATTCCCAATAGGTATCATCACATCTCCTCCTCCCATATCTCCTGATATGTCTCGTTCATCCACTGCCACTCTATTCACCATCTTTGTATAATCTGTAATTCAGAGCACCACAATCTTCGATCAAATCTTTTATATTATTCCTGATTCTAAGATGCGTTCCTTTAAAGATGCGGTTGCCTCAACTTCTGGTGAAAAAAGAACTAAATAAATGAATTTAGCCTCATATTCAATGACAAAGAGATTCTCCTACTTCAATATAAAGGAGTCTGTCTTACTTTGGATCTTGAACCTATGAGGATATAATTTTTTATTAAATAATTCCTAAAAATCTACCCAAGTAAGGCATTTATCCCCTTTTTTATTCAGTAATCGTTCCCACCACTAACGTGAAAGATCCTCGAGCATGTACATTACCAGCTTGACTTTGAGCTCTTTCGATGTGCTGATGAATTCGAAGATGTGATTTATCCTGATCAACCACACCTCCACCTTTTCAAGTTTAGAATCACCCCTGATGATGGGTGGGTTCTGCTTCAAGAACTGGATGGATTGATCTACGTGTCTAGGATCATCCCTCTAGTTCCCAGTATCCATAGCTTGAAACAATTGGACTATAATATGAACAAGATCTTGGTTCACCTGTGGTTCAGGTGAAACCATGTTCTTCGCAGCTTCTCCAGGTTGATTTCAACGACACTTAACTGGTCAATCTCACACTCTAGAAACTGATGGATTAACATTTCAAATTATATCACTTCAACTATCGCAACATTGTTTTCCAAAAACAACCTCTTTCCATGTTCAACCATTTTTGAAAATAAAATCCATTTGTTCATTTTAATATCATACCATTTTCAAAATACTCCAAATATCCTATTTTCAAAATCATTAATTTTAAAGGCAAATTCTGCATTTTTCAAAAAAAATTACCTCTTCCCTAAATCATAAACCATTACTCCAAATGAAATATCCAACCCTAGTGATAAGCCATTCCTCTATAATGCTTGTCATTCTTGTCTCATTAGCTAAACTAATGACAATGAGATTTCAGAATCCTTTAAGTGTCTCCAAACACTTATTTATCAAACTTCCTTGTAACTTGAAGTTCATCCTAAATTGGTTAGATATGTCCTTTTATGATAAAAATTTCATGTTCTGACAATGCTAGACCTGTCTAAGATGCCCACCTAATGAATAGACAAGAAGGAATTTCAACACCAAGACCAATAAGACTAATGATTAGTTGTTAGGCAAGGACCAAACAAGCTGATTCCATTTGTACCACAAAGGAAGGACCAGACTGATACCATTTGTAATGAACCTCCCAATCTCATTAGGCTTGAGAGTACAACGAGTCATAACTTTTACTTAAGATACATCCCCAAAAATCAAAAGGCAGGAAATAAATTCCGAAGGGTTTAAAAAGAATGTGGGAAACAATTTACCTTTTAAGAGATAAACCACAAAGCACTATATGATGTATGATGAAAAACAAGGAAACTCAACCACATTATTAAAACAATCCAAACAAAGTGAAAAACATCGGAATATAACCAAACATTAAAGTACATAATGGAAAAAACTAAAGACTCTAGGGAAACCACAAGACTCCACGATCCACCATCTCTAAGCTCCAACATCACTAAATAGCCCAAGTATCATGAAGTGGTACTAAAAATGTGAGACACTCTACCTTTTCCCCTATCCCGAAAGGTGGCATCTGCAAAAGCACAAAAGTTCCAAAGCAGGGGTGAGTATAAAACTCAGTAGGTTTTCCACAATGAATTTTCTACTCACGCCACTAAGATAAAAGATTTAGCAATATTTATTTAAAATATTTTATATAAAAAATTTTCAAAACAGTTTATAACTAAATATAAACAAGTTTCCAAAACCATTTATAACCAAAAGCATCCAGGTGAAATTGAAACCAAATTTTCTAGAAAGTTATTTTCTCAAAAAAATAACTAAACAAGCATTAAAACTATTTCACAATATCCCTTTTTGGCATACCCAACCATTCCACAAACCCATGAAACCAACCATGAATGCTACGTTATGACAATTCCATACTCATGAGCAGTTTCTCATCGATCTACCAAGTTGTCACAAGGTAATTATATCCTATGTGCTAATTGAATTTTGGCACTGAACACGAGGTCATATTTCAACCAAGCCTCAGAAATTCAATATGAACACACACACCAATATTCCCAAGGATCATAAAAAAAACTTTTTAATAAAATCACATTTTTATAGAAAACCATTTCCCATCTAAATCATTTCAATGCCAAACCATTTCAATAGAACACCCTTTTTATTGAAAACCTCTTTCCCATCAAACCATTTAGAAATTAAAGAAAATCAATAATTTAAAATCATCATTTTAAGTTTGAGAAACAAAATCACTTTGCACAATAATTCATCAAGATTTCACAATTTCACTAAAACCATAAATCATCACTAAATAAGATTTATTCCATACTTTTCACAATAAATTTCAATCAATATAATTAATTTAAAACAAACCCAATAAATTATAGCAATAGGATTTGAGAATGAATCCACTTACCTCGAAGGTTTTGATGAAACTCAATAATAGATGAAGAACACTCACAAAAACTAGGTTGATTCTCCACCCAACGACCTTAGATCTCTTCTCCTATTAACAATAAATCCAAAACTCAACATATTTGGCATTAACCAACCTAGATCTACCCATAACAGGTGTAGATATGAGAAACCAAGAGGAAATAAGAATATATCTATGTAGATGGAATAATAATGATGAACCACAATAATGAAACAGATGAAAATTCCTTACTCAAATGGTGGAAAACTTATGAAAGTTGTCTAGGGACACCTAGAGTCGAGAGATAAATATTTTAAAAAAAAATATGATTAAATACATGCAAGAATTATTTTAAAATTGGTGTGTTCCAGCTCACAATGTGTACCTTAGTTACACGACGTGTAGGCCACGTTGGATAAATATGCCAAAAAAATCCATCTCCACGGGCTCAAAATCCATTATTTAAACCCTACACGATGTGTACCTTAGGTAAACGATGTGTGTACCAGCTCCCGATGTGACCCCCACCTCACGACTTGAATTCATCCCCAAGTACACGTCGTGTACTTCAGGTACACAACGTGTACCTATTTTGAAACCTATAGTAAACCCCATAAAACAATATATACGAATTGTTTTACCAAAAGGGACTTACAAGAGGGGGGAAGATACTTGATCAAGGTATTATAATTTTAAAACATTTTCATCAATGAATTTCTATCCCCGAGAAGTCACATAGAAGCTGAAACTCTATAAACTGGGGGTATTACAAGAATGGTCATGAGATTATTCTTATGATGGTTACATCTTCTAATGGATTAATCAATGGACCAATTAATGGGTCCTTTTCCTGATAGTGAATTTTATGTAATCAAATAACCAGTCTCTATCTCTATGATAATAATGATCCTCTAGTTTCTAAGAAGAATCTTGGTGAGCATGGAATGTGCTTAGACTTGATAGGATTCCCCACTCTCAAAGAAGGTAGAGAAGGAAATAATTACAGACCCTTCTGAGTTTCTAAAAACACCTCCACCCAACATAGACCCCAAGAAGAAGGATCCATCTGTATTTAATTTGTTCCCCAAGGAAGGGGGATTCAACCATAACCAATTGACCTGAGTTGAATTGATACCAATGGGGTTGGGATCAGGGGTAGGAGAGCAAGGAGAAAAGGAGAATACACTAGTTCTTTACACAGCCTGAATAGGTCGAGGATTGATTTTATGGTTTAAAAAAGAATACATGTGATGAAGACTATTGAAGACTGGTGATTTTTATCAGTTATGGCCTTCTATAGAATCCAGAATCCCGCTGTAAAGATGAGAGTCCCAACCATTCTCTTAGTAGAGGGCCTTTCCAAGCCATGAAACCATTGATGCAAAAAATACCCACCAGAATATGAATGCATGAACCAGATAGTGAATTGGAAAAATAAGCTCCAAACTAACCTTGCCCAATATCTATAGAAAAATAGGTTTCCTTTGGATTTAGAATGATCTTCCCTACAAAATTTGCATATAAAATCTAAAACAACCCCTCTCTTCTTAATATTCCCCTCATAAGGAAAATCATTGTGCTGTATACACCAAACCAAGAATATAAATTTTGAGGGTAACTGCTTACACCATAAATTTTCACTCCATTGATCCAGAGTAGAAAAAATAGATTTAATTTTAAGAAAAACTCCAGTAGAAAAGGATCCATCTGCTGATCCAGTGAACACACATTTATCTGGATCACCAGACATCTCAATTCTTTAAAAAATTCTTCTCTGGTCATCATTCAGGGCGGCACAGATGAGGATGGGGTGCCCACTGGCCTCATTGAAACATATACTTGGAGTAGGGTAACACGAGAAGACATAAATTTACCCTGACTAGTTGTGAGTCCATAACCTGATTTCTCCCTTTCCAATTATCCACCAGGTGTTCTTATGGAGGATAGAAATGTAAGGATGAATCATTTTCTGAATTTTAGAGATCTTGAATCTGGATGATCTCATATCAATACCATAAGTACATTCATGTGTTTTTCCCACAAATTTATCACCTAAATAAGTTCCCAATAAATTTTGTCATAAAGGATATGCATGGAATCAGAGATACTTATTACATTTAAACCTCCTTCTTCAATGGGTTTAGAAATCATACTACAAGAATCCCGATGATATTTACCTTGAGAGTGCCCGTCCCATTGAAAAGAAATCAGAATGCATTCAATGTTGTAAATCACCTTCTTTAGGACCTTCAGATCGGAAAATATGCACAGGGTAATGGAGGATAGAATTTTACTAATAAATGAAATTCTCCCCCAATGTATAAGAATCTATTGTTCCAATTTAAAATGTGACCTATGAGTCTATCAACAACCATGTCAAAGTGCTTGATAAAGAGGGTGTTAGGGGACACTGGTGCACCTAGGTAAATCATAGGAAATGACCCTTTGTGCATGCTAATATTTCTTTCCAAGGACCTAATATTCCTTTTCGAGCACCTGTTAGGAAAAAATAAATTACTCTTCTCACAATTGACCACTTTCCCCTTCTATGAACAATAAAATTTTAGAGCTTCATTAACCCCCAAAATAGATCTTCTACTACCAGTTAAAAAAGGGTAGTGTCAAATAAAAACATGATATGTGATATTATTTCAATAGAATTATTATTTCAGTAAGGAGTAACCATAAACATAGATATGCACTATTTAATATATTGGATGAGAGCATCCTGAGCAATAAAAATGTGGGAGGGGGAAATTGGATCGTCCTGTCTCAATCCTCTGGCTGCTTTAAAAACCAATATTCTTTCCCATAAAAGAAATGTAAATCCATGGAGAGATAAAAAAAATAAATTTAAGTTCAATGGACCACTGAATGAAATATCCATCAATTGGACTTTAAAATTTAATTTAATGACTTATGAAACTTTTAAAGGTTTTTAATTTAAAAACCTGAATTGTTGTCTTTCCCTCAAGATGAATTTTAATTTAATTTCTACCACTTATATGATTAGAATTCAAAAAAATGGATTCCATATTTGGAATAAAAATAATTTTTAATGTATAATAATAAGAACCTAGTTTTTGACCAAAAATATTAATGAATTTAATTATAATTTATTATAATGAATAAGGTTAAATTAAGCTTAATAAGGGACTAAACAATAACCTTAAGGCCCAAAAGATCTATACACTTGTCCAATAGCTATTTTATGGCCATATATCGACCATATCCCATAATAGATAGAAATTGAACAATTATTGGATCCTCTTTCAACATGAAAAACGTCAAGAGAATTCCTTTTTCAAAATATTACAAGAGTGCCACTCCTCCTCCACTATAAAAGGCCACCATATCTACCAATTCATCATACCTCTAAAAACACTTAGGTTTGGCCAATATCTACCCTAATAACTACCCAAAATACTTCCCCTTGAAATCGAATCCTCAATTTGGGAAAAAATAATTCCAAGTAATCCCATTGGAATAGACCAAAAGGAGTTACCCGATCTTAAGGTAACACTTTTCAATGGTCTATTTTATTTCATTTAATTTTACACCACCTAAAATATTCTTATTCCATATTAATATAAAAAAAATAATCCTAAATATAGTGATATGTTTTTATATTAAGGTTTTGACCTACAATTACACACACTTCCATATAATGGGTAACAAACATACTGTTTCGGTGTACAATATCCTACTACCTCATGAAACGATGATTGTTCCTTTTTTTACTTTACTGTATATCTTGGTAGAAATTATGTTGGAAACTTTGTTTATATATGTTATATATGATATTTATTATGTATTTAAGATTATGTAATTATTTTCCAACACAAATCATTATAATTTTCCATTATGTTTAACTATGATAACATCATTTGTAGAAGTGTGTACTATCGCCCCCTCAAAGTATTGTGATTCATTCACACTATAAATAGATCATATAAAGGATGGTTTTAATTAAAAATATGTGACATAATAAAACTCAATATGAAATTCATGAGATAATTACTTTTCTTAAAATATAATATATATCAATTTCATAACTACCCTTCCATGCACTTAAAAAGTGATAAAGTTGTTTTTGGATGTGTAGACTACCACCTCCTCGACATGATGTGATTCCTTTTACATAAAAATTATTATATATATAAGTATATATGAGTAAAAAATATGGTATTTATGATATAATGATCATTATGTAAATATTGAATTTACTTACATTCTTTACAAAACAATCATTGAAAAATAAGAATGTTAATCATGCGTATGTACGACCTACATTCTCAATGACTGTAACACTGGTTCATTTTTCATAACCATATTTAATGATTGATTTTAAAAGCATAATTGATGTATAAATATTATAATTATGTCATTATTATTATTATAGATATTTTATAAAATGATCCATTTGAGCATAGTTGACCAACCAAAGTTGGTTTTGACACATAATCTGGATTTTGTCAAAACAACTGATGTAAAAAAAACTGTTTAAGTAGTTTTATAAAATATAGTAATAATTTAAATAAAATTAATGATAAACATGATAAAGGTACTCAAGAAATTTGATAATTAACATAATTATTATATATAGTAAGTGAAAAGTTTTTCACCTGAAAGGAAAACACAATGTAATGGATTTCGTCTTAATTTACATTCCATTGAGACTTATTTCTTATTATGAACCTAGTTTCTTTTATAAGATGGTTATAATCCCATTTGAAATGTTATATCCTGAAAATATTTATTTTGATGATATTATAATGTTATTACTTCATGGATGATATGATTCACATGTTTCAAAGTGGCATGAGACACTTTATAATGTTTAAATATTATCCTCTTCAAGAATGAATTTAATGATTATCATTACAATATCACTTAATTTTGTGATTGTTAACATTATCTTAAAAAAAAAATTTATTTGTGTGCACCTAACTTATTATATATGGTTCAAATATTTCCAATTTTTCATATAACATAATTATTCAATCATTATTCATGATTTACTAGTTTCAATTTAAATTATTTCATCTAAGGGGATTTGAGTTAAATGTTACCAAGTGGAAAGGAATTTCATAACCCAATTTCTTTTCACTGGGTTATATTACATCCTCATTGTCATTAATATTCTATGACAATTTTTATAATGAATTTGACTATTTATTGATATATTTCCCCTTATATATTTGGATTTATATTTGATACACATAATCTACGCATTGGTTGATTTTCACTACATAATCAAAATATTTTAAATGGTTTACTTTAAAATCTCATTTTATTCAGGATTTTATAAACTTAAATTTACATTAGAGGAAATTATTTGATCACTATCTAATAAACCATTATATTTTCTTCTTCTTTGGTAATTCATGACCTTTATTAAATAGTAGTACCATTTTCTCACTCTATGGGACACAAAATATATTAGAAAATGTTTTTGAGAAATCTCATCATAATGTTTCTCTTTAGTTAGAGAACCTATTTTCTTATAAAAATAATGTCTTAATAAAATTATTTTTAAAATGTTTTAAAATTTATTTATTAAATAAAATTTTACCTGTTTTGTATTTTAGGAATATTTTCAATGGAATCTTATTATCTCTTTCTGAAGAAGGCATTTTTATAAAAATTTTACCATGCTAAAGGAAGGTTCTTTTATGGAATGTACAGATTTACCCACTATCATTCCTATGAAGAATCCATTGAATGATTAAAAGGTTAATTTTTAATGATTTTTTAAATGGATTTTTAAAGAAATTTTTTATCAAAGGATTTTTTTAAAAAATAGGATATTTTCCTCAAGAATGTTTTTAATAGATATTTTTATAAAATTCTTATTCATCAATAATAAAAAACCACAATTTTATTCCACTTGGGATATATTGTATTGACACTATCCTTATTATAAATTTTGATGGTTTATGATTTATTAATCCACAAATTGTATTCATATTCACTTCCTTGATTTATTTGTTAGTCCCCTTGAAATATTCAATCTCTTATGATCATTAAACTTTTAATTTCCACTAAATTATATTTTTCATTTATCATGGATATTAATATTTCATATCTATATACCATTTTACATTTGGGTTCTACATTGACAATTATTCCATTATTTGGAGAAATATTAATAATTTTGTATTCTTTAATCAACATGGTTATTTGATAAGGCATATTATTTATTTTGATTATTTGATATGAGGAATATTATAGAAAGATAATGATATGAAGATCTCATAATTTATATAGCTCCTCGATGCATTGACAGATTATCATGAGATAAATAAGTTGTACAAAATGATTGGGGTTCTACCCCTAATTTAAACAATATTTTGAAAGGTCTTGATAGTATATATATTCATGTTACTTAAACATGAGATATATTAAGAAATAATTTGTCTCATTTAGTTTCAGTTATTATTCATCCATGAGATTTTTCATCAACATATCTATGGATACATTTCATTTTTAGTTTTTTAGATGGAACATGTTTCAGTTTTATACCTTTCAATATTTTTTTACTTATCTAGTTATTTGTATGGAATATGTTTCCAGTTATTACCTTTCCATATTATTTATGAACATTGATTCAGTTTATTGATTACATGAATGTGTGTTTAGTTAGTTACATTTCCATATTTACAATTCTCATTGATTCATTATTTCATTTTCTATATTATTTCTCTTTCTGGTCATTTTATCTCACCCTTATTATGTTTCTTTAAACATCAATCCAAGAAATATACTATGAAATATATGCAGGGATATATTAAATGGAATAATGTTATCCTCAATGTTATTTATTTATAAATAAGAAAAAAATTATATTGTAATTAGTGTATTCATTTGGAATACCAGACTCATTTATGTATCTGGTTTACTAAGACTATTAAACTCCCGGTTCTTCAGGATTTGATTCATTGTAATCATTCTAGTGTAATTGATAATAGACATTATTTATGGTCTTTCTGGTGTTTGGTTACTATAGTTGGTATCAAAGTAATTTTAGTAGCAACATTGGGAACTAGATTTTGGAAAACATATATTAAATAACATATCCCTATGGTAAAATTTGAGGATAAGTATATAATAACATCCTAGAATTTTTTTTAGATAGATATTATGTAGTTTTCCTAGAAATAAATCCATGTTTGGACATTACAAGTGGATATGATATTATCATAGATGTTCCTAAGAGTAATAACTCTGATAAGGTCTTCCGAGCCTAATTTTTTATAACCTGGTACACGATAATCGGACTTACTGTGCACCTAGTTTTACACTCTTGGGGGATAAGAAAATATAAATTTTCTTTACAAACCACTATGGTGGATTTTGATAATGTATTACCTATGTTAATCCTAAGGTGTTTTAGATTGAATTTAATGTGTCATGATTTAAAAATCTAACACATAATATTATGGAAAAATTTTATACCAATGAAGGAACTTTTTTGGAAATAAATAGATGAATTATTTATGTATTTTTACTGAAAAATTTAGTTAAAAGGATATTTAGTAATTAAACTCATTTTAAAAATGACTAGTAGATTTATTTTTGTAAATTATGTTAATGTAGATTTATAAAAGGAAAAACTTTAAGCCAAGTGATAACCAATTGTATCAAACAAGGACACATGTATTGAACCCATAACCGAAGGATGATAAGGGTTTCACACCAACCATAGACCTACACAATTTCTAGTAAAATTTTCATTATTTTTAGTTAAAAAATTTGACGAATAAAAGGAAATGATGTACCAGTAATATAACTTTTGAGGACTATAGATTAATCTATTAACCATATTGGTTTTGGAAGATAGTTGGAGACAAATAGTTAGCCTTGTCACTTTTTATAGGCTTTACATTCATCTAAAAGTTTCCTTTATTGCTTCAGGCATAAAAAAATTCATTATTGGTAATTAATTTCTAGGAGTAAAGGGATGAATTATAATTTGATCAAAGCACAACCAAAAGTTTGGAATGTTTACATGAAATTAAAACCTATCTGGTACGAATAATTCCTTATATTATTGGCCAGAAAATGAATTACCCAACATTAAGGAAATTACTTGGAAAAAAAATGTATTCCTAATACCTTAATTCCTTTGAAACCAATGGTCTTATAAATCATAAAAATTTTATGGATTTGAGGACCTCAAATTTCTATTGACCATTAAATTGTTTGTGATTGATAACCTCAATCACACACTATAAATATTCCTGCTTTTCCTCCACATACATATCTCTAATTTCCACTAATGTTATTTTACTTAGAGACATAGTTACATGTTATTCTATATGACCTATTTAATTCTCATTCTCTATTTTCTAGAGGATTTTTATGAACCCTTTTCCCGATGTGGTATTTCACTGTAGGAAATATGTAAATACAGTAAAATTCAAGGGAAATTTTTTCTTAATTTTCTTTGGAATTTTACAAGAGCGCGGTTTCTGACAGCACCTGATTCCGAAGCCCGGAGTGCCCAGAATCAATTTCCGAAGTTTGGCTCGGGTACGTTCAGTGAACGAACGAGCAGGAATTTCTAACTTTTGATCCGGTGCTCAGAATTGAAATCCGAGGACACCGATGAACTCGCAGCGCCAATATTCTCTTAAGGATACCTTTTCCGTAGTTGCGTTTATTGCGGGACGAAAGTTAGTTTTTGGGAGATTTATAAAAAGTTGAATAAAAATGTGGATCACTTTTTATTTTTCTTACTTGTTGGTTAAATCCTCTCAAAGGAAGTTAAAGGTGGGACCCACATCCACTTAACCTCCCTTGGGAGGATTAAGTGTGGTGGGGCCCACATGAAACCCAACCTTCCATCTTCTATCAAACTCCCTTTAACCCCTCTTTAAATGACATGACAACTTGTCATTTAATTTTGGAGTTATCTTATTTGAATTTCAAACCTTTGAAATTCATTTTGTTAAGTTTGTGAATAAAATAAGACTCTATCTTATTTTATTTGGTTAGAATTGTTTAGCCATCTTGAGAGATCATTTTGGGTTCTTCTCCTTCTTCTTCAAACTTTGACGAAGAACGCTCAAGCTTTGACGAAGAACGCTCAAGCTCCGACGAAGAACGCCGATCCTCTCTTCTTCGTCTTCCGTGTCAACGAAAGGGAACGCCGCTTCCTCCTCAGACTTCCTTCGTCGGCATACAAAGATTCTCCAATGACGTACCTCTTCGGACGTACCTCTTCGTCATCGGATTTGACGAACGATTACCGCGACGCCCGACCTCCGCGACGTTGTCTTCCGCGGGTCGTTGACAATCTTCAAACTTGAACCCAAGGTAGGGGTTGTTGTTATTTGTTTATTTATTTATTCTTGTTCGTGGTTCTAGCATGACTAACGTGAGGATATTTAAATATGTGTTATCATTTAACGTGAGGGGGCCGGACTGCATGAACACGGCCGAACCCCCTCCTTTGTTCTTCTTGATTTATCTTGCAGATGAAACAATATGGCGTGGTGCCGTCGCACCACGCGGATATTCGCACACTTATTGCGCGGCGCCGTCGCGCCGCGCCATGGAAGGATCATCAAGAAAGCGACGCCGTTGCGCCGCGTCGAAGGGAATCAAAGGCGCGACAGAGGGGCGCGGTGCTGTCGCACCGCGCCAGACGACGAACACCGCGGCCGGTTCCGGGCCGCGGCGGGACGAGAAGACCGGCGGCCGGGCCGCCGGTGCCGGAAGCCGGAAAAGGGGACTGGTTTGCCGGTCCCCTTGGAGAAAAACCGGCCGGCCAGGTGGCCGGCCGGAAGGTCAAAGGCCGGGGGAATTTAATTCCCCCGGCCAGCGCTCAAAAGCCCCCCCCATTTAATTGGGGGGGGGGGGTTCATTGAGGGGGGCAGGCGGCCCCCCGGTTTCCCTCAAGCAGGCCCCCTCGAAGGGGGGCCGGTTCACAAAATGGAGCGGCTAAAAGCCGCGCCGCCAGCAGGATGCGGGGGCCATGCCCCCCGCGCGTGACCCCAGCGGCGCCAGGCCGCGCCGCCGCCAGCCGGGCCGCGCCGCCAGCCGGGCCGCGCCGCCGCGCCGGGCCGCGCCGCCGCGCCGGACCGCGCCGCTGCGCCGGTCCGCCGCCGGCCGGGCCGCGTCGGACCCGGTTCGGGCCGACCCAGGGGGGGAGGGGTCGGGCCGGGTCGGCCCGGACCCGGACCCCCCGTTTTCGTGATGTCTTCGGTCTTTTGGCCATAACTTGAGCCACAGAACTCCGATTGACGAACCGTCAGCGGCTATGCGATCCTTGGATCAAGACGGTCGATTCGGTATATCGCACTCAAAGTTTTGGAATACTTTGAGTTCGTCCGGGTTGGTTCGTACACGAAATCAACCGGGCCTTCGGAGCGGAAACGCTCATATCTTGAGCTACGGACGTCCGTTTGACGTGCCGTCAGCTTTGTTGAGTTCGACTTAGTGAGACGGATATTTTAGCATACTCCGCCCGAGGTTTGGACGCAGGTGGAGTACGGTCAGGTTGGTTTTGCCTTAAAAACCAACCGGGCCCCGGGGACGAAAATGCCAATAACTCTCAGACCGGGCGTCCGATCGACACGCCGTCTGATGCGTTGAGTTCCTGTTGACGATACGGAACTTTTGGATACATCAACTATGGACTTTGTGACAGTTGATGTATCAGCCTCTCGGCTCGTGGAGCGAACCCTTCGAACGATCTTGCTGTGTGCGGGAACCCTGGTACTACTGTGACTGCTACTACTGCGACTGTTACTGTGACTGCTACTACTGCGACTGTTACTGTGACTGCTACTACTGCAACTGTTACTGTGACTGCTACTACTCCGACTGTTACTGTGACTGCTACTACTGCGACTGTTACTGTGACTGCTACTACTACTACTACTGCTACTGTGACTACGACGACGACAGTATAGAGATCCTGTGTGGATTCGACGACGACGACTACATCACTCAGCGATCCTACGTGGATCAGTGCTACAGGTCCTGTGTGGGCCCGATCCTGTGTGGGTCCGATCCTGTGTGGGTCTTTGCGCTCAGCGGTCCTGTGTGAACCAGCGCCTACAGGTCCTATGTGGGCCCGATCATGTGTGGGTCTTTTGCGGGGGTTAGTTACCTATCGATCTTTCGTGGGTCCGACGACTTAGATGGATCAGAGATCATATTTATCGTCTTTCGAAGAAGTATACCTGTGTGAGCTAAATCCTGTTGCTTTCCTGTGTGGATCGTGTTGTGCTATCCTGTGTGGATTACGTTTTGCTTTCCCGTGTGGAATACGTTTACTTTCCTGTGTGGACTGAGTTGTACTTGGGCTCGGAGGTTGGAGCGTATTTGAAATTGATGACTTAGGTATATGTATGGGCATATACGTAAGTAGTGTCGATTGTTACTTCGTGATTGTTCCTTTCTTCGTGGTTTATCCTTTGTGGATTTGAGAGACCTTCAGGGGTCTCGGGGTCCCTACTGAGTAGCTTATACTCACCCCTGCACGGGCTTTGCCCGCACTACGTTGTGTTGGTTGCAGGCGACGGACAGCGTTGATCTTAGCTGAGGCTTGCAGAGTAGGACGGTACCTGGAGGCGGACCACTAGGCGAGACGTGCTCGGAGCGGACGGCGGGACCCGTGGAGCAGTGAAGCTATCTGTACCCACCCTTCAGGTGGGATTTCCAGTGGACAGCTCGGTGTAGCGGCTTTTACTTTTCAGTTGCTGTTTTCCCTTTCGAGTTGTACTTTACTTTCAGTTTGGGTTTGTATACTGGCCCATTTACTTTTCCGCACTTTCAGTTGTACTCTGATTTTACTTAGTGTTTAATTTCCTCTTGCTTACTCTGTGGTGTTTGTTTACTTTAAAAAGGCAATGCCTTCCCTTTTTACCGGGATTTACGCCTTGGTGCTAGTCGCCAGCCCCTGGCCTATGGAAGGCGGGCTTGGGGTAGTCACGGCACGAGCCCCGAGGACGGGTCGTGACAAATTGGTATCAGAGGAGTTCGGTTCTACTGCGAACTCTGATCTTTTCTATGTGAAGCAATAATGTTTAGCATATTGAGTGTGGTTATCAGTCCAGGGTGTCCAGTGTTGGTGCGGCGGCCGACGTATCCGCACACCAGGACCCTGAATTCTGATTTCCGACTTAATGCACGAAAACATTGATTGCGTGTGTGTTTCAAAGTTTTCTTTGTGATTACTTATATCAGCTCACCAGGTATACTGTTCTGACCGTGGCGCACCTGTTTCCTTTTCAGGATGGACCCACGACGGCAACCAGCTAGGGTTCCGAGAGTCGAGTGTGACGATAGCCCACCGAGCGACGAGGCTTCGGTGCAGGGCCCTTTGTCAGCAGTGGCACCGGCGGTAGCTCTACCCGCCGAGCCCCCGATGCTTCCAGCACCAGCCGCTGACGATGCACGTCGCCTCAGCGCACTGCATGAGTTTCAGCGCCAGCGACCGCCCAGGTTTCGCGGGGAGACGGATCCCCAGGCAGCCGAGGACTGGCTGGAGGCAGTGGTACGTGTGTTTAGGCTAGTGAGGACACCAGCAGACCTCATGGTGATCCTCGCTGCGAGCCTACTACACGCAGTAGCAGGACGATGGTGGAGCTTGATGCTCCAGGTGCACGATGAGGAATCTCTACTTTGGACAGACATTGAGAGCCTCTTCCGCTCGGAGTTCGTCCCAGCCACCCTTCGTGCGGTGCGTATCCAGGAGCTTCTTCAGCTGCGGCAGGGCAGCATGACGGTCGCTCAGTACTCGGCGAGATTTACTAATCTCTCGCGCTACTCGACTGACATGGTACGAGACCCAGTCTTCCGGGCCCGGACCTTCGAGCAGGGTTTGAGACACGAGATCAGGGCATCGCTGATCTCCCTCAGCATACTGACTCAGACAGGAGTACTGGAGCGGGCCCTTCTGATTGAGAGCTTCCTTGCTGAGTCTACACTAGCGCAGCGACCCACCGTAGGGCGGCACGTGGCAGAGTAATCTGCAGCAGGCAGTCGACAGATGACTCAGGGGTCCAGACAGACCAGTCCCTCAGGCATACGACCTCAGGACACTGGCTCAGCAGTGCGGGGCACACAACGAAGAGCCAGTCTTTCGAGAGGCAGACAGTGCTACTCGTGCGGCGGGAAGGGCCACATGGCTCGTGACTGCCCGACCCGCCGTGCCGAGGAGCAGCAGACAGTTGAGGGACCACCGAGGCAGAGGCAGAGGGTCGACCGTGGCGGTCCGCAGGGAGGAGGAGGATGAGGTAGAGGAGCTGGACGAGCAGCCGGTGGTGGGCGACGCTTTGAGGCTCTGCCACCACCACCACCCGGAGGTCCACCCCGACCACAGGGAGCTGGCGGGCAGAGACAGGCACAGCTCCAGCCAGCAGAGGCCTACGACCACGACACACCTGAGATGATTCGAGGTACTATCTGTGTCTATTCTACCCTTGCTGCAGTACTTATAGACACAGGAGCGAGTCACTCTTTCATAGCCGCTGCCCTTGTTCGGAGCTCAGAGATTCTGACAGAGCCGTTGGCTCGATCCTTACGGCTAGAGACTCCTACGGGAGCAGACTCGACGATTACGCACTGGTGCCGGCAGTGTGAGCACACTCTAGGAGGCGAGAGCTTCAGCTGGGATCTTCTTGTAGCAGCGTCGAGGCCTTACGACGTCATCTTGGGAATGGATTGGCTATCTATGGTCCATGCACAGATTGACTGTTTTAGGCGCAAGGTGCGATGTGTACGCACCGACGGGAGCAGGTTCACCTTCACTGGCGATAAGGGATCCTTTGCAGCACAAGATGGACTTCCACGAAGGAGTGGACAACCCATTACTCATCAGTTGGCTAGCCTCATCCTTGGAGCAGTTGACGTGCGGAGTCCTGGTTTTCCTGCAGTGGTGGATCAGTTTGCGGACGTTTTTCCCGACGACGTTCCAGGGATACCTCCTCGCAGAGAGGTAGACTTTTATATTGACTTGTACCCCAGGACAGCCCCGATATCCACTCCAGCATATCGGATGGCCCCCGCCGAGCTTCAAGAGCTACGGGTACAGTTGGAGGACTTGCAGGGCAAGGGGTTCATCCGACCCAGTGTTTCACCGTGGGCTTCCCCGATATTGTTCACCAAGAAGGCGGACGGGATCCTACGGCTTTGTGTTGACTATCGTCACCTGAACCAGGTGATAGTGAGGAACATGTATCCGCTACCGAGGATTGATGACCTCTTTGATTAGCTCAAGGGAGCACGGTGGTTCTTGAAGATATACCTCAGGTCAGGCTATCATCAGCTCAGAGTCAGAGACGAGGACGTGCAGAAGACGGCCTTCAGATGTCAGTATGGTCATTATGAGTTCTTGGTTATGCCTTTCGGTGTAACCAATGCTCCAGCAGTGTTCATGGATCTCATGAACAAGATCTTTCAGCCATACCTCGATCGGTTTGTCGTGGTCTTTATCGACGATATTCTGATTTACTCTGCGACTGAGGAGGAGCACGCCTATCACTTGCGAGTTGTACTAGACACACTCCGAGAGCACCAGCTTTATGGTAAGCTCTCGAAGTGCCAGTTCTGGATACGTGAGTTCCACTTCTTGGGACACGTTATCTTTGAGGCGGGAGTTGCAGTGGATCCTGCGAAGATCGAGGCTGTGTTAGCATGGGAGCCACCCAGGAGCGTGACTGAGGTTCGGAGTTTCTTGGGACTAGCTGGATACTATCGGGGATTCGTGCCAGACTTCTCTAGAGTTGCGGCACCACTCACAGCTTTGACGAAGAAGGGGAAACCCTTCGTGTGGTCAGACAGATGTCAGCAGAGCTTCCAGGAGCTGAGACAGAGATTGACCAGCGCACCTATCTTGAGGTTTCCTGAGGAGGGAGTAGGGTATGTAGTCTACTGCGATGCATCAGGGACCGGACTCGGATGTGTTCTGATGCCAGAGTGGGCAGTGATTGCCTATGGATCACGTCAGTTGAGGCCGCATGAGCAGAACTACGCTACCCATGACCTGGAGTTAGCAGCAGTGGTCTTCGCTCTGAAGACATGGCGACACTACCTGATGGGCGAGCGCTTTACAGTCTTTTCCGATCATCAGAGTCTCAGGTATATCTTCTCACAGAAGGACCTGAACCTGAGACAGCGGTGATGGCTCGAGTTCCTCCAGGACTATGACTTTGAGATAGTCTATACTCCTGGGAAGGGGAATGTGGCAGTCGATGCCCTCAACAGGAGGATGGGCATTCAGCTATTTGAGGAGGCGACGGAGCAGCTAGCCTCTTTGCAGATATACTTCGTGGATAGAGATGGAGCAGACTTCCTCCAGTCTCTCACAGTCACCCCTCCACTACTGCAGCGGGTCAGAGAGGCACAGCGTGAGGACGCTGACTGTGAGACATGGCGTGCACTGATATCCTCGAGACAAGCACCTGATGGTTTCTCCCTTGGAGCAGAGCACGACATCCTTTTCAGAGGACGTACCATGGTACCAGTCGCTTTGCGAGAGGAAGTGCTGAGACAGTTTCACACTTCTCCTTTGGCGGTACATCCTGGAGTGGCGAAGATGTACCAGGATCTCAGACGACAGCACTGGTGGCTAGGCATGATGAAGGCAGTAGAAGAGTTCGTTTCTCGATGCCTCACCTGCCAGCAGGTGAAGGCGGAGCATCAGGTACCAGCAGGGTTGGTACAACCCTTGGAGGTCCCGGAGTGGAAGTGGGACGGCATATCTATGGACTTCGTGACTGGACTTCCACGCACTTCCAGAGGTCACGACTCCATCTGGGTGATTGTTGACCGACTCACCAAGTCGGCACACTTCTTACCCATTAGAGAGCAGGGCTCAGTGGAGAGCTTGGGACGTCTCTACGTTCAGGAGATTGTGCGGCTGCACGGCGTGCCATCATCTATCCTCTCCGATCGAGATGCTCGCTTTACTTCCCGGCTTTGGAAGGGGTTGCAGGAGGCGTTCGGGACGCAGCTACGTCTGAGCACAGCCTTTCACCCTCAGACGGATGGTTAGACGGAGAGGACCATTCAGACTCTCGAGGACATGCTCCACGCATGTGTCCTCGACTTTGGTCATAGCTGGGATGACCACCTACCCTTGGTGGAGTTTGCGTACAACAACAGCTACCACTCCACCATCTGGATGGCACCGTATGAGGCGTTGCACGGCCGACCTTGTAGATCTCCTTTGTGCTGGACAGACCCTGGGGAGTCAGCACTGGTGGGACCGGAGATGGTCCAGGCCATGACAGAGAAGGTCCAGGTCATCCAGGAGCGGATGAGGACAGCTCAGAGCCGGCAGAAGTCATACACTGACAGGAGGCGGAGGCCACTAGAGTTCGAGGATGGTGACCACGTCTTCTTGCGGGTCTCACCTCGACGTGGTATTCAGAGATTTGGCCGAGGCGGAAAGTTATCTCCGTGCTTCATCGAACTCTTCCAGGTCCTCAGCAGGATTGGTGAGGTGGCTTATCACCTGGATCTACCACCTCAGTTGCACCGGGTGCACGATGTCTTCCACGTGTCTCAGCTGAGGAGATACGTGAACGACCCGATGTACATCATTGACCATGGGGAGCTTAACGTTGACGATGGGGAGACTTTTACGGAGGTCCTGGTGGAGATAAAGGATCGACAGGAGCGGGTCCTACGTGGGCGATCGATTCCTCTTGTGCACATCAGATGGCAGCACGGGAACCTCCGGGAGAGCACATGGGAGCGGGAGGCTCAGATGCGTGCTCAGTACCCTCATTTGTTTCCCTAGTTTTTGATGTATCTTTACGGGGACGTAAATCCCTGAGGTGGGAGTAATGTAAAGACCGTAAAATTCAAGGGAAATTTTTTCTTAATTTTCTTTGGAATTTTACAAGAGCGCGGTTTCTGACGGCACCTGATTCCGAGGCCCAGAGTGCCCGGAATCAATTTCCGAAGTTTGGCTCGGGTACGTTCAGTGAACGAACGAGCGGGAATTTCTAACTTTTGATCCGGTGCTCAGAATTGAAATCCGAGGACACCGATGAACTCGCAGTGCCGATATTCGCTTAAGGAGACCTTTTCCGTAGTTGCCTTTATTGCGGGACGAAAGTTAGTTTTTGGGAGATTTATAAAAAGTTGAATAAAAATGTGGATCACTTTTTATTTTTCTTACTTGTTGGTTAACTCCTATCAAAGGAAGTTAAAGGTGGGACCCACATCCACTTAACCTCCCTTGGGAGGATTAAGTGTGGTGGGGCCCACACAAAACCCAACCTTCCATCTTCTCTCAAACTCCCTTTAACCCCTCTTTAAATGACATGACAACTTGTCATTTAATTTTGGAGTTATCTTATTTGAATTTCAAACCCTGGAAATTCATTTTGTTAAGTTTGGGAATAAAATAAGACTCTATCTTATTTTATTTGGTTAGAATTGTTTAGCCATCTTGAGAGAGAATTTTGGGTTCTTCTCCTTCTTCTTCAAACTTTGACGAAGAACGCTCAAGCTTTGACGAAGAACGCTCAAGCTCCGACGAAAAACGCCGCTCCTCTCTTCTTCGTCTTCCGTGTCAACGAAAGGGAACGCCGCTTCCTCCTCGGACTTCCTTCGTCGGCATACGAAGATTCGCCAATGACGTACCTCTTCGGACGTACCTCTTCGTCATCGGATTTGACGAACGATTACCGCGACGCCCGACCTCCGCGACGTTGTCTTCCGCGGGTCGTTGACAATCTTCAAACTTGAACCCAAGGTAGGGGTTGTTGTTATTTGTTTATTTATTTATTCTTGTTCGTGGTTCTAGCATGACTAACGTGAGGATATTTAAATATGTGTTATCATTTAACGTGAGGGGGCCAGACCGCATGAACACGACCGAACCCCCTCCTTTGTTCTTGTTGATTTATCTTGCGGATGAAACAAGATGGCGTGGTGCCGTCGCACCACGCGGATATTCGCACACTTATTGAGCGGTGCCGTCGTGCCGCGCCGTGCAAAGATAATCAAGAACTTACGCCGTCGCGCCGCGTCAAAGGGAATCAAAGGCACGGTGGAGGGGCGCGGTGCCGTCGCACCGCGCCGGACGACGAACACCGCGGCCGGTTCCGGGCCGCGGCGGGACGAGAAGACCGGCGGCCGGGCCGCTGGCGTCGGAAGCCGGAAAAGGGGACCGGTTTGCCGGTCCCCTTGGAGAAAAACCGGACGGCCAGGTGGCCGGTCGGAAGGTCAAAGGCCGGGGGAATTTAATTCCCCCGTCCAGCGCTCAAAATCCCCCCCCCCATTTAATTGGGGGGGCGGTTTCATTGAGGGGGGCAGGCGGCCCCCCGGTTTCCCTCAAGCAGGCCCCCTCGAAGGGGGGCCGGTTCACAAAATGGCGCGGCTAAAAGCCGCGCCGCTAGCACGATGCGGGGGTCATGCCCCCCGCGCGTGACCCCAGCGGCGCCAGGCCGCGCCGCCGCCGGCCGGGCCGGGTCAGACCCGGGTCGGGTCGACCCGGTTCGGGCCGACCCGGGGGGGGGGGGGGGGGGTCGGGCCGGGTCGGCCCGGACCCGGACCCCCCGTTTTCGTGACGTCTTTGGTCTTTTGGCCATAACTTGAGCCACGGACCTCCGATTGATGAACCGTCAGCGGCTACGCGATCCTTGGATCGAGACGGTCGATTCGGTATATCGCACTCAAAGTTTCGGAATACTTTGAGTTCGGCCGGGTTGGTTCGTACACGAAACCAACCGGGCCTTCGGAGCGGAAACGCTCATATCTTGAGCTACAGACGTCCGTTTGATGTGCCGTCAGCTTTGTTGAGTTCCTCTTAGTGAGACGGATCTTTTAGAATACTCCGCCTGAGGTTTGGACGCAGGTGGAGTACGGTCGGGTTGGTTTTGCCTTAAAAACCAACCGGGCCCCGGGGACAAAAATGCCAATAACTCTCAGACCGGGCGTCCGATCGACGCGCCGTCTGTTGCGTTGAGTTCCTATTGACAATACGGAACTTTTGGATACATCAACTCTGAACTTTGTGACAGTTGATGTATCAGCCTCTTGGCTCGTGGAGCGGACCCTCCGAACGAGCTTACTGTGTGCGGGAACCCTAGTACTACTGTGACTGCTACTACTACGACTGTTACTGTGACTGCTACTACTGCGACTGTTACTGTGACTGCTACTACTGCGACTGTTACTGTGACTGCTACTACTGCTACTGCTACTGTGACTGCGACGACGACAGTACAGAGATCCTGTGTGGATTCGACGACGACGACTACAGCACTCAGCGATCCTACGTGGATCAGTGCTACAGGTCCTGTGTGGGCCCGATCCTGTGTGGGTCCGATCCTGTGTGGGTCTTTGCGCTCAGCGGTCCTGTGTGAACCAGCACCTACAGGTCCTATGTGGGCCTGATCCTGTGTGGGTCTTTTGCGGGGGTTAGTTACCTATCGATCCTTCGTGGGTCCGACGACTTAGATGGATCAGAGATCATCTTTATCATCTTTTGAAGAAGTATACCTGTGTGAGCTGAATCCTGTTGCTTTCCTGTGTGGATCGTGTTGTGCTATCCTGTGTGGATTACGTTTTGCTTTCCTGTGTGGAATACGTTTACTTTCCTATGTGGACTGAGTTGTACTTGGGCTCGGAGGTTAGAGCGTATTTGAAATTGATGACTTAGGTATATGTATGGGCATATACCTAAGCAGTGTCGGTTGTTACTTCGTGATTGTACCTTTCTTCTTGGTTTATCCTTTGTGGATTTGAGAGACCTTCAGGGGTCTCGGGGTCCCTACTGAGTAGCTTATACTCACCCCTGCACGGGCTTTGCCCGCACTACGTTGTGTTGGTTGCAGGCGACGGACAACGTTGATCTTAGCTGAGGCTTGCAGAGCAGGACGGTACCTGGAGGTGGACCACTAGGCGAGACGTGCTTGGAGCGGACGGCGGGACCCGTGGAGTAGTGGAGCTATCTGTACCCACCCTTCAGGTGGGATTTCCAGTGGACAACTCGGTGTAGCGGCTTTTACTTTTCAGTTGCTGTTTTCCCTTTTGAGTTATACTTTACTTTCAGTTTGGGTTTGTATACTGGCCCATTTACTTTTCTGCACTTTCAGTTGTACTCTGGTTTTACTTGGTGTTTACTTTCCGCTTGCTTACTCTGTGGTGTTTGTTTACTTTACAAAGGCAATGCCTTCCCTTTTTACCGGGATTTACGCCTTGGTGCTAGTCACCAGCCGCTGGCCTATGGAAGGCGGGCTTAGGGTAGTCACGGCACGGGCCCCGAGGACGGGTCGTGACAAAATATCAAACCAAGATCATGTTTAAATTGTGAGGGTGAAATTAAATTAAGGTGTAGATAATGTAACACCCAGAAATTCTAAAGTACATTTTTGTATTTAGTAGTGTTTATGACATTAAACAAAAAGTGTAAAAAGGGCATATATTAATATGATAAATTACAATATTAAATAAATATATTATATTATATAGATTTTAATGAACACAAAATTAAATAATCTTGCATCACATTCAAGATAAACCTTCCTTAGTATATTGTGTTATACGCAAGAGAGACCTTCCTTGATATCTTACTTTACACGCAAGACCGAGTTTTACCAAATAAAAATGTATTATTTAAATGTTATTATTTAATATAATATGATATAACATAGCCATTATGATAGTGTTTATTAATATTATTAACTAATTTATAGAAATTTATGATTTAGATAAACATAAAATGAATTCATTGGTTACCAATTAACGAGAAATGAAAATAAGAACCAATTGGAAATAAAAAGAAATATTTTAATTTTTATGCTTCAAAAGGAGTTTTGTATTAATAAACATAATTAATTAAGATTATTTAATTATTTTAATGAAATAATATGTTATATATTAAATCATATATTTTTTATATTCATCCATTAGGTTTTATAGGCATAAGATAACAACAAACCCAATTTCACACATAAAAACCTATATTTTTATAAAGGGAATTTTACCTTCTTTTAACGGGGAACCCTTTTTAATTATGAAATTTAAACATTAATTGATTTAATATGTCATAATAGACTTAATATTTTAAATATAAAGATAAAAATATATTTAGGGTAAATTTATGATATTTTTTGGAAATATATATATTTTTAATGAATAGTTAAAAATACTGAATTTTAGTTCAAAACTATTTTTTCATATTATTTATTTTTAATGTTAAATTATAATTATAATTTTTTAATGTTTAATTAGATCAAAATTTTATCAAACCATTAAATTTAGGTAATTGGGATCAATTTCACTTTGAAATTGAATGTAAAAACTTATCAAACGTTTAAAAAAATTTTACTTTAAAAAACCCCATTGTCTTCCCGATTGGGGGATGAATTTTATATTAATTTTTTCCAATTATGTGATTAGAATTTAGAAAAATGGATTCCATATTTTTAATTAGAATAATTTATAATTTAAATTAATAAAAAAATATTTTTTCCAATAATATTAGTGAATGTAATTAAAATATTTAGAACGATTAAGGTTAAATTAAGATTAATAAGGGACTAAACCTTAATCTTAAGGCAAAAATTGACCTATAAAATTTTAAAATATATATTGGATGGAAATATATATACCCTATAATATCACAGATATAAATTTTACCATTATTGTATCTAATTTAAAGATGAAAAAGATGGGATGAATTCCTTAGTAAAAATATTACAAGAGTGCCACTCCTCCTCCACTATAAAAGGCCACCACATCTCCCCATTCTGCACAACTCCCAAACCACATAGGTTCAGACAATTTCTCACCAAATATATTCCAAAAATACCTCCCCTAGACCTTTAATCATCCTTTTGGCAGTAATACTTCCAAATAATCCCTTTATTATAAACCAAATGGAGTTACCCGATTTTTAAGGTAACACTTTACAACAATATATTTTTATTTCATTTACTTTTAAAACAATTTAAATATTATTATTACTTCTTTATATAATAAAATAATTATAATAAATATACTTGTATGTTTTTATATTAAGGTTTTGACCTACACTTATACACAATTCCATCTAATGGGTAATAGACATACAATTTATGTGTATGGTGAACTACTCCCACATGAAATGCTGATTGTTCATTTTTTTACCATATCTCATAGTGGAAATTATTATGGACAACCTAATTATATATGTTATATATGATATTGATTATGTATCTAAGCTTCTGTAATTATTTTTCAACACACACACTTATACTTTCTATTTTTTGTAAATATGATAACATCATTGGTGGAAGTGTGTACTATCAACCCCTCAAAGTGATGTGATTCATTCACACTATAATTGGATCATATAAAAGATGGTTTTAATTAATAATATATGAAATAAAAAACCACTATATTATATTCATTAAATAAATAACTTTATAAAAATATAATATATATCAATTTCTTTATTATCCTTTCATACACTTAAAAAGTGATAACGTCGTTCATGGACGTGTGGACTACCACCTCCTCAACACAATGTGATTATGTTAACATCACAATAATTATATATATAAGTATATATGATTAAATAATATGGTATTTATGATATAATTATAATTCTATAAATATTGAAGTTACTTTTCTTCTTTACATAATGATCATTGAAAAATGGGAAAGTTACTCATGCGTACGTACGACCTACCATCTCCATGACTGTAATATTGATTCATTTTTGATGACTCTATTTAATGATTGATTTTAAAAGTAAAATTGATGTATAAATATGATAATTATTTCATTATTGTTATTCTGTAGATGTTATGAGATGACTCCATTGATCATAGTCGACTATCTAAAGTTGTTTTTGACACATAATTTGAATTTGGTCAAAACAACCGACATAAACATATTTTTTAAGTAGTTGTATACAATATAGTAATAAGAGAAATAAAATTAATGCTAAAAATAAAAAAGTTTCTTAATAAATTAAATTATTATAATACGTTTATTATATAGTAATTTAATAGATTTTCACCCAAAAAAAGTGAAATTTAAGGTATTTTGCCTCAATTTACATTCTATTGAGACTTATTTGATGTTATAAACCTATTTTCTTTTATATGTTGTATATGATGCCATTTTAAATTTTATATCCTAAAAATATTTATTCTCATGATATTATATTGTTATTAATTCATGAATAATATGATTCAAATGTTCTAATGTGGTATGGTACACTTTTTAATGTTTAAATATTATCCTCCTCTAGAACGTTTTTAATGATTATCTTTGAAATCACACATAATTTTGTAATTTTTTACTTTCTATTGAAACAATAACTTCATTGTTACGCACCTAATTTATTATATATGGTTCACATGCTTACATTTTTTTCATATAACATAATGATTCAATAATTATTCATGATATTCTTAGTTTCAATTTGAATGATTTCATTCAAGGGGATTTGAGTTAAAAGTCATGAAATGGAAAGGAATTTCATAACCCAATTTATTTTCATTAGGTTATTTTACTTCTTAATTGTCGTTAATTTTATATGATCATGTGAATATTGAATTTTAATATCTATTGATGTATTTACCCTTATATATGTGGATTTATAGTTGATACACATAATCTACTCATTGATTTATTCTCACTTATACATTATAATCTTGTCAAGGGTTTACTTTATAATATCATTTTATTCAGGATTGTTTACACTTAAATTTCTATCAGAAGAAGTTATTTGATAACTATCTAATAAACCCTTTAATTTTATTCTCCTATGGTTATTCATGACCTTTATTAAACAATAGTTCCATTTTACACTCTTTTGTGCTCAAAATGTTTTATAAAATATTTTATAGAAAACTCAACTTCATATATCTATTTAGTCGGAGAAACATTTTTCTTATAAAATCCATTTTTTAATAAAATGTTTTTAAAATGATTTTTTAAAGAAAATTTTACCCTTTTTATTTTACTGTTGTTTCAGTGGAATTTTGTTGTCACTTTCCAAATAAGGAATTTTTATGAACTTTTTAACATGAAAAGGAAGGTTCTTTTACAGAATGTACAAATTTACCCACTTTTGTTTCTATGAAGCATACTTTTCATTTTTAAAAGGTTAATGTTTAAATAAAATGTTTTTAAAATCTATTTTCAAAGAAAATATTTTTAAAAGGATTTTTTTAAAAATATATATTTTCCTCAATAATGTTTTTAAAACATATTTTTATAATATTTCTATTAATCAACAAAAATGCCCTTTATTTTACTCTACTTGTAATATGTTGTATTGATATTATCCTTATAATTCTTATGGATTGTTTACGATTGATTTGGACAAGGATAATATTCCAATTCACTTACTTTATTTATTTGTTAGTCCCCCTAAAATATTAAATCTCATATGATCATTGGATATTTAATTTCTCCTAAATTATCCAATTCATTTATCATGGATATTATTATTTCTTAAACTATATTCCATTTTACATACAATGTCTTTTTTGAATGTTATTTAATTATTTGGGGAAATATTAACAATTATGTATTCTTTATTCAATACGGATATTTGATTATCCATATTATTTATTTTAATTATTATATGTAAGGAATTATTTGGAAATGCAGTGACGAGAGGAGCCTAGAATTTATATAGATCCTAAATGCATCAAGAGGTTGTCATGAGACAAATATATTACACAAATTTATTGGGTTTCTACCCTTAATTTAAACTATATTATGAAAGGTCTTGATGGAATAGGATTTCATTTTACCTACACATGATGTTCATTAAGAAAGAGTTTCTATCATTTAGATTCAATTATTATTCATCAATGAGATTTTATGTCGACATATCTATGGAGACATTTAATTTTCAGTTATTTAAGTGGAATGTGTTTCATTTTCTTATCTTTCCATATTTTTTTTCTTTATCTAGTTATTTCAATAGAATGTGTTTCTAGTTATTACCTTCACAAATTGTTTACACACATCCATTAAGTTTATTGATTACATGGATGTGTGTTCAGTTATTTACCTTTCCATATTGACTATCATCATTAATTCATTATTTCTTCCACTATATTTTTTTCTTACTAAGCATTTAATCTCACCATAATTATGTTTTCCCCCAATAATCAAAGAATCGTACTATAAATGAAATTCAGGGATATAATAGATAGAATAAATTTATCCATGAAGTTGTTTATTTATAAAGAAGAAAAAAAATTATTTTGTAATTAGTATATTCATCTGTAATACAATACTCATTTATGTATTTGGTTTACGAAGACAACTAAAATCTCGGTCTTTCAGGATTTGATTCTTTATAATCATCCCAATGTAATTGATAGTATACACCAGCTCTAGACTTTCTATGGTTGGGTCGCTACATGTACCCTATTATTTTGGGCTTGGGATAACCACTTGTGTTCCCTTATTTTTTAGATTGGGCTAACCAACAGTATACCCTCCTTTTATATTTTGGGATAACCACAAGTGTACCCTTATTTCTTGGATTGGTCTAACCACCCATGTGCCCTATGATATTGTAGAAAATTTATCATTACACAATGCATTGGAGGGAGATATAGGTTCCACCCATCACATATTTAAAATCATACCTAAGTGTGTCACAAGATCATAGAAATTAATCATATCAAAACCTATGAAAATTAACAGGTTTCATAAATATTTCATTATAACCTATGTAAAATAAACATGTTTCATAATCATTTTATCATAGCATAACCCATAGAAAAGAAAAAAGGTTTCATAATCCATTCATCATTTCATCATATCATTACCTGTGGGAAAGAAACAAGTTTCAAAAACTTATTTTCATAAAAACACAGACCATTTAGAGAAACGATAAGAATGGTTTCCTTAGATGATATCCCTAGTAAGAGATAATCAATATCAAAGGATGCCATCTTAGATGGAAAATGACATTGAAATATCACCTAGAATATTTCTTGATGGAAAAAACATTTTAAATTTTAGAAAACTTTTTAAAACATAAAGCATTTTCAAAATCATTTCCCTAAAAATAAGCCTTAATTTTCACTTTAAAAAAATTATTAAAGAAAATATCCTTTCCACTTGATTTTTTAAAACATATATTTTTGTTAAAATCCCTTTATTTTGAAAGTAACATTGAAAAATTATAAAGTAATCTCCAAATAAAATAATATCCATGACAACATAAAATTTTGTTCATACCATACATGTTAAAAAAATATTCATTTCATATTTTTGGTTAAGACAAACATGCATTATTTGAAAAACGACATGAAAATTCCTTTAATTTTTTTAAAAAGTCAAAAGGGTAAAAAATTATTTAAAAAATCATTTTAATAGTGCTAAAAAAATTTGAAAATATTTTTAGAAAATAGGGGTTTTGAAGAAAAAAGGTTTTGAAGTGAAGAGAGAAATAAAGATGATGTTTCTTAATTTTTTTATCAACTATTTTAATAAACAAAGAGTGGGAAAATGATACTATTACTTGAAAGCATCATAAAGAAATAAAGGATAATAAAATTCATGATAATTATTTATAGTTATATCATAATATTTTAATATTGGATACTTAATTATAAATAATATCGATATAATATGAGATTATAACATAAAACTCTTACCACATTGGTAAAATTGAACCATAAGAATCATGAAAGGACAACAAAAAATGAAGCTTAAAATTTCAATGAAATAAATAAATTTATGATTTTAATTGTAAAAGGCGAGGTATATAAACCTAATAAAATAATATAGGTGTATAACATGATATAGGTCTCAAAGAAAGTAAATTGAGACAAAAATATCTTATCGCTTTAGTAATATTTTGAATCATTATCCAAAATAAATAATAACAAAAAATAAAATAAAATTTCAATATCAAGAAATAATTTATTTCATGATATAACATGTGAATGGGGTAGTATATACATCACACAAAAGAAACAAGTGGTGAATTTTCACTTGTCTCGTAGAAATAAAAGAGTGACCTGAAATCCCTTACCGAGTTGTTATCTTTTGAACCGTAAACCACATTGAATAGAGATCCTAAAATGGATATTTAAACCCCAATAATTTTTATGATAATCACAATAAAATAAATTCATGATAATTATACACACTACATTAAATAATCACATAGTGAATATGGCATGTATCTCATAGAAAAATAAAAGTGACACATAAATTCCTTACCACATTTGTAATCATATAAATCATAATCCCCAATAACAAATAATAACAAATGAAACATTAAATATCATGAAAATAATGAGATTAATAATATAAAATTTGAAAGGGTTAGTATATACACCACATAAAATAAATGAGTGGTGAATTTGCTTATGTCTCCTAGAAATAAAAGAGAGGCTAGAAATCCCTTACCTTAAGTTCCAACTTCCTTCATACACATTTGAACCTAGTGTATAATAAATATAATTTTATTATAAATATATTTAATAACTATAATTATATATATCATACCATATATGATTTAATTATTTCCATTTATTACCTGTTTATCAACAATTCCATGTTAATGTCACATTTTAGGTAACAACCACTTTGTTTTTTCATATATTTTTTGAATTATTATTTTTGTTCTTTTAATTTGATCATGGTTCCATCATCTATAGAATAATAATAATTAAATAATTATAATATTTATACATCAATTATAATTTTAATGGTAATAATGAAATATTATTTTATGAAATTAAATACGTTACTTTCATAGAGACGGTAGTCCATACCCATGCTTGAGTTACATTTCCATTTTGCAACGATCATTATGGAAAGAAGTTAAGTAATATTTCATATTTAAATAATTATAATGATAATAATACCATAAATAAAATATTATTTAATTAAATATACTTATTCATATCTTCTTTGTGGTGTGGTGATGAAAATATAGAGTCACATCACTTCATGATGGCAATAGTCTACACCTACCTGAATGACATAATCATCTTTCCGTGAGTGAAAAGGTAAGAAATAAAATGATATATTATATTTTAATATTTATAAAAATTTCATTAATACCATAATTATTTTATATATATCACAAATATTTATCCTTATTATCTTTTTGGTAATGTTTTAGTGAAAAAATAATCACATCGCTACACAAGGAGGTATCCCGCCGTACAAATGAGCGATGTTATCATATCCCATACAGAATGGAATTTAAAGAGGTATATATATGATATAATCAATCCATAGGTATAATTATTTTATAAATACGATATATATACTTTATATAAATAATCATACTTAACCAACATAGGTGGTAATGGGAAAACAAATGACATTGGTTTGTGAGGCGATAGTCCACCGTACACATGAATGATGAATTTGCAACCCATTTGATAGAAGTGAAAATGGATTAGGGTCATGAAATTAACATAAAAAAATAAAATTATATGTAATATAATCTATTAAGCATATCATTAAGACATAATAATAATTGAAGTATGTGGATAAAGAAATAAAATAAAAACACCCGTTGAAGAACGTAACCTCTTCTTATGGTAACCTCCTTATGTTTACCTAAAAATCATTCCTTGGTTATATTTAGGCCCAAAATAAGGTTTCAAGGATGATTGGAGGGAATTTAAGATTTTATTTAGGTATTACATGGTTGAAACTAAATGTTTTTAATTAGTGAGGAAGAGGATAAGGGGTGTCCTTTCATAAGTGTGGTGAGTGTCACATTTGTAATTTTTAAAAAGAAAGAGTACTCATGTTTTTTATCATGATGTAAGGATCCAAAATAAATTATTATAGAAAGTTATATATTTTAGGGTCTAAATATGCCCATAATATATATTTTATATAAGTTTTAGGTCATTTTAACCCTTATCTTTTTAGTTTAACCCCCGGTTAACCCATTTTACCTTTATTACGATAATTATTTTTCACTGTTTTCACTATTCATTTTTTTTCAAAAATTTAGTTGAAATTATTATATAATAAAAATTCTTATTATTCCAAAAAATTAACCCATTTTTTAAAATTGTATTCATATATGTAGAAAAATTTAATTTAAAATAAATCCAGCAGATGCGATGAGAAAGTGGGTTTTCAAAGAGAAAATATTCAAAAGTTTACAATTTTTTATATTAAAATTCAATAATAATATGATTCAAATGACCTAAATTGTATTAATAGATATATAATATAAATAATATTAATTGAAAATCAATTTAAAATGTAATTTAATTTTATAAATAATTTATACAAGAAGACATTTTTTTTTAAAATTCAGTAGTTTTCACTATTCATTATAAAGGTAATATTGTTTTTTAAAATTATAAAAAAATAACCCTAATTTTTTTTATATTTTTTCATCAAACAATAATTTCATTTTTCAAATAAAGTTTCCAAATTTTCATATTTGTTTTAAAGGAAGTGTATAAAAAGTGACAAAACTACTTTTTAGAAAAATAACGTTTAATGTGAATGTTGGAATTATTCTTAGATGTTATCTAGAAAAAACATATAATGAATTATAAGTAGTTGATTGAATATATAATATATAAATTTCATTAAAATAATTTACTAAAATTGGTTTTTTTAATTTATTGCGGGCAAAATTTTTTTTTATAAAAATATTTTTTCATAAAAAGATTTCCCTTATTTTTGATAAGTTTTCATTTCCATTTTTAATTAATTGGGAACTAATTAATTAATTTTATATTCATGTGTAAATAATATATTATAACAATTTTGTTATTCCCATTAATCTCTTATATTCCAACAGTTAGGTTTTTATTAGCATATAATAACATTTTAATAATATGGAACGTTTTTAACTTAGTGTTGTGTGTAACACATTCTAAACTCAATTTTATGTGTAACAAAAGATTAAATTGGTGTTGAATATATTGTAAGATTAAATTATTGTTTAATTTAATTAAAAATATCAAAAAGGTCAAATTCATTTGAAAAAAATATATTTCACAAAATATTAGGGTGTTACATTCTATCCCCTTTAAAATGAATTTCTCCCTAAAAATTTATATTATTAATAAAAGGTTTAACATTTTAAAATTACTTCTTATAAACCCAAATAATAAAATGTTTAATAAAACATAATATTCAAATAGATAAATGGATGTGTGAAATTCATCTGGAATAACACATACTAGGTTTCCAAAATAGAAGAACAAAGGCGGGAAGTGAAATCATGGTCATAGAAGAGAAAACTAACACCCAAATACTGATGAAGAGTGATATAGAACATTATCAGGAGAAATTTAACAACCAAAAATCCATGAAACAAAGTGGTATGAAAAAGTTCATTGATATTATAATAAAATCATGATAAAAAGAATGCATTTTAGTTCAATATACCTTTCCTAATTTTGGGGAATTTATTTTCCATCTTGAATGAGAAAATATGAAAATGTACGTACTTGATATATTTTTATCTCATAGGCACAATTTCATCCTTTGGTTGTGCCCTAATGAATTTACAATTCATATATTAATCCTGGAGTTAAAATTTTTCATGTTTCAAGCACTATATAAAATCTATAAAATAACGATAAATGAAACCTTCTAACAGTAGTTGAAAAAGGTTATAACAGGTTATCCAATATGGAAAAATAATCATATGGTGAAGTAATACATTAATCTCTATATCCTAATACAAAGTTAAACTTCAACTATTACATATTTTTTTTAAACTTATAACCCTTACAAAATTAAAATTTTATAAATAAGTTCACTAAATTTTCAAAACATAAACATTAATCCTCGATATATCATTATGAATATTTTAATGGTAACATGAAAAATATGTGAATAACTTGGTCATATATTCTCCCAAATCATATTATTAACCATAAATACAATATAACATCAATGAAAACATGCATACTTCCTCATTCCTTAAATAAAACCAAATATTACTGAACCAATTCCATAGACCCAATAATGTTGTAAAATCCATCAATGATAACATAAACCAATTTGTCAATAAATACTTCATCACTTATAAGGTCATAAATACAATCCAATTTACTTTATCTATATCAATAATCCAAACTAAGCACGGTTTTTTCAACCTCAGGAACATATTAAGGGTTATCTTCCCTTAATCTTTTGTTTTACAAAAAATATTACCTTTCAATTAAATCAAATTTCTAGGCCATTATCACTATTCAAAATATCTTAGAAAATCATCAATGAAAAATAATATAGAACAATACTTATATATTTAATGATTTATATAGCATAATTATTGAATTCCAATACATAAATACTTCAATTATCCCAATTCCTTCTCAAATCATTAACTTGGATTCTCCATCTTATTCCTTAACACTTATTTTCTTTAATATGTCATTTATAGTCTCTTTATTATTATAAATATAACCATTATTTGTAAAACCTTTCTAATTATATTCTTGAGATTTCCCCTTAGGAAATTGATTTTCATAATTTCTATACTTTACACATTTTAAACATTCAACAATTGATGATACCTTAGGGAGACTGTTATTATCATCCATTTTGTTAACCAAAATTTTTATTTTTCATTCAGAGTTACATTATTTGTGCCCTTTTTTTACACCCAAAACATATTCTCATCCCACTAAGACATTCTATTGAGTGATTCTTCCCACATTACCAACATATAGGAAACTGAATCTTCTTTCCTACATGGTTTGTATTACCTGAAATCTCAATAAACTCTATCCTTATCTTTTTAGTGAGTCTGAGAGTTGTTTAAGGTGCAACTTGTTAACCAAATATCAAGATAACATATTAGGAATAATCAAAACATTATTTTGTCTATTAATCATCCCATTTGTCTACTCATTAGTAATATTTCCATCACATTAAATGTTAACCCAATTCCTTGTGGTTACCACCATTGACTAAAATCAAAAAGCATAGTGTGAGAAACACAAATCATAATAGGTAACCAAATAACCTTGAAAATAAATTATAGGATGTCAAAATCATGAAACCTTATTTTTAATCTATGAAACATTATATTTATCCTAGGTCATTCATAGTCATCATCTATTTAAATACTTTATGATGGTTCGCAAATAGTTCATGAATTTTTAATAAATATCCCCTAGGAGAGTCAAAATAGATGTGTAGCAAAGACTACTATCATGAACTAGGTGACAATATAGACCAGATCAATGCATCATTTTTGGAGTTATTAACCTTACATACCTCTGTTCTAGAGACTCATCCACATATAGTTTCCATACAGGGAAGTAATTTCTTGTAAATCATATGGTCTATCCTTTACCTAAATTCTAGGACATTATCCTATAATTTCACTCATACTTAGAAATATCCTTAGAGAAATCCCTAGACATATCCCTAGAAATATACCTAAGAATATCAATAAAGTTTTATCATATGAGTCTCAAAAGGATAACTAAACATTTCTTCTAATACCAACTATAGTGACCAAATATTTTCATGCATAGATAATACATATTTTTATACGAATATTCAATACATTACACAACTAAACTCCCATGGACCTTAATAATTTATTATCATTGGAGACTAGGTACATGATATTATAATTTTTCGAAATATGTTTAACGTATCCCATAAAGATATTTACCTTTATCACTCTAAAATAATATACCCTAATTAAATTCTTTGTTCATAACCTTAGGAAAGGAAACATAAGAAAGGGTGATCTCAAATGCTCAATAATGATTAAAAAAGGGAAATATATAAGTATAATATGAACATAAGGATATCAGAACATGAGGATAACATTTGAAAACCATGTCCTATAGATCAAAGATCAAAATATTGAGTCATGGAATAATGTTTGGTAGTTCATAGGACATGAATTGTATGGAAATCAAAGAACATGATCCATGAGAGTATTACATTAGCATAAGACAGACATATGTAGAAAAAACCTAATCATAGAAAAAATTATATCTAGTGTCACATAAATGAATTATTTTAAAGATATTTTTCATTTAATTTCCATTATTTCTTTATTGTGGGGGGTTTTCCATACAATTTTGAAGGAAAGGGTGAGTTTTTATGATTTGGGCTAAATCCTGAGCCCATTTCCAGATTTAAAAATCAATTTTGTTTATTTTAAAGCTCCTTATCTTTTCAAAATTTTCACCCATTTAACTTGAAACAAGGAGTCACCTTGCCTATAAACATCACCATATCAATTTGGACCCTCTAGGAATCAATAATCATGGTGGATTTGGGTTTTTATTTAAGGAATTGGGCTATCCTAAAATCACATTTCATGTTTTAATTATTTTTTAATTATTTAATATCTCATTCAATTTTTACGTTTTTAAGTGATTCCAACTCTCACCCGAGCGAACATACCTAAGGCACACCCCCATGCTCTCATACCCTTCTTTGGAGATCATATGAATCTCTAATTAGGGAGAAACATATTTGGATTTCTCAAATTGTCCAAATTTGAATAGGTAAATTGTTTATTTCACAAATCCTTCAATTTTTACATGTTTTCCCCATTAAAGTTCCTATATGACCTCCTCAGTCTTATTAGAGCCTCACTTTCATTTTTGGATGTTTGGAAATTTAGGTACTGGTGTATTTGGGGCGTTTTATTCAATATATCTCAAGTAAGTGGGTTTCCTCTCATGTTCCTCCCATTTGTTTAGGATTTCATCCACTTTTCTTTGGGTTCTAAACTGTTCAGTAGCTAGGGTTCATACCTAGGGTTTGATTTTGTGTCTTTTTGGTGAAATATTGTGGATTATGGCTTTATTTCACTTCCTTGTGTTGCGATAGTGGTGCGATTGAAGTTTCACACAACATTTTAGAGTTTTTGGCACAAATGGTAGGTGATTCCATGTATAAGAATTTCTTGATGAGTTATCATGATTGATTTAATTATTTTTCATGTTCCTCATATTCTATTTTAGGTGAAAAAACCATTTTTTAAGGATTTTGCTAAGCATTTAATATTATAGTTTCATTTTTGATTGAAATTGGTTGCTTTTCATGTGTAACTCTTGTGGTAATATTTTGGTTTATATTATAACATATGCAAGTGGAATATTAAATGTATTTTGGGCTGAAAATTATACTTTGTTAGTGTCTTTGTGTGTTTTTGGGTTTAAAAGATGGGTTTGGAATGGTTTTTATGTGCAAAACCTTGTTGTACTTCTTGAAAGTGTTTTATGAAAATTGTAAATGGGTTATTGAGTTACACAAAGTGTGAAAAGGATGTTTATGTAGTCTTTGGGTGGGTTTATATTTTTAAAATGGTTCACTTTTTTTTGAAAGGGCTTTTATGTTATGTTTACCATCTTAGAAACGTTTTATAAAATTTCATTAAGTGTTTATCAAATTGTGGAAGAGATATGAAACATGTTAGAGACTGTTTTGGTGTGCGTATGATTTCAAAATGAATTTGAATGAGAAAATGGATTATGTGGCATGTGTGTGGGATGTTTGTTGTGTGTGTGTGTGTCATGGGGAAATGTTATTTGAATTTGAATATGGTATTTCATGGCTTGTTAAAATTGATAGAGCACAAGAGGGAAAACCCAAGTATCTAGGTGGGTGGGAATGTATTAGTATGCTAGTGATCTCATGGGGTTTGGCCCCAGTTTCACGTAGCAAGTATAATGATGCAAAAACTAACCAAACTATGATGATAATGATGTCGGTGGACCAATAAGTTATGGGTATGATCCATACTATTGGATCGTGTGCACAAGAAAAAATATTTTTATGGTTACATTCACTGAGATATGAGGTACCTGGGACCCACAGTGAGCAAGTGCCTTGGTTTTATCTCATGTTACTTGTTCTATTTATATAATTTATGCTTACCATAGTCATACATCATGTTTTGTTGGAAAATTCAGTAGCTTTGGAATTATATTTAAAGGTGTTGATTCTTTAAAGTATCCCACTTGAAAACTATTTTTATTTAAAGTTGCATCTCTTTAAAATTCTTAATAACATCTCATGTTTATGAAAACTTTCAATATTTTCATCTTTTAATGTTTATCACAAGGAATAATTTAGTGGTGGAATCATATTTGGATTTTTCTCACACCCTACTCACACCTTTGTGTGTAAGTAGACTTGGTTATTTTTGTCGCAGGATTGGGTACAACTTCTTGTGCCAATGGTTCAAGTTTTTAGCGATCCTTCATGATGTAGTGTCGTGGAGATGGCTTGAGGGCGGTGCCTCTTAACATGAGGAGGTTATTGGGATTTTCATTTTGGGTTTATTTTTTTGTTATTGTCTTTGAGTATTGTTTTAAATTTTGTAATTCAATTCGGAATTTTTGTAAAATATATTTTGGTTTGAAATAATCCAGATTTGGTATATTTGATTTGTTTTTGGTTTTATGTTTATAAACTTGGGTAAATCATTTCCAAATACTATTTTGTGATACTCGGGTATGTGTTCCAGACCGTGGGGATCGGGAATGACCTTCGGGACTTGTCAAGGTCCGAGTTTGGTGCTGGTTTTAATGGAAACCATATTTAGTTTTGACAAAATGGTATCAAAGGCAGTTAGGTTCACTCTTTGGGGAAGATCTGGGATAGTATGAAATTAGGATTTCTGAGTCTTGACATTCCAATTTTGAATAGGGTGCCCAGACAACATACCTCGTGACGTGTTTCAAGTCACCATGGGAAGTCGGGTTTTATCTTAGTCCTTTTGTTTTCTTGGGTCATTGATGATTGAGGAAATGAAAGGTGAATTGGGTCAATAGTCTCAGTGAACTCGCAGGGCTTAGAAATCCATGTGGAGCTGAGGATATTGTCCTCGAACACTCTTCATTATGGTGAAGTGAATAAAAAATTTCTACTAACCATATGTCCAATTCACCCACCAAAAATAGTTTCCTCTTGCATTGTCTTGGGTTCTTTTGTTTTGGAATCTTGGAATCTTGGTTTTAAAATTATAAATATGACATGATTTAAGAAATGTGAACTTTTATGAAATGATTTTTTAGTAAAGAGGAAGTGGATTGATTTATAAAATGATAGAAATAAATTTTCTGAACATTTTTGAAATGGTAAATGGTGTGTTTAAACCTCTTTTAAAAGTATAAATTATGTTAGAGTGGGCTTTTAAAATATATTCCAAATAGAATTTTCTGAATTATTGAAAAGTGTTTTGAGTTGAATGAAGTTATTTTGGGATTTATGTGTGCGGTTTAAGATAAATTTTGGTTAGGTAACTATTGAGAATTTGAAAAGTTTAATGAATCATTGGCACCTTGTTTTAAACAAGAGGAGATGAGTTTGTTCAATAAATGGGTATTGATCAAATGATGTTTGTCATAAAAACATAAGTGTTTTGAAAGGGGTTGAGATGTTTCTAAATTGATGTGAATAGCTTGGAATTTAGTTTCCATTTTAATGATTTTACCTTTATGAAAATTTCTCTAAGCTGTAAAATGGAGTTGATTTTTGGTTAGCGGATTTGATAAAAAGGAAGTGTTGGTTTAATGTTTTGGTTTTGAAAAGTGGAACGAATTTGGGTTTTAACCTTTGGTATTTCCATGAGAAACCAAATGAATGGGGTTATTTGGGATGATGGATGGTTAATGGAATGGATGGATGAGTGCTGGGATGGATATGAGGAAGGTACCCAATGTGGCATGGAAACATGCATGTGTGAGGCCCATGGGGTGCCATTGGTGGATACACTAACTGCCTAACCATTTATTTTCAAAGATTTTATTTCTGAAGGAAACATTATATCTTGATAACTGGTTTGGGGTGGTGTGTCTTATGAGTTTTTGGAAATATTGTTGTTGTGGGATGTTTTGAGTCCAAGAACCCCTCCTGTTTGAATGGTGTTTTGGGTTTGTGTTTCTTTGGTAAGTTGGGTTGAATGTCTATTTAGTGGTCTCTTATGAGAAATGTTTAGGAAGCCGTTACGGTGGTTTCCCTCATGTGTCCGGTTCTAGTTTGTGGCATGTTTTGACTAATGGACCAGCTTGGTTGGTTCTTTGGGTTATTTCGTTGGATAAGATACACCCCCATTAATAGTTAATTCATGACTGAAGTGCAGCCCAGATTGTTTCTCCATTGGAAGATCCTCTAGTTGATAAATATAAGGAATACTTTTCTTGAGCTTTGGAGATTGAGTCTACACCATTTTCTTTCTTGGTTTTGAGAATCCTCTTGTAGTTAGAGAGTGATCGTGGTAGGTTGAAAGAGACCCCAGTTTCTTAAGTTACCTGATTATTCAATGGTAAAAGTAGTATGAGGTTATTTGTGTGGATGGTAAATAAGATGGACTCTAGGTCCTTCATAGTCTCTTCAATGCTGGGGTTCATGTTAAACCACCAGCGTAGGAAATCTGGTCATGAGATGATATTATGGACACTTTCTAGAATTGTGTGTTGTTTGGAGACTTGGAATAAGGTCCCTTTGCATGTATTGTTTCTGTCAGTCACAATGGTCATGTTCAGTGATTCCTTGTGATGTCATGTTCTTGTTTGACTGCAAAAGTAAAGGTTGTGAAATATTCTAAGAGTATTTATTTTGTTTGAAGTGCGCGTCCCTTTTTAAAATCTTAACATCTTGTGTTTATAGGAATGTGTTTGTATATGTCCTTTACTCTTTCCATTTATCATCTAAAGAAACAAGGTGCGATGTGTGTGCATCTTCTAAGATCTTATTTCTGCAAAATTTCAGGTTTTAGTAAAGTGAGTTTGGAGTGTGATGTGACTCTTTGAACCCATCCGGGATCACAATGTAGTTGTTTGTGTCACAAAAATAAGAAGTTCCATTTATATGTTTCCCAACTCATGACTGCAGGGGTAAAGATGCTTCATTCATCTGAGCTCCATCTATAGGTCCTAGAGTGAAGATGAAACGTAGTCATTGAAATCCATGGTCATTAATTGTTTTTGGTATAATTCCCATACTCAGTATGAAAGATGGGAAAAATTTAAACCTCTGGTACTATCGTCTTTCTCCAATTGTTCTCTTTTAGTGGGAAGAGGTGGTGGAATATCGTTCCCATGTTATCTACTATGTTTATGAGTTTACCCATTGATTTCCTTTGAGTTTTTAAAGAAAAGTTTGAAAATTTGGCTAGGCTGATGGTAGCACACATTTTGCGCACAGTTAGTAGTAACTGTATGCCAACCTAGGAAACCGTGTGATAAAATAAAGTAGCTACCACATGATCTCTGTATGGCCATGTGACTTGGAAAATGTAACCATGAAATGTTTCCCAATTGGATAGAATGCTCTACATGTTTATACCATAGTATCCCAAACTTTGTAGACTAACAGTGCGGTCATGCCAACTCTTTAAATTTTGGGGTCTTTTCTTGTCGGCCCATGATAGTTGGTTAAGATGGTTAGTTATTATGGTGGGGAAACCCACTATGTGTCTCATGTATGTTCCTTTGGAAAAGTCTAATTAAATTATACCCCTTATGTTGGGTAGTCTGTTTGGGCCTCCCCGTGTTAGTGTCCCAATTCTGTCTCGAGAAAAATTTATTTTCCCCTTATGGTGGGGAGTCTGTTTGTGTCTCCCTATATGAATAACTTCTATTTTCCCCAATTGTTGGTATGACAATAGGCAGTCGCATTTGGAGTTATTTAACTACCAACTTCTTCCTTGAATAAATGTTGGGATTGGAGTGCACCCAACAGTTTTGTTTAAGAAAGACTAATGTGACCTCGTTCGTTTTCATTGTTCATTCTAGGTAAGTTGCTTGAGTCTTATTCAGGTAGTGTTTGAGGTGTTTTGTTTTGGGATATAGTTAGAATATGCTAGATCGTTTTAGGAAGTGGTTTATGTTTTGGTTGGTGAGATTATTCCTTCCTTAATTGATCAATTGGAGGTGTTTTAGCTTTTTGGGGGGTGGTCTAAACTTGGAAAAGAAGTCTATTTCGGCCTTTCGGTTGGGTTTAGTTTTTGCTTTTGGCCTTGCTGTGGATTTTTGAGGGTGAAACGATTTATGGTGGGGAGAATTTTCATATACATTAATTATTTTAAATGTATTTTTATTTTAATTTCCATTCTTTCTTTGTTTTTGGGATTTCCCATACTTTTTTGGAGGAAAGGGTGAGTTTTCATGATTTGGGCCAAACTGTGAGCCCGTTTCCAGATTTAAAAACCAATTTTGTTTCTTTTATAACTCTTTAATTTTTCAAAATTTTTCACCCATTTCACTTAGAATATGTCCTCCCCTAACATATCAACACCACCATATAAATTTGAACCCTCTAGAAATCCATAATCATGGTGGATTTGGGTTTTTATTTAAGAAATTTGGCCAGCCTGAAAGCCCATTTCATTCTTTAATTTTTTAATTATTTAATATCTCAATCAATTTTTATGTTTTTTCAGTTATTATAACTCTCAACCGAGACCAATTAAGAAAGGCTCTCCCCCATTCTCTCCTCCATATATTTGGAGATCATTTGCATCGTGAATTAGGGAGAAACTTATCTGGATTTCTCAAATCATCCATATTTGAAGAGGTAAATTGTTTCACTTATCACTCCTTCAATTTTTACTCTTTTTTCCGTATTCTAGTTCCTACATGACCTCCTCATCCTTATTCAAACCTCAAATTCATTTTTGGCAGTTTGTAAATTAATATACTAGTGTATTTGGGGTGTTTTATTCAAGATAACTCAAGTAAGTGGGTTTCCTCTCATGTTCCTCCCATTTGATTTGGGTTTCTTCCACTTTTCTTGAGGTTATAAAATATCCAGTATCTAGGGTTCATACCAAGGTTTTATTTTGTGTCATTTTAGTGAAATATTGTGGATTAGGGCTTAATTTAACTTCCTTGTGGTGCGGTGGTGGTGCGATTGAAGTTTCGCACAACAGTTTGGAGTTTTTGGAATAAATGGTAGGTGATTCCATGTGTAAGCATTTCTTGATAAGTTATCATGCTTGATTTAATTATTTTTCTTGTTCCTAATATGCTATGTGCGGTGTGAAAACCATTTTTTATGGATTTTGTTAAGCATTTAATTTTATATTTTCATTTTTTTCTCAAAATTGGGTGTTTTTTATGTGTAACTCTTGTGGTAATATTTGGGTTTATTTTATAACATATGAAAGTGGATTATTTAATGTTGTTTTTGCTGCTAATTTTTCTTTGGTAGGATGTTGGTGTGATTTTGGGTTTAAAAAAGGGTTTTGAATGGATTTTATGTGCAAAACCTTCTTGTACTTCTTGAAAGTGTTTTATAAAAACAGTAAATGGGTTATTGAGTTACACAAAGTGTTAAAATGAAGTTTATGTATTGTTTGTGTGGGTTTATGTTTTTAAAATGGTCCAATTTGTTATTAAAGGGCTATTATGTGATGTTTACCATCTTTTAAACATTTTATAAAATTTCATAAAGTATTTATCAAATTGTGAAAGAGATATGAAACATGTTGCGGGCTGTTTTGGTGTGAGTATGATTTCAAAATGAATTTGAATGAGAAAGGGGATTATGTTTCATGTATGTGGGATGTTTGGCTTATGTGTGATGTGGAAATGGTATTTTAATTTGAATATGATATTTCATGTCTTCTAGAAATTGTTTGAGCACAAGAGGGAAAACCAGAGTATCTAGGTGGGTGGATGTGTACTAGAATGCTTGTGATCCCGTGGGGTTTGACCCCATTTTCATGTAGAAAGTTTGAGGATGAAAATACAAAATAAACTATGATAATTATGATTTTGGGGGAATACAAGGTTATGGGTATGATCCCTACTAGTGGCTCGTGTGCAGAAGAATGGATATTTGTATGGTTACATTCACCAAGATACGAGGTACCTGGGACCCACAACGAGCTAGTCCCCAGGGGTTATCTTCTGTTTCTTGTTCTCATTATATACGTTAATATTACCATCTTCATATGGTATTTTTATCTAGAAAATTCAGTAGCTTTTTAATTCTATTTAAAAGTGTGGATTATTTAAAGTATCCCACTTGAAAACTATTTTTATTTGAAGTTGAGTCTATTTAAAATTCTTAATAACATCTCATGTTTATAAAGACTTGAAATGTTTTCATATTTTAATGTTTATCACATGGAATCCTTTAGTTGTGGAATCCTATTGGTATTTGTATCACACTCTACTTACAACTTTGGGTGTAAGTAGACTTGGTTATTTTCTTCGTAGGTTTGGGTATAGCTTCTTGTTCCCATGGTTTGGGTTTTTAGCGGTCCATCGTGATGCAGTGTCGTGGAGATAGCTTGAGGGCGGTGCCTCTTTCCATTAGGAGGCTCTTGGATGGTCCATTTTGGGTTTCTTATTTTTTATAGTCTTTGATTATTGTTTTAAATTATGTAACTCAATTCTGAATTTTTATAAATGATGTTTTGGTTTGAAAAATACAGATTTGGTTTATTGGATTTGTGTTGTTGTTTTATGTTTATAAACATGGGTAAATTGTTCCCAAATTCCATTTTGGGATACCCAGGCACTTGTTCTAGCTCTTGGATATCGGGAACACCCTTTGGTACTTATCATGAGTTGGGTATTTTGATATTTTTTATGGAGACCATATTCGGTTTGTGACATCAAGGCTACCGACCAAGACATTCCTAAAATGTTAGGCATGGGATAAACACCCATGAACCTACGCTGGTATTAGGATAACCACCCATGTACCATATTTTTCAAGATTTGGATAACCACAAGTGTACCCTCCATTTTAGTCTTAGTATAACCACCCATGTACCATCCTTTTTGGGCATAGGCTAACCACCCATGTACCCTCTTTCTTGATCATGGAATAACCAGCCTTGTACCCACCAAGATCATAGAACATTTATCATTATCTGATGCATTGGAGGGATATATAGGATCCACCCATCACATAATGAGAATCATACATATGTGTAACACAAAATTATAAAGCATTCATCATTTAGAACCCATGAAAAGAAATGGGTTTCATAAAAATTTCATCACAACATATGGAAAAGAAAAAAGTTTCATAATCATTTCATCATAGACTGACACGTAGAAAAGAAATGGGTTTCATAACCCATTCATCATTTCATCATATAATAAATCATGAAAAATGAAAGTGTTTCATAAAAATATTTTCATCAAAACATAATCCATTTAGATAAAGGATAAGAATTATTCTGTTGGACCATATCCCCTGTAAAGTATAAGCAACATCAAAAGCTGTTATCATAGATAGAAGATGATTTTGAAAGATCACTTGGAATATATATTGAGGAAAATATACTTTTCAATTGAAAAATTATTTTTAAAACATATTACAGTTTGAAAATATTTTTCTATGAAAATAATATTTAAAGATAATTTTAAAACAATTCATGAGGAAAACAACCGTTCTGATTGACATAAACATTTCTTAAAATATAGAACATTTTTAAAATGCTTTTATTTTTAAAATCAATTTTTAAAAATGATAACTTTATATTAAAATAAAATTATATTTATGATGGTATGAAATTACATTAATGTTTTACACATTAAAACATTGATTCCTTTCAATGTTTTGGTAAAAGCCAAACTAAAATTGTTTAGAAAATGTAATGATGATTAATTCAATAATTTTTTTAAAAATAAAACTGGGACAAAAATGACTTTAATAAATGATTTTAAGAATTCTAAAAATATTTTTGAAACTATTTTTAGAAAACATAATTTTGAAAGAAAAAGTGTTTTCAACCAAAGAGAGAGATACTTGTCATTTAAAAAAAACATTTTCTCAATTATTTTAAGACCAAAGAGTGAAAAAATGGAACTATTACTAGAAAAAATTATAAATAACCAAAGGATAATAAAATTCATCTTAATTATTGATATTTATATCATAATATTTCAATATTAGATACCTAATCATAAACAATCCTGATAAAATATGGGATTGTAATATAAAACTCTTACCACATTAGTAACTTTGAATTGAAAGCCCCATGGATTGATGACATAAAATAAAACATAAAATATCATGAGTAAATAAATTAATGATATTAAAAGAATGAGGTTATGTATATAAACATTATAAAAGAATATAGGTTTATAACATGACATAACTCTCAAAGAAGGAAAATTAAGACAAAAATCCCTTACCAATTTTGTAATATTTTGAATCATAATCACCAATAAAAAATAAAAACAAATGAAACTTTAAAGATAATTAAAATAATGTGATTCATGAAATAACATGTCAATGGGGGTAGTATATACACCTCATAAAAGAAACAAGTTGTGAATTTTCATATCTCTCCCATAAATAAAAGAAACACTAGAAATCCCTTACTAATTTGTTAACTTTTGAACTACAATCCCAATGAAAAAGAGATTCTAAAATTGATATTTAAACCCAAATAATTTTCAGGATATTAATCATAAAATAAATTCCTAGGAAGTATATACATCACATAAAATAAACACATGGTGAATGTGTCATGTGTCTCATGAGAGAAATAAAACTTAGACTGCAATCCCATACCGCTTTAGTAATATTTTGAATCATAATCCCCCAGAAATAATAATAATAAATGAAACATTATATATAATTAAAATAATTTTCTTAATGATATAACATTTAAAAAAGGGTTGTATATAAACAACATAAAATAAAGAAATTTTGAATTTTTATATATCTCCTAGAAATAAAAGAGAGACTCGAAATACCTTACCTTAGGTCTTGAAATCCTTCATACACGTTCAAACATACTATTTAATAAATATAACTTTATTATAAATGAATTAAACAACCATAATTATATATATAACACCATACATGATTTAATTGTTTCCTTTTATTACCCATTTATTAACAATTCCATTTTAAAGTCAAGTTTCTGGTAATAACTGCTTTGTTTTTCTATATATGTTTTGATTTGTTATTTTTGGTCCTTTTAATTTTATCATGGATGAATAATCTATAGAATAATAAACATGAAGAAACTATAGTAATTAAAAATCAATTATACTTTTAATACCAATCATTAAATATTATTTTTAGAAATTAAGTATGTTATGTTAATAGAGACGGGCAGCTGTACATACTCATGAGTAACATTTTCATTTTCCAATGATCACTTTGGAAAGGATGTAAGTAATATTTTATAATTCTATAATGATAATAATATAATAAATAAAATATTTTTTCTTTAAATATACATATCAATACCATCCATGTGGTTTGGTGATGAAAAGATAGATTCAGATCACTACGTGAAGGCGGTAGTCCACACGTACAAGAACGATGTTATCATATTTCAGTGAGAGAAAATGTAACACCCCAAAATTTCATAGTATATTATCTCATTAAAGTAATTCAATAGCTTGTGCTACATGCAACACCGAGTTCGAGTGCACCACAACTTACTAAACTAACCGTTCAAAAAGGGTTTATGAATAGTATTAACTAAATTTTTAATCTTATATAATCTATATAATTTTAACATCCATATTTTTTGTTTCTTAGACATAATATAATAACAAATTCATTTTTTTCAGATAAAGTATATTTTTTTAAAAAAATGTAATTTTACCGCATTTTAATGGGGAAACCTTTTTAAAACAAATATTCGACACTTTTATATATTAAATTTAAGGAAATTAAATTCTTCTTTATAAGAGGGACATAAAAATTTAGTTTTGATAACTTTTTGGTGCTTTTCTGAAAACTTTCATATTTTGATGAATAACGAAAAATATTATGTTTTAATTGAAAAAACTTTTTCAATAAAAATAATTTATAGTGATAAATTATGTATTTGAATGGTTTGGAAGTATAATTAGATTATATTTTTATTATTTACTACAATTTAGGTCATTATAAGTAATTTCACATTTAAATTTGACACAAACACATGCCAATCTTTTGATAGTTTTTACTTTTTAAAAACCCATTTTTTGGTTTTGAAAATGGGAATTAATAATAAATTAATAAATTCAACTTCTATGCTTTGAATTTGGTAAAATAGACTTTATTTTTGAATTTGGAATATCAAAATTACCTTAGGGTAAATTCTTGGTATTTTTCTGAAAACTTTCAATTTTTGATGAATAGTGATAAACACTATGTTATTATTTAAAACAAACTTTTTATTTAAATAATTAGTTATTTTATTTTAATTTACTTTAAGTAAAAATAGATATATAATACCTATATAAGTTCTATTTAATTCATTGATTCCATTTTATAATAAGTTTAGATATATAAAATTTTATCGAACTTTTTACCTTGTTTTACCCACCTTCCAGGAGCATTTGCAACTTTGCATAAAACATAATTTTACATATTCTTTGAGTTTAATTTAAAAAATCCAAGAAAAACTGTTGACATCGATAAGTAAAATGTGGTTCAATAAGATGAAAATAATTTTTGGTGAATAGTAACCTTTGACTTTTATTTACCACAATTAAAAGTAAATAGGGTAATTAAGGGTAAAAATTATATTATAATTACCCTAAAAAATGTCATAATTCTATTAGATAAGTTTAATTCTACCAAAAAAAAATTTAGGAATAAAATATGACCCACTTTGGTCCACTTGGATAAGATTAGGACATTTATTATTATTTTATTTAAAGAAGAGTTAAAAGAGTTAAATTCAATGTTTAATAACTAAACCATTTTTAATATAGGGTTAAACACAATATAAATTCGACTAAAAATATTCATTAGGAATATAAATACACTTCATACATAATGGTATTTTATTTATAATTTTTAGACATTAAATAATTTAATTTATCTATGACACAATGATGATGCAGTAATTACCTTATTAATGAAATATTAAAATAATTGATATTATAAATATCAAAATAAATGTAAATTGAGACTTATGATGAATTACACTAATTTTATAGGTTACTATGACATTTTTGGGTTGGTTAAATAAATTTTATTCGAATTGATAAAGTTTTTTATTGCTTTCAAAAAAATAAAATACTAAATAGTGTCAAAATTGTCATAATTGAGTTTTTAAAAGAAATACTATATTATTAATTGATATAATATTCCTAAAAATATAATGTTCTGAAAAAGAACTTAGATATGGTTATATATATTAATAATTAACCATATGGGGTTCACTTTTCTTGTTATTGTTAGTTTATTAACCATATAATATAAAAATGCAAAGAGACATGGTAAATGTAAAACTATTTAACTAAGACTTAAATCTAAAAGATAAGATTAATATGATGAACTAAACCTGTATAAAACCTATTTGTTGAGAGGTTTTAGACCCATACATACCTTATTCTCTAAATAATTTATTTTGGAGACATTAGAAACCGAAAATGATCTTATTATAAAATAACATTTCAAGATTTTCCTATAGTGACCCTCACCTCCTTTATAAAAGGGAACTTACCCTTCTCTTATATATATATATATATATATATATATTTATGTACTTACATATATATTATTCACTTAGTTCCATTCAATATGATATGAAAACAGAAACATCGTTTATGCATACGTACGACCTTCCGTCTCCATAAACGGTGTTTTCCATTTCATATATATGTCTATTATACATATTTATATTCTAAATATATGTGATATATAAATCATGTTTTATATTTTGAAATTATTTAAATCATGATCTAAGTGATACAATCAAGACTAAAAAGTTAAAACACGTATGATAAAGAAAGCGATTATTACCAAAAAATGTTAATTTAACATGGAAATCATTATTAAATGGGTAATATAAAGTCATAAATTAATCATGTATGATATAATAAATATGAATATGGTTCAGGTATAATTTAATAACATACTATGGTCATTATACAAGAGTCTAAACGTACACTCTACCAAAGAAATGTGCAAGGTAAGGGATACTTCTACAATCTCTTCATTATCTGAGGTTGTTTTTACATGAGTATCTATTGGGACCTCTTTATCATCCACATCCGAGTTTCATAAAAATATTTTCAAAAGGAATATTTTAAGGTTTTATGGAAGGGACTCTTTAATCATATCATCATTTTAAAAATTTTAAATATTTATTCCTCTAAATCATTCTCATTAATGTTCATGTTTTCAAAATGGGTTTAAGGATTTATTTATATGGACATGAATGTTTTTAAAATGTTAATTCATTTCAAAAGTTTCAAAGTGGTATGGGACACTATTATTCAAAAATGTCTTTAAATGTCTTCATTTCTAAATTGTGAGACTTTTAAATGTTTTTAGAAAAAAGGTATATTTCTCTGAAAGTGTTTTACAAATAATTTTCAACTATGTCAACATCCATTGATGAATTTTAAACTTGTTTGAAGATGATTTATTATGATACAAATCTTCCATATTGTATTGAAGGTTTTGTAATATGTGTGACTGTGGATGTGTTATTTTTATACCATTCATGGTTTATGGATAAAGTATTGACATTTTGTATGCTAGTTTTAATACGAATGTTTATGTTATGTTTAAACCTTTTCATATGAGAAATGAATTGGACTTAGTAAGTGACAGGTGGAGCTTGCTATAGCTCCTCGATGAATCAGTAGGTCTCATGAGACAAACTAGGGTCTTGGCTCAAGGCCTTGAGAAAAATATTATTTGTAGACTTGTCATAAGTCCTTGAATATGTGGTTATGAAGTCTGGCATTATGCATTCCATTATTATGAAAGTGGTTATCGATATTTCATGTGATTATTGACTAGTAAAATATCCATGTGATTAAGTAAATGAAATTATTTTATTGTATCTTTTCCATATTAAGCTTAAGTTTAAGTTTATAAAGATTTTGTTTTAATCTTATACATTGCCTTAAATGTTTATTCTTATTTATGAATGTTTCCACTATATTGTTATCCTTACTAAGCAGCTGAGCTCACCCCGTTCTATGTTTTAATTTTCATAGGATTCCATGAAGTGTATTATGATTGATAAGCAGGGTTAATCTATGGGATTAATGGCATTCTCAAAGGATCATTTATGTTTTGTCTTATTTTATAATGTGTAATTTAATGTTCATGTATGTAATATATTTTCCAAGACTGCTAAACTGATCGGTCTTTTGGGACTTGATTCCTTGTAATCATGTCATTGTATTAAAATAATGCACCAACTCCCATAACTGGGGTCGGGGCATTACAGTTGGTATCAGAGGAAGTTTAGAAACAACCTTGGAAATAGATTTAGATAATCTCCGATTAGAGAACATTACCCTAAGATAAAATTTGAGGATTAGTATAGAAGAAATTCCTAGAATTTTGGTGCTGTAGAGAATTTGTGAGTTTTAAAAACAATACATCCCTGTCTAGATACGAGAAGGTAGATGTGGCTTTGGCACAAATGTTCCTAGGGGTAAAACCTGAAAACACCACTTTGATCAAGACTCAAACATGAACTGGTGCATGACAACGGGCCTTGATACAATATTGGTTATGACACTCTTGTGGGATATTCTTAGAGTAATTCCCATTTTCATTACAATCCATTATGAAGCATTTAATAGTAAATACCTTTTTCAAAGAAAAAATTTTATGATTATAGATTATATGCATAATCTTTTCAATTTACGTTAGGTATTTTACAAGTTTGTAATTATGCATTGCGATTCATAAACTATCCTAGGGTATGCCATTGTTTAGAAATGATTCCTAGTAGATGGAATAAGAACTCCATCAATATGCATGATCCAAAGAGCAAGAAGGATCAAATATTTTATGGTATCAAGCCAAAATTTAGAAAATAAATAGTCTCCCATTTATTATCATCATATGAAGAAATAATATCATGTGTTAATAAGATATGTAAGAAATTATTTGAGTCATATGGATTTGAAGGGAAGCCAGAGAAGAAAAGAATGGTAAAAAGAAAGATGGATAAAGGTAATTAAGGAAAGAAGGATTTTCCCACATGTGATAAATGTGGAAAGAATCACCTAGGTAATTTCTTGGAGGGAATGAGAGTTTCTTATAAGTGTGGAGAAAATGGAAACCAAGTACGTGATTTCAAGGGTAAGAAAAAGGTTTCAAATGTACAATTCTTTATCTGCAAGGAGTTGGGACACTACACGAATCAATGTCCAAATCATCAGAGTAGACCCTAAATACTAATATTGGATAATAATCAAATTGTGATACTACTGAAGAGAAAGAGGAATGATTAAGATTTATTATGTTGTTATTAAATTATTGTGTCATTTTTGTATTTTATTAATGATGTACATGTTATAATAATTATAGAGTATATAAGGATTGTACTGCAGTACTATTTCATTAAGGAATTGAGATTGTGTGGAACCAAGAAAAGTGACTCAATGGAATGTTAATTTTTTTTGGAAAATACATGTTTAAAGGAAAGACACAACTTTAATATGGTCCAGATACTGAGGTATTGATTTTGGAATAAGTGATGATTGATTTATTATATTGGATATTGTTGACATCCATGAAATTGGTTAATGGTTTGTTTATTCCATCATTGTTGGAGTTTACAACATTTTTGGATAGAAAGAGTATATCCAGTATTCTATAAGTAATAATGGAGTTTGAATGTAATCAATAAGGTTTTATGGTAATTTAGGGTGTTACCACGTTTTAAAAGAATACATGATGAAGGTATTCACATGTTATTATATGGAAAAAAGGATCTTCATTGTGTTTACCTTCCTTATAAATATTGGACTGTGAGTTTGGACAGAAGTATTTTGGATAAGTTTAAAGGTTAAAATCCATTATGTTTAACATTGGATACTGTTGTTAAGGTTAAATAATTTCATGAGATTATTTTTCAATTGTCAAAAAAGGACAACTCGGAGGTCCGGTGACAACCCGTCGCGTCCAACAAGGCCGTGAGACTTGAACCCACAACTTAAGGGTGATAAGGTTGCATCACCTACCACTGGCTTACTTGATGTCCTGGTTAGTATAATGTTGTTTTTTTAAATATTCTGACAAATGAATTATTATTTGAACCCTATATGACAAGGATATATAAAATATTTTTTAATTCTATTATCTTTTAGAGTGAAAGATGAGTTTATGGTAGGAATTAGTTGTAGGATGAAACTATACTTTTCAAGTGTATATATATATATATATATATATTTCTCTTACTCTATGAATAAATTAATTCTTAAACTTTATGGAAGAGATCTTAAAACCAAAAATGTGTTATCATAATACCTTATGTTTTGTTGAACTGATGATATTTTAAATCATCATAGATCGATGGGTTTGAGACCCTTAATTGTACTTTTGTTTGTGATTGATGACCACAATCACTCCCTATAAATATTTAAAATTTCCCTCTAATTATATTTATCTAATTTCCACCAATGTTCTCCTAATCGAGATCATAATTTGGTGGTGACTTTTTCATTTCCCTTTCCCTCTTATTAAGACTAAATTTTATTAACCCAATTTCCGATGTGGGTTTTCCACAAAGTTATTTTTATATTTTTAACCATTTATTTTCGAAGAATAATTTCAAATTGTGAAGATGAAATTTATTTAATAGGGGTATAATGTAACACACCAATATTTCATAGTACATTATCTCGTTAAAGTAACTTAATATCTTGCGCTTCACGCAACACCGAGTTCGAGCGCACCACAACTTACTAAACTAACCGTTCAAAAAGCAGTTATGAATAGTATTAACTGAATTTTGAATCTTATATACTCTATATAATTTTAACATCCATATTATGTGTTTCTTATATATAATATAAGAAAAATTCATTTTTTGGGATAAAGTAAGTATTTTCAAAAAATGCAATTTTACCGCCATTTACTGGAGAACCCTTTTTAAAACCAATATTTGACAGTTTTATATATTCAATTTAATGAAAATAAATTCTTATTTATAAGAGGGACATAAAAATTTAGTTTTGATAAATTTTTGGTACTTTTATGATAACTTTAATATTTTGATGAATAGTGAAAAATACAATTCTTAAATTGAAAACAACTTTTTTAATTAAAATAATTTATAGTGATAAATTATGAATTTTAATGGTTTAGAAGTATAATTAGATTATATTTTTATCATTTAATACAATTTAGGTCATTATAGGTAATTTCACATTTAAATTTGACATAAACACCTGTCAATCTTTTGATAGTTTTTACTTTTTAAAAAACCTGCTTTTTGGTTTTGACAACGGGAATTATTTTTAAATTAATAAATGAAACTTCTATGTTTTGAATTTGTTAAAATAGAATTAATATTTTTAATTCAGAATATCAAAATTATCTTAGGGTAAATATTTTGGTATTTTTCTGAAAATATTCTATTTTTGATGAATAGTGAAATACACAGCGTTATTATTTAAAACCGACTTTTTATTTAAATAATTAGTATTTGATTTAATTTATTTTAATTAAAAATAGATATATAATACCTATATAATTTAAATTTAATTAATTGGCATCATTTTATAATAATTTTAGATATATAAAATTTTATCGAACTTTTTACCATATTTTACTCACCTTCTAGGAGAATTTGCGAATTTGCATAAAACATAATTTTACCGCTTATGTGAGTTGAATTTTAAAAATCTGAGAGACACGGTTGACATTACTAAGTAAAATCTGGTTCAATAAGTTGAAAATAGTTTTTAGTGAATAGTGAATTTTGACTTTTATTTACCACGGTTAAAAGTAAATAGGGTAATTAAGGGTACAAATGATATTATAATTACCCTAACACATGTCCTAATTCTATTGGTTAAGTATAATTCGACAAAAAACAACTTTAGAAATAAAATATGACCCCCTTTGGTCCACTTGGGTAATATTAGGACATTTATTATTATTTTATTTAAAGAAGAGTTAAAAGAGTTAAATTCAAAGTTTAATAACTAAACCATTTTTAATATAGGGTTACACACAATATAAATTCTACTATAAAATTTATTAGAAAGATAAAACGATTTGATACATAATGGTATTTTATTTATAATTTTTATACATTAAATAATTTAATTTATTTATGACACAATGATGATGCAGTCATTACCTTATTAATGAAATATTAAAATAATTGATATTATAAATATCCAAATAAATGTATATTGAGACTCTTGATGAATTACAATAATTTTATAGGTTAATATGAAATTTTAGGTTTGTTTAAATAAATTTTATTTTAAGTGATAAAGTTTTATGGATTGCCAAAGAATAAAATACTATATAGTGTTAAAATGGACATAATTGAGTTTTTAAAACATATATTATATTATTAATTGATATAATATTCCTAAAAACTATGGTTTGGAAAAAGGAGTTAGACAAGGTTATATATATTAATAATGGAACAAATGGGGTCACATGGATTGTTATAGTAAGTTTATTAACCATATAATATAAAAATACAAAGAGACATGGTAAGTGTCAAACTATTTAACTAAGAGTTAAATACAAAGGATAAGGTTAATATGATGACCTAAACCTATCTAAAACCTATTGGTTGAGAGTTTTTCGACTAATCCCCACCTTAACCTCTTAATAATTTATTTTTGATCCATTATAATCTGAAAATAATTTTATTTTAAAATAATATTTCAAACTTTTCCTAAAGTGACCCTCATCTATTATAAAAGGGAACATCCCCTTATCTTACTTTCACACATCAAAAGAATTTTTGATCGGCCGAAACCTACCCAAATATCCTCCAAACATTACTCCCTTCATAATAGATACCTTTCATTGGTCAGAAAGACAACCTAAGGATACCTTTTGATCAAATCAAAAGGAAGAACCTGAAGAAAAGGTAAATATTTCATCACCTCTTTCAAGTTATTTTTTTCTTCCACTTCTTCATTATTTGTTTTTTCCACTCTAAAATGATAACTACAGTATATTATATATATTGTGATGTTATTTTAAAAATATTACAACCATTTTCATTACTCTATCCATCCTATAAATGACAAAGTCACCATACGTGCGTACGTACAGATTACCGTCTCCACGTCGTGGTGTAGTTTGTTATTCAAAAACATCATTATTTGGATGGGTATAATAATGAGTATGAATAATTTAAATAATTAATATAACATGTTAATTATTCTTTATATATGATATACCATCCAATTACATACGATTTCACTATCAATATAATGATATTGTCCCTCGTACGTATGTACAGATTATCGTCTCCATGACGCGATGAGATTCATTTCCATGTTCACCATTCAATGATGATTATAAAAATATATATTATTAATAATTATGTAATATATGACATAATAATACTAATTGATATATATATATATATATATTCACTGACATATATCTTATCCACTTAGTTCCGTTCAATACGATATGAAAACAGAAACATCATTTATGCGTATGTACGACCTACCGTCTCCATACACGGTGTTTTCCATTTCATATATATGTATATTAAACAGATTTATATTATATATAAATATGATATATAAATATTTTTTTACATTCTTGAAGTATTTAAATCATGATATAATTGATACAATCAAGAGTAACAAGTTAAAAAACGTACGACAAAGAAAGCAATTATTACCCAAAATGTTAATTTAACATGGAAATAATTATTAAATGGGTAGTATAAAGTCATAAATGAATCATGTATGATATAATAAATATGAATATGTTTTTGGTATAATTTAATAACATACTATGGTCATTATACAGGAGGTTAAACATACCCTCGACCAAAGGAAAGCGCAAGGTAAGGGATAATTATACAATCTCTTCATTATCTCAGGTTGTTTTCACATGAGTATCTACGGGTACCTCTCTATCATCCACATCCGTGTTTCATAAAAATATTTTCAAAATGAATATTTTAAGGTTTTATGTAAGAGACTATTTAACTATATAATAATTTTAAATGGTTTAAAAATTTGTTCTTCTAAATCATTCTAATTAATGTCCATGATTTAAAAATAGGTTTTAAGGATTTATTTATAAGGACATGAATGTTGATTAAGTGTTAATTACTTTCAAAATTTTCAAGGTGGTATAGGACAATTGGATTAAAAAATGTCTTTAAATGTATTCCTTTCTGAATTTTTTTACTTTTAAATGTTTTCATGAAAAGGGATATTTCTCTCAAAGAATTTTACAAATAATTGTCATCTATGTCAACATCCATTGATGGATTTTAAACTTGTTTGAAGTTTATTTTTTATGATACAAATCTTCCATATTTTATTGAAGGTTCTGTGATATGTTTGACTGTGGATGTGTTATTTTTATACCATTCATGGTTTATGGATAAATTTTTGTCATTTAGTATGGTAGTTTTAATACAAATGTTTTTGTTATGTTTAAACCTTTTCATATGAGGAATGAATTAGACTTAGTAAGTGATAGGTGGAGCCTGCTATAGCTCCTCGATGCATCGGTAGGTCTCATGAGACAAACTAGTGTCTTGGAACATGACCTTGAAAAATTTTACTTGTAGTTTTGGCACAAGGCCTTGAATATGTGGTTATGAAATATGGAATTATGTATTCCATAATTATGAGAGTGGCTATTGACATTGCATGTGATTATTTGACTTGTATAGTATGCATGAGAACAAGTCAATGGCATTATTTTATTGTATCTTTGCCATATTATGCTGAAGTTTAAGTTTTAAATGATTTTGTTTTAGTCTTATACATTCTCTTAAATGTTTATTCCTATTTATTAAATTTTCCCTTATATTGTTATCCTTACGGAGCGTCTGAATCACCCCTTTCTATGATTTAATTTTCCCAAGATTTCAAGATGTGTATTATGATTGATAAGCAGGGTTAAGCTAGCAGATTAATGGAATTCCCAAAGGATCATTTATGTTGTGTTTTATTTTATAATTTTTAATTTAACGCTCATGCATGTAATATATTTTCCAATAATTCTAAACTGATCGGTCATTCGGGACATGATTCCTTGTAATCTTGCCAATGTACTAAAATAATGCACCGACTCCCATAACGAGGGTCGAGGCATTACAGAAAAGGAAATAAATAAAATTATATATTATCTACTAATAATGATAAATATGTCATGAATATAATAATTATTTCATGTTTATACACATACCTGTCCTTATTATATTCAATTTAAAGTATTCATGAAAAATGAATCACATCGCTTCATGAGGCAGTAGTCCACCGTACACATGAGTGACATTATCATATCCCCTATAGAATAAAAAGTAAAATTTATATATGATATAATTTTTCCATCGGTATAATCATGTTATAAGTATCATATATATACTTTATTTCCATAATCATACTCAATCATGAGTAGTTGTAATGGAAAAACGATTGACATCAGTTTGTAAGGCGGTAGTCCACCATACACATGAATGATGATATTTTAACCAATTTTATGGAAGTGTAGATGGTTTGAGGTGATTAACATAACATAATAACATATAAGTATATGTAATATACATAATTTATTATATCATCATGGTTTAATAATAATTTAAGGAGGTGGAGGAAGAAATAAAATAAAAACACTCATTGAAGAACATTACCTCTTCTTCGGGTAACCTCCTTAGGTTTACACAAAAATTCTTCATAGGTTGGATTTAGGACCACAATAAGGCTTATATGGTTAGTTTATAGATGTTTTTAAGTGATTTATATAGGCATTGGATGATCCAAAAGGTTTACAAGGTGTAAGTAAGAGAGGAGATGGGGTGGCCTTTTATAAGTGAGGTGAGTGGCACACTTGTAGATTTTGAAAAGAAAATGGTGTGGCCAAATTTTTATTATGAAAAAAAGGCTCAAAAAGAAACTATTATAAATAATTACACATTATAGGGTTAAATTATATCTATAAAATATATTTTAGACAAATTTTCAGGTCATTTTATCCCTTATCGTTTTATTAAAACCCCAAGTAAACCAATTTTTACCTTAAAAATTTTAATTAATTTAAACTATTTTTACTATTAATTTGTTCAAAAATTAAGTTGAAATTATTAGATAATATAAATTATGGAAATTAAAATTTGGATATTTGTTTTCAAAATTCAATTAATATAATTGGATAAAAGTTAACTTAAAACTAACCCCTCATATGCAATGAGAAAATTGTTTTTCAAAGAGAAAATGTTTAAAAGATTACAATATTTTTAAATAAAAATTAAAAATGAATGTAATTAAAATGATCTAAATTTTATTAATAGTTATATAATTTAACTAATTTTAATTTTAAACAAATTTAAAATACAATTTATCTTTATTAATAATTTAAACAAAAATGCAATTTTCCATTAGAATTTAGTTTTTTCACTATTCAACATTAAATTAATAATTTTGAAAAATTATCAAAAATTCAACATAAGATAATTTTTATTTTATTATTTAAAAAATTAATTATAAATTTTTTAAATTTTTTTATAAAGTTTGTTTTTTTTAAAAATAAGTGCATAAAAATGGGACAAACTATTTTTTAGAAAAATGTAGTTTTAAACATAAAATTGGATTAATTATTATATATTGTTTAAAAAACACATAAGATGAATGTTAAAAAACTTATTGAATATATGAAATATAAATTTCCATAAAATAATTCACCAAAAGTGGTTTTTTAATTTATTGAGGTAAAACATCGTTGTTTTTATAAAAATAATTGTTGAGAATTTTTTTATTTTCAAATAGATTTTATTTTAATTATTAATTAATTAGTAACCAAATAATTAATTTTATATATATGTGAGGTATATATTTTTATAATTTAGTTATTCCAATTCATACCCGCTATTCTAATGGCCATGTAGTAATTTTCATATTATAATATATTAAAAATGTGACATGTTTCATTTAAACTCAGTGTTGTGTGTAAAACAGGATAAACTTAGTGTTATGTGTAACATAAAATTTACTTAGTGTTTTCTAGAATTTAAGATTAAATCAGTGTTTTGTTTAATGTAAAATATCAAAATGGTTAAATTACTTTGAAAAAAATATTTCAAAAAAATATCAGGGTGTAACACTCTATATGAATAATATATATATGGATTTTTGTCAGAGAGGTGAGGTCTTAGTGAGTAGTATATCTATAAGAGAAAACATAGGGACCCCTTGAATAAATCCATGTATTAATAGAAACATTATTATCATGTTTGGTTTAGTTGACTGAAAGTCATAGGTATTTGGCTCTAGTCCAAGAGGATGTTTGTTGGAGTTGGTGTACTAAAAGAACTGTTTTTTCTTTGATTAATTGTATATTCGATGTATTGAATATTAATAAAATATCTCATTATATATTTTTCATTGTTATTTATAGATCAGATGTATAATGTCTCAAAGTGTATTCTTCATTGATAAGGTCATAGCAGTTCCCTATTAGGATGAAAACCTTGAATTTTTATGATGATATTCTTAAATATAGTTCTATGGTCAAATAAAAATCTATGAAAGAAAGCATATAATATGACTGTTAGGTGAGAGAACTAATAAGAAGATAATGCCTCATATCATACAGTTTTCACTTGGTAATATCCAACAAAAGAGATTATGATAACATACCCACCAATAGGCATTCTATATACATTTGGCGTCATCAAATATTCATATTTTTGAGTTTGTGTAATGGTCCTTAGAATTAAATGTTATCATTAATGCATGTCACCACTTGTGCCATTTTATTTATGATGAAAAAAATGATTTCATATATTCTTGGTGAGGTATGGTACGTTGGGTGTCTCATTATTGATTTTTCATTAATACATAATCCAAAAAATGATTTATCAATTATATCTTTAAAGAAGTCGATATTTCGACCCTTTGATCAGAAACGAATCGTCCCATTAAATTTTATAGACATTGTGTAACCAAAAATTTATTCCATATGTTCAAATAAATATTTATTGAATATATAGGTTGGTGAAATAAAAGTGAAGCATGCTTGATGAGATATTATGGGAAAGAGATTATATTACACAATGGGTGTTCATATGTGGTTGTTGTCCTTACAACATTAAGTTATTTCTCTTTGGAACCTTGTATAAGAACCTGATTTTTCTATAAGATACTTTCCCTTTTATTTTCAGTATAATTCCTTAGGTTTTACCTAATATAAATTCCTAGTGAGGTTGTGTAAGAAAAGAAATTGTGGAAGGCTTGTTCGGAGGTTAGAACCCAGGTCAATGGTGGAAATCTTTGGGCCACATGGTAAGTATAAACCATTGCATCCAGTTCATTCGGTTTATAATAACCATCTAGTTTGTTTTATAGAGAAGAAGAGGGAAAAAATTATTCCTTTAATCATGTGACCCAGTCTACACACCCATGTAAAGGATTTGTAGTTTTTAATAGAGGCTAATAGCATAATTTGTGAATAGTTTCAAAAACCATGCACATGATCCATGAATATTTGGAAATTTTTCCACATATGGTGGGTGCATGGTTTAACCAACTGTGTGGGAAAACCATAAGACCCCTATAATTTCTGTAAAATTACCAATTTTACCTTTTTATCTTATATTTTTAACACCCCTCTTTTCTTCTCTTTTTCTAATGGACATGAGGCTCTTTTTCCATCTTTGAGAGTTCTCATCCCATAACCTAGGTTTGAAATTTTATCTGTTAACTTAAATTCAAGATCCAATCATCTTGATGGATATTCATTATCATGTTATATATTCTTTTGGATCATTTATTCATTCATCTTTCTCTTGAAGATGATATTTTGATTCAGGATCATATGTCCTATTTTCAGGGCATTCGTTTGTTCTTCCGTTTTCATACAATCCATGCCAAAATAAGGTTTGATACTTTATTAGGACTGTACTACCAAAATAATTTAGGTGGTCTATGACTTTTCCCTAAATTTATTTTCATTTATAAACTTTCATTATTGTGAACATGTCAGTTTTCTGAGGCGATGCTTTTAAAATTCATCTACATTAATTATAATTGTTTATCTTGGGTTCTAAAGCCTTTATTATACATATTCTTCATGATGTTGGAGGTTGGGACCTCAAAACTGTCCACCCAAATATGGACCATACCATATTATGACTTTTTAGACCATTTTTGAGATTATCCAAGACACCATTTGGGTGTGATTTAACTGGGACTAGTTATGGTAATTATTCCATCATAATTAAATGAATCTTTTAAATTTTCAAATGGAATCAATATTTATAAAAATCACATAGAATAGTTAAATTATTATTTAATTGATTTTATATTGGTTACATGTCCTCTGACACTTGTCATGTTAATGAATGGTATGTAATTAACATATTAAATTTTTAAAAACTAAAGAGATGAATGGTTTCATTTACTTGATACAGCTTGTCATGATTATTGAAAGGTAGTGAAATGATCTTATTAAATGATTAAATGGCATGATTATTAAAGGGACCATAATTAAATTTGTATATAAATGAAATGAGTATAATTTTCCTATTACTTTTGGAATTTTTTTATCTTTATAGGAATGGTCAAACTTTAGTCGGCCATGGATTCTTGAGGGAATGCCCTGATCACATAGAGTACACCATTCTGATTTATTGAGCCAATTTCCATATATTATAATTCCTTGTATACACTCCTTGGATCCATCTTGATGTATTCAAACATGCAGTGCTATGGATTCACCCGATTGGGCCCAGACATGATTAGCTCGATATTACCATAGATGAGCTCCATGGACTCAGTTGGACTGATTTTCCATAGAATTCATTAGGATTTACCCTTGGATTACACTTAGTCCCCATTTTTTCTATGCTCCATATGTTATGACTATGAGTTGGATTGAACCTTGAGGTCAAGGATTCCATGGTTACACCTTGGATCATTATTTATTATTATGATGATATATTTGGGTAATTTTGACACATTCACATGATATATATATATATATATATATATAATGAATCATAATTAATTAAATAGTTACATGTTCAGACACCAACTGAGGCTGATGATTTTATGAGACATTTATTTGTATCGCTTTACTTTATTATATACCTATACATTGTACATTTTATATTCACAGACTAGATTTTATAGATGCCATTGGTGGTGGAATAATGAGATTTATCTCACACCCTATCTAGGCCTCCATTAGTACCTAGGTTTATTATATGATTGTAGGTGTGTACAAGGGGGAATGTACCTGTTTAGACACCTGACTTACTTACTTTCGGATGGATCTTGGTATCAGATGACTGGGCCAGTTCTTGAGATTCTTGGATAGTTTTTGGTCTTCATGATTATTTTGTATAGTATGTATTATAATTATTGCCTAAATCTATGTATGCTTTATTTTCCTTATATATAGATACGAAATTACATCATATTTTGTATATGATATAGTTTGTAGATATTAAGTTGATTATTATTGTTGGATGTTTATTCTTACTTCTGCTGCCAATATTTTTCATTTTTATAATGCTTCTTGTACTTATTCATGTTATATTACCACTAACCTCCACTCTAACTAGAGGTAATAGTATCCCCACCATCAAACCCTATTCCCTCACTTCTAGTCGACAACCTTTGGCATATGGGGATGAATTCTTGAGGCCATGTGGCCGACTAGGTTTGGTTATTCAGCAGTAACCCATTCCCGGGACATCACAAAGTGGTATAAAAAAACATCTCTTTTTCTTTTTTCTTATTTTTTTGGGAAATTTATATAGGAGATTAAGAACATGTTGGAACATGTTCATAATCCATTACTGGGAGTACATGACCCACATTTAGGATAAATACCAAGTTTCCTAGGAATGGGAAATTATCATTTTGTTTTTCATGTATTAAAGTTGATATACTTTCACCGATGGGTGATATACATGAATTTTGGTTTTTAATATGATTTATGGCTATTTTATGTTGGTATGGTATGGGAATTATCATTTTTACATGAATCATTATAGGAAAATAGGATTCACATTACATGCATATTCCATGCAATATAGGTTCATTTTAATGCTTTCATTTCCTATGTTGCCTGTGATTGTTGAGTGTGCCTTGGTTTTGATATATTCTTGTTCCACCAACATCTTTTGTTAGGTAAAAAATTAGATTTTAAAATGTCAGCATAAACCTGGATATTTTTTTTCATTTATAGATAGATGGTGACATCTTAAATGTCCAATTTCCACTCATGAAATCCATATAACCCTAGTTACATGATCTGTGATTTATCTATGATTACATGACTATCAATTTAAATTTATAAGGTATATGTGACCTTATAAATTATAATTTTTAATTCATTGAAACCGATCCATCGTATTTTACCCGATATATTCTAAGACTAAATGTAAGGGGGCTTGTTGCAATTTCATGGGTATCGATCTCAATTTATAAAGTGTTTGTTAATTTTTAAACCAAGGATAGAAAACCAATTAATTGAACATTATAATAGGTATTTACACATATAAAAACATTAAATATGAATTATGACTTTTAAATGAAATGGTTTATAGTGAATAGAGAGGATAAGTGTATTTTAAATAATATTTCCCTCCAAAAATTTTAATTGACCCTCCATATACCATAACCCTTGTAAATAAATCATGAAAACTTACCAATAACCTATAATTATAAGCGTGTAGTTGGGGTAGTATACCATGGGTGGTGAAACCTTTTCTTATGTTCTTCTTCTGTTAGTGATCTTATCTACTTTGAATCTTGTTATAATGTGTGTGATTAGAATTTGTAGAGCTACACCACCACGATATCCTCCACTCGTTCTCCAGAAAGGTAGTGATATCCATGCTCTCGAGGTGGAGGTCCTAGAGCCACCAATAATACCCCTAGTAGTTCCACTCAAGGCACCACATACTATTCCTCAATTGGGAACTAACACTCAACTTCAAGAGGGTTTTCTACATCTGATGAAGTCTATATAGGGTGTTTTATGACCTACACCTATGATTTCTAATCTGAATCATGAGTTATAAAAACAAAATCCTACCATATTTTTGGGGAATGGTGGTCCATAGGCTTTTCAGTATTGGTTAAAAATAATTCTTTCTATCTTTGAGCATCTGGAGATGCCTCTAGAGTGATGTGTCAAGATATCCACTTATATTCATTGTGATTCTTCCAAGCACCAGTGGGATGCAATTTCTAAGAGTAATCTTCATCAAGGAATGGTATAGGTGGACTTCTATACCACCAAATTTGATAATTTTTCCTTCATATGCTATGAGATGACCGATCTAGAGTGTTCATGAACCTAGAGCAAGGTGTTATGTCTTTCATGGACTATTTAGTGAATTTTTCTGAGTTTGAATTCTTTTCACCACTTGTAGTCGGTGATGAGTTATCGTGAATGATACATTTTTATTATGGGATCAAGTATTCCATCTGCTCAAAGGTGAATGTATTTCTTCTATCTACCTTTTATAAGATCATGAATCAAACTCTTCTTATCGAGTGAAGCCTAAAATATGCCGATAGTACTAGTCATATTGGTTCAGTACCAAGATAGGGAAATAGGTCTTCCAATTACATGAAGAATAGCCTTGAGGTTTCTCATCAGAGCACTGGTGGATAGAGAATCTACATTAGCAGATATGTTATATTCAATTAGCGTTGAAAAAAGGTGAATATAAAGCCTCAGTGTGATAAAGACCAACTCGAGTGACATTATTGTGGCCAAATGAGTCATCTTAAAAGGTTATTCTATACCTTTCAACCTATTCCTAGTATAAGAGGAACCATTCAAACTCCACCTTCAGGAGCGGGATTAGTTACGATGTTTCAGGTAGGAAGATGGAGTAACACCGAACAAATAGATTGAGGTGGAGATCATGGTTGTGGTATCCAAACTTATAATTATCATTGCTATCGGAGCAGACCAACTCAAGGAAGTCCAGATGTAGCTTAAGTCCATTAATCATGGAAACTTCATGATTTATATCCAATACCTGATATTTTTCTCCATATCTTTCTCTTGATTTAAGTTCTTTTGCATCTCTCTCATCTTGGGTTTCTCCTCTTTTGGTGTTCTCGCATCTCCTTCACCCTCTCATCGGGTTTCTTCTCCTTCGGTGTTGGATCTCCCTCTTTTCCCATTGTTTTCAGTGCTCTTTAATCTCCATATTCTTCTTTTATAGTTTCTAATCCTCTAGATATGGTTCCCCTCTCTTTCCCCTACTTTCGGTGCTTTCACGTCTCCCTCATCCTAGGTTTCTTCTCTTGCACTATGCTCTAGTTCCTTTCTCTGTGATGATCTCTTTTTATGAAAGGAGTTCCTGGGGTACTTTTTCTTATCATCTAATGTGGATTTATTCTGACCCCCTTTCCTTGGATATCACCTTCTATTCCCCAAAAACTCTCTAGGTCAGTTATGGAGTGGTGGTTCTATGTGGTTTTGGGTTGTGCAGTTTGGGAGTCGATGGATCTCAAGGTGTTGGCTTGCTTGCTCATGTTTTTTGTTCCATGTTTTCTCCAAGTTTTCTTTGCTGGTGTTTGGAGCTCTCATCTAATCAACCACCACTCTGACTAAATGATATACTTCTCCTCTTCTGGTTGGAGTTGTAGTGGTAGTAAAAACTTAGTTTTGGGAGGTGTGGTTCTGTGGATTCCGTAGTTCTAGACATGGATCTTCGATGATAGTTTATGTTTATCAGTTTTCTTTCCTCATGTTTTTAGAGATGGTTTGTTTGTTTCATTCTCAATTATGGAGTGCTAATGAATTGTTCTTTTTGATGAGGCGTTCTTTCCTATTTTTGGTTTTGGTGATTTGGTTGTTACTGGATCGATGGGGTATGATGCCATGGTGAAATGTTTATGGTGAAACCAATATTCATCGACGGTCTCCAGTGTCTGGTGTATTGGTAGGATGGTGATGACGATGTGGTCATAGATGTTGATGAAAATAGTGGTACTCATGATTATGATGACTAGAAATGGAAATAGTGGTGTCTGGTGTTGTGGCAGGATGGTGATGGATGACGATGAAAATAGTGGTGATGATGATGATGATGCAGGTGATGGATAGAAATCATCAATTATTGTGGAGGATTTTTAATTTTGAAATGTTTAATGGGGGTACTTTTATTTATATTTCATTCTCATCCTTAAAGTAGAATTTGAAAATCCAATAAAATTGAATTTTCAGTTGGGGGTGAATTGTGGGATGGATATTCATTACTTTTATGGGGTGATGACCCTAGATAAACCACTGGGTGTACGGTCAGAGGGTATATTCCAATTAAAGGACTACCCCCTTGAGGTAGACACTTATCATTTCTTATGGTAGCTCTTTATTCTCAAGATGATGGGCTTAAATTTTATTCTTAAGATGAATTGGTTGGTTCCCTATCATTCCTATATGAAATATTATTTCCACATGGTATCGTTTACATCACTAGGGGATATAGTTATCTTTAAATGGGTGAGTGGAATGTTTGGGCTGGTAGAGATGGACTGAAGCATCGTGGGATAGGTGGAGTGACAACCCAGATTTCTAGCTTTTTCTTGGATGATTGGATGATGCGTTTGATAGTTTTTCCTCCCATAGTGGATTATTTTAGGGAGTTTTATCTAAAATATTTTTATATCTTTCCTCCCAATAGAGAGGCTGGGTTTATGATTGAGCTGATTCTAGGAGCATCTCTAGTACTTATTCCTCCATAGAGGATCGAACCTATTGAGCTCTATGTGCTCAAAATAAAGTTAGAGGATTTTGAAACTAAGGGTTTTATCTGATGCAACACTTCATAATGGGGATCACTTGTGCTTTTTTATAAGAAGGATGATTGGGAACTTAGTCTATACACAGATTAATAGTGATTAAACAAGGTAAAGTTTAATAACCAGTATCCATTTACCCGAATAGATGATCTCTTCAACCAGATTTGCAGAGGAAGAGTGTTCTCGAAGAAAGACCTGAGATCTGGCTATGAACATGTGTGAGTTAGGCCTTAAAATATACCATGTATGTATTTATGAAGTTGATACAGTCTATATGAGTACATTGTTATTCCATTCATAATTATGAATGTACCCACCATTATCATGTCCTTTTTTAATAGGGTTTTCCACCCCTACCTGGATTCCTTTATAATGGTTTTTTGGATGAAATATTAGTGCATTGTCATACTTGAAGGAATATTAAAAAACATATTGATATTATTTTGAATAAATTATGAGAATATAGGTTTTATTCTAAGCTTAAAAAGTTACACTTCTAGATCAACAATGTTCACTTATTGGTTCATATTATCTAGGAATTATGAGTATCAATTGACCTAGAGAAGGTGACTGCCGTAGTTTTCTAAGAGTATCCCGATAAATTGTTTGATATAAGGAGTTTATTAGGGATTCATGGATATTAGAGGAATTTCATATATGAATTATCATGCCTTGTGCACCTATTACCAGTCTGAATAAGAATGGTGTAATGTTCTTGTAGTCTAAATCATCCAAGAAGGCTTTTCTAAAGATAAAGGAAGGATTAATTATACACATATTTAGAATTTTTGAGATCATGGAAGAGTTTATACACTGTTCTATAATGCATCATTCATTTGTAATGGTGTAGTAATGATATAGGAGGGTACAACCTCTGCATACAAGTCCCTCTAGTTGAGACCTCATGAGTATAACTACCCAACACGAAACCTCAAGCTTGTAGTAGTTTTCCATTCATTATGTCACTAGATACACTATCTAATAAAAGATTGATTTCTTTGTATAAGAATAACAAGAGATTAAAATATATCTTTATGCAACATGACTTTAATCTTAGATAGTGAATATGGGTTTAATACCTTCAATATTTTGACTTTGAGCATGACAATATTCTTGGAAAGGGAAATGTAGTAGCTGATGCACTGAGCTAGAAAACTCATGAAAAAGCCATACCAGAAGCTAGTGATGAGTGAAAGAATATTTATGTCGTTTATGAGATATATTTTAGAGTTTCATTAGTGTCAAAAGAATCATTTTCTTATATCCTTAGAATTTAAATCTTTACTCTTGTATTGGGTGAAGAGAAGGAAGTTATGAATCCCTGAAGGTTTGGTCCTACAAGAGAGTATTCCTTATTAGTACCTACCTATAGATTGGTCTATTGATAGAGATGAAATCCTATGTATACATGAGGGTATCTAGGTTCCTACAGATATGAGTGAGGATCTGATGGGATATCCCCTTGCTTCCCAGTGGCATGTTCATCTAAGAATATCTAATATGTATCATTATATTATTCAACAATATTGGTGGCCTATAATGAATCATCAGATTGTAGATTTTATCACTAGGCGTTCCACCTATCAGCAAGTGAAGGTAGAGTACCAATAACCTACAAGATTTTTTACATACATTTCTAGTACTAAAATGTTAATAAAAATACATTATGATGTATTTTTTGGTCGGATTACTGAATTTTCTCTGAGGTAGAAAGATAGTTGGGATGGTCTTGGATCAACTGAAAAAGGCATCCAACTTCATTCCTATATGAGAAAATTTATCATTCAAGGAGTTGGAAAGACTATATTCATGTGAGATTATATGACTGCAAAGGGTTTCTGATACTATCATTTCCGATGGGGATTCTCACTTCACATCAAGGTTCAGGCAGGGTTTATAGAGATATTTGGGTACATAGGTGCTTCTGAGCACAAATTTTAAACCTCATACTGATTTATTATCAAAATAAACTATACAAATGTTGGAGGACATGATACGAGAATTAATCCTTGATTTCAGTGGATCTTGGGAAATTAATATCCCTTTCATATAATTATCCTTTAATAATAGCTACCAGGAGATGATTCAGATGGATATGTATGAGGCCTTATATGGTAGGCAGTTCCGTTCACCCATGTACTGGTTAGAGACATGAGAGGAAGAGTTACTATGTCCTCATCTCATTCAGGAGACTTTGGAGTATGTGAAGTTGATTAAAAAGTGTGTGAATGCCACTTAGTCTAAATAGAATTCTTCCGATCACCATCGATGACCTTCGAAGTTCAAGGCTGGGGATCAAGCTTTCTTGCGAGTATCACCTAGACTTGGGAATATATGCATAAAAAGGGAAGGGAAGATCTAACTCATTTTTTTTCAGGCATATTGAGATCTTAGATAGTGTTGGGATGAAATCTCATTGGTTTATACTAACTCATAGGTACCATTCCATGAACAATATCTTCCATGTTTTATAGATTCACCAATGTCATGCCATCCCATCTCATACTTTCTATCCAGAACATGTTGATTTGGAAGCTGATGCAACTTTTGAGGAGTATCATATACACATAGTTGATTAGATAATGGATTATCTTTATGTATAGTATAACCCTTTAGTATAGGTTTAATTGAATCATGCTAATGTACATGACATTACTTAGGAGCAGGATGTTGATGTACTTTCTTTGTGTCTAGAGTTGTTCTCTAACAGTGTTCTAATACCCTTGGAAGGGAAAATTAGGGATGAATTTATTTATGGAGGTAAGACTGTAAGAACTTTCTTTATCTATGAGATATGAACCATTTTATTTTTTAAATATTTTCTTAGTGTTGAACTAATATACATTCGTAGTGATGATATAGAAGAAATAAGGGTTTCCGAGGCATTTTTGGAGCTCAGAACCTCAATCGGTGAAACAAATCACTAGGCTACACAGTTAATAGAAACTATGTAGAATTTTTGTCCTGGTTTATCTTAACCACATAGGGTGTTTTAGAGAGAAGAAGGGGGACCATAGTTTTCCCTAAAAGAATGACCCATGACACATGCCTGTGTGGAGGCTCTATAATTTTTAATAGAGGCAAATAACATGGTTTGTGAATAGTTTCCCAAACCATGCACATGAACCATACAGGTCCCCTTTTTAGGTAAGAGGGAATTAATGGTTGGCACATGGTTTGGAAAACCATGTGGGAAAACTATGCAACTATTGGGATTTGGGTAAAATTACCAATTTTCCCTTAATGATGTATATGTTTAACACCCCTCTTTCATTCTCTATTTCTAGTGGATAAGTGGTTCTTATTCCTCCTTTGAGATCTATACTCTTAACACCTAGGTTCATTGATATGTCATCCATTTTCCTATAATTAAAGATCCAATAATATCATTGGATAGCCATCAGTAAGTTCTACAATACTTCTTCTCCTTTTTTCATTCTTATTTCTCTCGATGATGCTATTTTGATGAAGGCTTATCTGCCCTATTTTCAGGGTTCTCAACCATTATTCCATTTTTGTTCTAATACATGCCAAAATAAGGTCTGATACTAGATAAGGCATATACTACATGCATAATTTAGGTGTTCTATGAATTTTCCTTAAAATTATTTTCATTTAAAAATTTCCATCATTTTGCGCATGTTGATTTCATCAGGAGATGCTTATAAAATTCACCACCTTAATTATAATTTTTTTATATTGTGTTATAAATCTTTAATTATACATGTTATTCATTACATTGGAGTTTGGGATTTCAATTATATCCACCCAATTAGGGTACATACAATGTTATGCCCTTTTCCCCCATTGTTGAGATTATCTGAGACACTATTCGGGTGTGATTTTACTTGACCTTGTTAAGGTATGTGTTCCATAATAATTAAATAAATATTAAAATTGTTAAAAGGAAAGTATATTTATAGATATTATTTATCCTAGTTAAATTATAATTTAATTGATTTGATATTGGTTACATGTCCTCGACCCCTTTTCATGTTAATGAAAGGTATGGAATGAACCTATTAAATGTTTATAAATTAAAGTGATAAATGGATGCATACTATTGACACACCTTTTCATGATTATTCAATTATAATGGAATGAACCTACTAAATGATTAAATGGAATGATTATTACATGACCCATTATTATATAAGTTATGAAATGAGTATAAAGTACCTAATACTTTTGTAACTTTTTTATTTATATAGTAATGGTCAGACTTAATCCATCCATGGATTCCTGAGGGAATGCCTTGATCAGTCAAAGTATTACATTATGATTCATTGATTTGACTTATGTGGGTGAAACCCACCATATAATCTGGTCTTTTTCTTATTATGTGAGTGCATCCATGTAGTACCAATGACTCAATTGACATATTTTCTGGATATTATAATTCCTTAGATATACTCCTTAGTTTTAGCTTGATGTCTTCAGAAACACAGTGAAATGGATTCACCACTTTTTTCCTGAGAAATGATCTGCTCAATATTACTATGTATGATCTATTTGGACTTGTTTAAACTTGTTTATATGGGAATTACTTGGGCATTCCCCTTATATTACACTAAGATCCCCTTTTTGATAGACTAAATGAGTTACTACTATGAGTTGGATTAACCCCCAAGGTTAAGGATTACTTGGTTACACCTTGGATTCTCTTTTATTATTAGTATGATATATCTAGGTACTATTGAAAACTTCACATGATTTATCTATATAAAATGAATCATAATTAATTAAATGGTTACATGTTTAGGCACTGAATGAGGTTAAAGTATAAATGATATGTTTATTTATACTTATTTACTTTATTATATACTAGAACAATGTACATTTTATATTTAGAGACTAGATTTTATAGATTCTATTGATGGTGTCCAACTAAGGATTATCTCACCCTCTATCAGGGCTTCCTTTGGTAACTGTGTAGATTATATGATTGTAGGTGTGGACAAGGGGAAGTGTCCCTCTTTGGACACCTAACTTGTTTTCTTTAGGATGGATCTTAGTAGTAGATGACTGAGATAGTACTCTGTATTCTTGGATAGTTTTTGGTATTCTTGATTATTTTTATTGCATGTATTGTACTTCTTTCTTGCGTCCATATATTCTTGATTTCCCTTTTGTAGAGACATGACATTACATCATCTTTTTCATACGATCTAGTTTATAGATATTGAGATGATTATTATTTATTGATGCTTATAATTACTTCTAGGGCAAGTCTCATTCATTATTATACTAATTTCACTACTTATTAATGTTATATTACCACTTTTCTTCACACTGACTATTGGGAATAATCTCCCCACTATCACACCATAGTCCCTCATTGCTAGTCGAAAGCCTCTAACATACATGGAGGCACACATGAGGCTATGTGGATAACCGGCTTCGGTTACTCAGGAGTGAATTAGGTATAAGACATAACACCTTGACCTATTTCTAGATATTAATCTTTATCATTAGGTGATCATGCCTAATTATAATGAGAAATAATCGAATAAGATCACACACTATGTTTTTCTATAAATCTAAATTAAATTATATTTTAATTTAAATAATAGAATAAATATCATTCTCAAGACTGAAGATTAATTTATTCATGTTTTATCAGTCAAAAGTATTTATTAATAAATGAAAAGTTTAAATTAAATATTTATCTAGGAATTAAATAAATGTTGAGGAGGATAAATATAACAAGACCAAGTCCATTGATACAAATTTATTTATAAGCAAGTATATATTATTTATCATTGTTCTAGTTAGTTCATTCCATAAAAAATAATTATAATAATATTATTATATTTCATGGTATTTATTAAATATCCCAATAGTATTATAAGTACCTACATATAATTAAATCATTATATTTAATCTAAACCCTAGTTTTATAAATGAACTATTATGTATATTGATTGAATGATCAAAAATTTAGAATTTAGAATCGTTGTGAAAAATAAACATCTCCCTCTTAAATTTTCCACTCATGAAAGACAAGAAAACATTCAAGCCTAATGGATCTTGGTGTGATCAATATTAGTAATGTAAGAAAATTGATTCTCCAGGTTATCACCCAAAAATAAATTAGAATTTCTCAGAGTTGAATAGGTCATGTTTGGATCACTGTTAGAGGGATTATACAATTGAATCCTTACAATGTAATGAATATAATCCAGATGGGTTTTTTCCAAAGATCAACATCTTCAATGAAGAAATATCCTAAGACCAGATATATCATTTATTCTAGATATAAATAAATTAATTAAAAATTTAATGTGGAAGATCATATCACGGGGCTTTAGGAAACTCAAAATTAAAATAAATTTTAACATGACACCCACCAAAGGGGCTTTGGCTTTACCCAAAACTACATATTACATATCATGGGATTATCTAGAGACTTAGATGATTGATTCTATGATATTATGAATATTCCATTGATTAAATATTCTTTTTAGATTTATCAATTAAAAATTCAACTTATATTTTATGGTAATTCTATTAGTGCACTATTGTTATATTGATCTTTTATATTAGTGAAATCATTATTTAGTGGGGATACCTAATAGGGATATATAACTTTGATTAATTATTATGGAAATATTATGAAATGATTATTATGGATTTGGATATTTTTTTACAATTTGTTTTTGTTTTGGGTTTAATTTGGAGATTTCATCGATGGGTAGTTCCTTATTTTCAATTTATGCTCCTACTATCTTGTTATTATTTGTAATTCAATGACTCTATGAGGATATAATGTGTTATGGTGGGGAGAACATCATAAAAACTATATTAATTTTGGTTAGATTTTTTTCATTGATTTATATTTTAATTTCTCGTGTTTATTTATTTTACAGGAGTATCATATGTTTTCATGTTTCCTGAGTGATATAGTTAAAAACTATATTAGGTCACATGATGACCATTATAGGTATAAAGGACATTATTACAAGACACGAGATATCACACCGTGATGTTTTCTTGGGAAGTGATGACTGTGCTTCGTAGGTGGTGTTCACTCTATGACGTAGGGAATCACACTGAAACATTCCCTTGGGTAGTGAGGCCATATATCTATTGGGGGGTCACGCCATGATGTAAGGTGTTATTATATTACATTCCCTGGGTATACTTTTAATTCCATTAAATTTTGATTTTTCATATTGAATTTAAGGCCCCAATGGGTCTCTCCTTCCTCCCATTATTGTAGTTTTCATATATTTCATTCCAAGTATTAATGGTTATGGTCTATTTAAATTTATCATAAACCACTTTACTTTCTTATCTTTTACTTTCCAGCTCTATGATATTCTTAGCGATCAAGGGTTTTCTTTCACCCAATTTTTATGTGGGGGTTTTTCTTCACTTAAGGTTTCCCTTATTCTTTTGGAGTTATTTTTCCCTGTTAAGGTTGATTATACTATAGTTATAAATCAATATGGTTTGTGGTATTTTTTTCCATGTATTTTTCTTTTCTAGAAAAACCATATATTATAGATTATTTTAAATTGGATTTCATTAAAAAGCAATCATATTTTCGAAACCTTAGTGGATTATTATTTAATTGTTAAAGTATTATTAGCTTATTGGTTTAACTAAAAAGGGATTCCCATGGATTTGAACACTAATATTTTTTATCAAATGAATACACATGATACATATTTGATAAAATTACTAGGTGGGTTTTATTAATAAATTTGGATTCCTAAATTTCATTCTAGATTTTAAAATGACTTATCGTGGATTGAATACAAGACTTGGGGTGTTAATTTTCTAGTTTTTTGGGTTGTTCATGGGTTTTATTATAATAATTCATAGAATATTATGTTATTTTAGCATGAATCATGTTTATGATTTTCTATTATATTAGTTTATGTGTGATTTTCTTGGGTGTATGTTCTGTGGAGGATATTTAAATTGAAAGTTTGGGTTTTTATGACTTAAAATATATTTTTTAAAATGATTCATTATTGTGAAATGGTATCTAAATATATTTTTAATTTTTATATGAATGTGAAATTAAGAGGCCCACTTGGAACCTTATAAATTAGGTTTAGGATTTTTTTTACTTTTGATATGTATTTAGAAAGGTTTTTGAAAATGTTACAATTTGTTAAAAACCCAAGGCCTGTTGGAACTCTATATACATGATTTTATTAAATGAGCCACACAATCATTGGGATCCAATGTTATCATAGTATGTGTGAGATTGAGGTTTTTTTATTATAATATTATTTAATTCTATATATAGGGGATTCTCATTATTGTGTGTAAAGAGGTGAGATGGAGATATGCAACTGTGTTGTGTTGATATGTGATTTATATTTGATAAATGTTTCCCCTCCTCCTGTTTCTTTCTTCATGGGGATCATAAACATGATAGTGATAAACGAGATAAGCATTAAAAACTAGTCATGACGAGACTAGCTATTTTTTCCTGATATATGACTCACTTTTACTAAAGATAGTTCCATTGGTGAGGCTAGTTATAGAGTTCTAGGAGGTTATTTTATATGAATTCATAAATATTCTATCATATGATTTCTCCAAAGAACATATTTGTTCATCTCACATGATTTTTAACAATTTTACAATATTATTTACATTTTAAGGTTTTCATTTTACCACCCTTTAGTTTTAGTTAGGTTTTAATTTTAAAATAAGTGGTTCATCATGATAAGTTATATTTATTTAACTTTTAAGTTATGATTCTTACATGATTTTAAGTTGTGTCTTTTTTTACTAGTTCTCTTGTTCTATAATAGATTTTATACTTGACCTATTCTACTATTCAATTTCTATATGTTATTATCCCTATTTTTTGATTGGTTAATGTATTTATGTAATTATATTTAGGTTCTCATTTAATTATTGTAAATGTGGATTTTAAAGATGGGGTTTAAAAGGAATATTTTAAATGGATTATTTAAATAATATTTTTATTTTTTTCTTAAATTATATTAAGGATTTATAAAATATGATTTGAAAAGTTTTATAATTTGTTTTCCTTAAAATGATATAAAACCATATTTTCAAATAGGGTATTTCAAACTAGTTTTTATGGTCTATTTAGTCAATGTAAATGTGTTTAATTTTTAGAGAAATAATAATGGTTAGTTTATTCTCACACCTTACGTATTCCACTCAGTGTTGTTAGACTTAGTGGGTTTCCATGTAGGTTATGATTCATGTTTTTTGAATATCCTTCTAGTAGATTTATTTACCTTGTCTTTTATAAAGTGGATCAAATGATGAGGTTGGTGGGTGACTAGGAGTCACAAGAATACTTCATTTTTACTTTTTAGCTATATTTTATTTATTATGGACCACATATATATTGCACATTTTGGCCTCTTTTGTGTTTTGGATTTAGTTTTAGTGTTTTTTATGTATGTGGAATGGATATTTATTTTTTCTTATGCTTCATTTGGTTAGAATTTTATTTTGAACTATTTATTAGGGTTATGAATGGAATTCCAATTTATGGATGAACCTGATGGAATTTGGGTATAATTATGATGTATGACAATTATTATTTATTAATGAGAAATCATACCCATAGTGTATACATTGATACCCAGGAACTAGTTTCTATCCCATGGTGATTGGGAACACCCTTTGGGCCATGCCACATGCTGAATTGGGTGCCATGTTCAGGGGTGGCCTAGTTTGGTTTGTGATAATTTTAAAAATTACTTGGAAACCAATATCATGCCATGACATACCCTTATGGTGAAGATGCACCAAAACATAGATAAAAGATGGCCATGGAATATATGAATTAAAAATGACACTATTTGTAATGTAGAACCACTATGATTATTTTACTCAACCTATAGTGTGTTCTAATAACATTTATTTTAACAATGACTACTTTTCAAAAAATTTATGTCATAGTACTTGAATTTAATAATAAAAATAACTATTTTTGGCCTTGGCTATGTCATGGTGAATTGATTATAATTTTTCCAATTTCTTCAGTCAATAAAATAACAAATCCAAATCAAATATGATTTAATACAACTAAAAGAATTTAAAGGGATCACTGCCATCCAAAACATAGTGTAATAACCAATATAAACCCCAAATAACAATTAGGTTATATATATATATATATATATTTTTAATAGAAAAAAATAAATAAATAAAGATGTAACTTTTCCTTCCTGATCTAAATCTATTGATGCTTGTCCACGTGATCTTGATTGAGATCATAGAGAAGTATAAAATGAATCTTTTCTTATAGATTATTCATGAGCTATGAATATATCCAAATGTATAGGAAGGATATCCTCTTTATCATGATTTTCTAGAACCTTGAGTTCAAAATGAGAGAGATAGGGAAATAAATAATGATTTGGTCAAGGATTTTCTATGATAGAATCACATTAACCCATTCCATGCATTATCCTATTTATATATAAAACCAAAGACCCTATTTGGAACTCTAAAATTTATATATTTTTTTGAGGCATTTTTCAAACACTAAAACATTACAACCCCTTAAAATACATAACTCAATTATCATAATAATCCTTTAATGTTAAAACAATTATTTTAGACGTCCAAACTTATCTAACCATCATCATATTATGATGTGAAATTATAATGATATAATAGAGTGGAAAAATAATGATGATACTTGAATTATCACATGGAACATGTCACGTCCATGCATAATATTATGGTAATGCTTATCGTTCTGTGGTGTATCCCATGACATACCATGATGTGGTTTAAACCAACACACTACAGTTGCACCTTCAGTACAAATTTCTATCACACACACACAAAATTTATAATCTATAAAAAAAATCATATTTTATAAAATCACATTAAATTGAACTTTCATATGAAAAACTAATTTAAATAATTATATATATATAATATCTATGTGTGTGTTTGCGGGTGAACACACACGTGTGTTTATATAATATATAATTAAATGGGTTTAAATGTAAACCATTATTATATATTCAAAAAAATACATTGTTTATTTAAATTAAATAAATATAATTTTAAATTAGAAAATTTAGAAAATTAAATAAATAATTTATTACATTCAAATATGAAGTATATTCAAATATAATTAACAGTATATTTTTATATATTTCATTATATTTTAATATATTTATTTTAAATATAATATTATATAAATTTATTTTAGTATATATTTTGATAATTTTTTGGATATATTTATCGATATAAATTTATGTAATATATATAAAAAACTATGTAGTTTAGATGATGTCACAAAGTTGAGTGGTTATTTGATCATTCCTTGGCCCAAGAACATGGGTTTGAATATTACTATCCTTTCAAGGCTCATGATTTTTTTCATTTGATGGACTTTTATCAACTCTTAAATAAGCAATAATATATGGTATCATTATCAGTGCTCAGAAAACCCCCTTTCTCAGTGCTAAATTTTTAAATGCTGATAAAGGGTGCCTTTATGAGTGATTTAAAAGAACTATTAAAGTTCATCACCTTTTTTTATTTAAACATAACCATTGATCTATTCTATTTCTTTATCAATACATTTTTGTAAGGAAAATTACTATCGAAAATGGTAAATCAAATAGTTTTGTTCGATGAATAATTTCATAAATCAATGATATGTAAACAAAATTGGGTTTTATTAATTTTATGATGGATTGAATATGTTTTTTAATTATTCTATCCATTTATATGAATTAATAAACCTACTTATATAAGTTCATTCCCACATTCCCTATATATATATGTATGTGTATGTTCATATGTATGTAGAAATATATGTATTATTTTAATACATTATGTGTATATTTTATGTATTTTATAAATTATAATTTATATGTATAGTTTATATTTGATTTTATTATGTTTATGTGTTATATTTATAATTTATATATGTATGCATTATATAATGTATAATTTATACTTTTGTATACTTTTGATATGTATATTTTATGCACTTTATATACATATACATATGAACATTATATATACTTTTTTTATAATTTATGTAATACTTTGTATGTATAATTTATATAATTTATCTATGTATATATTATTTTTTATTTGTACACATTATATGAATTATATATATATATAAATTATATTTTATATGTATAATTCATATGAATTATTTGAATATTTATGTGTGCATATGTACATATATAATATGCTTGTGTGTATGTCCGTTAATAATTTCATAAATTAATGTATTTTTTATAATATTTTATTTAGTGAAATATGAATAATTTTGAACAAAATTTGATGAATATGAATCTAAAAAGGTTATATGATAATCATATTATGAAAGTATATAAGAATGCGGTCAAAGGGTTTTAATGTTTTTAACAAAGTATGAAAATGACTCATTTTGAATTTTTTTTTCTACGTTGATTTTACTCAATAAAAATTTTTCTAGAAAAGTTAGATTAATACTTTATTTGTTATGGAATGGATCAAATTTATAAACATTATACTAAAAACAATAATGAACTAAATGTAGCATGTGATTGAAATAATAGAAATGTTTATTGATCACCTGGTATAAGTATAACTGTATATGATGATGTAGATTATATTGATGAAATGAAAAAAATGGTTAAATATAAAGTTCAAGATTATCAAAATGATTTAAAATTTTAATGAAATATGTAAGGATATCATTTTATAATGGTTTTACCAAATATAACACACTATCAACAATACTAAAATTATATTCTTTAAAATATATTTCTGATTGGAGTGATGCAAGTTTTATAAAACTAATTTTTATCTTGAAGGGCATGTTAAAAGTTGATAATGAGCTTCCTTTTCAAATATATGAAGTTAAATAGATTTAATTTTCTATGGATTTGAGATATGAAAAAATAAATGTCTATCCAAACAACTATATATTATTTTGAGTGTATTATGGTTTGTTTAAATTTTTTTCTAATTGTGATGCATCTCAATATAAGTAAAATGAATCATGTCCTTAAATATTCATATGATAATTTAAAATAATTACAAGATTTAGAATACTATATAAGACTGTGGTGACTATAATTTAGTTATAGTGACATGAAAATGAAATAAATCATGATGGAAAACATTGATACCCATAAAATTCTTTTTTGTGGAAGTTAATTTATCATTAGTATCCTCAATTTTGAATGGAGAGATGAAACCTTCATATTTTTTTATCTATAGATTGAATTATTTTATTAGTATAGAAAAAAAAATGTCATGACCCATCCTCGGGGCCCGTGCCGTGACTACCCCAAGCCCGCCTTCCATAGGCAAGGGGCTGGCGACTAGCACTAAGACGTAAATCCCGGTAAAGGGAAGGCATTTCCTTTGTAAAGTAAACAAGCACCATAGAGTAAGCAAACAGAAAAAGTAAACACTAAGTAAAAACTTGTACAACAGTAAGTACAGAAAAGTAAGTGGGCCAGAATACAAACCCAAACTGAAAGTAAATTACAACTCGAAAGGGAAAACAACAACTGAAAAGTAAAGCCGCAACGTCGAGCCGTCAACTGAAAGTCCCACCTGAAGGGTGGGTACAGATAGCCTCCACTGCTCCTCGGGTCTAGCCGACCGCTCCGAGTACTTCCCACCCAGTGGTCCACCTCCAGGTACCGTTCAGCTCCGCAAGCCTCCACCACGATCAGTGCTGTCCGTCGTCTGCAACCAACACAACGTAGTGCGGGCATAACCCATGCAGGGGTGGGTATAAGCTACTCAGTAGGGACCGTGAGACCCCCGAAGGTCTCCCAGAATCCAAAAAGGATAAACCACAAAGGAAAGATACAATCACGAAGTAACATCCGACACGACTTAGGTATATTCCCATACATATACCTAAGTCATCAATTCTCACTCGGCTCCAACATCCGAGCTCAAGTACAACCCAGTCTACACAGGAAATCAAAACGTAAATCCACACAGGATAGCTTACACAATCCACAAAGGAAAGCAAAACAAGATTTAGCTCACACAGGTATGCTTCTTGTATGACGATAGAGATGATCAGGTATTTCCACCGATTCATCTAAGTCGTCGGAACCACAAAGGATCGATAGGTACTAACCCCCGCAATGACCCAAAAAGTATCTGACCCACAAAGGATCGATAGGTAACTAACCCCCGCAATGACCCACAAAGGATCTGACCCACACAGGATCGATAGGTAACTAACCCCCGCAAACACCCACAAAGGATCATACCCACATAGGATCTGTTGGCGCTGGACCACATAGGACCGCTGGGCACTGACCCACACAGGATTGGACCCACATAGGATCGGTAGCACTGACCCACAAAGGATTGCTGAGTGCCGTAGTCGTCTCCGTTGAATCCACTGAGGATCTTTGCACAGTCGTCGTCGTCACAATAGCAGTCGCAGCCAGCTCTAGGGTTCCCGCACACAACAAGCTCGTTCGGGAGGGTCCGCTCCACGAGCCGAGAGGCTGATACATCAACTGAAACATAGTCCAGAGTTGATATATCCAAATGTTCCGTATCGTCAACAGGAACTCAACATCGCAGATGGCGCGTCAATCAGACGCGCGGTCTGAGAGTTATTGGCTTTTTCGTCCGAGGGACCCGGTTGGTTTTTAAGGAAAAACCATCCCGACCGTACTCCACCTGCGTCCAAACCTCGAGCGGAGTAAGCCAAAAGATCTGTCTCACTTAGAGGAATTCAGCAAAGTCGACGACACAACAATCGGACGTCTGAAGCTCAAGATATGAGCGTTTCCATTCCGAGGGCCCAGTTTGTTTCGTGTACAAACCAACCCGGCCGAACCCAAAGAATTACTAAACCTTGAGTGTGATATACCAAAACGACCGTCTATATCCAAGGATCACATCGCCACTGACGGCGCGTCGTTCGGAGTCCCGTAGCTCAAGTTATGAGCAAAAGACCAAAATAGTCCGTAAACGGGGGGTCTGGGCCCGGACCGACCCGGCCCAACCCCCCTGGGTCGAACCGACCCGGGTCTGGGTCCGACCCGGTTGGGCGCGACCCGGCCCGGCTAGGGCGGCCCGGCCCGGCCTGGGCGCGACCCGGACCGACGGGTCGGCTCGGCTCGGCTCGGCCGAGCGGCCGAGCGAGGGAACCGCATGGCGTGCTGCCCCCACGGGAAGAGGAGCCGCGACCCGCGTGGGGCCGCGCTTGGTCAGCGGATACGGAAAAGCCGCATCACATGTCTCACCGGACCTGCGCGATCGCGGGTCTGGTCGGCCGCCGCCGCCGCGACTTCAGCTGCGCCGGCGACCCGTGCCGCCGGTGGATTCTGCGGGCCACCAGAGTTGCTCCGGTGGTCCGATTCCACTTTCGTCTGCGCCGTAGCTCCTCCCGGGTCCCGTTCTTCACTGAGGAATCAAAAAATCGTCTCTGCGGCTCGTTTTGTCATCATCCTCCGTTTCGCACATCAACGAAGAACTGCAGAGGGTTTTCGGGCCGTGTTTGTTTGGCACGCACCCTCCGCGTTAGGTGATAACAATCAGGAAATAATGATCAACACATGAAAACATAATAAGATACAATTTTAATAAATTAAAATTGCACTATGATCCCGGGCTCTTTGTATTAGTAGGAAACAACTATGGGAATAAAATATTATTTTCAAATAAAAATCCCTACCTCGCCGTAGTCATCGAGCGAGCGTTCTACGCGGAAATGATCGTCGCGGTAGGAGGTGATCGTCGCGTCACGGAAGGGCGTCACGTCGTCGCGGAAGGGCGTCGCAGAAGGGCGTCGCGTCGATTATCTCTGAGGGTTACAGAAACACATGGATTTAATTATGACAATTAAATCCATGTTGAGGATAAAAACCACAAAGGAATTTAAAGGACCGCAATCTCTTACCTCAACGGACGATCGAAGATTTGTCGCGGGGAAAGAACGTCGCGGAAGAAGCGTCGGAATCGTGTCGATCTCTGGGGGTCGGGCGTTCTTCATCGCCCTTCATCGGAGGCCGGCGTTCTTTGCGTTCTTCGTGTTCTTCGCATTCTTCGCGTTCTTCGCGAAGAGGGAGGAAGATCTTTAGAGATTCTCCAAAGGTTTAACACAACATTCAAGAAGAAGGTGTGTTGGCCTTATTTTATTAACATGCCAACAAAAAGTAAAACAAACTAAGTAAAGACCCATTAATTCATAGAATTTATTTCAACGAATAAACTTCCCAATTAATAGGAGCGTTTAATTGTTTAAGGAAACGCCCCAGTTGACTTTCATTTAATAGGGGTTTTCGCGGGTGCGTTACTTAGCGGAAAAGAAATGGTGGGGCTCATGCGGGTCCCACCTCACAAGTATCCTACCAAGATGGTAGAATATTTTAGATTGCACCCTATCCGTATCAACTCAGATTAAGCAGCTTTAAGTGTCTTTCAAGTGGCTTTAAGTGAAATAAAAATAAAGTTGTCACACACTTTATTTTATTTCTTAACTTAACCCCAAAAATTTAAAAACCACACCCGAGCAAACGCAACTCCGGAAGAGGCGTTTCTAAGCAAATACCGACACTGTGATTCCATCGGTGCCCTCGGAATTTGATTACGAGCACCGGTTCAAAAGATAGAAAAAATCCGCTCGTTCGTTCACTGAACGTACCCGAGCCAAACTTCGGAAAATGATTCCGGGCACACCGGGCCTCAGAATCACTTGTCGTCAGAAACTGCGTTCTTGTAAAATTCCAAAGAAAATTAAGAAAAAAATTTCTTTCAAATTTACGGGTCTTTACATCACTCCCACCTCAGGGATTTACGTCCCCGTAAAGATACATCATAAGCTAGGGAAACAAATGTGGGTATTGAGCACGCATCTGAGCCTCCCGCTCCCAAGTGCTCTCCTGGAGGTTCTCGTGCTGCCATCTGATGCGAACAAGAGGAATCGATCATGCACGTAGGACCCTCTCCTATCAATCCTCGATCTCCACCAGGACCTCCGCAAAAGTCTCCCCATCATCAATATCTAGCTTCTCATGGTCAATGATGTGCATCGGGTCGTGCACGTATCTCCTCAGCTGGGATACGTGGAAGACGTCGTGCACCCGGTGCAACTGATGTGGTAGAGCCAGGAGATAAGCCACCTCGCCAATCATTCTAAGGACCTGGAATGGTCCGATGAAGCGTGGAGACAACTTGCCTCCTCGGCCAAATCTCCGTAATCCACGTCGAGGTGAGACACGCAAGAAGACATGGTCGCCATCCTCGAACTCTAGTGGCCTCCGCCTCTTGTCAGCATAAGACTTCTGACAGCTCTAAGATGCCCTCATCCGCTCCTGGATGACCTGGACCTTCTCTGTCGTGGCTCGGACCATCTCTGGTCCCACAAGTGCTGACTCCCCAGGGTCTGTCCAGCACAAATGAGATCTGCAAGATCTGCCGTACAACGCCTTGTATTGTGCCATCCCGATGGTTGAGTGGTAGCTGTTTTTGTACGCAAACTCCACCAAGGGTAGGTGGTCCTCCCAGCTGTGACCAAAGTCTAGGACACATGCGCAGAGCATGTCCTCGAGAGTCTGAATGGTCCTCTCTGTCTGACCATCCGTCTGAGGGTGAAAGGCGGTGCTCAGACGTAGCTGCATCCCGAACGCCTCCTGCAACCCCTTCCAAAGCCGGGAAGTAAAGCGAGCATATCGATTAGAGACAATAGATGATGGCACACCGTGAATCCGTACAATCTCCTGAACGTAGAGACTCCCCAAGCTCTCTACTGAGCCCTACTCTCTGATGGGTAAGAAGTGAGCCGACTTGGTGGGTCGGTCGACAATCACCCAGATGGAGTCGTGACCTCTGGAAGTGCGTGGAAGTCCAGTCACGAAGTCCATAGATATCCCATCCCACTTCCACTCCGGGACCTCTAAGGGCTGTACCAATCTTGCAGGTACCTGATGCTCTACTTTCACTTGCTGGCAGGTGAGGCATCATGAAACGAATTCCGCCACAGCCTTACTCATGCCTGGCCACCAGTGCTGTCGTCTGAGATCCTGGTACATCTTCGCCACTCCAGGATGTACCGCCAAAGGAAAAGTGTGAAACTCTCTCATAACCTCCTCTCATAAAGCAACTGGTACCAAGGTACGTCCTCTGAAAAGGATGTCGTGCTCTGCTCTAAAGGAGAATCCATCAGGTGCGTGTCCTGAGGATATCTATGCATGCCACGTCTCACAGTCAGCGTCCCCACGCTATTCCTCTCTGACCCGCTGTAGTAGTGGAGGGGTGACTGTGAGAGACTGAAGGAAGGCTGCTCCATCTCTATCCACGAAGGATATCTGCAAAGCAGCTAGCTGCTCTGTCGCCTCCTCATGTAGCTGAATGCCTGTCCTCTTGCTGAGAGCATCAACTACCACGTTCCGCTTCCCATGAGGATAGACTATCTCAAAGTCATAGTCCTGGAGGAACTCAAGCCATCACCGCTTTCTCAGGTTCAGGTCCTTCTGCGAGAAGATGTACTTGAGAATCTGATGGTCGGAAAAGACTGTAAAGCGCTCGCCCATCAGATAGTGTCGCCATGTCTTCAGAGCGAAGACCACTACTGCTAACTCCAGGTCATGGGTAGCGTAGTTATGCTCATGCGGCCTCAACTGATGTGATCCATAGGCGATCACTGCCCGCTCCTGCATCAGGACACATCCGAGTCCGGTCCCTGATGCATCACAGTAGACTACGTACCCTACTCCCTCCCCAGGAAACCACAATATAGGTGTGCTGGTCAATCTCTGTCTCAGCTCCTGGAAGCTCTGCTGACATCTGTCTGACCACACAAAGGGTTTCCCCTTCTTCGTCAAACATGAGAGTGGTTCCAAAATTCTGGAGAAGTCTGGCACAAATCTCCGATAGTATCCAGCTAGTCCCAAGAAACTCCGCACCTCCGTCACTCTCTTGGGTGGCTCCCAAGCTAGCACTGCCTCGATCTTTTCAGGATCCACTGCAACTCCTGCCTCAGAGATGACGTGTCCCAAGAAGTGGACCTCATGTATCCAGAACTGAAACTTCGAGAGCTTTCCATAAAGTTGGTGCTCTCAGAGTGTGTCTAGTACAACCCGTAAGTGGTAGGCGTGCTCCTCCTCAGTCGTCGAGTATATCAAAATGTTGTCGATGAAGACTACGAAAAATAGATCAAGGTATGGCTGAAAGATCCTGTTCATGAGGTCCATGAACACTACGGGATCATTGGTTACGCCGAATGTCATAACCAAGAACTCATAATGGCCATCCCGACATCTGAAGGATGTCTTCTGCACGTCCTCGTCTCGAACTCTGAGTTGATGATAGCCTGAACTGAGGTCTATCTTCGAGAACCACCATGCTCCCTTGAGCTGATTGAAGAGGTCATCAATCCTCGGTAGCAGATAATTGTTCCTCACCATCACCTGGTTCAGGCGACGATAGTCGACACACAGTCGCAAGCTCCCGTCCGCCTTCTTGGAGAACAATATCGGGGAAGCCTAGGGTGAAACGCTGGGTCGGATGAATCCCTTGTCCTGCAAGTCCTCCAATTCTACCTGTAGCTCTCGAAGCTCAACGGGGGCCATCTAATATGATGGAGTCGATATCGGGGCTGTCCTAGGGTACAAGTCAATATGAAAGACTACCTCTCTGCGAGGAGGTAGCCCTGGAACGTCATCGGGAAAGATGTCCGCGTACTGATCCACCACTGCAGGAAAACTAGGACTCCGTACGTCAACTGATCCTAGGATGAGGCTAGCCAACTGATGAGTGATGGGCTGTCCTCTCCTCTGTGGAAGTCCATCTTGTGCTAAGAAGGATCCCTTCTCGCCGGTGAAGGTGAACCTGCTCCCGTCAGTGCGTACACATCGCACCTTGCACCTAATACCGTCAATCTGTGCATGGACTGTAGATAACCAATCCATGCCCAAGATGATGTCGTAAGGCCTCGACACCGCTACAAGAAGATCCCAGCCGAAGCTCTCGCCTCCTAGAGTAAGCTCACACTGCCAGCACTAGTGCGTAATCGTCGAGTCTGCTCCCGTAGGAGTCTCTAGCCGTAAGGATCGAGCCAATGTCTCTGTCGGAATCTACGAGCTCCAAACAAGGGCAGCAGTTATGAAAGAGTGACTCGCTCCTGTGTCTATAAGAACTGCAGCAAAGCTGGAATAGACACAGATCATACCTCGAATCATCACGGGCACGCCGTGGTCGTAGGCCTCCGCTGCCTAGAGTTGTGCCTGTCTCTACCCGCCAGCTCCCTGTGGTCGGGGTGGACCTTCTGGTGGTGGTGGTGGTAGAGCCTCAAAGCGTCGCCCACTACCTGCTACTCGGCCAGCTCCTCTGCCTCGTCCGCCTCCTCCCTGCAGACCGCCACGGTCGACCCTCTTCCTCTGCCTGGGTGGCCTTTCAACCGTCTGCTGCTCCTCGGCACAGTGGGTCGGGCAGTCACGAGCCATGTGGCCCTGCCCGCCGCATGTGTAGCACTGCCTGCGTCTCAAAAGACTGGCTCCACGCTGTGTGCCCCGCACTGCTGAGCTAGTGTCCTGAGGTCGTCTGCGTGAGGTTCTGGTCTTCTTGGACCCCTGATTCATCCGTCGACTGCCTGCTACGGAAGACTCTGCTACGTGTCGCCCCGTGGCAGGTCTCGCTGCTGGAGAAGTCTCAGCAAGAAAGCTATCGATCAAAAGGGCTCGCTCCAGTACTCCTGCCTGAGTCGGAATGCTGAGAGAGATCAGCGATGCCCTTATCTCATGTCTCAAACCCTTCTCAAAGGTCCGGGCCTGGAAGAATGGGTCCCGTACCATATCGGTCGAGTAGCGAGAGAGATCGTTAAATCTCGCCGAGTACTGGGCAACCGTCAAGATGCCCTACCACAGCTAAAGAAGCTCCTGGATGCGCACCGCACGGAGGGTGGCCGGGACAAACTCTGAGCGGAAGAGGCCCTCAAAGTCTGTCCAGAGGAGAGATGCCTCATCATGAACTTGGAGTATCAAGCTCCACCATCGGCCTGCTGCTGCGTGTAGTAGGCTCGCTGCAAGGATCACCATGAGGTCTGCTGGTGTCCTCACTAGCCGGAAAACTCGTACAACTGCCTCCAGAAAGTCCTCGGCTGCCCAGGGGTCCGTCTCCCCACAGAACCTAGGCGGTCGCTGGTGCTGAAACTCATGCAGTGCACCAAGGAGACGTGCATCGTCAGCGGCCGGGGCGGGAAGCATCGGTGGCTCGGCGGGTAGAGGTACCTCCGATGCCTCTACTGTTAAAGGGCCATGCACCGAGGCCTCGTCGCTCGATGGGCTGTCGTCACGCTCAACTCTCGGAACCCTAGCTGGCTGCCATCGTGGGGCCATCCTGAAAAGAAACAGGTGCGCCACGGTCAGAACAGTATACCTGGTGATCTGACATAAAGTAATCACAAAGAAAACTTGTAACACACATGCAATCAATGTTTTCGTGCATTAAGTCGGAAATCAGAAGTCAGGGTCCTGGTGTACGGATACGTCGGCCGCCGCACCAACACTGGGCTCCCTGGACTGATAACCACACTCAATACGCTTAACACTATTGCTTCACATAGAAGAAAGATCAGAGTCTGCGGTAGAACCGAACTCCTCTGATACCAATTTGTCACGACCCGTTCTCAGGGCCCGTGCCGTGACTACCCCAAGCCCTCCTTCCATAGGCCAGGGGCTGGCGACTAGCACCAAGGCGTAAATCCCAGTAAAAGGAAGGAATTGCCTTTGTAAATTAAAGAAGCACCACAGAGTAATCAAGCAGAAAAAGTAAACACTAAGTAAAAACTGGTACAACAGTAAGTGCGGAAAAGTAAGTGGGTCAGAATACAAAACCAAACTGAAAGTAAAGTACAACTCGAAAGGGAAACAAAATGAAAAGTAAAGCCGCAACGTTGAGCCGTCCACTGAAGTCCCACCTGAAGGGTGGGTACAGATAGCCTCCACTGCTCCTCGGGTCCAGCCGACTGCTCCGAGTACGTCCCACCCAGTGGTCCACCTCCAGGTACCGTCCAGCTCCGCAAGCCTCCACCACGATCAGCGCTGTCCGTCGTCTGCAACCAACACAACGTAGTGCGGGCATAGCCCGTGCAGGGGTGAGTATAAGCTACTCAGTAGGGACCCCAAGACCCCCAAAGGTCTCCCAGAATCCACAAAGGATAAACCACAAAGGAAATATACAATCACGAAGTAACATCCGACACGGCATAGGTATATGCCCATACATATACCTAAGTCATCAATTCTCACTCGGCTCCAACATCAGAGCTCAAGTACAACCTAGTCCACCCAGGAAAGAAAAACGTAAATCCACACAGGATAGCACAACACAATCCACAATGGAAAGCAAAACCGGATTTAGCTCACACAGGTATGCTTCTTGTATGACGATAGAGATGATCAGGTATTGCCACTGATTCATCTAAGCCGTCGGACCCACAAAGGATCGATAGGTACTAACCCCCGCAATGACCCACAAAGGATCTGAGCCACAAAGGATCGATAGGTAACTAACCCCCGCAATGACCCACAAAGGATCTGACCCACACAAGATCGATAGGTAACTAACCCCCGCAAAGACCCACACAGGATCTGTAGGTGCTGGCCCACACAGGACCGCTGAGCGCTGACCCACATAGGATCAGACCCACACAGGATCGGTAGAACTGACCCACAAAGGATCGCTGAGTGCTGTAGTCGTCGCTGTCGAATCCACTGAGGATCTCTGCACAGTCGTCATCGTCACAGTAGCAGTCACAGCCAGCTCTAGGGTTCCCGCACACATCAATCTCATTCGGGAGGGTCCGCTCCACGAGCCGAGAGGCTGATACATCAACTGACACATAGTCCAGAGTTGATGTATCCAAAAGTTCTGTATCGTCAACAGGAACTCAATGTCGCAGATGGCGTGTCAATCGGACGCCCGGTCTGAGAGTTATTGGCTTTTTCGTCTCAGGGCCTCGGTTGGTTTTTAAGGAAAAACCAAACCCACCATACTCCACCTGCGTCCAAACCTCAGGCGGAGTAAGCCAAAAGACCCATCTCACTTAGAGGAATTCAGAAAAGTCGACGACACGTCAATCGGACGTCCGAAGCTTAAGATATGAGCGTTTCCGCTCTGAGGGCCCGGTTGGTTTCGTGTACGAACCAACCCGGCCGAACCAGAAGAATTCTGAAACCATGAGTGTGATATACCGAAACGAATGTCTCGATACAAGGATCGCATCGCCGCTGACGGTGCATCTTTCGGAGTCCTGTATCTCAAGTTATGAGCAGAAGACCTAAATGGTCCGGAAACGGGGGGTCTGGGCCCGGACCGACCCGGCCCAACCCCCCCTGGTTGACCCGACCCGGTTGGGCGTGACCCGGCCCTGCCAGGGCGACCTGGCCTGGCCAGGGCGCGACCCGGCTTGGCGGGTCAGCTCGGCTCGGCTCGGCCGAGCGGCCGAGCGAGGGAACCGCGGGGCGTGTTGTCCCCGCGAGAAGAGGAGCCGCGGCCCGCGTGGGGCCGCGCTTGGTCAGCGGACGCGGCAAAGTCGCATCCTGTGTCTCGCCGGACCCGCGCGGTCGTGGGTTTGGTCGGCCGCCGCCGCAGAGGCTCCGTCCGGTGGCGCGCCGGGGCGCCGCCGCCTCCGGCCGCCGCGCCGGTGACCCGCGCCGCCGGTGTATTCCCCAGGCCACCGGAGTGGCTCCGGTGGTCCAATTCCACTTCCGTCTGCACCGTAGCTCCTCCCGGGTCCCATTATTTACTGCGGAATCAAAAAATAGTCTATGCAGCCCGTTTTGTCATTGTCCTCCGTTTCTCACATCAACGAAGAACTACAGAGGGTTGTCGGGCCATGTTTGTTTGGCCCCCACCCTCCCCGTTAGGTGATAATAATCGGGAAATAATGATCAACACATTAAAACATAACAAGATACAATTTTAATAAATTAAAATTGCACTTTGATGCTGGGCTCTTTGTTTTAGAAGGAAACAACTATGGGAATAAAATATTATTTTCAAATAAAAATCCCTACATCGCCGTAGTCGTCGAGCGAGCGTTCTACGCGGAAATGATCGTCGCGGTAGGAAGTGATCTTCGCGTCGCGGAAGGGCGTCGCGTTGTCGCGAAAGGGTGTCGCGTCGTCACGGAAGGGCGTTGCGTCGATGATCTCTGAGGGTTAAAGAAACACACATATTTAATTATAACAATTAAATCCATGTTGAGGATAAAAACCACAAAGGAATTTAAAGAACTGCAATCTCTTACCTCAACGGACGATCGAAGATTTGTTGCGGGGAAAGAACGTCGCGGAAGATGCATCGGCGTCGCATCGATCTCTGGGGGTCGGGCGTTCTTCGTCGCCCTTCGTCGGAGGCCGACGTTCTTCGCGTTCTTCGCGTTCTTCTCGTTCTTCGCGAAGAGGGAGGAAGATCTTTAGAGATTCTCCAAAGGATTAACACAACATTCAAGAAGAAGGTGTGTTGGCCTTATTTTATTAACATGCCAACAAAAAGTAAAACAAACTAAGTAACGACCCATTAATTCATAGAATTTATTTCAATGAATAAACCACCCAATTAATATGAGCGTTTAATTGTTTAAGGAAATGCCCCAGTTGACTTTCATTTAATAGGGGTTTTCGCGGCTGCGTTACTTAGCGAAAAAAAAACGGTGGGGCTCATGTGGGTCCCACCTCACAAATATCCTACCAAGAGGGTATGATATTTTGGATTGCACCCTATCCACATCAACTCAGCTTAAGCAACTTTAAGTGGCTTTCAAGTGGATTTAAGTGAAATAAAAACAAAGTTGTTGCACACTTTATTTTATTTCTTAACTCAACCCCAAAAATTTAAAAACCACACCCGAGCGAACGCAACTCCGGAAGAGGCGTTTATAAGAAAATAATGGCGCTAAGATTCCATCGGTGCCCTCGTAATTTGATTCCGAGAACCGGTTCAAATGTTAGAAAAACCCACTCGTTCGTTCACTGAACGTACCCGAGCCAAACTTTGGAAAATGATTCCGGGCACACCGGGCCTCTGAATCACGTGCCGTCGGAAACTGCGTTCTTGTAAAATTCCAAAACAAATTAAGAAAAAACTTTCCTTGAAATTTACGGGTCTTTACAAAAAATCATTGTACATTTATAATTATATTGTTAAATTATAAATTACCACTATGATTATGCATGAAAATAAAGTACCAGATATTGTTTCTACTTATTTAAAGTAAAAAACAACCTAGAAATGATATTGATGTTTCATTGGATCTATTGATTAAACATAAGGAATTGATGTGGGATATGAGTGTTTTAATATACCAATCTTATAAAAAATAAAATTTTATAAGGTGATCAATGTTTTTAACATAATAAATGAAATTGCTAATTATTATAATTTTCTAGGGTATAAAATTAAAGGTATGTTATTGTGTCCAATATGTAATGAAATAACACACTCAGTTAGGTTTAAAAATTTATATAGAAAATGTTTCTTAAAAGTTTTAAATACTTACCTTGATAAAATATATATAATTTATGGAAATAAACATTAGATGAAAATTAAAAATGTAATCTATAGAAACACTAACCCAGATACCTAAAAAATACTTGAACATTATTTCCACAATACCACATGTGTATTTCCTAATCACTGGAGGCTTATATAAATCCCGAGGGATAAAATAACGGCTAGCGAGAAGATATTTTATCTCTTTATGAATTAATTAAAATTACCATTATTCCTACATAAAATTCATCTGAACATATAAAGACATCATAAAAAATAAAAATAAAGCATGCTTATTAATCGTATAACCTATTCACCGAGGAAATATTTTATACCTAGGTAGTGGTATACGAAGGTACATATATGAAATGAAAATATATACCATAATCTTGAAATACCCATACTGGCCAAATTTTAAAAAAATCCATGCATTAATGATATATACATAGAAAAAACAAAACAAAAAACTTTATGGGAAAAAAATAAATCTTATAAGAGAGATATCCTATAAAGAATGACTAAAAATATATCAGGACATCCTTGAACAAAAAGTCTTACAAAACCCCCATGGTTCATATATACTCCCAAATCTAAGCCCTATAATTCCTTATGTGTCAGTGATTTCGCTTTATTTGGATCATATAAAATAGGATCTAAACACATCTTAAAAATAACCCATGAAAGGTGTAAGTACATCATACCCAGTAGGTCATCAATACTCAATCCCTACCACTCTATTATAAAACCATGTTCATGACATAGAATCATAAAGAAACTATTGTAAACAAGATGCAAGGAATAATTTATTTATTACATATGATTGATTTTAAATGATATTCCAAGGATAATAAATATATAACATATGAAATAGTGTTAATGAGATCCATACACAAGCAATGTATAACATAAGACAAAATGTTGGTCTTAATCTATGAATACCTACTATATGTAATAATAAATATTATAAATTCTAATATAGAAATACGAAATATATAAAATATGAAATAAAGTTATGTAAATCAAGAAATATTGGTTTAGTTTCCCAGTGTTAAACAAGAAACCAAAGTAACCCATTGATACCTCCTTCGATCCAAGATTAGAAGCCTTATTGGTAACCTACATAATAAAAAAAATACAGTATATAATAAAATAAGTTCACAAGAAACCTCTTTATAGGGAATAATAGTGCTCAACGAACACCCATTATGATAATTATAGTATTTTTTGGTGGTCCCCATCATACATTTCCCTAGAACACACACACACAAATCAGGTAGCTGGAGTATCCATTCCAACCACTGTCCACTCATCAAGGATCTAAAAAATAGTCTAAAAAATATCCATAGGTATATATCACAAGTGTAACATTAATTTTCATAGGAATCACCATTTTGGGTGAATGAACCTAAAATGGTAACTTTTCCATAATTTTTCTCATTTAATAATATAAAAATCACAAATAGGAATTTTTTTTAGAATTTTATTAATTTATAAAAAAATATATTATCATATAAAGATATTTCAAGACTTCAAACAAATTATGGAATGGGATATTATCCCACAAGGTATAATATGTGGATTTATTAATAATAATAAATAATTACATAATCCATAAAACATATGCCATACTTAACAAAAATGAGAACAAGAATGTATAAAATGAATGTACATAACAATCCAAAATCATTTTCATATTTCCAAAAAAGCACAATTTATCATGTATTTTAATAAGTTATATCCAATATAATGGATAAAAATATGGAATAATCACCTAATAGTGGACCCATGGTTAATTTAAAATTATATCATGTCAAATATAAGATATTAAAAACATTTATTTTGAGGATCAAATATTTACAGTTTAGTTTCCTACTACCTCATACCACTATTATCACTACCACTATAAACATATGAGAGGAAATACTGTTTAAGTTTCTAAACTCTACACTAATATCACTTTATATCCTTATGGAATAAAGGATTATATTTTTTAAATGACTAGGTAAATCCATATTAGTGAAATTAATGGTTTATGTCACTACCTAAAAGGAAAATAGAAATCAAAATGGAAGATATGGTACCTTACCTAGAGAACACCAATACATGATTTCATTAATCCTTGGAACGAGAACAATAAAATGATTCTATGATTTTAAAAACCTGGAGTAACATGGGATTTAAAACATGATTCAAAACAAAAGAGATCGCTGAAAAATAGAGAAATAAGAATACCTTACATAGAGTCCACTAATAGAGATACCCTTCCCAAGGTTAAAAAAGAATTATATTCTCATAGAATCTTGGATCATAGGATTTTTAATAGATATGGAGATAAGGTAATCAAAAAAGTAGAGTTATGGAGGGATAATTCCCAAAAAATATTTAGTTTTCCATTTTATGAGATACTTATGTTTTAATTTAAAAAGATAATTTTTATTCTTTTTAATAAAAAATACAAAAACCCCTAAAAAAATATGGCAGGATCTGTAAAGACCCAAAATTTCATTAATGAAAATTCCTCTTGATCTAATTAAACGTCTTATTATGGTTATATAAAATTTGAACTTCATTGGTTTTATGTTTATGGGTTTTAAAATACCATTATGAATTGTGACCATTTCTAATATAGCTGTTTAAGAGTGATCACATGATTAGTATAAATATAGGGCTTTAACAAATCCAATTTACTCAGACAAAGGAAGAGATGACCTCATCCAGAAGAATTTACCAATATGAAGCCCATTTTTTGGAGCTCGGAAAGGAGGTGACATCATTTGGCTTATCTCTTGAACAAGCCCGATCCGAGCTTGAATACATTAAACTCGAGCGGAACCACCTACGAGAGAAGTGGAAGTTGATAGAGATTACCACTCGAGCGATGTTATCCGAGCCACCCTAAGAGTCTGTCACCATCGCACACCTTACCCTTCGGTCTTATATGGGTGTTATAAGGGGTCATGTAACAATACACTAGCACTATGACTATGTACATTTTTTTTATAAAGAATGTGCATTTGTTTTATTATTGTTACTTTGTAAATAGTTTTTAATGCACAAATAGTATTTTTAGTTAATATTCAACTAAGAAATCTATTTTGATGAATTAATGGATATTTGAATTAAATAATATTTTAATAAAATATTATTATAATTAAATTAATTTTTATTAAATATAAATGATCATATAATTTTATGAATGCAATTGTAATTTTTATTAAGGCTTCAAAACTGTTTTTGTCAAAACCCCTGAATTTTTAGTAAATGTAAGTTTTTATTTTAAAAGAAAAAAAATCATATATTTATATAATTATTTAGATAAATTGAATATTATTTTTGGAATCAGGATGTTGAAATTATCCAATAGTGAAATTTTCATAATTTTCTGAGACAATCGAATTTTTGGGTAAAAATTAAATACCATTTAAATATACAATGTGTTTTATGACATCATACTGACCCAATAGTGATGTAATAAAGTACTATAAATGATATTTTCTGACAATATAAGTTTTATCCTTAAAATAATGTGATTTTATATTTTTTGATTAATTTTTTTATTCCTTAGTGGACCCTCCATTACTTATAAAACATTTTGTCTTTTTAAATTGTTTTCCTTGAGAGTGTGACTCACCTCCACATAAGCAACCGTATTATTTTAAGAAGTTCAGAAATTTTAATTATACAATATTTTTTCCACTCCATTTTGGTAAAAACCATAGGAAAAAACCATGGGCTTCTTTGTGGTTTTGATTAGTTTTATGTGAGTTGTCTCAAACCAGAATAATAAAGAATTCCTTCTCCTTTCCTATATAAACCCACCAAAGATCCCACTTCCTCTTCACTCAAAGACTTTTGAATTCTCCCAACCTCTGACCTCCTCTCTCTATAATCGTCCCATTTCTCCCCAATCTCCCTAGAAGCCTCTCTCAATCATCTCTCAAGCCTTTGGAAGCACACTTCCAAGTAAGGGATTTCTTCCTTGCTCATTTTTGTCCAATTTTCATTATGTTGTAATGCCCTTTTTCTCAATTAAAAATTTGGGTATGTTATTTAGAACCTTCTCCATGCTTCTCTCTTTATGTTTGAATGATGGGATACCCCTTTCTCTCTCATTAAATGTCTCCCATTTACACTCATTACTATGTAGAAATTCTGAAAAGAATTTATCTCTCCTCATTTACATTCAAGAAATTCATTTGTATCATAAATCTAAAATCCATTACAATTGTTGGGACATGTATCTATATGACCCCCTTACTTTCCATTTCATGTAAATTTGACGAGACACCCCTTTCTCTCTCATCAACCGTTTTTATGAGTTCTTATGTCACACCATTATGCTGCTGAAATTGCACCCTGTTTTTCCAAGCCAAAGTCATTGTGTAGTGAATACTATGTCGATTTCTCTATCAAGGGTATTCACCTTTATGCACATTTACATATCTATTATAGAGGTTCATGTATTAATTCCACATTACTTTATCATGGAATAAATTATGTTTTTTAATGAATCCATGTTTTATGATCCATGTGGCACACTTATGCATTGAATGAAATGTTTGAGAAGGGTGCGCCTTGATAGCGCTCCAATGCATTGGGTAAAGTATAGTATCATGATACCTCATGTGCAATGAGTTTTGACTCATGCTAATTCATGTTTTACAAGGGTTTACTCATGCTTCATGTGAAATGAGGGTTTGTTCATGCTCCATGTGCAATGAGCATTGGATCATGCTAATTCCATGTTATGTGTTATTGACACATTTCCATGTTATGATTATCATGATTTTTCATGACTTTATGTTCATGTTTATCTTGTGATCCATTGATATTCCTATTTTCTAACATGTATTGTATTCCTCATATTATTCCATGTTTATTCCCTTACTAGGATTTATAGCTAACCCTTTTCTTATGCATGTCCTTAGGTTGTCCCATACAATTCTAAGTACGAGAGAATATAGTGGTCATGTAAAGGATGTTTTTAATAAATATGTTGTGTGTTTTATGTTCTAAACTATTATGTAATGTTCCTAATCCCCAAATACACTAGACTTCTCAATCTTCCATGTTGTATCAAGTGAAGAGTTTATATAATAAATCATGTTTAAGTTTGGAATAAAAGAGAAGGGTTGTTATTGTTGGTATCAGAGGATAGGTTTAGTTATTTTTTGGATTAGGATTAGAAAACCCTAGTAAAGAATTAGAGACAAGAATAAGTATAATAAAAACATCCCTATGTATTAGGGAGTATTGAGTAAGTGTTTTATCAAGAAAATACATCCCTGTCTGGATACAAGCAGGTTGAGGCGGCTCTGGCATAGATGTATCCTAGGGGTAAAACCCGAAAACACCACTTTGAGATATAATCGAATGGGAACTGGTGCATGACAATAGGCCTTGGTGCACTCTTGGTTATGAAACTCCCTAGGGATATGATTTGGTAATTTCACAAGCTTAGTATGAACCATTATTAAGGGACAAAAAAATTACCTTATAAAGTAGATCATGGATAACATAGACCGAGGCCAATAGATTGATATGTTAAGGAAATAAAAGTTATTTATAATTCATCTGTTTTTTACTTGGATTACCCATTATGTTTTAATATTTATCTTCCCTAAGTTGTTTTGGATTAAGTAAATAGGTAGAACTAGAATCAAAAAGTGAACGGTAGGGTTGTCATACATAGTTTTATGCATTATTTTATATCCTAAAAGTTTAGTAGAACAATCCCAACACCACCACTAGTAATGGAAGTAAATATGTTGGTGAGTATGTCAAATGGGGAAATCATTGCATCCCATGAATATAACTCCTCCCCTGTCATAATCTGTGGATTGAATTTCCTGAAGAACCTCGTCATATTCCCTTGGGTGGAATTTGATGCAATTCTTGGCATGGATTGTCTTTACTTATATATAGAAAACATAAATTTCCATTAGAGGGAAATCAATCTCCATGTGGAGAATCGCCCCCTGATTTTGTACAAGTGAAAGGAGGATGATGAATCCTCTTTAGCTCAATCATCTCAAGCGTGGATATTACTGCCCTATGAGCACTCGTATCTGGCTCAGATGATTGAGTCCAATGAAGCAACCATCCTTGAAGACATGCCTATTATGAGGGAATTCACTGAAGTGTTTCCTGAGGAATTTCCTGGTCTTCCTCCTAGAAGAGATATTGAATTATAAATTGGTCTTATACTTGGGGTGTTGCCAATATCCAAGACACTATTTAAAATGGTTGTTTTAGAGCTTGAGGAGCTAAAGAAACAACTATAGGAGAATCTGGATAAAGGGTTTATATGACCAAGTGCTTCACCATGGGGTGCACCAGTCCTCTTCATCAAGAAGAAGGATGGGTCAATGCGCCTTTGCATCGATTATCGTGATCTTAACAAAATCACAATAAAGTACAAGTATCCTCTCCCATGAATTGATGACTTGTTTGATTATCTGCGTGGAGCACAATACTTCTCCAAGGTAGATTTGCGGTTGGGATATTATCAAGTAAGGGTGAAGAAGGAAGATATCCCCAAGACTGATTTTCATGCAAGAAATAGGCACACACTATGAATTCATAGTAATGCCTTTCAGACTCACTAATTCTCTATGAATCTTCATGGACATGATGAATAAATTCATTAGGGATTACCTTGACAAATTATTTGTAGTATTTATAGATGATATTATGATATACTCCCAAACCAAGGAGGATCATGAGGAGAAACTAAGAACTATACTAGAGACCTTGATAAAGGAGAAGCTCTATGAAAAGTACCACAAGTGTGAGTTCTGGTTGAAGGAGATCACATTCTTGGGCCATATCATCACAAGCAATGAGATATCTATGGATCCCTCAAAGACATCTGCAATAGAGGGATGGCCGAGGCTAACATTGGTAACAAATATCCATAGATTCTTGAGGATAGCTAGATATTATCGATGTTTTTTGATAAATTTCTCACGATTGTCCAACCCTCTTACCAAGCTAACTCAGAAAGAAGTAAGGTTTTCAGCGAGTGATGAATGTATAGAAAGATTCAAGGAGTTAAAAAAGAGGCTTATCACTATGCCTGTGCTCACTTTAGCCACAAGTGGAGAAATTTTTGTGGTATTTAGTGATTCTTCGAAGAAGGTCCCGGGATGTGTGTTGATGCAAAATGAAAAATTCTTTTCCTATACTTCATGGAAATTTAATGTTCATGAACAGAATTATACAACACATGATCTGGAGTTGGCTGCGGTGATCTTCACTTTAAAAATTTGGTGTCATTATCTCTTTGGGTCGAAGTGTGAAATATATATGGACCACAAAATCCTCAATTATATATTCACACAGAAAGAGTTGAACATGAGCCAATGATGATGGTTAGAGCTGATCAAAGTCTATGACAGTTCAATCCATTACCACCCTAGGAAAGCGAACAAGGTGGCCGATTCTCTAAGTAGAAATGACCCATTGATTCTATCATTGATGAGAATTTAGAATGATCCAATCTTCATAGATTTAATGAATATGGACATTGGAATCATAAATAAGGGAACATCATCAATCCTTTCAGAAATGATTGCTCAACCCTCTCTTTTGGAAGGGTTAAAGGATGCTCAAAAGGATGATGTGTGAATTCAAAAGAAAGAGGAAGCGATCAGAAGAGGGAAATCCTTAGAGTTCAATGTTAACGAATAAGGAATTGTGATATTTGGGAAATGATTATGTATTACATCATGTACAGAGCAGAAGAAGGAAATTTTGGGTGATGTGCATAGTTCAAATTTCTCTATTCACCCAGGAAACACAACGAAGCATCATGATATTAGAGAGAATTATTGGTGGGATAATATAAAGAAGGAGATCCCTGAGTATACGTCAACGTTCCTTGTATGTCAACAAGTGAAGGCAGAGAGACAGAAGTCTAAGGGGATGATGCAACCATTTCCAATACCATCATGGAAATGGGAGAACATCACCATGGACTTTGTCACAGGACTTACGAATATATCCAAAGGCAAAAATTCAATCTAGGTTATTGTGGATCGTCTTACAAAGTCTACACACTTACTTGTAATTCGAGAGGATTTCTCATTGGATCAACTAGCATAGATATATATCAGCTATGTGGTAAGGCTGCATGGGGTACCACTTCTATTGTATCCTATCGATATCTAAGATTTACATCTATGTTTTGGAAGAGTCTACAACATGCTCTGGATACTGAGTAGAACATCATTACGGCTTATTATCCCCAAACAGATGGCCAATCTGAGCGAACTATCCAAACACTTGAGGACATGTTGAGAGCGTTCTCAATTGAATTCAAAGGAGGGTGGGATCAACATCTTCCTCTGGTTGAATTCTCGTACAATAACAGTTTCCACTCGATCATCCGGATGGAACCTTATGAATCCCTATATGGGAAGAGGTGAAGAACACCGGAATTTTGGGATGATGTCGGTGAGCGTAAGCTTCTAGGACCAGAAATGATCGAATAAATGGTGTAGAAGGTGAAAACCATTCATCAGCATATCAAGGCAGCCCAGAGTCAATAGAAGAGTTATGCAGATAACCGTCGACAAGACATTGAGTTTAATATTAGAGACATGGTATTTCTACGCATATCTCCATAGAATAAGGTCACGAGGTTTAGAAAGAAAGGTAAGTTAAGTCCTAGGTACATCGACCCCTTCGAGATTCTTGATCGTGTTGGGGTTGGGGCCTATCGACTAGAACTTACCACTACCATGGCCAAAGTAAATGATTTAATTCATGTATCCCTCTTAAGTAAGTACATACTATACCCTTAATATGTACTCTCTTCAAAGGTGGTTCAACTAGAGGATGATCTGTCTTATGAGGAATAACCAGTGAAGATCTTAGATCGTAGAGAAAAAGTTCTAGGAAAAAAGAAAATGACCCTCATCAAGGTGTTGTGGCGAAACCACAAGTTTGATGAAGCAACGTGGAAATTAGAGGAAGTGATGAAGCAGAGTTACCATCATCTTTTTAGTGTGGGAAAAGGAAATTTTTAGGGAGAAATTTCTTAAGGGGAGAATATTGTAACGACCCAAACATTCATTAATGAAAATTACTCTTGATCTAATTAAATGTCTTATTATGGTTATATAAAATGTGAACTTCAATGGTTTTATGTTTCTATATTTTAAAATACCGTTATGAATTGTGACTGGTTCTAATATAGCTGTTGAACATTGATCACATGATTAATATAAATATAGGGCTTCACCAAATCCAATTTACTCAAACAAAGGAAGAGATGGACCCATCTAGTAGACTTTCCCTATACAAATCCCATTCGTCAGAGCATGGAAAGGAGGTGGCGTCATTGGGCTTTGCTCTTTCCCAAGCCCAAGCCATGCTTGAATACGTTAAGCTTGAGCAGAACCGCCTATGAGAGAAGTGGATGTTGATAGAGATTACCACCCAAGCGATGTTATTCGAGCCACCCAAGAGCCTATCACCATCAGACAACTTACCCTTCTATATTATGCAGGTTTTATAAGGGATTATTTAACAAGACCCTAGAACTATTACTATGTACATTATGTTATTATAAATAACATGCATTCATTTTGTTATTGTTACTTTGTAAATAGTTTTTAAAGCACAAAAAGTATTTTTAGTTAATATTCAACTAAGAAATATATTTTGATGAATTAATGGATATTTTAATTAAATAATATTTTAATAAAATATTATTATAATTAAATTAATTTCTATTAAATATAAATGATCATATAATTTTATGAATGCAATTGTAATTTTTATTAAGGTTTGAAAATTGTTTTTGTCTGAACCCATGAATTTTTGGTAAATGTCAGTTTTTATTTTAAAAGTAAAAATTCATATATTTATAAATTTTTTAGATAAAATGAATATTATTTTTTGAATAAGGACATCAAAATTATTCAACGGTTAATTTTTCATAATTTTCTGAGACAGTCAAATTTTTATGTAAAAATTAAATACCGTTTAAATATATAATGTGTTTTATGACATCCTAATGAACAAAAATTGATGTAATAAAATACAATAAATCATATTTCCAGACAATATATGTTTTAGCCTTAAAATAATGTAATTTTATATTTTTTGGATTAATCTTATGATTCCTTAGGTGATTCTCCATGACTTATAAAATATTTTGTATTTTTAAATTGTTTTCATTGAGAGTGTGAATCACCTCTACATAATCCACCCTATTATTTTATGAAGCTTGTCAATTGGACATATAAAATATATATTTTTTGACTCTCATTTGGAAAAACCATGGGAAAAATCATGGGCTGGTTTGTGGTTTATATTTGTTTAATGTGAGGTGTCCCAAAGCTAAATAATAAAGAATTCCTTCTCCTTTCTTATATAAACCCATCCAATCTACCACTTCCTCTTCACTAAAAGCCTTTGGAGTTCGTCCAAAATCTACCCTCCTCTCTCTATAATCTTCCCAAGGCGCCCCAAGCTCCCAAGAAGCCTCTCTCAAGCCTTTGGAAGAACACTTCCATGTATGGGATTTCTTCCTTTCTCATTTTTGTCTAATTTTCTTTAAGTTATTTTTCTCTTTTGTTTTAAATTTCAAATTTTGGGGTGTGATTTAGAATCTTCCCCATACTTACCTATTTATGTTTGAATGATGGGAGACCCCTTTCTCTCTCATTAAATTCCTCCCATGTATACCCTTTACTATGCCAAAATTCTGAAAGAAATTTCTCTCTCCTCATTTACATTTAAGAAATTTTTTTGTATCATGAATCTAAAATCGATTAAAATTTTTATGACATGTATCTATATGATCCCATTACTTTCCATTTCATGTAAATATGATGAGACACACATTTATCTCTCTTCAAACATTTTTATGAGTTCTTATGTCACGCCGTTATGCTACCAAAATTGCACCATGTTTTTCCAAGCTAAAGTCATTGTGTAGTGAATACCATGACCATTTTTTCTATCAAGGGTATTCAACTTTATGAACATTTACATATGGATTATAGAGTTTCATGTATTAATTCCACATTCCTTTATTATGGAATAAATTATTATTTTTGATGAATCCATGTTTTATGATCCATGTGGCACACTTATGCATGAAACGAAGTGTTTAAGAAAGGTACACCCTGATAGCGTTCCAATGCATTGGGTAAAGAATAGTATCATGATATTTCAAGTGTAATGAGTGTTGACTCATAAAAATTCAAGTGAAATGAGGGATTACTAGTGCTACATGTGCAATGGTGGTTTACTCATGCTCCATGTGCAATGAGCCTTGGCTCATGTTAATTCCACGTTACGTGTTGTTGCCACATTTCCATGTTATGATTATCATGCTTTATCATGACTTTATGTTCATATTTCTATTGTTCTCCATTGATATTCCTATTTTATAACATTTATTGTATTACTCATGTTATTCTATGTTTATTCCCTTACTGGGCTTTATAGCTCACCCTTTTTATGCATGTCCTGAGGTTGTCCCATGTAATACTAAGTATGAGGGAATGTAGTGGTCATGTAAAGGAAGTTTTCAATAAAAATGTTATGTGTTTTATGTTATAAACTATTATGTAATGTTCCTAAGCCACAAAGACACAAGACCTCCCGATCTTCCATCTTATATCAAGTGAAGAGTTTATGTAATAAATCATGTTTAAGTTTGTAATAAAATAGCATGGTTGTTATACGATCCCTTTAGACATATGGTATCCTTAATGCACCACCAAATTTTTAATGGTATCCATCCAGAGTCTAGTGCCTTATACTACACCATTTTATACTTTTATTATTCAAATAAATTCCTCCAACCCCCTCCTACTTTAGTTTTAACTTGTATTAAACTTATAAAACCATTATTAAACCTTTAAAAAAGAAAAAAAAACAATGTAAAATAGAAAAACTTTAGGTGTGGGTAACAATAAACTCCTTATGATTGGGATTATAATACCTAATAATCATTAATGATCCTCTTGATGGAATATACCTGGTCCAAAATCTTTCATTTTATCTCCCCTTTCTTAGATATCATCATATAAATTATTTATGTTTCCCTCCCACAACCACAAGTGGAATATCCTTCCCCCACTAAACATTATTTAACATATTAACAATATATATAGTTTATTGTACATATGAATCATGTGTATAAAATTCAATATAGTCAAATAAGATCTCATGAATATGATTATACATGTATTTCCACAGTTAAGTAACATAAAAAACATTATACACAACATTGAATTTCTATGGGAAATCTAACTTTTAAGACAATTATCCTACACACTACAAAATATAAAAATCTCTATAAAACCCCAATTTCAGCTTTCCTAGTTTCCACATTTATCGATGGAATAATTTAGGAGGTACTCTAAGAAAAAAAATATTTCTAAAATTGAATTCAAAAGATCATTCCCTATGTATAGTATTGGATTTCAGGTGGTTTTGGAAAGTAACCAACTACTTAAAAATTAGTTTCACTTCCTGTATTATATCTTGAACTATATTAGTCCCTATCAATAATGATATTCCATTTCAGTCCATCATAGGGGATAATGAAAAGTCCTACCCTAAATATCCCCCAACATAGATAGTTGAATAGATTACTAATAATTTATATTATAATCAAACTATATGAGTGATTAATGATATTCATTAGAACCAAAAAAATCAAGAATAAAATACCTAAACATATATTAAAGTAAATAAATAGTCTTCTTAGAATAAACATCAATTTGGGGTTGATAATCTATAGTCAACTTGATTTTAGTAACAAGGGATCACTATAATACATTCAAGAACCAAGATATAAATCCTCGGTTGTGATAAAAAACAATACTCTCTATCACTTTATAAATATTCATAGTCAGTAAAACATGTAAATTTTAAAGTTTATATATGAAATAAGTGTCACGAACCAGGCCGGGTCGTCATCCGACCCGGCGCCCGACCCAGTCCGCGGCAAGGTTCGAAGGGTGTTCCCGATCCCCACGGGCTGGCACAAGTGCCCGAGTATCAAAACTAACACATGCGAATGATTTTACCCGAAATAAAAGATATAAAAACAACTAACCAGATAAATAAACTGAAATTAGAAATAGACAACAAAACGTGCCTTTAAACTATGAACAAGTTTAAAGTCTACAACTTGAAACAATAACTAAAAAGAAAAGATTACGGCAGAAACTAAAACTTATACTCAAACCTCCCGACAGAAGAGAGGCCACATCAACACCATTCTGCATGAGAAGACCAACTGCAACATGAACCACCATCACTGAGCACGAAGTCACAACCTGGAATACACAAGAAACAAAGTCTATATACACGCAAAGGTGTATGTAGGGTGTGAGACAAAAGCCCAATAGGACGTCAACCAATAAAAAGGTTCCATTCCACAACATCAAAAAGAAAATTTAATGTGTTTATTCAAAATTTTAATTTAAAAATGCTTTTAAAGAAAACATTTACAAGCTAAATGCTAAAATAAAAACACTAAAAAGAACTCATTTAACAAACAGGATTTTAAAGAGGAAGAGAAAAGTTCAATATGCAAACACACACACATACTCACACACACACACACACACATACTCACACACACACACACACATACTCACACCCAGGCGGTCCTCTATATGCCGACGGAAGGCACCACGTCATAGATGGTAGAGAACTATGGGTAAATCCCCTAAGGTTCATCTAGCTCGAGTGGGAACCTAGAACCTCATGTCTCAGTGAAACGTGGCTTAGAAACCACGACCCTCAGAAACGTGGTTTAGAAGACCACAACCCTCAGAAAATGTGGCTTAGAAGGCCACGACCCTCATAAATCATATGTTTAGTTAGTGGTGTAATCGTCAATCCAGCTAAGTGAGACAGGGACGATACCCATCCAGCTCATTAGCGCACTAGTTCTAGTCCTCCCACCTAGATACCCTGGGTTTTCCATTGTGCTCAATCAAGTTTCACATTCACATGGTATATTGTTTTCCCATATCACAGACCAAACCAGACATTACACACAAGTCACTATTTTCACACCCAAACAACATTTCAAAAACTCACACACGCCAAAAATACCTTTCCAAAAATGTATTTGTCGTTACCTAATCAATTCGCAAAAACCCCATTTGAAAAAAAACACTCAAACAAGAACATAAACAATTCGCACAACTTAGGAAGCATTATTTTAATAACACAACAAGGGCCGACACAAATAAACACACCCAATTACAAAGAAGGGAGTCGTTCAAACCACTTGTTTAATAAATTGTCCTTAAAACTAGTTTCACACCAACTACACAATTATCTGAACCATCTGCACCTCTTAAAATGATTCGCTACACATTAAAAATCCACATTTAGACACACAAAACTCAATTACCCATAAAAACTAAGTTCGCACCAACCAAACATCACCTAGAACCCAACTTGAAAACATTGCACCAAAACAACACATATTTATACGTGCAAAGACCATTTTAAAATCAATTTCTCACTCAAATATTCTAAAACCACATTTTCACCATATAAAAAATTGATTAAACAATTTTTGGACTTACCCCAATAAGGCCAAAATGAAGAAAACATGATCATTTCTAAAGAAAGTGAAATTTTCATGACGCATGCATGTGAAACAATTTTTAAAATGTATTTCGCACAACTTTTAAAGAACAAACAATCATTTATATGACACCACACATATAAACAACAAGAGCATACTATTTCGGAAATCCAATCTCATCAGACGAGCATGCCAGAACATTATAAACATGGATCACATTATGCAATTAAATCATAGAACATTTAAATTAATTAAACAACCAAACTAAATTATCTAAAATATGTAAATACATGGAACCACCTACCTTTGATGCTAAATTTCCCACAAACGAGTGTGAAACTTCAATCGCACCACGAACGAACCGCACAAAGACCAATTGAACCCTAAAACCAGAATTCGAACAAAAATAAATAAAAAACAACCCCTAAAATGGACCACAAACATGCTGAACAAAATAAAAGAATAAACTAAAAAAAGGGAAAAAGAATGAGGAAGGGGATTAACCACTAGAGATTTTAGCCATGGAGGGCAGACCGGTAGGGGGTATCGGGTTCGCCGAACCAGGCGCGGGGGACGGTGACTGAGGGAGGCGATGCGCTGGCCGACATGGGGTTCCAGGGGGGGGGGGGGTCGGTCGCCGGTGGAATGGGGTTGGCGGGCCGAGGAGGGCCGGCCAGGGGGCGAGGCGAGGCAGAGTAAGGGAATTCTGGGCGATGGCAGGTCGCCGGAGGGGTGTGCGACGCTGGAGGGGAACAGTGCAGGGGGAGTCGTCCAAGGAGGGGACGACGCGATCAGGAAGGGTGTGCGTCGAACTAATATGCGGCCAACAGTGGCGTCGTGCTGGGAGGCCGCGCCGGAAGAGAAACCAGAGGAGGGGGCAGCGGGTCGCAGCGCCGGCCGGGAGGGAGTGCCGGGCGTCATAGGGGCTGGTCCGACAGACGACGCAAATGGAGATAGGGTTTCGGGGCAGGGGCTCAGCGCGGCGCACATGAGGTGCGACGGGAGAGAGGGGGAGGAAAAGGAGAGGAGGGAAAGGAATGAAAAGAGAAGGAAAAAAATAGGGGAAAAAGAAAAGAAAAGAAAAGAAAATAATAAAAAAAAAACAGATTAAAAATAAAAATGAAATAGAACCTAAAAATAATAACAAGAAAAGAAAAACAATAATATTATTATTGATAACATGTTAATAAATTTTATTCTAATCATAACATAGTTAACAATTATAACCAAATTAAAATATTAACGAAAACAATAATAAAAATAAAAAATTACTATTCTGATTATATATATATATATATATATATATATTAAGAATCAAGCAACAACACATTTACCCCGTGCGGCCAATAAAATTTCAATGAAAACATTGAGATGAAAATAATAATATTAAATTTAAAAAAAGTTATTATTATTATCATTAAAATAATTCCTTAAATTTTCATTACACTTATTATTATTATTATTATTATTTTTCATTTCCATTTCATTATTCGTTTCATTTATATGCTTTCCTTGAACACCAAGCAGGACAAGCGGTTAACCGGGTGAGGTTGAGTGGTGACTCGAACGAGGCCGTGCAGCTTCGACCACAGTGCGTTGGACGCAATCAAGACCAAAACACAAAGAACAAGAAATTTTAAGTCAGGTTTCCACGCGAACTACCCGACGTAAAGAAAATTGATAAAATAAATAAATTAGAAATTATGGGTGTGACAATTCTCCCCACCATAAAGCTTTCCGTCCCCGAAAAGCCACAACCAGAACCAACCCCAAAAGCATAAAACCACACTCCCTTAAGGTTCAAAGGGAATCCCCACAAACATCAAGCAAAGAGGCAAAGCATCGCGCTCAGAGGAAGTGAGTTAAAAACAACCTCATGAAAATCATAAAAAGACTTTCTGATATGTGTCACCTGCCCCGAAGAGCTAGAACGCCTCCAGTTGACTGACCGAGGAAGGGAACCCACGTACCCACGGAAACCAACTTCACAAGCCGAAACATCTCAAACATCATTAAATGAAAACCACACCATTTGGATAGAAAGAAAAACAAGGTCAAACCACATCCATGGAACACTCTTATCACTCGTCACCAATCCATATTTAAAAACAGAAGCAATAGATCAACATGGGGAGGCCTGAGGGGCTCCCCACTATTTGGAACTCACTAATGCTCGAGACGAGACTGGAAAACTGACAAAGGGATGTTCGAGCGACCCCATTCCATTAAGGAAAAGTCTAGCACAGATTCATTCTAGATACATTTGTGCAAGACCCAATGTGGGTCTCCCCACCATTTGAACTAACGGAAGGTATAGAACTTTGAAAATTTCTCAATGGTGACCAAACACCCCACCACAAGGGGCGGGGAGGGAGGGGCCCGACTACCGGGCATCAAAAGCATGACCCAAGACAAAGCATCATTCCCACATTCCTGGATGAGCATTATTCAGATATGGGACAGATTTACTCAACAAACTCCCATAAGGACCACTAAAATGATTGCTTCCAAGGGGACGCAATCCCCAAGACTTTAAGGCAATGAGATGAACACACCTCCACATGGTCGCGAAAACCTTATGCAACCAGACGGCTCATTCGGAGCGGAACAACCTTGGAAACAATTTAAACTACCTCTAATTTCCACACTGGTGACAGAAATAAAGTTGGGGTCCCATACACTCCCGGGATTCCTGACCACGCGCCAGCTTCACTCCGAGGCCTATGGATGGAGCCCGGATGTTTGAAGCATCTCCTGCTTCGCAGTCAGGTATTGAGGACTCCCGAGTGGGGCTTCTCCTTTTGGTTCCACACACAATCATACTGCACCTGATGCAACACCATCAGACACAACACACCATGACATCTAATTACCCTCACACTGAACATTCACCAGAACCATAGCTTAGATGGTACACGTGCATCACCCCTTGTTACACTGAGTGAGAACATGACACCACAAATCGTCACCGAGCACGCTCATTGTTGTCGAGAGAAACATTGCGCTGAGAAAGACTTTAAACCGTGTCTTGAACAACACATGATTCCTACAAACAACCATAGCAGCCTCATATGACTAGGTCTCCCAACTAGTATCCTAACGCAAACCTTTTCTTAAATGAAACAAACCAAGACCAGAGGTTATTCAGAATGATAGACCGCACCAATGACTTAGGGTCGCTTCTACCTCTTTCCCACTGGAGTCTCCTCTACCACTTCCAAACCACCGTTGACTACCAAAGGGAACTTCTGCTGCAAGACGTCACCGAACATGACCCTTTTAGATGATGTAAATACTACAAATCCCTTCAAGACACTGGTCAACACTAAAAATTCTGAACTGCCTTCACCCTTCCCCGCTAGATTTCCTTTCTCCGTTTCTAGGGGGAATCTTCAAACATGACGACGTCAGACTTCATACCCGACAGGTCAGACAACTCAAAAAGACCAAAAATCCCTTCAGCTCCCCTCTCATCTGTCATTCCGCTACGAGAGGATCTGCTTAACTGAGGGAAAAAGGAATAGACTTAGCATTATCAAAAAAAAAAGATTCCTTACTTTTGTCAACTAGAGGGTCAGCCAACAGCGAACCATCTGTGGTCGCACGTCATTCTCACATTAACTCTTTATTGGGGGTGTGCACTAGCCAAGAAAGAAAACCATGGAACCAACCGAACTGGTCCAATGGTCAGGACATACCACAAGCGAACACCAAATGTGCAGGGGAAGCCACTGCAAGGGCTCCCCGATGTACTTTTCAAAATAATTAACTAGCTACACGCTTGCATACCAACTTACAAATAAGAATTCAAACTCAGGACACAACCATTCAGAAAAAGTGCTCAGCTCAAAATGCCTCACATCCGACATTTTCAAAACACAAGGACACACCACACAAACACTGTTTACTAAAACAACAAATTTCTTTCCTTTAACAAAACATTTTTAAAATAAGCAAACCCAGTGGGTTGCACAAACAACAATGGTGTCTCATGAGCCTCGCACATGCATGTTCTCGTGCCGCACCAGCACCCACCTCATGCCATCCAGCCAATCATCCTCTCGTGCCGTTAACCCTTTCTTTTTCCATATACACTCCTGTATGTGGTTGCCCACGAGAACACCAAGGATCAAAACCGAACCTTTTCATTTTTTTTCAAAACCAAAACATCCAACCCACACTTTCCAAACCTTTCACATCATTTTGTTTTTAAAACGCTTCATTTGAAAATGTTTTCCAAGACTAAAACATTTTTACTTAAAAACCAAATTCTCATGAATCCAAAACAAAGAGATGAGAAATGACGCAAGAGAAAACTTATGTCAGCGGGTGACTGGAACGTATGGTTGGCGGCCATACGCCAGTCACGCCACTGCCACAGAGAGTATTCTAGGACAGCGTACCCGGATCCACATGGCATTCCAGGCCCTGCGAGCTCACTAGGACCACTGACCTTACCCCTTTTCCATTTCCCATAGGCAAGATGAACCGCAATGACCAAAAACACAGACAAACCTCAACATACTTTGGTAACTTGAGTCCTGCCACGAGGTGTGCTAGCCAAGCACCTTACTCGTAGCAAGGACGTCGAGTCCCGACAACTTTAACTCAAGTCTACCGTGACTCTATCCCAAAAGAAAATGACCCAAGAGAGAAAACCTCCCTTTGATACCATTTTTGTCACGAACTAGGCCGGGTCGTCATCCGACCCAGCGTCCGACCCGGTCCGCGACAAGGCCTGAAGGGCGCTCCCGATCCCCACGGGCTGGCACAAGTGCCCGGGTATCAAAACTAACACATGGGAACGATTTTACCTGAAATAAAAGACATAAAAACAACTAACCAGATAAATAAACTGAAATTAGAAATAGACAAAAAAATGCACCTTTAAACTATGAACAATTTTAAAGTCTACAACTTGAAACCATAACTAAAAAGAAAAGAGGAAAGCAGAAACTAAAACTTATACTCAAACCTCCCGGAAGAAGAGAGGACACATCAACACCATTCTACATGAGAAGACCAACTGCAACATGAACCACCATCACTGAGCACGAAGTCACAACCTGGAATACACAAGAAACAAAGTCTACATACACCCAAAGGTGTATGTAGGGTGTGAGCCAAAAGCCCAATAGGACGTCAACCAATAAAATGGTTCCATGCCACAACATCAAAAAGACAAATTAATGTGTTTATTCAAAATTTTAATTTAAAAATTCTTTTAAAGAAAACATTTACAAGCTAAATGCTAAAAGAAAAACACTAAAAAGAACTCATTTAACAAACACGATTTTAAAGAGGAAGAGAAAAGTTCAATATGGTAACACACACACATACTCACACACATACTCACACACACACACACATACTCACACCTAGGTGGTCCTCCATATGCAGATGGAAGGAACCACGTCATAGATGGTAGAGCACTATGGGTAAATCCCCTAAGGTTCATCTAGCTAGAGTGGGACCCTAGAACCTCATGTATCAGTGAAACGTGGCTTAGAAACCACGAACCTCAGAAACGTGGTTTAGAAGACCACGACCCCTAGAAAACGTGGCTTAGAAGGCCACGACCCTCAGAAATCATATGTTTAGTTAGTGTTGCAATCATCAATCCAGCTAAGTGAGACATGTACGATACCCATCCAGCTCATTAGCGCACTAGTTCTAGTCCTCCCACCTAGATACCCGGGGTTTTACATTGTGCTCAATCAAGTTTCACATTCACATGGTATATTTTTTTCCCATATCACAGACCAAACCAGACATTACACACAAGTCACTATTTTCACACCCAAAAAAACATTTCAAAAACTCACGCACGCCAAAAATACCTTTCCAAAAATGTATTTGTTGTTACCTAATCATTTCGAAAAAACCCCATTTGAAAAAAAACACTCAAACAAGAACATAAACAATTTTCACAACTTAGGAAGAATTATTTTAATAACACAACAGGGGCCGACACAAAGAAACACACCTAATTACAAAGAAGGGAGTCGTTCAAAACACTTGCTTAATAAATTGTTCTTAAAACTAGTTTCACACCAACTACACAATTTTCTGAACCATCTGTACCTCTTAAAATGATTCTCTACACATTAAAAATCCACATTTAGACACACAGAACTCAATTACCCATAAAAACTAAGTTCACACCAACCAAACATCAGCTAGAACCCAACATGAAAACATTTCACCAAAACAACACATATTTTTACGTGCAAAGACCATTTTAAAATCAATTTCGCACTCAAATATTCTAAAACCACATTTGCACCATATAAACAATTGATTAAACAATTTTTGGACTTACCCCAATAAGGTCAAAATGAAGAAAACATGATCATTTCAAAAGAAAGTGAAATTTTCATGACGCATGCATGTCAAACAATTTTTAAAATGTATTTCGCATAACTTTTCAAGAACAACCAATAATTTATACGACAACACACATATAAACAACAAGAGCATACTATTTCGGAAATCCAATCTCATCAGACGAGCATGCCAGAACATTATAAACATGGATCACATTATGAAATTAAATCATAGAACATATTAAATTAATTAAACAACCAAACTAAATTATCTAAAAGATGTAAAGACATGGAACCACCTACCTTTGATGCTAAATTTCCCACAAACGAGTGCGAAACTGCAATCGCACCACGAACGAACCGCACAAAGACCAATTGAACCCTAATACCAGAATTCCAACAAAAATAAATCAAAAAAAACCCCTAAATTGGACCACAAACATGCTGAACAAAAAAAAAGAATAAACTCAAAAAAGGGGAAAAAGAATGAGGAAAGGGCTTAACCACTAGAGATTTCAGCCATGGAGGGAAGACCGACAGGGGGTATCGGGTTCGCCGGACCAGGCGCGGGGGACGACGGCTGAGGGATGCGATGCGCTGACCAGTATGGGGTTCCAGGGGGGGGGGGGGGGGGGGTTCGGTCACCGGTGTAATGGGGTTGGTGGGCCAAAGAGGGCCGGCCAGGGGGCGAGGCGAGGCAAAGTAAGGGAATTCTGGGCGACGGCAGGTCGCCAGAGGGGTGTGCGACGCCTGAGGGGAACGTTGCAGGAGGAGGAGTCCAAGGAGGGGACTACGTGAGCAGGAAGGGTGTGCATCCGACTAATATGCGGCCAACAGGGGCGCCGCGCTGGGAGGCCACGCCAGAAGAGAAACTGGAGGAGGGGGGCAGCGGGTCGCAGCGCCAGCCGAGAGGGAGTGCGGGGCGTCATAGGGGCTGGTCCGGCAGACGACGCAAATGGAGATAGGGTTTCGGGGCAGGGGCTCAGCGTGACGCATAGGAGGTGCGACGAGAGAGAGGGGGAGGAAAAGGAGAGGAGGGAAAGGAAAGAAAAGAGAAGGAAAAAAAAGAGGGGAAAAAGAAAAGAAAAGAAAAGAAAATAAAAAAAACAGATTAAAAATAACAATGAAATAGAACCTAAAAATAATAACAAGAAAAGAAAAATATTATTATTATTATTGATAACATGTTAATAAATTTTATTCTAATCATAACATAGTTAACAATTATAACCAAATTAAAATGTTAACGAAAACAATAATAAAAATAAAAAATTACTATTCTGATTATATATATATATATATATATATATATATTTTAAGAATCAAGTAACAACACAGTTACCCCGTGCGGCCAATAAAATTTCAATAAAAATATTGAGATGAAAATAATAATAATATATTTAGAAAAAAGTTATTATTATTATCATTAAAATATTTCCTTAAATTTTCATTACACTTATTATTATTATTATTTTTATTTTTCATTTCCATTTCATAATTCGTTTCATTTATATGCTTTCCTTGAAAACCAAGAAGGCCAAGCGGTTAACCGGGTGAGGTTGAGTGGTGACTCGAACGAGACCGTGCAGCTTCGACCACAGTGCGTTGGACGCAATCAAGACCAAAACACAAAGAACTCGAAATTTTAAGTCAGGTTTCCACCCGAACTACCTGACGTAAAAAAAATTGATAAAATAAATAAATTAGAAATTACGGGTGTGACAATAAGCCTTTTAAATATGATGAAAATGATGTGTCTTAGTGATGTAATTGACAATCACCCACAATATATCCCAATCAACTTTAGTTCTAGATAATCTAGAAAAAAGATCTATTACAGCCTCATCCCATTTTTAAATTGGTAGATGAAGTGGTTATAAAAAAATTATGGGATATTAGTGTTCCGATTTAACTCAATATAGTGTTAAACACAGAAATAAAAACCTGATGATTTCCCACTTCATAATAATCAACATAAATTGTTTTCAAATTTCAATATTTTGTTTTATACAACTGGATATACAATCCACTTGGATGAGTGATATTGAGATGACCCATCATTAATATAAATACATATTACATCATTTTATGTTTAGTTTCTTTGTATATTAGAAATGTAAGTAAATTATTTTAAAAAAATTCTTCAATATCTCCCATAAAAAATCTTCTCACATGATACCCTTATTGACACATAATAGATAATACACTTGTTCATTACCTAGGTAATGGAAACATAAGAAGGGGTAGGATTATATTTTCAGTAAAGGGTGAACACAAGAGATATCAATCACAGGACATAAGTGAATAAATGATAATAAAATGAATATGTCGGTATGTTAACCTAATTCATGTGGATGAACATAAAATGATAAAATCATACCAAATAAAACTTAAATAATAAATCACAATTCATTTAATAAATATTCTTCCCTAACATAGAAACACGTGTCATCAAAGCATTAAAGCATTTATTAATCATCTGAATCCATGAAAACATAACATAGAAATGTTTAATGACCTATATTTTTAGCATAAGTATATGAAACAAACATAAAAATATGAAAAAATTTAATATAATTAGGTACACTACCTAGACCATCATCACATAGTGAAAATATTCCCTTAATGGATTGGGGTTTACTTGGTATTCAATAAACATAGTGGATAGAGTCCCTTATGGGTTTGGGTTCATACATCATTCCCATAAAAATAGTGGAAAAATCACCTTAGGGTTTTGGGGTCACTCATAATTCCTTGTCATATTATGATATATAAATCTTTACCCAACACGTTAGAGGGATATAAAATTCTAGGAACACACATCCCATAAGGGATTTGGTTAAATCCCTAGTCCTTTACATCTCATGATATAAAAAACATTACCCAATTAATTGAGGATATATATAATTCTAGGCCCATCCATCAAAAAATAAAAAATCATACATATTTGTGTCACATAGACGTGATCACATTCATAATTCCGTCATAGAATAATTAACCAGTGAGAACTAAATTAGTTCCATAAGTATAATCAAAGGCACAAAAATAAATCACCTAAGAAATAAAGTGGATTATTTTATTAAAGCACGTCCCCAATGAAACATAAGAAACATTAAAGGTTATTAAAATAGATTAAAATTAATTTAAAGAGAATTGGAAAATTAATTTGAAAAATTATAATAAATATATATTACTATTCAATACCTTTCATTTTAAAAGGAAATACATTATAAAATAATATATTTATAAAAACTATAATAAAATAAATAAAATTAATGTCAATGAGTTATAAAATTATGAAATGTATGATTCTTAAATAAAACCAATGAAAATAGTGGGAGAATGTAATTATGCATAAAAAATTAAAACAATTCATTTCACACATTTGTAAATAAATTTAAATAAAATAGAAAATTTAATTAAGATATCATTAAATTAAGTATAAAGAAATTCATACAATCATATTGAAAACATGTAAATAAATAAAAAATATTACAAAATGAAAAGAAGAGATAAGGTCAATTACACTTGCAAGTATTATTTCATGTGAATTATAATCCAATGAGAGGGGAAATGATTAAAAACCTGAGAAAAAAAAACATAAAAATTTGATAAAAAATAGATGGGGTTTTATAAATAAATATCATATAATTTTCCTCAATTGAAATTTAAACAGAAATAATATTTATTTCAATGGGAGATTGGAAAAAAATCCTTACGTATTTGGTAACATTGAATCAAAAGCCTTTAAAAGAAATAAAATGAGATTTATTTTTATATCCCATGAATAAAATTTATATTTTTATTGGATAAAACCATGGTTAAGTATATACACCATATAACATAATGGAGGTGGTGAATATGGAACATATATCAACAAATGAATATTCGATAATAAACTATTACATCCGAATTCCTTTTGTCCAGACGTACTATAACTCCATATATAATAAATTTATGTATACTATTAATAGTTATAATAATTTTTTTCAAATTTATTTTATATAATACCATTAATTTATAATTCCTAATTATCCACATATTAATTTATTATTGTTAAAATTCAAATTCTTATGTTAACTATTAAGTTTTCAACGCATGCTTCTGCTTGAAAGATCCAGTACATGCTCATTGATAATGGGTTTATCATCTATAGAATATTCATGAATATTTGGTACATGTTTTTTATATATTTATAGAGTCACATGTTCATTTCATGGAACTTATGGTGATGGTTCACACAGAACGCTTAAAATTATTATTTTCATCGATAAATGTTTTAAAATATTAATTAACTTTATCACTGAATATATTTATCATATTTCATCTATATAATTATTAATAAATATTAAATAAATAATTATTAAATTATATTTACAGTAATTATGATTTTATATTCATTTAGGATAAAAACTTTATAAAATCACTCATGTAGGTGGCAAAACTGAACCAGAAAAGACATGTTATATCAACTGAATGAGTGATAACATGTTATTATATACCATTAATACCACTTTTATAGAATATTAATGATTATAAAAACCTTTCATTAATGTTTTAAGTAAAATTTAATAATATTTGGATGAATTATATAAATAAAAAAACAAAGGACAGGATAACACTTATGTTGAAGAAAAGAATTTTGTCTTAAAGAGACTCATGGAAATGAATGATTTTAGACTATTTGTGGCCAGAGGTTCCCAAAAGAGGGTGAGTATTTTTAGGGAGATAATTTGGGTAGGGATTCAATATTAAAATGAAGGAATGGTGTGAGATTTTGTGGGTATTGTAGGGGTCCTTTTATTAGAGAGTTTGAGTGTTTTTTTGGAAAATACCCATTACTTAATGTATAAGGAATGAATTATTTAAATGGAAATTGGATCAAAAATATAATAATATTAGAGATATGATAATGTGAGGTTAATAATATCCTCACTCACATATTTAGAGATAATTTTTTATTATATTTTAGGACTTTACCCCGTAGTTAAACCATTTCACCTCATTTTCCTTTACATTGTTAACACAATTTTTACCTGAGTAAATTATTTTTATATATAAAAATAAAATTGTCCTTATTAAATAATTTGGAAATTATTATTAAAAATATGAAATATATTTCTTTGTATTTAATTTTTAAGTGTGAGAAAATTTATTTTAATTTAAGAACACATAAGAGAATTATTTGTGAAAAAAATATATTTTAAAGTATAAAAATGTATTTATTATTATTCCTTAAAAAGTAATAATCATTATATGAATGGATTTTTTTGAATATATATATATATAAACAATAAATTTTATTAAAATAAAACTTTAATAAAGATCAATTTAATTTATAAAAAGGAAACATATAGAAAAAAAATTCTTCAAAAAATAGGTTTTTTAACATTTAAAGATCTAAATAACATCCTATTAATTATTTATCTTCTAAAAATAAAAATTTATCCATTATTTTGTAATATAATATTTATTTTAATTTTATAAACACATATAATCATTATTTAATATTAATTACAACAAAAATAATATTTAATGAATAAAAACAAATTTTTATAATAAAACCATTTAATTAATAATTGTATTTTTATTTCATTCTAAAATTATTTTTTATGTGTGTATTATGTTGTTTTTAATTTTTTACTAAAAATTAAATAACATAACTGTATCTATTAGATAGGCTATTCCAAATGACCATATATCCAATGAACATACATCCATCGACCACATGTTCAATGACCTATATATAATGGTTATATTACATTGCTATATACAACCTTAAATTGATATTTAAATTCATTCATAACAGTTTTTACTTATTTCTCAAAAATATATATTATATTGAATTTTTTTTACATATTTAAAATGTTAAAATGAGAGGTAATATATTTAGTGAAAACTATAAGGATGAATATTTCATGTTCATGACCATTTTATTTACTTGTGGTTTTATTCATCTTGTAGTTTATTTAATGATGCTTTAAATTTAATTCCCATAATCTATTAATATTTATTTGGAATTTTAATATTTAATCTCAATAAAATATATCATGGTTCATTTTATTCCAATACTTCATGTGAAACAATATATTCAACATGTTGATGGCAAATACATGTAGGGTGTTACATTCTCCCCCCATAAGATATTTTTTCCCTTGAAATTTAATTGCTCTGATAAAAAATTAGTGCAATTAAACCTTATCACGTCTTCAGGTTCCCATATATCTTCCTCGAACATATGATTCCTCTAGAGAACATTAACTTGGTGATTAGGCATTATTTATATTACTTTATCTATACAATCCAATATTTCTACTAGTTTCTCCCCATAAGGGTTATCATGTTCTAGTGGTACTACCTATGAGTTCAGAACAAGTGATGTATTAGGTTTGTAATTATATAAAAGTAGTACATTTAAAAAATAATACACTTGAGATATGTTTGTTTTAGGTTAAATATGATAAGATACTATCCCCACACAATCAATGATTTCTAAAGGTACTATTTATCTTGGAGAAAACATTGAATTCTTCCCAAATCTCATAACACTCTTCCATGATGATATTTAAAGGAATACATTATCTATAACATCAAATTGCAATTTTCATAAATGATTATCAATATAAATATTCTGTCAAATTTTTTTAGTTTTAATTTTTTGTTAAATTTATTAAATATTATCTGATATCTCATGAGTAATATTTGGTCATAATACCTTATTCTCCCCAAGTTCATCCAAATATGTTGGTGTTTTTCACCCCTTCCCATACAAAGTATCATATGGTTCCATTTGAATTATAGAGTGAAATTTTTTGTTAATAGGAGAACTCTATTTATCCCACTAGACTTGAATTTTATAGTAATTTAATCAAGGTTTAATATTTATTGGAGAATATTGGAAGATAAGTTAATGTTTTTGTAAATATTCTTGGTGAGTAGAAATTATCTATACCAATTGTGAAGTTTGTTTGAGTTATTCTTAAATATAAAAGGTATATGTTAAGGAGGATACATTTTATAAAACAAGTTAAGACCATGAGAATTACTATTTTCTTAAATAGAAGAAGAAGAATTTAATATGGGGGAAAGAAAAAAAATTCATATATTGTTTTTTGATATTTTCAAACATTTACATGCAAAATAATGTTAATTTTCCTGAGGTGTTAAGAAAGTATTGACCTATATTTTTTTTCAATCAAGGGTTAATATATATTGGAGAATAGTATACAGTAAGTGTAGGTGTTGCTTAAGAATCATGGAGTACCAAAATTATCCATACGAATTTTGATTTTTTTGAGTTGTTCCTAAATGTCAACGGTATGTGTTAGGGAGGGCACACTTCATAAAAAAGGGAAGACCATAAAAACGTTTATTTTCATGAAGATAATAATAATAATGGAATTTGGGGGTATGAAAAAACATATTCATATATTATTTATTGATATTTTAAAGGGGATGCCATGAAAAATAATGTTACATTGAAAGATTTGTTGAAAAAGGTTTAGATGTATTCAATAATATATTTGGAATTCTTCTCTATATTTTTGGTAGGCCATAACAAAACAATATGGTTATGTTTGGAGGCCTCATGGACTAAATCAACCCCACACATGTGGGAGCAGGACATCAACCACATGGAAGAGTCATTCCAAAAAGCATACAAGGAGGCTAGAGTGAGCATGATCAGGTGCGAGAGCATATGAGTAAGGGCAAGTGGGACAACACATGTTGATGCAGCCCGTTAGGCCCAAATTTGTAAATGTGTATGTGGGTTCCAATCCCAGATATCCATATAAAATTGGGGACGGTAGTGGTTTATTAATAATGAGGCACTCGAAAAATGTGTGTGGTGATGTGGGATTCTCGATCACAACTACTATTCATCCATAATTAAATATTATGATAAAGTGGACCATCTGATATGATTGATGGGAACCATTTACCATTCTAGTTGATTTGTATTCCTTAATCCTTATTGAATTATACCATTATTGAAAGAGTAAAAAATTCGAAACATTGATGGATTGAACTGATCTATTATGATTATTCCAAGATCATGAGAGTGGTTTTTTCTAGTCTCAATATCATGAAACGATTTTTTTTTCAAGAATGAAGTTATTTAAAAGGTTAAACATTTGAAAGGATGAAAATGAAGTTGTAGAAGGATAAAAATACATGGATTAATTCAATATTATTAATGATGATCCTGCATTTATGGTATGCACATATGATGAGCTATCTTGAACTCATGTAAGGAGTTGTTCCATGATTTTTGATGTCAAGTGATACTTAAAAGAAGGAGACCCATGTTCTATAATATTCAAAGATACTGAGATATTTAGGCATTTAATATGTTGATTAAAATGAAATCAAAAGTGGATATTTTATTTGGTGAATTGTAGTGATTTGAAGAAGTATTTCTACCTATAAATACTGAAGGTCAACCCCAAGTTTTCTACTTTCATTCATAATTGTTAGGGATCACAAAAAACGTTCACCCACAATATTCAATTTTGTGAATGGAAGAGTTTTGAGAAGATTTTATCTTTCATGAATGATAATAGAGTCCTAATTCTTATTGACCTGATATTTTTTCTCCTAAGAGTATCTTTAAGAAACTAATATCATACAATCCTTCTAGTTTGCATGAACTCCTTTGAGACCACGAGATAGTGTGATCCATATTGTATTTCAGGAAGGAGAAGTTCCACTTGCATACAAATTCTAACATATAGAGTTAATGTGTACATTCATAAATAAATTCACACTGACTTTCATGAAGGAATTGAATGATACAGTGAGTTATTACACCCCTTTTCATGAAGAAGAAAATCCGCAATAAGGGAACATTGTTGTATGCATTATAGAATACATTTATACATGAAAACTTAATAATTATGGAATTAAGACACCTGAATCAGGAAAGTTAGAATGAACATATAATAATATCACAAATAAATTAATGTGTTATATGTTTTAAATTCATTGTAACATGAATTACATGTATGAAGTGAACATGATCTAATTTAGTTGATAATTCAAGAAGAAGTTATTTCATATGGTGAATGTATTATTATTTTATAAATTAATATAGAATAATATTTATGCATATTTTTTACACATGTAATGGAGGCTAGGTCTTGATCACTATAAGAAATAATTATATCATGATTATTTATTACACTATGGAAACTGATCAGGTATAGGTGATTATAATTATTTTATCAAGACCAATAGTCTCATTTGGTGGCTGTTGAAGACCCTTAAAGGGTACACAAGAAATTACTGTTTATAGATCTTATGGAGAAATGTCAATGATCATCTAGTATTAGATCAATCCTCAAAGTAATGTGAAGTCTTAATGTTGGTTCCAGGAGAAGGTGAATCCTTATATTTGGAGCTAGGATCATAAGGAGTCCCTTGTTCATAGTTTAATAAAGAAGTATTTTAGTTAGATTTGGGAGAGAAATGGAGTCCCTTGATTGGATCTAGAGTATAATTATTTATAGAAAACATAAATTCAATAGAAGTCTCTAAGTTGGTCCTGGGAGCATTGTAATAACTTGTTTGATAGTGAAGAATATATAAATGAGGGAAATAACTGGTTGATGTAAGGAGTAGGATTCCTTCCAAACCATGTAAATACTATGTACCACTCTATCCATTATAGTAACTAAACAAATGGTGATACTGAGAGATAATATTATGTGGAACTAGAACCTTAAAAAGTTAGATAGGTTGAATTCCAAATAAAATGAATTCATCAAAATAAACCACCAATTCACCCCTGCCCTCTTAGTGTTCAATCCATCCTGGGGCTGTAAAAACTCTACCTAGTGGAGTTATTGATCCGAAACTCTATATAAATACATTGAACATGATCTTTGAATATATTATAGTGTTAAAATTTTCCTTTTAGATTGAACATCAATTTTAGGATTCTATAGAGTGTTGAATCTCATATATTATCCAATTATTAATAAACATTTCTATATAAGTTCAAGGAAAACATTATATTTTTATTCGATAAAATTGTTAATGGTACTCCATATAGCCTTACCACTTCATTTATGTATATATTGGATATTTTATTAGGTGATAAATAATATAAAATATAAATGAAATGGTTTGACTTCATAAAGAGATCAACTACAACCCAAATGGAATTATGGACTTTATAAGTCATGGGAAATCATATGATGAAATCAATGGTGATGTTCTCCCATTTCTATATAGGTATGGGTAATGGTTGATTAATCCCCTTATAATTATGTCATTATACCTTAAATTTATAGAATAGAAATTATTAAGGCATATACTCTAAAATATTTCTCATCAATAGTTTCCACTACAAATGATCCTTGAGATCTATATACATATTTCTGCTTCTAGGATGGATACAGAATTATGAGTTGTGTGCAACATCCAAAAACTCCATCTTCAATTCTAGTATGAAATAAACACATATTCATTTCTTGAATCACATAATTCTATAATTTTAAGGTTGTTCTCTTGGATATTCCTTACCATATTCTACAAATCTATACCCTCCTTCTAAACCTCTTTGATCTTCACATAGATGTATGGTTGAGCAATACTTTTGGAAGGATAATTTTTCTACCCCTCCCTTATGATCCCTCATTCCATCCTTAACAAATCCATAACTACTGGGTCCCTTTAAATCCTCATCATGTATACTATATCATAATCATTCCTTATCAGTGCATCATCGACCTTATTTTCCTTCCCATGGTGGTAATTTATTTAGTAGTTTTATGAACTTTATCATGCACTCTCTAAAAATTATTGGGATTTTTTTTTACTAATTTAAACATAGGGGATGGCCTAGATTTCCTTTATTGAGAATATTTTTTGATCACTCAATTTACTAATAAAATTATTATATTTCTAATAATATTATATTATTTGAAAATAATAAAAAATGGGTTTCAGTTGTGATAGAAACTGAATAAATGGAAATAATATAAGTTATTTCTTGACAAAATGAAGTGATCATGGAAAAGGTTACTTTAAAAAACATTAATATAAAAATAAGGGATTGATCTAATAAACCCACAAATTATTAATTAACCATTATATATTATATTTAAATCCATTTAATTATTATACTTGAATATTTTTAAACCCATAAACATATATAAATTTATATGACTACAATGATAAGAAGAAATGAACCCTAGGTTAACTCTGGGACATCCAATAGTGGAACCCTACTTTGATTTTGCTACCAAGTCCAACTTATGGTTATTTTAAAAATATAGTAGCGTATGAAACATTGAAAATGAGAATAATTTATGTTTTAAGGTTATATTTGAACCTAAAAAATCTATCCTATGTTTATAGGATTTAGGGATTAGATTTTTTCTATCATGATTCACATAAACTTTTCCTGGAAGTATAAGTTCTTATCAATCGAGTTTCTTAAAAAACAAACACAATTAATTAATAATAATTTTTGGAATATATTTTGTTCCAATAATCAAAATAAATAAATACATATAGTAGTAATTAGATCAATTATTAATGATAAATACTCTTGCATGTGTAGAATTATCATCCTAGAGACAATTTAAATAAGAAGAGGTTTTAAATTGTAAAACCCAATCTCTTCTCCACTCTTAGATTCCAGGTCAAAAATTTAAAATAAAAATATAAAAAGGGAAGTGGAAATAACTTTTATCAAATAATAAAATAATTCTAAATCACAAAACACAAATAATTATAAAATAAAAAAGTGAATCCCACTTGAAATAGATCGTCATGTGAAAGCATTCCTTATCTAAATTGATTAGAAAAGTGGGATAAACCTACTATATTCTACAAATAACTCTCTAATTCAGAAACCGACCCATATGAAGTTGAATAAAATAGATTTATAGGGTGGATGGGAGGCTAGGTCTACTAATGTTATATAAAATAATATTAAAAATCAAGTCAAATTGAAATTTTAATTTTGTGCTTATATTTGACCATCTTATAGACTTAACTAGAGGTTGTTCCATTTTCATTAAAACTTATTTTTTTATGATAAATCATGTAAAAATTTCATTCCAATACAATAAAGGACGAAAATTTCATATAATGATAATTTAATTGATGCCTTGTTTTTTTAATCCAGTTTAACATTATGTAACACCCAGAAATTCCAAAGTAAGAATATTTTATTTGATAACATCAATGAAATGAAACACCAAGCATAGAGGGGAATATAAAATCCTGATACTTTATGATATATTGAATATTTAAAATAAATCAAAAGTATCATATAGATTTAAATACACATAAAAATGATTTTATCTTATCTTACATGCAAAAATGAATTTTATTTAAAGTTTTCATTACATGCAGTGTCAAGTTTTACCAAACAATAATATATTATTAATAAAATTATTTAATATAATAATTATTACCTATACATGGGAAAATAGTCTATAAATATAATTTCATAACTAATGTAAATATATATTTTACACATGTTAATTAATCATCTAATAATTAGTAACAAAATAAGATTCATTTGAAAGAAAAAAAATGCCTTTTGAAAAATAATATTGTTCTAAAAGACAGTTTAATCTTGATTAGCACAAATAATTTAAAATTAAATTTTACTAGTTTTATAATATTTATTTGAAAAAATAAACTTTATTTTTAAATTAATAATACCAAAATTATCTTAGGGAGAAGTTTTGGTATTTTTATGAGAAGATTCATTTTTTGATGAATAGTCAAAAATACTGAATTCTAATTAGAAGATTCCTTTTAATTTAATATATTTTTTATGATAAATTACATTTTTAATTTGTTTTAAATGAAAAGAAGTTAAAATATACATATATTAATCTAATTTATTTCATTTGAATCATTTTTATATTGAATTTGTATATTGAAACATTGTAAACTTTTGAACATTTTCACTCAAAAATCTCATTTACTTAGTGGTTAAACATAGAATATAAGGTGTAGAATGACCTAACAACTTTTCCAACACCAATTTTATGTAAACATTTAAAACAATAAAACTTTATTCTATATTTTTATTAGTTAGTGGGATATTATTTCATTAAAGCGATCTAAATAATAAATTAATTAATGAAAAATAAAAAAAGAACTTTCCTTGACTTTAATATTTATAAAGATTTGAGATAGATAAAAACATAATATTTTGGGTGTGAAATTTTATTTTAAAAGTTAAATGAGATTAATTTAACATGGTAATTTATTTTAATTTTTTATAGATTAAATAATTACCTAAATTCTTAAGAAACACCAACAAATAAATTATTTATTTAATAATTAACTAAAATAAATGATACTAACAATATTAAAAGTGAAGTAAATTAAATGAATTATTATCTAAAAATTAATTTTCTAGATGAATATATCATATTAAATTAGTTTGAAATTGTTACATTAAGATTCTTTTATTGTCTTGATATTTTTAAATTTAAATTAAATAAATAATGTCAAAATGAACATTAATGTTATTTTATATTAATTGATATTTAATTAAGTGATTTAAAATTACTAAAAATAAAATATTCGTAAAATTAATTTTAAAATATTAATAAATGTCAAATATATTCCATTAATGGTCTAATTTAACTTTAATAATGAACATATTGATCCATATGTAGTAAAAACGTTGTTAGCATGGTTAGGGTTAACACATTATTTTTTCACGTTACTTATGCTTATGTTATAATTAATTTGAAAAAAAAATATTATTTTTATTAAATTAGATATAATATTAATAATTATTGGCTATAAATGTTCTAATAATTCTCACTTAAATTTATTCATAAAAGATAAATCACCTAGGTTAGAAAACTAGTTATAGTGGTAAAAACAAAAAGGGTGAAATTGAGTAAACAAAAAGACTAAGGAAAAATGATAAAAATGAGACCAAATAAACCCTAAAATTCATTATTATTAAATTTTAAATCAAAATGAGGTAATGGAGACCTCAAAATAGTGAATACGTTTTATTATTTACAAGAATTCCACTAACCGTCATCTATAAAAGGGAACTCAATCCCCTCACTTATTCACACTTCTCAGGACATTTAGATAAAAAAAGATCTCCCCAAATAACTTATCAGAATCTATACCATAATACCATAATACATATTTTGAAAATAAATTAATCCTTTAAATGTTTTAGTGAAAACCAAGGGTACCCATAAAGAGGTAATGCTCTTATAAAAGCATTTTTATTTTATTTCCTTCTCCACCTCATTCAATTATTATTATACACTACATATATAATAACCTTATTATCTTCCATATTATGAGATGTTTTAATTTATAGGGTATGAACTAAAACATCACACAATTCCATCAAATGGGTTACAAAATCATCGTTCGTGTATACGATAGACTACCGCCTCGCGAACTGATATAGTTCACTTTTCTATTACCACCTATCAGGGTTTGGAATAAAAATGGATTTTTAGTTAATATATTACATTCATGAAATTTATGATGTTATTATGATTCTATAATTATTATATCACACATACCTTTTCACTTCCCATTTTGGGGGAATACGATAATGTCTTTTGTGTGTACAACAGACTACTTCCTCGCGAAGCGATGTGATTCATTCACGCTTTACATGAAATTTATTAAGAATGTATTTAATTTTTTCTATATGATATAAAAATGATACTGATAATATGTATATTATTTAATTTTATTTCTTTTAATATGATATGAAAATTGACACAACATCAATGCGTATGTACGGGCTACCGTCTCCATGAACAATGTATTTCATTTTCTATCAAAAAATTTTATGGTTTAATTTAAATAAATAAAGAATGAATATATATGATATTTAATTCTTGGTTTAAATTTATGATACAATTAAAACATGATTTAAGTAAGACGGACAAAATAAAAGTCACAACATACTCGAAAAATGAAGTAGGTATTACTCGAAATGATGAAAATAAATAATGATTATTAATGAATGGGTAATAAGATGTTATTAAAGGATAAAATATGATATTATAAATATTAATATGGATATGGTATAATTTAATAAAATGGTTAAAACCACTACAAAACAGGTTAAAGAACATTCAACCAACAGAAAGCTTAAGGTAAGAGGTTTTGTCTCAATTTACATTCTGTTGAGAATTATTTGTTGTTTTGCACAAATTCACATTTATGCAGTGTATATAATGACCCTTTGAAATGTAATATCATGAATACTTAATTATTAATGGTATTTTATGTTTCAATTTGAATTATTTCTTCCAGGGGGATTTGATTTTAAATATACCAAGTGATAAATGTTATTGTGAAATCTCAATTTCTTTTGTAATTTTTAACTTTCTCTTGAAAAAACACTTTATTGTAGTTATTTTTCATTAGACATTAAATTTCTCTTAGATATCCATATTCTCATGTGATTGAGAATATTTAGTAGGCACCAGCTCTAGGTTGTTGGGGTTAGGGTTTCTATAGTTGGTATCATAGAATGTTTAGTAGAAACCTTGGGAACTATATTTAGGGAAACATAGATTTGGGAACATAAACCCATTTTTATATTTTATAATAATTATATAATAAAATCCTAACATTTTGTTAAGATAAATATTATGTGGTTTTTCTTCATAATAAATACCTATCTGGATACTAAATAAGGATGTGGTTTTGACATAGATGTCAACAAGGGTAATAAATCTAAAAATATATTGTTAGGATCGACTCTATTGTAACTTGGTACATGAAATCAAGCCTTACTACACGCATATCTTGACACTCTCAAGGGATATGTTTAGGATAATTCAAATTTTCCTGACAAACCATTATGAACAGTTTGAAATTGAATATTGTTGGAACTGAGCGTGCAGTGGAAGCCCCAAATAGGTGGGTTTTAAAATTTTCCACTGGCGATCGACGTAGACTTGTCGATGCCGGTGCTGAGCATCCCGATCAAGGCTGAGGATCTCACGTGAATGATTTTAAGCACAAAATTAAACCATAAAATACCTGGTTTGAATCTGAAGCCCTGTATGATGTCTGCTCATCATTGGAAATCACTTCTTGGAGAATCTGAAGTTGAATTCCTCTAGATATTCCACAGACGCTTCAAGGAATCCATGGGAGATTTGTTCATCATACTCCGAGTGATAGTGCAAAATTTCAATGACACCTTCGACGCTCCAACGATCACTACATCGCTTCGCTAGCGATGCCCGAGAGAGAACTCCATCCGAGCTCCTTGGATCCAGAGCATCTCTCTCTAGAGTGTGGGATAGAGGAGAGGAGAGATAAGCTCTCTGAATAGTGTTTGTCAAATGACCCTCCTCTTCTATTTATAGTGCTTAATTAAAATACGCGGTATCGCCTCACCAGCCCCGAATACTTAACGCACTATCAATAACATTTTACAAGTACATATCTGAGTCATAAATATTATTATCGCTTACTTGTAATATATTAAAATATATTACATGATAATAATTAAGTCATTAACTTGAATTTTCTCTCACATAAATATTAATTGAACCTTGAATAATTTAATATTCATCAATTAATATTTTTTCATGTATTTACTTAATACTCGTAAATACATTTAATAAATAAATTCAATACTCATTATTATACACTCGAATAAAATGAATTTATTTATTCCATTGGTTATCGTTTAACTTTGGACAATTCTCGGACCCCTATGGCGGGTCCCACCATGTCCAAAACTTCTATTCAACTGAATATGGAAGATTCTTGAATATGCTATTGTGTGTGACCCTCTGGGACCTTATTTATACAGTCGTGAATAGTATTCGTAGACCAAGAGCGGGATCTAGCAACCAATCATAGCCCCTAAAGAAATAAGGATTTTCAGAGCAGCGACAACCAACCTATGAACATGCACTGTGTAATATAATCTCTCTGTCTGTAATATCTTATAATGCAGGACGCACTCACGTGTCATCAGCATTTTCTTGCTTTATAATTTGTTGATTTATCTGGATGGATTTACCCTTGACTGCCATGGCCATGGTCTTATAAAGGTACTGCCATCCATATCAACACGGCCTGAGATATATTACTTCCATAACTCGAAGTGAAAAATCCTTGCTTGACCATTCAACCAATGTAATGCCACCAATGAAACTCCCAACACAAACTACCTAGCCACAACTTTATTGCCATGGTTTTCATCTTGCATAAAAGAACCTAATCAAACGACATACATTGGTAATGATATCAAGTCAAGAGACCATTACACATGATCATAGATAGGAACATCCAATGACATCGAAAACATGTGGAGTTCCTATTGGTGGGTCAATCCTCATGAACTTACTACAAGAAATCAACAAGTGAGAACTTCATGAGAAGAAGTCTCAATGCTTATGAGTCGCCAACACCTGATAGTTAAAAATCTACTGTGTTCAATCAGTAATATGTTTTGTGACTATAAAGAATATATTTAAGATCAATGTCATAGTATCTAGAGGTTCTTATTATATCCTAGGATCTGCTATAACCTTTCGATACGACAATTAATCTTTGGACATTACAATTTAAATAGTGGATGCAGAAAAGTCTAAACTTTGATGGTAAGATGACATCATGCATAGCTAACTATATACACGATATGGTAAAAAAAAGCACTGAATAGTTAGGTCTAGGGAACCCACTATATCAACACTCCCACTGGAACAAGAGACAACTTTCTAAGCAAACATTTTAGCTACTCACATGATGAACATCATGTTTCGGTTGAGTAACGACTTTAGCTACTGGGTCTTCCACGGTTCCTCCGTGTGGCTATTCTACTATAGAGACCTCATCTCATTGAGTAAAACTATTCAAGAGATGGCATCCCAAGTATATATAAATTTTTGTCCACTTTCCTAAATTGACATCTTGTCTTGTAATAATATCATAATCTAAATTATGATAATACTTTTCTCACCAGGTGAGATTCTAATAACTGGAAAAAATTGTTGCATATCTACTTCTTAGCCACCTTAGAAGCTGCAATGTACTCGGTCTTTGTAGGTATGCCTACAACTGGATTATATGATATCGACTTGCTAATCGCCTTTATCCCAACTTCAATAATAGATCAAATTGATCTTTGGAAGACTAGTTTGTATCCCCCAAAACTAGTATCCTTTATTCTCCACATACAAGGTACATATCTTTTGTACTTACCGAAGTACAATTAGTTAGTTCTGACTACATCCCTTGCAGTTCTCCTAGATATAACTAATATTTACCAATTATAAAATATAACATGGCAATATATGTTCTTTTACATATCATGGCATACGTGATTGATCCGTCGCTCCGACGTATGGATTTCAACTCACCACATTTATCTCTTCCCATGTCACAGACATGTCAATGTGGAGAGATTATGCCCTGTGACATAGGAAACAATTCATCTCTTGAATTATTCCAAAATGTATTTTTAAATACAATGTCACTATATGTATGATTGACTAGGACCAAGCAACCTATAGATATAACTTAGTGGATCATGTTACCTAAAACATAGGTAGCTACATTATGTCAATAATTGGAGAGTAAATTTCATTTTGGTCATAAATAACTGTGAGACCAATGTCTGTTTTCCATATGTTGTCGAACATATTTTTTATTGAAAAACCTTAGTGATCCCACTAACCTCTGGTAGATACTAGAAAAACATTTGTTGTAAATGTATATTCTATAATCTTGTTGCTTACTTTAATCCTAAACCGGATTTTAGTAACTTGCAACCTTTATTAGCATTCTGTGATGTGAACATCCCTTTCTGGTTGGGCAGTATAGACACTATCCATGATTGGTGGTCATGACATCCAATGATAAATAATTTGATCATAAATATTAGCTATGATAAGTAAAATTCTAACGGATTTAGGAATAACAACTTGGTGAAACCAATTGATAATTATTGGTACTAAACTTGTACCATCCATGTATCAACTCAATAGAATACCCACCATAGTATTCAAAATAATAAGACATGTTTTTTACTTTGATACATGGGATCCGTTCATTGAATTTTAGTTGGTCTTATAAATTTTAGCTAATTGCTATATACTTCTTTCTTGTAAGAAATATTATTCACTTTGAATAATTGATCACCGACCGTAGTGAATATAAAAAACATCACCATGGTTTTATCCTCCCTACGTAGTATGTGTCTCTGGAACATACTTTGTTCCACATGCGCTAGTGGAACTAGTCCTTATGCCAACTATTTTGTGCATCTTGAGCATTGACTAAACCCAAGTCAATATAGCTCCCACTATCTATAATAGAGATGTTCACCCTTATATAGAAGTGTAGTCTATTTTTTGACTACCTACTCATCTATTTTATGGATTTATGTAACATCCTAAACAACTATTAGGATTATTACACTAAATGAACAATGTGTTTTTCTTGATGCAAGTTTGTTTACATCCGAACAAACTATTTGCATCTAAATACATGTCCTTATGACATAATGGATTTCTATCAAACTATGACTCTTACGATATCTATTTGTCATTATAATTGGCATATGGGTGTAGGATATTATTTTTATTTGCAAAGAATTTCATGAAATATAATGGAAGTTTCTTCTAGTTGCAACATTGATATTACTTACATCAAAATTTGGATATATAACATATTCATTTAGGAATTTCTCAATGCTATATGTTTATTCATAAATGTTGATATGTAAGACTTGATCATCAATCCTCCTCATTATCATCAATGTCGTGATGTCGATAAGGTAATTTGTGTTTTGGAATTTCTCCATGTTACATTATCACGATTGATGAATGCTTGGTCGAGATATTCTTCGGTATCCCAACCTGAAGAAACTCATATCTCATGACCATGAAAATAATTCAATTTATTATTCCTTAATTTCTTAAAGGAATATTATGAAGCATATATACCTCTATCTTATACTTGGAATAGTTCATGTTTATGTGTTGAACTATTTCCAAAAGCTTTGTGATGTACCTTTATTTCAAAGGACTCCTTTGTCGAAACCAAGGACATCAATAATACCATAAGTATTTAGCCGTACCAAGCCTAAATAACATAGTTGGTATATTCATGATATCCATTTTTAGTATTACTTGAAAAAGAATTATCCTGTCACAACTGGGTATAAGTCTTATATTTATAATCATCACTAATTGTCTATGATTCATGTATTACTGATCTAGTGATTGAGTTTACCAAAAACAACATTAATTACAGAAACTGAAAGAATGTCTCCATGCATCAAAGGACACAAGAGATTAATGTTTGTGGTTATACTCAACAATTGTTCAAAAAAAATATTTCACATGGCAATTAAAGAAGTCATGTACTTCTCACCACTCGCCTTGGTGTCACCCTTTCACAACCACTTGGAGAATAAACCTGACTTCTAGTAAGGTTTCTATACTAACTTGTTTATCATATTAGAATACACATATGTTACCAAAATATTGTATTTAATACCAAAGTAGTAAAAGAGAAACATTACATGGATGAATACTCGTGATGTAGAAGCAACAACTTGCACTTTTAAATTAGGTTATTTCTTTTAAACTTCCATAGTATTATTTTATAATATGCAATGCAAATAACCTATGTTAATACCTCATTAATTGAAGGATGTCACGAATATGTCATTAGAATTAAATTCCTTTGACCTTTTCACATTGTATTTCAATTTATCTTCCATAAGAATTAAAGCTTATTTGCCTTTTATTCTTATTATCTTGGTGAATCTTACCTAAATTGGTAATGAAGCGTTTACTCAATACTTTTTTGTTTTGTAACTTAAAACGAGACTTGAGTAATGTGTTGAAAATGATATCTAATGATCATGATACATATTTAAATTTACACATGCCGGTGTAAACGTCACCTTATTCATATCATTTCTTTGCTTTCTCTTTGAAAACTTCTCAGAGATGAGACTTTATGTTATATCATCTATGTCCTTGTGTAGCGACCACAAATGAAACTGGACATTGATGAAAGAATAATGATATAACTATCACATGCTTTGTACATTAGTCTCCTGTAATCAATTTTCACCTAATCTTCTTGAGGTAGTTTAACAGTTTCAGGGACACCGACACATTGAGTTTCCAATATCATAGTACTTTGCACACACGCCTGTACTATTCATAGATACTCGTGTCAGTGTGGACATTTATTTTTTCCATTATAATATAGCAGTTTTAATCTTTTTGTATAACATTCCATTTTTCTACAAAAATAAATGTTAGAAGATGAGTGCCTTTTATCTAGATTACCAGTTTAGACATTTTTGATTAATTAATTAAATCATTTAATGTCTCCCACTATTTTATCAGATTCTAGGAACCCTCTGTGCTAGAATCAAAATACTCTGTCACTTGAGTCTTCTAGTGGAAAGGATCTCGGAACCACCCCTCATAGTCTATAAGCTATGGCTATGCCACTACTTGGAGGGTTCTATGTAGGCTTTTGGCTGGCTGACTTCTTTAACTTGTGACTCCTCGATCTGTTGAGTGAAGTCCCAACTTCTTAAAATAAGAATTTAATTTACTCAATGCTTGCCTCTAAAATAACAATAAGATATCTATGGATATTTATTTGCTGAAATTTTTGTTATTTCAACCCATAATTATTATAAGGACTCCCCAGTAGTAAGAGGCACCCTTAGCTATGGCATGACCGGTACCTCAAATAGCCGGTTTTGTCCAAACTTGAATGACAGAACGTTGTTTAGACATAATATATCTTCGAGAGTTTTATTATTTTTAGTGTGACGAAAGAAATCCTTTTCTAATTTTATAAGCATGTACTATGTGATCACACTCACAACTGACTGTGTGAGAAATATAAATTTCATCATGTCACATGTTCATTTTATCTTGCATGCTTGTTTTTTTATTATACCATGCGATCGCACAATAAATTACACATACACAAAAATAATAAACAGTGAAAATAAAATAAAATGAACACTTGATCATGAACCGGTTCTAATGGCTGTTCCGTTGAGTGAATAACTGACCAACCACAACCCTAGATGTAAGTACATTTAGTCGTGTGGCTTTCAACTTGAACAACAACATATGCTCATCAAATGAAACCATATTCTGTCTGGTGCATCGCCGTTACTTTTCAAGAAGTGCATCATATGTCATCTCATCATTATAAAACATTACTCGCACGCATGAAAGGGTGTCTCGGGGTAAAAAAGTATAACTCTGAGAATGAGCACACATGCCCTTATACATATAATGACTCTAAGATGACACACATATCACCTTTTTTATTTAATTAAACTAATTATTACAAAAACATTGCAATAAATAAATAATTAAATAAATAATAAAAAATGCACAAAAAATGCATTGGTCGGTCTCAGATCATGATCAAATATATGCGCATTAAGCTCGAGTATATTCAGTAAATGCAGAATACAAATTAAACTTGCATTAAAATTAAACTTGAGGGAATTTTAATTGAATTTAAAATTTCACTCTAATTTTTAATCCAATATTTACATCATTAAGCCCGGATTTAATTAATTTAATTCTAAAACTAAAATTAAGTTAATGATGCCAAATTCATTTTAATAAACAGAATTAATTTTTTAAGTAATTTAATTATCAACTGTAATTAAATTAATAATTTTAATTAATTTTTGATAATTTTAAAATAATTGAGCCCATTAAACATCAGGCATGGGTGTTCTAGGCTGGGTCGGTCTTCCCAAGCCCGTTTCAGGCTAGGTCGACCCGTCCAAATTTATTATGGGGTTGATCGAGTTACCTGACGGCTAAGAGGACTGGGCAATAGCCATGTTTTACAGTTTGCCGATGCGCTGGACTGAACCAGGACGCCGCAACTTCAGATAGACATCAAGGGTTGTGCGTAGATCCATAGGATATAGAAGCCGCACTTGGGTGTTGTTCAGGTCCTGCCACTCAGAATGCGGCTGAAGCGGGTGGATGTCGGTGGATAGAGGCAGTTCAGCAGGGCTGTATGTGGCCGGGGAGAAGACTAGAGGACCGCAGAGCCGGTCCGCCTATCCTGGTGGGGCGCGCTATGGCTCTCCTAAAAGGCAGGTGGCCTGCAGACCTATGGACCTAGATTGGGCTATTGCAGGCGGTCTGCTACCTATGCGCCATGGGGTGCCGAACGCATTGGTTCGGTAGGATGAGAGCCTCCTAGGTGCTATTTGCAGAGGGGAACCATTGGGGAGTCTAGGTTGCATGGCTGCAGGACTGGCCTGCCTAGTGCGGGCCACTGGGGAGAATGTCGTGGGGTGCCTGGGTGGCCTGCTACAGCTCCGTGGAAGGCAGGAGGAAGCCTGGTCCGCGCATGAGGCCACTAGAGCGCCTGGTGTAGCAAGGTGCTGCAGGGGCTATGTGGGAGGTGGCCTTTGGAGGCCTGGTGGTGTACTGCTGCAGCACAACAAAGGGGAGGAGGCACATCACGGGTTGCACGGGTTGGAGAGGTGTGCCAGAACTGCTTTCACCACAACAAGGAGGAGAGGCGACGACTGGTGCCGCTGCACAGTGAACATAAGGGGGCGGACCCCTATGCATCGCGACACCAGTGGGTCTCCACTGTTTTTTTGTTTTTTTTATAAAATGGAGACCTGCAAAGCTGGTCTCCCCTTCATTTAATTATTTTGTAACCAAAGATTTGTTTTGAAAGTCTTTCCTGTCTCTTTTTTTTCTAGCCTAATATATTGGCTTAACATTATAATAATAGGTATTATTATAATATTAAATTATAATAATAAAATTGTTATTATAATAAAACTATTAATATTACAGTGAAATAATAATAATAATAATAATTATGTAAACGCACTAGAAAACACTATTCCGATGAAAACAAGGGATTTGTATGAATGAAAATGAGATTCATAGATGTAAAACCTCATATATATTAACTAGTATTAAATCTGAATTGAAACTTCAGATGACTGCAGAATGGTCATCTAATGTCGGATTAACACACTGTCTACGGCGTTGGGACTGTATCGATGCCCTTTTCAAAAATTAATGCTAATTTAAATTTTCTTGGATTAAAATCAACACACATCCCTCTGATACCACTTGTTGGAACCGAGCATGTAGTGAAAACAACAAATAGGTGGTTTTTAAAATTTTCCACCGACGATCGACGTAGACTTGTCGATGTCAGTGAAGAGCATCCCGGTCAAGGTTGAGGATCTTGTGTGAATGGTTTTAAGCACAAAATTAAACCATAAAATACCTAGTTTGAATCTAAAGCTGTGTACGATGTCTACTCATCGTTGGCGATCACTTCTCGAAGAATCTGATGTTGAATTCCTCTAGATTGTCCACACATGCTTCAAGTAATCCACAGGAGCACCATTCGTTGTAATCTGGGTGCTAGCACAGAATTGAGATGATGCCTTCGAAACCCCAATGATCATTGTATCGCTTCACTGGTGATGCCTGAGAGAGACCTCCATCTGAGATCCTTGGATCCAGATTATCTCTCTCTAAAGTGTGGTATAGAGGAGAGGAGAGAGAACCTCCCTGAATAGTGTTTGTCAAATTCCCCTCCCCTTCTATTTATAGTGCTTTATTAAAATACTCGGTATTGACTCACCAACCCCGAATACTTAACGCACTATCAATGACATTTTACGACTACTTGTCTGAGTCATAAATATTATTATCACTTACTTTTAATATATTAAAATATATTACATAATAATAATTAAGCCTTTAACTAGACTCGTCACTCCCATAAATATTAATTGAACCTTGAATAATTCAATATTCATCAATTAGTATTTTTTCATGTATTTACTTAAAACTCGTAAATACATTTAAAAAATAAATTCAATACACATTATTCTAAACTCAAATAATATGAATTTATTTATTAAATTGGTGATCGTTTAACTTTGGACAATTCCCGAACCCCTGTGACAGGGCCCACTATGTCCAAAACTCTTATTCAACTGAATAGAGAAGATTATTGAATACGCTATTATGTGTAACCCTCTGGACCTTATTTTGACAATAGTGAATTGTATTCATAGACCAAGAGCAAGATCTAGCAACCCATAATGGCCCCTGAAGAAATAAGTATTGTCACAAAAACGACAACTAACCTACGAATGCACTGTGTAACATAATCTCTTTGTATGTAATATCTCATAAAGTAGGATGCACTCACGTGTTATCGCCCTTTTCTTTCTTTATAGTTTTTTTGATTTAAATGGACCGATTTACCCTTGACTGCCATGACCATGATCTTATAAATGTACTACCATCCATATCAACGCGGTCAGAGATATATTACTTCCATAACCCTGAAGCGGAAAATAATCTCTTGACCATTCAACCAATTTCATGCCACCAATGACGCACCCGACAAAAAATTCCTCTCCAAGACTTTATTGCCATGGTTTTAGTCTTATATCAAAGTACGAAATCAAATTACATAAATTGGTAATGATCTCAAGTTAGGATAACATTAAACATGATCGTAGATAGGAACATCCATTGACACTCAAAACATGTGGAGCTTCTATTGGAAGGTCAGTCCTCATGATCTCACTACTAGAGATCACCAACTATGAAATTCATGAGAAGAAGTCTCAATGCTTATGAGCACCTATCACCTGATAATAAAACATATACTGTGTCCAATTAGTAAGATGTATCTTTTCTATAGAACATATATTTAAGATTAATGTCATTGTATCTAGAGGTTCTCATTATATCTTGGGATCTGATATAACCTTTCAATATGAAAATTAATATTTAGATAATACCTTTTAAATAATAGATGCAGAAAAGTATACACATTTATGGTAAGATTAAATCATGCATAGATAACTGTATATACGATTTGGTAATCAAAATCACTGAATTGTTGGGTCTAGGGAACCCACTATTTCAAAAAATATATCCCCAAAGAAACCAATGTTTTTGATTCTATGATTAACAATACATAAATTTTTAATTTATATTATGTGTTACACCATGTTTTTAATTATATATTATGATTTAAAACTCATAATTTTATGAAATAATATCGTATATACCATTGTTATGAATTAGAGAATGGAAGGAATAATGGTATTAATCATCAAGGATAGTGTAGATATTTTTAAACTGAGGGAACCAATACAACTGGTATTGAAATAGAGAAAATTATAGCTATATTTGGGAAAATTAATCAGGTGATGAAAAATAACATTTTTAGATGGAGAAACCTATTCCATAGTGAGATTATCCTATATTGGATAATTTTATGTGATAGAAGCCCCCATCATTTAGTGGGAGTAAAAATATAATTATAAATGACCAATTGATTAAGTCTTTAGAAAAAATATTCTTAGATATGGGATGTTGTGAAAAGAAAAATATTACACTTGTGGTGTATTATATCAATGGGGACACTGATCAATAGTTCTTTTTGAGACATAATACTAGGGAGGAAGATGAAATAGAATTCATGGAATGAAAATATTTTAAGGAGAAATTATTCAATTGATATTTCCCTTTTGAGAAAAAAATTGATATGGGGAAAAATTTCCTTAACTTAAAGAAAAAGGAAGAAGAAATTTTCATAGATTATTAAGATACCATTACAAGTTTAACAAGTTATGCTATGGATTTCATACAAAAAACAGAATGAATGATTGACTATTTCTTTAAAGGGATTAATCCATGTATCGAAAGGAACTGGTCTCTCAAACTTTTTCATCATATTATGAAATGATTTTATGTTCTATTTAGATAGAGAAATAATTCTTGATGTCTTACAGCTTCAAAGGGAAGAAAAATAACAAGAGTATGGCATAGTAAATAATAAAAATGAGAATAAGGGAATGAAGAATTTTTTCACATGTGATAACTATGGAAAGAATCACACTATGAAATTCTTGAAGGGATTTGGAGTTTGTTATATGTATAGAGAAAAGGGTCAAAAATAAAAATTATGAAATTATATGGAAGTAAAAATTGGTATTAAGTGTTTTAAAAGGGATGTGACAATATAAAAACGAATTCCCCATGCAGCAAGGGAATATACCTCATAATAAGATAAGGGACCAAGGTCAATATTATGATATTGATGCAAATGAAATGGAATGATTAACTTGATTATGTATTTTAATCCTTGGAAAATGTTGTAAAATTATTTTATTGATGATATTCTAGTAATAATAACTATAAAATGTATAAGGATTGTACAACAATATGACTTAATTAAGGATTTGGGATCATATGTTGAATGGTATTAAAAAAAATTGATTTATCAGTAAGTTGAACATTTTGGAAAAACATGGTTGGGGGAAAGATTACCCTTAATATGGTTCTAATGTTCCGAATATTATGTTTACATAAAGATATGATTAATATGGATAAACTAAATTGGATAATACCAACTACCTTGGAATCTACTAATGATAATATGTTTTTTTTAAATTTAGTGATATTATTTATAAATATTTGGATCATAATATTTTAGAAAGGTCATAAGGTTAATCATTAATAAAATGGGTTAATTTATACTTTGTTTGAGGTTTTAGAGATTAATTTATTTATTCACCATATGAGGATTTATGAATATTTGATAACTTGTTCTAACTACATTGGTTTTGGAAAATATTTAGAGACAAAATTAAATACATGTCACTATTTTATGGATATTTTGATTCATCAAATGTAAATTTTAGTGGTTTAGTTATAAAAACTAATTTTTGGATATTAATTTCTCAAAGTAAAGATGAAATAAAAATTGATCAAAGCACAATCAAAGGATGAAATTGGGATTTTGAATTATAAACATTAAAAGTAAGTATATTTCCTAATATTCTGGGATAGTAAAGTAATTTATCATCTTTAGGAGGGTCTTGAATTTTTTTTATCCAAGTACATTCATTTTTGATTAACCGATAGTCCTTAAAATCATCAAATATTTATGATCTTAAGCACCATTACTATACATTTATAATTCATGTTTTTGAGATCAATCACCTCTATAACCCAATACAATTACATACCATTTTGATCCATTTCAATACCATAACTTTACACCAATTTTCTCCAACTCCTAAACCCAGTTATGTGATTATTATATACGACCTTTGTACTTCCCTTTATCTCTTATTAAGGGGATATTTTATTAATTCTTTTGCAATATGAGTTTTTAAAAAATGGAATTCCCAAATTTCAAACACTTTATTATCGAGATAAAGTTTAAATTAAGAGGACACAAATAAATTAAAGTGGGGAGAATGTAACACCCTGGAATTCTAAAGTAATTACAATGTATTCGATAGCATGTTTGACACACAACACCAAGAACATAAGGGAATATAACATCCTTAGGCTTTATAGAATATTGAATATTTAAAATAAATTAAATCTAATATATGATTCTAATTACTAAAACAATAATTTTAGATTTTGTTACATGCAACAATGATTTTATTCAAAAACCTACGCTATACACATAGCCTAGTTTTACCAATCAATAAAGCATTATTAGTATTATTATTTAATATAATAATTTTCTCCGAGATGATGGAAGGTGAGTATGAATAGAATTAAATAACTAATAGAAATATATAGTTAATTTTTTTTATTAATAATATATTGATAAGTAATAAAACAAGAATCATTTGAAAGAAAAAAAAATTTCTTTTGAAAAACATTATTTTTATAAAAGACAATTTAATCATGCTTGATGCACATAATTTAAACTTAAAATGCACTAATTTTAGAAAGTTTATTTAAAAATATAAAATTTATTTTAAATAAAATTACCAGAATTATATTAGAGTGATTTTTTTGGGTATTTTTCTAATAAGTTTGATTTTTCTATAAATAAAAAAACACAGGACTTTTATTGAAAACTACCTTTTAATTTAAATAAATTATAATGCTAAATTATAGTTTGAATTTGTTTTAAAGTATAAATAGTCCAACTAAAGATATATTAATCCAATTTAGGTCATTGGAATCATTTTTATCTTTAATTTTTCAATAAAAAACTTGTAAACTTTTAAAACTTTAACTTTTAAAACGTGTTTTCTCTTCACATTTATGTGATTAATTTTAAATTAAAAATTTCCATTTCTGTGTATTGAATTTGGAAAAATTGATTCCATATTTGGAATAAAAATAATTTATAATTTCAAATAATAAAAACTTATATTATTACCAATGTTATTAGTGAAAAAAGTTAAAATTAATTACTATGATTAAGGAGAAAATGAGTTTAGATAGTGGTAAAACATATAATATAAGGTCTAAAATGACCTACCCTGTAACACCACAAAATTTTTAAATAAGAAAATTTATCTGATAGCGTGTATCAGACACATCAACAAGAGAATAAGGGAATATCATATCCAAAGTATTTATAATATATTTACTATTTTAAATAGATTCAACATATTTAAAGGAATGTAATACCAAGTTTTAATGCATTACATGCAAGAGAAACCTTCTTCGATGGCCTGCGTTACACACAATACATAGTTTTAATGAATAATAATATATTATGAAAATATTATTATTTAATATATAAAAATATAAACTAGACAATATGAATAGTAATAACTAACTTAGGAAAATTATTTTATACACAAGTATAAAATGAATTCATTGGTTTCAAATTAATTATAAATGAATATAAGAACAAATTGAATATAAAGGGAAAATGTTTATAGAAAGATATTTTATTGCTAATAAAGCTATTTTAATTTAATAAATTAAATTAATTAAAATTAGTGATTGATAATAATGAGAAATATATTATATATTCAATTAAATATTTTTGATATTATTCTCATATATTTTATAGGCTTAAGGTAAGAACAAACCCAATATTATATATAAAACACTATTTTTTTTTATAAAAGTAGTTTTGACACACTTTGATGGAGAATCGATTTTAAATCCAAATATTGAAAATTTTATAAATTTAATATTTCAAAATAAAATTAATATTTTTATGAGAAACAAAAAAATTATGTTTTGGTTAATTTTTGGTATTTTTATATGAGGATTTATTTTTTAAATGAATAATGAATAATACTGAATTTTAGATCATTTTTTTTTGATATAGTTTATTTATAAAATTGAATTATGTTTTAGATTATTTTTAAAGTTTAATTAGATCATATTTTTATCTATTAATAAAATTTTGGTCATTAAAATTAATTTCACATTGAAATTTAATATAGAAACTGATCAAACATTTGGACTTTATTACATTAAAACCACACATTGTCATCCCACCGACAGAATGATTTTCAAATTAATTTTTAGAAAATCTGTGATTGTAATTTGGAAAAATGGATTAAATATTTGGAGTCAAAATAATTTATAATTTATTAGAAGGTAAAATTAGTTTTGAGAAAAAGTATTATAGAAATTGACTAAAATTAATCCCAACGATTAAGAAACAATTGAGCTTAATAAAAGAGAAAACCTTTAACTTAGGGCCTAAAAAGACCAATAAATTTTTAAAAAACCTATTTTATGGACTTATTTAGAACAATAAAACTATAAGGTTCTAAAATAATCCATTTTAAACTTAGGTAACAAGTAATACTTGTCTAACAGAAAATTATTTTAAAAAAATACTAGGTGTTTCCTTTTCTTCCCCTATAAAAACGCCTCCTCTCCTCCCAATTCATGACACCTATCAAGCCACTTTGGATTGAACAATATCTGACCAAATATATCCTAGAAATATGTACCTCATCCTAGAATCCTATCTGTGGGTATAAATCAATCCAAAGTAGCCTTATGGTACAAACTAAAAGAAGTTACCTGATTAAGAGGTAATATCTTCCCTTTGGATTTTTAGATTTACTTATATTATCCATGAAAGAAAATATGTTTATTATATGATTATATAACAAAAAAATATCCAAAATTTACTAGGATGTTTTTATGTTAATATTTTTACCTGAAATTACACACAACCTCATCTCAGGGATAATGAACATACTGTTTATGTGAACGATGAACTACCGCCTCACAAAACGATGATAGTTCATTCTTCATTTACTACCTGTCATGGTGGTAATTATGATGGAAAATCTATTTATATATTATATATATGATATTTATAGTGTATCAATTATTCTATAACTATTTTATAACACATAACTCTATACATTCTATTTTGTGTAAATACAGTAACATCATTTATGGTAGTGTGGACTGCCCCTCCGTAAAGTGATGCAATTTGTTCACACTATAAATGAAACCTATTAATGGTGATTTTAATAAAAATATGTAAAATATATAACACACTCATATATATATGAATATTTAATTATAATATACTATTTTATCTTTTACTTTTTATTTTTTAATATGAAAAAGAAATGAAAGTATCGTTCATGGGTATGTACGACCTATCATCTCCATGAACAATTCATTCCATTTTTATCTTCCAATATTTTGAAATATTCTAAGTATATATTTGTTGAATATAAAAGATAATTCAGTCATGGTTTACATTTTTATATGATAAAATCATGATCTAAGTAATAGTAACAACAAGTAATACGTCAAAAAATACATGAGAAAACTATGAAATTAACACCCTAAATAGTTAAAATAATGATAGAGTTTTAACAAAAAGGTAATATAATATTTTAATAAGTTATTATATGATATTATAAACATTATTATTGTTATTTTATATTTTAGTAACATATTTTAAGACCCTATATATGAGGATAAAATTTCAGAACAAATTAAGGTTAAGGTAATGGATTTTATGTCAAGTTACATTCTGTTGAGACTTATTTGTAGTTATGAACCTATTTTATTTTATATGGTGTATATAAAACCCCTTGAAATGTTATGTCATTAATATATTTATTCTAATGATATTATACGTTTTATTTAATATCATTTCTTTCTGGGTATTATGATTTTAAAGTTTCAAAGTGGCAAGGGAAACTTTGAAATATTTAAAGATTATTCTCCTCAAGAACATTCTTATAGATTATCTTTGCAATATCACTTTCTTTTGAAATAGTTAAATTTATCTTGAAATAATAACTTTATCATAATAAATTTTCATTATAAATTTACTTGAATATAAATATTTTCATACAATAGATATTATTATTTCTTACACCACATACCATTTTACACACGACATCTACTTTGACTATTATTTGATTAATTTAGGGAAATAGTGATAATCCCATATTATAAATTCAATATGGATATATGAAAAGGCATATTTTTTTTGAACATTATATATGATGAATAATGATGGGAGGATCCCGAACTTTATATAGCTCCTCGATGCATTGACATGTTCTTATAAGACAAATTAGTTGGCCAAATTAAATGGGATTATATCCATAGTTTTAACCATCTTATGAATGGTCTTGATGATATAGGTTTACATGTTCCTTATAAATGATATCCAATAATTAATAATTTCTTTCATATAGATTCAATTATTATTTATCCAAGAGATTTTTCATCGACAATTCTTTGGATACATTTAATTTTCAGTTATTTGGATGGAATGTGTTTTGAGTTAATCACCTTAACTTGTTGATTTTTTCTAAGTGATTAATTATTTATTTTTATTTACTTACCCTGACTATGAATTTTAAATCACCATTATTATTGTTAGTCGGAGTGGATACTCAAGAGGGGGGTGAATTGAGTTCCAATAAAAATTTCTGTTAAAAATATTTCTCTTAAAATCCCCCAATTTATAAACAAAGTTAAACTGTAGTGAATCTATGAATAGTGTAAATGTTCAATTAGTTTATCAAAGATTGATTATGTCTTAGTTGAATTAATCTGAAGATTAAATTAACTTTTGAAACTAACTTACTGGTTTACAATAAGTATAAACACTTTCTAATTTAACTATCAAAGTAGCTTTAAAATGGTTTTGTAATTCAAATTAATAGCAGCGGAATATGAAATCTATATATAGTATACTTAAATACTTAAACTAAAAAGCACAGTAGAGGTAACCAAGAGGTTCAGTCTCAATCCGAGACTTAGTCCTCTCAAACAATTTATATAAATTGATCCACACCCTGGATCGGGATAAACAACAGTACAATACTGTCCAGGTCCAAAGACCTCTACCACAGTTCTTCGTGGGAAAACAAAGAAAACTGCACACATGCTATCTAGGTATTAATCGACCTCTACCATTATCCACAGTGGGAAACAAAAGAGTTATAGAGTTTGAATGAGGATTTACGAATCCTCTAGCTTAGCTTAGGAGGCAGTGTGTGTGTAAAGTAAACAAGGTACATACACTGCTCGAAATGTAAATGAAAGAATCACTAAAGTAAGTGAGAATGAGTTTAGAAGAGCGTTAGTGATTGGTAGTGCAGCTCTGGACTCGTTCAGTTGGTTAGAAAAGCTTCTGAGTCCTTCTCTGGTTTTTGTTCTAAAAAATAGAGTGTCATTTTTTTCCTTGGTTCCAGGTTCAACTTTTCATCCTGAGTGCATAAAGTGTTTGTTGTAGTCCTTCACTCAAGATGCAGCTTGTGTTCTCCTTTAGAATAAGTGTCTTCGTGTATATCTAGTGGTCTTGGAGTATGTATGTATCCTTGCATAAATGCACCACGTTTGAATGATATTGAGCCTTTTTCTTTATCACCCTTCATGTCCCTCCTTGTTCTCATTATCTCCTTGTTAATATCTTTATTTTCAGCTAGGTCTTTATCTTCCATTTTATGGATTTCAGCTCCGGAAAATGGAAATGATTACCTTTTTCATGGGTACTAGGTACGGTTCCCGGACATGGCAACATAGATCATTAAATAACATTAACTGCATTAAAAATATCAAATGTAACCGTTAGCTTAATAAATAAATAATATTGAGAGTATAGAGTTTGATTGGTTGGTAAATCATTAGTAGCCTTCTGTTGGTAGACGTGTACAGTGGATTTTGTGTAGCATTCCTTCCATCTGTAGCTCTTTGAACTTTCATCGGAAGCTCTTTGAACTTGCATCAGTATCTCTTTGCGTCAGTAGCTCTAGGTATCAGTAACTCCATCTATCGGTAGACTTACTCTATCGGCAGCTCGGTAGACTTATATTGGTAGATCAGTATCTCCTTGCATCGGTAGGTATTTGCACTTGTATCATTAACTGTTTGCACTTGTATAGGTGCTTACTCTATCGGTAACTGTCGGTAGACTGATTCTATTAGTAGCTCTAGTCTGTCGGTAGCTTTATGTATCTGTAGCTTGTGTCAGTAGACTTTGGGTTTGTGCATATCGGTAACTCCATTATGTTTTATCGGTAGACTTGGTATATGATTACCGGTAGCTCTGTTCATGTTAGTGACCTTAGTTTATTGGATGACTCTATCCATCGGTAGACTAAGTATATCGGTAGACTGAGTACTGATAGCTCTTTATTAGTAGATATACGCAGATCAGTGACTTTACACTTATCTGTTTTATGCAAAACACATCCGATTGGGTTAGAATTACATCAGAATTTATATAAACATAGAAAAACATTGATTAACATATTTCAGAGACTATTTTAATATTATTATCATCTTGATAAACATAAATTGGGATTATCAAAGTATATGAAATCATAATTGGGATTATCAAAACAGGTGAGGTCAACAATTATGTTTCTTTTTCCTAGGTTATATAGAATTAATATTTTAATAGTCTTTCAAGGACACAGGTTATTTTCGTTTTACATATCTTATTTTTATTTTATATTTTCCAATGTATTAAAAGTATCAATTATGTAATTTGGATTTCTAAAAATGAAAAAATTATTATTCCTTTAATATTTGTTTCCTTATAAACATTATGATGTAATAAAATAATGCACCACGATCATGCTTCTGGGGTTATGGTGTTCTAGTTGGTATCAAATGATGATTATCCATAACCTGGGAAACTATATTTAGAAAACATAGATTTGGAAGCACAACACTAAGATATAAATTGAAGATAAGTATAGAATAACATCCTATAATTTTTTTAAGGTATATATTATGTGGGTATTCCTAGAAATACATCAATATATGGATACTACAAGTGGATGTGGTTTTGGAACAGATGTATCTAGGGTTAACAAATATAATTAGGTGTCATGGGCTTGACTCAGGGTAACCTAGTACACGACAACGAGCATTACTATCCACCTTATTTTACACTCTTGGGGGATATTCATAGGATAGTTTTTATTTTCATTAACTACTTTTATAATTTATTTTATTGTAATTATTTCCCCAAAGTAACCAAAGTTTATAATTCTAGGATTTAAGATGCATCGATTTATGTTATATGCTACACTATATTTCGAGTCATATGAAGTTTATAATTTTAGGATCTAATATAGTATATTCCATTATTAAGAAATACCACTTGGATAGAAGCATGGTGTTAATAATCATGGAAAATATATAGATTTTCCTATTGATAAAACTAATATAGCTGATATTGGAATGGATATATTAGGAAAACATAATCAGGTTATGAAAAATAACATTACCTCAATGAAGAAACCTATTACACAGAGAGAATCTATGATGCTGGATCGATTTATGTGGAAGAAACCCCCATCGTTTAGTAGGACTAATAATATAATTGTAGATAAGAAATATATTAAGGTTTTAGAGAAGATATTTATGGCTTTAGAGTGTAGTAAAAATGAAAATGTTACATTTGCAGTCTATTATATCCAATGTGATACTGATCAGTGGTGGTCTCTGATCTTGAATAGAAGAGAGGGAGAAGAAATTGAACTAATGGAATAAATTACTTTTAAGGATAAATTCTTCAATAAATACTTCCCTCATGTTCAACAAACTCATATGAGGAAAATTTTTCATAGATTTTTACAAAAAGAAGGAAGAAAGTTTTAAAAATTAGAAAGATACCTTTACAAGGTTAGTACAGTATGGTACAGACATAATACATATCACAGAGTGAAATATTAAACATTTCTTTTAAGGACTTAAGCTAAGTCAACAAAAGGTACTGGTTTCTCAAAGTATTTCTTCATACGATTAAATAGTTTTATATTCTATCAAGAAAGAGAAATAATTCACCAAGTATTATGTCATAAAAGGAAAGAAATAGAAGAAGATAAATGAATAAAGAATAACTGATAAAGGGAATAATGGAAAGAAAGATTTCCCCCCACGTTTAAATGTGGAAAAAATCACCATGGTAAATTCTAGAAAAGAATTGGAGTTTTTTATAAGTGCATAGAAAAGGGTCACCGGGTAAAAGAATGCAAAGAGAAGAAAGAAAATTCTACTATTCAGTGTTATAATTGCAAGGAGACGGGGCATTATGAAAAAATATCTTGAGAATCAAGGGAATATACCTTTGAATAAGCTAAGGGATCAAGGTTAGGAATATTTTATTAAGACAATTGTTATTGAATGTTTAAGGTGCTTCTGTATATGGATCTAGAATTTTTTTTCTAAAAGTAATTTATTTATGATGTTCCCATCATATGATTTATGAAATATATAAGAATTGTATTAAATTTCTTTTTCGATAATGATTTGAGATCATATTCTGAATGGTACCATGAAAAGTTATTTAGTATGAAGATAATTTTTTTGGAAAATAAATGATTTAGGGAAATATAACCCTAATTATATTCCTGATGTTGAGATAATGATACAGAAATGATTGATTTGGATATGTTCTAACTACATTACAATTGATGTATAAGTGTTCTATGATATCATTGATGAAGTTTACAATAATTTTGGATTCAAGGAATATATTTAACAACATGTGTCATACATAAGAAATAGTGATTAATTCATTTTTCCAATTAGTTTTTATAGTGATTCGAGTTATTACCATATTTCAATAAGAGACATGATGAAGTTATTCACATGTTTAGAATGTGAAAATTTTGAGCTGATTTATGTTGATTAATGTTTAATGCTAAAATTATTTTGGAAATTTAATGGCCTTATTTATAAATCTTGGGTCATAATCTTTTGGAAAAATTATCCTTTTATGAAATGGTTTAAGTTGATTTTTTGACCTAGTTTTATAGATTGATATATTACATCACTATATGATGAATCTTTTTCATTCAGATGAAGTAAAAGTAGTTTAAGGAATGACCAGAGAATAATAAAGTTCCTATATAAATGTAATAATTCTGTATATTTATTTATTTTCTTAGAGAGTTGAAGAATTCATCAACTCTAAGAAAAATGATATTGATATCAAAAATTTTATCCCACTACATTCATTTATAATGAATAAAATAGCCCCTTAGATCATCATGGATTTATGGATTTTTTATTTTAAACATTATCCTAACTATGTTTGATATAACTCTTCTTTTGAACATGTTTGTTATATTTTCCTTCTATATACATTTTCCATTTCCCACCAATGTTATCCTACTAGGGGACCTAGTTACCTGACCATTGTACTTCCGTTTCTCTCTTATTAAAAAGATATGTTATTATCCCTATTAAAAATGTGGGGTTTTCAACAATAGTTTTTTTTAAACATTAGTCCCTTGATTGCTAAAATGAAATTTAAATTGTGAGGATGTAATTTAATTAAGGTGGGGAGAATGTAACACCCTTAAATTATAAAGTAGGAACATTTTATCTAATAGCATGTATCACATGCATCACCAAGATAATAAGGGAATATAATATCGTGAGTACTTATAATTAATTTAATATTTTAAATATATTTGATATATTGAAATTGATGAAAACCTATTTAGTGTGCATTACGCGCAAGATAACCATTCTTCAATAGCTCGTGTTACACACAAGAACGAGTTTTACCAAACAATAATATGTTATTAAAATATTATTATTTAATGTAATAAGATATAAAATAGCCTTTAGGAATATTAGTAAACACTTATGGAAATTATGGTTTACAAAAATATAAAATGAATTCATTGGTTACAAATTTAATAGAAATTAATATAAAAACCAATTGAATATAAAGGGAAGATTTTTATAGAATTTTTTTTATGATCACAAAGGTGTTTTAAATTAATAAATTAAATTAATTATAATTAGAGAGTGATATTAATGTGATATATATATATATATATTATATTCAATGAAATATTTTTTATATTTATCCAATATATTTGATAGGCTTAAGATAAGAAAAAACCCGATATTACATATGAAATACTATTTTTTATAAAAGTTAATTTTCCGCCTTTTGGTGGAGAACCCATTTTAAATATAAATTTTTACCATTTTATAAATTTAATATGTCAAAATAAACATCATATTTGGAATATAAACCTAATAATTATCATAGGGTTAATTTTTTGTATTTTCTGTGAATATTTATGTATTTTTAATGAATAATGAAAATACTGAATTTTAGTTCAAAACTATATTTTCCTATAATTTATTTACCAGATTAAAATATATTTTTGATTGGTTTTAATGTTTAATTAGATCATATTTTTATGAATTAATACAATTTAGGTCATTAAAATCAATTTCACATTGAAATTGAATACAAAAACTTATCACATTTTTGTTGGTTTTTACTTGAAAAACACTAATTGTTGTCCCGCCCGTTAGATGATTTTAAAATTAATTTATGGAACTTATGTGATTTGAATTTAGAAAAACGGGTTCCATATTTGGAATAATAATAAAAATTTAAAATTTCTAACAAGGTCAAATTAAGCTTTTACCAAAACTATTAGGGAAAGTGTTTAAAATTAATTATAATGATTAAGTGAAATTTTTGCTTAATAAAAGACTAAACCTCTAACTTAAGGCCTAAAATGACCTATAAATTTGTCCAAAACCTATTTTATGACCATATTTTTGAAAATAAATCTATATATTTATATAATAGTCCATTTTACTCTTGGGAAACAAGTAATACTTGGGGAACACACAATTCCTTTCAAAAATACCAAATATGTCCTTTCCCTCCCCTATAAAAGGCCTCCTCTCCTCCCAATTACTCACACCTCTCCTTCCAATTTTTATCAACTAATATTTTAAAAAATATATCCTAAAAATCCATACCCTTATATTATAATACTACCATTTTGATGAAATCAATGTAAGGAAGCCTTTGGTACAAACATAAAGGAGTTACCTGATTAAGAGTTAACATCTTTCCTTAAGCTTTTTAGATATATTTCAATCCTACACTCCCTAAAATTTAATTATTATATTATATATATAAAAATCCTGAATATTATAGGATTTTTTTATGTTAATATTTTTACTTCAACATACACACACCACCATCTAATGGGTAACAAACATAATGTTTATGTGAATGACGAACTACATGCCCACGAAACGATGATTGTTCATTCTTCCTTTACAACCTCCCATTATGGTCATTATGATGAAAAATATATTTATATATGATATATATATATATATATGATATTTTTAATATATTTATTATTTTTAATTCTTGTATAATACATACCTCTATACATTCCATTTTTTGTAAGTTCGATAACATTGTTTGTGGAAGTGTGGACTGCCATCTCTTTAAAGCGATGTGATTCGTACACACTATACATGGAACCTATTAATGATTATTTTAATAAAATTATTCAACATATATAAAATATATATGATAATAGAGTTATAATATAAATATGTAGAATTTTATTTTTAATATTTTAATACAACAAAGAAATAAAAGCAATGTTCATGAATATTTACGTCCTACCATCTTCATGAACAATGCATTTCCTTTCTTATCTCCAAATATTACGAACTACTCTAAATACATATCTAATGAATATATAATATAATTAATTCATGGATTAAATTATTTATATGATTAAATCATGATCTATTTAATGGGAACAACAAGTAACAATTCAAAACATACTTGAGAAAACTAGGTAATTAACACTCTTAATAGTTAACATAAAGAAAGAGTGCTGAAAAAAATGTAATAAAATATTGTAAAAAGTTAATATATGATACTATAAACATGATTATGGTTCTGGTAAAGGTTAATAACTTATTTTAAACCACTATATATGATGATAAATACCACACAACCAAAATAAGTTTAATGTAAGTGATTTCATCTCCATTTTCATTCCCCAGAGACTTATTTGTAGTTATGCACCATGTTTCTTTTACATGGTGTATATAGTACCCTTTAACATGTTATATCATGAATATATTTATTCACATAATATTATAAGTTTAAATTAATGTGATTCCTTCATGGTATTTCTGATTTAAATGTTTCAATGTGGTATGAGACACTTTGAAGTGTTTAATGATTATTCTTCTCAAGAATGTTCATATGGATTATATTTCAAATCTAACTTTCTTTTGTGATTGTTAACACTATCATAAAATAATCACTTTATTGAAATAATTTTTCATTAGAAATTTACTTGAATATCCATATTCTCATATAATGGATATTATTATTGCCTAAATTGTATACCATTTTACATATATTGTCTACTTTGATAGTTATTTGATTAATTTGGGGAAATATTAATAATTATGTATTCTTTATTTAATATGGATATTTGTTAAGGAATATTATTTATTTCGAATATTTGATATTAGGAATTATTTGGACATGAAATGATGGTAGGAGCCCAAAAATTATATAGTTCGTCAATGCATCGATATATTCTCATCAGACAAATAAGTTTCCCAATTAAATGCCTTTCTATCCGTATTTTTAACCATATTTTTCAAGGTCTTGATGGTATAGCTTTTTTATGCCTCCGACATGAATTCCAACAATTAATAATATCCTTTATATAGATTTAGTTATTTTTTATCCATGATATTTCTCATCGACATTCCTTTGGATACATTTCATTTTCATTTGTATATATGACATGTGTTTTAAGTTAATCACCTTTCGATGTTGATTTACTCCCACTGATTCATATTTACTTTTGCACTACTTACCATTATATAGAATTTGAGATCATACTTATTATGATCCGTTTCCCTAGGTTATGAAGAAGAAATATTTGAATAAGCTTTCAAGGATTCAATTTATTTTCTTTTTTTACTTATCATATTTGTATTTATTATTTCAAAATATATTACAAGTATCATATATGTAATATATATTTCAAAAAATTCTAAAATAATTCATCCTTCAGGATTTGTTTCCTTGTAAACATGCCAATGAAAGAAAATAATTCACCGAAACTAGGCTTATGTGGTTGGGGCGTTATGTTCCATCTTTTAAAAAAACCCGTTTTTCTTGAAATATTTCAGCTATTAACACCTTATTTTAGTTTTTATGAGTTAGTGGGATTATATTACATGAAACTAACCTATATAATAACTTCAGTAAGGAAATAGAAAAAAGGAATTGTTTTTGACTTTAATACTTATAAATATTTGAGATAGGGAAAACATCATATTTTAATTTATAAAAATTATTTTGAAAGGTAAATGAGTTTTTGTTATCATCATAATATTTTTTAGATTAAATAATTGCCTCAAATTATTATGAGACACAAACATTGGAATAATTTAGTTAATAATTAACTAAAATAAATGATACTAAAAATATTAAAAGAGAAATAAAAAGATTGAATTACTGTCTTAAGTAAATTTTTTAGATGAATATATTATTTTACACATGTTTGAACTTAATATATTCAAATTATATTATTGTCTTGACATTTTTAAATTTAAATTAAACAAAAAATTCCAAAATTATATTAATATTATTTTATAATAAATGATATTCTATTAGATTATTTTAAATTACCAATAAACCTATCTTATACCAATTTATTTTTAAATGTTAATAAATGTCAAATATGGTCCATTAATGGATGAATAAAACTTTTATAGTGAACATATTTACCCCTAAATATTAAAAACATTATTAGCATGGTTAGGGTTAAAAGAGTATTTTGTGCATTACTTTCGCTTCTATTAAAATAAATTTACAGCACACATTGGATTTTTATTTCCTAAATTCGATATAATATTAATAATACATGGTTATAAACTTTATAATAAGTATCAATTTAATTTAGTTTTAAAGGTTAAATTACCTAGGTTTGAGAACTAGTTACCATGCTAAAAAAGTGTAAAATTGAGTAAACTCAAATAATAAAGAACCAGATGATATAAATGATTTTATTTTTTGTGTAGTGGAGGTACGTATAAAAAACATAAACCTTCGCCTACATTATTATTCAATTTTAGAGCCACATGAGGTAAGGGAGACATCCTAATATTAATTTTTTTTGAGTATTTACAAAAATACCACTCCTCTTTATCTATAAAAGGGAAATCAGTCCCCTCACTTATTAACACCTCTCAAGCCTTTTTTCTTGAAAAAGATAACCCAAAATCACACCTAAAATTCCTTAAAAACTTCTTAGAACCATTTTTGTTTGAATAAACCAAACATTTTAAGGTTTTAGTGAAATCCAAAGGTGTGTACCCGAGATAGAGTAAATTCTCTTTTAAAACCGTTTTTATTTTATTTCCTTCTCTACCTCCATAAATTACTTTTATACCATTATTATATAATATAATAAGTATATTAAATATAATAGTTTGTTTTTATTGTAATTTAATGACCTAAAACATGACACAAGTCCACAAAATGGGTTACAAAATCATCATTTATGTATATGGAGGACTGCCACCTCGTGAAACTGATGTCGTTAGTTTTTCCATTAGAACCTATCAAGGATGGGAATAATGATGGATTCATAGTTTATATATTATATTAATTTAATTTAAGATGTTTTTATTATTTATGAATTTTTGAATCACACATACCTTCAGGATTTTCTTTTTTTGATAATTTGATAATGTCGGTCGTGTGTATGAAAAACTATAGCCTCGCGAAGTGATACAATTTGTTAATGATTTAAATGTAATATATTAAGGATGAATTTAAAAATAATATTTTATATATAAGAAATATAAATTATAATATATATATATATAATTTAATTATATTTATTTCAATATGATAAGAAAATGGAAACAACATTCTTGTGTACATATGACGTACCACCTCCATGAATGATGTTTTTCATTTCCTATCACCAAAATTTATGGTTTAATATAAATTCATATATGAGGAAGATATATGATATTTCAAACATTTTTTAAATTCTTTAGATAATAAAATCATAATATAATTAATAGAAACAAAAAATAACAAGTCAAATTATTCTTAAAAAATAATAATTTATTACCCAAAACGATGAAAATAATGAAACATTATTAATGAATGGGTTATAATATTTTATAAAAGGAAAATATATGATATTTTAAATATTAATATGGTTATATAATAATTTGATAACATTATTAAAACCATTATACATGAGGTTAAATAGTGTTCAACCAAAATGAAGGGTAAGGTAAAGGATTTTGCATCAATTTCCATTCCATTAAGAATTATTTATTATTATACACAAATTAACTTTTATGTGGTTTTATAAAACCCATTTGAAATATAATATCATGAATAATTTATTCTACATGTTATTTTATGTTTCAATTTTAATTATTTCATCTAAGGTTATTTGATTTGAAAATTAGCAAGTGATAAAATTTATTTTGAAATATTCATTTCTTTTGTGATTGTGAACATTATCTTGTAACAATTAGTTTATTGTAATCATTTCCATTGAAAATTAAATATCTATTATATATCAATATTATATTTTCAAAGATATTATTATTACCTAAACAATATTCAATTTTTTACATACGGTGTTTACTTTGGAAGTTATTTTATTAACTGGGGAAATACTGATAAATCAATATCCCTTACTCAATATAGATAATTGATGATAATTCATATAAGTCAGGAATAAAATTGACTATTAAATATATGAGGATTTATTTTTACATTAAGTTATTGGTGAGGCCCATTCTTTATATATCCTCTCGATGCATTGAATTGTCTCATGAGACAAATTAGTTGTCCAAATTAGATGTGTTACTACCTGTAGTTTTAAACTCTTTGAAGGATATATCTTGTCAGTATAGGTTTTTATTTGCCTGAGACATGACATCCAATAAATAATAATTTACTTCATTGTGAATTAATTCAATATTATGCACGATTTTTTCAATATGATATTATTTATATATTTATTTAATTTGTAGATCATTGATTAAATGAATTTTGTTTTTAGTTATTACCTTTCTATATTTTTTCTCCATATCTAGTTATTTAAAGGGAATGTGTGCCAAATTATTTACCTTAATATATTGATTATTATCACTTATTCTTTATCTATTCCTCTGTACTTAACCCTTATTGAAAATTTGATCCCACCCATATTTTTGTTTTCCTTTCCCTAGGATTCCATGAAGTTTACTATGACTAATACCCAATGATATGCTATATAGAATAAATTTATTGTTTAAAAATATTATGTTTTAATTTGTACATTTAAATATAGTATGTAAATCATTGATGTATCTAGTTTTTCGAGACTACTATAATAATTTATCCTTTGAGTTTTGATTCCTTGTTTCTTATCCCAATGTAATGGTAGTAGACACCAGCTCTGTGTTGCTGGGGTTGGGGTCTTTATACATTAACTTATAGTCTCATGTTCTCCATTATAAATTTAGATATAGATTTATATCTTAAAATAAGAAAAGTATACCAAAATGTTTAAAATTATTTTAAACAATTTAAAATTTAAAATTAAGCATATAATTTTTTTTATAAAAATACTAAAGTTAAATTAAAATATATATATATTTGAATTTCCATGAAGTTTTAAAATTGATACTATAATTCTAAATTATGATTAAATAATAATTTAAAACTGTAAATTGGAGAATTAAATTATTTATTATAAATAAAATATTCAATACAATTAATGTTTATCAACCGCACCATATTGAATATTTCATTCCCAGAAAATCATCATTTGTCAACATCAAAGTATATGATAAATTAAATAATGAGAGAATTATTAGGATTTTTATAAAATAGAATTTATGATGTCTCATTCATGATAAAAAATTTCATTTAGTTTTCTTATCTGCCATTAAATTTTCCTCCAAGCTTAAGAATTTTTGCATGAACTAATGAAAACACACGTCACTAGGAAATTCATTTCAGTATTCACTCAATATATATTTAATCTAGGGTTATGATCTTACTCATTTACATGATCCTAAACATTGGATTGGATTGAATCTATAATATCCAGCCCATAAAGACAAAAATCAATATTAATCGTGAGGTATTTACAATTAGGATCAAATCACTTTGCGGATAAGGGTGGGTAGATAATGATATAAAACATAATAAATCTAAAAAAGGAGGATAATTCATAATCATAATTAATGAAAATAAAAAAACTCAATGAAACATTCTATTGAAAATATTAAATTTAAAACATTCCATAACTCCTATAAAAGGCTCACAAATATAAAACTAATTAAAATGAAAGATGAACCTTTTTTCTTTTATTCTCTTTTATTATTTTTTAAAAAATTTTCACATGGAATAAATCTCACACTCATCTATAAACCCTGGTATTATATAATCAAAATAATAAATTTAATATTTATAACATTATAAAATGTTTAGGAAGAGGGGTTTTTGAACTACCCAAACACAACCATTTTTGTTCATTTTTTATTTCTTTAATTTTTATTATTTTTTATATTTTTTATTTAAAAGTAATTAATTTAATATATTGGTAAATAAATTATGGGACACTCCCAAATACACAATAAAAACAACCCCACACTTTTTCCTCATTTTTAACCATCCCCTTCCCACATAGACAATGTCTCCAAAACACTTAACCAATTTAATATCTTTCAAAAAAAATTAAGGTAGGAAGGATATGATAATATTATAATTTTTATTTCAATTTAAGGGCCATTACAAGATTCTATGGGATTAAATAAAGATACAAATTTAAAGGTGGGTTATAAGGGTAAGTGATTTAGAACAAAAAATTCCTCCAAAATATTATTGTTACTTTGTCCAATCATATATTTGACAAGATGCAATGTAAGTTCTAGTAAGAAAACTAGATCAAGTATATTAAAATAAATTAGTATTATAATGACTAGAAAAAATTTCATTTAAAATATCTCATAGGATAGAAAAAATAGTTATTGTCAGTGGTTCATGATAATGAAATGAAAAACTTCGTAAAAATCATATTTTTTTTGAAAATTAAATTCCAGGAAAAAATTCCACATTAAAAATAAATTGAAAATTATTTTCCTCCAAAACAAATTAAAATATCTAAAAATCGATTTGAGAGTTAATATTGATAATGAATTTCTAGTGAATCTTTAAGTTCTTAAAACCCCAATTTTTTTAAAAAACATACTATCGTAAAGTGATTAAGAATAATATCACATAGTTAGATTATAATACCAAAATGAATTAAATCACAAGAAGCAGTTATAGGGACAAAATCAAATAATAAGGTTCAATAAAGCCTTATTTATTTTATATATGATGGATTGGAGTTCATATTCTATTTTCCACATTAAAAAAAGTTAATAATTTATTAAAAAAAGAATAAAAAAATGAGAAAGTGGGATTAAAAATATTATTGGATCATCCCCCAAGTGGTGATGTGTGTATAATGATTACTTACTAGTATACCAGTGTGTTAACCCTAATTTAAATTTATATGAATTTTATTTTATACTAACTACCATATGTTACTTTTCCTAATGTATATAAGTAGACATCGATAATAGTGTTCTGAAAAAGAAAATAAATGCAACCCATCCCCTTGAATTTATAAAACAATAGTTGTAAGGGGATAGGATAAAGTAATAAGGGGTGATCCCTATAATCCATTATGTCTTCCTCCTCTAGTATATGTGCATGTAGATTCATGGGAGGAAAATCACATCCCCCCAAGCTCAATGATCTATTATTCATCCTCAACCACCACCTCTTTGGTAGTTTCTTTAATAATATTAAAGGATGGGTTAAAAGGATCTAATTCTATATAATAAAGAGAAAAATAAAAAAAATTATATTTTATAATAATTAAAACATGAAAAGTTTAATATTTATGATCATCATCATTTTAATAATTTTTTTGTGTATATTTTATCTTGAACTACCCCAAAAAAAATTTCATCTATGAATTCTATCACCATATTCTACTAGGTGGTGGTCACTTTATCCTCAAAATTATCACTCTCTATAGAAATTATAGGATTTATTTATTTAAAACACAATTAAGGGAAGTGAGTTGGAATTTATAATAGTAAAAAATAAAAAATAATAGATTCTAGTGTTAAGTAATGTCCCTTCAACTAAGAAACTTCAAGTTTTGGTTCGTCTTGTATGTCCACTGGTAGTATTTTATAATTATATGGTAAATAATGGTTATGTAGCTAATTTTTACCACCATTATAAATTTATAAAAAGTTGTAAGGATGAGATCTTTTTGTTCCTTAACCACCTCTTGATGGAATTTTGAAAAATTAGTCAAATATTTCTTTGATCTCTTGGATAAGGCATCTATAATTTTTAGTTTAAGGTCTTAATTAATGTTCTCAAAAATTCCCTTGAATTACCCCTCTCCAAAATTATACTACCACACCTCTATGGACTGACTTGAAAATAATTTCATGGTTTCATTAATGGAATGAGGCGAAGTTAGAAATGATTCCATTTTTTAGGTTTTTTTAAAAATTTAAAGTTGTAATATATTTAAAATGGGAAAATAAATAATTTTTGATAGATTTATATCCTCTATAATTATGAAAATTTGAATAATTTTATCATGAATGCTCTCAAAATAATTTTTTTACTATGTTCATCATATTGGATGACATATTCTATCTGTATTGGGGAGATTTTCAATCAATCACTACAGTAATTAAATTATAATATTTTTTTTGATATATATATATATATATTGAAATGATTAAAAATTGGGTTTTAGTTGTGGATGAAAATTAATTCAAGGAAATCAATGAAATTATTTTTTTACAAAATGAATTGAGAATGAAAATAATTACTTCAAAATAATAATAATATGAAAACACTTAATAAATATAATGAAACATTTAATTATTCACTCATTATTATAACTTATATTTAAATCCATTTAATTTTTATCCCCTAATATTTTCAACCATTTAACCCTATATAAATTTACACTACTACAATTATAGGATGAAATAAAAGCTGGGTTTACTTTGGCATATCAATTCACGACACCCTTCTTTGATTGAGGTCCCAAAACCAACTTATGGTAAGTAGAAAATTAGGTAATCCTCACCAATCTATAAATGAGAATTATTTGAGTTTGGGGATTGGATTTAAACCCTACAATTAAATCCCAAGTTTATTATATTTAAAGATTAGAGTTTCCTCTCATGTTTCACACATGATTGACCAAATAGTCTAAGTGATTATCGATCTAGATTCAAAGAAAATAAAAATGAATTAATTAATTAAAATTTATGGATTAAATTATGTTCATGGATTCAAAATAAACAAGTGAAGTGAGTAAAAATTATATTTACCATGAATGGGAAATATTATTGCATGTATATAATTTTCATGAAGGAGATGATTTTCATAAGAAAAAGGTTAAAAGGGTAAAACTTAGTATCATATATACTCTTAGATTCCATAACAAATAAGTAAAAAATTTGAAAATGGAATAACCAATAAGTTTTATTCTATAATAAAAGATATTAAAATAAAAAAATAGAAATAATTATAGAAGAATAACATGAAATAATCATTGACGAGATCCTCACGTGAAAACATTCCTTCTCCCAATTAGTTATAAAAGTGCAATAGAACCACTATCTTCATGTAATCACTACCAATAAATCAAATTCCCATCCATAAGTGAATAATACAAATTTATAGGGTGGATGGGAGGATTGAGTTATGAATATTATAAAAAAGAGAAGTAAAAATCGATTCAAACAATATCTAAAATTTTGTGCCACATATTTGAAAATCATGAAGACTTAATATGATGCTGAGCCATTGTAATTAAATAGTTTAAAAGGTTATGTTATGATCATTGAAGTGATATCCAGTATGTAAAATCCAATAAAAAATAATCCTATTCCTATGTTCTCTATAAAAATTATTATATTTTCATTGATATTAAAATAAAATATATAGTCCAACATGTTTAAAATTATCAAAAAAAATACAATTTAAAATTCGACACATATAAAATTTTATAATAAAAACACATGCATTTAATGAAAAGTGAAAAACTAAAATTTATATTCAGTTTCTAAATTAATGTTACAATTAAAATTTATAATTAAATCATTTTTTAAAACATAACTTGGGATATCTAATTAATTTATTTTTAAAAAATATTCAATAAAATATATATTTATAAAAATTTTCATACTTCATGAACTCCAAACATCTATTTTGGTGCATGTTCAAGTCCTTATGTGTGAATATATACTTAAATATCTTATTATTAGTTTATATATCACACTTTTCACTATAGAGATTATACATCCATATATTTAATGAAAATATTACTATTGATTTCTCAAAATCATGTGTTAGGTGACTTTTTCTATGGTCTTTTAATTGACTTGAGGAATAAGCTTCCATCGTTTCATTTTTTATGAGGACATATCCCAATACCTTCTTTGATTCATAATTGTATATCACAAACCCTTCTCTACTATAGTGTAGTGTGATTATCTGTGCAATGAACAACCTTCTCTTAAGTTCCATGAAATTTTATTCACATTCATCCATCTATAGGAATCTGAATCCCTTTTGAGTTAATTTGGTTAATGAATTTTAAAATCATGATAATTTATCAAAAATCATAGATAATATCCATCTAACCAAAGAAAACTATAGATATATAATATATTTATAGTTATAAGAAATTATTCAATTACTTCTATTTTTGTAGGATCCAAATATATAACCTCACTTGTGGTAACATGAACCAAGAATGATAAATTCTATATTAATAATTCAGAGTTTCTAAATTTGGAATACAGATTCTCTTTTTTAAAGGTCTGCAACACAATACTAAAATGATCTTTATGATCTTCCTTTATATTTTAATATATGATAATATCATTTATATATACTACCACAAATTGAAAAAGTAAATCTATAAAGTCTCTATTCATTATATCGATGAAGTTAATATGAAATTTTTTAATCCTAAATGGAATCATTGTGTATATATATTATAAGAAAGGATGTATTGGGTATATATTCTGTTTTCTCCATTAATTGATGATATAAATATCAAATATCAATCTTTGAGAAGTATTGATCCCTCATAGTTAATTGAATAGGTAATCAATATGAGGTAAATGACACTTGTTTATAATCATGAACTTTTTTTTTACAATAATAATTATAGAGACACATTAATCCATCTAACATGGTAACAAATACGGGTGGTACAATCCAAAGTGAATCACATAAGCATATAAAAACTTTATACATATTTTCTTGGATTTTCTTCTTTAATTACTCTAATTCAATCTGGGCCATTCTATAAGGAGTATTTGATATAGAAAAAACATTAGGTACGATTTCTATGGAAAAACTATCCTCATAACCTTGGATAAAACCATAAAACAATAAAAATCTTATAAAAAACATCAATATAATCATTCTCAATCATAATATCTTCAATATTGAGTGTTCCCCAACAATTTGAGCAAGAAACCCTTCATGATTGCGTATTAATATTTATATAATTAAAGTAGTTTCTTTTAAGAGTTCATAGTGATCCTTGAAATAATAGATGATCATTGGTTGATTTGCGATATGAAATGTGACTTCCATTCCATATTAATTAATATGGGATCTATATATTGAGATAAAATACCTTCCAAAAATTATATCTAATTCAACTAAAGGGATAATAATAATATTTTCATGAGGCACATTCTAATAAAATTCTATAAGATGGGAATTATAGATTGGGATAAAATTAGTATACCACTAGGATTTTTCACCAATAATTAAATATTTATCCATTGATAATATTAATTATTAATTTTATATAATTTTGAATATATGAAGTAATATATAGATCTAGGTTCAGATGATTTGTTTTCAATATTGATCACATAAATCACCACCCTAATTTCATGATTATGTATTCAGTTCCTTACTAAAATCAAAATGGTTAGTGTCAGTATTTAATAATAATATATAGGTTAAACAATAATATGATAATGGAAATGAATCTTATTATGAATTAACCCATGAAACCTTCATTTTAAGGTATATTATATTAGGTTCAACATATAATCCTCTTGGTTCATCTTATAACACTTTCGGATAATAATAGGTTGATTTATGTTTTATCCATTATTCTTTATAAAATAATCCTTAAAAATTAACTAAACCTCACTCTAATACCAACTGAGAAAACCCAACCTAATTATATGTAAAAATTATATCATTTTACATGAAATTTCATTACATATCACAATAAATAACACACTATAAGTTCGGTTTATTTTGAGATTAGAAACATAACAAACTTATTTTATAAACATTATTCAATATCTACCATATATAATCATATAACATGAGATTAGTATTCCAACAGCATATATAATACTCTTATTTATTACATGGTGAATGTAAACATAAGAAGGGGTGAGCTCATATTCTTAGCAAGCGGTGAAAAAACGATATTAATCAAAGATCATAAGTGAGGAGATTATGAACATGTGGGTATCAAACCATAATCAGGGTGCATGAATACAACATAATAAAATCATAACAAATAAAACATAGGTCATAAATCACGAGTGAGGACATAAATCATTAATTATAACATAAAACATGAGTCATAGGATTATGTAAGCATGAGTCAATAACAATGATTCTTGAAAACATAACATAGGAATTTTTTATAACCTAGAGTTGTTTCATAAGTATATTTCACATATATAAGCATAAAAAAATTTATATCGAGACTTAATACCAAGACCATCATAAAATAGTGTATAGAGACCTTTATTATATTTATTTCACTCTCTATTCAATAAAAGTTGTGAAAAAAACTCCATGATGGGTCTCAGTTTACTCTTTATTCCCATAAATATAGAGGAAAAAGTCTCTCATGAGATACAAATATTTACCCAAATTCATAAAAAAAATATATAATTTTGGGACCACCCATCACATAATAAAAAACCATACATATGTGTGTCATATTAACATGATAACATTTATAATTCAATCATAACATAATTAACCCATGAGAACAGAAAAAGTTTCATAAATATAATCATAATTAATAATAATAAATAATCCAAATAAATAAAGTGGACGATTCCATTAAAACATGTCCTTAGTGAAACATATTAAACATTAAATGATATTAGTGTTTATAAAAATAACTTTATAAGTGAATTAGAATTTTTTTTTTGAAAAATTATAATAAATACCCTTTACTTTTTATTAAATTTTATTTTAAAAGGAAATACTACATAAAATAATATTTTTAGTAAAATAATTAGAAGATAAATAAAATTACTTTAAAGAGTAATGATAGCATGAAAAGGAATCTTTATACAGGAAACCGATGAAAATGGTAAGAGAAAGTAAATATGTTGAAAACATTAAAATGATTCCTTTAGAAATTTTCTAAATTATTTCAAAGTAAATATAAAATTAAATTATGTAATTATATAATTAGGGACAATATTCTCTATAAAATCACATGAAAATCATTGAAATAGATGATAAATATTCCTAATTGAAAAGAAGAGATAAGGTCGATTTCACATACAAGCATTATGTCCGGTGAACTATAATCCAATAGGAGGGGGAAATTATAAGGATACAAGTAAAATGAAAAAAATAACCAAAGGTGAAAAAATATATGGGGTTTTATATAGGAATAGAATATAATTTCCCCTGATGTAAATTTAATAAAAAATAATCCTAATTTCAAAGTGAAATTGAAGAAAAACCATTATGACTTTGTTAACTTTGGAATAAATAGACCTTGAAATAGAGAACATGAAAAGGATTTTGAAATACCATGAATTAGATTAATTTTTAGGAGAAATAAACTTGGTATTATATACACCACAAAATATAATTAAGGTGGTAAATGTGGAATATTTCTCATTGAACAAAAAACAAGATGAGAAAATATTACCTAAAACATTCGCTTGGTATGATGTGCTCTAAGTCTATATATAATAATTTAAATTTTTTAAATGGATAATGATTATAAAAAAATTATACAAAAGTATTAAATCAAATTTAATAATTTTTTGATGAGGAAGATAAAGGATAATTATTAAGGAGTGGACAACACAAACGTTGAATACATAAATCATCTCATATAGAGCCTCTTGGAAAGAAGGGATTTTGGACTCCTTCATGCGATCAAAGGTTCAAAAACGTTTGAAGGATTGGTAGGGATATAATTTGGGTTGGAATTAAAGTAATAAAACTAGGAAATATGTGGGTTGATGTGGGTAGTGGATGGTTCCTTTTATAGGTGATCTTAATTTTTAGTTTTTCAAATACCCATTCCATAATTTTTAAGGAATGTATTTTTACCTGGAAAGTGGCTGAAAAGTGTAAAAATATTTGTGATAGTATAATGGTAGTTACATAATTCCATTATACACACAATTGAAGATAAATGTTTATGATATTTTAGGTTTTCACTCATTAGTTAAACCCTTTTACCTCATTTCACCTTTATATTGGTAACTCAATTATTATCTCAGTAACTTCTTTTTATTACTAAAAATTAAAATATTCGTATCAAATAAGTCAAACATTATGAGTCCAAATATGAAATCTATTTTATTGTCTTCAATTTCTAATATTTATATAAATTAATTTTAATATAAGAACATATAACACAATTTTTTTTAGAAGAATCTTTTTTCAAGCATAAAAATGCATTTATTCTTATTACTTACCAAGTAATAATCATTAGATGACTAGTAATTTGTTTATATATATATATATAATTTATATTATTAAAATAACCCTTTAATAGATTTCATGTTTAATTTATAAAAAAACATCATATAGAAAAACAATTATTAAAAAATAGGCCTTTTGATATTAAATAATTTTTATCACATCCCATTAGTTATAAATATTATAACTGTTAAATTTTATAAATCAATTCAAAATTAAAATATTTAATTTAATTTTATAAACACATCAATCCAATCTTTAAAAATAGTAAATATAGTAATAATATGTTACAAATAAAACTATATATTTTTATAAAAAATAATTTTAATTAACTATTATCTTTTTATTTCATTCTGGAATTATTTCTTATATTTGAATTACATTATTTTACAATTTTTACTAAAAATTACTCAAGATTAATATATTTATTGGATACAAGAATGTTTAATGACCATATATCCAATGACCACGTGTCCAATGACCATATATATAACAATCATATTAAATTCATATATATAGCCTTATATAAATCTCTTAAGTTGTTCATCATATTTGTTTACTTCTTTCAAAAATTTAATTTTTATTTCTAATGATTTTCCATCTTTCTATAGTTATAATTGGAGATATAATCTTCAAGGAAAACCATTAGGATAAATATTTTTTATTCCTGATATTTTTATTCATGAATAGTATTATTCATGTCGTAGTTTTCTTAATTATGTTTCATATATCATTTCTATAATGTATTAATTATTATATTTCATTATAATATTTTATCTCAATTAAACTTATCATGGTTCACTTTAATTACGTGTTGTGCGAAAAACATCTACCTAACTTGATAAAGGAAAAAATATAGGGTCTTATAGATATTCCCTAATTACACCATGTCTCATACTAGTAGTAACTACTATCCTAAAGTGAACATATAAAATAGAATGGGAATCCTAGAACCAAACATTAAGTATCTCCCCATGATTAATTTTTCTATAATTACAATATATTCATGATCATAAAACTATGTTTCCTTGTATCATTCCACCATAGAGGATGCTAAGTCAATATAAAATCGATGCATCTCATCTCAATCCTTATTAACATGAAAATGAAGCTCATCCATCATCAAAATCAACCTCAATTCTTCCTTTTTATCTTATAAAATTATAAGTTGAATATTTTGACTATAGAATTTCCAAAAACATTTCCCTTTCAATGTGTGTGTAAGAGTTAAAAATGTAGTGATTGTAAATATTACAACCACCAACATTGCACTTTTTTTCAGTGTCACTATGAGAAGATATACTTTATAATTTTATGGTTGATGTAGATTATGGATCCTTCACTAAAAAATGATCACCTCCAAAACATTATTACATATACTACATTGACTAATTTTAGACCATATATTAGTTAGTTATTTTCAAGGAGCTGTAACGATAACATTGTCATCCTCACCATCCATGAATAATGAATGAACTAGGTGCATCACTTGACCACAAGCATGACTCCCCATATTCCAAAGGTTAATAGCTTCTGTAGAGGGTCTTGTAAACCATGGGGGATACTTTACCCTATAGAAAAATCATATAAATAACAAAAAATAGAATCAACAAATAAAACTAATAAACATTAGAGTAAATAAAATGGATTTATAGTGGAAAGAATATCACAAATCAATAAAAAAATACATGCTCTAAAAAAAATGTGTGCATGCAATTAAAATAGTCATACATCAATTAAAGGACACCAAAATGATTAATAATGTATTGTATAAGAATATAAACGCAAAAAAAATACACCCAACTACTATCCTTTTTACCACGACATACTTGTCTCTATATCTTTACTAAGATCCTTTAGTTTACACACCTGTAATAAGGTCATCACTCTAACCTTCATGTCAACCATACGATCTTTTTCTTCACTAAAGTTCACATGAAAGGTGTGAGTACACAACTCATTAGGAAACCAAAAATAATACCCCTAATAAAAACAAGTATATACATTCATGCATGTATTGAATGAAATAGAATCCATAATCATTCAATATATACACCTATCAAAAAATGAGTACTCTAGATTCCATTTTTATGGTTAAATCATACCTAATTTAGTTCTTTGGGTTTATAGTTTTACAATCACACTACCCCAAACTTGGATAGTTTCTAATATTATTATCATATACTGAACCACTAGGTGGTATTATTTATATCACTAAAAACATATACATTGTTAATCTGTAATAAATACCAGCTATAATACTCAATCAATCATAGGGGTTGTACACCCCACCTTTCATACATCACCTATATTAGGGGGTAGTACATCCCACCTACTATACACTATCAGTCTTCGGGTAATAACATCCAACCTATCTTACAGTATAAATCCTAGGGGGAAGTAAATCCCAAATAGCATAAACCACCAATATCAATGGGAAACACATACCACCTCTCAAAGAACATCAATTTTATGGGGAAGTACATCCCAACTATAATAAACCATCAATATCAAGGGTAATTACATCCTACCTATTATAAACCATCAATATCAGGGTCAAAACATCCTATATATACTACACCATCAATCTCAGGGAGTAGTAAATCCCACCTATCAAACCAATAATCCTCAATGGAAAGCACACAACCCCTATCATAATCCATCAATATTATGGGGAATCACATCCCACCTATCATAAATCACCAATCATAGGTTAGAACACCCCCATCAACCATCTTAGAGTAGGAAATACCTCACGGAATACTCAATCATAGGAACAAGTATGTCCCACCTACACGAGTTCTTAAAATATGAAATTACACCCCTCATAATATACCCATATACAAGGGGTTGTATATACCATTAGAAATGGTCATAAAATTGGGAAGTATGTCTCTCACAACATAATTAATTATAGAGGGATGAATATACCACCAAGGAAATGTCATCACATAACCCTCATTTAAAAACATCTAGTCTAGGGTGGATTACATCATCATATACATCACAAGGTTGAATGGTGCATCAATAATAAACATAATTAAGGGTGAATAAATAATCATTAAATCAAATAACATCATTGAAAATAACCAAACCCATGGGAAATAGTTAATATCCATAAGAGCTGGTTCACCAAAACCCAATACTCCTTCTTGTCTACCCATGACCCTGGTTTGGTACACCTACTAGTCATATATGAATCTCTACCTCCCTCATAATTTATTTAAACCCATAAAATCACCCAACTCACATGGTTCATAACATAGTGGTATATCGTCATAATAATGTTCCATCACAAGGGATATTATACCACTTAGCCTATACAATACACGAGTTACCATCATCATAGTCTCTCAAGGACACCATACTTGGATCACTAATCATGTTGGGTATAATTAAAACCATCACAATTCATTATCTGAGTATCTCACCACTCTCCATAGGGTTTCATAACCTTCAAGGACCAAGAAGTAAATGAATAATAGTCGATGACTCACTAAGAGTCTAACAAAACTCTTTAGCCCTACCTCACATAAGGGGACTCACCCATGGTTCCATCTGAAAAGACCCGACTTTTCCATGTATTTTTTTAGATTATATAGAATTATTACGAGTCTGTGAAAATTGAAAGTGCGTGTTTCTGAGGCTCGGTGTGCCTGTAATGAATTTCTGAACTTTTTTGAGGTATGATTAGTAAATGCGCGGGTTGCATTTTCTAACTTCTGAACCGATGCTTGGATTTAAAATCCGAGGGCACTGTTGAATCCACAGCACTAGGATTCACTTATGGGAGTCTTCACTTTGACCATAGATGGTCTGGTGTAAAAGTTAATTTTTCAGACTTTTGAAAAAAATGATTAATAAAATTGCGTGTTATGTTATTTTATTTTCCTTTTTATTTTTCCTCCAACAGACAAGCGGTGTGGCGGGAATAACGATGTTTCAAGACATTAAAGGGATTGACTCTTCAATTATTTATAATAGAACTATTGGAATTAGCAAGGTTTATTAATTAATTGAACCCCATTAATTCCACATACATTACTTAACCTCTCCCTCTCCTATTTATATATAGCTTGGGGATGAGTATTGGCACGACTACACCAAGCGACAAAGTGCAGATAAAGTGCTGTGAAGCCATCTACCTGGAGGATGGGATCAGTTCTGCTGAGCGGTGTTGAGTACCATCGAATCTCGAACCAAAGAGAAACTATTGAGCGACGTTGTTGGGGGCTTGTTGTGGGAATTAAGAACACCAAATCTTCCCCAAAACACGGGTTCTCTCCAATGATCTTGAGGTAGGGATTTATCTTGTTTTAATTTCAAGAGATTGTTGAATCAGGTATCCTTCCCCTTTGTTAAGATGTTAATGTGGAGGGCGTAGGACAAACGAACAAGGAGAAAACCCTCCACTACATTGTTAATCTATGAGTTCTGTGGCGGTCCTATTTATTTAGATCGGACAAAACCTAGAATGGAGTATTGAACAAGAAAGAGGGCATCTGGGGGAGGATGAAGGTACCTACGGACGAAAAAATGGGCCAATAGAGCTCACCCAGTGACCCGCAGAAGACCGCTAGCATGACACCAGCATAGAAGCTCCGATGACTGGAGGTGGTGGGTGACAGGGGTGGCCGGTAAACGACTGGATGTGGAAGGGATGGCGGCGCACGTTGCCGGCAGATAAGGATGCAACCGTAGCCACGATGGTGGAGGAGGGACCCACCCCTACATGGACCACAACATCCTGGTGGCGCCATGTGGATCCGCCGCTCCGTTTCCCAAACGACTTATCCATTCGAGTGTAAAGTGGGAAGAATAACCCTCCCCCCGAACCAACTGGCGTGAGCCCCAATGGGCAACACCCCTAGCAGGTCGTGCCCTTCAGCGGGCCGAGCCGCACAAGCCCCAGCGGGCCACGCCCCTCCGTGGGCTGGGCCGCTTGCGCCGCATCAGGCCGTGCCTCCAAATGGATGCTCCTCTCCATGGGCTAGGTTGTGTGAGTCCAGCGGGCCAGACCTTTGCAGGCAGGTCCATGCGAGCCGAGCTGGATGCATCTCTCCGTGGGCTGGGCCGCGCCAGCCCAGCGGGCCACACCCCTTTGTGGGTTAGGCCATGCAGGCCCAGCGGGTTGTGCTGCCCAGGCAGGCTGAACTGATTTACAGCCAAACGGGCCGAGCCCGCCGTGACCCAGCCTAGCCGGTTTAGCCTTGAATCAGATCGGTTTGACCCAAACTGGGTCAGGTTGGCTCAGACCTGGTAGGACTGGACCTAGACTCTTCCAGGCCTAGTTTCGCTAAAAGAGCCATAACATGAAATCCGAGCATCCATTTGATGAACTGTCTATGGTGCTGGGACCCTTGGTGTGATAAGGTGCTTTTCGTATACTCCACATGATTTTTGGATAATGTTAGACAATGGCTGGGTTGTATCAAACTCGAATCCAACCAGGCCCTCTATACAAAAACTCTTATATGTCACAGACCGTGTGTCCGATTGACACACCGTTTATCACGTTGGAACCCTTACGACATTAAGGTCCATTAGGATACATCTTTTGGGAACTTAGTTCCAGTTGAAATATGATAGATGTCTTGAGGAGCGGTTCTTCCATATAACACCCTAAACAATTTATGGTATGATTCTATTAAATACATTCTTTTCATAGAAAATATTTCATATGGAACTTTGTTCCTTTGAAACAACACTTGGTTATTTATTAGATAGTCTAAACCAAGCCATTAAACATAAATTTTCTTCTTTTATGTTTTGAATTTCAAAAAACAATCATCTAGAGTTGTGACCAATAAGTCATTTGGAGTCTGATAGAACCAACGTAATATTTTGATGATTAGTAACATACCCTTATAAATAGTAATATGACCCTTATAAATAGTAAATAATTATAATATTTTATTTTATTACGGTAATAATATAATGAGATCTTAATTAATTTATTAACGTGATATAAAACTAATTATACCTTTAAAATTATTTTTTTTGAAAAAAACTATGATTTTATTTAAAAATTAAATTAAAAATACATATAAATTTATTTTCTAAAAATTTATGTCATTTTTTAATTCTACACGTCGAAAAATGGTTACGGTTAATTTTTGGGATTTTTCTAAAATACTTGATTTTTTCATGAATAGTCAAAATACAGTTTTGAGTTTTCGATAGTATTATGACCACATAATGATCTAATAATTAAATCAAAAGGGATGGTTGACTTGTGTATAGTAACTTATGACATGATGTGTCTCAAGTGGCTAAAAACATAGGCAAATACCATGAGAAAGCCCATGGTTTGGAAAAAAACCACTAATGAGCTGTCCCTTTGAAATTATTAAAATACTATATCTCTTTTTCTATAAATACCCACTCATACATTCATTTTAATTCATTCCAAATCCAAAATCCTCGAAGATCTGGTGGTTTCACCTCTCTAAGATTCCTCCAAAGGTGTCCTTAATCCCCCAAGGTCTCATCCTTCAAGATCTACGAGTTACTCTACAAGGTAAGAGAATCCTTTATTCTCTTCTTTTAGTCAACACTTCCATTATGTTATATGTTTGATTTTTTGTTCTCATATGTTTTGGTTTGATTTTATGTGTTATTATTATTTTAATTTTGAACTCAATATGATGATATACCCTTTTTCTCTCATAATTTCATTTTATGAAATTTTAAGTGATGTCGTATGGCTTCCGAATTTTCATAATGGATCTCTCACCTTTTCATTTATTTTCAAGTTCATCTCTTTTATTTTTCTATCCTCACCTATTCTATAAAAATGACCATGGTAAACTCTAGTATCATCTATATAATGTAATTTTATCATGTGAATTGAATAAACATCGTCAATATTCTTACTCCTCTTTTTTTATAAATGAAATCAACCTCCATGAAGTTCAATTTATAACCTTTGTGGATGGAAGAGTTTTTTTCTTCACTTTCTCCATCATTACTGGTCATTAAACCATTTTAATGGTTGAACCAGATCATAATATATTTGTTTCATCTCTTTAATGTTCTGTAATCTTTACACACTCATAATGTGGAATTATAATACAAAACAAGTTCATTGTATACAAAACTTCCTCACTAAATGCAAGCGTTTATCAAAAACTTTTTACTAATGATTCATCCTAAAGTATATAACATATAATCATTATAATATAATTTATATCTCTTTAATGTTACTAATAATATATATTAACAATTCTGGATTTTTAACCACATTTCAAACAAACTTCCATTCATGGAAGAAAGTAAATGAATCATGAAAACCAAGGAAGAAAATGCTTCCAAAACAATTAAATTGAACATCTTAAACCCATTAAAAGGGACAAGAATGAACCTAATAAGGATATACTAAATCAATTAAATGTATATGAGTTTATGGAATTATTAATTAATGAATCTAAATTTGATTATTCTGGTCACTAAAACTAACGAAGGACACACTCACGCATAAGGAAAGAGGTTTCTCATCTCACTTTCATTTCTGTGAGATTTCTATTTTTTGCCAATTATTTTTTTAATGTGGTACTTCAATTTGATATATAATAACATTATTATATTTTTATTCATGGTATTCAATGACTCATTTGAGGGTTATTATGTTCTGGTTATATGATTCGACCGATTACTTTGTGGTAAGAGACTTTGTCTCAACTACCATTTTTTTGTGACTATCATTGTATTGTGCACCTAATAATACATATGTAGTGTACCTACTGAAAATTTGAGATCACATTACATTTTAAATTATATTTCTATTAAATATCCATAATCTCATATCATGGATATTTTTATTGTCTAAACCATATACCATTTTATATACAGTGTTTATTTGGAAAGTAATCTTAATTATGGAAATATTGATGAATCCTTATAATCTACTCTATATGGATCTTGAAAAGTCATATTGATCTTTTATTGAATCAATGTATAAATAATTATTTGGACTTGCAGTGGCAGGTGGGGCCCGCTATATCCCCTCGATGCATCAGTAGGTCTCATGAGACAAATCAGACGGGTTTCCACCCATAGAACTAAACCGTTTTTATGGTATTATGGTATCACATGCCAGATACATGATGTCCAATTAATAATCATTTCATTATCATTTTTTACTATCCATGACGTTTTCACTATGAAAAATCTATGGATGCAGTTTCATTCTCAGTTTATTAATGGTGTGAGTTTTCAAAATATTCACCATTCCATATAGATTGTATCAAATTGTTTACAATTCAGTTATTATTGATTCATGCTTCTTCCATTTGTATCCCTTACTAAGTATTTGAGATCACCCCTTTCACTATTTACCTTAAACAGGAGATGAAGTAGAGATCATTTATTGAGTTCCTGTGGATGCAGTATTTAGTTTTTGTTATGAATTGTATTTTGTAACCTTTTCCAATGTAATTTGAGTTACCTTTAAGTATATAGATTATTCAAGACTAATAAACTGATCGTTCCTTCAGGATTTTTATTCTTTCTAGCCATGAAAATATAATAAGTAATGCACCGGCTCCAGTCTAGAGGGGTCGGTGTGTTACAGTTTGTATTAGAGGAAGTTTAGTAGAAAACTTGGAAACTAGATTTAGAAAATATAGATTAGGGAAGAGTCCCTAAGATAAGAATTTGAAAATAAACATACAATAAGGTAATGTTATTTTGTAAAGGAATAGAATATGTGGATACTTCAAGAAATAAATACTTTTATGGATACGAGCAGGTAGAGGCGGCTCTGGAATGGATGTATCTAGGTGTAAAACCCGAAAACACCGCTTTGAGATAGACTCGAATGGGAACTGGTACACAACAATGGGCTTTTCTACACTCTTGATTACAACACTCATAGGGGATATTATTAGTATAATTCATATTTTATTTACAAGCCATTATGAAAGATTTAAAATTAAATTATTCATCAAAGAAACCATTTTTCTGATTATGGGATTAGCCATGTGTAGGATCTCAATTTATGTTAATTATTTTGTTAAGTTAAGATTATACATTATGATTCATACCCTAATCCAGTGTGTGACATTATTTAGAAATGGAGTCTAATGGAAGGAGGGGAATCAATACTCATGGGCAAGGTAGGGATATCCCCACTAAGCAAGTCAACACAGTCAATGTTGGAGAAGATCAGATCATGACCGTATTTAGACAACTTACTCAAGTTGTAACGAATAATCATTCCACACCTGTGTTGGATTGTTTCATGCAGTAGAAGCCCCCACCTTTTAGTGGAACTACTAATCTAGTGGTTATTGAGCAATTGATCAAGTCCCTTGAAAATATATTCATGGCCTTAAGAGGCAATGACAATGAAAAGGTAGTACTGGTAGTATACTGTCTCAATGGTGACATTGATCAATGGTGGTCATTGATTCAGAATACCACAGAGGAAGAATAAATATAAGATATATAATGATGCACTTTTAAGGAAATATTATTCGAAAAATATTTCCCTCATGAGCAATGAACTGAAACGAAGAGGAAATTCTTTGGCTTAATAAAATGGGAAGAAGACAGTGTTGCAGAGTATCAGGATACCTTTACAAGGCTAGACAGGTATGCCGTAGATTACATACGTGACTCGGGAGGAAGGATTTATCATTTCATTAAAGGTATTAATCCATGTCTTCTAAGGAAATTGGCTTCTCAAACATTTTCATCATATGATGGAAATGTATCAAGTGCCATCAAAACAGAGAAGGAATTTTCTAGATCAAATATTTTCAAAGGAAACCAAGATAAAAAGAGGAACTATGATAACAAAGGAAAATTAGAAGTGCCAAAGAAGAGTAAGGGAACAAAGCTATTACCATTATTTGAGAACTGTGGAAAGAATCATCTCGGGAAATGCATGAAAGGCATGGGAGTATTCTATAACTGCAGAGAAATGCGTAATCTATCTAAGGAATGCAAGGGTAAGAAACAATTCAATGATATTAAATGATACAATTGTAGAGAGATGGGACACTTTGAAAATGAGTGTCCTAAGCTCCAAAGAAACATGACTTAGAAAAGGCCAAGAGAGAAAGGGAGGTCTTATGAGATTACAACCTCGGAAGTTGAAGTTCCTAATGATGTGGTGGCATGCACATTAATCATTTACTCAAACATATCCAACACTTTATTTGATTATGGATCATCATATTCAATTATATCTTCATAGTTTTCCAAGAAAATTAGGCATGTCCAATTTGATTTAATAAAGGAGATATCGGTCAAAACTCGTAGGGGATGCATCATTGCAATAAAGGCATGTCAACTAGTCCACCTCATGACACATAAATTTTCTATAGTTTCTAACCTTATCATCATACCAATGACTGAATTTGATATAATTATCAGCATGGTTTGGCTGTCAAATTATGATGTAAAGATTTATTATAAGAAAAAGGAAGTTGCAATTTTTGAAAATGGTGTAGAATCTATTATCTTTAGATCGGAGACTTCGCCATCTGATTCTTATCTAGAACCACCCCCAGTAGCTCTATTGAATGCAATTCATGGAGATGAAGATAAAAAAATATCTATGAATGAGGAAATAAATATTCAAATTAAATATGTACATATAGTGCAAGAGTACGTTGATGTATTTCTAGCGGATTTACCTAGAAATCCTCTAGAGAAAGAAGTTGAGTTCTCTATAGATTTAATTCCTAGTGGAAGACCTATATCAAATTATCCCTATAGAATGGACACTATGGAGTTAGTGGAGCTAAATGAAAAACTATAATAGTTGAGTGACGAAGGATTTATTCGACCTAGTGTTTCTCCATGGGGAGCCCCGATCTTGTTTGTCAAGAAGAAAGATGGATCCATGAGGCTATGCATTTATTATAGGGAAATCAGTGCTATTACAATAAAGAATAAGTATCCTCTACCTCATATAGATGATTTATTTGATCAACTTGATGGAGAAAAATACGTTTCAAAGATTGAACTTCGATCCAGATATCATCAGCTCCATGTGAAGAAGGAAGATATTCCTCAGATAGCATTTCAATCAAGGTATGGGCATTACGAGTTTATAGTGACGCCTTTTGGACTAACTAATGCACCCTATATTTTCATGGATTTAATGAATATAGTTTTCAAGGAATATATTGATAACTTTGTTGTGGTCTTCATCGATCATATCCTGGTATACTCAAAAAGCTATGAAGACCATGAGGAACATTTTTGGACTATTCTGAAAACTCTTAGAAGAAATGAATTATATGGGAAGTTTAGCATGTGTGAATTCTGGATTCAATAAGTTTCTTTTCTAGGATATATTTCCCCAAAGGATGGAATCCTAGTTGATCATATGAAGACAAAATCAATCCAATATTGGCCCACTCCAACAAACATAACCGAGGTATGTAGTTTTATTGGTTTAGTAGGTTACTATCGGGGGTTCGTTCAAAATTTCACCCGACTGGATACCCACTAACCAAGCTCACACTTAAAAGAGTTAAGTTTGTGTGGAAAAAAGGGTGTATGGAATGCTTTAAAGAATTTAAAATAATATTGGTCAATGCTCTAATTTTGACTCTTCCATCTGGAAGTGATGGATTTGTGATATACAGCGATGCATCAAAGAATGGGCTGGGTAGAATCCTTATGCAAAATGATAAAGTTATTTCTTATGCATCAAGATAGTTGAAGACACACGAGAAAAATTATAAAACTCATGATCTTGAGTTAGCAGCTGTAATCTTTGATCTGAAATTATGGGTACATTATCTCTATTGAGAAAGATGTGAGATTTATACAGACCATAAGAGTATGAAATACATTTTCATACAAAAATAACTCAACATGAGGCAATGGAGATGGATTGAGTTACTCAAATATTATGCTTGTTCAATAAACTACCACCCAGGAAAGGAAAAAAGGTGGAAGATGCAGTAAATAGGAAGGATCATGGACTTCTGACTCAAATGATGATTGAGAGAGATCCTATATTTTTGGATCTACTAAAGATAGATATGGGGATTGTAAAGGAAGGGGAAACCGATTATCGCTTTCAAATGATTGATAAATCATCTTTATTAGATAAGATAAAATTGTCTCAATCTAATGATGAGAATATGCATAAGAAAATTAATTCTGTCAATGATGGGAGACTGGTTGACTTCGTGTATGAAGACGTAGTTCTGAAATTTGGGAAGAGGTTTTGTGTTACATTAGTACCTGAGCTAAAAAGGGAAATATTAGATGATTCCCATAGCTCACATTTCTCTATACACCTGGGTAGAACCAAGATTTATAGAGATCTGAAGGAATACTTTTTGTGGTATTAAATGATACGGGAAATTTCGGACTACGTGTCAAGGTGTCTAGTTTGTTAACAAGTGAATGAAGAGAGACAACATCCCAAAGGAGTGATCCAACATCTACCTATTCTTATGTAGAAGTGGGATAACATTATCATAGATTTTTATCACCGAACTACCGAGGACACCTAGATGGAAAGATGCAATATGGGTAATTGTTGATCATCTCACAAAATCACCACATTTCTGTCTTATGAGAGAGGATTTACCACTTGAGAGTCTAGAAAGACTATACATTAATGATGTTGTAAGGCTTCATGGTGCACCTCTATCAATTGTATCTGATTGAGATCCCCGATTTACATCAAAATTATGGAAAAGTCTCCAGAAGGCTTGGAATACTAAGTTTCGTATGAGTAATGCATATCACCCCAAAACTGATGGATAGTCTAAAAGGACTATTCAAACTCTAGAAGCCTTGCTGAGGTCATGCTCTCTTGACTTCCATGGTATGTGGGATAAATACTTGCCTTTCGTGGAATTTTTATACAACAATAGTTTCCATTCTAGTATTCAAATGACTCCATATGAAGCATTATATGGAAATAGATGTTGAACTCCAACTTGATGGGATTAAGTTGGTGAGAGGAAAGTTATACCCCCAAAACATATTGAATAGGCCACAAAAAAGGTGAAGACAATCCAAGCTCATATTAAAGTAGCCCAAAGTAGGCAGAAGAGTGATGCTAACAACCATAGAAATGATTTTGAATTTCAAGTGGGAGATCATGTCTTTCTAAAACTATCTCTATGGAAGGGTGTCCTAAGGTTTAGTAAGAAAGGGAAACTGAACCCCGATACATTGGAACATTTGAGATTCTGGAAAGATTTAGAGGATTAGCTTTCCATTTAGCAATGCTGCCAAATATCTCCAAATTCCATGATGTGTTACATGTGTCATTGTTGAAAAAATACATTCCAAACCCAACACATGTACTCACTAATGAATAAATTAAAACTGGAACCTAATTTTTCATACTGTGAAAATCCTATTGGGATTCTTGAAACAAGGGAGCAGGTATTGAGAAATCAGACAACTCATCTAGTAATGGTTCTTTGGAGAAACCAGAATATGGAGGAAGCAACATGGAAACCATAGGATTTCCTGAAGAAGAACCACCCACACCTTTTTGGTGGGCTTTATACATAAAATTTCGAGGAAAAAAATTTCAAAGTAGGGATTAATATAACACCCCAAACATATTATGGTATGATTCTATTAAATACATTCTTTTCATAGCCTATATTTTATAAATCACTATTTTCCCCTGAAATAAACTTGGTTATTTAAGAGATAGTCAAAACCAAGCCATTAAACATAAATTTTCCACTTTTATGTTATGAATTTCAAAAAACGGGCATCTAGAGTTGTGACCAGTAAGTCATTTGGAGTTTGATATAACCAACTTAATTTTTTGATGAATAGTAACACACCCTTATGAATATTAATAGGACCCTTATAAATAGTAAATAATGATAATATTTTATTTTATTATGGTAATAAGTTAATGAGAACTTAATTAATTTTTCAATGTGATATAGAACTAATTATACCTTTAAAATTGTTATCTTTTGAATTAAATATGATTTTTGTTAAAAATTAAATTGAAAATATGTAGAAAATTATTCTCAAAAAATGGAGTTCATTTTTGTATTCTGCACGTTGAAAAATGGTTAGGGTGAATTTTTGGGATTTTTCTAAAATACTTGATTTTTTCGTGAATAGTAAAAATACAGTTTTGAGTTATCGATAGTATAATGACATCATAATGTTGTAATAATTAAATAAAAAGGACTGGTCGACTTTTTTATAGTATCATATGACATGAGGTGTCCCAATTGGATAAAACCATGGGAAAATACCATGGGCAAGCCCATGGTTTGGCAAAAACCACTAATGAGGTGTCCCTTTGAAATTATTAAAAAACTACCTCTCTTTTTCTTTAAATACCCACTCATACATTTGTTTTATTTCGTTAAAAATCCCTCATCCTAGAATCTCTAGTGGTTTCACCTCTCTAGGAGTCCTCCCAAGGTGTCCTTAAGTCCCCAAGGTCCCATCCTTCAATATCTAGGAGTTACTCTAAAATGTAAGGGAGTCCTTCATTCTATTCTTTTAGTCGACACTTCCTTTATGTTATCTATTTGATTTTCCATTCTCATATGTTGGGGTTTGAATTTATGTGTTATTCTTACTGTAATTTTGATATAAATATGATGATATCATTTCATTTTATGAAATTTTAAGCAATGTCGTTAGGCTGCCGACTTTTCATAAGGGATCTCTCACCTTTTCTTTTATTTTCAAGTTCATCTCTTTTATTTTTCTCTCTTAACCTCCTCTATCCAAATGAACTTAATAAACTCCAGTATCATCTATATACTGAAATTATATCATGTTAATGGAATAACCATCATCAATATTCTTACTCCCCTTTTTACATACGTTGTTTATTTGGAACGTTACCTTAATTATGGAAATATTGATGAATATGTATACTCTACTCTATAAAGATATTGAAAATGCATATTGATCATGTATTGAATCAATGTATAAAGAATGATTTGTACATGAAGTGTTTGGTGGGGCCTGCTATATCCCCTCAATGCATCGGTAGGTCTAATGAGACAAATCAGCTGGCGACAAACCCTTCGAGTTTGTTTCCAAAAATCAGACGGGTTTCCACCCACATAACTAAACCATTTTTATGGTAGTATGGTATCATGTTTCAGATACATGAAGTCCAATTAATAAGAATTCTCTTTATTCATTATCAGTTTTTACTATCCATGAGGTTTTCACTATGAGAAAATCTATGGATGCAGTTTCATTCTTAGTTTTTTATTGGTGCGAGTTTTTCATTTATTCACCATGACATATTGATTATGTCAAAATTTTTACAATTCAGTTATTATTGATTCATGATTCCACTGTTTATATTCCTTACTGAGTGTTTGAGCTCACCCCTTTCCTATTTACCTTCAATAGGTGATGAAGTGGATATCATTTATTGAGTTCCTGTGGATGTAATTTTTAGTTTTTGTTATGTATTGTATTTTGTAACCTTTTCCAATGTAATTTGAATTATATTTAAGTATCTAGATTCTTCATGAGTACTAAAATGGTCATTCCTTATGGATTTTTATTCCTTCTAACCATCCCAAAACAACAAGTAATGCACAAGCTCCGGTCTAGAGGGGTCGGGGTGTTACATTCTAGAATCAAGCGTACTATGAATTGGAATCCAGTGGCTAGTAGTGAGGAAAAAGAGATTGGCTGGGACATGAAGAATGAATAGCGACCATATGTGGGTTAGTCACTATTGATCCTTTATGGGTCAGTGCTAATCAATCCTGTGTGAGTCAGCGCATACTGATCCTATGTGGGTGAAATCCAGTGTGGGTTAGCGCCCAACGATCCTGTGTGGGTCAGCACATACCAATCCTGTGTGGTTCAGAAACAGAGCCTCTCGACCGAATAAGGTGATCTTGATTTATGAAAAATTATATGTACTTCAGAACTTATACTTTGTGTGAGATGAGTCTTTACATTTTTGGTACATTAACCTTCGTGGTGTTACCTTTGTGGTAATTTTACCTTCATGGTGTTAGCTTCATGGTGTCACCTTTGTTGAACTTTAACCATCATGGTATTACCTTTGTGGTTTTCTTCCTTCAGGGATTAGACTTGAAAATGGATAAAATGTTGGAGCCTTATGTTTTGTCATGTAGGAGATGAGTATATTATTGATAACTTAGGTATCTGTAAGGGAATATACATAAGTAGATTTGATAACTGCATCATTCTCTATGATTGAGTTTTTTATTTGTTGTTTTTTCTTTGTGGATCTCTGGGAGTACTTCAGGGTTCTTGGGGTCCCTACTGAGTATTGTTATAATGAATCCTGTGTGGGTTACGCCCACACCTTGATGTGTATTGTGAATATGATAGACATCACTGATCAAGGCTGAGGAAACCGGGACTGTATGGGATCAGAGGTGGACAATTTGACGTGATGTTCCGCTGTGTCTACATATCGTGAGTTGTACCTACCCTTCAGGTAGGATCCTTAGTGGATGATCCACGATCTATTTTCTCTTTTCAGTTGTACCTTTACTTTCCAGTTGGGATTTTGTTCCGACCCCTTTACTTTCAGTACACTTTTTACTACAACAGTTTACATCATGGTTGCTTCTTGTTGTGTTATTGTATTGTTTGTTTGTACAGGTTTAAAGGCAATGTATTCCTATTTCATAGATACTCCTTTCCGGTGCTAGTTTCCATCCCCTAGCCTATGGAAGGTGGGATTTGGGTAGTCATGACATGAGCCCAGGGGGACGAGTTGTGACGAAGTGGTATCAGAGGATTCAGTTCTACCTAAGAACCAGAACTCTAATCTTTTCAATGAGGCAATGATGTTAAGTGTTATGAGTGTGGTTTTCAGTTTGGGGAATCCAATGTTGGTGCGGTGGCCGAGGTATCCATATGCCATAACCCTGAATTCTGATTTCTGACTCAGTGCACGAAAACACTGATTGCATGTGTTTTAAAAAGTTTTTCTTTTTTATTTCATTGAGTCAGCTCAGCAGGTATAACTTATTGACTGTGGAACTCCTGTTTTGTTTTCGGATGCTGCCACATAGACAACCAACCAGGATTCTTGAGAGAGTATACAATGAAAACCCACCAAGCGATGAGGCTTCGGTGGATGGCGCTATTATGGTGATAGTACCATCATGTGGTGCACTAGTACCACCACCACCCATTGGGAAGAAGATGCCACCAGCCCCAACAGAAGAGGGTGCGCGCTGACTAAGCACATTTCAGGAGTTTCAGTGGCAGAGGCCCTTACGGTTCCAAGGAGAGAGGGATCCACAGGTGGTTGAGGACTAGCTGGAGGCTCTGGCCAGAGTCTTTCGCTTAGTTGGGACAACAGTTGATCTGATGCCGATCCTAGCTGCGAGTCTCTTATAGGGAGAAGCTAGGATATGGTGGAGTCTGACACTCCAGTTACACAATGAGGCGACCCTCACCTAGGTGGACTTCGAGGGCCTTTTTAGGGAAGATTTCATCCCAGAGACTCTATGATTAGTGCGTATACAAGAGATTCTGCACTTACAGTAGGGCAGCATGACCATGGCCCAGTACTCGGCGAGGTTCACTGATCTCTCTAGCTACCCCACTGACCTGGTACATGAGCCTTTCTTTAGGGAACAGACCTTTGAGCAGGGTCTCCAATGGGAGATAAGAGAAATGATTATATCACCCACCATTTTGACGCAATCTGGGGTGCTGGAGCGAGTGCTTTTGGTGAAGAGCTTCCTAGATGAGTAGGCACTGACATCGAGAGCTACCACCAGACATCAGGTAGTAGAGTCATTCATAGTAGGCAGTAGAAGGATGACACAAGGGCACAATCCGGCCATGCCTTCTTGTGGGAAACCTCAGGATATGGGTTCGGTTGTGTGGGGATCTCAGGATAGAGGAGGATAGATGAGGAAAAGGCAGTTCTACTCGTGCGACTAGTAGGATCACATGGCTCACAATTTCCTGAACCACCGTATAGATGTCCAGAAGACGGCCGAGGGACCACCGAGGTAGAGGATGAGGTTTGAGAGAGGAGGTATGCATGGTTGCGGATGTTGCAGAGGAGATGGCCTTGTATCAGGTGGTGGGATGTGATTCGAGGTTCTACCGCCACCACCTCCAGGTGGTCCACCCCGACCACATGAATCAGGAGGACATGGATGAGATCAGCTCCAGGAAGTTGAGTCCTACGACTAATATGCTCTAGAGATGATTATAGGAATGATCTGTGTCTACTCCACTTTAGCTGTAATAATTATATACATAGGTTCCATTTACTCTTTCATTTACACGGATCTTGTTCGGAGCTCGGAGATTCTGGTGGAGCCGCTGGCTCGATCCTTGCAATTAGAGACTCCTACATGAGAAGATTTGATGAGTACACACTGGTTCTCGAAATGTGAGATTACTCTAGGAGGTGAGGGATTTAGCTGGGATATTCTAGTAATGGCGTCAAATCCTTACGACGTTATCTAGGGTATGGATTGGTTTTCCACAGTCCATGCTCATATTGACCGTATTAGGCATAAATTGTCGTGTGTCTGTGATGATGGGACCATATTTTCCTTCACTGGTGATAAATTAACATTTGTAGAAAATGATGGACATTCCCAGAGGAGGGTGTAGCTGATCACTCATCAGTTGGCTAGCCTTACCATTGGAGCAGTTGATGTCGAGATTCTGAGTTATCCTGTAGTGGTGGACCAGTATGTCGATGACTTTCATGATGATGTTCTTGGACTACCTCCACATAGAGAGGAAGACTTTTATATCGAAATGTACCTCGGGACTACACCGATATCTACACTAACATATCAGATGGATCTCGCGGAGCTTCATGAGATACAGGTAGAACTAGAGGACTTTCAGCGGAAGGGGTTCATAAGGCCCAGTGTTCCTCCATGGGAAACCTCGATTTTGTTCACCAAGAAGAAAAATGAGAGTTTCAGACTCGGTGTGGACTATCGGTTCCTAAACCAAGTGACCGTGAAGAACAAGTATCCACTTCCAAGGATTGATGATCATTTCGATTAGTTGAAGGGAGATTGTTGGTTTTGGAAGATAGACCTCAGATCGGGCTATCATCAACTCAGGTTACGAGATGAGGATATGCATAATAAAACCTTTAGATGTCAGTATGACCACTATGAGTTCTTGGATATTCCATTCAGCATGAAAAACACCCCAGAAGTGTTCAAGGGACTCATGAACATGATCTTATAGCCATACCTCTATCGATTCATGGTGGTCTTCATTGATGAAATATTAATGTACTCATAGATGGAGGAGGAGCATGCATATCATATGCAGATAGTTCTGGATACACTCTGAGAGAACAAATTTATGGTAAGATCTCGGAGTTCCAGTTCTGGATAAGAGAGGTCCACTTTCTGGGACACGTTATCAAAGAGGCTGGAGTTGTAGTGCATCCAAAAAAAGATAGAGGCTATGATAGCGAGGGAGCCACCTAGGAGTGTGACCTAGGTGCTGAGTTTCTTGGGGTTGGCTGGGTAGTACCATAGATTCATACCCGACTTCTCCAGAGTTGCAGCACCCTTGTCAGCGTTGAAGAATAAGGGACAACCCTTCGTGTGGATGGGGAGATTCCATCATAGTTTTCAAGAGCTGAGGTAGAGACTATCGAGTTCCCCCATCTTGAGGCTATCAGAAGAGGGAGTTTGGTATGTATTCTACTACGACACATCACGGACCAGACATGGATGTGTCCGGATGCAAGAGCGAGAAATGATTGCTTATGGTTCATGATAGGCAAGATGACATGAGAAAAACTATGCCACCCATGAACTGGATTTAACAACAGTGGTATTCGCCTTGAAGATGTGGCAACATTACTTGATGGGTGGAGATTTTACAGTCTACTCTAATCAAAAGAGTCTCAGGTATATCTTATCATAGAAGGACCTGAACATGAGATAACGACATTGGCTAGAGTTCTTCTAGGACTATGACTTCAAGATTGTCTATGCTCCTAGGAAGGTAAACGTTGGGGAAGAATCACTCAAGAGGAGGTCAGGTTTACAACTGCTGAGTGGGGTGATAAAGCAGTAAGCCATGTTGCAGATATTTTTTTTTGGATAGAGATGGAGAAGCTTACCTCCAGTCTATGAATATCACTCCCCCACTTTCTCAGCAAGTTCAGGAGGCACAACTTGAGGATTTTGATTGCGAGTCTTAACATTCTTATATATCCTTAGGACAGACACCTGATATATTTTATGAAGGTGGGGAGAATGTAATACTCTTCATAAGACGTACCATGGTACCAGTGGTGCTACGAGGGGAGGTTTTGAGGGAGTTCCATACAAACCCTATGGAGGTACATCCTGGTATGGTGAAGATATACCTGGACCTCCAACATTAACACTGGTGTCCAAGGAAGAAGAAAGAAGTGGAATTGTTTTTTTCATGATGCCTCACTTATTAGCAATTGAATGGTGATCATCAGGTTCAAGTAGGATTAGTGTATCCAATAGAGGTGTCGGAGTCGAAGTAGGATGGTATCTCAATTGACTTTGTGACAGGGATTCCACGTATGTCCTTGGGACATGATTCCATTTGGGTGATCGTTGACCAACTCCCCAAGTCGGCCCACTTCCTACCTATCCAAGAGTAGGGATTAGAAGAGGGCTTGTGATGCCTCTACATATAGAAGATTGAGAGACGTCATGGGGTGCCATTGGTGATCATATTTGACCATGAAACACATTTTACATCTTGGTTGTAAAAGGGATTACCACAAGTGTTTAGGACTCAACTACGTTTGAGCACCACCTTTCATCCACAGAAGGATTGTCAAATGAAGCAGACCATTCAGACACTAGAGGACATGCTTTGTGCTTGTGTCCTAGGTTTTTTCCATAGTTGGAAGGATCAATTTTCCTTGGTGGAGTTCACATACAACAACAACCATCACTCCACCATCGGTATGGTCCCATTTGAGGACTTATACGGTTGACCATGCAGGCCACCTCTATGCTAAACAGACCCAGGGGAGTCAGCACTTCCAGAGTTGGTATGAGCTACCACTGAGAAGGAGAAGATCATCCGAGAGTGGATGAAGACTGTAAAGAGAAGACAGAAGTCTTATGCTGACAGGAGATGGAGACCTCTACATTTCTAGGAGGGTGACCACATATTCTTGATAGTCTCCCATCGATGAGGTTTGATGAGATTAGTCAGAGGCGAAAAACTCTCACCAAGGTATATTAGACCATTTCGGATACTTCAGAGGATTGACGAGGAGACATACCACATGGAACTATCACCATAGTTGGAGAGGGTACACAAAATATTCCACGTATCCCAGCTAAGGAGATACATGCATGACTCATCCCACGTCATCAACCATGGAAAGCTAGACTTTGATGATGGGGCGACGTTTAAGGTGGTTCTAGTGGAGATCAAGGATCGATAGGATCATGTCCTTTGTGGATGATCAATACCTCTATTGTGAACTCAATGGTAGCACGAGAACCTACAATAGAGCATATGGGAGTGGGAGGCTCAGATTCATGCTCAGTACCCCCATTTGTTCAATTAGCCTATGTTGTGGCTTTCAGGGATGAAAGGACCTAATGTGGGGAGAATGTAAAGACCTAGATTTTCCATGAAATTGTTTTATATTATATGGAATTATTTTGAGTCTATGAAAATTGACGGTGTGTGATTTTGAGTCCTGATGTTTCCAAAAAAAAATTTGAACTTTTTTTAAGGTATTTTCAGTAAACGCATGAGCGATGTTTTATAACATTTAAACTGGTGCTCCCATTAAAAATTTTAGGGCACTGTTGAATCTAAAGCAGCGAGATTTACTTAAGGGAGGCTTCACTTCGACCGTAGTAGGTCCTATGAAAATGTAAATTTTGCAGACATATGAAAAAAATTAATAAAATAACATGTTATGTTATGTTATTTTTCTTTTTATTTTTCCTCCAATGGACAAGAGGCGTGGAGGGACCAACGACGTGTCATTCCATTAAATGGATTGACTCCTCAATTCCTTGTAACAGTACCGTTGGAATTAAGAAGGTTCCTTAATTAATTGAACCCCATTAATTCCACATGTGTTACTCAGCACCTCACCTATTTATATGGATCTAGGGGATGAGTATTGGAACAAATTTACCAAGCGAAGAAGTCCTGATAAAGTGTTGAGACACCAACCACATAAATGATGGGACCGGTTCCAGTGAGCTGTGGTGAGCGCCACCGAATCTCGACTTGAGGAGAAATGATTGAGCGGCGTCATTGGGGGATTGTTTTGGGAACGATGAATACTGACTATTCCCAAAAACACGGGTTCTCTCCAATAATATTGAGGTAGGGATTTATCTCGTTTTAATTTCAATAAATTGTTGAATCATATATCCTTTCCCCCTTGTTAAGAAGCTAATGCGGAGGGAGCGGGCCAAACGAACAAGTCCCGAATCCTCCAGTACTTTTTAAATCTATGTGTTCTTAGTGGTACTTTATATTTGGATAGGACAGAACCTATAATGGAGGGTTGAGCAGGGAAGAGGGTATCATGGAGAGGCCAAAGTTACTTACGGACGAAAAAATGGGCCACCAGAACTCACCCAGTGACCCACGGAAGACCGCTGACGCGACACCGGCATGGTAGCACAGATGACCGGCGTTGGCAGGTGATGACGACGATCGAACAAAGAAGGTATGGTAGCGCACTCTGCCAACGAAGAAGGCCGTGATAGTAGCCACGACGGGTGAAGACGACAGCCAGCTCAGGCCAGCCACAGAAGGAAGAGGCAGAGGGGCGTGCCGTCGCACGCCACTCGAGATGGTCGCGGCATGAATCCGCGACGGTGGAAGAGGGACCCACACCATTGGGTCCGGAGGTGTACAGGAAGAACCACGTGGAACTTCAACTCTGTTACTCAAACGACTTAGCCGTTCGAGAGTAAAACGGGGAGCGTAACCCTCCCCTCGTGCCTGTTGGCGCGAGCCCCAGCGGCCTACGCCACCAACATGCCACACCCCTCAGCAGGATGGGCCGCGGGAGCCCTAGTGGGTTTTTCCATTCTGTGGGGATAGGCCGCACGAGTCCAGTGGGCCGCACCCTTCGTGAGACAGGCCGTGTGATCCTAGTAGGACCCACCCCTCTGTGGGTCGGGCTACACCAACCCAGTGGGCCGCACCTCTCTGTGGGCCGGGCCACGCCTTCCCAGCAGGTCAGGCTAGTTCACAGCATCACGGGCCGAGCCTGCCAAGTCCCATCCCATTTGGTTCAGGCCCAAATTGGATCAGATCAACCCAAACCTGGACAGGATGGCCCAGACTGGGTCAGACAAGACCCAGACCCTTCCAGGCCTAGTTTCGCTAAAAGATCCATGACTTGAAATTCAAGCATCCATTTGAAGAATAGTCTACGGTGATGGGACCCTTGGAGAGAGATGGTCCTTTTGGTATAATCCACTTTAGTTTTGAATAAATTTGGAGTACAAATGAGTTTGATCAAACTTGATTCCAACCAGGCCCTCGTTACTAAAACGCTTATAAGTCACAAACCGAGCATCCGATTGACGCGCCGTCTATCACATTAGAATCCTTAAAGCCTGATGGTCCTTTGGGATACTTATTTTTGGAACTTCATGCTAGTTGAAATATGACTGATGGATTGAGGAGTGGTTCCCCATGAATCATGTGTACTATGAGTGGGAATCTAGTGGCTGACAGTGAGGTGGAGGAGATTGGCTGTGACGTGAAGAATGAATAGTGATCCTGTGTGGGCTAGTACCCATCAATCATGTGTGGGTTAGTGCTGAGAAATACTATATGGGTCAATGCATAATAATCCTCTATGGTTCAGCAGTAGAGCCTCTCGACAGAATAAGATGATCCTGATTTATGAAAAATCATCTTTACTTCAGTACTTATACCCAGTGTGATCTGAGTCTTTACCTTTGTGGTACACTTAACATCGTGGTGTTAATATCGTGGTGTAACTTTTTTGGTACTTTTACCTTCATGGTGTTACCGTCATGGTGTTACCATTATGGCACTTTTACCTTCGCGGTGTTACCTTCATAGTGTTTCCTTGGTGGTAATTTTACATTTGTGGTTTTAACTTCGTGGTGTTACCTTTGTGGTATTCTTCCTTCGTGGATCAAATGTGCTAATGGATTGAATGTTTGAGGCTTATGTTTCCTATTATATGAGACAAGTATATTTTTGATAACTTTGGTATATGTATGGTCATATACCTAAGTAGATTTTATGACTTCTTTGTGCTTTGTGATTGAGGTTTTTCTTTGTGGTTTATCCTTTGTGGAACTCTGGGAGGACTTTGAGGGTCTTGGGGTCCCTAATGAGTATTTTTGTACTCACCCCTGCATGGGACATGCCCGCACCTTGCTGTGTGTTGTGCAGACGATAGACAACATTGATCTAGGATGAGGGAACTAGGACTGGACAAGCTCGGAGGTGGACCATTTGACGTGACATGCTGTAGTGTCTACAAATCATGAGTTATAACTACCCTTTAGTTAATATCCATGGTGGATGATCCATGAGTTGTTTTATCTTTTTAGTTGTACTTATACTTTCTAGTTGGGCTTGTATTCTGGCCCCTTTACTTTTAGTACACTTTTTGCTACAACAGTTTACTTTGTGGTTTCTTCTTGTTGTGTTCTTGGATCATGTGTTTGTACAATTTTAAAGGAAATTCCTTCTTGTTTTAGGGATATGCCTTTCTGGTGCTAGTTGGTAGCCCCGGTCCAATGGAAGTCGGGCTTGGGGTAGTCACAGCACGGGCCTCAGGGGATGGGTCATGACACCATATTAGGAAAACCTCGACCACTATCTGATTCTTAAAATCTATATAATATATGTACATTTATATAAAGATGTAATACCAGGGGCCACCTACCATAATAATGGAGTTACCCTCTCATGATAAGTATACTGTATCCTTGAATGAGAAATTAATAGGCACTATCTTGATCCATGGACCCCTAACTTATCTAATAGGTTATATAATTAATCATAAACATATTATAATTAATTTATCCAATTAATTCAACACCTTTTATTTAGTCATAAACATGGTAAAACTTAGCAGGTGACACATCCTTTCTAAAACCTTGACCAAAGGGGTGCAATCAACTATTGACACACCCTTGATTCTTCTAGTAAAAAAATCCACATCAAACAAAACTGTATCATCATAAAATTTCATATTAATTGATAAAATCAATAACAAAATCAATATAGAACGTTATCTCTAATAATTCACCATACCACCATAAGAATTATCCTATCCCGAGCCTCTTTTAGCCATGATGAAAATAACCCACATTGTAAGAACTTGATTCCACAATGGGGTAGTGGAATATGAACCCACATCCCAAATATCCACTACATTGAAATTATGAACAAGTATAGAAAGAATAATAATGGTATAGAAGAATGAGAACTCACCTTCATCGATGATCTTCCAAGACGAAACCTATTATTTCAACCCAAGACACCTTGGGGGGAGGGGGTAAATCAGGGTGTGGAGGTTTTCTTTCATTAAGAAAAATCTTGTTCCCATAATGGTAGGAGTATTTTGAACACATTATTATTAATCAATCTGCCACCATAATTACAAATGAAAGAAATAAACCATGACACAAAAATTTCACTTGGTTCACCACTGAGGTATATGTTTAAGGAGTTAAAATGGATGATGCATTGATATGATAAAATATGATATTCTTTACTAGTTTTTTGGATGTAATTTTTTTTCATGATCACTTCATGTCACAATCAGTGCCTTTAATGTTTAGTATAGGGATAACAAACCCATCCCTTAGAAAAATTACTTAGAATACTCCTTTATAAACTACTTTAGAATGTTGTCTTCTTAATTTACCAATATGTAAGTTACTTCCATATTATCAAGAATGTGTATTTGGATTTACACCATGATGGATAGAATATTATTCTCTTACACATCCCACAGACCTAGCAATAATCTCATAAAATAACCCTGTAAGTTTCACATGGTTTAATAATCATTGTGTACGTCATTATGTCAAAAAATTTCCTTTATGAAACTCCTTGATTTTCTACTCCTTTATGAACTAGTTCATCATATTTCCCGTTGTGATCTACTTCGTAGTACGGTTCTAAATTTTCTTATTTTCAATAATTCGCATCGTGAACTACTTCTTGGTATTGTGTTATACAATCAACTTCACGATACGAACCTTTGTAGAATACTTTGTGGCATTGAACTTCATCAACTAATCTATTGTATTAGCTTCTTGAAATACTTTAGGATATTATTCCTTATGAATGAATCTTCTTCAGTAATGATTCTTTCTTTAAAACATATATTGTTGATAAAAAATTAATCCTTCAATGTACTTCTTATTGAAATTTTAATATTAAATACGTAATTTTCTATTTAGTTTTTCATCGATCATTAATGAATAGTCATTGGGGTATTTATAGGAAAATACAATAAAGAACCCACTATTCAGAATATTACATTTAATCCCATTGCATATCACCACTTTTAATAAGTTTTCCTTTTTGGAAAATGAAAATCACCATCTGTTGATAAGAAAGGAAACATCCATTGTTTCCTTTTCAAAAATCCTTTATAAGGTCTTTTCCATTGAAAAATTTTCTTTACAGAAATATTATAAGGCTCCATGTGACATCTTCCTTTGCAGTTCACAAGATGCTTCCATGGATCCTTCAAAAATGACCTGCTTTGTATGTATTATTGGTAGTAATGTATCTTATTTTTAAACAAGGTATCAAGTACCTTCAATGCAGTTTCATAAGTGTTACAAAAAAAATTATAGCTATTCTCTAAATGTTTCACTAAACATTACAAAATAATAAAAAATTTCATAAATATTTTCCCGTGTTTTAAAATACAAAAATACATGATCATTATTTCGTGTAAAATATTATAATTAAATCTTGAAATATTCATAATATTATACATGTACGACCATATTTTTAAATGCAAATCTTTAGAACAAATCTATTTATGGATTCACAACTTAAAAACTAGAGACAACTATTGAATTTAAAATAAAATAAATAAAATATCAATATCAATCTTGGATCAACATAATTACAACATTACCCACCTTTGGATTTGTTGGAAACCCATATTAAAATTCAAGTCTATAAGCTCAGTTTGATCCTTCAACATAGAAATGGAATATCACCTCCATCACTCTAAGTACACGTGAGAAATGTTTTGTGTAGAAATCAAGAGTTCACACGATTAACCATGCCTCATTCCATAACTCCTCATATATGGAAGCTCATTTAAATTCTATTCCCCATGGATGTTTTCTCTTCCTAACTTTCATACCATGTACCCCCTTGATGAGATAAGTCGGTAATGAAACCAATTATTATAAAACACCCATTTCCATCGAATGTCCCTAAAACATATTCATTCTACCACTTTTATAATAAACATAAATATAAAGAACCTTCTAAACATGAAAATAAATATAAAAAAATCATATTCAAATAGGAATATGGGAGATTATCTAATCCTCATAAATCTCAAGGAGGTTGGTAAAAACATTGGTTAAACCATTTTCTCTTAAATTTTATAGTGTCCAAAAACTTTGTCATGATATCTCACACTTTTAAATTATTTTTAACTTGCTTTTTTTTGATAATTATGTGATAAAAATATTCTATGATAATGTGATAATAGATATGAATATGTTTGGTACTGGAGTAATATACTAAATTTCATATGAGATAAGTTTCACTATTGTGATCATAGAAGTTCACCATTGATTATTTTATCTTTTCCCCAATGTCCTCTAACTGTTTCTTCAACCATACAAGATGAGTGTATAACTTGGTTACAATGATGTATTATACTTCAAGTGTGCTAAGTTAAGTTATTATATGCTTTTTTTGTAAACCATACCACACATTTAATACAAATGAAGAACACACCACCACTTATTGACTTTTGGTCAACCACATCACAAAACTAATATGAATGAGAAAATGATGAAAATTCATCATCTTGTTCCACCTCAGAGACCAAGCCAAAATTGAGAGTACTTTAAATGTGACTCCTGAATCATTTTAATATTTTAAGATTATATTCCTTAATATTATGTTATAAATGGGACACTAAACATGTTTAAATAATGATATCAATTAATTTTTCAATCAAGTATGATAGTCTTCCAATTATCCTACTGTACAAGGTATGATCTATAGATTTACCATCCTTATGCTTACCAATATTGATTCTAACTATAATAAAATTTGAAATTGGTTTAAAATAATTCATAGAAATTTTTTTCAGTACATCTCTCATAATTTTATTTATATATAAAATTATAACTCCATTTTTGAACTAATAAAAACCCTATAAAATATTTAATTTGAACAATAATTGAAATTTTAATTTTGAACTCATCATAGTAGAAAAATACTCCAATTTTTTCCTCTATAACATATCATATTATACACATGAATGAGAAACATTAATTATACATACCTAGATGTATTAACATAAATATTGCGATTAAAATCACCCCTTTTGAATTCTTGTTTCTTTAAATATTAGTTTAGACAATCATAATATGCTAATAGTGCCTATTTTAAACCATAAAAGAAATTATTTAATTTTCTCACTTTTGTCTCATCATTTAAAATTAGTAAACCCACTGGATGTTCAATATAAACTTTCTTTTTGAGTAAACCATTCAATAATTCTATTTTTATATCTATCTAATAAATCTTAAAGATTCTTCAAATCACCATCACCAAGAAGAGTCTTATCAAATCAATTTAATTCACTGGTTTTAAAGATACTTCAACACCAATAAATTCAATCGGTATATACCCTTTACACACCATACATTCCTTATTTGGGATCACATTTCCATGTTCATCAAATTTATTCTCAAATATCCACTTTGTTTCGATCAGATTATGATATTCAAGATTCTTCAAAATATTCCAAATTTGGTTCTTAAAAATTTGATCCAATTCACCATTCACACCTATAACTCATGATTAATATTTCACTATTTCTTCAAATGTCATTGGATCCCCCAATGAAAGTAGTGATAAAATATATAAATTCCTCATATGTTGTGTTTATGTTGAATTATATCTGTATGAATTACATTGGATTGATCAACATCCATTCTACAAGTTATATAATGAGGTATAGACTGAATCTATTCAGTAATAGTCTATTCCTATAATTGAGGCTAATATATTCTTCATTTATAAAGTCTTTTAAAACATTAGAATGTTATCCAACTTTTTCATCTTCTTCATAAATTTCATCAATGTTTGAGCTTCTATAATGCTTTGCACATTTTTTATCAATCACTTTGACATCATTAATTTCCAAAATTTTAATTCATCATTTCTTGTACAATTCTTTTGTCTTAATCTTTGAAGAGTATCCTAAAAATACTATTTTATATAGTGCATCACCAAAATTTCCTTAATTTCCATCTTTATTCTAGATATAACATATTCTTACAAATACATGATAATGTTTCAAAGAGGATTTACTTTGATTCCATATTTCATAGGGTTTACTCTGTTCCCCTAGGATTAAAACTATATAGTTTTGAGTATACACTTCAAATGGTATATCCTAATTACAATAGTGGTGAAAAAACCACTATTAGTAATAAATATTTTGACCATATTTATCACCAATCAATTTTATCATTCAAAAAATCCATTATCTAGGGGATTTATCACTAAAGATACCTCATGCTTAATGAAATGTTTTTTGAGGCATTATCCACATAAATAAATGTTTACTCTATTGCATTATTAAATCAAATGTTTTTTATTTTTTATTCGGTATCATTTTCTACTCTCTTTAGATACCTATCAATGAAGTCCATGACTTATTTATTTATCCTCATGAAAATAACATAAGAAATTATATTATAATCATTTAAAAAAATGGATGAAATACATATCTTCATACATGCTAAGATAATTCAATAAAGAAAACATGTCTATATGAACAGAATCAATTAAATAGATTCCCTTTTCTTCTTTTCTCGATAAATATTTTGGACCATCTTTCCCTATATATATGCATCACATGTATTTTCAAGGCCTCACATTATATTTTAAATATCCACTACATCTTTAATATTGGATAATTTCTCCATCCTCTTTTGGAGAATATAGCCTAACCTATAGTTCTATAAGCCTTTATCCACTTCAGAAGTCAAGAGACAAGTTTTTTCCTTACTATCCACCTCGTATAGATGACCATTATCCTCAAACATTTAATGATATAGTTCTTGAAATTTCTTTTTATTTTGAATACCTTTTTATTAAAAGTAACCTCAAGTCCATAGATACAGAGTTGAATAACATTCCAGAGATTGGTCCAAAATTCATCCACATAGAGAACTTCAATTTTCATCAGCTCATTGCCTACTAATTGGGAATTTACACATAATTTAAACTTCAGAGCTCCATAATTTCCAAAATGAATTGTTCCATCAACTCTTCACTTAAAATTTTATAGGAGGTTCATATTTTTAATCATGTGTGATGAACACATGATATCAAGTATATAGGTTCTATTATTATTTTTAGTTTTGAGAGAGATTTTATCTAGGATGACCTTATCTATTTTCTTCTTTTATTCCCACAATATGCCTCGTTGAGTTGATGCATAATATGACCTCTCCTTTTTGTCATTACTATAGGTATGGTAATCATAATCTTATTCTTCTTCTTATAACTAGGAGTATCTTTTTTTAACTACAATATTTTCAGGTATTATAATTCATGTATATTTGACATTTATGTGGTTTTTACCATTTATTGTTATTTTTTAATACATAGATTTATGTCTAAAATTATAAAAATAAAATAAATATCTATAAAAAAATTTCTTATATGAGATGAAGGATAAAATCTAATTATTATATTATGAATCCTATTTTCTTTTTCATTTAAATAGACCCCTTCCTCTGGACAATATAAATTGGTGTGTCCTTGATATACAAAAAATTTACACATCATAAGATGAAATTTCTTTTCATATTTATTTCTACAAATGTATCCATCCTTAAAATATCTCATCAGTTATTGATTTAACCTTTATGGTCTTACATCCAATATTAGTCTCAAAGAGACCAAACACATGTATATGTTTAACAAATATATTATACCACAAAGGGTCTCCTAAAATTATCAATAATTAAAAATCATCATTGTGACATATCCATAAAATTTACATGTCCCTTACATCAAATATCACCACCTCACATATATTTCCAAAAAAAATCTATTAATCATGTCCGAAATTCTATAAAAGTATAATCACAACTATCTGAACACTAATCTCACCATCACAGTGTTTATATTATGTCATAAAAACCTGCATACCACATAGGCTGAGTAAAAAACCACTCTCATTTTTTCACACCAAGGGAGTATAAATGAACAATTGACATAATGGTGGAAAACCTGAACCATTTTCTATCAGAACTAATCCCAATCCTACATAAATTATATTATTACCCCACTATATAGATAAAATAATATCACCTTGAGTTTAATACCATCAATTGTAGGATTATAGGCCTAATAAATAGTTTATCAAGTCACTGTTACATGTTAGCCACATCTCTTTCATGAAAATATATCCATGCTTTCATTCCAAATATATACATAAGGCATTACTCACATGCCTATATATATATATAATGAATCACACATCAGTCACATGTTATATCTATCATGTGAATAATATACCCATGCTTTCCATTTATAAGGTAACCATATGGTTGAGACAATCCCTAATATCTCATGATACCCTCTCACATCTAAAATCATCTCAATAAATATTAGTTAAGATACACTATTGGTCTACTACATGCCCTGAATGACCGAAATCTTGAGACCTATTTGATGATTACTAGTCTATCCTACCAAGTCTTTGGAAGATAAATCTATAGGTCACATATTATAAAATAACTTCCATGATACCATATTATATACCATAGGACAACTCATAGGCTATTACAAACATCCTAGGGTTTCTATATATATCAAGTATCCACATAACTAGGCCAAACTTTCCACTCTAGGGGGTTAATTCTCACCATGTACTGATATACTAGAGTGCCTCTAGAAGGATGGATGTCAGATACATGTAAATACTAAAAATATTTTTTCTAAAATAATTCTTATTATGAAATATGAAATCATCTTCTTTGGTTATGCATAATTTAACAAATAAGTTATGTTGAAAAATATTGAATAATTTATTTTTGATGCTTAAAATAACCAAATTCTTTTTTTATTTTCAAAAACTAGTCTCACAATAACATAAAAGAATTTACATGTCAAGTGAACCTTCATATCGAAATTTATTCATGAACACATAAATAATACCACCCCGATACAATAAGGAAAATCATAAATCAATATACCAGGACGTCATCCATAAAAAAATCAACTCAACTATAACATAAAAAACAAATAACAACAACAAAAACTCTTTGGAAACTGGGAATTCAACTCATATAGGTGCTGGAAAGGAATAGAACCAGATTCCATCCTTAGTTATTACACATCCTATCTGTATCTACAATATCCATTATATTAAGAGAAGGAAAATACATTCTGATTTCGCATTATAATGTCACAGTCCTAGACTAACCTTAATAGTGACTAAAATAAGAGTTCTACATGATCTCAAATTCACCTCATTATACTCGAGATGTTGTTGACAAATAACGAGGATACGATGAACCACATAGAGATACTATAATCTTTTATATCACCACAATTAGAATAGAAAATAACACCAACAACCACAAATAATAAACAATTGAGTACATCAATATGTTTTCAATGGAAATCATACTATATTACAATAAATAGCACTATACTATAACAAAATTTACTCATAATGGTCCCAAATTCATACATTAATTCAAGGTTACTCTGTAGTCTAGTTATATAATTTGAAACAAAAAGAGACCCAAGTAGTATCCCTAATGTCACCTAAGACCAGTCTTGGTATCCCTGCTGATCTCCTCTAGAACACACAGATATTTTAAGGTTTTCACCCTGACACGAATGTCAACCATAATGTGTTCTCACAAATCAATGTTCCCATACATCGTTTGAGCATAACACTTATCATGCCACCAATAACGGAATGCCAAATAAAAATCTTTATATATGTTAATGTATGTACTAAATCAAATTGAATCTTTAAAAAACACATGTATACACTTGTAAAACCTTGGGTTCTCAAGAAGTCAGTTAGCAGTTCAAATCATACCTACTTTGGACAAATATAGTCTGTAGTCTACTAGCAGAACTAGCCCAAATAAGGGTTGCTTCTAATATGATTAACACATTTTGAACTATTGGGTGGTAGTACATCCAACCAATATGAGATGTACAATCTCAGGGGTAGGACATCCCACCTATTATACTCAATCAATCTTAGGGTTAGTACATCATAACTTTCATGCACAATCAATATAAGGGGAAAGTAAATCCAAGCTACTATAAACCATAAATTTTAGTTTCTATAATATCCCACCTTTCATAATCCATCAATCTCAAGGGGCGGGATATCCCACCTGTCATACACCATAAATCTTAGGGGAAAACACATCCCACATATCATATTACATCAATCTAATGAGGAAATACACCTAACCTGTAACACAACATAAATCTTAGAGAATGTAACATCCCATCATTCATAATACAATAATACTAGGGGGATAAGCATCCCACTTTTCATACACTATTAATCTCAAGGGGAAACATATACCATATTCCCCACACCATCAATTTTATAGGAAAACACATTCCATCTTTCATACACCATCAATCTCATGGGAAAACACATCACATCGAACATAAAACATCATTCATAGGGAAGAAAATCCCCCTTTAACCGTATCATATAAGTAAAAACGTCAATAAATAGTTTGTCACGTTGGAAGTACATTCCACCAGAACATGGTAATTACATAGGGTATTACTTACATAATAGAAATCTCTTCCATAGGAAGTAAATACCACTTGAAAAAGTTTATCACATAAATATATATTTCCTTTATAGAATAATCAATCATTGAGGGAATACACCACACTGATACAAGGTCATCATATACCATTGGTTGGAAAGACATTTAGTCCAAGGTTTCTTATATCATCATATTCATTAAAAGGGTGAAAGATGAATCACTAATAACTATAACATAAGTAAAGGTGAATAGATAAAAATTCAGTCGCATAACATCATTGAACATTATTGTACCCATGTTAAAGAGGTAATCACCCCAATAATTGGTTAATCATAACCCAGTCCACCATTTCAGCTACCCACTCACACAGATTAGTATTCTTAGTACTCATATATCAAGACCGACCTCCCTGAGTATGTATTTAGATCCTATATAATCACTCATTTCTCATGGTTCATACTGTAGGGGGTAATCACCATACTAAAGTTCCATTATAAGAACCGGTATACCCCTTATCCTATATAATACATGAGTTACCATTATTAAGTACTTATACAGGATTCCATACGAGTATCACAATTCAATATAGGGGCAAGGAAACCCTCACAATTCCCTTCACTGAGTATCTTGACGGATTCCTTAAAGAGATATTTCCATCAATGAATAAAAATAAAATACATAAGCCTCAATGGTTGAGTAGGAGTCTAACAAAATTCTCACTCCCCACTTTACTTAAGGGAACTCACCCACCGACCTATCTCGGTATTCTTACACCAACTTTCTCATGCTTAAAATCGATACAATATATGAACATATATATAAATATGTAATGATAGGGACCACCTTCCTCAATAATTTAGTTAACTATAATATCCCATATTTTTCATATATTGATATTACATCCAAATAGAAGAATATTCATTACATTATATAACAAAACCATACCATAACTATATAGATTTATTTTATTTGGTAACATGGAAACATAAACAACTAATTCATAAAACATCTATATAGTATTCTACTTATTCTTTTATAACTATCCCATTTTGAAACATCATACTTAATACATTTCTTCATGTCCTGGGATAAGAACCATAAGAAAGGGTGAACTTAAATGCTCAGTAAGGGTAATGAAGGGAGATAACATAAGCATAAAGACATAGAAAAATGAAAATATATTTTGAAAATTATATCTTCTATATCAAGGAATATGATATTGATTCATGGAATAAATCATAGAAGTTCACTAGTCCCAGATTATAAAATAATCAAAGAACATAATTTGTGGGAGTATAAAAAAGACATGAAATTTTGGAATACTCATAAGCATAGAAAATAATTTTCATATTAGTCAAGTCTCATACAAAGACCATTATAGTGTAAAAATTCCCATACTAAACTGAGTATACTCATCGTTTTAGACCTGTATTACTGAATAATGTTAACTCCTCGTTCCATTCCTATATTTCTAAACTGGGTTCACTTTCCATTCCAGTCCTATCAATCTAATGAGATAAAAAAATTTACCCAACAAATTGGAGGGATATATAGGTCCCACCCATAAAATAATTAAAACCATACATATATGTTCCATAAGAACATAAATCATTCATCATATCATAACCCATAAAAATAAATGGGTTTTACAATCATTTTATCACAACATAACTCATGGATAAAAATCAGAATGCGTGAAAATCAATCCATTCTAAAGATAAACCATTAAGTGAAATAATAAAAATGATATCATTGGATTATATCCATATTAAAACACAATTAAAATCAAATAAAATTTTATTATATGGAAAATGATTTTGAAATATCACTGGAAATAATTGTTGAGGAAAATATCCTTTCCATTTTGGAAACATTTTTTTATTATTGCACAATTACAAAGGAAAAAAATTTCTTTTAAATGAACCTTATAATCTTGTAATGTATTGTTCAATAAATGGAGGCTTCATTAAATCAAATAAACCCCTTCATGATGTATAAGTTAAAAAACATTGTTTCCATAATTTCTATGGAAAAGTCACAAGTACCTCATATAAAAATTGACAAAAAAATTCCTTTCAGACCATTTAGTAAAATTTCAGACTAGTAAAAATAATATTAAACAACTATAAAATAATATTAAAAATATTTTTGAAAAGATGTTTAGGAAACCTATACATGGAAGATAAATATCCCTAATTGATAGTTATATATAAACAATCCCGACTAATAACAAAATTGTGAAATTAACCCTTACCTTAGGTCTGATTTCCTTCATACGTTTCTTAAAATAATATTTAATTGATTATGTAATGTTATTAATTTATTACAGAACCATATTAATACATATTATATCATATATTGTCCTCATATATCATCTTATTAACCATTTTTTAACAAACGTTTCGTTATTACACTTCTTTAAAGTGTTAAATAATTTATTTTTCATATGTATGTTTTATCATATAATCCCCAGTTCTTATGCATAGGATATATTTAGGTCCTATATAGAATGATATTAAGGTAATATAGATCATAATTATTCATTATATACATTTATATAATCATTCTTGAATAGTGAACCTGGAAAAGGAATTACATCACATCATGTAGACAGTTAGCCATATGTACCCATAAGTGATGATATCATTCCCATAATGATGAAATGTTAACGAAGTGAATAATATATTATTTTTTATTAAATAAATAATATATTATATATATATATATATATATATATTATTTCAATAATTATACCATTAAAAATAATGTGGTGATAAAAAACAGAATACACCACAGCATGGAGACCGTAGGCTGTACGTATGAACGCGCAATGCTTTTTTTTCATTGGATGGATAAAAGGTAGAATATGGTTGTTACATAATCATAATAAAATCTAATAATAAATATTATACTAGATTTATTACTTTATAATTCAAAAAACACATCAATAAGCAGTATAAGAAGACATAGACTTGAAATATCATGTAAAGTTGATTACCTCTTATTCAACAAACTTCTTTTAGATCTCGTACTAGGGACACCAGGGGTTAATATTTTGAGAAGACAATAACCTATATAATATGGATAGGGAAGTTGATAAGTTAAATTATCAGGGTATGGTCGATATTGAAGGCTCAAAGTGATGAGAAGAAGTGAGGGAGGAGGTTCCCTTTTATAATTGAGATGAGAGGATCTTGTGGAATTTCCAAAAATATTAATTTATAATAAATTCAATGTCAATATAAATTCCTCCAATTATTTTTTATCAAAATAGAAGATTATATAATGTTTTAATCTCATAAAAAAAATATAATTTATAAAAGTATGGTATAATTTTAAACTTTATAATTTTGATTAACCCTTAGTTAACCTATTTTAATTTTAACTAAGGAAACATGATTTTCATTATTAAAAGGTTGAAATTTTTACTTATGTGATGTAAATTAGACCATAAATGAATACTTTATAAAATTTTGGACCATATTATTTTCAACGATGTTGTATTATTTTTAAATAATTAAATAAAATATTAATTGGATAAAATATCATTAGTGTAAATGTTGAAACTACTCATTACTTGGACTTTTACAGATATAATGATAAGAAGTTAACATCGAACATAATATTTTTTATATCACTAAAAGGTCAATTTGTTTTATAAATGTTTTTATAATATTAATTATCAAAAAATATATTTATTTTAATATATTTATTAATATTTATTTGATATTTACATTAACCTGAATAATTACCTCATCAACATTGTGTAATTATTTAATATACTTATTTATTTACAAAAAAAATCAAATAAAAGACCATGATGTTGAAAAATATTCAATATTTTATAGGAATATTTATATATGAATATATATTTTGTTTAAACCTATATTAAAAATGATATATTATTTAAAACATGAATGTGACAACTTAGAATTTTTATTAATCCAAATATTTTAAATATCATATTCTCATTTAAGTGTCCAAAAAAGTAAAAAATAAATTAATATAATAAAAATATGTTTATTACGTTAAAAATGTAAAATTATGTCCATTCATAAAATACCTTTATCCCTATGTGGACACGTAAGGTATATTTAAGACAACGAAAGTGACATTTTGTGACTTTCTTTGATTTAAATAATATATAAGCCATTTTAATGAAAATGTGTCCATTAAACAACTTAATTTAAATCCTTAGGTTTTAATGGTAGAATTATCTTCATACAATAAAATTTGGGTTCATTCTAGGCTCATTTTATAGTCGTTATCATTTTATTTTTATCCTAAATTACCCAATTTTCCAATTATCATGGTAACAATATTTACCAAGGTTACTATTATTATTGGCCAAAAAATAAAAGGGAAATATTTACAAAATATTGAACTTTTTAATCGAAATTAATTATAGAATTTTTAAAATTAAAAATATATAATTTTCATAATTTAACTTAAAAATAAAAACGCGATGAAAAACTGTTTTTTTTCCAGAAAATTACTTTTTTATTTTTTTTATAATCAATTAAATTTTAAAATCATTATAAAAAACTATAATTAGATTAAATTAAATAAAAAATAACTCATTGAAATTTAAAAATAATCTAAATCTTAATATTACCATGCAAATACATTTAAATAAAATGTAGTTTTCAATAAAAATCAATTTTATCACTATTCCTAGAAAAATATATATTTTCAGAAAATTATAAAAAAATATTTTAAGATAATTTTGAAATACCAAAGTCAAAAATGAAATTAATTTGGAAATTGAATTTTTTTAGTACATCTAAAAATTAATATTAAGTTATAATAATATGATAGATTCATTTATGAAGAAAACATATTTTTGAAGAGTAAAGTGACTTTACAAAAAATTGTGTGATTATTTTCTAAGAACTTAACAACACATTTATATTGAGTTGTAACATTATATTTAGTTAAAAATTTATTTATTTATATTTATTCATACAAATTTAATAGCTAGGTTATAACTTCCATTTTATACTAAGTGTCTCATAGTTCATTTATACTCGGTGTTACATGAAACACAAGTTATAAAATTATTTAACGAGAATACATTTGATAAAAATATCTGTGTGTTACATTATAACCACCTATATATGAATTTATCACTCAAAATTTCCACTCTGATAAAAGTATATGAGGTTAACTTTACGTCATCACATCCTCAGGTCCTACACAACCTCCTCAAATAGAATATTTGTTTTTTCATAAAACATTAACCAAGTGAGTGGTTTTTTTCAAAGAACCTTTTATTTACGATCCAGAATCACTATTGGTTGTTATTCATAAGAAATATCTTCATTAAATGGTACAAATTATTCTTTTAGTACATGTAAAGGATCATTTATGTACTTTCCTAGTAGAGATACATGGAACACATCATGAACATGTGAGAAATTTAGTGGAAGTGCCAATCTAAAATCTACCTTCCCAACAAGATTAAGAATTTTAAAAGGACTAATATATCTAGGGATTAGATTTCCCTTTATTAACAATCTCATCACTCTATTTCAATTATATATTCATAGAAGGGAAAATCCCATATAATTTTGCATGAGAACACATCCCAGCCACTTCCTTGATGTATCACTATAGATCCTAAAACCTTTCACCAAAATAGGGTAGTGTGAGAACAGGTGCACTTAATAACATTCATTTCAGATTATTGAAATTATCTTAACATTCCTCTGTCCATATGAACATAACACCCTTTTTAGTAAAATTAGTGAGTGGATTATATAATCATGAGAAAAATTTCAGAAAACATCAATAATATCAATCCAGACCAATAACACTTTAGATCAGAGTTACCATGGTTGGTCTAGGAAAATGTTCACTAACTTCTATCTTTTTTGGATCCAAAGATATACCATCTGTTGATATTATGTGACCCCAAAATGAAACACACTAAATCCAAAATTCACACTATGAAATTTTTTCATAAATATTATCCTTTCTTAGGTTCTTTAGTAAAATCCTTATGTGACCTTCTTGTTCTTACATGCACTTTGAATGTACAATAATATCATCTATAAAGAATACCAAAAACTGACCATGATAGTCTCTAAAGACACTATTCATAAAATCCATGAAGATTTATGGGGAATTAGTAATTCCAAATGACGTTACTATAAATTCATAGTGTCCATACACTGTATGAAATTCCATCTTGGGTATATCCTCTTTCTTGACATTACATTGATGATATCCAGAATGAATATCAATCTTGGAAAAGTATGGAGATCCTTATATTTGATCAATTAAGACATCAACATGGGAGGGATATTTTTTCTTGATAAGGATCCTTTTAATTTCTTGATAATCGATATAGAGACTCATTGATCCATTTTTCTTCTTAACAAATAGAACAGGTGCATCCCAAGGTGAAACATTAGGGAATCTGAATCCCTTGTAAAGGTTCTATTGTATTTTCTTCTTCAATTTTTTCTAATCTATTGGGAAATTTATATATACATCCTTTTAAATATGTATAACACCCTATATTATTTTTATTGAAAACTCAACTTCAATATTCGATGGAATACCTAGTAATTATTCTTCAATAACATCAGAAAAATATCATTAATAGGTTTATCATTAATGGTGAGTTTCTACCCAACCATTTGAGATATATAACATTCATTTATAGGAATTAATACCCACAAGATGAAAGTAATTTCTACTATAAGTTCATATTCATAATTTCATTGATAAATGATCATATATAAATTCGGAATATTAAATGTGATTTCCCTTCCTAAAAATTGATATGTGATCTATATAATGATTTACAATACATGAAAAAATTCACATGAAATTCAACTAATGGAAGGATCAAAATATTTTCATGAATCACTTTCCCAAAATCATCAAGTAGAGAAGAATTATAAACTTATAACTGGACCATTGTGCCATTAAGGTTTTTCACTTCTAACTCAACATCTAATTATCGAGGTAATATACTGATATAATTATAAAATTCTATTAAAATTTATGATTAGGTGGATTTAGAATAAAAAACATTGAATTATTTATAACGGATGAAAAGTATACCATCCACCAATTTATTCTTGTACACCACATCACCAATAGTTATGACATGCAATTTTTATTTTTATTTGACCTTAAGAGGTTTTTGATGTCGATCATCATTGATAACCCTCATATTTGGGAATTGGTTAAAATAATTCCTATTTTCCTTGCATTTGAAGCTTTGAAGTGTGGGTGATGCATTATATGTATCGTTTTTTCTATTTTCATCAGTCGCTATCCTTTTCCCATTACTTTGGCAGTCAATCTCCTAATGAACTTCTTCACACACTTAAAATATTTACTACTCTCATTAAGAAAGTTTCCTCTATGTTTATTTTCACACTTTTAGTATAAATAAAATCTCATATTATTTTCAATATTGTTTTTATATTTTACCTAGAATTCCATTTTTCTTTCTTATCAAACCCATAAGATTAACAGGTGACTCTAGTATCCATATCAAACCCTAAGAGAACATGGGAATTTTTTTTCATAGATACTAAGGTCCCTTATAGATAATTCCCTTCAGAGACATGGTTTTAATCCACTAAATATTCGATCAATATTTATCTTATATTGGATGATAATTATAGAATTATACCTTGAAAGTATTGTTAATGGTTCCTTATATGTAACAACAGATTCATCATCCATTTTCTTAAGCTCAAAAAACTCCATCTCCTTCTTCATACAAATAATATGAGGAAAGTAATTAATGAAAAATAAGTTCTTGAACTCATCCCATTCCAAGGAGTAAATTTCATATAATTTCCTAATATTTTTGATAATATTCCACCTTTGATCAAATTTAGCTTCTAAATGATAGACTTTCAAAATTAATTTATCATGCTCTGAAAATTGGATAACTAAAAATATCTTTTTAGTGGTACTAATCCATGGTTCAACCACTATTGGATTAGAATACCCCATAAAATAAGGCATATTCTACCTCATGAAGGGATCAAGATAGTTATATTACCTCCTTTTATCATTTAGAAATCTATCATGATGAATTCCTTGAGAATGTTTTTTGATCATAACAAAATATTTTTAATTCTAGCTCCCTTAACATTGGGTTTCTTAGGAGGAAAATTGTTGCATTATCTGTCACATTCAACATTAACGTTGTTCCTTAGAGTCCCATCAATTGACTAAAACCAAAAAGCATAGTGTGAGAAACAATAATCAAAGTGGGAAAACCACATAATCAAGGGAAATTAGTTATAAAATTTCAATTCAAGAGTCCTTAGGTTTTGACCTAGGTAATTTATGATCATCACCAAAACTCTAGGATTGTATCCTATAATTAGACATATCCTTAGTGTTCTTATTAAGGTTTTTCATCTAATTTTCCAAGGTTTACTAAACCTTACTCTGATACCATATATTATGGCCCATACATTTCATACATAGATATTAAATCTAAATTTAATAATATTAACTACATAACATAACAAACAAATTCCATAATATTATAGGATTAGTGTCTTTGGAAACATGGAAATTGAAAAAACTTATTCATAAAACATCTACATCAATTACATCTTATTCCTACATAACTTGACCTCTTTTTGACACATATTACTTATTACATTTGTTCATATCATTGGGAGAAGAAACAGAAGAAAGGGATCAGATGATTAGTAAGGGTAATCAAGGGAGATAACATAATCATGAGGGTATAAGAATATTAAAATAAATTTTGAAAATTATACCCAGAGTATCAAATATCATAATATTAAGTCATGGAATAAATCATAAAATTTAATAAGACATGATTTATAAAATAATCAACGAACATAATTCCTGGAAGTATAACATAGGACATGAAATTGTGGCATACACATAAGCATAAAAAATCATTTTAATATTAGTCAAGGATTACTACCAAAGATATCATAGAATAAAAAGTCCCTTATTGAACTGAGTTCACCCCTTGTTCTAGTCTTGTAATACTGAACTGGGATTACTTTCCATTCCAGTTCAATATTACTAAACCCGTTTCACTATCCATTCTAGTCCTATCTATCTCATGAGATATGAATATTTACCTGATTAATTAGAGGTACATATAGTTCCCACCCATCACATAATTAAAACCATACATATGTGTTGGAAACAAACATAAATAATTCACAATATCAGAACTAATAAAAATAAATAGTCTTTTGAAACATTTCATCATAATATTACTCATGGAAAAGAATCAGAATTCAAAAAAATTAATCCATCATAAACATAAACAATTTAGATAAAGAATAATAATAGTATAATTGGATCATATCCCAAGTAAATCATATGTAACATCAAATAACGTTTTCTTAGATATAAAATTATTTTGAAAGATCACTTGAAATAATCATGAAGAAAATATCCATTCCATTTTAAAAATATTTTTCGTAGCCTCATAATTAAAAAGGCAAAAAATTTCTTTTAATTGAATCTTGTAATATAGTAATGGAATCTGAAATACATTAAGGCTTCATGAAATAAGAAAATGCATTTATATATTATTAGTTAAAAGAACATTTTTTTATCTTTTTTCTAGAAAAATCACAAAGAACCTCATTTGGAAAATAAATAAAAAGATTCCTTTCAAACTATTTAGTAAAAATTCATAGATGAGTAAAATTGAAATTAAAAAATTGAATAATAATATTTAAAAAAATTTAATTTTTTTTCTATAAATAATTTAAATGGAAGATAAATATTCCCCAAAAAATACATACATATAAACAATCCGGACTAATAATAAGATTGTGAAATTAACCCTTACCTTAGTTCTGATTCCTATTATATGTATCTAAACTCTTTTATAATGGTTTAAAGAATGTGATTAATTTATTCTAGAACCATATTAATATTTATGATATCATATATGATCCTCTTATATCATCTTATCACCCTCTTGTTAACAAAATTTCATTATTATCCGTCTTTTGGGTGTTAACTGCTTCATTTTTATATGCATGTTTTATCGTATAATTCATATTTATTTTTCATACAATACGATTATATAATATATATAATTATTTTAAGGTAATATATATCATATTTATACATTATATACATTTACATAATCATTATTGAATGGTAAAAATAGAAAATGAACCCCATCGCATCATAGAGACGGTTGGCCGTACGTACGCACGAGCGATGGTATCATTCCCTTAATGGTGAAATGGTTAGTAATTAGATGGTATATTAAATTTGTTTTCTAGAATCAATATAATTTTATAATTATCATATATATATATATTATTTCCATCATTATAATTATCAAAATAAATTGGGGATGAATAATAGATTACACCACGATGTGGATATGGTATGTCGTATGTGCGCACGTGTGTTGATTTCATTTTTCATAGGATGGATAAAATGTGTAATATGGTTGTTTCATAATAATAATAATAATTTATTATTATGTATGTGATACTAGATTTATTATTTTTAATGGAAAAAACACATGAAGAGTAAGTATAATAAGAAATAGACTTGAAAGAGTTGGTAAAGATGAGTACCTATTCTATAGTGAGCTTCCTTTAGATATCATCTTAGGGACATTATAGATGGTATTTTAAGAACTAAACAAACCAAAATAATGTAGGTAGGGATGTATATAAGAAAATTGGCAGGGTATAGTTAAAAGGACCCGACCTTAAACATTACATAATCTTGAATTATGTTAATAATTCATATTGAAGAACTTTTCAGGTTTAGAGCTTTAGAGAATTAGGCCACAACATATAAATAAAATTTTTTTTATTACAAAGTAGACTGGTTTACTCACTATCCATAAATTTTTTTTTTAAAAAATATCATTTTTTAATTTTATTCATAAACATAAAACCTTTTTCTTGATCCCATCCTTGAATCTATTCACCTTTAAATACTATGAAAAAAATTTCAAAACATGCGATGAGTATAAAAATATTAGTAAGGGATACACAAAGATAGAAAACTGTTAGTTTTTCAAAACAACATTTAAACCATGAATACATTATCATATGTAATTATTTTCACATTTATGAAGTATTAAATACTCTTATGTTAATAAATTCTCATTTCTTACCAGTTTTTAACCAAAATAATACCATAAAAACCATATAAATTGCACATAACATATAAAAGGTATACTTAGGACATAATCATACTTAAATGGAATAACCATATGGTCAAATTCCAAAAATCATTCTTACAAATGGAATAGACATATGACATCTTCCATACCCAATTCATTGGAGGTTATAACGTAACCACCCATTATTAGTATATCACGAAACCACCCATCATTTGGTTTATCCAGTAACCACCTGTCAAATGTCCAAGTACCATTATATAATCATAATAAATAAAATATTTAAAAAATCATCATTTCTCTAATAAAATTTCATTTTCAATCAAAATAAATCATGTAAAGATATTTAAATACTCAATCCATTTCAAAAACCATTTTCACTAACAAAACACCAAAAAATAGAATAAGGGGTTTCCTTTTCATTTTAAAAACATTAAGGATTATAGAGGAAGAAAAATAACGATTATGAAGGCAGAGTGTTCATTGTCGCTTCATACGTAAAAAAAAATTCTTTTTTCATTTAGTAAAATGCTTCGTAGAAAAAAACATTACTGGAAAAATGACCTATACCCACCGTTCAAAACCGTGGGTATTACTTATACCCACAGTTTTGGGAACCATGGGCTGGAACGACATCGGTATAGGGGTCTCAGCCTATACCCATGGTTTAGGTGAACCGTGGGTATAGGAGAGTCAATGTGTGGCACACCTATTCCAGCGTGGCACACAATAGACCCACGGTTTTGAAACCGTGGGGTATTTTTTAAATTCCAAAATATGGCCGCTGGGGGGATTTGAACCCGCGCTTCACGCAGAAGCTCAAGGGTGCGCCGCACCAAGGAACCAACCGAGATGCTATATTTTATTGCTATATAAACATATATCATCATATATATATTAATATGATTTACCTGGGAAATTAAAATTCAAAAACGCGGGCAGCATGATTCGAACCCGCGCTTCACGAAGAAGCTCACAGGTGAGCCGCAACAAGGGATAAATCGGCCTGAAATTCATTATTTTTATGTATACATGTATCACCATATATATATAAATATCATTTATGTGGGAAATTAAAATTCAAAAACGTGGGCAGTGGGATTTGAACCTGCGACCTATAACACCGGCTGTAATATGTTTAACAACCACGCTAAATAATTTTGCATACATATATTTATATTTATGTAAATATATTAATATAAATCATGAAAAAATTCCTTCCTGCCAAATTTATTCCATGTCCCACCTAATTTTATCTCCCCTCCATAACACGAGAAAGCTATACCCACGGTTCTTGAGAACCGTGGGTATAGGTCTTCAAAAAAAAACCCAATACCCATGGTTTTGATGAAACATCCGTATAGGTCTACGGAAAATACCCTATACCCACGGTTTTCTCCAAAACCGTGGGTATAGGTCTTGAAAGGAAACTATACCCACAGTTTTTGACACAACCGTGGGTATAGGTGGCCTATACCCACGGTTTTTGAAAACTGTTGGTATAGGTTCACATACTATTCCTATACCCACAGTTTTGGAAAACTGTGGGTATAGACATATCTTCCAGTAGTGAAATATTCCACTTAAATGAAATTAAAAGTCTAAGGGGTTTATATACTGTATAAAAGAATGTCATGTATAAATCAATGTATGCCTCAATGAAAGGAGATTGAGACGTAGTGCCTTACCTCGAGTCTGAATTGTCACGTATGTTTCTTGTTCATCCTGAATAATAAACATAAGTTGATTTTTTACTTAATTAATAACCTTTTTCAACTTTATTATTCCTTTTATATAACTTATTCCTTTCTATAACAACTATACAATTATTCAAGTTCATATCAGACGTTTTGTCAATGTTCAGTACTTGAGTAAAAAATGACCTTGTTATAATTAAAAATTATCTATCTGGTAAAAAGAAAATTATATATAGAATTATATTCATGATTTAGATATCATATATATAATATATATCCAGTATATATATTTATTTAGAATAGTCCATTGCATTTGGATATATGAAATGAAATAAACCGTTTATGAAGATGGTAAGCCATACATAAGCAAGAACACTATTTTTTTCATATTTGAAGGATTGAAAACTAAATGATAAAAAGGTATATTATAATTAAATTATAATATAATATTTTATATATGTTACATAAGTTCATTTACACTGTCCTTTATACATTCCATGTATGGAATGAATGAGTCATATCACTTTGAGGGGCCGTAGTCTGCATTTCCTCAAATGAAATTATTGTATTTATACAACATGAAAAGCATTAAGGTATGTTATAAATGATAATTATAGAAGAATATAGATAATATAAATATCATATATATCATATATAATTATAGTTCCATCATAATTTCCACCATAAATAGGTGGTCATAGATGACTGAACAATCATCATTTAATGAGGCAGTAGTTCGCCGTCCACAGATGCAGTATGGTCTGTACCCATTAGATGGAGTTTTGTGTAAGTATAGTTCAAATATTTCTCATAAAAAAACATAGTATATTTAAGATACTGGTTTTTTTATATAAAAAAATAATGATAAGATCATAGGGAGTGGATAAGGAAAAATAAAGGAAAGGAACTTGAGAGAAGACGTTACCTCAAATCTGGTAACTTCTTTTGATCTGAGCTAAAGGGCTTTCTTGAATTTCAATATGCCTAGGGGAAGGAATCTAGGTGGAAGAGAATAACGTTGGGTGATTATTGGAGCAGAGTTTGGATGATCCCAGGGGATTGAGAGGTGTGAGTAATGGGTTAGAAGTGGTGTCCTTTTATAAGAGGGAAGAGTGTCACTTTAGGAATGTCTTCAAATATTATTTTATTATTAATTGATTTTAAAATTATAATAACACAAAAGTAATATATTTAAAAAAACAGTTGAGTATGGATCTAAATCATCTCATCCAATGTGTTTTAGACATGTTTAGGTCATAAATTTAACCTTATCTTTTATCTTTAACCCTTAGTTAAATAAATTAACTCTTACCAAGTCTTCTTGTATTTTCACAATATATGGTTACTATAGTTACTATAAAATGAAAAGAGACCCAAAATGGATCATTAATTACATTTTTAACATTATATATTTTATTTGGCCTAATATTATATTTTTAGGACTATTATACCATTTAATAAAATATTAATTGTTTTAAAAACTAATTAATGTCAATTTTTATAATATTTATATAATTACTTTTAAAAAAACCCTAACAATTTTATTCATTAGAAAAACATCATTAATTAAAAGGTAAAAATTCATAATAATCAATAAAATTATTGGATGGATTTTTTTTTCAAAATAAATCTATTTTAATTTTTATAATATCATTTTTTCAAATCATTCATTAACAAGGTAATCACTATATCATCATTGTGTAATAAATATACTTATTTATTTAATGTCTAAATTTTTTAAATAAAATAAAATGATGTAGGAAATATTTTTTTCTTCATAATGACTATTTATAGTTGAAGATATCACTTATATAACCCCATATATTTTTTTAGTAAAAGATAAATGTTTAGGTTATATTTTTCTTAACATTAAATAAAAAGAATTTAAATGTCATTTTCACACACAAGTGGCTCTATGAGGTCTTAAAATTGACCCAAGAATTCCCATGGTTAGACCTATCTCATCCAATAGGATTAAGACACATGTTAGGGAAATTTAATATTATTATAATATTTTTTTACCCTTATTTACCAGGTTTACCCTTTAACCATGGTAAATAAAATATTTTATGAAGTTACTATTCATAATTTCTAAAAAACATTACCTATTTACAGAATTGAGACATCCTGATTCCAAATATTGAATCCTTTTTTCTAAATTCAAAACACATAAGTTGTAGATATTAATTTAAAATTAATTCCCGTTGTCAAAACCAAAAAGTGTGTTTTTATGAAGTAAGAACTACTAAAACATTGACATGTGTTTATGTCCAATTTCATAGTGAAATTACATAAAATGACCAAGAATGCATTAAATAATAAAAACATAATCCAAATAAACTTTAAAACCAATTATAAGGACAATTTAACTATATAAATAAATTTGATGAAAATGTAATTTTGACTTAAAATCTAGTATTTTTCACTATTCATTAAAAAAATGAACTTTTCTAGAAAAATAAAAAAAATTTATCCAAAGTAATTTTTGATGTCCCGATTATAAATAAGAAGTTTATTTTCTTAAATGGAATATATATAATGTGAAAAAACTAGATTCAAAAAGGGTTTCCCATCAAAATGCAATAAAACTACCTTTTAATAATATTAGAATATTTATGTTTAAAATTGGATTCATTCCCATTTTAAGCCTCTAAATTTTATTGGATTAATGTAAAAAAATTTAAAAAAATGTTTAATAATAATATAGTTAGTTCTATTAATTCTCACCAGTACAATGGTTAGGAGTTAAATACCATTTAAAATAATAATATTATATTATTATTATTTTCAGTATGACTCAACCTTGTGTGCAACATATGATTTTGGAAAATCCTATTGTTGTGTGTCGGGTACTCCATTGAATATTTCATCCCCTTTAAAATAAAATTAATATTTAATTAACAAATATTAATAAATATGAAAATGTCATATTATTTATTTACCTGGGATGTTACATCCTTCCCCCCTTTTGGAAATTGTATCCTCACCATTTTATTCACTTATCATATAGGGGGTGGGGTATTTATCCCTTATAGAATTTTCAGATTCCCAAGTTGCATCTTCAACCACATTATTTTTCAAAAAAACCTTTACCTAATGAATTACCTTATTTTGCAACACATTCTCTCTTCTGTCAAGAATCTGGATTGGTTGTTCCTCATAAGAGATATTCTCTTCCAACTGAACTACCTCTAAACCCAAAACAAGAGATGGATCTGGAATATACTTCCTCAACATTGAAACATGAAAAACATTATGTACCTGTGATAAACATGTAGGTGACGCCACTCTATAGGCTATTGATCCAACATTCTCCTAGATTTCATAGGGTCGAATTAAACTTGGACTCAACTTTTCCTTCTTACCAAAACACATCACACTTTTCCATGGAGAAACTTTGAGAAAGACATGATCACCTCCATCAAAAGAAAGATCCTTACTTTAGTAATTTGGATAAATTTTCTACCTGCTCTGAGCTTTTCTCATGTGATTCTAAATTCACTAAAATTTTCTGCTATCTCTTCTTCCAATTCTGGCCCATCAACTTTATTTCACCTACATTATCCCAAAAATATATAGTTCGACACCAATTTCCATATAATGCCTCAAATGGTGCCATCTGTATATTAGAATGAAAACTGTTATTATATGAAAAATCAACCAAAGAAATATGTTGGTCACAACTTCCCTAGTAAACCATTGAAGAAGCACACAACATATCTTCTAATGTCTTAATAGTTCATTCTGACTTCCCATACTATTGAGGTTGAAAAGATGTACTAAAATTTAATTCAGTTCCCAATGACTTCTAAAGTCCTTTACAAAAGTTAGAAGTAGACATGAGATCACAATCATATATAATGGTGAGGATTACTTCATGTAACGTGACTATCCCTTTAACATACAACCGAGAAAGTAAATCTAGAGATATAGTATCTTAGATAGGATGTAAATGATAAGATTTAGTCAATCGATCAATTATAACACAGATTTCATTATTACCTCAAGATGTCTTCAATAATCCGACAATGAGGTCCATGGATATTTTTTTCCTTTTACACTCTAGATTTGGAAAAGGATGAAGAATACCTTTAGGTAACTACCATTCTTCTTTAACCTCTTGACAATTCAAACACTTCCCAGTAAAGTTTGCAATATCTTTTTTCAATCCATCCCACCAGTAATACTCCTAAAGATCTCTGTACATCATAGTACTGCTAGGATGAACTGAAAATAGAGAACTATAAGCTTCACATAATAACTATATCTTTAAATGTGAATCACAAGGAAAACATAATCTCTTTCAAAATCATATAATAAAATCATTATCAATGTTAATTTCAAGAAACTTACCCTTCTGAACCAACTCTACATTTTTCTGCAACTCGCTGTCTTCCTTTTTTTCTTGCTTAATTCTGTCTGATAGAGATGATTTCCATGGTACCTGAAACAAAATAGTGGAATTCTCTACACCAATACCTTCTATTCCAAATTTCACCAAATCATTAATCAAAGGATCTTGTTCCAAATGTAACATGGTTAATTTAGCATTACTTTTTCAACTCAAAGCATCATCCACTTTATTTTCTTTTCCAAGATGTTAATGAATCGTGCAATCATAATCCTTGATTAATTCCATCCATCTCCTTTGTCTTATGTTCAATTAATTCTTAGTGAATATATACATAAATCTTTTGTGGTTAGCATATATATCACATTTTACTCCAAACAGATGATGCCTCCAAATTTTTAAAGAAAAAACAATAGCATCTAATTCCAAATCATGTGTATGGTAATTTAACTCATGAGGTTTCAATTGGTGTGAGGCATAATAAATTACCTGATCATTCTACATGAGGACACAACCAATCCCTTTCAACATAGCATCACTATAGATAAAAAATTTACCATCTATGGAAGGTAATTCCAAAGATAGAGCATTCACAACTATTCTTTTCAATTACTGAAAAAAATCATCACATTCTTTTGTCCTGATGAACTTAACATCTTTTCATGTTAACTTAGTCAGTGTGATAGATATGTCATGACCTGTCCTTCAAGGCCCATGTCGTGACTACCCTAAGCCTGACTTCCATAGGTCAGGGGCTGGCGACTAGCACCAAAGGCATAATTCCCTAAAACTGGGAAGGAATTGCCTTTATAAGTTGTAAATGCACACAAAAGAGAACAAAGTTGGATAGAAAACACTAGGTAAACTGTATAACAAAAGAGTGCTGAAAAGTAAAAGGGGCAAGAAATACAAGCCCAACTGTAAAGTATAAGGAACTGGAAGTACAAGTACAACCAAAGAAATGAAAAAACAACTAATAGGCTGTCCTTTGAAATTCCTACCTGAAGGGTTGGTACAAATAGCCTCCTCAGTACTCCACGTCTTCCTGAATACTTCGTGTAATGACACGCCATATGATCCACCTCCGGGTACCATCTAGTCCATGTACTCTCATCCTCAGTTAGCAGTGTTTGTCGTCTGCATCCAATACAACAAGGTGCGGGCATATCCCATGTTGGGGTGAGTATAATGATACTCAGTAGGGACCCCAAGACCCTCAAGGTTTCACAAAATCCAATAAGGATAAACCAAAAAGTATGAAATCAACAGATAACCCAACATAGTTATATACCCATACATATACCTAAGTTATCATGTAATCCATCTCAATAATGAGGAAAACAAAAAATTTACTGACTCAACTCAAACCAGGATTTTATTCACATTATTGAAACCCCGATAGCTGGATAACTCTTCCTCTATCGAGTACAATGGGCCTACTATAACACCAAGCATGATTCCCAATAACCTTGGACTATTGAGGTACTCCTCCTATCGAGTAACATGGGTCGGATGAATCACACAGAGGCGCTCCCCACCAGGGGTCTGCCACCACAACTAGGCGCTCCCCTTCATAGCCTGTAGAGGTACACCTTTTGTCGAGTACTGCGGGTCTCCCACCACAACCAGGCGCGCCTCCACCATGGGTTTTCCGCTACAACCAGGCACTCCTCACTGGGCTAGTCTAGTCACTCCGAGTTAATCGGTCTGCAGTCATCATGTCTCACCCAGCTTCTAGGTTTCCACACTCTTCCCACTCATCACTAGAAGGACCCACTCCATGAGATACTATTTGATACTCCAACTATCATGAAATCCCACGAAGAATTATCCCAAGGGTCTGCCACGTCATAGGGGTCTCAACGCAATAGACAGTGCGTCAATAAGACGCCTGGTCTGTGAGTTATTAGCCTTTTAGTCCCGGGGGCCCGAATGGATTCGTGCACGATCCAACCGTACCATATCTAAACTATACCCCAAAATTCAGTGGGCTATAATCAAAGGGTCCGTCATGCTCCAAGATTACCAGCGCTGTTGACAATTTGTCAAATGGACGTCCGGTGCCAACGATATGGCAAAATGAATGTAAAGGGTTGAAGTGGGCCCAGCCCAGCAGGCTGTGATGGAACAAAGAGCCACAAGGGAATGGGTAGCTCATCCAGGAAGGGTGTCGCGAGGGGCCGGTTCGGCTAGGGCGCCGTGAGGGCGCGACCGATTCGGCTGAGGGCAGCGCAACCAGCGAGGCGGCGCATTTGGGGTGCGGGGCGCGGCCGGGGTGCGGTGCTACCAGGGCGTGGGGTCCGGTTTGGCCGGTAGACAGAATTCCACGGGGGCCGCGGGGGCCGTAGAGGCCGCCGGTGGTGCGGCCATCACCTTCGTCATCGTTTTAAAGAACACCACAATGAAGATCAGTGGGGGGGGGGGGGGTCGGACCATGTTTGTTTGGCCCGCACCCTCCGTGTTTAGAGTGGTAGAAATATTTCATCAAGAACATAAACAAATAAATGAGCATGGAAGATATTATAGACTTCAATTCTCGTAATCCCCTCATCAATATTTATTCCCAACCCACAAGGAAAACATCCAAGGGTCAACTAGATAATAAGTTGATCCACGTTCTTTGTTTTTAGAAGGAAAGAACCAAGGGAATTAGATAATACTTAAATAAAATCCCTACCTTGTTCGTTGATCGTCAATGGAGTCATGGGGAAGAAGAAAGATCATTGGGAAAAGATGGACGTTGGTTTCATCGATTTTTTCCTCGATCGTTGGTTTGTGTGTCGACTCGTCGTAGTCGAAGACACCCTACGTTGGAGGAAGTCCCGAGGAAGAAGGTCAAAGTCAGGGGTCGATGTTCTTCGTTGGTAGAATGCATTCTTCGTGGAGGAAGCATTCTTTGTTGGAGAAGATTTCTCCCAAGAACTCTATTCCTCATTTGCCAACCTTTTTCCAATAAATGAATAGGTAGACCCTCTAAATAATAGATTATCTATTATTTAGTTTGATGGGTTTAAAATACAAACATTTGGAATTTAATTAAATGATATGGATTTATTAATTAAAGGTTGAGGGTTGACACTAAAAGGGGGGGTGGCACCATTAATTTAAGTAAGGTCAAGTGACTAACCCTCATTTATGTGGGAGTTGAGAGGTTTTCCAAAATTAAGTGGGGGGGTTTAGTCTAGGGTGCTCCCCACACCATAACCTCTCTTGGGAGGTTAGGTTTTCATATACCCCACCACCATAACCTCTTATGGGAGGTTAAGGTGTTGTGGTCCCCACATCCAACTACCACATGGGTGCTCATAATAGATAAAATAAAACAAAACATGTGTTTATTTTATTTTATTATTTCCACGAAAAACCCAAAAACTAACTTTCACCCTCGACCAACTGCTATCGAGGTGAAAGTCTCCTTAAGAGAATACCAGTGCTGCGATTTCAACGGTGCCCTCAGATTTCAATTCTGAGCACGGACTCAAAAGTTATGAAAACCCACTTGTACGTTTACTGAACGTACCCGAACAAATATTCCAAAAATTGATTCTGGGAATAAAAATCACGGGCAATAAATTTTCACGGACTCATAAGATTTCCATTTATTTTAAAAAATTTACATTAAAATTTTGGGTTTTTACATTCTCCCCACCTCATGCTTTAAGTCCCAGTAAGCCACAACTCAAACTAGGTAAACAAGTGGGGGTACTTAGCATGCATCTGAGCCTCCCGCTCCCATGTGCTCTCCTAGAGGTTCATGTGCTTCTAGCGAACACACACTGGAGGTATCGACTTTCCATGATGGACCCGCTCCTGTCGATCATCAATTTCTACTAGAACCTCTGTAAAAGTCACCCCATCATCGACATCCATCTCGCCATGGTCGATGATGTGAGAAGGGTCGTGCACGTTTATCCTCATCCGGGATAAGTGGAAGTCTTCATGAACCCGGTGCAACTAAGGTGGAAGAGCTAAGTGGTAAGCCACCTCACCAACTCTGTTGAGGACCTGAAAAGGTCTGATGAATCTTGGAGATAACTTTCCACCTCCGCCAAATCTCCGAAGACCTCGATGGGGTGAGACCCGTAGAAAGATGTGGTCACCATCCTCAAACTCTAGAGGTCTTTGTCTCGTGTCGGCATATGACTTCAACCTACTTTATGAAGTCTTCATATGCTCTTGGATGATATGCACCTTCTCTATGGAAGCCCGTACCATCTATGGTCCCACTAGTGATGACTCCCCAAGGTCAGTACAGCAAAAAAGGTGATCTACATGGCCGCCTATACAATGCCTTGAAAGGTGTCATCCCAATGGTGGAGTGATAGATATTGTTGTATGAAAACTACACCAAAGGTATGTGATCCTCCTAGCTATGATCGAAGTAGAGGACACAAGCACGCAAAATGTCCTCGAGGGTCTGAATGGTCCACTCGGTCTGGCCTTCCGCCGGAGGATGGAAGGCGGTGCTCAAACGAAGCTACATCCCAAAATCCTTTTACAACCCCTTCCATAGTTAAGAAGTAATTTTTGGATCATGATCGGAGAAAATTGTCAAAGGCACTCCTTTTAGCTGTAAAATCTCCTGCACATAGAGGCTCCCCAAGCTATCTACTGAACCCTACTCTCTGATCGGTAGGAAGTGAGCCAACTTGGTGAGTCAGTCAACGATCACCCAGATCGAGTCATGACCTATGGAAGTACGTGGAAGTACTGTCAAAAAATACATGGATATTCCTTCCCACTTCAACTCTGGGACCTCTAAATTCTAAACCAAGACTACATGTACCTGCTAGTCTTCCTTCAATTGCTGATAAGTGAGGCATTGAGAGACAAACTCTGCTACAACTTGCTTCATTCCCGGCCACTATTGTTGTCTTCGAAGGTCCTGGTACATCTTCTCCACTCCTGGATGTACTTATAGAGGTGATGAGTGGATCTACCTCAACACTTTCTCCTAAAGTGACTCTAGTAACATAATAGATCCTCTAAAGAGGATGACATGCTCCCTACCTTCAGAAAATCCATCAGGTGCCTTCCCCATGGATATCTGAGCATGTCACATCTCGCAGTCAACATCCCCATGCAGTAACTCCCTGACTTTCTGATGAAGTGGGTGAGTGACTGTAAGAGTCCGAAGGAAGGCTACTCCATCCTTATGCACAAAGGATATCAGTAAAGCAGCCATCTGCTCTATCACCTCACCTAGAAGTTGTATACTAGATCTCCTGCTGAGTTCATCTGCAACAATGTTCCCCTTCCAAGGAGTATAGAGTATCTCGAAGTCATAGTCATGGAGGAACTCAAGCCAATTTCACTGTCTCAGGTTCATGTCCTTCAAAGAGAAGGTATACCTGAGACTCTTGTGATCAAAGTACATGATAAAAATCTCTCCCATCAGATAGTGTCGCCACATCTTCAAGGTGAAGACCAATGCTGCTAACTCTAGGTCATGTGTAGCATAGTTCTACTCATGGTATCTCAGTTGTCGAGTGCCATAAGCAATCACTACTCACTCTTGAATCAAGACACATACAAGTCCGTTCCATGAGGTGTCACAGTAAAATACGTACCCTATGACTTCCTCTGGAAGCCTCAAGATGGGGGCACTTGTCAGCCTCTACTTCAGATCCTGAATGCTCTGCTGGCATCTCTCCGACCACACAAATTGTTGCCCCTTCTTCATCAAGTCTAATAGTGGTGCTGCAACTCTAGATAAGTGTGGCACAAACATTCGATAATATCCAGCAAAACCCAAGAAAATCCATACTTCCACCACACTCCTGGGTGGATCCCAAGAAAGTACCACCTCAATATTCATTGGATCCATTGTAACTCTAGCCTCCGATATGACATGTCCCTAAATGTGAACATCTCTGATCCATAACTAGAACTTTGAGAGCTTACAAAAACGTTGGTTCTCTTGGAGTGTGTCCAGTACTACCCGAAAATGGTAGGTATGCTCCTCCTCGGTAGTGGAGTAGATCAAAATGTCATCGATTAAGACTACAAAAAGCGATCGAGGTATGGATGAAAGATCCTGTTCATGTGTCCCATGAACACTAATGGAGTGTTGGTTATACCGAATGGCATAACCAAGAACCCATAGTGGCCGTACCGACATCTGAATGCCATCTTCTTCACATACTCATCTCAAACTCTGAGATAGTGATAGCCTGATCTGAGGTCTATATTCGAGAACCACTGTGCTCCCTTGAGCTGATCAAAGCGGTCGTAAATCATCAAGAGTGGGCACTTGTTCTTCAAGGTCACTTGGTTTAGGAACCGATAGTAAACTCGAAGCCTCAAGCTCCCATCTGCCTTCTTGGCGAATAGAATCGAGGCTGCCCAGGGAGAAAAACAGGGCCGGATGAATCCCTTCCCCTTAAAGTCCTCTAGCTATACTCGCAGCTCGCAAAGCTCCACGGGAGCTATCCGATACACTGTTGTAGATATCGCTTCCGTCCCAGGGGTACAAGTCAATGTAAAAGTCTACCTCTCTATGAGGAGGTAGACCTGAGACATTATTAGGGAAAACATCTGCGTACAGGTCCAACACTACAGGATAAGTCAGAATCTCCACATCAACCGCTCCGAGGGTAAGGCTAGCCAACTAATGAGTGATCGACTACACTCTCCTCCGAGTAAGTCTATCCTGTGTTGAAAAGGATCCCTTATTGCTGATTAAAGTAAACCTAGTCCCATCCGTGCGGACACACCATACTTTTCACCTAATATAGTTTATCTGATCATGGACTTTAGATAACTAGCCCATACCCAAGATGACATTATAAATCCTCGACGCCGCTACTAGGATATCCCAGACAAATCTCTCACCTCCTAGAGTAAGCTCACACTATTGGAACCAGTGCGTAATCATAGAATCTACTCCCATAGAAGTTTCTAGCCATAAGGATCGAGCAAATAGCTCCGTAGGAATCTCTGAGCTCCGAACGAGGGTAGTGGCATTGAAAGAGTCACTGACAACTGTGTCTATAAGTACTACAACTATGGTGGAGTAGACACAGATCGTACCTTGAATCATCTCCAGAGTGCCATGATCCTATGCCTCAGTAGCCTGGAGCTGAGCTCTCCTCTTTTCTCCTGCTCCCTGCGGTCGGGGTGGACCTTTTGGTGGTGGTGGTAGTAACACCTCAAAACGTCATCCACCGCCATCTACATGACCAAATCCTATACCACGTCCACCTGCTCCCTGCAGATCACCTCGATCGAATATTTGTCTATGCATGGGTAGTCTTTCGAACTTCTGATGATCATTCGAACGAAGGTACGAACAATCATAAGCCATGTGACCATGCCCACAGCATTAGTAACATTTCCCACTCCTAGTAGGTATGTCTTTGATTCGGTTTTCCCGCACAAACGATCCTGAGTCATGCGGTTGTCCACCTATAGGTCTGGTCCTCTTGGACCTCTGTGACATCTATCTGCCGCCAGCTACAGAAGACTCCACTACATGTCGACAGGTAGTGGATCTTTCTGCTGGAGACTAATAAACATGGAAACTCTCCACTTAGAGTGCTCTCTCTAACATCCCTTCCTGCGTCGGGATGCTGAGTGAGATAATCAGAGTTCTGATCTCCCGTCTAATCCCCTTCTCAATGGCATGGGCCCTGAAGAATGGGTCCCAAAACATATCAGTGGAGTAGAATGAGAGTTCAGTGAACCTCAATGAGTACTGATCCATATTCATGCTTCCCTGATATAGATGAATTAGCTTCTATATGCGCACTGTGCGAAGAGTCTCTGTGAAAAAATCTGATTGAAACAAAATCTTGAAGTCTGCCCAGAGAAGTGTCATCTCATCATGAACCTGGAGCATTAAGCTCCTCCATCTTCCTATGGTTCCCTATAGAAGGCTGACAGCAAGAATCACAATGAGGTCTAATGGTGTCCCTACCAGTCGGAAAACTCTCACCACAGCCTCCAGCCAATCCCCATCCACCTGTGGGTCTATCTCTCCCCTGAACCTAGGTGTCTTCTCGTGCTGGAACTTGTGAAACACGCTCAAGAGGCATGCACCGTATGTAGCTGAAGATGGTGGCATCAGTGGCTTAATGTGGAGGGGTACCTCTAGTGCCTCTATTGGAAAAGGGCCCTACACCGAGGCCTCATTGCTCAATCGGCTATCTGAGTATACAACTCTCAGAACTCAAACCGACTATCTATGGGGAGGTATCCTGAAAGGAAAATATGCGACATGGTAAAAATATTATACATGGTGAGATGAACCAGTTGAGCTGACTTAAAGAAAACTAATGAAAATACACATGAAATCAGTGTTTTTATGCACTGAGTCAGAAATCAGAAGTCAGGGTCCTAGTGTATGGATACGTTGGCCGCTTCACCAACACTTGACTCCCTGAACTGAAAACCACTCTCACTACACTTAACACTATAGTTTCACATAAAATCTAAGATTCATAAGTTATGTGGTAGAACCAACTCCTCTGATAACAATTTTTCACGACCCATCCCCCAGGGCCCGTGCTGTGACTACCTCAAGCCCGCCTTCCATAGGCCAGAGGTTGGCGACTAGAACCAAAGTTGTAATTCCCTAAAACTGGGAAGACATTGACATTATAACCTAAAAACGTACACAACAGAGCACACAGTTGGATACAAAACACTAGGTAAACATTATAACAAAAGTGTGCTGAAAAGTAAAAGGGGATGAAAATACAAGTCCAACTGTAATGTACATGGAACTAGAAGTGCAAGTACAACAGAAGAAAGGAAAAACAGCTTCTAGGTCATCCTCTGGAATTCCTACCTGAAGGGTAAGTACATATAACCTCCTCATGAATCCACATATGTCCTCCTCCTCTGTGTACCGACACGCCATATGGTCCACCTCTGGGTACCATCTAGTCTGAGTTCTCTTAGCCTTAGTTTGCACTGTCCATTATCTGCATCTAACACAACAAGGTGCAGTCATAGCCCGTGCAAGGGTGAGTATAATGATACTTAGCAGGGACCCCGAGACACTCAAGTTCTCACAAAATTCAACAAGGATAAACCACAAAGTATGAAATAAATAGATAACCTAACGTAGGTATATGCCAATACATATACGTAAGTTATCAAGTAATCCATCTCAATTATGAGGAAAAAAAAAGTTACTAACTCAGCTCAAACCAGGATTTTATTCACAATATCGAAACCTTAACTTCTGGAGAAATCCTCCTCTGTCGAGTATAGTGGGCCGACTGTGACACTAAGCACGCTTCCCACTAACCTTGGACTACTGAGGTACTCCTTCTGTCAAGTACCATTGGTCTTCTGCATCACACAGAGGCGCTCCCCACCATGGGTCTACCGCCACAACCAGGCGCTCCCCCTCATAGCCTGCAAATGTACTCCTTCAGTTGAGTACCACCAGTCTGCCACCACAACTAGGTGCTCTTCTGCCATGGGTCTACTGCCACAACCAGGAGCTCCCCACTGGGCTAGTAGAGTCACTCCGAGTCAATCGCCCCGCAATCATCAAGTCTCAGCTAGCTACTAGGTTTCACCACTCTGCCCGCTCGTCACTGGAAGGATCCACTCCACGAGCTACTGGTCGATACTCCAACTCTCACAATGTTACACGAAGAATTATCCCAAGGGTCTGCCACGTCATAGGGGTCTCAATGCAACTGAAGTTCATCAATCGGAGGCCTGGTCTGTGAGTTATTAACATTTTAGTCCCGAGGCCCTGGTTGAATTTGTGCGTGATCCAACCTGAAAATATCTCAACTATACCCCAAAATTTAGTGGGGTATACTCAAAGGGATCATCATGATCCAATATTATGAGCGTCGTTGACAGTTCGTCAAATGGAAATCCGGTGCCAATGATATGACCAAAAGAAAGTAAATGGTCGATGTGGGACTGGGACCGATCCAACCCGGCCTATCCCAGTCTGGGCTAACTCGGTTTCGGTCGACCCAATCTGACCCACTGGGTGGGCCAGTCCGTTGGGTTTGGCCCAGCCCACTGCGCCCAACCCAGCATTCTGCGAGTGTGCAGAGAGCTGCAAGGGTGTGGAGCAGCTCCACCCGACTCGACCCAAAAAAGTGCCGCAAGGGGATGGTTTGACCAGGGGCAGTGCAGACATGGAATATGGGTGCGGCTGGCGAGGGAGACATGATTGGAGAGGTAGCACAGCGGGTGGGGTGACATGACTGGTAGGGCGGGGTAGCAGGCGGGACGGCGCAACCGGAGAGAGAGGTGTGGCCGGCGAGGCGGCGCGACCGGGGTGCGGGGCGCAACCGGCAAGGGCGGCGTGGCTGGTGTGGCGGCATGGTAAGGGTGCGGCGTGGCCGGGGCGTGGGGGTCAGTTCATCCGGTGGATGGAACTCCGCGGGGGCGGCATGGGTCGTGGGTGGCGCGGTCGTCGCCTTCGTCCATGTTTCGAAGAACACCACAAAGAAGATCTGCGGGGGGGGGGGGGGGGGGGTCGAGCCATGTTTGTTTGGCCCACACCCTCCGCGTTTAGGGTGGAAGAAAATGGCTCATCTAGAACACAAATAATGGAATGATCATGGAAGATTTTATAATCCTCAATTCCCGTAATCCCCTTGTCAATATCTATTCCCAACCCGCAAGGAAAACATCTGCGGATCAACTCAATAATAAGTTGATCCACATTATTTGTTTTTTGAAGGAAAGAACCAAGGGAAAAGAATAATACTTATATAAAATCCTTAACTTGTTCTTTGATCGTCGACGGAGTCGTGGGGAAGAAGACAAATCATTGGGAAAAGACATACGTTAGTGTCTTCGGCTTTTTTCCTCGATCGTCAGTTTGTGTGCCGGCTTGTCATAGTCGAAGACGTCCTACGTCAAAGGAATTCCCGAGGAAGAAGGTCAAAGTTGGGGTCTACATTCTTCGTCAGTAGAAAACGTTCTTCGTGGAGGAATCATTCTTTGTTGGAGAAGCTTTCTCCCAAGAACTCTAATCCTCCCTTTCCAACCTTTTCCAAAAAATGAATAGGTAGCCCCTCCAAATAATAGATTATCTATTATTTAGTTTGATGGGTTTAAAATTCAAATTATGGCATTTAATTAAATGATAAGGCTCAATTAATTAAAGGGGGAGGGTTGAAACCATTAAAAGAAGGGGGGGAACCATTAAGTTAAGGGAGGTCAAGAGACTCTCCCTCATTTATTAGGGAGTAGAGAGGTTTTTCTCAATTAAGTGGGGGGGGGGGGGGGTTTAGTCTCGGGTGGTCCCCACACCATAACCTCTAATGGGGGGATAGGTTCGGGCGGGCCTCACCATCATAACCTCTCATGGGAGGTTAAGGTGTGGTGGTCCCCACCTTCCACTACCACATCGGTCGTTATAATAGATAAATTAAAATAAAACATGCGTTTATTTTTTTATTTATACGAAAAACCCAAAAACTAACTTTCACCCTCAACCAACTGTTGTCGAGGTGAAAGTCTCTATAAGAGAATACTGGCACTTTGAGTGCAACAATGCCCTCATATTTAAATTCTGAGTACCAGTTCTAAAGTTATATAAACCAGCTCGTACCTTTACTAAACGTACCCATGAAAAACTTCAAAAAATTGATTCTAGGCACACCGGGCCTCGGAATCAGGCACTGTCAATTTTCCCGGACTCGTAAAATTTACATTTATTTTTAAAAAAATTAAATGGATATTCCAGGTATTTACAAGATATCCATTAAATAGATTTAACAAACCTTTTGTAATATCCTACCAAACCAAGAAAACTATGAATCTCAGTTATATAGTTGGGTCTTGGCTATTCCTCAACAACTTTGGTTTTAGCAGGATCAATAGTTATGCCATTTTTTGAAACAATGTGACCAAGGAATGGAAATGTTTTTCTAAAAAACTCCCAATTTTTGAATTTTCCATACAATTTTTTTTATGGTTTCTAAAGACAACCCTTAAATGACTTCCATGTTCCAGTTAACTTTTTGAGTATTCCAAAATGTCCTCAATAAACACATAAATAATATTTTCCATGAACTCAAAAAAAATTCTATTCTTAAGATCCATGAATATAACATGTGCATTGGTTAACCCAAAAGGCATAACTACAAATTAATAATGGGAATATCTATTATGAAATGAAGCCTTCAAGATGTCTGAATCATTTACTTTCAAATGAGGGTACCCCGATCTCAAGTCAATATTTGAAAAATATTGAGATCCCTGGAGCTGATCAAATAAATCATCGATATGTGGGAAGAATAATTTTTCTTAATAGTGATATTATTCAAGGCTCTATAATAAATAAAAAGTCTCATTGATCCATATTTATTTTTAAAAACTAGACAGGCGCAGCCCACTGTGATATGCTAGGTAGAATGAAATCTTTATCTAATAACTCCTACACTTTCTTCTTGAAATCTAAAAGTTCAATTTGAACCAATTAATAAGGAGGTTTGGAACTTGTCTTAGCTTTTGGAACTAAGTAAATAGTAAATTCAACTTTCTTATCAGGTATAATACAAGTCAACACATCAGAAAAAACATCAAGATACTCATTTACTATTGGCACATCATTAATCTGAACAGTTTATTTTTTTTTCAACAATATGTGCAAGGTAACATTCGTTTCCATCTTACACTAGTTTCTCAGCTTCTTAATATGTTATCATAGATAATAGTTCATTCTTGTACAAAAACTGAATGTATTTATGAAAAGAAACTTCTTTAGTTCTACATTAAATCTTAGCATGGTAAATAGAAAGAAAATCCATTCGAAAAATAACATCAAACTCTACTAGAGGGAAAACAATAAGGTTTTCATGTAGATTATTTCCACACACAAGGAAAAAAATGTTCTTATAATTTTTTTCCCTCCAAATTTTCCTCAGGTGTTCTTAACATAAGCTTTGGATCCATTTCAGAAGGTGGAATTCCAAATTTAGACGAAATTGTTTCAGAAATAAAAGAATGTGTAGACCCTGAATCAAACAACACATTGGAATAATCTGAAAAGAAAAAAAAACAAAGTACCTAATACCACTTCATTTGATGGTCCCACATCAACCATAGTAGTTTCAAAAGAATTATCCTTAGCATTATGCTTCTGATTTAACTGGTTTCCACCCTAGGTAATCAACATTGGACATACATTGGCATAGTTCCCAAACTCATTGAAACTAAAACATATTACCAATGGCTTTTCATTTCCCGCCTGATTGTATTCCTCACAATTACGAGAAATATAACCAGTCTTACCACATCATAATCACTTTTCAGAGTTTGAGAGACATTTTCCAGGATTCTTTTACCACACTTCTCAAAATATGGAAATTTAATTTTCTTACATCTAATTTTCTTTGATGAATACTTTCTTGTTTCCTATAAACTAGACCTCTTGTTTTTCTTACTCTCATTGAACACCTGATCATCAGGAAACTCAATTTCTAATTTCTAATAAAATTTTACAAGTTTCTCATATCTTTTGAATTCATGAGAGGATAATTCTATTCAATATCACGGCTTTAATCCTAAGTAAAATCAAGTTATCTTACTATAAAGATCTCAGATGAAATTTGGAGCATACCATTCCATTGGGGTGAACTTTTCTTTGTAAGAAGCCACTGAATCATCCTCCTAACTCAATTACAAGAATTATTTTTCCATCCAAATTCGAACCTTTTTCAGAAAATATTTTTCATGAAACATACATTTAAATTGTTCCCAAAAAAGATAATCAATATACTCATTCTCTCTGATATTTTTAACCATCGACCACCAGTGATTGGATTCTCCATTAAAACAGTAAATAGAAAGACTATATTTTTGATTGTCTATACACCCCATGACATCAAAAATCTTATCCAGTGCTTTGATTCAATCTTCATCTTTCATAGGGTCAGATGATCCTCTAAATGATGGGGGATATTGCCTCCTAAAATATTCCACTTCTGACATGTTCCTCTATGGTTGATCTGGCTGATCTCATGCATGGATACCACCTCGATTTATAGACTGATTCAATTGTGCCATCACTATAACAAACACTTCAGTTACGATTCTGAGCATATCAGGTTGCTACTTGGGAAGGTTGTTTTCCTATTGATGTCGTCCCATCATAGTTTCCTTGTTTACTCTATGGAAATCCTTTCTTATCACAAAAATATCTTAGGTGAAACAACATGGTAATATTCAAATGATATATCATTTCAATATTACCAAAAAGTAAAAATAATATATGGATATTAATTTAACAATATCAAAACTCATAAATTTGTCTAAACCGACCTCTGATACCAACTATAAGGACCCAATGATAAACATTACATAATATATAATTAAGTTAATAATTTACATTGAGGATATTTTTAGGATTAAATATTTAGAGAAATAGGGCATAACTTATAAATAACAACTTTATTATTACAAATTATACACTTCTACTAACTATCCATAAATCAGTTTTTTTAAAAAGAACATGTTTTCGTTTCATGCTTAAACATTAGAAATTTTCCATGATCCAATAGTTGAATCAATTCACCATTAAATCCTTTGAAAAACATTTTAAAACATGGTATGATCATAAAAACCATATAAGGGATACACAATGAAGGAAAGCTGTTAGTTTTTCAAAACAACATGTAAAGCATGAATACTTTATCATAAGTAATACTTTTCAGCTTTAGGAAGTAGTATATACTACTCACTGAATAAAATCTCATTTCTTACCCTTTTGTAACCAAAAGAATACCATAAAAACCATATAAAAAACCATAACATATAAAAGGTAAACATGGTACATAATCATACTTTAATTGAATAACCATATGATTGAATTCCATAAATCATTATTACAAATAAAATAGCCATATGAAAAACTTCCATACCCAATGAATTGGAGGTTATAACGTTACCACCAGTCCTTGGTTTATCACATAACCACCCATCAATTGTTTTATCACGTAACCACCCGTCATATTTCCAAGTACCATTATATAATCATAACACATAAAATATTGAAAATAACATCATTTTACTAATAAAATTGAATTTTCAATTACAAGAAATCATTTAAAGATATTAAAATTCTCAATCTATTTCAAAAACCATTTTCAATACCAAAACTCCCAAAAATGAAGTTTGGGGTTTCTTTTTTCCTTTTAAAAACATTATGTCTTATAGAGGAATCCAAATAATTATTACGGCAAAAAAGATGTTGATGTCATTTCATATGTTAAAAACATTAATTTTTTCTATCTAGTAAAATGATTTTTAGAAAAAAAGATTCCCTTTCAATGAAATTAAAATTTTAATGGGTTTATACACCATATAAAATAAAGCAGTGTAGATATCAAAGTATTCCTTAATGAAAGGATATTGAGACATAGTCCCTTACCTCGAGTCCAACTTGTCACCTATGTTCTTTGTTCTTCCTGAATAATATATATAAGATAATTTATACTTTCTTCAGAACATTTTCATGTTTATTATTCCTTTTATATCACTTATTTACTTGCTATAACAATTATATAATTATTCAAGTTCATATCAGTCATTTTTTCTATGTTCGGTACTTGAGTCAAAAATGAACTTGTTATAATTAAAAATTGTCCATGTGGTCAAAAGTACATTATCTCCAGAATTATATTAATGATTTATATATCATATATATCCAGTATATATATGTCTTTAGAGTATTCCATATCATTTGGGTATAAGAATTTAAATCTGCCGTTCATGGAGACGGTAAGCCATACGTACGCATAAACGCCACTTTCATTTTATTTTTCATATTTAAAGGAATGAAAACTAAATGATGCATAGATATATTATAATTCCAGTATAATATCTTATTTAATATATGTTAAATAAGTTCATTATCTCTATCTTTTATACATTCCATGTATGGAATGAACAATTCATATCACTTTGAGGGGCGGTAGTCTACACTTTCTCAAATGAAATTATCATATTTATACAACATGAAAACCTTAAAGGTATGTTATAAATGATAATTAAAGAATAATAGAGTTAAAATAAATATCATAAATATCATATATAATTATAGTTCCATCATAATGGCCACTATAAGAGGTGGTAGGAGAATATTGAACAATCATCATTTCGTGAGGCAGTACTTCTCCATCCACAAAAACAATATGTTCTATACCCATTAGACGGAGGTGTGTGTCAATGTAGTTAGAATAATTTTCATAAACCGACCTAGTATATTGCGGATAATAATTTTTTTATATAAAAATATAATAATAAGATCATAGGGATTGGATAAAGAGAAATAATGGAAAGGAACATGAGAGAAGACGTTACCTCAAATCTAGTAAATTATTTTGATTTTTTCTAGAGGGATTTCTTGAATTGCCTTATTTATAGGGGAAGGATTTTGGGAGGAATAGTGTAATTTTGGGAGATTATTCGAGAATATTTTGGATGTTACAAGGGGATTTAGAGGTGTGAGTAATGGGTTAGAGGTGGTGTCCTTTTATAAGAAGGAGGAGGGGAACTTTAGAAATGTATTGAAATATTATTTTATTATTAACTGATTTTCGAATTCTAATAACAAAAATGTGATATATTTAGTATATAATATGAGGATGGATCTAAATATGATTAGAATATGGGTTTTAAACATGTTTAGGGAATAAAATGAACCTTAAATTTTAGATTTAACCCTTAGTTAACAAAATTAACTCTTACCATAACTGCTTGTATTTTCATAATATATGGTTACTATAGTTAATATAAAATGACAAGTGACCCAAAATTGAATCATTAATGAAATTTGTGACATCATATTTGTTAATTAGAAGAATATTATATTTTTAGTCTTATTATATCATTTAATAAAATATTAATTGTTTTAAAAAATAATTTATGTCAATTTTTATACTATTCAGATAATGACTTTTTAGAAACCCATAACAACTTGATTCATTCTAAAAAACATAATTAATTCAAATAATACATGTAATAAGAATCAATAACATTCATTGAGGGCATATAAAGTTTCAAAATAAATTTATTTTAATTTTTATAATCTAATTTATTCAAATCATTTGTTAACAAGGTAATCAGTACATCATCATTGTGTCACAAATATATTTATTTATTTGATGTATAAAAATTATAAATAAAACACCATGTTTTAGGAAATCGTTTTATCTTTCTAATAATTATTCATATTAAAAGATATATCTTATATAAGCACATATAATTTTTTTTATTAAAATATATATGTTTAGGTTATATTTTTGGTAACTTTAAATTTAAAGTAATTAAATGTCCTTTTCACACACAAGTGGCTCCATGGGGTCCTAAAATCGACCTAAGGATTCCCATTGTTTTCCATATCTCACCCAATAGGATTATGACATGTTTTAGGATAATTTAATATTATTATAATATTTTTTAACCCTTATTTACAAAATTTACCCTTTAAACATGGTAAAGATAATATTTACTGATGTTACTATTCATACTGTCTAAAAATAAAATTTACCTATTTACACAATTTTAAATTTATGATTCAAAATATGGAATAAATTTTTCATATTAAAAACAAAAAATTTTCAAAAATTAATTTAAATTTAATTCTCATTGTGAAAACCAAAAAAGCATGTTTTTAAGTAGTATAAACTACCAAAAGATTAAAATGTGTTTATGTCCAATTTCAAAGTGAATAAACATCCAATGAACAAAATTGAATTAAATAATAAAAATATTATCCAATTAAACTTTTAAACCAACCAAATGTAAAATCTAACTATATAAATAAATTAGATGAGAAGGAAGATTTGACTTAAAATGCAGTATTTTCACTATTCATTAAAAATGAACTTTATTAGGAAAATAATGAAAATTTATACAGAGTAAATTTTGAGGTACTCATTATAAAGAGGAAGTTTATTATGTCAAATGGAACATATAAAAGTGACAAAAAATATATTTAAAAAGGGTTCACCATCAAAAGGCGGTAAGACCATCTTTTAATAATATTAGAGTATTTATGCTTAAAAATGGATTCATTTTCATTTTAAGCCTCTAAATATTATTGGATAAATGTAAAAAAATTTAAAAAAAATGTTTACTAATAATATAGTAAGTTGTGTTCATTCTCACTAGTACAAAGGCTAGGGGTTATCTACCATTTAATGTATTAATATTATATTATTTTTTTCTCAGTACGACTCATCCTTCTATGCAACATATGATTTAGGAGAAACCTATTGTCATGTTTTGAGTACACTATCAAACATAACATCCCCTTTAAAGTAAAATTATTATTTAATTTTCAAATATTAATAAATATGAAAATTTTATATTCTTTATTTAGAAGAGATGTTCCAATAGTTGATCATTAAGGCTAAAAGTGATGTGATGTAATGAGGGAGGATGTTCCCTTTTATAAATTAGGTGAGAGGAAATTTTGGAATTTCTAAAAATATTAATTTATAAAAAATTAAGTCTTATTAAAATAACCCACAAAAATCCATGGATTCAATGATAAGATGGGATGAAGTTGTAAGATAATCATAAAATATATTTTACACATGTTTTGGTAATATTTTAAACCATATCATTTTGATTAATTCTTATTTAACCTATTTTAATTTTTATTAAGGTAATAACTTCTTAAATATTAAAAGGTTGTAATTTTTAATTATTATATTTCAATTAGACTATAAATGAACAATTTATTAAATTTTAGACCATATTATATATATTTTATTTTTATAGATGTTTTATTTTTTTAAAATATTTTAACAAAATATTATTTTTATAAAATATCATTAGTGTCAACTCTGACACTATTCATTACTTGAACTTCAAAAATGTCACGATTACAAGTTAAATTCAAAAAATAGATTATGTTATACACTTAATTGGTCAAGGTAATCTATAATATTCATATATCACATTAATTATGTCAAATTATATATTTTTTAGTATCATTTATTCGATATTTTCTTTAATAAAATAATTTCTGCATCAGCTTTTTGTAATGATTTAATATACACATTTATTTACTAATTTTTTAAAATAAAATACCATATTGAATATAAATAATATAATTTTATAATAATAATTATAGTTTCAAATATATTTTGTTCTACTCTATATTAAAAATGATATAGTATTTAATCCATGAATACGACATATTTAAATTTTTATTAAATAAAATGTTATACATATCATAATCTCACTTAAGAGGCCCAAATACTGAAAAATAAATTATTAAAATTAAATTATGTCTGTTAAGTTAAATGTTTAGATTTTTATTCAATCAAATCATTCCTTTTAACCCATTTGTACATATAAGGGATATTTAAGATAAAGAAAGTGACATTTTGTGACTTTATTTGATTTAAATATTATATTAGTCATTTTCATGGAAAATTATCCATTAAACAACTTAACATTAATACATAGGTTTTAAGGGTATAATTTTCTTCAAAAATATTTTTTACTGGGTTAGGTTCATTTATAGCCCTTATCATTTGTTAACATAAATTCCATAATTTACCCTTTACTGTGGTAACAACAATTACCGAGGTTACTATTCATATAGGCAAAGAAATAGAAGGAAACTATTCCCTATATTTAGAACATATGAATCTAAATTTGTTATACATTTTTTAAAATTCAAAATACAGAAGTTTTAGAATTTTTTTTAAATAAAAACACCATGAAAAAGAGTTTTTCAAAAAAAAACCCTTTTTAGAAATTGTTTTATAATAAATTCATGATTAAATTACATTTAAAAAAACTATAGTTATATTATTTTAAATAAAAATTAACTAATTAAGATTTAGAACTAATCGAAAACCTAATTTTATCTTTTAAGGATTTTAAAATATATTTTTCAACAAAAATTAGTATTTTCACTATTCCTTAAAAAAATAAAGGATTTCTGAAATTTTAAAAAATTCATTATTAAATAATTTTGACATAAAAATAAAAAAATGAAAATATTTTTATCAAAATATTTTTATATAACTTCTAAAAATTAATATTCACTAATAAAAAGAAGATAAAATCATTTTTGAAGAAAATATATTTTTGAAGAATAATGTGATTTTGCTAAAAAATGTATGATTATTTTCTAATCACTTTACAATATATTCATATTGAGTTGGAACATTATATTTATTTCATAAATTAGTTATCCATATTTTTTCATTCCAATTTAATGGCTCAGTTATAGAGGTCATTTTATACTAATAGTGCCTCTTTGATCGTTTAAACTCGAGGTTGCATAAAGCACAAGCTATTGAATTAGTTAAAGAGATGAAATATCACAAAAAGTTTAGGTGTTACATTAACCCCTCAAGACATGTACACTTTATCCTAATGAAGAAATCCTCAATCACTATCACTATATTTAGGATACAAAGTCATGAATGAGGATTTATAAATCATTATAAAAAACATATAGTTAATTTAATCGATTTACTAAATACATTTTATTTAAGAATGAATGAGGTAAAACTCATCTAGTTATGTATCCTCTCCAAACATTAAAACAGAGGGTATAATCCCATCCTGACATTCCCTATAGTCCACCAATTAAAAATACCCATAAATTGACACCGATTCATCAAATAATTTTATCTTAATGAAAAAAATTCTATAAATAAATCAACACAACAAAATAACTCTAATTAAACATTAATACACTGAAATAATTCATCCCTCTTGACCCACTTTTAGTCGCGATGAGTGAAATCCCCATTGTTCCAACCCAGTTCTACCATGCTTCACAGAAATAAGTATCGAAATCCTTAATTTTCATTCTAATTAAATTGGAGAACAATGAGAGGAGGCAGAAAAAAGGCTGGGAGGAAAGGGATTTCACCTTAATATTTGATCCACCAAGAAAAAACCTCCATATTCAATGTATAGATATAGAGAAAATTAAGTTAAATGGGATGGACAATTCATCTATCGAGAAGGAAGGATGGGGGTCATATTTATATTACCTTCAAATAATTTAATTAGTTTGTTTTTTAAAATAGTAAGGGGGAAACATTTTGATTAGACCAAGTGAGTTATAGAGAAAACCCTCAATATTGAGAAACAAAAAATCATCAAAACTAACCATTGTAGTGTGACCATGAACATGAAACACTTCATTCCATAGAAACAAAAAATATTCCTAGCCATATACTATAGTTTGATCAAGGGCTTCATGGAAAAACACCCCATGTTTTGGCGTGACAACTCCCCAATATCCTAGAATTTATTCTTTCATAGTATATCATGGTGGAATCATCCACATTTGTGTATGATGTTCCCCTAAACTTATTCTTAGATAGAACCCAATCCTCCAGGGCTCAATTCATACTATCACAATGCAAGGACACTCTTTATAGGGCAATACAACTATTGCGATTCAAGTACTAGATTTGGAAAAAATACATCCAATCTAACTTTTGGACTATTCTAACTATAAATAATGATAAAAAAATCCTTAAAAACATTTACTATGAATTTATAAATTCAAATTATAAATTTTAATGTGAAAATTTAAAATACCCACAATTTCTCTTTCTTCAAATCTTGATTTCAATCTGACTCCACTGACACCCATTGGTGTAGGTATTTTCAGTAATTATTGGGAACCATAAGAAACTAACCAATGATCCTATATCAATATAAATCCAAAAATCAGATATGAGGAATATTAATACTATTAAATCCCTTCATCTGACTCTACAAGGATTATGATCGAAGTAATAATACGATTTTTCACTAACTCCAGAAAATCTAATTTATATTATTATAACTAGATGAAGTAATAAAATTTTAGAACCCTAGTAGTCCTAGAATCAGATATATAATGTAAATATTTAATAAAGTAAAACTAATATCCAAATTGTTTCAATAAACACTATATTTTAAATACTTTCTCGTATACATCGCATGCCATCATCATTTCTACTTTATTAGTGTATATCAAGACTATAGACTATAACACCACATACCTAAAGAATTTTAACTTAAAATTCAAAATGATTATTTAGATATACTTATATAAATATTATAATATCATGAAAATCCAAATATAACCTAAAAAATATTTCTATACATTCCCAATCCCTAGAGAAGCTAAGGATATCATCAGCTAAGGCTAGTAATAATGAGTTTAAAAATAGAATAAGAATACTATTCAAAAAATAAATATACAAAGTTTTTAAATTAGTCAACTTAAATATCTTATGTATATACTAAAAATAACTACATATGTTTAAGAAAAATATCTTTTAAATATTTTATGATTTTAATTATTGATGTGGACTATTTTGAAGGCATTTCACGACATTTATTTTTATAAATAAATATTTTTTCTGATAAAAGTATGCATTTATTGGAAATTATTTATTACTAGATAATTTGAGTGGAAATAATAATTACTTTAATATTTTAAAAAAAATGGTGTATTTGTGATAAATTGATTTAATGTCATTGCTTTAATTTTTTATATGTTTTTAAGGACAAATATTTGGTGGGATTTTTTTGAAATATCATTTTCAAGTGATTTATTGTTTCTTTGTTTATGGATTAATAGTTTTAATTGTTCCAAGATTTTATATTTTAAAACTAATTTGGGGTTATATTTTACCCTAATTTTCTAATTATGAATATGAGTTGGATACTTTTCTAAGCTCGATTCTTAAATAAGAGCCTCAAATATTTCCAAGGATTCTTGTAGTGGAATCATGAAAAACCACCACTCCTTAAAATGTGAAGGGAATTAGATGTTTTTTGGGGAAAGACAATTTTTACCAAATATTAATTAAGGATTTACCTGAAATTAAAAGGAATCTTTTTACTATGTTTGTAATGGAAAAACCGTTCATTTTTTATTATAAATTCTTTGTGTCTTTCAATCATCTTAAGGAAAAAAAAATCTTCACTGATCATCACTAATCCAAATCATTAATTTCATTTTGAATTAATGTTTGATGCTAATGACCTTGTTTTATGAGATACTTTTAGCCATAATAAGGAAAAGAGACCTCATTTGGTCTAGTATGATAGAATACTACTAGATAATGCCAAAAATAATTACACCACAACCATGAAAGTATATATCATAGTATTTTAATTAGAAAAGTTTATGTAATACTGGAATGAATTTGACATCATAATTTTTATTAACTTTTCTACCCTAAAGTATTTTCTACTAAATAAAGATACAAATCAAAAAATTATTAGATGGATCCTTTTGTTGAAATAATTTTATTTGGAAATATGAGTTATGAAAGGATCGGAGAATTTAATGTCTGATCACCAGTCTAGGATACTCAATACTCTAATTGGCGACACAAGGTTGATCAATTCAATTTTCCCAAATGAAAATATTTTGTATTATTTGTAAAAAAAACCAATTGGTTTGTTGAATTTTTTAATTTCCTTACTATAGGGGTGATACCTAAGGATATAACATATAATCAGAGAAATAAATTCGTTCTTCATTTTAATTACAACTTTTTTGATGAACTAATTTTATTTAAGAGATCTGGTCATGGGATTTTTGGGAGACATGTTCCTAAGGATGAAATATTAACCAATATAGAGATCTATCATTATTTACCTTGGGGGAGGAAACCATGTGGGTTAAAAAAAACAAAAAATGTGTCTTATGTTTATTTTTATTAGACTATAGTTTTTAAATATTCTACAATTACTTATTTTAGTTGTGAAAATTTTATAGGAGGGGTAATGTTTGTAGAAAATATAGTCTAATTAAATAGGTAATTCCAAAGGTTGGAAATTTTTATTTGTACGGTGATGATATTATTGTACCATTCTCACATTCACATATAAATGAATAAATTTTTGTAGATATAGACTAAGTGCTCAAATGGGTTGTGGCTATGGATCTTATAAATAATCAAGAAATTAGTGTAGTTAAATTCATCAAAATAACATCTTATCCCAATTTTGGGGGTCCAACTCCTTTATCCCTAATAACGGAACACACATAAAGAAATTTAAATTGAAGGATTTAATGGAAATATATTTGTGTGTGCAAAAAACTGGTAATACTGACCACCTAGAATCTAGTGGACAAGTTGAGGTTTTAAATAGGGAGTATAAATTGATATCAGAGAAAATAGTTTGTGTCATAAGAATGGATTTTTATTTAAAGTTAGATAAGGAACTATGAGAATATATTAAAACCTTTAAAACTCCCATAGTAATGTCTCCTCATAGGATGGTATTTGGAAAATCACTTAATTTACCTATAGAGATTCAACATAAGAGATTTTTGGCAATTAAATCCTATAATTTTGATTTCAAATTTTCTTGTGAGATAATGTTTCTATATCTGAGTGAGTTAGAGAAAATTATAAGGGAATATTTTGAATGTTATTATATATATAGGGTGTAAAATAATTTTACAAATCTATCATTCAGGATAAATAATTTAAGTGTGTTCAAAATTAATTGTTGTTTAACAATATACTTAATATTTTTCTAAGGAAAACTCAAGACCAAATGGTATGGGAATTTTACTATCATGAGAGTGCTTATTTATAAATCTATTGAGTTAGTGGGAGAAGATAATAGAAATTTATTTGATAATTACTAAAGGTCTAAACACTATTTATAGGGACAAACAAATGAATTGGTTGTTATTTCTATTCTTTAAAGATGGAATTCCATTGAGTATAAATATAGACTATAAACAAAGTAATTCAAGGGATTCAAACTATGGTTCCACATTCTATTTTCATTTAATTCAATAGCAATAATAATTCTCATATGTATACCTTTTTACAACTTGTTTCTCATAATATTTCTATAAAACTGAGTCTACTGTTTTATAATTAATTGTAATTATACCCCAATTGATTAGAGGGACATAAGGAATCCATCATATACTTAATTCCTTGATATAATATAAGATTAATGGACCTATAATGAGTCCGATATACCTCAAGTGTTAATACCAGATCAACAAAAAGAGTAAAGAAATGATTGACCCTGAGTCCAATCGACCATAAGAATAAAGGCATGATTGACCATGATCCTGATCAACTGTAGGAAAAAAAGAAATCAACCATGAGTCGGATTGACCACAAGTTTAAATAAGAGGATAGAATGTAATTAAAATGACTGAATAGTCTATCAGTTTTATCACCCACAAGAAAAAAGAAAATTGACAATGATTTAGCTTGAATACATGTGTGAAGAAAAGGTTTGACTATAAGAAGAAAGTCTCAAAAGGCCCTACATTGATGTTTCAATTGACCATAAGAGGAAATCAAACACATGTTAAAGAGTTGATCAATCATGATAATATCTGATAGACTATAAAAAGGAATGAAATAAACCATGATTCTAATAAACCACGAGAGTAAAGGATTGACTAGAACGAGTTTCTAGCTAAAACCTCGTAAATAACTCCTTCAAACTGAACCTTTAGTTTTTCCCATTATAAAATTTAACTATTATAATATAATTATAAATTGTTTCGACCATAGTTACTAAAAAATAATCAACCATGGGGATATTAATCAAGGAAAAGTGATAATGTTTCCTTCGATGAACTAAAAACTGAGAAAATATTCTTATTAGTAGAGTTGTGTTTTAATTTATTCATTCATATTTCTACTCATATAATTTGAATTGAATATATAATGTATTTATGTATTGATTATTGGATATATGAATGTGTATTTGATTATGTTTAATGTCTTATAATTACATGAAACTAAGTGTGTGGGGAACTTCCTTCACAATTTAAACTTAATTGAAATAATACATTTTCTTAATTGGTTGGTGTTATTATTACCTTTATTTTATATTTTTAAAATAATTTCCAAATTTGTTGAAAACTTTCTTTACACCACAAATATACTAACTTACTAGATATTTTTGTTTAAAATATTTGTTTTCTATAATTTATGAAATGAAATATGCATAATAATACCTAATGTAAAAACTACTTGAATTGTGGAAAACATTTGTTTTCAAATTTCATAAACCATTTTTATGAATTTTATCATATGAAAATAAAAATATTTTCAATATGAGTTTTATTTAGTGATATTACACCATAAGATTCAACATTGGTAACAATTTTTTATTTTAAGTATGTGGAAAGGTTCTTAAAATGTGATAAAATGTTGTTCAATGGTGTACACATCAAAAAAACCTAAATTTTTTCTTTATAATTGATTTTACACGAACATCAAATTTCTTAATCAATGAATCAATTTTTTTTCAAAAGTTTTGATGGTAGTTTTTATATTTTTAAAAGGTTAATATTTTTTATTTCCATATTGAGTTAATTATATAAAGAAATTGTATTGATCTATGATTTTTTTTTCAAACATTGGGAGTAGTATTTATAATATTCATTGATTTTTACCATTTTAAGTAGATTTTAAACTCATAATTCATACATGTAAATAGGCTATGAAATGAACTCCTAATCCATGTGAACCTTTTATTTCTTTAAGATAAAACTGGTGGTTGACTTAATTATTCATTATTATAAATTATTATGACCACTCTTCCATTTATAGTGCCTATTTATAATGTGATAATTATGTGGGTCTATTCACTTTTGGAAAAAGACTATTTTTGGATTTTTTTGTTAAATTCCATGTGATTTTTATTTAAATATTTTTTAAAAAAATTAAGTTTAAATTTTTTTAAAACATTAATCAAATTTTGTCTAATAACTTGTTTTAAAGTGATCAATCTAATTTTATACATTTGAGAGTCCATGGGGGAAAATAATTTGGAAACCGATATTTAACAGCACCTTAACCTTTTCAACCATAAGATTTATTTTCTCGACTAAGTTTTATAAATTGTACACTTGAGGACAAGAAATATATTATGTCAGAGGAATTTTTAAGTGGAATAATTTAAATACATTAATCCATATCCATTTTTATAAATAATGGTGTTTTTGATGGACAAAATATTATTTTTGCAGGCAATTATTTATTAAGGGATGATTAAGTTGAAAAAGTTACTATTTCAATATTTTAATGAAATTAGTGTTTTTCTGTTAAATTTATTAATGGACCATTTATTTAATTTTTATATGTTGTTTGGATGATTATTTTGTGTAATATTATTGAAATATCATATTCATGTGATTTTATTGGTTTTGGGTTTGTGGATTTTTATTTTAAAATTATACATGAAATTATTTTTTTAATATAAATTTTAGAGAACCCCTATTTTTTCCAAATATTCTAATAAATCAGAGGATCTATATTTTTTTTCTAAGTTTATTACCCAAACAAGAACACTAAATAATTCCATGGAATCTAATAGGATCATGATAGCATGACCCGTGATTCATGTGGGGGCGTCAAAATCTTCTAGGAAGTTTAGATCGAGTCAAAAAAGGATGATGATAATAAATAGTGAAATAATCCACATGTGTAACACACTAATATTTTAATAAAATATTTTTCTTTAAATAGTTTTATTTATTCAATAACTTATGTTATATACAACACCATGTTTAAACTAACTGTGTAACATTATTAAAATATTATGGGTACATTATCGTCTATCAATTGGATTGATGGATATGAATAGCAAAAAATAAATTATTAAAAATATATGGTCCACATATTTATATAATTAAATCATTTGTTATAAAATTATTATGATTAAAAACGCAAAATATTTGAAAATAAAAGTGATATTTTTTTGAATTTTTTTTTCTACACATATAGTATTTTAATGTTAACAAATTAAATTATAAAAATTTATGAATGATTTCACTAAAATTTATATATTATTTTTCTGATGATTTTTTTTAAAAATTTAATTTTTTTTTCTAATAATTGGATAAAAATAAATTTATTTTTATAGTTTAAAATTTATTTTTATTAGAAGTTATTTTGGTCAAATTTTTTTACACTTACTATAAAATTAATTTCATCAATTAATAGGTATTTAATTAAATAAAATGAATTATATAAATAGATTTTATAGGTTTATTTTTTTTTAAATAATCCTCTTTTATTTTGGTCAATATGAATTGTGATTGTGGAGATATCTATCTTGTCAATAAAGGGTAAATCAGTGTAATCTTTATGAATGAAAATTGACAAGGACATAATTTTTCATCTTAATTCTTCTTTTATGAATATAATTATAAACTTGTCATCTTATTCTTTAAATTTATTAGTTTAATGGACACTTTTCTATGAATGTAATTTATATATTTTTTAAATCAAATAAAGTTACAAAATGTCACTTTCTTAGATTGAAATATCCTTTATATGTTCACATAAAGATACAAACTTTTTATGATCAAATATTAATATTAATTTTTCGAATAATGATATTATATTCATGATATTAATATATTTTTAAATTTTATTTAATACATAATAACCTTAAATTCTTACACAACTCCATAATAGTTTTTATTCAATTAATGAAAAAATAAAATAAATGATTTTGAAAATATTAAATGTTATATAATTTTAGTAATTTGTAGTGTTAAATAAATTATATAGGTTAATATAAAATATATTTTTTGTTAAAATATTATTTTTAAATTAAAACTTTTTTATTTATGTCTTTTAAGTAAAATTAATTTAATAATGTCAAATTGGAAAAACTGATATTTATCAAAATAATTTTTTTAAATGAAATTGAAATCATAAAAAATATTAAACAATTTTGAGTTGATATATATGGTTTCAATTGTAAATAATTATCCATTTGTGGTCCAATTATCTCATTATAAGAAGAATTTACTCCCATTAATATTGAAAATGTTGTTATTGTAATTGAAATTAAAATTCGTTTTCTAAGGGTTTATCAAAATAATGAGGTTTAAAATGACACATAAACTTGTATAAAATTAATTGGTTGATGGGATTATAAACGTATCATACATTATCTTAAAATCACTAGCCATCGAGATTAATTTTTCTTAATTATTAATTTATTAGAATATAATCTTATGAGAAATTCCAAAAGTTCTCATAACCTCAATTATAAAAGGGAACATCCTCCCTCACATATATAAACCACTATAAGCCTTCCATTAAAAGAAAAATCTAGAAATTTTTCTTATCTTAACGATTAAAATTATAGTGGTAATGGTTGTCCCAAAAGGCCGACCCTGTAGACCATAAGAGGCAATCTAGTGGAGTTGTTTCAAAGAATAGGTAATCACCATAACTGCTTGCTTTCTTTTCCACTATTTCTTTACATAATATAAATATATGGGTTTTAAACTAAAATAATAACTTAAGTATATTAAATCTGATTAAATTTTATTAATAATATTACAATTCCATTAAACACACCTCTTTCTCATAAAATGATAAGTGAAAGTATAACTCGTTTGAACATACTGCTTAACGTATCCACGTAGCGAGGCAGTTTATTTTTTATAACCATAATTTATGGGTGTGTATTATGATGCATTTAATATATATATATAATGATATTTATGACTCAATTATAATTCTATAATGATAATATCATGTCTACTTTCTTACTATCCAATTATTTAGGAAATGATAACATCGCTCTTGCATACATATGGACTACCACCTCCACAAAGCGATGTGATTATGTTTTCATTTATATTTTAATTAGATGGAAACGAGGATGGATTTTATAAATATATGTGATATATATGGTATATATGATATAAAAATGATCTTTTAAAGGTGAACTAATATTTTCCTTTATTTCATTTCATCTATTGAAAAATGAAAATAGCGTTCACGTGTATGTACGACTCACCGTCTCCATGAACGGTGTAATTCAATTTTTATTAATAAATTTTATAGATGAATATAAATATGAATAAAATGAATATATATTATATGTATATCATGATAAATATTATGGAGATTATTTATACAAGATAAATGTACATGGACTGAAACTACTGATAAAAAATACTCGTGATAAACGAAATAGTTAACACCCGAAAATGAAAATTTTAATATGGAATTATTGAGGGGGGTGGGGGTGTTGAAATTTTATAAAGTTATCATAAATGATATTATAAGTATGAAAATTAATCTATTATAAAATTTTAATAAATTTAAATTTATTATATTGTAGTTTAGAGTGATTTCAAATAAAGGATAACTCGATGTAATAGTTTTATGTCACAATATCATTATTTATTAGGATTGATTATGACTATTCCTATGATGATGTAATATAATTATATACCTCTAAATATACTCATTTAATTTTTTCTAATATTTTCATATATTTTAAATACATTTTTTCATTTCATTTTCTTTAACTTATGTGATCAAGGGACCAAAAATACGTTTCTAATAAAAATAGACTTCATTTGTCTCTTCGGTCGGAAAACATTTTTCTTCAATATCCATGTTTTCTAAAAAAAATAAACACTATTTTTTCTATTAACCTATAACCTTTTAAAGTAATTTTTACCCATATTTTAATTTTTAAAAAACATTTAAAAAATAATCTTCTTGTTGTTTTAAAAATGATGTACTTTTTGAATTTTCCTACAAAAGTTTGGAAGGAATGTTTATTAACTTATAAGACATGAAAGAACTTTCCCACCATCAAGAATAACTTTTCCTTGAAGATTACATAAAAAATATATATGTTTTTTAATAAAATTTTCCCTTAATATTTTCATTATTTTTTAATATTTAATTTTGAAATTGAATGTTTATCTTCCTGAAGAATGTTTTAATTATATTTTAATGGTAATTTAATTCATAAAATACAAAAAAATATTAATTTTTCTCATGATTTACTAGATATATTTCCCAAGGATACCATCCTTATTCTTTCTCTAGATAGATTATATTTTTGATGAAAATATGTCTATGAAACCAATTCCTTTTAAATGGTTGATACTATGATGAAATGATGAAATGATTATGAAACATGTCTATTTTCCATGAGTTATGATATGATGAAATGTTTATGAAACCCATTTCTTTTCATGGGCTCTGATATAGTGAATGTTTTGTGATCTTGTAAAACACCTATGTATTATTTTCATTATGTGATGGTTGGGAAATACCCTTTAATGAATTGGGTAATGATAACATACCATGTGATAAACATCTATGGAATGAGGAGAGAACCCAATTTAGTAAGGGACTCTATCGAATTTGATTTTATTAGGAGTGAACCTTGACAACTATGATGGTTTGGGGAGTGAAATAATTCCAATATGATAGTCTTAGAAATGTTCCTTGACTACTAAGGAAATAATTTTCAATGGTTATGTGTATATAATAATTCTATGTCTTATATCAATGTTATACTCTCATGGATTATGTTATTTTATTCCATTATAATTCATTTATTATGAACTTCATATATTTATGAAATGACTCAATATTATGATCTATGTTTTGTAGTTTATGGTTTTAAAATTTTTAGTTCATGTTCTCATACATGTTCTCTCATGTTACGCTTATATAATCATTTATATCTCTTTTTTTACCATTAATATGCTTTAAAGATCAGCCTTTATGGTGTTTCTTTTTCCTATATTATGAAGAAAGGTATTAAGAATGACACGTATAAGAAGGGATCTAGTTATGATGATCTATGAAGGAGATGATACATAACTATTTTCAATTTTTTTGTTACCATGTTTCCAAAGATACTATAGGTATACAGTTCTCACATGGATCAAAATGTTATGTTATAAATATTCGTCTATTAAGATGAAATATCTATATATAAAAGGTATCTGTCTCTATAGTTGCTATCAAAGAAATGGTTAGATAACCTTTGGAAGCTATGATGAGAAAAAATTATTAAGAACTATAGGGATAAGTCTAAGTATATAATAAAATCCTAAAGTCTTGGTAATGATCATGACTGAACTATGTTAAACCTAACATGTCGTAGAAAAATGTGTCACAATTTAGACTTCCTATAAATGATTTTTCAGGATTATGTTGTTTAAAAACATTATTATTTTTTCTAAAACATTTATTTTTGGTTTTTTACAATGGATAGAACCTAATGGAATCATGTCAGTGATGAATATGATGGAAAATGAAATGATTATCCTCTTAAGAAACTGTATGTTAATAGAGACAGAATGAAAAATCTTGTTGCTATGAAAATACACCTTTCTCAAGATATGGAACATGATTAGATTCCAAACATGAAAATGAGGGAATGAAATTATGATGATTCCTTTATTACACAACAACCAACTTCTTTTAGTGGGTCTAATGATTCACTAATTGTTAAGTAATGGACCCGTACCATTGAAAATAAAATTTTCATTATTTAGTGTTCAGATCATGGGAATGTTATTATAGTTATTTGTCATTTGGGTGGTGAATTAGATCAATGGTGGTATCTTATAAAAAAAATATATAACAAGAATAAATTTAATACATGGATATTTATGAACATGAGAGATTATTTTTCAATAAGAAATTTACTCAATTTATTTGTAGGAATATGAAGAAATAATTTTATCAATTATAGTAAAAGGATAATAAATATGTTGGTACATATGAGTAAATTTCACAAGAATAGTGAGGTATTCTTCTCATATTATCACCCAAACTTAAATTAAGGTTGATAGATTTATTAGTTTCATAAAATTATGTATATTAATGGATTTAACCATAAGGCAATTTAGTCAAAATTAAAAAATAATTTAATGTGATATCAAGGTGGAGATAGAGGTTGGAGTTACTCATCAACCTCATGGTTTTGATAAGAAAATAAAAATAGAATTCAATGGAAATTATAAAAACCATATAGAGAAGAAGATGATCCTTCTTTTAAATAATTTGCATGGAAGAAAACATGTGGGAAATTTCCTTAATGTAACTGGTTAATGTTTCAAGTGTGTAAAAGAAAGCGACCTAGAAATCAAAAGCCAAAGTGATGGGAATAAATTATCTAATAATATGATTAAAGGGATATATCTATAGAATGCACCATCCACACTCTAGAGTTTGAAATTCAAGGAGTATATTAATTATGCTAACCCGTTCCTGAATTTTTAGGTTAAAAATGACTATCGAAATAATATCCCTTTAAGCCTATAAACAATGGGAAATATCATATGATCACTATTTCAGATGAGTGGTATGATAACGAGATTGTGAAAGGTACACTTACCATACAGACTAGAAGATCTTATGTCTTATTTGATTTTGGATCTATGAACAATTTTTTTATCTAAATACTTTTCTAAGGGTTTAGTAGTATCAGCTTAAAAATTAGATATCGAGTTAGTATAAAAACACTTAATGGTACGAGGATCAAATCCCAAGTCTATGCTTCTTGCCTATTTGATGTTTAAGGGAATTTGTTTCGTAAAAATATTTTCGTTCATTCTCTTGTTGAATTATATGTTATTTTGGGGATGGAGTTTCTTTATCTATATAAATCCCAAATTAACTAATGAGGAATGGAATTTAATTTAATATTATAAACCAATCTATGATATCCTATGAGTGTGATGAAAAAAATGAACTTCTGATTGAAATCACATCCATCGTATGGATTTTGCTTCCTATTCAAAGAGGGAATTTATATCAAATGTTCTGGGAGAAACTCAACATCAATGATATTAATATTTTATTATATTTTATTAATGTATTTACAAAATAATTTCTTGGTATTCCACTAAATCATGAAGTTAATTTTTCAATAGAACTCATACAAAGTACTACACCTATTTCAAACACTCCATATAGAATGGTGTTGATTGAGTTGCAAAAATTGAAGAAGAAACACAAGGAGTATCTTGAAAAGTGATTCGTTTGGAAAGTGAATCACCTTAGGGATAACCGATTCGGTTTTTTAAGAAAAAATTTTGATCGATGGATCTTTTCATTTATTATCAAGAAATTAACAAGATCACAATAAATAACATGTATCGCCTCCCCCATATTGATGACTTATTTTATCAAATTCATAGAAATAAATAATTTTCCAATATTGATATTCATTATCGATATCATCAATTGAGGGTTAAGAAGGAAGATATACCCAAGAAAATATTCCATAAATGGTATGTACACTATGAGTTTATAGTGATTCCATTTGGTTGAACTAATTCACACAATATATTTATGGATTGAATGAATAGAGTCTTTAGAGATTACCTAGATCAGTTTTTAGTTGTATTTATATGTGATATTCTTATTTATTAAAAGATAAAGGAGGATTATTAATATCATATAATAATTGGGCTGAATATCCTAAGGAAGGATAATAGTTAGGAAAAAATTACCAAGTGCGAATTTTAATTCGAAAAGTGTCATTATTGGGTCATATAATCTCATGTGAGGGTATATTAGTTGACCCTTAAAATATATAAGTTATTGAACATTATCCTAGATGAAACACTTTGACTGAGATCCATAGTTTGAGGAGTCTGGTTTTATATTATCATCACTTTGTGTATAATGTTTCATAGCTATCGAGTATACTAACCAAGTTAACTCGGAAGGAAGCCTATTTCCTTTGGATTTACGAATTTGAAAAATTCTTTATGGAACTAAAGTGAAGGATAGTAAGTGATCCTATGATTATAGTACCCTATAGTGGATATGGGTATGAAGCACATGCACCTTAGCTCGGTTGGTATGGAATCTGTAAGTGAATTCGGGAGACCCGAGATCAAATCCATGTAGAGACATTACTTCCGGGGGTACTGTAGCAGTACTGTAGCAGTAATGTAGCAGGTAATGTAGTAGTACTATAGCGGGAACTGTGCAGTACTTTAGTAGGTATTGTAGCGGGAACTATAGTAGGTACTGTTTGGCACTGTAGCAGCATGGAATATGCCCCCATTTCGGCCTTTAGGTCACCAATTGGGTCCCCGAGTCATTTAAGGCCTTCAAGCCACCCATGCCTTTGGGTCAGTAAGGCCTTCGGGCCACCTCAAGGCCTTCATGCCACCTTAAATGCAGATGAAAACCAGACGACCTACGAGGAACAAGCTCTCCAAGGAGGATTATCAAGGAGCTTTCACCATAGCAAGAGCTAAATAAACTGCAAGAATGAGAGGGTATGGCACCTTCCATTGGGACAATCCTATACATGCACCGGAATTCCTAGCCGAAAAGCCATGCGATGGTGGAGAGATGATTTCCCGATGAAGATGCTGGGGAGGAGTAGTTCCAAGTATTTAGTCTGGGTTGTATTTAATATTTTAAGTCTACGGGAAAATGAATTTTCTAAGGCCTAAAGGCCATGTAATAATTGCTCCTACGAGCCTTGTAAGGGTTCCACCTCACCCCTTTAAAGGTGGATTATCAATATCAATAAAAAAATGAAGGCCTTCGGGCCATTGGAGGGTTTGAAATCTAAAGTGATTAATAAATAAAGGGACTGTGATTCATCCTCATGAAAAATATATTGTTATAGATTATTCCTTATGAAAACATAATGCCCATAAAGAAAATTAACTAACTCAGTATTTAGAGATATCTATGCTAATTTTTAAATTAAATATATGGATGAATTATCTCTATGGAGAATGGTGTGAAATATATACTAATCAAAAAAAAAAATTATATTATATTTTTACTCAAAAAGAGATAATCACGAACCAAAGAATATGGTTAGAGTTTATTAAATAATTTTACCACTCAATACATTACCACCCTAGGAAAGTGAATAAGGTGAATGATTCTTTGATTTGAAAGGATAATGTAAGATTATTTACGATGAGGATAAAAAACATCCAATATTTATAGACTTACCTACAATGTAAATTTAAATATTAAAGGAATGGGGTATATATAATATTTGAGAAATGAGTGTTCAAACATCTATCTAAGTGAATAATAAATAGGCCCAATATAGAATATGTAGATCTATAAAAGAGGGTGATAAATGTTCCTCAATTAAGACATTATTTTTATGGAATAATATGGTTTATAAAATGTGTATGTGTCCCTTCAGTACTAGATTTGATGAATGTGATGATGGATTAAGCTCATAGTTCTTCATTCTCTATTTTTCCTAAAAATATGAAGTTTTATAAAGATTGGAAAGAGTATTTAGGGTGGGGTGGAATAAATAGAGATATTGAAATGTATGTTTCTAAATGATTGGTATATCAACATTTTTAGTCTGAGAGACATAATTCTAATGGGATGTTACAACCATTACACATACTATAATGGAAATTGAAAAACAACACCATGGGTTTTTTACTTGGACTCCCCAAAACATCTAAAGAGAATAATACCATTTGTGTTGTAGTCGATGGACTTATGAATCCATTAAACTTCATTTACAATAGATAAGATTGCTCTCTTTATCAACATACTATTTTATACATTAAGGAGGTGGAAATATTTCATGGTGAACCACTATCAATATTATCTTATCAGGATTTGAGGTTTACCTTGATGTTTTGGAGGAGTCATTAGTAGGTCGTTGATACCGAGTTTTTTTATCTCTGAAAATAATCCTCAGATAGATGTGCAGTATAATAAGACCATCAAAACTCTATAAGACATGTTGAGACCTTTCTTTATTTATTTCAAAGGTGGTTGGGATAAAAAACATCCTTTTGTGGAATTTTCTTACAATAATAGATATCACTCTAGCATTCAGATGGACCATTATAAATCCCCCTACCGTATGAAGTGAGGAACTCCAAAATTCTATAATAAATATAAATAAATAAAGCTATTGGGACCTTATATATCTGAGGAAATGTAAGATAATGTTATAACCATTCAACAAAACATAATACCAGCTTAGTGTTGACAAAAACGATAAGCATAAAATCATCAAAAGATATAGATTTTACATTTTCGAAGAGGTATTCTTATCAATATCTCCTAGGAATATGGTGATGATATTTTGAAATAAGTTAAAGATAATCCCTATGTAAATTGGTCCATTTTTAATTCTTGATTGTATCAGGATTATTTCTTATCGATTATAACTCCCGCCGAATCTCTCTCAAGTTCATGATGTATTCCTTGTATCTCTCCCAATAATTTAAATTCATAATCTTTAACATATAATAAACTCATAGTTTTTACCACCATAGAATTATAGATTTTTATCAATAACAATCAATAGAGTTTTTGGACCGTAGAAAGAAAGCGCTACGAAACAAGACCACTCACCCGATCAATGTTTTTTTGGGGAAACCACTAATTTGAGGAAGCTATGTGGGAGCCTAAGGATGTAATGAGGAATAAATATCTCCATATGTTAGTGTCATAGTGATGAAATTCAAGGGATAAATTCATTTTAATTGGGTTACAATGTAACATCCAAACAATTTTTTAAAATATTTTTCATTAAATATTTTTTTAATTCGATAGCTTACATTACATGCAACACTGAGTATAAAAAACCACATAACATTATTTCAATATTATGCATCTGTTATCACCTAGATATTGGATTAATGTTTTTGAATAGTAATAAATAAATAAATTGAAATATAAGGTCTACATATGTATAAAATTAATTTGTTAGTTATTAAATGATTATAATTAAATATTAAAATTATTTGAAAATGAAATGAAGTTTTTTTCTAATTTTTTTTGTATAAAATGTATTTTTATATTAATAATTATATTAATCACTAATGATGAATTATTTTAATCATATTTTTATATTATTTACTAGATTAAATGTTTTAATAATTTATAAAATATTTTTCTATGAATAGGATTAGAATAAAACCATTTTTATTCTTAAAATGTATTTTTCTAAAAAGAATCATTTATCACATTTTATGAACATATTATAATTTTTTTCATTTATAAGTATTAAATTATATAGAAGAAATTTAATATTTATAATCATAAGATTTGAATTTTTTAAATGGACCCCTTTTATGTTGATCAATATGATTTGTAATAATGGTAAAATTTTTCTCCTCAGAAAATGGTAAATCTTATTGATAGAGATTAAAAATAAGTGAAAAGTAAATAATTTTTTCATAAATATTATTATTAGATGAAGGTAATTCTACCCTTATAACCTTAGGCTTTACAATTATTAGTATAATGTACATTTTTACTTGAAAATGATTTATTTATTATTTAAATTAAGGAAGGTTACAAAATGTCAATCTCTTTGTCTTAAATATCCATTATGTGTTTACATAGGGATACAATCTTTTTATGAATGAATTTTAACATTAATTTTATACATAATTAAATTATATTCTTGATTTAATTATATTTATAATTTTTAAGTATTATATAATTACCTTAAAAGCTTAAAAAACTCCAAAACAATATAAATTAAATTAATGAAAAAAATAAAATTATTTAATTTGAAAATATTAAAAGTTTTAAAATTTGAGTAATTTAAAGTGTTCCATGGATTTTATTATTTAATATAAAATATTAGTGTGGTGTTAAAATATTATTCAAATTCTAACATTGTTTTTATGTTAAATGAATGCTATCATGATTGATATTAATGACATTTTCTCAAAATAATAATTTATTTAATTATTTAGAAAGAATAAAAAAATGATATAATATAATGTGGATATGGTATTGTCTAAAATTTCATAACATTAAAACTTATGGGTCAATTTTTACCATATAGTTAAAAAATAGAAGATTCAATATTGAAAACTCTATTACCATTATTAAAATTAAAATGGTTAACTTATGATCAATAAAAATGATAAGGTATAAAATAAGACCAAAACATACATAATTTTTACTGGTTGATGGGATTATAAACTTATCATACCTTATTTTATAATTATATACCTTTTAGAATAATTTATATTTAGAATGAATTTATTATAATTTAACCTTTTTATAAATTCAAAAATTGCCCCTTGCTTCAATTATAAAAGGGAACCTACTCCTCACTTATTTACATGAAATTTTGAATTTTATACAGATAAAAATATATAAATTTCTATTATAAAACTCTATATACACATTCAATAGTTTCTGTTATTCCTAACAGACTATCCTTAGAGCCCTATAGTGGATATCTAAAGGATTTGTTTCAACAAAGAGGAAATAACCATAACCGATCACTTTATTTTATTCTCTTCGTTAATTATACAAAATATATGGTAATTATATTAATATAAAAAATTCAGTATCCCAAATATAGTAAAATTTTATTATGATTATTAAAACACCAATATACATTATCTTTTCCATAAAAATGATAAGTGAAAGTAGTGCTCATGCTTACGTATGACTTACTGTCTTCACATAACGATACAATTAATTTTTCATAACCATCATTTTTGAAAGAGTATTGTGATGGTTTTAATGTATATATATTATATTTATGATGAAATTATACTTATTTAATCATAATATCATGTCTATCTTCTTACCATCCTGTTCTTTTGGAAACTATATCATTTCTCGTTGGTACATGTGGACTACTACCTCCCCGAAGTGATGTGATTAGTTTTCCATTTATATTTTAATTGAATGGAAATGATGATGAATTTTATGAATAACATATATATATGATATAATAATGATATTTTAAATCTAAAATAATATTTTCATTTCATAATTTCCATCCATTGAAAAATGAAAACAACATTCACACGTACGCACGACGTACCGTATCCACGAACAATCTAATTCATTTTTATTTCTATAAGTTTTAGGGATGAATATAAATATGAATATAAGAAATATATATTATATTTATATCTTTATTAATATTATTTGTATTTGTAAGTAAGATTAATTTATAGGAATATGAACAACTGATTTGAAATACTAATGAAAAATGATATAGTTAACACTAGTAAATGATGATTTTAATAAGGAATTATTGAAAAGGGGGTGTTAAAATATTATAAAGTGATAACATATGAAATTTTAATAATGGAAATGAATCTGGTATAGAAGTATAATAAATATAAATTTTCATTATAGGATGTTAGAGTGATTTTAATTCCAAAAAAACCCCTAGGTATGTGTTTTATATCATAATCTCATTATTTATCAAGATTGATTAGGAGTATGCCTCTAATTATGAAATTATATAATATACCTCTCAATATACACATGAATTTTATTTTACTCTGGTTTTTTCTTGAAAATACATTTTTACATTAAATTTTCCTCACCTTATGTTCTCAAGAGTCTAAAAATAGATTTTTTTATAAAAATCCACACCATTTATCTCTTTGGCCAAAAAATGTTTTTCTTATATATCCATGTTTCTAAAGATGTTTAAATGAATATTTTTACTATTATTGTCTGATTTTTAAAAATAATTTTTACCCATTTTTTATTTTTTAAAAAATATTTTAAAAGGAATGTTCTTGTCATTTTCCAGATGAGGTACTTTGTGACATTTCATAAAAAAGAATGGAATGAATGTTTCTTAACTTATATGAAATGAAAATGTTTTCCCGCCGTCATGAATAATTTTTCTTTGAAGATTACTTTAAAATTTTACATGGTTATTTTTAAAAAAATACTTTATATTTTACATATTTTTCAACAAGTAATTTCAAAATGAAAAGGTTGTTTTCCTTAAGAATGTCATAATGATATTTTAATGGAATTTTTATTCAATAGAGACAAAAAACCATCATTTCAATTATAATTTACTAGGGATATTTTTCAAGGATACCATTATTATTATTTTGTTGTATAGATTATGTTTTTTATGATAATATTTCTATGAATAACTTTCCTTTTACACAGGTGATACTATGATTAAATGATGAAATGTTTATGAAACCTCTTTCTTTTCCCCAGGTATGCTATGATAAAAATTTTATGAATAACATTTATTTTCATAGGTTCTAATATGATGAATGTTTGATAATATTGTTAAAAAATTATTTATGGTTTTAATTATGTGATGGATGGGAACTATATATCCATGCATTGGGAAAACATTTATATCTCATGAGATAAATAGGATTGGAATGTGGAGTAAACCTAGTTCAGTAAGAGAATTTGTCCACTATGATATTCTTGGGATTTAACCTTGACAACTAAGATGGTTTTAGGAATGAGCCAATTCCAATATAATAGTAATTTGAAATATCCTTTACTTCTAAGGAAATTATTTACAATGATTATGTGTATGCCAAAATTCCAGGACTTATGTCAATTTTATTCTCTTATGGCTCATGTTATTTGATTCCATTAAGATTCACGTAATATAAAATTCCAAGATTTATTCCATGAATCAATATTATGATCTATGATATGATGGTAAATGTTTCCAAATGTCTCGATCGTGTTCTCATAACCTTTTCCTCATGTCATTCATATATGATCGTTTATATCTCCTTTTTTCTACATTAATTAGTATCATAGATCACCCTTTCCTATGTTTTATTTTCCCGGGTTATGAAGAAAAGTATTAAGAATGATATGTCTTAGAAGGGTGATACTTATGATGATCTATGTGAAAGATTATGTAGAACAACTATGAACTCGTTTTTTAAGTGACCATGCCTCCAAATATACTATATATGTATGATTCTAGTGTGGATCAAAATTTTATGCAATGAATATTCATCTATTAAGATTTAATATGTATGTATGAAAATTATGGTTTTATATAATGTGGATGGGGGGGATTTGGTTATTACTAGATGATTTCACTATGAAGATATAGTTAGTTCATGTTTATATTAAAATAAGAGTATACTTTCAAATATATGAGAAATCAATCAATAATCTATTAACCAATCTTGGGGAGAAATCATCCACCAAATATAATTAGGGTAATAGAGGGGATCTAGGTGACTTTTCAATAACTAGATACAAAATTGGTTCTTATAAATAAATAAGTCTCTTATTTATTTCTTTCTCATTTTACTATATTAATTTTATGATTTCATTTTTGAAATATGTTAACTCAAACATGATTATTGGATAAAACATTTTAGGGTAAATAAATATGTTCTGTCTCTATTATTTTAATTATTTATTTCATTATTAATTCTAGGTTTTTATTATTTCTTCGTTTCATATAGTTGATATTTTCCAATACATCAAGAATAAATTTCCCATGATCATGATAAATTTTTTCAAATGTAATGATTTCATTTTTTTCAATTAATTTTACAATTGTGTTTTGAATTATAAAATAACACACCAAGATAAATAAAAATTTTATATTTTTGGGGAAAAATTAAACAAAAAACTCACTTTTAATTTTAGTAATCAACAAGATTCTAAAAACACCATCTCAGAGCCTCCCTACTAAATAGTAAGTTTTAAACATTTCTTTAAATGTGGCTTACTAGATTACTTTTTTCTTTGACTGAAAAAATATTATTTTTAAAGGAATATAATTTTAATTTCCATTAACTCATTAATACCTGGTTGGTAATAGTGGTTCATTGCTCATGTTTTAATTTTTGTCTTCTCCACTTCATCATTTAACTTATTGTCATCTCATACCGCACATCACCACTCAACCATTGATCCTTACACAACTTATTTGTATTTTCTTGAAGTTTTGAATTGTTTTTTTTGAATTTAACAACCTTTCTTCTGGGTTAACCGCTTCTAATATAAAAAAATAAATTTTTGTCTTAATGTAATGAATGTTAATTTTTAATATCAACCCATTTTATCTTTAAATAAAAAAATAATTTCATGAGCTTGAATAATCTTTATCATGAACCCCCTCCACACAAAGTGTACCCCTCCTGGGCTGGAAATGTGAGAAGGGAGATAACGACCCCTGATTTCTACCTCCAGTAGGCCCCTGGTTGGTGACTAGCATCTTGGGTATATTAAACACACAAATGGGATGAATTACCCTTTAAGAGAACACATGTAAAAGAGATAGATAAGACCGAAACCAACAAACTCTAACTCAGACAACAATATAAAAGAAATCCCAAGTACACATATGTAATTTCATGCAAAAAAACCAAAAATGAAAAGGGAAAAAACTGAAAGTGCCCAAAATAATGTAAAAACAGTAGAAACCACAAGCCCAGACAGCTTCTGCAACCCCAATCTAGTAGAAAATAGCTTGATCTCCAACCTTCTCCAAGTGACTTGAAAAATATTCTTTACATACATCAGGTGAGTATAATAGTATACTCAGTAGGATCCTCACCGAAGCCTCTTGTGGAAAAGTAATTAAAGCATGTTAAAGCATAGTGAACAACAAGTGGAACTAACTCATCACATAAATAGGTATAGTATGTTCCCAGCCTCACCATGGCTACTCTCACCAAGTATCGTATAGAAGAGTATATAATATAATAAAGAATATCAAGGGTAACCCCCTACAACTTCCCCACTAGTTTTCCACTTCGCCCCAACGTCGCAGATCCTAAGCATCTATCTCCAAAAGGCTTGCCTGCAGACACCTGGGAAAAGCACCACAACATGCACCTCATGCAAAAAAACCACCACGTCTATGTAAAAAAAGTAACAAGGTAGTTTCTGAGATCCACCACATCTCGCATAACGTGTATCATAAGTTGGGAATTATACCTTAATCCATTACATCTCATACACTGAGTAAAGATCCTCAAGCCATAACAGCCTATACACATTACACCTATAGTGGTCCATAGGAAACTACATCGAGAATATATGTGTGTGAATAACCACAAGACATAAAATAAATCTACACATATATGAGTAAAACTAATCACTGTGCCTACAATCACAAGTGACTACCAAGAGAAGAGAGCAGGGCCAAAGGGGGGAGTTAGCCATCCATCCTCCCACCAGAATGTTGCGAACCCCCCTAGGGCTCAGAATCCCCTGGTAGTCAGCTTCACTAACTGGAAGTGTGGAGTAGCATATAGAAACACAAAAAGTATATAATATACTATAGATCACAACCAAACTATGGGAATAACCTAGTCTTAGAGCCAACTATAGCTAACGCCTCTCGGACTCTTGGCTTTTACTTCTAAGACTACATATCCTATATGCACACAACCATTTAAAGATCTTCATTACATTACTTAATTCCATTTTTCATCATTTTAAATTTATGTAAATTAATTATTTAAACAATAATTAACCATTAATGATTTGCACATTAAAATTCATTAGCATCACTCCCAAAGTCTGCTGTTCTTTTAAATTGAAACCTCAGCATTGCTTCCCCACAAGCTCCAACACCAAGGGTTATCATCATTTATTCAATCATTTATTAACAACATTATTACATTCCCTTATTCCCAGTCATTCCAGAAAAACATTCTAAGCTACTAAACACAAGGGGGCTCAAAATAGGTGAGTATATGAACAACTTGATGAGTGTTTTACGCCTATATTAAGGATATATACCCATCCTCCCTCAAGATTATAAACACATAAATCACATGGAATACCCTTCACGTCTTCTCCACTTTCTGGAAGAAGGGTAAGCAAGACCAGCTGCCTTGAGTAGTGGGGAAATTAAAACAGATAAAGAACCCACAAGATTCAAAAAACATCCAAAAATTTACATCCAACCCGTTTTATCATCTCTGGTGTCCTCCCAGACACCCACATGTATAAACTGATGCATGTATCCACTCTAGGAATCATCTTCTGCCATAACCAAGGGGCCTACCTCACCCCATATCACAACAGCCTTCCATTCTCACATCAAAACACAAACAGCAAGAAAACAAACATAATATCAATTGGGATCTTGTCCCTTAAGCAATTAAGAGGGTAACTCAGAACCCTATAAAGAATTATCTTTTATCTAATAACCATTTATTTAACCGATTTATTATTCACAGGTTCCAAATATAGGAATCCTAAATAACAATCCATCACAAATTGATTAAACATTATTACTATATCAATTTGATTAACATCAAATTACAACAACAATAACCAAATTCATTTACATGCCTCTTTATATTTAGTAGAATAATAATTATTTAATTCTAGATTTATTTTCATTATCAATTTTCATCAAGAATGAAAATATATAAAAATAATGAATAGATATAACACTATCGAGAAAAAAAAGAGGCAATAACATACAATAAATATCAATTTAGTTATCCGGTTCAAATATTGAATATGACAATTATATTATGATCTGAGATATAAAACATGATAACTATACAGTTTCACATAAAAGATAAGAGAAATAATGAATACCCAACCTCAAATGCTTCTTAACGTTCTTTATATGAAAATGTTCCACACAACGGATCAAAATCACCTCCTCCCGTGACTACTGCATCCACCTGAGGATGTCGTGGCACCACCACACCAACCAGAACCCAAGAAAATCCATTAGAAGCATGGATATAACATGCCATAATATGGAAATGAGAAATAAGAGAATATGAACCCAAAATAATGGTGATAAATCATACCTTATATAGAATATTGATGGATACTTATTGGTTGCACCAAAATAGGGGGTGCACTTGCAGGAAGAAGAACTTCGAGGGAAACCAATCCACTTGGGGAAAGTTTGACCACAAAAATCCTAAGGGATAGAAAGAAAGGTTTGAGTGTCTCACACTCAAGAACAAGGAGGAAGAACAAGGGAGGAAGGTATCTCATCCTTTTGAAGATTTAACAGAGCATTGTTTTAAGACACGCTGGATTTTCCATTAAAAGCGGATCGCACTAAACCACGCGGTTTGAAAAAATAAAAGCATCCTGAGCCTTAGGAAAATTAATATAGGAGTTATGGGATTTTAATCAACCTTAAATACCTTAAAACAAGGCCTGGAATCGGTTTTACCTCAAATAAAATGTTAAATCTGTGAAACTAGAAAAATATGTAAATTTGGAAAAGGAAATATGAAACAGTTCTAGAAACAATGTAAACTCACCATTCTGGAAACACTATATACTCTCCATTTCTCTAACACTGTAGACTCACCATTTCCGTGAAACCGTGACACTGTAGACTCACCTTTTTTATGACACTGTAGACTCACGGTTTCTCTGACACAGTGACACTATAGACTGACCATTTTTGTGACACCGTCACACTATAGATCTTCCATTTATGTGACACCATGACACTGTAGACTCACCATTCCCATGACTCTATAGATCTTCCGCGACTCTATAGATCTTAAATTTCTGTGACACCATGACACTATAGACTCACCGTTTCTCTGACACCATGACACTTTAGATCTTTTGTGACTCTTTAGAATTTATGTAACATAGTGACACTATAGACTGATTGTTTCTGTGACATAGTATATCTTCTATAACATTGTAGATATTCTATTTCTATGACATGATGACATTATTGATTCCCCTTTTCTATGACACCGGGACATTGTAGATCTTCCGTGACACTGTAGATCTTTCATGACACTTTAGATCATACATTTCTGTGACACCATGACACTGTAGACTCACCATTTCTATGACACTGCGACATTGTAGATCATCCATGACACTATATAACTTCCATTTCTGTGACACCATGAAAATTTTCATAAAACTGGAAACATTGTACATTGAAATTAAAATATGGTAAAGTGTTGGGGATGAGTCTCTTTGACCTCCCAAAACACCTCAACCACCATATTTCAGCAAGGGAATGGACTAGAGAGGTCTAAGACATTACATAAGATACCTATCAAAACATTGTCGACCTCGAGAATCCAAAACCAACCTAAAAGGAAATAGAAAAGGGGTATGAACAACCACACCTCGAGATTCCTCTCAAAAGATAGAAAGCTATAAAAAGCAACAAAATAAATCCATCTTATAAACATGAAAGGTCTATAACGAAAAATATAACATCGTTATATGAAATAATTTAAACATCAAACAACTCTAGGTACTGAACATGTATCTGCAACTCACATTCCCAATTACTCTCTTCCTCACCACCATGTCACTACAAGACACAGACCAAGGGGATTGAATTGCAGCACAACACCTTCTCCTTACTGTCTTGTATCTCCACAGGTCCCTCTTAAAAGGTAGAATTACTATCGACATCGATATCTCCATGATTTGAGTGTCATCATGAAGATAAAAAAGGAGTTGTGACACATGAAAAACATCGTGTATCCAGATCATCTGTAGTGGAAGTCCTACTCGATACACCACAACTCCAACGTGAGACAACACCTCAAAAGTCCCAACAAACCAGGGAGAAAGATTACTCCCATGACCAAACCTTCACTACCAATGACGGGGAGTCACCTTCAGAAACATGTGATCCCCAACATCAAACTCCAAAGGTCTCTTACTTTGATAAGTATATTATTTCTGATGATCCTGCACTGTCTTCATCCTCTCACGAATCACATGAACCATCTTTGTCGTACTCTATACTAGTTTTGGTCCAAGAATCACTGACTCTCTGACCCCAGTCCATCACAATGGAGAACAGAAAGGCTAGCCATACAAGGCATCAAACATCACCAAATCGATGGTGGAGTGAAAACTATTTTTGAAAGAGAACTCCACCAAGGGTAAGTTCCTCATCCATAAACTGCCAAAATCTAGGACATTGGATCATAACATGTCTTCAATATTCTAGATAGTCTGCTCTATCTGACCATATGTATACGGATGAAAATCACTACTAAGGAATAGCTGAGAACTAAAATTATGCTAGAGACCTCTACACACTCTGATGGTAAAACTAGGATCTTGATCAGAAATGATCCTCCATGGGACTCCATGATGTCTAACCACCTCTTCTAGATACTGCCTTAAGAAAAATTCCACTGATCTTGACTCCTTGATCTCCATGAAGTGGGATTCTTTTTTTAAACTATCCACTACCACCCAAATAGTGTCATGTCCTCCTTGAGCTTGAGGTAAACCAGTAACAATGTCCATTGATATGTCCTCCCACATCCACTAAGGAACATATAATGGATGGAGAAAACCATCGGGGAAACAATGCTCATCTTTGACCTTCTAGAAGACCAAACACCGAGATATAAACTCTGCAACTGCTTGCTTCAACCCATGCCACCAAAACTGATTCCTCAAGCGTTGGTACATCTTTGTCACGCAATGATTCAGCGATAAAAGAGAACTATGAAACTCTTTTAGAGACATATCGTGCATCTCCAAAAGAACTAATAGCCTTCTGTGATACAACAATCAGTTTTGTTCATCCTCAAACCAACCATCAGGGGCCTCGACACAAACAATATGGTCTCTCCAAACCTCCACCTCTAGATCCCCCAACTGGGACTCTTCCACCTATTTCACCATAGATGACTGCACCGTCATCTAAAAAAAGACAACCTCTTCCCCCAACTTCTCCCATATCGAAATGTAATGGTGAATGTTCTTCCATTACTCTCTAGGAATCACCATATTCACTCAATTCATTAATATGTGAATTCTAGATCAGCACATCAGCTACAACATTCCCCTTTCTAGGTGTATATGAGATTTTGAAGTCGTATTACTGTAAAAACTCCATCCACTGACACTGTCGCAAATTTAAGTCACGCTGGGAGAAAACATACATCTGGATCGTATGATTGGTGAAAACCACAAAGTGCTATGCAATGGGGTAATGTATCCAGAACATTAGATAAAACACCACTGCTGCCAACTCAAGATCATCAGTGGAATAGTTACATTAATTGGGACACAACTGCCGAGACCCATAAGAAATGACCAATCTCTAATGCATCAAAACACAGCCTAACCCCAAATTAGATGCATCAAATAAAACATCAAACTGAACTCCCTCTAATGGAAGACAAAGAACTGGAGCACTTACCAACTTCTCTATCAGATACTATTTCTGACGCTTTCATCGGGGCACGCGCGTCCGTCTCATTTGGTGAGACGACGGTGCTGTATGTTTCCCCACATTGCTTCTTTCAAAAGGTGGGAGGCATCCTCTCCTTGTTCATGGACGTCTGATCCTTGATCAAAATGGGATGATGGGATGTCGGTTCTTCCTTAATTGGATTCCTCCTTGGAACTCTTCACCTAGTCCGGGTCCCCCTTATAGATTTAAGATGTTGTTCGTGAAACTATTCTTGGTACCATATCTTCACGGACACAAGTAAATTACATTTCTTCTGTCAGGATATTCCAAGGGGTTCGGTCCGGGAAGCAACCTTCAGTCAGGGGATTAGTCATGTTGGACATCACTGGCGTGTCTGGAAACTAGGACACTGGCGCATCTGAGTTTCTTCCCCTTATTATAGGGCTTTTAGAGGGCATAGAAGACAAAGGCATCCCACGTCAAATGCGAGGAATTATATTCTATAGGCATGTTTCTGACGTTTTCCTCAGCTTCCCATGTTTAACACAGGGCATGCCGCAAGATTAACATCCTACAGAGATGGATCAGACTAATCGAAACACTAATTAGAGTGGATCTGATGGGTGAAACCCTTGGAGGGAACAATGATGTTGGGGACAATGTGTGGTTTACTTCTCAGTTATTGTTGAGGGATATGGGGAATGAGATGGCATGATTTCACCAGGATGTGATGACCCAGATAAGAATTAGGATGGATGATGGAGTAGTTGAATGAAGTGGATGGTGAATGGGATAGAACCGTCATGAGGATGACAATGGTTTTGGGCTTGAGCCAGAAAGGGGATTCCTACATATCCTTGTGGTAGGGAATCAATGTCTATGTAGTTCATCTGATGATGACTTACCGCCAATTGGGGTTTTCAATGGCTTACCGCTAGATGGGGTCAAAATTTCTTACCAATCGATAAGAATGCCAACTGCTTACCGTTGAATAGGGTCTCAACGGCTTACCGATGATAGGGTCAAACTGATGTGAATGTGGAACTGGGGTCCAGATAGATAGTGCCCTTGAACCTCGGGGGGGGGGGGGGGCTTCCTACGTACCCTGCCTTGGAAAGGGTGAAATACCATGTAGTTAAGAAGGGTTTGTGGGGCTTACACTATAGGCTGCCCATGGTGTTCGTGAACTGATGTGAGGTGGTCTTAAAACTCATGGAGGCTTCCTACATACCCTATCTTGGCAAGGATCAAAGTTTGCATTGTTCAGAATGGGGAGTCGGTGAACAAACGTAATGAAGGACCTGGGGTCCAATGGTTGTTGGACTTAAACCTCATGGAGGCTTCCTACGTACCCTGCCTTTCCAAGGATCAAAGACCTTGTAGTTCAGGTTGGGTTTGGTGTGTAATGACTTAATACTGACTGGGGAAACAACGACTTACCACTTATTGTGGTCCACCATTTAACGTCATGCAGGACGGGGGACGAACCGATGTGAAGGTGGTCGGAGAGACCAAGTGTTGGGGTTGAACCTTTTAGAGGATTCCTACGCACATCACTTTAGAAATGATCAAATACCTTGTAGTTGAGGTTATAGGGGAATTTGGGGGTTACACTCTGAGGCAGCCCAAGTTGTTGGTGAACCGATGTTAAGGGGGTCAGAGAAACCAAAGGGTGGTGGGAATGAAGCTCAGGGAGGCTTCCTACGTACCCTACCTTGGAAAGGATCAATGTACTTGTAGTTTAGGTTATGGGGGTGGGGTTTACACTCTCGGATACCAAATGAGTTGTCCAACTGACATGAAGGGGGTCAAAGTGACCAAGGGGTGGTGGGCATGAACCTCGTGGAGGCTTCCTACATATCCCCGTGGCAGGGAATCAAAGTCCACATAGTTCATCTGACAACGACTTACCACCAATTGGGGTTTTCAACAGATTACTTCTAGATGGGGTCTCAACGAATTACCGCTGGATAAGAATGTCAACGACATACCATTGAATAGGGTCACAACAACTTACCTCTAATGGGGTCGAACTGATGTGAATGTGGACCTGGGGTCCAGATAGATGGTGGGCTTGAACCTCATGGATGATTCCTACATACCCTGTCTTAGAAAGGATCAAAGACTACATAGTTCAAAAGGGTGTGTTGGTATTACACTCTAGGTTTCCCAAGTTGTTGGTGAACCAACATAAATGGGTCCGAAACAACGAGGTGAATGGTGGGAATGAACCTCATGGAGGCTTCCTACACACCCTGGCTTAGGAAGGATCAAGGTCTGTGTAGTTCAAAATGGGGGGTATGTGAACCGGCATGAAGGAGGACCAGGGGTCCAATGGTAGTTGGGCTTGAAACTTGTGGAGGATTCCTACGTACCCTGCCTTGACAAGGATCAAAGGCCTCGTAGTTCAGGTTAGGTTTGGTGTGAAATGTCTTACCACTGACCGGGGAAACAATAGCTTACTGCTAATTGGGGTCCACTGTTTAACATCATGCAGGACGGGGGGCGAACCGACATGAAGGTGGTCAGAGCCACCGATTGTTGGGATTTAACCTCTTGTAGGGATCCTACATACCACTCCTTGGAAAGGATCAAAGACATTGTAGTTCCATACATAGTTTTGTTCATCAACTAGAAGATGGTCGGGACTAATGGATGGTGGGGTTGAACCTCATGAAGGTTTCCTACATACCTTTCCTTAGCAAGTATCAAAGTCCTCATAGTTCAGGTTATAGGGTCATTATGGGGCTACGATCTGAGGCGGACCAAGGTGTTAGTGAACCGACGTGAAGGGGGTCGGAGCGACCAATGGGTGGTGGGCTTGAACCTTGTGGAGGCTTACTACATACCCTGCCTTGGCAAGGATCAAAGTCCCCATAGTTCAGGTTATGGTGGTGGGGCTTACACTCTAGGCCGCCTAGGGAGGATTTCATGGTTGGTGCTTACTCTAAGACCATGTGAGTCATGCTCGGTGTGAGAAACAAAAGACAGTAGAGACCTGACGGTCACATTGCGAAAGGTGAATCCATGGGAAATGGAATGGGGATTACATGTAGTTAGTGGCCTAAAGAGGAAACATGGGTTTATTCATGGTTAGAAGCCTAAAGAGGTTGGGACATACAACAGGATGGATTCCTGGTTGCGAAAAAGCCCAGTGAGAGAGGGGTTTGGAATCAAATAAAGAGGGGCAGAGATGCTGCCTCATGCAAGAAAATCTAGGGGGATTACACCAGAGTGGTTGTCCTTTCCCTATGTAGGATGCATGGGGGGAAGTCAAAGTTTATCATCATGTGATGAGGATGATGATTCTTGTATGTTTAACATCCTGTAGCTCAGAAGAGGGAGAGTTTACTCCTCACCCTAGAACTTACATAACCGGTTCCCTCTGCACCTTGGGGATGGGAATGAACCAGCAATGCCGTGGAGATGGGGTGTCATGGAGCAATCCTTTGAGGGGTACACGTTAATGTGGCTATGAGAAGAAGCAATAGCCATTAGCGTTCCTATGATAAGAAGCATGAGGCGAAGCAACACAACAGGTAGTATGATCCAAGGGACATTGAAATTACTCTCTACAAACCTGAGGATCCACATAGTGAATGAGCACGTAATGCTGGAGTGTCACATGAACGAGTGGTTTAAAAAAGGTGCCTCAAGGTGAGGGCATAAAAAGGTGTGCATGTCAGAGAATGGGCTGAGAAAATATAGGATGTCTGTGCACAAGAGGATGTACTGGCACACAAGATGGACGGTTGGCACACAAGTGGGATCAGTGGCATGCAAGAAGGAGGTGCTGCACGCAAAACGATTGTCTGCATACAAATTAGGGGTGTTGCGCGCAAGACTCAGTCTGGGCACAAGTCAGACCAGAGGTGCGCAAGAACGCCTGACACATGAGGGGCCTACATGCAAGACGAGACCCCTTGCGCGCAAAGAACCTGAAAATTTCTGATGATCCGAGGGCCCGTCCGAAGGCTCCCCCTACCTATCGTGCATCATCCATTACCTGAAGGCCATGGGTTTTCATGCGGTCGCGGAATACGGGGTTTTCGAACAACAGAGATTCACTTCGTTTTCGGTTACGTACCATCCTCTACAAAGAGGGGAGGTAGTTTGTTTTATAGTTGGAGTCCTGGGAGGGTCGGGAAGGGACCGACTCACAAGGGACCAATGTGGAAACCCCGGTCGCCATCACCTCAAGCTTAGAAACGAGGCCAGCTGTGAAAATGGGCTTTCAACGTCACCTTCAGCGCAGAACCAGTCCCGACTGTGGAAACCCCCTTTGGACGACACCTTGGTCATGAATGTGGGGGTCGGAGAGGCTGTCGCGCAAACGACCATCCCCCGTCACCATCGGTACAGAACCTAGCCCAGCCGCCCAATCGTGGTTCATGGTGGCCTTTGGTGTGGAACGATCCCACATGAAAACAAAAATTATTCTTCTCCTTGGGCACAGAAATGCATCCTCGCATGTAATCCCCCTTTCGACGACTCTTTTAGCGCGATAGCGGGGCCGGAGCGGCCGGTAACAGAGGGTAGTTTCTTTGGGCGCCAAAGCGAAGGACGAAGTACAATGATTTTCATGTCGAAATCCACTCGTGCACAACTTTTTCAATTTTGCATGCACCCCCACACCAACCACTGGGCCCCATGATCTCCTTTTCTTCATCCTGGCTTCATTCAGAGCTCTTTGATCTGCCCAAAGTGCCCTTCCTCCAGATTTTGGCATTAAAAAATTCCCCCCATCAGAATCAGAGCTAAAAGGGAACCCAAAGGTTAGATTCTAAGGGTATGTTGAAGAACAGAAATGAAATCTTCAATGGCAAGAAAAACCACATACTGCACGCTCAAGAGGGATTTACAACACTCATAATACGATGTGAATGAGGAAATAATCTCATACCACACCGTACAACCCTATGTGAGAACCTAGGCTGGGGCTCGAAATGGCTAAGGGGCCTGAGGCTGGGCCTTGGACAGAAAGGCCTAACCAGTTTAATGTTTAATGTATTTAAGTGAGGATGAAGAAAGGGGTGAGATACCCCAATCAAGGGAGGTGTACGACGTGACGAATAACCTGACATGAATGAATACATAATCCCATACCACACCGTACAATCCAATAATAGATAAGACTTGGGGCTGAGGGCCCGAGAATAGGCACACAAATCACGGGAGGGCCTGTGCTCATGGTACAAATGATAAATGATGGGAGGGAGGTCACAAGGGGATATATTTTGCATGGAAGAATATAACTATGTGAATGAGTATATAATTATTCTCCACAACACACAACCATAAATCAGAACCTAGGTCGAGGGCCCAAAAAGGCCAAGGGGCCGAAAATGGCCAATGAGCCTGAGGTTGGGCGTCCCGGCCAATGGTATCCATATGACCTCTGGTGTAGTTACCGACTCATCATAGTTCCTAATCCCACATGAGAAGTACTTGGTGTGGGAAACAAGGATCCAAACTCAACTTTACCTTTCATATAAGGGTCAGATAGCTGACATCTCTTGAAGGGAGTTCATCACATGGAGATACAATAGGGTAGAATGAACCACTACACTCAATGTTTGGGACATCTTGGGGTGACTCTAATGACAATGGATAGTTGTTGAACATGTTCAAAACACAACATACCTATAGTGACCTGGACTGGGAACAACAAATGATCATCGAAAACTGACCATATTTGCAACGCGGGACTTGTAACAATTTTTTTCTCAACATCCTTGAGGTCATTGGCCCGAAGCATTAAGAGAGACCTTGGGCCTAGCATCCCTGTCATTCGATGACCCTTATGGATGGGAAAGATGATGGATTTCCAATCAGAGGAGTGGGTGAAGCATAGATGTACCCATCTGTGAAAGAGGAAAACACCTTCAGGGGGTGGTATGTATGGCGGGATCAAGATTAGCCCAATGTGAATTTGGGAAAAAGTATATATCACACTACATGTGTTGGCCCGTGGGAAGATTATAGAATTTGGGTTGGGTCAACAGATGAAATTTCCAGGTGTTACTACATATCCCATTAGGATGGGAATCAAGCAGTATGTAGTTCTTGAAGGCCATGCAGTTTAATGTCGTACGGTGAGGACGTGGGAGGATAGAAGATCAGGGGGTGGGAACATGGTGTGATCGTCATAATCTTGACATGAGTGGGGCTAAGGAAGCCTATACCATATCACACAAGGACCATCCGAGAGAATTATTCCCTGGGGGATAGTTAAAGAGAAGAATTTGTGGGTGGGCTCCAGACAAAATGCATGAGTGTTTCTACGTATCCCATGAGGATGGGAGTCAAGACACATGTAGTTATTAGGGTGTAGTTTAGCATCCTGCAGGATGACATACAGTTTAACGTCATGTGGGATGTTCTATAGTTTACGATCATGTTGGACCAAAAATTTTAGGGTCATGCTAGACTGAATAGTTTAGGGTCATGTCGGACCATCTGGCTTAGGAAATGTATTGCTTGAGAAACTTGGAATTGGTGGGAGGAGTTACACACTCACCATCCATGGTCAGCAGAGAGTATTCACCATTGGGGTAAACCCTGTGAATCATATATGGTCCTTCCGATTTGGGCTCCAACTTGTGTGATTTTCTTCCAAGGATCATTGGTGTCTAGAGGGCCAATACAGAATCTTTTTACAGGAAAGAGCAAAGAAGAACCTTCTTGTTGATGGCTCTAGCTATATTATTCTGATGCCTTTCTAGATTGTGCGGGGCACATAGCCTATTCTCATCAAGTTTTTCCAATTTAGTGATACAAATTTCAGTTACCTTATCTGGAGCCTACTGATCATAGACCACTGTGCGTAACGAAGGCAGCTGGATCTCGATGGGCAAGACGACCTCAGTTCTGTACAACAATGAGTATGGAGTCACCTATGTGAAATTATGAGTCGTTGTTCAGTAAGCCCAGAGAGCGTTGGTGAGCTTATCTGGCCAACTCTTCTAATCCCGACCAACCATTTTATATAGAATTTTGGAGAGGTTTTTTTTGAATACCTCGATCTGTCCATTTGCCTACATGTGATAGCGGGAGGTATGGTTGGAACATATGTTGTACTTGGCGTACAACTTATTCTACTTAGCTGCTTGGATGTTGGTTCTGTTATCAGTGAGGATGGAGTGAGGGACTCCAAAATAGTAGATGATATTGGAGATCACGAGGTCATAGATAGAATGGGCCTTGACCTCCTTGATCAAAACTGCCTCTGACCACTTGGAAAAGAAATCCATAGTGGTCCTGATGAATCTGCACTGGCGAGCGTTCACTGGTGGATATGATCCTATGACATCGAGACCCCACACCGTAAACGGCCAAGAGTAATTGGTGGAGTGGAGAGGTTCTAGAGGAAGATAGATGAAGTTAGAATGAATTTGGCATGCATGACATATCTTGGAAAACTCGATGTAATCATGGATCATAGAGGGCCAAAAGTACCCCAGTCTCTAGATCTGGTGGGATAGATTCAGCCTAGTCTGGTGGGATCTGTAGGAACCGACATGAACCTCCTGAATAACCTGAGAAATCTAAACTCCATGGATGCAATAGAGGAGAACACTATCAAACTCGCGCTTGTATAGGATATGCTCAAGACTGGGACCACTCTGCATCTCGCGACAACGGATTCGCTTTCCCTCAACCCGATCATCTGGGAGGTATCCATTTAGGTGATACTCAACAAAGAGGTAACTCAAGTCGGGGATCACTTCAACAACTGCATCTAAGGAACCTGGGGGTCTTGACGCAGAGGTTATAGCGGTAATATGGCTTACGCACATGCCGTCGTCATCATCTGGGGCGATGATAGAAATGACTCTCTTATGTGCCACGTGTATAATCATATCATCCTGCTCAAGTTTAGAGAGTGATGGCGCTAGGTCGGCCAAGGAATCTGCTCAACCGTTCTGAGATCGAGGTACATGAGTAACTTCCGACCGATATAGAAACTAGGCCATTAGTTGGAGGGTGCGCTCCAATAGTGGTACAAGATCTGGTTTTCTAATGACATAGTCACCATTGATCTGCTTGATGACTAGTTCAGAATCCCCTTTCACATGTAAATTGGGAACATCAATCTCGAGGGCCAGCTCGAGGCCAATGATGAGGGCCTGATACTCTGCTTCATTGTTGAGTCTGGAATCATTGAGCCTTTTTCCAGTGGGGCTCCGGGAGGCTCCATCAAAGTGAATTTTCCATCATAGTAATCGAATGATCTAAAGAAAGGATTACCTCATCAGAAAAATCCAGGTCTAGGGACTGGTCTACATGGGTTGGATGGGCAGTAAGAAAATATGCCAATGCTTTTCCCTTAATAGCCTTCTGAGGAATGAACCTGATGTCAAACTGTTGGAGGATTTCCACCCACTATACTAGTTTTCTTGTCAGCATGGGTTGACTTAGGATATACTTTAGTGGGTCTACTCGGGACACCAGCTATACCTTGTGGTGCTACAGGTAATGTCACAACTTATGCATGGAAAATACGAGTGAAATGTAGCTATTATCAATGGGGGAGTATCTGGTCTCTATATCGAGGAGCATGCGACTGAGGTAGTAGAGGTTGTTTTCAGTTCCCTCATTGTTCTTTTGGGTGAGAAGGGATCCAAGAGATCATTCCAGTGCAGTCAAGTACATGATCAATGGTTTTTCGTAGATGGGTGGCATCAAGACCAGAGGCTGGAGCAGATACGGTTTGATTTCCTTGAATGCGGTTTGGCACTCTTTGCCCCACTTGTATGTAGAGCCTTTCTTCATGAGCCGATAAATGGGCTTACACTTTCCAACAAGATTTTCAATGAATCTGCGTATATAGGATTGGTGGCCTTGGAAACCTTGAAGATCCCAAATATTTCTCAGGGGAGGCATTTGAACGAAGGCCATGATCCTCTCTCAGTCAATATCAATGCCCTGGTACGAGGAAAAAAATCCAAGGAACTTCCCAGAGGTGACCCCAAAGGCACATTTCAATGGGTTCATCTTCAGGTGGTGGGAACGGAGGAAGCATTACACTTTCTCGAGGTCCTTGAGATGGTCCTAGAACTAGTGGGATTTGACAACCAGATCACCCACATACCATTCCACCAATGTCCCAAGGATTGGATTAAATATGCGGTGCATGGACCACTGATAGGTGGTGCCTATATTTTTCAAGCCAAAGGGAATGAATTGGTACCAAATATACCTTGTGTTGCCCTGAAGGCTGTAGATTCCTCATCCTTGGGGTCCATCTAGATCTGATTATATCTAAAGTAGACGTCCATGAAGGAGAGGGCCTAGAACCCAGCTGTAGAATTGATCAACAATTTTGTCATAGGAAGGGGAAAATCATCCTTCGGATAGTGACAGTTGAGATCACGGAAGTCAATGCAGACCCTAATATTTCAATTCTTGTTCTTAACTAGCACAATGTTGGCTAGCCACTTGGGTTACTTGACCTCCTTAACGAAGTTGGCTCTGATGATATTGTCAACTTCGGCCTCGACCATGGCACAATGAGAAGGGTGAATCTTTCTTGGAGGCTGCTTGAACCCACAACGATTTTTCAAGAGACCAAGGTGGTGGAAGAATACCTAAGGATCTAGTCCTGGAATCTCATCATATCTACAGGAGAACACGTCTCGATGCTGTTTAAGGAAGTCCATGTTCCGCTTTTGCTTCTCGGGGGGCATGGTGGTACTGATCAACATGGGTCTCGGGTGAACCTCACTATCGAGGTTCACCTGTACCAATCCATCAACCGTGGCTGAGATTCCCTATTCAAAGGTGGGGGGAGTATCCTCCAGATCCACTTCTTCAACTGCGGAGGAGGGTTCCCCAGAGAGGGGAGCTTCCTCTAGGTCAGTAGATACCAACAAGAGGCTGGTACCATCCTGATTAGTAATGGTCACCGCATCAGAAGATTCCGGTACTACCAAAACCATAGTGATGAAGGATGTTGACCTGATCCCATCAATTCTTCAGCCCAAGGGGCCACATTTGATGATATCAAAGTAGTAGTGGAGCATCAGATTGAGCCGGTTAATTCCATCCCGGAGAAATAGACACATATGATGTACTACCCTTGCCATGGGGCAGACATCCCGATACCTTACGGGGGTAGAAGGCTCTGGGATCACCTAATCCTGATTTGTGTAAGAATATGAGGTGATATTCTGCCATCACATAGACTTCGGAATATTCTACCTCATTATACCAGAGACAACAAAACATTTCTTCATGTCCGGTGTTGTAGCCTCCAATCAATGGATTGGAAAAACATAGGCATCATCCAAATCTATCCACGGGACGGTTGTAGCCATGGCATGCTCGGACTCGTTGGTATAAATCTTCTTATCCTTTATCTTGTAATAGCTAGCATCTAGGTAACGGGCTTCAAAACAGGAAAAAGGAGACGTGTCCTCTTAGAGTATGCCTACTCGAGCATTAAGGGAGTACTTGAGGCTTTGGTGATACGATGAGGGGACCACCACGTGCAGGTGGAGCCATGGTCTTCCAGTCAATGCATTGTACGTAGTGTCTTGGGAGACAACCATAAACTCGGTGCAAGAAACTAGGCCACTGAAATGGTTCTTCAAAAATATCTTACTGACTGGGGTCTTATCTATCCTATCATATCCTTGAATTCCTAAATCGGAGGAGGTCAGGTCATATTCGGATAACCCCATCTTCCGTAGATTCCGTGATGGGATTAGGTTAATCCCGGAGCTGGTGTAAACAATACAATGGCGAACCTCCATGCTGTTAAATTGGATGGTGATCTATAGTGGCTGGGTGTTCCCCTATATGGGAGAGCCTTCATATCCTCCAGAGAACAAAATTATGGAATGCCATTATCGTTCTTGAGAGCCTCCGCATGAAAGGCCTCTAAAGCTGCTACCTTCATCTCAAACTGGAGGGGGCTTGTCAAAGCCTCAACGAGGGCCTCACACATATCTGATGACAGGAGAAGGACCTCAAGGATAGAAAGCCTTGCTGGAATGCTGGTAAGGTTCTTTAGAACATCATACTTTTGTTCCAAGCATGAGATTCTTCTTGCCGGATGCCATTAAGTGATAGAAGGTATTGCGGGCCCTGCCGGCTGGGCCGACGACTGACGGATGGTGGGAATATCCTGCTGCTCAGTAGTCCAAGCCTATATAGTAGCTACTGGATGGGGGCCGGATGATTGAGACCATCCTAGAGTAGGGAAAGGCTGGTCGTGACATATTTTAAGTGGCTCTACCTGATCCAGTAACACAAACGGCGGTGGAAGCGGTCATGATGACACCAGATGAGGAGCCTATGCATGATGAGCTCTGTGTTGGGCCTTCCGTCTAGTCTCAGTGGCATGAACGACCTGGCTGGAGGTGCCAAATGATGTGCATCGATGAACCATATGGTCGTGGTTCCGCCGACGTTTCCTTCAGCTGTGGATGTTGGGGAGGTCTTCCTGGAACTCACAGTCATCGGGAGTCATATAAGGATTTACCAACTCCATGGTATTAACCAAAGCATACACTTGACTATCAATTGAAGAGTCATCCATTACTGGGAGGATTCTGGGATGAATCCCCATCTCTGGAGGCATAAAGTCTCCAAGAGTGTGGGACGATGATGGCATGGGGGGGGGGTTGCTTTCCCTTGCACCGCTGATTCTTGCTCTTTTGGGAAGAGGCTGGATGAGATGATGATGCCGATGTAGTAGCTGTAGCTTCTGAAGGCTCCAGCTGATTTAGTAGTTCACAAAGGACATAATGGGAATGAGAAACCATTTCACGATCCATCCAGTCATCATAATTTAGGGACTCACAGTTATAAATCTACTACCACTCACCCTCGCTATCGTTGCTACTGTCTGGATTTATGACGATGCGTGCCACTTGTGCTGGAGCAAGACCCAACCTGACTATGGTGTTATCAACCTGGTCCTGAAGCTAGTATTAGAACACATAGCACTGCTTGAGGGTGTTCCTAGGATTCGATTATAGGGGAAATAGTTGGGGCGATTAGTGCGGTTAGACTCTTCTGGCATTCTACACTTAGGCAAATTCATAATCCCCTGTTCCAAGGCACTTCATAAATAGCCGAGGAAATGATTCTCATTGAATGAGTAGGTCTGGTTTCTTTTATCCATGATGGGGGGCCTTGGATCCTGGACTTTATGATGAGATATAGGAGCCTTTCAAGGAGGCAGATCCCAGTTGTCCCTCCTTGGCGGTAGCGGTGCATTTTGTGGGGGTACATGCCAATTTTGAGGAAGCCGTTGCTGGGTTGGAGGCTACGCTTATGGTAGTGGGCCTCTGCGAGGTTGGGGGGGTGGCTCCACCAGTAATAATTCCATCTGAATGGGGGCCCATATTTAGGCCACTATGGCAGGCTCGGCTCTAACATCCCTTCTGGAAGGAATTGCAGGAGGCAACAAACGGGTCTGCCTGGCTTGTTGCAGGGCTTCCTCTGGGCGCTAGGCCCTAACGGAGAAGTGTTGAAATCCCCCAGGGTAGTTCTTGGTTATCTGAGAGGGAACTCGTTCCATCTTGACATTTACTACACACATCATCAATAATTTCTCCTCAGTTAGTGGCATGTCATGTAATTAGGTAAGCCCTTTCCACTAGGAAATAAAGTCTGTAACATGCTCATTGGGCCTTTGTCTACACTTAAAGTGGCCTGCGATGCTCTTTTTCTACGTGGTGGAGTTGAACACATAGAGGAATTTTCTTCGAAGGTTGTCCAAGGTGGTTATGGATCCAATGGAAAGCTGGTTGTACCAGACGAATGTAGGCCCCTCCAATGTTTGAATGAAATAGTGGAGTTTGGCACCTCATGCTGCGCTAGAGTCCCTAACATAGGCCCACACCATGAGTTGAAGTGGGCCAGGTGCTGCGGTGGGTCCCCTGTCCCGTTAAAGGGGGGGAAGGTGGGATTCCTGAAACACGGAGGTGTTGGAATATCATCCACCCATGCTGGATATGGCTTTCCATCAGGCTGGATTTCCACCTGTCGTGTTTCCAATACCTCAAGGCGGGCAATGAGTGCTGCTATTGGATAATCTGGGCGGGGGTCTCGGTCTGAACGGGGATCCCTAACCACGAGCACATTGGCGGGTTCTTCAACATGGTATGTAGGCCCAGAAGCTCATGGAGCTGCTGACGACACGACCATCAGGGTGAATGGGGGAGCTCGAGCTGGGTCCCTTGGATTGTCGTGCCATTCGGGAGGGTTTGATGAGACATACCATGCCCTATTTCCATATGTTCCGGCCTCAAACCTGTCCGTGGGAGGAGGATGGTCAGGGTCACCTAGAGGCAGCTCACTAAGGGGAAGTTGTTCTTGCCACTACTACCCTGGCCTAGGATCATCGTAGTTCGGTCGTCGCTCTACAACACGTTCAACCAAAAAGTTATCGACCAACTTCCTTTTCTCGACATTTTTTTGGCTCAATGTGGCATTATCAGGGTCCTACTCTATCTTTTTCATTGAGACGGACGGGTCCGAGTGCTTGGCATCTCCGACATGCTCTTTACCCTTACTGGAATTCCAGCTGAGTACTAATGACTTGGTGGGTGCAGAGAGACCTAGTAGGTTTCTCTGCTGGCGAGTAACCCTCCTCGATGGGTCCAATAGTGTTGGAATGACCTCGGGGGGTAAATCCCCATCATGAAGCTCCAACTCATCCTCCTCATCCACTATGTCATCCATGTTGACCATGAAAATTCATGGGGGAATGTCCTCGATATCTCTTAGAACGTTGGGCTACCGCGAGATACCACTGAAGAGGAGGGAAGCATACTGCCCCCAGCCATAGATTTTCACATGGGGAGAACCCTCCTTGATAATTTTGTGGAGCACTTTGAAACTCTGAACGCATTTCTATTAGAGGGAATTATGTCGGCCTGGTGACTCGGGGCGCTAGGCCATAGATAGCACAACCCGATCGACTAGATGACATTTCTCACCAATGTCTTCAAGATGCTCTTGGCTCCTGGGATAAACCACTCACTGACGACGAAGGCGAAAATGCATCACCCAAAGGGTTTAGTAGAAACATTCAACCTTTTCAGGGGTGTGAGATTCATGAGTGTGAAAATTTGGCACTACCACGGGCCAGAACATCTCTTGGATGTGGTCCATTGCGAGGATTTTCCAAAATATCCTCAGATCGGATTCAGGTTCTGGACCTTGGTTTCCCTATTCGTCAGCTAGGGTTGGCTGAGGAACTGGCAGTGGTACTGAAGCATACCGCTGGGATGAAAGGATGGCCGGTGGAGAGTACGACGAGTGGGCTGACTGGCCAACAAATCTCGGTCTGTCCTCCGATGAGTGTAGCGACCTGGCCTCTACGACATGATAAGATGGGATAATGTATGCAGTTCTTGGCTCAGGGGCTAGGGATACTGGTGATAGGCCTTGAAGCTGCTCACCCGTAATTGGTCCCCAAAATAGCTCTCCATGATCTCTTATCGAGGTTGAGAGCGCCTCTGGTGATGATGGTGGTGATTTCCCAACTGTGACCTAAGGGGTTGATAGATTTTCATCCTCCTTGATATACCTACAGAGGGAGGAGGGAATCCGATGTATCTCGCATTCCTAGAGTACAAGGCTGATTCACCTTTTTTCCTTCCCCAGACCATGACTTGTATGAAAGGGTGGAGGGATCCAGAGATGAGTCATATTCCGCTTCAGTGTATGAGAAGCAGACCAGTTTGATCTCTTTCCGGACCTTCCCAGAATTCTTCTTATAACAGTGATGACCTACCTTTCTGCACCTGGTTGGCTCCTCTGGACAGGGCTGATTTCTGACACGAGGTCCTTCAGTTTCACTGGTGCTGAGGTGGAGAGGGTTTCCACTTGAGTAAGCTAGGGTGCGACGAGCACCAGGACAGATTTCAAAGTGGACATAGGGAGGACCTCCATGGATAGTGATGGAGTGGGCAAGAACTCTGCTAGAACTGGTAGGAGCATGAGGAGGACCTCCATGCTTATTTCCCTTAGTGACCTCAGTATGAGGAGGGTCCTTGTACTGGTCTATTTGAACATGGGTAGGGCCTTTTTGGTGAGTGCTAATGAGGCGAGGAAAGCCTTCACCCCTCTGGTTGCTGAGGTGAGGAGGACTGTCACCAATTTCTAAGAGGAAACAAATAGGATACCTATGTTGAAGAGAGACCGAATGTGCAATTTCCCTACACCACCAGTCGGGGGGAAAGAGGAATGACTCCATAACTAGTGTAATGGGCTCGAGAGATACTTCTGTACTGAGTGTCACCACCACGAGGAATACCCTCATTTGGATTGAGGGTGGACTGCGGAAGACCTCTATACCGAGCCTCAAAGCGTGGAAGGCCTGCGTTCTCCGTGGTAGTAGTACGAGGATGACCTCCATACTGGGTGGCAGCACTACAGTTTAGATCACGACGACCACTGCTTGTGCCAGCAACCAGGAGAGTCAACCCAGCCTACCCCGGGGGCAGTTGGGGACTCTATCCTGGTTGGGAATATATGTGCCCCTACTTAGTGTATATAGGGAACTGATGACATGAATCAGCAGTATCTTGGGCCACAGTAGCTGTCAATGTTGATTCTCTTTGGCGGGCATTCTCTTCAGCATGCGTCTGACGCTGGTGTCAAGTCGGACGAACCAGAGCCAGGGGTGCGGGTACGCGGCTTACCTACTCCTCATCCAGCAAGATCGGGTGGCAGTGCTGACATGGCTTGGTTGGAGCCCTCGCTGGGATCCCATGAAATGGGACTCTGACCGAACTGGGATGGACGTCACCTACCTCATCATCGTAAGGCAGAGAGTTTTCAAAGACTTCTAGGGAGAGGCTCCAGACACGGTTATATGTCTACATGAAGAGGAGTGGCTCCTTGTGCGGCCCTTGAGGGTGGTATTGGTGATGAGGCACAGATGCCTCCAGATCTCGGATGTCAATTTCCCTAGTCAGGATCATGCCCTCATCCTCGTAAAGACACATGAGGTATTTGATTACCCTCCGCTGAATATCCTCGAATAGGGATATGGGGCATGGGAACCCCAGGTCCATGGGTGTAGAGGTCATCACAGAAGAGACAGAAATTCATGGGACTACTGCATTGGCACTGCCCCTACCCCTACGTCAATGTGCATGCAGTGACTGTATTCCAGGTGTAGTAACTTGATTTTTGAAGATCAGGGAGATTAACTCATCATAAATTAAAGAAAAAGGAATCAATAGGCAATTCCCCAGTACCATTCCATCTTCCATGACGGGTAAGAGGATCCACACTGACAATGTCATGGAATGAGATTTCCAATATTCTACTACCCCAACTTCTGGTGAGTTTCACGCCAGGCCCGCTATTTACCTTGTGGTACCAGGTTCTAGATAATTGGATCCAATGACAAAATAATCCATTAATGCCTCATGTTCCAGTAATCTTCATAATGAGGAGAAGATCCTTCACTACGGGTTCACCATTTCTGTTTTCGATGCTTTAGTTGGGGCTCGTGCATCTAGCTCATTTAGCGGGATGGTGATGCTGTCTGTTGCCCCACATTCCCTCTTTCAGAGGTTGGTGGAATCTTCTCCTTGTTCAGGGACATCTTCTCCTTGATCGAAACGGGATGATGGGATGTTTGTTCTTCCTTCCATGGATTCCTCCTTGGAACTCATCACCTAGTCCAGGTCTCCCTTATAGATTTAAGACGTTGTTCGTAAAACTCTTCCATGTGCTACATCTTCATGGAAACTAGTTAATTACACTACTTATGTCAATACATTCCAAGGGGTCTAGTCGGGGCAGCAACCTTCAGTCAGGCGAGTAGTCACGTTGGACATCACTGGTGTGTCTGGATTCTAGGAAAATAGCACATCTGGGTTTCTTCCCCTTATTATAGGGCTTCTCGTGGGCACGGAACCTCGAGGCATCCTGCCTCAAATGTGAGGAATCATTTTACATAGGCATGTTTATGAGGTTTTCCTCAGCTTCCCATGTTTAACACAAGATATGGAGCTAGTTTAACGTCCAACGGAGACAGATCAGAACATTGATTAGAGTGGATCATATGGGTGAAACCCCTGGAGGTAACACTGATGTTGGGGCCAACATGTGGTTGACTTCCCGATTACTGTTGAGGGGAGTGGGGAATGGGATGGTATGATTTCACTGGGATGAGGCGACCTAGATAAGAATCAGGATGGATGATGGAGCGGTTGAATGAAGTGGATGGTGAATGGGATGGAACCATCATGAGGATGATTATGGTATTGGGCTTGATCCTTGAATAGGCTTCCTACATATCCCTCTGGTAGGGAATCAATGTCATCGTAGTTCATCTGAAGAAATCTTACCACCGATTGGGGTTTTCAATGGCTTACCGCCGGATGGGTTCGCAATAGCTTACCGCTGGATAAGAATGTCAACAGCTTACCATTGAAAAGGGTCACAATAGCTTACCACTGATGGGGTATAACTGACATGAATTCGGACCTAGGGTCCAAGTAGATGGTGGGCTTGAACCTCATGGAGGATTCCTACGTACCCTACTTTGGAAAGAATAATAGACCACATAGTTCAGAAGGGTGTGAGGGGATTACACTCTAGGATTCCCCCGGAGTTGGTGAACCGATGTGAATGGGGCTAGAAAGAACTGGTGAATGGTGGGATTGAACCTCATGGAGGCTTCCTACATACCCTGCCTTGGCAAGGATCAAAGTCTGCGTTGTTCAGAATAGGGGGTCGGTGAACTGATGTAAAAGAGGACATGAGGTCCAATGGTTGTTGGGATTGAACCTCATGGAGGATACCTACGTACCCTACCCTGGAAAGGATCAAATAACTCATATTTCAGGTTGGGTTTGGTGTTCAACAACTTACTGCTGACTGGGGAAACAACAGATTACCGCTGATTTGGGTCCATAGTTTAACCTCAAGAAGGACGGGGGAAAACTGACGTGAAGGTGGTCGGAGCGACCGATTTTTGGGATTGAACCTTTTTGTGGCTTCCTAAATACTTCACCTTGGCATGGATCAAAGACCTCATAGTTCAGGTTATAGGGGAATTTGGGGGTTACACTCTAAGGTGGACCAAGGTATTGGTGAACCAACGTGAAGGGGGTTGGAGCGACCAATGTGTGGTGGGCTTGAACCTCGTGGAGTCTTCATACATACCCGACCTTGGAAAGGATCAAAATCATCGTAGATCAGGTTATGGGGGGTGGGTCTTACACTCTAGGCTGCCCAAGGTGTTGGTGAACCGATGTGAAGGGGGTCAGAGCGACCAATGGGTGGTGGGCTTGAACCTCGTAGAGACTCCCTACGTATCCCCGTGGCAGTGAACCAAAGTAAAAATAGTTCATATGATGACGACTTACTAAAGATTGGGGTTTTCAATGGATTACCACAGGATGGGGTCACAATGACTTACTGCCGGATAAGAAATTCAATGCATTATCATTGAATAGGGTCAACATGGATTACCACTAATGGGTTCAAACTCACATGAATGTGGACCTGAGGTTCAGATAGATGGTGGGATTGAACCTCGTGGAGGCTTCCTACGTACACTGCCTTGGCAAGGATCAAAGACCACAAAGATCAAAAGGGTGTGTGGGGATTACACTCTAGGATACCCAAGGTGTTGGTGAACTGAATTGGATGGGGCTGGAATGACCAGGTGAATGGTGGGCTTGACCCTCATGGAAGATTTTTACGTACCCTACCTTGTCAAGGGTCAAAGTTCGCGTATTTTAGAATGTGGAGTTGGTGAACTGACGTGAAGGAGGAATTAGGGTCTAATGGTTGTTGGGGTTGAACCTCGTGGAGGCTTCCTATGTACCCTGCCTTGGCAAGGTTCAAAGACCTTGTAGTTCAGGTTAGGTTTGGTGTGCAATGGCTTACTGCTTATTGGGGAAACAACAGCTTACTGCTGATTAGGGTCCACAATTTAACATCATGAAGGACGAGGGGTGATCCGACGTGAAGGTGGTCATAGCAACTGAGTCTTGGGATTGAACCTCTTGGAGTCTTCCTATATACCTCACCTTGGAAAGGATCAAAGATCTCATAGTTCCAGACGGATTTTGGTGCACCAACTTGAAGATGGTCAGGACAAATGGATGGGGGGCTTGAACCTCATATTGGCTTCCTACTCACCTTTCCTTGGAAGGGATCAATGTCCTCTTATTTCAGGTTATAGGGGAATTTGGGGGTTACGGTTTGAGGTGGCCCATGGTGTTAGTGAACCGACATGAAGGGGGTCGGAGCGACCAATGGGTGGTGGGATTGAACCTCATGGAGGCTTCCTACATACCCTGACTTAGCATGGATCGAAGTCCTTATAGTTCAAGTTATAGTGGTGGGGCTTAAAATCTAGGCTACCCAGGGAGGATGTCATGGTCGGTGCTTTCTCTAAGTCCATGTGAGTCATGCTCGGTGTGAGAAACAAGAGATGGCAGAGACCTGACAATCACGTCGTGAAAGGTGCGTCTGTGGGAAATGGAGTGGGGCTTACACGTAGTTAGTGGCCTAAAGAGGAAACACCGGATTATGCGTGGTTAGAAGCACGAAGAGGTTGGGACTTACTCCAGGATGGAGGCCCGGTGGAGACAAAGCCCAGCAAGAGAGGGATTTGGCACCAAAGAAAGGAGGGTTGGGGATGCTCTCTCCTACAAGAAATGCTAGAGGGATTACACAAGAGTGGCTGCCATTTCCCCATGTAGGATGAATGGGGGGAGTCATAGTTTAATGTCATGTGCTGAGGACGATGATTCTTGGCAGTTTAACATCCTGCAAATCGGATGAGGGAGGGTTCACTCTGCACCCATAGGATAACCGGTACCCTCTACACCTTGGTGAAGGGAATGAATAGTAAATTCCATGGAAAGGGGGTGTTATCGAGAGATCCATCATGGGGTCCACGTTAGCATGACTATGCAAAGAAGAAATAGCTGTTAGCATTCCTATGTGAAGAATCATGAGGAGAAGCAATGCAACATGTAGTATCATCCAAGGGACATTGAAATTCCTCTGTGAAAACCTGGGGAGACACATAGTGAATGAGCGCGTGACATAGGTGTGTCGCGTGTAAGAGTGGTTTGAACAAGTTACCTCAAGGTGAGTGCATCACATTTTGTGCATGTCAAAGAATGGGTCGAGGAAAAATATAATTTCTGTGCGCAATAGGAAGGGTTGGCGTGCAAGATGGATGGTTGGAGTGCAAGTTGGACTGGTGGTTCGCAAGACAAAGGTTTTGTATGAAAAACAAGTGTTTTCGCGCAAGTCAAGGGTGTTGCACACAAGATGTAGGCTGGGAGAATGTCAGACTAGAGGCGCACAAGAATGCCTGACATGGGTGGGGCCAGCGCACAAGACTCGAACCCTTATGCACAAAGAACTTGAAAATTTATGAGGATACAAGGGCCCATCTGAAGGTGCCCCCAACATATCGCGCGAAAAACATTACCTAAAGGCCATGGGTTTTCACGCGGTTGCAGAAGACATGTTTTTTTCACTATAGAGAGTCACTTCCTCTTCGTTTATAATCCCATGAAGAGAGGGGAGACAATTTGTTTTAAAGCTAGAGTCCCTGGAGGGTCGCGCAAGGGACCGACGTACAAGGTACCGATGCGAAAACCCATGTTCCTGTCGCCTCAAGCATGGAAACAGGGCCAGTCGTGCAAATGGGTGTTCGATGTCACCTTCGGTGTAGAACCAGTCCCGACTGTAGAAACCCCCTTTGGATGATGCCTTGGGTGTAGAAGTGGGGGTGAAAGAAGCCATCGCATAAACGGATAATCCCCGTCACATTTGGCATGAAACTGGCCCCGACCGCACAATCACGGTTTGTGGTGGCCTTCGGTGTGGAATAGGCCTGTGCGTAAAAGGCCGTTAATCGTCACCTTCAGCACAGAAACGCGCCTGCGCACGCAAAGCCCCGTTCGATGATACCTTTGGCACAAAAGCAGGGCCGGAGCGGCTAGTCACAGAGGGAAAAATTTTGGGTGCCGAAGCGAAGGAAGGTGCACAACTGTTTGCGAAGGCCACTTGAGTGCACCTTTTTTAATTTTGCATGCACTCACCCACCGGGCCCTGTGATCTCCTTTTCTTCGTCCCGGCTTCATTCAGAGCTCTTTGATCAGCCTGAAGTGCCCTTCCACTGGATTTTGGTATTAACAGATACTTGAAATCCTCTTGACACTAATAAATCCACATGAATGCCTGATCCTTCCTGGTCAATGTAGTTAGAGGAGTCTCAACCTGAGATAAATCATCAACAAACCTCATGTAGTAGCCTGTGAGACCAAGGAAACTTCACACCTCTGTCACTATCATGGGGGATTCCCAAGAAACAACTGCTTATATCTTTTATGGATCCACATCTACTCCATGATGGGACACAACATGCCTTATGAAAAGGACTTCTCGATCCCAAAAATCACACTTCGACAACTTCTCAAATAGTTTTTGTTGATGAAGAACTCCCAAAACGACATGGAAATGCCCTGCATGCTCCTCCTCAGAAATGGAGTACACAAGGATGTCGTCGATGAAAACCACCACAAAATTATCTAGGAACTCACAGAACACCGCGTTCATCAATCCCACGAACACAGCTGGAGCATTAATCACACCGAACAACATTACAATGAAATCGTAATGTCTATGATGACAATGAAAAGCAGTCTTCGGGATATCCTCATCCTTCACATGCATATGATGATATCCTGACCCCAAGTCAATCTTTGAGAACCAACTTTCACCCTTCTGATGATCAAATAAATCATCAATACACGAAAGAGGATAGTGATTCTTCACTATCACTTAGTTTATGTGACAATAATTGATATAAAAACGCAAAATTCTTTCATCCTTCTTCCCAAAAAAAACTGGTGAACCCCACAGTGACACACTCATCCAAACAAAACCACATTGTAATATAACATCAAGCTATATACCTATCTATCTTAACTCAGAAGAGGCCATCCTATATGGAGACATAGAGATAGGAAACACTTGTGGTTGTAGCTTAATCTCAAAATCAATCTCTCGTCGAGGGGGAAATGCTAAAATCTCTTATGGAAAGACATCATGGAACTCTTCTACGACTCTAGGAATAACCAACTACTGAACCTCTATATAACTCAATATCTACTCAGCTATTAGGGATTATAAGGAAGGAACATGCCTCTGACCCATCTGAGGGTATTGCTCTCCAAAAAACACAACTGGATCTCCATCCGCATCAAAGAACACAACCTGCCTCCTGAAGCAATCCACAATAGCCAATACTAAATACAACTAATCTATGCCATGGATAAACTCATATGGTTGTATCCATAAAAATAGGAAATATCCCCATGAGTGGTGCAACCCCAGCACTAGCTTAGAGTCTCTACATACTTCAAATAAGTTAGATCGACCTCCAGCCAGCATAGTCAACACCAAGGGCATTGGAGAACTCTCTACCTCAAGTCCCAAAGCATGGAAAAGGGTAGGTGATATAAAGGAGTTTATCACTCTTGAATCAAACAAGGCATACACCAAGGTAGAAAATAAGACAAGTGTACCTCAAACGACACCTGGCTCGCCTGTAGCTGGAAACACTAGAGCATAAAGATATACACATCCTCTTCCATGACCTCCTTGAAACTGCTGAAGACCACCACCATGGCCTCAATCTTCTCTCTGAGGATGAGGAGTATCACAGGGTTGTCCTCTGCCTTCCCCATCTACCCTCGGCTAATCCAAAGCTAGTGCAACCTACTACTGCATTAGCTAGAACTGCCTCACCAGAGGAACCTGATGTAGAACACCTGGTACACGATGAATTCTATGAATGGTCGAGAAATCTTGATGCTGATGACCTATCCCTCCACAAGAAAAACAAGAACCTGATCCCTTGGCATAGGCCTGAGAGATTCTGACCCATGAGAAATGTGATGTTGGGGACTGGGACCTACCCCCGACCAAATGGAATCTCTTCTAAAATGAAAACAAGGAACCTCAGATCACATATTTGATTCATGAGGAATCATGAAGATTACCCTCTCGAGAAGATATGGTTTTGGGAAATGTGTTATCAATGATCTCTACCCTCACCAGCACCTCAAGATAAGTTTTCAGCACAAATGGGCTGACCTGGTGCTGGATATCTGGATGAAAAGCCTCCTCAAAATGCCTCGCCTTGGTCTCCTCATCTAGAAACTGGTCCGAATCATATCAAAAAAGGTTCCTAAAATGGTTTCCAATCTCAAGCAGATAGGAGATCCACTGTTGAAGGGTATGAAGCTCCTGTTGACTAGATTCCTTTGTGGTCAAAGAAAGAAACTCAACTCTAAGGTTTTATCAGAACTCCTCCTATGTGATTGCTGACTCATCGCGATCCCTGAGGAACAAGAACCAACACTTCTTCATTTCACCTCTAAAAATCATCACAACCATGGAAACCCAGTGATTAATCCAAGCACAGATTAAATTGAATCCTATCATGGCCTCCTCCAACCAGTCTTCCATGACTGCATCTGAAACGGATCCCATGTACTTCTGCAGACTCTAGCACTGAATCTCTCGGAGTGTCCTCTTCCAAGTGTCATCGTCATTAACCTCTACCCTATGGTGATTTGCTGGAAAAACCTGGTAGACATCTTCTATGCAATACTGATGAGGATTTCGACCCAAAACCATACCTGCAAAATAATAAATAGTTATATCTCTTAAACCTAGAATATGGAAGGCTCAACATTAATTAATTAATTGCTTTCTTTTTTTCATTTTAGGTTAACCAATCCCAAGGACTACCCATCCAAACATAAGAACAATGAAGAATGATGCATGATCCTTTCCTAGGTCTCTAACCTGCAACTAGTATCACCTCATTTAGTAGACACTGTGAACTTAAAGGTTCATGTATCAGATCACAAGGGGCCCTAAACACCTATGTCTCAGCTGGACTCCATTGTTTACATCACATTATAAACTTAAATGACACTATTTCCCTACCAACCAATACAACCTCACTTGCACATAACACCAATTTCATCATATACCTCCACCAGATCCCTCTGATACCACTCTATCACGAAACCCCTCCCCACAATTTGTACCCCTTCTGGGTCGGCAATGTCATAATAGAGATAATGACCCCCCGAGTCCCACCTACAATAGGCCCCGGGTTAGTGACTAGCACCGAGGGTATATTAAACACACAAATGGGAGGAATTACCCTCAAAGTTAACACATGCAAAAGAGATAGATAAGAAAGACACCAACCAACTCCAAATCAGACAACAATATAAAATAAATCCCATGTACACATATGTGATGTCATTAAAAACTAATAAAACTGAAAAGGGGAAAAAACTACATGTACCCAAAATAATGTAAAAACATCCGTAACCATAAGCCTAGATAGCTCCTACAACCCCAAGCTAGTAGAAACCAGCTTGATCTCTAACCTAATTAATGTGTCCTGAAAAAAATTTATATATACATAGGGTGAGTATAATAGTATACTCAGAAGGATCCTCCCCAAAGCCTCTCGTGAAAAAGTAAAGAAAGAATGATAAATCAAAGTGAACAAAAAGTTGAACTAACTCATCACCTAAATAGGAATACAATGTTACCAGTCTCACCATGGATACTCTCACCAAGTATCACATACAAGAGTACATAATATAATACAGAATATCAAGGGTACCCCGCTAGTACTTCCCCACCAGTTTTCCACTTTACCCCAATGTTGAACATCTTAAGCATCTCTCTCCAAAAATGATTTCCCGCAGACACCTGGGCCAAGCACCACAACATACACCTCATGCAAAAAAACAACCACTTCCAAATAATTAATGTAACCAGGTTGTTTCTGGGATCCAACACATCTCTCATAATGTGTATCATATGTCGATCATTATACCTCAAGCCATTACAATCCATACACCTAGTAAGGATTATCAAGCCGTCATAGCCTATACACGTTACACCAATATTAGACCATAGGAAATTATATTCATAATATATGTGTGTGAATAACCACAAGCCATTGCATCCCTCTACACACATATATGGGTAAAACTAACCATTGTGCCTACCAGCACAAGTAACTACCAAGAAAAGAGATCGAGGCCAAAGGGGGTATTCATCTTTCCATATTCCAACTAGAATGTTGGAGAAAACACCCCCAGGGCTCAAAATCCCCAGGGCATTAGTTTCCCTAACTGACAGGGTGGATTAGCATATAGAATCACAAAAATTAAGGAATATACTATAGATCACAACTACACTATGGGAATAACATAGTCTTAGAGTCAAATGTAGATAATGTCTCTCAAACTCCTGGATTCCACTTCAAAGACTAGATATCCTATAAGAAAACAACCATTTAAAGATATTTATTATATTACTTCATTCCATTTTTTATTTGTTGAAATTTACGTTAATTAATTAATTAATCATTAATTTACCATGAATGATTTCCACATTATATTTCATTAGCATCACACCCAAAGTCCACTGTTCCTTTAAATTGAATCCTCATTATTTCATCCCAGCAAGCTCTAACCCCATGGGTTAACATCGTTTATTCAATGATTTATTTACAAATTTTTTACATTCATATATTTCCAGGCATTCATGAAAAAATTCTAAGTTAATAAACACAAGGGGTCTCAACACGGTGAGTTGATGACCTACCCGTCGAGTCTTTTCCGCCTATATCAAGAGCGTACACCCATCCTCCCTCAAGGTGCTAAAAACACAGAAAGAACATGGAATACCCCACGCGTCTTATCCCATTTTTGGAAGGAGGGTAAGCAAGACCAGCTTCATTGAGAATTGGGGAATTTAAAATAGATAAAAAACAAACAAGATTTAGAAAACATCCAAATATTCAAATCCAACCCTTTTCATCATCTCTCGTGTCCTCCCCGACACTCACATGCATAAACCAGTGCATCTTTCCACTATAGGTGTCAAATGTTACCAAAAAATATGGGCCTCCCTACCCCCCACATATCACAATAGCCTTCCAGGATCACATCACAACACAAGAAGCATGAAAACTAACATCATATCAATTGGGATCTTAGCCCTTATGCAAGAAAGAGGGTAACTCAAAACCCTATAAGGAATTAACTTTTATCAAACAATGAGTTTTTTAACCAATATAATATTTGTAGGATCTAACTACGGGCGACCAAAATAGTAATCTATCCCAAATTGATTAAATATTCTTACTGCTTCAATTTGATTAACATCAAATTACAACAAGAGGAACTAGATTTATTTACATGCCTCTTCATCTTTATTCTAAAAATTATTATTTAATTACAGCTTTACGTTCATTACCAATTTCCATCATTAACAAAAATATATACAAAGCAAGCATAGATATCACACTATCTAGAAAAGAAAAAGGCAATAACTTACTATCGATATAAATTTATTTATCTGGTTCAAATATTTAATATGTCAATTCCATTGTGATCTAGTGGGCTAAAACATGATAACTCTATAGTTTCATGTAAAAGAAAAGAGAATCAAAAAATCTCCTACATCAAATAGTTCATAACATTTTTTATATGAGAATAATCCGTAAAACAGTTCACGATCACCTCCTCCCGTGACAAATGCATCCAGTCAAGGATGTCGCGACACGACCGCACCAATAAAAACCCAAGAAACTACATTAGAAGCATGGATATCACATGACATATTATGGAAAGGATAAACAAGATAATATGAACCCAAATAACAACAATAAATCATACCTTATTTCAATGATTGATGGATACTGCCTGGTTGTTCCAAAATAGTGGGTGCACTTGCATCAAGAAGAACTTTGAGGGAAACCAATCCACTGGGGGAATGTTTGACCACACAACTCCTACGGGATTGAAAAAATGTTTGAGCGTCTCACATCTAATAATATTGAGGATGAACAAGGGAGGAAGATATCTCATCCTTTAGAAGATTTAATGAAGCATCAGTTTAAGATACACTGGATTTTACATTAAAATTTGATCACACTAAAGCACACTATTTGACCAAGAAAAAGAATCCCAAGCCTTAGGAAAACTAATATAGTAGTTATGTGCTTTTAATCGGCCTTAAATCCCTTAAAACAAGGCCTTGAATGCATTTTATGTCAAAGAAAACGTTAAATTGACGAAAATGGAAAAATATGGAAATTTGGAAGAGGAAATATGAAATAGTTTTGGAAACACTTTAGACTCACCAGTCTGGAAACAATGTGGACTCACTGATTCGGGGACACTGTGACACTATAGACTCGCCGTTTCTATGACATTGTGACACTTTGGACTCACCATTTCTATGACACCATGACATTGTAGATCTTCCATGATAGTGAAGATCTTTTATAAAACTCTAGATCTTCCATTTTTATGACCTCATGACACTGTAGACTCACCATTTATCTGAAACCATAACACTCTAGATCTTTTGCGACACTGTAGATTTTCTGTTTCTATGACACCATGACACTATTCATAAAATTTGAAACAGTGTTCACTGAACTAGAAATTTGGTAAAGTGTTGAGGATTAGCCTCATTAACCTCTCGGAATACCCCAACCACTAGATTTAAGTAAGGGAATGGACTAGAGAGGTTCAGGCCATTACAACCTTTCTTGGTGGAATTAACAGAATAACCCCTTAAGTAGACATATTCAATCATATATAACCTTAGGATTTATGATCATCACATCAAAACAGTATTCATCACATATTTGATGATACTATAATATATGATGGAATAATAATTATATAATTTCCTAATGCTAATTCTATTAAAAACAACTTTTCACATTTAGGAGAACATCCTATAAAACTTTCATAAAATAAACTAGGAATGAATCACACAACATGTGATAATGTAATCAGTTTTACTACATCAATGACATTGAATACCAAAATTTTATATTCAAAAGTCTATTAATACATTATTATCCTAGTAAAATATATATCAACATTCATGAGATTTTATTTCTTTTATAATAGTAAAATAAAAACCATCAATAAAATGAATGAAAACTCTACTTTTTTATTTTATTTTATATAGTCTTTGAACAGAATAAACCAATCTATGTCCAAAATAAAATAAAAAATGATAAATATTATTAAAAAAATACTAACACATGACGAAAAAATCACATATATTCTTTATATCTATTAACCCCAAAGAGTATAAATGTTTATGAGGTCCAAAAATTCTTCTTCTTATAATCTTAAATGAGATATAAATTACCAAGAAATAAAATAATGAGAAATAATGTTTAAAAATGGTCATAAAAATGGGATATGATACTAGGAAAATACCTCCTACTTAAAAAGCACTATCTCCAAGATCTAATATATACTTCTTGATTGTAAACACTCTACCAAAGCTATCATGATGAATTTATAGTTAAAATCTATACCTAAAATGATAATATTAAAAACTTCTATTGTTTTCCAAATTGACATCACTAATAACACTTCTTTTCTTCAAATAATCAATTAGTCTTAATGTGTCGATAGAATTTTCATCGATTAAATAATATTGGAATTCTACTTGAGTGAGAGGGAAAATAAAATTTTACACAATGGTTACCTTATAAGGATATATACTTCCCCATATATTTATAATATGATCCATCCTTTTAATTGGCCCCATCTTGCAACTATTGATCAGTTATTTCCTCTATCATAAGATACCTTTTGTAAAGGGATCTCTTTTTAACAAAAAATGCTTATACTTTGGTGTCAGAATTTCATCCCATTACTTTTATTGATTAAATAGATCCATTAAATTCAATCTTCGTTCTCTAGATATGATATAACACCACATATTTTTAGTGTAATCTCAACAACAAGAGGTTATAATAATGGTAATATTTGACCCATAGTTTTGTGTAGATAAGAAAATTCTGATTGGTATCACAGATCATTGGTATGACTCGAATGAGGAATAGTTTCATGTGATTTTTTCTATTGAGTAGTATGGGGTATATTCCATAACGTAATCTACAATAAAATATATATTAACATAATATTCCATTAAATAATCACCTAAATTTTTGAAATAGGTCCAACATAATCAATATATGATTTAAAAACCCATCCCTCTCTAACTCATTTAATTTTTAAGAAGTATTATTATGATTTAATTAAAATTAAAAAATCCATTAAAAAGAACTTTTGAAAATAAGAACGAAATATATAACTATAAATACAATAAATGGATTTATGAATCATATGAATCCATTATAATGTTATATGAATATATTATTTCTTAATAAGTAACTAGAAAAAATGTATCTATTTATTACTGATGTTTTATTTTATAATATTCATAATTAGTTTCAAAAATAAATTTAATAATGTTATAAAAATTACAGAACATGTTATGTGGTCCCATATGTGAGAACTTATCACCATTAACTTATGATTCATGATAATCAAGAATATAAGCCGAGGCCGACTAGAAAAAAACTTGTACTACCCATGGTAACTGAAGTTCATAGTATAATCATCCTAGGAAAAAATATTTATAAGTAAATTCATGAGTCTTGAAAGTGATATGTCTTGGATAATATCAATATTCATAGATCTAGTTTGGCTCCAAAACCATTTTTAGTGACCCCGAAGTAGATACATGAACAATATTTAAACTGGATTTCTAAAACAACTCAGATACACTTTCTAATCAATAGAGGATATTGTAATTACTGAGAGAGTGATAAAAAATAATGTAATATGATTTTTCCTTTTTAATATTAATTAATAATACCCCATGTATAGATAAAGATTTTGTATGATGTATATATATATATATATATTTATAAAAAAGAAATACATTCAGAAATTAGAGAACTTATATGTTAGGGATAATAATTATACTCAGAATGTGATATAATCATAAATATATGTGAAAGGAAACTCAATATCAATATATAATAACAAAAATATCTACTAACTATAACACATAACTAGACATAAATTTTATATTAATAGACCAACATAAACAAATAATATTTTATGGAAAAAAATAAGTCTCATACATGAGATATCCCATATAGAATGATTATGAATAGCCCATGAAGTCCATGTCTGTGTAGTCTTAGAAAATCAAAAAACAATCATCCCTACTCCCAAATCTAATCTCCATGAGCCCTCATGAATCATTGTTTTTCCTTTAAATAGATCATAAAAAACATAATATACATGTATCCCAAAAATAATATGTTTAGGGAGTGAGTGAATAATAATCAATAAGTGGTCCCCACCTAACCCTAACCATATATCCTCTATATATATATATATATTTAAATTTAAATTTTTTAGAAAGACTCTTTCATGGTTTAATTGGATCTAAAAATTTTCTCAAAACTAAATATCATAAAATCTACAACATCACTTGTTCAAATTCAAAATAGAGGTTAAAATTATAACAAAATTAAAAGATGTTCCCATAACCCCCACACCTCAGACTGATCACATCACACCTCAAGCCATAAGATGTCTCCTCGATTTCACATGCTTTCATACAATCATAGTAATATTCACTTTCTAATTCGATGAGAAAAACCCACCAACAACCCATACTGAAATCTTCACTAAACCAATCTAGATCTAATCCACCATATCTCAACATAGACTAGAACGAACCACATAAAAAAATTCCTGTATAATCATGATCTAGAAATATTAAAAAAAATTATTACATATCAACATTAATAACGTGGTGTGAAAAATAAGAAGGGAATTTTTAATTTCTAATATACGAGTGAGTGAAAATTATATTATAAGCATAAGAAATATATAATAAGAAATATTATTAATGCGATACCGGAATATGCAATGTATAACTTAAGGAAAAAATTTAAATGATAATATAGACATGATATATATAGATATATTATAAAAATTGAAAAACCAATTCTAATATATTAATAAGATATAAAAAACATATGAACCAAGTTTAACTAAATCAAGTAACACTAACATAGTTTCCTAGTTCTAAACATGACACAAAGGGAACCCATCGATACTTCCTTTGAGATGATATCTAAATCCATATTGATAATATGAATAATAGAGGAATACCAGACATAACTAAACAATTTCACAACTTTCCATTTAATAATGCATAAGAGTTATCAATGATCCTATAATATGAGAATCATATTATATTGAGGTGTATCCCCCCACACTCTTCCAGTTGTACACATTCACACATGCACAAATATAATGGGTAACATGATTACTCATTCCAAACACTATCCAATCATTAAATGCCCACAATAAATTTTAAAACAATATCAACAAGTATACATCATTGGTATAACACCTATTCATTTGGAAAAAATATCTATGGTGTAATTCCCCTAAACATTATAAATTTTCCATAATTTATCATTTGCTATAATATAAAAATAATTTCAGGGGAATAAATTTATAGAAAAAATTACTTAATAGATAGATATATAACTAACCTTGGATATTTAAAGACTTCAAAAAATCATGGCATGTAATATAATCCAACAAGTTATATTATTTGGAATGTTTAATCATAAGGAATCATCACATAAGGCATCAAACATATGACATAAATAATTGGAATGAGACAAAGAATTTGTCACATTAATATTTATGACATGACGAAAGGATAAAATGGTGTTATTTCTTTAATAATTAGGAAAATCTAGGTTAGAGAAATATGGGGTTTATAACCTTGACCTAATAAAACTATCAATTATAATGGAGACACACCACCTTACCTAAGAAAAAAATATTTTTTTGATCCTTAAAATAAGAATAATCAAATGATATAATGGTTTTCAAAACATAGAGTAAGTGGTTAAATAAGAGCATTATTCAAAATAAAATTTATTTCTAGACACTATAAAAATATGAATCCCTTACCAAGATTCCACCAATATAATGAATTTTACCATGCTAGATGAATCTTTAGTTCCTACTATAATCATAAATCATATTATATTTAATAGAGGTATAAGGGAATCCACAATGTATATCGACAAAGATCCAATGCTTTAAAAATATTTAGTGCCCAATTTTATTAGATATTTTGGTTTTAATTTTAAAAAAAAAATCCTACATAATAAATACAATAGAAACTCTATATTACTCTAGTGGGTCACCACCCAACTTATAACACACATAAACATGCCACTATATTCCTAATGGAATATATATAAAGTCTAGTTCCTTATTCTACACCATTCCCCCATTTCTTATTCAAACATATTCCTATAACCCTCACCATTAGTTTAAAATTATATTAAAGTTTAAATAACAATATTTCATTTTATAAATGATAAAAACCATAACAAAATGTAACTTTTTAGGTGAGTGTCACTAAATTTCCCACCTTATTTACTAATTATTGATGAAAATACTAAGAAGTTAAAATATATGTTCACCAATTCTAGAAAACCTTCCTAAAAACCTTATGAAGATATGTTAGAAAATATATCAATTTTCTTTGAGCTATCATATTAAAATTGTTTTTATGTATGAAGTTTACATGATTTCATACAAAAAAAAAAGATAAATGTGATAATTTTATTGTAATGTTACTATATTCACTAGTTAATATGAAATATGACATTATGGTTAGGATATACATGATTGAATTGGTTATAAGGGACGATTTGGAGCTAGTGATGGAGGGACGATTGAAATTTCTACCTCTGATAGCTCATACACTCTCCAAGAATGAATGATTTTAGTTTTCCAACTTATTAAATATTATCATAGTTATCCAATGGTCTTACTAAAATAAAAAATATATTTTATCAGTTAATGAATTAAATTTTGAGTGTTTAAAATCATGTGACAATCATGTTTTAATGCATGGTTTATTTCATATTTAAATATACTTTATTTTTCCAAAAAATGCTTGACACATAATAACTTATCATTTATTCCTTTTAAATGATAATATTAATAATTATATTGATTTATTGAAGTTATCATCAATAGAAAGATATATTTCTATAATATTATGTGAATTTTATATTCTCTTACCTCAATAATTCTTTGATATTATGGTACAAGGGATGGATATCTCAGTGAGAAAGATTCAACTTTTAATCAAGTACATTATATATGGATATCCGCCATTGAATGATATATGAATAGATTGAAAGCGTATATTTAAAATAAAATTCATCCAAAGGGTGAAATTTTGGGGAGGTATATTATTAAAGAATTCATTAAGTTCTATTTTAAAAATATATATGATATATACAGCCCTGAGATATCAAAATATCATCATACTAGGTATGCCGCGGGTGAATAAATTCTAGGAGTATGTATTTTCACAATACCTTCACATATAGGGAACATTATCACTAATATTCTTCACATAATTGTATATAGGTTGTTTTAATTATTGTAACTCACTAGTGAATTATTAAAAAAATTTATCAAACAAGGACAAAAAAATTGGTTTCAAATATAAGTAGTTAATAATTTTTAATCTACTTATACGACTATATTTTTAAGGAGTAGTATAAAAATCCAAAATTATTTTCTAAAAGATATTGTCGATTATGTATTGGTTACATAATTAGTAGTTATAAATTCTAAACAATGAAACATGATGATCAAATTATAATGAATAATAGTGGAGTTACTCTTATAGCAGAAGCTATGCATGTATCTGTACCATGGAAACAAACCTAATTTATATAAATCGGTCTTACTTTGGCATCATCTAAAAAATTATTTGAGTAATATTATATTATTTTATATGTTTTTATTTTTAAGATAAAATGCATTGATAATACGAGTTTAGTTAATGTTGATGAATTGGAATTCCCTAAAGTGATATTTAGTAATGATGGATACAAAGATGGACTTTTTTAAATGGTTTCACATGCATTTAATAATTTTATAAACTGAATCCTAGAAAAAATAATTGATATATTTTTCATTTAGTATCTAAAACAGGTAAAAAATTGAATGAAATTTCATTATAGGATGATCCGATCATTGGGAAAACACATTTATTTCATGGTTTCCTCAATGTAGGTAGTGTCCGGGATGTTATAAGGTAGCACATAGAAATTATTTGGATAATTAAGTGTGGGAAAGATCCATTTAACCAATAAAAAAATGAATTTAATAAATAATTATGATGTCTCTCTATTATAATATATATTTTTATATTTAAATTTATCTATAGAATATGTGTTTAATAAAATGTTTATATATTTTAACTTATTTTACTAAATTGTGGTACCTATAATGACATCAACACCTACTTCTGAAATCCACATTGAAGATCTAAATAACAAAAATCCCTTAGGTTAATATAATGTGAAAGTTAATAATGAGACAAAAGTTATAAAAAAGAAAAAGGTGATGAAATCAAAAAAATGAAAGAGCATCATTGCACATTAGTGTTTTCAAAAAAATCATTAAAGAATGTAAGTAGAAGTAAAAAATTCATGGTTTGATGTATTGTTCAAGGTTAACCTATTAGTCCAATAAAAACCATTTAAATTACTTATATCAAGGTTAATACTCAAACTTAACTTTCCAATTGAAATAGATACCTATAATAATGTTGATCTTGCATTAAATGTAACTAATTTAGATGAAAATATGTTAATATTTATATAAATTTTAATTATTTTCTTTAAAAATTAAATAATGAAATAATAATTCTTTTTTATTTTCCATGAAAAATACATTTATAATAGAATAAATTTTGATAAAATATGTATATATGGTTTTTGGAAATACTCATGGAGCATTATGAATGGATTATTGCATGAAATATGTTATAAATAATGAGGGTAGTGTCAATACTCTACCATAAGATATATATGAATGAATTAAAATCCAACCAACTTGGGATGATTTCAATTCTTGTCTTGATTAGGAGACATATATGTTATATAGAAACTAATTTTAACTTATTTGGAATTACATTTATAATTAAATTTGTAGATAAATTTAAAAAATTTAAATAATAAAAGAGAATGATAATAAACAATTTATATCACAACCACCATACTCGCAATATAAAAGTGAGTATGACATATGATTAACTTTTAAAATAATTGTTATATATTGAAAATAGTGAGGGATAGGGGACTACAAATCTACAAAAGAAACACAAAAACACACACAATCATGAAGATAATATGACTTGAACCCGAGAGCCTCCCCACTCCCCATATGACTCTTTACCACTAGGCTAAGCCCTGGGGGAATTAAAATAATTGGTATATAATATAAATTTACAATTAAACTTCTCTGTAGAATAAAATGAAAAATTAATTATTTTTCTCTGTTTATATCTATATATATTTACTAATCATATTCAAGATAATACTCTATACCATTTTATGTGCTATGGAAGGGGACATATGAAAATAATAAAAGAAAATAGTTGATGAAAATATAAAAAAAGTATCAGAACAATATAAAAGTATGAAATATATGAAATTTAGTACATTTTAATATTTTTAAAAATAATAAAACTAATGAGTTTACTTTTTTATTAAGTTTATACCCAAGATGATTCAAGTAATATAGGAAAAAAACAAATTATGTTTTTTTTAAAGTGTCTAGAAAATTATGTCCATGTTAAAGGTTTGAGTTTTGAAGTCTCATTGAGGGACTCCTATAGTGTTACTTTTTTATTTTCAAAACAATTTTTAAGGGGGAAGCGAGAACCTCATAGGATTAGACACCAAAAGAGATTACAGATTTGTTGAAAAAAAGTTCGAGATAATTGGAATCCCTCTCCCTAATCAAAATATAGGAAATAGAATTTACCTATGAGTCAGGGTATCCCTTAAGGATGCCTTCATACTGATGCACCATGTTATCCTATGATTTCAAAAAATCCTTAATGTTGATCATCCCCATATTGAAGCCTCTTAGAAAAATGCTATCCTGATTATCAATCCACTCGCCAACCTCCTTAGTGGTGGTCACACGAATCATTCTTCCCATCTTCTTTTCGAGCATTCAGGTCTATTACTTCTCCTGCCATTTCTTTATCCGAGATCATAAGTAGGTCCATGTGTTCCAGCACTAAGTATATCTGTCACTGTGAGTCTCTTGTGGGGATCGAATCACGTCACTATTCAGACAACGTTTCCCTATAAGAAAAATACAATAAGAAAAACGAGTTATTATAAATTTTATTATAAAGGGTTAAATAATAATAATCAACACAACAAATACCAAATTACACATAGCCACACACCCCCAGTTTTTAGGGTAATCATTCTCCTTCAATTCACACCCCAACAAAGGAAATTAATGTTTATAGAGGATTTCATAATTTTTATAAAGACAAAAACTATTAATAATTATTAAAATTTTAAAACATCACAGGAAAAAATGTATTGTGATTCATATCTATCATCATCCACTCATTACCTGGCTGATTGCGGGGAATTGTTAATTCTTGTAGGAAATATAGATTTTAAATTAAAAACTTAAATGAATCACATAATATGCAACTAACTAATAAAGTGTAGTAAATTGTAATTTAGAGGATGAACCCATAGATATTGATTAGAAAAATATTATAATACTTATGAATGAAAAAAATTGAGAAGCATAATATTTAGATACTTAATCAATGAAGGCATAAAAAACATAGTAAATCCAATTTCAGTCTATAGTGAGGTAACAAGATAAAAACTCCATAATATATGCTTTTGGAATTGGATCTTAGTGATCCCCTCTTAGGGTAAACACTATTTATTCTAATGATGAACCTTCTCTTCTCTCAATTACTTCAGTTAATCAATGAAAATATGTAACCCAAAATCATATTTATATATAATTACCCCAACCCACCAATGGTTATTAAATATAATAAGTGTGTAGTTAATTTACTATAAATCATACAAACCTAAATCCCTAGTGGTAATACCTGACCGAATGGACATAAGGGCTTCAATTTTTTTTGATAATACACCTTTCATGGGATGAGGTGGAACCGTTACAAGGCCCAGAGTCTTAGAGACAATTACATGACCCATAGGTCTTAGAGGGAATTACCTAGACATGAAAACTTGAAACTGCTCCTCCCCAGCACATGTCATGATGATCAGCACTCTACGTTTACAAGGATGGTCGCCTAGCTGTCCTATGCAAAGCTGCACAGGCCTGGTACCGATGGAAAAGCCATACCCTATCGTTCATCTAATTCTGGTTACCACTACTCTAATGAATGCGCCTGCCCTAAATCCTCATCTACAAACCTATCCCTTGTAGTCTGACTGGTACATCTGTATAATATGGGGGCTCGAAGGCCTTTGGGGTGGCCCTAAGGCCTTAAGGTGAACCGAAGGCCTTGAGATAAAACTCTTATGAAGACCTTGGGTGGCTCGAAGGCCTTACATGAACCAAGGCCCGAACCGGTGGCCTGGAGGCCCAGATGAATGAATAGTTCCTGTCGCTACAGTACCGAACAGTAGATGCTAAAGTAAATGCTACAGTACTGCTACAGTACTGCTACAATACCCAGAAATATGTCTTCACCCAGATTTGATCTCAGGTCTCTTGGTTGTACTTTCCATGTCCTCACCAATTGTGTTGAGGCTCATGTGCCCTAGTGGTTATACAAGGAAGAGGATAATACAATTGAGTATACAGTAATTAATAAAAAAACCAATATCAAATTTATTTTAAAATAATAATTTCACTAGAAATAATCATTTATCATTACATTTCCTAGAAATAAAAATAATAAATCACTCATTCTAGTCATGAGAGAGTGTTAAAAAAATAAAAAAATTTAACATAAGAAATAAAAATCCTCTATCCTTCGATCCATCAAAAATCATGTCCTATAAAGAGCAGTGGACACCCCATTTATTTATGGATAGAATCCAACACTTTTATCTACTATCATAAATATTTTATATCCCTTTTCATTTATTTAATTCATCAAATCTTTAAACTCTCCTCATTCTCATTTAGATAGCCTTCATAAAACACAGATACTATACTTCTATTTAAATCTAACTTAAAATAGAAATCATTTCATATGCTGGAAGAGTTGGCTGAAAATATCAAATTAATAAAAATATAAATTTGATGGAATTTATATTATCTATATAGAAAAATCTCGTCAACCACTCATACTCTCATAATTTTTCATGCATGTTGTTTGATATCCCTTTCCCAATACAACAAGTGAACACTTTCATCCTTTCTCATACGTTCTCTATGAAACTAGACTGAAATGTGGATCAATCACTCTGGTAAAAAGATGATAATAATGAATTAAAAACCCACTTCAAATATATGAACCACTTAATATTAGAAAAAATTATTCCCTAATTCCTTCCAAGATCCTTTATAATCATCTCCATCATTATATTCCTATAATTAAAAAAACTCATCACCACAAAGACCCTCAAACTAAAACTCTAAAGAACATGACTTATTTTTATACTCTACAATAATGAAGAAATCCAAATAAGAATCATCCCAGTTTATCTAATTTTCTCCATAAGTTATTTCTCAACCATATATTCCATGACAAAAAATCATCATATTACTTTTAACTCCCTTGATGTCCCACAAAACAAGAAGAAAAAAATGGTTTATTGAAAAAAATTATATCATTTGTTCATGGTACATCGATATAAACCATGTCTAGTGGTGTGTTCATCTTCGCAATGGAAGTGAAACCCTTAATATCCCCTTCTTGACGATGGTGGTTCTACAATGTAATATCACCAACTATAGTACCACATTTGGTGAGGGATATGTTTGTGGAAGACAAAAAACAAAAAAAGAGGGAAGATGTCATTTATGAAATTGATGAACATTGGTTGGAATTAAATTAACCCACATCATTATTGAATAAGAAATCTTACTCATTTATATATCATCACTTAGAAGCATCATCTAGATTTTCCACCGAAGTACAAAAATTCACCAGAGTTACCTTTCACACATACTAACCTACACATGCGCCTCACCTCCCTGCATTGGATTTCTTCCCACTTGGTACTCTTGGATTAGCCTTTTGGAAACCCATTCATGGGACCTGTGGATGATCACCATGGAAAATATGTGTTTATTATTCTCTAGTACCATTCTCTAATACATGTAAACCTTTTTAAACATTAGAAAAGAAAATTTCTTGTTTAGTGAAGTGTCATAAAAACTATATATATTTTTATCCAAAATTCATTTAAAATTATTATTACCCATAAATAATTAAATAATGAATAATTATAGAAAAATATTTAAATAATAAATTAAATTATTGATTTGACATTTAAAAATCATATTCATAAAATAGAGCTATCAAATCCTCCACAGTTAAAATATGTTTTTCCTCAAGCATGAAATCTCAACATAAACCACAATGGAAACCCATGATACCAATATTGAAATTCGAATATAAAAAGAAAAATTATTATCAATAGGTAAAAATTAATTTTAATGGATCACATACTAATATCAATTTAAATTCTTGGTTATAAAAGAAAATAATTAATCATGTATTTTACTTTTACCTATTAAAATTGAAATAAATCTTCTCTATTAAATTCAAATATCTTAATTTCTTTTTACTAATCACGATACTCTATGATATTCCTATCTTTCACTTATTTTCATTCATATTTCATGGAACATTTAACTAGAGTTATTCATATACCATTAATACCCACTCCCAACCACAATCCTTCATAGGATATCAAATCTCTACCCCATAAATAAAAAATGTCCCCAAAAATTAATGATGAATTTACATTAAGGATTGAATGACTTTGTGGTTAAAGTTTAGGTGATAAATAATGTGTCAAAAAAATTAATTATTAATAGGCGGTTGAAATCTTTATAATATAGCATGATAATCAGAAGGAATGCTTAATGAAAATTTAATTCTCAAATGAAATATCCCCCAATTCCCAAATTCAATGTAATGGTCCACAAAGTAATGCATACAATGAATGATACACCCTGTTCTTTTGTTTTTTTTTCAGAAAATTACACTTGTAAAAACTCCCACACTCCCCACCCAACTCATTTCATATCACCTAAAAAAACTAGTTATAATAGTTATAATAGTAATATAGGTTTATATTTGGGCGATTTTTGATATTCCTAATTCACAACCCGTTTTTCATTTAAATTTGTCAGTTTTTATATCCCTTTACTTTTTAGATTTTACATTTTTATTGAGGAATAAATAATGAAAAACTATTAACAATAACCATGATCCTCTACCACATCCCATGAAACACCGTTATATAATCTCTTAAATATGAAAAATTCCATTCCATTATGGATAAACTCTCCCCCACACTTAAACCATTGAATATCATGAAAAACACCAGGATTTCGGTTATGATGGATGAAACAGGCTAGTAAAATATCTCTTTATGAACAAGGTTATTTATAAATTATACGGGGTTAAATAAGATTCAATGTAATGGTATATATCAATGATAATGGAATAGATAAAAAAATTCCTCAATAATATTATATGTTACATTGTATAATCATTGATTTTACAAGATATCAATGCAGGTTCTGGTTGGTAAACATGTCCTAAGTGTCACTCATGGAATGGGTTTTAGAAGGAATATGAAGGTAGCACCCTTGGTTTGCGGTATGTAGCCTTTTTTTATGAATTTTTATATGTTTAAATTGCTTTGGATGAGTTTGGAAGAGGTTGGGAGAGTTTGGAATGGTTTTGGAGGCCTTTTATGGTTGCACGGTTTGAGCACAATTAGGGAAAACCATACTAGATTCCCAGGAAACCATGAAAATCGAGGTAGAGGGGTCCCACACAGTTTATACACAGTTGTTTTAACCATGAAAAGTGGTTGTGAGAGATGATTGTAAGTCAATATCATATGCATGGTTAGTGCATGGTTTTTTAAAACATGCGAGCTGACCGTGTGGCCCATTAATGTTGGGTTTAAAAAAAACTAGAACACTAGGTAGTTACCTAAATCACTACAAACATTCTCCCAATCGAGCCTCACTCAAGAATTTATGTTCTCATGGGTTTGATGGGATATCCAACTCTTTTTGTAGGCAATTTGAAGGGGTTTCAAGGTTGTTTGAAGGCAGTTTTTTCTGGGTAAGTCTATCTTCTTGGTTTCTGTTTGGTTTTCTCTAGATCTACTCTCTCCTATCTCTTGGTTTTCTATATCTACATCCATTTTTTGTATATATAGGGTTTTCTTTCCTTTTATGTTGATATTAGTGCTTTTTTGATGATATAGATGAGGATCTAGAGCGGGTTTGGTGGTGTATTTTCTAGATTTGGGGTGCAGTTGATTATGGGTTGATTTTTCCAGAACCCTAATGGTAGGTGGCTTCTCTCTAGACTCCATTTGGTTAAAACTAGTTAATTGGGTAGAAATTAAATTTTTTTCTTGAAATTAATTATGAATATGATGTGTGATGATTAATAGAAACCAATTTTTTTAAAGATTGTCTGATTTTAAATTATTGATTTTAAAATAAATATGTTGACTGATTTATGGAAAATGGTTTATGAAAGATAGTTTTCAATAAAAGCTGTTTTTCATTGAAATGTGGTTTGACATGGAAAATGGTTTGAGGGAGTATTCACTAAATGTGTGATTTAATGAAGTAACATTACATGTTACATTGAATTTTTGTTGGGTTAAATTGGTTAATTTGGAATTCGCAATTGTTGGGTGGTATGATTTTTGAAATTGTGGATTGAAATGTTGTGGTAATTTTGGTAAATGTCTATTTTCATGAGTTATATGAATAATGGTCAGAAATGAAGCACCATCACAGTGATGGTCTTGAATATACCATCATCAAAAAGGGAGGGTGATGGGCATGAAGTCCCACAATAGTATTGAGCGTGAAGACGCACACCAGGGAGGAGATGGGTTGGTTGTGAAGGTACCAATATTAATGTAGCACTATGATCGAGTGACTGGTTTTGTTTATGTGAAATAATTTTGTCTATGGATAGGATATGTATTCGGTCACACAAAAAGGGAATGGTTAGTGACTTGTTTGTTTTCTTTACTGGTGTTTTCACAAAATTGGGATTTTTTTGGGTAAATATATGTTTGGATTGGTGTTAATTATTTTACTAGTTCATCGAAATTGTATAAATTTTATTATAAAAATTGTGAGAATGTGTTATATCCTATTTTAGTGAGTAGGGAAGTCATTTGGGGAAATCCTACTGAGTATTATTACTCTCCCGTTCATTAAAACTTGGGTGATTTTGCAGATGTTGTATTCTGGGGAACATGTAAGAGTAAGGAATCTAATTTTTCTAGTGGTTCCACATGATGATTTGGTGATGTTGTGGTGCTTGGAGCATGGATCTTGGTGTGGATATATGAATGGTTTGCTAGTTCATTGGGGTATTTTTGGGTAGTCTTCTACTTGGTACACTAATATTTTGTTTGGTTGTATTGGAATTAGGTATTTGTTATGGAATAGTTGGTTGTCTCTTAGTAATGCAAGAGTTAGGTTGTTTTGATGACATGCATCATATAGATTTTTTGGTAATTTCATATTTGGTTGGATGATTTCATCTTAAGGTAAAAACATTCACCAATGATTCTTGAATCCCTTGGAATTTATTTCCAGCCTTTGGCACCCTTGGAACGTCGCTTAAGACCAAATATAATTCCACCTTCCACTCATAAGAATATAAAACATATAAAATTTTGAACTCACTCATGAAATTAATAATAAAAAAAAATCAAATTTAATGTAAAAACATAAATCCATGAAAATATAAGAAAAAATTTATTTACAATAATCAACTAGCCTCCCAAAATCACGATTCATTAAATATATACCCATATGATTATATCTAATAATTCATCCTCTGATATTAATCAGTAAACCATATTAACAATGAAATATAAAACAAGGAATCATGGGATTCATATTTACTTCTTGTATTATAGACAAAAACTGTATAAAAATATAAGTGTGTGCATGGATTATTTAGTTATATTTGAAAACAGATTTGAAAATGTAAGTCAATGTAGGGGAGGTAATGATATAGAATTTAAAGCAACTATCCCCTTTCCTCATTAAACATCAGCCATTATTTTCTTTTTTTCTTCATTGGATCTTTATGACTTTATCATCATAGACCTATAAAATAGACAAAAATTATGAATGTACAAGGTCCATAACACTGAATTTCAAAATAATAGAAGGCATTACAAACTACATCATAAATTATTTTAAGTGCTATGATAGTTTTTAAATTCTTACAACCCAATAAAAACCCATGTTTTCATCCCACTAGAGATTTTTTTTAGGTTTAGTTAGTAGCCTTATCTTTTTTTATTTCCATTGATAAAGGGTTGGAAAGAAGTTACCCAATATGGGAATATGGATGGTTGCTGTTTTTATTATCCTACATAGACTGTCCTTTTTCATTGTTTTTATATTAATTTTAGTCTTCCATAAGGTATTAAATTATCCACATCCATGGGAACAATCCATTGGTGTTTTTTCCCACTCAAAAAATTGAATGGGGAGTCATGGATGACCCAAAACTGTTTTCACTCCATAAAATTTTCTATTTAAATAGTACCTCTACTGTACTCAATATTTCCCAGCAATGTACTAACCTTATATTATTCTTTTTGACCATTTTCTTTCTATTAAACAATATCTACTCCATCTCTCCCCTAAATGGTAGTGTCATACTCAATATCTAGCTTGATATACACACTCAAATAATCCTCTTTTTTCATAATAATTCATTATAGACAAGGGAATATTAAAAGTTATTTTCTTACTACTAACCCTTGTACGATACTCTCCATCTTGGACATAAAGTAAGGCTATCTCCATGAAAATAAATTTCCTTCACAAAATAATGGGTGTCTTATCTTTATCCATGTCATGTATAAGAAAGTACAACAAAAAGTAATACTTATCCACTTTAATTAATATGTAATCAATCATAACTCATGGATATCTGAATTTTTTTTCCTCTAATTTAAGACAAAATACTGTTAGATTCATCTCTTCCAATCCCAAATCATTTAAATTTTAGTATGACATGTCGTTCACACTTTCTCATAGATGAAAAAATGTTATACCAAAATTATAAGAACCAATGTTAATTATAATTGAGAATATACCTAGATATTATTGTGTTTTTGGTAAACTATAAGAGACTATGAGAAAACATTATCCCTTGAGTGGTATAGTACTTATATCTGTAAGATTATTCTTTTTAAAGACTAACTATTTTAAAAATATAGAATATGTTGGAATTCTCCCTAAATCATTAGTAAAGGAAATGTTAATTTTTATCCACTTAAATATTTCTATAAATTTACCAGGATTTTATTATAACTTCCCTCAATACATCCTTCCTAGAAAATATATTATTGGTTTTTAGGGTGGTTGGTATTCATTTATAACATATTTACCACTTTTTTCTCTTGTTTCCATTCTCCATTACTACATATTTTTATATATTTTCTTTTATTCTTTTGTTTGTTCTTTATATTGTTTCATTACTTTCTTAGAACTATTCTTAATATCTTCTACTTTTCAGGCTGATATACTCATATTTTCAATGTGTAGCGACCTCTATGCACCATGAAATTACTGATCTTTTCTTGTACTTGAGCAGGGTGGAAATTGTTCCTACCTGTAACTCTATATTCCTCATAGAAATCCTTCAAAATTTCGAATATGAATTAAAAATATTAATATTAGACTAGGTATTTTTCATGATATTATAAAAAGTCTCCTCAAATTATTTAATTTTTATTTGGCGAGGAGGATCCTGTTGTGGTTGAAACCCCAATGTTTTTTTATACCATGAATTTTTTTTTATTTTGAAACTTCCAACCCTAGAAATTATTTTGATTATTATAATAAATACAATTTTCATCATAAACATATAAGCCTTGGGGATGGTTCATGGACATAATTTCATCCATATTACTTGTCATGGATTCACTTTTTGAAACCATCCATCCATTTTTGTGAACCATGTGGAATCATAAATTTTTTAATTCTTTAGGTTTAAATTTAAATATATTGGTTGTCATTTTATCCAAGAATTTAAATCTTAAACTCGATTATTTCTTCATCAATGATCCTCCAATGGAAACATAAATAATAAAAAAATTACACTGATGAAGAACATTATATAAGGTTTTCATTTGTAACCATATATCTATAACATCTAGAGATCACATATTAAATAAATTTATAAACTTTTCCCAGGTAAAATAAATGGATTCTTCATTACATTTATTGTAATTTAATATGTTTACATGAATATACTTAGATTTTTTTGGGAGGGATAAAACATGTTAATAATTATCTTACCATGCAATCCCATGTGGTGATAAAGTGTAAAGGAAGAATTTTTATCCATTCACGGATTTTTTTTTTCAATGAAAATATAATAAATCTAAACCTTAACAAATCACTAGAGATGATGTTAAATTGTAATGTATCATAGAGTTTTATAAATCTTACTATATGGGTGTTTGGGTCGTTGTGAGATATTCCTATAAATTGAATTGATTTTGAAATATTTGTCATAATTTTAGGCTTTATCTCAATGTGATTAGATGTCCCAAGACGTACTGTAATGCTTAGTTTAGACCCCACTTTTGAAGGTTGACTATACTTTAATAGTCATCATAGCCTTGAATTTCTTCCTTTTACCACTTAGTTTTTTCATTTTTCCAGTTGTTCTAATCAAATAATATATTCCTACATAATATTCTTTTTCTTCTATGGGATCTTCTATAACTCATGATCATAGTTGAAGATATTACATTTGATTTTCCCCCAAGTGGATTATTCTGGGATACATTTTTTCCTAGAAATGACAACATATAATGAAAAGTTATAATATAGAAAAAATAACTAAATATGAAATAAAAACTCCTAATTATTCTAAAGGTCTTAAGAAACCATCCTTGAAAATGACACTAAATAAATGATTTCCCATGGGAGAAATGTTAATTCCCACGGGTTATCTAGTTTATACATTCCAAACTAAAATGAGACACTAACTACTTACCTAACTAATAAAGTGTAGTGAATATTAATTCATGATCAATACCATAAATATGTATAAAAAAATTATAATAGATAGTAATGAAAAGAAAACAATGATTAGAATATGATTGAGAGACTCAATCAAATAATGTGAACCAATCATAGAATGTCTAATTCATATTCAAAAGAGGTAAACATATAATGATTCAATCTGCTAAACATGCATGTTGTGCTAAATACCTTTATAAATATGGTGAGAGAACTCATTCATCCATTCTAATACATCATGTATGAAACTAATATTAAATGTGGATCTATCACTATAGTTTAATTTTCTTAACATTTAATTCTTAATCTAATTGTAATAAGTGACCCTACATTGCATAGTAGAAATGATATGCCACAACCTTTCACACTCCATTTATATTATATCATTCATCATATTCATACGATATAAAAAGATCCATACTCCACAATGCTCATATAACTAAAACACCTGAGATCCTACCTAATTTCAATACTCCACAAAGTAGAGGAAATATAAAACTGAAATAACCAAATGAAAAAAAAATTATACCTCAACTATGGTGAAACCATATATTCCATGATGTAGACCCTTCATAAAGCTTCAAACTCCATAAAGCTCCAACTATATAAGAATATGATTATCATATAGAAACAAACATTATGTAACCCAATCAAGGTATTATAATACAAAACACATATTTCAACTTGTTCGAATTTGTAAGGAAAATACATTAATCAATATTAAAAACTCATTTATAGTAATTCAATATTGTATAATGAAAGAATGTGGTGAAATTTTTTGTGAGGGACATCTCTAAGGATGACAATGCATGAAAAAAAGAAGGATGCTGCTGTTTTTGAAATTGATGAACAATGGATTAGATTCACTCTTCTAAAATAAAACATGAGTGTAGAATCCTAATTATTTTTAAATCATCATGTGACCACATCAACTCGATTGGATTCCATGGTATCGACACATGCCATGATAACCTTTCACATTTTCCAACACACATGTGTTAATTTTCTATAAAAATTGTGAATCATCCCACTTTATACCCTTGGTTTATCTATGTTCCATCCCATATATTTCCCCTACACATGATCTACATGGCTAGTGTTTTACCATTGTGTTCTAGTCCCCTTATTCAGTACATGCATAACTTTCTCCACCTTCAAAACAAAATTTTTGTCAAGTGATGTTTCATAAAAGCCATACATTTACTTTTTCCACCTAAAATTTATTTTCAATTATTATCACCGATAAATAATTAAACTATGAATAATTAGAGGGAAGAAATAATAAATTAAATTAATGAATTCAAACTCAAAAATTTCATGTATAAATGGAGCTATAATAGTGTTATTATTAGAGATATATATAAAATACTCATGGTGAAGACCTACATAATTAAAAAATATTAATTGATAAGATGATAGTTGATATTTAAATAGATTACAAGTCCTATGCGGAGATACATGTTCCCATTAATGATATTGATATTCAAATGGTGAACATAATATTGGAACATTCTTAGCATTTCCTTTTAATTTTATAATGTAACACAAAAATAAAAGAGAATTCCATTTAAAAATTGTATTATGTTAAACAGATTTTATGATAAATAAAAAAGTTATAAACTATTATATGTAATGAAAAGGGGAACAAAAATTTGGGTCATGATAATACAAAGTTTCAATTACAAAATTAGATAATGTAATATAGGATACATTTTCACATAGACAAATCTTCCATACATATTGACATGAAATGTTTTTATAGTTATACTATATGAAATTGGTGATACTTTTTACATTCTATTTGATAAAAATATATAGTACCTAGAGACTCATGATGTTTTTAGTCTTTTGAGTGTAAAACAATTATCAAACAAAAATGTGTTGAATTAATTATTATACATTTATATATGAGGCATGTTATCATTATTCTTATGTCTAATAATTGAGGTAATATTTTTATTAAAATTTAATAGTATTAATTTTGTCATAAACTTGAAGAGAACAAGTGAATTTTTGAGTAATGAATATTGGATTATTGTCTTTATATCATAAATTAAATATATACTGAATTATTAAATTTGGATTTAGTGATTCTTTGAGAATTGTATATCATGATTGATAAATCATCCATGTACTTCTATATGTTGGTTGAGGTTCATCCATGATATATATAAAAGTAATGTGAGGCTACTAGATTAAAAAATTCAAATAAAAAAGATAAAGAAATAGTCGAATGAATAATTATGACCAATTTTGAACTAGTATTAATTCCTAAGATATATTCAAATTTTATTTGGAGTTTTCACATTGTTTAAAAAAAGTGAATAATTAAAATGGAGAAACCATATCTTAATTAGATGATACAATTTTTCAATGAATTCCATAAAAATATTTATTTTCAGGAATAAATACACATTGGTTGTGGAATAATTTGGAATACTATACAAAATACTATTTTTTGATAATTAATTTTCAAGAATATTATTTGTGAAGTCATTTGAGTTGGCCTTATTCTAAAAAATTTTCCTACCATTTGAAAACCATGGATCAAACTCAACTAGACATGTGGGACATAGGTCTACCAGAAGGGAGTAGAGTCAACTTAGAAAGCCTCAGGTGTAAGGTGAGTGCATGTGGGCATGAATATCCCCCAAAAGGACCACACAAGGGAGTGTATGATGTGAAAACATTGTATAATGATGAGTTTTGGATTGAACCATCAAAAGGGATGGCACAACCCATGTTAGGTGTGTGTGTAGTGTATCTAGGCGATGAACCCAATTTCATATTGAGTAGTTGATTAATCGAGGAGTATTATTAAAAGGAATTCAAACAAGAACAATATTGAAGTTGGATCCCATGGCATATGTCAATGTTTCTCGATTTAAGAATGTTGTGTAAAAAATGACAATCATTCAATCTATTGTATCTACACTATTTAATTACCCGAGTGATCATAATTAAACTTTAGTAGTTTCAGAGATCTCCATGCGATATCAAGACAAAAAAGTATCAATGATCAATTATATCCAACATAACATACATCTCTAGTGATCAAATTGAGTGAGAGTGAGATACGCTCGATATTCTTGAATCCTTTCATGTAATCTCTATCCCGCATGCATGAAATATCTTGATGATTTCAATAAAAAATTAGGATAAGAATCAGTCTCATGAACAACCAGATCATGTTAATCATTTTTATTAGGTTATAAAATTATCTCCAAGTCATCCCAAGAAGAGAATGGACCATGAGAATATCATATCACAGGCATCTTAAGTTTCATAAATCATTTGAGACCGTGTGATCATGTAACAATATATGTGTCACATTAAGACGCTGAGATCCAATAAATCATCAAATCCATAATGTTTTATATCACATGAATTTAAAAAATCAAAGATTTTTAACATTCAAAACCCCTGAGGTTTTATGAGATCTTTACATCATTTAAGAAGGAATTGATTGAAATGAAACTCATAGGCGAAGAAGTGACCACCTCCTCTATAAATACAAAGTCACATATGAGGGGTTTAGTTTTTATATTCAATATTCATGAGTTACTACTAAAATAGAGCACCTATGTATACTTAAACATAAAAAAGATTAAGAAAACCATGTTCTTTGTAATTGTGAAGTGGAACATCCCATGTGATTTTTCCACATAATGGAGAAGAACCCCATGATCCCTAAATGGTTATGTGATGGAATACAGAGTGTGATGGATAAAGATCCCAGGAGCCATAATTAGATTCATGATGAATAAGAATCACCTATTAGTTTTAGGTCACACTAATCTTGATTTGTGCTATCCATTACGTGAAGGAGAGAAATGAGGTTCAGTGATATATTCATGTGATGTAATTAGGTGAAGAGGATCAACCCACTGCATACATTTATAAGTGAATAATTCTTATGGTCACATAAATCCATATATTTTTCATAGACATACATCAGTGTAAATGACAATATTTAAAAGAGTGAAGCATTACATGCTCTCATACCTGTACACACTTGATTGAAGCAACACAAGACAAAGAATGTATATGAATTGAGATATCTGAGTATTTTTAATAAAACAACACTAAGTATAAAAATATATATAGTAATGAAATAAAATGTATAAACCCTAAAAAATTAAAATAATATATTAAAAATAATAGTTTTTAGGTGATAATGGTTATAGATTTGAGAAGCTAATAAAAGACATGTTTGAGGTACATGGGAGACATTTGAATTAAGAATTAAAGAAGAAAATATCTTTAATATGTTCAAGTATCATCTTGAATACAATAATATTAATAATAAAATGTGGTAGGGAACTTCATCATTCAAAATTGAATATCTACCTGATCATTTGACTAAGGAAACCAATACACCGTTTTATCAAGTAGGGAGAAGAGATTGAAGAAAAAAAAATACTTAAAATAGGATACTTTTATGTGTGAGTTTTTTGGAAGTTAAGAAGAACCAGATCATTCTAAATACAGTGTAAAGGAGTTTCAAGAAAAAAATTATTACTCAAAGATTCTATTGACGATTTTGAAGGTGCAAATGAGAAGCCCTAATTGAATAAGCTCGTGGAGGAATATTACTCTAAATAAGGAAGAGGAATTTCTACTATTGGACCAATAAAACATGAATAAGGGGTATATTTTGACTGATGTGTATAAATATTTAATTAATAGTCTCAAGAATGGGTTGTCTATCTAGTTAAGGAGAAGATAAGGCGCTCGAGGTATCTAACCGAAAAAGTTAGAAAAGTTGGTTGCTGGGGTGTAAAACTAGGGTGAGCTAGAGGATAAACTATAGGGGTGTATAACCAGTTTTTGACATATACCTTGTAATTATTGATAAAATTATAGTGTATAATGCATTTTTGGTCATCTATAGAACATGGAAAGTAGTAGGGTTTTGTACCAAACCATGTAAATACTATGTGTTATGCTCTCACATATTATTTCTAAGTATAATGTGTGCATGTAATATATAATTAAAAGGATCAATAACCATAACGAGTTTGATATAGTGAATTAAAAATAAATAAATTGTAAAATTACACCTTTAATTCACTTCACTATTAGTTGAAAATACATCATAGGTATATACAATTGGTATTAGAGAAAATTTCCCTATAATGATCTATGTTTTTTCTAGTTTATTTCTATATATTTAATGAATTAAATATTTTTTTGATGTTTCTAAGTTAACACATATGTAGAAAAAGGAAGATACTATTGTTGATATAAATCTACAAAGACCTAGAAAAATAATAATAAATGACATGAAAGGAAGCTGAAGAAGAATTGGATAGTAAAGGTAGAGACACCACTAACTAATGATAATTATAGTTTTATAAATAGAAATAATTATTTTGATTACGATTGTTTTAATGAGTCCTATTTAGGCTGTAATAATGTTTTATCATTAGTGATATTCATTCTTAATTGAAGAAAAATCCGATGAAAGTTCCCAATGAAGTGTAAAATTATATTGTTAAAACCATTAAGAAATTTTTGGATGAAAAATTACAGCTAGAAGAAGAGGTAGATTCTATGGAAAAGGAATTAGCTAAAAATGCTTTCATATAAACACTCTCATTAAACTCATGTGAGAAAAAAATGACATAATCTATATTTTTAATGGAAGATACACTTATGTTATTGATGAATTGGAATGTAATGTTTTTGGTATAGTAATATTTTATATTGTTTTTGTAAAATACTTTTATAAACATAGAAAATTTTATAATATTTATATAGATGTCCAAGATAATCAATTAGAGGTTAATGAAAAAAGGTAATGGAGTTTGAAGAATCATTATTACAATTAAGAAAAATTTATAATGAATAAATAAAGAAGATTAAGGAGGATTGAGAATACATTCAGACTTTTATTATGGATGAAAATAACTACCTCAAGATGAAGTGTTTTTAGTTGGAAGTATGATTCAAAGAATAATAAATTAACCCATGTTGGAACTCACCATATTACTGGAAATATTGATGCTTACACACATGATTTCATTTAGATTAATGATAAAAAAATATCATGATACCATCCTCTAATAAAATGGAAACATACTCAAAGAATAAGGGATCCCATAACCCATAAAATGTACTATTTACAAATATTGTTTCAATTTAATATACAGTTCCCAACACTAGTGAGATGAAGGGTCTAAATAAGTAAGATATTTTTTCACTTAATCTACCCAAAATAAAAATGTTATTTATATCTTTACATAATAAAAAAATAATTTAAAACAAACTTGGAATAATAAGATAAGTAATAGATCCATTCCTACATCAAAGAGATATTTAAATATATCAATAAAATCATTTTCCCCTTATAAAAAGAAGGCTCAGTTTGAACTAATAAACAAAAAATATTGTTTAGATAAAACACATATAATGTTGAAAGACGTAAGTTCAGATTTTTTTACTAGTGTTGTGAAAGGTATGGACACAAAGCCTACTATTATTGGTATAACATATTTATTACAATAAATAGGTATGTATTAAGGGATATTCATGAAAAAATGATAAAATATTATCAAAGGAATAATTAGTGACTAGATATCTATCCAATATTATTATAAATAATAGTTGTCAATTATTCTAATAAGTGTGTGGATGATACATATTAGAAGGTCATAGGGTTTACAAATGCATGAAATTATTGTCAAAAAATATTTCCTATGGTGAAAAATTGAAATGGTTTCAATAGAGAAATAGTGGAAAGTCACGTGAAGATTATGAGAAGACAAATACTGTCTAGAAAAGAAGAATAGTTGTTTCGATAAATCAAAAAAAAAATTTATAAAATTTCTGAGTATGTTGAAAAAAAATTGATAGAATAAAATGAATAAACGTGGATTTAAAAGGTGAGGTGAATGTTGATGGGAAGTTTTCAATAAATAGAAACATGAAGATCCAAAAGAATAAGGTGAAAAATTTCATTCAACACAAGAAGAAGTTTAAATGAAGGAAAAATAGAACCAAATAGACGAGACTAAAAATATAAATAAGATTCAAAAGAAATATTACCATACTATGATAAAAAGAAATGAATGTCCAATATTGAGAAGAATATCTCATCCTAATTTTATTTTTGAGGAAAAAATAGGTCCCTCCCTATTCCCATACATATATGAGTTTATATTGACATGCAGGGAATTAAAAGTGTTGAATGTATCCCTTTAGTAGGGGAATTTATGTGTTAAATATGTTAAATCATCACTAAATATTGACTATTGAACTCATGAACATATTTTTATAATTGGAAGATGAGGTGTGTAAATCACTCTCATCTTGAAGTGTTAAATATGTGCACGTTACAATGTATTTCATGATTTGATTGTTTGAACTGACATAAAACCCAAAAAGTGAGTTATCTAGGTTTGGTGTCACATGATTTATAATTTATGGATAACATCAATCCCCATGGTTATAAAATATTGTTTTATATAAAGGGGTTTCTCATATAAAAGTAGAGGTGTATAGATAAAGTATCTTTTATAAGAAAAAAATGATGTCATCCTTCTACCATAGGTGGATAAGGTTGAGGATTTAAATGAATATAGGAGAAGAGGTTGTTATGATGACATTGGATGATTGATGAGATGATAAGTCCCATAATATTCCTTTTCATTTAATATAATCAATTCTAAAATTTTTAATGATTTTATAAAGTTAAAAATTATCGATAATAAATTTAAAGGGGTGATTTTAGATAACAAGTGAGTAGTTAAATAATGAATGTTGTATTTGTTTTTAGTTTATCATATGTCAATATAAAATGTAGTCTTAATTGAGGAGATGATGATGCCTCTAGAATTGGATTTTATAATTGATAAAATATCCATGTAATTCCATATGATTATTGAGGTTCTTACATGATCTATTGGAAAGTAAAACGAGTCTACTATCATGAATAATTCATGTGAAGAAGTTCTATGACATATTGGAATGAATAAATATGACTATTTATGAATTGGTATTAATTCCAATGACTTGTTCGAATTATGTTTGGAGTTTTCAAAATGTTAAAAAAAATATAATTAAAAATGAAGAAGCCATACCTTAATTTGATGAAGAAACATTTTAATGAATAACATGCACATATTTTTTTCATCAAGAAATACACATTTGTAATTGATGAATTTATAAGAACACGGAACATATTATTTAGCTAACCAAGGACCCATCTTAGCCACATAGGTGGGAAATATGTTTACCACATGTGAGGAATGTTAATCTATCCATCCTTGGGTAATTGGTTAGTGTGTGAGGGAATAAATAGTACCTATAGGGATTAAACAAGGGATCAAATAATGTGAAAATAGGGAAAATGGATTAGTTCTTGGGTTGAATAGGCAATGGGGTGGTGTGACCCATGATGGGAATGAGTGTAGTGTGTCAGTGTATCAACCATTATACTGGATAAAGTTGTTGATGAAGTATGGAGTATTATTAAGTGGTGGTTGAACAAGCATACGATCTATATGGGATCCTACGGTGTAAGAAAATATTCCTCCATTAAAAAAGATATATTTGGAATAATGGCCATATTATCCCTTCAATCTAGGCCATTCAATCAAGATGAGTTATCTTCTTCAACCATCATCCTTTTAAGGGTTTTACAGACGATCTTGAGACAACTGACATATCGTTATCCCTGATAACCAACATGGCTACCATATCAGGTGATCAGTCCCAGATAGTGTGAGACATACTTGATCATGATGAATCCATTCTTACAATCATCGTATTTTAGGCATGTACCAATGAAAAGAGTGAGATCAATAGTAATAATAAGAAAATGTTTCCTAAACTACATGATCACTTTAAACCATTATATTAAGTTATAATATATCTCTATGTAATCATAGGATATATATGACCATGTGATGATCCCATCAAAGACATCCTTGTTCGCATGAATCATTTGGGATTACAGGATCATTTTTCCACCGATGCATTACATGAAGACTTTAGGATCAAGAGAATATTTGATGCATTTAAGTTCATTATCACATGAGTTTTTAAAATCTATGTGTTTTGGAATTTTAAATCCTTATGATTTACCAAGATCATAATTTCACTAAAGAAGGCATTGAATTGGAAGGAAATATGAATGAGAGTTAGTGATCATATCATATATAAATACAGAGGTAGTGATGGGTTTTAATTTATTTATTTTCAATATTTTTTTGTTTTTACCAAAAAAGAGGACCAGAATATATTAATAAATGATGAAGAAGAATAAAGCATCATGTTTTTTCCACATGAATTAGAAGATCCTGCATGATTTTTTATGAGAAGGAGAATAAATACAAAAGTCTTATATTCTTAAATGAATAAAAATGTAATGTGAATGAGAAAAATATAATAAGTCTTAATTGGATTCAAAATGAATAAATATAACTTTTTAATCTTTAATGTCATGAAATTTTTGATTCATGTAATCAATTATATGTAGGATATAAAATATTTCCATGTGACCCATTCACCTGAAGTCTTTTTGTGAAGATGATCGATCCATTGTGTAGTTGAATACATGAAGCATTCTTGAGGTTGCATGAATCCATATGGTTTTCATGATCATACATAAGTATGAATGATTTTATAGAAAATATGAAAGCATTAAATGAACTCAAACTTTTACACACTTATTCGAATCAACACTTGATAGTTCAAGCATATGAATTTTATTATCTATCAAATTATCATAAAATAGTTATGTGGTTAAAAAAATATGTATTGAAGAAATATAGTGTACAAAGATTTGTAAAAATCACATGAAAATTTAGAATAATATTTTATATGTGGTCGGGTTTACAAGTTAGAGAAGAACATACAACACATGCATGAAGTAAACTTGAGAAATTTGAAGTGATAATTAAATAATAATGTATCATTGACATGAGGAATTTTAATCTGGAATAAAATAATATCAGGAATAAACTATGGCATGGATATTCATCATCCAAAGGAGATCATATACCTGAGAATTTGATTGAATGAGTAAATTGATACACAACTGTATGGAGAATAGATAATAGAATGAAGCCAAGAAATACACATAGAATAAAACATTCTTGTCTAGATTTTTGGAAGATGAGAAGAAATGAATAATTCCATATTAGGTGTAAACACATATCAGGAACAACATGTTTATTCAAATAATGTTTTGAAGAACATGAAGGTGTACATGAGAAATAATGATCTTATAAGATTAAATATGATTATCATCAAGAGAAGGAAGATGATTGTTTACTAATAGATAAAAAATACAAGAAGAAGAAGCATGTGGATGATGTGTTTTACTAGTTTACAAAGAGGAAGGAGGATGCAGTGTATAACTAGTTATTGAGAAGAGAAGACGGTTGGGGTGTATAACTAACATAGTTAGAAGAGTTAGTTACTGGGGTGTAAAATCATGATTAACTAGAGGATCGACTGTTGAGGTGAATAACTAGTTTCTGAATTATCCATTGTAATCATTGATAAAATTATAGTGGAGAATCATTATTGAGAAATCTTACCAAAATAGAAAGGTGTAGGTATTTTTACCAAACTCTATAAATAAAATGGTTTGTACTCTCACTTATTATTTCTATATATTTAGTGATTCTAAGAGATATTATTGAGAGGATCAAGAACCTTAAAATTCCATAGAGGTTGAATTAAAATAAAATAATTTATAAAAGTAAACCATTACTGACCCCCTATTAGTGATCAATCTAGATCAGGGCTATACAAGATGTTTATATAACAATTAAATAATTCCATCACATATTGATAATCTTTTTTCATAATCAATTTCTCATTTTACAGTTAAACAATAAAAAACTATGAAATCAATAGAAATCATAAAAATATCATGACTAGATACTCATGAATTTTAAGTTAACGTAATATATGATAGAATATTATTAATATCTTCCATGAAAAGGTAAAACTATATTCTCTAATTATATTTTATATAATTTCATTTATCACCAATAATTATGTATACTTTTTTTAATTTTTAGGGATCAATGGATACTCATTATAATTAATCAATTTAATTTAATGATATACTTTATGTATCCAATGCATGGATATCTAAACAATCTTCCACTAAAGATATATATTTTTATTTATTAACAACCTATGTTAGAAATTTTATATGAAATATTTTAACTATATATTTTATAATAAATTTTAATAAATTTTTATTTTCTATCATAGTGTTGTGTTTATGTATTCACAAGTAGACAGTATGATGAAAATTTATTCATATAAGGAACTTATGTATTTCTGTCGATGGACACTTATTAAGGTATATATAATAGCAAATCACTATTATAACATATTTTTAAAAAAATTCATATATTTCTCAATGTTTCAATAATGTAAAAAACAAATTAATTTCTAAAATTATGTTTATTGATTCTATACATTTATAAAATATGTTATAACCCATAAAAATTAATATACTTCAAGAGAGGTTAATGAGATGTGTTTATTTTGGAAAAAATAAAATAACATTAAAAATATTTATCAACTATTTATATATCAATATATTTATTGGTATGTGTAGACTAGTAAGAAAGCATATTTAGATTATGAAATTTATCCATTTAATAATGAGTGGGAATCTTACACGATATCTTGTTTCCAAACATCTTGAAGAGGTGTTTTTCTACGACTTATGCCATTAATTTTATTATATGATTTCACTTGATGTTTTATTGAAAATATGATATGTTATGTGTTTTTATCTTAATATTCTTTTTAAAATAATTAGTATCTCGTAAGTTCTATAAAAATTTTCCAATTCATTATTACTAGTCTAAAATACCCCTTATTATCAAAAAAATTTGGGACAATGATCATTGATTAATCTATATTATATAAGAATAAATCACTCATCAATTAAACCCCTGATGCACCCAAAATAATCAAAAGAGTATTTCTGTAATTAATAATATTTTTAGTTTTACAAAAGCATTCTAAATGATCACATCAAAGTAAATGATTTTTGGTCATCAATTTTTTTACAAGTTATCATCAACCCAATTATCACTTATACGAAAAAATAATACATCCATATGACATGTGATGTGAATGAAATGGATAAAAGTACTGTAAGTTCACTAAAACTATATGCATATGATTTATACTACTTTAGGGTAAATTGAATATAATGTATATTTATGTATAATCACAAGATAATATTTATCCCAGTGTAGCTTAATTTGATGTGATGCAACCTGGCCACATGGTATCCTTCAGTTGACTCTGCCACATCACACTTATACAGTTTCCATTGGCTACTAATCTATCATATGGATTATTTAATACATGAAAATGTTCATTAAAGTATTGAATAACACTCTAAAAATAAGTAACAGTGGAAATTACCACAGATTCTCTTAATTAATGAATAATGTATTATGTGTCTTATATAAAAGGATGAGTTAAATTCATTTAAGTTGATGTGGATTATCAGTTTCACACAAGTATTTTAGAAGCTACCTTCCCAGAATTCCCTTCATCACTTTATTGTGAAGGTTCTGTCAACCCTTTTTCGATACTATAAATTCAAGAAGAATTCTAGGATCCATTGGTCAGAGTAATTCATTGGAGGTAGGAATAATTTTTTTATCTCTGAAGATCATTACAAATCTTACTCTATAAATATGTAGGCCATTTCAACAACAATATTGGTATGCCACAGGTGTTTTCTACTTTGTCTCTCAGGATATTTGATTTTGTTAAGGATAATTTAGGCGTATTTTGGAATTTATTCCATTTCATAAGATAATAATATCATCCGATTAATTCCATCAGTTGTATCCGAGACATATTCTTCAATGGATCAATGTTTTATTCTCTCCGATTTAAAGAACAACATGTATGTAAAGTCAAAACTGGTTTCCCTAATTAATATTAGGTTATATGATAATGTAATGTTAGGTGATGTAACATGAATTTATGTTTAGAAGATAAAATAACATTAATTGGGAACATGAAATTACGTTAAAATATTAATGTAATTTGGAGAGAGAAGTACAATGTGTGTTATTGTGATAACCTATCTTGGATTTTATGCATAGAAAAATAGATAATTTCTTTTCCTCTAAATAAACTTTTTTTTTCAGTTTTAACATATTATAGGGAGTGAGATTGAAAATGTGTTGTGAGAAAACATATTTTCAAGCGTGGTATGTAATGTATGTTCTTAAATTATGAACAATGATAGATCGGAGTGAATCCTACATCATGATTTCACTCGGATGGGTGCTTCTTTATAAACTCATGTGCACCAAGGGATACCATTGAATTTCTATGTAGCCACCTCTCTATATAAACACTACTTCTATATCATCCCACATAATGAATGTAACACCCCGAGATTTTATGAAAAATATTCTTTTTAATTTCATTAATGTATTGTGTTGTACGCTACACCAAAAGGATCTTGCACAACACGCATCCTTGGCTTGCCTTTCATTACAGGTAATCGCGACCTTCCTCGATAGCGTGTGTAGTACACAATACCGAGTTTCACTAAACAACGATATATTATTAAAACTAGCCGTTATGAATAGTAATAACAACTTTTTGAAATTTTTGAAATTTTATTTTTCAAAATGGACCTCATTTTTGGATTCTGAATATCGAAATTAGCTTAGGGTGAAATTTTGGTACTTTTCGGATAACATTCATTTTCTGATGAATAGTGAAAAGTACTAAATTTTAATTAAAAAAAACTTTTTTAATCGAAATAATTAATAGTGATAAATTATTAATTTGAGTGGTTTTAAAGTATATTTAAAATATATTTTTACAATTTAATACAATGTTGTTCCTTGGATGTAATTTCACATTTAAACCAGACATAAACAAGTGTCAATCTTTTGATAGTTATTATCTCTTAAGAACACGCTATTTTGTTTGACGACAGGAATTAATTTTTAAATTAATGAATGCAACTTATATGTTTTTAATTTGTTAAAATAGACATCATCTTTGAGTTCATAATATCAAATATAGCTTGTGCCTAATTTTTGGTATTTTTCTGGAAACATTCATTTTTTGATGAATAGTGAAACCACTAAGTGGTAGTTAAGAAAAATGAATTTTTCATAAAACTTAATTTTACCGCTTCTGTGAGTGGAATTTCAAAAATCCGAGACACACAGTTGATATTAGTACGTAAAATGTGGTTCAATAAGATGAAAATAATTTTTGGTGAATAGTAACTTTTTACTTTTTTTTACCACGGTTAAAAGTAAATAGGGTAATTAAGGGTAAAAATGATATTATTATTACCTTAACACATGTAATAATTCTATTGGATAAGTTGTATTCGACCAAAAACAACCTTAGGAATAAAATATGACCATTTAGGCTCACTTGGATTAGATTAGGACATTTATTATTAATTTATTTAAAGAAGGGTTAAAATAGTTAAAATCAAAGTTTAATAAGTATATAATTTTTAATATAGGGTTATAAATAAGATAGATTAGACTATAAATATTCATTAAAAATCTAAAAATATTTCCTACATAATGATATTTTATTTGTAATTTTTAGACTTTAAATAAGTTAATTTATTTATGACACAAAGATGATGCAGTAATTATCTTATTAATAAAATATTGACATAATTGATGTTATAAATACCCGAATAAATATAATTTGAGACTTTTTATTAATTAAACTAATTTTCTAGGTTAATATGACATGTTCTTATTTATGTAATTAACTTTTTTCGAACTAATCATTCTGTTATGATTTTCACAAAAATCAATTACTAAATAGTGTCAAAATTGACATAAAATAGTTTTTAAAACAAATATTATATTATTAATTGTTATTTTACTCCTAAAAATCTAAGGTTTGGCAAAATTACATAGATAATGTTATATATATTAATAATAAACAACTTGGGGTTCGTTTGGCTTCTTATAGTATGTTTATTAACCTTATAGTGTAAGAACACAAAAAAACACGGTAAAAGTAAAATTATCTAACTTACAGTTAAATATAAATGATAAGGTTAAAATAGGAACCTAAACTTGTATAAATTATATTTGATGAGAGTATTTCAACCCATATCCACCTTAGCTTCGAAATATATCAATTTGGAGCTATTAAAAACCGAATTTGACTTTATAATAAAATAATATTTTTAGTTATTCCAAAGGTGCCCCTCTCCTCCCTAATAAAAGGGCACCTCCTCCCTCTCTTCCTCACACCACTTTGAGACTTCATGCTCGGCCAACCCATATCAAATTCTCTTCTCCACTTCCATATCAACATCCTAGAGGTTCTAGTCTTCCCTAAAGACCATTTTTAGTGCCCTAAAAGGAGATCTCAAAGAGGTGCTTCAAAGAAGAGGTAATGTCCGTTACCAATTCTTTCAACTTTATTTCTTCTTCCACTTCGTCTTCTTAGGTTGTTTCATTTTTAAGTAATAATATCAGTATCAATCATATACTTATATGTTATTATAAGTATGAAACAACCCTATTTCACCATCTATCCATCCTACGGAAAACGAAATCACCGCGTGTGCGTACGTACGGAATACCGTCTCCACGTCGTGGTGTAATCTATTTTCCACCACCACCTTACTTGGATGGGTATAATGGTGTAAATAATAACTATATATGATTATTGTAAAGTGATATTGATTCTGAAATAGTATACATACACTCCAATACAATTCCACGATCATGGGAACGATATCATCGCTCATGCGTACGTACGGACTACCATCTCCACGACGCGATGAGATTAATTCTCCACGTTAACCATTCATGAATTATTATAAAGTATATATAATAAGTAATCATTAAATATATGACATAATAATGATACTGGATTAATATGTACATATATTTATGTCATCTACTTAATTCCATTCAACTCAATAAGGAAACGAAAACAGCATTCATGAATAAGTACGGCCTACCGTCTCCATGAACGGTGTATTTCTTTCCATTTACTGATCTATTATATGTATATTATGAATATATATTATATATAAATCGTTTTTTATATTCTAGAATTATTTAATCATGATATAAGTAATCATATGAATAATTACAAGTCAAAACACGAACGACAAATGAAACGATTTTACCCAAAACGCTCTTTGACATGGAATTTACAAAAGAACGGGTAAAATAAAGTCATAAGTGAACCATATATGATATCATAACAATGCGTATGATTCTAGAATAAGTCAATGACATTATTTAAATCATTATACAGGAGGTTCAGACACTTACAAAGCAAATCTGACCTAAGGTAAGGGAAAATATCACAATCTCATTTTTATCTGAGATTGTTTATACTTTGGTATTTACTGGGGTGTATTTTATCATCCACATCCATGTTTCCTCAATATGTAATATTTATATCCTTCTACAGCAGTTTATATCCAAATTTACCCTTCGGTGAGTTTTTAGTAAATATATGAAAGGAATCTTTTGTCATTTTTCGTACGAGGTACTTTTTGACTTTTCCGACAAAAGTACGAGAAGAATGTTTTTTAACTTATACGGCATGAATGGATTTTTAAAACATTATTTCCAAGAAGATTCCTTTACAAGTTTTCAAGTTTATTTTTAATCAACTTCTTTTAGTTTAGAATTGTATGACATGTTAAGAAAGGAAAAGTGTTTTTGAAGTATAAAGGATATTTTTTTCAAGAATGGAGTTCAAGTGTTTTATCAAAATTATTTTCCATATAAGATAATAAATGGTTCTATTTCTATCCCTATTATTACATTTATTTGATTATGTTGTGATGGAATTATTTTTATGAATTCCTTTATCTTATATGAATTGTTTTATGATGTCACGATGTTGAAGATTCCCATTTTTATTACATGGGTTATGCTATGATGTATGGTTTATGATTTTGTGGCACACATAAGAATGGTATCATTATGAGGTAAGTGGGACCTATATATCCATCCAATGCATTGGGTAAAGATTTTATATCTCATGAGATAGACATGGCTGGAACGGCAGGTTAAACTGGTTCAGTGAAACAGGACTGAAACGAGGAGTGAACTCGGTTCAGAAATGCACTTTGTCCACTAAGATAGTCTTGGAAATGAGCCTTGAATAATAATAAATGATTATCTATGATTATGTGTGTATGCCAAAAAGTTTCATGTTTTATGTTATGATTATTGGGATTACATTTCACTACTATGATTTATCCCATGTTATGATATTATGATCTGTTTTGCATTTAAGATTTCCAAAATGTTGTGTTCTTATGAATATGATGTGATTGATATTTCTTTTGTTTACCCATACTGAGAATTTGAGCTCACCCTTTTATGTTTTCGTTTCCCCAGGATATAATGAAAGGTTTTAGGTAAGAAAAAAAGGGAATATCTTTATGGGAGATTTTGAAGATCTTTCACCACGATTAGAAGATTATATTCCGAGTTTCCAAAGACACTAAACTATTACGGTCCTTGTGTGTCTATTTTTGTAATGTACTAAGTATTCCGAAAAAGTAATGTAATGTCCATGTACATCAAGCTTAGGGTCTTTACAGTTGGTATCATAGGAAAAGTTTAGTCAAACTTTGGAAACTAGGATTCGAAAACGTTAGTGAGATCCCTGGAGATATTTCTAAGGTATGTCTAGGGATGTCCCTAAGGATAAGTATATGTATAGGATATAGTCCTAGAACTATGGTAATGATATTAGATGAAACCAAAGATGTTAGATATTGAAGTTACTCTCCCTTTATTATGATTTTTTCCTCTCACACTATTCTTTTTGGGTTTTAGAAAATGGCTGGAAACAAGATGATTCATGATAATGGAGGATATGATGGACAATGGAATGATATTCTTCATGAGAAACCACATGAAATGGGATTTGGAAGTCCAAACATCATTATTATGCCGAATCAGCAATCTTATAATATGATCAATAAAGTAAAATTTTGTAATTTTCCTAACTCAGCTAATAAGAGAAAGATTGAGTTTTATGATGATCATAGAGGAAACAAACTTCAATTTCCCCTATGTAAATCATGTGGGAAGAGGCATCAAGGAGAATGTTTCAAAGGAATAGGAAGATGCTTTGGGTGTGGAAAAGAAGGACACAAACCCAGTAAGTGCAAAGGAAAAGGTTTAGTTAACACCAGGGATGAGGATAATGGTATTGCTACGACATCAACAATGGTTAAATGTTTTAAATGTGGAATGTACGGGCATTATGCAATCCAATTACCTAAGGGAAAGTCTCATGAAGAGAATCAGTATGGTCATATGGGTAGTATTTATATTGATGATGATGAAGAGACTACAAATGATATGTGAGATGAAAGAATTGTTGATGCTCGGTAAATGGTGTAAGAATGTAGTGGAATGATTACATGTTTATCATGTGTAGTGTTGTATAAGTAATCTCATGGTACTATGGAATAAAGAGACATCTAAGGATTGTTACACTCTTGTGTTTCCTTGAGTTTTGAAAGTGTATGATTAATGATACCAGTATCCATGAAAGGTTATTCAGATATTTTTGGAATGTAGATTATATGCGCATAATGAAGGGATAAGGAGAAAATTAAATGTTTGATAGTATTCATGAGCTCATGACTGATATAAGGAGAAGGTTATATCATGGTTTGAGTATATAGAATTTTTGGATTTTGGTATGTGGAAAGAGATAACTTTTGACAGTATTCATGTTTTCACTAAGGTTTAATGGGTATTCATTTTTCAAGAGAATACACGATTAAGGTATTCACATGATTGGAATGTCACCGACAAGATATATGGGGGATAAATGATGGTATTCACATGCTTGGTTGATGACATTTCAAGTAATTGTTTTCTTTATACTATGAGCTTGGACCGAAGTATTTTAGATAGTCCTAATGATTGGAATGGATTGTGTTGGAAATAAGTTAGTATTGTTTAAGGATAAAACTTTTTTTTATATTATTTATGGGATGTTATAGTAATGTAGTTTTAGAAAAATGACAACCTATAGGACGAGCGACAACCCAACGCGTCGAACAAGGCTGTGGGAATCGAACCCACAACCGAAGTGCGACTGGCCTTTATCGCCTACCACTGGCCTACAGGAAGTCCTTGTTTAGTAGAAACTAGTTTTATTATATTAAGAAGTATGATATATGAAGTATAAGTCTATTTTAAGAACCATATATGATTAATCTCACTATAGATGGACTTATGTATTTTTGATAACTTTTATAACCTTTTGTTTGAGACAGATAGAATGACCCATCATTCTATCATATGATCTGCTAACACATCACAAATAACAAATTAAACTTCATTTCATTAAGGGATGAAGTGGAAATTGTTCAATTAACGAACAACAGTGAGATTGTACCAAAATCATGTAAGTATTTCTTTTAATTCATCAACTTTAGGGAAATGATCTTGAAAACCAAAAATGTTGTCCTAGTGCCCTTATATCCGATGAATCAGATGGTACCTTAGATCATCACGAATCTATGGATTTGTGATTTCTGGATTTTCCATAGCCATGTTCTCTACCACTCTCCATCAGAACATGATGGTTAGATTTCTCTTCCACAGCCATATTTTCACCTATGTGGAAAACTAGGGATTAGTTTATTTGGGTAACCGTTATGTTTAATAATTTTGTTTTTAAAGATTGGTTTTGGTATTCCTTTTTACGATGTGGCTTTCTATTAAAGAAACTTTCGAGTAGTAAACCATTTATAACCCCGACGAATTTTGAGGGCGAAATTCATTTTAAGGGGGGGTAGAATGTAACACACCGAGATTTTATAAAAAATATTCTTTTTAATTTCATTATTGTATTGTGTTTTATGCTACACCAAAAGGATCTTGTACAACACACATCCTTTACTTTCCTTTCATTACACGTAATCGCGACCTTCCTCGATAGCGTGTGTAGTACGCAATACCGAGTTTCACTAAATAACGATATATTATTAAAACTAGCCATTATGAATAGTAATAACCACTTTTTGAAATTTTGTAATTTTTTTTTTCAAAATGGACTTGATTTTTGTATTCAGAATATCAAAATTAGCTTAGGGTGAAATTTTTGTACTTTTCGGATAACTTTCATTTTCTGATGAATAGTGAAAATTACTAAATTTTAATTAAAAACAACCTTTTTAATCGAAATAATTAATTGTGATAAATTTTTAATTTGAGTGGTTTTAAAGTATATTTAGAATATATTTTTATAATTTAATACAATGTTGTTCATTAGATGTAATTTCACATTTAAACTAGACATAAACAAGTGTCAATCTTTTGATAGTTATTATCTCTTAAGAACACACTATTTGTTTTGACGACGGGAATTAATTTTTAAATTAATTAATGCAACTAATATGTTTTGAATTTGTTAAAATAGACATCATTTTTGAGTTCATAATATCAAATATAGGTTACACCTAATTTTTGGTATTTTTCTGGAATCTTTCATTTTTTTGATGAATAGTGAAACCACTAAGTGGTAGTTAAGAAAAATGAATTATTAATAAAACATAATTTTACCACTTTTGTGAGTGGAATTTAAAAAATACGAGAGACACGATTGATGTAAGTAAGTAAAAATGTGGTTCAATGAGATGAAAATAATTTTTGGTGAATAGTAACTTTTTACTTTTTTTTACCACGGTTAAAAGTAAATATGGTAATTAAGGGTAAAAATGATATTATTATTACCCTAAAACATGTCATAATTCTATTGGATAAGTTTAATTAGACCAAAAAAAACCTTAGGAAGAAAATATGACCATTTAGGACCATTTGGATTAGATTAGGACATTTATTATTAATTTATTTAAAGAAGGGTTAAAATAGTTAAAATCAATGTTTAATAAGTATATCATTTTTAATATATGGTAATAAATAAGATAAATTCAACTATAAATATTCATTATAAAGCTAAAAATATTTCCTACATAATGATAGTTTATTTGTAATTTTTATACATTAAATAAGTTAATTTATTTATGACACAAAGATGATGCAGTAATTATATTATTAATAAAATATTGACATAATTGATGTTATAAATACCCAAATAAATATAATTTGAGGCTTTTTAAGAATTCCACTAATTCTATAGGTTAATATGACATGTTAGTATTGATTTAAGTAACCTTCTTAGATCTAATCATTCTATTATGATTTTCACAAAAATGAATTACTAAATAGTGTCAAAATTGACATAAAATAGTTTTTAAAACAAATATTATATTATTAATTGTTATTTTATTCCTAAAAATATAAGGTTCAGCAAAATTACTTATATACGGTTATATATATTAATAATAAACAAATTGGGGTTCGTTTGGCTTCTTATAGTAAGTTTATTAACCTTATAGTGTAAGAACACAAAAAGACACGGTGAAAGTAAAATTATCTAACTTAAAGTTAAATATAACTGATAAGGTTAAAATAGGAATCTAAACTTTTCTAAATTATATTTTATGAGAGTATTTAGACCCATACCCACCATATCTTCGAAATATATCAATTTGGAGCTATTAAAAACAGAATTTTACTTTATAATAAAATAATATTTTTAGTTATTCCAAAGGTGCCCCTCTCCTCCCTTATAAAAGGGCACCTCCTCCCTCTCTTCCTGACACCACATTGATCCTTAAAGCTTGGCAAAACCCTGCCAAATTCCCTTCTCCACTTACATATCAACATCCTAGAGGTTCTGGTATTCCTCAAAGACCATTTTTAGTGCCCTAAAAGGAGATCTCAAAGAGGCGCTTCAAAGAAGAGGTAATGTCCATTACCGATTCTTTCAACTTTATTTCTTCTTAAACTTCTTCTTATTAGGTTGTTTAATTTTGAAGTAATAACATCAGTATCACTAATATACTGATATGTTATTAAAATTATGAAACAACCATATTTCACCATCTATCCATCCTACGGAAAATGAAATCACTACGCGTGCATACGTACGGAATACCGTCTCCACGTCGTGGTGTAATCTATTTTCCACCACCAACTTACATGGATGGGTATAATGGTGTAAATAATAACTATATATTATTATTGTAAAGTGATATTGATTTTGAAATAGTATACAGACACTCCGATACAATTTCATGATCATGAGAACGATATCATCGCTTATGCGTACGTACGGCCTACCATCTCCACGACGCGATGAGATTCATTCTCCACATTAACCATTCATGAATGATTATAAAGTATATATAATAAGTAATCATGAAATATATGACATAATAATGATACTGGATTTATGTGTACATATATTTATGTCATCTAATTAATTCCATTCAACTCAATAAGGAAATGAAAACAACGCTCATGTGTACGTACGACCTACCGTCTCCATGAACGGTGTATTTCCTTCCATTTACTGATCTATTTTATGTATATTATGAATATATATTATATATAAATAATGTTTTATATTCTGGAATTAACTAATCATGATCTAAGTAATCATATGAATAATTACAAGTCAAAACACGAACGACAAATGAAACGATTTTACCCAAAACGCTCTTTAACATGGAATTTACAAAAGAACGGGTAAAATAAAGTCATAAGTGAACCATATAAGATATCATAACAATGAGTATGATTCTGGAATAAGTCAATGACATTATTTAAATCATTATACAGGAGTTTTGGACACTTACGAAGCAAATCAGACCTAAGGTAATGGAAAATATCACAATATCATTTTTATCTGAGATTGTTTATACTTTGGTATTTACTGGGGTGTATTTTATCATCCACATCCGTGTTTCTTAAATATGTAATATTTATATCCTTCTACAGTAGTTTATATCCAATTTTACCCTTCGGTGAGTTTTAGTAAATATATGAACGGAATCTTTTTTCGTTTTTCGTACGAGGTACTTTTTTACTTTTCCGACAAAAGTACGAGAAGAATGTTTTTTTAACTTATACGACATGAATGGATTTTTAAAACATTATTTACAAGAATCTTCCTTTACAAGTTTTCATGTTTATTTTTAATCAACTTCTTTTAGTTTAGAATTGTATGACATGTTAAGAAAGGAAAAGTGTTTTTGAAGTAGAAAGGATATTTTCCTCAAGAACGGTGTTCAAGTGTTTTATCAAAATTATTTTCCATATAAGATAATAAATGGTTCTGTTTCTATCCCTATTATTACATTGATTTGATTATGTTGTGATGGAATTATTTTTATGAATTCGTTTTTCATAGATGAATTATTTTATGATGTCACGATGTTTAAGATTCCCATTTTTATTACATGGGATATGCTATGATGTATGATTTATGATTTTGTGTCACACATAAGAATGGTATCATTATGAGATGGGTGGGACCTATATCTCCCTCCAATGCATTGGGTAAAGATCATATATCTCATGAGATATACATGGCTGGAACGGCAGGTTAAACCGGTTCAGTGAAACAGGACTGAAATGAGGAGTGAACTCGTTTCAGAAATGGACTTTGTCCACTAAGATAGTATTGGAAATGAGCTTTGACTAATAAGAAATGATTCTCTATGATTATGTGTGTATGCCAAAAAGTTTCATGTTTTATGTTATGATTATTGGGATTACATTTCACTACTATGATTTATCCCATGTTATGATATTATGATCTGTTTTGCAGGTTAAGATTTCCTAAATGTTATGTTCTTATGAATATGATGTGATTGATATTTCTTTTGTTTACCCTTAATGAGCATTTGAGCTCACCCTTTTATGTTTTCTTTTCCCTAGGATATAAATAAAGGTTTTAGGTAAGAAAAAAGGGAAGATCTTTATAGGAGATGTTGAAGATCTTTCACCACGATTAGAAGATTATATTCCGAGTTTCCAAAGACACTAAACTATTACTGTCCTTGTGTGTGTGTTTTTGTAATGTACTAAGTATTCTTCAAAAGTAATGTAATGTCCATGTACTTCAAGATTATGGTATTTACAATGAAACTTTTCCCTAGTGCTACATTTCAATCTTTATGCCAGTCGCCACCCATATTGGTAATCTATATTATGACACTACATTGAGGGTCAATGTAATGGTGAGTTACTCTTCAAAAAATCTAAATTTTCATAATTTATTATTTTTGAATTAGTTTATAAATTATTTATACATGATAAGTGATTATTAATAAATTATAATTAAAAGTTATTTTTTAGTTTTTTACTTATAAAAGGATTGTATGTTAATAAATTAGAAAATGTTTATAATTAATTAATTAATTATTTTTGAAACAATTATTAATAAATATTCCCTAATATTATGAGTTAAAATTAAATATTATAAAATATACATATAATTTGGATATTAAATTTTCTATATAAAAAATATATGTGTGATTTATAAAGGGATTATAAATTACAGAATAAGGCCAAAATATATAGTTTTTATATTTTAATAATTTGAATTGTTCAAAATACATAATGTGAAATGTAAAAAATAAGGGCCTTATTAGGATATTAAAAATATATTATCAAATGATTTTTTTATAAATCATATTAGTATTTTTTAAATAATGATATGTACATGATATTTATATTATATAAAATGTTTACGTAATTTAAATTGTATTATAAAATGCTTATAATTCATAAAATATCTTATAATTAATGTAAATTCCATAGAATATTTAATATGAAGTATTTTATATATTGATTTTACTATAATGTTTTTATATTTAATTCTATGAAAATTTCACAATGATTAGTTAATTTATATAATTTTTATAATTATTTTTTTTATGAATTGATCATAAATTGATTATGTTTTATAAATTTTGTGTATTCTTTATTTTTTAGATAAATCGCTTCTAGTAGATGGGTCCTTACATTACATGATTTGTGTGATATCATAATATTATGTTTTCATCTACCTTAACCTCATTTCATTTCTGTATTTGTAATATTTAAATTATTCGTTGAGTATAGTTTATGCATATTAGGTGTTAGAGATATCATGAACTGAATTATATCTTCAGTGAAGTCTCCATTAGGAGAAGGAATTGGGCTCATACTATTCACTATATTGGAAGCTAATACCTTTTTATATAATAGTGATTGTTGGCTATCTATTTATATGGTTTTAATCATATAAATATTTTCAATCTCATATAACATTATTCTATTAGATTAAATTTTTTTTTACCTTATGCATGAGGTGAATTCAGATATGTATGAATATAATAGGATTATGTTTTCATAAAAACCCATGTAATGATAATAATAATTTAATTTAATTATTTATTAATATCTGTTCATTATTTTTTTTATTTTTATATTCACAGTAATAATTTTAAGCAATTTCCAAATAAAAAAAGAAGTAGATTTATTCTTAATAAAGTTGTTTAAATAAATTATATGGTTTTATTTAAAAGCATGGTTTCAAAATATTTTAATATTAATTTTAAAAATTATATTCATTTATTGTATGAAAAATTTAAAAATATAATATTATTATATTTTTGGGAATTTTATAAAAAAGTTGATTTTTTGGGGTGAATAGTAGAAAATACCATTTTTTCTGAAAAATGTATTTTCTTTTAATGTATTTAAATAGTCAGCATATTTTTATATTTGTTTATAAAAATAATTAGTTATTTTTTATTAAAAATAATCCAATAAATGTCATAAAAGTCAAATTTATACTTGAATTTGGTATAAAAATATTTTTGTTTTAAAAAATGCATTTTTCTGTAAAACCGTCTTCATCATTTTTTGAAGGATTATTTTAAAAGTCACTTCAACGAATTAATGAAATTGAATTTGATAAAATGGAATGCATATTTTAAATCAAAATATCAATATTTTTAATAATTTCACTTTTATTTTTTATCATCATGAATAATAAATTTGGTAAAAAAGTCCGTTTCCATGATAAAAGTTAAAATAGGTTAAATTGGTTCAAACTAAAAATTTATGGGTTAAATAAACTTAAATCTTTACTAAATACTATTTTATGATCATTTTACACCCTATATCAATTAATATTATGAAATATTTCATTTTGGATCCATTATTCTTGAGTAATACATTAAAATATTTTAATCTTTTAAAACAATCCAAGTGTGTCCTCTACCTCGCTTATAAAAGGAAACCCCATATTCTGTTTTCTCCACACTTAAAGGGACTATTATTTTGGAAAATACTTGAAATAATAATTTCTTAACAACACTACCCATGTCTCATATGACTTTTTTATAATAATACCCACCTCAGTAGGATAATGGTGTAAACCTTGGTATCTTCTTGGAAGAAAAGGTAAATCACTTAACAAAGTGTTTTTTATTTCCTCAATTATCTCCTACAAACCACTATTAACCATTAAAATATAATAAAATTTGTTTCTATTATATACTAATATGTTGTTATATTGATATGATAACCTTTATCAATCTCATATTCTATTAAATGGAAAATGAAATCATTGTTCATGTGTATGAAGAACTACCACCTCACAAACAGATGTAATTCGAATTCCGTCACTACCTCTAACAAATGGTTATAAATATATTTTTAACACACACACACACACACATATATATTATTTTTGAGATAATTATCATTATAGTAAGTTAATATATCATATATTTTATTACATTTCCGTCCATTAAAAATTTTTAGCATCATTCATGAATACGTGTCGATAACCACCTCCACAACGAGATGTGATTAATTTTCCAACACAGCATCACATTAATGGTATATATAATCATATTTAGAGTGAATAAAATAAAATTTATGATATAATAATAATTCTATAAAGTTAAATTATACTTACTTTCTTTCTATCAAGTTTGTTGAAAAATGGAAATGTTACTCATGCATACATACGACCTAACGTCTCTATGATTGTAACATAATTAATTTTAATAATTTCATCTTATATATTCAGTTATAAAAGTATAATAAATTTATTAAAATTATTATTATAACATTATTAAGATTTTTTAAATGATAATATCATGATTTTATAGACCAAATTCAACATACTAAAGTCATTTTTGACTTATAAAAAAATAATCATCATGAAATTCAATGTAAACGTAATCAGTTAAGTATTTAAGTATAACATGGATATAAGTAAAATAAAATGAATAATAAAATTGATAAATGATATTAATAAATTATATAATTAACATTTTATTATTATTCAGAAGGATAAATAATATATGTAACAAGTCAGACTCGAGGTAAGGGGCACTTTACCATAAAACATATTTTTAAATGTTAAATAAATTTATTTTATAAATTTTTTATGCCCATATTATTAAAAATTATTTTATGAATGTATTTATATGTAACTAAATGAATTATAAAGAAAATTTAATGTCAATTTTTTTACATTTGTAAAATGGTTTTCTAAATGAATATTTTTATGTATTTCATATAGATATTTTTAACAAGAGAAAAATGATTGTTTTATTTTTACATATATGATGTCAATTTATTTTACTATCATCCTAAATGTTATTTTATATTTGGATTCCTCTGTAATATTACATTTTTTATTCAAATAAGAACCCTCCAAAAGTTTATTCTATGTTTATTAGTTTCAGAAATTTTGTTTTAATGGAAAAAAATATATCAATATATGAAAATGGTTTTATAATGGGTTAAAAAGTATATATTTTTTGATTTTGATGATTGAAATGAAATATTTTATTTTTTGGATGCATGTTATGGTCCTTAAAAACTATTAATGTGGAATGGTGATCCCAATATGGATCTCATATTGATTAGGTAATTATAATTTTCTCCAGATAATAATGCAGGAAAAAATAGAGTAGGTTATTCCATTTGTTTGGGTTCTTGTAAGTGTTATATAAAGATTATATCCCAAGGAACCTACATGAATTTTCAATGTTTTTTAATAATTATTACTATAAATATTTTGATTTCACAGGGCAAAATAATGTTATTTCATTTTAATGGAATTATTATTAACTTTGGTGTAAAAATGTATGTTCTTAAGAAAATGTTTTTCATGGGTTCTAATATTTTATAATAAACCCTCATGATTACTTTTTGTTAAATTTATGTTTTATTATAAAGTTTTATTTGAAATATTTTGGTTAGTAATGAAAATTTCATGCGTATTTAAGTTAATTTATGAACTTAATGTTTATTATGTTGATGGTACACTCTCTTTTATAATCAAATGGTTTTGAAATAGAGTAAGCAGTTTCTTTCATATATTTTATATGAACCTTACTAGGATTTTTTTTCTTATACCACACATTTAATTTATTTTCATAGGGTTTATATATGATTTGGAATAATGATAAATTCAAGATAAAAATCATAATGATTTTTCATGGAAAGAAAATTACTCTCATTTCAAAATTATTATATTGTAAAAAAATGGATACTGAGTGAAAGTTATTAACTCATAATTTATGAATTTAGTATTTAATATTTTTGATATAATTATCTAAAACAAAAAAACTAAATAGATCTATGATAATTCATGAAAACTAATTATTTTAAAAAAATTAATTAATTGGTTGAATAAGGATCATCTCTTTATAGTTTTTGGGCGAGTAACATGAACCGTGGGTTGTGTAAAGTGTTTCACATTAATTTAGTGTGAAGAAATTAAATTGGTGGATGGAATATGTTTAAAAAAAATAAATCATTATAACAAATAGTACATAATATCAATATGAGAAGAAAAATATTTAATCAAATAGAATAGTTATGTATTTAATATAGACATGATTTATATTAAGTTGGTGATATTTTTAAATGGAAATACATTTAAAGTACTTTATGTGAGACTACTTCCAAAGAATCACATGTTAGGACGTCAATAACTTAGTACAAGTTACCTAAAAAAGTTATTTTCACATTAAATATCTTATGTAAAAAAATAAGGTAAAAATGTAAATTGATGGTTAAGTCCCTTTTTTTGAATTTTTATTGGGTTATATTAACTGGGAAACAATAATGGTTTAGACATGAATTAAATAGACTTGAGTGAATCAATTTAATGGAATTTTATAAATAAGTTTATCTAGGTAGCATCCAAGAATTATATATGATATAATTGTAATGTTTTTTTTCAACCTGATATAGTTGTAACTCCCGTATGATTTTATGAAATATTTTATTTAAATAATATATATTCTTATGTAGATTTCTATTTAATAAATCATGAGTTTAAATGAACAGAAAGATACCATTATTGTAAATTTACAGTTATAGCCTAGCCGTTAGGTTAGCGAGAATAATTATAACTAAACTATAAAAATGCATTATAAAAAATATAAATCAATTAGTTATTTTTATTTTGGAGTGAATAAAATTTGGGAATGAAATTAATAAGATATATATGTTTTATATATTTAACAAAATATTTTTGATACTCATTCAGTCGATATTTTAGTCGGAGGATACAAGTAAAACCCTATTTAATGTATTTTTTAAATGGTTAATTTTACATCTTTGAATGGAAAACCCATTTCAAATTTATATTTTTACACATTAATAATTTTTATATGAAAATATAAAAATGTTATTTTGAGGAGATATATAAAAAATTACTTTAGATAATCTTTTGATATTTTTGTGATAACTTTCATATTTTGATGAATAGTAAAATTATGCTAAATTTTAATTAAAAACATATTTTTTCATCAAGATAATATGTATAGATAAATTAAAATATTTAATGGTTTTGAAATATAAATTGAATATATTTTTACCATTTAATATATTTTTGTTATTTATCATTAATTTTACATAGAATTCACAGGTAGAAACATTTCAATGTTTTGCATTGTTTTAACTTTTAAAACCCACATTTTCAACAATGGGATTAATTTTAAATTAATTACTAAAACATTAGTGTTTTTAATTTTTAAAAATGGATTCCATATTTGGAATCATTAGGTCCAAATTATATTAATAATCTACTTTTATTTTTGGGCTTTATGAATATTAACTTTGGTAATTATTTGTATTACGATGGTTAAAGGTAATTCGTCTAATTAAGGGTAACAATTATATTATAAAATCACCTTAACAACAGTAAAAATCTTATTGGATGACTAAATTTCACCATTATCATATATTTTTTGAAATAGAATCACTTTATAGCCACTTACCTAGGAAAATGACATGAATGCAATAAAAACTAATGAAATAGACATAATGTCACAATCTCATTTTATATAATTATTTTAATTTTTATATATAGATAAATAGGAGATAAAATATACTATTGATAGTATCTATAAATATAAAATAATTTCCTACATTATATAAATTTATTTATAAATTTTACACATTAAATAATTACCATTAATGATGACACAATAGTGATGTAGAACGTTTTAATTAATATAAGTATCAAATAAATGGTTTTTGAAATATTAAAATAAATAGAATATGAATTAATTAATGTTATATACTTATTATCTTGTTTACTATGACCAGTAATGAGTATATTGAATATTTTGGATAGATTTTTTCTTCAGTGTGAATTTTATTTAATGTCTAATAAAATAATAGTGTCAAAATTGACACTATTGACATTTTATAAGCATAACATTTTATCAAATTATTTTAAAATCATAAAAATATTTAAAATTAACAATTAACAATTATAAGGTTTAATAAGTATTAATTTATCCATTTATGGTCAATTAACACCTCATTAGTATATAATCATTACCATTAAATATCTAGAATTTTATTACCAAAATTAAAATTTCGTAGAATAACTAAGTGTCAATTAAAATGATAATGATTAAATTGAAAAAAATAAGTTGTCAACAATTTATTGGTTAATGAAATTAAAACCCTATTTTATATCATATTTTAATTTGGGACACTTTTTATGTTTTTGGGTAGGTCTTTATTTTATTATAAACTAATACTTTTTAGAGTTTCTAAAAGTGCCCCTCTCCTCTCATACCAAAGGTCACCTCGTAACTTTCATATTATCTCCATTTTGAGCCTTCAATATCAGAAAAACCCAGACCATTTCTCTTCTCAATTACCATAGTTACATTTTAGAGATTATTCTGTTCTCAAAAGACCATCTCTAGTACCCTAAGAGGAAATTTAAAGGTTTCACGTAGAGGAAGACGTAATCTCTTCTACTGATTCATTCAAATTTATATCTTCTTTTACTTAATCTTTATATTTTGATTCATTATAAAGTAATAAAATCAGTGTTAATTATATACTAATATTTTATTATAAATATGAAACAACACTATTTCACCTTCTATCCATCCTATAAAAAACAAAATCACTGTGCATGCGTATGTATGGATTACCGTCTCCACGCTATGGTGTAATATGTTTTTCACTATAAAATTACTTGGATGGGTAGAATGGTGTAAATAATAAATATATTTGATTAATATGACATTATACTAATTAATAGATACTATAAACCATTTAATTCAATAACATTTAACAATTATGGAAACGATATCGTCACTCATGCATACGTACGGCTTACCATCTCCACAGTGTGATGTGATTCATTCAACATAATCTTCATTAAAACATGATTATATAAATTAATTGAATGAATAAATAAGATATATATATTATACTAATATGATGTTTTAAATGATAAAAATATAACCTAAAATGAGTAATAAGAACTTATCCAAAAAACACGCATAAGAACCTAAAGCAGCTAATACCCGAATAATGAGTAACGATGAAATGTTACTGAAAAATAGATGAAAATATGATCATAATTTTTTAATAAAAATGATGATTATTTTTTAATAAATAAGTAACATTATTTAAATCATTATACAGGAGGTTTGTAAACATACAAAGGGCATTGGACGTAAGGTAAGTGATGACATTTCAATTCTCATTCTTATCTAATATTGTTTTTTCGTAAGTATTTACTGGGGTATAATTATCATCAATGTCCATGATTCCTAAATTTATATTTAAAAATATTATTTATATCCTTTTATAAATGTTTAAAGTTAATTTTAAAAATTGGTAAATTTTTACTAAATGTTATGAATGGAATATTTTTTCATTTTTGGTACGAGGTACTTTTTAGCTTTTTCAGCAAAAGTACGAGGATAATATTTTGTTTTCAACTTACAAAGAATGAATGTATTTTTTTGGTTTCATGATGCCTTATTTCCATGAAGCTTCCCCTACGCGATTTCAATATTATTTTCAACTAAATTCTTATATTTTAAAATTTCATGGCAATTTTAGAAAAGAAATCCTTTTTGAAGAAGAAAGTATATTTTCTTCAAGAATTTATTCAAGTGTTTTATCAAAATTATTTTATATCTAAGTTGATGAAATTTAAATAGGGTTTTTTTATATACCTATTATTAATATTATTTGATTTTTTTTATTATGGAATTATATTCTTTATGGATTATGCTATGATTAAATGATGTTTAAGAAACCCATTTTATTTCATGATTTACGCTATAGTGAATGTTATGTTTTCATAGCACCCATAGGAATGGTTTCATTATGACATGGGTGGGACATATATATCCCTATAACTCATTGGGTAATGATTTCATATTTCATGAGATAGACATGAATGGAACGGTAAGTGAATTCGGTTCAGTAACATAGGTTTGGAACGAGGAGAAAACTCAGTTTAGTAATGGACATTGTCTGATATGATGGTCTTGGAAATGAGCCTTTACTAATATGAAATGATTTTATATGATTATGTGTTTATGCCCCAAAATTTCATGTCTTATGTAATGAATATTTGGATTATATTGAACTTATTTTATTTATCCCATGACATGATATTATGATCTTTTATATGGAGGATAAGATATTCAAATGTTATGTTCTTATGAATATGATATGACTGATATTTTATTTTTTACCCTTACTTAGAATATGATCTGAAACTTTTATATGATTATTTTACCCAAGTTAGAAGGAAGGGTATTATGTAAGATATTCCAAAAAGGAGTCTTATTATGATAAAAATAAACAGGATTCAATGTAGATGTTTTATGAACCAGTTGTTTATGTTTCCCACTTTCTAAAGACTCTATACCTATACGGTCCTATCATGATTATGTTATATGGTGTAATGAATTTACTTCAATTCTGAGGTAATATCAATGTTTGTAAAGTATGGTTCTCTATAGATGGTATCAGTGAAAAGGTATATTTATCCATTGGAAACTAGGATGAGATATCCTTAAGGATATGTCTAAGTATAATATACAATCCTAGTGATTTATAAATGACCATGAATAACCTAGGATAATATCTAATGTATAATAAATTAAAATTTTATTATTTATCATGTGGATTTCCTGTTATTATTAGTGTTTCTCACACTGTGCTTCTTGGTTTTAGTCAATGGCTAGAACCAGAAGGAACCACGTTAATGCTGAATGTGAAAGGAAATGAAATAATTCTCCCCTTGAGAAACCAAATGTTATGGGATATAGAATGAAATCTTTTATATCCATTATAACAAACTTTCTCATGTTATGAATCATTAAGGACTTCTAAATGAGAAAATGTTGGAGAAAAATTCTATTGATCCCTTTATAAGACAAATCCCACCTTCATTCTGCGGGTCTTCTGATCCATTAGTGGTTCAGCAATGGATCAGTACCACTAAAAAGATATTTTCAATTCTATAATGTTATAAACATGATAAAGTCGTCATTGTATTATATGTTTTGGAAGGTGAAGCTGATCAATGGTGTATTCTTATCAAGAATACAATTCAAAGAGATGAAATTGTGTCCATTTAATGGGATGAGTTTAATAACTTAATTTTCCATAAGTACATTCCTTGTATTCTTCGAAAAAAGATAGAGAAAGAGTTCTTTGAACTTAAGAAAAGGGATGATGAATCCGTTGGTACCTACACGAAATTTTTATAAGACATTCAAGATAAAAATATATAATTATTATCCAATCTAAGAGTAAGATTGATCAATTATTTAGTGGATTTAAACCAAGTATCTAAAGGGAATTATCCATAAGGGACTTCAATAGCTATGAGAAAATTATTCTATGTGATCTCAAGGTTGAGATGGAGACTGGAGTTACCCATTAGTGATATGGGTTTGATAAGAAGAGGAAAATGGAATTCAAGGGAAAATCTAAAGACCACACAGAAAATAAGATGTCTTTTCCCTTATGCTCAATGTGTGGAAGGAAACATGGATGGAATTGTCTTAAAGGGACTAGTAAATGTTTTATGTTTGGGGAAAAATGTCAGTGGAAAATTGAATTCTGAAGTGATGGGAAAAATATTTCAAATGATGCGAACAAAGAAATGACTACATAGAATGAACCTCCTACACTTCAATGTTACAAGTGCAATGAAATCAGGAATTATGCCAATAAATTCCCTAGTCCAAGGGTTAATGAAAATGATCGATGTCAAAAAACTCTTAATTCCAAAGATAAAGGAATGTCACATGAAATTAATATTCGTGATGTGGAGTACGATAATGAAATGGTGAATGGTACAATTACCCTACACTCTAAAGTATATATTTTTTTATTTTATTCTAGATCCACCCACACTTTTATTTATAAATAATTTTATAAGGGTATGTATATATTACCTCAACAATTAGATGTTGAGTTAGCTATGACAACTCCTAATGGAAAAATAGTCACCTCAAAAGATTATAATTATTCTCCAGTTGAAGTTTTTGGGAAAGTGGTTCCTGTAAATCTTGCGATCCTTCTTATAGTGGAATTTTATGTGATTCTTAGCATGGATTGGATTTATTTATATGGATTTCATATTAATTTCCAAAGAAGTGAAGTCATAATTCATATTATAGATCAATCTATGATCATCTATCAGTGCAAGGATGAATATTACTTTCCAGTGGAAATTTCTTCCATCTTATGGGTCTATATTACAATAAATGAAGGGTATTTATCTCAAATGGTTGGGGAGAAACTCACAATTAATAATACAACCATTTTACAAGAGTTTTGTGATGTATTTCTAGAGGAATTTATAGGTCTTCCACCGATGAGTGAAGTTGAGTTTTCAACAGAACTTTTATCGAGTGCTATGCCTATTTCAAATACATCTTATAGAATGGACCTAATTGAGTTGCAGGAATTGAAGAAGAAACTCCAAGAGAATCTTGATAAAGGATTCATACTCCCTAGTGCATCAGCTTGGGGAGCACCAGTTCTGTTTTTCAAGAAGAAAGATAGATAAATGAGACTCTGTATTGATTATCGGGAACATTTTAAGTTCACTATCAAGAACAAATATCTTCTTCCCTACATTGATGAATTAGTTGACCATATACATGGAGAGAAATACTTTTCAAAGAATGATCTTCATTTAGTACATCATCAATTAAGGTGAAAAAAGGATGGCATAACAAGAATGACATTCCATACCAGGTTTTGACACTACAAATTTATAGTGATGCATTTTGGTCTTACTAATTCCCGAAATATCTTTACGGATCAAATGAATAGAGTCTTTAGAGGATATCTTGATCAGTTTGTGGTAGTCTTTATAAATGATATTCTTATCTATTCTAATATCAAGGAAGAATATGAAGATCACATGATTATTGTATTTAAGACCCTGATAAAAGAGAATATTTTTTCCAAAATAACCATGTATGAATTTTGGTTTAAAGAAGATTCATTTTTGGGTCACATAATCTCAAGAGAGGGGATATCTGGGGATCCAGCAAAAACAGAGTTTATTGAAAGATGGTCGAGACCAACAATTGTAACTGATATCCAAATTTTAATTGGTTTGGCTGGATATTATTAATGTTTTGAGAAATATTTTTCATGATTATCTAAGAAACTCACGAAGTTGACTTAGAAAGGTGTTATATTCGTGTGGATGGAGGAATATGAAGATAATTTCAAAGAGCTAAAAAATAAGGTTAACCAATGCACCTGTGCTCACACTGCCATGTTGTAGAGAAAGGTTTAGGATCTATAGTGATGCATCCAAGAATGGGATGGGGTGTGTTCTCATGAAAAATGATATGGTGATATCTTAGGCCTCACGATAATTTAAAATCCATGAGAAAAATTACTTAAATCATGATTTTGAGTCAGCTGCGGTAATTTCTCCATTAAAAATATGGCAACATTATCTTTATAGGGAATGGTGTGATATTTATATTGAGAATAAAAGTTTAAGGTATATTTTCACATAGATGTAGCTAAATATGCACCAAATAAGATTTTTGGAGTTGACTAATGATTATGAATGCTCAATACATTACCACCATAGGAAAGGAAACAAGGTGGCAGATGCATTAAGTCGACAAGACCGTGCTAGCTTATTCATGATGAGGATCATGAAATATTTAATATTTATGGATTTGAAAAGGATGGATCTTGAAATTATAATGGAAGGGGAGAAATTTTATCTTTCTCAAATGAATGTTCAACCATCTATACAAGTAAATATTAAAGAGGCATTGAAGAAAGATGTGGAGTTATAAAAGAAGGTGAAAAATGTTCCTAAATTCAACATTGATTGTGATGAAATATTAAAGATCAAGAACTGGATTTGTATTCCACCCATACCAGAATTAATGAAGGATATATTGGATGAGGCTCATAGTTCTTAATTATCTATTCACCCTGGATGCAGAAAGATGTACAAGGACCTGAAATAGTACTTCTGGTGGGATGGAATGAAAAGAGATGTCGCCGAATATGTTTCTTTATGCTTATGTTGTCAGCAAGTTAAGGCTGAGAGATAGAAGTCTAAGGGAATGTTACAACCATTACCCATACCAGAATAGAAATGGGAAAACATCAATATGGACTTTTTCATAGGACATCCCAAAACATCGAACGACAATAATTCTATTTGGGTTATAGTTTATCTTCATAAGAAGTCGGCATAGTTCATTGCTATTAGAGAGAATTTATCTATAGATCATATTTACAGTATATATGTAAAGAAAGTGGTAAGATTGAATGAAGTACCACTTTATTTTATATCTGATTGGGATCCGAGGTTTAACTTGAAGTTCTAGATAATCCTTCATCATTCTCTAGATAAAAAGTTACGTTTCAGCAGTGCTTATCATCCTTAGATAGATGGCCTGTCTGAGAGAACAATTCAAACTCTCAAAGAAATGTCGATAGATTGATCTATACATTTCAAAGGTTTTTGGGATCAACACCTACCATTTGTGGTTTTTTTCACTATAATAGATTTCACCCCAGTTTTCATGTGGCTCCTTATGAATTCCTCTAAGGAATGAAAACCAAACTCCAACTTGTTGGGATGTAGTTGGGGAAAGAAAGCTATTAGGACCTGATCTTGTTGATGAAATGGTTGAAACAATCTGATCTATTAAATAACACATAAGTGTAGCTAAGATTCAACAAAAAAGATATGCTGACAACCGAAGAAAAGACCTAGAGGTTGTAGTGGGTGATAAGGTGTTCTTACGAATATCTCCCTGGAAGAGAGTAATGAGATTTGGAAAGAGGGGAAAGCTGAGCCCTTGATATATCAGTCCTTTTGAAATTATGGATCGTGTTGGGAAGGTTGATTACCAATTAGAACTTACACCGAATCTCTCTCAAGTTCATGATTTGTTTCATGTATCTCTACTGAGAGATTACATACCTGATCCTTCACATGTACGAGGCTCAAAATATTTACCACTGTAGCAAGAACATTGTTATAAATAACAACCGATAGAGAATACATATCATAATGAAAGAGTTCTATGAAAAAAGAGCACATTATTGGTTAATGTTTTATGGAGGAACCACCAATTTGAAGAAGCTACATGGGAACATTATGATATAATGAGGGAGATGTATCCTCATCTATTTTTTCCATGTGACTAATTTCGAGGGTGAAATTCAGTTTAGGGGGGTTGAATGTAACACCCAGATGTTTCTTTGAAATATTTTCATTAAATATTTTCTATTCTATAGTATCTTTCTTTCCTCTAAATTGCATGTTTAAATGAACAATGAGATGCTCTTATTATATAATTACCATTATAGAATAGCTGTTATGTTAGAGGGAACAATTACTAATAACTTATGAAAATGCATTATGAAAATATTAATCAATTAGATATCAGTATTTTAGAGTGAATTAATTTTGGTAATGAAATTAATAAGATATATATTTGTTATATACATAATAAAATATATTTTATACTCATTCAATAGATAGTTTAGTCATAGATTACGAGTAAAACCCTATTTGATGTATTTTTTTAAAAGACTAATTTTACACCATTTAATGGAGAACCCATTTAAAATTAAGATTTTAATAAATTCATAATTTTTATACGAAAGAAATAATCATTTTATTTTTATGAGATAAATAAACATTTACTTTGGACAAATTTTTTGATATTTTTCTAATAACTTTCATATTTTTAATGATAATAAAAATACGCTAAATTATTATTAAAAAAACTTTTTCCATTGAGATAATTTATATCATTAAACTATAAAATTGAATGGATTCAAAATATAAATATAATATATTTTTACCATTTTATATTATTTATTTCATTAGAATTAATTTTATATTTGAATTTATAGGTAAAAACATTTCAATCTTTTTCAATCATTTTACTATAAAAACCCATTTTCTCATCAATGAGAATAATTTTAAATCAATTACTACAAATATTGTGTTTTGAATTTTAATAAATGGATTTTATATTTGGAATCATTATTTCCAAAATATTCTAATTGTATAATTTTATTTCTTGGCATTACGAATAGTAACTTTGGTAATTATTTTTATTACCATGGATAAAGGTAATTCTTGAAATTAAGTGTACAAATAATATTATAAATTTACCTTAACACCAGTAAAAATCATATTTTATGACTAAATTAAACCCTTGTCATATATTTTTATAAATGAAATCACTTTATGGGCACTTACATATGAACATGACATGAATGTAATAAAAACTAATAAATGGAAAAAATATCACAATCTTATTTTAGAAAAGTATATTAATTTTGGTATATGGATAACTAAAAGAAGAAATTGACTATAGATAATATATAGAAATAAAAAATTATTACTTACATCATAGAAATTTATTTATAATTTTTATATATTAAATAATTACTATTAATGATGTCAAAATATTGATGTAAAAATTATTTTAATAATAGAAATATAAAATAAATGGTTTTAAAAATATTAAAGGAAATATAATTTGAATTATTTAATGTTATACACGAATTTCATAGGTTACTATGACATGTAAGGAATGTATTAATTATTTTGGATCTAATTTATATTTTGTATGAATTTTATTTAAAGTCTTATAATTGAATAGTGTTAAAATTGACACTATTTACATTTTATAAACATAACATTTTATTAAATTATTTAATGTCATTAAAATATATAAAAAGTAAAAAGTGATAATAATAATAATAATGTTTAATATGGTATAATTTATCCATTTTTGTTCAATTAACTACATATAAGTAAATATTCACTACAATTAAAAATCTTGAATTTCATTACCAAAATTAAAATTTAATATAATAAATATGTGTCAATTAAAATGATAAGGTTTAAATTGAAAAATAAATTTGTCTAAAATTTATTGGTTTGTGAGATTAGAACCCTATATCATCTCATATTTGACTTTGGGACACTTTTGATGTTTTTGGGTATAGTTGTATTTTATTTTAAATTAATATTTTTTTTGAGTTTCTTAAAGTACCCCTCTCCTCTCTTATAAAAGGACACCTCCTACCTCTCCTCTTCACTTCATTTTGGGAGTCCAAGCTCAGAAAAAACATGCTAATTTCTCTAATAAACATCTCTAGTTACATTTTATAGGTTCTTTTATTTCTCAAAAGACCAACTCTAGTACCCTAAGAGGTAATATAAAGGATGCACATCAAGGAAGAGGTAATCTATTCTACCAATTCATTCAATTTTAGTTCTTATTATACATCCTATAATTTAGTTGTTTTGTTACAATGCTATAACATAAATATTACTTATATACTTATATGTTATTATAAATATGAATCAACCATATTTCACCTTTTATCTATCCTATAAAAAATGAAATCATCGTGCGTGCGTACGTACGACTTACCGCCTCCATGTCGTGGTGTAATATGTTTTTCACCATGACATTACTTGAATGGGTATAATGGTGGAAATAATAACTATATATTATTATTATAAAATTATACTAATTCTGAGACACTATAAACCATCCAATTCAATATCATTTAATAATTATGGGAATGATATCGTCTCTTTTGCGTATGTAAGGCTTACTGTCTCCATGGTGCGATGTGATTTGTTCTACATAATATTTATTAAACCATGATTATATAAATTAATTGAATGAATAAATATGATATATATTATAATAATACCATTCTTTAAATGATATAACTATATCTTAGAAAAAGGAATAAGAACTCACCTGAAAAAAACATACATAAGAATGTAAAACAGTTAATACCCGAATAACAAGTAACAATGAAATGTTACTAAAAAATGGATGAAAACATGATCATAAATGTTATAATATATATTATAATGAGTCTGGAATATATCCTTAACATTATTTAAATCATTATAATGGAGGATTAGATACATACAAAGGAAATCAGACCTAAATAATTGGATGAAATTGGAAATCTCGTTTTTATCCAAGATTTTTTATTTGTAAGTATTTACCTACGTATAATTATCATCCACATCCATGTTTCCTAAATATATATTTTAAAATATTATTTATATACTTATATTATTTTTTAATGTCAATTTTACCCTTCGGTAAATTTTTTCTAAATGGTATGAATGAAATATTATTCCATTTTTTGTACAAGATACTTTTGACTTTTCCAGCAAAAGTTCGAGGAGAAGGATTTTTTTCAACTTATACGGCATGGATTGATTTTCACGGTTTCATGAAGCCTTATTTTTATGAATATTCCTATACAAGATTTCAAGATTATCTTCAACTAAATTCTAATATTTTAAAATTTCATGGTATTTTGAGAAAAGAAAATGTTTCTAAAGACAAAAGGATATTTTCCTCAAGAATTAATTTCAAGTGTTTTATCAAAATTATTTTCCATCTAAGATGATGATATTTAAATAGGTTTATGTTTATATACCTTTTATTAATATTTATTGATTTTTTTAATTATAGAATTATATTTTATATGGAATTTTTTTTATGGAAGGATGTTTAAGAAACAAATATTATTTCATGGGTTACGCAATAGTGAATTTTATGTTTTTGTGGCACATGTAAGAATGGTTTCATTGTGATACTGGTGGGACCTATATCACACTCTAATGAATTGGGTAAAGATTTAATATCTCATGAGACAGAAATGACTAGAATGGAAAGTGAATCTGGTTCAGTAACACAGGGTTAGAATGAGCAGTGAAATCGATTTAGTAATGGACTTTGTCCGCTATGATTGTCTTGGTAATGATACTTTACTAATAAGAAATTATTTTCTAGGCTTACGTGTGTATGCCAAAAAATATCATGTCTTATGTTATGACTATTGGGATTACATTTCACTTATATGATTTACCCTATGACATGATATTAGGATCTTTTATATGCCGGAAAATATTTTCAAATGTTTTGTTCATATAAATATGATATGATTGATATTTACTTTTTTTACCCTTCATGAGAATTTGATCTCACACTTTTGTATGTTTATTTTCCCTAGGTCTGGAAAAAGGGTACTAAGTAAGATATGCCAAAACAAAGTCTAGTTATGAAAAAATAAATGGAAGACAATGTATATGTTTTATGAATCTGTTTTTTATGTTTCAAAGATTCAAAATACACTATACCTATGCGGTTCTATCATGATTTTTTATATGTTGTAATGAATTTACTTCAACTCTAATGAAATATTAATTTATGTAAAGTATGGATCGCTATAATATTCATGGACTATTTACATTCTCAAACCAATTTATGTCATTAATGAATATGGGTGTTAGCATACTAAATAGTTTTGATTCATGGGGTCATAATTTACAATGGGTGAAAATTCATTAAAATGACATTATGAAAGATTGAAAAATATGACACTCATATTAAAAAATATTTTTCTATATATAAATATCCTCCTCATCATCAAATATAAATTTTATATTAAACCTTGATGAGGATAAATATAATGTAAGAAACATATAATTCTTAAAACATATGAAACATTATTTTGAAAATGAAATTATATATGTTAGAGTAACACCTTATGGAGTAACCAAACTATTAAAGTTGTTTAACAGGTGAATTTAGATTCTGATGTGAAGAAATAGGTGTTTAATTAAAATTTCAAATTAATTATATTCAAGATAAACAAATTAATTTTTTTACATACTCATATATTCAATATTATTACATATATTAATGATTTAGTTATTTGGGGATTTTATATAAAGAATATTTTTAAGGAATTCTTCCTGTTTTCATCTATGTAATTATTTCAACATTTTGAATGAATTCAAATTTTTTTACCTAATGTTCTAAATTGTTGAAAATAAATGAGTTGAGAATTTGACGTATAGGATCTTCTACTATATAATTATTACAAGCAGGAAAAAGTTCAATATTAGAAGAAATATTAGTTGAAAAGTCCAACATGGTATTTTCAAGTAGTCAGTTATGGTCATAGAAATATATGTTTTTATTATGGAAAAGGATTAATGATTATATATGATGGAATTTTCAAGATAACTGATGTATTTTTTCAAAATCCATGGAATATCCTTGTCATGTATTAATGTTATTGAATACGATTCTTCAATTTTCAAGGGTATGTGATTATGAATTTATATTTTACATGTTTAATAAGAATAATGTTTTTTATAATCAATGGAATAATTGAAATAGCTTGTGGTTTACAATAAAGTAACAAAGAAAGAGTTATTACATCAAGGATGTGAATATAAATAATTGAAAGATATATTAGATGAATCAAATTAAAAGATGTAAATACTTATCTCATTGATCTTATATCATAAAATATATCATTGGTAAATTAATATTTGTTATAAATATATGATATTATTAATTGAATTCACATTTTTTATGAATCATTAGAATTCTATACCATGTTTTGAGAAGAACTTAAAGATAAAAGTGTTCTATATCGGACACATTGTTTATCTAGATATTTTTTAAACATAAGGGAATGTGTCCCAACTAACATTTTTAATTAAATATTTTAAAAAATATTATTATTTTAATAAAAATGTTTTAAACACATATATTTCAATATATGATATGTAATCTATAGTTTATTTGGTAAAAATTCACATTAAAAGTAAATAAGACTTGTTTCTGGATGCGAATAAGTTTTTGTTTCTCAAAATGATATTCTAAGAAAATATAGTCTCTAGGAGGCTAGTGAGAGTATGTTTGGACTAAATAATTTCAATTTTAAAAAATAATATATTATATTAATTTAAAATAAATGTTTTCTCACGTAATGTACTAAAGATTTTAGGATATGTGATGGTAAATAAAAATGTAAAAAATTAAATTTAATTAATGCGATAAAGTGAATATCACTATATTATAAAGGATTATGCTAGTTAAAGTCAATTTCATTTTATTCTAAATCTGTTTAGTATGTTCTGGAAAATAATAATAAAAATTATGACATTACTTCAATAGAAATTATTGATGGAATTAGGGGTCTTGGGATGATGATGTTAAACATAGAAAGTGTTCTATATTGATAATAAGATTCTAATATCATATATTTTTTTGTTATGGAGTAAAGTAGTTATAATATGTTCAAGGAGTTGAACTTCAAGAATTTGATTCCAAATTCTCACAATGAATCAAACAGTCATTGTTCATTGATGTTACTAAATAAAGGGTTTAGTGGGAGAATATTATAATATTGTCAAATATAGATTTTATAGGAATTACATATGATGTAATGAGTTAACAAAACCCTAGAATGTATAAAAACATAACTCCAATTTTGAATATTATCATTTACGATATTATAGAAAAGTTCTTATATATGGGTTTTTAGATATTCTTAAAAGGGATTTAAGAATATAAAATACACCATGTTATACTAATTAAATCTACATTTATCATTCAATAATGTGTTCTACAATTAAAAATTTACATGAACACTAGAATAATAATATTTCCTCAAAAAAACGCCTTTATTTTTCCCTAACTAATGATCATTATAGAGTATTATGAGTTGGAATGATATGTTAGTATTTTCATGAATTATATATTTTAATCATTAAAAAATGTTTTATTCAAGATATAAGAAATATATTCATCAGCTAATAAGTCAAGACTTATTTCTTGGATTGACACAACAATGATATATCATGGAATAACATACAATCATTAATATTCCAATGGGTATAGGATTATTATAAACACATAATACCTAAGGGTGGTGTATTACCTAGAATGAGAACCTTCATACTTTGAAACCATTATTATGAATTTTTTTTTGAAACATAGAAAATCAGGGGTGGTTGGCTATGTTTCCAATCATGACTTTGGATGGAGCATAACCAACCTGGGATTTGTTCATTTTTATAATAATTAATGAAATTTATACATTTATTTAATTAGTCTAAATAAATGCATGAACATGATTATTTGGTCCACATATTATATGTTTTTATACTTTGATGAGGGACATGTTATGAACCCAAATTTTATATTAATAAAATGTGATGTATTCTTCTACCAGTTTTTTCCATTTTGAAGAATTATGAAATAATGAAATAGACTATACTATATTAACATTGTACAATGTATAGTGACCTATTGATGTCATAGATGAAGGGATTATATAGTTATAAATATGATGTATATGATATATCATCAGGTTTAAATGTTTATTATAGACATGAGTAAGTTTGATAGATATCACACCATACCCCTTAGTAGCTTATATTACACTGATGCATTTTTAGAGGCATATCTCTACTTATATTAATGTAATGGGGATTTTATATTTTTTAATATTAATAAGTCCCATAGGGTCACATAGTTAGGACATATGATAACGATTATTTTTTGGATAAACATTTTCTATTAAATGAAGATATCTTGATAAACCAAATCCCAAAGAGTTTGAATGGACTCACAGAGTACTGTAATGTTTAGAAAAAATTATTTTTGAAATTTCAGTGAAAGTGTGTGATTTTTGCAACTAAACTAAAACAATACGAATATTATATATATATATATATATCTTAAAAATGATGGAACTAATTTTTACTTAAGAATAATATTTGGATTATATTTGTAGTGTCCTTCCCCAGAAGGTAATTAGTTGGGCCTCAAGATAGTGCGACACAAGACCCCAAGCGACTCTCCCTAGATTCTAGAGGATACTGACTAGTAGAGAGGGACTTGGGAGTATCCAAGGGGAGACTATGAACTTAATTACCATAGTGGATAACAATAGTATAATGAAAAAAAGAAACATTTTAAGAAGACACTATATGACCAGACCGGTAACCCACCATGGTCGAAACTGTATTAATATAGAGATAACAATGAAAAAATAATAATAAAACATATAAGATAAATAAACAATAAGCTACATATAAATAATAAATAGATAAAAATTCATGATTATGCTGAAATAGTTATACAAAAATGATTCTGTAGGGAACTGGGGATATAGAAAAGCACCACATTTTATCAAAATACAAAAATAATCAAAACAAACTCTACTACTAGTATCACAATCATATGCATGGTCTTCTGTTCCCAAACATCATATTACAACTATAAATCAAACATAAAAAGATGGAAACTTCCCTTTATCAATACTTGAGACCATGAAGTATGCTTGGGTAATAAAGGCGGCCTAAGGGAGGTGTGAGATGTACTCAGTAGGTCACCACCAACATTTTCTAGATTAATACACTCCCTTAAATATAAAATTAAAGGTGTTCCATAATTAATGAATGAAAAACAACAATAAATAAAGCAGTAAATTGGACTGGGTTCCAATTGGGACACCCATCCAATTATACTTTCTTCGACCTAAGATGGTGTGACTGAACTAAGCGATCATTCACAAGTAATGTTAGTGAAAAAATTATAAAGGAGTGGTCTATACCCAAGAGTGTGATTTGATATGGAAGAAACATCATGGATGTTATATAATCAATGGTTCATTTCATATTTGAATAACTCTCTTCCCTTTTTATTTTAATTAACCTCTTCATAAATTATTGACTATCACCCGGAGAGAATCCATGAAAACTCAAAGATAATTCCACGTATCACTCTAAGGTCTCGGTGTAAGTCTAATTCCATGGGATTCTGTGCAAGATGACCTGAGAATAAGATCCCTAGTGTCGCTCCATGAATAGTGTGACTAGAGAATGATATAACCTCTGAGTCCATCCTAGACATCATACATAGGGGCCAGAGTCTCTCTCATAGAATGGTATAACCATTTTTCCACTGATCCTTTCTATTGGGTCTCTCCAAGGGAACTAATGTTACTCCTCTAAAGGTAAAAACAATACACATGGAGATCCCAACCCAGACTAATCTAGTGGCTCCCATAGCATGTTTAAAAACCATTTCATAACTAACTCAAAAGAACGAGGAGCCCATGTGAGGGGTTTTTAATTAAGAAACCATTTTATGTCCCTCGGCACTAAGGTGAAATTATTTTCTCAAGAAATAATTTAACATGAAATACATTCTTGTCATGGAATTATATTAGGCGAACCATTTATGTAATACAACATAAGGAACATGACATAACCCATTTTCCCATTCATTTAGTTAAACCATTATATTTATAGAATTAATGTTAAGGTCCAAGTTCATGGTACCTCACTCTACTCAATTCAATTTATTACTGGAGTATTTAACCACTTGGGAATACCGCCTAATAACATGGTGACTACTAAAATAGAATAGTGGATGACGGGAAATTACATATTTAGAATACCCAAAGGAGTGGATTAGGTCAAGGAGATAAACCATTGAGGTGATTTTACATAATAAAGGTTTATAATACACAAGAAAAAACATTTGGAATAATTTATTTAATGTTTGGAGAAATCACCAGAATGGTCCAACGTGTCGAAAAATTACACAAGATATAAAATTAAATGAAACTTGTGGGAAACATTATACCACCTACCTTATCCCCATAGTTCATATCTTGTCTAGTATTGGACTTTGAATTGAGATAGAACATGTGTTATTGTATGTACTGAAAAATTTACTAAAAATAAGAAAAAATAGCTTGCACATAAATAGAGTAACAATAATACAAAGAATATGTGAAATATGGGAGGGGAATGAAGAGATTACCTAAAGATTTATGAAGAATTTGATGGTAATAAAAACAAATAACAAATGTGGATATATCATGAGCACTATTTTTAGAGTGTGGAGAGCTTGCGAGAGATAAAATAAGGGTTCATCTTCTCAAAAAGAGAAAGGGAGAAGAATGATCGAGGAAAACATTTCATTAAGGGACAAACTAGAATTTCACCCACATAGGACGAGGCACAGAGTTGGGATGCATGGTTCGAAAAAATGTGTGAAAAACATGTGAATGGAGTCTATAAACATTGTTTTAAATACCACATGGACATGTTCCTGGGGTCACATGGTTGAAGAAAAATCGTGCATCCCATAACACCCCATTGTCTCAAGCCATAGAGTTAGGAAACCCATGCGGGATGGGAAGCATGGTTTATACTAACCATGTGACCGAGTACTCCTCTTCAAATTTTGAGCATGCGGGCTCCGAACAAGCCTTTAACACCCCACAGACCTCATAAATTCATTAGAAATAATTATTAGGGAAAAATGGAATTTAAAAAAAGAATAGTCCACACCATTGAGAAAAACCAAGATATTACAACCTCCACTTCTTATGTCAACTCATCCCTGAGTTTCCCTAATGAGGGTGGTGAAACCTATCCAGAGAAGAGTTCTGGACACTATGCATATACCTCATCTTCCCACTCCTAGGTCTCATCCTATAAGCTTCTGTGATACCGAAGCACCTTAACAGGAGTAACTGATCCTTCATGGAGAGTCTCCATTCTATGATCAACGTTATCTATCAGATTCTCCATGAAAGAAAAATCTACTTCTAGATAAATATCATCAAGGTCAAATGAATGATATGAGTCAGGATGATACCATCGACGATATAATACATGGATGGCACTATGCATGGGATGGTTACTCTGAGGCAACTACAACAGATATTCTATTAACCAGACTCCCTCCACTATATCGAAAGGAACAATATATTGAGGCAATAAAATGGAATGTATCCTAATTATCTTGTGACCCAATCTAGGTGATACATATAGAGAGACCTAATGACCTACCTTGAACTATAGTGGTATTCAGTGGTGATAGGTATAAGACCTCTTCTTGGACTAAGCTATTTCAATGAACTTCTGAATTATTCAGACTTCCTCTCAAGTCTCTTGAACAAGGGGAGGATCTTGTAGTGCTGCCTCGCAGGCCTCTAACCAATAAAGAGATGAACACAATGGATTATTATAAAGGGCCTCATATGGATCCATCCTAAACATTGCATGAGAACAATTAATGTTGGAAAACAGAAACATAGGAATATGATTTTCCCATGAACCTCTAAAATCAAGAAACCAGGCCTGAAACATATCCTCTAACACCCGTATCGTTCTCTCAGAATTGCCATTAGACTGAGGGTGTTATTCTATACTCAAGGGGACTTTGAAACCTAATGCATTATATAATCTCTTCCAAAACCATGAGGTAAATTCTCTGTCTCTATCCAATTTGATAGAATAGGGAACACCATGAAACATCAATATATCCTATATGTAAATCATTTTTTCTGGTTAATTGGGAAGGAGTCTCAGATTGGTAGTAAGTGTGAAATTTTGGTTAACATATCGATTATCACCCATGATGTATCATTACCTTGAGGGGATATTGGGAATCCCATCACAAAAATCCCTGGTGATGTCATCCCATTTAAACACATAAATAGAGAGAGATTATAGAAGTATATGAGGTCACTAGTTCTTAGGATTCACCAACTGATAGTTAGAGCATGAAGTGAATAACCCTGATATCTGAATCTTCATACATATGCACCAATTCAGATGAAATATGTCTCAGTATGTATTTTTAATCCCAGGATTGACTTCCCAAATAGAGGCATGATATTTTTTCCTCAAATCTTTTTGTATATATGAAGGTACCCAAACATTCCCACAGAAGAGAAGGATATCATTCATATTAATATCCCAAATAGGAGGTGAGATTTCACCCATAACTGTAATGCCCGAGACTTTTATAAGAAATATTTTGTTTTTATCAAAGGAATCTTTCACTACACACAACACTAGCTTTACTTTCTTTACACGCAACCGCGGCCTTCCTCAATAGCTTGCGTCGTACGCAATACCGAGTTTCACTAAACAACGATATACTATTGAAATATTATTAAAACTAGCCGTTATGAATAGTAATAACCATTTTTTTTAAAATGGACGTCATTTTTGGATTCGGAATATCGAGATTATCCTAGGGTGAAATTTTGGTATTTTTCTGAAAACTTTCAATTTTTGATGAATAGTGAAACCACTAAGTGGTAGTTAAAAAACTGAATTTTTCATAAAACTTAATTTAACCGCTTTTGTGAGTGGAATTTCGAAAATCCAAGAGACATGGTTAATGTCAAGGACTAAAATGTGGTTCAATGAGATGAAAATAAACTTTGGTGAATAGTAACTTTTTACTTTTTTTACCACGGTTAAAAGTAAATAAGGTAATTAAGGGTAAAAGTGTTATTATTATTACCCTAACACATGTCCTAATTCTATTGGATAAGTTTAATTCGACCAAAAACAACCTTAGAAATAAAATATGACCATTTAGGCCCACTTGGATTAGATTAGGACATTTATTTAAAGAAGAGTTAAAATAGTTAAAATCAAAGTTTAATAAGTAAATCATTTTTAATATAGAGTTATACATAAGATAAATTCGACTATAAATATTAATTAGAAATATAATAAAATTTCTTACATAATAGTATTTTATTTGTAATTTTTAGACATTAAATAATTTAATTTATTTTTGACACAACGATGATGCAGTAATTATCTTATTAATGAAATATCGACATAATTGATGTTATAAATACCCAAATAAATGTAATTTGAGACTTTTTATGAATTACACTAATTTTCTAGCTTAATATGACATTTTAGTATTGATTTAATTAAATTTTGTCTAACTAATCATTCTGTTATTATTTTCACAAAAATCAATTACCAAATAGTGTCAAAATTGACATAAAATAGTTTTTAAAACAAATACTATATTATTAATTGTTATTTTATTCCTAAAAATCTAAGGCTCAGATAAAGGACTTAGATAAGGTTATATATATTAATAATAAACAACTTGGGGTGCTTTTGGCTTGATATTGTAAGTTTATTAACCTTATAATGTAAGAAAACAAGAAGACACGATAAAAGTTAAATTATCTAACTTAATGTTAAATCTAAATGATAAGGATAAAATTAATACCTAAACATGTCTAAATTCTATTGGATGAGAGTATTTCGACTAATAACCACCTTATCTTCGAAATATATCAATTTGGAGCTATTAAAAACCTAATTTGACATTATAATAAAATAATATTTTTAGTTATTCCAAAGGTGCCCCTCTCCTCCATTATAAAAGGGAACCTCCTCCCTCTCCTCCTCACACCAATTTGAGCCTTCAAGATCGGCCAAACCCTTCCACTTTCTCCTCTACACTTCCCTAGAATCATCCTAGTGGTTCTGGTCTTCTTCAAAGACCAAACCTAGTGCCCTAATAGGAGGTTAAGTAGAGGCGCGTAAAAAAAAAGGTAATATCCATTACCGAACCTTTCCAAATTCTTTCTTCTTCAACTTCTTATTCTTTAGTTGTTTCATTATGAAGTAATAACATCAGTATCACTAATATACTGATATGTTATTATAAGTATGAAAAAACCCTATTTCACCATCTATCCATCCTACGGAAAACGAAATCATCGCCCGTGCGTACGTACAGAATACCGTCTCCACGCTGTGGTGTAATCTATTTTCCCCCACCACCTTACTTGGATGGGTATAATGGTGTAAATAATTACTATATATGATTATTTTAAAGGGATATTGATTCTGAAATAGTATACATACACTCCAATACAATTCCACGATCATGGGAACGATATAATCGCTCGTGCGTACGTACGGAATACCGTCTCCACGATGTGATGTGATTCTTTCTAAATGATATTCATTGCATAATGATTATATAAATGAATTGAATGAATAAATATGATATATAGTAAATTAATACCATTATGTAAATGATGTATCTATAACCTAAAGAGAAGAATAAGAATTTATTTGACAAAACACGCATAAGAACAAAAAGTTATAAACACCCGAATAACAAGTAGCAATGACATATTACTACTAAGAAGCTAAGAATATGACCATATATGATATCATAAAAATAATTATGATTCCGGAATAAGTCAATAAAATTATTTAAATCATTATACAGGAGGTTCAGACACTTACGAAGCAAATCGGACCTAAGGTAAGGGAAATATCACAATCTAACTTTTATCCGAGATTTTTTATACTTTGGAATTTATTGGGGTGTATTTGATCATACACATCCATGTTTCCTAAATATGTAATATTATTTCCATCCACCTACAATTTTTAAAATCCAATTTTACCCTTCGGTGAGTTTTTAGTAAAAGATATGAAAGGAATATTTTGTCGTTTTTCATACGAGGTACTTTTTGACTTTTCCGACAAAAGTACGAGAAGAATATTTTTTTAACTTATACGGCATGAATGGATTTTTAAAACATTATTTCCAAGAAGCTTCATTTACAAGTTTTCAATTTTATTTTTAATCAACTTCTTTTAGTTTAAAATTCTATGACATGTTAAGAAAGGAAAATGTTTTTGAAGTAGAAAGGTTATTTTCCTCAAGAATGGAGTTCAAGTGTTTTATCAAAATTATTTTCAATCTAAGATAATATAGGGTTCTGTTTCTATCTCTATTATTACATTGATTTGATTATGTTGTGATGGAATTATTTTTATGAATTCCTTTATCTTATATGAATTCCCTTATGATGTCATGTTGTTTAAGAATCCCATTTCTATTACATGGGTTATGCAATGATGTATGATTTATGATTTTGTTGCACACATAAGAATGGTATCATTATGAGATGGGTGGGACCTATATCTACCTCCAATGCATTGGGTAATGATTTTATATCTCATGAGATAGACATGGCTGGAACAGTAGGTTATACCGGTTCAGTGAAACAGGACTGAAACGAGGAGTGAACTCGGTTCAGAAATGGACTTTGTCCACTAAGATAGTCTTGGAAATGAGTCTTGACTAATAAGAATTGATTCTCTATGATTTTGTGTACATTACACAAAGTTTCATGTTTTATGTTATGATTATTGGGATTACATTTCACTACCATGATTTATCCCATGTTATGAAATTATGATCTCTTTTGCAGGTTATGATTTCCAAAAGTTATGTTCTTATGAATATGATGTGATTGATATTTATTTTGTTTACCCTTAATGAGAATTTGAGCTCACCCTTTTGTATGTTTTCTTTCCCCAGGCCAGGAAAAAGGTTATTACGTAAGATCTTCCAAAAGGGACTATAGATATGATGAAATAAATGGGAGACAGTGTAGACGATTTATGAACCAGTTGTTTATGTTTCCCAGTTTCTAAAGACACTACACCTATATGGTCCTTTCTTGGTTTTCTTATATGTTGTAATAAGTATGCTTCAATTTTAATGTATTAACAATGTATGTAAAGTATGGGTCATTATAGTTGGTATCAGAGGAAAGGTATAGTCAACCTTTGGATACTAGGATGTGAAAGACTTAGTAAGAACCGTAAGGATAAGTCTAAGCATAGAACACAATCTTAGTGTTTTAGAAATGACCATAAATAACCTAGGATAAGACCTTAAGTGTGAAATTTTATTCATTATTATGTGGTTTTCCTAGTATAATTAGTGTTGATCACACTATTCTTCTTGGTTTTAGTCAATGTTTAGAACCCGAAGGAATCGTGTTACTACGGAATGCGAAGGGAAATGAAATGAGTGTCCCCCTGAGAACCAAACGTTATGGGAGATGGAATGCAAAATCTTTTAGCCATGCTCACACAACTTTCTCAAGATATGAATCATGCAGGACGTCCAAATGAGCAATGGAAGGAGAAACATTCTGTTGAATCCTTCATGAGGCAGCATCCACCCTCATTCAACAGGTCTACTGATCCATTAGTTACTGAACAATGGATCAGTAATACTGAAAAGATATTTTCAATTCTTCAATGTTCTGAACATGACAAATTCATCCTAGCAGTGTATCATTTGGAAGGAGATTCTGATCAATGGTGGAATCTTATTAAGAATACGAGGCAAAGGGATGAAATTGAGTCCATGGAATGGGACGAGTTCAAGAACTTATTTTTCAATAAGTACTTCCCTCATATTCTCTGAACAAAGATGGAGAAAGAGTTTCTTGAACTAAAGCAAAATGATGATGAATCTGTTGGTACCTATGAAGAAAATTTTACAAGACTTTCAAGGTATGCTTATGGTATTATTATCCAACCTGAGAGTAAGATCAATCGATTCTTTAGTGGCTTAAAAACAAGTCTTCAAAGGGCGTTAGCCATAAGGGACTTTAATAGCTACGAGGAAATCGTTCGATGTGCTCTCAAAGTCGAGATGGATATTGGAGTAACCCATCAGTCATATGGGTTTGATAAGAAGAGGAAAATGGAATTCAAAGGAAAATCTAAAGAGCACACTGAAAAGAAGATGAGCTTTCCCTTATGCTCAAAGTGTGGAAAGAAACATGGAGGGAGTTGTCTTAAAGGGACAAGTAAATGTTTCAAATGTAGAAAGGAAGGTCATCGGGCATTTTAATGCCGCAATGATGGGAAGAAGATGTCTAATGATGAAAACAAAGTAAGGGACACACAAAATGAACCTACTACACTTCAATGTTTCAGGTGAAAGGAGACGAGGCATTATGACAATAAATGCCCTAATCCAAGGGCTGTTGATGATGATCGACATCAACAAAATCTTAAGGCTAAAGACAAAGGAAAGTCACATGCAATTTCTATCAGCGATGTGGAGTACGATAACGATGTGGTGAAATGTACACTTACCATCCAATCTAAAGTAGCAAATGATTTATTTGATTCTGGAACCACCCACTCTTTTATTTCTGAATATTTTTCTAAGGGTATCACCATTTTAGCTAAACAATTAGATGTTGAGTTAGCTGTGACAACACTTAATGGCACAACAGTCGCATCAAAAGTTTATAATTCTTCCCCGATTGAAGTTTGTGGGAAAGTGCTTCCTACAAATCTTGTGATCCTTCCTATAGTGGAATTTGATGTGATTCTTGGCATGGATTGGCTTTCTTCATATGGAGATCATATCAATTGCTAAAGAAGGGAAGTCACATTTCATATTCTAGATCAATCTATGATCTTCTATCGATGCAAATATGAACATAACCTTCCAGTGGAAATTTCTTCCATCTTATGGGTCTTGATTCCACTAAATGAGGGTTTTTTATCTCAAATGGTTGGTGAGAAACTCACGATTAATAATATTCCCATTTTATGGGAGTTTGATGATGTCTTTCCGGAGGAATTTCCGGGTCTTCCACCAAATCGTGAAGTTGAGTTTTCAATAGAACTCGTACCGGGTACTTTGCCTATTTCAAAGACACCTTATAGAATGGCCCCAATTGAGTTGTAGGAATTGAAGAAGCAACTCCAAGAGAATCTGGATAAGGGATTCATATGCCCTAGTGTGTCACCTTGGGGAGTACCTATTCTATTTGTTAAGAAGAAAGATTGATCAATGAGACTCTGCATTGATTATCGGGAACTTAACAAGATCACTATCAAGAACAAATATCCTCTCCCACGCATTGATGAATTATTTGACAAACTATGCGGAGCTCAATACTTTTCCAAGATTGATCTTCATTCAGGGTATCATCAATTAAGGGTCAAAAGGGAGGATATACCAAAGACGGCTTTCTGTACAAGGTATGGACACTACGAATTTATAGTGACGCCATGTGGTCTTACTAATGCCCCTGCTATATTCATGGATCTGATGAATAGAGTCTTTAGAGACTACCTTGATCAATTTGTGGTAGTCTTTATAGATGATATTATTGTCTATTCAAAGAGAAAAGAAGAACATGAAGATCACTTGAGAATTATATTGAAGACCCTGAGAAAGGATAAGCTTTATGCCAAATTTACCAAGTGGGAATTTTGGCTTAAAAAAGTTGCATTTTTTGGACATATAATCTCAAAAGAGGGGATATCTGTGGATCCAGTAAAAATAGAGGTTATCGAAAGATGGTTGAGACCAACAATAGTAACTGAGATTCAATGTTTTCTTGGTTTGGCTGGATATTATCGACGTTTTGTGAATGATTTTTCACGATTATCTAATCCACTCACCAGGTTGACTCGGAAAGGAGTTTAGATTGTTTGGACGGAGGAATGCGAAAAGAATTTCAAGGAGTTGAAAAGAAGGTTATCCAGTGCACCTGTCCTCACACTGCCTTGTAGTGGAGAAAGATTTTTGATCTACAGTGATGCATCCAAGAAAGGGCTGGGGTGTCTTCTTATGCAAAATGATATGGTGATAGCTTATGCCTCACGACAGTTGAAAATCCATGAGAAAAATTACCCAACTCATGATTTGGAGTTAGCTACGGTAATTTTTTCATTAAAGATTTGGAGGCATTACCTTTATGGTGAAAGGTGTAATATTTATGCTGATCATAAAAGTTTAAAGTATATATTCACACAAAAGGATCTGAATATGTGCCAAAGAAGATGGTTGGAGCTGATTAAGGATTACGACTGCTCAATTCATTACCACCCTGGGAAAGCAAACAAGGTGGCAGATGCATTAAGTCGATAAGACTATGCCAGTTTATCCATGATGAGGATCACAAAATATCCAATATTTATGGATTTACAAAGGATGGATCTTGGAATTATAATGGAAGGGGGAAAATCGTATCTTTCTCAAATGAATGTCCAACCATCTATACATGTGAAGATTAAAGAGGCACAGAAAGAAGATGTAGAGTTACAAAAGAAGGTGAGAAATGTTCCTGAATTCAACCTTGATTGTGATGGGATAATAATGTTCAGGAATCGGGTTTGTGTTCCTCCCATCCCCGAATTAAAGAAGGATCTGCTGGATGAGGCTCATAGTTCTTCATTCTCTATTCATCCTGGAAGCACGAAGATGTATAGGGACCTGAAAGAGTACTTCTGATGGGATGGCATGAAAAGAGATGTTGCTGAATATGTCTCTTGATGCTTGGTTTGTCAGCAAGTTAAAGCTGAGATACAGAAGTCTAAGGGTATGTTACAACCATTACCCATACCCGAATGGAAATGGGAAAACATCACTATGGACTTTGTCACAGGACTTTCTAAAACATCCAAAGGCAATAATGCTATCTGGGTCATAGTTGATCGTCTTACAAAGTCCGCACACTTCATTTCTATTAGAGATGATTTCTCTCTAGATCAGCTTGCATGGATATATGTAAAGGAAGTGGTAAGATTCCATGGAGTACCACTTTCTATTATATCTGATCGGGATCCGAGATTTACCTCAAAGTTATAGCGAAGTCTTTAGCATACTCTGGATACAGAGTTGAGTTTCAGCACTGCTTATCATCCTCAGAAAGATGGTCAGTCTGTGAGAAAAATTAAAACTCTAGAAGATATGTTGAGAGCTTGCTCTATGGATTTCAAAGGAGGTTGGGATCAACACCTACCTTTGGTGGAATTTTATTATAATAATATCTTTCACTCCAGTATTCAGATGGATCCTTATGAAGCTCTCTATGGAAAGAAATGCAGGACTCTAACTTGCTGGGATGAAGTTGGGGAAATAAAGCTATTAGGACCTGATCTTGTTGATGAGATGGAAGAAAAGGTCTGATCTATTCAACAACACATAAGAGCAGCTCAGAGTCGGCAGCAAAGTTATGCCGACTACCGAAGAAAAGACCTAGAGTTTGAAGTGGGTGATAAAGTGTTCTTACGAATATCTCCCTGGAAGAGGGTCATGAGATTTGGAAAGAAGGGGAAGTTAAGCCTGATATATATTGGTCCTTTCGAAATACTGGATCGTGTTGGAAAGGGAGCTTACAGATTGGCGCTTCCACCGAATCTCTCTCAAGTTCACGATGTGTTCCATGTATCTCTCCTGAGAAAGTACATACCTGATCCTTCACGTGTACTCAGCTCAGAAGTTGTACCGCTGGAGCAAGATCTTTCTTATGAAGAACAGCTGATAGAGATTCTGGATCGTAGCGAAAAAGTCTTACGAAACAAGACCACTCGATTGGTGAAAGTTTTATGGAGGAACCACCAATTAGAAGAAGCTACATGGGAGCTTGAGGATAGGATGAGGGAGAGGTATCCTCATATTTTTGTTACAAAGTGATGAATTTTGAGGGCGAAATTCATTTTAAGGGGGGTAGAATGTAACGCCCGAGACTTTTATAATAAATATTTTGTTTTTATCAAAGGAATCTTTCACAACACACAACACTAGCTTGGCTTCCTTTACACGCAACCGCTGCCTTCCTCAATAGCTTGCGTTGTATGCAATACCGAGTTTCACTAAACAACGATATGCTATTGAAATATAAATAAAACTAGTCGTTATGAATAGTAATAACCACTTATTTTTTTTCAAAATGGACTTTATTTTTGGATTCGGAATATCGAAATTAGGCTAGGGTGAAATTTTGGTATTTTTCTGAAAACTTTCAATTTTTGGTGAATAGTGAAACCACTAAGTGGTAGTTAAAAAACTAAATTTTTCATAAAACATAATTTTACCGCTTCTGTGAGTGTAATTTCGAAAATCCGAGAGACACTGTAAATATCAAGGACTAAAATGTGGTTCAATGAGATGAAAATAATTTTTGGTGAATAATAACTTTTTACTTTTTTACCACGGTTAAAAGTAAATAGGGTAATTAAGGGTAAAAGTGTAATTATTATTTCCATAACACATGTCCTAATTCCATTGGATAAGAGTAATTCGACCAAAAACAACCTTAGGAATAAAATATGACCATTTAGGCCCACTTGGATTAGATTAGGACATTTTTTTAAAGAAGGGTTAAAATAGTTAAAATCAATGTTTAATAAGTAAATAATTTTTAATATAGGGGTATACATAAGATAAATTCGACTATAAATATTCATTAGTAATATAAAAATATTTCCTACATAATAGTATTTTATTTCTAATTTTTAGACATTAAATAATTTAATTTATTTATGACACAACGATGATGCAGTTATTATCTTATTAATGAAATATTGACATAATTGATGTTATAAATACCAAAATAAATGTAATTTGAGACTTTTTATGAATTACACTAATTTTATAGCTTAATATGACATGTTATTATTTATTTAATTAAATTTCTTCGAACTAATCATTCTGTTATGATTTTTACAAAAATCAATTACCAAATAGTGTCAAAATTGACATAAAATAGTTTTTAAAACAAATACTATATTATTAATTGTTATTCTATTCATAAAAATCTAAGGTTCGGCCAAAGGACTTATATAAGGTTATATATATTAATAATAAACAACTCTGGGTTCTCTTGGCTTGATATATTATGTTTATTAACCTTATAGTGTAAGAAAACAAGAAGACACGGTAAAAGTTGAATTATCTAACTTAATGTTAAATCTAAATGATAAGGTTAAAATTAATACCTAAACATGTCTAAATTCTATTGGATGAGAGTATTTAGACTAATAACCACCTTATCTTCGGAATATATTAATTTGGAGCTATTAAAAACCGAATTTTACTTTATAATAAAATAATATTTTTAGTTATTCCAAAGGTGCCCCTCTCCTCCCTTATAAAAGGGAACCTACTCCCTCTCCTCCTCACACCAATTTGAGCCTTCAAGCTCGGCCAACCCCTACTAATTTCTCCTCTACACTTCCCTAGAATCATCCTAGAGGTTCTGGTCTTCTTCAAAGACCAACCCTAGTGCCCTAAGAAGAGGTTAAGAAGAGGCACGTCAAAAAAAGAGGTAATATCCATTACCGATCCTTTCCAAATTCATTCTTCTTCAACTTCATATTCTTTAGTTATTTCATTATTAAGTAATAACATCAGGATCACTCATATACGGATATGTTATTGTAATTATTAAACAACCCTATTTCACCATCTATCCATCCTACGGAAAACGAAATCACCGCGCGTGTGTACGTACGGAATACCGTCTCCACGCCGTGGTGTAATCTATTTCCCCCCACCACCTTACTTGGATGGGTATAATGGTGTAAAAAATTACTATATATGATTATTTTAAAGTTATATTGATTCTGAAATAGTATACATACACTCCAATACAATTCCACGATCATGGGAACGATATCATCGCTCATGCGTACGTACGGAATACCGTCTCCACGATGTGATGTGATTCGTTATACATGATCTTCATTGCAAAATGATTATATAAATGAATTGAATGAATAAATATGATATATAGTACATTAATACCATCCTGGAAATTATTTATCTATAACCTAATGAGAATAATAAGAATTTATTCAACAAAACACGCATAAGAACAAAAAGTTATAAACACCCGAATAACAAGTAGCAATGAAATATTACTACTAAGAAGATAAGAATATGACCATATATGATATCATAAAAATAATTATGATTCTGGAATAAGTCAATAACATTATTTAAATCATTATACAGGAGGTTCGGACACTTAAGAAGCAAATCAGACCTAAGGTAAGGGAAATATCACAATCTCACTTTTATCCGAAATTGTTTATACTTTGGAATTTACTGGGGTGTATTTTATCTTCCACATCCATGTTTTCTAAATATGTAATATTATTTCCATCCACCTACAATTGTTAAAATCCAATTTTACCCTTCGGTGAGTTTTTAGTAAAAGATATGAAATGAATCTTTTGTCGTTTTTCGTACGAGGGAATTTTTGACTTTTCCAAAAAAAGTACGAGAAGAATGTTTTTTTAACTTATACGGCATGAATGGATTTTTAAAACATTATTTCCAAGAAGCTTCCTTTACAAGTTTTCATGTTTATTTTTAATCAACTTCTTTTAGTTTAAAATTGTATGACATGTTAAGAAAGGAAAATGTTTTTGAAGTAGAAATAATATTTTCCTCAAGATTGGAGTTCAAGTGTTTTATCAAAATTATTTTCCATCTAAGATAATATAGGGTTCTGTTTCTATCCCTATTATTACATTGATTTGATTATGTTGTGATGGAATTATTTTTATGAATTCCTTTATCTTATATGAATTGTTTTATGATGTCATGTTTTTTAAGAATCCCATTTTTATTACATGGGTTATGCAATGATGTATGATTTACGATTTTGTGGCACACATAAGAATGGTATCATTATGAGATGGGGGACCTATATCTACCTCCAATGCATTGGGTAAAGATTTTATATCTCATGAGATAGACATGGCTGGAACCGTAGGTTATACCGGTTCAGTGAAACAGGACTGAAATGAGGAGTGAACTCGGTTCAAAAGTGGACTTTGTCCACTAAGATAGTCTTGGTAATGAGTGTTGACTAATAAGAAATGATTATCTATGATAATGTGTGCATGCCACAAAGTTTCATGTTTTATGTTATGATTATTGGGATTACATTTCACTACCATGATTTATCCCATGTTATGAAATTATGATCTCTTTTGCAGGTTAAGATTTCCAAAAGTTATGTTCTTATGAATATGATGTGATTGATATTTCTTTTGTTTACCCTTACTGAGCATTTGAGATCACCCTTTTGTATGTTTTCTTTCCCCAGGTCAGGAAGAAGGTTATTAAGTAAGATATGCCAAAAGGGACTATAGATATGATGAAATAAATGGGAGACAATGTAGACGCTTTATGAACAAGTTGTTTATGTTTCCCAGTTTCTAAACACACTATACCTATACGGTCCTTTCATGGTTTTGTTATATGTTGTAATAAGTATGATTCAATTTTAAATTATTAACAATGTATGTAAAGTATGGGTCGTTATAATAACTCTCTCCCTCTTGATGAGTCCATTGGAATTGGATATGTTCCTCATTCAGACCTTCTCTAAAATATAGCAGGTCACTGCCAGAGCAACTAATTTTTTTTTTCTTGAGGATTTCCTATACCACTAGGTGAATCTTAGAAAATAGAGCCTTCAACTGCCACTCACTAATGGATTCCTTGGCATATTATGTATTAGTTTTCTAGATCATGGTGTTAACTATGACATTACACATTCTTGGTGTGGAAGCAATCTCAATTTGGAAGGACTGTAGGTATTCAATGAACATGTTGTACCAAAGATTCAATTCAAATATATTGAGATATATTTGATACTTTTATGATACATATAAAAATGAATCTGTAAAGACCCAAAATTTCCATGTAATTTTTTTAAATATAAGGGAATTTTACGTGTCCAAAAAAAATCACGGCGCATGATTCTGATGCCTGGAGTGCCGGGAATGAATTTCTGAACTTTTTTTCAGGTACGTTCAGTAAATAGGTGAGTGGGTTTTTCTAACATTTGAACCGGTGCTTGAAATAGAAATATTATGACACCGTTGAACTCACAAAACCAGTATTCTCATAATGAGACCTTCACCTCGACCACAGTGGGCCGATTATGAATGATAGTTTTTGGGGTTCTTCGTGGAAATGAAAATAAAAAAACTTTTATTTTATTTCCACTAAAACCTCCCACATGTGAATATTGTGGAGGGGGGACCACGGGAGGTTTATCCTCTAAATTGAATGCTCGGTGGTGGGGACCACCTGAGATAGTAAAACCCCCAATTCAAATCATGGAGGGGAGACCACCTGAGTCCCTCATAATTGGGGAAGGAAACCTCTCAAATCCCTCTTTAATGTGGAGGAGCCTCTTGACATCCACCACATTAATTATGAAAACACATATAGTTTAATTATTCCAACCTATGTAATTAATTAATCCAATTTGAAATTGTTCCAACAATTAAAATTGGGGAAACAATTTTTATTTTGGTGGGATATTCTTTTGAGAGCATTCGTTGGCAAAGGGGAGAGAACTTGGTGGGAGAATTCTCTCCAACGAAGAACGCCAATGAAGAACTGATTCCCTGAAGAACTCTCCAACAGTGAAGAACACCAACTTTGACTTCTTCCTCCGAAAACCCTTGATGGAGGAACGTCTTCAACTACGATGAACCGATGCACCGGCCCAGAATTGGAGGTGGGTGGCGGACGAGACAAACATCGACAAATTCACCTTCCCCCCTCCTCATCGTCATCAAATAATGATCAAGGTAGGGGTTAATTTTTGAATTAATAAGTTTCCCATGTTATTTCATTGATTTCTTTTTTGGGTTTGTGAATAAATCGTTGTAGGAGGATTTAAAGCTTTACGTTTTTCTTCATGTTCTTGTTGAGCCATATGCTACCACCCTAATGTAGAGAGTACGGGCCAAACAAACATGGCCTGACCCCTATGCAAATCTTGTGATGATTTGTGGCATTGAACACGATGAAGGAAATGTCGCAACGACGCTACCCAACAACCACAACACCTCACGGCTACACCACCCATGACCCCACCACACCGCCCACGACCGTCGCTGCCACCCGCCGAGCCGCTGCAGCCAACCGGGTTGGGCCACCGCTTCCATCCGGGCCGAGCTGCCGCCGCCATCCAGGCCGAGTTGTCGCCGCTGTCCAGGCCAAGCCGCCACCACCAGCCCTGGCCACACCACCCGTAGCACTCTGAGCCTCCTTATCTACACCGCCTGCGGCCCTTAAAGCCACCCCAGCCGAGAAACCTCACGACCTTGTGCCATCCGTGGTTGAGCTAGCCTACGGCCGAGCCACCCTCACACCCCCACCCCATGTCGTGGACATGCTGCCCTTGTGGCACCTCATTGTGGCCGAGCCAATCCGCGACCTGCTCGACCGCCCAGCGGGCCGGGTCTGTCCGACCGGGTCAGACCAGACTCGAGCCCACTATGACCCATTTACGCTCTTTTGGACATAACTTTGGCACCATACATCCATTTGAAGAAACATTATTTGCACTGGAAATCCTGGAGTGAGATGATACCTTTAGTTTACACCACTAGAGTTTTGTATTGAGATGGGGTATGGTCACGTTGGATCGAGCATGGATCCAACAGGGCCCCTGAGACTAAAAGGCTAATAACTCACTGACCGGGAATCCAATTTATGCATCGTCTACTCCATTGAGACCCCTATGAGGTGGAGGTAATTTAATATAAATCTTCATGGGACATCGTGGTAGTTGGATAATTGACCAGTGGCATGCTGAGTGTACTCTCTCGGAGACGAGAAAGCCTAGTGCGGAAACCCAATAGTTGGCTGTGATGAGAAGAGAGCTCCTAGAGATCTTGTTTGGTTCAGATCCAAGTGATTCTATACAGGTTAGCTTCATAGAGATACTATGTGGGTAATATTCGAGCGATTCTATGTGGGTGATATCCCTAGCTATCCTCTGTGGGTCAGCTCCTAGAGATCCTGTGTGGGTCAGCTCCAAGCGATCCTGTGTGGGTCTGCTGCAGTGATCCTATGTGGGTCAGCTCCCATGGATCCTGTGTGGGTCATATCCCAGCGATCCTGTGTGGGCTAGCTCCATCGATCCTTTGTGGGTCAGCTCTTAGCGATCCTCTATGGGTTATCTCCAGCGATCATATGTGGGTCAGCTCATAGCGATTCTATGAAGGTCGGAAACAAAGCCTCTTAACGTAGTAAAATGATTCAGTGGTTATAAATAATCATCCCTACTACCGTACTTAAATTATAACTAGTGTGAGATGAGTTAGTACCTCTATTTTTCCTCCTGATTGAGACAGATTACTTGATAACTTAGGTATATATTTGGGAATATACCTAAGTAGGTTCATCTGTTGATTTCATGATTTATGGTTTATCCTTGGTGGATTTTGTGATACCATGAGGGTCTCAGGGTTCCTATTGAGTATCATTATAATCACCTTTGCATGGGCTATTATTGCACCTTATTGTGTTGGATGCAGACGATGGACAGCACTGATCAAGGCTGAGAGTACCAAGACTAGACGGTGCTCAGAGGTGGACCTTATGGCGTGTTGGTACGCAGAGGAGGCAAGTGGGTATGGAGTTCTGAGGAGGAAAACTGTACCTACCCTTCAGGTAGGAACCTAGAGGATGACCCAATAACTAACTTTCTCTTTTTTTCAATTGTATTTTATTTCAGTTGTAATTGTATCTATTACTGTTGGGATTGTATTCCTACCCCTTTTTACATTCAACACACTTTTTTCAATATAGTTGACTTGCGTTCGTATCTTGTTGGGTTCATGGTTGCGTGTGTTTACAGGATATAAAGAAAATTCCTTTCTAGTTTTAGGGAATAAGACGTTGGTGCTAGTTGCCAGCCCCTGGCCTATGGAAGGTGGGCATGGGGTTAGTCATGGAACGGGTCCCAGGGAACGAGTCATGAAAAATTAGTATCAGAGGAGTCAGATCTACCGCATAACATATGTTTATGATCTTTTTTTAACGAATATAGTGATAAGTGTATTGAGTGTGGTTATCAGTTTAGGGAATCCAGTTTTGGGGCAGCAGCTGACGTACCCATACACCAGGACCCTAACATTTGACTTCTGACTTAGTGAACAAAAACATTGATTGTGTGTGTGTTTTCAAGAGTCTTATTGTGAACTCTTTGTGTCAGCTAACCAGGTATAACTTATTGACCATGTCACACCTGTTCTTTTTCAAGATTCCTCCATGAAGACAACCAGCAAGGGTTCCGAGACTAGTATGCAATGATAGCCCACTGAGCGAAAAGGCCTCAGTTCAGGGACCTTTTCTAGTATAGGCACTAGTGGTACCTTTACCCTTTGGGGAATCGATGCCACCAGCCCCAGTAGCAGATGGTGCACACCTCTTGAACGCATTGCACGAGTTCCAGCGCCAGAGGCCACCCTGGTTCAGGGAAGAGACAGACCCACAGGCAGCTGAGGATTGGCTGGAGGATGTGGTGACAGTCTTTTGACTGGTAGGGACACCAACCGATCTCATGGTGATCCTTGACGTTATCCTTCTATAGACAATAACATGAATATGGTGGAGCATGATGCTCCATGTTCAAGACGAGGTGAATCTTCTCTGTGAAGACTTTTAGGGTCTGTTTTAGGAAATGTTTGCACAAACTACTCTTCATGCAGTGCGTATAGATTAGTTGCTTCATCTGCAGTAGGGAAGAATGACTATAGCTTAGTACTCAGTGAGGTTCACTAAGATATCACGCTAGTCCACTGATATGGTGCGAGACCCATTCTTTTTGTCCCGGAACTTTGAGTTGGGTCTCAGGCAAGAGATCAGGGCTTCGATGATCTCACTCAGCATCTCGACATAGGAGGGGGTGTTAGAGCGATCCCTCCATGAATAGAGTTTCTTTGCTGAGAAGTCACCAGCAGCGAGACCCACCAACAGACATCATGTAGCAGGGTATTCTACAGCTGGAAGCAGGCATATGTCATAGTGGTCCAAGAGGACCAGACATACCGATGGACGACCATAGGATTTAGAGTCGGTTGTGCGGGGCACCCGAGGCGGAGATAGACATTCCAGGAGAGGGTAGTGTTACACATGCGGTGGGCAGGGTCACATGGCTCATGACTATTTGACCTGCCGTACGAATGATCAACAAATGGTTGAGGGACCACTGAGGAAGATACAGAGGTTTGAACGAGGTGGTCCATAGGGATCATGCAGACGTGGAAGAGGAGATGTTCATATAGCTGGCGGTGGGAAATGATTCGATATGTTACCACGACCACCACCTAGAGGTCCACCCTTACCATAGAGAGCAGGTGGACATGGGTAAGCTCATATCTAGGTAGCTGAGGCCTATGATCACAACGCTCCGGAGATGATACAAGTTACGATCTTTGTCTACTTCACCATAGCTATATTACTTATAAACATAGGTTCCAGTCATTCATTTATTACCTCCACCCTCATTCAGAGCTCATAGATTTTGATGGAGCCGTTGGCTCGATCGTTACAACTAGAGACTCCTACAAGAGCAGATTCAAAGATTATGCACTGGTGCCAGTAGTACAAGAATACTCAAGGAGTTGAGATCTTCAGTTGGTGTCTCCTGGAAGCAGAGCTGAGGCCTTACGATGTAATCTTGGGTATGTACTAGTTAATTACAGTCCATGCTCAGATAGACTATATTAGTTGCAATGTGTAGTGTGTCCGCATGGATGGGACCAGGTTTACCTTCACCAGTGAGAAGAGAGCCTTTACAGCACAGGATGGACTTTCCCAGTGGTAGTTGCAACCTATCACTAATCAGTTGGCCAGCCTTACCCTCAGAGCGGTTGATCTGAAGAGTCTGAGTTATCCTATAGTGGTGGACCAATACACGGATGAATTCCCCGATGATGTTTCAGGTCAACCTCATAATAGATAGGTGGGATTTAACATTGACTTGTACCCCAGGATGACATTGATATCTACACCAGCATATCGAATGGATCCCATGGAGTTTCACAATCTTTGGGTACAACTAGAGGACTTTCCGGGGAATAGATTCATCTGACCCAGTGTTTTCCCTAGGCAGCCCCAATTTTGTTCTCCATGAAGGCATATGGGAACTTGAATATCTATGTTTACTATCGTTGCCTGAACCAGGTGACCGTGATGAACAAGTACCCACTCCCGAGGACTGATGACCTCTTTGATAAATTGAAGAGAGCACAGTGGTTCTTGAAGATAGACCTCAGATAAGGCTATAACCTACTCAGAGTGCCAGACGAAGATGTGCATAAGACAACTTTTAGATGTCGGTACGACCACTATGAGTTTTTGGTTTTTCCATTCGGTATGACCAATGCTCCCGCAGTGTTCATGGGACTCATGAACATGATATTTTAGCCATAGATTGATCTCTTTTTTGTAGTCTTTATCGATGACATTCAAATTTACATAGGTACTGAGGTGGAGCATGCCTATCATTTGCAGGTAGTACTAGACACACATTGAGGGCACTAGATTTATGGTAAGATCTCGAAGTTCTAGTTTTGTATCCAAGAGGTTCACTTTCTAGGACATGTCATATAAGAGACTAGAGTTGTAGTAGATCCAGTGAAGATTTAGGGGATGCATTCTTGGGATACACCCAGGACTGTGAAAGATGTACCGAGTTTCCCAGGTTTGGATGAATACTACTGAAGATTTGTGCCAGAAATCTCCAAAGTTGCATCACCACTATCAACGTTGATGAAGAAGGGGAAACCCTTCATGTGGTAGAAGAGATGCTAGAAGATTTTTCAAAAGCAGAGGTAGAGGATGACTGGTGCCCCAATCTTGAGGCTTCCAGAGGAAGTCATAGGGTACGTAGTCTACTGCAACACATCAGGGACCGGGCTTTGATGTATCCTGATGCAGGATCAAATAGTGATAACTTATGGTTCTCGATATCTGAGACAACACAAGACGAACTACGCTACCCATGACCTGGAGTTCATAGTAGTGGCTTTTGCCTTCCAAATATGGAGACACTATTTGACAGGTGAATGCTTTATAGTCTAGTTAGATCACAAGAGTCTTAGGTATATCTTCTCTCTAATGGACCTGAACCTGAGACAACGATGTTGGCATGAGTTCCTACAGGACTATGATTTCGAGATAGTCTATACTCTTATGAAGGGGAATGTTATAGCAGATTCACTCAACATGAGATCTGTTATACATCTGCTAGATGAGGAGATAGAGTAGCTATCCCTTTTGCAGATATCCTACGTGAAACATGATGGAGTAGTTTTTCTCCAGTCTCTTAGAGTCGCTCCTGAACTTCTTTAGTGAGCTAGGGAGGAGAAACATAGGGATGCTGCCTGTGAGACTCGACGTGCTCAGATATCCATAGGAGATGCACCTGATGAATTTTCTGAAGGTGGGGAACAATTCATCTTCTTTAAGGGATGTACCATGGTACCAGTGTCGCTTCAGGAGGAATTAATGAGGGATTTCGACAAATATACTCTAGCGGTACATTCAAGAGTGGTGAATATGTACCAGGACCTCTGACGATAGCACTGGTTTCCGGGAATAATGAAAGCAATAGTAGAGTTTGTTTCTCGGTGCCTCACATTTCAGCAAGTAAAGGCGGAACATCAGATACCACCAGGCTTGGTTCATCCATTAGAGGTCCCATAGTAGAAGTGGGATTGGATATTCATGGACTTCGGGATAGTACTTCCATGTACATCAAGGGGTCATGACTTGATTTTGGTGATGGTCAACAGGGTCACCAAGTCGGACCACATCCTACCGATCATAGAGTAGGGATCAGTAGAGAGCTTGGGACGCCTCTATGTGAAGAATATTTTGAGGCTACATGGAATAACATCAACGATTATCCCCGACCATGAGGCACATTTTACTTTTCGACTATAGAAGTGGTTGCTGGAGGATTTCGGGATGTCTCTTTGTTTGAGCACCACCTTCCATCCTCAGACGGATGGTCAGAATGAACGAAACATTCAGAAGCTCAAAGACATGTTGTGTTCTTGTATCCTTGACAATGGTCGCAACTGGGAGGATCACTTACCTTTGGTGGAGTTTGTGTACAAAAAATCTGTCACTCCACCATTGAGATGCCACATTTTGAGGTAGGGTATGGGCGACCTTGTAGATTGCCCATATACTGGACATATCAAGGGGAGTTAGCACTAGTGGGACAAGAGATGGTTTGGGCTACCACAGAGAAGCTTCAGATCATCCAGGAGTAGATTAAGACTGCACAGAGTAGGCAGAAGTCGTATGCCGTTAAGAGACATAGACCTCTAGAATTCAAGGATGGTGACCACATCTTTCTATGGGTCTCACCGTGACGAGGCTTTCAGAGATTTGGCCAAGGTAGAAAGTTATCTCTGAGATTAATCAGACCCTTCCAGGTCCTCAGAAGAGTTGGCGAGGTTGCTTACCTCTTAGCTCTTCCACCTCAGTTGCACCGGGTGCACAACGTCTTCCATGTATCCCAGCCGAGGTGATACGTGCATGACCCTTCTCACATCATCGACCACAGAGCACTTGATGTCAGTGATGGGGTGACTTTTATGGAGGTTCCAATTGAGATTGAGTATCTACATGAGTGGGTCCTTCATGGGTGGACGATACCTCTGTTGGACATTTGTTGGCAGCACGGGAACCTCTAGGAGAGCACATGGGAGTGGGAGGCTAAAATTCCCCTTAGTACCCCCACCTGTTTACCTTGTTTTGAGATGTGGTTTATGGGGATGTAGAGCTATGAGGTGGGGAGAATATAAAGAACCTAAATTTCCATGTAATTTTCTTTAAATATATGGGAATTTTACGAGTCTGAAAAAATTCACGGCGCATGATTCCAAGGCCTGGAGTTCCCAGAATGAATTTCTGAGCTTTTGTTTGGGTAGGTTCAGTAAACGTGTGAGCAGGTTTTTTATCTTTTGAACAGATGATCATAATTGAAATTTGAGGACACCGTTGAACTCGCAGTGCCTGTATTCACTTAAAGAGACATTCACCTTGACCGTAGTGGGTCGAGAGTGAAAGATATTTTTTTGGGGTTCTCCATGAAAATGAAAAATAAAATAAAATAAACTTTTATTTTATTTCTACTAAAACCTCCCACATGTGAATATTGGGGAGGTGAGGAACACCAGATTTTTATCCTCCGAATTGGATGTTCGATGGTGGGGACCACCCAAGCTAGTAAAACCCCCAATTCAAAGCATGGTGGTGGGGACCACCCGAGTCCCTCATAATGGAAGGAGGAAACCTCTCAAATCCCTATTTAATGCAGAGGATCCTCTTGAATTCCTACACATTAATTGTTCAATAACACATACTTTTATTATGCCAACCTATGTAATTAATTAATCTAATTTGAAATTGTTCCAACAATTAAAATTGGGGAAACACTTTTTATTTTTGTGGGCTATTATTTTGAGAGCATTCGTTGGAAAAGGGGAGAGCTCTTGGTGGGAGAGAGATATCCATTGAATAACGCCACCAATGAACTTTTTCCATGAAGAATGCTCCACTGATGAAGAACGTCGACTTCAACTTCTTCCTTGGAAAACCCTTCGAGGAGTAACATCTTCAACTACAAAAAACCGACGCACGAGCCCGGAATTGGAGGTGTGTGGTGGATGAGACAAACCTCGACAACTTCACTTTCTTCCCTCCTCATCTTCGCCAAAATACGATCAAGGTAGGGGTTCATTTGTGAATGAATTCTTTTCCCATGTTCATCCATTGATTTATTTTTCGGGTTTGGGAATAAATCATTGCAGGAGGATTTAAAGCTTGACCTTCTTCTTCATGTTCTTGTTGAGCAATATGTTACCACCCTAATGTGGAGGGTATGGGACAAACAAACATAGGCCAACCCCTCCACAAATAATGTGATTCTTTTTGGTGTTGAATGCGATGAAGGAAACAGTGCCGCCCCACAACCATCACGATTCTCGAATCTGCAAACCGCGGCCCCACCGTGCAGCCCACGGACGCCGTCGTCCACCGATCTGCCCCTGTCGTCTACCAAGACACCACCACCAATTGAGCAGAACCACCATATCCATCCAGGCCGATCCACCACTTTCGTTCGTAGAGCCACCACCATCGATCGGGCTGAGCCTCCACCACTGTCCGGGCCGAGCCGCCAGCAACATCCGGGACGATCCACCACCGCTGTCCCAGGCCGCACCGCCCAAGACCCTCCAAGCCGCCTTATGGCCTCGCGCCGTCCGTGGATGAGCCGACCCATGACCGAGCTGACCAGCAGCTAAGCCACCCTCGTGGCACCCCCACACCAGTTGAGCCACCCTCGCGACACCCCCTCATGGATGAGCCACTCCACGGGACTCCGCGACACCTCACGGCCCTCACGACCTGCCGAAACGTCCAGCGTGCCGGGCCACACCATGGGCTGGGAATGACCCTGTAGGTCAGGCCGAGTCGACCCAAACTGGGACAGCGTAGTCTGGTTCAGGCCGGGTAGGTCTGACTGGTTCAGACCGGACCAGAGACCACTAAGACCCATTTACGCTCTTTCGGCTATAACTTTGGCACTAGACGTCCATTTGACGAACCGTCAGCGATGCATGAAATTTTGGAGCGAGATGGTCCCTTCGAGTATACCCCACTGGATTTTTGGATTGAAATGGAGTATGGTCAGGTTGGATTGAGCACGAATCAAACTGGTCCCCTGGGACTAAAAGGCTAATAACTCACAGATTGGGCGTCTGACTGACGCGCCGTCTGTTGCATTGAGACCCCTATGGAAGTACTTTGAGATATTGTTCATGGGACATCATGGATGTTGGAGAATTGACCAGTGGATTAGGGATTATATCTCCCGAAGACGAGAAAGTCTTTTGCAGAAACCTAGTAGTTGTCTATGATAAGAAGATAGCTCCTAGCGATCCTATGTGGGTCAGCTCAGAGCGATCTTGTCCAGGTTAACTCCCTAGCGATCCTGTTTCGGTCAACTCCGACCGATCCTGTGTGGGTCTTATCTGAGAGATCCTATGTGGGTCAGCTCCCAATGATCCTATGTGGGTCAGATCCTGTGATCCTATGTGGGTCATCTCTTAGCGATCCTGTGAGGGTCAGCTCCAGCGATCCTATGCAGGTCAACTCCTAGAGATTCTGTGCAGGTTAGCAACAGAGCCTCTTAACATAGTAAAATTATTCAGTAGTTATAACTAATCATCCCTAATATCGTACTTAAATTATACCAAGTGTGATCTGGGCCAGTACCTCTGTTTTTCCTCATGATTGAGATTGATTAATTGATAACAAAGGTATATGTATGGGAATATACCTAAGTAGGGTTATCTATTGATTTAATGCTATTTGGTTTATCCTTGGTGGATTTTGTGATACCTTCAGGGTCTTGGGGTCCTTAATGAGTATCTTTATACTCACCTTGTCACAGGCTATGCCCACACCTTGTCGTGTTGGATGCTGATGACGGATAGCACTGATCAAGGCTGAGAGTACCAGGACTAGATGCTGCATAGAGGTGGACCATACGGTGTGTCCTAACATAGAAGAGACAAGTGGACATGGAGTGATGAGGAGGAAAACTATACCTACCCTTTCGGTAGGAACCCGAAGGACGACCCAATAGCTACCTTTCACTTTCTTCTGTTGTATTGTATTTCAGTTGTACTTGTATCTATTACTGTTGGACTTGTATTCCAGCCCCTTTTTACTTTCTACACTCTTTTTTCTATACAGTTGACTTTCATTCATATGTTGTAGTGGGATTGGTTGTGTGTGTTTATAGGTTATAATGGAAAATCCTTCCAAGTTTTAGGTAATAAGCCTTTTGTGCTAGTCTCCATCCCCTAGCCTATGGGAGGCGGGCTTGGGGTTAGTCACGGTAAGCGTCCTAGGGAATGGGTTGTGACAGAATCTCCCACCCAATATTTAGTACCTCCAATTGCGCAGAGCTTGGTCTATGCTTTCTAGATTGAGGTCATGGGTATGGTAATTCTACTAATGAGGACCTAGCTAGCGGGGACTACATGATACAAATAAATATCCCAGCATCATCACTATCCCTAGCCAAATTAATGTAGCATCATAGTAAACAATATAGATTTTGTCTATCTTAGGTAGAATCATAATTAGCACTGAAGTCAATCTTCTCTTTAACTCTTGAAAATCTATATTATAGGCTTTAGTCTTGTTTAATTTCACACCCTTATTAGTGAAAATCACAAGAATCACTTCTAGTCCTGAGAAGTCTTGAATGAATATCCTATAATATCCAACAATACCTATGAAACATTGTTGGTCATACAAATTTTTGGGATTATCCTAGGAAACCATGGAATTCACCTTCTCTAGGTCAAAAAATATGTTATAATATGAAATTATATGACCCTAGAAGTGAAACTTACTAATAAAAAAGTGACATTTTCCAAGCCTTGAATATAGCCGGTTCCCTCTCAATGTATTCAGCATGATCTCATGACGGTTTACATGGTCTTGTCTAGTGTGAGAATACACTAATATTTCATCTATAAAGAGGACCATGAATGAATCAAAGTACAAGGGGAAAACCCAATTCATCAGAGCCATAAGTACTTCCTATGAATTTGTAAGACTTAAGGGCATGACAAAAAACTCATAAAATCCATACTTGCTCTGGAACATTATATGTGGTATGTCTGATGGCCTTACATGAACATGATGGTATCCCAAACTAAAATTGATCTTGGAGAAAAGCATTTATCCTTGGAGCTGGTCAAAGAGGTCATGTATATGAGGTAGTGTATAATAGTTATTCACCATCAGCTTGTTTGGTCATTAGTAATCCACTCAAAATATATGGATAAAATCCTCATTTTTGGTGAAATGTATAGCTGAACCCAATGGCAATGTCCTGGGTAAGATTAAGCCCTTACCCTCTAGATATCCAAGTAGCTTCTTGAGTTCCTAGAGCTCTGTAGGTTCCATCCAATACATAGGAATTAAAAAAAGTTCCACACCTGGAATAAGCTCTATGGTGAAATCAAAATCTTTATTAGGAGGTAATTTAGAGAAATTGTTAGGGAAGACTTCCCTAAAATGATACATAATAGGAGGGAATTCCATAATACACATTCCCTAGCCTCTCATGATGAAACTCGTCATTTCGGATTTCGCTATTCCTAGACCTGTATACTTGGGTCCATCTTGAATTTCCCTGAAATCTCATTCACCCTTATGGATATAAATCCTCCCCTTAGGCGATGTGAGCAATACCTATAGGTTATATCAATACACTTGAGATGGATATATAAAAACCTATTCCATACCAATAATATAAACATATCTAGCAATTTTTAGGATAAAGAAACTCCATAGAAAAGGTTACCCTCCTATATCTAGGGGGAACTCCTTACACTTTCATATACCTTCAGGTCTAACTCATAACACCATTTTAAGAGTCATCACTCCACTGGAGTATTCTATAACTATTAACAAACCTTCCATAGATTTAACCGATATAAAAGAGTGAGATTCACCTATATCAAAAAAATTATATACTATGTGTAGGATACTAGATCAGTAGCTCATAGTGTAGAAGGACCTAGACACTACTCCTCAAGAATATAATGAAAAATATAGATATGTCATGAACTGTTACCCTGATATGCTTCCTGAGTAGCCTGAGTAGATCCCCTCTGCTAACACTGAATATCTAAGACCTAAATGCCTCATACAAGACCACCCCCTAGAACTGACTAGACAGTAGAAGACCAACTCCCAGCTTGACATGGAGTCTCTAATCCCATACCTAGAAGGGTTCCCATTCACTGGGAATATGATGAAAGGATCAATAGAAATGCTAGAGGTGTCCCATTCAACTAAAATACCAGCACTCGTCTGGGTTACACATTCATTAGTTATTTTTATGGATTGGAATACCACATTGGTGACACACCACATAGCTATTAGTTCATGTCATGTGGCTGGTACCACCACTTCGTGTACCATCAAGTTGACATTTCCTGGCATTGGATAACCCAATTTCGTACATGGATACAGAAAATTACTAGATCACATTTCCAAATTCACTAGGTTACACTCAGTGGTGTGGGTCTTGTTCACTATTTCTGAAATGAAGATCATCTAAAATATGTTCTCCTATGATCAGATAATGAACGAAATCCCATTCATGAATTGTCTTGCTATTTTAAACTCAACACTAGAAGAGGTGGGTGAAAAATGTTGTAGTTCAGTGAAGCGAGCTGAGTATTCCATCCCAACATGTCACCTTTCTAATGGTGCATGAAATATCAAGATCAGGTTATCCTCTACGTCTGCGGAAAGATGTAGTTGAATAATGATATATGGAAATATGTCCATACCATACCATTATAGAGTCCAACCTGAGTAAGGATGTACCACCAACACATGGTGGATTCACATAAAATATTGGTGGGGAGCATTAACATCCACAATATAGGCATCTCAAAATGCTCTAAGATAGAATTCATGGACTCTTTCCATGATTCAGTAGCATTTGATCAACTATCCCTTGAGAAGGTGGGAGGAATCTTCTGCTAGAACATGCGATCCATCTTGACCTTGATAGGGTCATGTTCAGGATTACCCTGTATAGATTTTATGAATCAAAAGAAACTAACATAGAACTGAGAATATTTTCCCAATTTATGATCTATATGAGGTGCATTAGGGGGAACTATAGGTTCTTTCATAGGTGGCCCAAGCCCCACCACCTTTGGAGTGTGTTCAACTCCACTTTACTTGCACACCACTCAAGGAATTTGTGGTGGAATAACACTAAATTTTCAAAGCGCATGCCCAAAATAGGATTTAAAATAGATAGGGAAGGTGGTAAAGGAAGTATAGGAACAAATATTTCATATATCATGGAAGAACCATCATCCTAATTTTGGTGTTTTTCAGGGTGATAAGGGAATACAAATAGACTATGGGATACATGACGTACATCCCACTACTAAGGTCAGGAAAAGGTCACCATTTCATATAATACTTTAAAGGTATGCATTTCATTTTAAACATCATGTTCATTTTGATTAATTTTTGTTCAGTTATTTATTTAAACCTCTTTAAATGGTTGAATTATATGGATCATGATTTCCAATTTATAAGTTCCCATACAACTTATAAATTGTAATGTGTTTTCCAATTAATCTGAACCATAACATGTTCTATCCCATGTGAACAATGTTCTATGGAAACATGTTTTATAACTGAAAACTTGAGGTGTATTCGTTAACCTATTTAGGAAAATGAAATTTAGATAAGGCATCCACTTTAAGTGTCAGTTATGTTTTCTTAGCCCTGTTTGGGACAATAATTAAGGCACAACTATAAGGACCTGGAATACAAGCTATTCACATAAAAATATATATGTTATGGAATAATGCATTGAATTTTAATTCATGGTTCCTCATATGATGCATGATTTTTGTATTCACTCATGTCATTTGGGTGATGCTAAAAATAAGTTTGTAATAACATCAAAATCAACAAAAACACAAAACATGTGTGTCACCTGATGGTGAAATTCTTAAATCTATAACCACTAATGTAATAACAACATTTTCCCATCCTATGTAATTTGTATTTCCCCTATACATGGGTTAGCTACTACCAGAAACATGATGAAGAAAAAATTACAATATCCTAGTCTCATATATGAATCCAAAAGTAAGAATAAACTAAAATAAACTTTGATTCCACTATGTAGAATCCCCCCTCAAATTCCAATTAATAGTGTCCCAAAATGGGGGGCACAAGTACTCAAGTACATCTCCCCAAATTCCAGAGGCTACTAACTAATAGTGAGGGACTTGGAAGCTTCCATGGGTAGATTACACCCTCAATGATCAGAGTGGAGTGAAAAAATATTTAAGGAAAAAAGGAAATAGTAGAAGAAAGCACTATATGTCTGGAATAGTAACCCACCATAGTGGAAGTAGTATCAACTGAAAAATAGTAGAGAAACAATATTAATAAAACGTGTAAGATAAATAAACAATAAGTAGAAGATGAATAATATAAATATACAAAGTGACGATGATTCTCAAGTAGTTATATAGAAATTATTATGTGGGGAACAACAGATACATTCATATAAAACATGATATAAAAATAATTAAAAATACAAAATAACTAAAACTACTAGAATCACGAGCATAGGTTTAGTTCTCTTCCCCAAAAATCGATCCAAGATTTTTCGATCAACCATCAAAATATAAATGATTTTATTTATCAATACCTGAAACCTTGAAGTCTTTTTGGGTTCCAAAGGTAGACCATGTTGTGTGTGAGATATACTCAGTAGGCCACCACCAATGGTTTCTATATCAATAAATTCCCTAAATCATAAAATGAATCATGTTAAATAATTAATAAATACAAGCATAGTGTTAATAAATATGTATATTAGACTAGGTTCCAATTGGAAAACCAGTCCAATTCTACTTGCTTCGACCTATTTCTGTTTCTATGAACTAAGGGATCCTTCAAAAGTAAGGTGAGTGAAAAAATGTTAAATGAAATGGGTTGTCCCTAAGATAATTATTCATTTTGGTAGACACACCCTTGAAAATCTAGAATCAATAATTTATTTCTCATTTTAATCAATATCTTTGTTTTCAATGTAATTAACCACATTATAAATTATTGAGAGTCACCCTAAGGCCATCCCTTGAAATTCTAATAGAATTCCAATTATCACTATAGGGTATCAGTGTTTGTCTAATTCCAAGGGTGTCTGTCGAAGGGAAACCAATAATAAGATCCCAAGTGTCACTCTAGGCATTATGTGATGAATTCATTAACTAAACTCCTAGTATTTATCAGGTATTGCATGTAGGATCCCGAGTCTCTCTCTTGGAATGGTACAACCATCAGGCCACTGAGCCCATCTATGGGGTTTCCCATAGGTAATTAGTGTCACTCATTTGGATGTAAAAATAAAATTCATGGAGAACTCATCCCAGACTTCTCTATTGTCACCCCATATTTTCTTACAAACCATTGAAAAACTTACACTTAAGAACGATTATTCCATACAAGGGGTTTTTCAGAGAGAACCCCTTGAATATAACTTAGCACTATGGTGAAATAATTTAATTTGAAAATCATTTAACCTGAAATACATTCTAGTCATGGAATTCCATTAGGAAAACCATTAATGGAATATGGAATAAGGCACATGGCCTCACACCTTGGACTATTCATTAGGTTCAATAATTCAATTTATACTATGAATTTTAAGGGCCTAACTCATGGTACCTCACTCTATTCAATTCAATTTTTAACTCAAGGCATTAAACACATGGGAAGTACACATAAAAACTTTATAAACAATAAAATAGAATACTGGAAGATTGGAAATAACAGATTAGGCATTTCAAAATGGGTTTTGTAGGTAAAGGAAATCAACCTCGGACATTATTTTTCACAATATAAGGTCACAATAATCATTCCAAACAATTTGGAATAAATTATTTAATTTATAGAGGTGTTTTCAAAATAGTGTGGTGAATGAAACAATGGTGAAAGTTATAAAAGGCAATGAAATTTTTAGGAAAGGACCAGACCACCCACCTTAGACCCGTAGTGCATTTATCATCCCGAATCAACCATTGAATTGAGTAATAATGGGTTTTATTAAAAGAATCATGAATTTACCAAAAAATAGGAAAAAATATCTTTCACCTAAATTATGAAAAATAGGGGAAGATAAACCTGGAAAAGGGGAGAGGATTGAAGATCATAACTAATTTTTTCCAGTAGATCCAATAGTGAGTGAAACTAGTGAAAAATGAGAGAGATATCATGATCCCTAGTTTTAGAGCGAGGAGAGATTATAGGAGAGAAAAGTGGGGTTCATCCACTGGAAGAGTGAAAGGGAGAATAAGGGGTGAGGAAAACATTTCATAAAGAAAAACAATAATTTTACCTACACAGGTAGGGGCACATGGTTTGGATGCACGGATGGCCAAACCGTGTGCCAACCATGTGAATATAATCTGTCCAAGTGGTCTGCAAAACTAAATGACCATGTTCTTGGGGTTGAATGGTTGTAGAAAATCCATGTGGCTCCTAGCACCCAACTGTCTCGATCCATAGGGTTAGGGAAACTGTATAGGTTGGGTAGAAATTTTCCTACTAATTGTACAACATAATTTATCTCTTCAAATGTTCTGTGCTCTAGGATATGAACAACCCCAGACACCCCCATGACCTCATGAATTCGTTAGGAATCATTATTTGGAATAAAACTAGAATTTATACCAAAATAATACCTATAACTTTGATAAAAACTAGGAAATTATAATGTATTTTCTAATATAGCCTTGTTGCATGTGATGAAAAGTAGCCACACAGACTCATTTGGATGGTACTGCTACATCCCTCCCACATGGCATCCATCAGTTACTAATCACTAATATGGACTAATTAAATCATCCAGACATTTATTAAGATTCTCAATGAATAACACTCCAATGGGAAGTAATGTATGATGTTACTATTGATTTTTTTTATTAATGAAGCACACTGATAATGGTCAATACAAATAGAAGAAGTTCCCTTTATTCAATGTGATGATTATCATCAATTTCATGAAATATTTTAGAATATTTGTTCATACCAAAACAATATTCACTACCTTTTAGTTAAGGTACTAGAACCCCTTTACAAAAATGATAATCCTTAAGAAGTGTTATGGGATCCTTCAAAAATGGGTAATTTTTTAGAGGCACAAATCCTTTTGTTTCATATTTTAGTGACCAACATAAAGATTAATACATTAAGATAGAGGCTACTGTAATAATTATACATGCATTCCACATGTATTATTTTCTTCAATTATCACAAACATTTATTCTATCAGGGATAGTTCGAGATAGGTTTGGTATTTCTTTCACATCCTTAGATTATAAAATTACCCCCTAAAACCATTAAAAAGTCCATTTTTAAATTTTATAAATGTTCATAAAATTATCAAAAAAACACCTATTCGTATTTTTTCTCAAATATAGGAAAATAATTATTTATTCATTTATATCTTATAGGAAAAATGATGTTTAATACACTGTGTGATTTTTCTAGAATAATATAATACTTTTCAAATTAAATTTTTTATAGTTATACAACCATTAATATAATGATAAAAAGTAAGAAAATAGTCATTTATTGTCACATAGTTTTTGACAATAATAATCAATTAATTTTTCACCGATAAGATAAAACACACACATCAATATGATATAAGCATAAAATAGAAAGATTAAAAGTGAATTTTAATGTTTTCATTGTGTATAAAACAGTCAAAAAAATAAATAAAAGAACTCGTTTTATTATTTTGAGGAAAAATAATTTTTTAATTTTTTACCTGTAGAAAAAAAATTCATGTCAATACAATGTGTGATGTTCTGGGAATGATTTAAAGTGTATTATTTACTATGTAAATTATTTCCAGTTATATGAACTTGTGTCAAATTATTAAAATTGTGTGAAAATGTTATATTTTTTCAAAAAATTAGGATAAGAATCTTCAACTCATTTTTCACTTAAATAAAAAAATCTAACCACATTCCATATATAATTTTCTCAAAATAATTAAATGTGTATTTTTGTAATAAAAATTATTACTAGTTATAATAATATTTGTCCAATGATAAAAAACAAATAGGATTGGATTGGGAAAAAAATGGGAAACTGAATATATATTTAATTTCTTACTTGTGAAAATAAACTGCACATCCATCAATTGTGTAATGTGTCCATAATGATTCAAAGTGAATTTTAAGAATCTAAAGAATTTTATTTTTTTACAATCTTTCAAACAACCAAAACAATTTAAATGATCTCAAATTAACATAAGAATTTAGGATTACAATTTCAACATCATTTGTGAGAATTATAAATAAACCACACATTCATCTATTGTGTAATTTTATTAGGATGATTAAAAGATATTTTTTATAAATAAAATTATTTTAGGTTATATAAACAAGAAAAAATGATAACAAGTTAATATTTCCCTAATAATATTAATAATTATGGTTTAATTATTTATGAATTTTAGAAATAATGTATATATCAATATGAAATGAAATTTTCCAAGAATCATCCAAGGGGTATTTTTAAACTAATAGTTATTTTTTGTTCAATAAATGTGTTTTAAAAGATCATAATGACCAAATGCTATTGTATTATCATGAAAAATATGTACAAAACTCATTTATTATTTATGATATATAGGGAGAAAAATCAAATCAATTTAATAATTTTTTTTTGAAAATGATCCAAACTCTATTTCTACAATTATATCCCTATTTTTATTTCCAAACACTCATTAAGTGATCTAAAAAATAAAATTATTTTTGATTATATTAAAATTTTAATAAAATGATTCGAAAAAACTGACTAATGTCATTACGTCAATGAGTGTCTGATGTTTACAATTTATAGTTCACTTAAACTGACACTAACTAGTAAGGTGTAGAAAAACTAAATTCTAAGACTAATCTTATAAGGAACATGAAATACCAATACCAACTCTAAACCCATTTTCAGATATCTTCAATTGCAACCAGACTATGGAATGGAACCATATCTAAATAAAATGAAATAAATACTAAAAAATAAATTAAAAGGACGAAGAGAGGGAAACCGATATCAAAGGACAATTTTTCTAAAAAGGGGTAATTATAATTTACTTGAAAAACACTCAAAATCCATAGTTTTGTGATTATTAATGTAATAAATATCAATTTCATCAACCTCTATCAATACTACCCAATCATCTCTAATTTCATTACAAGAACAAATTAAAAAATATATGTGCATTATGTTTGGGTAAAAAATGAAAAAGAATATTAAATTAACTTCTAATAAACTAATTAACTCTATTGAACTATGGTTATTCCATTATTTATTAATTTTTTTATATTATATAATAAAAAATAAAATAAATATTTCATGTTTTAGTGTAATACTACTAAATGAGATTTTATTATAATAGAAGTTGAATTATATAATAAATTATATGCTCTATTACGTTGATTCCAATCAGTCGCACATGCCTATCCACTAATCTTGAGTGGACATCGACATCTAGATTTTACACACCATAATAGAGTGTGTAAAGAAAATAAAACTAAAAAATAATTGTATAATACTTTATATATGACAAGAAACATTAATTTTTCATTGTATGAAATCCATAATTAAATATAGAAAGATAAAATAAAAATAATGGAAAACAGAAACCGTATTTATTAAGACCTCCCTTAGTTGATGATTCAAGCTCCTTCTCCTCATGGTTGACCCCCCTACATTATTGTTTTCTCTTTCTCTAAATACCTTAAAATCCCACAAAAGATCTCTAATTAAATCATCTTTTCTCAATTGAAGAGGTATAAGAATAATATCTTAAAAGTATTCCAAATTTGAAACCCTTGAAGCGTAGAAATTCAATTTAGGGTGGGAAATACGCTTCATAAAAATCCCCAAATTGAATCTACATTATCATAGACCAATTTCTATACCACAGTAAAAACTACATCTTCTACAAAAAAATCCCTAGTCTATGGTGAAAGGGTTGCTCAATGACCTGAGGTACTTCTTCCCTACAACCAAAACACCTTCCATGGCATGGGAAAATTTTCATGATTCTTTCCCTCTAAGCTTCCTCAAACTATTAAGTATTATCTTGGAACAACAGTAGTTACCATGGACTACAACAGATCTCATATAGGAATGTCACTCCTCTATGCACATGGAAAAAATATTATGACATGGTGAGAAACCGTCTTCAGAAGATATCATGAGGTACATGACTCTATGCACACTTATCCTCTCTAATTTATGAATACATGCATGAATAATGACTCTTATGATAACATAATACTGTTATAATTTTCATATGGCATGACTCCTCCTTAGTATGACACTACATAACCTTATATTTTTATATTCTATAATAAGTCATAGTGCAAGAAAAAGTAAACGTAACATGATCATATCTCCTCAATGGAGGCCGAATAACCTTGCTTTAATCTCACCCACTAGATAGAATGGCTTTCTACCTTGAAATCACTACATGAAACCCCTATATTTGGTCAAAGACGACATCCCTAGAATTATGTTGTATCTCCCATTGACTGTACTATCAAATTTTAAAGCACATTCTGTAATCCTAAACCCCACATCAATTTTCACCTATTTCATGCATCACCTTATAATCTACAACACTCAAATCCACTATCGTGGTTCTCTCATAGTTTCACCCAACTCTATTCCACTTATTCTTACATAGTTATGACATGATCTATGTCCCTGCCCTCTTTCCAAGTGTTTAACTATTCTGGACATCCTCCTCCATTGTTGCCCCAAACACTGGCCTTCCATTGGACTTGTTATCTCCTTAGGATGGATTTTCTCTTGTGATTCTAGGATGGCGATGGCCACAATTATTAAAAAAATAAATAAAAAATCTAAATTCCCTTTAAATGTTCATTTATTTTAACAATTTTTTCACTATATTCAAAAATATGTATTCTCTACCATTATAATATATTAAAAATTCAAATTAAGAAAGAGTTTCTTATTATTAATAAAAAATCCATATATATATATATAAGATAATATAAATAATGATATGAAATTGAGATATAAAACACCCACACACATAACTATTTTTTTCCTCAAGAAAAATATATTCATAAAATCAAATGGGATTCATACCTCAAAAAGATATACTTTAAAATTATACTTCTCATAAATAAAATATTATAAAAGAAAATAAAAAAAAACATAACTTACCCAATAAAGAGAAAAAAATAAATCTCCATATATAATTTCAAATTTGAATCATATTCCACCTTCCAATCATATTATTCAACCTTTTAATAATTTTCATGAACCTTTCATTTACCTTATCAAGAAAAAATTATCCCATCACTCAAGATCATGAAATTAGAGTTATGATCAATATAAAGTATATGCACTTTATCCATAGGCTTGCAATTAATCTACCTTTCAACTTAGAAATCACACCCAAAAATCATGATCTATTTTCAATAATGATATAATGAATCTAAGGCTAAGAGTTTGTGGTAGATGTTGTCAAAAATTTATATTAGAGTCTTGAAAAGGAGGGTTACAATATTTTGTAAAATTGAATGATATTCAATATAATGTTAAATGATGTAAATTTTCCCTTAAATGTTCCATGAAACTATAAAATATATACTTTATTTCCTCTTTCACATCATTTGGAAAAAACACTTTGAATAAAATAATATATTTTTTATTCATCATTTCATAATTTTTTATATATAGGTTTTCAATTGTTTATTTCTTTTCCCATTTTTTCAACTGAATATTGAACCAAATATTTACAATGAATAATATCACTTGAATCCATTCTCCAAAATGAACTATATATTTTTCTCCCACACCAATTCATGGATCACTCACTTGATAGTAATGTAAAACACCTAAATACATATTTAAATATCAAATGAATAATCCTAGAATGAAACAAAATACATTGGGTAGGAAGTATAATTAAGATTGTAAAGCATTCTATGATATCTAAGGGATTTTCAAAGGATTATATATAGGTTAGGTCTAAAGATCATATGGGATAAATTACAATTCAATTAATATCCTCAGTGTTTTTCATGTAGTTTTAAATTACCATATTTAGACAAGAAAAATAAGAAATCTATAGTAGTTATATAAATGCTGAGTTATCTAAAGTAATAAGGTATAAAAAATAAAATTTAAAAAGGATTAGAACCCACTTAAAAATTGGAAACAAAATATATCGATCAATCATGTCAGGATATGAAAACTAAATATTATCATACTTAGTGAAATATTTCATGAATTAAAATCTAGAGTAGAAATCATATCAGTAGTGACATGAATAACATTCCAAATAAGTACATGGATCAAAAAAATTCCACCCATGTCTTTAAGATTTATGATCTTGATAAATCTAAATTTTCTCGCATCCCAAAATATTTCTTAAAAATGATGATATTTTCTAGATCAATGATTTCAAAAAATATATGTATCCTGGGGATGAATTAATTTCATTTAATCCATGTAATATTTTTTTTCAAAAACATCTAATGTTAAATTGGATATAAAAAATAGGAATTTAATAATAATAATATACTATTTGTGAAATTATATGATTTATTATCATCCTTCAAATGATTCATTATCTTATTTTGGACCAAAAAAATTAAAAAAACATGACAATAAAGGTTCAATAAAACCCATCTTAGATAGACTTGGGAAGTTAAAGACCAAAACCTTGGGATATTCCTAAAACAATTTCATCAAACTAATTCCAAGAGAAAAATAAATATCATTTTTTCCTCACAAAATAAATTTATTAAATTTATTTTTATCTAGAATATACATAAATTTCATGTAATAAGAGAGTGAAACAATGATTCACAATATTGATTTAAAATTTACCATGAATTCCATCCATTCAGTGTGAGTTATTTTCTTCCCTCGTTTATCCATTGACACTTTCTTGAGAGAAGATCCATGATTAAAATATTTTTAATGATTTAACTATAAAATTGAATACTGATCAATATGTGAACAATTTTACATTCACTAATTAAATTTAATCATTCTTCTCCTCAAAATCAGTGATATAGTTGTGAATTTTAGAACCTTTCTTCTCTTAATACAGAGTTTAATGTTCTCCATAAAAATACCTCAAAATATCTGAGCATTAATATTCAATCAATTCATATTATTTTTTTTATTTTAATTTAACATGTATAGGTTTTTCATCCTCCCTAGATTCTATCTCAACATTGTATTCTTTATTTTAAGACACCTCAGATTATTTATTTAATTTAGTATCACCATTGGATGTCTCTCTCTTGGTTCATCCTTGAATTTAGCTTTATATTTATGGGATTTATTTAATTTGGTTGACTCCTTGGAAACATATTTTATTAGTTAACAACCTTCCCCGAGTTGTTCTTATATATATAAAAGGGAATCTTCATCTATACTTGGGTACTAATTTGAATATCCTTATTTTTATCCTTATAGGCTCGATCCTTTAATTTAAATTTTCCTTTTGATTATATAATTTTGTATGTAAGGATATAAAGTTGTAAAAAATGAAAGATACGAGTATTTATCATTGACAGATATAAACGCAAACACTGGTACCCAATTGTTTAAAAATAAATAAATACAAAACAAAACCTAAAAACTAGAAATGATAAATGGAGAGTCTTTGATCTAATAAATCAATTCTATATCTTTGAAAATTGTTTTTTGCCATGTTAAATGCACCAAAAAACATGATATGTCTTGATAATGTCATAAAATATAATGGGATACCAGAGGTTAGAATTTTTAGTCCACTAAAATTGACACTGAATACTATGGAATAGTTTTAAAAAAGTCAATGGGCGATTATATGAGGAATACTAAATCCCAATGACAACAATAAAAAGTTGTTATATCACTAATATTTTTTTTTTGAAAACAATAGAATGGAACTTAAAATAAATAATTAGACAGAAAAAATAAAAAATATAAAACATTTTTATAAAGGGTAAATAATATCCAAGGATGGTTTCTCTAAAATGGGGTTACATAAATTCACTCAAAAAAATAAACTCAGTAGTTTCAATATTTTCAATCTAAATGCTGTCAATTTGATTGACCTCTACAAATATGTCCTTTGAATATTGAATCTCATGAAAATATTTTTAAAAAATATTAATGTGTATTTAATGTATACCACATAAGATAAAGAAAATTTCATTCGTTTCTAATAAACTAATACCTTTTGTTCATCTGTTTTTATCAATTAATAAATAAATTTATTTCATGATCTAATAAAAAATATAATAAATTTATCAAGTAGTAGGAAATAACACTAAATAAGATTATCTTATGGTGGTATAAAAATTTACTCATGCAGTACAACCCACAAATATAGATTCCACTCTGTCCTATAGGATTATAATTTCACTACCGAATGGTCATGAAAAAGCGGGAGCTGCACATGAGGGAAGAGAAAATATAAATATTAAATAATTGTATAATAATAAGAATCATACCTAAAAAAGTAGTCATACAACATTTGAAATCCACAATATAAAAGATATATAAAACTAATAGAAAAAAATAAAACACAAACCCAAGCTATAGACACCTCCCCGAATCGATGCTTATATGTCCTTCCCTTGATGGTCAATCCCCCTACTATGAAAAACCAAAATTATATCCAAAAACGTTTCCTTATAATAGTTGTTTTATATAGTATAGATCACATAAAATTACATAGAGAATACAAAACAAACTTTATAAATTAATAATTAATTAAATAAGAGTTATTTCTATAAGTACAAAAACCTATACCAATGAATTTGTAACATAACATTTTGAATAGTAATGTGACTATTAGGAATGGTAATATGAACAATTGAAAAATAACTTCTCCTATGAATGTATAAATAAAAAAACATGCAATAAAAAAAATAATGTTACACAAGTTCTATGTCATCAAAATTATCCTTCTAAATCTCCTTCATTGATCTAATACTAACCACAATCAAATAAAGATGTATTCCTTTTCCAACATCACATCCAATGATATCTACCAGGCCACTGTAATTTTATAGTATGGGTTGCATATAAACTTAGTTGGATTCCCCCAAGTCATAAAAATAAAGTAAACAACGAGTAATACAAAATATAAATAACCAATGAAATGTTTTATAAAACATCTAATAATTACCAAAAACTCTTTAAATAAAACATCCTCGGAAAACAAGAAAAAATAAATAATAATTCTACAGGAAAATAGACGAGTCTTTTATCAAGTTGAAAAATATATTAATATAGGAAGAAGTTATAATCAAGTATAAACAATAAATTATATTAATAAAACCACATAAAAAATCATTGAATATTTATAGAAACTACATATATATATATATAAAATATTAGTCTTATAAGTATTTTTTATGATTATAAAGTTAAATTCCCAGGAAAATATATTATCTATCAATTTCATTACAAATCAAGTGAACCATGTTCCACCTAGTTGAATAGAATTCATAAAGTCATCACATGACCGTACACACCTTTTTTGACCTTTCCAATATTTAGAAGGAGTACCAAGACTAACCATAATGATTCACTCATAGTCTATTTCATGAATAAAAATAATATAACCTCCATGAATTATAATAAAAATAAAACTCATAACTGAATATATAATAAAAATTTAATTAAAACAAATCAAAAAATTATTATTCCCAAATAAATTATAAAATCAGCACATTAATCATTAAAAAAAGGGAAACTAACCTCTACAAAACCCCCATTGAAATGGAATTAAAGAAACCCAACAATGGAAAACCATTTTGTAAAACTATCATTATAAATTATATACAAACATTTTAGAAAAATCCTTCTTTGATAAATAAATGATATGGATAATTTAAACCCTAATGTAAATGTGAGAAAATATATTTAAACAAATAATGATTCCAAACACACACATTAATATTTATCAAAAATATTTCAAAAATAATAATTATTTAAGAATCCATTAACAATTCACATGATGATTGGACACATTTAGGAATAGTTTGAATCTACCACCTATATACACTTTCTTTGGAATTTCAATGAACACTAAATTTAATTATCCTTATGGTTTTAAGAACCAATACACATCACCAAGAGACATCCAAAAATCATCATTTATATTCAACGAATAAACAATCTACAATAGAGGTGATTTGGTGTGGCACATGTATGTTTTGAATGATCCTCATGCAATTATGGCTCAATTTTATCAATTTGACATGACACCACTGTAACTTATTGTTTGAATGTGCATGAATTCTGAAGTGTTGCATTCCCCCATTCAAAAGACACGACGTAGTATAAAACTACAGTTTCAAGGCTTAGAAAAGGATAATAAAGGTTTATAATTATCCATTATATGAAATGACCCTCATTCCATTTTGTAATGGGCCATTCCAAATATTATAAATCCACTCATTACACCTCAAATGTGGGGATACCGAAAATTTTGGTTTTGTGACATCGTAACATTTCCAAAGAATTTAAATAATTTAAATAAAATATATTAAGTAGTTTACATTACATAACTTATAATTTTTACCACTACTCTAATCCTCTGATTCCACATTCCATAATTATTCCTTTATGATAAATAAATTCTTCAAAAAAATATAGAGATCAAGGGAGACGAGAGAATATAGATAATAGGTGTTAAAATAGATATGTCTTATTCTTTATTTTCATTATCTTTACTTAAATTTATCATAAATCCCCTATGGAAACCTCCTAATAATATAGTCATACAACAATTTCAATTATAAATTTATTAACCCCACCCTCATCTATTAATTCCATTCATTCCCTATCAATATATTCCATGATATAAAAAAATTAAAAAACCACCTCAAATTATTCTAATTCATGTAATTTGATAAACATTATTTTTAGTCCATTATTGAAACTTAATACAACATAATAAATTAATTGAATTTAATATCCACCCACTGAAATCCAATTAAAAAGAACCTTATTCAATCCCTCAAAATAACTATCTTATTACATAAAAAATTCCTTCATTAATGAAATTCCAAAGAGTTACTATTCCACAATGATAACTCTATGTAAACTCTGCCTATTACATATCATGGATTAACATTTTCCAAGAATATAATCATATAATAAAATACCATTAATAACTAAAAGTGACATTCAATAATTAAAAAATATAAATTTAATTATAAAATTTTCCACTAATGCATCAATTAATAAGATAAAGTCATATTTCACATTAATAAACACTAAAAAAATGTAAGTAACAAAATTATCTCCACTATAAATATGTTACACACATAGAAAGTTAGTTTATTTCCTACAATAACTATAAAAAATGGGACTACATTCATGATTCCCCCTCCGATTTTTCATGTTTAACATTTTTTTATTTCCAAATCACCCAAAAGAGAGGAATATAATTTCACCTAAACAAATTTTATTTCTTTTCCAACATTTGAACTTCTATCAAACAAAGGTTATATAAGGTTACATATCTATTATATTTCAATAAAGAATATGAAATGGATCCTACAAATTTTTCTTTATATGAGACACATGAATAAAATTATGAATCTCATTATATTGTGATAGTTATTAATAATAGTACACTATTTGGACAATCCTCTCTATAATTTAAAAGGACACTTAAACTATTATGACAAGTTACCTTTTTTCCAAGACTTTTGTGTCTTAAAATATGAGATTATTACAAGAATACACGACCACCAATATTTAACTCCATGGTTCCTATTTGATGATTAGTGTCCAAATTATATTGATTTATTCTATTGCAAGACGTTTTTGAATAACATTAATCCAGTCTATCATTTATTATACCCTAATTTGACCAATAAGTGACCTTTAACTTTTCTCCACCAAACATAAGGGTAACCAATATGTTCTACCATAAAAAATCTCAAATGGTGACATAAAAATTTAGGATTGTTAATTGTTATTATATTAAAATTAATCTTAGGATTAATGGTCTTTTTATGATTTACCAAACCCATGAACGCGTGACCAAAACATAACCTCTAAAATTTGAATAATACGGTTCTTATATCCAACCATACGAGGATGATAATATATAATCAACATCAATTGATCATAAAAAGAATTATTATGTACATATTAGAATATTGATGTAAAAGAGTATCTCTCTTAAAAATGATAGACTTACAAACCCCATGATGTTTAATAATCCCTTTGAAATACAACTTTCCATGGTCCTCAAAGTATTTTTTTCTAAATGGACATGAAGTGAGATGAATTTGTGAGTTAATCCACCATAACCCAAATTTCATTATTCTCTAAATAAAACATAGAAAAACCAATTATGAGGTCCATTATAATAACGTACCAATTAAAAATGGTGATAGTTAAGATTAAAAACAACTTGACTAATCATTAAGGTTCCACTTTCACCTACTAAAAATCTAGACATGAAGAAATATATTCACTGATATCCTTTCTCATGATTATCCACTAAAAAACCCTCTAATATCATGGTACATTATTGTAAATCCTAGGAGTACTACTGAATAAAAACAATGAAATCCTTTAATCCCATTATTACTCAAAAGAACACAAAAAACCATTCTCTATTTGAAATAAAGGATCGAATCTAATTCTAGCCTCCTCCCTTTTGTTATCACCCTACTATAAAAGGTGTATCTCATCCAATTATATTTTATTTATATCACTATTACATCCTCACATATTATAATGATTTAGTGCCCATATTTATATAGGAAATAAATATATGATTTTCAATTTTTTAATATATATTTAAAAATTAGCTAAAAAAACCACTATCAACCACTACTATAAGAAATCATTAATTGATTGAGTTTGACTATTCTTATTTAAATAATAATCTACGACATTAACTTTTCCAATGGTATATGAAATATCAAAATCAAATATTTAAATATATCCCGCTGAATTGTATTATATTAAATTTAGATTAAATTATGGGAATTTATAATTCAAACACATATAATTAGTATTTACCATAAAATGTTTACAAAATAGATAGTGTATTTATAACTTAATGGTATGAACCACCAAATAATTAAAAATCATGAATATAAAGTTTCACTTATACAGTTTCAATAATATCAATTCATATATCATGAAATAACCTCTTTGAAAAATAACACACACTAGAACTATTCAAAATTTGTCACAATACTCCTCATAACCATCATCTTGAATGGGTTGGATAAGATCTAGAAATCAAGTTTGACTTCTATTAGTCTTTTCATAGTATTTATCTTAATTCATATCACATTCAAAATTAACTCTTTTCTATGGTAAATATTTCATCGAAGAAGCCAAATTTGGGAAGTATTTGGAAAACATCTAGTAATATGCAGCTATTGAAAGTAAACTATTAATGTTAAATATATTATTAGTCCACTATAAATACATTGAAACCCTGAGCATAACCAATATAGATTAATTTATCTAAAAACATGTTCTATAATTTTCAACTCTCTAATCTAAAAGAAACATTTTTAGAACTTTAAAGTTAACTTATGTTCTTATAAAATTCCCAAAAAAACATCTAGTTGTTTTTTCTAATTCTATTATGATTTCAAATTAAATAAATTGTGCCATATTAATAGTGCCCTAAGGTTATCAAAATAATTATGGAATGTTTGATTCAACAAGGATATAGAAATTATAGGATAATTAATCATACCAAAAGGCATGGGAAATAAATAAAAAAGTCTCTAAAACCATTTAAATGATATATTAAATATGTATTCCTCTCACATATTTAATTAACTATATCAAAAGGGAATATCAATATTATAAAATCACATATTAACATTCAGTTTTTCAAAATAATAATTAATACGAGGTAAAGGATATTGATTCGTAATTGTTACTTAATATAATTTTTAGTTGTCAATAATAAATAAAAAATACAGTAAAACTTCTTATAAAATAATACTTTTTCTAACAAAGTAAAATCACGTGGTCAAATGAATCCCTTACATTATAATTATTACAATTATATTTTTAACTCCAAAAAATCCAATGTGGTCATATTATATAAAGGTAGAAAATGGGGTTTTTTCTTGCAAAAATGTCATTGTAAAATTACACTTATCTTTTTAGAATCAACCATGATAAATCCTTAGCAAAATCATTTTGAATACATATAAACCACAACTGATAGTTTGGAATTGATACCTATATCAAAATTTATAAGATATAAAACTAACAACTAAAATGATTTTAAACTAATGTTTTTAACGATTGCACCACTCCAAATAAAATTAACATCATACTCCCATCTTAATGAATAAAAACCACATTCAAGAAAAAGAAAATAACTCTAAAAATACATGAGTTTATTTGATTTTTTATTTGATGAGCATGTAGATCCCAATGATATGTTTATATGTTTTTTTACAACGGACTAGAAGATCCCAATATACTTTCACATAGCCTACCATTATGACGTAGGAAAAAAACACAAACCCTTACTCAATTTACCACCCAGTAGGGTATCAATATTCATAGTATATGGAATCATATCACTATAAACCCAAAGAGGTCATTTAACCTCACATAAATAAATGAATGAGATCCCCTAGTATAAAATAAAGAATTAGTGAGTATATAAGTGACCATTATAGTACCCTAGATAATAGATATTTTACCTCAACATTAGATTTGTCTACCACTTGAATATTTATAAATATTCATCCATAATTATTAGGATTTTCTATATTCCCTTGAATTCCATTCCTAAAATGATTTATTTTATATTCTAAAATATTAGATACCATCAATATGATTGATACTCCTCAACTTTATATTTTATAGAAAAACCTAAAATACTTTTCAATGTTACCCATCATTCATTATTGATATAATGTTTGGGAAAAGGTAGGGAATTTAATAATTACATGACCTTACTCCCTATACTAATAAAGAAGAGTTATCTTCTTATATTGAAAGGAATATAATTACAGCTTGAAGGATTAATTTTGGAAATCATTTCACTTATACTCGTGAACACTAAAAGAACATTTTCCACTACTAGATATGATATAAAATTTTTAAAACAACATACTTCCTCTGTGGTATTTCCTTTCCTAGTATTCATAAAAACAACCACTTCATATGTAAGAACCTGTATCTTCATCTTAGGTATGGATCATGATTTCTGGTATTTTTATGAAAAAGAGGAGTTTATGGAAATTTAAGGAGTTCATGACATGTACTTTTGAGTACATGTTGTGTACCCGGATGCCGCGAGTGACGGTGTACTAACCGAGTACATTGCTGTGTGGGGTGACCTGAAGACTGGCTAAAGTGGGGTCCAGTTAAGGAAAGTACACACTATCCACTTTTAAATAACACATAGTGTACTTTTCTTTTTAATTTTTATGTCGGACCGGGGTCGTGTCTAACCGACAGAAACCTCTTCTTCTTGGTCTGTCTCATCCATGGGCGATTTATACTAATGAATCTTATTTGGGCCTCAGAATCACCATCCTTTCTCTTAATTGACCGCCATCAATTGCATTGGAATCACCATAGTGAGTTATTTCTTCTTCTATAGGTTCATCTCATGATTTCTCATCTTGTGTGAGATATTCATGGATGAACATTTTGGAAAACCTTGTATATCTACGCCATTCTAGGATGACTCAAGCTTTTAAATTCTATTGTTTTTTTCATAAAACACCAAGGTAGGAGTTTTGTGCCTTTCTGTAGTTAGTCTTTGAATATTATGTGCAAAAGATCCCAATACCCAAGAACATGGTATTTATGTTTAGAGATTTTAGCCCTATTAATGCCTGTTATTCCTTGTCTGCCTAAGTAGATGTTTTTTGATTGTTAATAGGTTTATTTACCTTGAAATGGATGTATTTTCCCATTTTTAAACTGATTTGGCCATTCGACCAAGCTTTTCTAGTTCGACTTCTTGCTTTCCATGCCTAGTGTTGTTAGGATGGAGTGATTTATCTGATGTTGTTTTTCCCTATATTTTTTAGACATGTAGTTCTTGAAAGCTATTTGAAAATTAGTTCTTAATTTTTAATTTGGTTGTTAAACATCATTACGCGTGATTAAATGACACAAGGTTGTGGGAGACAGTTGTAGGAGACCATAGAAAGAATGGACGCTGAGGCCTTCTCCAGAGTGTCTGTTTACATTTCACATTGTGAGACCATTGGGGGGATGGACGTGAGTGATCCCTTAGAGTTTATATATTTCTATATTGTGAGATCATATGGGTAATTGGGATTTGAGTGCTTCCCCAATGAGTCTATAGTTTACCGATAAAAGACCACAGTGGGAATTGACGGTGAGTTCTTCCTCAGAGTGTCTTTGCTAAAGCTAAATCAGAGGGGCTAGACTGTGAGTACTTCCCAATGGGTTTCTCATGTTTGATAGGTTAAACCAGATGGGATAGGATGTGAGTTCTTCTCAGAGAGTTACATGTATTTTATTAGCTTCATTCTTGATATTTAAAAATGAATGAAATTGAACACTAGGATTGTTTACTTTTTAGTATTTCCTTCTTTACTGCTTCATTTAACTTATTGTCTTCCATATATATTCACTAACTATTATGCATAGATATTTGGGTGGTTTCCTACTGGGATTCATCTCACCCCCAATTTGGGTCTTTCTTTTATTCCTAATAAGTTTATATTGTTGTAGGTATAGATAAGGGAAATCCCCTTCTACTTTAGGTACTTGATTGCAAAAGAGATGGAGAGCATGAGACAAAGATGAGGCATGTGATACTGGTAAAGTTTATTTGGTTTCTTTACACATTGGTTTAGTACTGTATTCCAACATTGTGACTTGTTTGGGTGTTTTCCTAGAAATAGGTATAATGAATCATTTATATATATGTGTCCCTAAGTTGTTTATTACTTCCAGTCTTCCATTGTTTACTTATTTCATGTTATTACTGATTTTTCTCTTGTTATCTATTTATTTCCAATTCATTACTCTTCCAATGAGGGTATAGTTTCCCCATTATCACACATGGGGCCCTCACTACTATTCGATAACCTTTGGATTTTGGGGAATTGACATTGAGGACATTTGACCAACCAGGTACGGGGAACCTCTGGGTGGCTCCCGGAACCGAGACGTCAAAAAGTGGTATCAGAGGGATTATTTTCTAGTTTTGAAATTATTACAGTTTATTTGATTTCACCATTGGGTGATTCACATGTTTTTTCTATTATAATTGATAATATTATGGTTGTATTTCTATTGCAACCCAATGAGATGAGGGTATGAAATCTCATGAATCATATAAGAACTTTCTAGAGATCACATGTCATGCATTAATTCCATGCCATTTAAGGTGAATTACCGATTTCATGTTATTATGATAGATGTTATTCTATATATGCTTGATGTTTTGATAGATACCTTGAATGAAAACCATCTATTTAATAGGGTTTTGGATTGTGTAAGGTTTCATTTGAATGAATGCCAAACTTTGGTTATTGAGGTGTTATGTGCCCTCATAGATCAGAATTTGGTAGATAATTGCACAGTTATACATGTATATTACATGAATAAGATGAAAATATTTGATTTGTGGGGATTATGGGCCCCCACAGATTGGAATTTGTTACTTTGATGTTCGTTTTAGTGTTTTTCTGGGTTTCGGAGTAGTTTTTTAGGATTACTATCTAGAAAATCTCAGAATAAATGGTGTGTATTTTTCAATACCCACTATGTATCCTTCTGTTTGGGAAGGAACTGTTTTTCTTATGTACACACCATGTAATATATGTACACGCCGTGTAGTCTCTAAAAGTGTAACAGGCTGTGTGGTCAGAGACACATGGTTGGAAAATCCTTGGTGGAACATGTTGTGTACATGACATATATATCGTTTGTATAGACCATTTGTCCAACTGTGTGACCAATGACATGGGTGGATTTTGGGAAGTTAGTACATGCCATTTCTGGCACGAACATGCTATGTAGAGTCAGCTGTGTAACCAGCCATGTGACCAACAACACATGTTGATGATGTTCTTTCTAGTGAACTCCGTGTCTGGAACAAACACGCTATGTAGTCGGGATCTAGGAGAATCGTGGTGGGTTAAGTCATGTAGAAGAACTCAGACAGGGGAAAACAATTCAAGTACTCACCGTGTGTTAGGAAAACATGCAATGTGTATGTGGTGTTACATGACCTGGGATGGAAAAAGTACACATCCACATGAAAGCATAAGGGAACATGCTATGTAGGAGTTGTACACGCCCTGTATCCACCTTTTTTAAATATTTAATGCTTTCTTTCTCCTATTCCCTTTTTTCACTTCTATGTTTCATTCCTTGTTAATATTGATCTAAGGTGTGCATTTGACCTTGCAGAGTCATTCCACCAACACGTCCTCTGGTTGTATGCCAGTTATAGGGCAGTGACCATACCTCAAACATGGCACATCAGGTACTACTAGCATATCCTCCCATGATGCCGATCTTGGAACTAACCATCATTTCGGACACAAGTTCGGATGCACAGTTCCGAGAGGACTCCATGAGGTTTATAAAGAACTTATGAGGAGTACTACCTCTTACCCCGGCTATGGAAGTATTGACGCGGGTCTTGAAGCAGCATCATCCGCCCATTTCCCATTGGAAGGAGGACCTCTGGCTGCATAATCTTGGTTAGCGGCCATGCTTTTGATCTTCAATCATCTGAAGACGCTTATAGAGAGAAGGGTGAATCTCAAAATTTATATTCTTCGAGATTCCTCAAAGAGATGGTGGGATGTGATCTCACAGGTGGGACATCAGCAGGTTATTGTGTGGGACGAGTTTTAGCGATCCTTCTATGACTAATTCTAACCGGATTCTTTGAGGGCCGATTGAGCCCAAGAGTTCATGAGCCTAGAGCATGTTACTCTCTTGATCATGTAGTATTCTTCTCGCTTTAAAGATCTGCAATGCTACACACCCATTCTAGAAGGTGATGAGTTATTTCTACCAAGGAAGTTTCAGGATGGTCTCAGGAATGTCATCCAATAGTAGTTGAACATCTTCAGCATTTCTATCATGTTTTATCACTAGAAGCTGGTGATAGAGGTTATTCTATGAAAAGTCGGTCAAGATCATCACCACCAGTTCCTCATAAGTCTGAGAACTAGAGTTTGTCTGGCCACTCAGGCTGTGGTGGAGGTCGTGGACGGGGTAGCTAGTCGCCCGAACTTCAGTTAGAACATGGTGGATTAGCATAGGGTGGTCTAGAAAGGACACAAGGTCACAGTACATGCAATAATTTTGCAGTGGAGCAGACCCAATAGGATTAGTATCCCAAACCATGTTCAGTTTGATTTATGATTCTAGTTGCCTCAGTTTTAGCTTCTATAGTTTTTGATACATGGGCTTCTCATAGTTTTGTATCTGTTGCGATTGTGGTGATAGTTGGGATCTTTATCATTACTTCCGCTGATGTCTTGAAACTAGACACACCGTTGGGGACTAGAACAACTAGTGTACATCAGTTCAAGGAGTAACCTCTTGAGTTTGGTGGGTGTGACTTCTTATATGACCTCTGTGTCTTAGAGATGATAGACTATGATTTCATTCTTGGGATGGACTGGTTGGTTCTCTTCCTGGCTGTGGTTGAATGTTATCACCGTAGGGTGAGTTTTACATCACCAGAGGGTGGCTTGTTTCTACATAAGGGCGAATGGGATGTCCATGTGAGCAGAGAAGGACCCAAGCATAATCGGTTGGGAGGAGTTACAACCCAGATTTCTTTTCTATATTTGGATGAATTGGGAACATCATAGTTATTCGTTCCTCCAATGGTAGATTTATTCAGAGATTTCGTTCTAGAAGTCTTTTTAGGTTTTACTTTGGATCAAGAGTTAGACTTTTCTATTGGGATTGTTCCAAGAGAAGCACCAGAGTCCATTCCTCCATATATGATGGCTACACCAGAGTTACAGGAGCTCCAAAAGCAGTTAAAGGAGTTACATGCTAAGGGTTACATCTGACGCAATACTTATCCTCAGGGTTCGCCTATCCTATTTGTAAAAAAGGCAGAAGATACCCTCATACTTTGTGTGGATTATCAGAAGTTGAACCAGTTGATGGTCATGAGCCAATTTCCCTTGTCGAGGATTGATGATCTCTTTGATCTTCTTCGAGGATCCTGGGTGTTCTCAAATATGGAATTGATATATGGTTATCATTTTTTGTGTGTTAGACCATCAGATATACCTATTATATCCTTTTGGAGCCGATATGGTCCATACGAATTTGCCGTTATTCCATTCGGCCTCACGAACATTCCTATAGTTTTCAGGGAACTGATGAACTAAGTGTTCCATCCGTACATGGAATATTTCATGGTAGATTTTGTGGAAGATAACTTGGCTTACTCTCATACCATACAAAACCATCCTACCCATCTTAATATCGTTCTAGGTACACTGAGAGAGCATCATTTATATGCTATTCTCTCAAAATTCCACTTTTGGATAGACCAAATTCACTTCTTGGGTCATGTTATCTCAGAGATAGGAGTATCAGTAGATCCAGGGAAAGTGAGAGCAGTAGTTCCCTTAAAGTAGAATAAGAATGTATTTGAGGTAAAACGTTTTTTAGGGATTTATGGATACTACAGAAGTTTCATACAAGAATTTTCATGCTTAGCAGCACCACTGACGGGCCTGACTAAGAAGGGTGAAAAGTACATGTGGATACATTCTTGTGAGTCAACCTTTTAAGAGATGAAAGGGGGTTGACTTCATCACCAATAATAGTATTTATAGATCTAGGAAAGAGGTATACTATTTACTCTATTGTATCAAGTATCATGCTGGGAGTAGTGCTTATGTAGGGAAAACAAGTCATTGCATATGGGTCTCGGCAGTTTAGGCCACATGAGGGGAATTACCCTACGCATTATCTTTAGTTGGCTATAGTTGTTCATGCTCTACACTATTGGAGACATTATCTTATGGGAGAGAATTTTGTGGTATTCATCGATCAAAAAAGCCTCAAGTACACATTTACTCAGCATGATTTGAATCTAAGACATCAAAGGCGAGTTTAATACCTTCAGTCCTTTAACTTTGAGCTTGCCTACATGTCTGTGAAATCCAATGCACTGGCTGATGCGTTGAGAAAGATGACTCAGAAATAGGTATTTCAGGAGGAAAGCAGTGAGTGGAAGCCTATGGCTCTGTTCTTTGAGATGCATTTTGAGGTACATGATAGATAGGGGCAAACAATTTATTCTTCTGTAGTTGTGACCTCTAATATTAAATATTGAGTTCGAATGAATAATCTATTAGATTATGAAGGACTATCACTATGGGAGAGTGTGTTAGTGGAGGACCACATTCCTATATGGACCGTAGGAAAGGATGAGATCTTAAATTTTAATGGCTATGTGTGGGTGCCATCAGACATACATGAAGAGCTGATGCGTGACTTTCATTCCCCAGTTTGGGCAGTTTATCCTAGTGTAACCAAGATGTACCAAGATATACACCATCCATATTAGTGGTTAGGTATGAAGAGATATGTTTCTGTTTTTGTGTTGTGGTGTTCCACTTATTAGTAGGTGAAGATGGAGCATCAATGACTAATAAGTATTTTACAGCATTTACCCATCACCAAGTGGAAGTGGAATGATCTCTCGATGGACTTCGTGATAGGAATACCGAGGTCACCTCGAGGGAACAATGCAGTTTGGGTTGTCATTGACTGACTCACCACGGTTTCTCACTTATTTCCAATCAAGGATACCTTCAGTGTTGATCATCAGGGAAATCTGTACATACGAGTGATTGTTTGTTTACATGGAGTTCGACACTCCATTGTTTTATAAAGGGACACATGGTTTACTTCTCAGGTCTAGTAGGGACTACAAAGGGATTTGGGTACACATGTAATTCTGAGTACAACATACCATCCCTAGACATATGGCCATTTCGAGTATACGATTCAGGTGCTAGAGGACATGCTTCGAGAATGCATTCTAGATTTTAAAGGTTCTTGGGAGGAGCACATACCTCTTGTGGAGTTTTCCTACAATAATAGTTTCCAATAAACTATTCAAGTGGAAAACTTTGAGGCTTTGTACGATAGGCCATGATGATAACCCCTTTGTTGGATGGATGCAGGAGAGGCAGCTATATTGGTACCTCATATTGTACAAGAGACCACAGAGCAGATAGAGTTGATTCAGAAGAGGATGGTTACTGAATAGTCCTGACAGAAGTCTTATGCTGACCGACAGAGACAACCTCTGGAGTTCGAGGATGGAGATTGGGTTTCTTTGCGTGTCACACCAAGGTTAGGACACAAGAGGATTTAGAGACATGGTAGGATTTTGTTGAGGTATAATGTGCTGTTTGAGGTTTTAAAGAGGGTCAGGCCCATTGCATATCTGTTGCAGCTACCGTAGAGGTACCGTGTTATGCACGACTTCTTCTACGTCTCTCAGCTACAACGTTACTTCTAAGACCCATCTCATGTTTTTCAATCCAAGGAGTATGAGATAGAGGTGGACACATGGTTTGAGTAGAATCATATCCGTATTGTTGACAGAAGCACGAAGGTTCTCTGTGGATTGTCTATTCCGCTAGTACAGGTGAAATGGTAGCATGGGAGAGTAAAAGACATGACATGGGAGATGGAGGCCGATGTACGATTTCAGTAGCCAGAGCTATTTGAGTATTCTTATTCTATGCCCCCATGCTAGGGAAATTCAGGGATGAATTTATTTCATGGGAATGTTTTTAAGAACCCAAATCTTCATCGTAGGTTTGGATATTGATTTCTGGTGTTTTAAAAAAAAGAGGAGTTTATGTAAATTTAAGGAGTACACGTCGTGTACTTTGGAGTACAAGCCATGTACCATGTTTCTACGGGTGACCATGTACTGGTTGTGTAATAACCGAGTACATGGCTGTGTGGGGTTACCTTGAGACCACCCAATGTGCAGGCCAGATATGTTATGTAAATTCCATATACTTTTAAAGAACACATCATGTAATTTTATTTGTAATTGTTATGTCGAACCGGTGCACTTCTAATTGATAGAAACCTCTTCTCCTATGTCAGTCTCATCCGGGGGTGAAAAATACTGAAAAATCTTCTTTAGACCTCTGACTCACCATCCGTTCTCCGAATCGACCACCGTCTATTGCATTGGAATCCACATAATGAGTTATTTCCTCTTTTAGATCATATTTACTTGATTTCTCCTATTGTGTGAGATATTCATGGATGAAAGTTTTTTACATTTCTTTATATCTACGTCTTTCTAGGCTGACTCTAGGGCCGACGTTCGAGAGTGTTCTTCATCCAATGTCAGGGTAGGTGGTTTGTGCCTTTCTGTAGTTATTCATTGAATATTACGTGCAAAAGTGCCCAATACCCTAGAACAAGGTATTGTGTGTTTAAAGATTTTATCCCTATTAATGACTTATATGCCTTGTGTTCCTAATTAGAGGTTGTATTATTGTGAATAGGTTTATTTACCTTTCTATGGATGTCTTTTCCCATGGTTGAACTAATTTATCCATCGGGCCTAGCTTTGCCTGTTAGGCTTCTTGCTTTCCATGCCTAGTGATGTTAAGAAGGAGTGATTTATCTAATGTTGTTTTATGCTTGTAGCAGTTAGACAAGAATTTCTTGAAATATGTTAGGCATGTTGTTCTTAAGGTTTACTTTGGCTGTTTAACATTGTTGAGAATGATTGACTTATACAAGGCTGTCAGAACCTGGTGTAGTAGACCATAGAGAGAATGGACACTGAGCACTTCCATTGAGTGTTTGTTTACTTTTCATGTTGCGAGGCCATAGGGGGGGATGCATGTGAGTTCTCCCTCAGAGTGTCTATAGTTCCATGTTGATAGACCATAGGGGGAATTAAACGTTGAATTCTTCCCCAGAGTTTCTGTAGTTTACTAATAAAAGACCATAGGAGGAATTGACGGTGAGTGATTCCTCAGAGTGTCTTTATTATAGATGAACTAAGGGGTTAGACTGTGAGTACATCCTAGAGTGCTTCTTGTGTTTGATAAGTTGAACCAGAGGGGATAGGTTGTGAGTACTACATAGAGGGTTACTTGTATTTGATTAGTTGCTTGTTTGATATTTGAAAATGAAACAAATTAAACTATAGGATTGTTTACTTTTAAGTACTTCTTTGTTTACTGCTTTATTTTTCTTATTTTCTACCATATATTTTCACTCGCTATTAGGAACATATATTTGGGTGGTTTCCTACTAGGATTCATCTCACACCCTATTTGGGTCATGATTTTGGGCAAAAACTGATAATATTACAAAAAGTATATATATGGTCAAGAACCCTTCTAATTCAGGTCCTTGATTGATATGGAGTCGGAGAGCATGGGACCAAGCTAAGGATTTCATTGCATCTAGAGTTTATTTGTTTTCTTTGTACTTTTTTTAGTTACATATTCTAGAATTTTTACTTGTTTGGTTGTTTTCTTATACATATGTATCTTGAATCATTTATATATATGTGTGCTTTAGATGTTAATTACATATAGTTTTCTTCTATATACTTATTGAATATTATTACTGCTTCTGCTATTGTTATCTGTTTATTTCTGCTGCATTACTCAGCCAAAGAAGGAATAGTTTCCCCACTATCACAGCTAAGGTCCTCACTACTAGTCGTAAGACTCTCGCATTTGGGGAAATGCACTTGTGTCCACGTGACCAACTGGGTACGGGGCCCCTCTGGGCGGCTCCCAAAACCAGGACATTACATCATATGTATGTAATTTCGACAAATAACTATTAATTAAATTTATGGTATGATCCGTATTTCAAATATTATTTCCTTAATGTTCTCATTTTTCATTAATAATAGAACATAATGAACAAAGATTATGAACACAGATTCATATTTAATCACTATTAAATTTCATTTATAAAACTTTAGAAATATGTATAGCCTTACAGTTACATCCAGGAGGGTAAGAGTTGGTTTTTTTTATATTTTTTAAATGTGTGGGATTTTTCTAAAAGTGTATAATTAATGTATTGAGAATATATGGGGTATTGGATAAAGGAAAAAAATTATAATACAGTTACTAAACCCATGGAAACCATATTCAAAAAATTTTGCGGATACATAACAATAGAACTCATAGTAGGAATATGAATAAATAAGGGAAAAATTTATTATTATTCTAGATGATTTGAAGGTTGAATGATTAAAGTGGTACATGTTTGGAAGCTATCAATTAGAAAATTATAATTTAGAGGTCTAAAAGGTGAGAATTGTTACAGAGTATTTAGAAAATAAAATACAGAGGTTCCAATGTTGTTTTAAAGGTTGGATTTAATTCAAGAGTTTTGGAATTAATTCTAGAATACAAGTTAACTGGTTGGTAAAAATTTATTTGTGAATAATTTTTTTAGTTTTTTGAAAATATACTAAAATTAGAAAAATTTTCTGGAACACATAATGTTTTATGGTGTCATCTATGAATTTGGATAAGCCTCAGATATCTCCCTATATATGTACGAAACTATGATAGAAACATTATAATGTCTTCTACATATGTATGATATTTTGGTGTGACCAATTTAACAAATTCCAAGAGGTTATCTTTATACATAAAATTTTCCACCTATTAGAAAAATTACAAAATTCTCAAAGTATCAAGAGAAACATATCATATTTGAGTTGAATAAGGTTTTTAGAAGAAGTACAATTGAAAAACATCAGATGTTGACAGTGCACATAATATTTTTAGGTGATACGTAAATTTATTTTAGGGAGTTTAAAATTTAAAAAATCAAGGATGTCCTTCATATGTAATATTTTTTGGAATCTTTATAAGATATTTGAAATGATGAATTGGAAAATTTATGAACCTCACATGTATAACAAACATCGTTTTTGAGTTTTTATGGTTTTTTAGAAAACATTCTAGAGTTACATTGGGTTTTACACTTTCTATAAAAGTGGAAAATTTTCAAAACATTCTGAAATGGGTATGGTTTTCATAGATTAGTGCATGATTTTTTATAAACCTATCAGTAAAACATAATGTTTTATTCTCTAGAAAAATTGAGGGATGTTTGATGGAAATGATCTACCACACCATGACCTAGAGATCCATTCCATAATGTCATCACAGATAGATATATTTTTAATCTTATTGGTAACTTAGGCCAACTATCCATGGAAGATCTGGTAAAGTGTGATAATTCTAGAGACCTTCCCAAACTATCACATGATCATACTCATACATGCGATTCTTGTCAACAAGGGAAGATCATCAGAAAGTCATATAGGCCAAAGGAACAGAAATCAACCACAGTGCTTGAATTAGTGCATGCTGATGTATGTGGACCTATCTCACCACGATCCATAAATGGGAAAAGGTATTATGTTTTATTCCTTGATTATTATAGAAGAATGGCCTCGGTATTTGTCATTACCCATAAGATAAATGTGTTCAGTTGCATAAAGAAGCATAGAAGGGAATCAGAAAGGATGCTTGGGTAGAGTATTCTGATGTTTCGTACTGATTAAGGTACCAAATTCACAAACATTCAAGTCGAAGACTATCTCAAGAAACATGAGATAAGGCCTCAAGTTTTATTAGTGAGAACTCCCAAACAAGAATGGAGTGGTTTATAAGAGAAAACATATCATCAACAACATGGCCAGAAAAATGCTTTTTGAAAAGGACCCACTAGAGAAATTTTGGAAGGAAGTAGTTTTGACATTGGTCTATATTTTGAACAGGTCTCTGTTGTGTCTGATGCAAGGGAAGACTCTATATGAAATGTGGTACAGAAAGAAGCCAACGTGGAAGTACTTTAGAATCTTTAGAAGTAAGTGTTTCATTATCAAACAAGAAAATCATAGGAAGTTTGATTCACGAGGAGATGAGGGAATATTCCATGACTACATAGGAAAAAGAAAATCATATAAATGCTTCAACAAAAGGCTGAGAATATTTTTTGTGAGAAATGATGTCACTATAGTTTAAAATGAACAAAATACTCAATGACCTAGTGACCATTTTCTGGATGAATGTGATGAGGAGGTAAGAAACACAGGGGGAGTAGAAGTGGCAGAAGATGACTCAGAAGAAGATACTGATGATGAGTCAGAGGAAAAAAAGAATTATTCTTCAAGAAAGCCAAAGAGTCGAGATGAAATTGATAAGTAGAATATCATTGGTGATAAAATAGTTCCAGTTCAGATAAAAAGAATTATTTCACTGCAGTAGAGATCTTTCCCATATCAGGTAGATCCGAAATTTTTTGTTGTTGCAGCTAAAGATGAAAACTGGGTTCAGGAAATAAATGAAGAGCTTGATCAGATTGAGAAGAACCAGATGTGGGAGATTGTTTCAAGACGAGAAGATAATATTATCATTGGGAATAAGTTGGTATATCACAACAAGATGAATGAATATGGTGTAGTGGTTCGAAAGAAAGCACCACTAGTGTTCAAAGGGTACTCCCGGATAGAGGGAATTGATGTTGATGAGACATTTTCACCAGTTCCTAGGCTGGAGACAATCAGATTATTTTTGGTAATAGCAATGCAAAGAAAGTTCAATGTGTCCCAGATGGACATCAGATATGAATTCTTTAATAGAGTTTTAGAAGAGGAGGTGTATATTGAGTAGGAAGATGGTTTTCTCATTCATGAGAATGAGAACAAATCTTGCAAGCAGAAGAAGGCGTTGAATTGGCTGAAACAAGCACCAAGAGCATGGTACTCAAGGCTTGATTAGTACTGGAAGAAGCATGGTTTCAAGCATGGGGAAGTTGGTTACAATCTCTATTTTTTCAATGATAATAATCAAAGGATTATGGTGTTAGTTTATTTTGATGACATAATATTTGGTGGACTGGATGAAGCTCAGTGCAGACAGTTTTCCGAATTCATGAAAAATGTGTTAGAAATGTCAATTATTTGACAGCTTACGTATTTCCTCGGTCTACAGGTGACACAAGAAAATAATGGAACATTCATTTATCAGTTCAAATATTCCAAGGAGGTTTTACGGAGGTTTGGAATGGAAAATTACAAGGAGATGAAGACTTTGATTTCTACATGGATGAAATTGGTAAAATATGAGGATGGAAAGATAGTTAATATCACAGAATACAAGAAAATTATTGGAAGTCTGTTGTACTTAACTACAATAAGGCCTGATATTGTTTTCACCACATGCCAGGCAAAGAGATATCGGAGTAATCCCATGGAATGCCACATGCTCACAGTGAAAATAATACTTCGATATATCAAAGGAACTATGTATTTTAGTTTGATGTATAATGAAAAATATCAATCAGTGTTATTGGGTTACAAAGATGCAGATTTGGCCGGTTCAACAGATGAGAGAAAAGAAACGTCAGGTGGTACATTCTATCTTGGCGGATTGTGTATTTCTTGGCTAAAAAAGAAGCAAGATTGCATTTCATTAAGCACCATGGAAGCTGAGTATATTGCGGCCACTCAAGCCGGCACACAGTTATTGTGGATGAAGTAGCAGCTTAAAGATATGGTAGTTGAAGTGAAGTCTCTGATTGGAATCTTGTGCGATAAATCAAGTGCTATCAATCTTAGAGAAAATATCTTCCATCATTCAAGTACAATGGTAATTGAGATAAGGTATCATTTTAGCAAGGAGAAGGTTGAGCAGGGAATTGTGATGTTGGAGTATGTGCCTACAGAGCTACAGGTTGTCGATATTCTGACAAAGGCCTTACCCAAGGAAGCTCTTGAGAGACATCAACTGGCTCTGGGAGTTCAGTCAACTACCCACACTTAAATGAGTGTGGATGTAGACCAACCCCCTCTCCCTGAGGTATGAAGTGTTTTTCCTAAATTTAATGATATGTGTTCTCTACTCTATTAAAGACTACAAAGGAGTGACCTTTGGGTTCATTGAAAAAGAGGGAGAAAATAGTGATTGTCCAAGGGGAAGACAATGTGGAAATTTGATAAATCATGATAGATAGGTGGAGAAGCTGACAAGTTGAGTATCCAGATAGGGGGAGGTGAGGGAGAAGATAGATAGGGGGAGTGTTCAAAAATTTGATGATGCCAGAAGTGATTGATCAAAGAATAGATATCACGATAGCTGAGGATCGTGATAAAAAAAAAGAGTGGTGTTGGAATGTGGTAAGAATATTTCTAACAAATTGGTAACATTTTTTTGTCAATAGTGGGTGTTAGAGATGGAGTGATTCATTGATAATCTTTTCATTTAATCTTGTTTCTCATGCCGAGAATTTCTCATGTGGGCTTAGAGTATGTGTTATGTAAATCCTTGATCGCTATCAGAATCGCAATGAGGCGAATGGTGGATGAAGAATAAATGATGAATATTTTTATAGAAGAGTTGTCAATAAACCCAAAGGGGGAGATTGTTGGTCAAAAATCTCTCAAGGTATCATTGAAGCATTTTTAAAGGTGATTGTGTTTGTTTAAAAAATGGAAATTTGTGTTGTGATTGTTGAAAAAGAAAACCATGACATAAAAAATTTGATGAAAAAGGGTATTTAATGGTGGAATATCGAGTTCAAGAGATGTGGTGAATGATCCATGTTTGATTCAAGAATGTCAACAAAGGAATGGATGATCTGGAGGCGCTATAAAAAGAAAAGATACAAGGTGGCTCTGTTTTGCAGTGTTTGTGAAATTTTTGGGCCTGAAAATCGACAAATGAAGAAAAGTGGTTTTTTGCAACCGGACTTGCGCGCTATGTACTAGTAGGAGAGAAAACTTGCGCACCAATGTTTTTCAAGATCATAAGGTCAAAATATGGCCAAGAAAAGAGGGTTGCGCAGGTATTGGTGTAGTCACACAGGTGACTTGCACAACGTGAAAGGACTTGTGCATCGGTGCCTAGGAGGGTTGGAATGTTGTGCGCCATATGTTTTTCAAGATCAGATATTCAAAATATGGAAAAGGAAATAGGGTCGCGTAAGTGTCTTGTAGGGGAAGCAACCTACGCGCTGGGACCTGCGTGCTGAGGAGAGACTTCCGCGTCACCGTGTAGGTTTACCAATGCCTATAAATACAGGACCACCCCTCCATATTTTAAAATGGAGTTCCACACTTTGAAAAATCAGAGCTCCTGTCGCGCTGGTGTGGTGGTCACACAAGTGGTGTGTAGTCGTGAATGTGGACTAGCTCACTAGTGTTTGAAGTTTCGCACCAGTTGGTTGTTGCGCGCCAATATTGGTTTGGGAGTAAAAGGGGTTGAGTCGTGTAGGTTAGGAGTTACAGAAGATTGTGCCGCACAAGTGTTTGAAGTGACATGCCAACCAGTTGTAACCTGCACACCGATACTTGCATGCCGGGTTAGAACTACGTGCCATGTAAGGTTGATTCATGGCGGTTATTCAGGGCTGTGTGAAGTCTTCCAGATTTCCCTATATCTTCGGTGCAAAGAGAAATTCATCTACGGGTAAAAGTTAGACTTCAACAGAGCATCTACATACAACAGAGGATGCATTCATTAGAGATAATGAAGAGACATACAAGTCCATTAAACTGTGAGTGGATCATTTCCAGAGTAGTGAGAAAAGGAAGAGGAAGAATTTGTTCCTCTCCACCGACAATAGGGATTGACCATTGGGAAAGCAATGAGATAACCCTGAACCTTGTAAAGGTAGTGGGCCTGGGACATAGTGATTGTGCCTGAACCTTGTAATCAATAGCTAGTGAATTTTAGTGTAATTTAGTATGACCGACAACTAGTCGGCGTATGCTCCTTGGACATATCCCTTAGCGGTGAACCAAGTAAAAATTGCTATGTCATGTGCTTGCTTTACTTTCTGTTTATATTGTGCAACAGGAAAGAAAGAGAAGAGTGTTTTTCTTAACAACAAAACCAGATCATAACGGGCTTTAATTTTAAATTAGTAATACCCTGATTCACCCCCCTCTCAGGGTATTCAGTCTTGTGGAACTAAAAATAAATTATCTTGATTAAAAAAGTTGTTTTTAAAAAACATTTAGTATTTTTCACTACTCGTCAAAAATTGAATGGTCTTAGAAGAGTACAAAAAATTCACCCAAATATAATTTTGATATTCCGAATCCAAAAATGAAGCCCATTTTGAATAATAAAATTTATAAAATTTCAAAAAGTGGGTATTACTATTCATAAAGGCTAGTTTGATTGGTCTGGTGTGTTAGAATCTCAAAGTTGCGAACAGATCAAGTTATTTAATTAATCAAAGGGAAATGTAATGTGGAAGATTGGGGTGTTAAAACTTGTATGAGGATTGATAGAAATATTCTGAGGTTAGTATTTCCCAATCTTATGTTGAGGTGACTCTTCCATGGATAGAGTTTTTGATCCTTTTTTTGGCAAAGATTTCTCATCTTATATGCTAAGGGATACAATACCATGAGATTCTAGAGATCCAAAAGGTCTACATGTTAGTATCTGAGTATTAATCAAATCATAAAAATACCCCTAGTTATTCGATGAATAGGATACTCAACCAGTGCGTCAGGGTTCTTTCCTTCGAGTAAGATGTTTTTTGGGACATCCGAGCAATCACTATTCCTCTATGCATTCCTACTTATTTTATGGTGCTAGAGAAAACCATTGTTGTTGAATGTAACATGTAATTGTGGATAAATAAAATAACTATCAATATTGGGAATGTAGGAAAACATTGGATGGGGACCCAAGGTAGAAAAAATTTCAGAAAAAATGAATCGGTAAGGAAGAAAACATGGTAGAGGAGCTCGGAGAGCAATAAGATGTGGTGTATATTTTGAGATGTTACTTCACCACCCCAATTGGTCTTCTCTAGGAATAGGGGGCTGTAGGAAAAGATATGGAACAACAATATGTTATAGAGATATATGAACTAAGGTCTCTAATAATGATATTCAGTATAGTCTGTTTCTATACTTTGCTACTATATTGTCAGACACAAGTTCTAAACATTCTTTCCATGTCACAAATCTTGTTCAAGGACTACATTTTCTAGTTAAAATGTTCACTGGACCCTTAAATATTTAGATACACATGAGAGGATACTAAATAATCATAATAGTATCTATAGTGTGATATGACCCTTGAGGTGAGATTTTTGGTTGGAACCTCTTAGTGACGGTGTTGAGGCCTTAAGACTACATTATAAGAATGGATTTGTTTTCGAAAGTCCATTCTCAGATTGACTATTACAGGGAAATGATACAAAATTTTCACAAAAATGGAACATGGTTTTCCATGGTCAGTGAAAAGGGAACCTTAGGAAGCACATGATGGACTCATGCATAAATGGGTACAATAATTCAATCATCAGTAGAATATCCTTTTCCTCAGAGTAGTAGAAGTTGTGAGTTTTCAGTTCCCAGTAATAGTGGTAGAGTAGAAATATGTCTTTCTAAAAGATGATTCTAGATTATCCTATCCTCTGGTATATTTATTTCTATGTTGTCTTACACCCCGACATGGACCAGATACATGCATCAGAATATTATATTGATTACGTAGAGCTTCATGAGATGAGGATAAAATTTGAGGAATTATCTAGTAAGTGCTTAGTAAGACCCAGTGATTAATGTTATGTGTGGATTATCAGCTCTTTAACAACGTGACTATGGAGAATGAGTATTCCTTATTGAAGGATCAAGGATAACTTCAGTCAGTGGAAAGGGGTGTGGTGGTTCTTGAAGGTTGACTTTCAATCAGGTTATCACCTGTTTCAAGTATTGGACGAGGATATACTAAATACAACATTCAGATTACACTACAGTCACTGTGAGTACGTGGTGATTCTCCTTTTCGTGATGAATTCTCAAGGAGGTTTCATGAGACTCACGAACCAGATATTTCATCCTTGACATGAAATGGGTAGCCTTTTATGTGGTCATAGAGGTGTTATAATGTTTTTTAGATGTTGAGACAGATTTCAACGAGCACCCCAATCATGATATTTCCAGACGAGGGATTCAAGTACCTAATGATATGTCATGCATTAGGGACCGAACATGGGTTTTTCTTAATTTACACAAAAGTATTTATTTCCTATAGTTCATTCTAGTTGAGACCACGTGATCATAACTACCTGACCCATGATCTTGTTATGGGAACGGTAGCCATCACATTGAAGATGTGGCGATACTAACTGATGGGCGAGCAGTTTATCACCTACACTGACCGTTAGAGTCTCCACTATGTATTCTATTATAATGACATAATTTTGAGGCATGTGATATGTAAAGTGTTTCTCCAGTACTATGACATGGGTTATAATATACTCCCGTGATGTGGAGTTTATGGTGGATGATCTTAGCAGGAGATCCAATTCACTAAACGAGGCACCATATTATGTAGCCTTGTTACAGTTCTCCTTTTTGGATAGAGATGATGTGTAATACCTTCAGTAGTTGGTTGTTGCCTCACTACTCATGTAGCAAGTCACATAGGCACAACTTGTGTACATTGACTGCCGGAACTGATTTGATCAGTTATCCTCAGGGAAATACCCTGATGGATATTAGGTAAGTGGGGAGAGTGTCATCCTTTTTAGAAGTTGAACTATTGTTCTAGTGGAATAACCAAATTTTTTCTTGAAGTAGATCCATTTAACTCCTTTTTGTGGTATATCTAGTCGAGGGATAAAGGTATCAGGACCTCTAATGTCAATTATGGTGGCCATGGAAGAAAAATACAGTGGCAAAGTTCTTTTCTCAGTGAATCACAGGTTAAAAAATGAAGGGAGAATATCATGTTCCAATAGGTTTAACTCCACCCGTATAGGTGCCTGATTATAAGTGGGATGTGATATCAAAGGGATTCATGATGGGTTTAGCACACACATCTAGGGGAGACAATAAAAATGGGGTGATCGTTGACCAACTCACCAAGTATTCCCACTTACTACCGATCTATGACCAGAGCATAATAGAGAGTTGTTATGCCTCTATATAAAAGAGGTGTTTGGTACTCAGTTTCACTTGATCAAGATGTTTATTCACCATAATAATTTTATGAAATACAAGACCATCTAGGTCAAAGATTAAATTATATGAGTTTGCATGTTAAATGTTTTTTCTACATTTTGGTGGATCAGCTACCTCGGGATGATTTTGTGTACAAAACTAGATACCCATCCACCATTGGAATGGATCTAGCAGAGAATTGGTATTGGAAACCCTGAACGTCACCAAATTGTTTGAATGACCCTGGAGAGTTGTCAGTCATGGGCCTAGAGATGGTGTTCGCGACTACATTGAAGGTGCTGGTCAACCCAGAGTAGATAAAGACTACACAGAGTTATCAAAAATCTTATGATGACAGTAAAAAGAGGCCTTTGGGGTTCAAGGAGGAAGACCATGTGTTCTTTCAGGTCCCTCTGTGATGTGGGGTATAGATGTTTTTCGATATGACTTGTTATATCAAAGGTAAATCATCACTTTTCAGATTCTAAGAACAGAAGGCATGGTGGTGTACCTCCGAGCTCACCCCCCACATATGCATCTGGTTCATGATTTATTTCACCTTTAACAGGTAAAGAGGATCGTGCATGATCCATCACATGTCATCGACATGGGATAACTATAAATTGATAATGGGGAGAACATTTTGGAATACTATGTGGACATTGAGGATCGACATGAGTACATCCTTTGTGGATAGTTTTCTCCTCTGGTGCACGTCTAGTGGCAGCACGAGAATCACCAAGAGAGAAAATGGGAGGAGGAGGCTTATATTTGGGCTCAATACCTGAATTGTATTTAGTAGCCATTTTTGTATTTTGGAGATGTAAATCACTAAGGTGGGAAGAATGTAATGACATTGATTTTCATGATTTTTTTAGAAATTATTTTGGGAAAATTCCATGACCATACGCTAAGATAAAGTGTGATTCCAAGGCCCTAGGTGCCCAGAATGATTGTTTGAGGAATTTTATTTTTTAATATCATGTTCACATGACATTTATGAAATAGTGAGCTAACAATTAAATAAGTGCTCATATCCAAAATATGAGGGAACTGTTGATCTCATAGTAGCATCATTATACTAGGCACAACCTATCATTTTCCGGTGCAATAAATCTATAGAAATGTCACCAGGTCCATTACAATAAATAAAAATAAAAAAAATAAAAAGTATTTTATCTTGAAATCATAATTACTCAAAAAGACAGTAACTCAGATTTGAAATTTTAGACTATAGTTGAGTTCGTAAAGTTTTTTTTTCTTAGGCGAGGCCTAAGATTGACCAAAAAAGGTTTAAAGTTGAAAATAATTTTAGGATGTCTTAGGGGAAAAAAATAAACATAAAACGTTTATTTTATTTATTTTTAAAGTTTCTCAGCAACGCAGTGTCGCTACGATGTCTTGATTTAGTAGCCGGTTTTCCTTCATAACTTAAATAGCATGGTGATGATACAAGATAGTGACATGGTGATGTGGAATCACATTTTATTCATTTAACAGCTTGGAATGGATACAAGTTTATATTCAAAATACTCAAGAAATTGCATGGAATATTTGGAAGAGAAAATCATTTGTGAAACCTCTTATTGGAGAACAACGAACGATGGTGAGACGGTAGATCAATATCGGTCACAGAAGGATTACCGAAAAAGAAAAATGTTCTTCAAAGATTGATCCAAACACTAGGTATGGATTAATTTGAAGTGATTTATTTCCCATTATTACTTTCAAATGATGTACGCAAACCAACACACAAACATGTTGATATATGGGTCGATCATTCTTACGGGATGTGTTTATTCTGTTGTGGGTATTTATTTTGGTTGATTCATGTATGAAATATTTTATTCATCCAATTTGTTCTTCATATAACATAAATGGATTGGGGAAAAAAATGAAAAAGGCCATGATCTATCCATTTTGGAAATTCATGTGATTGTCTCTCTTCTATTCTTCATTTTTCATTCCTTGTGTTTTACAATCAATGGTACGTGATCCAAAACCGCTATGGTGTAAAACGGTGGTAGATTGAGATAGTGGCTAGAGGTAGTGACTCCGACCATTTCATGTGTTGTGCAATAAGGTGTAAATTTTGATAGGGAAGCTGGCAGTAGTGGCTACACCGGCCTAATTTGGAGGACAGGACAAGCAGTCTTAGCAAAATAGGCTGATAGCGGATGATGAGATGGTCCGCGACTTCAAAGGCCATGGTTGGACATCAGGTGAGGACACCAGTAGGGTTTACTGCAGCCGCGAAGGGGCATGGTATGGTTGGACTATTCTTGAGGGGCCCCGCATTGGTGGGAGCTGTGGGTGACGACCATAATGTGGTGGATGTTGCAAAAAGGGGAGGCCAGCTCCATGGACGCCACGGTGGTGGAAGCCATAGGGAAGGAAACATGGGGGGAGTCGTGGAATACCATCTATAGAATGTGGTGGCCATGCTGATTGGTTAGTGAATGAATCTAGGCTACATGAGGGAGATGTGCCAGAATGCTCATTCGAATCAGGCTAGGTGGACTGGGATACTTCTGCGGACCACAGACTAGAAACATAGTTGTGAGACCATGTGGTCTAGAAGCCCAATGGGCCTGGACCATTCGGGCATGCCAGTTTGGGATGACCGAGACTCAGTCAGTTGGGGTCGACCGAACATCTTCAGATCGGGTCAGACGAGGTGGCCACATTACCTATTTTCTCTCAATCTTTCAAATGATATGTAAGATTGCTGAGCCATCTGTGGAATTGGGACCCTTACATCAAGGTGGTCCTTTTGAGATGGATTGGTGGGAATTTATTTTTGACCAATATAGGTGGTGTGTTTCCCTTGGTTTATTTCTTGATGGTTCATTACGTCTTTACGTCCATATTACAATATTATAGTCCCCTCTACAGGCTATGTCCTGGATAGAGAAGGGGCATCCCTACTTGGGATTGGTGATATACTCTATCACCCTTGATGGAGTTTCATGGTAATTGACATGATCCTCTACGTAAAGGGAATTAATCCTCCAACTAGTGGTCTATATCAGAAGGTTTCTCTATATTCTTAGTGGGGGATCCCCTATGTTACGTTCCGCATTGGTAGGGTTGTTGATATTCTCAGATAAGAATCCATTACATCGTGGATTAATACATATTGTGTTTTTGGTATTATCTAGGATAAACCAACACAAATTATAACATGACCTTGACCAGTGTATTTCAAATTGGTGTGGACCAAATTAAGGGGACTGCCTTATGAGATTATTTAATGAAATCATAAATTGAGGAGTACATTCTCTCAGAATGATCATGCCTCAAGATGAATCCCATTGCTAATGATTAGTTGTGACATCAATACATCGTGTCTTAAAGAGATCAAATGTCTTAGGAAACATCATGAAATATTGAGTCCACATGTTCTCTTGGATACATTTTGTAGAACTATTCTACTTGTATACTATCATATAGCTCAAGGAGTGAAATATCTCATAACGATTGGGATACAAGAAGAACCATATGATGAGAAGTGGATGATGCCTTGAAAACTCAAATCGTTTATGATTATACCTAGAATTTCTTGTTATATGTGTTGTAGAAAAATACCTATGTTGAACTTACTTTATCATCATTGGTATGTTTCTTTTTCTGGAATTTTACTTCGTGTTTCAGGGATTACTACTGAGTTTTATTTTACATAGCCCTACATGGGTGTTTCCCACACGTGTCATGTCTTATGTAGATGATTGAATGATTGAAAATATAAATGGTAGACTAGTGAAAGGTACTTATTAAAGAGACCAGGTAGATTATGTATTCTTATTCCACTTCATTTATCTTCTATTTATATACCCTTTAGGTAGAGTTTTTAGAGGAGGAGTTTCAAAGAGTTTTACCTTTTTAATTTTAATTTTATTGGTCTTGTATTTGGCCCCCATTTACTTGATGTTTTCTACCGTTGCACTATGTGTTGGTATTTTAGTGCTATACCTAGTTTTATACCCAGTTTTTTTAGTTTGATCAATTTTTTCTTGGAGATGTGTGCGTGTGTACAAGTTCGTAGTAAAATTCCTTGATTTGTGGGATATTCCTACTCAATACTAGTCTCTATCCCTTATTATATGAGTGGATCTAGAACCTATTTGATCTTTACTTCAAAATATTGAATAATCTTTATCCACCTCCAAAGATTCATATTAATATCTCACTAAAAGAAGATTTATTTTAGGTCTTTGTGAATGGAAAAAACACAAATCACACACACGGGTGGTAGTTTTGTCACAAAATTAGAGAAAACCCACCATTGTCAACTCAAGCTCATGGGTGGAATAGTTAAGATCAATTGGAAGTGTTTTTCAATTGAAATATTAGATAAACAGTCATTTAAAAATCATTTCACAACCTAAGATAAGATTTTAAGAATCATAGAAGAACTCCATCATGACTCTGTTCTCTATAATGTATCACATAGGATCACAAATATAGAATAACCATGTAATTAAAATAATGTAAAAAAATTTAATTTTATATTCAAATAGATACACCAATAAATGTATAGGTATATTTTATTCATTCAATCACATAAAACAATTGAAAAAGTCATTGTAATATGTCATTTTAATATTCATTATTATCACATAGATATTATCATTATACATAAATCAGGTATTGTGAGGATATAAAAAAGAATGGCTGATCTAAAATTTAGAGTAAGGGAAAATTAATGTATAATAACTGTTAGGAATCATTAGTAATTGAATCATAAATAGTCATGTGGGAGGAATACATATAAGGAATGAAATTATAAGAACAAGTTAATCCTGAAATTCAAGACAAATATGAACAACATAAGATATGAAATTAAAATATTTCATGTCCCACTTACAATACATAATAACACAATATGTTATACTAACACCCTATTCACAATATATAGAATCTCATGAGATGAAAATATCACCCAATTTATTAGGTTTATATATTATTCTAATTCCACTCATCACCTCATAAAATATTTTTCTGTGTGCCGTAAGGAATCCAAATTCATCCATGAAGAGTTTACGTGAAATAAATTGTTTAAATAAAAATGGGTAATAATGTGATCTCTTAAAGCCAAAATATTTGATAAATAACATAATAACAAAAACTAAGAGAAAAAATTTAATTTTATATTTTGATGTTCAGATTCAGAATAGAGTAAAGGGGAGAATACCATAGATATATGTAAAAGGATTGATGATAAACTAATGGATCATGGAAGAATTAAAAAAATTAATTTAATGTATTTTAAATTTAACATCATATAGTTTTTACAAGAAACAAAAGGATAAGAGTCATTAAAAATTACACATCACTAAAATATTGAGGATAAATTGAATAAATAATGGTGGAAATATTGTGTATATGAACATGTAGAGGTAAAATTTAAATAAAATAAAACACAACATATACAAGAATAAAGACTCGAGTGGAATCACTATCATAGATTATAAGAACCATTGAATACTTATTATAACTTATTTAATGATCAAATTAACCTTTTAAATTAATTTATTCATAAATGATTTAATTTTATATATTTTTCTTATTCTTTTTTGTTAAAATACAATTCTGTTAATAGTTACTATTTTTCTCATTCATAAATCATTGAGATGTTTGTTTCACAATTCCATTTTTTCATTTGGTAAGATGATATCTGTCATCGATGTCGGTACCTGGATTCTATGAGATTAATGAGTTTCAATGTAATGATAAAAATCAACCCATTATAATAATGTATAATTATTTATATCATAACTGAAAATAAATTTAAAACATTTTTATTTTGATAACTACTCTTTTTAATAATTTATATTCAATTTTATTATATAATTACACATTCATATAATGAAATTACTATTATTATTCATTCAAACATAATACTAGTAAAACATTATTGAAACCATAATTTTATGGTTATCATCATCTCTATCATCTCTTTTATAAACCCACCAATGTTTGTGCACTTATTTTTTAAATAATATTATGAGAGGAAAATAATAAATAATGTACTAGTAAAGTATTACTATGATAGAATTATAATATTGAATCTTATAAATAGTGTTTATTATTATGGTGGGAGTTTTTAAAATTGAATAAAAATTATAACAAACATAATGAAAAAATATACCATCATTAAAATGCTTCCTTGGACAACTCTATAAGTCATTGAGAGTTTGTGTTTTGGTAAGACCATAGAATCCAGGGACACTATAAGGGGAGTTGGTAGAGTTAGTTTTTTCATATTAGGCTATGGAATTTGTATACATCTCCAAATCAAATTTATGTTAGGGTGTATTTATAGATGAAGGGGAGGTCATTTTAAGTATAATATGGGGAAATATTTTTATTTGAGGTCAGTACTATGAATAGATTTGATTTTTGTGATGAATAAATGTATTTTATTATAAATTCTTAATTTTATACCATTAAAAATAATAATACATTATATAATCATTATATCAAACTCAAATTTAATAATGGTAATATTTTAGCCAATGTAAATAATATAAATTTTATTATATAAGAAAAAAATATAGTTTTTGGGAATACATTTCATGAATTTAAAACTATGTTTTTTAGATGATCTAAGATTCCCGTTAAAATAAATTTCATTCATTTATGTTTTTAAAAAATATACTATGATATTTTTACATCATTAATTTGTCCTAAGGACATATGGATTATGAAAAAAAATATTATTAGATGAATTAAATTCCTCAGAAAAACATGAAAACATCATCAAAAGAAAATCTCAAAATGATGATTCCAAAAACATGTTCAATTTTATGAAAAATTATATCAATGATAGATAACTAAAATATTTATTTTTTTAAAAAAAATTAATGGTTCTAGGAAATATATGATGAAATACAATATTAAAAATTTATATATATAAGTATATTAGGATTATTTATTTTAGATTTCATTTTATGAAGTTACAATATTTATATAGAATCATTCTATTAATTAAAAATATTATTTGTTATATGTCTATTCATAATAGTCAATTACTACTCGAAATACCAAATTACTATTCCCAATATTCATTTACTATTCAAAAAAAAAATCATATGGGATTATAATTAAAATATATTCCCCATTTATTCATCATTAATATTTAATTAAAATTTATATGATGGATATTTAGTCATTATTTTTGAAAAAGTTATTTCATTGTAAATGATTTATTATGTTTTTATAGAATTTTTTAGACTCTACCAATTCTAAGAGACCACAATGCATTAGAGTTTCAAATTATGGTTTTCTTATTTTCTTCAGTTTATTATAACTTATACTATTTAAAATTTTTTTGGAATAGATTTATAATTCATATGATATGTTTTATGTTAATGATATAAATTAATTTATATTTATTTATTTAGGTTACTATGACTTATTTATACTGTACTATAAACATATTTTTATTTAGAAGGAAATTTTATATTGGTAATTTCTATGTCATTAGTTTTATCATAGAATTTGAAATTTTTTCTATACAAATATCATTTCATACTCTATAATGGAAAAATAAATCTGTACTACCATTTAATATCCTCATGTGGTTACCTTATAAACAGTTTATACTTATGGTTTCTTAAACTATATTAAAATTTTTATTTGTCTTGTTGCATAGAATATTGTATCTATGATCCAGGTTCTTCAGTTAAAACTACATATATAATTTAATATAATTTAACAACTCAACTTTTGGATTTAGTAAATATGATTGAACTTTTATGGACTTACTGAAGATGTTTTTATAGAATATGTCTTTCATTGATGAATAATTTAGTGGTATTTATTCTTTATTATCCAAAAATACAACCCAATCATGAATGTAAATGGGTTCTATATATTTTAATATTGTCATTACCTTTTCCCAAAAATTTAGGACTTTTATTCATTGAGATATAATTGGGTAATATTTATTGTTATCCTAAACCCCCATGTCTCGATTATTATTTTCATAATAGATCATCTAACAAATCTATTCTTATGTGGTGAATTTCTTAGAATATTTCACTATTTGTTCCATTTATTCAACCCATTCAGTTCTTATATCTTATGATATCCAACATTATATTTCCATGCTGGTCTTATATACTTATTCATAAAGAGTGATTTGTATGGACATGTGTTTTTTCTTGAGTGGACCCTATTATTGTAATAGAACTCCATGATTGGAATATATAAATTCAAGCCACATTATATTTTTATAGAGAGTGATCCAAACATACACTCAAGTTTATAGAATGTTGTTTCTTATTTTCCATCGATATGGGTGTGATTTCTAATCCTAAAGAGAGAATTTATATTCATTTCATAATGGGGACATATATAGAATTTTTTGGTGAATCTAGGATCTAGATAAAATTAAAAATGATATTGGTTTTATTTTTAATTTTAAACCTTATGTGATGTGAATCTTGAAATTTTTACTAAGTATGAATTGTTCCTTGTGGAAATTAAGTGAGAATTATATGGTATATGATCTACCACAACCCATGTTGTATTGTTTCCTATGTATTTATTATGAATACATATGAAAAAATCTTTATTGATTTTTTTCATGTCTATTATTGTATGGGTAATGGTTTTATAATCTCCTTGGTAATTCATCATTCTACCATAAATTATTATCATACAATGATCATTGATATATTATTAAAAATCCCCTTATTCATATTATCTTATCATAAGTTCTATTATAACACCAAATATATCATTTTTCATCCCTGATGGATAGGGAATATTGAGATATTCATATCTTTGAAAAACTCAATTATCTCTAGATCATATGGTATAAAAAATCATGTTACAAACATGAAACTCCATCATTACAAATGAAAAACTATGACGTTTTCCCATTCCTTAATTATTCAATATTTTTTAATATAACTACATCATACCTTTTAGAATACATAATGACATCAATCATATATGTTTGAGTTATAATTTGAGTAATGTATAATGGTGTCCCTCCCTTTTTGAATTCTATTTTTATCCTTTTCACTTAATGAAATATTGGATATATTTAAATCACCATAATAGATTCTATTTTAAGATATTTTTAATTGTAGAATCATCATACTAATATTTTTGTAAGAATATAATGAATATATTATTTACATTCCATGATTAGCTCATATCAAATTCATTTGAATGTATTAACAAAATTATATAAATATATTCTTTAATGATCAGAATGTTTGTCTAAAATCTATCCATAATGATAATTTCATGAAATATATTATGAAATTATTTTTTCATGAAATATCATACTGAAATATGAATAATTTTTTCATTAAAATCCAACTTCAATGATGAATAAGCCTTCAAATTATCTTGTTTCTTGATCTCACAACTCAAAAACTTTTTATATGAATCACAATATATCAAAAATCCTTCCCCACATACGAGTGGTTTTATTAGAGGGGAATATATTTGATTCATCCTCAACTCAATGATTATATCTTCACATTCATCATTTTTTATTTTATTTAGTCTTTTTAAATTTATAATGGTTTTTGGGTTTCAAAAACATTTTATGTTTCTAACAAACCAAATATACTATATAGATAATATGAGAAAACATTTGATCTATATTATATATATCACTCTCATAAAAAAACATTTTCTTCCTTTTTATCTAATGAATCTATATATATTACCTTAATAATTATTACTTTCTAAATTAATGTGGCCTTATTCATCCATTATTCATATTTTTCTTACATTACAAACATGATGAACTTTTAAGAAGTATTTAGGGTAATACAAAATCTCCCCTATTATTCTTCTCTTTTTTTGGAGTACAGAAGTATATCAATTAAAATTCCCATACAAAAAAATTCAAGTCCATATATAAACAACATATTAGTCATATAAATAAATATTAATGGATCATTAATCTTTCTAAATAGGATCTCTATGAACACGTTGTTTCAATATAGTATGAAGAAGGTATTATTCAGAATATCCACTTTATTCACCTTAAAATGGAGATATTTCAATGGAATTTCAACCATTCATAAGTCAAAATCCCCATACAGTAGGTCAAACAAGATATAATGTCATGTACTATTATAATTTTTTTTATCACTATCACGAAGAGGTAATAATAATAAATTAATAAAATTAATGAATCAATATTTTTAATTAAAAATTGAATTGGGGAACCCCATGTAGAACTAATAATGAATAAAAAACCATTTCCATGTTCTTATAATGATTCTTTTTAAACATTTTCTGTTCAATGGGGGCCATTCTGATGTGACATTATGATATTTAGAAACCTTGATGTATAATTTTTTATATCTTAACATATTGATCAGAATGGATTCCATGAAAATTATTAGTAAATAAAACATTGTATTTAATTATATTGGGATTGACTTCAAGGGTGATATTTTTAAACTCAATATATTCTGAAAGATATTATTTATCATAATAAATTGTTTCCAATATTGATAAAGAGATCACATGGTTGTTTTATATTTTTTATTACAACATTTATAATATCAGATGGTGGATTTTGATGTGGAAAATGATTTTCAGTAACGATGAATGGTTCTGGATCTATATAAGGATAAAATATCCATGAATTGAATAACATAAAATTGGACGAAAGGGTGTATAAAAATTAACACTAGAATATTCTTCCAACAATTTCAATATGAGGGAGTTTAATATACATGAGATAAAATGGATGCTAAACCTGCTGTTTTCACTCAAAAAATTTATTTTATTTCTTGAGATTGTGTTTGAGTGGTTATACTAAATGTGTATTATATAATAATTTCATAGAAAAATGAGCATATAAAAAATCAAAAATCACAGTTGAATAATTTTTTTTCTTATCACCGTGTTATTTTCATAATTCAACTCTATAGTAGTGATTACCAAAGTGCATCCTTTCTCACCTGGATTTGAAGATTGTCATCCTCATATATCCTCACAATCCTTTATCTTATTGTTTTGAGTTTTATAGAGTCCTTGTTCATTGTAGTTGAATCATTATACGATAAGTTATATATTCATAAGAACCATTTATTACTCTATCTCATTGATTGAATTACTCATGTCTATTTGAAATTCAATATCCAAATGATAGTGTTTTCTAAATCTGAAAATTTTTCACATTCCTTGGAGGTAGATTCCCTAATGGTTCTTCCCACATCTATTACATATAAATAGTAAATTGTTCTTACCATTATGATTTTTATTAGTTCGACCCCCATTGATAAACTATATCCAGGTCACTTAAAATCCTTATTAACTAGACTTTTGAGATTCACCAATATCCATCTTAACATTAAGGTGAAATAATATTATTTCATCATAGATTTAAAATTACTAAATCACAATAATATTTTGATGACTCATATTTAATCCATATAAAAAGATTGTGAAATGTTTTTTGAGGGTCCATAACAATGATTGAGATATTCCATGAAATTACTGTGTTTTTTGACTCATAAGAACAAATTCATATATCCTTTGTTTTCTTCATCCTGTTAACCCACCTTTAAATTTTTATATAGAGTCCATTACAAAGATATTTCATAAAAAACTATTGAATTTTTACTCTTCCATCAATTAATATTTTTCCTTGGAATTCATATTATCGATTTTCCTCCAATAATGATCATTTTCAACCATTATGAGATATTAAACCGATATAACAATATCCTAATCAATTTTATGAAGGATATATAATATATTATAATTTGATCCAATCTAATTCTATGATATTAATGGATAAAAGGTCCAAAAATCAAGGATTTCATTTTAATATTAATAGAAAACCCAAAAAAAATTCTATCTTAGGATATAGATTGGTCTCTATTCAGTTCACATACTTATTAATAAATTTGGTTAATTGAGAAATCACCACAATGGTATTATTGACTCTACCTCCAATTATATTATGTGTCTCATTCGAGTAGTAATTTATTTTCCAATCACATTGGTTGTTGAAATAATTTCTCCGACTTCAATCTAGTTATTATATCAAATGAATGTTATGAATAATGAAATGAACATTTATTATATTAATTCCCATTTTATAAGGTAAAATACCTTGTTATTAAAAGAAATTATATAAAACACCTGCACTCATATTGTTTTCTTACCATTAAAAGATATATCATAATAGATTTTGAGGATTGGTAAACATCATAAAAATTGATATTATAGTCATTATATAGTTATCTTATTATTATATATATAGTGGTACAATAAATATAATGTACAAAAAAGTAATTGATGGACTCGACCAATGGAAGCATAACATATTAATCCCAATTATCAAAGAAAACCAGGGACACCAAATAACTATGATTTTCAATTAACCATTACCAATATTATATTTCAAAGATAAAGTATCATTAGATTCATTTAAGGGATAATTTCAAGATTATTGATATAACACCATCAACCATGTTCACCAAATCACCATAGTAAAGTGTGAACCTCGCATACCTAAACCTTATGATATATGCAGGTGTAATAAGGGGTTATGTATCAAGACCTTAACAATATGAATTTTTATGTATTAATAATTTAAAAAATAATTATTATATTTCATATTTTTTATTACTTATTATAAAATTATTAAATAATTAGTTTGATACAAATTATATTTTGAACGAATGAAACACATTTTTTTTGTAATTATATAGTTTCAATAAAAATAATAATTTTTTTCTAAATTCCTAATTTTTTTAAATTCATGTAATTTTAATAAAATATTCAATTGGAATAATTTATATCTAAAAATTAGTGATAATATAATTATATGATTTAAAATTTATATTTTATAAGGGTTAGATAACTATTACTATTCTATGAACCTGTATTTTTCAACACATTATCATTTTTTATTTTAATATATAAATTTTCATATTTATAATACTAATTTTATAATGTTAGCAAATTTTTACATTATGAGATCCAAATTACCCAAATGTTTATTTTTCATTAATTTCTGTGAGAGTCAATTTTTTGGCAAAAAATTTAATACAATTCAAATATAAATTATGTGTTACGACATTATAAAATCACAATAGTGATTTAATAAATAACTTAAATACTCTCCCTCGCCAAAATTACGTTTCCAATTTTAAATAATATGTTTTGGATTTTATTTGAGTAGTTTTATAAAACCTTAATGAATCCTCCACAACTATATTATATTTTAAGGTTATATAATTAATTTTTAATGAAAATAACCTACAACCAAATCAATAAGGGTATAATTTTAATTTGTTTAACTAAAGGCCTTATAAACCAATGGATTCCACTCAAAATTGTCATAATACATGGTATGGTTTGTTTTTTTTCCTAATTTATCATATATATTTTAAAAATATATGTTTATAAATTAATAAATAAATATACTCAATTTTCACTATACAAAGGCACACAATCACCCATTAATCATCACTAAAAACCATTTGATTGTTAATTTAATACACCCATAAAAATAATATACTTCCTATGGTTCCCTAAATCACTTCAGATGATCGACCCATGTATATATATGAACCATGTTTCGGTAAGAGATCATATCCCTCTATTTACTGAATAACTATATTTATATTATATCTTTTTGATTACCAATTGTTCTTTTTCAGATATGTTATTACACATATATATGACTTTCCTTGTGATTTAATTATGATGAGAGAGCCTTTTCACTCTAATTAAACCCTTCCTCGATTGTTTATGTACCCTTGTTTGGTTACTGAAATGGTCCCATGATTTTTCCATGAAAAACATTTGTACAGTGAATACTCATACCCACTTCCACTCAAGCATATTCAACATTGCGTGCATATCATTCATTTATTCGGTACATTTTTATATGTAATCCGATCTATTTAATCAAGGGAATAAATTTTATTAAATACACTCATACGACCTATGACCAATATTAAAAACTAATTCATGTAAGTGACATGAATATGATGGGAGGGCCCTGAATTGTATAGACCTCTAATGAATAGGAAATTTTTTTTTGTCTCATGATACATTATACATCTGATTAAGGAGTAAACCTAATCCATGAAGAGAATATATACACAATTTTATTATGTAATGGAAATTATCCATAAGATATTCTTTTCTCATGATTTATGTTCATTCCACATTCCAATAATTTTGTTGTGTTATCCACTTATAAAAAGATTCAATTATCTTGTTTCTGATTCCCACTAGTTCGATCAAACCAATATATTATTATTGAATCAAATTTATAACATTAATTATGTAATTATTTTATTATTCCATTACTAGTATTTATTTCTCAACCCATTCTTATGTATATCCCCAGGTTATCAAGTTTTTTTTAGATTAACCAAGATATTTTAATTTCATATTTTAGAGTTTTAGTTTTAATTTAATATTTTTGTTTTAAGATGTTACTTTATATACCTAATTACAAAATTAAACAAGGCCCTATAATAATTTGGAGTATTATTATGTTTATTTATATACAATAAATCGGGATGTAATGTTTATAAATGATATGGGTTTCATAGTTGATATCATAGGATAATGAAATTGTATTTCTAGATTAGGATAAGAAATTTCTAATGAAATGCTTAAGTATTAGTTTACACATATGGGAAAATATAAAAATTTAGTAAAATTATTTATTAAGTGGTTTCCATTTAAAAAATCCCCCGTTTTATATTTTATGTGGATGTGGCTCTGGTCCAGTTTTACCTTGGTGAAAATCCCTTTAATGTTGTATTGTGCTGAACTGAATCATTAGTTGGTGCATGAAAAAGATGAAATTCTACACACCATGTTTAGCACACCTACTAGAATGAATTGGTAAACTATTAATCTCATTAAAAACCAATATTAGGTAGAAAGTTTTCATTATGACTTTATGTAAGTAAATATATCATTGATATATTTGATTAAAACCAAGAAATGGCTTAGATAATGAATACATTTAATTTATGAGTTTTCCATTTAATTTTCATGGTTTCCAATTTATGATTTTAATATATATAAAACAATCATCATAAATTATAACATTAATTTATTCAATGACTATATAAAATGGGAATTTAAGAAAAAACCACTATGTTGATCATTATGTTGATATCCAAATAGAGATTTCAGATGGGTTTAGGAGTTCAGAACATCATTAAAATAATTTATCAATTACTTGAATTTTTATATAAAAACCTGAATATGTGCGAAACCACACACCCCTATAAGAAGGAAAATAGTGTATTTGATACATTTATGTGATTAAGGGATGATCATTTAGGGGAACATACAATCCATTAGACATGGTGAAATGGTCAAATACATTGAAAATATTATATCATTCCTTTAGTACTCTATGGAATCGAAGGTTATGCTTTTTGTTTATCATATAGAGGGAGAAACTGATTGTTGGTGGAAATTAATAACAAATATGAATACTAAAATGGATATCGAATAGAAATATTAGAATGAATTCCAAAAAATATTTTTTGAAAAAACATTTCTTCATAGTATTAGAATTAAAAGGGGGAGGTATTTCCTTAACCTTAAGAGAAATAATAATGAATACATCATTGAATATGTGTAAAAAGATGAATTTATAGATACCCCTCAAACATTTCCATTTCTCTAAAATGTATTTTTTACTAGCTCTATGGTGTTATAAATATGGTTATAAGAAAATCATTAGGGATTCCTTAATCTTCCATCCACATGAATATTATCCGATGTGACCAGAAATTTAAAATCGGGGTTATCAAATTTCAAGGGTATCAAGGGTTTGATGATAAGTGGAGGATGATAGAATATAATTCTATAATTTTGATTAAAAAATATCTTCTATAAAATTATTTAAAACAACCAACTTTATAATTGGGTGGGAAGAATCATAATGAAAATTTCATAATGGGTATAATAAAATTATTTTAGTGCATGAAGGATGGGAACCCAATTAGGCATAACTGATGGGAGAAACCCAAAAATTTATTTGAATAATGGACTGGCCGAGTTTACCCCAAACCTATTTTCCATTGTTTCAATTACAAGGATGAATTACAATTTTCAAATCAATGTATTAATACAAGGAATGTAAATGAAAACCAGTGACTACAACCTATAGGGCCTATATAGAATCAGAATGCTTATTAAATGAAAAAAAGGGAGGTGGATCCCAATAAAAGTGGTGATAGGTATTCTTTATTTAATTAAAGGATCCATAATGTGATATTTGAATATTATTCTATGCATTCCTTCCTGTCACACAAATATATTATAACTATTCTAATATTAATTAAATTAATGGAACTCAGGCTATTAGTGAATTTATAAAATGGGGAAAATATTTAATCACATGTCTAAAAATCATAACCTATTAAAATATGTGGCTGGAATTTCCAAAAATAAAAATTGATTGTCCCATCAATGATTTTTATTATCTTATATTACTATATTTACATTCTATCTAATTGTGAAATATAAATTTAAGATAGAATGAAATCACCCTTTGTATCACAAATTTCCCTGTAATTTTATATATGTTCAAAAACATTTTTGAAAATTATTTGGTATCATCACATGAATGTATATTATTTACTCTAGAGGAATATTATCTGGATCATATTATTGAGGATAAGGAAATTATTTTTCATGATGACATGTCCAATTTATTGTAATTCCTTGATGTGTTTCCTAAAAAATATTCATGCCTTCCTCGTAGAAGATAGGTTATGTTCTTGATTGGGGTTAAACCTAAAGAGTTTATAGTATAAAAGATCCTATTTATTATATCCATTGATTAACTTTATTTTATGAAGAATAAATTATTTTATAATTTAGATATCAAGTTTATATTCCAATGTACTTTATAATGGGCTAAATCTGTCCAATTTGAGAAGAAGAATTGTAGTTCAATAAACCAATACATTGACTATCAGAAACAAAAAATCCCGATTAAAAACAATAATACATTTTTTTAGATTTATTGCTTATGAAAAAACCAATAGAGAGTCCATTACTTATATATGATTGATATTTAGACTAGATTTTATAATGTATGATTGATGAAAGTGGATATCCCCAAGACCATATTTTTTTGATGGTAAATGCACTATGAGTTCATATTAACTAATTTGGACTCACTAATTCTTTGTAAATATTCATTTTAATAACGAATAGTGTCATTATATGTTACCTTAAAATATTTTAGGCAATAATTATATAATATATTCATATCTACTCTTAACGGATATAGAAATGAAAGGAGTATTTATATTCTATATTGTGGACATTTAGAAAAGAAAATTTATTATCATTGTACAATAAATGTGAGTTTTTTTCTAGAAATTTTGCATTATTGGGGAATGGTAGCATAGATAATGGATATTTGTGGATCCTTAAAAAATATCCATAAGATGGATTTTATAAACTTAACAATATAATGAGAATATGTAGTCTCTATAGATTATTTGGGTATTAATATTGATATTTGAGAAAAATAACATGATTTTCCAGAACACTAACCAATTTAACATAGAAGGGGTTGATGGTCCTATGATGTTATCACTATGAATAATGATTTAAAGAGATATCAATGAGGCTAATCACTTTACATATTCTCACATTTGTATGGGTGATATATTTATGATCTAAAGTCATTCATCCAAAATCGTATTCAGTTTTTTAATCATTCTTTATTAAAAATGATAGAATAATTCACCCTATAAATATTTATACGTTTTATAAAAAACCAAAAAAATTATATATAATTGGTTGTAGTGATATTTTGGATGATTATTTGGAAACATAGTCTCTATGGGTATAAGAGTGGCATAAATATGGATAATAAAGTCCTAAAGTATATTTTCACATAAGATATCTCAACATGAGTTAATGAAGTTGGTCAGATCTCATAAGTGAATATTATTTTTTATCCATTATGAAAATATTATTAATTATTTATGGAATATTATAGGATTTTAATATATCTTGGAACCCTTCCATAATGAGAATTTTAAACGATCCAATATTCTTGGACACAGAGAGGATAAACACGGGAACAATAAAAGTATCTTAATCCTACCATTATCAAATGAATACTCAACAATATATTCATTATCAGATCAAAGAGGACCAAAAATATGGTGAGGTTATATATGTAATATTAGTGAATATCCAAGAAATCCAAATCTATAAAGATGTAGTAGTATTGTTTGGAACCTGGATATGTGTCCCACCAAAACATGAAATAAAGATGGAACATATGGACGATTCATAGGTCTCACCATTATCAGTATATCATGGAATAACTTTTGTGTATAAATATATGATAAAAAACTTTTATTGGGATAAACAGAAGTTGGATATTGTATAAATTTTATAAAATATATTTTTATTCCAATAATTCTAGTATAAATAACTAAAGTTGAAATAAATGATGTAACCATTTCCCAAACCGATATGGAAATGGGAGAACATAAAAATTTATTTCATCATAGGAATACCAAGGATGCCTAATCGAAATAACTTCAATAGAGTGGTAGTCAAGAAACATTCCATGTCCAGAAATTTATTCACCATTATGAATTATCTGTCTCTTGAACATGTTTCCAGGATATACATATATGAAGTGGTAATAGGACATTGAGTTACAATAACTATTATTTATGATCAAGATATGATGTTTACCTTGAAATAATGGATAATACTTTGGAAAGAGTAGTATATAGAAATGATATTTCGAAATACTTATAACCCTAATATGGATGGTAAATATGTGAGAACCATTCATACTCTAGAAGATATGTTGACATCATCTTCAATGGATTTACAATGATTTTTGAGTCAAAACCATCTCCTAAGAGAGTTATATTATAAAAAAAATTTACACTTTAGTATTAAAATGGAACCTTATGAGGCTCTGTATGTGAAGCGGTGTTCGACTCCAACACGATGGGATGCAATTTGAGATAGGTAGCTGATGTGAGTTGATCTTATCGAAGAAAATATAGGGACTGTTTTAAACAATTCATTATTACATAAAATACACCTAAACATGATGTAAAGTTATACATAAAATCATAGATTAAACTCCAAGTATTTTTTAAAGATAAACTATCCCTTTTTATATAACCATGTTTAGAACTTATGAGGTTTTAGAAGAATGGAAATCATAGTCAATGATACATCGTCCCCTTTGAGATCCCTAATCACATCAGAGTTTTGGTATATCAACTAGAAATCCCACCTAACATATATCAAGTACATGATATGATAAATGTATCCCTATTGAGTAATTACATATCAGACCCATCACATATACTAAGTCCATAGGTGTTACCCTTAGGGAATAACCTTTTAGAAGACAAGCCTCTTGTTAATATCTTATAGAAGAAGAAAATAATTTATGCGAGATTGGAAAAATTACCAATTTAATGTTTATTATAGAACCAAAAGATTGATTATGTTATATTTGAATTATAAGAGGTGATTAAATAGAGGCACCCTCATCATATTTAGTGTATGAATGAATTTTGAAGAAAATTTTAAAGGGGGAATAACGCACTGGACCTTGCATTTACAATTGAAATTCACTTTTTAAATGAGTAATGCATTGATTTAAAATGATATTATAGAAAAAAATTCACCATAATTGGTTTTTGGATCCATATAATTTGTATTGTGTCATATTTAAAAGGATGTTAACCATCATAATCGTTGATATTATATCTATTATTTAGTTATCAAAGGATTACTATTTATTTTTTTTTGTGATATTACCAATTGAAATTGGGAAAAGAAGTGATGTTCCAATCATATATGATCATAACCTATGAATAACATTTATCAGTGATTCTGTTGAATATGGAATCACAAGGATTTTCCCTTGACCCAACCCAATCACAGATTCAACAACTAAAGAACAAAAAACTGGTCAACATTGTAGTTCAAGAAAACTGAGATCATGTCCAGAACAATGTTTTCCACATCATCTGGATAATGTGTTACCACTAAAATCCATACCCTTATGGTATACACTAGTCTAATAAGGGGTTATGTATTCACACCATAATATTATTATTTATTTAAAAAAATTAAAATTAAATATTATATTTTTTTATTAATTTATAAATGTCTAAATTGCATGTTTGATTAAAATATATTTTGATAATATGATAAAAAATTCATTTTTAGGAAATATTTAGATTCAATGAAAAGACACTTTTTTAAGAATTATATATTTTTTGAAATAATGTTATTTTAATAAAAACAATTATCAAATAATATTTTCATAAATATTAAAGATGATATAAATATAAGAAAACAAAATATTTTTTTTATTGATGAAGAAATATATCATCGTAGAAACACAAATTTTTCAAATAATGGGTATTTTTAATTTAAAAGTTTATATTTTAATTTTTTAAATTTTTTTTTTTGTTTTAATATATATTGTTTTAAATTTTCAGACTTTTATTTTTCAAATTGTTAATTTTTCATTATTTTTATAGACAATCATATTTTTGGGACAAAATTAAATATGGTTTATATTATAACTTCATAAAATCTCCAAAGTGAAGGAATAAATACAATGAATATTATAAATTACCCAAAGAATGTTTCCCATTTAAAATAATTTGTTTCGAATGATAACATAATAATTTTTTCAACACATCATTATTCCTCAAAAACAAATGTTGTATTATTAGGTTTTGGAAATAAATATTTATGAACATATCATACCTCCACATTACCAAGGGTATTATATTAATGGTATTATTTCCTATCCATATAAATAAATTATTCAAACTCTAAATGTCATAATCAACGTGAAAAAACCCATTGTATGGTTTATGTTTTTGACTAATTTGTCCTATATTGTCTAAACCATTAGTTTATAGATGAATAAATAATTATCCTCTCATTTTGATGTAAAACCACAAAATCACCCATTCATCTTCACTAAAGATCCATGGAAAAATATTACTCATCCCTTACCTCATAGCAGATATCCCAAGGTTTCCTAATGTTGTAATGAAGCTCATACAATGCATTTAGTGTCTACCTATCATGGTAATAGAACATCTACTTCAACCCTTTATTCAAGAAACTTGTTTTTATATTTTATATTTATTCAAAATTATTTATATTGTAATTTAATTTTATAAGTAAATAATAGATTCCTTATGATGTATATTTTTTTATATATCCCATTAAATCTCATTTTCCTTTACATGAATATTCATATACCCCTGTTATTCTATAATGATGATATTCTGATTTTTCATGAAAAACATTTGCGTAGTGAATACCCATCACCATTCACACTAAATGATATTTATCTTGGTCTGCATATCCTTAATTTGATTGGGGCTATCCATATATGTATCCCACTATCCATTATCTTGGGATAAATGTTATGAAATAAATTTTTATATCTTATTATCTATATGGAACACATAATCTTTGAAATGTTATGAATGTGATGGGTGCACCCAAAGTTACATATCCCTATAATTCATTTGGAGTTTTTTCTCTGATGAAGGGTTATAAATGGGATTATAAAGAGATCCTAATACATTATGGGATTCTCTACACCATGTGAATTTGTATTGGTATTTATTCTTGACTTATGGTTAGTTCATGTCTTTTTTTGTTCTCACATTCTCATTTTACCATTAATTATCATCTAATATCGGGTATAGTTATTCATAGTTATAATTCGCACCCAATTATTGTTACCTTGATTTTCCATCTAAATAACTTGTTTTACAGTCATAATTTTATTCATTTATTATCCTAGTATAAGAATTTATTGCGCACCCCATTATTGTATATGTACTAGAAAAATCTCATGTTGTTTTAGAAGAAAAAGAAAAATTTATGGGAATGTTTTTGAGTTTCAGTTTATTTCATGGTATTTCTATTTCAATTTGTTATTCTATGTATCTAGTTATCAAAATATAGTGGGCCTCATAATTTTATAATTTTTTATCTGGTGTATATTTTAGAAATATATAATAAAATAATATATTTATTATATTTATTTTTTCTTATAAGGGATAAAAATATTCTAACATTATAAATATAAAACTAACTAATACACATATGAAGAGATTCATATTAATAAATTACATATAAAAAATTATGTTATTCTATTATCCATTATATTTATATATAGTGTAATATATTTTGGGTTCCATAAAACAATCCCAATAAATAACTATATACTTATCAGATAAATAATATAGTTAACTTCATAGAATATAAATAATATTACATATTTTCAGTCATAAATTTTACAGGATAGTTCTATAAGTGTAGAGGTATGGTATCCTCAAGATGTAGAAAACACATTTTAAAATGAGTTATATTACACCATTTTTCATAATCTATATTAACCTATAGATATAAATGTCTCATTTTTTAGGTCATTGTATTTGTCAAAGAGATTCTGTATAAAGTGGCGAGCGTTAAATTATAGTAAGGATTAAAACAATGTAATCATGAGGGTGATATGAAAAATAAATGGAATTACTTAAGCGATAAATCATAATCATTTTCATTAAAAAATACATTGTAGGAATGAAATTATAAGAACATGTTAATCATTAAAATCAAAATAAAGCAGGAAAAAACAAAACACATCCTAAAAATATTTCAAATCTCACTACTAAGACATTATTCCATATTGTTCTAGGATACCAACAGATGTTCCACACATGAAATCTCATGAGTTAAAAGCATTACTGAATCAATTTAGGGGAAATATAATTCATTTTCCAACCATTATATAAAAATAAATTAGGATTATATCTACCATAATGTAGTATAAAATTATAAGAAATAATAATAATTAAATAAACCTATGAAAATGAAATGGTTCACATAGTGGTGTTATAAAGAAGAAAATGTAGATTAATCACATATGTATCCAAAATAAGAGTTATATTCTTTTATAGATTAATCATTGTGTATATTTATATAGATCTTGGATATAAGGGACGAGATAAAGGAAATAGTATAGAAGCATCTAAAAATAGAAATAAGATATTTAAAGTTCTCTAAATTTAATATCATGTAGTTTCGTTTCAAGAAATAGAATGATAAGATTTATATAGGAATGTAGTTCCCAAAATTAGTTAGTTTAAAATAATGGAATAAATATATAAATATATTTTATATTAATAAGGATATGTAGTTTGTCAATAATGGTAACAAGACATGTTCCATAGTGTGGACAAGACATGTACAAATTTCCTTGAGTTATAATATATTTTATTAAATCCTCTATCTTCATGAATTATCATTTTATAATAAATAGTTAAATAATTAAAATTGAATTAAATTTTTATTTTATGTTTTTATTGGTTTTGTTCATATACCATCTGGTTTATACTTATCATTTTAATCTTTGGTCAATCATTGAGATGTTTATTTCATGGTATAATGTTTTCTTTGGTAGGATTACATTGTCTATCAGGGATCATACTTGATTTAGTGAGTTTAATAAATTTTGAATTAATGAAAAATATCATCATATATGTATGATATAGTGATATTTATGTCAATACTAAAAAAAGATTTTAAAATAAAAATTTTTCTTAGTAAAATTATATTTTTATTTAGATAAATAGTATTCCTTGTTTTTTCAGTAATATACTAAATATAATAATGATGTTATATTTAAAAAAATAGAAGATGAATTATTTTTACTATTAATATAATTTTTTATCTTTAAAACAATCATTAAAACAAAAAAATTGTAGTGATCATCAGTCACATAGATCTTATAATCCCACCCTTGGGGTGAAGGTTGTTTTTAAGAAAAAAGGTAAAAATAATAATAAGACATTTGTTAATGTAAAATCATTTTTTTAATCATCATAATGAATCCATTTTATTATATTATATTATCGAGTTTGGAAGGTGTTAAATGAGAATTATAATTTAAAATAAATATTATGATAAACTATACCATTATAACATACATTTGAATTAAAAACTCCTTAAGAGTTTGAAGGTTAAGCTATTGGTGAGTCCATGAGTCCAAAACTGATGTATTTGAAGTTAACAGAGTGATTATTATATATAATTATACAATGTGGATTTTTTTAAGACAATAAAAATTGTTTTAATTGAGTGTTTATATATATGATAAGGGGATGTGAGTTTTTGAATAAACCACTGAGTATTTGTATTATTTTAGCATTATAGTATGTATACCGAAGATTCTTCTGGACAATAAAAGTGTTTGATTATAAAATAAAATTGTGTATAATTTAGTAACATTACAGAAATAATTATTCATTATAATATTTTATTTAAATTAATTAAAATAAAATACTATTTTATTAGAATAATTAAAATATAAACATCAAAAGGCAATTTATATATTCATTAATTTATTATTATTATTATATACATTTTTTATTTTACTAGATAAATATGAACAAAATAGATAATTTTTTTATAATTTATTGATTCATTTTGATATAATTATTAATCAATTAAGAACTATATTTTTAAGAAATTATATTGTTAATATTGGAAAAATAATCACTTTTTTAACTAAAATACTAGAACACCACCCTCAGATAGTTACAATGTATTGATTCTAAAAAAATATCCATTATATCTATATAATAATCTAATCTAAGTAATTTCAATAGTTAAAGTGTAGTATTAAAATTTATGTATCTAATAAATAACTATATAAATACATTAATATAAATTTATAAAAATACATATTTATATTATTATTATTAATAAACGATAGAAACCTGCGATTTTCATACACAGATATTTCAACCATATAGGTAAATATCCACCACATTACAAAAAACAAATGCTTGTGGATTGTAATGGTTTAGTGTATTTGGAGTCTAGGTATAAAATATTAAAATTTAATTAATGTTCTTCAAAAACTCCCATAATGATCTTCCCCATTAGTAATCTTAAAAAAATACCCAATTTAAAATATTTATTCATAACTTTGGGAATGGAAAAAATAATAATCGTTGATATGAGATGATAATTATGGTTAAAAGGGGAAACACATAAGCATGACAGTAATATACGGTTATTATAATACAAGGATATCATTTTAAAACCATACCCTACATATCAAAGATTACAACATTGAGCAATGGAATAATGGATAGATTTTTATAAGAGATAAATCAAATAGAAATCATTAGTCCTGATCCATTAGAGTATAATATTAACAGAAGACAAATATATATTGAGAAAAAATCATATAATACAATATGTCAAAGATACTAACCAATAAATTCATAAAAAAGTTGGAATGGGATGACCACCCATGTATCTACATTGGGTATAGGTTAAAAAACCATGTACCATATTATGTTTGTCTTGGAATAACCACCCATGTACCTTCTATTTCGGACTTTGGATAACCACCAGTTTCCATCCATTTCATGACTAATTGAAGCAACAGTTTAACCTTATTTTTGGGATTTGGCTAACCACCTATGTAGAAAATGATATCATAGAACATTTAGTAGTACCACATTAAATTCAGAGATATATAGCTTCATCCCTTAACATATTAAGAATAATAAATTTGTTTTATAAGATATTATAAAACATTCATCATATCGAAACCCATTAATAGAAATGGGTTTCATTATCATTTCATCATATATTGTGGAAGTGAAATAGGTTTTAAAATCATTCAATAATAGCTTAGGGCTTTGAAAAAAAATTCATAATAAATTCATCATTTAATTATTTCATATCACATGAAATGTGAATGTGTTTTGTAAATATCTTGTCATTAAAACGTACACAATTTAGTGAATGAATAAGAATGGTTTTTATGGTTAATCTCTAAATTAATGTACATGTAGCATTGAAGGATTTGAACTTGTAAGGGAAATTGTTTTTAGATATCACATGGAATATTTATTGAGAAAAATTAACTTTCTACATGGAAAAAAATTTCTAATGAAATAATATTAAAAAAAATTCATTTAAAATTGTCGATATAAATTATTTTAAAATAATTCTTAGGAAAAATATTCTTTATTCTTAAAAACACATTTTATAAAATTGGAAATATTTTTTTAAAATTATCTTTTGAATATAACATAAAAAAATTATTTACAAATCATTAATGAAGATAATGGTCATGATGGTGTAAAAATCCGTTAATTCCACACATGTTAAAACAATGATTCCTTTTATATTTTTTGTAAAATACAAAAGATAATTTGTGGAAAATGATATTAATAATCATCTCAAAATATTTTTTTTCAGAAAAAATAAAACGAGTTAATAAAATTAGGAAATTATTTGAATAATTATAAAACAATTGAAATATTTTATAGACTACATTGTTTTGAATGAAGATGTTTTTACAACCGAAGGGATAAATAAATATGATTTTTCATAGAATACATTTATCAATTACTTTATATACTTAGGAGTGGAAAATGGTAACATTAATTAAAAAATCATGAATAACTGTAGGAGATAAATTATCATGATAATTATAGACTGGGAGATTATAATATTAAAACATTGTTGACTTAATAAAATAGAATCCCTATGAAATTTGTGATTGTAACATAAAAATCATACTATTTTTGTAAATTTTAATTATAAGACTAAATAATTTATTACAATCAAGGTAACAAAAGATATCTAGGGGATAAATAAATTCATAATATTACAAGTCAATTGGGTAGTATATATAACTCGTTAAAGAAGATAGGTTCATAACATGACATATATATTAATGAATGAAAATTTAGAAAAAAAAACCCTTACCACATTAGAAATATTTTGAATCATAGTCCCAAATAATTCATTAAAAAAACAAAAAATAAATTTCATAAAAAAATATTCAATATATTACCTAACGATGGGGTAGTATATACTCTAAAAAATAAAATGAGTGGGGAATTTTCATACGTCTCCCATAATAGAAACAAATACTAGAAATATTTTAATTATTTATCAACATATGTAACATAAACCCCATGAAATGGAGAAATAAAATTTGATATTTAAACTCTAATAATTTTCTGGGAAATTATCTTAAATTAAATTCATGGGAATTATATATGTCACACCATTGATAAACAAGGTTAATATTAAATGTGTCCCGTAGAAATGCAACAGGGAGAGAAAAATCCCTTACCACTTTAGTATTCTTTCGAATAATAATTATCAATAAATTATAAGAATAAATGAAACAAATGAGTATCATGATTATAATGGGTTTAATGATATAAAATTACAAATAGTACTTATATACACCAAAAAAAGGAAATGACGGGTGAATTTTGATTTATCCCCCAGAAATATTAGAGAATAAAAATCCTTTACTGATTTATTAAATTTTGAACAAAGAAACCCTATGAAGAGATATCCTAAAACAGATATGTAAAATATAAAAAAATCACAGTAATGAGAATATAATGAATTCCTGGTAAATAGATTCACCATAACAAAGAAACTCATGATGAATATTGAATGAATCCCAGTTAATAATAAAAGTTAGACGAAAATCCGTTACTAGTTTAGTATTTTTAAATCATGAACTCCAATTGTGAATACAAAATAAAACATTAAATTAATTTAAAATAATTTTATTCATAATATAACATTCCAAATAAGAAATATATTAACCCCCAAAAATAATTTAGTCTTTATTTTTTATAGGTCCACTAGAAATAAAAGATATGCAAGAAATATCATACCTTAAGCATTTAATTCCTTCGCACATGTTCCATCCTTCTATTTTTATAATACATGTTTATTATAAGTATAGTATATAATTAAAATATTATATATAATAAAATATTTTATTTACTCATTTCATTATGTTACACATTTATTAAATATTCAATGTTAATTTAATTTTTTGAGTTATAACTTCTCTATTTTTAGTATATGTTATGATTTGTTATTTTCGGTACATTCAACTTGATCATGGTTAAATACACTACATGAAAAAAGTCTTTATATAATTATCATTTTTATGATATATTTATACTTTGATTACTAATAATTAATGATGACTTTGAGAAATTATGTATTCCACGTTCAAGGACATTGTAGGTCATATATACGCATGAGTAACATTTCCATTTTTACGTTATCACTATGGAAAGGATGAAAAAAATATTTTTACTTTAAAGAAATAAAATAATTGATTAAATGAAGTATCAATTCTTGAAATATACTTATACATATCATTCATGTTTTTTAGTGATGAAAAAAGATAGGCACATCACTTTATGATGGTGTAGTCCACACGTACACAAACAACATTATCATCTTTCATCGAGTGGGAAGTTAAATAATAAAATTATATTATATATTTCAAGAATATTACATATTTTTCTAATATTATATTTATTTATATGTAAACTTTTTATCTTCTATAAAAATGTTTTAGTGAAAAATTAATTACATCTCTTTACAAGGAGGTATTCTAGAGTACATATAATTTACATTATCATATATCCTATGAAATGTAAAGTAAAAAGGTATATATATGTCATAATGACCCAAGTTATATGATTAAATTATAAATATCATATATATATTTTTGATAGATCATCATTCTCCTCTTTGTGACGTGGTCCTGGAATAATGACTTTCATTGGTTCAAGGGGCAGTAATCCACTGCACACACGAACAATTATATCACAATCAAAATGACAGAAGTGGAGATGATATTAGGTTATAGACTTAAAATAACAAAATAATAGTATTTTTAATTATAAGGTGTTGAAATATCAACATGGTTTAATAATAATTGAAATAGGTGGAAGATTAAAAAAACAAAAACTATTATTTAAGAATGAATTATCATATTTCATTAACATCCTTAGGTTTTCACCAAAATCCATCATTTATTGAATTTAATCTATAAATATTCATTATATTGTTATATGATGGAATTATAAATGTTATTTTGATTTATATTTTCTGAACCAATTGGTTTTTAGGTTATGAGGTAGATATGATAAGGTTTTTTTTATAACAGAGGTGAGTGGCACACATGTATGTTTTGAAAAGAAAAAGTTGTACCCACATTTTTCTCATAAAAAAGTGCCCCAAAATTGACTTTTATCGATGCTTATGAAATATAAATCATATAAATTATAATATATTTATATATTTATATATTTGAAAATTTTTATATCATTTTAACCATAATATATTTATGTTAATGGCTGAAAACCAATTTTTATTGTAATTGTGATAGTTATTTTTTACTGTTTCAACTATTCATTTTGCACAAAGTGTAAGAAAAACATATAATAAAATAAAAATTATGCTTATTCTAACTTTGGAATTTATTTTCAAAATTTATCTCTTTGAACTAAAATTGTTTCATATAGAATTAATAACTACTGTAACTAAGAAATATACCCACAGTTCAAAACCGTGGGTGTAGCCTCCAAAACTGTGGGCAACCAAGGCGTCAGAATTTCTCCTAGGGATATACCCATGGTTTTCCATAAGGTGGGTATAGTTTTTTTCATCATTTCATATACTAATATATCAATTAAATTCATATCAACACATTTCTAAAATGCTGTGGGTATAAAATAGAAAACCAATTTGAAAATTTTTCATCATACACGCCCATTGAGTATTGTTACCGCGACCTGCATATCAATCACTAATCCCCTAAAAAACTGAGCAGTTTAACATTAATTTCTATATAACAACATCTACATATACATATTAACATATATAGCCCATATTGGAAAATGAACAATAAATAAGTGTCAATCCAGCAACTTCTTCCTATGAAATTCACGGTCTCCCCATCCCAGCTGCATCACATTCATTTATCTCTAGCTATATCTCTATAATTATATTAATTTTAAACACCTGAATAGAAAAAAAATTTGCAGTAAGATTCGATATTCCACCGTTGTGCATATTTTAATGTACACTACCAATATACCGAACACGTTTATGTTTATATTAAACTATATAATATCTTATCGATATATTTATAAAATGTGGTATAAATAAAATTCCCCTGAAGGGATTCTAACCCAGGTATTCACTCAACTACAGAAGTGCTTTATCACTTCACCAATTGTAACTACATTTAGATATGTATACATTATATATATATATATATTCACTCTAAATAAATAATATACTTATACCCACAGTTTTCATAAATCGTTGGTATAGGCTTATATGATGAAGGTTAAACCCACTGTTCATGAAACCTATGGGTATATGTTTATAATCGAAATGGTATACCCACGGTTCATGAAAAATAGGTTTATATATTCCACGTATACCCATGGTTCACTATAAACCGTGGGTATAGGCTTTCTCGTGGCATTCATGTGCAATTTTTTATCTTCCTATGCTTACATGGGTACCCTATTCCTACGGTTTAGCAAGAACCATTGATATAGGTTAGAAAATGTCACCTATACCCACAATTCGTGATCAACGTGGGTATAGGTGAGTCTATACCAAAGGTTTCTTAAACAAACATGGGTGTATCTCATTTTTCCATTAGTGAATCCCATATATGTGATGGAAAAGTGTGTATTAAATGAGAAAATGCTCAAACATTAAAAATGTTTTTATATAAATATTCAACATGTAAAGGATAAAGTTTATAAAAATAGTATTAATTTATATATATTTTTATGTTTTTTACATTAAAAAAAATGAAAATGTAATTTAACATTATAAATATTTTAAATGAAAAATTTGTTTTAAAATAAATTTCAGTATTATTAAATATTTATCAAAAAAATGTAATTTTCACATAAAATTTTGAAAAATTAAACAGAAGATAATTTTTATATGATGAATAAAAAATTATATTTATAATAGAAAATTATATTTTATATATGTGTGAAAATATTTTTTGAAAATAATTTCTTAAAATGTGTTAAAACTTTTTTTAGAGAAAAAAATTAAATCATAAAAATCAAATTTTTCTAATGTCATGTATATAAAAAACATAAGCTGCGTATTAAAAATTTCATGGAATATATAATATATATATATATATTTCATTAAAAACCTTCACCTATTTTTCTAATTTATTGAAGTAAAACATATTTATTATAAAAAATATAGAAAATAATTTCTCAAAATATCCAATTATATTTAATTTAATTATGTATTTAATTTTTCAAATATATATATATGTTTAAATAATATATTTCTATAATATATATATTTCAATTAATAACCATTATTCCTACAACTTGCTTGTATTTATCAAATAATAATATTTTAATAATTTGAAACATTTCATATAAACTCATTGTTGTGTATAACACAATGTAAAATCGATGTTAGGTGTACTGAAAGCATAAATAATTATTTTTTGTTACATAATCATATCATCATTTTTCATATGACAAAAAATATCTAAATTTATAAATTCTTTTAAAAAAGTTTTTCAAAAAATATGAAAATTTTACATTACATCCCCTTTAAAATTAATTTCACCTTCAATATTCATCTCAGTCACAAATGGTATAAAAATTGAAAATTCATTCAATGAATCCCACTCCTTTAAAAGGGATAATAAAACAATATTCTTATAAAGGAGAAATGGATTTTTCAAAGTCATCAATAATAAAACAGACTAGGTTTCAATTTTTTTGAACATTTGTGTGAAGTGAAAACATAGACATCGAACATAAAACTAACATTGAAGTATTGATAGAGCATGATAGAGAACAAGTTCAGCATAAAGTTAACAACCACAAATCCATATTCCCAATTGGTTTAAAGTTTTTATTTATATCATCAACATTTATGATAACAGGACAAAATTTGTTTCAATATTTATATCTTAATATTGGGTAATATATTTTCCATCTTGACTGATTATAAATTTAAATTTACATACTTGATATATTTTTCTCTCATATTACAATTTCATCTTTTGGTCATGACTTGATCAGTTTCCACTTCACCTCTTATACAAATAGATGATATTTTTTTGTGTCTGACACACTAAATGAAATCTATAAGAAAATGATAATCCATTCCTTCTATCATTATTAAATAATTTTTTCAACTGGCTAACCAATTTGGATAAATCATAAAAATGTGATTTAATAAATTAGTCTCTAAATCCTTCTCTAATTATCAAATTATACTGTTTCACAAATTTTTAACCATACGATACTTCCAAAATTAAAACATTGTCAATAAGGTACCTATATTTCATAAACATCACATTAATCCACCTAATTTCCTTAAAAATATCTTAATGATAAAATTAACAATATGTAAAAACCCAGTGGTCATATATTCTCTTTAATCATTTCAATAACCCATATTACCATAAAACCTCGATAAAAATATACTTCCTTACTCCTTCAATAAAAAAACCTAAGACTATTTAACATATTACTTATTGACATTAATGTTGTAAAATCTATCAATAATAACATAAACAACTTTTTCAAAAAATCCATTATGGATTTTGAGGTCTTGAAAAATATCTAATTTATAGTATATATATTAATAGTCCAAAATAAAAATTTTATTTTTAATAGAAGAACATATTAAGGGTTATTATTCCTTGTTATTTATTTTTCAATATAATATTACCATTCTATTAAATCAATTTTTAGTTCATTTGTATTATTCAACATATCATTTAAAATAATTATTATAAATATTATACAAAATATTCCATATAAATTTTGTGATGCATGTCACATAATTATATAATCCATGTACATAAACACTTTAATCATCCCACTTCTTTCCCAATACATTATATTAGATTCAGCATCTTATTTATTGACACCTATGTTGGATTTCATATTTAATTTTTTGTCTCCTCATAATCCATAATATAACCATTACTCATACAACATTATTGGTCACCTTCATGATATTTCCCCTTATGGGATCTATTTTTATAATGCCCATAGTTTACCCATTTTAATAATTCAATACTAAATGAATCCTTTGGGAGAAATTTATTCTCATACATTGTTTTAACCAAACATTTCATTTTTTATTTGTAGTTACTTTCTCTTTGTCCTTCATTTTCACACCCAAAAAATCATATCATCCCATTGATAAATTCTCTTTATTAATTCTTTCAAAAAATCTCTACATATATGAAATTTATTATACATTCCTAAATTGTATAAATTACCCAAAATCATGGTGAAATCTAACCATCCCATATTTTGTGAGTTTGAGAGTTTGTTAAGGTTCACATAGTTAATCGTATATCAAGAAAAGTAATTAGGCATAATACTGACACCCTTTAATTGAGTCATCATCCCATTTGGTTTCTCATTAGAAAATTATCTATCACATTTAATTTTATCTTAGTTGTTTCATTTTCACTCCATTGTCTAAAACCTGAAGTCATTGTGCGATAAACACTAATTATAATATGAAAAAACATAATCATGATAATAATATATAGGATATCTAAAGAATGACACATTATTTTTAATCTATAACTCCTTAGGTTTATCCAAGGTCATTCATAGTCAACACTTATTTAAATACTATATAATGGCTCATAATGAGTTTGTGAATTTATAATGTATGTCCCCCCAGAAGTGTTAAACATTTTGTGAAGTAAGTCTTGTCTTCATACAGTAGGTGACCCGTGAGTCCAGGTAAATTCAACCATTTCAAATTTATTACCACTATGTACAACTATTCCAGATCACCATCCACTTATACAATCCATATATAGATATAATTTCCAAAAAATCAATTTAGTTATCATTTAAAAAATTCAATATATTTATTACCCATATGTATCATTATTACAAATACACAGACACTTGTAGAATACATATATCGATGTAATTGCTTCAAAATCACATTATCTATCCTTTATCAAAATTCCAACACATTTTTCAATACATTGACTCATCATTAGATATGTCCTTATAGAAAAACCAAGACATAACCCTCGAATCATCCCATGGGATCTCACTAAACATTTTTCATTCAAGATTCCCCATTTTGACTAAAAAAATATTCTAATACAGACTATTTATACCTAGTAATTTTATACATATATATTATATACTTGTAGATGTATATTGGATTCATTACATAGACACATGCATGGGGACCACAATAGTTTTTAAATTTGTGGACTAGATACGTAGTATTATAATTTGGTAATTTATCTTCAACATAACCTAAAATGATCTTCCACATTAGCACTCGTCATAGAAATAACCCACATATCACCTTTATTTATAACCTGGGGAAAGGAATCATAAGGAATGATGGGCTCATATGCTCAGTAATGGTAAAATGGGGAAATGTGTAATAATAACATGAAAATATGTATATGAGAAATTGCGTATAACATTTGAAAACCATACCCTCTATATCAATGATCATAATATTGAGTAATAAAAAATATGTTGATATTATATAATACATGAATCTTAAAAAAATAATATAACATGATATGTGAGAGAATAATAGGGAAAAAATACATATATATGTCAAAACACATACTCATAAAAAAAATATTATATCATGGATATTTAATATGACATTCATAACATGTTTGGATTCGAATAAATAAATTGTACCTACTTTGGAAATGGGATAACCACTTATCTACCCTATTTTTCATGTTTTCAGAAACCACTCGTGTACCCTCTTTATCATTACTAAGATAACCACTTATATAGAATTGTTTTCATGATGGGATAACCACATGTTTACCCTTTTTTCAGGTGTGGGATAACCACATGTCTACCCATTACAATCATGGAACAAAATAATTAGACAATGCATTGGATGGAGGAATAGGTTCCATCCTTTACGTAATGATAATCATACATATGTTTGTTAAAGTATCATAAAATATTCAACATATTTGAACCATTGAAAATAAATTGGTTTAAAAAAATCATAATCTATTGAAAAGAAACAAGTTTCAAAATCACTTTATCATAGACTAACAAATTATAATGAAAATATTTCATCATTAAATCATTATTTAATTATATAATAAAACATGGAAGAGGAATTGGTTTTTTTATCATATTTTCATTAAAACATAATCCATTCAGAGAAATCATGAGAATGGTTTCCAGGGATCATATCACCAATAATGTATAATTAACAAAAAAAATTGTAATCATAGATATAAAGTTGTTTTGAAATATCAATAGGAATATTCCCATAAGAAAATATACTTTCTACATGAAAATCCTTTTTTATACAGAAAACATTTTTAACATCATTTTCTTTTATGATAATAATTGAGTTTGATTTTTCAACATCTCTTAAGAAGATATTCATTCCAAAATGAAAACACTTTTTTACTCATAAATAATTTTTAAAATACATTTTTTAAGTATACATAAAAATAAATAAATAATTCTTCAATTAAGATAATGGACATGATGGTGTAAAATTTGGTTAATGACATAAAAATTGAAAAAATACTCCTTTAATATTTTTGGTAAAAGTAAATTACTATTTTTACAAAAAAAACATGATGATTCCTCTCAATATAATTTAAATAAAAATTTTAAAAATGGTAAAAATATTATTTAATAAATACTTTGAGTAATTTGAAAAAAAATTCATAATTATATTTAGAAATCAGAGTCTTTTAAAAAAAATTTATCCAAAGTGAGAAATAAAATGATTTTATCAAAAAAATTATCAATAATATTAAGCTCTAAATGGTTTTATAATGGTATAATGGCACTAAAATAAAAATAAATAACATTGTAGATGAATGTTCATGATAATTATTAAGAGGTAGATTGTGATGTTTTAACATTGGTCACAAAATCAAAAATAATTCTGATAAAAGATGAGATTATAACGTAAAACTCTTACCATGTTGGTAACATTGAATTATAAGACCCATGAAAGGATAATATAAAATGATAACTAAATAATCACAAGAATAAATAAATTCATGATATTTTTTGTAAAATGGGTTGTATATAAACATCATAAAAGAAGATAGATTCATAACATGACAGGATCCTCATTGTAGGAAAATTCATAAGAAATACCCCAATGCTTTAGTAATATTTTTGAATCATAATATGAAATTAATTCTAACAATAAAAAAAAAATTTAAATACAATGAAATAATGGGATTATTGAAAAAATATTCAACGGGTTAGTATACACAAAACAAAAAATAAATTACTGGTGAATTTTATTATATCTCATAGAAAAAAAGATACTAGAAATCTGGTGATGATTTCTCAAATTTTGAATTCTTAACACGAATATGGAGAGATCCTCAAATGGATATTTGAAACCATATAATTTTCAGAGATATAATAAATAAATAAATTCATGGTTTGTAATCACACCACATAAAAAACAAAGTAAATATGGATTTTTTTCCATAGAAAAATAAGTGATATGAGAGTCTCTTGCTTATTTAATAATATTTTTAATAATTATCCCCAAAAAATAATAACCTCAAATAAAACATTAAATATTACTAAAATAATATAATTAATTATATAAAATTTTAATTTAGATTTATATAATCCACAAAAAATAAATGTGTGGTTAATATTTATTTACCTACCAAAAAATAAAACAGGGAGTAGAAATCCCTTCCTGTTTTGATAACATTTGTACTGTATACCCCATAAATTACTGATACTCATATGGATATGTAATCCGAAAATTTTTTTAGGTTAATCATCATAAAATAAATTAATGGTAATTATATATACCACTTATAAGAAACATGTTGTGAACATGGAAGGTGTCTCACTGAAAAATAAAAGTGGGAAAAAAATCCATTACCAATTTAGTAATCTTTTCAATCATATTCAATATTAATGATTAAAAATTATATATTATATAACATGGAAATAATGGAATTTTTTTATTTAACATTATGAATGGGTAGTATATATAACACTGAAAAGAAATTTTTGGTGAATTTTCATATGTCTCTGAGATATAAAAGGGAGACTAGAAATCCCTTACTGTAAATATCAAATTCTCTCAAAAAAATCATAACCTACTTTATAAGAAATATAAGTCTATTATATATATATTAAAGAAGCCTAAATTTATATATCATAATTTATATGGTATACCTATTTCCTTATAATACTTTTTTATTAACAATGACACTTTAATGTCATCATTTGGTATAGGTCTAATTTGTTAATTCTTAAATACATTGATGTATTATTTTGGGTCATTTTACATTGATAATGGTTATATAATATACATAATAAAAATAATGATTTAAATGTAATATTTTTACAAAAATTTTATAATAAATAGTAATCATGAAATATGAATTCGATAAATGAAGTATTTTATGTTCATAGAGATGTTTTGTCAGACGTATACTTGACTAACCTATACATTAATCAATGATCATTATGAAAAAGAAGAATGTATTATTTTATATTTATATATTGGTAAAAATATAATATATAAAAAATTATATCACTATATATACTTATAAATATCTCCATGTGGTTTTTGTAACACCCCGACCCTAGTTATCCAGAGTTGGTGAATTATTACATAACATTGACATGATCACAAGGGATGATGTCTCTAAACACTGATCAATTTAGTATCCTTGGAATTACTAGATACAAACATAAGTTTTTCATTACATCATGAGATAAAAACAACAAAAAAATTTTCCCCTCAATGAACACCATTATATCCCTTAGCCTATCCCCACAGGTCAACCAAAAAATACTTCTCCACATACTGGGAAAAACCAAACATAAAATAGGGTGAGATCAGATGCTCAGTAAGAATTACAATATAACAAAAACATTAAAAATTAAGAATAACAATTTAAGGAAATGTATAATACTAAAACATAATCCTTTTAAACATAAACATCAGCATAATATGGAAAATATAATTAAAGTAATTCCATTTAATTATTCACATGGATATTCCACTAGTCGAATAATCACATGGAATATCAATTGATGGTTTTATATTTATGGAATTCATAATACTATACTTCATTACCACATAGTAAAGGCCTATTTCTAAGGCTAAAAATAAGATTTTGTCAAGGACTTGGGAAAAGAAACTAGTTTTCCTCATGAGACTAACCAATTCATCGAGGAGCTATTGCAGGCTCCACCCGTCACTTTCTATGTCCAATGAATTCCTCATATGAAATGGTTGAAACATAAAATAAACATTCGTATTAAAAATAGAATACTAAATCTCATTTTAATTAACCATTAACCATGAATGGAATAAAAATAGCACATCCATAGCCTAACATATCACATATCCTTCAATACAGTATGGATGATTGTATCATAACAAATTAACTTCAAACAAATGTAAAATCCATCAAAGGAAGTTGACATAGATGAAATCAAAACTATTCGAGTGAAATATTTCTTTCTATTTGGAAATAATTTAATAGTCCCATAATTTTAAATGAAAAAATTTATTTTGAAAATGTCCTTATAATCTTTTATGGGATTCTTCAAATGTGTCATAATGGTGGAAAATAGCCTCACCCGCCATATAAGTTAAAAAACATTCATTCCTTAATTTGATCGAAATGGTCGTAAAGGACCTTGTTTGAAAAATAACGGAAATATTACCTTATAGATTTTTTATAAAAGTTAAAAAATGGTATAAATGGAATTAACCCATAGTCTATGAAATAGTAAAAATGTTTTGAAATTCATTTTTATCAAACAGGGATGTGGATAAGAATGATGTCCCAATAGATACTCATGTATAAACATCCACAGATAATGGAAAGATTGTATAATTAACCCTTACATTGTAATTTTACATCATTGAGTGTATGTTAACCTCTTTTATAATAGTTAAATAAATGTTATTAAATTATAAAAAGAAACAAATACATAAATATGATATCATATATGATATTCTAATATTGCATTGTTGATAATATTTCTGTAGTATCATTGTTTTGAATGTTAACTGATTCATTTTCTGTTATATGTTTTGTTACACATGTAATGTTTGTTGTGGATAGGATGTATTTGATTCATATAAAGAATGATGTTATGTTCTTAAATATTATTTGTAACCATAAAATTTAAATTATTCCTGAATTTTTGTGACCTTGAATAAATTTCATCGTGTTCGTGGAGACGATATTCCATATCTACCCCCAAATGGCCCGAAGGACTTCTTTTTATTTTATTATAGATAATCCCTCTTTTAAGGGTTAAAGGGGAACCCGTACATGACCCATAGGCCCAAGGCACAAGGCCCGAAATGACCCGCAATACATGACCCGAAGGCCCAGAGGCATACAATGCCCATTACATGATCCGTAGGCCCATCCTACCAGAACTTCCCCTCCCCAGCATCTTGAATCATTGATATCCTTAGCTCCCCACCTTGCATTGCTAATCAGCTAGCATTGCCCTATACAAAGCTGCACGGTGCCTGGTCCCAATGGCGGTTGCCATACCCTCTCATTCTTCCTATCTTGTTAGCTCTGCATCTGGTGGATGCTACTCCTGTTGCTATGATCCTATACTAGGGCTTGTTATGTGTTAACTGGGCTACTCCATGGCCTACGTGACCTGAAGGCCCTGTGGCCCGAAGGCCTTTGATAACTTGAAGGCCCTGAAAACCCATAGGCCCAAACCGGTGGCCCGAAGGCCCAAATCGGGTGAATAGTTCCGGCTACTGCAGTACCAAACAATAAATACTACAGTGAATACTACAGTACCGGGAAATTCACCTCCACCCGGTTTTGAACCCAGGTCTTTTGGATGCCAAGTAGGAGCCCTTACCACTCGGGTACGAGCTCGTTGGCGTATTTTGTACCTACGCACGAGTGACAAAATGATTCAATTGAAGAATAAATCATATATAATTGGATGGATTATAATATATATATAATAATTTACATATTATATTTATTATTTAAATCAATTATACTCATTATTATACCCATCCAAACAGTGAAGTGTTGAATGAAAAACTTCACCACGATGTGGAGATGGTTTGTCGTACGTACGCACATATGGTGACAGTCATTTATAGGATTTATAGAATATAGAATATGGTTATACCATATTTATAATACATCACTGTATGTATAAGGTAATGAAGGTATTAATTTGGTACGGAACCAACAACGAAATATTAAGTGGAAGAAGAAAAGTACTTTGAAATAGGTGATAAATTATTACCTCTTATTCGTATGTTTCCTTTTGAATTGATCAAAAGGGCTCAATAGAATGAAATTATGATCCATTTAAGGACACTAGGTCACATTTATGGTAGTTGGGAGGATATTTTAGCAGGGTTTGGCCAAGCCAAATGTCTTTGAAGGTGTGAGTTTGAGAGAATTATATGTTTCCTTTTATAAGAGAGGTGAGGGTCACATTAGATAATGTCTGAAATATTATTTTATAATAAAATTATTTTCGGTTTATAATGGCACCAAAAGGATTTATTTAGATTCTATGGTGGGGGTGGGTCTAAAACCTTTCAACAAATAGGTTTTAGACTTTTTTAGGTCACTATATTAGCCATATCATTTCGATTTACCTCGTACTTAAATAGTTTCACATTTACCATGTCTCCTTGTATTTTTATATTATATGGATAATAAAATTAATATAAACTACCAAGAAAACCCCAAGTGGTTCATAATTGATATATATATAACATTATCAATGTCCTTTTTCCAAGCATTATATTTTTAGGAATATTATATCAATTAACAATATAGTATTTGTTTTAAAAACTCATTTATGTCAATTTTGGTACTATTTAGAATTTGATTTTTTTAAAGTCCTAACAACTTGATTACATCAAATAAAATTTATTTAATCAACCCAAAAATTTCATATTAACCTATAAAATTAGTTTAATTCATCAAAATTCTCAATTTACATTTATTTAGATTTCTATAATAGCAATTATTTTAATATTTCATTAATAAGATAATTACTACATCATCATTTTTTCATAATTAAATTTAATTATTTAATATCTAAAAATTATAAATAAAATAAAATTATGTAAGAAATATTTTGTTTCTTTACAATTAATATTTATAGCCGAATTTATCTTATTTATAAGACTCTATTAAAAAGGGTATAGTTATTAAACATTGAATTCAAAACTTTTAACTCTTCTTTAAATAAAATGATAATAAATGTCTTAATATAATCCAAGTTGGTCAAAAGGATCATATTTTATTCCTAAGGTTTATTTTGGTCTAAATACATTTATCCAATAGAATTAGGAAATGTTTTGGGGTAATTTATCATATCATTTATACCTTTAACTAACCTATTTAATTTTAACCGTGGTAAATAAAAGTAAAAAGTCACTATTCACAAAAAGTTTTTTTCATCTTATTGAACAAAATTGTACTTATTAATTTCAACCATGTCTCTTAGTTTTTTGAAATTCAATTCACAGAAGCTTTAAAATTACGTTTTATGAAAATTTTCAAATGCGCTAGAAGGTGGGTAAAAGACATCAAAAAGTTCAATAAAATTTCATATATCTAATATTATTATAAATTGACATTAATGAATAAAATTGAACATATATAGGTATTATGTATCTATTTTGACAAAAAAATTTAAATAAAATAAATAATTTTTTAAATAAAATGTCAGTTTTAAACAATAACACTGTGTTTTTTCACTATTCATCAACATTTAAATATTTTTATAAAAATACCAAAAAATCACCCTAAGCTTATTTTGATAACAAGAAAGAAAAAATGAAGACCATTTTTTAAAATAAAATTTATAAAATTTAAAAAATTGTGTACTACTATTCATAACTTATAATTTTATTTTTCGTGGTGTGATAAAACTACATGTTGCGTACAATGAAAGCTATTACATTATTTAAAGGGAAACATACCATAGAAGCATGGGGTGTTACAATATTCTCTCCTTAAAATAATTTCATACTCACAATTTATTGAATATTACTGTACAAAAAGATTTGGGAGGTTCATCATCATAAGTTCCTCAGGTTCCCACGTTGCCTCTTCCATCTTATGGTTTCTCCATAGAACATTCACCAGATGATTCGTCTGGTTTCTCAACAGTTTTTCTCTAGTATCAAGAATTATGATAGCCTCTTTGCAATAATATAGGTCAAGATTTAGTTCTATTTCTTCCTAAATGAGTACATGTGTTGGGCCAAGCATGTAGTTTCTCAATAGTGATATATGGAAGACATTATAAACTTTGGAGAGACTTGGAAGCATTTCTAAATGATAATATAAAACTCCAATTCATTCTAAAATTTTGAAAGGTTTGATGTATGTTGCATTCAATTTACCCTTCTCACCAAAACATATAACACCGTTCCATGAAGATACCTTTAGGAAAACATGAACTAATACTTGAAATTCCAAAACCTTCATTCAGTTATCAGCATATATCTTTTTCCAACCTTTAGCTACTTTGATTTGGGTTTGGATAACATTTCCATATTCCATTGATTACTCAACATGTTCTAGGCCGACGTGTATTATTTCACGAACATCATTACAAAAAGTTGGTGTGAGAAAACTCTTTCTATATAACACTTTATATGGTTCCATCTGAATATGTGAATGAAATATTTTATTTTAGAAAATTTTTACTAAAGGTAAATACTATTCCCACATACCTTGAAAATCAAGTGAATAAGATCTCAGCATGTCTCCTATGGTTTTCATAGTCTGTTCTGATTGTCCATTAGTTTGAGGGTGGTAAGCACTCCTCAAACAAAGTTAAGTATCTATGTCATTATGAAGACTTTTCCATAATCTTGATGTAAATATAGGATCAAGATCAGAAACAATCGATAGGGGTACTCCATGAAGTCTTAAAAAAACATTAAAATATAGTCTTATTAAACATTCAAGGGTCAAATCTTCTCTTATAAAAATAAAATTTGTTGACTTGGTAAGACGATCAACAATGAACCATATTGCATAATTCCTTATAGGAATATTCGGTTTCCCCATGACAAAATCCATCGTAATATCATCACATTTACACTCAGGCATGGGAAGAGGTTTTAGGAATCCTCTATGATGTTGTATTCCAGCCTTTACCTATTAAAAAAAGCATATATCTTGAAACATAATCAGAATTCTCCCACTTCATGTTGTCGCCCAAAAAATTTTCCTTCAAATATCTATACATCGGAGTACTACCATGGTGTATATTGAAATTGGAGCTATGAGCATCATCCACTGTTTCCCTTTTTAGATCGGGAATGTCCAGAAAACAATGCCTTCCAAAATTTCAAAATTACATATTCATATATGAATTCAATCAATCTACCGTCATTCACAGCTTTAATTTTCTATTGAAACTTCTGATCATCAGTTTGAGAACTATTTATCTATTCTATTAAAGGTGTTTTAGAAACCATTTTAAGATTATTAATGTTTTCCCTTCCATGATTATTCCCATATACATATTTACTTGATCCAAGAACATTGGATCCCTTTCAACTCTCATCTTGTTCAAAACTCCATTGTCCTTTCTGGTCAAAGAATCTTCCACCTTATTTGTATTCCCCGGGTGGTAGTGTATAGTGCAATCAAAATCCTTGAGTAGATCAAGCCATCACCTTTTCCTCATATTGAGTTCATTTTTTGAGAAAATGTATTTTAATATCTTTTGATCGGTATATATCTCACATTTTACATCATAGAGATGGTGTCTCCAAATATTCGAAGTAAATATTATAGTTGTTAACTCAAGAACATTAGTGGGATAGTTTTGTTCATAAATCTTGAGCAGTCATGATTCATAGGAAATAACTCTATCATTCTAAATAGCGACACAACCAAATCATTTCTTTGAAGCAACATAATAAATATCAAACGCATCATTTCATTATGGTAGATTCAATATAAGAGTGTTGACTAATCTTTTTTTTTCAGTTCATCAAAACATTCTTCAAACTCTTTTGTTCAAAAAAATTTAATCCCTTTAAATGTGAGCTTGGTTAATAGGTTATCCAATTGGGAAAAATTATGGAAGAAGTGCCAATAATAACCAGCTAAATCAATAGAACCACCTACCTCAGTTATAATTTTTGTTGATATCCATTCTTGGATTTCCTTGTTCCTTGAAGGATCAACATATATTCCGTACTTAGAGATAATATTTCCAAGAAATGAATTCTCTTAAAGACAGAATTAACACCATCTAAGCTTCCCTTATAATTCATATATTTTGAAGGTATTCAGAATAGAGCACTAGTGATTTTCATGATCTTCGTAGCTTACTGAGGAACCCATTATATCATCAATAAATATCACTACAAAGTCAACAAGATATTCCTTGAAAAATATATTCATAATATCAATAAAATCATAGGGTTCATTAGTTAGTACAAAAGATAAGGTACTCTTTATCATCATCGAAAATTGTAACTTCCCACATATTATAAAAAAAATTTCATTGTCATCTGAAAGCCAATCCATTTCAAAGATTATATCAAATTAAATCCTGGGTATGACGATGAGATCAGAAGATAAATAACATTTATATTCCCTAATGGGAACTAATTCCCAAAACATTAATGCAATTATACTTCCCTTAAGAGTTTTTACTGAAAACTCCCTTGTAAAATGAAATAGGAAATATCTAAATTTCATGTCAATCTAGGAAGATATGAAACAATGAAATGATCTAGATTCAAATAGAGCATTTTATGAACTTGAGGAAACCATTAAATTATCTACCACTAAGTCTTTTGGTGTTTCAACCTCAGAAATAGTGATCACATAATCTTGGAATTGCTCCCTTTCCCTTTTATCAAGTAACTTTCTTTGGCGCTTAGGAAATTCATTTTCATAATGACCATTTTCTCTAAAATTGTGGAATTCATCATTGATAGCCTCTTTCTTTCACCTAAAATCAATAGCTTGATGGCCTTTCTCACCAAACTTGTAAAAGACTCACATTCCCTTCATGCTAGTACCAAGGTGTTTCTTCCCAAATTTACCACATGATGGATATTCAGCATTTCCTTCTTCCCCTTATTTCCACTTCTATAGTGTTCAACAGATATCTTATTCTCTTTCTTTTCATTAATGTTATAATACATAGAGAATTCATTTTCTGTCTTGATAGCACATGATATAACATCTTTGTATGATGAGAAGAATTTTGTGACTAAAGCTCGATGGTGAAATGGTTTTATCCCATCAAAGAATCAATCAATATTACTCCTTGGGTTATGTATATAATCTGTTGCATGCCTTTTCATCCTTGTAAAGTTAGCCTCATAATTTTCCACATTCTCATCCTCCTTCTTCTTGAGACATGGGAATTCTATTTCCATATCTACTCGATGTTCAAAAAGAATTAATTTTATAAGAAAATATCTTTAAACTCCCTCCATTCCATAATTGATACTTATTGATCGTCCTTTTTGTTTTGAAATAATATCCAACATTGATCTGCATCTCATGTGAGGTGATAAACTGCCATGAAAACATTTTCCCTTTCACTAATCCCCAATTCATGAAATATTTTCTCTAAGGAACATATCCATTGCTCAAATTCTAATGGATTTGAAGTCCCATTAAATTTTGGAGGTTGTTTCCTCATGAATCGGTCAAACATTGATCCTATACATTGTAGATCAGGGTTCTCTATATGGGTAAGGTAATTATTTATAACCCTAGTGAGTTTTCCCATTATGGTGATAAGGTGATCAACACTTGCTGAATCACCAGATCCACTATAATTATCTTTAGTATGAGAAACATTCCTACTTGGATTATCCGTGATCATATGATTTCCATTCCTTCAACTTGGATCCATTTCTTGTAACACCCCAGGTAAATAAAGAATATGAAATTTTCATATTTACCCATATTTGTGAATAAAATATTAATATGACTTTAAAGGGGACGCTATGCTTGATGGCATACCCAACATGCAACAACGAGTTTCTTGGGAATCTTACGTTGCACTCTAATAATAAAATAATATTATTTTAAATGGTAGATAACATATAGCCGTTGTATTGGAGGGAATGGATAGAAATAACTAAAATATGATTATATATGTTTTTAAATGTTTTTACATTTATCCAATAAAAGATAAAGGCATAAAATAAGGAAATAATTCAATTTTAGGCGTATATGCACTAGTTTTCACTAAAGGTTCACTTATCAACTTTTGATGGAGAACCATCATTAAATATAGTTTTTTTCACTCTTATACATCCTTTTGGACCAAATATAACTCTTCTTAAGAATTGGGACATCAAAATTTACTTTGTGTAAATTTTTGGTATCTTTATGATAAAGTTCATTTTTTAATGAATATTATAAAATGTTGTATTTTAATTCAAAACCTCTTTTTAATATAATTTATTTATATGATTAGATTATCTTTTGAATTGTTTTTAATGTGAAATTAGAAAATATTTTTACCATTAAATCCAATAGTGGTTGTTGGAATTAATTTCACTTTGAAATCAGACTTAAACTAGTGTCAATCTTTTGATACTTATTGTTTCATAAAAACACGGTATTTGCTCTGACAGCGGGAATTAATTATTAAATTAGTTAATGTGACTTATATGTTTTGAATTTTGTAAAATAGACTTCATTTTTGAATTCAGAATATCAAATATAGCTTAGGGTAAATTTTTGGGATTTTTCTGAAAAACATCAATTTTTGATGAATAGTGAAACCACTAAATGGTACTTATAAAAACTGATTTTTTCCGTTTAAATGAAATTTTTCCATCTTTGTGTTTTGAATTTCAAAAATAAGACATACATGGTTTTCATTAAGAAGTAAAATGTGGTTCAATGGGATAAAAATAATTTTTTTGGTGAATAGTAACTTATTAAGTTTTTAATCGCGATTAGAGGTAATTAGTGTAGTTTAAGGTAAACATAATGTTTTAATAATATTAAATGAACTTGAAACATGTCCTAACCTCATTGGATGTGTCATGGACGACCAATACAACCCATGGGTTAACATGGGGACCCCATGAAGCCACTTTGGTTGGAAAATGACATTAATGTCTTTTTATTTAAAGTTAAAGTAAAAATGAGACAAACATGAAATGTTTTACTAAATAAATTTTTACATGGGGTTATACAAATAATATTTTTGAGTATAAATATTCATTTAAAAGATAAAACTATTTCCTACATCATAGTATTTTTTTTATAATTTTTAGACATGATATAAATTAAATTATTTATGACATCATGATGATGCAGCGATGACCTCATTATTTAACGATTTAAATAAAATGGAAAGATAATGTAATATCTAAGACCTACACATATCCAAAACCTATTGGATGAGTGGATTTCGAACCCTTATCACCTTATCCTTGAAACACATCAATGTTGGACCTCTTAAATAAGAATAACATTTTAAAATAAAGTGAATTTTCTTTACCTTCCAAGAGTTCCCCACTCTCCTCTTATAAAAGGCCCCCCACCTCTAACTCCTTACCCACACTCCCTAAGCCTTTTGCTCGGCCAACCTCTGCCCATTTTGTCTCTCCACTTCCCTCTCTTACTCCTTGAAGCCTCAATTTGGGCAGATGTCTTTTTAAGGAATCCTTTGAGTTCAAACTAAAGGGAGTTATCCGATTTTAAGGTAATGTCTTCACTTGAGTCCTTTTGTATTAGTTGGCTTCTCCAACCCCCTAAACTCTTTTTATTAATTTCTTTTGTAACAACTACAGTATCATCAATATACTAGGATGTTTTTATAAGAAGTATTCGAGCTACACTTTCACACACCTACATCTAATTGTTAAAGAACAAACTGTTTCTGTGGATGGCGAATTTCGGCCTCCCGAAACGACGATTGTTCAACATTATTTTAACACCTTCAAAGGTGGACATTAAGATGACACTATTTTTATATATGATATATAATATTTTTATGTTTACCTTAAGATTCTGTATTTTTCATTTTGGGAATACCTTTATGGTTTCCATTATGGGTAAACACGATATCTTCATTTAAGGAAGTGCGGACTACCGCCCCCTCAAAGTGATTTGATTCGTTAATACCATATGTGGTACATATAAAGGATATATTTAATGATATTATATATGATACCATAATGGAATTAAAATAATATTATGTATCATTATTTTTTAATTCCATTAAATATGAAATAGAAATGGAAGTAGCGTTCATGCATACGTACGGCTTACCGTCTCCATGAACAGTAAATTTCATTTCTTATCTCAAAATGTTATGTAATATTATAAGTACATATATATAATGGATATATATGTAATATATTACATCAAAATTATGGATATAATTCTGTAATTATAACATATATATATCTCTCTCATTTTTTTTAATTCCATTAATATGACAAAAAATGAAAGTAGCGTTCATGCGTACATACGACCTACCGTCTCCATGAACGGTGCTTTTCGTTTTTTATCTCCAAATGATATGGAATAGTATGAAATGAATATTTACTGGATATATATGATATTTTAATCATTAATACTATTCTGGAAATTATTTACTTATAACTACATGGGAAATCTTTTTTTCATACAAGTTCATTTTTGACTCATGTATCGAACATCGGCAAAAACGTCTGATATGAACTAACATTATTAAACAATTACTATAACATTATAATATGTGAAATTAACTGAAAAATAATCTCTAAAGGAGGTACTTAGGCAATTATTAATTGACCAATGTTTATTATTCAGGAATATAAAGAAACGAAGAAGACAAGTTGGACTTGAGGTAAGGGATCCTACTCCTCTCTTTCTTTTTAAGTACACTATTTTATGTCATTCCCTCTAAGATAATCTTTCTTGTTATTGGGATGTTATTTTATATTACTCTTACTTTAATTTTTATGTTCATATGATGAGATACCCTATTCTCTCTCATCAATCCATTTTGGATGTTTTGAGTGGTGCTGTTAGGCTGCCAAATTTTCGTAAGAGATCTGACCTCTCTCTTTCTCTTTAAGTACTCTCCTTTATGTCACTTCTTTTAAGATCCTCTTTGTTATGTTGGGGGATGTTCTTTTATATTCATCTTTCTATAAACTTTATGTTAATATGATGAGATACCCTATTTGATCTCATCAATCCATTTTTGTTAGTTTTATGTGGCGTCGTTAGGCTACCGAGTTTTCGTAAGGGATTTTTCATCTCACTTTTATTCCCGTGACATTTATGCTATGTTTGCCACTATTTCATTTGAGTGGTGTATGTACTGCCCATTATTATACACTTTGTGTAGTATAATTTCATTTATGGGTATTTACATCTTCATTGTATGACCCTTCTTCCATGGGTTGTACTTTTCGAAAGTTACCCAACATGGTAAGGGGACCTTTCACCCTCCTTTTTTTAAAAGACTTATTTTGTTTTGTCTTTTAATTCACATACTATTATGTTGGGATATGTTCTTCTATATCCTATTTATGTAAATTTTATGTCCAAGTGATGAGATACCCTTTTTATCTCTCATCAATTTTTTTTCTGAATTTTGAAGTGATGTCGTTAGGCTGTCTAATTATTGCAAGGGAACTTCTTAACCCAATTTCAATTATTTGGGATAAGCTTGTACTCCTTGAATATTTCGTTCTATGAATATGTGTGAATAACATCTGATTGTTTTACACTTAATATCCACTTATATTTGGTGTATTAGTTTGTCACACATAATTATGTAATTGATTTATCCTTAATCCAAGGATACCATCTTTGTATGGGACTTCGTCTCAATCTCCTTTCATTGAGGCATATTTTGTTTTATACACAACCTTCTTTTATACGGTGTATAAACCTCTTTGACTTTTACGTTTATCAGAAAGGAATTTTTTTATACAAAGCGTTTTACTAAATGACAAAAGGGAATGTTTTTGTCGTACATATGCGGCGACAACGACTTCTCCGCCGCCGTGACCATTATTTGAGTTTCGGATTCCTCTACAAGCCATACCTTTTTTTAAAAGAAAAATAAATACCGTGTTTTAATTTTCTTTTATTTTGGTATTGAGAATGGTTTTCATAATGTTTTTATATCAATGTGTTGTATTTATATCTTGTGATTGAAAAGTGGAAATTTTATGTTTCCTTTATGCATGTTTTATGTGATACGATTATGTTATGGTTCTTGGGAATTATTATGAATATGGGTGGTTCCGTGATAAACTAAGGGCGGGTGAGCCTGATATAGATCTACAATGCATTGGGTAACGCGAAGGAGTGAAACATTAAGGTTTCTCCGAAGAGATTTAGGGAATATACTGTGATGGGTATTCCAAACGTAACCAAGAGGGTTACTCCCTATGTAAGAATGTTATGAATGCCTCAAGTTACCATTATGTCTTATTATTTCTATGATTTATTCATGGTTTGATGAGGTATGTTAAAGTGCCTATGTTATATGGGTAAAGTATGATTTCATTCTTATGTATATATGAACCCATGTTTCCTTTCCATATTTTTATAACCCTTACTGAGATTTTTATGCTCATCCCAAGTTTTTGAAATGTTTTTCACAGGTCAAGGGAAAGGTACATGATTTGATGATAGTGTCAAGGATGTGTTAAGAAAAAATCCATGTTTTAGTTTCAATATGTTTCTGTTGATGGGAAGAATGAATACTGTCTTTTATGTAACCACTTTGTTTAAATGTGGAATGTAATGCATGTTTCATGATCTAATTCTCTAAAACTCTAAACCTGAAAAGAACCTCAATGTGTAATCTTGTAATAACTCAAGATTAAGTAAGGTTTAAGGCTAGGGCCTTATAGTTGGTATCAGAGGTCGGTTTAGATAACTTTAGAGGTTAGGGTATTCTTTAAGCATAAGTGGAATTACCATAATGGTTAGGATTTCAGAAAGAGTCCTAGTTTTAGATAAAGTGAATGAGTAAGTATATCTTAGTGTTTATCTTCCTCATTATTACATGATGGTTTTTTTTATATACCCACACTGACCTTTTTGGTTTTAGTAAATGGCTGGATCTAGCAGGCACCAAAGTAACAGTGGATGTGAAGGAAACTGTGACAGTTTTTTGAGCATGCAACTAAATGATATTGGAGATGCAATGAGAACTCTTGTGATTATCCTCAACCAACTATCTGGAGTCATGATTGACCACCTAAACCTGGGTGATTTCTCTAAGGCATCATATATGCGAGAAACAAATCCCTACGGAAGTACAGGTAATAATCATAAAGGTAAGTGTGTTCAAAAACCTATGTGTCAAAGATGTGGAAAGAAACACCTAGGGGAATGTTTCACAGGGACAGAAATATGCTATAGATGTGGAAATGAAGGTCATAAAGCAAGAACCTTCCATGGAAAAAGGAAGCATCTGGTTTACTCGAGGAAAGGGAAAGAAGTTCTTTCTGAGGGATCAATTGAATGTTTTAAATGTGGTTTGCATGGTCATTATGCAAACACATGTCTTATGAAGAAGTTTCTTGAATGAGATCACCAAGAGCTTACAAATGTTTGTTTACCAATACCTAATTCCATTCCGATTGAGGATGAAGAAACTGACAATGACCAATCAAAGGTATGTATTATTTCATGACTATTTTTTTTCCTATTTTGGAATCTTAGGATATGATTCATGATTTTGTTTGTAGGAAAGAGGTATTTCGGAATAAGTTGGAAAGGAATGGTTAATGGATCATGAAGAATGTTTAATGAGTAAGATGTCAACATATAAGGGCTTCAAGAGTTATGGTAAAATTCTTAAGAGTATTAAGTCTCTTTTGATTATGGGGTTACATTAGAAGACTTTTTATATTATGTGTAACCTTGATGTTTAATATAGGAAAATTTTATTCAAGGAATAGTTATCTTTTCTTTTGTGGACATAGTTATAAAGAACCATTTGGGTTTATATGATCCTAACTTTTGAGGTAATTATGGGTTACTATATGTTATTATTGAAGTGAAAGGCATGAGATAAAATTGAGGTTAAATTATATTATGGCTATTTTTGATGATTTTATCCCTTTTTGGGGAATGATTTGAGAATTATATAGTTTTGGAAAAAGGAAAACACGCAGACCGTGTGACTACCCGTCGCGTCGGACCAAGCTGCGGGAATCGAACCCACAACCAAAGTGCGACTGGTATTTATTGCCTACCACTGGGCTACGTGAAGTCCCTGGTTAGTTTGACTGATTCTTTTTAGTTATATGATTTTATGAATTAAGAGTAAGTTGATTTTGGGTTATTTATGAAAATGATTAACCTATCATGGAGGATATGTGATTAGGTTAATTACTTTTCAATACGAGACTTTAGGAGAAACTGATGTTGTTTGGAGATAAATGTTACGATTTAACTTAGAAGACTATGTGACTAAATCCTTTAAATATTTGGGTTTCAAACTTAGATTGGTTTACTTTGAATAATTTTATGGACAAATTGTTTATCGGATGGTCCTCATTGAACTTTGGGTTTTTTTGGACAAATTTTGGCGATTAAGCATAGATTTTCTTTTTTAAAGGGTTATCATTTTCTGGATTATCTGACCTTATACTAACCTTTTGGTTTTGGTTTTTGTTAAAGCCCTAAGAAATGGGAATTATATAGTTCTCTTTGGTGGATTAGGTGGTTCTCTAGAATCTGATTATAGTACTCTTAATGCGAACAAGTCTCCCTAAATACTCATCTTTTGGAAAAAAATATGAGTTTGATTAAGGAATCTAGTAAAATTTGAAATTCAACATGATAAGTGATTATGTTTCCTTATGAATAAATTCCTCAATAAAAAGTAACTTAAAACAAAAATGTTTTCTATTAACTTTCCCTACTGGGGAATCGAATACCGTTTAACCCATCACAAGTTTGTGATTTTCATATGGTTAACTTTCTCCTAGACATGTTTACTATCACTCTCCCTCAAGAACATGACCCTTTGCTTTTTCTTCCATGTCCATATTTTTCTACATATGGGTTAAATCGGGTGACCTCTGTACTTATCTTCCTTTATTTTAAAGTTATTGTTTTACCGACTCTTTTTTCGATGTGGGACTTTCAAGGATGTTTCCAAGCTCAATTTTAAAAATTGCGAGGATGCAATTCCCAAAAGGGGGAAGGATGTAACACCCCAGGTAAATAAAGAATATGACATTTTCATATTTATCCATATTTTTTAATAAAATATTAATATGACTTTAAAAGGGACTCTATGCTCGATGGAGTACCCAACACGCAACGAGTTTCTTGGGAATCTTACATTTCACTCTAATAATAAAATAATATTATTTTAAATGGTAGTTAACATGTAGTCATTGTATTGGTGGGAATGGATAGAAATAACTAAAATATTATTATATTTGTTTTTAAATTTCTTTACATTTATCCAATAAAAGATAAAGGCATAAATTACGGAAATAATTCAATTTTAGGCATATATGCCCTAGTTTTCACTAAAGGTTCACTTATCGCCTTTTGATGGAGAACCTTCATTAAATATAGTTTTGTTCACTCTTATACATCCTTTTGGACCAAATAAAACTCTTGTTAATAATTGGGACATCAAAATTTACTTTGTGTAAATTTTTGGTATCTTTATGATAAAGTTTATTTTTTAATGAATAGTGTAAAATGTTGTATTTTAATTCAAAACATCTTTTTAAAATAATTTATATATATGATTAGATTATCTTTTGAATTGGTTTTAAAGTGAAATTAGAATATATTTTTACCAATAAATCCAATAGTGGTCGTTGGAATTAATTTCACTCTGAAATCAGACTTAAACTAGTGTCAATCTTTTGATACTTATTGTTTCATAAAAACACGCTATTTGCTCTGACGGCGGGAATTAATTATTAAATTAATTAATTTGACTTATATGTTTCGAATTTTGTAAAATAGACTTCATTTTTGAATTTGGAATAACAAATATATCTTAGGGTGAATTTTTAGGATTTTTCTGAAAAACATCAATTTTTGATGAATAGCGAAACCACTAAGTGGTACTTATAAAAACTGATTTTTTCCGTTTAAATGAAATTTTTCCATCTTTGTGTTTTGAATTTCAAAAATCTGATATACATGGTTGTCATTAATAAGTAAAATGTGGTTGAATGGGATAAAAATATTTTTTTGGTGAATAGTAACTTATTATGTTTTTAATCGCGATTAGAGGTAATTAGTGTAGTTTAAGGTAAAAATAATGTTTTAATAATATGAAATGAACATGACACATGTCCTAACCTCATTTTATGTGTCATGCCCGACCAAGACAACCCATGGATCAACTTGGGGACCCCATGAAGCCACTTTGGTTGGAAAATGACATTAATATCTTTTTATTTAAAGTTAAAGTAAAAATGAGACAAACATGAAATGTTTTACTAAAACAATTTTTACATGGGGTTATACAAATCATATTTTCGACTATAAATATTAATTGGAAAGATAATACGATTTCCTACATCATAGTATTTTTTTATAATTTTTAGACATTAAATAAATTAAATTATTTATGACATCATGATGATGCAGCGATGACCTCATTATTTAACGATTTAAATAAAATGGAAAGATAATGTAATATATAAGACCTGAAAATGTCCAAAACCTATTTTATGAGTGGATTTAGAACCCTTATCTCTTTATCCTCGAAACAAATCAATGTGGGACCTCTTAAATCTGAATACCATTTTAAAATAAAGTGACTTTTCTTTACCTTCCAAGAGTGCCCCTCCTCTCCTCTTATAAAAGGCCCACACCTCTACCTCCTTACCCACACTCCCAAAGCCTTTTTCTTGGCCAAACTCTGCCCATTTTGTCTCTCCACTTTTCTATATTAATCCTTGAAGCCTCACATTGGGGAGAAGTCTTCCCAAGGAAGCCTTTGAGCTCAATCCAAAGGGAGTGACCCGATTTTAAGGTAATGTCTTCACTTGAGTCCTTTTGTTTCATTTTGCTTCTCCAACCCCCGAAACTCTTTTTATTAATTTCTTTTGTAACAAATATAGTATCATAAATATACTAGGATGTTTTTTTAAGAATTATTAGAGCTACACTTTCACACACCTACATATAATGGTTAAAGAACATACTGTTTCCGTGGATGGCGAATTTCGGCCTCCCGAAATGATGATTGTTCAACATTCTTTTAACACCATCAAAGGTGGCCATTAAGATGACACTATATTTATATATGATATATAATATGTTTTTGTTTTCCTTAAGCTTCTGTATTTTTCATTTTGGGCATACCTTTATGGTTTCCGTTATGGGTAAACGCGATATCTTCATTTAAGGAAATGCGGACTACCGCCCCCTCAAAGTGATTTGATTCGTTAATACCATATGTGGTACGTATAAAGGATATATTTAATGATATTATATATGATACCATAATGGAATTAAAATACTATTATGTATCATTATGTTTTAATTCCATTAAATATGAAATAGAAATGGAAGTAGCGTTCATGCGTACGTACGGCTTACCGTCTCCATGAACGGTACATTTCTTTTCTTATCTCAAAATGTTATGTAATATTATAAGTACATATATATAATGGATATACATGTAATATATTACATCAAAATTATGGATATCATTCTGGAATTATAACATATATATATCTCTCTCATTTTGTTTTAATTCCATTAATATGACAAAAAATGAAAGTAGAGTTCATGCGTACGTACGGCCTACTGTCTCCATGAACGGTGCTTTTCGTTTTTTATCTCCAAATGATATGGAATAGTATGAAATGAATATTTACTGGATATATATTATATTTTAATCATTAATACTATTCTGTAAATTATTTACTTATAACTACATGGGCAATCTTTTTTCAAACAAGTTCATTTTTGACTCATGTACCAAACATCGGCAAAAACGTCTGATATGAACTAACATTATTAAAAAATTATTATAACATTATAATATGCGATATTAACTGAATAATAATCTCTAAAGGAGGTAATTAGGCAATTATTAATTGACCAAAGTTTATTATTCAGAAATATAAAGAAACGAACAAGACAAGTTGGACTTGAGGTAAGGGATCCTACTCCTCTCTTTCTTTTTAAGTACACTCTTTTATGTCATTCCTTCTAAGCTCATATTTCTTGTTATTGGGATGTTCATTTATATTACTCTTACTGTAATTTTTATGTTCATATGATGATAGACCCTATTCTCTCTCATCAATCCATTTTGGAAGTTTTGAGTGGCGCCGTTAGGCTGCCGAATTTTCGTAAGAGATCTAACCTCTCTCTTTCTCTTTAAGTAATCTCCTTTATGTCACTTCTTTTAAGCTCCTCTTTGTTATGTTGTGGGATGTTTTTTTATATTCATCTTTCTATAAACTTTATGATAATATGATGAGATACCCTATTTTATCTCATCAATCCATTTTTGTAAGTATTATGTGGCGTCGTTAGGATGCCGAGTTTTCGTAAGGGATTTTTCTTCTCACTTTTATTCCTGTGACATTTATGCTAAGTTTGCCACTATTTCATTTGAGTGGTGTATGTACTTCCCATTATTATACACTTTGTGTAGTATAATTTCATTTATGGGTATTTACATATTCATTGTATGACCCTTCTTCCATGGGGTGTACTTTTTGAAAGTTACCCAACTCGATAAGGGGACCTTTCACCCTCCTTTTTTTAAAATACTTATTTTGTTATGTCTTCTAATTCACATAATATTATGTTGGGATATGTTCTTATATATCCTTATTTATGTAAATTTTATGTCCAAGTGATGAGATATCCTTTTTATCTCTCATCAACTCTTTTTCTGAATTTTGAAGTGACGCCGTTAGGCTATCTAATTATTGCAAGGGAACTTCTTAACCCAATTTCGATTCTCTGGGATAAGATTTTACTCCTTGAATATGTCGTTCTATGAATATGAGTGAATAACCTCTGATTGTTTTACACTTAATATACACTTATATTTTGTGTATTAGTTTGTCACAAATAATTATGTAATTGATTTATCCTTAATCCAAAGATACCATCTTTGTATGGGACTTCGTCTCAATCTCCTTTCACTGAGGCATATTTTGTTTTATACACAACCTTCTTTTCTACGGTGTATAAACCCCTTTTACTTTTACGTTTATCCGAAAGGATTTTTTTTTTATACAAAGCGTTTTACTAAAGGACAAAAGGGAATGTTTTTGTCGTACATATGCGGCGACAAGGACTTCTCCGCCGTCGTGACCATTATTTGAGTTTCACCTTCCTCTACAAGCCATACATTTTTTTAAAAGAAAAATAAATAATGTGTTTTACTTTTCTTTTATTTTGGTATTGATAATGGTTTTCATAATGTTTTTATATCAATGTGTTGTATTTATATCTTGTGATTGAAAAGTGGAAATGTTATGTTTCCATTATGCATGATTTATGTGATACGATTATGTTATTGTTCTTGGGAATTATTATGAAGATGGGTGGTTTTGTGATAAACTAAGGGCAGGTGAGCCTGATATAGCTCTCCAAGGCATTGGGTAACGCGAAGGAGTGAAACGTTAAGGTTTCTCCGAAGTGATTTAGGGAATATACTGTGATGGGTATTCCAAACGTAACCAAGAGGGTTACTCCCTACGTAAGAATGTTATGAATGCCTCAAGTTACCTTTATTTCTTATGATTTTTATGATTTATTCATTGTTCGATGAGGTATGTTAAAGTGCCTATATTTTATGGGTAAAGTATGATTTCATTCTTATGTATATATGAACCAATGTTTCCTTTCCATATTTTTATAACCCTTACTGAGCTTTTTATGCTCATCCCCAGTTTTTGAAATGTTTTTCACAGGTCAAGGGAAAGGTAAATGATGTGATGATAGTGTAAAGGATGTGTCAAGAAAGAATCCATGTTTTATTTTCAATATGTTTCCGTTGATGGGAAGAATGAATACTGTCTTTTATGTAACCACTTTGTTTAAATGTGGAATGTAATGCATGTTTCATGATCTAATTATTTAAAAATATAAACCTGAAAAGATCCTTAATGTGTAATCTTGTAATAACTCAATATTAAGTAAGGTTTAAGGATGGGGCCTTATATTTCTAAACAATGACATAAAATAAATTAGTTTATGAATAACAATAAAAAATTCAAAAAATTCAAAACATTCAAAACATTTAATATAAATTTTATAGTTTATGGATATAATCCATAATCATAAAAATATTTTATTTCATTAGGTATATAATAATAAATCCTTCATAATGTTTTGTAAAGAAAATGTGAATTATCCTAAGAATATCCCCAAGGAGTGTTGTAAGTGAAAGTGCAGCGAGGCCCATTGTCGTGTACTAGGATACATCAGGTCAAGCCCAAAACTCCTTGTTGGTGTTTTTACTCCTAGGTACATCTGTGCCATATCTGCCTCTACCTGGTCATATCTAGACATGGATGTATTTCTTTTAAATCCCACAAAATATCTATATTTCCAAAATTCAAGGAATTTCTTCTATACTAATCCACAAATTTTATCTTAGGGTAATATTCTATATTCAGAGTTTTTCTATATGTAGCATCTAAGGATTCTACTAAACTTCATCTGATCCCAACTATAATGCCTAGACCCTAGTTATCCAGAGTCGGTGATATATTATATAACATTGGCATGATCATAATGAATCAAGTACTAAATGAATGATTAGTTTAGTAGCCATTGAATTACTAGGTACAAACACAAGTTTAACATTACATCATGAGATAAAAACAACAAAAACATTTTGTCACCTTTGAAAAAACATATATCCCTTAGCCCATCAATAAAGGTCAACCATTAAATAAATATTCACATCCTGGAAAAAATAATTCATTTAAAGGGGTGAGAAGAGATGCTCAGTATGGATAACAATATAGCCGAAACATCAAAAAATAATAAAAAAAATTAAGGAAATGTATATGACAAAAACATAAGCCTTTTAAACATAAACATCAACATAAAATGCCAAATATAAATCAAATAATTCAATTTAATTATTCATATGGATATTATTCTTGTCGAATAATAACATGAAATATCAATATCTCATTTCCTAATGATGGAATGCATAATTCCTGACTTCATAACCACATTGTCAAGACCACATGTCAGGACTACAAAAAATATTTTTTCCAGGATTTGGGAAAAGACACTAGTCTGTCTCAAGAGACCTATTTATTAATTGAGGAGCTATCGCGGGCTCCACCTATCACTTACTAATTACAATTCATTCCTCATATGATAAGGATGAAACATAATATAAACATTTATATTAAAAATATCATACAAAATGTCAATTATTTAATCAGAATCCATTAATGGTATAAAAATATCACCTTCATAGTCGATCATATCACATAACCTTCAACAAAATATGGATGATTTTATCATAACAAATTAACTTCAAACAAATGTAAATTCCATCAAAAGACGTTGACATACATGAAATCAATACTATTTGAGAGAAATATCTCTTTCTATTTCGAAATCAATTAAAAGTCACACAATTATAAAATAAAACATTTATTTAGAAAATTTTCTTATAATATTTTAAAGAAAGATTCTTATGGTGTTATAAATATGGAAAATAGAATCACCCACCATATAAGTTATAAAAAACATTATTTCATTAATTTGGTTGAAATGTTCCTAAAGGACCTTGTTTGGAAAATGACAGAATGATTCTTTTATAAAAAATTTATAAAAAGTAAAAAAAGGATATAAATGAATTTAAACCATAGTTTAAGAAATTTTAATAATGTTTTGAAATTAATTTTTAAGAAACATGGGATCTATATGATAATTAGGTCTTAGTAGATACTCACATATAAACAACTTTAGAAAATGAAGAGATTGTAAAATTAATCCCTAACTTGACAATTTACTTGATCTAGGTCATGTTAAACTCCTGTATAATAGTTAAATCATTGTAATTAAATTATACTACAACCTAATACATAAATATGTTATCATATATGATTTTCTAATACTGCTTTGTTAATAATATTTCAGAAGTATCATTATTTAGATTGTTAATTGATCCATTTTACTTTATATGTTTTGTTAAATAAGTAATGTTTTTTATGGATAGGATGTGTCTGATTCATATAGAGAATTATATTATGTTTTTCTTCATTAATTTAAACCATAAAATTATAATTATTCTTTAATGGTTATGATGGATAATGAATTTCATCGTGTTCTTGGAGATGGTAATCCGTACGTACGCACAACTGACAATATCATTCAATTGAGGGTGAAATAAAATGTAATTAGATGGTATATAACATATACAAAATAATTAACATATTATATTTATTTTTTAAATCAATTTAACTCATTATTATATGCATCCAAACACTAAAGTGTTGAATGACAAACAACACCATGACGTGGAGATGGTAAGTCGTACGTACACACGAATAGTTTCTGTCTTTTATATGACGGATAAAGAAAGGAATGTGGTTATAACATATTTATAATTACATCACAGTATGTAGAATGTAATGGAGTTATTATATTAGTATGAAAAAAACAATGAAAAAGGAAGTAGAAGAATAAAAGATCATTGAATGAGGTGATGAAATTATTACCTCTTCTTCTGGTTTTTCCTTTTGAGTTGATAAAAATGGCTCCATAGGTTAGATTTCTGATCAAAGTAAGGATTATAGGTCGACGTGAGGGTAGTTGGGAGGATATTTGAGCCGGGTTTTCCTGAGCCAAATGGATTTGGAGGTTTGATCATGGGAGAAAGGAAAGTGAGCTTTTATAAGATAGGTGAGGTTCACTTTAGGAAAAGTTTGAAATATTATTTTATAATAAAATCATTTTTAGTTTCTAATAGCTCCAAAAAGATTTATTTCTAGGATAAGGTGGGGATGGGTCTAAAACATCACAACCAATAGGTTTTATAGAGTTTTAGTTCACTATATTATCCTTATATTTTATATTGAACTCTTAGTTAAATAGTTTTACATTTACCATGTCTCCATGTATTTTTATATTATATGGTTGATAAACTTAATATAAACTACCAAAACAATTCTAAGTGGTTCATTATTGAGATATATATCCTTATAAAATTCCATTGGTGGAACCATTGATGTTTTGGAATACTATATCAATTAATGATATATTACTTGTTTTAAAAACTCATTTATGTCAATTTTGAAACTATATAGTATTTTATTTTTGATAAAGTTATAAAAAATGATTACTTCTAATAAAATTAATTTAATCAATTATAAAATTTCATATTTACCTAAAAATTAATTTAATTCATTAGAAGTCTAAATTTAAAATTATTTGGATATTTAAAATATCAATTATTTTAATATTTCATTAATAAGTTAATTAATGCATCATGATTGTGTCATAATTAAGTTTATTTATTTAATGTATAAATATTTTAAATAAAATACAATTATCTAGAAAATATTTTTTTATTTATATTAAATATTTTTAGTAGAACTACCTTATGTATAACCCTATATTAAAAATTGTTATGTTATTAAACATTGAATTTAACACTTTTAACTCTTCTATAAATAAAATATTAATAAATTTACTAATTGAATCCATGTGGGTCAAAAGGATAATAATTTATTCCTATGGTTTATTTTGGTCGAAATAAACTTATCCAATAGAATTAGGACATGTGTTAGGGTAACTATAATATCATTTTTCCTTTAATGACTATATTTACATTTACTCGTGGTAAATAAAAGTAAAAAGTAACTACTCACGAAAAAAATAAATCTTATTGAAATTTTTTTTACATATTGATATCAACTATGTCTCTTAGATTTTTTAAATTCAATTCACAGAAGTGGTAAAATTACATTTTATGCAAATTTGCAAATGCGTCTAGAAGGTGGGTAAAAGAGGGTAAAAAGTTCAATAAAATTTTATATGTCTAATATTATTACAAAATGACTTAAATGAATTGCATTGAAATTATATAAGTATTATGTATCAATGTTTACTTAAAATAAATTTAGTGAAAGTAAATAATTATTGAAATAAAAAGTCATTTTTAAACTAGAACGATATTTTTTCACTATTCATTAAAAATTGAATGTTTTTAGAAAAAATACCAAAAATTAACCCTATTGTAATTTTGATATTCCAAACCCAAAAATGAAGTCCATTTTGAAAAATAAAATTTCTATAATTTCTAAAACTGGGTATTACTATTCATCACGACTAGTTTTAGTTTTCATGGTTTGCTAAAACTCCAAGTTGCATACAACGCAAGTTATTTCATTATTTTACGGGAAACGTACTGTGTATTCTTGGGGTGTTATAGTTTTTTTTAACATTCCATGATTTTATGGTTTGTATATTTTTAAATTTAATTTATTAAACAACATATGTTTCACCCATCACCATGATTAAATGAACATTGATATACAATTATATATCACTATTTTAAAATGAATGTTATAACCTAACTATTAAATTATTCGGAATGACTAGCATTAATTTTTTTATTGAAATTTATATAATACATATTTAATCAAATTTTGATTCATCCTAATTATTTTATAGGCATAAGATATGATTGAATCCAATTTTATGCATTAAAAGTCTATATTTATCAAAAGGCATTTTTATATCCTTTTAATGAAACACTTATTTTATATCAATATTTATATAATTTTATAAACAATATTTTTATAAAATAACTATTATTTTTAAAATATAAATGTAAAAATTTCTTCATGTAGAAATTTTGTTATTTTACTAAAAATATCTATTTTCTAGTGAAGAGTGAAAAATCATGATTTATTTAAAATAATTATTTTTTATATTAATATTCCATTTATGAATTGAATAAAAATATAACTAATGATGGTATACAAAAAATATTGGTATCTTAGGAAGGAAATTATCCTATATTTTTATTATAAAATAAGTAAATAAATGTTTTAGAAATGATAAATTAAGTATTGGTATTTTTCGTGAACATAAATGTCTATTCGCAATTTTATAACTAAAATGAAAATTTAATATATATCCTTATTTTAAAAAATTTATACATAAATAAATATTTTTATCTTAGGAATTTAAGATTATTTTATGAGACCTCAATTAAATATTCGATGTCTTATCAAGTCTGTTATAATTTTAAAATCAGTATTTTATGATTATATAATGAATTTATATAAAAGCTAAATTTATCATATATATATATTTATTTTGATAAAATCAAGTTCATTTTCTAATTATATATGGAATAAAATGATTAGTATTAATTTTTGGGTATTTTCTAAAATAGTTGATTTTTTTTAATAGTGAAAGGTGGTAATTTACCCTATTTAATAAATACATTAATTATTGAGAAATAGATTATTTGTGGCTGATTTAAGATCATATTATTGAGACATACATTATTATTTTAATTTTTATTGTAATAATCCTCAAACTCTTTATATTCTTTAGCCAATGTTATAAAAAATGAATAAAATATTAAAAAAACTCATATCCTCACACTATATATATCACCCCTTCCCTCATCATTCCATGGAATATCCAAAGCCTTTATTTTTGCCTAATTTTATCCCAATCCACATCCAAGGAATCTAACCCATGTCTAGTTGGTTCTGGTCTCAACAAAATATGAATACCAATGTCCCTATTGAGGTTCTCAAGGAGAAGAATTCTTTTGGTAAAACTCTTAATCCTTCTATGTAATGACCCCATTTCCACATTCTAGGAAATTTAAATATTTCTAAATATATTCCTGGAGCTAGGTGCTAATACAAAATAAAATTTTGAGTCCCAGTAATCCATTAATTAATTTTATAAAAATATAAAAATATATTTTAGACTATACGCGCAAAGGAAACATTATATCTCTCAAATGGTTAGTTGGATAAAAAATCTGAGGCTAGGGATGAATCCAGAACATTATGTTTCTCATAGATGATGCATAACTTTTTCGGCATAGAACATATGAGAGAAAATTAACCCATGGGAATAATCATAAAAAATATAATTAAACTTATATATTTTATCTCAAATAACAAATAAAATGACTTTTGAAAACATACACGGATTGGAAATCAAAGACTGTCGTTCAGTTCAGAATGGGGTGTTTTTCCTAGGCACGACATAAAATGAGGGGATGTGATTAATTTAGATTTTTCATTTAGCGGGAAGCCTATAAATAGACATTAATGGATTCAACATTAGGGTTAGCCTTAATGAATTCTCTCTCTATGTCCCTCTCTCTTCTCTCTCTCTCTCTCTAAACCATTCTTCTATTTTCCTAGTCATCATCAGTCTGAGGATTAGACTTCGTCAAAACCTTTTCTGATGGATGAGGGAGCACGGAAGATACGTTGACAATGATGGGTGATCAATTCGATAGAGCATTTATTATATTTTTTGAGTTCGGTTAAGTTTCTAAATGGGAAATCCATTCCCTAAACATTAATTCTTCATTTCATATGTAAATCATCAATGAACGCATGAACATGTCGATAAATCTATGTTGAAAACATCATTCTTCATTCGTTATTCATGGATACTCACCATCATATTTTTGAAACAAATAACTACCGATGGATCTACGATCAGAGGGAGGCGATGTGAGGGCCTCATCCTTGGGGTCCCCAATCCACTGAAAGAATCACGATCAGGCGATCAAATTAAGTCTGGTGGTCTGTGAAAGGGATCACCAGATCACCATCAACACAACGGTTTATGGTGTGGTCAGGAGCAATTGGGAGTAGCTGAGGCAGAGCACATGGTGCGACCTAGAGATGAAAGAACTGGTTGAGGTGGTTAGATGTTGTTGCAGGGTGAGAGTGAAGTGATGGAAACATCTAGAAAATGGAGGATGCATGAGTCCTTGGGGAGCAGCAGGATCCACAAATCAGAGGGGGCGGTCAGCCGTTATCATGAGGTGGTGAGGGGATCTGACGCAGACAATAGGTCAAACATAGAATGGGTCAGGTCAGTGGCAGCTGATCGGGGGTAGTAGTAGGTGGTCAATGGGCTGGTCCTAAAGGATGAGTCCATACCCAAATGGGCCAGACCATTTCAAATCAGTCCTATAAGGATTTCAAAAGTCATATCTTCTTATCTGGGCATCTATTTGAATCTGTATCTATGTCCACTGATCCATTCCACTAGGAAATGGTCTATCTAGACTACTTTGGGACTTTTATGTCTCGATTTTATTGTTCGGTTTCATGAAACAACCATCATTAATAATAATAACATTAATATTATAATTTGGTGGTTTTTTAATTGTCATATCTTTTAAATGAAACATATGTTTGACATGCCCCAATAGTTTCACGACTATTATCTTTTTGTAGAAATTTAATGACTACATTTTGGAATCTAATTCAAATTAGATTTGTGGGCCCCATGAGGTTTGTTTCACACGTGTAGTGGTGGAATTCATTTTTTTGTCTCGGTATCCAATTTGGATGAAAAAATAATCAATCCCATGAGGTTTTCCTTGAGGATTGCAATTGAATGAAATTTATAATTTGTTTTGGGATCAAGGAATGGACCCCACAATATTACATTCAATCATACTATGGCGAAAAATAAATTTTCAATCATATATCTAAATGGGGTGATTGAATAGTCGATGCTGTGCGTTTTTTCGCAAGGATGACAATAGTGAAATCTGTTTGGATTATTAAAGCATTATTTTTTATCACATAAATTTTGAGAACATGAATGGAATGTTGGTGGAGATCATTTTACTTTGATTGAATAAATACCATGGTATAGATCATCAACCACTCCGGTTTTATAGGAGTAGATGTATGATGATATGCAATCAAATGTTATAGGGCCGCTTGAGGAGGAGTGTCAGTGAATTAAATTTTCTACCATCGAATCAACATTGAGAATTGTAGAATCAATTATCTTCTTTCAAGACATGATGTGTTATCTAGTGCACATTTTCATACCTAGGGGTACTCTATGGTTGTTTAGTACCCAAAAATGGTTAGGTACACGACCAATCGACGAGGTGGGGTAAAAAGACATGTGGGACATATAGGCGTCGTGTACCACTTTAAGATATGATGAAAAGTATTACATATGTGACACCTACCTATAGAGATACCAAATTACTATAGTCGTGTTCTTTCGAGAGTCACTATCTATATGAATGGATAGTGTTGTTCCTCAGTGATTTTTGAGAGGTGAAAATTATACAGAAATGACCAGTGTGGTTTCTCAGTGCCTTTCAAGAGGCTACCATCCAATAGGGATGACCAGTGTGGAAACATGGTACATTTATGAGAGGTATCATCTAATAAGGATGGACAAAGCAGTTTTGGGCTTACCTATAGCTGGTCTAGGGAGTGTTCCCCGATGGATGTTCTAGGTTTCCCTCCAACAGGGCTATGTAGTGGTTCCCATCGACGACACTTGTTGGGAAGTCCCCTTTAGTGGATTACAAATCATTAAGTCAAAGAAGTGGGTCCCAATTGTATTTCAGGTGATTATCCCCTTAATATTATAGGGCACAAATACCCTATGACTAGAGTTGAATTGTCCAGTCGAGCAAGGTATGGGTCCTCGACATTCAGACGAACTCTTGACTGTGTGAAATAGTGATGAGGTGTGCTTTGATGACCTTTGAGATCACGAGGAAGTGGAGAACAGTTCCTACTAAGAATTGTACTTGTGATGTGACCTCAAACCGTCAGGTAGAGACCGCGCTAACCAAATTAGATATTATCATGGTGTGGTGATAGAGTCCCTTTTACATGGAGTTCTGGGAAGATGTGTGGTATGCTGGGCATTAATGGTGGTTACATCTTGGATTGTTGGAGACTCTTTTTCTTGGATGTTCTATGATATGGAGATCCCCTTAATCTCCCATTTGGGTTTCATTGAATTTATATATATATATATATATATATATATATTCTATTTTTAGTACCCAATTCGTTTGGTTTTGGTTAATCTCCTTCAAGGAGAGGTGAAGATACATGAGGTATGCCACACACTTTTGATGTAAATATTCTCATGGATAGACATGTATAATCTCCTAATATAGGTAGATAATACATAATGAGAAGTTCATCTTATCATTTTAACTGGATAACTTTTTGGATAGGCTTGATTCACTATCTTATTGGGTTGAGCTACACTCCTTTTATTGTACCTTGTCTTATAAACAATTTTTCATTTTCAGAGAATCCCTTAGGGCTCCCACAACACCTTTTTGGGATGTCTTACTATGTGTATTTATACTCACCCCTGCATGGGATTTTCCAGAACGTTTCATTCCATATTCAGTTGACAGACAGTTTGATCATTACTCAAGATAAGCTTAGGTATAGGGGTTCTTAGAACGCGTACATTGGTCATACCATGGGTTACAGGAGCGGGGCACTCTTAGCTATTTTAATTTTCAACTTGTTCTAGGTTATGGCACTTTCTGGGTTTGGTGTGTAATTTCACCATTTTTCCTTTTAATCTTACTTTATCATACTGGTATAGTTTAGTGGTTCATGCATGTTTGGTTTATTTATAGTAGTGCTTCATCATTTATTCCTTTACCTCCTCACTCCTACAATGAGATAGTTGATCATGTGAGTACAGGTTCTTTGGAAAAGGCCTCCCTGAGTTTGTTGTGGCATCTGATCTTGACACCACCCCCTGGACTATGAAGGTGGGCTTGGGGTAGTTGTGGATCGAGCCCTTGTATGGAACGGTTCTTGAAAATGTGTTATCAAAGGTGGTGTGACATTAGGGATGTTTTCTGTACCTTTCCCAAAAAAATGTCTTGGTAGGGGATAGGGAATCAATGTCGATGTGTCTTGAGAGAGGCTCTCATTCCAGGGAGTCCAGTGATGGTATGGGCAGTCGACACATCCATTCACTAGGACCCTGATTACCTTGTTTCTAACATAACTCCCTAATACACTTATTGTAAGGAACAATGGTAAATGAATCATATAGGAATGATTGTTAAATTTTCCTTCATGGGTCATCTGCCCTTATAGTTTATATGTATATATATATTTGATCACATTACTGTTGTACAATTTTATATCATTTAGAATGTCTTCGCAATGATAGAAATCCATGATACCAACTCCAGTTCAAGAAGATGACCCATTGAGCGATGACACCGTAGTTCAGAACCAATCAACTAATAACTTTTGTCCTGGTTGGATGAAAGCATATCCTCAACCTATTGAGAAGAAGATAACCCCATCATAGAATGCTGAGAATGTTCATAATATTAGCACAGTCCATGATTTCCAGTACAAGAGACTACTAAGGTTCCTTGGTGAGCCATACAGTCAAGCAATAGAGTTTTGGATAATGTTTATGGCCCACCTTTTCAGGATTGTTCAGAAAATGAAAAATAAGATGGTGCCTTTGGTTTAAATTCTTTTCCATAGGGATACTAGATGTTGGTAAAGCATGGTTACCTAGATACATGATGAGTCGGCACACTCATGGTATGACTTCAATTAGCTTTTTAGTGAGGAGTAATACTCATCCCTATTGCATTCCGTTCAGATATAGGAGATCCTCCAATGTTAGAAGGGAGTGATGATGGTTACTGAGTTTCATATTAGGTTTTCATACCATGCACTCTACACTCAGGATATGATCCAGAAAGGCTACTTCTGAGCATGAAAGTTTGACCAGGGACTCTGTAGAGAGATCTGTGATATCAGAGTACTACTTTTCATCCCTATCTATGCTGAGGTTTTGGAGAAAGAACTATTGAAAAATAGATATCTATCAAATAGGAACCATAAAAATGGTTGGGGGAGTGAGTGTAGTAGATATAAGACATCTTCCATAGCTAGGCGACATCAAATGAAAAGATATCAGTGCCTAAAGCCTCCCTATAATCACTAACTAGCACGTAGTCAAAGGGGGAAGAGGCAGAGCAGTGCACCAGGTCAGACCAGAGGGTATGAATGCTAGACTTGTTATGGGATAGGTCACATGGCACTTGACTCCCTGACCAGACATGCTGAATATCTTAGATAGGTAGTCGGTGAACCAACATGGAAGAGTCAACGTAATGATAAGGGATCCACCAATTATGGACAGGGTGGTCCCCATGAAAGTAGTTCTAGAAATGGTGCATGAAGATATGTAGCTGGGATGGGAGATGTTATGAGGCCCGTCCACCACAATCACCACCAGAAATCCCACATCAGACCCATGAAATGGGAATTAGGGGCCACAAATATCCCCAATCTATGGCTGTCTATGATCTTGTAGAGAATGAGATCATAAGAGGTAAGCTGTATTCCTTTTAAAACTTTTTTAGTATATCATTTTAGACATTTTTTATGTACACTTTCCTACTAGCTTCTGGCTTGAAGTTTTACTAAGGTGATGCAGGGCTTCAGTGTAACCCTATGCTGGGGTTTTCGATATTTCTACCAATGGACAAGGAAGGGTGGTTATTCTAAAAATATGATGTGTTTTATATTGACATGACAAAAAATGAGAGGTAGAGTTTGTACCAACCAAAATGGATAGTATCATTGTGTTGTAGAAGAGACCCTCTTACTTGTGAGTTAATAGATGATTTGGGCATTTGAGTGTCTGATCTGGTTTTGGAAATGCTGAATGATATTTACTATTGGAAATTTTTTGTCATAATTTCACTATTGAGTGTAGAGGAGTATTTAGTTCAGGGGTTACTATGCATTCAAGGGATGCATTGACATGTAGGGTATTCCACATATTTTCCTTCTTTAGCTTCTTCTGGTAGGATGAGTTTACTCACCATCCCTATTTGATGGTACCTTTGTGTTATCAACATCAAGCCTGGTAAAATTGTTTTCAAGTACACGTTGAAATGAAGGATACCCCATGAAAAAATACATCTCACTACCTAGTGCTAAGAGATAGATTCTTTTCCTTGAAAATATTGGGACACTATCTTATGGGATAGTGCATTGTTGTCTATTTAGATCACTTGCGCCTCAGGAACATCTTCACATTGGGAGACTTGAAACTGAGGCGGGTAAACTGTTTGAACTTCCTTCAAGACTACAACTTCATGATATTTTATATATAAATAATTGGTGACCTTTTATTACATTCCATTAGTAGGATGAAATATTCTTGCCTCATGTTGGATGTTTCAGAGTAGTTATCATCCGTGCAGCTGACCCTGGTGGAGAAGGAAGGTACCATTATCATCCGTTGATGGTGATGAATCCTTTATTTCATGAGTGTGTAAGTGAGTATTTCTTGTCATATATCAACTATGAAATCTTCCATGGCAAAATATCCTTTTATGTTTCTACATATGGATATTCTAAAGGAGTGAATCATGAAACGATTTTCTAAGGAAAAATAGTGAATTCTATCGTGACGTGGGATGTAGAGGTTTGTCCATGGAGGAAAACTAACCCAAGTCTTTCTTCGATCCATTAGAGATTATGCAAAGGATTGATGAGGTTTTCTGCGTCCTTTTTCAACACCAAATTACTAGAGTGGGAGCACGATGTCACCCACATGTAAAAGCTGAGGAGTACATGCATGTTTCTATGCACATCATCGATAGGAGACAACCTTATGAGTATGGACCACCCCTTTGGTTCATGTGTTGTGACCGCACAAAAAATGTGTAGTTTTTCTTAGGAATGGGAGATTCTGGTGCCAACAAAGTATTGTAATTCATTTCTGTAGTTTTTATTTTTTTGGAAGAAAATATTGGAGGGAATTATGTAGATATTGAACATTTTCCTTGTATGAATTTGATATATATATATATATATATATATATATATTTCAAGATCTATGTGCTGAGACAGATTGAAATTCTGAGGCCCAGTGCAACCAGAATTAATTCAAAAAAAATATTAAATATATTTTATACAATGAAAAAACAAGTAAATTGGATATCTCTCACATAATATCTCAGATAAGATCTCTGAGGCCACAGTTGAGTCTAGAATGTAGATTTTACCCTCAGTGATTCATAACCATTGTCGGTTCATGAATTCATTGATAAAAAGTCACCGACCAAGAAATCAAAAAAAAAATAATTAAACATAATTATTTTATATTGAACATCAAATAAAAAATCATTGGAACGTGGATTCAGAATTGAAATCAAGGATCTCATATGATTACTAAATTGGGTGTTTTTCCTAAAAGTGACTTAAAATGAATGTGTGTGATAGATTTAGATACTTTTCCAATAAGGATACCTATAAATAGAGATTTATGGAATTGGGATTAGTGTTCGACCTCAACCCATATCACTCTAATTCCCTATCTCTCATATCGCTGTCAACTATTATTTTTTTCTTCATCATATCGAGTATCAATATCCCCTAAAACATCTATCGATCAAAGTTGGAGAGTTGTAGATACGTCATATATGAAGGGTGATCAAATTGAGCTACGATTTCTTCTATTTGTTGAGTTTTGTTTCAGCTTTTATGTTAAGAAATATTTCCTTGATCTTTAATTCATCATTTTGTTGGTAAATCATTGGTGTCAACATGAACACAACCATTGATCCGTGTTTGAATATTATTTCTTTTTCATTTCTTCAGGGATCCCCTTAGTCATCTATAGGGCACAAAAATCCACCACCGAATTGATAATATGAGGGTGGTGTTTTGATGTCCTCATCTCAAGGTTCCCCAATCCTCTGAGATATTCATGATTAGGTGACCATATAGAGTTCAGTGGTTTGCATAATGGACCACCGGAGCACCTCTTTCATGGTGGCTGGCTAGGTGAGCCAACATTGTGGTTAGGAGTTGTTGAGACCGGTTGAGGAAAAGAGCGAGGTGTGACCTAGAGCTGCCAGAAGTGGATGAGGAGTTCAATAGGCATAGTAGGTTAGTGGAGGAGAACTGGTTGGAGCCATAGTGTGGAATAGGCATGCCCCTCAATGCAGCAGCAGGCGCATCAAATGGGGGGTGGCGGTCGGTCGTTGAGTCGTGATGGCCAGGTGAACTGAGGCAGACCGTAGGGTAGGCCCAAAGAGACTGGGTTAGCTCAATAAAAGGAGGGTGGGGCCGGTGGAATGTGGGACATAGTCCAGTGTACTAGATTGGCCCAACTAGAGTGGGTTGGCTAAGGTGGATGGGTTCTGACAAAATGTGTATGACTTGTTCAAATCAGGTTGAGAAAGATTTAAAAAACAATATCATCTAAAACAGATGTCCAATTGATGCGTCGTCTACATCCTTGCATCTATCTCATCGTGGAAGGTCATTTTAGACCATTTTGAAACTTTAATGTATTGGATTCAATGTTCAGTTTAAGGAAATACCTAATATTAATGATATTATTATTATTATTATTTGTGGTTTTTTATTAGACCTATCTTCTAAACAGAATGTCAGTTTGACATTATTTTAGAAGTTCAAAAAAACTAATCAATGTGGTGACTTTTCAAAAATACATTTTTTATTCTAAACCAATGCTGATGTGTATTCCCCACGAGGCATGGTTCATATGTGTTGTGGTAGAATTCATTGTTTTCACCAGGTATTAGTTTTTTATCAATGATTAGTCAATCCCAAATGTTTTTCCATGAGGATCTCAATGGTATGATCCCTTTAATTTTATTCTATACTGATGGGTGGTCCGCATGAGGTTCCTTTAATGCATACTCTGGAGACATAATAATTTTCCATAGTATGTTTAACTAGGGTGAATGAACAATCGATCTTGTGCATTATTTCTGCAAGAATCACAACGGTGAAATCCATTTGGATGTGTGGTTCCTTATTCATGATCTCATAATTTCTAGAATCAAGAATGGAATATTGGTGAAATAAAATTCAACTTTGATTGAAGATTACCCATTTCATGAATCAGAATCAACTCCTATGATAGTTCAAAAGAAGTATGAAGAGATGTTGTAAAAATTTTCTTGTGCCATTTGAGGAGGCATGTTAGTGAATTACAATATCTCCCTTCGAATAAAAATCGAGAATCATGCAATAAATAGGATTTTGGATAAATATTTTTTGTATTCTAACGTATACTATAATTCTTTGTGGTATTTGATTGTAGTTTATTACCTGAGAATTGATAGTTACACTACTAGGTAACGAGGCAAGGTCACACCACCTGTGAGACCCATACATGTTGTGTCCTATTTTTCGATAACATTTGTGATGTTCTAGGTGTGATTCTTATCCAGGTCATCAATTGATGACTGAATAACATTCTACTGAGAGAAACCATCCAGTAGGGATGGTTTGTGTGCTACATTGATGCATTACGAGAGGTTACCATCCATCATGGATGGACAATGTGATTCCTCTATGCTTTCTGAGAGGATAAAATCCAACAAGGATGTCCAATGTGGTTCCTAGATGATTTAATGAGAGGTACCACTATTTAGTGATGTCCATAGTAGTTCCACTCTAACATCCAGTTAGGTTGGGTAGTGGGCCCCGATGGAAGATCCAAGATAACCTTCTTCTTGGATGGGTAGTGGACCCTGATGTCTGTTTCAGGCATTCCTCTAGAAGGGATGGATAGTGGGTCCATTAGAAGATACATTTTGGGTAATACCCTACAGAGGATTACCCTGTTGAGAGGTTGGGTAGCGGGTCTCCGTCGACTTCTAGGTGATCATCCCTCTTAACGTACTAGGGAACAGATACATGATGACTATAGTGGAACCCTCCAATGGGCTGGGTATTGGTCATCAACATTGATATGACCTATCTACTGTGTGACATTGTGACAAGGAGTGGTTGTACATACCTTTGGACTCATGAGTATGAGGGATTCAATTCCCACATGGACATGTCCTTGTGACGTAACCAAAATTTGTGAGGGTGAGACTATGTCACCGAAAGTGGATAGAATCAAGGTGTGGTGATTGAGTCCCTTTGACTTGCAGTTCATAGAAGACTTGTGGGATTGTGGGCATAGATGGTGGATACTTATGAGACTATTGGATATTCTTTTCCTATGTTGAGCTATGCAATGGAGATTCCCATACACTTTAATTTGGGTTTCTTTGACATAGTTTATATATATATTTTTTACAGTACCATCTCCTTGGGTTTTGGTTACTCTCCTTCCAAGAGAGGTGATGATGCATGATGTATAAAACATTCTTTTCATGTCTAGATTATAATTTTTAGATGAGTCTACTCTCCTACTATAAGTAGGTAATACTTAACAAGAAGTTTATATTATCACAATTTATATATCCTTGGGTTTGTGTGAGATTGTTTCACCCTCTTTTTGGTATGAGAAATACATCTTTTTTCTATTATCCAATATAGTACATTCCTTTTTATAGTATCTCTTATGGACCCCCCTTCAACTATTTGGGGAATACTTCAATGGTATTTATACTCACACCTACATAGCCTTTTCCCACACTTGTGGTGCCTTATGAAGAAGACATATAGGTTGACCATGACTTCATAGGAGCATATGGATGCAAGTGTTTGGACCACTACTATTATTGTAGAATGGGTTATAATAGTGGGGATATTTTATATGATTTTATTTTATGTTACATCCATGATGTGGAACATTTCTTGTCATGAATGTATTTTTACCATTTCCCTTTTAGTTTACTCTACTGTAAATCTACTGTTTATTGGATGCATGTATGGTTTATTTATAGCATTGTTTCATCATTTTTTCCTTTTTCTCAACACCATTTCATTGACATTGCTATGTTTGTGAGTTAAATATCTTATGAAAAGGCATCCATATGTTTTTGTGACTTAGGAACTTGTCTCCAACCCCTGGCCTATTGAGGAGGGCTTGGGTATTTGTGGCTCAAGCCGCGGTATGGGTCGTGTCGTGACACTCTATTCCCAATTATTTCAATATAATTTCATTTCTTATCTTTCCTCCACCTACCATGTATAATGTTACATGATTACTCTATTTTTTTTTTTATAGTTTTATTTTATTATGTTAATGGAAAAAAACATTCACCAATATTCCCCTTCTACTTTTATTTTTTAGATCGAAACATCATCTATGAGGTGTTGATTTACGACATTCATTGATGAAATGTTTTATTTTTATATTCCTCCTTAATGGTTCATCATTGAACAATTATTATGGTTAAAACATATAATAATATATGTATTAAATCTTATAATTTGTTTTAGAACAAGTATGAATACATAATAGTAATTAATGAAATGAAACTACATTGTAATAATTAAAAAACCACCAAAATAATCTAAATGATTATCACTATTGTATTATCAAATGATTCATCATCTCCCCAAATTAAAAAATTACTTATATAACCATTTTATCTTCTATAAGATAATTATTAACATATAATTTAACTTATTGAAAAGTATTTACATTTTACATGATCTCTCATAAGCGTATCAAAGTTAACTGATCAGAAAAAACAAACAAAATAACACTCCTGAACAATGAAATTTAATCTTATTATCCAAAAAAGACCATAAATGGACTTGATAAAAATATACTAAATCAAATTAACTATAAATAGATTCAAAACTATATTATTAATGAAACTAATTTCATTATTAGGGAAATTAATCATAAATGCAGAACACATTTACACCTATGGTAAGGGTATCATCCATATCCCCCATTTTCCATTCAATTTATAAACCATCCTTCTATATTATAATGTAATTGTTCATTATTTATATATATATCTTCTAAATTCAATGTATATGTTCCAAAATAATGAGTCCAGATCAGTTTAACATTATTTTATTGGGAAATATGTGTTTTATTCGATTCCCTATTAAATTTCTCCTAATAGGCAAGCCCAATTAGCATCCCAATATGATACCCATTTTTAAGTACCATTAATAATAAATTTTAAGAAACAATTATTTTAATAATATCACTATTTTTTCATAAAAAAATATCTTTTTTTATTCCTAGTTTTATAAAAACAATTATTTATTTTCCTAATTTAAATAATTGTATTTATATTCACTTAAACTGCACTCAGGTGGACCATTTCTAATTATTCATAAAAATTATTTTCAAATGATATCAATTATTTTGATAATCATTTATAACTCAAACACAATATCATTTTCATTCCATTTTCATTTCAGGTATGTTCAATTTAAAAATTTGATTTTATAACAAATATAAATGATTTTCAAAATGAACTCTTCTATTGAATGTAAAAGGATACTTCTATCCAAAATTTATAAATTTGATTATTAGATTGATTTCATCTATGATTATGATTCAAATATTCATAATTGGTATAAGAAACATATATTTTAATATATAATTTCAATTCAATAATTTGAAATATGAGGAATTAATTGGAATTGTTATGTGATGGTAAGGGCTTTATATATCACCTCGATGCATTAGTAGGAGTCATAAAAAAATCTAGGTCAATTTTTGGCTGTGTCCTTAACAATTTATATAGAATTTTCGGTTGTTTCCATGATGGTATGTTTATGATGATTGAAATTATTTGTTCCCCCATTGTGATTTTATTAATTGATATTGTTTGATCCAGGGTTATTATTTGCTAGAAAAAGAGCATGGTTTGTGTTTGTTGTCAATCCTCTAATGGATGATCAGGGATATTTCATGTAAATGGATCATACAGTTCAAGTAGTAAGAAGCTTTGAATGTGACATTATTTCTAGTTATTTTCCTAGTTTTTAGGGTCCAAACATTGGAGAATGGAATGCCGTTTTAAAAGATATTTTTCTTGAAGGAGTTATCAAAATTGGGGAAAGGCAGTAGTTTCGTGAAGATATAATTCATGAAGTGGATTTTGTAGAGACTGTAATATTTGAGGTGATGTGCTATGCAATTTTGAAATTTTGATCTTTAAGGTATGTGAATTTTTTCTTTTAGAATCAATATTTTATTTTTATGGAAAAGGCATGGATTTCATGAAGACAGGGATTGGGATTTCAATGAAATGAAGCATCGCGGTTTGAGGCGGTGTTTCCTTGCGATTACGACGAGCATTGAAAACAGAAAATGGAAGGATCATTGCAGTGATGGTTTGGGGTGATGCACAAGCTTCGGATTGAGAGCATTGCTTTTACGATGTGCTTTGTAAACCGAAAACTTCATCAGAGCATTGTGAGATGGAGGAAGCACGATGAAGACATTTTGACCAATCTGGTTTTTGTGCCAGAAGAAGCGGAGCTACATGATAGACAATGACAACAAATAAGATCCCACCACTCATTATCCTGTAAGATTTTTTAGGGAGAAGATATGTGTTTGTTGTGACTTCACAATGCAAGGGGTGTTCTGTGAATAAGGATGTCATAAGGGAGCTTGTGCTTTGCGAGGAGACATAAAATGTCTTTAAATGGTTTTTTTCTCTAAAGGCATATGGAGTTCGTGAAGATAGAGTGTTCCACGTTGGCTCAGTGAGCTTTGACAGATTGGTTTCCATGCGAGGCAGTGATCTTCATGAAGGGTTGTGTACTGTGAGGTTGTGAGCTTCGTGAGGTTGGTTTCTCTACAAGGCATTAAACTTTGTTAAGGATTTTTTAACGTGAGGTTGTGAGATTTTTGAAGGGTTGAGAATTGAAAAAGGGAATTGTAAAGGGTTGTTTCTTATTATCAATGTTGAGTGGTTAGGTATTTCAGTGAGCATCTACTCTGGTCCTTGATATAAACCGTGTCTCATGCTTTATAGATACATGGACTGCAATGAAAATATATTGAGCCATCCTTCATATCGTTTAACAGAGCTAGACTTATCTCATAGTAGTGAGCATGGGGGAGTTTTTGGAAGTGTTCTGAGGTAAGTGGTGAGTCTTCCGGGGACTTTTTTAAAGGCAGTGTTCCTGGCACAAAGTTACTGTGACCGAACTCATGTACTCCACAGCTAGTGAAGATTGGTGGACTTAGGCACAACCGACACAATGTTGGTGTATTCTCCTTGGACATTGCCCTTTGAGGTGAACCAAGTAAAAGTGTTATTTCAAACCCCTACATTATTTTGTCTCATAGATTTTATAGGTTACAACCAATGTTGGAACATGATCCATATCTTTAAGAAGAAAAAATTGATGCACTGATTCACCCCCCCTCTTAGGGTGTGTTGAGGTCCTTCAGATATCCCATGTGATTAATAGACTAATAAAATATCCACGGTTATGTTTCATTAAATGGTGACCATGTATATGGAATGATTTATTAATATTTTATTCATACAATATAATGATCAATATTATGTTTTTATGGAATTTTATTTTAGTTATACATCGTGCCGTATTGTTTATATTTATTTTTGAAAAATTACAGCGTATTGTTTACCCTTACTAAGAATATGAGATCACCAATTTCTTATGTTTTATTTTTCTATATTATTCAAATAAATTTATTATAAATTACTTTTAGGTAAAATATAAAAGTTTATGGATGTTTTCAATTGAGCTTATTTGGGGTTTTTCCTTTCATTTTTAATGTAAAAATAATGTTTTTATCTGGTTTTCCAAACCAACTAAACTATTTGGCCCCTCATTATGAGACCTCTTATTTATTATACCAATGTAATTAATAAAGGAACACACTTCAGGATATAGGGTTTGGGGTATCTCTAATTTGTATAAATGGAAGATTCGTAGAAACATTGAAAACTAGATTTATAGAACATAGATTTGGAAACATAACAATAAGATAGTCTTTGAAGATAATTATAGAAGAACACCAAGGAATTTTTAAGCTAGAGAATATGTGGGAATTCCTAGAAATTCATCCCTCTATAGATACTACAATTGGATGTGCTTCTGGAATAGATGTACCTATGGGTAATAACTCAAAAAACGTGTGTCAGGTACAACTAAATATAACATAATACATGACAATACGCCTTATAATTAACCTAGTTTGAGACTCCTGGAGGGTATTCTTAAGATAATTTAAAATCTCTTTACAAACCATTATAAAAGATGAAAAAGTAAATATTTACCAAAAGTATGATTGTTTATGATTATGATATAGATATTCATTAATTTTTATCTGTTTGTGTCAAGTATTTCACTAGTTTATGGATATTACAATATGTTTCATTATTTTATGACCTAATATTTGTAACAATTTGTTTAGAAATTGCACCTAACAAATGTAATGTGAAATGAATAAATGAACATAGACTAATGAGTAATAATGTCCATTTCCTCTATGGGTTTAAGATAGTCTTTCGTAGTGAATTAATCTACAAAATATTCTCATCATATGAAGAAATAATAACTTCTTTTAAAAATGTTGAGAAATAATTATCCAATTATTATGGATTCAATGGGAAGAAATATAAGAGGAAGAAATATGAGGAAATAATAGAAATGGGTAATAAGGTAAAGAAGTATTCTCTATATATGAAAATTATGGAAGGAAATAACTTGTTATATGAATAAGAAGAAAATGGGTATTCCTCAAGTGTGATGAAAAAGGCCCCCATGATCATGATTGTAATGAAAGGAATTCAATTTAAAACATTTAGTGCTTCAACTACAAAGTGACGGGATACTACACAAAACAATCTCTCAAGAATCAACTGAATATACCCTAAATAAAAGAAATAGGCCACAATTAATTTTATTATACTACCTTAGATGATGTGAAATGATTAATATGCATGTTTTTGGATTCAAGAATTATTTTATTTGATTATTTTATCAATTATTCTTTGGTTATTAGAATCATTAGATATATAAGGATTTAATTTAGTACTTACTATTTAAGGAATTATGTTTATGTGGTGAATAGCACTAGTAATCCTTAGAAGTTATTTTGTTGTAATATTACCTTCTTGAAAGCATGTGTCTTGAAAAAAATAACATTGAATAGTTCATTTATATTGGGATAATATTCAATATAATTTTATGGGATATTATTGGTTACGATGAAGGAGTCTTATGGTATGATGGTTTATGTTATGATTGAATAATTGGATGTTTTGATTTAAGGGAAACATATTATTTTACTCTGGGAAGCACACAAGATTCATAAAGGTTTTAATATATTTGGAATGTGTTATTAAGAGATAAATTATGTGTAGAATATTATTCTACATTTATATTGAGAATCTAGTGACCATCCATCTATATTTTTGGTCATTTATGCGGACAAACATGTTTTAGATGAGTCTTAAGATTACCTATAAGTGGAATGGAGAAAGATACTATTTGAAAATTATTGTTCATTATTAACATATTATAACATTCTAGGTTTTAGTAAACATTTAATGGTCAAAATATTGTCTTAAAGACCATAAGATTCGTTAAATGTTCTTCAGGTGTGAAAAAATCACATGGAAAAATCATTTCATCATGTAAGGAATAAAGTGAAAATATATTAATGCACAATTGATAGATGAAATTAATCTTATGTCATAAAAAGTAATAATTTTATTTTATTTTATCAGATTCTTATATCAATATTAAATGAAACACTCAAATCTAGGAAAATTATTTTGGATCACAAACATTATATGTTTCTTTTTTTTTTCTGAGAAATCACTGTTCTATTTACCGATCAAGAATTTATGGCTTTCGATTGTTATATATTTAGGGTCAATATTCTATATCACTCTCCAATAGAATATGATGGATATATTATTCTTCTTTTTCAATATTATTCCCTTCACACTAGTCTGAACCTATTCAAATACCTAGTTTTTTGGTGACCACTATATTTATTTTTTAATCTTATTAGGTTAATATTTTATTAATAAAATTTTTGATGTGTGTTTCCCACATTGGAATTTTTAAATATCTACATTTGACTTTCAAAGTACAATATAAAATTTTTATGGATGATATTTATTAAATGAGGGGAGAATATAAAAACCAAATTGATTTTATCGTCATAATATAATAACGCATACTATTTAATGCAATAAAGGCTATAATGTTTGAAAGGGAATTTGACCAACCTTTAATGAAACACTTATTTTAAAACTATATATTATGAATATTATAAAATCTATTGATAAAAATATAATTTATTTTGAAATTCATAATTTCAAAATTATTTTCATTTGGAATTGTTTTCTAAATATATTTATTTACCAGTAAATATTGAAAATCATAATTTCTATAAAACTATAACTTTTGTTATATTAGCAGTCAATTTAAAATTTTCATATTAACATCACATATCAAATGATGAAATTTTTTTTATCTTGTGATTGGAAATATAATATATATATTTAATGGAATAAATAATTAAATGATTTGAAAATGATAAATTAGGTGTTGTTATTTTTAAAAATCATAATATTTTTACCATTTTTAATACAAAAATAGTTATTTAAAATAATTTTGTTTTCAGAAATAGATTTATAAATTAATATTTTTTATGATTATAACATAATAATTTAATACCTTCTTTAATTTTATAATGTTTTATCAAATAATTATTTATTTTAAAATTGTTAATTATTTAATAAATATTGATTTTATTTAAAAATTAAACATCTCATATTTATAAAACTATTTTCATAATCTATAGTTCAATTTTGAAATAATCATCTCAAAAAATTTAATAAGGAATTTTGGAAATTTTTCTAAAAGAGGTGATTTTTTCGTGAAAATTGAAAATCTATTATTTACTATATTTAATAAACGCATGAATTACTGAGTCATAGAAGATGTATGGATAATATAATCCCATAATATAGAACTACAATTAATTATTTTAATAAATTTAAGTATAAATAAAAAATTATTCATATTATTGGGACAAAATAATTAACAAATGTGATAAATATTCAAAATCACTCCTCTCCTCTAACAATAAATAATACCCCTCACCACATCTTTACCTCACATCACCAAGGACATCAATATTTTACAACTTCTACCCGATACAATTACCAAATCTCTTAATCATGTACATGATCTTATGTTCTCATAAAAATACAAAAAAACCAATTTCCGTAAGAAGGTTCTCGATTATAAGAATTCAAGAGGTATACCCCTTAGTCATTCTACTTCAATTTCATTCAATTTAATTTATTTCCATACCATTCTAAAACCAAATCTATCCAAAGTTACATGATAACACATGTATCATTTTTATACAATAATTTTATTATTTTAATGTGAAATCTTATATTATTTCTCATATCAATTTCCAATTATTTTTATTGTAAATACATCATACGTGAGGTTCCAATTTACTGCCTTCATATAAAACGTGTTTTAGTTTTTCAATTTATCCTTCAAGGTCGGTAAAAGAAACTCTTTTGTGCTAAAAACAGATAATATTCAAAATTTAAAATATTATCTGGTATTCTATAACTAGTATAAATACAAATTAATAATTAAGGAATTAAAACTAGTATGTGATGACTTAAAAATAGCCAAAATAATCTAAACAATTGTCACGAATGTATTATCTAATGATTCATCCTCACCAAGAATAATAAAATTATATATAATAACATTTAATATTTTTAAGATAATTTATAACATATAATTTCTATTATGTAAAATTATTTTAATTTTCCATTTTCTACCATTTGTGTTTAGAATTAAACCAATAATAAAAACCATGGAAAAGAACACTCCAAAAAATGTGATTTAATAATATAACTCATCAAAAATAAAATAAATGGAAATAATTAAAATATAATAATTAAAATAAATATTTTATATGATTTTAATTAAATTATAAATTAATATAATTTCATTATCTTGGATATTAAGTGTGTGTATAGAACAGTTTTGGAAATAATATAAGGGTTTCTTCCCGAACATCCATCTTCCATTGTAGCTACTACTCTCTATTTACCCAAATACAATTCTTAATTAGTTTTATATACTTCTTAAAAAATTTATTTATTTGTTCCAAAATCAAGAATCCATATATGTTCATCTTGCATTTTATTTGGAAATGTGTGTTTAAAAATGTTCCCATTTCAATTACACCCGATATGTAAGATTGATTATAGGTAACTACCCAATTTCTTACCCATTTTCAAGATCATTGTAATTTCTTATAAGAAAAAAATATTATTATAAAAAAACTATTTTTTCATGAAAAAACTACCATTTATAATAATAATTTTTATATAAATAATTACAAATTTTCTATTTTAAAGACTTTTTTATATATTCACTTAATCTGCACTATTATTTCTATTTTTTAATGTATATTAAAAACACATTTTACTTGTTTTTAGAGAATTTTAACATCATTTATTACTAAATCTTATTTAAATGTTCCTTCCTTTTTAGTATGTAGGATATTCATGTTTATAATTTGATTTAATGACAAATAAAAAATATATTAAAAAATAACCCTTATTTTTGAAGTAAATAGATATTTGTTCTACCTAATTTACCAATGTTATTATCACATTATTTTCATCATTGATTATTATCAAAATATTTAAATATTATATTGGAATATTTGATTTATATTTTTTTTAAAAGATATTTTGAGATATGAAGAATGAATTGGACTTAATATGGGATGGTGGGAGACCTATATATCCCCATGATGCATCTATAGGTCTCATGAGAAAAACATGACTGGGTTTTTGCTGACGTCTTACACATTTATTTAATTTTATTCTCTATTTATTTCATGTAATGTTTCTGATTTTAGGAATTCTGAATTCCCTCATTATGATATTATTAATTTCTATCACATGTGGTCATTTTAATAGTATAATATCCATGGTTATGTTTCATTCTCAGGAAATTATTTATATAGAATTATATATTAATATTTTATTCCAACCATATTAGGATCCAGATTATGTTTAAATGGAATTTATTTTTAGATATTCACCATTCCATTTTATTTATGTTTATTTTGGATTCATCATGTAGTATTGTATACCATTTCCATGTATCTGATATCAACTCTTTCTTAAATTTTATTTTTCCCTATAATGTGATGAAATTTATTATTAATTACTTGAAGGGAAAATCTAGATGTTTATGGTGGTTTACAATGGAGTTTATTTGTTATTTTTTCTTTCAATTGTAAGGTAAAACAAATATTTTTTTTGTAGTTTTACAATGCTACTAAACTATTCAGTTCGTCACTATGTGACATAAATTTTTATTATACAAATTTGTTATGAATGTAACTGAATTTGTTCTACATGGAGTAGGGGTTTTTATAGAAGTGATGAAAATAGAGAATCAAATTGCTTCATCAAGGATGTAGTGGACAGGCACCAGAACAGCTTTATCATCTCTTAGTGAGTGAACAACTAATATATTAATTTATGAATTAACTTATTATAATGATAAATATTTCATTGATATCATAATAATTTATATTATATCTCATATATTTACCATTATTTTACTCCTGGTAATTATTACAAAAAAAATCATCACATCGCTTCGCGAGGCAGTAGTCCACCGTATAAAAGTGCGATGTTATCTTATCACCTAAAAAAATTTAATGATTATATATATTATTTAATGAATCTATATGTATAAATATGTTAAAAATATGATATATATTATTTATATTGATCATAACAATCAACTTTAATAGGATTTAACTAAAAAACAAATGACATTGTTTCATGAGGCAACAACCCACCACACACACGACTGATGATTATGAAACCTAAATGATGGAGGTGGATATGGGTTTAGGTCATTCACATAACATAAAAAAAATTCAAATTTCATGGAATATATTAATGTTTTACATCATTTTGTTTTAATTATAATTGATGTATTACGAGAAAGAATGAAAATAAAAACGCTAGTTGACTAAATTTACCTCTTCTTCAATAAATCTCTTTAGGTTAAAACCAAAATCTTTTTTAAGTTTCCTTTTTACAAAAAAAAAATTTAATCTTGGAATAGGTGAAACATGTTTTGAAGTAAATTTTGATGGACTTGGATAAAATTTATTAATATGAATCTGTCAGGAATATATGATAGTGGGTGGAAATTTATTAGAAAAGGGAGTCACACACTTACAATTTTTGTAATTAAAACAATGAACCTATGTTTTTATGATTAGAAATATCCAAAAAAATGGTTTATTCTCTAGTAATATACTAGAAGTGGATGAAAAATATTCCATAAATAATATTTTATTTTATTTTCTATATCTTTTTTACCCTTACATTTTTAGTTTGACCTCTAATAACCCCATTTTAACCAAAATTGAGCTAATTTTATTTTCTTTTTTCTGTACTATTTTAGGGAAAAAATTAGATTTACCCTATCAAATAATATATATTTATCTGATTTAAAATATGGAATAAATTTTTTCAACATCAACTAATTAAAGTAGAAAAACTTAATTTCTAATTAATACTGTATAAGTGATGAGAAAGCAATGATTTAGAAGTAAATTGTTCAAATGTTTAAATTTTTTATATAAAAATTCTATATTAATTTAATTCAAATTATAAAAATAAGATTATTAAATATATAATTTTAAAAAATAATTGTAAAATTAATTTAACATATAGTTTTACTTTATTTATAACTTAAATTTTAATGTAGCTTTCAATTAAAATATTGTATTTTTTGTTATTCATAAAAATGTTACTTATTTTAGAAAATTTTAAAAAAATAAAATTATGTTAATTATGATATGTTTATTTCTAAATTTTTTTATTATTTTTCATGTAACATTCTACATGTGTAAATATTTATGATTAATATTATCCTACAAATATTATTTAAAAAATCTTTTTTTAACAATATAATTTTTAAAAATAAAATCTAATTTATTATTATCTCATGAATAGAAACACATAATATGAATGGTATATAATTGATTAAATATATAAATTTTGAATATAATTAATATAATTTATTTAAACTTTTTTATTTATATTATTAAGGTAAGATATGTTATTTTTCATTAAAAAATATTTTCATAAATAGATTTTCTTTATTTTTAAATAGTTTTTATTTTTATTTTTATTCCATTCTATACAAAATAATTCATTATATATAAATGTGTATTGAATATATTTTCATAATTTAGTTATTATTATTCTTATAATCTATACCAATGCTAGGTGATATAAATTATATATTAATATTTTAATAATATGAATCATTTAATTTAATCCCAGTGTTGCACGTAAAGCAAGCCACGCACAGTTTAATGTGTATCACAAACAATACATGATGTTGTGTTTAACATAGTCGCATCTCATTTATTATAGTACTAAGAAATATTAAAATGGTAAAATTAATTCAAAAAAATAATTCAATAAAATCATGGCATGATATAAGGATATTATACTATTTTTATTTTTCCATCTTATTCTAATTAAATAATATTTATTAAATATTTATCAATTTGTAATGGCCAATTACTATTCCCAAAAGTTAGTTTCTATTCCCAATGTCTAGTTATGATTTGAAATACTCATATTGGGTTTATACTTCATATATATAACTCTTATATTAATTATTAATCCTTTAGTAAAATTCCTCCCAATGTTCAATATTATTTGTTTTTAAAATCTGGATTATATTGCTAATGTCTTGTTTCAATTTTATAGTGCTGTTTTTTGGTGTGATAATTCTTGGATAACACAACACACTTGAGATTAAATTTATAGTTCTATTATTTAGTTATGTTTATTATTATATTGATTTATTTATAAATTTCTTAAGAATACTAATATGTTATATGTAATGATCATTATTTGTGTAATAAAAATTTTTTTGTTTTCTTTTAGTGAGGTACATGTGATTAATTTATACAATACCTTATGAATATAAGTTGAGAGGATAATTTCATATAGAAAATATTTTGTTCATTACAAAAAAATATCTAATCATTGATGTAAATGAATGCCATATGACACACATCGATCCACAGAAAGGCTACAAAATTCTCGTTCAAGGCTCTCAATGGGGTCTAAATGTGTGATAAATCAGACATGAGACTTCAATAGTATCCCTACAATCCATGGGACCAATAAAAATACATATCATTATATGGATCTATATAAAAAAACTACATATATAATTTAAGGATATACTACAACTCCACACCGAGACACCACATGCATAGGGAAGGGTAAACCTTTCATCCAAAATATATAGATTGAAAAATTACTATACAGAAAAAATTTCATAACAACCTCCTAATTAGATCTCAAATTATCTATATTGTACTCATATGGATTAAATTATAAAATTAACGTATAAAATTACATGGTCATAAACTAATTGAGGAACTAATTGAATATATATATTTAAAAGCCAGAGAATATTGACAATACATTTGTGACATTGAAAAGTATAACTAAACAATTGATGTTCCCATAATAACTCATGAAATTATTCTATGGTATATTACCCTCTTTCACACTCATATAATTATTTTGATATCATAATTTTTTTAAAAGATAACTAGTTCCATTTGACTGATCAAATTAATATTTGATCTTCAGGAGAGGATAATGGTTCTTCAGCATCACATGATTCAATTATTATTTATGTACAGTCAACATAAAAATACCTTTATAATTCATGACTAATAAAGAAAAATCACCCAAATGGGACACATTCGTTAAGTTAAAACTCTTCTAAAATTTACCACTTGCCTAAATCCACAACTCTAACAACTCATAGGGTTGAAATTGATAATAATTCATTGAAAATGATAAAGAATTAAGCTATAATTGAATCTCAAACTTGATAGCACGTTGAAGGTTTAGTGTATCAAGTATATAGATTCTAAAAACCATTATATACATTTTATACAGTATCAAATGAACCAAAAAATTGGAAATAGGTTATGCATGGAACACTCCTAGTAATTATTGAACATATGGGAATCACCATTCCCAAAATTCACTACACTAAGTCAATCACAAGGGGTCACTCACCATTAAATCATAAAAAATTCATGAAAGCGAATAATGAATGAATGGAAATAAAGGAATAATATTTATTTTTTTGACATTGAATCCTATTTCCCTAAGAGTAACACTATAATATTTCATTTTTCTGAATTACATTGTTAATGGTCACTAGGATTTCGTAGTCATAGATATCACACAACTTAATTGAAGAAATATATATTTTCATGTAGTGTCACCCAAAATTATAATGGGTTGTAACTAGGAAATTGGTTTCCCAGAAATATTACATATGTAGGGGTGTTTTTATTTACTAAATTAATTATTTATTTCTTATAACATTCATTATATATATTTCAAAACAACAGTTGAAGAAAAATACTCCAACATTTCACTAATTTTTCGAATAACCATTCGAAAAGTGAATCAAAAGAAAACTAATCCTTTTCTAGTGAACTAATCAACATTGATGACATCCACTAGTTGATGAAAAGTATTGATTAAAACAACTATAAAATTACTATGGGACAAACCTTACCAATTGAAGGTGGACTATTATATATTTCAATAGATAAAACCCATAATGCAATATATCATCTTTGGGTCAACTAAATAAATACACGATGAGGTCTTGGGTAGCACCTTATATTTTTTTTATGTAACCCATTATTTATGTTTTTAAGGTATACCAAATTTCTGGGTTATGTTTTGGAGTGTTTGGAGAACATTAAAATTTTTTTGGGGAAAAAGGGAAAGTGCCCGGCCAGTGCACTGTTTGGACTAACCCTGTGGCCTCTCAGAAGAAACAATGCACCCTAAAAGAGATAGCATTGGAACAATTGGCGCATGGTTTTGTAAAGGTGTGAGTAAACTATGTGACTTTCAACCCTTTAGGAAGTATCTTCTACATGGTTATTATAATCATTCCACCTAACCATGCACAGTTTAAAATTTAGATCATAAATATGTTGTTCTCACTCATTTTTTACATTAACCAGCTCGTTTTACCTCTAATATTGCACTAACCTGGTATTTTTTACTCTAAATGGTTGGAGATCATCTCCCATGTTAATTGGATGTGATTTGGAGAGATCCCTTGGGAGTCTAGAAGCCCGATTCTTGCGGGATGTGGTCGTTCATCATCATTCATGATGGTTTTTCTTATATATAATTCACTCCACTCTTTTTCTAAGATATATGAATTTTTTGGGTACATATATGGTTTTAAAATCCAAATTAGTATATATTTGGATTCATTATAGGTATTAAAAGAGATATATGGAAGCTTTATGGTAGATTTTACCACTTTAAATGATATTTTTTATCGGTTCTTCATTTTCACCATAAAACACGAGGTAGGTGGAATAACTCTTGACTTCTCTTTCTAGAATTTATTATCATTGAATAAAATTAGTTGAGTTACATTAAATTTATTATTAAAGTTCCATGAAAAGAATAATTTAAAACCTCTTTTATGATGATTTATGGTTTTTCGTGAAATTGTGGAATTTTGATGAATTATTGTGTAATGTGATTTAGTTTCTTGATTTTAAAATGGATATTTTTAAAAAATTATTGGATGGATTCATGGAATTGTTTTTCGGAAAATGGGGTTTCAATTAAAGGGTTGGTTTATTGAAATTATTTTGTCATGTGGGTTTTGGAAATGGATTTTGGACATGCATGGAGTGTGTGTTCATAATTCCTTTATGATGATTTCAAGAAACATGTTCTCGTGCTCAAAGAAAAATGTGTAATGGTTCATGGGATAAAATTATCATGTGATGACATAGTATATCGATGATAGACCACCCATAATTAAATAACATTCGTAAAGATGCATGCATGGTTGGTGGTGTCAATATGTGAAGTGGATTAATTATTCCAAATGGATCTTGTGGAATGGTTTTAATGCTTATCTTGGTTTTTTATTGAAACTTACTTTTTTGGTAAATAGTTTATATAGAACATGTTTATTTTGAGTTATAAAATTATTTATAAGTTGTTTCTATAACGATATAAATTGTTTTCATGTTCTTTTTATTTAAATTGTGTTTATATTAACGATGCTAACTCTAATATCCTAGTCGCGTGAGTAGGGAAGTCATTAGGGAAATTATACTGAGTATTTGTACTCACCACTTCTTTGGAACACTATGTATTTTGCAGATTTCATCAACTAGGAGATGTGAAATGGTATGGTATCACACATCTTTAGCTCTGTGTCATGATACATGAGGTTGTTGGTGAATTTTCAGCATAGAGATGGCAGTGCTTGGACTCTTCTGTTACCTACAAGTCTTATTAGTTTGTCATCATCTCTTTACTATGTTGCTGTAGTCTTCTCATCTGGAACATGATTGGAGTATGATGTTGATATATTAAATTTTGAGTTGTCGTTCATGTTTATCCATCATCATATAGTTGTTTGTATGGGTATGTATTGCTGGTTAGTGGTTTTATTATTAAAGGATAAATCATCCCCCAAATGTATTCAAACCCTTCAGAATTTATTTTTAACCACTGGAATATTTGGGATATCTCTAAAGGCCAAGTATATTACGTCCACCTTCTCAATCAAATAATGAGAAGGGGGTATGTCATAAATGTTATCAGTTTTGTTCGGTCCTAAAATCATATTTGAAATTAATGGTTTCTGCTTATTCTTTTCCTAGTGGAATATGTATTCCTTAGCTATCTTGGTTTTAGAGTTGAATTCATTCTTTTCTATTCTATGGGTCATAATAATAGAAATGATTATGATTGTAAGGAAAATAATTTTAGATAATAAAATGGCATAGCAAAAAATTTTGGCCTAAAATTCAATTTACCAGAGATTATGGTATATAAGTGTTTTGCATACAATTATAGGATATTGTAAACTAATTTTTATGGGTTTATCCACTAGGAAAATCATGAATTGCATCATGGGAATGAATTCCACAAGGATTTAATATTTTTGTTTGAGTAATGATATATGATTTGATACACTATATTGATTCTTTTTTTAAAATGATGCATTTATTTGAAATGAAAGTCTCTAGAAGGAGAATAGTTGTTGTATTTTGAAAATTGTTTGATTTTCAAAATTTAGTTGAATGTTTTCAAAAGAGGTTGAACGTGAAAAAATGTTATTTTTTGGAGTGAAATGTTGTGATATTTGATGGTATAGAATTTGAAATGACAATCCTTCTGGTTCATGTGGGTGAGACTTATTGTGTTTGTGGGTTGTTTATAAATGGAACCCAGTCGGCGTCCTCTGAACAAACTAGATAAATCCATAGATAACATGGTTGAAAATGAGAATAAGTGAACCAATAACTAGTTAAGATTATCATTCTATAATTTCATTATTTGGACATAGGGAATCATAGGGATGTGCTAAGACAAGTGGATCATTCTGTCTATTTCTAGAAATAGAATCCACCCATCGTCTAGGGTGATTCTGAAATAGAAAAGGTGGAGGTGCGATAGAATATGATGAATCATATATGTGATTTCATTTTCACACCCACAAAGAAGAAATTCATAATAGAAATTTATATTATTTATGATAATCCACACCATTGGACGGATCTAGTGGTATAATCTAACATGGATTAAGGCCTTGGTTAGAAGGAATTTGAGGAATTTTTCAACAAATAATTCTATCCTCACATATTCAGAATTCAAAAAACAATATATTTTTTCATCTTGAAGAATTAAAATCTCTCTATAATATATTTTGAGTAAAAAATCATGAATTTAGTGTTAATTTCACCTTAGGTTGCTTATAGTGAATACTTGAAGGAATATATATTTTTATCGGGGTTGAGACTAGAAATTCACTCGAAAAAAGTTGTGCTTCGTATTATGGACTATAGAGAGATTGTGAATAGAACAAAAATGTATGTATAAAACATATCAAGAACTATGGGAGGATGAAGTATCATGATAGATATTATATATAGTGGGAACAATAATTCATAGAGCAATCAGAATAGGGACACTACATAGAGGGTTGGATCGGAAATCCAAACAAAACTCCTAGATTGGTGAATCTTACTCTTAGACCCTCAACAATGGAACGATAATTCCAGTGTGGTTCCTTGGACTAGATGAAACAAGAGTTTATAGAACCCCTAAGATCATGAGATAATTACGATAATATGGTACACCTTAAGCACTATTTTCATAGTTTTACATGGTCATGTGCTCAAGAAAATTCTCAGGTGTGGGATGCATTGTATACTTCGATGAGGTGATGATAAAATAATTAATATAATTAATAGAAAAGTTTTATCCATGGTGATTATAGGAATACCATGAATCCTTAGTAAGGGATATCTCAAAAAGGAATCAATGAGAAGAGTACAATGATGAATCAATTATATGGAGTTGAGCATATGATTTTGGATGATTAGGTTGAAACCTCCATAGTGACAGGTACAATTGTTTTGAATTATGCACTTATTCATGTTTTTTTACAATAGTACATCGAATTCCTTCATTTCACCTCATTCGATTTATTTTATATGATTTAAACATGATATAATTCCATTTTTGATAAAAACTCAAACACCACTTGGTCATAGATAATGATAATCCTTTCTCTATAGATCATGATCTATAAATATTGATGGATCTGAAATAAAATGGGACTTCTTAGTGCTGTTGATGGATGTATATGATATAATCCTCATAATATATTGGTTGAAATTTGTAAAGGCTCACATTGACTATTATAGAATAAATTTTAGTTTCACAATTGAGAATGGCATTGAGCATATCTTCAAAAAAGAAATTGTTGGAATGATTGGGGGAATGGATTTGTTTGCACTGGCAGTGAGAATGGTCTCTTATGAATATTCAAAATTGAATTTGGAATCAATTAAAGATATATATTATACTATTTTTCCAGTAGTCATGGATAAATTTCCAAATGATATTCCTGATAATTTGTAAGGGTTTTCATTTCTAATAGAGGTGGATTTTTTGATTGATCTCCTCCCAAGGACCAATATTATCTCACATAACTCATATTTAATGGAAGAAACAAAATTATGTGATTGGAAAGAGAATTTAGAAGTTTTTTAAAGAAATGGTTTAAAAAAAAAATCATATCTATATGGTTATCACGAGTATAAGTCCCCAACCTTAAACAATAATTAATCATGGTATAATTCAACAATTATACTACATTAACATGGAGAATGTTTTTAGGTTTTGAGTTTTATAGAATTAATTTAAAAGTCATAATTTTTTTTGAAAAAAAATAATAGTATCCATGTATTATTTAATACAAATACCTTTAAAATGAAATGTATTTTCTTTTGATGTTTACTAATTAACTTTCATGGATCACATCTTTGACTCTATTAATCATTAAATCATATGAAAAGTATTTCAAAACACAGGATGAGAATAAAAAATATCAGAAAGGGATACATAAATAAGGAAAACATTTAGTCTTGTGAAAGCATGTAAAACATAAATACTATATCATAATTAAAAACATTTCACCTTTACAATGTAGTAATTACACTACACTGAATATAAGCTCATTTCATACCATTTTTATAATCAAACAATTACCTTAAACCCCATAGAAATCACAAAAAACATATAATGGTACCTTTGGACATAATCAAATATAAATGGAATAACAATATGATTGTCTTCCACACAAATCAATAAATGGATTAGTCATTTGTCCGACATCCTTAACCAATGCATTAGAGGTCATAATGTTACCATGCGTCCTTGGTTTATTACAAAACCACCCATATTTGGTTTATAATCAAACCACCTATATTTGGTTCATCGCCTAACGACTAATCAAATTTCCATGTACCATTATATGATCATTACACATAAAAGAGTTCAATTTTCAAAAATTCAATCATAAATTATCATTTTCAACAACAAGAAATCATTTCATGCTTTTGAAATATTCAATCAATTTCCAAAACCATTAAAACATTTAATATGGATTTTTTGAATCAAAGTGTACCAAACCACTATGGAAATTTTGAAAGTAATTAAAATTTAAAAACATTCATGTACATATACATAATTTCATAAAAAGGATTTTCAAAAAATAGACATTAATGAGAAAGATTATTTTGGAAAAAAAATTAAATCATTTAAAATGATGTCTTAGTTATAGAGTCCCTTACCACTAGAGAATCACTAGAATAAGAATCATTAGGGAATATAATTAAATTAAATAGTTAATTTCATGATAATATTCTAATAAATGATATTACATGTCAAAAGTGTGATATATACACCTTATAGGATAACAATGGTGAAAACATAATGATATGCCTCAATTAAAGGAGATTGAGATAATGTCCATTACACAGACTATATCAATAGATTAAGGAAAAGTAAATGAAATAATTATGTTTGAAGTATATAAATACACCCTTTATAATTTTATATTTAGTGTAAATTAATTATAGGTCATTAAAAAATATTCATCAAAAAACAAAACAAATTACATCAATAGTTAACTCAATGAATTCAAATTGAGTTCTGATTTCTCTTACGTCGAGTCTGAATTATCTCATACATTATTTATTTTTCTAAATAATACAAAAATGTTAATTTATATTCTCTTGAAAATAATTTTCAATTTTTTTATTCCTATTATATAACTTATTACCATGCTATAAAAATTACATTGCTATTTATGTCCATATCAAACTTTTTGCCGATATTCGGTACTTGAGTAAAAATTGAAATAGTTTTGTTGTAAATAGTCCAGGTGGTAAAAATTACATCACAACCAGAATATTATTTATGATTTAAATATCATTTTTATCCAGTATATATGTTTTTATAATATACCATAATATTTTAATATGAAAAATAAAATGCACCATTCATGAAGACGGTAGACCGTATGAACGAATGAACTCTACTTTAATTTAATTGTTATATTAAAAGAATACTAACTGATGGTTATAAATGTAGTTCATAATTACTATATTATATAAATTTCATATATGTCTCATAGGTTTAATAATCCCATCCTTTATGTGTTCAATTTATAGGAGGAATGATTCATATCGCTTTAAGGATGCAGTATTGCACACTTCCTCAAACGAAATTATCATATTTACACAACATGGAATGCACAAAGGTTTGTTGTAAATTAAAATTATAGAATAAAAAAAATATAAAAATAATATTTTTTATAAGTATAAAAAGTTTAAATTAAAATGGCCACCATGAGAGAAGCTATGGGAAAATTGAACATTCATCATTTCGTGAGGCAGTAGTTTACCGTACCGAGAAACAGTATGTTCGTTATGTAGTAAATGGAGGTGTGATTAATTATAGAATGAATAATTAACATTTAAAATTATATAATATTTAGTATAATGTCTTTATCTGTAATCATAGAGTATGAATTGTTTAGGGAGTGAATAATTGTAATGAAACTGAAAAACATAAGAAAAGGTGTTACATCTTAATCGAGTGACTTTTTTCGGTTTTTAACAATGTACTTACTTGAGAGTCATTATTCTCTAAGGGAAATATATAATATGTGGGTATGGATTTTAGTAAGAATATTGGTTAGGCAGTATACAAACAAAATTGTTGATGATGTTTGTGTATTATAGAATAGAGGGTACTTTTTATATGTGTGGGAAGAGGCACCCATGGTAGCTCTTAAATTATTAAATTAATTTAAAATAATTTTTTAATCCAAGTGACTCCAAAATGAGAAATGTATAATGTATGATGAGGATAGATATAAATCCTATAATCCAATAATAATTATACATGTATTTATTTTATTTTAGATCTTATCATTTTATTTTAGCCTTAATTTTCCTCTTTTAATTTTAATTGTTGTGATAACATTTTATTAATAAATAGGACATTAATTTTAATTATTTAGTGTAAATTTAATATAATTGGAAACATACTAAACGTTTATACCTTTTATTATTAAATTTTTAATTTTAAAATATTTTTTTGTTTTTAAATAATTTAATAATTTTTATTTTTATAAAACACAATTTTGTCATTTTTTAAACTATTTATTTCAGTGAATTTCAATAAAATATAAATTGATACATAAATAAAAAACAATTTATTAGTCTAAAAACATATCATAGTAACCAATAAAAATAATTTATGATGTAAATTAGGTCAAATATTATTTATTTTAATGTTTATAATATCATTTATTTTATTACATCATTAATAAATCAGTCACTTCGTCACCATTGTTTCATAATTAAATTTAATTATTTATTGTCAAAAATTAATAAATAAAATATCATGTTGTAGGAAAGCATTTTTTATTTCTAATTATTATTTATATTTTAATAAATAAATAAAATAAACACATATTAAAATTATTTATTATGAAGATTTATGTTTATAACATATATTAGATTACTTTAAATTAAAAGTTATAATTTTCATAATCACACCCAAGTGCCTTATAATGGAAAAATTTCCATCCCAATTGATGTATTGGTTGGAAATATCATATCCAATATGATTATTACAAGTGATAGGGTAGTATTATATTATTATAATATTATTTTTCCCATATTTAATTAATTTACCCATTAAATGTGGTAAAATAATTAATAACGTTACTACTCATAATGTAAACAAATTAAAGGGACCTACTTACATAAAATTTACCTTATGATTTATAATATGGAATGATTTTTTTAAAATTTAGAGCATATAAGTTTATGTAATTAATTTTAAATTAACCCCTCTTGTCAAAATGATAAAACATGTTTTTAAACACTAAAATCATCAAAAGATTAGTGTTGGTTTCTATTTTATTTCAATGTGAAATTATTTCCGGTGACCAAAATTGGATTAAATGATAAAAAATATATTTACAAATTAATAAAAAATTAATATATTCTATAAAAATAATAACACATATGAAAAATAATTATTGAATTAAAATGAATTTTTTCACAATTAATTAAAATATGAATTTTTTTCCAGAAGAATAATAAAATTTAAATGAAAGTAAATTTTTATGTCCCACATCCGAATAAGTATTTTATTATCTTAGTTAGATCTTATAAAATTTTAAACAATGTATTTAAAATGTGATCTGCATCAATTGGTGGTAATAATTCTCTTTTTAAAAAATACTTATTTTATGCTTAACATTGATTTTATTCTAATATCATGGCTAGAAAACATATAATATTTATTTTAAACCTCATATTGAGTTTATATTTAATCAATATAATAAAAAAATAGTGATATGATCTCATAAACATAACTATTTTCATTTAAATAAGTTTTCATAAAAACGCATCCTTCATATTCAATTGGTTTTCATTTCAATTTATAATAAATTTTCATACCAATATATCATTTTATAAAAATGTGAAAAACATATTTCCATAATTCAGTTAATACTACTCATTCCTTCTATTCTAATGGCAAGTTTATAATGGTTACAGTTAAATAATAACATTTACTGGATTGTTTAAGCTCGATGTTGTGTGTCATGTAATCTATTAAAAAAAGTGTTTCATTCTTAAAAGTCGAGATGTTACATCCTACAATAATTAAATATTTTTATCCTCAAAATTTTTAATTTTTGTTGGTAAATTGGGTATTACATTCCAAAATACCGATATTCCAATCCCATATCATAAAAATTATTAATAAAACTACCACATTAACAGAAAGAAATCCAAGTACAAAGGTCACCTAAGATAATAAATACTATGATTCTATTTTAAAAGACATTTATATGAATGAAAAAATATGGTGTTAAATTCTGATATAATGTGTTATAAAACCTAATAAAGAAAATGTTAACAATCATAAAACCCCAAAAATTTGATGGTTTAAACAGTCATTTATTTCACAGTATAAAAATTAAATAGAAAACGTTTTTGTTTTAAAATCATTTAAATAATGTTGAGGAATTTATTTAAAATATTTACTAAGAACATAAGGAAACAAAAATATGTTTTATGAAGAGTTTAATCCATTAAAAAATCTTTACCACTAGCTAATATTTTATCCTTAAGATGAGTATTCAAAACGACTTGGTCACACCAAAGCACTATAATCAACTTATAGAATCAAAAAATCAACCAAATACTAACTGTATATTCATCATGTATTTAAATATTAACGAAAACCAATAATGTTAGAATAATAAAAAGAAAATTCCCCCCAAATAATAAACCATTGTATGATGAAAAAATACTTTTTCTCTCCAAAATTCAATAGTAATGTGAAAAGTTCAAAAAATTCCATATTATAAATAATTATCCATAAATTTCATTAAAATAATACAAAATAGGTTTGAGTCCCATTAAAATATAGTTAATTGATAACATACCCTTATTTTATAAATGGTAGCATTTATCTCCAAATAATATCAAACACTCTTTATGTCTAATATAATAATGTAAGTAACCTAAACCCATTTTCTCCAATATAGTTTAATCACTTCCATAAATAACCCAAATCTCCATAAGTACTCTATAAAAACCTATATTCTTCCTAAATAAAATTAAACCATTACTCCTCCAATAAAATCCCATTAAATTCTATTTTCCTTAGGCATATAGGGGTCCTAAAATAGTTTATGTTTTCTAAAATAACTTATATCACTCAATCCCAATTCAATTTTCCAATAATAAGGATATACATTTGATAAAACATAAGTTCCCAAAATAAAATTCCCCTTATTCCATAAAATATTATAAATAAAACAAAAATTATTACTCACAGAGAACTTCACATAGGCTAGTGGTAGGCAATGCACCCTTGTCTCCCTTCAGTTGTGTGATCGATTCTTGTGTCCTTGCTGGACGCAACATGTTTTCACCCATCCTGTGGGTGGTAATTTTTCAAAAACTATATAATTATTATAATATTACAAAAATATTATAATGGCCTAAAAATGACCATAAAATGTTTTAACCTCAAGGGTTATTTCACACCTCACATTTTTCATCCCTACAAATAATAACCCATAATTTCATCAAGGAGACTTTCTCTAAAAAATACCATTAGAAATCTTAATATATTAGATAAAAAAGCCTCAAAATAGGTTTCTAAGGCATCAAACTTATGATAAAACATAAAATTATAAACAAATAATTATATCCCTAACTATAAATAAAAGATCACAATCTCCAAAGTTGTCTAATAAATTATATGATACCAAAAATAATACCCCATCCTTAAACGTTAAATAATATTGAAATAATTCAATAATCTGACATTAATTCACATCTAGAATCCTTTTAGGATTATATTTATTTGAGAATTAGTCCCCAACCCATACATAAAAAATAGTAGAGATAAAATATGGACACTTCTAATAGTATCTATTTCATCCATAAAACAAAAATATTTAAAATGAAATGTGCTTTCTTTTCATGGTTAATCATAAAATTTCCTTAATCTCACCATTGACTCTATTCTTCTTTACACACCATTTAAAATATTACAAACATGGGATGATAATGAAAAATATCAAAAAGGGATACATAAATATGGAAAAATGTCAGTCTTGTGAACAAATGAAAAACATGAATACTTTATCATAATGTAGTACTTTTCACATTTAAGAAGTAGTAATTACACTTCACTGAATAAAAGATCATTCCTTACCCTTTCTGTACTCAAAAAATTACCTCAAACCCATAGAAATAACATATAAAATATAAATGTGACATGGTACATAATCAAACATAAATGGAATAACCATACGGTTGACATCCACACAATCATTAAAAGTAATAGCTATACAACCAACATCCACTCCCAATTTGTTGTATGTTATAATGTAACCACCCACTCTCGATTTATCTCTGAATCAACCATCTTTGGTTAATAACATAACCACCTTTTTATGGATTATCATATAACAGCCCATAAATTTTCTAAGTACCATTACATAATCATGACAAAAAAATATTGTAATTTTAAAAATTTCACTCAATGAATGTCATTTTAAATCTCAGGTAATCCATTAAATATAATGAAATTTTCAGTCCATTTCTAAAACCATTATATCATTTAATGAAGATAAGTTTGAATAAAAGTGTCCCATTATATTATTTTCATTTTTAATGAAATTAAAATATTAAAACATACATCTTTATATACAGAATGTCCAAAAATCCAATTTGAAAACATGGAAATTGATGATAAAAATTTAGAAGAATAAATCATTAAAACATTTAAAATGATTTTTTAGATAAAGTGTCCCTTACCACAAGAGAAACCCATGAATAAAAATAATTAGGTAATAAAATTAAATAAAACATTAAATATCGTGAAATATACTAATTCATGATATAACGTGTGAAAAGGGATGTATATTTAACTTATAGGGTAATAACGGGGTAGAACATCAAAATATGCCCCAATTCATGGAGATTGAGAGAAAGTACATTATAACGATCATATAATAAAATAAAGGAAAAATCAATGATAAAATTATGTGTGAAAAATATAAATTAACCCTATATAAGACGATATTCTGTGAAAAATAGTCAGAGTTTGTTCACACATATTCTTGTAAAAACAAAACAATGGACATGGATACTTAACTCAATGAATGAAAATTGAGTTAGATTTCCTTTAACTTGTGTATGAATTGTCTCATAATTTATTTATTTTGTTGAATAATAATCATAAGTAAATTTATAATTTATTGAGAACCATTTTTATGTTTATTATTAGTTTTATACCACTTAATGAAATGTTATAAAAATCACATAACTATAAATGTTCATATCAGATTTTTTGTCAATGTTTGGTACCTGATTTATAACGGATCATGTTTTGATGTAAATCGTCTATGTGGTAAAAATTTCATCATATACAGAATATTATTAATGATTCAAATATCATATATATCCATTATATATTTATTTATAATAATTTATAATATTTGGAGATAATAAATGAAATTCACAGTTCATGGAGATGGTAGACCGTACGTATGCATGAATGCTACTTTCATTTCATTGTCTTATTAAAAAAATAATAATTAAATGATATATATGTATATTATAATATAATTATTATATTAATGTCAAATATGTCTCATATGTTCTATAAAACTATACTTTATATGTTCCATGTATAACTGGAAGAGTCATATTTATTTGAGGGGGCGGTAGTCCACACCTCCTCAAACTAAATTATCTTATTTACACTACATGGAAAGAATAAAAAAATGTCATAAATAAAAATTATAGAATAATAGATACAAGATAAGTATAATATATATTATATGTAAAAATAGTTTCCATTATCATTCCCACCATAAGAGGTCATTTTGAAAAAATGAATAATAATCGTTTCGTGGAGTAGTAGTTCACCGTAAAAAAATTATATTCGTTACCCACTAAATGGAGTTGTATGTAAGTGTAGATAGAAAAATTAGAATAAAAATATCCTTTTTTGTTTAGGATACTAGTATTTTGTTGTGATCATAGAATAATAATAGTTTATAGAGTGGATAATGGGAATGAAACTAAAAAATATTAGAGAAGGTGTTACCACTTAATCGGGTAACTAGTTTTGAATTATAGAAATAGTCTTACATGAGAGGATTTCACCCCTAAAGAAGGTTTCTAAGACGAGGTTAGGAATTATAGGAAGATATTTGGAAATGGTTTGACGGAACCAAATGGTTCTTGATGAGTGAGAATTAGAGAAGAGGGGGTACCATTTTATAGGAGAGGGAAAGGTCACCCTTGGAAACTCTTAAATTTTTAAATTAAATTTATTTATCTTTTTAAATAAAATGACCTAAAATTTAGATATATAAAATAAAAAATGTGTGTTTCTAGAAATAATATCATCCTAAAATTTATATATATTTATTTATTTTATTTTAGACTGTATGTTTTCAGTTTTCTATAAATTATTCTATTATAAATTTAATTGTGGTATATTTTTTTTATTAAAAATAGACTATTAATTTTACTAATATGCGGTAAATTTAACATAATTAGAAGATTAATGAACTTTTATACCTTCTCATAGTAACTTTAGGATTTTAAAATATAATTATGTTTTTAAATAATTTAATAAATTACTATTTTTATAAAACATCAATTACATCAATTTTTATATTATTAATTTCATAAAATCTAAATAAAATGTACACAGAGAGATAACATTAATACAAACCATTTAATAGTTTTATATCATGTAATATTAACCTATAAAATCATTTATAACATAAATTTTGTCATATAATATTTTTGTTAATATTTATAATATCATTTATTTGATTCCTTCTTGAATAAATAATTCACAACATCATCATTGTGTCATCATTACATTTAATTATTTAATATCTAAAAGTTATATTTAAAATACCATGATATGGGAATTTTTTTATATTTCACATTAATATATATATTATATAAGATCACTTATATGACCCTACAATAATATTTATTATTATGAAGATATATTTTTATATCATGTTTTCCAATACTTAAAATTAAAAGTTATGTGTCATAATCACACCCAACTGGCTTCTAAAGGCCAAATTTTTATCATAATTATTGTATTGGTAAGAAATATATCCTACAATAGGATTATGAAATGTGATAAGGTCGTTTAATATTTTTTTAATATATGGCTTGCCCTTATTTACCTGATTTACATTTTAATCGTGGTAAATAAAAATAATTAGTATAATTACTATTCATAATGTACAAAAATAAAAGATACATATTTAATTAATTTGGAACATAGTATTCAAAATATGGAATCTATTTTTAAAAATGCTAAAAAAATTATTTTCATTTATAAATTTAAAGGTAACCACCATTGTCCAAATAAAAAAATTGGTTTTTAAAATGTAAAAACTATCAATAGATTCATGTGTGTTTATATCTAATTTCAATGTGAAATTAAATACAATGATCTAAATTTAATTAAATTATAATAAAATAATATTATTATACTTTAATACACTTTAAAAAGATAATATAACAATAGAAATAACTTATATGAATAAAAATTTTTTGAATTAAATTAAAGTATTTTTTTCAATATTCATTGAAATATGATTTTTTTCACAAAAATTGAAAAATTTCAAAAAATTAAAATTTTAATCTCCACATCCTAAGAATAATTTTTTTTCAAATATAACCTATAAAGGTGTTAGAAACAAAATTTAAAATGGGTTCTCCATCAAACGGTGGTGAAATTATTTTTTGGAAAAAACAATTTTTATTCTTAAAACTGATTTTGTTCTTATATCTTATGATGAAAACATATAATATAAATTTTAAACATCATAATGAGTTTATGTTACTTCATTATAATCCAAAAATAGTTATATGACTTTATAAAGGCAATTATTATAATTTAAATAGGTTCTCATAAAAACATATCCATTATATTCAATTAGTATTGATTTACATTTTTAATAAATGTTGTGACTAATAAATCATTATATAAATATGTGTAAAGCATATTTTCAAAATTCTGTTAATACTATTAATTCCCACAATTTCAATGGATATGTTATAATGGTTACATTAAAATAATAATATTAGTTGTTTGTTTATACTCGATGTAGCATATAATAGATGTTATTAAACATAATGTTTCATTCTTAAAAATCAAGATGTTACAATAAGTCTTATTTGTAAGGAATTATGTTTAAAATATAAGGAAGTGAATTTATTATTGTAAACTTAACCATGTAACTAAAATGAATAGTTATATAATTCCCTGAATTGGTGATCTATTTTATCAATTAAGGGGAGCTCAATAGTTCTATAAAATTGATGGGAATTCAGGATATCGCCAATTATGAGTTCAGAAGGTGGATATTATGAAAATAGAATTCATAATTTGATATGATTATTATGAATATTTAGTAATTATTTTAGGTCATTCATATTCAGATGAAGTAATTATGGAATTGATGAATCAGATATTTCAGATATATTTAGATTATTTTTTATGGTGTTTTTGTATGACATACTAGAGTATTCATTGACATGGGATGCACTTGACCAACACATGGTAGTGTTCTTGGGAATCTCAAGAGATCAATTCTTGTATTATAAAATATCTATGTGTGGTTTTTGGATATATATGTAATCATTCAGGGAAACGCTATTTTTGAAAAAGTTATTTATCTTGATCCAGAAAAGAGAGAAGTTGTTTTATCTTAGAGACCACCAACAAACAATTTTTAGACATGAAGTTTTCTTGGACTCACTAGTTTTTATAACTACATTCTTTATAGACTCTCACATTTAGAATCTCCTATGATAGCTTCAAAAAATAATAATGTTACATTCCAATGTACTGAGGGATTCCTGAAATCTTTTTAAGAGCTGAATGCTTGTCTTACATCAAAACCTATATTGATTTTTCTAGAATCAATATAGGGAATGTGTCTTGTTGTGATGCTTTTGGAATAAGGTTTGTATTCATTATCATTCACTAAGAGCATTTTGTTTCTTAAGGATCCAGACAGTTGAGGGTCCATGAGAAGAAATACCCAATACATGATTTAGAGTAATCTATAGTTATCCATGCCTTGAAGACTTGGTTTTATTATCTCCTTGGTGAGAAATTTATGATGTTCATGGATCATAAGATCTTGAATAATATTTCATCATAATGATATTTGAATTTGGGGAAACTGATATGGATATAATATCTCTATATCATTAAATTTGACTTGATTTATTCATTGGTAAAGTAAAAAACTGTAGCATATACACTAAGGATGAAGTCATATTCATATCTAGTAAATGAATCTTATGATGAGTGCCAATTGAGGTCAGTCTTAGCCAAAATACATGAGGAATGAAAAGACCTATGTGATGTAGCAGTTTTCTCTTAAGTTTCCATGGTTACTAATTTAGTTATAATGGTAAAGGAGGAACAAACATATGATGATTCTGGTCAAAAAATGAATATAAAATTCAAAGGTGGGGAGAAAATTTAGAGCTCAAAGGTGGATGAAAATTTGGAGTTGTGGTTTAGAAATCAGATGGATGAACTTATATATTGTGAGGAAGAACTTATTCATTATTATCAATATTCTTGATGGGTCGTTCATCTTGGAATATAGAAAATATATAATTATTTGAAACCACATTTCTATAGAAATGTTATGAAATAGATGTTGACTGAGTTTGTTACAAACCGATTAACTTCTCAGCAAGTTATGGTAGCGCAGTAGCGACCAGTACTTATTTGGAAGTCGTTACCTATCCATGTGTGTAATTGAGAGAAGATAGCTATATTTTTTTTATATATCTCCCAATAACAGTTTGGAAACATGATTTCAAATGGTTTATAGTGGATTGACTCACTAATTTGGCTCATTACATCCCTATCTGTGAAACTCATACAGTGGATTATCTATCCAAAATCTATATCCAATAAGATATAAAAAGACCTGGAATACAATTATCTATAGTGGAAAAGATAGATATGAGGTTCAAATATAGTTTCTAGAAATCCTTACAAATATTCCATGGAACTATGTTAACGATGAGAATACTCTATCATCCTCACACCAATAGGAAATCTAAAAGGATGATACAAACATTAAAAGAAATGATGAGGGCTTGTGTCATTGATTTTAGTGGTTCATGGGACGAAAATGTTCCATTGGTGGAGTTCTCATATAATAACTACCACCAATCCTCAATACAAATGTCTCTATTTGAATCATTTTATGGTTGTACTTGTCATTATCTATTTTTTTGGGTGGAAACAAGTCATACATAACTAGTTGGGACAATACTTGTCCAATAAACAATGGAGATTATTTTATTGATCAGTAAAATGATTTTGACAGCCCATATTTTTCTTAAATCATATATGGATCATCATCGACAGACGTTGTTGTTCATTGTGAGTGATCATGAGTTCTTATGGATCACTACAGGGAATTTACATCATCATTTTGGAAATATGAGAAATTTATATTCATGATATATAGGACCTTTTTAGATAATGGAATGTCTTGGAGAGGTGGAATAATGGTTGGCATTTCTATCATAGTTTTGTGTAATGAATCATGTGTTCCAGATACCATAGCTCAAAACGGTATCAACCTAATACTAACCATGTGATCAGATGGGATCATGTTGACATATGCTAGATGATTCATTGGTACATACCCCAGTGTGGATTATATATAGTAACGAGAAAGTCTTATATGTAAAAGGAATCATTATAGTATAGTTTTTGTGAAAAAATGGCCAGATTTAGTAAGAGACTTGAGAACACGAGTCATAAATGATAGTACAATGGCATGAACTCTTTCAGGTAAATGTTGGATTTATACCCTTCAGGGATTCAAAGACCAATGTTTTAGAGAATTTAGAACCCCATTTTTCAGTTAATTAATTATTATTTATTATATTTATGTATATAATGTTTATTCTTGATGTTTGGGAGAGATTGGGGATCATTAAAAGTTGTTTGGGGGAAAAGGAAAGGTTCATGGGAAGCACGCGTTTTGGCCAAACAATGTGACCACCCAAGAGAAGTTGTGAACCTTGAAGAAAAGATCCTTGGAATTATTGGAGCATGATTTAGTAATCATGTTATCCAACCATGTGATTTTCACACCTTGAGGTGGTATATTGTGTATAGTTAGTGCATAGTTTGACAAACCATGCATACTAACCATGCGCGGGTCAAAATTTAGACTGTAAAAAAGTGGACCTTAATCGTATTATCAATTAATCAACTCTCCTTCCATATTATTATGCCCTAAATCATTATTTTTGTCTCTAAATGGTTTTGGAACCTCTCCCACATGAATTGGAAGTGATCCACTGAAATCCCTTGGTGTGTTGAACCCTAATTCTTATAGTATGTGATCATTCTTCATCATTCTTCTTAATTTTTCTTAGATATACTTTTCTCCATCAATCATTTTCATAGATATATGACCACAGTGGGTAGATAAAATGTTTTTAATGTTATTTAAGTTTTTATTTTACTTCATTGTTTGTAAGGGAAGATTTCTAATGCAGGTTCGTGGGATATTTTACCCTTTTGAAGGAGGTTTTCAATCTATACATCATCTTTTCCATAAAACACGAGAAATGTTGCTCGACATTCGAATCCTACTACTAGAATTGATGTGATTAGATTCACATTTATTGAGATACATGTAATTTACTATTATTATTTTTTTGGAAAGAATTGTATAAATAATTTTAGTGAGGATTTATTGATTTTGGTGAAATTGTGAAATTATACTAAATTTTTGTTGTAAAGTGATTTTTTATTATATTATGTTAATTTAAAAATATTTCATGAATGTTTTTTTGAAATGTTTTTATATAAAATTGATGTTCAATAAAATTCTTCTTTTATTGTAACAATTTTAGAATATTGGTTTTGGGAATGGTTTTTGTGTATACTTGGTGGGCGCATTCATATTGCAATTATAAGGATTGTTTTATATATGACTTTATGTGCAATGAAAGAAGTGTAATGGAACATGGGACATAATTATCATGTTATGACATCATAGATCCATGAAGACCACTCATTAATATGGAACTATCATAACAATGCATGCATGGTTGGTGGTGTGAGTATGTCATGTGGATTCGTTATTCCATGTGGAACTTGTGGAATGGTTTTGAAGCATGGATTAGTTGTTTTATTGAAATAGATTTGATGTAATATTTTTAATATATATCTTCCTTATTAATGGTCATAAAATATTTGCAAGTTTTTTATATTTAGTTATAATCTTCTTACAAATTTTTTATATAAATTGTTTTTATATAAATCATGTTAAATCTTCTATCCTAGTGGCATGAGTAGGGATGTCTTTGGGGAAAACATATTGTGTTTTTGTACTCAAACCTTCTTTGGAACATTGGTGATTTTTCCTATTTCATCTACTAGAATGTGGGAAAGGTAAGGTTTCACAATTCTATAGAACTACACTGTGAATATTGAGCTAGTTGGTGATGTCGGACCATAGAGCTTTTGGAGCTTGGAGTATGGTGTTGTCTTGGAGTCATATTAGTTTGTCTTACGTTGTTTACAATGATATTATAGTATTTTATATGGAACTTTATTTGAATATGATTTTTATATATGAAATTGAAACACCCCGAGATTTTATGAGAAATATTATTTTTAATTTCATTGATATATTTTGTTGTAGGATACACCAAGATTATCTTGAACTATATGAAACACTGTATTTTATTGTTGTATACGCAACACTATTCTTGGTTTGTATTGCACGCAAGAGCGACCTTCCTTGATAGCACATGTTGTACGCAATACCGAGTTTCACTAAACAATGATATATTATTATGAACAAGCCATTATTAATTTTATTGACTAAATTTTGAATTTTATTACACAATAATTCATCATACAAATATTCTAAAACATGGCATGAGAACAAAATAATTTTTTCGGGTAAAATAAGTATTTTTCAAAAAATGCAGTTTGCCTCCTTTTGATGGAACACCCACATTATATCTTGTTTTTGACATGTTTATAAGATAAATTTGAAAAATTTAACTTCTTCCTTGGAATCAGGATATAAAAATTTACTTTGGATAATTTTTTTATAGTTTTCTCATAAGATTCTTATTTGGATGAATAGTAAAACTACGCTAAATTATAATTGGAAATAACTTATTTCATAAAAATAATTTATATGGTTAAAATATATTATTTAATGGTTTTAGTGTATAAATAGAATATATTTTTACCATTTAATATAATGTATGTTGTTATAATTAATTTTACAATGAATACATAGGTAAAAACATTTCAGTCTTTGGCAATGTTTTAACTTTTAAAACCCATTTTCTTAACAAAGGGATTAATATTAAATTAATTGTTGTGACTTCTGAGTTTTGAATTTTGAAAAATAGATATCATATTTGAATTACATCGGTCCATATTATGTTAATAGGTTACTTTTATTTTTTTATATTATGAAGAGTAACTACAGTAATTTTTACTTACAACAGTTAAAGGTAAATCAGGTATTTAAGGGTAAAAATAACTTTATAAAATTACCATAACACCTTCAAATATTCTATTGGATGAAAAAAAGTCGACCCATATAACCTAAGGGTCATAATATATTCATTTCATGGACTTTTGTCAATGAAAATTTTGTAATTATTTTTAAAACCCAAGAAAGTGACAACATGTCACTCTCTTATATCTTATAAGTGAAATAATTTTAATTTAGTGATAAAATTCATAAAACTTTGAACATAAATAGTCACATGAAATATAATAAAATTATCTACATCGTGCAAATTTATTTCGAATTTTTAGGGATTAAATAATTATCATTAATGGTGACACAATAGTGGCGTAGAAATTGTTTTATTGATTGAAATATCAAAGAAATGATTTCACAAATATTAAAATAAATATTATAGGTTCTATTTAAATTTCTCCACAAATTTTTAAGATGAATATTACATGATAGGGATATATTAAATATTTTGGTTCGTATATATCCAATGTGTGGATTTTATAATTGAATAGTGTCAAAATTGACAATATTGATATTTTAAAAAAATGACATATTATTTAATTGTTTATAAATCACAAAAATATTTAAAAATTATAAATTGAAATTTTTATGGTCTAAAATTCCATAATGTATCCAATTATGGAAATTCACAACACTTAAGAAATTATTTATAAAAATTTTGAATTTAGAATATTATTACTACAAATAAAATTAAATATAATAAATAAGGATAAATCATGTTGATAAGATTTAAAATAGATTCCCAACATGTCTAAATTTTATTGGATTACGAGATTACAACAATATATCAACTCATATTCATATTTGTTCCATTTTTTAAAGTTTTTATCTGGGGTATGAATTTATTATAAATTAATATTTTTGAGGTTTCCAAAAGTGCCCCTATCATCTCTTATAAAAGGGAACATCCACCCTCTCCTCTTCACAACATTTTGAGCTTTAAAGCTCTTCCAAACCCTATCCATTTATTTTCTCCACTTCCCTAGAAACATAATAGAGGTCCAGATCTTCTACAAAGACCATCTTTAGTGCCCTATGACGATGTTTAGAAGAGGCGTGTCGAAGAAGAGGTAATATCCTTTACCGATTCAAAGAAAGTTTTTCCCCTTCTACATCATAGTTTTTTATTTGTTTCATTATAATGTAATAAAATAAGTATCACTAATATACTGATATATTATTATAAATATTAAACAACACTATTTCACCTTCTATCCATCCTACGGAAAACAAAAGCACCACGCGTGAGTTCGTACGGAATACCGTCTCTACGCCGTGGTGTAATCTGTTTTCCGCCACCACCTTACATGGATGGAAATAATGCTGTAAAGAATAACAATGTATGATTACTATAAAATGATACTTCTTTTGGGATATTCTATCACCTACTATAATTCTATTAAATAATTATGGGAATGATATCATCGCTCATGCGTACGTATGGATTACCGTCCCCACGACGCGATGAGATTCATTGTCAATGTTATCCATTCAAGATTGATTATAAAGTATTTATAATGAATAATAATGAAATATATGACATAATAATTCTAATTAATTTATGTTTCTATATATATATGTCATCTACTTACTTCCATTCAAGCAAAAAAGGAAAGTAAAACAATGTTCATGCGTACATATGGTCTACTATCTCCATGAACGTTGTATTTCATTTCATTTATCAATATTATATATATATATATACTGAACATATGTGATATATAAATCATGTTTTAGATTCTTTATGTAAGTAAAATTATTATATAAGTAATAATATCAATAAAAAAAAGTCCAAATAAGTAAGATAAATGAAAAGATCTTACCCAAAACGTTACTTTAACATGAAATTCACAAATGAGCGGTAATATAAAGATATATGTGAATCTTATATGATATAATAAATTTTATTATGGTTCTATTAAAAGTGTATAATATGTTTAAACACACTATACAAGAGTTTCAGAAACCTATAGAACAAATTGGACCTAAGGTAAGTGATAATTATTCCAATCTTGTTCTTATACGGGATTGTTTATTCGTAAGTATTTAATGGGGTTATGTTTATCATCCATGAACATGTTTTCTAATTTTTTTTAACAAATAGTTTATTATTATTCCATGTATGTTTAATGTTATTTTTATCCTTTTTTGACTTTTACCATATGGTATGAAAGGAATCTTTCTTTTGTTTACCATACGAGGTAATTTTTCACTTTTCTGGAAAAAGTACGAGAAAAATATTTTTTTAAAATATACAACATGAATGGATTTTAACTGCTTCATAATTTTTTATTATAATTAAGATTAAAATTCATTATTTTGTGATTATTTTCAAAAAAATTATTTTCTTTTAAAAATAAATGGAATTATGTTAAAGGAAATTGATTTTGAAGAATAAAGGATATTTCTTTCAAGAATTCCTTTCAAGTGTTTTAACAAAACTATTTTTCAACTAAGATGAAATTATATAGTATGTTTATGTTTCATGTATAATGTATCTATTATTTATATGGTTTTATTTTTCTTATGATTAAATGTTATCCATTTTTTTTATTTGGATTATGTTATGATGGGATGATGTTTATGAAACCCATATTATTCTTTGGGTTCTGATGAATGATTCAATTTTGTTTTGTGGAACTCGAAATAATGATTTCATTATGAGAAGGGTAGGACCTATATATCCCTTAAATGCATTGGGTAATGATTTATATCTCATGATATAGACATGGATAGACCGAAAAGTGAATCGGGTTCAGTAATACAGGGCTGGAACGACAAGTAAACACATTTCAATAATGAACTTTGTCTACTATGATGGTCTTGGAAACAATCCCTTGACTACTATGAAAATCATATCATGTGCTTAATGGTTTTCCACAATTCCATGTTTTTTTACCATGATTTTATATCATGATTAATGTTCCTTTATGACCTATGCCTTATGTATTGCCAATATTTATGTCATTACTCAAGATTTTGATGTTTTATGTTGATGTTTTTATATTCAAATTTTTATGGATGGATTTTATATTCTATATGATTACCCTTACTGAGAATTTGAGCTCACCCTTTTTAGTTTTTCTTTTCCCTAGGATATAAATAATGGTTTTAGGTAAGAAAAAAAGGGGAATATCTTTATAAGAGATGTTGGAGATTATTCACCATGATTAGAAGATTATGTACCGAGTTTCCAAGGAAACTAAACTAATACGGTAATAGGGAAACGGTTCTTTTTATGTATTAATTATTCTGAAAAAGTAATGTAATGCCTATATACTTCATGTTTGGGTCTCAATAGTTGGTATCAGAGCAAAGTATTAGTTAAACTTTGGAAAGTAGGTTGCGAAAACATTAGTGTGATCCTAAGATATATTTCTAAGGTATGTCTAAGGATGTCCATAAGGTTAAGTGTAAGTATAGGTTATAGTCTTAGAATTATGGTAATGATCATAGAGTTAAACCTAAGATGTTATATATTGAAGCTAATCCCCCTTTATTATGTTGTTTTCCTAGCATGATTTTTTCCACTCACACTATTCGGGTTTTAGACGATGGCTGGAAGTCAAAGGAACAGTGTCGATCAATTTATTGGAAAATGAGATGATTTTCCTCCTGAACAAACTAATGTGATGGTAGATGGATAAATAATCTTAATGCTATACTTTCGCATGCTATGAATCATTCTGGACTTCCAAATCAGTAGATAAGTGACAATATTCTATTGAGTCCTTCATGAGAAAACATCCACATTCTTTCAATGGGTCTTTTGATCCAATTATTAATGAAAAATGGATCAGTACCATTGAAATGATATTTTCCATACATCGTTGTTCATAAAATGAAGAAGCCATTTTGGATTTTTATCTTTTATAAGGTAAAGAAGACCAGTGGTGGAATGTAATTAAAAATCAAGGCCCCAAGATGAAATTGAATCCATATAATGTGATGAGTTCATGAACATGTTTTTTAGTAAGTACTTCCCTTTTATTCTTCGAACAAATATGGATAAGGAGTTCCTTGAGGTAAAGAAAAATAATGATGAATCTGTTGGTATATATGAGGTGAATTTTACAAGGCATGAAAGGTATGAATCTGGCTTTATCATCCAACCTAAAAGTAAAGTTGATCGATTCTTTAGTTGCTTAAAAGAAAGTCTTCGAATGGAATTAGCTATAAGATACATCAGTAACTATGAAATAAATTGTGAGTTTTGATATCAAGGTAGAACTAGAAGTTGGTGTTATATAACCATCTCATGGTTTTTAAAAGAAACGAAAGATGGTGTTCAAGGAAAATCTCAAAACAATAGTGAAAAAAAGATGAATGTTTCTTTATTCTCAATGTATGGAATGAAGCATGTTGGAGATTGTCTTAAAGGGACTATAAAATGTTTTAAGTGTGGAAAATATGGTCATGGAGAAGTTTAGTGTCGAAGTAATGGGAAAATGGTAGCTAATGATGTGAACTGATAAAGGACTACAAAGAACGGTCCACCAACACATCAATGCTTCATGTGCAAGGAAATGGGGCATTACGCTAACCAATTCCCTAATACAAGGGTTAATGATGATCAAAATCAACGACCTCTTAAGGAAAAGGAAAAAAGGGAAGTCACATGATATCTCTATTGGTGATGTTGAATATGAAAACGATGTGGTGGAATGATTATGTGTTTCTGTAACGGGATTCCAAAAGAGTGTTGTGGAATCTCATTTATATTATCATTGAATATTTGAATATCTATGTATTGGTTTTCAATAATTGATTGCTACCTGTAACCATAAAAAGTGATTGAAATATTTTTGGAATGTAGATGATATGTACATAATGAAGGGATAAGGAGAAAATAATTTGTTTGATATTATTAATGAGATCATGACTGATATAAGGATGAAGTGATATCATGGTTTGAGTATATAGAATTTTTGAGATTTTGTTATGTGGAAAGAGTTAACTTTTGATAGCATTCATGTTTTTAGTAAGGTTCTATGGTAATTGATGTTTCAATAGAATAAATGATTAAGGTATTAACATGTTTGGAATGTGACCAACAAGATATATCTTATGATATATGGGGGGGAAAATGATGGTATGCAAAAGATTGGTAGATGACCTCTCAATTAATCTTTTTTTATAATATGACATTGGACAGAATTATTTTTGATAAGCTTAAAGGTTAGAATAGATTAAGTGGGACATTAGATAGTATTGTTTAAGGCTAAAACATTTTCCTAAAATGTTATAATAGTATAGTTTTAGAAAAAGGACAACCCATTGGATGAGAGACAACCCATCGTGTCAGATAAGGTTGTGGGTATCAAACCCACAACCGAAGAGAGACATGCCTTTATCACCTACCTCTAGCTTACAGGAAGTCCCTGGATAGTATAGATTAATTTTATTTTATTAATCGGTGTGATAGATGAAGTATAAGTCAATTTTAGGAACCATATACGATTAATCTCATCATTGATGGACTTCTGTATATCTAATAACTTGTGCTAACCTTTTTGTGATAGATATAGATGGAATGACCTATCATTCTATCGCATGATCTACTAACACTTCATGAATTTCAAATTCATATTCATTTCTTTAAATAAGAGATGAAGTGGAAATTGTTCATGGAATGACCAACAATGATATTACACTCAAATCATGTAACTATTTCTCCTTATGTGAAAATTCATCAACTTTAGGGAAATGATCTTGAAAACAAAAAAATCTGTCATAGTACACTCATATTCGATGAATCAAATGGTACCTTAGATCATCAAAATTTTATGGCTTTATGATTTTGGGCTATTTCATAGAAATTTTTTATTCCACTCTCTATCAGAACATGATTGTTATATTTCTCTTCCATATACATGTATTCACCTATCTTATCCTATATAGAAACCCAGTGATGAGTTACTTTGGATATCTGTTATGTTTCTATTTTTCCTTTTTAAAATGATGTTTTAGTATTCTTTTTTACAATGTAGGTTTCTAGGAACGAAACTTTCAAGTAGAAAACCATGTATAACCCCAATGAATTTCGATGGAAAAATTCATTTAATGTGGGGTAGAATGTAACACCCCAAGATTTTATGAGAAATATTATTTTAAATTTCTTTGATGTCTTGTGTTGTATGTTACACCAATATTATCTTTTGAAATACGTAACATCATATTAGCTTGTAGTATACGCAACACTATTCTTGGCTTGTGTTACATGCAAGAGCGACCTTCCTCGATAGCGTGTGTTGTAGGCAATACCGAGTGTCACTAAACAATGATATATTTTTATGAACTAGCCATTATGAATATTATTAACTAAAATTTGAATTTTATTACATAACAATTCATCTTACACATATTCTAGAACATGGTATGAGAACAAAATAATTTTTTCAGGTAAAATATGTATTTTAAAAAAAATGCTTTTTGCTGCCTTTTGATGGTGAGCCCACTTTAAATATAGTTTTTGGGATTTTTATACTTTCAATTTGACAAATTAAACTACTTTCATGGAATTATGATATAAAAATTTACTTTCGATAAATTGTTTATATTTTTCTGAAAAGTTATTATTTGGATGAATAGTAAAAATACGCTAAATTTAAATTGAAACCAACTTTTTTCATCAAAATAATTTATATAGTTAAAATATATTATTGAATGGTTTTAAAGTATAAATAGAATATATATTTACCATTTAATATAATTTATTTCATTATCATTAATTTTACATTGAATTCTTAGGTAAAAACATTTCAATCGTTGGCAATGTTTTAACTTTTAAAACCTATTTTCTTAACAATGGGATTAATTTTAAATTAATTACAGCAACTTCTGTGTTATGAATTTTGAAAAATTTATTTCATATTTGAATTAAGTAGGTACAAATTATGTTAATGTGTTACTTTTAATTTTTTTGATATTATAAATAGTTACTACAGTAATTTTTATTTTCTAAAGTTAAAGGTAAATCATGTAATTTAGGGTAAAAATAATATTATAAAATTAGCATAACACCTGCCAAATTTTATTGGATAAATAAAATTAGACCCATATAACCTAAGGGTCAGAACAGATTTATTTCATTACTTTTGACCATGGAAATGATGTAATTATTATTAAAACCAAAGAAAGTGACAACATGTCACTCTCTTATATATTATATATGTAGTAATTTTAATTTATTAATAAAATTCATAAAACTATGAACATAAATAGTCACCAAAAATCTAATATAATTATCCACATCATGTGAATTTATTTAGAATATTTAGGGATTAAATAATTATCCTCAATGGTGACACTATAGTGATGTGGACAATATTTTATTGATTAAAATGTCAAATAAATGGTTTTAAAAATTTATAATTAAAATTATATACACTATTTAATGTGATACACGAATTTTAAAGATGAATATTACATGTTATGGATCTATTATATATATTTTTTTGAATATATATTCTGTGTGGATTTTATAATTGAATCGTGTCAAAATTGACAATATAGATATTTTATAAAAATAAAATATTATTAATTTTTTTTAAAATCACAAAAAAATTTAAAAATTATAAATTTGAATTTATATGGTCTAAAATTTCATAAAGTATCAAATTATGGGAAATTAAAACCACATAAGTAAGTATTTAAAACAATTAAAATTTAGAATATTATTACCACAAATAAAATTAAATAAGGATAAATCATGTTGATAAGGTTTAAAATAAATTCCCAACATGTATAAATTTTATTGTATGATGAGATTAAATCTCTATATCATAGAATAATTGAATATGATATATTTTGTATGTTTTTATGTGGGGTATGAATTTATTATAAATTATTATTTTTGAGGTTTCCAAAATATCCACTCTCCTCTCTTATAAAAGGGAACCTCCTCCCTCTCTACTTCAAAACTTTTTTAGCCATCAATCTCAGCCAAAAACTATACATTTGTTTTCTACACATCCCTAGAAACATACTAGAGGTCATGATCTTCTTAAAAGAACATCATTAGTGGCCTTAGAGGAGGTTTAGAGGAGACGCGCTGAAGAAGAGGTAATATATTTTACCGATTCTTTCAAAGTTATTTCTCCTTATACGTACTCTTTTTTTATTTGTTTCATTATAAAGTAATAACATCAGTATCCCTCATACAATGATATGTTTTTATAAATATGAGACAACCCTATTTCACCTTCCATCAATCCTACGAAAAACGAAATCACCACGCGTGAGTACGTATGGAATACCATCTCTAGGTCGTGGTGTAATCTATTTCCCCCCACCACATTACATTTATGGATATAATGGTGTAAATAATAACTATATATGATTATTATAACATCAAATTAATCCTGAGATATTCTGTCACCCACTCCAATTACATTCAATAATTATGGGAACGATATCATCACTCGTGCATACATACAAATTATCTTCTCCAGGACGTGATGAGATTAATTCTCCATGTTAACCATTCAAGAATAATTATAATGAATATATATTAAATAATAATTAAATATATGAAAAAATAATTCTACAAGATATATGTATATATATATATGTCATCTATTAACTTCCATTCATGTCAATAAAGAAAGGAAACCCGTGTTCATGCGTACGTACAGTCTACCGTCACCATGAACAGTGTATTTAATTACATTTATCTATCTATTATACATATATATACTGAATATATATGATATATAAATCATGTTTTACATTCTGGAAGTAAGGAAAATTATGATATAAGTAAAAATATCACGAACAACAAGTCCAAACACAGACGATAAATGAAACGTTTTTACATAAAACGTTCTTTAACATGAAATTGAAAAATTAACGGGTAATATAAAGACCTAAGTGAATCAAAGATGATATAATAAATATTATTATGGTTCCATTAAAACTTTATAATATGTTTAAACCCACTATACAGGTGTTTCAGACATGTACAGAAGAGATTGGACCTAAGGTAAAGTATATTTATTCCAATCTCATTCTTATCCGCGATTGTTTATTCGTAAATATTTACTAGGGATATGTTTATCATCCATGTCCATATTTTCTAAAAATGTTTTAATAAAATGTTTACTATCATTCCATGTATGTTTAAAGTAATTTTTACCCTTTTTTGAATTTTACCACATTGTATGAAAGGAATCTTTCTTTTTTCTACCATATGAGGTACTTTTTGACTTTTCACAAAAGAGTATGAGAAGAATGTTTTATTAACCATAAAAGGAATGAATGGATTTTTATAGATTAATAACGTCTTATTTTCATGAAGCTTATTGTACATTATTTTCTGATTATTTTAAGAAAAAATTGTTAAAATTGCATGGTAATATGTGAAAAGAAAATGGTTTTGAATAAGAAAGGATATTTTCCTCAAAATTTAATTTCATGTGTTTTATCAAAACGATTTTCCATCTGAGATGAAATTATTTAGAATGTTTATGATTCATTTATAATGACTATATTATTTACATGGTTTTAATTTTTATTGATGAAATGATATCCATTTATTTTATATGGCTAATGTTATGATGGGATGATGTTTTTGAAACCCATATTATTCTTTTGGTTATAATGAATGGTTCATGTTAATTTTGCAGCACACGAAAGAATGATTTCATTATGAGATGAGTGAGACCTATATCTCCTTCAATAGATTGGGTAATGATTAATATCTCATTAGATAGACATGGTTGGAACGACATGTGAATCTGGTTCAGTAATAAAAAGCTGGAATGGTATGTAAACCGGGTTTAGTAATGGAATTTGTCCACTGTGATGGTCTTGGCAGAAATTCCTTGGCAACTATCAAAATCATATCATGTGCTTAATGGTTTTCCATAATTCCATGTTTTATTACCATGCTATTTTATCATGATTAATGTTACATTATGATCTAATCCTTATGTACTTCCATAATTTATGTCATTGCTCATGATTTTGATTTTTTATGTTCATGTTTTTACATTCAAATGTTTATGGATTGTTTTTATGTTCTCCATGTTTACCCTTACTGAGAATTTGAGCTCACCCATTTTATGTTTCCTTTTCTCTGGGATATAAAGAAAGGTATCAGGTAATAAAACAAAATGGGAAGATTTTTTTGAGAGATTTTGAAGATCTTTCACCATGATTAGAAGATTATGTTCCGAGTTTCCAATAATAATAAACAAATATGGTCTTTGGGAATCTTTTCTTGTTATGTATTAAGTATTCTGAAAAAGTAATGTAATGTTTATGTATGTCATGTTTTGGTATCTATAGAAATGTTTATTTTTCATTCATGGTTTTCATGGTTAATATATTGGTATGTTTGGTTATGTATTGATGGTTAGTTATTTTATTATTAAGGGTAAATAACCCCCCACATATATTGAAACCCTTTAATATTTATTTACAGCCTTTGGCATCTTGGGGATGTCACTTATGGCCATGTATCATTCCACCCACCTTCTCAAGCCAATGTGGAGAAGGAACCATGTCACAATTTCCATTTCATAACACTCTACCAATTGATGACTCAATTGAGGATATATATAGTGTCATTAATCACTTTGAAAAAAAACATCACACAATTCTACTACATAAAGTTCTCCACTATCATCATCTATTCATTGAATTTTAACTCTGTAATAGGGTTGCCTCATGATTTCATGGACTTACACTTCCATGAAAATATCCTCTAGATTTTGGTTTTCATTAATCTTTCTCAACATTGGTATACCATCATCCAGTAAAATTTAGATTAACTTATACCTATAGTCAATATGTCATTTTCTTACAAGAAAACATTGTTCATTGAAAACTTTATTATATAATCAATGTCAATGTAATGTAATTCATTCCCATTAATTCTTCAATGATCTACAAAAAATTGATCCATATCAATATCTGAAATATTTTCATTATTTCAAAATATTTTTATCCATTATTGGAGGTGTTATTATTGATTAAAACCTTGAAATCAAGCACATAATTCTTTCTCCAAATATAAAAATTTATCCAATTATACTATTCTATATATTATAATCACCCAAAATGTAAGAATCAACATAATATTTCAATCATTTTTAAAACCTAAAGAATATGAATATATCATCAATTCGTTTGAGATTCATGATGATCAATTTTATATCATTCTAGTGATCCTTTCTGAGATTACTCACATTGAAATTTATACCTCCCACTATATAAGAAATCATTGAGAGAGTATACACCATTTAATATATAGGACATCTGAAATCTCATGTAAACCTAACCATTATTTTAATCATCCCCACAGATAATATTTTCATGGAATTCCATGTATAACTCTTAAAGTTATCTTTTCATATTGTAGATCCTAATTTTAATTCATTCATCCATAATAATTAGATGATATTTTCACATTAGTATCTCTAAATAATAACCAAACATCTATTGTTTCTATCTCTTTCTATTTGTAATCCCAAAAAAATCATGTCTTCACCATTTTTTTATATAAAGATTCTATTTGACCCACATTACATTTAATGAATTCAGTAAATCTCTAGGAGTAATAGAACAACTTCATCCATGTAAAACATAGAAATCATGAATTTTACATTATTTTACACATTCTGGTATAAAATAGTTGTTTATATTTTCTCTCATGAAACCCAATTTCGTAAATGTATCTATCCTTATGTGAAATATTCATGGTTAATTTCTTAAGATATGATGAACCCTTTTATATATATTCACCTTCTCATAGTTTCAATGGTCATTGAATACAATAGTTTTCTTCATAAGTAATTATTCTTATAAAAAAATTGAGAAATTTGGTAACATCATATATTTTTTATCAAATATGAATAAGTTATTTTTTGATTTTTAATCCTTAGTTTCAACCTTATGGAAATTCAAAATAAGGTTACCCTTGTTTAAAGATCATATACGGATTTTGGGAAGCTCAGAGATCTGGGATTTGAAAAAATGAACATGGAAGAATATTTATATAAATCATTCTCTTATGGCCCCATTTTTTTTTAAATTTTGGGCGTTATATAGTAAACTGTAGAGGGTTCCAAAACATTTTTAAACTATTCACCCAAGGCTACACATGATGTGGTCTTGCATAGGGTCTGTAGAAGAGCTGCATGCAATACAAATGGTTGAAAAAACCACACACTAGACACATAATGGATGTCAAACATATGTAGTGGGCATATATGGTTGGGCATGTTTTTAAAAAGTTTGCATTTCTATAAAAATAGGCGAAGCATCCATTTTACATGTGATATCCTATCCTGTTTCTCATTCCCATTTCATGTAGTGGAAACCCACAACAAAGAAAGTAATCTACCTCCCCTTGGATATGAGGAAACATCTTAATCTATGATTAGATTTAGATGATTTACCATACATTGGTTGTCCACCAGTATGCCAATAAGTCCTCTTACATCCTTCTTTAATTTATCTCATTGTAGGTCACAGTAAATTCATGATATAAAATAAGTCATATTTTTATGTTATTCATCTATATAAATTATTTATTTTATTCTATCTAATTTTAGAGGCGGATAAAAGTTGTGTAACATGTTACCCATCATTGGAATGAGGTTTATATGTTTTTCTTTTAAAGTATTGATATTTATTGTTGACACTATAGTGGATCATACAATACCCATGTTTTCATTGAATCCATAATGAGTAGTATATTAAATTGAATTTATTGAAACATGTATTGACTTTATAAATCCATTTCTACACAATTGGAGGTCCTCAACCTTAACCCATACCACCACTTAAGATGTGTCCATTTAACAACAATGAATATGACACACATTTTAGCTATGTTAAGATTATGTCCAAAAGTAGAAGTTGTCTTTAATATAAATTGAGACATTAAATTTTGAAAAAATATTGTACTATATGATTTATAAATAAAATAAAAATTTTAAATGAGATTAATGTTCTCAGGGTGGATGAATATTAATCATAATGGTTAGCCAGGTCGCATTTACACTTACATTCTGATCCTACTATATCTATGTAGTCATTAGATCAATGAATATAATTTAATGAATTTCATAGTTAAAAATGATGTGTAATATAATATATCCCCTTATATTATTAAATATAAGTAAATTGACTAATGAAATAAATTTGATGATTTAAATTGATAATGGGAAAGAACACTAACATGACCCTTTATCCCTTAAATAAACGGTTAGTGATGGAAATTTCAGAATGGAACCGACATTGTGGTATGAAATTAATAACTCATTTATAGAAGATGAGTTTGATTATTTATTTGGAATAATATTATTTAGACCACATAAGACAAGATCCTTCAGCTCCACCTATGTATAACACATTTTTTCATAGATGAAGTGTGTCGACTCAAAGAGGACAACCTAGTCAATAGCCTTAGGTAATGAAAAATGTATATGTATGTTATACTATCTGTTTTATGGATGCGTTACAAGGATTTAAATAGGATTCCATTGTTAATGGCCCTTGTTCAGGGTCCTCATAGTTATAATATATAATACACCTTATGTATACCATATATGATTTATTGTTCTTATATAAAATTATTCAACTTATAGAATGATTGTAACAATATATAACTATAGATTTGATTTCATAAAATTATTATTACATATTTATTCTTGTTGTAATTCCACACTTTTATAGCTTATATTCATTTATTTAATTTTTTAATGACATTATTGGTGGTGGACTATTGCGTATGTCTGACACTCATGTTGGTTTATTTAGATTGGTACATGAGTAGAAATAATGGTTGTAGCTAGAGAAAAAGGTAGGGTCTAGGAATGGATGTTTTATTTCTTATGATATGATGGAGAATGGGATTGGTTGTCTTTCCTTATACTCAGGATTCTTGTAGAGATAGATTTTGGGGCTTTTTTCATTTTGCATAAAATATTTCATATTCATTTTTCTCTATTACACATGTATCTGCCCATATTTTTGTATCATGACATGATATTGAATTTTCTATATGATATTGGTTATGGTTATAAAATTATTTCTATTATAGTTGGATGATTCACATATTCCATGTCATTATTATTAAATTTGATTCAACAACTTATTTTTTTACACCATTGGTTTACACTATCATAATGATGGTATAGTCTCCCCAATGTATCATCATAGACATTATAGATTGGAAGAAGCCTATGAAATATAGGAATGCACTCATGAGGCCCAGTTTCTATCATTTTATGTTACATGTCAGTAAACCAAACCCAGGGAGCTACAAGTGGTATCATAGGTTCTTTTCCCTTTGTATCACTATTTTATTAATGGTAAAAATTCATCTACGAATACATTTTAATTTTTAATGAGAATATAAAGATTAGTAACTATCCCACATATATGGAAATGACAAATTATCAGGGTTGAGAAATGTTGTTTTGAATTATTATGGTTATAGTTTTTCAAATTTGACAATTGGGTGACACACATGATTTAATAAATTTATCATCATGAAAAATGGGGGTTCAAAACCCATTGGGCACAGGTTACTGTAGCATAACTGTAGCAGCGGCGGGTACTGTTCAAAACTATAGTAGTGCAGGGTTCTGTAGCAGTACTATTCACAGAATGGGCTTTGGGCCAAAAAAATGGGCTTACGGGCCATGTAATGGGCTAAATGCCCACTGGGCTTTCGGGCTATATAATGGGTCTCCCTATACCCAGTTAAAGAGGTATCTTATTTTCTTTAATAATAAATGATGCTTCAACCCCAACCTTTTATCTACCCTTTTCCATCAAGGAAATGATGTTTTATATCATGAATCATTATCAGAACATGAGGATTCACTGTTCATGAATATTATATACCATATATATTTTATTTTTTGGATTGAATGCATCATGTTTTTTTGAATTATAATCGATATATACCATATATGGAACATTTATACATGATAAATGAGATAAATAATTGGGGAATTAAATTTTTTTTTCATCAACCTTAATGGAATTTTCTTATATGTAATTATTATGGTCGCATAAATTGTCCAATTATGTATTGTTTGACCCATGGAATTATTAGTCACATGAGATGATACATTATTCATTTTAATTAAATAGATTCCTATTGTAATTTAAGGATTATGAGTACATCTATAAATTTGTAATAGTGATGAATTTTATTGAGTCATTTTACATGATTTGTCATAGTTACATGATATATCAATTGATACTTATAATTATTAGGAATTTATATCATGTAAATGATAATTCATGAAACTAGAGAATGATATACATATATATATAAATATAAATAAATATATATAAATATGAACTGTTTAGTTGAAATTATTTAAATGAAATTATTGAAATTATATGGGGTTTCCAATTAAATATTATATGGTTTTCCTTCTATATCATGGAATTGGAAGTCCATATACCATATCCACTAACGTGAACTGGAGAATATGCCTTTGACCTGACTTCAGTATTTCACTATAGGGTGTGCCTTTCATGACTATTATGAGCTTTTAAATATCACATAAACCTAGATTTATGTTCATGTATATGGGTCTAACTTATTAAAATGGAAGTATTATACCTTTATTTATCATTATTTATCATGATTTCAAAACAAAAAATCAAAATGAGATGTTTTCATCCCATTGTTGTGATATTTCACCATAGAAACCTCGAGTCGGGCTCTATGTGGTGGCGAAAACTATTCATCAAATATAGTAGGCCTAAAACCGTCGATATTTCCTCTAGAAATGACATCTATGGAAACTAATAATAGACCCTATATTGGTGGTGATTTGTAGTTTCTAGATTATCTCATATGATTTATATAAACTATATAGGGATCCTTATTGACTATTCAAACTACCAAGTGTTGACCCATGAGTTTTTGTAGAAGAATTCCACTTATGTTCTTATATAAATCTGTTCTCATCCTACTGAGCCATGGGAAATATTGATGTTATCTATCTTTTACCAACAGATGATTCCTCAATAGAGGATTTTCAACCATGTATTGTATATTCTTATATGGTTAGTGGTGAGATATTGGGACGTTTTAACCTTTGCTGACCAGTATAAATTTTGTTTTGGATGGATTTCCAGATAGAATTTTAGGACTATTACATTCCTGATATGCTATGTAATGATAGAATCATTAAAATTATGAACATGTATTAGAAAAATCTATTTGTTTTAGATTATTTAGCTCTCTTTAATGGTCTTATGTTTTTCATTCCTTTTATCCTTCACGATATGCTATCTGAACTAGATACTCTGAAGATGTGGTCATATATTCCATCTAGTCTCATATGAATGTGTTTTATTTGACTATCATCACTATGATAGTCAACATGCACCTAAAAATATGCATAACCTCATAGGAGAATGAGGTGTGGCCAATGTAATCTAAGTAAACCTTTATATTATCATATCATCCTATTATAAGAATATATTTTTTAAGATTTCCTAATGAAAAAACAGTAGCCATGTTGTGCACCAAGATAGCCATGAAATGCCTCTTCATCTTAGAACGTAATGTCATATGTGTCCCCAATCAAATATTCCTACATTTGAGTGTAGATCCAGTGGTATAATGGGCCATTAATAGTGATTTTATCATACCATTGATCATATTTACATTGGATGTGGATATTCACTAGTTCCACCATCAAGAGTTGGATCTGTTACTCCTCGATAGGTGGGTAACTAGAGTACAATCATTAATTCATGTTGAGGTCACGGTCTTGTCTGAGGGAGTCAAATGCTAGATTTACAGTTTTAGTAGAGATGTATTTAATAGAGTTGATATAATGTATCATATTTATGCTATTTGGGATTAATACATAATGGTAATATGAAACCTTATGAGTAAAATGCTATTCAATATATAATACAGGGTAATGTTTTTGTTTCCAATAAGTATGTGCTTGTTTTATGTGACATAGGAGAATAAAAATCCATTATATATGCCGAAATTGTAGACAATATTGGTGAATAAATACACTATTTCATTGTATTTATGTAACTTATTACCACACAATAAATTCTGTTAGATTATGTACTCTATTGTATGGAATTCCCCCTTGGGGTTAAAATTATCATTTTCTTTGTAACTTATGTTTCATCGAGATAATAGGTTTATATATAATTATTTAGATGTATGAGTTGATAAATTATCATGCCTATTTGTATTTTTATCACCCTAGGTTTTTTTAATCACCATAGGGGGTATCTATATTTATAGGTGTCATTGGGATGTCTTGGAATGTTGAGTTAGACTACAGAATCATGGGTTGGGATGATTGAAATCCTAGATTTACATTCATTTAAAGATGACCATTGAATACATCATAAATATTTAACCTAATTAGTCTATCATTTTATGGACATCTTCCATGAAATATTTTTTAGGTTACCTCATACGAGAAAGGTGCATTATATTTTTGATATAGTTGTAAGAGTAGCGCTGATATCAAATCCTCCACAAAAGATGAATAATACAATGTTTCTGAAACACAATTATCAAATAGGGGACTTTAAAGCTATGCTAATTATATGACCCAATACATATCATTAGTGTTCACCCATTTTTTCCACAAGAATGTGGATGAGACCATTAGGTTTATTTGTCAATTTTTAGAAATTATACCACATCATAGTCAAGAACTAGTATCCTTTAACTAATATTGATGACCAATTTTACCATCTCTGTGGAGTGAGGTTTTCTCCAACGTTGATTACAGGTTGGTCTACCATCGGGTGTGAGTTATAAAGTTATACATATCACACACAACATTAAATAGAATACAAGTCATGCATGAGTGTTTAGTCTTATTATTTGGTATCATGAAGTCTTTGGATGTCTACATGGATGTGATAAATTGAGTTTTAAAACTATATTGGTATTCATTTCTAGTAGTAATCATGGTTTAAATCATGGCTTCCTCACACACATAGAATGAACATGAAAAACAACATGAGATCATACTGAATAAACTAACAGATCACCATCTATATGCTATTATAATAAAATTCAACTTTTGGATGGTTGTGGTTCAATTTATGGAATACATTATATTGGAATAAATACTATATATGGACCTACAGATGGTTAGATTCATAGTTTGTTTAGACCAGTGATATACCATATGTATATATACATATTGGTTAAATTTATTCATGAATTAATAATTCTATATTCAATAATGCATTGGGTTTTGATGTGTTTTTCTGGAATTAATAATTATAGACTCAAATATTGAATGATATAAAATCGAAAAAATTATCATTACATGTTATGAATGAGAAGTACATGACATGTATTCCTCTACAAGATTGCCTACCAACCATTTTCAGGCCACTAATCCCATTTACAAGACATGAATCAAGTTCTTGATAAGAATCCTGTTTACATGTTCCTAAATATTCAAAGTATGTACATGTTTACGATTCACATTGTTAACTTAATGAATGACATGAAATGATAAAATTATGAAAACCACTGTGGATACATTCCATTAATATGTATGATCCATGATATTCAGTGATCATTAAGGATATTGAGTACATGACATGATTACTTTGTATTTTTCATGAATATCTAGGTAAATATTCCACATAAAACATTATAATATCATAAATAACCTACCTGTCATGAAACACTTTAGGCCCATTAATAATCCAATGACCCTTCAATGGAAATCATATGGGACACCAAAAGTATTTTCCCTTTATTTTTAGTTTCTCTTCCACATTAATCTAAACATAGATCTTTTTCAATCATTTATTGTTTTAATCATCAGTTTTTTACTAAATACCTATTGAAAGACTTGTTCTTTGTGAATTGTTGATCCAATGGTTCAATCAAATTCTATTTATTGTTCAACACCTCTCATCACTATGTTCTTTTTTTTTACTCCATTCATGTAGGTATTTAGTTGATTTGGTATTTTCTTGGATGGTGGATTGTTTTATTTTAAACCATTTATTTATCATGTTGAGAGTGATGATTTTTTCCCAGATTTCATGTTACACTGTCATGTGTGGATAATACACTTTTGGTTATGGTAGGGAGTATTGGTATGTTTTAATGTAGTATAATTATATATCATATCATTTTAACCCTTTGGCTAGTATTTTGTATAAAATAAATTGATTATATCATAATTTTGTACTACCATATACATGGGAGATGTAATCGATGTACCCTAACCTAGTTGGAGTTGGGAAATAAAGGACAAATTTCTCTATTAAATTTATCCTAGAAGATAAAAATTCTTTACATGGGTTGTTAAATATTGTAGGATTGATGAATAGATGCAACATTGGATGAAAAAATTGGTTATAAAAAGAGAATTTAGTAACCCTTTCCCCACTTCATAGCATAATACTTGGGACTATCCCAAGATACATTTTAGATAACCCGTTTTCATAAACCCTTCATTTGATTCTTAACCATTATTTTTAATATCACTTAAACACAATCTATTAATCCGTAGTAAAATTAATGTAGATAATGATCATGAGGAATCCTACCATAAGGTTATTACATCTAGGTTTTCTACTAACTATCTCTCTCTGTGGGTTCAACCTCACAAATCCACTATGGTATACCATAGTGGATGAGTTTAGTTTGGGAAATATCAATTCTAATATGATCAATGATTTTACGTAATCAACATTGCCATGTGGGATAGAAAAAATATGGTATCGATATATATGATAATTATTCCTTGTAATAATGACCTTGAATATGACCATCATATTTCCCCAACCATTTTCCATTCCCTTGTTATTTGTAAACCTTATTATCATGAAATAAACCCCATATCTGCTATGAGACAATCATGCGTGCTCCGATTTACTATGAATCTTTCTGGGAGCATATACAGTCAATAATTTGATCCTTTTGATACTGAAATCAAAAGATCTATTTATTTAAATCAACATTTTTTATGACAAGTTATTTTATTCTTATTCTACCAATCCCAAAAAAGGAAAAATATACACAACCTAAATATCATATAGGTTGAAATTTCCAGGAAGAGTTCACCATCATGGAAAATGGATTCATCTCTATCAACGATGTTATTTCATCCATTATGTTCCCTTCTATTTAGGCACCTTCATTCGAAATAAATTCATGACCCATCCATATGATCCAAAACAGGGGAGCATTTAATTGAATTCAATGAGAATATTCCCATGAAAAATTGTATTATTTCATAAAATTCAAGAACACCATTATCAAAGATAGAATATCATTTGACACCATTATACTTTGGATCATCCATTTTTCTATGCATGATCATGCTAACGATTGTATCAAAAACTATGATCCTTTGTAAATCATAACTTGGTAAAATTTGGAAATGATATTTATAGATAAATAATATAGACAAATCCAAACATGGAAACATCATAATGAGACACGAAACATCACCCAGGTATATGGAGAGTCAGTATTCGAAGCCTGAGACCATTTTAGGGATTTGACTCGTAAACTCCAATATTATGGACATAATGTGTGTCTATGATCCAAAATTAATATAAATAACTATAAAATTATCCAATCATAGTTATAGATGCCTCCTATGATGGAGGGATCATCATCATGTCACATTATGATTTTAGAGAGCAATTAGATGAGATATCTAATAATGACCTTTTGTAGAAGAGTGACTGAGCACAACCCTAGTACGTACTCCATTATGTAGATAATAATATCTACCTATCATCTCTAGATGAATCCCTATAAAAGATGATTATTTTCAACTTCCTAATATAACCAAACACCCACTGAATCCTATTAAATATAATATTGTTTTTAAAATGTGCAGAGTCCCACACCCAAATCAAGAGTACATGGATGGTTTATAGGAACAAAAAATATGATCATTTAATTAAATAAATTGCAATAAAAAATATCTAAATTTTAAATATCCTACAACATATGAGTAGTAATATTATTATTAGAGGCTAGATCAGCTTACACATTAGAAAAATCATGGTTATTATCGACATTGGAGTTGTCAAAGACTATCACAGAATCAGGGAAAACCCTAGTAACCACTATTGAATCCATCTCCTTGATTGTAGAAGAATTTTAAAAAACATCCAAATTCCACTTGAGATAATCATTTTACCCCTACTCAAAAATGATATTATCATGAAGATCCACCAAGATAGTATTAGGAAGCCACAACTACATAATAATATTCTGAAAACTGGCACAAACCCATCATGTAAAAATCAGAAAAGATAATGACTACCAAATAAAATGAACTTAAAAACTGAACGACTTCCCCACAAGTCCTTGCTCCAAAAGTAAAAAATGTATAAAAGCCCTACCTATCTATATGGAATATATATTTTGATATATTACCATTACATAACTTTTTATAAACAGATAAAAATTATTCAAATAGACATATTATGTCCATACTAGTCTATTTCTGTTTGAAAATTGGAATCATAAACACAGGTACATAAATGAGCTACATTATATCCCACTAGGTTCTTCTTTACTAGAACCCATCATAGAAACATTAAAATAATAAATATCTTCATAACATTCTAGATGGAAACATAAAAATAAATGATATTAAATTCTTTTTAAGGGTAAACAAGGAAGATATATATGAATAATCATGAGAATAAGTGTATTAGATAATGGTCATCAAATTATAATATCATTCCCTGCATATCCATGATCATAAGATTTAATAATTTAATAAATAATTGAATTTTATAAGACATTAATCATAAGAAAATAACTAGAATAAAAACATAAATTCATAACATAGGAATAAAATATGGAATTAGAGAAGAATCATAAGAATATATAATTATTTTTATATTAGTTCAGGCATTGCTGCCAAGGCTATCATAGTTGATAATATCTAATACTGAATTGGGTTCACTACCCATTAAAGCCCTATATTACAGAATAATATTCACTCTTTGTTTCATCCCTATAATAATAAATTGAGTTCATTACTCCTTAAATACATGACTATCTCATGAGATATAAATATTTACCAAATTATTTGGAGGGAGATATAGGTCCGAACCTTCACATATTTAAATCCTACATACATGTTACACAAAATCATAAGCAATAATATCATAACACATAAAATTATATTGGTATCATTTACATGTAATGATAACTTAACCTATGGAGAAAGAAAATTTTCATAATCACTAAAGGAAAACCAATGAATGGAAGCAGGTTTCAAAATCCTATAACAAGTTAAAGAGATACGAGTTTCTTAAACATCATGCCATCAAAAAATTATCCATGTAGTGAAATAAAATTATTGGAAACGATGAATAATTTACCTAAGAAATAATTAGTAACATCAAAATATGTTATATTTTATGGGAAATAATTTTTTTATATTTAAATCATTTCCTAGTGAAATTATTCTATACTCATTGAAAAAACATATTAAAACATAAAACATTTTGAAAACATTTTTCTTTTAAAATGTATATGATATCATATAAAATAATTATTGAAAACAATAAAAAACTTTATAAATAATTTTTATTTGACTATTTTCTTCATGGATTATTTGAAAAAAAATTGGCACCATTTTTGTAAAAATTGTTATAGAAATAAACTATTCTTCTGGCCGAAGAGATAGATACAAACATATTTTTATTAAAAACATTATTTTAATTATCTTAAGTAAAAAAGAGTTAAAAATGGTTCTAATAAATTCATATACATTAAATAATCATAGTATAAGGAAACTATTGAGTTTTCTTGAAATATGGATAATAATATTTCAATAAATGGAGAGTAATCATTAATATTCTTGATAAATTAAGTGATATTTTAAAAAATATTTACCACATGTTAAATAGGGATCATAATATCCATAAAAGAAAATAAAGTTACATAAAGATTAAAATATCATAAAATGTGGTTTATTAATTATATACCTTCTAAAATGGAAGTATATACACCTCAAAAAATAATATTGGTTTATAATAAAACATGTGTATCAATAAAGGAAAATTGAGATAAAGCTATCTTACCGATTTTTTTTTTAAATCATTAATCATATAAAATAAATATTATAGATTTGATAAGTAAATAAACCTAAATTCAATAATAATAATAACTTAATACATTCATGGGATGTATAAACACCACACTAAAGGAATTGATGGTGAATAAAGTGTGTATCACACAGAAAGTATAAGTGAGATGAAATCGCATTACCATGTGTCTTGAATATTTTCATACTCACACAAAACTAATGTAAAATAAATATTAGTTCATTATAAATAAATTCAATAAGTATATTATTATATCTAGTAACTTATATGGTTTGACTATGACTTTATATTACCATCTTGTTAAAAATTCTATGATAAGGCTTTACTTCGGGTAATATCATCTATGTTCTTCACTAGTTCCTTAATTTGTTTTCTTTGGTCCTTAAACATATTTAATGACATAAATAATATAATAAAATGATATAAATATCATTTATATTTATTATTTTACTATTATAAACTTCAATAAAATATATATGTATGAAAGGGAAGACACTGTTAATAGAGATGGTAAGCTTTATATATGAAATAACGATGTTTCCATATTTATTATCAAATTAAAAGATTGAAATAAAATTAAATATTTGAATAAATATAAATATTATTATTATATAGGAATTATTATTTCATATATATCATTTAATATCTCTAAATTCATCCTTAAAACATTCCACGTAGAGTATGAATGAATCTAATCACCTTGAGGGGGCGGTAGTCTACAATTCCTCAAACGAAATTATCAAATTGATACCAAGTGGAAAATATAAAGATATTTGTTTGAAAAGAACTATAGAAGCTTAAATTCATGATATATTTAATATAATAAATATATAAATATATTTACCATCATATTATCCATTATGAGATGTATTAATGGAAAAATTAATATTCATCAATTCGTGTGGCTCTAGTTCAGCATAATCATTAACCAGAATGTTCGTTAACAATTAGATAGATGTGTGATTAATTGTATGATGAAAACATATAAAAAATTCATCCAAATATATTTTTGATACTATTTTGGTAATAAAATCCTGGAATAATGGTCTAGGAAGATGTAGAGAATAAATATAAAAGAATGGAGCTTCAAGGAAAGTGTTATGTTTTAATCGGGTAACTCTTTTTTGTTTTGGCCAAAATGATTCCATCTAATAATTTTTAAAAGAAGTTTAGTTTTGAGGAGAAATGTATAAATATTTTCATGATATTTTATAAAATCATGGCCGATCTGAAGTGGTTTGAGAGATGTAAACAAGGGGAAAAGACGCTGCCTTTTTATAGTGGAGGAGGAATGACACTCTTGTAATTTTTTTTGAAAATGAATTACACCATGTTTTTTCATTGAAGGGTTGCTCCAATAATGTAAAAAAGTAAATAAATGGGATCATAGGTCGAAATATATCCATAATCTTGATTTTTTACTAATTTATCGGTCTTTTGGTTCGTAATTTTATTTTTTAGTCCATAGTTAATCTTTATTTTACATTAATCAATGCAGTTATTTTTAATTAAATTCACCAATAATATTGGTAATTATATATATTAACCATAAAAGAAATTATAAATTATTTTTATTCGAAATATGGGATACATTTCTCTAAATTCTAATAACATAATTTGTGGAAATTAATTTAAAATTAATCCCACAGTCAGTTTGACAATGTGGGTTTTTATTATAAAAATGTTCAAAAGTTTCCTAGGTATTTATAGTCAATTTCAATGTGAAGATGATGACAATGCCCCAATTTGTTTTATATTTACAAAGATTTCATGTAATTGATCATTTTATCCCAATTAAAATATATGTTACCCTTGAAAATAAACTATACAACAGAACATTTTTAATTAAAATTCAGTAATTTTCACTGTTCACTTAAAAATGATGTTTCTTAGAAAAATATCAAAAATTAAACCAAAGGTAATATAAGAATTATAGTTTTTAAAATGATGTTCATTTAATCCATTTCAATTTCAAAATGTGACTAAACTTAATTTTATTGTTTTTCAACAATGGAGGTGAAATGTAGTTTATTTGAGGAAATATTATTTTTTAATATATAATGACTCTAAAAAAATTATTTTCTATTATTAAATTATTATATTTATATAATAAAATTATAAACAATATATGAATATTATTCATTAGTATTCATATTAATATGTTTAATTTCTAGGTTATAATTATATAATTTAAAAAATCATAACAATAACTAATGTTTAATAGAAACATTAGTGTTACATGTAACGTACCCCATGTAATTGTTGCATGTAACATACACCAAGTTAGTTTTCCATTTAATTTAATACAAGTCTATGTAATATATAACATACACCAATTTGGTTCCATTTGAAATAAATTTTGGACTTATTTTGTGGCATGACATAAGTGAAACGTTAATTTATTCTGGAAAAATAGGATCCTTAAAAACTCAAGGACTTACATTCTACCCCATAAACTAGATTTCACCCTAAAAAATTGATCCCATAGGCAAATAAATGAGGATAATTCTACTTCATCATGTCCTCAAGATCCAATTTATCTCCCTCTAACTAGTTCATTCTCCATAAAATTCTGACCATGTAAGGAGTCACATTATGTAAAGCATTCTCTTATCGATCTACAATTTACTCAAGTTGTTCTTAATAAGAATTAATTTTATCCATTATTATGACCTATGAGTTCATTAAATGTGAAGGGACACATATATAATTCATGAGTATAGATACACTGAAAACATAATTGACATGAGAGATATTTGGTGTGTTTTATAGTCAATTTATTATCATCATGATACATGAAAAAATATCAAGGAGAATCATATAAATAGGAGTTAGTTTCCCTTTCTTTATGAAAATAAAAATGTACTTCTAAGGTGACATTAATAGAAACATCTTTTCAGAAACAAGAAATTATATATCATTCCATTGGTTAGATGATTAAATATTCTTCCGACATTGATCTTCCATGATATAATGATGACCAAGTCTAACCTTCTTGATCATTTCATCAGTGATATCATGTCCCAATAGACCTATTTCTCCAACCATATCCCTTTAAATTGGAGATATAAATTTATTCCCATAATGATCTTAATAAGGTTCTATATGAAGGCTTTAGTGAAATATATTATTTTTAGAAAACTCAATTACAATATCATGTTGATCCCAAAAACCATTGAAATCTAGAGAAAATGATCTCAGCATATTTTCTTTGGTTTGAATTTTTATTTTAGACTAATAATTTCTATGATGACGATAATAATTATTGAAATTAAAATATGAACCATGTTCACGATGAATTAGTCACCACAACATTGAGCTAATATACATATCCTGATTAGATACAATGTAATGTGGTACTCCATGTTTCCATACCACTTCCATAATTTATATCATGGAACATTGATATAATAAAAGCCTTATTAGATAGTGATTAAGGTTACTGAGTTAATATGGACATCAAATACCAACCATATAGCATTAAACCCTTTAATGGTATTTATTAGTCTATCAACGAAATCAATAGTTATGTTCTCCCATATTCATTCTTGTATGGGTAATAGATGATTCTTCCTTTTTTAATGTTGTCTTTTATCCTTTACATGTTGTCATACAAAGAACAGAGTTTCCAACTCTATGATATATCTCTTCATGTCATCCCATCACAAGTAATCTTTCATGTCCCTATAAATATTCGTAATTAAAAGATCAATAGATAATGAATAACTATGAGCTACCTAAAATAACTTTTTCTGAATGGTAAATAAGAAACATAAACTGGATTTAATATCCATAGGATGTTTATTATTATCATCACATTGATGTATGTTGATATGAGGGTTAGAAATATCAAATATAACTTCCATTCCTTGGTAATTGATGTTTTACTTATGAAAATAAATCCAATTAATGCCTAAGATGACATAAAATTCAACCAAATGAAGAATGATAAGGTTTTCCAGAAACTCATTCCCATAATCTTCATCTAGGAAGGAATCATAGAATTGTGATTCAATCATCATGCTATTAGGGTTTTCACTTCTAATTCAACATCTAATAATTTTTTCGAAAATCACAACACCCAGTGAATTAATTACATAAGAAAGAGTGGGTATATATTGAATCAAATATGGAATCATAGGTTCTAGATTAGATGGTATGTGTACCTTTCATTACCTATTTATTGATTCTCTCATGAGAAATAGTTATTATATGAGATTTACCCTTGTCCCTTATCTTAAGAGGTTTTTCTACTCAATCATCATCATAAACCCTTGGGTTTGGATATTGTCTAGCATAATGCCCATTCTCCTTACTCTTATTGACCTGAATCGTGGGAGGTGCATTATCTGTAGTTTTTACTCCATTATCATTTTGATCTAACATCTTATCTTCATTTAAAAAATCAATTTCACACTGACAAAACATTCCACACATAAAACATTTAAAAACCCCTTAAGAAATATTACTCAATTATTCTTCCAACATTTTGAGCATAATGGAATACACATCTTCTTTTGTCCATTTTTTAAGGATTAATTTGAAATTTATCTTCATTTGATTGTCAAAACCACAAGGTTGATACACGAATCTTACCTAAACATCATCCTAGAATGCACAATAATCAATATATTCATATCTACTAATGTCTCCTATGGATGGATGCCTTCTGATAATTATATCCAAGCCCTTGAAGAAACTATCCACATTAAAAATAGGTTGGATGATAATTGCAGAATTTTTCCTCAAAAGTATCATGAAATTAGCCTCATAGGTACCATAATATCCATCCCCTATTTGTGTCATAGTTTATAACTCTTTCTCCAGCTTGGTGCAATGAATCTAAGGAATTTACATATTGAAAAAATAATTTATTGAACTCATCACGTTCCATTGAATCAATTTCATCTTGATTCATTGTCTTATTAATTATATTCCACCACTGGTCCTTTTCACATTCTAAATTATTAACAACCAGAATAAAATTTGCATGTTATAAAGACAGGAGGGTGGGAAATATCTTTTCAGTGGCATTGATCTATTGCTTAGCAAAAATATTACCTATGATCCCATTGAATGATGTTTCTGGTTTCCCCCAGAAGGAATTAATAGAATGTTGCTCCCACCGTTTCTCATTTGAGTATCCATGATGATTTATATATTAAAAAATCAATGTGAGTATAACTATAATATTTTTCACTCTAGATCCCATTGAATTTATTTTCTCATGAGGTAAACCATTTCATTGTCTATTGAAATCACGATCAACATGGATCCTTTGGGTTACATCAATTTATTAAAACAAATCAGCATAGAGTAAGAAACTGTTATTATAGTGAAGAAAAACATAATCATTAAAAGTCACATATTAGATGTCAAAGTTATGACACCTTCCTTAATTTATGGAATTTTAGGTTTATCCTAGGATATTTATCGACAATATATATATATAAATTTAAATCATTCATAATGGTTTATTAATAGTTTGAGATCTCCCAACGAATATACCCTAGTAGTGTCAAACTAGTTGTGGAGTATGGATGATTTTCATATAACAGGTTACTGTAGCATAGGTATGGGATATCTTCTCAGATTTGTTACCCCTACGTACAAATTTTCCAGATACATGTCTTCTTTTAGTATCCCAATGGGGAAGTATTTCAAGGTAACCACTCATTCAATCTATTCCCAAAATTATTTGAAATATTCTTAGAAATTTACATATCCTAATACTTTTCCTTAGAAATATCCTTAGTGTTCTCACATATGGTCTTCTTGTCCTAGATTCCAATGTTTAACTAAACATATTCTGTTATACCAACCATAGAGACCCACATTATTCATACATTAATATTACCTAACTATGGTGGAATAATTAAAACATTATTCAAATAGACACCCAAAGTTGGTACTAATATATTTCTATTGGAAAATGTCAAGATAAAAATTATTATATATACGAGATACATCATCCCTTTCTAGGTTATTGTTGACTAGAACCCTTATTAGACAAATAAAAAATAATGTATATATTCATAACATGGGGTAAGGAAACAAAAAAATGGGTGATATTAGATTCTAAAGAATGTAGCACAAGGGAGATATATAAGAATATCATGCGAATAAGGGTATATGAACATGATCAGGAATATAGAAGATCATACCATTCATATCTAATATCAAAAAAATGAATCAAAGAATAAAGCATGGAATTTCATAAGACATGAATCATAAGGAAATGATGAACATAAGCTATGAAACCTTCACATATGAGTAAAATGTGTCATTTTGATAATAAAATTAAGCATGAATAATTATTTTCATAGATGTCATGGAATCATTACTATGGCCATCTTAGCAGATAGAGTCCTCTACTGAACTGGGTTCACGCCCCATTCCATCCCTATATTACTGAACCGAGTTCAATCCTCATTCTAACAATGTAATAATGAATCGATTTCACTCCACTTTCCATCAATTTATATATCATTAGATATAAATCTTTCCCCTATATAATAGAGGGAGTTATATGCCCTGCCCATATCATAATGAAATAACACATTCTTATGCAACAGAATAATAAACAATAATATCATAAATAATGAATTCATTTAGTTATCATAATCATTTAATCATATCATAACATATAAAAAAATATGTTTCATAATCATCAATTAAAAACCTGTGAATGGAATTGGGTTTCAAAATAATATAAACCATGAATGTAAAAAAAGGTTTCATAAGTATTCTTCGTTAAAAACATAGTCCATTTAGAGAAAGAATATGAATGGAAATATTGAATAATATTCCCAAAAAGTCATATTTAACACCAATAGATGTTACCTAAGAAGGGAATCAATCTTCAATGATCTTTTAAAAGAATTTTATGATGAAAATTTACTTTCTTATTTGAAAAAGGATTATTAAAACATAAAAACATTTGAAAACCATTTTATTTGAAAATTGATAAAAAAAATATAAAAAGGAAGCATTGATTTATTTATTAATTCATGGATTTGACTTGAATAAATATTGTATATGTAAAATCATGAGTTTTACAAAGATATGAATCCTAATATTTCAATAAATGAAGCATAATCATAGAAAAACATCATAAAAGATGATGTAGTTTCAATAAACTCTTACAACATGGTAACTTGGGATCATACTCTCAATGTTATAAAATTAAATTACATGTAGGTGTGAATATCATTAAATGAATTATATTAAATATATAAAATGAAAATTTATGTATATACACCTAAATAATAACTTATGTGCATAATAAAACATTTGTCTCGAAGAAGGAAAATTGAGGCAAAACTATCCTATTGATTTTGTAGATTTGGAAACAATATACAAATGAAATAATGATCATTGAATTGATATGTAAATAACCAGATATTTAAGTATAATAATCATTGAATCAAACGATGTGATATTTACACACAATACAGATGGAATGGGTGGGGAATAAATCATTTATCATAGGGATAAAAAAGCGAGATAAAATCCCATTACCTTCGTTTTTGAAACACGTTATAATCATGAAAAAAATAATTTATAATGAATATATGTATATTATACATTTATTAAAAAAATATATTATTATTTCTGTTACATTATATGGTTTTATCATGACTTCACATTACCCTCTTGTTAACAATTCTATGTTAAGGTTTCACTTGGGGGACTATCTGATATGTTATTCACATGTGTTTTATTTTGTTATATCATTGGTCATTATAACTATATAATTATTTAAAGAATATAAAAAATGATATAAATATAATTTATATGAAATTTATAGTTATTAAAATAATCTATATAATATAGACTTTTGAAATTAAATATACCATTAATGGAGACAGTAAGTCGTACGTAATCTTGAAGGATGTTTCCATTTTTATTGTAGAATTAAAAGAAATAAATAAAATTATATATATATATATATATATATATATTATAATTCCATTAGAATTATTATTTCAAATATATCATATAATGTTTTTAAATTCATCATTAATAATTCCATGTAGTCTGAGAATGAATCATATCACTTTGAGGGGGTGTTGGTCCCCACTTCATCAAATGAAAATATTGTATTTATATCAAATCAAAATTATAATGTAATTTTTGTAAAAAATTGAACTATAATAAATTAATAATAAATATAGTATATATCCTATTTAAACATTTTTTTAATAATAATTTTCAACAGTATAGGTGGTAACATAAAAACGAATAATCATCATTTCATGAGGAGTTATTTTGCCATAAAAGTAATTCATATTTTCGTTACTATTTAGATAGAGGTGTGTGTAATCGTAGGTCTAAAACATAGAATAAAAACATGATAGTATATTAATGTTAATTTTTTTTATACAATAATGGAACAATGAGTGCAACGGTAGTAGATAAATATAAAAAAAGATTTTTTTTTACCGAAGGTGTTACCTTTTAATCGGGTATCTTCTTTTAGATTGTTCCAAAAGGCATACATGAAAGACATTATTCCCAATGGTAACATTCAATGAATAAGGGAGTATATTTTGAAGGATATTTTATCGTATAATTTTCTAAAATAACTATTTTTAAAGGTGTAATGTAGTGGAGTAAAAGAGGGATTTTATAGTAGAGGATCAGTACTCTTGTAAATCATTGGTAAAATAATTACACACTCGTTTTTCCATGGAAAGTGGACCCCATAATGAATGATAGTCCTAGAAAGGATTGATATGTTCAAAATAATTCCATTAAAAGGATCCTTGAAAATTATCTTGCATATTTTGGTTCATTAAATTAAGGTTTAGTTCTTAGTTAAGAAAAAATTTCCATAATCCATGTAATTAATTTTATTTACATTCTCTAAATTTTTTTTTCTTGAACTAATTTAAAATAAATAAGAGCTATAAATTATTTTAAATAAAATTACAGAAATTATTTTTACAAATTCCAATCACATAATTCCTAGAAATTAATTGAAAAATAATACCATAGTTGGGTCGAAAATGCAGGTTTTTATTGTAAAAAATTTGAAAACTTTTCATTGTTTATATATGAAATTTCAAAGAGAAATTGATTACAATAACCCAAATTGGTTTTATTGATAATAATATTTTCTAATTAAGATTTTATATAAAATTAAAATATAATATATCCATAAATATTAAATTAAATGGAAATGGTGTTTTTAATTAAATACATTATTTTTCATTATTCTTCCAAAAATGAGGTTTCTCAAAAAAATCCCGTTATTTCACCCTTTTATAATTTTTTCATTATAAATTTTAAAATTATTTTAATATTATAAAATTTAATATTTAAATTTTTCGAAAATTAATTTTATTATTTTTCAAAGAAGGAAAGGAAAAGATGTTTATTTAAGAAAATAATCTTTTAAACATATAAAGGCATTACCAAAAATTATATTTTTAATTATCAATCTGTTCTATTTATATAAAAAACCTATAATTTTATTAAACAAGTTGTTTTTATCAACATTACTCACTTTAAGGGATATGTTATAATTAAATTGTTTGTATAATTATATCAATAATATGACATTTTATAGAAATAGTATTGTTGTTTGTAACAACTTACAATTCAGTTTTTCATATAACATATGACAAGACAGTGTTTCAAGGAACATACACTTTGTCAATGTTCCATGTTACCTACACCAAGATTGGTCCATGTGAACATAATGTTTGATTTTTTATATATCAATAATAAATGAAAATTTAATTTAATCTCGAAAAAATGGCTAATAATAACTAGATGTGTTACACAAATAGATTACTATATACATTACCCATTAATATAGAGACCCCTAATGATAAGAAGTAAAAATAAATGGTTTATATAAGTGGTAGAATGATAGATTTTCATTATCCATGAAAATGTGACAAAAATATATTTAAAAGCATGAAAAAATTGTGGCAATCATCATCAATGTTTATGATGACATGACTAATAAGGTTGATGAATAAAATATTACTCAATAAAATACTACTAAAAAATATCCCGTATAAGATTATATTGAAAATGATGACTTTTGTGTGGATATTTCACCTTAAAAACGACTTATACCCTTTTGAAATAGGATGAGATAAGGAAAATGTTAGGGACCATATAACAATTTTCTAGAGGAGATTACCCAATTTCACATCAACATCTACTTTAAAGAACTCGTCACTCAAATTAATACATTGTATATATTTTTGAAATATTTTCCATATTGAATGAGGAAAACTTATAACATAATAGTTTTATCTTTTAAAAAAATAATTCTATGATGTTTCTATGTAGAATCTCCCACAAAAATCGTGAGACACCAAAAGTTTATCTATTCCCTACACAATTAGGACATGAAATTTTGAAACATACTTATGTGATAATTGACAATTTTACTATATAATTACATTGAGTGTCTCAAAAATATTGTAATTGAAAAATTGAATCCAATGAGAGTATCACATTAAATGGATGGCCACTCATTCAAGTAAAAGTTATTACTTCTCAATGATTTCTTATTCATGGTTGGAAATTTAATCTTTCCCAACAATTTCCTTATCATGGATTTGGGGTGGGGATATATCTTCCTATAATTATAGGATACTCATTAATTTCCACTCGTAAGGATTTGATTTTTTTAAATAAATGAATTATGATATTTAGAGTTGAATAATAATAAGTTGTGTTCGACTTACAAACAAACACTAAACAAAGAGGATAATTGTTATATCTTGAAGAGATATTTCTAAATGATGTTAAATATGTTTATACGAACAATAATGATGAAAAATATAAAATGTATCTGAATTAAAATTGATAATATTGACCAAAATAATGTGAATTCAAATTCACCATTTATGAATAATGGAATCCCACCATTCATACCTTTAGATATCAACAACTGTTCCTCAAGGGGTGTGTCCATAATTTTAAATTCATTTGAATAGAAACATATCTAGATATCAATAATAAATAAATCTCTAGTTTTTATGTTACTAAGTATAGGTCTAAACTATTAGAATATATTTCCATAAAATTATTTAAAGTTCAATAATGTTGGAGATAGTTTATAGTTATTTTTCAGAAAATTAAAAATTTAATTCCAAGATTAATTTCTTTTAAATGTCCTAGTGTATAATGGAGTAATATGAAATGAAAATTTTTAGACTAGAAAAAATATTAATTATCTTATTATATATGGAATGTTATATTTACATTATGTGAAAGTCACGGGATGATATTAAATGTAATGAACCCAAGGTTCACGCCTCACCTAACCTCTACTACTTATGCCCCAACACCAATCCTCAATCCCCCACCACTCCATCTGCAACACATTCCTATACATCCCGATTCTATTCTATTACACTTCTTCCACAACCACACCACCACCAATTTCCACCTATGTACTCACACCACCCTTCCCATATGTTTTATGATCTACTCTATGGTGACTACTGCATAAATAGTGATAGATCTGCCACTATTTCCCAATTCGGATCACCGTACCATCCTTATTTATCACACCTCAATCACCACCATCCCTTGAATTCATCCCAATAACTACTACCTAACAGACCCACTTCATTATCTATTTCCATCCCACCTCCTGCCCAGGTTATCCTACCTATAAGGATCGCATACCTTATCACCCTAATGGAGTATCGAGAAGGGAGGGCCTAACGAGGATTGAGACCCATCCTTCCTTCTATAACGTAGGAGCATATGATTGATCAAGCTAATAGATGTATGGTGTGAGTAAGGATCAATACATATATCCCTCAATCATTTTCCAAGCATGATTCCAGCAGCATGTAACCTACTATAGTGGTAGATACACCATCCCTTCACTTATATGTACTTATATTTATAGGATGGGGAATATCAAAGGACCCACTATTAGAGAAGGGACATATGATGTAGATAATTGATGTTTTTGACTATTTTTTAGTTATTTCCTTGTACCCCACTAATTTTTTACATTATCTCAGGTCTATTTTTATATTCTCATTGTATTCTAAATTTTAATATGTAAAAATTATCATATATTTGGATGAGATATAGTTTTGTTTCATTACATGATTAAATAGTCTCATTTTTTTATGAATATATTTCATCATGTTTGACTCTACTGCATCATAAATGGCTGTTGATTAGTCTTTCTTTCCATCATATGGCCTCTGACATGAGAGATATTTACACATGTGGATAACAAACAGAGGCATATTCTGGAGCTCGAACTCCATCTCCATACATATAAGGATTCCCATATATTATTGGAATAGTTTCCAATGATTTCAGATGTGCATTTTAGTAAACCCATTAATGAGGTTATTAACCCCACCTAGATCCTCAATGAGCTCGAGGACACCTCCACCATTTCCTTTGGAGTTAGAGCATACTTTAGTTGATGTATGGAACCGAATTATCGTGCTTTAATCTATATGGATGATGAATAATTTTTTTTTAACAAATTAAGGTAGGTAAACCATAATTTTTATCCCTATATTTTTATTTGTGTCTATATAATTTTTTTTCTTTTTTATAACTTTTTGTTCATCGGTTTTCCAAAACATCATTATAATCGATTCATTAATTTATTTGAGATATATTTGTCATAAAATTTATCTTTTTCAACCATACCACTTATCTAAATCCATATTTAATATAACCTATATATTAATATATTATATAGTAAGGGTATTTGGTCTCTAACAGTTTTTACATATTGCACAATTTCTCCTCCACATCTTTAAATTTTTTCCAATGAATGATATTAATAAATGTGGTCTATTGATTCCTTATTTTAAATTCTTAATGGCCAATTAATTCCTTCTTATTCTATACATTCTATCTATCCTTTATGTCTTTATAAAATAGTGTAGACACAAAAACATTTTATGTAATGGTTGTTCATTGTTGATATATATTTATTTTGGACATCGATTTTTTCTTGGTTTCCTTAGTCAAATAGAATTATATCATTAAAATCATTATTTGAACATGAAACCTCATTACACCTATTTAAATAAAAGGCATTTTATATTGGTGATTTTTGAAAAACATTTTTACTCAGATTTAGAATTATAAAATTAATTTCTAAATAGATTAATTTAATTTTAATTCTAGATTCATGAAATTTATTTTTATTATAATACAAATGGAAATTATATTATAAGTGGATGCCACAAATTCTATATAATCCTCTTCTGAATAGGATTACATGCAAAAATTTACATTTTATTTTATGAGTATATTTATTGAGATATACCTGAGGCTTATAAGCCTATTAGAACATTCATTGGAATCTTATTGAGGCTATGATTGAACAAATACAATGTTAAAATTTTTAAGGAAATATTTTTTTATCCATTTATCCTAATACCCATGGGTACATAAATTTTTTTAAATCTCATACTATCTATGAATTTCCATTTTAGGATAAAACCATTTTAAGCCTATTATCCCTTCCTACCATACTATTGGTTCTATGCACGACTTTTTTGAAAAAATGTTGGGTAATGTTTATATCATCGATACATGGTATGATCATTTATGAGGAGACTTATGGTGGTATTTTCACTATATTGATATGAAATGGTTCATGATTAACAACAAAATTTTCTACACAAACCGTGTTGATTTTAAATATTATATGTATTCTTAAAAATATGGGTTGTGTATTAGGAAGGTCAAAAATAAACCTTACTAGACTGATGAATAATATGATGGATAATATTTCTTTTTTCTGATGGATGTGAGAAGTTGAGTAAAAATAATTTTTGAAGAATAAATAAAATGAAAAAGAGAATATAAGATGGAACATTATTTATGATTGCTTGAAATTTTCATGTACCTGTGTTGAGATATTAGGATCATTGATACATAATTTATTTGATAGAAGAGCTTATTAATTATACTTATCATGACTATTATATAGTATTATATAGATTTTACCCTTTTTAATTTTATTTTTATTATCCACCTTCCCTCGACCTTAGAGGCATTAATTCCTTAGTTCTAAATCCCATTTTTTATATTATTATTTACTATGTGGAGATATTAGAAAAAATGAATTCTTGTGGGTGGGAACATAATTTTATAGAATAAGAATACACACATCTTTATTTTATATTGTTTGAAGATAGAAAATATATTGTAAGGAAAATTTCAAAATGGGTTTAGCTTCTATAGAATAGTTTTCAAATTCTAATTAAAATATTATTTAATTTTAATAAATAACAATACTATTAGTTGTCAAAAATATTATATTCTAGATATAATATGGTTTAATTTCATTTTTGGATTACACTTAGTTTAATATCCCCAGTTTTAATGTATATTTCCTCTATAAAAAACTCTACCTTTTTAGTCAATATTGATATGTATTTTTATCTAGACAATTAAAATTTACATTTGTGCGGGAATTTGATAATATGAATATATATAAATATTAGATAAATTAACATATTAATTAATCATGATTTATTTTATTATATTTAATGTTTGGATGTTGTTTTCTTTGAATTGGGAGTTCAAGACTCAATGGTTAAATGATTTAAAATTCGAAAAATGTATCACTAAACATCCTCAATCTTAAGTACACAAATATATTCTTTGAGAAGACAACCTACTAGCTAGTTTTCATGCAAAAAATCCCATTTTATTTATGTGAATCAAGTAAAAAATGTAAATCTAATATAAATATCATCAATGATTAAAGTTAAAACATGATTAAGATACACGATGTGAGATGAATAAAAATTACAAAATGTTCAAATTATGAATCTCAACGAAGTTAAAAGTTTTGAAAACCATGAGATAAAAGAAATTTTGAGATCATTAATTATTTTAAGTACACTATGTAAAAATAAATTAAACGTCATGAATATCTTGATATAGATGTCACATAAAACATATTTAAGAAGTGAATTTATTTTATATCACAAAAGACTTAAGACTATAAATATTTTCGTGACCCTCTATTGGAAATAACATGGAGGACTAAAATACTTATCTTTTCTTCTTCCTTTCTTTTCTACATATATCAAAACATAGTTCCTTTTTCATTACTGTTTTACTCATTCGATAGTTTATGATTACCAATTCCTAGATTTACTCACTTCATGTTGTCATTATGATTAATTAATCCAATTATGATTATCGTTTAACAACACTCCTCACTGTGTTCTTTTTTATTCATTCACTCAATTAAAAATTTAATAGATTTTTCATTGTTTTAACTATGTATTACATTATTTAATCAAATTTATTTATAAAGATGATATTGATCCTTATTTAGATTCATTTATTTAACACTATCATGAAAAAAATCACCATAAGGTTAGGGCTCCAGAGTAGCGGTATAACTTATTGAAATAAATTTATAGATCGAAATAAAGTAACCCTATGGATGTTAATTAGGTAAAAATATATATTTTCTCAATTTTTAACTACAATAAACATGGGAGAATAAATATATGGACATTGATGATGTTTTAGTGGAGGAATCTTGGACCAATATCATTATAATCCTTTGATTTTTCATCCAAGTATTTTTGGTAGTGAATACCAATCACCATTCGCACTAAATGATATTCATCTTGGTCAGTATATCCTTTATTTTATTGTGGAAAGACATATTTTTATCCCAAAATCTTCTATCATTTTATTATGAGTGATTAAATAAATATTTATATTTTATGATCTATGTTGAACACTTATTTATGGAGTCAATATTAATGTGATGGGTGCACCCAAAATTACATATCCCTGCAATTAATTTGGTTTTTTTGTCATATGAGGGGTTATTAATGTGATTATAAAGTGATCCTAATCCATGTTAGGGATATCTACACCATATCAATTTTTATTTGTAGTTATTCTTGAATTATGGTTAAGTCATACCTTTTTTCTCACATTCACATTTTACCTTTAATTATAATTTAATATGAGGATTTATTATTCATGTTTATGATTCGTACCCAACTAATGTTACCTTGAATTGAATTGTTGCTCACATGTATTATATTCATCATGTTAATAATTCATTATCCCATTATTTTTAATCATAGCACACACCATTATTATGTATGTCCTCGGGTAATCCTATATTGTTTTAGAATACCATGGAAAATTTAAGGGTTTTTTTGTTTCAGTTTATTTAATTTTAATTATATTTCAATTTGATATTCTTTGTAGGTTGTCATCTAAATACAGTGGGCCTCATGATTTTACAAGGTTGTATCTACTATTTATTTATGAATATATAATTAAATAATTTATATAAAATATATAGGTTTTCTTATCAGGGATGTAAAATACTCTATTTTTATGCATATTAAATGGAACTAATAAACATATGATGAAAATGTTATTAATAAATTATATAACCAAAATTTGGACATTTAATGATACATTATATTCTTCTTTAGTGTATTTCATTTTTCTATCTTTAAATAATCCCAAGAAATAACTATACAGTTATCGAATATAGAATAATGCGACCTTCATGGAATAAAAATAATATTACCTCTTTTCAATCATAAATTATATAGGATAGTTCTATATATGTAGAGGTATGGAATCCTCAAGAGATTTGATAAAATAATTTAAAATGAACTATATAATGTCTTTTTCAATTTTATTTATTAACCCAAAGATATAAAATTTCCCTTCTAATGTTATTGTATTTGTCAATGACATTATGAAAAATGTGTTGAGGTTATAAATTCAGTAAGTATTAATCAATGTAATCATGAGTCTGATATAAAAAAATGAAATTACTTAACGGATAAATCATAACCATTGGCATAAAAATGACTTTTTAGGAATTACATTACAAGAACATGTTTATCATTAAAATCCAAAGAATGTGGGGAAAAACAAAACACACTATAAAACTATTTCAAATCTTACTATTAAGATGTGATACCATAAAGTACTAGGCTAATAAACCATGTTCTACACTTGAAATTTCATGAGTTTAAAGCATTACTGAATCATTTTGGGGTAATTATAATTTCTTTTTCCAACCATTAAAAAATAACATTTTGGGATTATATCTACCACCATGAATCATAAAAGAAGAACCAATAATAAACATTAAATAAACCTATGAAAATAAAATGGTTCACATAACTATTTTCTAAGGCCTAAAAATGAATATGGATTACATATATATCCAATGTAAGATTTATATACATTTCTAGATTGACTATAGTGTTAATTATTATATATCATGGATATGAGGTATCAGATAAAATAAATAGTATAGAAGCATCCATGAATAGAATAGAGATATTTGAAGTGCTCTAAATTTAATAGCATGTAGTTTGGTTTCAATATGTCGAAGGATAATATTTATATAAGAATGTAGTTACAAATAATAGTTAGTATAAAATAATGGAATAAATATATAAATATATTTTATATGAATAAGGATATACAATCTTTCAATAATGGAAATAAAACATATTCAAAAATGATTAATTAGGAGGAAAAACATTATTTGAGTAATAAATGATTTTAATACATCCTTTAGACTCATGAATTATTATTTTATTATAAATATTTATTTAGCTAAAATATAATTAAATATATATTTTAAAAAAATACTTGGTTTTGTTCATATACCATTAGATTGATAGTTATAATAATAATCCTTGGTCAATCATTGAGATGTTTACTTCAAGGTATAATATTTTCATTGGTTGGATTACATTTTCCATCAGTGACCATACATGGTTAAATGAGTTTAATGAATTTCAAATTAATGTTTCATCTCATCATATATGTGTGATATTATGATATTTATGTTAAAACTAAAAATAGATTAGAAAATTCAAAAGTTTCAATATAAAAATATCATTTTATTTAGATAAATTGGAGTGTTGTTTTATCTGTAATATATTTAATATCAGTGTAATATTATATTTAAATAATATAAGAGGTGAATTAATTTGACTCTTAATAAAAAAATTTATCAATAAAAATATCAATAAAAAATAATTTTTTTAGTGATTATCACTCACGTAGGACTTATAATCCCACGTGGGTGTGAGTTTTTTTAAGAATAAATGTAACAATATTAATAAAAATTTTATTAATGCAATATCATAATTTTTTATTAATCATATTAAAATAATTTTATTATATTATATTATCGAGTTTATATGGTTTTATAAGTGAATTATAATTTAAATCATGTGTGATGAGAAAATATACCATCACAAGGAACACATGCATTGAAAACACTTTAAGAGTTTGATGTTTAAGCTATTGGTGAGTCAAGAGTCCAAATAATATTTTAATAGATGTTAGAATGTTTATTTTTATATATAATTTTATAATTTGGATGTTTTAATGTCAAGAAAAAATATTGTAATTGAGTGTGATTGTATAGGATACGAGGATGTCAGTTTTTGAATAATTTATTGAGAATTTTATTAGTTGAGATTTGGATTAGGAATAAAATGTATTCTTGTGGATAATAAAAGTGTTTTATGATAACATAAAAGTTTTTATCATTTAGAAACATTATAAAAATTTTTAATCATTATAATATTATATATAAAATAATGAATAATAAATAATATGTAATTTTAATAATTAAAATCTAGACATTTGAAATTTAATTTAGATTTATACATTTATTTATTATTATAAAATTATTTATTTTATAATATAAATTCGATTTAATAAATAACTTTTTAAGAATTTATTGATTCATTTTGGTATAATTATGAATCCATTAAAAATTATAATTTGATGAAAATCTAATATTAATATTCGAAAAAAAAATTCAAATAAAAAATAATTAAACACCACCCTCAGATAATTTCAATGTTTTGATTCCAAAACAATATCCATTATATCTATATAATTATCTAATATAAGTAATTGTTATAGTTAAAGTTTCGTATAAAAATTTATGTTTCAGCTAAATAACTATTGAAATACATTAATTAAAATTTATAAAAATACTAATTTTAATTTTTATTATTTATAAATGATAGAGACCTATGATTTTTAGACAAAGATATTTCATCCATAGAGATTAATATCCAACACACTACAAAAAAAATCTTGTGGACTGTAATGTTTTATTTTCATTGGAGGGTAGGTATACAATATTCAAATTTCATGATTGTTCTTAAAAATCTCCAATAATGATCTTCCCCTTTAGTACTCTTCAAAAAAACCCAACATAAATTTTTTCATCATAACTTTGGGATATGATAACATAATAATGGTTGATATCAGATGCTAATTAAGGTTAAAAAGGGAAACATGTAAGCATAACATGGACATATGGTTATTAAAACACGAGGATATCATTTCAAAACCATAACCGATATATCAATGATTATAACATAGATAAATGGATTAATATATGGATTTATATATAATATAAATCAAATATAAATCAATGAACCTGATCCATGAGGGCATAATATTAGAAAAAGAAAAATATATTTGGAGAAAATAATCATTTAATATTATGTGTCAAGGATACTGACCAATACATAAATAAAATGTTTTGAATTGGATGAACACCCATGTACCTATATTAGGTATAGGCTAACAACCCATGTACCATATCATTTTTGTCTTGGTCTAACCACCCATGTAGCTTCCATTTCAGACATTGGTTAACCACCAGTTTCCATCTAATTCATGATTGATCTATGAAACCATGTAACCTTATTTTTTGAGATTTGGCTATCCATTGTGTAGCATATGATCTTTTAGAAGATTTATTATTACCACATTAAATTTTCTGATATATATAATCAAAACATTATATATTGAAAATGGTACATATATTTTATAAAATCTCATAAAACATTCATCATATCTAAACCCATTAAAAGAAATGGGTTTCATTATCATTTCATCATAACGTGTGGAAAATAAATAGGTTTCAAAACCATTACATCATATCTTGTCCCTTGGAATAGAAAAAATTTCATGATCAATTCATAATTAAATTATATCACATCTCATGAAATTTGAATGTGTTTCGTAAATATCATGTCCGAAAAACAAAAACAATTCAGAGAATGGATAAGAATGGTTTACATGGTTTATATTCAAATTAAAGTATATGAAACAGAAAAGGATTTCAACATGGAAATATAATTATTTTGAGAGATGACATTTAATATTCAATGAGAAAAACAAACTTTCTACTTGTAAAAAACATTCCAATGAAATAATATTTTAAAAATTATTTTCATAGAAAAATTTAATTAAATATTAATTTAAACTAATTCTTATGTAAAATATCCTTTTTGTATAAAATCATATTTTATAAAATGGGAAACATTTTTTAAGAAAAATATTTTGAATATAAAATTAAAAATTATAAATAAATATTCAATGAAAATAGTGGTCATTATGATGTAAATTGTTTTCATTCCATACAAGTTAAAACAACGGTTCCACTCATTTTTTTAAATAAAAAACAATTATTAGAAAATTATATGAATATTCATTATGAAAAAAAAATTTCAGAAAAATTTAAAACTGGATTAAAAATAATATTTAATTATTGGAAAAATTATAAAAATATTCTTGGAAAATATTATAAAAATCATGGTTTTGGATGAAAAAGGTTTTTCAACTAAAGAGAAAAATAAAGACGATTTTTCATAGAAACATTTCCCATTTCTATTACGTACAATGAGTGGAAAAATTGTACCATTAATTAAAAAACTCTCGAATAACCATATGAGTTAAATTTAAATGATAATTATTGAGTTGTAGATTATCATATTTAAACATTGGTGAATTAATATAAAAATATCCTGATAAAATATTTTATTATAACATAAAATTCATAATATTTTGGAAACATTTAATTATAAGACTCATGAATTGATAAAAAATAGTGGAACATAAGATACCTAGAGAATAAATAAATTCATAATATTATAAGTCAAATGGGTAGTATATACACCTTATAGAATAGGATAGGTTCATAACATGTAATAAGTATTAAAGACTAAGATTTGAGGCAAAAAAATCCATACAACATTAGTAATCTATTGAATCATAATAACAAATAATTCATAACGAAAAAGACACATTAAATTTTTTTTTAAAATATTCAATATAAAACACTACAATGGGATTGTATATACACCAAATAAATGTAACCAAGAGGGGATTTTCATATGTCTCCCAGAATGAAAATAAATACTAGAAATATATTAATGATATAAAAACCAATAAACCATATAAAATAGGAAATAGAGATCCGTAAATTGATATTTAATCTATAATAATTTTTTTGAAAATCATCCTAAATTAATTTCAGGGGAATTATATACCTCACACAAATGATAAACATGGTTAGTATTTACTGAATCCCACAGAAATGTAATGGTGAGACCAGAATCTATTACTAATTTAGTATTATGTCGAAACATAATCTCCAATAAATGATAACAACAAATGAAACATGAATTATTATGAAAATAATGGGATTTATGATATAACATTATAAAAGTTATGTATATACACCACTCAAGGGAAATTAGGGGAGAATTTTGGTATGTCTCCCAAAAAAATATAAGAGAAAAAAATCCATAATTGATTTATTATATTCTGAACCAGAAAACCACTTGAAGAGATATAATAAAATAGATACGTAAAATTTTAAAAATATCACAATAATAAAAATAAAATAAATTCTTGGGAAATATATACACCATAAAAATGAAAGTCATGATATATATGGAATGCATCTCAAAAAAAAGTTTGAAAACAATCTCGTACTAATTTTGTTATTTTTTTGAATCAGAAACCCCAATTATAAATAAAGAACGAAACATTAAATATATTTAAAATAATGCGTTCATTATATAAAATTACAAATAGGAAATATATAAACCATACAAAATAATTGAGCCTTGATTTTTCATTGGTCCACCATAAATAAAAAAGATACAAGAAATATCATAGCTTAATCATTGAATTTTTTCATACATGTTCCAACCACCAATATTATAAATACATGTGTATTAAAAGTATAGTATATAATGAAAATTAAATATGTAATATTATATTATATTTACTTTTCTGTTTCTATTATGAATTTAATAACAATTCAATGTTAATTTAATTATTTTATTTAATATAGATTTAATTTTTGTATATGTTTTAATTTTTTATTTTTAGAACCTTCATATTGATCCTAGTTAAATACACTACAGAATAATAGTCATTATATATTTATCATATATATGAATAATTTATACTTTTATTACCAATTATTAATCATTTAATTGAGAATTTAAGTATGTCACGTTCATGGACATAGTAGGTCATACATACACGTGAGTAATGTTTTCATTTTTAAATTATCACAATGGACAGAATGAACGAAATTTTGTTAATTACCAAAATTAAAAAACATGTTTAAATGAAATCTTAATTCATAAAAAATACTTATACATATCATCATTTTTTTGTGATGATAACAAAGAGTCACATATATTCATGATGATGGAATTCCACACTTATCTGAACGACGTTGTCATATTTCAATGTGTGATTAGTTAAGTGATACAACGATATTATATAATTCAGGAATTTTAAAAAATTTATTAATATTATAATTATTTATATTTAACCATTTTATCTTATTTGTAATGCTTTATGAAAAAATGAATCAAATCACATTGTAATGTGGTATTCTACAGTACACACAAGCTACATCATCATATATCCTATGAAATGGAAGGTAAAAAAATAATTAATGATGATCCAATTTTTATAATTCTATTAAAATTTTCATATATATAATTAGATACATCATAATACACAAATGTGTGAGGTGGTAATAGAAATTGAATGTCATCGGTACACAGGAAAATAATCCACTTTACAAAGGAACAATTATTTCGTAATCTAAATGAGGAGAGTGGAGATGATATTATGTTATAGACATAAAATAATAAAATCATGGTATTATTAATATTAATATTTTAAAAAATCAACATGTTTTAAAAATAACCGTAGTATGTGGGGGATGAAATATAATAAAAAGTATCACTTAAAAATATTTGATCATCTTTCAATAACATCCTTAGGATTGCACCAAAATCCATAATTTTTTGAAATTAATCAAAGAAAATACTTCTTGTGTTATTTTAGAGAATTAGATATGTTAATTTTAATGTTATTTATTTAAAAAATTAGTTTTTAGGTTGTAATGTAATGATGAGAGGGGGTGTATTTTTACAACTGAGGTGAGTGGAACCATTTATGTGTTGAAAAAAATGGTTTACCAACATTTTTCTCGTAAAAAATGCTCCACAACGGACATGTATATATGATTATGAAATATATATTCTATAAATTAAAAAAATATATTTTGTAATTTTAATGTCATTTTAAAGATGATATTTTCTTGTTAATACTAAAAAAATATTGTTACTACAACTGCGACAATTATATTTTTATTATTTTCACTATTCATTTTTGTCAAAAAATAAGAAAAACGTATAATATAGTAAAAATTTGGTTTCTCCAATTATGGAATTCACTTTTTGAAATAAAATTCATCTAATTAAGAAATTTTAATTTAATATTAATCCCATATACATGATAGAAAAGCATTTTTTCAAAAATAAAAGAATCAACCATTAAAAATATATTAATATACATATTCTATATGATAATGATAAAATTTATAAAAATTGGATTAATATATATATAATTTAACTATTCTTACATTAAAACAATTTAATATGTAATTTAAAAATTTAAAAATTTTAAATGAAATCATAATTTTAAATTAAAATTCAGTATTTTCTCTATTTATAAAACAATTATTTTTTGATAAAATTAGGAAAATTTATTCCAAAGATAATATTTACAAGATTATTTAAAAAAAATTAAATTTGAAAATATATTTTATATAAGTTTTTAAATATTGTTTAAAAATTATTTTTTAAATTGTGTTCAAACTATTATTTTTCAAAAATACATTTTAATCTTAAAATTATAATTCTTTATATGCCTTTTCTATAGAAATCAGAATATTAATATTAATATTTTCACGGAATATATGATATATAATTTTTTTAAAACCCTTCAGCATTTTTTTAAAATTATTGAGGTAAACAATGTTTTTTTGAAAAACAAGGAATGAATTTCCTTAAATATAAAATTATATTTAATTTAATTACTTATTTTACTTTTCAGAATATATATATATATATATATATCTGTGTGTGTGTGTGTGTTTAAAGAATATGTTTTAATAATATATTTATTTCTATTCATCTCGACTATTCTAATAGCTTGCTGATATTTATCATATAATAATGTTTGCATAATATTAAACATTTCATAAAATCTCATTTTTGTGTGTAACACAATTTAAAATTAGTGTAACACGTACTGAAAGAATAAAGAATTATTTTTTATGTAATGTAATCATACCTCAGTTTTTCAGATGACACAAAATATCTAAATTGATATATTCTTGTAAAAAAATATTTCATAGAATTTTGACATTTTACATTACATCCCACTTAAAATTAATGTCACCATAAAAATTCATCTTGATCACAAATGGTTTAACAATTGAAAAATCATTCATACAATCCCACTCTGTAAAAATGGTTAATAAAAAATCATTCTTGAAAAAGAGAAAGGGGTGTTTCAAAGTTATCTAGAATAAAACAAACTGGGTTTCATGGTTTTGGAACATATGTGTGAAGTGAAAACATAGAAATATAAGTGAAAACTAACACTAAAATATTGATGGATCATGATAGAGAACATTGTAAGGATATAGTTAATGACTACAAAGTCATAAACCAAATAGGTTTTAAAATTTCATTTATATCATCATTAGTTATGATAATAGGACACCATTTTTTTTCAATATAATTTTTTAATAATGGATAATTTATTTTAAATCTTGATTGATTATAAATATTAATGTACTTACTTGGAATATTTTTATATCATATGAAAATTTCTTCTTTTTTCCATGACTTGATCAGTTTCCACCTCGCCTCTTATACAAGGAGATTAAATTTTTTCATGTCTAAAGAACTAAATAAAATTTATAAGTAAATGATAGCTTATTCCTTATATCATTAGTTAATAATGTTTTCTATGGGTTAACCAAATTGGATAAATGATTATACTATGGTTTAATAAATTATTCTCTAAATCCTTCTCCAATTATCAAATTAAACTATTCCATAAATTTTTAACCATATGAGACATCCAAAACTAAAAATTTATAAATATGGTAACAAATTTTCATAAACATAACATTAATCCTAAAAATATCTTTAAAAATATATTAATAATAAAATTCACAATATTTTAAAACATTATTCATATATTCTCTTTAATATTTTCAATAACCTAGATTACCATAAAACATCAATACAAACATACATCCTTCCATCATCAATGTATAAAACTTGAGACTATTTTTCTTATTACATATTTATATTAATGTTGTAAAATCAATCAATAATAACAATAACCACATATCCAGTAAATTCTCTATGGGTTCTGAGGTCTTTAGTAATATATAATTTGTAGTATACATAATAGTTATCCAAACAAAACATTTTTTTCTCAACAGAACAAAATATTAAGGGTTATCATTCCTTATTAATTCTTTTTCAATAAAATATTAACATTCCATGAAATCAATTTTTTGTTCATTTTTAATATTAAATATTTTTTTTAAATAATTACATAAAAAATTATACCAAATTGTCCAAATATATTTAGTGATCCATATCACATAGTTATTTAATTCTATTAGTTAAACACTCTAGTCATTACACTTTCTTCTCAAACCATTATCTAGGATTCATCATCTTAGTCATGGACACATATATTTGATATCAAATTTAGTTTTTTTCTATCTCTAGATAATCAATAATATATCCATTAGAGATACAATATTATTGATGCTCTTCATGTGATTTCTTTTTAGGGAATCCATTTTTAGAATTCCCATACATTTCACATTTTCATCATTCAATACTCGACGATGCATTTTGGGGAAAATAATTCTCATACATTGTTTTAACCGACCATTTCAATTTTTACATGTATTTTCAATATTTTTTTCCTTCATTTAAACACAAGAAAATATTACAATACATTTGATACATTCTCTTTTGTACATATTTCCACATTATATGAATAGAGGAAATTTATTCTACGTTCTTCAATTATATCAATTACCTGAAATATCAGTGATAATATATCAATCTCATCATTAGTGAGTTTGATAGTTGGTTAAGGTGCATGTTGTTAATCATATATCAAGAAAAAAAATTATGTATAATAATGAAACACTTTACTCCAGTCATCATCTCATATGGTTCGTCATCAGTAAATTATCTCACATTTTATTTTAACCTTGTTCTTTCATGTTTTCTCCATTTTCTAAAAACTAAAAGAATAGTGTGATAAACACTAATATTAATATGAAAACACCTAATCATGAAAATCACATAAATTATTTCTAAAGATTGAACCATTATATTTAATCTATCTACATTTATGTTTATCCTTGGTCAATCATAATCATCCCTTATTTTAGTACAATATGATAATTAAGAATGAGTTTGGGAATTTCTAATTCATGTCCCCATGTAGTGATAAACTAGGTGTGATGTAAGGCTTGTTTTTAGGAACATGATGACACGTGAATCCACCTGAATTCAACCTTTTCCAATTTATTACCACTATGTACCGCTATTTCATACTACCATTCACTTTTAGAGTCCATAAATTGATGTAATTATATTAAAATAACTTTATGTATCCATTATGAAAATTCAATGTATTTATTTCCCCTAAGTATTACTATGACAAATCCCTGAACACTTGTAGAATCTATACATGGATGTAATATCTTCAAAATCACATTATCTATAATTTCCCAAAATTATTATTTATTTATATATAAATATATTCATCCTTAGACTTATCCTTAGAGGAAAAAAAAGAAAAATCCTTAGGATAATCCTAGGGGATCTCACTAAACATTTAAACATCACGTTTCCCAATTTAGAATAAAAAAATACTCTAATACTTACTATTGATACCCACTAATTTTATAAATATATATTATATAGTTGTAAATTAATATTGCATGCACTACATAGTCAAATTAATGGGGACCATAATAGTTTTTTTATTTGGAGACAAGCTACACGGTATTCTAATTTGGTAAATTACCTTCAACATATTCTATAATGATCTTCCACTTTAGAACTCCTCAAAAACCAACCCCACATAAAATCATTCCTCATAACCTTGGGAAATTATACATAAGAAATGATGAGTTTATATGTTGAGTAATGGTAAAAATGGGGATTATGTAATAATAACATGATCATATGTGTGTCAGGATATGAATATAACATTTGAAAACCATACCCTCTATATTAATTATCATAATATTGAGAAGTGGAAAAATGTTTGGAAGTTCATAATAATAGAATCATAAAAAAGAAAATAAAAATATTTGTGAGGGAATAACTACAAAATAATACATTCATATGTGAAAAACATACTTATAGAAAATAATATATCCTAGATACTGACCAAGTCATTCATAACATGTTTGGATTTTAATAACCACCTTGTACCTGTCTTGGAATTTGGATAACCACTCATCTACCCTATTTTCATGCTTTCCCTAACCACTCATTTACCCTCTTTTTCAATCCTATGATAATCAATTATGTACCCTTGTGTTCATGAATGGTCTAACCACATGTGTCCTCTCTTTTCATGATTGGGATAATCATGTGTGTTCCCTTTAACAACAGGTGACATTAATAGTTACCTAATACATTCGATGGAGATATAGGTTCCACCATTCACATAATGATAATCATACATATGTGTGTCACAATATCATAAAACATTAATTATATTAGAACCATTGTAAATAATGGGGTTTCAAAAACATTTAATCATAATCTATTGAAAAGAAACAAGTTTCATAATCACTTTATCATAGCATAACTAATGATAAAGAAGAAAAATTCATAATCTATACATAATTTTATTATATCATAACTCTAAGAAGTGTAATTGGTTTTATAATAATATTTTTAGTAAAACATAATCCATTCATAAAAAGCATGCAAATGGTGTCAATGGATTATATCCCAAATAAAGTATATGTAACATCAATGGATATCACTATAGATATAATGTGTGTTTGAAAGATCAGTTAGAATATTCATTATGGAAAAAATCATTTAAACTTGAAAAATACTTTTTTAACACAGAAAACGTTTTCAACATTGTTTTCTTTGATAATAACCTTTAATTTTCATTTTTAATCATTTTGATAAGAAAATTTTCCTTTCCAATTGAATTTTTTTTTGAACTTAAATAAATTTTCAAATAAATTTTTTAATTATAAATAAAAAAAACTTAATCTTCAATTAAAATAATGGACATGATGGTGTAAAATTATGTTCATTCCATACAAATTAAAAAATAATCCTTTTATATTTTCAGTAAAATCCAATTGTTTATTTTTTTCTAAAAATACATGTCGATTACTCTCAATAATATTTAAAAAAATAAAAAAATGTGTAAAATTTTATTTCATAAATAATTTGAATAATTTTGAAATTATTTTTGAAAAGTATTTTTAGAAATTATAACCTTTTATGTAATTTGTTTTTCAACATAAGTGAGAAATAAAAATGATTTTCTTAAAAAAATTTATCAATTATATTAAAAACCAAATGGTTGTAAAATTATACTATTACTTTAAAACACAAGGAAATTCAATATTGGATTAATGTTCATGATAATTATTGAGATGTAGATTATAATATGTTAACTTTGGTTACATAATTATAAATAATTCAGATGAAAGATGAGATTGTAATGTAAAACTCTTACCATGTTGGTATCATTGAATTATAAGAAACATGAAAAGATAAAATAATATTACAACTAAAATATCATGTGAATAAATAAATTCATGATGTTATATGTAATGTGGGGTGCATATACTAATCATAAATGAATATAGTTGCATAATCTTCCATGATCCTCATTAAAGGAAAAATCTGGAAAAAAACCTCAATGCTTTAGTAATAATTTTGTATCATAATACACAATAAATTGTACTAGTGAGTAAAATTATAAATATCATGAAAATAATTGAATTGAAGGAAAACAAATCAAAGGGTATGTATATGCATCACAAAAAATAAATAACCTGGGAAATTTCATATGTCTCATAGAAAAAAAAGAGATACTAGAAATATCATGTTGATTTGTCAAATTTAGGATGATTAGAAACATTAAGGATAGATCATCAAATGGATTTGATAAACCAAATAATTTTTGGGTTACATTAAGAAAATAAATTTATGTTAAGTAATTATAGCACATAAAACACAAGTTAAATATGGGACGTTTCCCATAAAAAAAATAATTGATATTAGAGCCTTTTACCGCATTAGTAATATTTTTAATACTTATCCCCAATAAATTAATAAATTATTAAATATAACTAAAATTATTGGATTCATTATATATATATTTTGGATATATATAAACCACAAAAAATAAATGAGTGGTGAATATTAATATGCTTCCTAAAATAAAATCAAGAGTATAAATCCAGTTCTGTTTTATAACATTTGAAGTGTATAACACATGAATAATAGATCTTCATAAATATATATAATCCAAAACAATTTATAGCGTAATAATCATAAAATAATTTTTTGGGAATTGTATTGACCACATATAAGAAAAATTTGGTGAATATGGATGGCGTGTTATAGAAAAATAAAAGCGAGACAAAAATTCCTTTACAATTTAGTATTCTCATTAATCATATTCCTTAATAATGAATAAAAATTGATAAGCTATATAACATTAAAATAATGGGATTTTTATTTAATATTAAAAATGGGTCATATATAAAACACATAAATGAAATTAGTGGTGAATTTTCATATGTCACACAGATTTAAAAGAGATACAATAAAATCCCATAAATTATGTCTCATATTAAATCATACACATTTTAACATACTGTGTAATAAATATATGTCTATTATAAATACATTAAAGAACATAAATTTATATATCATAATGTATATGATATAATTATTTCCTTATATAACTCTTTTATTAATATTTCCACTCTAAATTCATGTTTTGGTAAATTTCTAATTTTTTATTTCTTAAATATTTTGATGTATTATTTTCGGTCATTTTACACTGATAATGGTTATATAATATACATAATAGAAATAATGATATAAATGTAATATTTATATGAAAATTTTAAATTAAATACTAATCAGGAAAGAATAATTTGAGAAATGAAGTACGATATATTCAAAGAGATGGTATGTTATACATATACATGAGTAACGCCTCCATTTTTAAATGATCATTAAGAAAATGTTGTATGTAATATTTTATATTGTATATAATGATAAAAAATAAAAACTAAAAAATATATCATTATATATACTTATAAATCTCTCTATGTGGTCTGATTGTAACATCCAAATATTCTATTGTTTTAACTTTTTAAATTTTTTTTCTTCAACAACATATGATTCACGCAACACCATGATTAAAAGAACAATGATATACAATTTTATATCATTATTTTAAAATTCACTTTATAACCTTACTATTATATTAGTAGGAATTAATAGTATTAACTAAATTTTGAAATATATATATTCCAGATTTTATCAAATTTACATCCATTCGAATGTTTTTATAGGTATAAGATAACAATGATTACAATATTGTGCACTAAATGTCTATAAATTTCTAAATGCATTAAACATCCTTTTAATGAAACAGTTATTTTATAACAATATTTTTACAATTTTAAAACACTATATTAATAAATTAAATATTACATATAAAATATAATTGTAAAAATTAGTTCATGTTGATTTTTGTTATTTTTCTGAAAATACTTATTTTATAGTGATGAGTGAAAAATCATGATATCTATAAAACAATCAAATTTTTATATTAATATTCCATTTATGAATTAAATAATAACCTAAGTTATGATTGTATACAAAAAAAATTATGTATCTTAAGAATTAAAATATCATAAATTTAAATCATGGAATAAGTAAATAAATGTTTTGAAAATGATAAATTAGGTATTGGTATTTTTCATGAATATAAATTATTATTGGTAATTTTATAACTAAAATGATTCTTTAAAATAAATAACATTGGATAAAAATTGATTCATAAATAAATTTTTTTGTCTTATAATTATATGATAATATTATGAGACGTTATTTAAATATACAAAGTGTTATCAAGTCAGTTATAATTTAAAAATCAGCATTTTACGAATAATTTATAAATTTATTTAAAAATTTAATTTTTCATATATATATAATTATTTTCAAAAAATTGAGTATATCTTTTAATACTAAATGCCAAAAACTGTATGTATTATTATTTTTTGTTTTTTCTAAAATAGTTGAATTTGTGTTGAATAGTGAAATTTGATAATTTGTCATATTTAATAAATACATGAATTATTGAGTCATAGATGATGAGTGGATGATTTAATCCCATATTATTGAAACATAATTTATTTTTTTAATATATATAGTGATAATTTGAAATCTATTCATATTATTGAACAAAAAACAATCTTAAAATGAATAAAATATTCAAAAAAATCATATCCCCACACTATATATATCACCCCCAAAACAACATTCCCTAGCATATCGAAATCCATTATTTTTTTTCCAATTTCGTCCCTAATCACTTCCAAGGACTATTACCCATGTCAATTAGGTTCTGGAGTCAACAAAATATGAAAACCAATTTCTGTAATGAGGTTCTCAAGGAGAATAACTCATGTGGTAAAATCCTTAATCCTTTAATGTACATAACCGATATTTTATGTCTATAACTTTGAAATATGTTTACATATATTTATGGAGCTTATTGTGGAGTCAAAATTCAATTATGCGTCCTGGTGCAAAGTGAATTAATTTTTTAAAAATATTATGTCTATTTTAGACTATACGAGCAATGAAAATTATATATCTCTTAAACAATAACTCAGATAAAAAATATGAGGCTAGGGATGAGTCCAAGAACATTGTGTTTCTCCACGATGAGGAACAAATTTTTTCAGCATACGATATTTAAGAAAAAAGTCTCCCATGGGAAAAATTATAAATAATATAATTAAAAATAATTATTTTATCTCGAATGAAAAATCAAATAGCTTATGAACATGGAAACAGATTTGAAATCGATGGATTTCTTTAATTTCAGGATGGGATGTTTTTCCAATGAGTGACATAAAATGAGTGGTGATAATGAATTTTAATTCGGGACATAGGAAGACACCTACAAATATAGATTTAAGGATTCGGGATTAGGTTTTTCCCTAATGAATTATCACTCTATGTCGCTCTCTCTCCAAACACTCTCTCTCTTTAATCTATTACTCTATTCTTCGATTCATTGTCAGAATGAGGATAAAGTTTCATTGAAATCTTGGAAAATGGATGCAGGAGGATAGAATAAACATTTTCAACAACAGGTGATCAATTTGAGGTAGTATTTTTTATATTTTTTGAGATAGATTTAGTTTTTAATTTTAAAATTCATTCCTATAACATTTATTCATCATTTCATTGGTAAATCATAGACGACCTCTTTAACAGGTCCATCTATCTATGTTCATAATATATTTCATCATCCCCTTCTTCATGGATAATCATCATCAACATTAGGGAGAAATGAACCACTGAATGATCAAAGATTAAAGGGCGCTGATTTGAGGCCATCGTGGCAAGGGTCATTGACCCTCTGATGGAATCATGATAAAGCAATCCGATAGAGTATGGTGGTTTGAGAAAGTGACCACCATAACACTGTCACCACAACGGTTGGTGGTGTGGTCAGGAGCTACTGGAAATATCTGAAGAAGGGCATGGGGCATGACATGGAGCCAAAAGAACTAGTTGAGGTAAGGGGATGTTGTACCAAGGTGGAAGAGGAGTGCTAGAGCTAGCTAGAGAGTGGTGGAGATGGGAGACCGTGGGTTTTAGCAGGCTCCCCAAATATGGTGATGTGAGCATACATTAACATGAGGTGCTAAGAGGATCTGAGGTGGACAACATGGCCATCAAAGAACGGGTCGGGTTGGTGGAAGGTAGGGGGGCCTCGTCAGGTGGGCCATGGGCAGGCCCTAGAGGATGGGTCTAGCCCAAATAGGAAAGACCATTTAAAAACATAGTTCTTCGACCCCTTCATCGTGGAAAATCATCATCAACATTTGGGAACAATGAACCACTGACAGATCGATGAATATAGTTTGGATGTTTGAGGCCCTCTTTCCAAGGGTCTCTAATCCGCTGACAAAATAGGGATAAGGGGATCAAATGGATTTTAGTGCTCTCTGAGTTCATAATGGGATGTGTTTCCTAGGCGTGACCTAAAATGAAGGGACACGATGAATTTCTATTCTGGACTGAGAGGGACACCCTTAAATAGATATTTATGGATTCGGAAGTAGGGTTTTCTCTAATTAATTCTCTCTCTAGTTACCTCTCTCTACACTCTCTGTCTCTCTAAAATATTAATCTTTTCTTCCATTCATTGTTGGAATGAGGATTAATATTCGTCAAAATATTGGTAGATAGATGCAGAAGAACAAAAGATAGATTTTCAATAATTAAGGATCAATTTGAGGTATGATTTATTCTATTTTTTGAGATCTATTTAGTTTTTAATTTGAAAATACTTCCCTAGAAAATTAATTCTTCATTTTATTGGTGAATCAACAATGTCCTCCTGAACATGTCCATTGCAATATGTTCAATACAGAGTTCCTCATCCCCTTCTTCATGGATACTCTTCATGAACTATTGGGTGCAATGAACCATTAATGAATTGACGATTAGATGGAGGTGATTTGAGGACCTCATTGCAAGGGTCCCCGATGCACTGACGGAATCGAAATAAGTCGATCAGATAGAGTCTGGTGGTCTGGGTAAGTTACCACCAAAGAACCGTAACCACAACAGTCGATGGTGTAGTCGGAAGCCACTAAGAGTATCTGAAGAAGGGTGTGGGGAATGACTTGGAGTGAGAAGAACTAGTTGAGGTGAGTTATTGTTATACCAAGGTTCAAGAAGAGTGGTAGATGTAGCCAAAGAGTGGCAGATATGGGAGACCACTGGCTTTAGTAGGTGCCAAAAATATGGGGCGGTGGTCATCCATTAACATGAGGATGTGAGGGGATCTAAGGTGGACAATATGGCCATCGTAGACTGGGTTGGGCCGGTGGCAGGCATGTAGGGGAACTATCAGGTGGGTCATGGTTGGGCCCCAGTGGATTGGTCCGGCCCCAATGGGCAAAACCATTTCAAAATGGGATAATTAGGACTTAAAACATTGTATCTTCTATTATAGGTTTCTGAACGAAGCACCATCTATAGGCTCACATCCCTCCCACTAGGAAATATCTTTATATACTACTTTGAGACATTTATGCATTGGTTTCATTATTTGGTTTCACAAAACACATTTTTTCAATATTAATAACATTAATAATATTATTTGGTGTTTTTTATCAGACCTATCTTCTATAAAAAACATCTGTTCGATGCACCATCAATAGTGGCATGATAGTAGACTTTGTGAAGCCTTTTAATTAATACTTTTGGATTTCTAAACCTATGTTTATTTGTTGTCCCCATGAGGTTTGTTTTGCACGTGTTGTGATGTAAATAATTTTTTTCAATAATTATCCATTTTGGATTAATGAATAGTCAATCCCATGTGTTTTTCTTTGAGGATTTCAATGTAATGATCTATATAATTTGTTTCGGGATCGATGAATGGTCCCAAAAATATTCCATTCAAGCATAATGTTGTGAAATATGACTTTTCAATCAGATGTCTAATTGGGGTGAATGAATAGTCTATCTTGTGCATTTTTTGAAAGGATCAAAATAGTGAAATCTATTTGGATGTGAAAAGCATTATTCATTATGTCATCAATTGTGGGAACATGAATGGAATATTGGTGGAGATCCTTCTACTGTGTTGTAATTATTCCCTTAGTATAGATCATCATCCACTTTGGTGAGAGATAGTATGATGAAAGAAGATATGAGGTCAAATGTTCTTGGGTTGTTTGAGGAGGCATGTCATTGAATTGTATTTTATCCCTTCGAATAAACATCGAGCATCAGGCACTTGATAATCTGTTTTCTAGAAGAGATGAGTACTCTATAGTACACTAGCATGCCTAGCGGTACTCGATGAAAGATTAGTACCCGATAACGGTTTGGAACACAGCTAGACGATGATGTGGGGTCAGAAGATGTGTTGTCCTCAAAGGAGTCATGTACTACTTTATGATATGATGAAAAATTCTCTATGTATGACACCTATCAGGGATGATACCCAATGAATGAAATGTCATTCTTTCGAGAGTCATCATCTAGTAGAAATGGCGAGTTTGGTTCCTTAGTGCTTTCTAAGAGGTTACAATCCTACAGGGATGACCAATGTGGTTTGTCATTTCTTTCCGAGAGGTTATAATCCAATATAAATGTCCAATGTGGTTCCTCGGTGGCTTCTTGATAGGTACCATCCAATAGGAATGGCCAGAGTAGTTCTGGGATTATATACAGCTGGTCTGGGTAGTTTTCCGGGATGGATTTTCCAGGTTTCGGTCCAACGGGGCTTGGCAGTGTGTCCCATTGACAAAACATGCTAGAAATTCCCATCCAATTTATTACACTTCATCAGTGTTGAGTTTTGGGACCCATTTAATTTTGTGGGATTATCACCCCTAATTTACTAGGGAACAAATTCCCAATGACTAGAGTATAACAGTCCAGCCAGGCTAGGTATGAGTCCTTAACTAAAAGACAAACTCTTGACTATGTGAGATAGTGATGAGGCATGAATTGATGTACCTTTGATCTCACAAGGAAGTTGGAACCTATTCCCACCAAGACATGTCCTTTTTATGTGAACTAAAACTGTTAGGGAGAGACGGTGCTACCCAAAGAGGAAAGTATCAAGGTGCGGTGATAGAGTCCCTTTTACATCTAGTTTTGGGAAGACATGTGGGACGCTGGGAATCAATGGTGGTTACTTCTGGGACTATTGGAATATCTTTTCCTGGGATGGACAATGATATGTAGATACCCTTACTCTCTCATTTAGGTTTCATTGAATTATTATGTATATATATAGTTTTTCTAAGAGAGGTTAAGAGACATGGGGTATTCCAAATGCTTTCCAAGTATATATTCTCGTGGCTGAATGAGTATACTCTCCAACTGTAGGTACACAATACTAGATGAGAAGTTTATCATCACACCATATCTAGATTCTTTTGTTTAGATGAGCTTGTTTCACTCTCTTGTTGGGTTAAGCTTCACTCCTTTTGATGTACCTTTCCCTATCTAGTAGTTTTCTTTTTAAAATTTTCTCTTACGGCTCCCACATCACATTTTTGGGGATTCCTACTAAGTATTTTTATACTCACCCAGCATGAGAATTTCTTGAATGCATCATTACTTATGCAGTTTATAAACATGTTGATAATTACTCTAGAGGTTCATAAAGATACATGTTCATAGACCACATTCATTGGTCATAGCTTGGGTTCTTGGAGTTGTGATCTCTTAGCTATTTTACTTTTCAACTGCTTCATGGTTGTGGAATTGTTTTTTTGGAGTGTAATTTTCCCTTTTCCCCCATTTGGTTTACATTATCGTATTGTACTGTTTAGTGGTTGATGCATGTTTGGTTTATTTATAAAAGTGTTCCATCATTTGTTGCTTTTACTCTTCAATTTCTCATTGACATAGCTGCGCATGTGAGTACATGTTCTTTAGAAAATCCCTTCCATAATTTTTTATGGCTCCGGTGCCTGTCACCACCCCTGGGACAAATGAAGCGGGCTTGGGTTAATTACAGCTCGATCCCTAGTTTGGGTCGGGTCTTGAAAATGTTGTAAAAATGTTGTGTGACTCATGGGACGTTTTTCATACATTTCCATAAATACTTATTAGAAGGGGTTATGGAAACAGTGTCGAAGTGTATTGAGAGAGGCACTAATTCTAGGGCATCTAGTGATGGTATGTGTGGTTGACACATCCATTCACTAGGACCATGATTACCTGCTTATAAACTTGAGGTTATTAGATTCTTATCGCAAGGAAGAATGCTACATGCATCATATAATATTGAGTGTCAAATTTTTCTTCCTGATTCTTATTCCCGTTTTAGTATATATATATATATACATGATAAATTAACGGTGGTGATCAATTATAAAATTTAGGATGTCTTCACAATGTAAACTTTCTAGGATACTGGATAAGGTTCATGATGACCACCCTATGAGTGATGAGGCCATAGTTCAGGACCAATCATGTGATCCCCTTCATCCAGGCGGGTATAAAGAATCACCTCTACTTCTTGAGCAGTAGAAAGCCCCATCATAAAAGGTTGAAGTTGTGCTTAGGCAGAGTAAATTTCATGATTTCATGCTCTAGAGGCTTCTTAGGGTTTGGTGTTAGCCAGATCCTATGGTAGTAGAGGTTTGGCTAGAGTTGATGGCACACCTTTTCAGCCATATTCAGAAACTGAATAATCAGATGGTGCCTTTCGTTTCCATCCTTTACTCCAGAGAAGATAGATGTTGGTGGAGCATGGTTACTCATATACACGATGAGTTGGCACTCTTGTTGTATGACTTCCAGTAGCTATTTCTTGAAGAGTACAACCCCTCCTGCTTGTATTCTTTTTAGATTCATGAGCTTATCATGTTTTAGAATGGAGGGATGATGGAAACTGAGTATGAGACTAGGTTTATAGACCATGCATGCTACACTCTATATATGATCATTTATGGCTACTTATGAGCATCTACGTTTCAGTAGGTACTATGTAGTGATATATATGATATCATAGTACCATCATGTATCCCCATCTATACCGAGTTCTTGGAGAATTATATTGTGACATAAAGAATACTACCAAAGAGGCACCATACAACTGGATATGGGAGTGGTTGAAATAGAGATGAGACATCTTCCATATATAGTAGGCATCAGGCGACAAGATGTTGATGCTGGAGGCCTCCCCATTATATGTCACTGGCACGTACTCGTATGGGGAAAAGGCAGAACAATGCACCAGTCATCCCGGAGGGGGCCGATGTTCTTCTTGTGATGGGAAAGTTAACATGGAACATGGAATTATGAGGCCCATTCATCCCGAGGAGATGGATTGAGGAGGGGAAAAATTATGAGGTGTTGTCACCACGATCATGACCAGGCATTCCTCACCAGTCTCAGGAAGTGGGCTGTTTTGGTTGTAGATAACCACAAAATATGGATATCTATAATCCTGTAGAGCATGAGATGATAAGCCGTATTATATATTCCTTTTCTATTTTTTGCAGTAGAACTTTTTATAGAATGTGTGATGTACTCTTTCCTCCCTTCTCCTCTCTTGATGTTTTATTTGGGTGATGCGGGGTTTCAGGGTAACCCTATGTCAGTTTTTTCTGAAGTATCTACTAATGGACAAGGAAGATGGGTATTTCTCCCAATGTGATGTGTTTTTTTGAAGTGATAAAAACTGAGAGAGAGAGAGATTTTGTACCAACGAATGTTGATATTATAGATGTGTAGTGGAATAGATCCTCTAAATTGTGCATTCATACCGGAGTTGGGTAGTGGAGTGTTGGAGCATGCTATGGCATTGCTGGTTGAGAATTCATATTTGACATATTTTTCTCAGAATGTCACTAGTGTGTGTAGATGAGTATATAGTTTAGGGATTAATCTATATCCAAATGAAGTGAAGACATGTGGGGTTTTCCACATTCTTTCCATGTATAGATTCTTTTGGTAGGATGAGTATACTCACCTTCCCTATTCGATGGTACCATTGTGTTCCCAATGTCAACCATGATACAATTATTTTCAAGTACATGTAGAAGTGATGGATACTATAGGAATAGAATGAAATATCTCACTACATAGTTATGGGAGATTTAGTTTTTTCCTGATAATATTGAGACACTCTCTTCTGGGATAGTGCATTGTGATCTGTTCAGACAATTAGAGCCTTAAGAATGTCTTCACCTAAAGAGACTTGAAATTGAGATGGTGACATTAGTGACCTCCCTACAAATCTATTATATAAAGATATTCTCTAAAATAGGAAATGGTGACCTTTTAGTAGACTCCCATAGTAGGAAGAACCAGACACGCCGCATGTAGGAAGCTTCAGAGTAGTTAGCTTATATGCAGATGACACTAGTAGAGCAAGAGGGTGTAGTTTTCTATAGTCGATGGGGATGACTCCTTTATTTCATGAGTTTTTAAGAGAGTCTATATTGTGAGACAACACCTGTGAAATCCTTCATGAAAAAAATACCATTGTGTGATTCACTATATCAATATTCTAAAGGATGGAATAGTGAGAGAATTTTCCAAGAAAATATTGATTTCAGTCGTGATGTGGGATATAGAGTTTTTTTCCATGATCAACATTGGCCATGAGTTTCTTTAGGCCATTTGAGATCATGGAAAAGGTTTATGGGGTTTTCATCCACCTCTCCCTACAACAAATTATTGGAGTGGGTTCACAATATCTCCCATATGTCATAGATGAGAAGATACTTGCATGTTTCTACTCACATTATCGACATGAGACAAACTTATGAGTATATGCCACCCCTTTGGTTCACATGTCGTGATAGCGTGAAAAATGTGATGGACTTCTCGAGAGAGGGAGAGGCAGGTGTGGGCTCATTATCCTGAGTTTTTTCCCTAGTGGTCCTTTTATGGATGAAAATATTGAAGGATGGAATGATTTAGATACCAATATTTTTCCTTGTATGACTTTGAATTATTTCTCTAAATATTTCTAGAGCTATACGATGAGACAGATTGTAATTCTAAAGCCCGGTGCACCCCGAATTAATTATAAAAATATATTAAATATATTTTATACTATGAATGAAAATGAAATGAGATATCTCTCAAATGGTTACTTAGATCAGAACTCTAAGGCCACAGTTGAGTTTAGAACATGGTTATTTCCTTAGGTGACACATAACTTTTTTCGGTGACGGACTTCTTTGAGAAAATACACCCATTGGAAAATAAAAAATTTAAAATATTAAACCTAATTATTTTATCATTAATGCTGAATCAAATATCATTAAAACAGGGAATCAATTGGTAAATCCATGATTTTTCTTGAGGTGTAAATGGTGTGTTTTTCCTAGGTGCAATAAAAAATTAATTAGTGTGATGGATTTAGATTCTATGCCGATCCGGATTCATATAAATAGATATTTTACAGATTTGGGATTAGGGTTAGACCCAATCCCTTATCTCTATAAGTCCCTATCTATCCTATATCTCCAAAAAATTCTTTCGTTTTTTTATCAAATCTAGGTTCAATATTCCCTGAAAGGTTGGCAGATCGAAGTGGGAGAGCTGTAGATACAACGTTAACAAAAGGCGATCAATTTGAGGTGGTATTTCCTCTATTTCTGGAGTTTCGATTCAGATTTTAAATAAAAAATTATTTATTTGATCTTTAATTCATCATTTTATTGGTATATCATTTATGACCACATAAATATGTCCATTAATCTATGTGTATATATTTTTTCTTCGTTCGTTATTCATGGATCCCCATTGTAATATTTTGGGCGCATCAACCCACCAATAAATTGAGAATCTGAGGGTGGCATAGTGAATCCCTCTTTGCAAGGGTCCCCGATCCGCTGAAATGTTTGTGATCCGGATAGTATTTGGAGTCTGGTGGTTTGAACAATGGACTACTGTAGTAACACTATCACGATGGCTGGTGGCAGCCATGAGATCCAGCCTTGTGGGCGTACTGGCGGTGTGGTCGGGAGAAGTCAGGACTATTTGAGGCAGAGAGAGGGGTTAAACCTAGAGACTCTAGAAGTGGATGTGGTGGTCCACAGGCCTAGTAGGCTATTGTAGGAGTGCTGGGTTGAGCCAAAGTGTGTAATGAGCACAATACTCTAGGCAGTAACAGGTACCTCGAATTGGGGGTGGCAGTTGGCCATTGAGCTGAGGTATTGAGGGATATAGGGAGGACCATAGGGCCGTTAGGAAGAGACTGGGATGTGATAGAGGGAAGAGGGTTGGTATAGTGTAATTTGGGTCATGGGCCAATGAACCAGAATAGACCAATCCAAGAAGGCCGGCCGAGGTGGACTGGTTTGGCGAGAATGGGCTGGACTGGTTCAAATCGGGTCGAGAAGGCTTTAAAAAACTGTATATTCTAATACTGGTGTCTGACTAATCCCCCATCTATGGACATGGATCGCTCTCACTATGACAGGTCAATTTAGAATAGTTGAAGAATATTATTTTTTGGTTTCATTGTTTGGTTTCATGAAACTCTTATGTTTAATAACATTATTATTATTATTATTTGGGGGGGTTTTAGTAGAGTTGTCTTTTAAACGGAACATATGTTTTATGCTCTTTTGGAGGTGGAAAAAACCTAGTAAATGTGGTTACATTTCAAGAATAATTTTGGATCTCTTAAAATATTTCATGGTGCATGCCCCATGTAGCCCAGTTCATACGTGTTGAGGTGGAATTCAACGTTTTCACTGGGTATCCATTTTTTATAAATTAATATTCAATCCCATGTCTTTTTCCATGAGGATAACAATGGTGTCATCCATATAATTAGTTTCATGATCTTGGGGTGGGTCCCATGATATCTTTTTCTTGTGTACTTTGGTGATAGACAACTTCTCCATCAGATTACTGACTATGGTGAATTAAAAGTGGATCTTGTGCATTTTTTATACAAGGTTCATAATGGTAAAATCCATTTAGATGTGTGGTTACTTATTATGATCACGAAAATTGTTGAAACATGAATGGAATATTTGTGGAATATACTTCAACTATGATTGATGAGAACCCTTTTCTTAGGTCATAATCCACTCGTATGATAGTGGGGAAGATTTATTTAAAGATTAACTCAAATGTTCTTGTGCCATTTGCAGAGGCGTGTGAGTGAATTACATTATCTACCTTTGAATCAACATCGAGCATCATGCACTCAATAGAATTTTGGATAGATATGATGTGTAATAAAAACTATAATTTGATTCCTATGGGTACTTTATTGTAGTTTATTAAACGAGATTGGTTAGTTGCACTGCTGGGTGATAAGGAAATGTCACACGATGTGTGGGGCCCATAAAAGGTGTGTCCTATATTACAATAAAATGTGAGATGTTTTGGGTGTGATTCCTATCTGGGGAATCACTTGATGACTGTAGCACCATTCTTCTAAGAGGCACCGTCTATTAGGGATGGAAATTCTGGTTCCTAGATGCTTTATAAGAGGTTACCATCCACCACGGTTAGCCAATGTGGTTCAAAGATACTTTCTAGGAGGTTATCATCCGACAGGTATGGCCATTGTGGTTCATAGATTCCTTAATGAGACGTAATACACATATAGGATGGCTATAGCAGATACAGTCTAACATCCAGTTAGGTTGGGTAGTGGTCCCCAATGGTAGTTCCAGGATAACCATCCTATGTGCTGGGCAGTGGTCCCTGATGGCAGTTTCAGGCATCCCTCAAGTGGGGCTAGGTAGTGGGTCCCATTGATGAGACATTCCAAGCAGTCCCCTACAGAGGATTACCATTCACCGAGGCTGGGTAGTGGGTCTCCATTGACTTTTGGGTGATGATCCCCATGTACATACTAGGGAATAGACACACAATGATTACAGTTGAGCCCTCTAGTCGGGCTAGACATGGGTCCTCAACATTGAGATGAACTCTAGACTATGTCACAATGGGAGGAGGAGTGATTTGACATACCTTTGGACTTGGTGTCTTCCAGATTTACCCAAGATTTTAGGGATAAGTGGTTGATTGTAGTTTAGCATGGGTTTTCAAATCCTAAGAGACCATAGATGTAACCTACCAAAATGTACATTCTATGGAATGTTTTTAGATTTTTAGTTTTCAACGATGGGTTTATTTTATATGGGATTAATTGAAAACTAAATGTCTTAACTGAATTCAAATTATGAGAAGGTTTGATCCTAGGTTATTACAAGGGGTGAATTGGTTTCATTATTTATTTAATATTTCAATTGGTATATTTGAAATGGGTACATTTAAGGAGATCAAAAAAATCATCACTTACTGGTTCAATTACTACACACTCTAATACTAATCACCAATACACTTTAAGGATCAATGTTTTGAGCACTCCATGATAAAGGATCATATTATCATTTGAAGAGTGTGACCTTAAATTCAATAAGGATCAAGAGGTTTTAAAATCATCAAATAAAAATCTCAATTAAAAGAATTTATTATCCATTAATGGAGAGAGAAATAACATCCAATATATCCCTTTTCTACTCCCTTGGATCAACCCATAAGTGGGTTATACCTCCATTGATCCTATGGTTTCAATGCAAGTGGGATGTATACCCATGAGGGAGGAATTGGAGATGTGAAAAAACAATGAAATAACGATCACTCTGATGTTGTGTGATAATCTCACAAGTATTTGTGTGAAGAAGTTCACAACTTATGGAAATAGTATAAAGTGATACAAAAAAGAACATGAAAAAATAATATGAAGAAATTTCATAAAGAAGATAACATAATTCAAGAACATAAAATTGAATGAATTTGATTACAACATCAAATTGGATGTGTAATGTTATAATGAAACACAACTCAAAAATGATAAACTACTCCACCACCACTGCCTTAAATAGTCATTTAAAGAGGCTTGGGTCGAGCTCCCAACATTAAAAAGGATCCCACTTGAGTATGTTAGGCCTATGGTGGTGGAAAGTAAGGGAGAGGAGAATTTTCCACTTTTTACCCCAAGATGCATCCAGCTTTCATCCACTGGACAGATGCGCCTAGATTCCCTTCTAGATGGCCGAATTTGAGTGGTCCATAGAAACAAAATGTTTATCTCCAGATGTGTCGTAGTTCTCTGTTAAATTGCATCCCAAATGAGTTTGTGTTTTTCGAGATATGATTAAATTGGTGTGATGTTTTTCAGGGCCATAGAATATAGACCATAATTTTATCTCTAACTTGGGAAGCCTAAATAACCAAATGAGAGACGAATTAGTGATGTATTTTGGCGAATTATATGTTCCTATATATGTATTCTATCATCCCAATATATTTGGACTTAGTGGGTCTGTATTTTGAGCCACATATTCTAATCAGTGGGCTGGTGTCCAATCTGTCTTCTCCAAAATTATTTCCTTTAATCACCAAAAATCCCAATCCTCCTTTATGAATCCTCCATTAATCCTTGAATGAACAATGTTCATATTGATGTGTAGATCTATTTCCCAGAACATCAAATTACAAAATGGATAATTATATTCCTTAAAATCAGATGAATCATTCGGCCTAAATAAGTGTGCATTAGGCATGAAGTGCACAAATGATGAGAATGGACGTTCAAAATTAAAATCCACAAACTCAAACCCATAAGATCTAAAATGAACATTTAATACCATTAAAATTTAATTAACATATGTGTTTTTGTTGTATATTCACACCCCCAACTTGATATTTTCTAGTCTCGAGAAAAATGTATCTCAACAATATGAAATTCGAATTCCCTTATCCAAAAAACATTTTAATACACAATGATCACAAAAAACACTTATACCAAACAATCACAAAACCCATAAAAATATTTTAATACAAGATAGTTTCATAAGAAAATACCAATCCCAAGACCATTCCTTTCTTCAAATTCATCACCATATCTTATCCAATAACAATTAAGAGTGGTGATGTGTTTTGAATCTCATTAGGCACGAGGGTTCATCTTTATTAAAAGGGGAAATGATGGAAGAACTAGGTGTAATCACATTGGAATATTAAAATGATTATAATTTTTTTTTGTTTTTTTGTTTTTATTTGTAATTTTTCCATGGTAATTTAAATTTCTCTCAAAAGAGTCAACCCATGTAGCGAGACTTTGCCAATGACTCCCAAGCCTAGTGAATATAGGGTGCCATGTGAAGCCCACATACTCAGGCATCATCTCGAGTTAAATCAGTTGAAAAAATTCAAATTACCACAAATAGAGATAAAATTACTAACACTAGGCCATACAACTATGGAGTTACGATCCCCATGTGATTAAATCCACACATTAGGTCATTTCATTGCTCTACGAGAAAATTTAATTTATTTAATTTATTTTTTTATTAAGTACTATTATTAAAACTAAAAAAAATCCAAACCTATTCTATTTATTTTGGGGACCCCATAAACTAAATATAATACACCACTATCAAATGGTCGAGCATTGTGATCTCTCTTTTTTTTATTTGAATTAAAATATAAACAATGAAATTTCACATTATACTTCCACACTTTCTAAAATCTATGTTCATGAAATTGTACAATGAATAAAATTAGAATCAAAGCATGATAAATTATTTTATATTCAGTTTCAATGTTTTAAATCTGTATTATCATGTTCAAAGATAAAATAATTTTTCTTTCAATTTACACACATTTTATTTCAAGTCATTTTTTTCACACAAATGAATTTTTATTTTCACAAAATCAAAATTTTAATATCATCTCCACCCCCCATCTTAAAATAAAATTGTACCCTGTGTTTAAAGAAAAGATAATTTATAAGGGTGTAGAGGTAGAGAAGGGGTGTTAAAAAAATGAAATTGAAAATGAGGATCATCGAATGAAGTCACCTGGTGGTTGATGTTGAAGTTCGTGATACTACAATTTAGTCCTTTTATATCCATGTCCCTCGTAGAGTTCCCTAGAGGAAAAAGGAATAGAAACAATTTGAAAAAAAACAATATATATATATATATATATGATAATAACAATAATAATTAATGTAAAATATAAGTTTATATACAAAAATTATAGAAAAATGAAGCACTATAACCCAAAGGTCAGTGGTAAGCACGCGCCCGTGTCTCTATTCAGTCCCGGGTTCGAGTCCTCGTGGCTTCACCGGTTGTGACGGGGTTATCCCCACGAACTATGATGTTTCCTTTTATTATTATTATTATTATTTAATTTTATTAGTTTAACCTACAAACACATAAAAATAAAATGAACTGATAATGCATTGTCTTCTTTTAAAATATCCGTGTAATGTATTACTCAAGGATCACACCATGTGACATAGAAGAATATGGAGCTCCCCTTTAATACCAATTAATACTCATAATATAAGAATATGTCAAAAGTCTTTTTTTTATTTTTAAATATCAAAATCATTCATTAATCTTATTTTAAATATAATGTTGATTACATCAACAAAATGATTGGAAACATGAAAACAATGGGTTTCCCCCCATGAAACACTTTGTTTAACATCGATATCTTGACTTGGACCCTAAATTGATTAATTATTTTCATCATCTAAGGTAGTATCACACAATTATTCCTTGAATCTATGTTTTCTGAATGATTCTACAAATATTTTGACTCTATGTCCACTAACTTTAAATTTTTGACCATTGGTGGGATCTTGAATTTCATCAGCCCCATGGGGATAAACCATATTCACAATGTATGGACAAGACTATGTAGACCACAATTTCCCTGGGTGTAAGTGATGATTAGAATTATACCAAATAATGGATTTTCCAGGTTCAATGTGTTGGGTTTTAAGGTTTTGATATTGGTAGACTTGTACCTTTTCTTTATTGATCCTTGAATTTTCATAATCCTCTTTCCTAAGTACCTCAAGTTCATTGAGATCTAATTTCCATTTTGTTCCGGCCAATGAGAGGTCATAATTAATTTTCTTAATTGCCCAAAAATCCTTATGATCAATTTCCACTAGAAAAATAAATTATTTTCCATAAACCAACCTATATGGGGACATTCCTAAAATGGTTTTAAATGTGGTTCGATAGGAACAAATAGAATCTAAGAGTTTTCTTGACCAATCATTGCTATGGATTAATAGTTTTCTCAATAATGTTTTTGATTTCTAGTTTGCCTAACTCAACCTGACCATTGTCCTGTGGGTGGTATGCAGTGGACACATTGTGATAAATTCCATTCTTTTCCATGAGTGTTGAGAAAGGGGAATTGCGAAAATGAGTTCCACGATCACTAATGATAGCTTCAGAATTCCAAATCTAGAGGGGATGTTTTCTTCTAGAAATCCAATCAATGTTTGAGGATCATTGGATTTTGTAGGAATGGCCTCAATCCATTTGGAGACATAATAGATAGCTAAAAGGATGTATAGATATCCCTTACAGTTTGGGAAGGGACCCATGAAATTGATTCCCCAGAAGTTAAATATTTTTATTACTAAGATGAGAGTGAGTGACATTTGATTCCTTTTTGTGATGGACCATACATGATGACATTTAGTAATGATTTGAAAAAATGTGAATGATTCCCTTGAAAGGGTGGGCCGGAAGATACCACACTGTAGAAATTTAAAAGAAGTTTTCTTAGAGGAAAAGTGACCTCCACATGCCTCACTATGACAAAATTTAAGGATAGACTCTTGTTCAGTTTTTGGGAAACACCTCTTAATTACTTGGTATGGTTAGAACTTATAGAGGTATGGATCATGAAACACATTGTGACTAACATCAGAAAGGAATTTACTTTTATCATGAGTGCTTATGAATTTTTGAATGACTCACGTAACTAATAATTTCACTATGTCGGCATACCAAGGGTAGTCACACACAATGTATAGGTGTTCATCATGGAATGAATCAGACCCAGAATGGTGATTTGAGTTTTCTTTTCATTCCATCCTAGAAAGGTGATCAGCTACAACATTTTTAACACTATTTTTCCTTGTTTCTGAGTTTAAATTATTGTAAGAGAAGGACCCACCTAATAAGTCTTGCCTTGACATCTTGTTTTTTGAAGAGGAATTCTAGGGAAGAATGGTGAGTGAACATAGTGAAGGGGGATCCTATGTGGTAGGACCTAAACTTCTCTAAGGAAAACACAACTACAAGTAACTCCTTTTTAGTGGTGGGGTAGTTTATTTAGGAATAATTTAAATATTTTCTTGTATAAGAATTGACATAAAGAGTATTATAACAACGTTGTCCTAAACATCTCCTATAGAAAATTTTCTGGTATCACACATAATTTCGAATGGACGGTTTCAATTTGATGATTTCATAATGGGAGGATATGTGAGAGAGGGTTTGAGGTTTGAGAATGAACCCTCATAGCTTTATGTACAAAAAAATTGACCATCCATTACTTGGAGAGCACAAAGGGGATGTGAGATTGATCTAATGCCCTTGATGAATCTTCTTTAGAAACCATCGTTTCCTAAGAAATACCTAACTTCCTTAATAGTTATGGGTGATAGAAGGTGACGAATGATGTCATCATTTTCTTTATCAACTTCAATCCCCCTAATCGAGACTATACGGCGAAGGAATAATCACTATTTAACCATGAAATGTCATTTTTCCCAATTTAGGACCAGATTTGTTTCTTCACATCTGGAAAAAACTCTATCCAAATTCCTAATACATCCCTCAAATGTATCCCCATGGACATAAAATTCATCCATTAAGATCTCAAGAAAATCCCCTACAATGACTGAGAAGATTCCCATCATGCACCACTAGAAGGTTACAGGGGGATATCATAACCCAAACGGAATGCGTTTGAAGGAAAAGGTGCTGAATGGACAGGTGAATTGTAGTCTTCCTTTTATTCTCTAGGGAGACATCAATCTGATTGTACCCTGAGTACCCATCAAAGAAACAATAAAACTCATGAACTTCCACTCTCTCAAGGATTTGGTAAATGAACATTAAGGGGAAATTGTCTTTCTTGGTGAATGAGTTTAGCATCCTATAGTCGATGTAGACTCTCCAGCCACTACTCACTCTAGTTGGAAGAATCACTCCATCCTTATTGGTTATCATAGTGACTCATGCCTTCTTGGTTATAACTTGGATTTGACTCACCCACTCACTCTCATCTATGGTGTAACACCCCGAGGTTCCACGATACACCTCTCTTTCAATAATGCAATAGCTTGCATTGTACGCAAGTTCGAGTTCTAAAACACCGCGACTAATCAAAGTAGCCGTTATGAATAGTAATAACCACCTTTTAAAATTATAGAAATTTTATATTTCAAAATGGACTTCATTTTTGTATTCGTAATATCGAAATTAGCCTATGTTGAATTTTTGGTATTTTTCTGAGAGCTTCTAATTTTTTATGAATAGTGAAAATTACTTAAAAACAACGTTTTTAATCAAAATAATTTATAGTGATAAATTATACTATTTAGTGGTTTTAAAGTATAATTAGAATATATTTTTACCATTTTATCCAATGGTGGTCATTGAAATTAATTTAACATTGAAATCGAACATAAACAATTGCCAATCTTTTGATATAAATTGTTTCTTAGAAACACGCCATTTTTTTGTAACAGCGGGAATTAATTATAAAATTAATTAATGCAACTTATATGTTTGGAATTTTATAAAATAGGCATCATTTTTGAATTCGGAATATCAATTATAGCTTAGGGTGAAATTTTGGCCTTATTCTGAAAAACTTCAATTTTTGATGAATAGTGAAACCACTAAGTTGTTCTTAAAAACTGATTTTTCGTTAAAATGAAATATTACCACTTCTGTGATTTGATTTTCAAAAATCCGACATACATGGTTGTCATTAAGAAGTAAAGTGTGGTTCAATGAGATTAAAATAATTTTTTGGTGAATAGTAACTTTTAAGTACTTAATCGTGATTAGAGGTAATTAGTGTAGTTGAAGGTAAAAATAATGTTTTAATAATAAGAGATGAGCTTGAAACTTGTCCTAATCCTATTGGATGAGTCATGGCCGACCAAGACAACCCATGGTTCAACTTGGGGACCCCATGGATCCACTTTAGTTGGAAAATGACATTAATATATATTTATTTAATGTTAAAATTAAATTGACACAAACATGAGTTGTTTTACTAAAACAGTTTTTAAGTGGGGTTACACAAGTCCAAATTTTGATTATAAATATTCATTAGAAAGATAAAACGATTTCCAACATCATTGTATTTTGTTTATAATTTTTAGACATTAAATAAATTAAATTATTTATGACATCATTATGATGCACCGATGACCTCATTATTTAACGATTTAAATAAAATGAGAAGATAATGCAAAATCCAAGGCTTACACTTGTCCAAAGCCTATTGGATGATGAGATTTAGAACCCTTATCACCTTATCCACGAATTATATAAGTGTGGGACCTTTATAATCCGAAAATCATTGTGTAATAATGTAACATTTCAATCTTTCCAAAAGTGCCCCTCCTCTCCTCTTATAAAAGGCCCCCACCTCTACCACCTTATTCACACTTCCAAGCCTTTTGGTTCGGCCAAACTCTGCCCAAATACTCTCCCAACTTCTGTCCCTTCATCCTAGAAGCTTTACCTTAGTCAGAAATCCATCCTAATGAGTCCTTTTGATCAAATGAAAAGGAAGAACCCGAAGAAGAGGTAACATTTTCATCACCCTCTTTCAAGTTTCTTTCTTCTTCCACTCCCTCTTTGTTTATTATTTATATTCTAAAATTATAACTCCAGTATCTTCTATATACTGTGATGTTATTATAAATATGGAACAGCCATATTCAGTATTCTACCCATCATTTGAATGACATGTCACCATACGTGCGTACGTACGGCTTACCGTCTCCACGTCGTGGTGTAACTGTTATTCAATATATTATTATTTAGATGGGTATAGTAATGATATGTAATTCATGTAAATAATAAATATAACATGATAATTATTCTGTATATATGATATACTATCCAATTATATATTATTTTAATATCAAAATAATGATATTGTCGCTCGTGCGTACGTACGGACTACCGTCTCCACGAACGCGATGAGATTCATTCTCCGTCGTATCCATTCAAGTATAATTATCATTTGATGATTTAAAAATAATGTCTAAGGACATGATATCATTCTGGATATGAATAAGATACATCCTATCCATGAAAAACACGACTTACGTAACAAAACATATAAAAGAAAACGAGTAATTTAACACCCGAAACAATGATAAATCTAAGATATTGTTAACAATGCAATGTTAAAAGATCATATATGATATCATATGAATGTATATGATTCTTTTATAATTTAATAACAATTATTTCACCATTATACAGGAGGTTAACCTACCCCAACCAAGGAAAAGTACAAGGTAAGAGTTTACTTCACAACCTCTTCATTATCCAAGTTGTTTATACATAATTATCTATTGGGACCTCGTTATCATCCACATCCATGTTTCTTAAAAATGTCTTTCAAAACATTTTAACTATTAAATGGAAAATGGGTTAAAGTCATTTATACCCTTATACATTTTTGAAAGGAATCTTACCGTCGTTTTCCAAACAATGTACTTTTTGACCTTTTTGACAAATTTAAGGTAAGAATGTTTTTTTTACTTATACGGCGGGTGCGGCTATTTTCCACCATTATAACTTCGTCGAAGCTTCCCTAACAAGCTTATAAGAATATTTTCAAAGTAAATGTATTATTTTATAATTATGGGACTTTTAAATGATTTCAAAAAGGATAGATATTTCTCTCAAATAGCTTTGATTTCATCCATGTCAACATCCTTTGATGGGTTTTAAGTTTAATTGAAATTGTTTTATGATACAAAACTTCCATTGAACATTTTGTGAAATATTTGACTGTGGATGTGTTATTTTATACCATCCATAGTTTATGGAGAAATTGTTGACATTTCATATGCTAGTTTTAATACGAATATTTATGTTATGTTTAAACCTATTCATATGAGGAATGTATTGGACTTAATATGTGATGGGTGGAGCCCGCTATAGCTCCTCGATGCATCGGTAGGTCTCATGAGGCAACTAGACGTGGAATTGGCCGAGGCCCTTTCCCAATTTGATTTATGGTTTTGGTTGAGGCCTTAATCATTTTAGACGTCTTGGCTGAGGCCTGGACAAAATGTTTCAGAATGTCTGGCATTATACATTCCCTCATTATGAAAGTGGTTATTGATATTTCATGTGATTATTCGTCTAGTATAATATCCATATGAAGAAGTGAATGGAATTATCTCATTTTAATTTTTCCATATTATGTTGATGTTCAAGTTTAAAAGGATTTTGTTTTAGTTATACATTGCCTTAAATTTTTATGTTTATTTATGAAAGCTTCCGCAATATTGTTATCCTTACTGAGCATCTGAGCTCACCCCTTTAAATGTTTTAATATTTTCCAGGATGTGAAGAAGTATTTTATGAATGACCTGTAGGGATTGTCAGAATAGGATATGAGTGTGGACTATGGAGACTTTGTTATTGTAGTTTTTCACTTTATGATGTAATGTAACGTTTACGAATGTATCTACTGTTTCCAAGGCTACTAAACTAATCTGTCTTTCGAGACTTGATCTTTTGTGATCATGCCAATGTTACGAAGTAATGCACCGGCTCTGGGTAGCTGGGGTAGTGGCGTTACAGTTGGTATCAGAGGCAGTTTAGTACAAACCTTGGAAGCTAGATTTAGATAAACTCTGATTAGAGCACGTAGACCTAAGATGAACTTTGAGGATTAGTATAGAAGAACTTCCTAGAATTTCGGTATTATAGAGATGTTATGAGTTTTCCGAGCAATACATCCCTGTCTGGATACGAGCAGGTAGAGGCGGCTCTGGCACAGATGTACCTAGGGGTAAAACCCGAAAACACCGCTTTGAGCTAGACTCGAACGTGAACTAGTGCACGACAACGGGCCTTGCTGCACTCTTGGTTAAGAAACTCCCGGGGGATATACTTAGGATAATTCTCATTTTATTTACAAACCACTATGAAGGGTTATGAGTATATACTTCCTCAAAGAAAACATTTCTTTTTATGATTATGGATTATATCCATAAACATTTCAATTTATGTAAAGTGTTTTACAAGTATGGAATTATGTATTTTGATTCATAAACTAATCTAGTTTATGCCATTGTTTAGAAATGGCGCCTAGTGGAAGGAATGGAAACCATATCAATGCACGAACTCTGTGTAGGGATTTCCCTCCTGCTCAAGATAATTATTGTGGATCTGGAGATACAACTGGTGCTGATCAACTTATTACCATACTGGGACAACTCACTCAGGTTATGAATAATAACCTTACTCGTATGGAGCACCCTGATCCGAAACGTGGAGAATCAATGCTAGACCGTTTCATGAGGCAACAACCACCAACCTTCAATGGGAGTACAAATCCTATAGTAGCTGAGCAATGGATAAATTCCTTAGAGAAAATATTCCATGCCTTGGGGAGTAGTGAAAGGGAGAAGGTTGTCATGGCAGTTTACCGCCTCACTGGAGATGCCGATCAGTGGTGGTCGCTGATTCAAAACACAAAGGAAGATGATGACGTATCGAATATGGAATGGAGGGAGTTCAAAGAGCTTTTCTTAGAAAAATACTTTCCTCGTGACCATCAAGCAGATATGGAAAGGCAATTTCTGAGTTTGAGGCAGAAGGAGGATGAGAATGTCGCAAAGTATGAGGCTAACTTTACAAGGTTAGTGAGGCATGCTGCCGATTATATACGTAACCCAAGGAGTAAGATTGATCATTTCTTTTATGGGTTAAAGCCATTTCTCCGTCGAGCATTAGTATCACAAACCTTCTCATCATACGAAGATATTGTCTCGTGTGCTATCAAGACAGAAAAGGAATTCTCTAAGTCTTATGACAACAACGTAAAGCAAGAGAAGAAGAGAACAGTGGAACAAGAGACAGATAAAGGGAAAAGGGGAAAGAAGGATTTTCCATTATGTGATAATTGTGGGAAGAATCACCCTAGTACTTGCCTAAAAGGAATTGGAGTTTGTTATAAATGTGGAGAAAGGGTCACCAGGCTCGTGATTGCAAGGGAAAGAAAGAGGCTATCAAAGTTGAATGCTATAATTGTAGAGAAATGGGTCATTATGAAAATGAATGTCCTAAGAATCAGGGAAACTTACCTCAGAAAAGGCCAAGGGATCAAGGACAATCTTAAGCTGTTACTACAGTTGAAGCAGAATAACTAATGTATTGGTGATTTTGGACTGATGGATTATACTTCGGTTATTAGAATAATGTGATATATATATATAAGTATTGTACTGCAGTACTTGTTGATTTCAGTAAGGATTTAATATGATGAAGGTAATCATATTTTTAGTATTTGACAATAAGAGAAACTTTACTTTGTTTGGGGAATCTGATAAATTGATTTTGGAATTAAGAGACCTTTTAGAGAAAGTCTGGACAGAGGTATTTTGGATAACTATAAAGGTTGGAGTGGATTAAGTTGATCTTTGGATAGTATTTTTTAAGTTTAAAACATTTATGAAGATTATTTTTGGAATAGTATAGTACTATATTTTTAGGAAAAGGACAACCTGCAGGGTGGGGCATAACCCATCGCGTCGGACAAAGCTACAGGAATCGAACCCACAACCATAGTGCGACAGGCCTTTATTTCCTACCACTAGCCTACAGGAAGTCCCTGGTTATTAGAAAATAATTTTACTAATCTAAATTGTATGTATTAACATTTTGAACCTTATACAATTAGGAAAAGTATAATATTTTTGGGTTCTATTATCTTTTTGAGTGAAAGTTGAGTTGAAGGTTGAAACTCTAATTTTCAGGAATAAATATATATATACATATCTATTATTCAATGAATAAACTAATTCTTAAACTTTAGTAAAGGGATATTAAAACAAAAAAATGCGTTATCCTAATACCTTATGTCTTGTTGAACTGATGATATTTTAAATCAACATAGATTGAAGGCTTTGAGGCCCTCAATTTGACAGTTGATTGTGATTGATGACCTCAATCACTCCCTACGAATATTTACGTTTTTCCTCCAATTATATGTCTCTAATTTCCACCAATTTTATCCTAATCAAGATCATAATTGGGTGGTGACTTTTTCATTTCCCTTTCCCTCTTATTAAGGATAAATTTTATTAACCTTATTTCCGATGTTGGTTTTCCACAAAGGTATTTTCAATTTTCAACCTTTTATTTTCAAAGAAAAATATCAAATTGCGAGGACGCAATTTATTGAAGGAGGGTAGAATGTAACACCCCGAGCTTCCACGATACGCCTCTTTTTCAATAATGCAATATCTTGCATTGTACGCAAGTTCGAGTTCTAAAAAACCGTGACTAATCAAAGTAGCCGTTATGAATAGTAATAACCACCTTTTAAAATTATAGAAATTTTATATTTCAAAATGGACTTCATTTTTGTATTCGTAATATCTAAATTAGCCTATGTTGAATTTTTGGTATTTTTCTGAGAACTTCTAATTTTTTATGAATAGTGAAAATTACTTAAAAACAACTTTTTTAATCAAAATAATTTATAGTGATAAATTATACTATTTAGTGGGTTTAAAGTATAATTAGAATATATTTTTACCATTTTATCCAATGTTGGTCATTGAAATTAATTTAACATTGAAATCGAACATAAACAATTGCCAATCTTTTGATATAAATTGTTTCTTAGAAACACGCCATTTTTTTGTAACAGCGGGAATTAATTATAAAATTAATTAATGCAACTTATATGTATGGAATTTTGTAAAATAGACATCATTTTTGAATTCGGAATATCAATTATAGCTTAGGTTGAAATTTTGGCCTTATTCTGAAAAACTTCAATTTTGATGAATAGTGAAACCACTAAGTTGTTGTTAAAAACTGATTTTTCGTTAAAATGAAAAATTACCACTTCTGTGATTTGATTTTCAAAAATCCGACATACATGGTTGTCATTAAGAAGTAAAATGTGGTTCAATGAGATTAAAATAATTTTTTGGTGAATAGTAACTTTTAAGTACTTAATCGCGATTAGAGGTAATTAGTGTAGTTTAAGGTAAAAATAATGTTTTAATAATAAGAGATGAGCTTGACACTTGTCCTACTCCTATTGGATGAGTCATGGCCAACCAAGACAACCCATGGGTCAACTTGGGGACCCCATGGATCCACTTTAGTTGGAAAATGACATTAATATATATTTATTTAATGTTAAAATTAAATTGACACAAACATGAGTTGTTTTACTAAAACAGTTTTTAAGTACGGTTACACAAGTCAAAATTTTGATTATAAATATTCATTAGAAATATAAATCTATTTCCTACATCATAGTATTTTTTTTATAATTTTTAGACATTAAATAAATTAAATTATTTATGACATCATTCTGATGCATCGATGACCTCATTATTTAACGATTTAAACAAAATGAGAAGATAATGCAAAATCCAAGGCTTAAACTTGTCCAAAGCCTATTGGATGAGGAGATTTATAACCCTTATCACCTTATCCACTAATTATATAAGTTTGGGACCTTTAGAATCCGAAAATCATTGTGTAATAATGTAACATTTCAATCATTCCAAAAGTGCCCCTCCTCTCCTCTTATAAAAGGCGCCCACCTCTACCACCTTATTCACACTTACAAGACTTTTGGTTCGGCCAACCTCTGCCCAAATACTCTCCCAACTTCTCTCCCTTAATCCTAGAAGCTTTACCTTAGTCAGAAAGCCATCCTATGGAGTCCTTTTGATCAAATCAAAAGGAAGAACCCGAAGAAGAGGTAACATTTTCATCACCCTCTTTCAAGTTTCTTTCTTCTTCCACTACCTCTTTGTTTATTATTTCAATTATAAAATTATAACTCCAGTATCTTCTATATACTGTGATGTTATTATAAATATGGAACAGCCATATTCAGTATTCTACCCATCATTTGAATGACATGTCACCATACGTGCGTACGTACGGCTTACCGTATCCACGTCGTGGTGTAATTGTTATTCAATATATTATTATTTAGATGGGTATAGTAATGATATGTAATTCATGTAAATAATAAATATAACATGATAATGATTCTGTATATATGATATACTATCCAATTATATATTATTTTCTTATCAAAATAATGATATTGTCGCTCGTGCGTACGTACGGACTACCGTCTCCACGAACGCGACGAGATTCATTCTCCGTCGTATCCATTCAAGTATAATTATCATTTGATGATTTAAAAATAATGTTTAAGGACATGATATCATTCTGGATATGAATAAGATACATCCTATCCATGAAAAACACGACTTACGTGACAAAACATATAAAAGAAAACGAGTAATTTAACACCCGAAACAACGATAAATCTACGATATTGTTAACAAAGCAATGTTAACAGATCATATATGATATCATATGAATGTATATGATTCTTTTATAATTTAATAACAATTATTTCACCATTATACAGGAGGTTAACCTACCCCAACCAAGGAAAAGTACAAGTTAAGGGTTTACTTCACAACCTCTTCATTATCCAAGGTTGTTTATACATAATTATCTACTGGGACCTCGTTATCATCCACATCCATGTTTCATAAAAATGTCTTTCAAAACATTTTTACTATTAAATGGAAAATGGGTTAATGTCATTTATACCCTTATACGTTTTTGAAAGGAATCTTACCGTCGTTTTCCAAACAATGTACTTTTTGACCTTTTTGACAAATTTAAGGTAAGAATGTTTTATTTACTTATACGGCGGGTGCGGCTATTTTCCGCCATTATAACTTCGTCGAAGCTTCCCTAACAAGCTTATAAGAATATTTTCAAAGTAAATGTATTATTTTATAATTATGGGACTTTTAAATGATTTCAAAAAGGAGAGATATTTCTCTCAAATAGCTTTGATTTCATTAATGTCAACATCCTTTGATGGGTTTTAAGTTTAATTGAAATTGATTTATGATACAAAACTTCCATTGAACATTTTGTGAAATATTTGAATATGGATGTGTTATTTTATACCATCCATAGTTTATGGAGAAATTGTTGACATTTCGTATGCTAGTTTTAATACGAATATTTATGTTATGTTTAAACCTATTCATATGAGGAATGTATTGGACTTAATATGTGACGGGTGGAGCCCGCTATAGCTCCTCGATGCATCGGTAGGTCTCATGAGGCAACTAGACGTGGAATTGGCCGAGGCCCTTTCCCAATTTGATTTATGGTTTTGGCCGAGGCCTTAATCATTTTAGACGTCTTGGCCGAGGCCTTGACAAAATGTTTCAGAATGTCTGGCATTATACATTCCCTTATTATGAAAGTGGTTATTGATATTTCATGTGATTATTCGTCTAGTAGAATATCCATGTGAAGAAGTGAATGGCATTATCTCATTTTAATTTTTCCATATTATGTTGTTTTCAAGTTTAAAAGGATTTTGTTTTAGTTATACATTGCCTTAAATTTTTATGTTTATTTATGAAAGCTTCCGCAATATTGTTATCCTTACTGAGCATCTGAGCTCACCCCTTTCAATGTTTTAATATTTTCCAGGATGTGAATAAGTATTTTATGAATGACCTGGAGGGATTTTCAGAAGAGGATATGAGTGTGGACTATGGAGACTTTGTTATTGTAGTTTTTCACTTTATGATGTAATGTAACGTTTATGAATGTATCTAGTGTTTCCAAGGCTACTAAACTAATCGGTCTTTCGAGACTTGATCTTTTGTGATCATGCCAATGTTACGAAGTAATGCACCAGCTCTGGGTAGCTGGGGTCGGGGCGTTACATATGGGATAGATGATACCAGATTTTAACAATTTCAGAAGTTCTTTTCTCACTACATCCCTGGGATTGGGATTAAGTCATCATTGAGGATGACTAAATTGCTTTGAATAAGATTCTATAACAATCATATGAGTCTGGATTAGTGGGATGATCCTAGGAATACCATACAGTGTCTAACCAATGGATTTATAATGTTTCTTAAGGAAAAATAGATGTATTTTATCATGATTGAATTAAATAGAATTATAAATGACAATAGGATGTGTTCCATTTTCTCCTAGGAAGAAATACATAAGTACAGAAGAATGTTATTTCAATTCAAGATCAGGTTAGATCAAAATTTCAGAAGAATATTGGGACATTGGCTCAAGATGAATTCCATTTTTTAGAGTCTTAGGTTGGATTTATTCCCCATGCGTAAAAGATTCAGCTACAAGATTGGCATGATCAGATTTAGGGAAGGAAGTTTGAGTGCTCTCCATGAAAGTGGTTTCTTAAAAGGTTTCACTAATTTTTTGACCTAAGACTTCATCATAATAGCTATTTGAAAATTATTCTATCCAAGAAGATAAACCTATTTTAGGTGAACAATTGAAATCAGTCTCACTATGACTTAAAAATCCATAAAATATTCGTTGATCTACTATGGATTCATTATCAACGCTTCCTATCAAGTTTAATTTATGAATGTCCTCATCATCCACTATTTTTGATCTTTCAGTATAGATGTTCAATTCTATACTCATGTTTCCAAAGGTGACAGTCATGTTCCCATTTAGGACTCGGATAACAGGGTTGATTGTTGCAAGGAAGGGATGACCAAGGATGATTAGGGTTTTTCCTTGTTTCCGATTTTAGGATTTTTGTTAAGGACAATCAAATTAGGAGGGTAGATGAAGTTTACTTCTTCTACTAGAACATCCTTTAAAATATCCTTTAGAACCAAAATGCTATGATCATCAAGTTGATGTGTAAAAAATGTGGGTTGGAGCTTATCTAGGACTAACTTGCAGTACATTTCATAAGTGATGAGATTGACACTAGAAACATGGTCACACAAGGTCTAGAAAAAAAATTCTCTCCATGTTCAACTTTTTTTTAAGGTCAGCTGGGTTTTTTTAACATTGGTGGAAGGGTACCTTGGATTTTTTGTTCTAAGATTTACTACTAGAAGGATATGGTTCTTATGTGAGAATTTATTTTTAATTGTATCGAGGTCCTTAAGGTATTTTGAGGTTGCAGGAATGGTTTGAATATCATCGAGGAGTGGAATTTTCAACATGACTGGTGAGAATATTTCCCTCAATGTTTCACTCAATTCAGGCTTGGTTTCCCCCTCATGCGATGAGGAAATGGTGCAGGTTGTGGGTTTTTTCGTTGAAGGGTTGTTTCTTTTACAATTTTATCATGTTTTTCTATTTGATCCTTTGGTTCATTTGAATTTTAATTAGAGGTTTAATATTTACATGGTTTCTGACTTATTTGTTCAGGTTTCTCAATTTATGTCCCACTTCTTAAAATAGTCACAACCATTATCTGTTCATGAGTTTTTTGAGTAAAAAAAGACTCTCCCCTTGAAGTTGAGGATAGTACCGCCTGTGTAGGCATAGGTGCCTTTCCAGTTTTGAGGGTTTGAAGTTCTTGTTTTAGAGAAGACACTTCGGAGTTCATCCTTTCCATTTTTTTGCACAGTTGTTCTAGTGGGATTTGTGGAATAGTTTGGGTTGGTTCTTAAGAAGATTGGTTTATCCCTGGGATATATTTTGGAGGTGGGATGGTATGTTGAATATGGACTTGTGGTTTTTTTATTGGAATGGTTGGGATTGAAACTAGTAATGGTTTTGGTGGTTCTGATAAGGATAAGTATTTTGTCTTTGTGGTTGGCTAGGATTTTAGTTATCATTCCAACAGAAGACTAGGTAGTCATTATACATTGGGTTGAAGGTGTTTTGGTATTGAGCCATTTTAAAGATCAATGAATTTACTTCTAGTGGGGGTCCTCCTAAATGGACTTCCTTGATGGATGGAATGGTTGGAAAGTTGACTGTCTTATAGTTACGTTTTTCACAAATTGTGAAAATAGGGTCTACAGTTTGGATTTCATGGACTTTCCTGAGGTCTATCTATTAATCCTTTTTAGAGAGTGATATGAGATTAGAACATTGGATTTCCTCTTCTGTAAGTGTATGAATTCTAGTAGTTATTTATGGATTTTCTAAATAAGGTGATGTTCCCCATTTTTGGTTCTATTCAGCATGGCTTTCCAGATATCGTAAGCATCATTTGGGGCTTTGTTTTTAAAAGTTCCATTACACATCATGTCAATGAACTATTTGTTCCCCAAACCCAACCCTTAATAGAAAATTCTCACTTGTTAAGGTATATAATAATAATTATGAGGAACCATGTTTAGGGTTTCATAAAACCTCTCTCAGGATTCATATAATGACCCTCCCTCTTTTTCAATAATGTTTTGGATGCTCTTTTTAATTGAAATTTTTTTTGGTGGGGAAAGAATTTTTTGTAAAATTATCTTTGTAATTAGTCCCAAGAGTTGATGGATGATGGAATAAAATTGTTTCTCCAATTTTCAGATCAATCCATTAATGAAAAATGAAAAAGCCACTTCTTAGCTGATTCTAGTTGATGTGGGGGACACCTAGTTTCAACAATATCATTGAACTCCTTAACGTGAAGGTAGGGAATCTCATACAACATTCCCAGGAATGTGGGAAGATGGATTAGGATATGGGGTTTAAAGATGTAGTTGGAATCTCTTATGGAGTTCTGCATAATGCATGAGGGTGTATTGGTCCAAGCAGAAGAGAGGTAGTCATTCATGGTTTGATCAACTGCATTTCCCAATTTTGGGGCTGCCTCATTTGGATTTCCATTTTGGTTTCCTCCCTAGTTTTTGAGTTGGTTTCATTGAAGACATTCCATTGACACTGACTCAATTTTTGACTCGAGGGTATTATAAAGGTTATGATATAATGTATATATTTCCCTAGGTGTACTTGACTCCCCAAACCCAGGACTATCCACCCTTACTAGACGGTTTGATTGGTCATGGGTGCAGGCGGGCATGCGCCAAAAGATAAAAAAGAGAAAGGGAAAAGATAAGAGAATTTGGATTAGTATATAAGAAATGGGGGATAATATAATGGGTTCTTATATGACATACATGGATCTCCAAAAAAATTTCCAAAATTTGGTCTCACCAAAATTTACCCATGATTTTAGGATTAAGTGGTCGCTTGTAGTTTAGCTTGGGTTGTCAAATCCTCAAAGACATAAGATGTAACCTATAGAAACGTACATTTTATGGACTAATTTTCACTTTTATATGGCCAACATTGAGTTGATTTTATATGGGTTTAAGTGAATACTAAAATTATTAAGTGAATTCAAATTATTAGAATGGTTGATCCTAGGTTATTACAACGAGTTGATTGGTTGCATTTTTTTTAATTTTTCAATTTCTTATATTTGAATGGGTTCATTAAAGAGATCAAAAAAATCATCACATAGTGGTTTAATTCCTACACCCTATAATACTACTCACTTATACACTTAAAGGATCAATGTTTTAAGAACTCCAAGGTAAAGGTTTTTATTAGCACTTGAAGTGTGTGACCATAAATTAAATAAGGATGAAGTTGTTTTAAAGTAATCAAATAAAAATATCAATTAGAATAAGTGATTATCCATTAAAGGAGTGAGAAATAACATCCAATACATTCCCTTTCTACTTCCCTGGATCAACCAATAAGTGGGTTATCCCTCCATTAATCATACGGTTTCAATGGAAGCGGTAAGTCGACTCATGAGAGAGGAATTGGAGAATTAAAAAAACAATGAAATAACGATCACTACTCCATTGTGTGATAATCTCCCAAGGATTGGTGTGAATATGTTCATAACTTGAGAAAACGGTATGAAAGTGATAATAAGAATAATAGGAAATTATAATATGAAGAACTTTTACTATGAAGGTAAGGTAATTCAAGAACTTACAATTGAAATAATGCGATTATACCATCAAATTGGAAGCATACCAGTAAAATGAAATAATGCTCAAGGATGATAAAATCATCCACCACAAAATACATAAATATGCATTTCATAGGATTGGTTCTATCTCCATATAGTAAATATGATCCAACTTGAGTATTGTAGGCCTTGGGTGGTGGAACGTAAGGGAGAGGAGAATTTTCCACCCTTGACTAGAAGTTGCAGCAAGCTTGCATCCACTGAAAAGAGGCGCCTATATGACCTTATATATGGTTGAATTGGTGTGAGATATAGATGCAATAATTGAATATCCTGATAGATAATAGATCTCTGTAAAATTTCAGTCCATATGAGTTTGTTTTTTCTGATATATGATTAAATTTGTAGGATTTTTTTTTTGGGACACAGAATCTGGCCCAGAATTTTATCACTAACATAGGCCACCTGAATAACCATAATGGAGGCGTAATTAGCACTTTATGTTTCTCTATATGTTTTATATCATCCCAAGAATGTTGGTCTTTATTGGTTCTATATTTTGGGCTCCACAATCTCATCAGTGGGCTGATGTCCAATCTTCCTTCTCCAGAATTATTTCCTTTAATCGCCAAATATCCCCATAATCTTTTATGAATCCACCATTGATCATTGAATAAAAAAAGTTCATATTGATGTGTAGATAAATTTTAAAAAACATAAAATTAAAATATGGATAATGAAATTCCTTAAAATCAGATGAATCATTAGATCTAAATTGGTGTACATTAGGCATGAAGTGCACAAATGAGGAGAATGGATGTTCAAAAATAAAATCCACTAACTCAAGAACATAAAAAAAAATGAACATTTAATAAAATAAAAATGTAATTAACATATTTTTTTTATCTGCTAATAAGGACTCATGTGAAAGAAGGATACTTTTCCCACCTGGACACATCCTTGTGACACAATCTAAATCTATGAGGGTGATATAGTATAGACCAATGAGGAAGGTATCCAGGAGTGGTGATTGAGTCCCTTTGACTTCCATTTCATGGAAGACATGTGGGATGCTAGGTATCTTGGGAGGATACTTCTGGAACTATTAGATACTCTTTTAATGAGTTGATCTATGAGATGGAGATCCCCTTACTCTCTCATATGTGTTTCCTTGACATAATATATATATATATATACAAATATATATATATATATACATATATATATATATTATTTCTAGCACCCACTCTTGGGGTTTTGGTTACTCTCCTTATAGGAGAGGAAAATATGCATAGGCTATGCCATGTACTATTTGTGTAAATATTGTATTTGTTAGCTAAATATATACTACAACTATAGGTAGTAAAGACTTAATGAGAAGATCATCTTCTCACCAATTATAGATCCTTGGGTTTGGATGAGATTTTTTTGTTGTCTTGTAGGGTTTAGCTATACACCTTTTATTTTTATTTTCCCTATATACTACTTTCCGTTATATAGTTTATCCTATGGATCCTCATTGGCCTTTTTTGTTCATCCTACTAAGTATTTTTATACTCACAATTTCTTGTCATTTTCCCACATGGGTGGAGCTATATGAATATGATGGACAGGTTGATCGTGACTCCATAAGAGTGTAGGGATACAAGTAATTATACCGAACATGGTGGTCGTATCTTGGGCTAAAGGTGTGGGGAACTCTTATATGTATTAAATTTGTGTCGATTCCATGTTGTGGAACATTTGAGGTCATGAATTTATTTTTATCATTTTTTTATTCAATTTACTCAACAATACTATTATTGTTTAATGGTTCATTCATGTTTGGTTTATTTATAGCAGCATTTCATCATTTTTTCTTTTCCTCAGCACTTTTTCATTTAATTAGTTGTGTTTGTGAGTAAATGATATTAGGAAAAGGCCTCCCTGAGTTTTCTGTGCAATCTTCATTTGTCTCCACCCCTAGAATATTGATGTGGGTTTGGGTAGTTATGGCTCAAGCCCCTGCATGGGTCTTATCATGACACTCTATTTAAAATTATTTAAATTTAATTTAATTTATTATCTTTCCCACACCTCCCTTGTACAATGTGACCTGATAACAATATTATCATTTATATTGTTGAATTATATTATGATAATGGAAAATTCACCATCTTGTATGTTACCCTTTTCCTTTTATTTTTAATATGAAAACATCATTTGTGAGGTGCTGATTGACCGCATTCATTGAAGACATGTTTTCATTTTTCTTTTCCACCTTCAAGGTTCATCATTGAAAAATGACTATGGTTAATATATATAATAATATATTTATTAAATATTATCTATTTTTTTGTAACTAGTATGAATACATAACATTAATTAATGACATAAAACTATTTTGTGATTATTGAAAAACCAACAAAATAATCTAAATGATTATCAGTAATGTATTATCAAATGATTATTGATTTCCCAAAATTATAAAAAATACATATATGAAAATTTTAAATTCTGTAATATAATTTATAAAATATAATTTCAAATCTGGATAGGTATTTTATTTTATATGATCTTACATATTCATATCAAAGTAAACCGATCATGAAAATGAAAGAAAAATAATACTCATGAACAATAAAAGTTAATCATATTTCTCATAAAAGGTCTTAAATGGTCTTCAAGAAATTGTATTAAATCAAATAAATATTTAATAGATTCAAAACTAAATTATTAATGAATCTAATTTCATTAGTAGGGATATTAAGTGCATGTGGAAAACACTTTTACACATAATGTAAGGGTTTATTCCCTATCCTCCATTTTCCATTCAAGTTACACCTTCTCTTTCTTTATCCCAATGTATTTATTCATTATTTTTATATATATCATCTAAATTAGGTGTATATGATCGAAAATAATGATTGCAGGTCAGTTCATCATTATTTTCTGGGGTAATATGTGTTTTACAAGTTTCTCGGCTCAATTCCTCCTAATAGTAATGCCTGATTCAAATCCCAGTTTCATACCCATTTTCTAGTACTGTCTATAATAAATTTTAGGACCCATTTATTTTAATAAAATCACTGTTTTTTCATTAAAACAATCTTGTTTTATTCCTCGTTTTATTAAAACAATTATTTATTTTCCCGTTTTAATTTTTTTTTATTTTACCTTAAACCACACTAAAGTGGAGAATTTATAATGTTTCATAAAAACTATTTTTAAAAGTTATCACTTAATTTGAACATCATTTAAAACTCAAAAATAATTTCATTTTTATTCCATTTTCAATTGAGAGGTATTATTTTTTAAAATATGATTTTATAACAAAAAAATAATTTTCTAAAAGAACTCTTTTATTCAAGGTAGAATGATTACTTCTATCAAGAATTTATAAATGGTATTGTCATATTAATTTCCTCTATGATTATGATTCAAAAATTTCTAATTGATATAGGGAACATATATTTAATTATAAATTTTACATTAGATACTTTGAAATATGTGGAATTCAATGGACTTAGTAAGTGAGGGGAAAGTCTTACTATATCACCTCAATGTATTAGTATATATCATGATACAATCTAGGTATAGTTTTATATGAGGGCTTAACAATTTAAAAAGACTTTTTGGTTGTGTCCATGATGATTTGTTTATGAGGATTGAAATTATTTGTTCCCTAATGGTGATTTATTTAATTAATATCCAATGTGGTTATTAGACTAGTAAAATATCCTTGGTTATGGTTCATTCACAAGTGACTATGTATGTGGTATGAATTATTAATATTTTATTTATACAATATAATAGTAAATATTATGTTTTAAGGGAATTTTTTAAATATACATTGTTCCGTATAGTTTGATTTATTTTTGAATGATTCTAGCATATTTTTTACCCTTACGGAGTATCTCTGCTCACCCATTTCATTTATTTTATTTTTCAAAATGATTTAAAGACATATATTATGAATTACTTGGAGGAAAATTATAGGATTTAATGGACGTTTTCAATAGAGTTTCTTTGTTTATTTTCCTTTCATGATGTAATGTAAAAATTCTGTTTGTATATGGTATTCCAAATATACTAAATAATTTGGCCTTTAGGATGCGACCACTTATTTTTTAAAGCAATGTAATTAATAAATCTGAAAACTCTAGGATTCAGGGAATGGGGTCTCTCTAATTTGTATAAAAGGATGATTTGTAGAATCATAGAAAACTATATTTATAAAACAATGATTTGGGAACATAACCATAAGATATACTTTAAAGATAATTGTAGAGGAACATCCTTGAATTTTTTAATGTATTGATTATGTGGGTCTTCCTAACAATGAATCCCTATTTGGATACTACTAGTGGATGTGGTTATAGCACATATATACCTAGGGGTGACAACTTCAACATGGTGCGTCTGGAATAACTCGGCGTAACCTGATACATGACAACATGCCTTACAAATCACTGGGTCTGAGATTCACGGGGGACATTCTTAGGATAATTTGCAATCACATTACAAAACATTATAAATGATATTATTGTTTTTGGATACAATAATTATGTTATTTTAGTATTTTATCAATTATTATTTGTTTATAAGAATCATTAAATATATAAGGATTTACTTTAGTATGTATTCTTTATGGAATTTTGTGCATGATAGGAATAGAACCAGAAATCCTTAGAAGTTATATTGTTGTAAGATGATATTCTTGAAAGAACATGTCTTGAAAAACATAAAAATGAATATTCAATTTATATTTAGTTAATATTCAATATATTTTAATGGTATTGTATAGGGTACCATGATTTGGTTTGTCTTCTGATTGTCTATGTTATGACTTAACTATTAGATGTTTGGATTTAAGAAAAACATAAGATTTTAATCTTGGAATAACAATGATTCATAAGGTCTTCATATATTTGGAATGTGGGATCAATAGAAAAATTATTTGTAGATTCTTATGTTAAGTTGATTTTATGAATTTAGTGATCATCCTTTAAAATTTTTGGCCATTCAATGTGCACATTCATTTTTAAAAAGTATCTTAATATTACCAATTTGCGGCATGATGTAAGATTCTCTTCTTAAGATATTGTTAATTATTAACATATTATAACATTATAGGTTTTAATAAAAATATAATGGAATAAAGAATGACTTAAGGACAATATGATTCGTTTAAAGTTCATCAGGTGAGATAAAACCATTTAAAAGAATTGTTTCCTCTTGTAAGGGTTGAAGTGATGATAGATTGAATCATAACTAATAAATGAATTTATTCTTATGACATAAAAATTAATAATTTCATTTAATTTTATCATGTTAGTATATGAATATTAAAAGGAATCATATACTATAGGAAAATTATTTTCAAATAGAAGCATTATATGTTTATTATTCTTTTAAAGAAATCCAAATTCTTTTTACCAATCAATAATTTTTGGCTTTTGATGGATTTATTTTTAATGACCATGTTCTATATAACTTTCAAACCGAACATGAAGGTTATATTATTCTTCTATTTCTGTATTCATACCATTATACTAGTGTGATCCTATTCGATTACATAGTTTTGTGGCAACCACTACATTTACATTTCCATATTATTAAGTTAATGTTTTATTAACCCAATTTCTTATGTGTGTTTCCAACAATGGAATTTTGAATTATCAAAATTATATTTGTGATATACAATATAAAATTTTGGAGGATGATAATTATTAAAAGAGGGGAGAACGTAACACCACAAATGATTTTATCATCATAATATAAGAATGAATACAATTTTATGTATTAAAAGGGTATACTTTTCTATTGGTTGTTTTACTACTGTTTAATGAGGCAACTTATTTAAAATAATATATTAAATATTTTATAAAATCTACTGAACAAAAAAATTATTTTTAAATTAATAATTTCAAAATTATTTTATGTTTCAATTTTTTTTTCTGAAAGTATTTATTTACCAGGTAATAGTAAAAAAATATTGATTTCTATAAAACTATATCATTTTATATATTAATAGTATATTTTGAATTTTAATATTAACATAATCTATAAAATAATACATAAAATTTTTGTATCGTATGATTGAAAATATAATATATTTTTATAATGGAATAATTAAATACTTTTTTTTTGGAAATGATAAATTATGTATTTTTTTTAATTGAACATAATGTTTATTATCATTTTAACAAGTAAAATAGTTATATAAAAGAATTTTATTTCAAAAAATATATTTATAAATTAATATGTTTTAGGATTATAATATAATTTTATGATACCTAATGTAATTTTATAATGTTTCATCAAATCACTTGTTATTTTGAAATCAATAATTATTTAATAAATATTGATTTTATTTGAAAATTAAACATCTCATATTTAGAAAATTATTTACATTAAATTGAGCTCAATTTTGAAAAAAAATCATCAAAATATTTTTTGGGTAATTTTTTGTAATTTTTCTATAATAGATGAATTTTTGGTAAAAAGTGAAAGACTATAATTTACTTTATTTAATAAACACATGAATTATCGATTCGTAGAAGATGTATGGATAATTTAATCCCATAATATAGAACTATCCTTAATTATTTTAACAAATTTTTTGATTATTCTAAAATTATTCATATTGTTGAGCAAAAATAATTAACCGATGTAAAAAATTTTGAAAAACACTCATCTTCCCCCACAATAATTACAACCCCTCACCACCTCTTTCCCCCACACCACCGAAGTGTTTAATATTTTCCAATATCTATCTAATACAATTAAAAAATCTCTTAACCATGTACATGAGATTATGGTCTCATAAAAATACAAAAAACCAATTTCCCTAAGAAGGTTCTTAGGAAGAAGAATTGAAGAGGTGAACCCCTTAATCCTTCTCCTTCAATTTCATTCAATTTCATTTCTTTTCATATCATTACCAAACCTCCTCAATCAAACATGACATGATAAATAATTTATCATTTGCATAATATAATTTTATTATGTGAAGTGGAAATCTTCCATCATTTGTTTTATCATTTTCCTATTATTTTTAATATAAAAACATCATTTGTGATGTTCCGATTTACCTCTTTCATGGATGATGTGTTTTATTTTTTCAATTTCTCCTTCAAGGTAAGTAAAATCATATTTTAAATCTGAAAAATGATACTATAAAATTATATAAATCTTATATTTTACTCTATAGAATGTCTATATACATAATATTAATTAATGAATCAAAACTAGTATGTAATGATTAAAAAACCGCCAAAATAATCTAAACAATTATGACTAATGTATTATATAATGATTCATCCTCACCCCAATTTACCAAATAACTTATATAACAACTTTATATTATTGAATATAATTAATATCATATAATTTAAATTCTATAAAATAATTTCAATTTTCCTTTTTCATCCATCTGTGTATAAAGTTAAACCAATAATGAAAAGCATGGAAAAGAAAACTCCCAAACGATGAGATTTCATTATATTACTCATAAAAATACCATAAATGGAATTAATAAATATATAATAAGTTAAATACATGTTTTATAGGTTCCAAATGAAATTATTAATGGATATAAATTCATTATCTTGGTTATTAAGTTCATGTACAGAATTATTTTGGACATAATATAAGGGTTTCTTCTCAAACATCTATATTCTATTTTGGTTACTATTTCTCTCTATTTACCCCCAATAAAATTCTTAATAACATTTATATACTTATTATAAATTATATTTATCTATTCCAAACTCATGAATCCATATTATTTCATCTTTAATTGATTTGAAAATGCGTGTTTTACAAGGTTCCCATTTCAATTCCTCCAGATTAAGAAGTACGATTAGAGGGAACTTCCAAATTTCCTACCAATTTTTATATTCCATGTATATTTTATTATAAGAAACCAATATTATTATAAAATAACTAATTTTTCATGAAAACACTATCATTATTGTGTACTAGTTTTATATAAAAAATTACAACTATTTTCATTTTAAAGACTATTTTATATTTTCCCTTAAACCACACTAAATTTACCCTTTTAATAATTTTTTTAAAAAAAACTATATACTTCTTAACACATAAGTTTAACATCATTTATAACAAAATAATATATTAATTTTCCTTACCTTTTATTTTTAGGATATTCTTGTTTATAATTTTCTTTTATGACAAATAAAATGATATTTAAAAATAAACCTTCTTTTCAATGTAAATGGATATTTTTTCTCAAGAATGTACGTATGATATTATTAGTGTATATTCATCTATGAATATTATTGAAATATTTAAATGTGGTATATGAATATTTGATTTAAAAATATTTGTCTAAATCAATAATTTGAAATAAAAGGAAATCATTGGACTTAATATGTGATGGGGTAGGGGGTCCCTCTATATCATCTGGAAGCATCGATAGGTACAATGAGACAAACATGATAGGGGTTTTGTCGATTCCATAAACTTTATATGTAATTTTATTAGATAATTCCTTGATGGAATCTTTCTAATTTTTGGATTTATACATTCCCTCCATATGATATATGTAATTTATACCCCATGTGGTCATTCGAAAAGTATAATATCTATGGTTAAGTTTTATTATCATGAAATTATTTATATGTAATTATTTATTCATCTTTTATTCCTACAATATTATGATCTGGATTATGTTTAAATTGATTTTTTTTCAGTTATTCACTATTCCTTATTGTTTATTTTTATTTTCGATTCCTTATGTTGTATTGTATACCCTTAACAAGTATCTCATATCATCCCATTATTATGTTATATTTTTCCATAGAAAGTGAAAAAATTAATTATTAATGTCCTGAAGGAATAATATAGAAGTTTATGGTTGTTTAAAATTGAGTTTATTTATTGTTTTTTTATTTCAATTTTAAATGTAAAACATATATTTGTTTGTAGTTTTACAAAGCTACTAAACTATTCGGTCCATCAGGATATGAAATTCATGTTTATTATACCAATGTTGTTATTATAGAAAATAACTTTTTTATACTGAGGTTAGGGAGTTTATAATGGTTATGAAAATAGAGAGTCAATTTGCATCTTCAAGGATGTAGTCCACATGCACCTGGAAGACGTTATTATATCTCTATGAGTGAAAATGGAATAAATTAATTTATAAATGTACTTATTAGGATGATAAATATTTCATTGATATCATAATTTCTTATTTTATAACACATATATTTATCCTTATTTCATTCCTTTTACTAGTTGCTGAAAAAAGAATCACATCGCTTCGTGAGGCGGTAGTCTATCATTCACATGAGCGATGTTATAATATCCCCTAAAAAGAAATTTATTGAAGATATATGTGATATAATGACTCTATATGTATATATATGTTACAAATTCCGAATATATAATATAAAAGGATTTTAATACTCAACTGTGATAGGTGTAAACTGAAAAAAATGACATCGTTTCATGAGGAAATAATCCACTACACCCATGATCGATGATTTGGAAACCCAAATAATGGAGGTGGATATTGGTTTAGGACATAACAATAACATAAAAAATCTAATTTTATGGAATATATTGATTTGATATATCTGCATGTTTTAATTATAATTGATATATTTTGATGAAAAAAGAAAAAAAACGGTCATTAAGGATATTTACCTCTTCTTTAAGAAATCATTTTATGATAAAACCAAAATCATTTCTTGTTTGTCTTTCTTCCCAACAATGGAGATCATGGAAGAGGTGATGTAATATTGGAAATCATTTGTGATGGTATTGAAAAAAAATAATGAGTATGAATGTGTAAGGAATATAAGATAGTGGGTGGCATTTTTAATATAAGGGGAATCACACACATATATTTAATGTAAATAAAAAGGATAACGTGTGTTTTTATTATGTGAAATGTTCTCAAAAAATAGATTAATCTCAAGTAATAGCCTAAATATTATTAGAAAAATTCCATGAAGAATAATTTTTATTATATTTTATATCCTTCTATCCTTATATTATTAGTTTAACCTCATATAACCCCATTTTAACCATAACTAAGGTAATTATTATTTTTACATTGTTCTGTACTGATTTTGGCCAAATATTAACTTTAGATTTTAGAAAATATAAACATATTTGATTCAAAATATGAAGTAAATTTTTCCAACATCAGTTCCTTAAGTTGAAAAACATTATTTATAATTAATACTACATCAGTGATGAGAAAGTGATGATTCAGAGATAAATTGATCAAATGTTTACAGTGTTTTTATATAAAAATTCAATATTAATATAATTAAAATAGAAAAAGATGGATTTTTAAATACATAATTTACAAAAAAAATTACTTTAAAACCAATTTATAATATATTTTTACATTATTTTTAATTTAAATGAAAATTTAGTTTTCAATTAAAATTCATTATTTATTGCTAATCATCAAAATTTTAATATTTGAATAATATTATCAAAAAATCACCTAAAGATAAATATGAAATTTTTTCATCAATTTGTTTTAAAATTACATATCTATATGTATCTAAAGTTATGATTAATATTACTATGCAAAAATTAAACTAATATTGTTTTTAGAAGAATACAATTTTTTAGCAATAAAATTTGATTTATTAATATCTCTTGTATAAAAACACATAAGATGAATTGTAAATAATTTATTGAATATATAAATTATTAATATCATTATTATATTTCAATAAAACTGAGTTATTTCATTTTTAAGGTAATACATATTAGTTTTCAAAAAAATATATATTCAGAAAATGATTTCCATTATTTTCAAATAGTTTTCATTGTCATTTTTATTCCATTTGTCACTAAAGTATTCATAACATATACATGTGTATGGAATATATTTAAATAATTTAGTTATTCCTATTCATATCAATTATTCCAGTTTATAGTTGATATTTGTTATATGTTAATATTTTTATAATATAAAACTTTTCCTTTAAAACCAGTGTTATGTGTAAGATATGCAACACTATGTTTTATGTGTAACACAAGATTAACATGATGCTATGTGTAACATAATCTCATATTTGTGATTTGAGTAATAAAAAATATTAAAAAGGTGATATTCATTAAAAAAAATCCAAAAACATCAGCGCATGATACAAAAATCATGTTAGGATATTATAATATTTATATTTTTCCATCTTATTCTAATTAAATAACAATTTTTAAATATTGAACTCTTGGTAATTTTCAATTACTATTCCCAAATGTTATTTTCTATTCCCAATGGCTAATTATGGTTTTTAATTGTCGTTTTAAATGTATACTACCAATATATACCTCTTATATTCATTATTCATCCAATTATAAGATTCTTACAAGGGTTCAACATTGTTTATTTTCATAATTTAAAATATATTTCTAATGTATTATTTCATTTTTATAGTTTTTTGATGTTGGTGTGATAATTCTTTGATAACATAACACATTCATGATTAAAACTATTGTTATATTATTTAGTTATGTTTATTCATCTATTGATCTATTTATTATTTTATGGAGAATACTTATATGTTATATATAATGCTCTTTGGTTCTGTAATAAAAAATATTTTTTAGGTTAATGTGATATATTTATAATATAAATTATGTATATAAATTGAGATTATAATTTCATTAGAAAATATTTGGTTCATTAGGACTGAATATCCAATCACTGATGTACGTTAATACTACATGACACTCATCGATCCCCACAAAGTCTAGGAAATTCCGGTTCAAGGCTGTCAAAGGGGTCTGAATATGTGGTAAACCAGCAATGAACCTCCTATAGTAGCCCAAAAATCATTAGAACCAATTAAAATATATATAATTATATGGATTTATGCAAGAAAAAACTACATATAAATTTGAAGGATATACTACAACTCCCTAGTGAGACACCACAAGCATAGGGAAGTGTAACTCATTCATCCAAAACATACACTTGTAAAAATTACCAAAGGTAAAATGTGTCTTAACAACCTCTTGAGTAGATACCAAATTATAAATATTATCCTCATATGACTTAAAATATAAAAGGATTTTAGTAAATAAAATGGTCATAAAATAATTGAGGAACTATGGAATATATATTTGATAATGACAATGAAAATTGAATATACATTTATGACATAGAAATATATAACTAAACATTTAAAGATTCCATAATAACCATTGAAATTATTCTATGGTATATTATCCTCCTTCACACTCATATAATTATATCGATATCTTAAATATTTTTTCTAAAGATAACATGTTCCATTTAACGTATCAAATTAATCTTTAAACTTCATGAGAAGATAATGGTTCTTCAAAATTAAATCATTCAATTTTTAGTAGTGTATGCTCATACTCAAACTACCTTCATAATTAATGATTAATAACATAAAATCACCCAAATATGACACACTTGTTCAGTTAAAACCCTTCTAAAATTAACCACATTCCTAAATCTATAATTCCAACAACTCATAGGGTTCTATTTGATAATAAATCATTTTAAATAAAGAATAATAAAGATATAATTGAATAACAGAATTGATAGCATCTTGAAGGGTTAGTGTAATAACTATATAGATTCTGAAAAACATTATGACCATTTTATACCAAATCAAATGAATAAAAAAAATTGGAAATAATTATTGTTTAGAACACTCCTAAAATTTAGTGAACATATGAGAATCCCCATTCACAAATTTCACCGCTCTATGCCAATTTATTTGAGTCACTCACCAATATATCACAAAAAAATCAAGAATGTGTAAAATAAAGGAATGGAAAAAAAGGAATAATATATATTTTAAATACATTGAATCCTATTTCCATTGGAGAAACACTGTATTATTTTATTTTTCATAAGTACAATTTTAAAGGTCACTAGGAGTTAGTAGCCATATTTTACAGAAAACAAATAGTAGAAATATAGGCTTTCATATATTCCCACCCACAATCATAATGGGTCCTAACATGGAAAATAGTTTCATATAAATATGGAATATATAGTTTGGTTTTTATTTGAAACATTTATTTTTTATTTCTTATAGAATTCATTATTTATATTTGAAAATAATTTTAGAATAAAACCACTCCAACATTTTACTAATTATAAGAATAAAAATTCTGTAAGTGAATATAAAGTGAACTCATCCTTTACTTTTTAACTGATCATCATCCTTTACATCCCCTAGAGGATAACAAGTATTTATTTAAAAATCTAGAAAATTACTATTGGGACAACCTAACTGATTGAAGGTTGAATATTATACCCTTCAATAGATCGAAACCATAATCCAATATAACATATTTGGGTCAACTAAACTAAGACTTTAAGAGGGCTTGGGTAGCACCCTCAGTTTCTGGAATGTAACCCTTTATTTATAAATTTTATGTTTAAAATGTTTATGGGTGATGGTTGGGAGTTTTTGGAGAAAATTACAAGTGTTTGGGGGAAAATAGGAAGGTGTACAAGAAGTGAATGGTTTTGAAAAACCCTAAAACCTCTGTGGAGAAACTGTGCACCACGACACATAGAGCCTTGGAAATATTGGTTCATGGTTTCGTAAAGGTGTGAGGAAACTATGTGATGTTCAACCCTTGAAGAGGTATCTTGCACATGGTATTAATAACCTTGTGGACTAACCATGAGTGGGTCAGACATTAGATACTAAAAATGTGCATTTCACTTGTTTTTTCTATTAACCCACTCCTTTTCCTTATAATGGAGCACTAACTTGGTATCCTAGTCTCCCAATGGTTGGATAATCCCTACAATGTTGATTGGAAGTGATCCAGAGTAATCCCTTAGGGGTGTAGAATCCAAATTCTTGTGGCATGTGATCCTTCATCACCAGTCATCGAGATTTTTCATAGATCGACTTCACTCCCATATTTTTATCATATCTATGAATCATTTGGTTAGATATATAGGTTTTAATTCCATATATGTTTATATTTAAATTAATTATTGGTAGTAAAATAAAACAATGGTAGGTTCATGGGATATGTTACCCATTTAAAGAACATGTTTATCTGTTATTCATTTTCACTATAAACCTCTAGGTAGGTGGATTCACTATATAATCTTAATGTTAGAATTTATTCACATAGAATCTAATTAAATGAGTTACATTAAATTTATTATAAAAGTGTTGTGAAAATCATGTTATAAATTCTTTTTAGTGATTATTTATGTTTTTTGTAAAATTTTGAACATTGGGTGAATTATTTGGTAAGGTGATTTAGTTTCTCGATTTTAAAAATGAAATTTTAAAATATTTATTGGATGGATTTTTGAAATGGTTTATTTTTGAAAATGGGTTTTCAATAAAAAGGTTGTTTTATTGAAATTATTTATTCATGTTGGTTTTGGAAATGGATTTTTGGCATGCTTGGTTTGTGTGTTCGTAATTCATTTACGACGATTGGTTGAAATATGACCTTGTGCTCGATGTCAAAATTGTAATGGATCATGGGATAAAATTATAATGTGACGACATAGAAGATCAATGAGAGATGACCCAGGATTATGGAATAGTTATAAAGATTCATTCATGGATGGTTGTGTAAATAAGTGAAGCGGATTAGTTATACTAAATGGATCTTCTGGAATGGTTTTAAATCATTGCTTGGTTGTTTTATTGAAAATAACTTTTTAAGAAAACAATTGATATAGAACATGTTTATTTTTAGTTATAAAAAGTTTTATAAGTTATTTATTTATAGTTATAGATTTTTTTCATGTTGTTTTTATATAAATTTTGTTTACATAAATTATTCTAACTCTTCTATCCTAGTTTCATGAGTAGGGAATTCATTAGGGAAAACCTGCCATGTTTTAGTAATCACCTCTACTTTGGAACAATAGTGATTTTGCAGATGTCATCTTCCAGGACATGAGAAAAGGTAAGGTATCACACGTCTTTTGCACCGCGTCGTAATACTCGAGATGGTTGGTGAAATTGTATCATGGAGATTGTGAAGCATAGAGTATTATGATGTATACATGTCTTATTAGTTTGTATCCATCTCTTTAAAATGTTGTTGTAGTCTTCTGATGTGGCACATGATTTGAGTATGTTTTTTATATACGATATTTGTGAGTTTTCATTCATATTCATCACACATCATATTGTTTAATGTATGTGTATGTATTGTTGGTTAGTGGTTTTATTATTAACTGTTAAAACATCCCATTTATGTATTGAAACCCTTTGACACTTATTGTCATCCTTTTTCATATTTTTTATATCTCATAATTCCATATAGTATTACTCCCACGTACTCTATTTAATAAGGATAAGGAGGTATGCTACAAATGGTAATAGTTTTTTTTGGTCCAAAATCATGTTTGAGATAAATTGTATGAGCTTATTCATTTCATTGTGGAATATGTAGTCATCAGTTTTCTAGGTTTTAGAGTTGAATTATTATTGTCTATTCATTGGGTTAGATGACTATAAATGATTATTATTATCAAGAAATTAATTTAAGGGCATAAAAATACAGAGCATACATTTTTTAGATAAAATTAAATTTACCAGGGAGTTGGGGACATAAGTGTTTTGAATACAATTATAGGATATTCAAATCTTATTTTCATGGTTTTAGCCACAGTGAAAAGTATTAAGTGCTTCATAGAAATGAATTACCACTAGGATTTCAAATTTTAGTTTTTGTAATGATATATGATTTGATAAAATATATTATTATTTTTAAAAAATGTTTCATTTTTTAATTGAACGACTCTATAAGAAGCATAGTTGGTGTATTTGGAAAATGGTTTGATTTTCAAAACCATGATGATTGTTTTTAAAAGTGGTTGAACGTGAATGAAATGATAATTTTTGTAATGAAGTATTTTGATATTTGATGTGGTATAATTTGAAATTATAATCCTTTTGTTTCTAGAGGGTGATACATATATTGTTTTTGGTTTTTTTGAAACAGAACCCGATAGGAAATTTATGATCCAATTGGATAAACCTATAGAAAATATGGTTACACTTGAGCAACAGGTCAACCAATAGTTTGTTTTGAGTATCATTTTAGCATTTCAAGATTTAGACATAGGGAATCAGCAGGAATCACAAAGACAAGTGGATCATTCTGTCTAGTTCTAAAAATAGAATCCACCCATCTTTGAGGGTGATTATGAACTAGAAAAAGATGAGGTATGGAAGAATAGGATGAATCATATCCTTGATTTCCTTAGAACACCCATAAAGATGAATTTCATACTAGAAATTTTTATTCTCTAGGATTATCCACACCAGTAGAAAGATTTAGTGGTATAGTATAAAGTGGATCAAGGCGTTAGTTGGAAGTAATTTGAGGAATTATTCAACAAAAAAATATATCCTCAGACATTCAAGATTCAAATAACAATATTATTATTCAACCTGAATTTCTAAAAACACTCTATCATTGAGTATGTGGAAAAATTCAGGAATTTAGTGTGCATTATACCATAGGCTGCTGATAGTGCATCCTTGATGGAACACATCATTTTATCAGGGCTGAGACTGGAAATTCACTTGACGATAGTTGTTCATTGTATTACAGAGTATAAAGAGATGGTGAATATATCCAAAATGGATGAATAATACATATCTAGAACTATAGGAGGAGTAAGTATCATGAAACATATGGGAAATGATTGGAGTTATAGTGCTAGAAGAAATCAGAATAGAGACACCAACTTCCAGGGAGGGAGTGGAAATAAATATCAAACTCCAATATTAGTGAATCCTCTTATGAGACCAAGAACAATTGAAAGATGATTACAGTGTGGTTCCATTGACTAAATGAAGATATATTGTTCATAACCACAAACAGAATGAAATATTTTCAACAATATGGGACACTTTAAGCGCTTTTGTCACAGTTATACATGGCCAGGTGCTCGTGACACTTCTCAGGTGTCGCAAGAGTTGTATGATTCAACGGGATGAGGAGAGTAGAATTAATATCATCTATATAATAGTGATATACATTGTGATTATAGGAATACCATGAATCCTTAGCAAGTTAATTCTTAGCGAGGAAACAAGGAGAAGAGTTCCGGGATGAAGAAATTATACGGAGCTGAGCAGATGATTGATGTTGATCAGGTCGAACCATACATAGTGATAGGTGCAATTCCTTTGAATTATACGCTTATTCATTTTGATGACACTGGTACATCGAATTCTTTCATTTCTTCTCATGCTAGTGATTTTCTAAGATTTAACCTTGAGATGATGCCTTTTCTAAAAAAAATTCAAACCCCTCTTTATCAAAGATAATTTTAATCCTTTCTCGTTAGAGCATGTTCTATATGTATTGTTGAATCTGAGATCAAATGGGACTTCATAGTTTTGGATATGGATTTCTATAATGTAATCCTCATAATATATTGGTTGAAAATGTTAAAGTCTGACATTAAAAATTATAGAAGAAATCTTAGTTTCACAACTAATGATGGCGTTGAATATCTCTTCAAAATAGAAATGGTTGTAAATATTGGTGCAATAGATTTTTTTGCAATAACATTGGGAATGATATCTTAATAGTTTGCAGCATTGAAATTGGCATCAATGGGTGATATAAATGATTATAGTTTTCCAATTGTTAGGGATGAACTTCAAAATAATTTTCCTAAAAATATCTCATGGATTCCACCTATAGAAGATGTTGATTTTATAATTGATCTCTTCCCAAGGAATTTTCCTATTGAACATCAATTTTATTGAATGGAAACAACTAAATCACAGGAGTTTAAAGGGTAGTTATAAGATCCAAAAATCAAGGGTTTCATTCGAACAATCACATATCTATGGGTATAAAGAGTATATGGCCCAAGCACTAAACATTACTTAATCGCGAGATAACTCAATAACATGACATACATTAACATGGAGGATCTTTTTAGGTTATAATGATTATATAATTAAGCTATAACGCAAACATAAAATAATAAAATAAATATAACTTAGAAACTTCTAAAGTTTCCAATTCATCTGTAAAACAATTGCCATAAAAAGAAAAAGTAGTTTGTTTTCATGTTAAATCACAACTTTTCCTTCATCAAATCCTTGACTCAATTCATCATTAAATCCTATAAAAAACATTTCAAAACATAAGACGAGCATAAAAATATCAGTAAAGGATACATAATGAAGGAAATCCAATAGTCTTGCAAAAACATGTAAACCATAAATAATTTATCATAATGTAAAACCTTTCACCTTTTTGATGTAGTAATTACACTACACTGAATATAACTCATTTATTACCTTTTTTGTAATCAAACTATTACATTAAAACACTTAGAAATCACATATATCATATAAAGGTTTGTATGGAGATAATAAAATATAAATGGAATAACAATTTGGTCAACATCCACATAAATTACTAAATGTAATAGCCACACCGCCTATATCCATACCCATTGCATTGGATGTTATAATGTTACCACCCATCATTGTTTTATCACGAAACCACCAGTCTTTGTTTATTCACATAACTACCTATATTTGATTTATCATGTAACCACTCATCAAATGTCAAAGTACCATTGTCTAATAATAAAACATAAAAGATTTCAATTTTCAAAATTTCACCAATAAAATTTCATTTTCAATGATAATAAAGCATTTCATGATATTGAAATATTCAATCAATTTCCAAAACCATTAAAACAATTAATAAAAAAACATTTGAATCAAAGTGATGAAAACCACATTGAAATATTTGAATGAAATTAAAATTTAATTCATTTTCATATACATATATTCAAAAAAATTATTTTGAAAACATGGACATTAATATGGATGATTTCGATGAACAAATCATTATAACATTTAAAACGATGTTTCAGTTAAACAGTCCCTTACCACTAGGGAAACACTAGAATAAATATCATTTGGGAATATAATTAAATATTCCATTTAATATCATGATAACATAATAATTCAAGATATAATATTTCAAAATTGTGATATATAGACCTTATATGGTATTAATGGTTAAAACATAAATATATAACTCAATTAATGGAGATTGAGATAATGTCAGTTAAAAAGGCAATATCAATAGATTAAGGATAAATTAATGACATAATTATGTGTGAAAAATAGAAATACACCCTATATATATGGATATTTACTATAAAATAATTATAGTCCATTCACATATATTCCTGGAAAAAAATAAATTACATGTATATATAACTCATTGACTGGAAATTGAGGTATTATTTCCATTACCTTGAGTCCAAATTGTCTCAGACATTATTTATTTTCCTGAATAATAATCATAGGTTTATTTATACATTCCTGAGAACCTGTTACAATTTTTTTCCAATTATGTCACTTATTACCATGCTATAAAAATTACACAACTATTTATGTTCATATCAGAATATTTTCTAATATTCAGTACTTCAGTCAAAAATGAACTTGTCTTGATGTAAGTTGTATAGAGACCCGACCATTTCTGACATTACTATTTCGTCATTTTAAATATGAACAACATAATAGTATTACGCATAGAGGATCCAATTTTTTAGTGTCTTTGGAAAACTAGGACCACATATAACGATAACAACATCAGGGATAAACATTTATTTAATTCCTTCTTCTCTAGCTTCTCATTGGAACTTGAACTCCCATTATTACATGTAACCACCTAAGGATATACATAAAAATGGGTAATATAAAACCCCAGTATGATGATATATAAGAAAAATATAATAATGGGTGAGCATAACGATAACTTAGGAAAAGGTTCATGAACATGGTATGATGCATTAATAAGAGACTTGAAATGTGGAAATGAATGAAAATGAAACATAATGTCTTATTGGATAACTACCAAAAATACAAGTAAAAAAGTATATAATCTTTTTCACACATCATTTCACATTAACTCATAAAATTAATGCTATTAACCAATTCATTGGAGTACTGTATAATTTTGGGCCCACCCATCACATTGAAACATTCATATTGCGCTATATAATTATGGGTGCACCTGTCACATCATAACATTATCATTTTCATGCATTTCCCAATTAACATATATTGAAAATGAACATAAAAATACCATGAAAAGGAATGGGTTTTATCTCATAATAACACATTCATAAACATTGGGTTCCATAAAATTTAGTGGGAATAACATACTTGTTACTATAGCCATCAACCTTGAGTGAGAAGTGAAAGTTCTGTTTTGGATGGAAGAGTTCTTTTAAGAAACATTGGATTGACATAAACGTCACCAGAAAAAACCTATATCTAAGAAATGGTAATATAATTATGAAAAAATGATTCTTAAGGAGTTACCATTCCATATATGGGGTGGAAGAGGGATAACCCGAAGAAAGAAAATTGGGTTTGAAGTTTTCCCCTTACCCTATTTCTGAACACTTTCTTAGCATTAATGTTATGTATAAAATCATTAAATTCATTAGCTTAAAATCCAGAACATTTTGTACAGGATTATGGTTTATTATGGTTTCATTAAGAAATCTTATGTGCCTTTAGATGAGTTATAGAGGTTAAAAACATTGTTCGAGATTGTTCGTTTTATGTCTTTCTTGAGCAGTCCAATTGTATTCATAAATTGTTGTCCAAGTAGAACATGGGTAAACATTAAGAACAGATATTACATGTTATTAATTATATTACAAGAGTTTAACTGATCTATAATTTATTATATTATATACCATGTGGATGAATCATTAGATAAAAATTAAGTGATGATTGATTGAGTTAATTTGAGTGGTTTTTCTATCACTGAAAACTTTTATGGATTAATTATTTTGTAATGTGTACATAAGTTAGTTCCAGAACATTAAATATTACATAATAAATATAACATATTCTAGTTTGACCATAAAAATTGTTTCATTACCATATATGAAAGTATAAATGAAAAAATAAAACATCTCATTTTTAAAGGAAATAGATTAAAACCTCGCGAATAATGTATTCTTTTATAAAATTAAAGGAAGAGGAAAAGGGGGTTGGATGGTATAATATCCAAATATTATCATAAAATTTCTGTATATTTATGATACTGGAGTTACCATGAAATTTTGATGAAGATACGTAGGTAGAGAATAAAAAAATAACATGAAAATGAAAGAAATTAATAGCAAGAGGATGGAAAATTACCTCTTCAATTCTCCTCTTGAGATCCTCCTTAATGGAACTAGGATTGGTATTTTGATGAGACCAGAAGTTCCTGGACGAGGAAAAGGAGCTTGGGATGATTCTTGGGTAGTGTTAAGATAAGGATGAAATATTGAGAGGTTTGAGGAAATGAGGGTGTGATGGGTGGTTTTTATAGTGGATGGGAGAGGGGATTTCTAATTATGGAATTCAATAATCAATTATTTCCCCACAAGACAAGGAATAGTGAGTCTTCCATGTCCAATAATTGTGATTGTATCATGTGATCTGGAACCAATTGGTCTTACATCAGCAGAACATAATGCATTATTCTATAATTAGCTTATCTAACTTATTTTGTAAATTATGGCATTTCACTATTCAAAAAAAATTCTAGTATTTTAGAAAATCTCAAAAAATCATCCAAACCATTATTCGATGTGTTGAATCCAAAAATGAAGTCCATTTTTCAAAAAAAAAATATAAATATTATTATTATAATATTTTATTAAAATCAAAATTTGTTATCAAAAAACACATTTTAAACATTATTTTACTTATTCTAAAATATAGGCACATCAAACTTTCAGTTGAATATTTTTTATATATTACCATAGGTAAAATTACAATTCATTATGTTATATCACTATTCATAAGGGTATATTACTATTTATAAGGTCATGTAACTATTCACCAAATAATAAGTTATTCTTGTTGGACTCAAAGACAACTTGCTGATAATCGCTTTGTATGTCAGATTTTTTAAATTTCAAACACAGAAGTGGAAAGCATATGTTTAAAGGTCACTTATCACTTAGTAGTTATTTATTTTGTGTTTTCATTTGATTTTATGAAATATTTATAAGAAAGTAATTTCCATTGAATAACATTGAGTCGTTACATTCTTCCCCCCCCCCCTTATGAAATTTCTCCCTCAAAATTTTATTTTTCATAAAAAGGGTATGGTTCTTCTCCTTCATCACCTCTTCCAGTTCCCAAGTAGATTCTTAAAATATATGGTTCCTCCAAAAAAACATTTACAAGTTGGGTTGTCTTGTTGCGTAGAACCTTATCTCCCTGGTCTATGATCTCTACTGGTTTCTCCTCATAGGAGAAATCATCTTCCAGTTTCACCACCTCCGAGTTTAGTAAATGTGAGGGGCCTGGTATGTACTTCTTCATGAGTGATAATTGAAACACATCATGAACATAATCCACATTCAATGGAAATGAATGCCAATAGGCCACGGCTCTTATGTGGTCAAGGGTCTCTACGGGGCAATGTACCTTGGATTTAGCTTCCCATTCCTTCCAAATCGCATGACTATACTTCATGGTGATATTTGAAGTAATAATTTATCCCCTACATTGAACTCCATGTCTCTTGGACTGTTATTAATATAGCTCTTATTCTGACTCTGAGCAGCTTGGATGTGTTTCTAGTTGACTTAAAACATTTCGATCATCTCTTACACAAGATCAGGTCCATTTAGCTTTCGTTCTCCAACATCATCCCAACATGTTTGAGTTCTACATCCCATTCCTTACAAATCATCATATGGATCCATAGAAATACTCGAGTGGAAGAAATTATTTTATGAGAACTAAACAAATTGGAGATAATGATCCTATCCACCATTGAATTCATGAAAGAAAACTCTTAGTATATCTTCAATCGTTTGAATAGTTCTTTCATATTGGACATCGATTTGGGGGGAGATAGGTCATGATGAAATTTAATTTAGTAATCAAAGAATATTTTTGGCTCCTCCAAAATTTAGATGTGATCCTTGGATCATGATTATAGACAATTGGGAGTGGAACACCATGCAGTCTCATCCCTTCCTTCACATATATCCTTGAATGTTTTTCAAGTGAGAGATCTTCATGAATACTAATAAAATGAGCATTCTTGGTGAGTCAGTTAACACGAACCCATTTCTCATTATTTCCCTTTAACGTCTTTAGGAGACCAGTGACAAAGTCCATAGTAAAAATCTCCCATTTACACGTGGGTATAAGCAATTGATGCATCAACCCTTTGGTCCTTTGTCGCTCTACTTTAACTTACTGACATTCCAATCACCTTGAGATATATTCTGCAATCTACTTATTCATGTTATCCCACCAGAAGTGTTCTCATAGATCATGGCACATATTGGTACTCCAAATACGGATAAAGAATGTTGAGCTATGTGCATTGTCCAATATCTTATTCATTATCCTGGGTGCTGAAGGCACACAAAGACGCATTCCAAACCAAGTCACACCATCATCATCGATATGGAACACTTGAAACTTACCTTCCATTACTAAATTCAACCTATTTTGTATCTCCATATCATCCCTTTGTGCATCCTTAATCATCTCTTGGATGTATGGTTGCACAATCATTTGGGAAAGGTATGATGTATCCCCTTCCCTTATGATGTATTAATACATCCATTTCATATCCAAGAAGATATGTTCTTTCTCAATCCGTATCATGGATAAAGTAACATGTTCTTTTCTAATTATAGCATCAGTTACCTTTTTCTCCCTTCTTGGATGATAGAGAATACATCAATCGTAATCCTTGATTAGTTCTAACCATCTCATTTGATTCATGTTTATCTCCATTTGTGTGAATATATACTTTAGGCTCTTGTTGTCGGTGTATATGTCACATTTCTCACCATAAAGGTAGTGCCTCCATTTTTTTCAATGCAAAAATCACGGTTGCCAACTTGAGATCTGGCATCAGGTAGTTCTACCATTGTATCTTCAACTACTGTGATGCTTAGGCTATCACATTGTCATTTTTCATGAGTACACAACACAATCCTTTCTTTGAATCATCACTGTATATCACAAAAATGTCTCCACTTTTCGGTATTGTGAGTTCTGGTGTAGTGATCACCTTTCTCTTTAGCTTCTTGAAGATTCCCTCATATTGTTCTATCTAGATATACATTGCACTTTTCGTTGTTAACAAACGTAAAGATCTCGAAAATCATGAGAAATTTCTCACAAAACGTCGGTAGTACCCACCTAATCCAAGAATACTATGGGTTTCGGTGAGACTAGAGGGCTTGAGCTATTACTCAATCGGATTTTTTTAAGGGTCCATAGAAATTCCCTCACTTGTGATCACATGTCCCAATAACATGACTTGCTTCATAAAAAAGTCACACATTCTAAAATTAGCATACAAATTCTCCTTTCTGAATGTCGCCAACAGAAGTCTTAGATGTTCTTCAGGTTCTACCTTGCCCTTAAAGTATATGATAATATCATCAATAAAAACTACAACAGATATTTTGAGGTAATGTATAAAGACTATATTAATCAAATCCATGAAGATTGGAGGGACATTAGTAAGTCCAAAGGGAACCACCATAAAATCAAAGTTCCTATACCTTGTATGAAAGTCAGTTTTATGAATATATAACTTCTTCAACTTTAACTGACGATATCCAGAACGAAGATCCACTTTTAAGAAGTATTGAAATCTTCTTAACTGAATAAAAAAGTCATCTATCCTTGGAAGAGGATAATTCTTCTTTATGGTGATCATGTTGAGTTCTCTATAGTCGATACGAAACTGCATTTTTCCATCCTCCTTCTTCACAAAGAGCACTGGCGCACCCCAAGGTGATGAACTAGGGAGTGTGAACCCTTTGTCCAGATGCTCTTGTTGTTGCATCATTTACTCTTCCAGTTCGATTGGAGCCATCCTATAGAAACATTTTTAGACATGAGTAGCTCTCGGTATGAGTTATATTGAGAACTCTACATCACAATCTGGGTGAATTTTGGGTAACTCTTCTACAAATAAATCACTGTATTCCTTCGCAATGGTAATTTCATCAAGGAAGGTGCTTTCCACTGACTCAACCATTTGGGCGAGGTATGATTATTTATAAGGAATCAACACCCACACCATAGAAGGATTTTTCAAAGGAAATACTTGATATTCCTTTCATGTTTAGAGGAGAATGGGAAGGTTCAGAATATGAAATGATATTTCATTCTACCAAAAATTGATAAGTTCTCTATATAACAAGAGTCAATCCCATCACATTAAAGAGTTGAATTCCACTGTAACACCCCGGGATTTTATGAAAAATATTCTTTTTCATTTCATTAATTTCTTGTGTTGTACGCTACACCAAAAGGATCTTTCACAACACACATCCTTGGCTTGCCATTCCTTACACGTAATTGCGACCTTCCTCGATAGCGTGTGTAGTACGCAATACCGAGTTTCACTAAACAATGATATATTATTAAAACTAGCCGTTATGAATTGTAATAACCACTTTTTGAAATTTTGTAAATTTTATTTTTCAAAATGGACTTCATTTTTAGATTCGGAATATCGCAATTATCTTAGGGTGAAATTTTGGTACTTTTCGGATAACGTTCATTTTCTGATGAATAGTGAAAATTACTAAATTTTAATTAAAAACGACCTTTATAATCGAAATAATTAATAGTGATAAATTATTAATTTTATTGTTTTTAAAGTTTATTTAGAATATATTTTTACAATTTAATACAATGTTGTTCATTGGATGTAATTTCACATTTAAACCAGACATAAACAAGTGTCAATCTTTTGATAGTTATTATCTCTTAAGAACACGCTATTTGTTTTGACGACAAGAATTAATTTTTAAGTTAATTAATTCAACTGATATGTTTTTAATTTGGTAAAATAGACATCATTTTTGAGATCATAATATCAAATATAGCTTACCCCTAATTTTTGGTATTTTTATGGAAACTTTCATTTTTTGATGAATAGTGAAACCACTAAGTGGTAGTTACGAAAAGTGAATTTTCCATAAAACTTAATTTTACCGCTTCTGTGAGTGGAATTTCAAAAATCCGAGAGACACGGTTGATGTCAGTAAGTAAAATTTGGTTCAATGAGATGAAAATAATTTTTGGTGAATAGTAACTTTTTACTTTTTTTTACCACGGTTAAAAGTAAATAGGGTAATAAGGGTAAAAATGATATTATTATTACCATAACACATGTCCTAATTCTATTGGATAAGTTTAATTAGACAAAAAACAACCTTAGGAATAAAATATGACCTTTTAGGCCCACTTGGATTAGATTAGGACATTTATTATTAATTTATTTAAAGAAGGGTTAAAATAGTTAAAATCAAAGTTTAATAAGTATATAATTTTTAATATAAGTTTATTCATAAGATAAATTAGACTAAAAATATTAATTAGAAATTTAAAAAGATTTCCTACATAATGATATTTTATCTGTAATTTTTAGACTTTAAATAAGTTAATTTATTTATGACACAAATTTGATGCAGTAATTATCTTATTAATAAAATATTGACATAATTGATGTTATAAATACGCAAATAAATATAATTTGAGACTTTTTATAAATTCCCCTAATTTTATAGGTTAATATGACATGTTAGTATTGATTTAATTAACTTTTTTCGAGCTAATAATTCTGTTATGATTTTCACAAAAATCAATTACTAAATAGTGTCAAAATTGACATAAAATAGTTTTTAAAACAAATATTATATTATTAATTGTTATTTTTTTCCTAAAAATATATGGTTCGGTCAAATTACTTATATAAGGTTATATATATTAATAATAAACAACTTGGGGTTCGTTTGGCTTCTTATGGTAAGTTTATTAACCTTATACTGTAAGAACACAAAAAGACACGGTAAAAGTAAAATTATCTAACTTAAAGTTAAATATAAATTATAAGGTTAAAATAGGAACCTAAGCTTGTCTAAATTATTTTGGAGTAGAGGAGTTATACCCCTCCCCACATTAGCTTCGAAATATATCAATTTGGAGCTATTAACAACCGAATTTGACTTTATAATAAAATAATATTTTTAGTTATTCCAAATGTGCCCCTCTCCTCCCTTATAAAAGGGCACCTCCTCCCTCTCTTCCTCACACCACTTTGCGCCTTCAAGCTCGGCCAACCCCTGCCAAATTCTCTTCTACACTTCCATAGAAACATCCTAGAGGTTCTGGTCTTCTTCAAAGACCATTTTTAGTACCCTAAAAGGAGATCTCAAAGAGGAGCTTAAAAGAAGAGGTAATGTCCGTTACCGATTCTTTCAACTTTATTTCTTCTTCCACTTATTCTTCTTAGTTTGTTTCATTTTTAAGTAATAACATCAGTATGGCTCATATACTGATATGTTATTATAATTATGAAACAACCCTATTTCACCATCTATCCATCCTACAGAAAACAAAATCACCGCACGTGCATACTTACAGAATACCGTCTCCACGTCGTGGTGTAATCTATTTTCCACCACCACCTTACTTGGATGGGTATAATGGTGTACATAATAACTATATGTGATTATTGTAAAGTGATATTGATTTTGAAATAGTATACATACACTCTTATACAATTCCACGATCATGAGAACGATATCATCGCTAATGCGTACGTATGAACTACCGTCTCCACGACGCGATGAGATTCATTCTCCACATTAACCATTCATGAATGATTATAAAGTATATATAATAAGTAATAATGAAATATATGAAATAATAATGATACTGGATTTATGTGTACATATATTTATGTCATCTACTTAATTCCATTCAACTCAATAAGGAAACAAAAACAGCGTTCATGCGTACGTACGGCCTACCGTCTCCATGAACGGTGTATTTCTTTCCATTTACTGATCTATTATATCTATATTATGAATATATATTATATATAAATCATTTTGTTTATTCTGGAATTAATTAATCATGATCTAATTAATCATATGAATAATTACAAGTCAAAACACGAACGAAAAATGAAATGATTTTAAACAAAATGCTCTATAACATGGAATTTACAAAAGAACTGGTAAAATAAAGTCAGAAGTGAACCATATATGATATCATAACAATGAGTATGATTCTGCAATAAGTCAATGACATTATTTAAATCATTATACAGGAGGTTCGGACACTTACGAATCAAATCAGACCTAAGGTAAGGGAAAATATCACAATCTCATTTTTATCCGAGATTGTTTGTACTTTGTTATTTACTGGGGTGTATATTATCATCCACATCCATGTTCCCTCAATATGTAATATTTATATCCTTCTACAGTAGTTTATATCCAATTTTACCCTTCGTTTAGTTTTTAGTAAATATATGAAAGGAATCTTTTGTCGTTTTTCGTACGAGGTACTTTTTGACTTTTCCAAAAAAAATATGAGAGGAATGTTTTTTTAACTTATACGGCATGAATAGATTTTTAAAACATTATTTCCAAAAAGCTTACTTTTCAAGTTTTCAAGTTTATTTTTAATCAACTTATTTTAGATTAGAATTGTTTGACATATTAAGAAAGGAAAAGTGTTTTTGAAGTAGAAATGATATTTTCCACAAGAAAGGAGTTCAAGTGTTTTATCAAAATTATTTTCCATATAAGATAATAAATGGTTCTGTTTCTATCCCTATTATTACATTTATTTGATTATGTTGTGATGGAATTATTTTTATGAATTCCTTTATCTTATATGAATTGTTTTATGATGTCACGATGTTTATGATTCCCATTTTTATTACATGGGTTATGCTATGATGTATGGTTTATGATTTTGTGGCACACATAAGAATGGTATCATTATTAGATGGGTGGGACCTATATCTCCCTCCAATGCATTGGGTAAAGATTTTATATCTCATGAGATAGACATGGCTGGAACGGCAGGTTAAACCGGTTCAGTGAAACAGGACTGAAACGAGGAGTGAACTCAGTTCAGAAATGGACATTGTCCACTAAGATAGTCTTGGAAATGAGACTTGACTAATAAGAAATGATTCTCTATGATTATGTGTGTATGCCAAAAAGTTTCATGTTTTATGTTATGATTATTGGGATTACATTTCACTACTATGATTTATCCCATGTTATGATATTTTGATCTGTTTTGTAGGTTAAGATTTCCAAAATGTTATGTTCTTATGAATATAATGTGATTGATATTTCTTTTGTTTACCCTTACTGAGCATTTGAGCTCACCCTTTTATGTTTTCTTTTCCCCAGGATATAAATAAAGGTTTTAGGTAAGAAAAAAAGGGATGATCTTTATGGGAGATGATGAAGATCTTTCACCACGATTAGAAGATTATATTCCGAGTTTCCAAAGACACTAAACTATTACGGTCCTTGTGTGTGTTCTTTTGTAATGTACTAAGTATTCCGAAAAAGTAATGTAATTTCCATGTACGTCAATCTTAGGGTCTTTACAGTTGGTATCAGAGGAAACGTATAGTCAACCTTTAGAAACTAGGATGCGAAAACGTTAGTGAGATCTCTAGAGATATTTCTAAGGTATGTCTAGGGATTCCCCTAAGGATAAGTATACATATAGGATATAGTCCTAGAACTATGGTAACGATATTAGATGAAACCAAAGATGATAGATATTGATGTTACTCCCCCTTTATTATGATTTTTGCCTCTCACACTATTCTTTTTGTGTTTTAGAAAATGGCTGGAAACAAGATGATTCACGATAATGGAGGATATGATGGACAATAGAATGATATTCTTCATGAGCAACCAAATCAAATGGGATTTGGAAGTCCAAACATCATTATTATGCCGAATCAGTAATCTCATAATATGATCAATAAAGTAAAATTTGGTATGTTTCCTAACTCGGCTAATAAGAGAATGATGTACTTTCATGATGATCATAGAGGAAAGAAAGTTCAATTTCCCCTATGTAAATCATGTGGGAAGAGGCATCAAGGAGAATGTTTCAAAGGAACTAGAATATTATTTGGGTGTGGAAAAGAAGGACACAAATCTAGTAAGTGTAAAGGAAAAGGTTCAGTTAACACCAGGGATGAGGATAATGGTATTGTTACGACATCAACAATGGTTAATTGTTTTAAATGTGGAATGTACGGGAATTATGCAAACCAATTCCCTAAGGGAAAGTCTCATGAAGAGAATCAGTATGGTCGTATGGGTAGTATTTATGATGATGATGATGATGAGACTACAAATGATATGTGAGATGAAAAAATTGTTGAAGCTTGGTCAATAGTTTAAGAATGTAGTGGAATGATTACATGTTTATCATGTGTAATGTTGTATAAGTAATCTCATGGTACTATGGAATAAAGAGATATCTAAGGATTGTTACACTATTGTATTTCCTTGAGTTTTGAAAGTGTATGATTAATGGTACCAGTATCAATGAAATATTATTCAGATATTTTTGGAATGTAGATTATATGCGCATAATGAAGGGATAAGGAGAAAATTAAATGTTTGATAGTATTCATGAGCTCATGACTGATATAAGGAGAAGGTTATTTCATGGTTTGAGCATATAGAATTTTTGGATTTTAGTATGTGGAAAGAGTTAACTTTTGACAGAATTCATGTTTTCACTAAGGTTTAATGGGTATTCATTTTTCAAGAGAATACATGATTAATGTATTCACATGATTGGAATGTGACCAACAAGATATATGGGGGATAAATGATGGTATTCACATGCTTGGTTGATGACATTTCAAGTAATCGTTTTCTTTATACTATGAGCTTGGACCGAAGTATTTTAGATAAGCCTAAAGATTGGAATGGATTATGTTGGACATAAGTTCATATTTTTTAAGGATAGAACTTTTTTTTGATATTATTTATCGGATGTTATAGTAATTTAGTGTTAGAAAACGGACAACCTGCAGGACGGGCGACAACCCATCTCGTCGGACAAGGCTGTGGGAATCGAACCCACAACCGAAGTGCGACTGGCCTTTATCACCTACCACTGGCCTAAAGGAAGTCCTTGCTTAGTAAAACTGGTTTTATTATATTAAGCAGTATGATATATGAATTATAAGTCCATTTTAGGAACCATATATGATTAATCTCACTATAGATGGACTTATGTATTTTTGATAAATTTTATAACCTTTTGTTTGAGACATATGGAATGACCCATCATTCTATCACATGATCTGCTAACACATCACGAATAACAAATTCAACTTCATTTCATTAAGGGATGAAGTGGAAATTGTTCAATTAACGAACAACAGTGATATTGTACCAAAATCATATAAGTATTTCTTTTAATTCATCAACTTTAGGGAAATGATCTTGAAAACCAAAAATGTAGTCCTAGTGCCTTTATATCCGATGAATCAGATGGTACCTTTGATCATGACAAATCTATGGTTTTGTGATTTCTGGATTTTCCAAAGCCATGTTCTCTACCACTCTCCATCAGAACATGATGGTTAGATTTTTTCTTCTATATCCATATTTTCACCTATGTGGAAACCTAGTGATTAGTTTATTTGGTTAACCATTACGTTTCATACTTTTTCTTTTAAAGATTGTTTTTGGTATTCCTTTTTACTATGTGGGTTTCTATTAAAGAAACTTTCAAGTAGTAAACCATTTATAACCCCGACGAATTTTGAGGGCAAAATTCATTTTAAGGGGGGTAGAATGTAACACCCCGGGATTTTATGAAAAATATTATTTTTAATTTCACTAATGTCTTGTGTTGTACGCTACACAAAAAGGAGCTTGCACAACACGCATCCTTGGTTTGCCTTTCCTTACACGTAATCACGACCTTCCTCGATAGCGTGTGTAGTACGCAATACCGAGTTTCACTAAACAATGATATATTATTAAAACTAGCCGTTATGAATAGTAATAACCACTTTTTAAAATTTTGTAAATTTTATTTTTCAAAATGGACTTCATTTTTGGATTCGGAATATCAAAATTAGCTTAGGGTGAAATTTTGGTACTTTTCGGATAACTTTCATTTTCTAATGAATACTGAAAATTACTAAATTTTAATTAAAAACAAGCTTTTTAATCAAAATAATTAATAGTGATAAATTATTAATTTGAGTGGTTTTAAAGTATATTTAGAATATATTTTTACAATTTAATACAATGTTGTTCATTGGATGTAATTTCACATTTAAACTAGACATAAACAAGTGTCAATCTTTTGATAGTTATTATCTCTTAAGAACACACTATTTGTTTTGACGATGGAAATTAATTTTTAAATTAATTAATGAAACTGATATGTTTTGAATTTGGTAAAATAGACATCATTTTTTAGTTCATAATATCAAATATAGCTTACCCCTAATTTTTGGTATTTTTATGGAAACTTTCATTTTTTGATGAATAGTGAAACCACTAAGTGGTAGTTACGAAAAGTGAATTTTCCATAAAACTTAATTTTACCGCTTCTGTGAGTGGAATTTCAAAAATCCGAGAGACACGGTTGATGTCAGTAAGTAAAATTTGGTTCAATGAGATGAAAATAATTTTTGGTGAATAGTAACTTTTTACTTTTTTTTACCACGGTTAAAAGTAAATAGGGTAATTAAGGGTAAAAATGATATTATTATTACCATAACACATGTCCTAATTCTATTGGATAAGTTTAATTAGACAAAAAACAACCTTAGGAATAAAATATGACCTTTTAGGCCCACTTGGATTAGATTAGGACATTTATTATTAATTTATTTAAAGAAGGGTTAAAATAGTTAAAATCAAAGTTTAATAAGTATATAATTTTTAATATAAGTTTATTCATAAGATAATTTAGACTAAAAATATTAATTATAAATTTAAAAAGATTTCCTACATAATGATATTTTATTTGTAATTTTTAGACTTTAAATAAGTTAATTTATTTATGACACAAATTTGATGCAGTAATTATCTTATTAATAAAATATTGACATAATTGATGTTATAAATACGCAAATAAATATAATTTGAGACTTTTTATAAATTCCCCTAATTTTATAGGTTAATATGACATGTTAGTATTGATTTAATTAACTTTTTTCGAGCTAATAATTCTGTTATGATTTTCACAAAAATCAATTACTAAATAGTGTCAAAATTGACATAAAATAGTTTTTAAAACAAATATTATATTATTAATTGTTATTTTTTTCCTAAAAATATATGGTTCGGTCAAATTACTTATATAAGGTTATATATATTAATAATAAACAACTTGGGGTTCGTTTGGCTTCTTATGGTAAGTTTATTAACCTTATACTGTAAGAACACAAAAAGACACGGTAAAAGTAAAATTATCTAACTTAAAGTTAAATATAAATTATAAGGTTAAAATAGGAACCTAAGCTTGTCTAAATTATTTTGGAGTAGAGGACTTATACCCCTCCCCACATTAGCTTCGAAATATATCAATTTGGAGCTATTAACAACCGAATTTGACTTTATAATAAAATAATATTTTTAGTTATTCCAAATGTGCCCCTCTCCTCCCTTATAAAAGGGCACCTCCTCCCTCTCTTCCTCACACCACTTTGCGCCTTCAAGCTCGGCCAACCCCTGCCAAATTCTCTTCTACACTTCCATAGAAACATCCTAGAGGTTCTGGTCTTCTTCAAAGACCATTTTTAGTACCCTAAAAGGAGATCTCAAAGAGGAGCTTAAAAGAAGAGGTAATGTCCGTTACCGATTCTTTCAACTTTATTTCTTCTTCCACTTATTCTTCTTAGTTTGTTTCATTTTTAAGTAATAACATCAGTATGGCTCATATACTGATATGTTATTATAATTATGAAACAACCCTATTTCACCATCTATCCATCCTACAGAAAACAAAATCACCGCACGTGCATACTTACGGAATACCGTCTCCACGTCGTGGTGTAATCTATTTTCCACCACCACCTTACTTGGATGGGTATAATGGTGTACATAATAACTATATGTGATTATTGTAAAGTGATATTGATTTTGAAATAGTATACATACACTCTTATACAATTCCACGATCATGAGAACGATATCATCGCTAATGCGTACGTACGAACTACCGTCTCCACGACGCGATGAGATTCATTCTCCACATTAACCATTCATGAATGATTATAAAGTATATATAATAAGTAATAATGAAATATATGAAATAATAATGATACTGGATTTATGTGTACATATATTTATGTCATCTACTTAATTCCATTCAACTCAATAAGGAAACAAAAACAGCGTTCATGCGTACGTACGGCCTACCGTCTCCATGAACGGTGTATTTCTTTCCATTTACTGATCTATTATATCTATATTATGAATATATATTATATATAAATCATTTTGTTTATTCTGGAATTAATTAATCATGATCTAATTAATCATATGAATAATTACAAGTCAAAACACGAACGAAAAATGAAATGATTTTAACCAAAATGCTCTATAACATGGAATTTACAAAAGAACTGGTAAAATAAAGTCAGAAGTGAACCATATATGATATCATAACAATGAGTATGATTCTGCAATAAGTCAATGACATTATTTAAATCATTATACAGGAGGTTCGGACACTTACGAATCAAATCAGACCTAAGGTAAGGGAAAATATCACAATCTCATTTTTATCCGAGATTGTTTGTACTTTGTTATTTACTGGGGTGTATATTATCATCCACATCCATGTTCCCTCAATATGTAATATTTATATCCTTCTACAGTAGTTTATATCCAATTTTACCCTTCGTTTAGTTTTTAGTAAATATATGAATGGAATCTTTTGTCGTTTTTCGTACGAGGTAATTTTTGACTTTTCCAAAAAAAATATGAGAGGAATGTTTTTTTAACTTATACGGCATGAATAGATTTTTAAAACATTATTTCCAAAAAGCTTACTTTTCAAGTTTTCAAGTTTATTTTTAATCAACTTATTTTAGATTAGAATTGTTTGACATATTAAGAAAGGAAAAGTGTTTTTGAAGTAGAAATGATATTTTCCACAAGAAAGGAGTTCAAGTGTTTTATCAAAATTATTTTCCATATAAGATAATAAATGGTTCTGTTTCTATCCCTATTATTACATTTATTTGATTATGTTGTGATGGAATTATTTTTATGAATTCCTTTATCTTATATGAATTGTTTTATGATGTCACGATGTTTATGATTCCCATTTTTATTACATGGGTTATGCTATGATGTATGGTTTATGATTTTGTGGCACACATAAGAATGGTATCATTATTAGATGGGTGGGACCTATATCTCCCTCCAATGCATTGGGTAAAGATTTTATATCTCATGAGATAGACATGGCTGGAACGGCAGGTTAAACCGGTTCAGTGAAACAGGACTGAAACGAGGAGTGAACTCAGTTCAGAAATGGACATTGTCCACTAAGATAGTCTTGGAAATGAGCCTTGACTAATAAGAAATGATTCTCTATGATTATGTGTGTATGCCAAAAAGTTTCATGTTTTATGTTATGATTATTGGGATTACATTTCACTACTATTATTTATCCCATGTTATGATATTTTGATCTGTTTTGTAGGTTAAGATTTCCAAAATGTTATGTTCTTATGAATATAATGTGATTGATATTTATTTTGTTTACCCTTACTGAGCATTTGAGCTCACCCTTTTATGTTTTCTTTTCCCCAGGATATAAATAAAGGTTTTAGGTAAGAAAAAAAGGGATGATCTTTATGGGAGATGATGAAGATCTTTCACCACGATTAGAAGATTATATTCCGAGTTTCCAAAGACACTAAACTATTACGGTCCTTGTGTGTGTTCTTTTGTAATGTACTAAGTATTCCGAAAAAGTAATGTAATTTCCATGTACGTCAATCTTAGGGTCTTTACAGTTGGTATCAGAGGAAACGTATAGTCAACCTTTAGAAACTAGGATGCGAAAACGTTAGTGAGATCTCTAGAGATATTTCTAAGGTATGTCTAGGGATGTCCCTAAGGATAAGTATACATATAGGATATAGTCCTAGAACTATGGTAACGATATTAGATGAAACCAAAGATGATAGATATTGATGTTACTCCCCCTTTATTATGATTTTTGCCTCTCACACTATTCTTTTTGTGTTTTAGAAAATGGCTGGAAACAAGATGATTCACGATAATGGAGGATATGATGGACAATAGAATGATATTCTTCATGAGCAACCAAATCAAATGGGATTTGGAAGTCCAAACATCATTATTATGCCGAATCAGTAATCTCATAATATGATCAATAAAGTAAAATTTGGTATGTTTACTAACTCGGCTAATAAGAGAATGATGTACTTTCATGATGATCATAGAGGAAAGAAAGTTCAATTTCCCCTATGTAAATCATGTGGGAAGAGGCATCAAGGAGAATGTTTCAAAGGAACTAGAAGATTATTTGGGTGTGGAAAAGAAGGACACAAATCTAGTAAGTGTAAAGGAAAAGGTTCAGTTAACACCAGGGATGAGGATAATGGTATTGTTACGACATCAACAATGGTTAATTGTTTTAAATGTGGAATGTACGGGAATTATGCAAACCAATTCCCTAAGGGAAAGTCTCATGAAGAGAATCAGTATGGTCGTATGGGTAGTATTTATGATGATGATGATGATGAGACTACAAATGATATGTGAGATGAAAAAATTGTTGAAGCTTGGTCAATAGTTTAAGAATGTAGTGGAATGATTACATGTTTATCATGTGTAATGTTGTATAAGTAATCTCATGGTACTATGGAATAAAGAGATATCTAAGGATTGTTACACTGTTGTATTTCCTTGAGTTTTGAAAGTGTATGATTAATGGTACCAGTATCAATGAAATATTATTCAGATATTTTTGGAATGTAGATTATATGCGCATAATGAAGGGATAAGGAGAAAATTAAATGTTTGATAGTATTCATGAGCTCATGACTGATATAAGGAGAAGGTTATTTCATGGTTTGAGCATATAGAATTTTTGGATTTTAGTATGTGGAAAGAGTTAACTTTTGACAGAATTCATGTTTTCACTAAGGTTTAATGGGTATTCATTTTTCAAGAGAATACATGATTAATGTATTCACATGATTGGAATGTGACCAACAAGATATATGGGGGATAAATGATGGTATTCACATGCTTGGTTGATGACATTTCAAGTAATCGTTTTCTTTATACTATGAGATTGGACCGAAGTATTTTAGATAAGCCTAAAGATTGGAATGGATTATGTTGGACATAAGTTCATATTTTTTAAGGATAGAACTTTTTTTTGATATTATTTATCGGATGTTATAGTAATTTAGTGTTAGAAAACGGACAACCTGCAGGACGGGCGACAACCCATCTCGTCGGACAAGGCTGTGGGAATCGAACCCACAACCGAAGTGCGACTGGCCTTTATCGCCTACCACTGGCCTAAAGGAAGTCCTTGCTTAGTAAAACTGGTTTTATTATATTAAGCAGTATGATATATGAATTATAAGTCCATTTTAGGAACCATATATGATTAATCTCACTATAGATGGACTTATGTATTTTTGATAAATTTTATAACCTTTTGTTTGAGACATATGGAATGACCCATCATTCTATCACATGATCTGCTAACACATCACGAATAACAAATTCAACTTCATTTCATTAAGGGATGAAGTGGAAATTGTTCAATTAACGAACAACAGTGATATTGTACCAAAATCATATAAGTATTTCTTTTAATTCATCAACTTTAGGGAAATGATCTTGAAAACCAAAAATGTAGTCCTAGTGCCCTTATATCCGATGAATCAGATGGTACCTTTGATCATGACAAATCTATGGTTTTGTGATTTCTGGATTTTCCAAAGCCATGTTCTCTACTACTCTCCATCAGAACATGATGGTTAGATTTTTTCTTCTATATCCATATTTTCACCTATGTGGAAACCTAGTGATTAGTTTATTTGGTTAACCATTACGTTTCATACTTTTTCTTTTAAAGATTGTTTTTGGTATTCCTTTTTACTATGTGGGTTTCTATTAAAGAAACTTTCAAGTAGTAAACCATTTATAACCCCGACGAATTTTGAGGGCAAAATTCATTTTAAGGGGGGTAGAATGTAACACCCCGGGATTTTATGAAAAATATTATTTTTAATTTCATTAATGTCTTGTGTTGTACGCTACACAAAAAGGAGCTTGCACAACACGCATCCTTGGTTTGCCTTTCCTTACACGTAATCACGACCTTCCTCGATAGCGTGTGTAGTACGCAATACCGAGTTTCACTAAACAATGATATATTATTAAAACTAGCCGTTATGAATAGTAATAACCACTTTTTAAAATTTTGTAAATTTTATTTTTCAAAATGGACTTCATTTTTGGATTCGGAATATCAAAATTAGCTTAGGGTGAAATTTTGGTACTTTTCGGATAACTTTCATTTTCTAATGAATAGTGAAAATTACTAAATTTTAATTAAAAACAACCTTTTTAATCAAAATAATTAATAGTGATAAATTATTAATTTGAGTGGTTTTAAAGTATATTTAGAATATATTTTTACAATTTAATACAATGTTGTTCATTGGATGTAATTTCACATTTAAACTAGACATAAACAAGTGTCAATCTTTTGATAGTTATTATCTCTTAAGAACACACTATTTGTTTTGACGATGGAAATTAATTTTTAAATTAATTAATGAAACTGATATGTTTTGAATTTGGTAAAATAGACATCATTTTTTAGTTCATAATATCAAATATAGCTTACGCCTAATTTTTGGTATTTTTATGGAAACATTCATTTTTTGATGAATAGTGAAACCACTAAGTGGTAGTTAAGAAAAATGAATTTTTCATAAAACTTAATTTTACCGCTTCTGTGAGTGGAATTTCAAAAATCGGAGAGACACGGTTGATGTCAGTAAGTAAAATTTGGTTCAATGAGATGAAAATAATTTTTGGTGAATAGTAACTTTTTACTTTTTTTTACCACGGTTAAAAGTAAATAGGGTAATTAAGGGTAAAAATGATATTATTATTACCATAACACATGTCCTAATTCTATTGGGAAATTTTAATTCGACCATAAACAACCTTAGGAATAAAATATGAGCATTTAGGCCCACTTGGATTAGATTAGGACATTTATTATTAATTTATTTAACGAAGGGTTAAAATAGTTAAAATCAAAGTTTAATAAGTATATCATTTTTAATATAGGGTTATACATAAGATAAATTCTACTATAAATATTCATCAGAAAGATAAAAATATTTCCTACATAATTATATTTTATTTGTAATATATATACTTTAGATAAGTTAATTTATTTATGACACAAAGATGATGCCGTAATTATCTTATTAATAAAATATTGACATAATTGATGTTATAAATACCCAAATAAATATAATTTGATACTTTTTATCAATTACAATAATTTTCTAGGTTAATATGACATGTTATTATTGATTTAATTAACCTTTTTCGAACTAATAATTCTGTTATGATTTTCACAAAAATCAATTACTAAATAGTGTCAAAATTGACATAAAATAGTTTTTTAAACAAATATTATATTATTAATTGTTATTTTATTCCTAAACTTCTATGGTTCGTCCAAATTACATAGATAAGGTTATATATATTAATAATAAACAACTTGAGGTTCGTTTGGCTTCTTATAGTAAGTTTATTAACCTTATAGTATAAGAACAGAAAAAGACACGGTAAAAGTAAAATTATATAACTTAAAGTAAAATATAAATGATAAGGTTAAAATAGGAACCTAAAATTGCCTAAATACTATTGGATGAGAGGAATTAGACCCATACAAACCTTAGCTTCTAAATATATCAATATGGAGCTATTAAAAACCGAATTTGACTTTATAATAAAATAATATTTTTAGTTATTCCAAAGGTTCCCCTCTCCTCCCTTATAAAAGGGCACCTCCTCCCTCTCTTCCCCACACCACTTTGATCCTTAAAGATCGGCCAAAACCTTCCAAATTCTCTTCTACACTTCAATATAAACATTATAGAGGTTCTGGTCTTCCTCAAAGACCATTTTTAGTGCCCTAAAAGGAGATCTCAAATAGGCGCTTCAAAGAAGAGGTAATGTCCGTTACCGATTCTTTCAACTTTATTTCTTCTTCCACTTATTCTTATTAGTTTGTTTCATTTTGAAGTAATAACATCAGTATCAATAATATACTGATATGTCATTATAAGTATGAAACAACCCTATTTCACCATCTATCCATCCTACGGAAAACGAAATCACCGCTCGTGCGTACGTACGGAATACCGTCTCCCCGTCGTGGTGTAATCTATTTTCCACCACCACCCTACTTGGATGGGTATAATGGTGTACATAATACCTATATATGATTATTGTAAAGTGATATTTATTATTAAATATTATACATACACTCCAATACAATTCCACAATCATTAGAACGATATCATCGCTCATACGTACGTACGGACTACCATCTCCATGACGCGATGAGATTCATTCTCCATGTTAACCATTCATGAATGATTATAAAGTAAATATAATAATTAATCATAAAATATATGATATAATAATGATACTGGATTTATGTTTACATATATTTATGTCATCTACTTAATTCCATTCAACTCAATAATGAAACGAAAACAGCGTTCATGCGTACGTACGACCTACCGTCTCCATGAACGGTGTGTTTCTTTCCATTTACTGATCTATTATATGTATATTATGAATATATATTATATATAAATCATGTTTTATATTCTGTAATTAAGTAATCATTATGTAAGTAATCATATGAATAATTACAAGTCAAAACACGAACGACAAATGAAACGATTTTACCCAAAACGCTCTTTAACATGGAATTGACAAAAGAATGGGTAAAATAAAGTCATAAGTGAACCATATATGGTATCATAACAATGAGTATGATTCTGTAATAAGTCAATGACATTATTTAAATCATTATACAGGAGGTTCAGACACTTATGAAGCAAATCAGACCTAAGGTAAGGGAAAATATCACAATCTCGTTTTTATCCGAGATTGTTTATACTTTGTTATTTACTGGGGTGTATTTTATCATCCACATCCATGCTTCCTCAATATGTAATATTTATATCCTTATACAGTAGTTTATATCCAATTATACCCTTCGGTGAGTTTTTAGTAAATATATGAAAGGAATCTTTTGTCGTTTTTCGTACGAGGTACTTTTTTACATTTCCGACAAAAGTATGAGAAAAATGTTTTTTAACTTATACGGCATGAATGGATTTTTAAAACATTACGTCCAAGAATCTTCCTTTAAAAGTTTTCAAGTTTATTTTGAATCAACTTCTTTTAGTTTATAATTGTATGACATGTTAAGAAAGGAAAAGTACTTTTGAAGTAGAAAGGATATTTTCGTCAAAAAAGGAGTTCAAGTGTTTTATCTAAATTATTTTCCATATAAGATAATAAATGGTTCTGTTTCTATCCCAATTATTACATTGATTTGATTATGTTGTGATGGAATTATTTTTATGAATTCCTTTATCTTATATGAATTGTTTTATGATGTCACGATGTTGAAGATTCCCATTTTTATTACATGGGTTATCCTATGATGTATGGTTTATGATTTTGTGGAACACATAAGAATGGTATCATTATGAGATAGGTGGGACCTATATATCCCACCAATGCATTGGGTAAAGATTTTATATCTCATGAAATAAACATGGCTGGAATGGCAGGTTAAACCGGTTCAGTGAAACAGGACTGAAAGGAGGGGTGAACTCAGTTCAGAAATGGACTTTGTCCACTAAGATAGTCTTGGAAATGAGCCTTGATTAATAAGAAATGATTCTCTATGATTATGTGTGTATTCCAGAACGTTTCATGTTTTAAGTTATGATTATTGGGATTACATTTCACTACTATGATTTATCCCATGTTATGATATTATGATCTGTTTTGCAGGTTAAGATTTCCAAAATGTTATGTTCTTATGAATATGATGTGATTGATATTTCATTTTTTTACCCTTACTGAGCATTTGAGATCACCCATTTATGTTTTCTTTTCCCCAGGATATAAAGAAAGGTTTTAGGTAAGAAAAAAAGGGAAGATCTTTATGGGAGATGTTGAAGATCTTTCACCTCGATTAGAAGATTATATTCTGAGTTTCCAAAGACACTAAACTATTACGATCCTTGTGTGTGTGTTTTTGTAATGTACTAAGTATTCAGAAATAGTAATTTAATGTCCATGTATGTCAAGATTATGGTCTTTACAGTTGGTATCAGAGGAAAAGTTTAGTCAACCTTTGGAAACTAGGATGCGAAAACATTAGTGATATCCCTAGAGATATTTCTAAGGTATGTCTAGGGATGTCCCTAAGGATAAGTATATGTATAGGATATAGTCCTAGAACTATGGTAACTATATTAGATGAAACCAAAGATGTTAGATATTGAAGTTACTCCCACTTTATTATGATTTTTTCCTCTGACACTATTCTTTTTGGGTTTTAGAAAATGGCTGGAAACAAGATGATTCACGATAATGGAGGATATGATGGAAAATGGAATGATATTCTTCATGAGCAACCAAATGAAATTGGATTTGGAAGTCCAAAAATCATTATTATGCCGAATCAACAATCTCATAATATGATTAATAAAGTAAAATTTGGTAAGTTTCCTAACTCGGATAATAAGAGAAAGATGGAGTTTCATGATGATCATAGAGGAAAGAAAGTTCAATTTCCCCTATGTAAATAATGTGGGAAGAGGCATCAAAGATGATGTTTCAAAGGAACTGAAAGATGCTTTTGGTGTGGAAAATAAGGACACAAAGCCAGTAAGTGTAAAGGAAAAGGTTCAGTTAACACCAGGGATGAGGATAATGGTATTGCTATGACATCAACAATGGTTAAATGTTTTAAATGTGGAATGTACAGGCATTATGCAAACCAATTCCCTAAGGGAATGTCTCATGAAGAGAATCAGTATGGTCGTATGGGTAGTATTTGTGTTGATGATGATGAAGATACTACAAATGATATGTGAGATGAAAGAATTGATGAAGCTCAGTCAATGGTTTAAGATGTAGTGGAATGATTACATGTTTATCATGTGTAATGTTGTATAAGTAATCTCATGGTACTATGGAATAAAGAGACATCTAAGGATTGTTACACTGTTGTCTTTCCTTGAGTTTTGAAAGTGTATGATTAATGGTACCAGTATCCATGAAAGGTTATTCAGATATTTTTGGAATGCATATTATATGCACATAATGAAGGGATAAGGACAAAATTAAATGTTTGATAGTATTCATGAGCTCATGACTCATATAAGGAGAAGGTTATATCATGGTTTGAGTATACTGAATTTTTGGATTTTGGTATGTGGGAAGAGTTAACTTTTGACAGCATTCATGTTTTCACTAAGGGTTAATGGGTATTCATTTTTCAAGAGAATACATGATTAAGGTATTCACATGATTGGAGTGTGACCAACATGATATATGGGGGATAAATGATGGTATTCACATTCTTGGTTGATGACATTTCATGTAATCGTTTTCTTTATACTATGAGCTTGGACCGAAGTAGTTTAGATAAGCCTAAAGATTGGAATGGATTATGTTAGACATAAGTTAGTATTGTTTAAGAAGAGATTTTTTTATATTATTTATGGGATGTTATAGAAATGTAGTTTAAAAAAAGGACAACCTGCAGGACGGGCGACAACCCATCACGTCGGACAAGGCTGTGGGAATTGAACCGACAACCGAAGTGTGACTAGCCTTTTTCACCTACCACTAGCCTACAGGAAGTCCCTGTTTAGTAGAAACTAGTTTTATTATATTAAGCAGTATGATATATGAATTATAAGTCCATTTTAGGACCCATATATGATTAATCTCACTATATATGGACTTATATATTTTTGATAACTTTTATAACCTTTTGTTTGAGACAGATGGAATGACCCAACATTCTATCACATGATCTGATAACACATCACGAATAACAAATTCAACTTCATTTCATTAAGGGATGAAGTGGAAATTGTTCAATTAACGAACAACAGTGGGATTGTACCAAAATCATGTAAGTATTTCTTTTAATTCATCAACATTAGGGAAATGATCTTGAAAACAAAAAATGTTGTCCTAGTGCCCTTATATCCAATGAATCAGATGGTACCTTAGATCATCACAAATCTATGGATTTGTGATTTTTGGATTTTCCATAGCCATGTTCTCTACCACTCTCCATCAGAACATGATGGTTAGATTTCTCTTCTATATCCATATTTTCACCTATGTGGAAACCCAGTGATTCGTTTATTTGGGTAACCGTTACGTTTCAAAATTTTGTTTTTAAAGAATGGTTTTGGTATTCCTTTTTAAGATGTGGGTTTCTATAAAAGAAACTTTCTAGTAGTAAACCATTTATAACCCCGACGAATTTCGAGGGCGAAATTCATTTTAAGGAGGGTAGAATGTAACACCCCGAGATTTTAGGAAAAATATTCTTTTTAATTTCATTAATGTCTTGTGTTGTATGCTACACTGAAAGGAGCTTGCACAACACACATCCATGGCTTTCCTTTCATTACACGTAATCGCGACCTTCCTCGATAGCGTGTGTAGTACGCAATACCGAGTTTCACTAAACAATGATATATTATTAAAACTAGCCGTTATGAATAATAATAACCACTTTTTTGAAATTTTGTAAATTTTATTTTTCAAAATGGACTTCATTTTTGGATTCAGAATATATAAACTAGCTTAGGGTGAAATTTTGGTACTTTTCGAATAACTTTCATTTTATAATGAATAGTGAAAATTACTAAATTTTAATTAAAAACAACCTTTTTAATCGAAGTAATTAATAGTGATAAATTATTAATTTGAGTGGTTTTAAAGAATATTTAGAATATATTTTTTCAATTTAATACAATGTTGGTCATTAGATGTAATTTCACATTTAAACCCGACATAAACAAGTGTCAATCTTTTGATAGTTATTATCTCTTAAGAACACACTATTTGTTTTGACGACATGAATTAATTTTTAAATTAATTAATGGAACTGATATGTTTTGAATTTTGTAAAATAGACATCATTTTTGAGTTCATAATATCAAATATAGCTTATGCCTAATTTTTCGTATTTTTCTGGAAACTTTCATTTTTTGATTTATAGTGAAACCACTAAGTGGTAGTTAAGAAAAATGAATTTTTCATAAAACTTAATTTTACCGCTACTGTGAGTGGAATTTCAAAAATATGAGAGACACAGTTGATGTCAGTAAGTAAAATGTGGTTCAATGAGATGAAAATAGTTTTTGGTGAATAATAACCTTTTACTTTTTTTTACCACGATTAAAAGTAAATAGGGTAATTAAGGGTAAAAATGATATTATTACTACCCTAACACATGTCCTAATTATATTGGATAATTTTAATTCGACCAAAAACAGCCTTAGGAATAAAATATGACCATTTAGGCCCACTTGGATTAGATTAGGACATTTATTATTATATTATTTAAAGAAGGATTAAAATAGTTAAAATCAAAGTTTAATAATTATATCATTTTTAATATAGGGATATACATAAGATAAATTCGACTATAAATATTCATTAGAAAGATAAAAATATTTCATACATAATGATATTTTATTTATAATTTTTAGACTTTAAATAAGTTAATTTATTTATGACACAAAGATGATGGAGTAATTATCTTATTAATAAAATATTGACATAATTGATGTTATAAATACCCGAATAAATATAATTTGAGACATTTTATGAATTCCACTAATTTTATAGGATAATAGGACAAGTTATTATGGATTGAATTAACTTTTTTCGAACTAATCATTCTGTTATAATTTTCACAAAAATCAATTACTAAATAGTGTCAAAATTGACATAAAATAGTTTTTAAAACAAATATTATATTATTAATTGTTATTTTATTCCTAAAAATCTATGGTTCGGAAAAATTACTTAGATAAGGTTATATATATTAATAATAAACAACTTGGGGTTCATTTGGTTTCTTATAGTAAGTTTATTAACCTTATAGTGTATGAACACAAAAAGACACGGTAAAAGTAAAATTATCTAACTTAATGTTATATATAAATGATAAGGTTAAAATAGGAACCTAAAATTGTCTAAATTCTATTGTATGAGAGGATTTCGACCCATAACCATCTTAGAATCGAAATATATCAATTTGGAGCTATTAGAAACCGAATTTTACTTTATAATAAAATAATATTTTTTGTTATTCCAAAGGTTCCCCTCTCCTCCCTTATAAAAGGGAACCTCCTCCCTCTCTTCCTCACACTACTTTGAGCATTCAAGCTCGGCCAAACCCTGACAAATTCTCTTCTCCACTTCCATATCATCATCTTAGAGGTTCTGGTCTTCCTCAAAGACCATTTTTAGTTCCCTAAAAGGAGATCTCAAAGAGGCGCTTCAAAGAATAGGTAATGTCCGTTACCGATTCTTTCAAATTTATTTCTTCTTCCACGTCTTCTTCTTAGCTTGTTTCATTTTGAAGTAATAACATCAGTATCACTCATATAATGATATGTTATTATAAGTATGAAACAACCCTATTTCACCATCTATCCATCCTACGGAAAAAGAAATCACCGCGCGTGCGTATGTACGGAATACTGTCTCCACGTCGTGGTGTAATCTATTTTCCACCACCACCTTACTTGGATTGGTATAATGGTGTAAATAATAACTATATATGATTATTTTAAAGTGATATTGATTCCGAAATATTATACATACACTCCAATACAATTCCACGATCATGAGAACGATATCATCGCTCATGCGTACGTACGGACTACCGTCTCCACGACGCGATGATATTCATTCTCCACGTTAACCATTCATGAATGATTATAAAGTATATATAATCAGTAATCATGAAATATATGACATAATAATGATACTGGATTTATCTGTACATATATTTATGTCATCTACTTAATTCCATTAAACTCAATAAGGAAACGAAAACAGCGTTCATGCGTACATACGACCTACCGTCTCCATGAACGGTGTATTTCTTTCCATTTACTTATCTATTATATGTATATGATGAATATATATTATATATAAATAATGTTTTATATTATGTAATTAAGTAATAATTATCTAAGTAATCATATGAATAATTACAAGTCAAAACACGAACGACAAATGAAACGCTTTTACCCAAAACTGTCTTTAACATGGAATTTACAAAATAAAGGGTAAAATAAAGCCATAAGTGAACCATATATGATATCTTAACAATGAGTATGATTATGGAATAAGTCAATGACATTATTTAAATCATTATACAGGATGTTCAGACACTTACGAAGCAAATCGGATCTAAGGTAAGGGAAAATATCACTATCTCATTTTTATCCGAGATTGTTTGTACTTTGTTATTTACTGGGGTGTATTTTATCATCCACTCAATATGTAATATTTATATCCTTCTACAGTATTTTACATCCAATTTTACCCTTCGGTGAGTTTTTAGTAAATATATGAATGGAATCTTTTGTCGTTTTTCGTACGAGGTACTTTTTTACATTTCCGAAAAAAGTACGAGAAGAATGTTTTTTTAACTTATATGGCATGAATGGATTTTTAAAACATTATTTCCAAGAATCTTCCTTTACAAGTTTTCAAGTTTATTTTGAATCAACTTATTTTAGTTTATAATTGTATGACATGTTAAGAAAGGAAAAGTGTTTTTGAAGTAGAAAGGATATTCTCCTCAAGAATGGAGTTCAAGTGTTTTATCAAAATTATTTTCCATATAAGATAATAAATGGTTCGGTTTCTATCCCTATTATTACATTGATTTGATTATGTTGTTATGGAATTATTTTTATGAATTCCTTTATCTTATATAGATTGTTTTATGATGTCACGATGTTTAAGATTCCCATTTTTATTACATGGGTTATGCTATGATGTATGGTTTATGATTTTGTGGAACACATAAGAATGGTATCATTATGAGATGGGTGGGACATATATCTCCCTCCAATGCATTGGGTAAAGATTTTATATCTCATGAGATAGAAATGGATGGAACGGCAGGTTAAACCGGTTCAGTGAAACAGTACTGAAACGAGGAGTGAACTCGGTTCAGAAATGGACTTTGTCCACTAAGATAGTCTTGGAAATGAGCCTTGACTAATAAGAAATGATTCTCTATGATTATGTGTGTATGCCAAAAATTTTGATGTTTTATGGTATGATTATTGGGATTACAGTTCAATACTATGATTTATCCCATGTTATGATATTATGATCTATTTTTCAGGTTAAGATTTCCAAAATGTTATGTTCTTATGAATATGATGTGATTGATATTTATTTTGTTTACCCTTACTGAGCATTTGAGCTCACCCTTTTATGTTTTCTTTTCCCCATGATATAAAGAAAGGTTTTAGGTACGAAAATAAAAGGGAAGATATTTATGGGAGATGTTGAAGTTCTTTGGCCATGATTAGAAGATTATATTTTGAGTTTCCAAAGACACTAAACTATTACGGTCCTTGTGTGTGTGTTTTTGTAATGTACTAAGTATTCCGCAAAAGTAATGTAATGTCCATGTACGTCAAGCTTAGGGTCTTTACATCCACCAAGGGAATTATTACAATATTCGATGGCATAATATTCCCACATACTCCAACTAGAGAAGACTAAAACACTTGGGTTTCAATGATTGCACCACTTAGTGTTATTATATTTATCACTACTTCAAGGTTGCGGGGATTCGATTCTATAGTTCTATCAAACATTGAAGATATAAAGGAATGTGTAGAACTAGAATAAAATAAGCCTTTTATGATTCATGAGAGAATAAGAAGTGTACCTTGTATGACTTTATTATCTTGATACACTTCTGAAGTAGATATGGCCAAATCCATAAATTTTTCTTTTGGTTTTGGGGGCTGCTGACACTGATTAACCCAGAGAACTCATGGTTTATTGCACTGGCATGCATAGTTTCCTAGCTACCGATAGTAATAGAATTTAACCATGGGCGGTTCTCTCCTTTTTTAGCTACATTCTCCATCCTTTTCATGTCATTTATCCACACTTGAGAATGGTGTCCTTATTTTCCACACTTGAAGCAATTCCTAGACCCTTTGAGTTAGTTCCCATGGTGCAACTTCGATCATTTTTTGCATGTGGGTAGTTGAGTTTTCTCCCCACCATTATCATTAGATCCTCCAGCTTGAAACTCCATTTTTAATCTCGTATCCCCAGATCCATGGGACAATTATATGAACATTATATCCACATTGAGAGCATACCGAACAACCTATTCATAACTCCCAATCTCTTGAATTGCAAGAGCCTTTGAAAGGTCTGGTTTTAATACAGTAATGAATCTATCAATTTTATTATCATTGCTGATAAAAAATCTCTAAGAGTAACTTGAAAGACTTGTGAAATTAGATTCAATGATTGTGACAGACTCTCCTTTATTTTTCTTGAGATATATGATTTATCTCTCTAGCTTTGTGAGAGTATTTCTTGTTAAATACTTGTTAAGAATGATTATCTTAAAGTGTTCCCATTCAATCTCTTAAATTTCCTCCCTTGCCTTGGTGTTCTAAATCAAATCCCACCATTCTTTGGCCTCTCCATTTATATTATAAATGGATAGTGTCAAATTCTCTATCTCAGAATATTGAATCACAAAAAAGATCCTCTCCATGGAGTTGAACCATTGTTCCACAACTAGTGGATCATAAGATCCACTAATATTCTGTGGTCGTTTTCATGTAAGGCATTCGATATCTAGTTTCTCCCTCATTGGTGAATGTGCATGTTCCCCATTATTGTGGTTTTTTTCATAACATGTGATATTTGGGTAAGGAACACCATGATGTTCTGAAATCCACCTACCAAAATCATTAGGGTTGTCGTTTGGGAAATTGTTGCTTTGGCCCTCAAACGAGTTATTGGCATGATTTCTCCTGGTTCCCAACATTTTTTAAAATAGAAAAGGTTATAACAAATCATAAGGCAACAAGTAATGAATTAATAAATTATTCATTTGAACAATTTATACTAAAATAATAACATATGATATCCCAATGTAAGGCATATTGTATGAATATTTTTACTTAGTCTCATACATGTGGTTTTCTCTAGGGTTCACTAATCATAATTCCCATGTTAACTAAACCCTTCCTCTGATACCGACTATAGCGACCCATCCATTTCTTAAATTACTATTACATCTGTTTAAAGATAAAAAACAAAATAGTATTACACATTGAAGAGACAAAGGTTTTGTGTCTTTGGAAAACTAGGACCATACATAACAATTACAACATCAGCCATAAACATTTATTTAATTTATTCTTCTATAGTTTCTCATTGTCACTTGACATCTCGTTAGTACATGAAACCACCTGAGGATATACATTAAAAGCGGTGAGATAAAATCAGAGTAAGAGGATATATAAGAACAATATATAAATTGTTGAGAATCACCATAACATAAGAAAAGGATCGTGAACATCAGTGGAAGAATTAATAAGATACTTGAAATGTGGCAATGTAGAAAAATAAAAAATCATGTCGTAGTGGTTAACTACCACACATACCTTTGAAAAAAGATATCATATTTTTCACACATCATTTCACTTTATATATTGAGATTCATAAATTTACACAATGAATTAGGGAACTGTATAATTCCGAGCACACCTATCACATTGAAGTATTAATATTGCACTATATAATTCCAGGTGCCCCCATCACATCATAAAATTATCATTTATCATGCATGGTACAATGAAAATTTATAAAAAATCAACACAAATAAGCCATGAAAAATAATTGTTTTTCTCTCATAATAACACATTTATAAACATTGGGTTCCCAAAATTTTGTGGGAATAACATACTTGTTACGATATCCATCAACCTTGAGTGAGAAGTAAAATGTGTGTTTTTTGAAAGAAAAGTTGTTTTAGAAAACATTTGTTTGATATAAACATCAGTAAAAAAATAAATATCCTAGAAAAGATAAGATAATGATGAACAAATTATTTTAATGGAGTGACCATACCAAATATGGAGTGAAAGATGGAGAATCCGAAGAAAGAAAATTGGGTTCGAGATTTTACACTTACCCTATATCGGAATGCTTCCTTAGATTTAAAGTCATGTATAACCACATTAAATTCATTAATTAGAAATTAAAGAACATTTTGTACAATAATATGGTTCATAATGGTCTCATTAAGTCATTTTATGTGCCTTTGGATGAGTTATAGTATTTATTTACATTGTTCAGGAATGTTCGTTTTTATGGTTTTTCATAAATGGTTCACTTGTACTCATAAATTAATATTTGAGTTGAACCTGGGTAAACATCCTAAAATGATATAACATGTTATTAGTTATATTATATAAGTTTAAATGATCTAATAATTGAATATATTATATACCATGTGGACAAATCAATAGATAAAAATTAAATGACAATGGTTTGAGTTAATTTGGGTGGTTTTTTGACCACAACAAACATGCTTTGATTTATCAGTTAGTAATATGTACATAAATTTGTTAAAAAAAGATAAATAGGAAATAATAAATATAAAATATTCTAGGTCAACCATAAAAATGGTTTCATGACCAGATCTAAAAGTTGAAATGGAAAAAAGAAAACATGTTGTTCCAGAAGGTGATATATTTATACCTCACGAACTATGTTTTCTTTTATAAAATAAATAGAATAGAGAAATGGAGTGGGATGGTATAATGTCCTATTAGTATTACAAAATTAATGTTTATGTATTATACTAGAGTTACCATACCCTGTCAATGATAATAGGTGGGGAGAGAATAAGAAAATAACTTGAAATTGTAGGAAATTAATGGAAAGAGGAAGGGAAATTACCTCTTGAAACTTCCTCTTATGATCCTTCTTAAGGGACATAGGATTGGTTTTTTGATGAGACCAAAAGATCTTGAATGTGGAGAAGGGGGTAGGGAGGATTCTGCGGAAGAGTTAAACAATCCTTGAAGCTTGAGAGGTGTGAGGAAATGAGGGTGTGAAGGGTGGTTTTTATAGTTGAGGGGAGGGAATTTCTCCATATAGAATTCATTAATTTATAATTTACTCCCAAGACAATGAATAGTTAGTCTTCCATGACTAATAATAGTGAATTTATAATTTGATCCAAAAATAATTGGTCTTACATTATAAAAAAATCAGGCATGACTCCATAATTAGATTATTTACCTTATTTTGTAAATTATGGAATTTCACTATTCATCAAAAAATCATGTATTTCAGAAAAATACCAAAAATTCTCCCTAACCATATTTTAATGCGTGGAATCCTAAAATTATGTCTATTTTTTTAAAAAAATCAAAATATTATTATTTTAAAATTTAATTAAAATCATAATTTATTATCAAAAACAAGTTTTAAAACATTCATTTACATATTCTAAAATATAGGCACATAATTCATTCACTTGAATAGTATTTATATATTATAATATTTAAGGTTACTATTCATTAGGTTTTATCAATATTCATATGGGTATGTTACTATTCATAAGGGTATGTTGTATTCACCAAAAATTATGTTTTCATAATTCGACTCCAAACAACATACTGACCACAACCGTGTCTATCATATTTTTGATATTCCAAACACAAAAGTAGAAAACATATGTTTAGATTTCAATTATCACTTATTAGTTCATTATGTTTTGTTTTCATGTGATTTTATGACATATTTATAAGAAAAAAATTTCATTGAAAAACATTCATTCATTACAAATGGTCAATGTGGTAAAAATTCCATCATCTAAAGAATAGTATTCATGATTTAAATAACGTATATATCCAGTATATATGTATTTATAGTAAACCATAACATTTGATGATGAAAAATGAAATTCACCTTTCATTGAGATGGTAGACCGTATGAATGAATAAACCCTACTTTCATTTCATTTTCATATTAAGAGAATACTAATAAAATGATAAAAATGTTGTTTATAATACCAATATTATATAAACTTCTTATATGTATCATAGGTTTAATAATCCCATCCTTTATATGTTCCATGTATAGAGGGAATGAGTCATATCTATCTGAGGAGGCAATAGTGAACACTTCCTCAGACAAAATTATCATATTTACACAACATGGAAGGAAAAAATGATTGTTCTAAATTAAAATCATAGAATAATAGAGAAAATATAAATATAATATATATGATATGTATAAATAGATTCCATTCTAATTTCCCCCAGGAGTGGATGTACAGGAAAATTGAACAATCATCATTCTGTGAGGCGGTAGTTCACCGTACTGTGAAACATTATGTTTGTTACCCACTAAATAGTGGTCTATTTAATTATAGAATGAAAAATTATTGGAAAACATAATATAATATTTAGGATAATGTTGTTTTCATATAATCCTAAAACAATAAATCTATAGGGAGCGTGGAATAGAAATTAATCTAAAAAACATGAGAGATGGTATTGCCTCTTAATCGAGTGACTTCTTTTGGTTTATAACAAAATCTATCCTTGAGATGCATTATTACCTATGGGAAACTTCTAAGATGAGGTTAGGAATTCTAAGAAGAGGTTGGGTAATGGATTTTTTGAACCAAGTGGTTCTTGATATATAAGTATTATAGAACAGAGGGTACCTTTTTATAAGAGATAGAAGGTGAACCCTTGGAAATTATTAAATTACTTAATTAACATAAATTAATTATTTAATACAAATGACTCCAAAATGGGATATTTATAAGGTAAGTTGAGTATATATATAAATCCTTTCATCCAATAATAATTATAAATGTATTTATTTTATTTTAAAACTTATCATTTCAGTTTACACATAAATATTATTTTTTAATTTGAATTGTTGTAAGAACATTTTATTAATTAATAACACATTAATTTTTAATATATAGAGTAAATATAACATAATTATACCCTTAATGATCTTATAGACCTAATCTTATTCACTTTTGGATTTTAAAACATATTTATTATTTTTAAATAATTTAATAAATTACTATTTTTATAAAAAAACAATTATGTCTTTTTTTAAAGTATTAATTTTAATGAATTTAAATTAAATATAAACATATATATAAATTCTAAAGGAAAAATGAATACTCTTCCAACATATCATATTACCATTACAAATCATGGATGACATAAATTATGGAAAATTTTATTTATCTTAATATTTATAATATCATTTATTTGATTCCTTCATTAATAAATCAGTCACTGCATCACCATTATTTCATAATTAAATTTTGTTATTTAATGATTGAAAAATATAAATAAAATATCAGGCTAATGCAAATATTTTTATATTTATAATTTATATTTATATTATAATACATTACTTATATTAACACATATAAAAATTATTTGTTAAGAATAATTTTTTATAACATATATTCCTTTACTTTAAATTAAATGTTATAAGTTTCATAATCACACCCAAGTACCTTCCAAAGGCCAAATTTTCATCCCGAGGGTTATATTTGTAACAAATATATCATAAAATATGATTATAAAAAGTTTTGGGGTTGTTTCATATTATTATATTATTATATTTCCACTTATTTACATGATTTACCCTTTAATTGTGGTAAATAAAAATAATTATTAAAGTTACAATAATAATGTTCAAAAATAAAAGTGGCCTACTTATATAATTTTACCATCAGATTGAAAATATGGAATCCATTTTTTAAAATTAAATATATAGATTTTTTATTAATTAATTTTAAATTAATCCCCATTGTCAAAATGAAAAAATAGGTTTTTAAGAATTAAATACCACCAAAATATTGTCATGTGTTTGTATCTATTTTTAGTTTGAAATTAATTCTAGTGACCAAAATTGGATTCAATTATAAAGAATGTAATTATAATTAAAAAAATTAAATACAGTTTCTAAAAAATAAATAAATTAGATGAAAAAGTAGTATTGAATTAAAAAGCAGTCTTATTCACTATTAATTACAATATGAATATTATTAGAATAATAATAAAATAAAAATGGAAGTAAATTTTGATGTCCCACTTCCAAATAAGTATTTTATATTTTCTAATATAACTTATAAAATATCAGAAAATATAATTAAAATGTGTTCTCCATCAAAAGGTGGTAAAAATTCATTTTTTTTGAAAAATAATTCTTTTATGCTTAAAATTGATTTGGTTCTTATATCTTGTCTATAAAAAAATATAACATGAATTTGAAACCTTAAATTGAGTTTATATTTAATTAATATAATCCAAAAATGTTGGTATGATCTTATTAACACAATTACTCTCATTTAAATAAGTTTTCATAAAATCACATCCTTTATATTAAATTTGTTTTTATTTCCATTTATAATAAATTTTTTAACCAATTAATCTTTATATAAATATATGTAAATCATATTTTCATAATCCAGTTAATATTTTTCATTCATTCTATACCAATGGGTAGGATATAACAATAATATTTAAATAATAAAATTTAGTGGGTCATTTATGCTTGATTATGCATTCCATGTATTATATTAAAAAAAGAGTTTCCTTCTTAAAACTCGATATTTTACATCCTCCAACATTTAATAAATATAATCCTCTCCATTTTTAATTTGGGTTGGTAAATACTGTGGTACATTCCAAAATACCATTACTGGAACCCCATATTGAAAAAACGATTTATAAAAATACCTCTTTAATAGAAATAAATTGAAGTAAAAAAGGTCACCTGAGATAAGAAATCATACGATTACCCATTATATGACATAGATATGGAAGGAAAATGACATGTTATGTTCTGATGGGGAGTGGTATAAATCATGATCAGGAAAATGTTAAAAATCATAAAACCACAAACTTTTGATGGGATAAATTGCTGTTGATTTTTTTGTAAGAAAATAAAAGGAAAACAATTTTTATAGATCCTTTTTATAATGTTGTGAATTTTATTTATGATCTTGACTAAGTACATAAGGGAAAAAAGTAATTTTCCCTTAGAGTTTTCTTGTCCACCACAAACTCATGTTTTGTCTAAAAATTGAGTATTCAATTGGACTTGGTCACACTTGAAGCACTATAATCAATGTAGAGAATCACATAATCCACCAAATACAAATTATCTATTAATCCTATATTGAAATACTAATAAAATAAAAAATGGGTATTATAAAATCAGGTAATTCCGCCAAAATAATTAAACATTTTATTAATAAAAAATACTTTTAATCTATAAATTTCCACATTAATATCAAAATATCAACAAATATCATTTGATAAATAATGGACCTTAAATTTCCTCACAAAAATCCCAAATAATATTGAAACCCCAAAAAATATAACATAGTCTTCAAAGACAAATGGTATCATTTATCTCCCAAATACATCAAACAATATTAATGTCTCATAAAAAAAAGTAAATAACCTAATCAAAATTTCTCGAATATAGGTTAATCATTTCTATTAATAACCTGAATCTCCATAAGTCCTCTATAAAATCATAGATCCTTCCAAAATAAAATTGAACCATTATTCCGAAAATAAAATCCCATAAAATTCTATTTTCATTAGGCATATTGGGGTAAAAAATAGTGGCTATTTCACAAATTAACTTTGATCACTCAATCCCCATATCATCTTCCATTAATAAGGACATCTATTTGATAAAATTCATGTTCCAAAAATCATCATCATCTTATTCCATAAACTATTTTAACTAAAAAAATTATTACTCACCCAGGACATTACGTAGTCCAGTGGTAGGTGATGCACCCTTTTATCCCATTAGATATGGTTTCGATTTATGTAGCCTTGCTGAACATGATAGTTTTTCACCCATCCTATAGTTTAGTGTCCGTCTTAAAAAATATAATTCTTATAATTATTGTAATGTGTTATAAAGAACTAAAAATTAACCATAAAATGTTTTATCCTCAATGGTTATTTCACACCTCACAATTTTCATCCAAAAACTAATAACCCAAAATTTACTCAAGGTGAATTTCTCCAAAAACAACCATTAGTCACCTTAAATTTCATATCACAATTCCTCAAAATAGGTTTAATGTCCCACTTCTATGAGACGCCCAAATTTTCCCCATACCCAGTTGGTCACATATCCTCATGAACATTTCCGGAAATGCCAGAGGCTGCCGACTAGCAGTGAGGGCCTTGGCTGTGATAGCAGGGAAACTATGCCCTCATTGGAAGAGTAAGGCAGTGGAAATAAATAGATAATAAGAGAGGATGAAAAAAAACATGCAATAAGTAAATAACAGAATTAATAAACAACTGGAGCACACTTATATAAATGATTCATGATACATATGTCTAGGGAAGCATCCAAACAAATCACAATTCAAGAATACAGTACTAAACCGAAGTACAAAATAAAATAAAGTAAACAGCTCCACATCATCGCACGCCACGAATTTGTCTCATTCTCCGCAATTTAACACCAATCAAGTACCTGAAGTAGAAGGGCTCTTTCCCTTATCTAGATCTTCAATAATATAATATGTTTGGGCCCAAAAGCATGACCAATACAGGGATTGAGGAAAATATTATTAGGAAACTACACAAAGATTTGTGGCTCATAGTCAGTGAATATATATAGAAGGAAAATGAAAAATGATGTAATAAACATGGAAGTATTCAATGTAAAAAATCCTATAGTTGAAATTACATCCATTTTAATTTATTAGATAATCATCAAACGATAATAACTAACCTTATGGGATGTAGTCACAACTTAACCCCTCTGTTTAAACAAATCAAACTCAAGAAACCCTATGGGAAGTACTCACAGTCTAACCTCTCTGGTTCAGAATTAGAAAAGACACTCTGAGGAATCACTCATCATCGATTTCCCCTATGGTCTTGTATCTGTAGCAATAGACACTTTGGGGAAGCATTGAACGTCCAATTCCCCATGTGGTCTCATAACAAGGAACTACAAACACTTTGAGGTGGCACAAAGTCCATCCACCATATAGTCTAGCTATGTAAATGTAAACTGACACTCTGGAGAAGCCCACATCATCAATTCTCCCTATAGTCTATTACACTAGTTTCCAACATCCCTGTGTATAACAATCATGGTCAAATAGTATATGGAAGTAAAATTAAACCTCAAGAACTATTTATCTAAAAGGTCTAAAACATATCACCGCATTTGAGAAAAAATTAATATATCCTAACAATACTAGTCATAGAAAACAAAGCATCCAAATAGGTAAATCCCGACCAAATGTTCATTATCAATAAAACATGGGAAAACACATCCATTGTAAGGTAAATAACCCTATTATCAATCATTAATCTTCTACTCAAGCACACAAGTCATATCATGCAATATCAAGGCTAAAAACCATAAACATCCAATACCCTTTACAAGGGTATTGGGAAATTTCACTCATATAACTCAATTAATAACTATGGTAAGTCACAAACCACTTACCTCAACGTTCTATGATCGATATAGGTGAATCATATTCGTTGAATCACCCTAAAATGCTGTATATCTACAAAACTGCTAAAAACGTTCAACTGTAGATAACTCATGAAATAATAGGAATCATGAAATGAGGCTCTAGAAAAAGGAAGAGATTACCTTGGTGATTCCAATGCAATTGACAGTGGTCGATTCAGTGAATGGTTGGTGAGTCAGGGGCTCGGAGAAGAATCGTCATCCACAGATGCTCTTGGACAATTCCAACCTAAAAGAAGGGTGTTCTATCGATTAGATGCCACCCCAGTCCATTTAATTAAAAAAACACATGGCATGTATTTTAAAAGTATAAGGCATGTAATAGCCTTTACCAATCTCTAATTTTGGAATTCTCCAGGTCACCCCACATGACCATGTGTTTGGACTTCAGAAGGCCATCACACAGCTACCCTCAGCAAACGATTACACGGTTTGTACGTATAAGTACAAGGCGTGTACTCAAGAAATTTCTAGAAACACCACTTTTTTCTTGAAAACACTAGAAAAAATGATTCCAGCCTGAAAAGAAGATTTGGTTTCTTACAATCTTTCCCCCTTAATGAAATATGTCCCAGAATTTCCCTACCAAGTCAGTATAGAAGAAGAATCCTCAAACAGCTATGGCCACTATGATAGTAATCATCCTCCCTCTCCCAAGTCTCATCCTGTACTAGACTATACATCCATAGCACTCGTACAAGAGAAACATACCATCGACAAAGAACCTTCTCACTATGATTAACAATCTAAATAGGATGTTAATCGAACGATCCATACAACTCTAACTCAACCTCTTCGGGATTAAAAACATGCGACATGTCTGAGAAGAAATACCACAACTGAGAAACATGGAAACCATTGTGCACAGCCCAGTACATCTATGTTAACTGAATCCGATGGGAAAATGGTCCGACTCTCTCCAAAATGTCAAACGACCTGACTTATCTCGGCTAAAGTTTTCCCTGTCTCCCAATAATCCTATGTTCTAATCTTAGTGTGACACATATAAAAACCTGATCTACAACCACAGACTCCTGTGGTCATATCCGTCAATGAACATAAGTATTTTTTCGTAACTGTGCAGTAGGCATCCTCTTCCAAATCAACTCTATATGCTCTATGGTCTCTTGGAAAGGATGAGGACCCAACATAGCTACCTCTCCTACTTCCACCCCACAATAGGGTGATCGACATGTCCTACCGTACAAAGCCTCGTAATGTGACATATGAATAGTTTCTTGGAAGATATTATTGTAGGAAAACTACATAATAGATATTTTATTCTCCCAAGAACCTCAAAAATCAAGGCCACATGCTATCATCATGACCTCCAACACATGAATTGTATGCTCGGACTAGCCATCCATTTGGGGATGGTAAGCGTTACTCAAGAGTACCTGGGTATCCAAAGCCCTCTCTAGTCCCTACCACTCCTAAGAAGTAAAATGTGCATCCAAATATGAAAAAATGGAGTGTGGAACCCCATGTATATGTACTATCTTCTGGATGTACTGCCTTCCCAATTAAATGACATTGAAGGTCTCCATGAATAGTAATAAGTGAGCATCGTTTTTGATTTCGTCACTAACAACCCAAACTGAATCATTCCCTTGAAAATCATGTCCTGAAGTCCATCGCGACATCCTTACACTTCCACTCGGGAAGGGGTAACTTCTGAAAAATCCCCGCTGGTCGCTTGTGATACTCCTTCACCTTTGGATAGGTGAAAGAACTCATGAAAAAGCCAAAAAAATCCCTCTTCATACATAGCCACCAATACTGACGGTGTAGATCATGATAGATCTTGGTGACACCTAGATTAACTGCCCAAACGGATGAAATGAAATTTCCACATCATCTCCTCGCATATGTCTTCTGATACCCACACGCGCCCATGAAATAACAAGATCTAATCCACACCCATGGTCTATTCAGAAAAATAGTCCTCTCATGACACATTTTCCCATAGGAGTAGGACTTCTGAATAAGACAGATGCCTCATTTTCACTCAGTCAAGTAGGGTAGAGGTAACAGCTACATGAGAAGAAATGTTTGCCCCTGTCTATTGTGAACCTCCAAATTCATCTCAAGGAATAGAGCATTAAGCTTCCACTCAATGATGGCCACATGAACTAACTATATTTGAGTCCTCCTTCTCAAAGAATCTGCAAAATCATTTCCTTTCCCATGCGTATAGGAAAGTCCAAAGTTATAGGATTGAAGTTACCCAACAAACCTTCGTTGTCTCAGATTTAGATCGCGTTGAGTGAAGATATAGATGAGAATATTGTGGTTGGTGAAAACCAAAAAATGATCTCCAAATAGGAATTGCCTATAATAGTGTAAGGCATGAACAAATTCACCCAACTCAAGATCATGTGTCAGGTAATTCCTCTAATGTGGCCACAACTACCGAGACCTGTACGCATCGAATCATTCCCCCTGAATAAGCACAGCTCCCAGAATGATGCCTGGATCATCACAGTATACATTATAGATACTTTATTTCTCTAGAAATACTAGTATTGGTGCTAAAGTAAACCTCTTGTTCATCTTCTGAAAGGTGGACTCACAAGAATCAGAACAGATTAATTTCACATAATTCTCATCCAGGCTCGTCAGTGGTGCTGCTATGCGTGAGAGGTCATGTATAAAACTTCTGTAGTGTCCATCCAGCCCTAGAAAACATCATATATCAATTACATTCTTCGGCTGTTCCCAAGAATCTACTGCTCTCACTTTATCTGGGTTTACTAACACTCCTATCTATGAGATAACATGACACAAGAAGTGAGTTTGGTCTATCCAAAAGTGGTATTTTGAGAACTTAGTTTATAAATGATGCTCTCTCAGTGTACACAAAATGATCTCAATATGTGTGCCACGGTCGTGTCGATTTTGAGAGTACACCAGGATATCATCCATGAAGACTACCAAGATAGAATCAAAGTATGAATGGAACACTTAGTTCATCAGTGCCATGAAAACTGCAGGTGTGTTTGTGAGACCGAACAGAAAAACCACATACTCATATTGATCATAACTGCTTCGAAAGGCTCTAAGAGATATATTTGATGGTCTAATGTGAAACTGATGATAACTGTATCTAATTTCATTCTCTGATAACACACAGGCTCATTGAAGCTGATCAAAGATATCACCAATCCTCATCATGGGATATTACTTCTTGTCCATCAACTAGTTCATCTTCCAATAATCCACACAAAGTCAGAGGGTACCATCCGCCTTCATTTCAAACAAGACAGGAAAACCCCAAGGAGAAGTACTGGACTAGATGAATCCCTTTGCCTGTAATGACTCCAACTACATCTTGAGCTCCTGTAACTCTGGTGTAGCCATAAAATAAGGAGGAATGGACACCAGTTCCACTCATGGTACGATTTAGATAGAAAATTTCACCCCTATCTCTAGAGGAAAACCTAAAAATTATTCTGGAAATACTTCCCTAAAACGTTCGACCACTAGAGGAAAGACCAACTGTGAAGTCTGATGGTCATATAGATATAGACTAGCAATCTGGTCCATGATTCCACCCAACCCATGATGTTCAGGTCCTGCTCTGCTTTCCTAGACATCCCTTATGAACAAACGATCATCACTCTAGTGACGTGAAACTCACCCAACGGAGATAGAAATCAACCACATTCTTGAAGGGAACTAACCAGTCCATTCTGAGAATTACATAATAGCCTGTCATCTCTAAGAAATAGAGGTCTCATAATAAGTGAAACCCACAATCCTCAAGAAGGAACTCCTTACACTAATGTACACAAGCCGTTCTAATCCCAAACAGAGTGTCTAGCATCAAGATATTAGTAGAGGTAATAATACAGATCCCAATGCTCTCTACAAGATAAATATATTTCAAAATATGGGAATCCCTTGTATCGAAAAGTACATAAGATAAAACTGAGGAAACTAAGATTGTAACTATAACTATAGAGGGTCCGGGATCCTACTCCTGGTGGGTCTACTTCACTGCATATGTATGTCATGTACCGCACACTTGTGACCATACCTGACCACCCTGAGCTGATCCACTCTATAATTTCTAAAAGCCTGCCGACTAGCTACCACAACTGTAACCTCCACCTCAGCCTAAATGGACGGAAGTAATCGTGTCCCCGGATTGATGAGGAACTAGTGGTCCTACTCCTAAAAAAGGATTCATTGAAGAAACTTTGTCACATGCTCCTAGTGAATTGATATGACATAAACTCTATAGATGGCCCATATTTCCACAAGATCTGCACTCCACTAGGTCTCTCCAGAAATGTCGCCCCATATTCCATCTCTTACTACACTGGTATCACACTACTTGGAATCCATAAGATGTATCTCGATTCCATATATCATCGTGTGTAGACACTCTTTGATGCATCCTCATGTCAGTCTGAGGGTTACAAACTCCGGATGCCAAACCGCCCTGGCTCACAGCTCCAGAATCCCTCATATTTCACTTCATGATCAGCGCCTAGATGAATATATAGGTGATGGAAGTCAACCTGAATATGTTCACCTGAGATTGGATGTCATCCCCAAGAACGTCCCCAGACATTCTTGCAAGGAATAACAAATCACCTAATTTGATGGATGTGAAGCACTATAGCTCTGTGAAGTGAGAAGAATAATCCATGAATGAGAGTGTACCCTAATCAAGACTCATGAAGTCTTGGGCTCGGTTGGCCCTCAATGTCTATGGGTAAAACTAGTTGCAGAAGGCATGCTAGAAGTTGTCCAATGCCATAACCTACAAGTGTTCCACCTATGAGATCACTTCCCACCATCTCTTGGTGGAATCCAAAATCATATACGTAAAGAGATTCACCCTCATATCTAGAGGATCCTCTAGATGCTCAAAGATAGACCACATTGTTTCTAACCATTACTTTTCATCTAGAGTTCATCCTTCCCTTGTGATGGTGGAAGGATTCTACTGCTGGAAATCCCGAGTCAGCTCTGCCATAGATGAGGCAGGATGCAATACTCTATCGAAGGCCTTCACGAACCTCAGGAAGCTCTCTCAGAACTGTGCATTAGGACTTATAACTGGGATAAAAATTGGGGCAAATAATAGAACTACATGAGGATCTTCTTGTAGACCCTGATCAGTCATGTCTGCTATCTGATCACTTCCCTATAAATGGGGTACAACTGGAGGACATCCCGGTGGTATGACTCTTCAAGGTCAAGCACACACCTTAATTCAAGAATACCATGTAATGAAACATAGATGTGAAATAAGGGAACATGAGTAGGAAAGCATTTAAGATTATAAAAATAGGGATACACGACGTGTATAACCCCTACTCGACGTGTTCCTTTATGCCTTCACATGGGCATGTGATCCTGCCAAATTTGGTCATGAATCACCACATACTCAGAGCGTGTTCTTCCAAAACAAAGTGTGTACTTGAATTGTGTTCTCATACCTTAGTTCTTCTACATGACTAACAGATACGTTTCTCCTAGGACAGGACTGCACGGTGTGTTTGTGCCAGACACTGGGTAAACAACTAAGGATTCAACTGTCTGTGTTTTTAGTGACACGGGTGGACACAAGACTGACTCTACACGGTGCGTTTATACCAGACATGACATGTACCACTTATGATTCAACTTCCCATGTTGTTTGTTTCCTAAACAGATACATGGGTTACACTACATGGAGTGTTAAATTTTGAATCGGTGTGTAAAACCTATGGTTTATCCATCCATGTCATTAGTCACACGGGTCGACACATGGTCTAAATGAAACAGTCTATAAATCCAGTACACGGTGTGTCCGACTAATGATTTCCCTACCCCATGTCTCTACCCACACAGCCAATGACATGGTTAGAGACTACAAATTTTGTACATACAGTACATGGTATGTACATAAAAAAAAGTAGTTCCTTCCCAAACAGATGGACACATGGTGTGTATTTATAATTACATGCCATGTATTATAGGTTTTTCTAGACAGTAATCCTCAGAAACTACTCCAAAACCCAGTAAAACACTGAAACAAACATTAATGTTCATCATTCCGATGCGTGAGGCCCCATATTCTTCGTGAATAAAAGCATGGCATTTATAAAAGTCATATACAAGCATAATAAAGAAATGATCCACCAAATTATGATCCATGAGGGCCCATAACACCTCAAGAACCAAATGATAGAATTCATTTTGACTAATACTTAAACAATTTAATACACTATCAAACAGTAGGTATCCTATCAAGGAATCTATCACAACAACAAGCATATCTATCTCAACACTTATCATAACAACATGAAATTGGTAATGCACCCTAAATGGAATGGCAAGAATGCATGACATGTGATCTCTAGAAAGTGTCTATATGAATCACGAGATAGAATAGCCTCATTTATTGGTGTTCTAACATAAATAGAAGCTCAATATTATCAACTATTATATCACAAAACATGTGAATCATCCAGTAGTGAAATCAAATCATCTATAATAATTGAAAAACCAGAAAAAATTCCAATACAAAAAGGTAAATTGGCTTTTCCGTATACAAGGTTTAGATAATCCCAAGTAAAACATATTACCAAGTATGAATTTTTTCGCATCCCTGACTACAGTCTCTGAACAGTAAGTCAAGAAGAAAATAATTCCTCACAAATCACATTGTAACATCCATGTTCTGGGAGACACCCAGATGTTCCCCGTACCCGGTTGGTCACAAGGCCTCATGAACATTTCCTCAAATTCAAGAGGCTTCCAACTAGTAGTGAGGGCCTTAGGTGTGATAGCGAGGAAAATATTCCCTCTTTGTTTGGGTAACGCATAAAAAAAACAAATAACAATAGCAGAAGCATTACAACATGCAATAAGTAAAAAGTGGAAGTAATAAATAACAAGAGAACACATATATAAATGATGGATGATCCATATGTCATGGAAATCTTCAAAACAAGTCACAATGCTAGAAGAAAGTACTAATCCATAGTACAAATGAAATGAAACTAAAAAATCACCATAGAATCTCAAGCCTCCACCCGGTCCGAAGCTCCCTATCTCCATAACTCTCTAGTAGCTGAAGTTGAAGGGATTTTTCCCTTATCTAAACCTTCACCAATAAAATCTATTTTGGCACAAAAGCATGGCACAAAAAGGGTGTGAGACAAATCCCAGTAGGCAACCACCAAAATATCTTTTCCTAATAGTCAATGAATATATATGGCATGAAAATGAAAACTGACGCAGTAAATAATTATGTACTCAAAGAAAATAATCCTATAGTTTAAATTACTGCCATTTTCATTTATTAGTAAAAAACAATCAATCATAAAAAACCCTCTAGGAAGTACTTGCATCCTAACCCCTCTGGTTCAAATAATCAAACACATGAAACCCTTTTCGAAGTACGTATAGTCTAACCCCTCTTGTTCAGCTTTATCAAAGAATCTTTGAGGAAGCACTAACCATCAATTCCCCATGTGGTCTCGTATCCATAAATATAGACACTCTGGGGAAGCACTCAACATCCAATTCCCCATGTGGTATCGTAATGAGGAACTACAAACACTCTGAGGAAGCAGAATTTCTATCCCCTTATGGCCTCGTAATGTAAAAGTAAATAGACACTATAGAGAAGCCCTCATCAACCATTCTCCCTATGGTATATTACAATAGGTTCCCAAATCCATTTTTAAAAAAACATGCCAAAAAATTATATGGAAGCCAATGTAAACCTAATGAACTACTTTTCTAAACATTCTATAGCATATCACATAATTTTAAGTAAAATCACTTCATCCACACAATTATAGGCAAGGAAGAAGAAGCATCATAACATAAAAAGAAAGACCAAACTGTCAATATCAAAGAACATGGGAAAACACATCCATAGAAAGGAAAAAACCCATATTTAAAAACATAAATCCTATACTCATGCACAAAATTCATATAAGGGAATTTCAGGGCTAAAAAAATAAACATGCAATACCCCGAACAAGGGTATTGGGCACTTTTGAACAAATAACTCGAAGAATAACTACGGAAAGGCACAAACCACCTACCTCGACGTTGTACAATCGATATACATGATCCTCATGCATTGAATCTCCATAAAACTCCATAGATATACAGTACTTACAAAAACGTTCAACCAAAGTTAAATCATGAAAGAAGAAGAATTGGTAAATGAGCCTCTTGAGGAAGGAAGAGTATACCGTGGTGATTGCAATGTCATTGACGGTGGTCGATTAGGAGAACAGATGGATAGTCAGGGGTAGATAGAAGGATCATCGGCTACAGACACTCATGGACAATTAGGACCTCAAAGAAATGTTTTCTGTCAATTAGACGTGACCCCGGTACATTTAATGAAATAAAAAAAATTACATGACCTGTCATTTAAAAGTACAATATCTGTCTTTTAAAATTACATGACATGTACTTGCCTATATCGAGCTTCTCTTTCGATAGTCTCCAAGTCACCCCAGACCACCATGTGTTAGGTTGTTACAAGAATAGCACACTACTACCCGCGAAAACCGAGTACACGACGTGTACTTATAAGTACACGACGTGTACTCCTAAAATTTTTATAAACTCCACTTCTTCTCAAAAACACCAAAAAAATTGATTCAAACCTAAAAAGAATATCAGGGTTAATAAAATAGTATTCTAAGACATCAAACTTATGATCAAACATAAAATTATAAACCCATGATTCCATCCCTAAATCTGATGAAAACATTATAATGTCTAATGTTTTTTAAACCATCATTTTATACCAATTATAAGTCCCCATCTTTTAAAATTACATTATCTTGAGATAATTCAATAATTTGACTTTCATTCACATCTATGTTCTTTTCAAGAATATTTTTTAGTGAATTCATTCAAAAATAATACATAAAAATATTATAGATAAAATATGGACATTTCAAAGAGTAATCATTTCATCTATAAAACAAAAAAAACATTTAAAATGAAACATGGTTTCTTTTCATGGTTAATCATTACATTTCTTTAATCTCATACTTGACTCTATTCTTCTCGAAATTTCATGAAAAACATTACTAACATAGTATGAGCATAAAAAATATCGTCAAGGTATAGAAAAATATTGAAACTATTTGTCCTATGAAAACAGGTAAACCATCAATTCTTTATCATAAATTAGTACTTTTCACCTTTAAGAAGTAGTAATTAAACTTCATTAAATAGATGATCATTACGTATATTTTTTGTAGTCAAAAGATCACCTAAAACACATAGAAATCACATGTACCATATAACGGAAACATGGGACATAATAAATCATAAATGGAATAATCATACTCTTGACATCGACACACAACCATAAATGTAATAGCAATACAACTGACATCCACACAAAATTCGTTGGAGGTTATAATGTAACCACCCTCCCATGGTTTTCACAGAACCACCCATCATTGGTTGATCACAAAACCAACCATTGTTGATTTATCATATTACCACCAATAAAATGTCCATGTACCATTATATAATCATATCTCAAACAAATATTGCAATTTTAACGATTTCACTGATATAACATCATTTCTCATCACAGGAAATTCATTCAATATATGGAAATTCTCACACCATTTTTTAAACCATTAAATCAATTAATAAAGAAAATATTGAAACTAATTGTTCAATAATATTTTTTAAACTTTTAAAACAATCAACATTTTAAAAAATTCATGTCTATATAATGAATTTCTTAAAACCCTTTTAAGAAACACGAAAATTTATGATAAAAATTTAGAATAATTAATCTTCAAAACATTTAAATGTATTTTTTAGTTAAAGTGTCCCTTACCACTTGAGAAACACTTTAGTAAAAATCATTATGGAATAAAAAAAATTAAACATTAAATATCATGAGAATATACTAATTCATCATATAATGTCTCAAAATGGATGTATATACACCTTATAGAATAATAATGTGGGGAAACATCAAAATTTTCATCGATTCCTTAATATTGAGACGAAGTCCATTACAATGATCGTATCAATAGAGTAACGATAAATCAATGACATAATTATGTGTGACAAATATAAAATCACCAAATATAAGAGGATTCATTTGTAAATAATTCAGAGTTCATTCACACATATTTTTTGAAAAAAAAACAAATGACATGGATATTTAACTCAATGAATGGAAATTGAGTTAATATTTTCTTTACCTTGTGTCTGACTTGTCTCCTACATTCATTATTTTATTGAATAATAAAATATGGTTAATATATAATTTATTGAGATGAATTTTCATGTTTATTATAACTTTTATACCACTTATTACCATGTTATAAATATTACATAATTATTTATGTTCTTATAAGATGTTTTATCAATATTTCGTTTGTGATTAAAAAATTAACATGTTTTCATATGAATTGTCTGTGTTGAAAAAATTACAACATATACAGAATATTATTAATGATTTAAATATCATATATATCTAATATATATGTATTTATTATAATCTATAATATTTAGAGATAAGATATAGAATGCATCATTTATAGAGATAGTAGGCTGGATGTACGCATGAACGCTACATTCATGTAATTGTGTCATTAAAATAATAATAATAAAATAATATAAATGTATATTATAATATAATTATTATATTAATTTCATATATGTATCATGGGTTTAATAAAACCACACGTTATAAATTCTATTTATAGCGGGAAGAGTCATATCTATTTGAGGGGGCAGTAGTCCACACCTCCTTAAACAAAATTATCGTATTTAAACAACATGGAAAGCATAAATATATGTTACAAATAAAAATTAAATAATAATAGAGGCAAGATAAATATAATATATATCATATTTAAATACATATACCAATATAATGTAATCCATAAGAGGATGTAGGGGAAAATTGAACAATCATCATTTCATGGGGCAGTAGTTCGTTGCATACAAAAAACAGTATGTTCGTCACCCACTAAATGGCGGTGTGTGTATGTGTAGATCAAAACATTAGCCTAAAAATATCCTTTTATATTTACGATAATTGTTTGGTAATTTAATCATATTATAATAATTTATTAGAGAGTTAATAATAGAAACGAAACTAAAAAATATGAGAGAAGTTGTTAACTATTAATCAGGTAACTTCTTCTAGTTTATAAAAATAGTCTTCCTAGGGAAGATTTCAACCCTAAATGAGGCTTCTAAGATGAGGATAGGGATTCTTGGAAGATATTTCGGAATGGAGTTTTAGAACAAAAGGGGTTTTTATGTTTGAGGACTAGAGAAGAGAGGGTACCATTTTATAGGAGAGGGAAGGGGAACCCTTGGAAACTCAAAGATTATTAAGTTAATAATAACTAAATTTTTAAATCAAATGACTAGAAATTGAGATATTTAAAATATGAGATGATTATTTCTCAAAATAATATCATCCAATATTTTTTATATATGTATTTATTTTATTTCAGAAAATATATTTTTTTACCCTAAATTATTTTCTTATAATTTTAATTGTGGTATCAACATTGTAATAATAAATAAGAAATTATTTTAACTTATATGAGGTAAATTTAACAGAATTGGAAAATTAATGAATAATAATCACTTCTAATTGTAAAATTATGTTTTTAAAATATTTATAGGTTTTTAAAATAATTTTATAAATTATTTGTTTATAAAAATCATTAAATCAATTTTTATAGTATTCATTTATTGAATTTAAATAAAATATTAACATAAGTATAACTTCAATCCAAACCATTTAATATTATTATATCATGCCATATTAACCTATAATATTCGTGAATAATATAAATTATATCAAATAATGTTTAATTTAATTTTTATAAAGTCATTTATTTTATTCCATCATTAATAAACCATTCACTACATCATCATTGTGTCATCCTTAAATTTAATTATTCTACATCTCCGAATTATATATAAAATACCATGATGTCAGATATAGTTTTATATTTCACATTTATATATTTATTATAATGTATAACATATATAATTCAACATTAAATTTTTTTATTAAGAAGTTATATGTTTATATGATATTTCCCATTACTTTAAATTAAAAGTTATAAGTGTCATAATCACATCCAAATAGCTTCCAAAGGACAAATTTTCATCCCATGTATTTTATTGGTCATAAATATCACATCCAATAGGATTAAAAAATGTGTTAAGGTAGTTTTATATTATTATAATATTATTTCTACGGTTATTTTCCTGATTTATCCTTTAATCGTGCCAAATAAAAATAATTACTAATGTTACAATTTATTGTGTACAACAATAAAATGAAAATATTTATATAATTTTAACTTCTTATTCTAAATATGGAATCCATTATTACAAATTTAGGAGACATAATTTTCATTAATTAATTAAAAATTAGTCCTCATTGTTTAAATGAGAAAATGTGGTTTTAAATAGTAAAAACTACAAATAGATTCATGTGTGTTTATATGTAATTTCAATGTAAAATTACATCCAATGATAGAAATTTTATTCAATGATTAAAAAATAACTTCATTATACTTTATAATCCATTAAAAAGATAATCTTATAATATAAATAGCATATACAAAAAAACAAATTTTGATTTAAATTTAATTATTTTTTACGATTCATTAAAATATAAGTTTTATCAGTAAAATTATAAAAAAAATTAAAAAATAAATTTTTATCTCCAACTTCCAAATAATAATTCTATTTTTTCAAATATATCATTTTATAGTGTCAAAAACTACATTTAAAATGGGTAATCCATCAAAAGGAAGTAAAATTCTATTTTTGAAAATATAGTTCTTTTATATTTATAATTGATTTTGTTGTTATATCGTTTCATAAAAAAATATAATATAAATTTTAAACTTAATATGGAGTTTATAGTTAATTATTATAAACCAATACGTGTGATATGTCTTTATAAACAAAATTATTCTCATTTAAATATGTTCTCATAAAAACACAACCATTTTATTTAATTGGTTTTTATTTCCATTTATAATAAATGTTGTAAGCAATGAATCATTTTATAAATATGTGTAAACCATACTTTCATAATTACATTAATATTTTTCATTCCTAACATTCTAATGACTTGGTTATAATGGTAACATTTAAATAAAAAAATTAGTTTTTTTGTTTATTCTCGATGTAGCGTATCATGTATGCTACTAAACATAGTGTTTATTTCATTAAATTAAAGATGTTACAGTGAGTCATAATTGTGAATAAACCTGGTGAAAATATTAGGATGTTAGTTGAATATTGTAAGCTTATCCATGTAATTATAAAGAATTATTATCCACATCCATCATTTGATGATGTATTTTATCAATTGAGGGGAACTCAGTGGTCCTCAAAAATTGACTGGAATTCAGGATATCACCGGTTATGAGTTTTGAAGGAGGCTATTCTAAAAATAGCACTCAAAAGTCGATATGTCTAATATTAATATTTAGTAATTCCTTTTGGTATTACAAATTCACTATAAATATAAATTTAATTGATGAATCTGATATTTCAGAGATATCTATATTCTTTTCCTTGAGTTTTTTTTGGATGACATACTGGTGTATTCAATGACAAGGGATGAACATGACCAACACATGGTAGCAGCATTGGGAATCTCAATATATAATTTCTTTTATTTAAAACTATCTAAGTTTGGTATTTGTATACAATAATTAATCTTTCTTGGAAACATGATTTCTGAATAAGGTTTTTATGTTGATCCAAAAAAAGAGAGATGTTGTTATATCATGGAAACCACTAAAGAACATTTTTGAGATATGATGTCTTCTCTACCTCACTGGTTATTTATGATTATTTTCTTATGACTTGTCACATTTTTAATCACCTACAATAGCTTTGAAAAAGAAGAACATTCCATTAAAATATAGTGAGGAATGTCTAAAGTCTTTCTAAGATCTCAATTTTCGTTTCACATCAGAACCTATCTTGATTAATCTAGAATCGAGATAGGGGAATGTGGTTTATTGTGATGCTTCGAGAATAGGGTTCGTATGTGATCTCATGCATGTAGACCATGTTGTTTCTTATAGATCAAAGTAGTTGAGAGTGTGTGAGAATAATTACCCGACATATGATTTGGATTTTTCTATAGACATCCATTCCTTGAGGACTTGGTTTCATTATCTCTTTGGTTATAAATTTATGATTTTCATGGATCATAAGAGCATTAAACATATTTCCTTACAATGATATTTGAATTTGTGGGAAAATATATGGATATAGTATCTATATAAGTTTGAATTTTTCTTGATTTATACATCGGGAAATGGAAAAAACTATATCATATATATTAAGGAGGAATGAATATGATAATCTAGAAAAATAAGCTTCAGATGAGTTCCAATTGATGTCAGTATTAGCCAGAATACAAATGGAATGTAATGATTGGGGTGATTTTTTGGGTTTCTATTCAGTTTCCATGGTTGTTGATTTCATTATAAGGCTAATGGAGGGACATACATCTGATACTAATGTTTTAAAAACGAGTAAAAATCTCAATGGTGGGGACAAAATTTAGAGCTCCAGGGTGGATTAGAATTTTGTGTTGTGTTTTTGAAATAGGATGGTTGAACTTATGGATTTTCATGAAGAAATTATTCATTATTGCCACCATTTCAGATAGTCTATTCATCTGGGAATACATAACATATATAATTATTTGAAAGATCGTTTCAGGTGGAATGGTATGAAATAGAATGCTACTGAGTTTGTTTCAATGTGATTAAATTTTCAACAATCTAAGGTAGTTCAACAATGACCATGATGTATTTTTCAGTCGTTACCTATCCATGTGTTCAATTGGGAAAATATATCTATCAATTTTGATACTTGTATCCCATTAATGGTTCAGAAACATGATCTCAAATGTTTTATAGTAGTTCTAATCCCCATGATTTCTCATTACATCTCTATATGTGAAACTCATACAGGGGAGTATCTATCCAAAATCGATGTCCAATAAGTTTTAAGGAGACATGGAATACTAGTTTCTATAGTGTCAGACATAGATTAGAGGATCATGTATTGTTTCGGGAAATCCTTACAAAAATCCCATGTAAATATGCTGACTATGATCACAGTGTATCATCCTCAGATAGGTGGGAAATACAAAAGGATGACATGAACAATATAGGACATGATGTAGGCTTCTGTAATTTATTTTTTTGGTTCATTGGATGAAAATGTTCTATTGGTGGAGTTCTTGTATAATAACTCCCACCAAGCCTCAATATATATGGCTCCATTTGAAGAATTTTATGGGTGTCCTTGTCATTTTCTTTTGGGTTGGTTTTGAACCAGTGAGAGATCACTAGTCGGGCCAAGCATTGTCCAATAAAAATGTAGAAGGTTTGTTTGATCAGAAGAATGTTGTTGACGACTAAGAGTCATCAAAAATCATATTTAGATCAGCATCTATAGTTGTTTTCATTCACCGTGAGTGATCATGTTATCTTATGGGTCTCTTAAAGGAAAGAAAATCATCATTTCTGGAATCAAGGAAAGTTATCTCCACGATATATATGACATTTTTAGATAATGTAATATCTTGGTGAGGTGGAATAACATTTGGTGTTTCCACCATGGTTTAGTGTGATGCATAATGTGTTCCTTATACAACAGTTGAAAAATAATGAACCTGATACTAACCATGTGATCAGATGGAATCACATTGACCTAGAGCCAGATGCTTCATTGTTACATACCACAGTGTGGATTATAGATAGTCAAGAGAATGTCTAGTGTGAAAAAATAATCGGCCAAGTTTGGGTTTTGTGAAAAAAAGGTCAGATTCAGGATGATACAAGAGAACAGGAGAATGAAATGAATGTTTGGTGGCTTGAACTCTATCAGGTTAATGATATTTTTATATATTTAAGGGGATTAAAAGACCATTGGTTGGAGAAGGTAGAACCCCCTTTTTCTGGTAGGTAACCCTTCATTATAAATGTTATGTATATAATGTTTATGGGTGAGTCTTGGGAGTGTATGGATAATATTAAAAATGTTTTTCGAGAAAAAGGGAAGGTGCACAAGTAACACACGTTTTGGCCAAACAATGCAACCACCCAGGACAAGTCATTCACCTCGAGGAAAAGAGCCTTGGAATAATTGGAAAATGGAAGGGTAACCATGTGATCTAACCATACTATGTTCAACCCTTAAGGCAATCGAATGTGCATGGTTGGTGCACAGTTTGACTAACCATGCAAACGAACCATTCATGGGTCAAAATTTTGATCGTAAAAAAATGGTTCACAATCATATATATCGTTTACCAACTCTATTACTCTATTATGATGCTCTAAATCAGTATTTTGGCCTCTAAAAATTTGGAGAACCTGTCCCATGTGAATTGATAGTGATCCAGATAAATCCCTTGGTGGGTTGAAGCCTGATTCTTATGGTATGTGATCATCCTTAATCATTCTTTAGGATTTTTCATAGATCTACGTCACACCTTATGTCCTTTTCATAGATCTATGTCCACTGTGGGTAGATCATTTGTTTTTAATGAAAAATAAGTTTATATTTTACATTGTTTTTGTATGGGTAGTGATATAATACAGGTTCGTGGGAGATTTAGCCCTTTTGAAGGAGGTTTATGATATGTTCTTCATTATTTCTAGAAAACTCGAGGAAGGTTGATCCACTCTAGACTCCTCATTTATGAATTGATTCGATTAGTTTCAAATTTAGTTACTTTCATGAAATTGGTTATAAATTTTTTTTTAAATTAATGTTATCAATCATATTTAGTGATGATTTATTATTATTGGTGAAATTGTGAAATATTTATGAATTGTTCTGTAATGTGTTTTAGTTTCATGATTTTAATATGTCAATTTAAAAATATAACATTTAAGGATTTTTGAAATGGTTTTATATAATATTTCATTCAATAAAATACTTATTTTTTGTAACATTTTTGTCATATTGGTTTAGTGAATGGTTTTTGAACATACATGGTGTCTGTGTTCATATTGCATTTAGGAGACCTGACTTATATACAAATTTGTGATCAGTGAAAAAAATTAAATGGAACATGGGAAATAATTATCATCTGATGACATCATATATCAATAAGGGACCACTCATTATTATATAACTATCATAACGATGCATGCATGGTTGGAGGTTTGAGTATGTAAATCAGATTATATATTCCATGTGGACTATGTGGATTGGTTTTAAGGCATGGATTTGTTGTTTTCATGAAAATCAATTTGCGGGAAAGTTGTTGATATAGACATTTTTTATTATAGGTCAATATATATTTTAGATGTTATTTATATTTATTTATATTCTTTTAACATATTTTTTATATAAGTTTTTTATATAATTGATGTTAAATCATCTATTCTAGTGGCATGAGTAGGTATGACATTGGGGAAAAAATACTGAGTTTTAGTACTCACCCCTTATTTGGGACTTTGGTGCGTTTTCCTATGTTATGTACCATAACATGTGAGCAGGTAAGCTATCACACTTCTATGGAACTACATTTTTAATCTTGATATGTTTGGTGATGTTTGGCCACTGAGCTTTCAGAGCTTGTAGTGTGGTGTTGTCATGTAGTCCTATTAGTTTTTCTTCTGTTTTTTACTCTTCTATTGTATTCTTTTTCTGCAGAACTTGATTTGTGTATGATTTTGATATATTAAATTATGAGTTATCTTTCATGGTAATCACTTTTCATATAGTGGTTTATTTGGTCATGTAATGTTGGTTAGTTGTTTTATTATTAAGGATAAAAAATACACAAAAATTTTTGAATCCCTTTGACATTTATTTCTATCCTTTTGCATCTTTGGGATTTCGGTTAATGCCAAATAGCATTCCTCTCACCTTCTCAAGCCAATGTGGAGATGTAGGGCTAGTACAATTTCAATTCATTAGAAATCAACCAATTGATGACTCACTCAAGGATCTCGATAGTAACCATAATCAAAATGAAAAAAACATATAGAACCCACATATAATGCCTGTAGTTCTCTTCAATCATCTTCTATTAATTGAATTTTCCCCTGTAATAGTGTTTCCTCATGATTTTGTGGACTGACACTTCCCTGAAAATATCCTTTATATTTGATTTCTACTAATCATTCTAACCATTGGTATACCATCATCTAGTAAAATGTAGATAAAATGATACTTATGGTCAATATTTCATGTTATTACATAGAACACATGATTTATAGAAAAGTGTATTGTAAAATGACAGTTAATGTAATGTAATTCATTATCTTTATTCATCAACAATCCACAAAAAACTGATCCATATCAGTCCATTAAACATTTTAATTATTTCAAAATATTTTTCATTGATTATTGGAAATATTAATAGTGATTTAAACCTTAACATCAAACATAGAATTATCCCCCCAAATATAAACATGAATCTAATTATACTATTATATATATTAGAATGACCAAAAAAGTAAGAATTAACATAAAATTTCAATCATTTTGAAAACAGAAATCATAAGGATATATTCAATTTGTATGAGATTCATGATGATCCATTTTATTTCTTTCTAGTTATCCTTCTTTAGATTATTCACATGGAAATTAATACCTCCCACTATATAAGAAATGTTTGAGGGAGTACACACCATTGAGTACATAATACTTCCAACAACTTATGTAAACATAACCATTATTATAATCTTCACCACATATAATATTTTTAGGGAATTACCTTTATAACTCATAAAGTCCATATTTAGTGTTGTAGAGACTAATTTTCATTCATTCATAAAAAATAATATGTTGATATTTTGAAATTTGTATCTCTATATAGTAACCAGAAATCCATTGTTCCAAACTCTTTCTATTTTTAATCAAACAAAATATTATACACACCATAATATTTAATATAAAGATTCTATTTAACCGATATTAAATTTCATGAATTCAATAAATATTTTGGACTAATAGAATAATTCAATCCATGTGAAAGATAAAAATTATGAATGTAACATCATTTTACCCATTCTGGTAGAAATAGTTGCCTATTTATTATTCAATGAAACCCAATTTCATAAATTTGTCTATCCTCATGTGAAATATTCATTGTTAATTTCTTAAAATATAAATACTCCATTTATATTTATTCACCATTTCCTAGTATCAATGGTTATTGAAAGAATTAGTTTTCTTCATAAATATTTATTATTAAAAAAAATTTGATAAATATTGCAACATCCTATTTTTTATCATCTATGAATATTTTTTCAATATTTTTAATAATTTGTTTCAACTATATTAAAATTTTTAAGAAGGTTAAAATGGTAAAATGATCATATATAGATTTTGGGATGATCGGAGCTCTTGAATTGTAGAAAATGGACATGGAGGAACATTTATATAAATCATTCCCCTATGGCCACATGGGTTGTTTAAGAAGTGTGGGTTCTATAGTAAACTATTGAGGGTTGAACACCATTTCTAAACAATGCATCATTGGCCACACACGATGTGGTCATGCATAGGGTCTGTAGAAGTTCCATAGTGAATACACATGGTTGAGAAAAACCTCAAAATAGACACGCAAGGGAATTGAAACATAGGTAGTGGGAATACATGGTTGGATAATGTATTATAGTAACTAGTATTTCCCTAAAAATAGGTGAATTTAACATTTTACACGTGAATTACATAGGAGTTAATGCTCTTTTTCTTTCCCATTTCAAGTAATGGAAACCCAATTCATTTAAAGTAATCTATATCTCATTTTTCTTGAAGAAACATATTAATCTATGATTAGATTTAGATGATATACCTAAAAGTTTTTGTCCACTAGTATTCCAATTAGTCCACTTACATGCTTCGATAATTTATCTCACTCTAGGTTGTGCTAAATAAATATTACAAAATATGTAATGTTTTTATGTTATTTATCTATATCAATTACTTAATTTATTCTATCCAATGTTAGAGGATGATAACATATAACGAATATGCTACCATTAATTTGTAAAAGGTTTATATGTTTTCCCTTAAAATATTGATTTTTTATAGCTAACACCACAGTGCCTCATACCATACCCGTAAATTCATTAAATCTTAAATGAGTAGTATCATAAATTGAATGGTTTGAAACATGTATTAAATTTATGAATCCATTATTACACAATTGGAGGTCCTTATCCTTAAGCCATACACCCACATAAGACATCCCCATTTAACAACAATGAATATAACACACATTTTAGCTATGTTTAGATTAACTCCATGAATATAAGTCATATTTGAGATGAATGGAGATGTTAAACGATTATCAGATATATAAATATATGATTTATAAATAAAATTGAAATTTTAATTGGGGTGAATGATCACATGGTGGATGAATATTAATCATAATGATTTGTAAGGTGGCATTTCCACTTATATTCCAATACTATTATATCTAATTAATGAGTAGATCAATGATTATAATTAAATTAAATGAATAGATAAAAATGAATTTTAATTTAATATGTCCCCTTATAATATTAAATATAATTAAATTTAATAATAAATTGAATGTGATGAGTTAAATTGAAAATGGGAAAGAGTACTAACACACCCTCTTTTACCCATATATAAATGGTGAGTGATGAATATTTCAGAATGGAACCCACATTGTGGTATGGAACTAATGATTCTTTTATAGTGAATGATTTTGATTATTACCTTGGAATAATATTATTTAGACCACCTATGTAAAGACCCAACATATCCATAAAGGTCTAACACATGTATTCAATGGATGAAGTGTATATTCTCAAAGAGGACACCCTATTAAATTCTCTTAGGTGAAGGACAATGTAGGTATATGTTATACTATCTGTTTTAGGGATGAGTTCAATGGATTAAAATATATTTCATTGGTAAATATCCATTGTTTATGGTCTCCATGGTTATTATATATAATTCACCTCATGTATTCCAAATATGATTCATCGTTCTTATATACATTTATTAATAATATCGAATGATTGTAAGAAAATATAACTATATATAAAGTTTCATCACATTATTATTAAATATTTATTTATTTAATACTTTCACACTTCTATAGCTTATATTCATAGATTTTATTATTTATTGACATCATTAGTGGTAGAATACAGTGTATTTCACTCACTCATGTTGTGCCACTGATTGGTACACGAGTTGGCATCATGGTCGAAGGTAGAGATAAGTGTAGGGTATAGGTATGTATATATGATTTCTTATGATAGTATGGAGAATGAGGGTAGTGGACTTTCCTTATTCTTAGGATTCTTATATATATATTTTTTGAATTTTGTTCATTTTGTGTTGAATGATTCATATGCATGTTTCTCTATTACCAATGTATCTCCCCACATTTTTATATCATGACATGATCAAAAAAAATTTATGGGATATATTTTATGGTTATACCATTATGTCTATTATAGTTGGATGTTTCCCATATTTCATGTCCTTATTATTATATTTGATTCTACAGCTTATTCATTTTTTACACCATTGGGATACACTATTATAATGATCATATAGTCGCCCCATTGTATCATCACTGAAATTATATGTAAAGACCCGTAAATTTAAAGGAAATTTTTTTCTTAATTTTCTTTGGAATTTTACAAGAACGCAGTTTCTGACGGCGCCTGATTCCGAGGCCCGGTGTGCCCGGAATCATTTTCTGAAGTTTGGCTCGGGTACGTTCGGTGAACGGACGAGCGGGTTTTTCTAACTATTGAACCGGTGCCCGGAATCGAATTCTGAGGGCACCGATGAAATCGCAGCGCCAGTATTCGCTTAGAAACGCCTCTTCCGGAGTTGCATTTGCTCGGGTGTGGTTTTTAATTTTCGGGCTTAAAGTTAAGAAATAAAATAATTTTGCGACAACATTATTTTATTTCACTTAAGCTGCTTGGAAGCCACTTGAAGCCACCTAAAGGCGGCTTGAACTGAGTTGAACCGGATAGGATGCTATCCAGAAATATCCTACCCCCATGGTAGGATATTTGCGAGGTGGGGCCCGCACGAGCCCCACCGTTTCTTTCTGCTAGGAAATGGACCCGCGAAAACCCATCTTAATGAATGTCAACTGACGCGTTTCTTAAAATCTTAACAGACCATTTAATTGGGCAGTTTATTTCGTGAATTAAATGGGCTGTTTCTTTCGTTGAATTAATTCAACGAATTGATGGATCGTTTCTTAACCAGTTTTCAAATTCATTGGCGTAATAATAAAATAAGGCCAACGCTCGACCTCTGGTTACTTGCGCATTGAGATGATTTGAGAGGACCCTTGTATCTTCATCTCCCTCGTGAAGACCGCGAAGAACGCAAAGAACGCGAAGAACGCGAAGAACGCCGAACCCGGAAATCGACGACGCTTCCGTCCGAGATGTTCTTCCCCGCTCCGATCTCTGATCACCGACCGTTGAGCTCGCCGACTCAACGCCGGATTCCGCGACGACGCGACGCCTTCCCGCGATGACGCGACGATCCCCGTCTTCTGCGAAGAGCTTTTCCGCGAAGAACGCACGCGCACGACGATCAACGATGTAGGAATTTATTTTGGGATTTACCCCCCCTTTTTTATTTATTTCCATGAACGTTTTTTAAAAATTAATGAACCGGAATCAAAGAAACAATTTTATTTTATTAAAATTGTTGGTTCATGTGTTGAACATTTTATTTTCTCCCGTTGATTATCTCTAACGCGGAGGGTGCGGGCCAAACGAACACGGCCCGACGACCCTCCGCCATTCTTCGTTTTGTGCGGATTTGGCGGGCGACGACGGAACGTGCCGCAACGGATGTTTGATGATCTCGCAGTAAAGAACGGAACCCGGGAGGAACAACGGCGCAGACAGGAAGGAAAATGGGCCACCGGAGCGACTCCGGCGGCCCGCGGAAGCCGGTGGCGGTGCGGGACGCCGGCGCGGCGGCGCCGGCGGCCGGAGGCGGCGGCACCCCGCGGGAGTCCAGCGGGACACCCCGCGGGTGCCGCGGGTGTCCAGCGCGACACCCCGCCGGTGCCGCGGGGTTGTCACGCGGCACCCCGCGGGTTTCCAGCGCGGCACCCCGCGGGTGCCGCGGGTGTCCAGCGTGACACCCCGCTGGTGCCGCGGGGTCGTTAGGCGGAACCCCGCGAGTGTCCAGGGCGACACCCCGCGGGTGCCGCGGGGTTGGCACGCGGCACCCCGTGGGTGTCCAGGGCGGCACCCCGCGGGTGTCGCGGGGTTGTCACGCGGCGCGTCCGGCTGTCTGGCCGACACCCTGCGGGTGCCGCGGGGGTGTCACGCGTGGCGATGGCTTTCCCCCGCGTCGGCCGCTCGACCGCTCGGCCGAGCCGAGCCGGACCGGCCCTGGCCGGGCCGGGCCGGGCCAACCGGGTCGGACCCGACCCGGTTCGGGCCAACCAGGGGGGGTCTGGCCGGGTCGGCCCGGGCCCGGACCCCCCGTCTTCGGACGACTTTCGTTCAAACGCCCGTAACTGGAGCTACGGGCCTCCAAACGACTCGCCATCTGCGGCAACACAATCCTTGGAGCGAGTCGGTCGTTTCGGTTTATCGCACTCAATGTTTCGGAATACTTTGTGTTCGGCCGTGTTGGTTCGTACACGAAACCAACCGGGCCCTCGGAGCGGAAACACTAATATCTTGAGTTACGGACGTCCGATTGACGTGCCGTCAGCTTTGTTAGTTTCCTCTTAGTGAGACGGATCTTTTGGCTCACTCCGCCCGAGGTTTGGACGCAAGTGGAGTACGGTCGGGTTGGTTTTGTCTTAAAAACCAACCGGGCCCCTGGGACGAAAAGGCCAATAACTCTCAAACCGGGCGTCCGATTGACGCGCCATCTATTGCGTTGAGTTCCTCTTGATGAGACGGAACTTTTGGCATCCTCCGCCCGAGTTTTGAATGCAGATGGATAGTGGCCGGGTTGGATCGCACTGAAATCCAACCAGGCCCCTGGAACGGAAAAGTTGATATCTTTCAGAACAGACGTCCGTTTGAAGAACCGTCAGCGGCGTTGGTGATCACGTTGAAAAACGGTCCCTATGAGTTTACCATATGAGTGTTCAGGGTATAGTTGAGTTACAGCCGGATTGGTTCGCACACGAAACCAACCGGGCCCCTGGGACGAAAAGGCTAATAACTCACAGACCGGGCGTCCGATTGACGCGCCGTCTGTTGCGTTGAGACCCCTATGACGAGGTGGTCCTTCGAGATACTTCCTTGCGGGACTTTGAGATACTTGGAGTATCGACTAGTAGCTCGTGGAGCGGACCCTCCCGGAGACGAGCGGGCGGAGCACGAAGACTGTGTAGCTGACTGAGACCCGACGACTGCTGATCGAACGACTCAGTGTGTGACAGAGGTGCGCTTGGTTGTAGCGGCACATAGGATCGCTTGGTTTTAGCGACAGACCCACGACAGAGGTGCGCTTGGTTGTAGCGGCACATGGGAGTGCTTGGTTGTAGCGGCAGACCCACGACAGAGGTGCGCATGGTTGTAGCGGCACATGGGAGCGCTTGGTTGTAGCGGCAGACCCACGACAGAGGTGCGCTTGGTTGTAGCAGCACATGGGAGCGCTTGGTTGTAGTGGCAGACCCACGACAGAGGTGCGCTTGGTTGTAGCGGCACATGGGAGCGCTTGGTTGTAGCGGCTGGCCCGCATTACTCGATAGGTGGAGTACTACAGCAGTCTTAAGTTAGTGGGCAGTACCTCGGAGTTCTGACAGGACCACTGTACACTCCAGAGACGGAGCTTTTCAGCAGTTACGGTTTCGATGATGAAAATCCTGGTTTGAGCTGAGACTTTTGACCTTGTGTTTACCTCATGATTGAGATGGGTTACTTGATAACTTTGGTATATGTATGGGCATATATCTAAGTAGAGGTTATCTGTTGAGATCTTCTTGTGGTTATCTTTGTTGGTTTTAGTGAGACCTTGAGGGTCTCGGGGTCCCTACTGAGTATCGTTATACTCACCCCTGCACGGGCTATGCCCGCACTACGTTGTGTTGGTTGCAGACGACAGACAGCGTTGATCGTGGCTGAGGCTTTCAGAGCAGGACGGTACCTGGAGGTGGACCACTGGGCGGGACGTGCTCGGAGCGGACGGCGGGACCTGAGGAGCATTGGAGCTATCTTTACCCACCCTTCAGGTGGGATTTCCAGTGGACAGCTCGGTGTAGCGGCTTTTACTTTACAGTTGTTTTTTCCCTTTTGAGTTGTACTTTACTTTCAGTTGGGTTTGTATACTGGCCCATTTTCTTTTCCGAACTTCATTTGTACTCTGTTTTTACTTAGTGTTTACTTTTCCGCTTGCTTACTCTGTGGTGCTTGTTTACTTTACAAAGGCAATGCCTTCCATTTTTACCGGGATTTTCGCCTTGGTGCTAGTCGCTAGCCCCTGGCCTATGGAAGGCGGGCTTGGGGTAGTCATGGCACGGGCCCCGAGGATGGGTCGTGACAAATTGGTATCAGAGGTGGTCGGTTCTACCGCAGACTCTGATCTTTCTTCTATGTGAAGCAATAGTGTTTAGCGTATTGAGTGTGGTTATCGGTCCAGGGAGTCCAGTGTTGGTGCGGCGGCCGACGTATCCGTACACCAGGACCCTGACTTCCAATTTCCGACTTAATGCACGAAGACACTGATTGCGTGTGTGTTTCCAGCAGTTTTTAAAAGTCAGCTCAAACCAGGTCAGCTCACCAGGTTTTTATCGTTTGACCGTATCACGTTGTTTCTTTCAGGATGCCTCCCCGCGGACGACCAGCTAGGGTTCTGAGGGTTGAGCGTGGCGACAGCCCGCCCAGCGACGAGGCCTCGGTGTAGGGCCCCTTGACAGCTGAGGCACCGGCAGTACCTCTACCCGCCGAGCCACCGATGCTTCCAGCCGCTGACGATGCACGTCGCTTGAGCGGACTGCACGAGTTCCAGCGCCAGAGGCCACCCAGGTTCCGGGGAGAGACAGACCCGCAGGTGGCTGAGGATTGGCTAGAAGCTGTGGTGGGAGTTTTCAGGCTAGTGAGGATACCAGCAGACCTCATGGTAATCCTCGCAGCGAGCCTACTGTACGCAGCAGCATGCCGATTGTGGAGCTTGATTCTCTAGGTGCACGACGAGGCATCACTTCTATGCGCAGAGGTCCAAAAGGGCCAGACCTACCGGTGGCCGACTGCACGACTCAGGCTCAGTTGTGCGGGGGAGCTGGGGTGGAGTCAGAGCCAGGCGTGCCGAGAGTGGGCAGTGTTACTCCTGTGGCGGGATTGGTCACATGGCTCAAGACTGCCCGACTCGTTTTACAGATGAGTAGCAGGCGGTAGAGGGACCTCCCAGACAGAGATTCGGCCACGGTGGTCCGCAGGGTACATGCGGACGAGGCAGTGGAGCTGGCCGAGTAGCCGATGGTGGGAGACACTTCGAGGTGTTGCCACCAACACCACCAGGAGGTCCACCCCGACCGCAGGGAGTTGGTGGACATGGGAGAGCTCAGCTTTAGGCAGCTGAGGCCTTCGATCGTGGAGCTCTGGGAGCAGTTGGTCAGGAGTGGAACTAGGGGATACGTCTTTTGTACTTCTAGTTCCTTGTTGCTGTTGTGTAGCGTCCTTGTAATATGATCTGCAATAATAAAAGGCGCTTACCTTTGTGATGTTTTCCTTCCTCTCCTCTTTTGTGTTGTTACTAAGAGGTTCCGGTTTAGACTGTTGACGTGACCCTTACTTGTGAGACATCTACTGGAGGAGACCCAGTTACGACACACTGATGCCGACAGTGTGACTCAACCCTTGGAGGCGAGAGTAACGGTTGGATCTCTTGGTAGTAGCGTCGAGGACTTACGACGTCATCCTTGGTATGGATTAGTATCATCCATGTCAGGATTGACTGTATTAGGCAAAGAATGTGGTTCATCCAGGGGATGGAACCAGATTTCTCTTATCGGCAAAGAAGAAATCTTGCAGCTCTTGTGGGACCTCAGATGGTCCAAGTCATCCAGGGGCGGATGAGTACAGCTCAGAGCCGGCAGAAGCCTTATGCTGACAGGAGGCGGAGGCCACTGGAGTTCGAGGATGGCGACCACGTCTTCTTGTGGGTCTTACCTCGACGTGGTTTGCGGAGATTTGACGAGGTGGTTTGTCGCCTGGCTCTGCCACCTTAGTTGCACCGGGTGCACGATGTCTTCCACGTATCTCAGCTGAGGAGATACATGCATGACCCGACGCACATCATTGACCATGGGGAGCTAGACATGGTTGATGGGGCGACTTTTACGGAGGTTCCGGTGGAGATAGAGGATCGAAAAGAACAGTCTTACATGGGAGATCGATTCCTCTTGTGCGCATCAGATGGCAGCATGGGAACCTCCAGGAGGGCACATGGGAGCGGGAGGCTCAGATACGTGCTCAGTATCGCCTTGGTATCCCTAGTTTGTGTTGAAGCTTTACGGGGACGTAAATCCCTGTGGTGGGAGTAATGTAAAGACCCGTAAATATCAAGGAATTTTTTTTCTTAATTTTCTTTGGAATTTTACAAGAACACACTTTCTGACGGCGCCTGATTCCGAGGCCCGGTGTGCCCGAAATCATTTTCCGAAGTTTGGCTCGGGTACGTTCAGTGAACGGACGAGCGGGTTTTTCTAACTTTTGAACTGGTGCCCGGAATCGAATTCTGAGGGCACCGATGAAATCGCAGTGCCGGTATTCGTTTAGAAATGCCTCTTCCGGAGTTGCGTTTTCTCGGGTGTGGTTTTTAATTTTCGGGCTTAAAGTTAAGAAATAAAATAATTTTGCGACAACTTTTTTTTATTTCACTTAAGCCGCTTGGAAGCCACTTGAAGCCACATAAAGGCGGCTTGAACTGAGTTGAACCGGATAGGATGTTATCCAGAAATATCCTACCCCCTTGGTAGGATATTTGCGAGGTGGGGCCCGCACGAGCCCCGCCGTTTCTTTCTGCTAGGAAACGCACCCGCGAAAACCCGTCTTAATGAAAGTCAGCTGACGCGTTTCTTAAAATCTTAACAGACCATTTAATTGGGTGGTTTATTTCGTGAATTAAATGGGATGTTTCTTTCGTTGAATTAATTCAACGAATTGATGGATCGTTTCTTAACCAGTTTTCAATTTCGTTGGCGTAATAATAAAATAAGGCCAACACTCGACCTCTGGTTACTTGCGCATTGAGAAGATTTGATAGGACCCTTGTATCTTCTTCTCCCTCGCGAAGAACGCGAAAAACGCCGAACCCGGACATCGACGACGCTTCCGTCCGAGACGTTCTTCCCCGCTCCGATCTCCGATCACCAACCGTTGAGCTCGCCGACTCAATGCCGGATTCCGCGACGACGCGACGCCTTCCCGCGATGACGCGACGATCCCCCTCTTCCGCGACGAGCTTTTCCGCGATGAACGCCCGCGCACGACGATCAATGAGGTAGGGATTTATTTTGGGATTTACCCCCCTTTTTTTATTTATTTCTGTGAACGTTCTTTAAAAAATAAAGAACCGGAATGAAAGAAACAATTTTATTTTATTAAAATTGTTGGTTCATGTGTTGAACATTTTATTTTCTCTCGTTGATTATCTCTAACGCGGAGGGTGCGGGCCAAACGAACACGGCCCGACGACCCTCCGCCGTTCATCGTTTTGTGCGGATTTGGCGGGTGATGACGGAACGTGCCGCAACGGATGTTTGATGATCCCGCAGTAAAGAACGGAACCCGGGAGGAACAACGGCGCATACGGGAAGGAAAACGGGCCACCGGAGGGACTCCGGCGGCCCGCGGAAGCAGGTGGCGGTGCGGGACGCCGGCGCGGCGACGCCGGCGGCCGGACGCGGCACCCCGTGGGTGCCGCGGGTGTCCAGCGCGACACCCCGCGGGTGCCGCGGGGTTGTCATGCGGCACCCCGCGGGTGTCCTGGGCGGCACCCCGCGGGTGTCCAGGGAGGCACCCCGCGGGTGTCGCGGGGTTGTCCCGCGGCGCGTCCGGCTGTCTGGCTGACACCCCGCGGGTGCCGCGGGGGTGTCACGCGTGGCGGCGGCTTTCCCCCGCGTCGGCCGCTCGGCCGAGCCGAGCCGGACCGGCCCTGGCCGGGCCGGGCCGGGCCAACCTGGTCGGACCCGACCCGGTTCGGGCCAACCAGGGGGGGTCAGGCCGGGTCGGCCCGTGCCCGGACCCCCAGTCTTCGGACGACTTTCGTTCAAACGCCCGTAACTGGAGCTACGGGCCTCCAAACGACTCGCCGTCAGCGGCAACACAATCCTTGGAGCGAGTCGGTCGTTTCGGTTTATCGCACTCAATGTTTCGGAATACTTTGGGTTCGGCCGGGTTGGTTCGTACACGAAACCAACCGGGCCCTCGGAGCGGAAACGCTCATATCGTGAGCTACGGACGTCCGATTGACGTGCCGTCAGCTTTGTTAGTTTCCTCTTAGTGAGACAGATCTTTTGGCTAACTCCGCCCGAGGTTTGGACGCATGTGGAGTACGGTTGGGTTGGTTTTGCCTTAAAAACCAACCGGGCCCCTGGGACGAAAAAGCCAATAACTCTCAGACCGGGCGTCCGATTGACTCGTCGTCTATTGCGTTGAGTTCCTCTTGATGAGACGAAACTTTTGGCATCGTCTGCCCGAGTTTTGGATGCAGATGGATAGTGGCCGGGTTGGATCGCACTGAAATCCAACCAGGCCCCTGGAACGAAAAAGCTGATATCTTTCAGACCAGACGTCCGTTTGATGAACCGTCAGCGGCATTGGTGATCACGTTGAAAAACGGTCCCTATGAGTATACCCTATGAGTGTTCAGGGTATAGTTGAGTTACGACCGGATTGGTTCGCACACGAAACCAACCGGGCCCCTGGGACGAAAAGGCTAATAACTCACAGACCGGGCGTCCGATTGACGCGACGTCTGTTGCGTTGAGACCCCTATGACGAGGTGGTCCTTCGAGATACTTCCTTGCAGGACTTTGTGATACTTGGAGTATCGACCAGTAGCTCGTGGAGCGGACCCTCCCGGAGACGAGCGGGCGGAGCACAGAGACCGTGTAGCTGACTGAGACCCGACGACTGCTGATCGAACGACTCGGTGTGTGACAGAGGTGCGCTTGGTTATAGCGGAACATGGGAGCGCTTGGTTGTAGCGGCAGACCCACAACAGAGGTGCGCTTGGTTGTAGCGGCACATGGGAGCGCTTGGTTGTAGCGGCAGACCCACGACAGAGGTGCGCTTGGTTGTAGCGGCACATGGGAGCGCTTGGTTGTAGCGGAAGACCCACGACAGAGGTGCGCTTGGTTGTAGTGGCAAATGGGAGCGCTTGGTTGTAGTGGAAGACCCACGACAGAGGTGCGCTTGGTCGTAGCGGCACATGAGAGCGCTTGGTTGTAGCGGCAGACCCACGACAGAGGTGCGCTTGGTTGTAGCGGCACATGGGAGCGCTTTGTGGTAGCGGCTGGACCGCATTACTCGATAGGTGGAGTACTACAGCAGTCTTAAGTTAGTGGGCAGTACCTCGGAGTTGTGACAGGACCACTGTACACTCCATAGACGGAGCTCTTCAGCAGTTACGGTTTCGAGGATGAAAATCCTGGTTTGAGCTGAGACTTTTGACCTTGTGTTTGCCTCATGATTGAGATGGGTTACTTGATAACTTAGGTATATGTATGGGCATATATCTAAGTAGAGTTTATCTATTGAGATCTTCTTGTGGTTATCTTTGTTGGTTTTAGTGAGACCTTGAGGGTCTCGGGGTCCCTACTGAGTATCGTTATACTCACCCCTGCACGGGCTATGCCCGCACTACGTTGTGTTGGTTGTAGACGACGGACATCGTTGATCGTGGCTGAGGCTTGCAGAGCAGGACGGTACCTGGAGGTGGACCACTGGGCGGGATGTTCTCGGAGTGGACGGCGGGACCCGAGGAGCATTGGAGCTATCTGTAGCCACCCTTCAGGTGGGATTTCCAGTGGACAGCTCGGTGTAGCGGCTTTTACTTTACAGTTGTTGTTTTCCCTTTCGAGTTGTACTTTACATTCAGTTGGGTTTGTATACTGGCCCATTTACTTTTCCGCACTTCATTTGTACTCTGTTTTTACTTAGTGTTTACTTTTCCGCTTTCTTACTCTGTGGTGCTTGTTTACTTTACAAAGGCAATGCCTTCCATTTTTACCGGGATTTTTTCCTTAGTGCTAGTCGCCAGCCCCTGGCCTATGGAAGGCGGGCTTGGGGTAGTCATGGCACGGGCCCCGAGGACGGGTCGTGACATTATAGATAGTAATAAGTCTAGGACATATACCAAGGGATGCTTGAGTCCATGTTTCATTCATTATAGGTTAATTATCAGTGAACTGAACCGAGGGTTCTACAAGTCGTATCATAGAATATTTACCTTTGTATCACTATTTTAGAAACGGGAAAATGTAGACTAGGAACACGTTTAAATTTTTTTATATTAAAATTAATAGCATAAAATATCCCATGAATAGGGAAATAAAAAATTACGAGGGTTGGGTAATTTTGATAGGGATTATTATGGTTACAGTTGTGCCAATTTCACATTTGGGTGACCCACATGATTTACTGAATTTATCATCATTATAGGATTATCATTTACCCTTGGCTAGTAAGGAAATTATTTAGAGTGTCATGAATCATTATCATCACTTGAGGATTCACATGTCTTGAATATTATTTACCGTATCTATTTTATTTTTTTCATTTCATTAATCATGTTGTTTTGAATTAAATTCACTATATGTCATCTAACTAACATTTCTACAGGTTAAATGAGATAAATAATTGGTCAATTAATTTTTTTACTCATACTTAAAGTTATTGTATCATATGTATTGATTGTGGTGGAATATATTGACCAATTATGTATTTTTTGACTCAAGGACTTGTAAGTGAAATGAGAAAAAACATTATTTGGTTCAACTAAATTGATGTCAAATATAATTTTAGGATTATGTGTATGTCTTTAAATTAGATTTGGGGATTTATTTTATTGATACATTGTAAATGATTTATCATTGTTACAGGATATATCAATTTTTACTAAAAAATATTAGAATTTATATCATGAAAATGATAATTCATCAATCTCGATCATGATATATTCATATATATACATATATATACAAACTGTTTATATAAAAGTATTAAAATGATTTTTTTTTAATTTTATGGGGTGTCCAATTGAATATTAATTCGTTTTTTCCTTTATATCATGCAATTGTAACTCAATATACCATATCCCCTGATGTGAAATGGAGAACATGCCATTGACCCAACAACGGTATTTCATAAGAAAGTACATCTCTCATGACTATTATGAGAATTTCAATATCACCTAGACCTGGAATTATGTTATTGTAGAGGGGTGTCACTTTTAACAGAGGCAGTATTGTACTGATAATAGTCATTATTTTTTATTATTTTAGAATCAAATCTCATAATGAGGTGTTTTCTTCACATTGTAGTGATAATCCACCAGAGTAACCTCGAGCCCAACTCTAAGGGGTGGAGACAACTATTCTTCAGAGATGGTAGGCCCAAAACCACAGATATTGCCTATAGTAGTGATACCTATTGAAACTAATATTATAAATTATATGGGTGTTAATTCATATTTTTTATATTATTTCATATGACTTATATATACTATATATCGATCATCATGGACTATCCAAACTACGGAGTATGGACCCATGAGTTTAAGTAGAATAATTCCACTTATGTTTTTATGGATGTATGTTCTTAGCCTACCGAGTCATGGATACAATCCTTGTTATCTATATTCGACCATCTGAAGATGCCTCCATAGAGAACAATAAACCATGTAGTGTATATTCATAGATGGTTAGTGGAGAGATTATTGGAATTTTTGACCTTCGCTATCCAACATCATTTTTTGGATTGGATGGATTACCAGATTTCATTTTATAACTATTACCTTCCTGATATGCGGAGTAATGATTGATCCATATAGTTAGTGATTCTGTATAAAGGAACTCTTTGGTTATAGATTATTCCACTCATTTTATGGGTCTTAAGTGTTTCATTACAACTCTCCAGGGTGACGAGATATCTAGAACTAGATGATTTTAGGATGTTCTCAAATATTCCTTATAGTCTCAAATGAAGGTGTTTTATTTTACTATCAGAATTAAAATAATAAATATGTCCCTCATCAACATGCATAACTTTAGAGAAGCACATGGTGTGGTCAATATATTATTAGTCACTCTTCATAGTAGTAGTTCATCCAATTATAGGAAGATATTTTTTAATATTTCCCAATGAGGAACTAGTAGACATGGTGTTCACCCAAATAGCATTGAAATCATTCATCATCATGGTATGTAATGATATATGTCTCACTACTATGATATTCCTCCATCTGAGTGTAGATCCCTTGGTACAATGGGACATCATTAGAGATGTTGTCATACCATTGATCATATTTATGTTAGAAGTGGATATTCACCAGTTCCACCGTCATGTGTTGGATTAACGACTCCTTGATTGGTGGGTAACTAGTGTACAATCATCAATTCATACAGAGGAGGTGGTCCTGGATAAGGGATTCAAACATTAGATTTACAGTTCTTGTAGAGAAGACCTTAATAGAGTAGATAGAATGTATCATAGTTCCACTATTTTGGATTGATACATAAAGGTAATATGATACCATCTGAGTGCAGTTCATGTTTATTTATCGTACATGGTATGATTTTGGTTGCCCATACATAATTGTATATTTTATTTGACATAGGATAATACCAATCATTTATATATGGGGAAACTGTGGACAACATTGGGGTTACAATACACTATATCTTTGTATTGTGGAAACTTGATACCACACTACGAATAATGTCAGATTGTGTACTCTAGTGTAAGGAATTCCCCCTTGGGGTAACAAATTATTGTTTTCATTGTAACTTTTTTTTCATCAAGATATTAGGTTTTAACATTATTATTTAGATGTATGAGTTTATACATTATCATTCCTATTTGTATTTTTATCCACAGAGGCTGTTGTTTAATCACCATAGGGAGTATCTCTATTTATAAGGGTTAGTGGGATGTCCTAGAATGTTCACTTAGACTGCATAATTAGGGACTGAGAAGATAAATATCCATGATTTCCATTCTTTTTAAGATGTCCAATGAATACATCAGAAATATTTTCATCAGTTAGTTGATCATTTTAGGGACATATTCCCTAAAATCATTTTTGGGGTTACCTCATAATAGAGAGGTTTAATATACATTGGATATATTTGCTGGAGTATCACTAATATCCACTCCAACATAAATGATGAATAATAAAATGTTTCATAAAATCAGGGATCAGATAGGGGACTTATAAGATATAGGAATTATATAACCCAATACTTATCCTTGGTGTTTGACCATGTTTCCCCCAAGAAAGTGGAGGTGACCCTTATGTATTGTGTCAATTTATTGATATTATCCAATCTCATAGTCATGAACTAGTATTCATTAACTCATATTGATGACCAATTTGAACATCATTGATGAGTTAGGGTTTTCTCCAATATTGATTTGAGGTTGGGATACCATCCAGTGTGTGTTATACAATTAGAAAAACCACATAAAACATTTAATATAATACATGTTATGTATGAGTATTTGGTCTTATTATTTGGTATCACGAATGTGCTGGATGCCTTCATGGATTTGATGAATTTCGTTTTCAACATATATTTTTATTAATTTCTTGTATTAATCATGATTGACATCATGGTTTCCTCACATACTTGTAATGAACATGAAAAACATCATAAGATCATATTGAATAAACCAACAGACCACCATCTTTATGCTAATATCCTAAAATTCAACTTTTTAATTTATGTGGTTCAATTTATGGTATACATCATATTGGAATCATTTGTATATAAGAACCTATAAAATGTGAGATTCATATTTTAATTCGAGAAGGGAGAGAAAATATTTATCTATACATATTTGATACATTTATTAATTAATTAATCATTATTTATTCAATAATACATTGGGATTCAATGTGTTTTTTATGGAATTAGTAATTCTAGACTCATGGTTTGAATGCTGAAAAAATGGAAAAAATTAAGATTATATGTCATGAATGAGAAGTATGTTACATGTATTCCGTGATAAGACCAACTACCAACTAGTTTTCAAGCCACCAATCACATCTAAAAGACATGAATCAAGTTCTTGATATGAATAATATTTACATGTTCTAAAATCATCTGAGTATGAACATGTTTAAGATTTTTGTGTTTAACTCAACAAATGACATGAAAATATAAAATTATGAATACCACCATGGATATATGACATAAATATGTATGATTCAAGATATTCATTTTTTATTAAGGATATGAAGTATATGACATGAATATTAGGTATATTTAATTAATATCTTGTTAAATAAGTCACTTAAAAAAAATTATATCATAAATAAATTAAATGACATATACCACATTGGGCCATAAATACTCTAATGAACCTCCAATGGAAATAATATGGGACACCCAAATAGTTTTACCTTTCATCTTTGTTACTATTCCACATTAATCTCTAAATATTTATTTTTCATTCATTTAATATTTTAATCATCAATTGTTTACTACTTAACTATTGCAAGACTCATTCTTTTTTACATTGTTGTTGCTACACATCAATCAGATTACATTTGTTGTTCAACACCTCTCATCGCTATGTTCTTAGTTATTCCTCAATTCATGTACATATTTCTTTTATTTGAGATTTTTTTAAAATTGGATTGTTTTATTTTAGACCTTTTATTTATCATATTGATAAATATGGTTTTTCCCAAATTTCATGAAACATTTTCATGTGTGGCTAATCTACATTCAGTTATGGTAGGGAGTATGTGAATTTTTTAATATAAAATAATTATATATCAAATAATATTATCCCAATGACTTGTATTTTGTATAAAATAAATTGATTATATCATGATTTTGTACTACCCTATCCATGGGAGATATAATAGAAGTACCCAAACCTAGTTGGAGTTGTGAAATGAAGGAAGAATATCTTGAGACAAATACTTCTGAGAAGCTAAACATAATTCACATTTTTTTAAATATTGGTATAATTATGAATTGTTGCAACATTGGAAGATACATATTTTCTTGACAAAGATCATTTGGAGACCGTTTTACCACATTATAGCACAAACCTTAGTACTATCCCAAGATAGATTTTGGATAACCATTTTTCCTAAACCCTTCATTTGACCCCTAAACATTATTGTTAATATGTCCTAATACCATGCTATATAGCCATAGGAAAACCAATATAGAGAATGAACACGAGGACTCCTTCCATAAGGTTTTTACCTCTTGTTTTTTACCGACTATCTATCTTTATTGGTTCAAACTCACACATCCATTATGCTTTACTATAGTAGTTGAGTGTATTTTGGAAAATATATATTCTAAAATGATCTATGATATTACTTAATCAACACCGTCGTGTGGGATAGTAAAACATTGGTATCAGTTTTGGTGATAATTATTCCATTTCATAGTGACCTTCAACCTGAACATCATATTTCCCAACCCATTTTCCATTCTCGCATTATTTGTATACCTTATTTTCATGAAAAGTAACCTACATATTCCCCGTGACACTCTTGCATTCTCTCTGTTCCTATGACTCTTTCTTGGATTGTGGATGCTCAATAACATGATCATTTTGATACTAAAATCAAATGATAAATTTATTTAGATCGAAATTTTTTATGAAAAATAATCATATTCTTCCACCAAAAAACACACAAAATGAAAAACATTAAACACCTAATCATCATATAGGGTGTAAAATTCTTCATGAGTGCACCATCATGGATAGTGAATTGTTCTCCATAAATGGTTTTGTCCTATCCTTTGTGGTTCCTTCTATTTAGGATCATTAATATAAAATAAATCCTTGATTCATCCATATGATCAAAATAAAGGGGAAATTTAATTGAATTGAAAGAGAAGATCCCCATAAAAAAATGTACGATTTCATAAATTTATATAACACCATTGTCAAATACAGAAAATAATATGACATCATTATACATACTATCTTCTCTATATCCTTGCTTGATTTACCCAAAGAAGGTATCAAAAGATAAGATCTCGAGTCACTAATAAAATGGGAAAATTTCGAAATGAAATTCATAGATAAATACTTCCCACAAATCCAATCATGGGAAACATTATAATAAGATCCAAAAAACCACATAGGTATATGGTGATTCAGGTTTAGAATCATGAGACCATTTTAGGGATTTGGCTCGTATGTTCCAATATTTTGGATGTAATGTGTGTCTTTGACCCAAAAATTATATAAAGAACTACAAAATACTTCACACACAATTATAGATGCCTCCTCTGATGGAAGGATCATCCTCATGACACATGAATATTGTAGAGAGCTATTCGATTAGATATCACACAATGAACTTATGTAGAAGAGTGATTTAGGACCACCCTAGTGTGGAATCCATTATGTATAAGATAACACCTACCTATCATCCTAGGATGAATCCCAAAAAACATTATTTTTTTAAATTAACTAATAAAACCACACAACTAATTACTATTATTAAAGAAAATATAGTGTTTGAAATGTGTGGAGTCCACACCCAAGTCAAGCGTAAAGGGAAGGTTTATACGAACCTAAAAACTGAGATTTTTATTACATAAATTACCATCAACAATTAGTATATTTTAAATATCCTAATCAATAATGGAAAGGATATTATTAGTAGAGACTATATCAGTATCCACATTAGAAAAATCATGGTTGTTATCAACATTAGAGTGGTCACAGACCATCAAAGAATCAGGGAAAACCCTAGTACCAACTATAGAATCCATCTTAGTGATTGTAGAATCATTTTCAAAAACAGCAATTTTCCCTAGAGATAATAATTTTCCACCTACTCAAAAATTTTAATATCAGGAAGGTACACCAAGAGAGTATTAGGAAGCCCCACCTATGTTATCATATTACAAAAATAGGCACAAATCAATTGTGTATAAATCAGACAAGTCGATGACTACTAAATAGGTTGAACTGAAAAACTGGAGGGTTGCCCTATGGGACCTTGATCCCAATGTCAGAAATGTATAAAAGCCCTATATGTCTAAATATAATCTCAATTGTGATATATTACCATTAAAAATATTTTTCGTAACACATAAAACATTATTCAAGTAGAAGTCTGATGTCCATACTAGTCTACTGCCTTTTCAAACTTGGAATCATAAACACTGGTACTTAAATGATCTACATTATATCCCACTAGGTTCTTCATTAATAGAAACCATATTAGGAACATAAAAAATAATATAAACATCATAAAATGAGAGAGGGAGACATAAAAATGGATGATATTAGATTCTTATTTAGGGTAAAAAATGAGATATGTATGAACATTCATGAGAAGAAGGGTTTCAGAGCATGTTCATAAAAATATAAGATCATTGCCAGTATATCAATGATCTTAAGCACGAATCATGTAATAAAGCATGGTGGTTCCTAAGACATGAATCATAAGTAAATAAAGAACATTAGAAATAAAACCGTATCATAAGAATAAAACATGGATTAATGGATGACACATAAAAATATATTGTTATATATATAGTAGTTAAGGAATCCTTTCCATGGTCATAATAGTGGATAATGTACTTACATAACCATGTTCAATACCCATTTTATCAATGTGTTAAAAAATCAATTTCACTCCTCGTTCAAGTCCTATAATACTATAATGAGTTTAGTACTACTTCTATCCATGTCTATCTAATGGAATATAAATATTTACCCAGTTCATTTGAGGGAGATATAGGTCCCAACCATCACTTAACCAAAATCATACATACTTGTACCAAAAATCATAAAAAATTATATCATAACCAATAAAACTATATGGGAATAATATAAATTTAAGAACATCATATCCCGTTGAATAAGAAATTTTCAGTAAAAAACAAAACATAACCCAAGAATAGAATCATTTTTAAAAAAAATCCTAAAACATGTGAAACGGAAACAAGTTTCTTAACCATCATTCCATCAAAACATTTTCACTTTAGTGAAATAAATTTACTGTAAACCGTGAATAATTTACCTAATAAATAGTGAGTAAGACCAAAATATGTTATCTTATATGGGAAATAAATTTTAATGGTATTTTAAAATCATTTCTTGGGTAAATTATCTTACATTATTTGAAAAAATCTATTTAAATCATAAATCCTTTTGAAATCCATCTGCTTAGAAAATATATTTGATAACATATAAAAGAATTTTTTAAAATTGTAAAACAATTTTAAAATAATTTTTCATGGAAATTGATCTTCATTGATCATTAGAAAAAAATTAAAACATTTTAAAAAAAGGGTTTTTGAAATAAAAAGGCTTCCAGTTGAAGAGAGAAAGAGATACAATCATATTTTTATTAAAAAAATATTTTAATTATCATTATTAAATAAAGTGAACAATCATACTAATAAATTGATATATATTAAATAAACATTGGATAAAGAAACTCATGAGTTCCCTTTAGATATGGTTTAGAATATTTCAATAAAATAAGCACAATAAAAATAATCTCGATAATTGATGAGACTGTTTCAATAAAATATTACAACATGGTAAACTGGGATCATAAAATATATATAAGAAAACGAAATTAAATAAGGATTAATATATTGTGAATTGAGGTAGATTGATGATATAAAAAGTAAAATGGATGCATATTCACCTCAAAAAATAATATTGGATCATAATAAAACATGTGTCTCAATGAAGTGGAAATTGAGACAAAACCATCTTACCGATTTTGTAGTTTTAGAAACATTAACCCTATGAAATAAATACTATATAGTTGATAATTAAATAAAAAAAATTCAAGTATAATAATTACTAATATATTGTATGTATACACACCACAAAAAACTAATGGGTGGTAAATAAAGAATGTATCGAACAGAAATAATAAATGACATGAAATCACCTTACCTTTGGACTTGAATATTTTCAAACTCACACCAAAATAATGTAAAATAAATATTATATTCCTATAAATATATCAAATATTAATATTATTATATATATTATCTTATAGTTTTTGAAAATGACTTTTAATTACCCTCTTTTTAATAATCATATGTTAAGGCTACACTTCGGGTAATATACTCTTTATTATTCACAAGTTACTTAATTTGTTATTCTTTGATCCATACACTTATATCAGGACATAAATATTATAATGAAATTCTATAAATATAATTTACAATTATTATATTAGTATTATAATAATCTATATAATATATAATTATGAAATGGAATAAACTAGAATTGGAGCCGGTAAGCCATACATATGCATAAATGATGTATCCATTTTAATTGTCAGATTAATAGAAAGAAAGAAAATGAAATATTTTAATAAATATAGAAATTATTTTATTATAATTTTTATTTCATATATATAATATAATTTCACTAAATTCATCTATAACACATTCTATGCAGTGTATGAATGAATCTAATCTTTTTATGTGGGCAGTTGTTCACAATTCCACAAACGAAATTATAATATGGACACTAAGTTGAAAGTATATATCTATATGTTTTAAAATGAATATTACAATCTTAAAAACATGATAAATTTAATATAAAACATATATAAATATATTTACCAATATAATTACCACTATGAGAGGTGGTAATGGAAAAATGAAAAATCATTATTTCGTGTGGTGCTACTTCACCGTAGACATAAACTATATGTTCATTACCAATTAGATGGAGGTGTGTCTAATTTCAGTGTGAAAACATATAATAAATTCGTACAATAATATTTATGATACATTTTTGTTATATAATCATGGAATAATGGGCTTGGAGGGTGTGGTGAAATAAAATAAAAGAATTCAGCTTTAGAAAAGGTGTTATGACTTAATCGGGTATCTCCATTTAGTTTGTAAAAAAAGTCTTCATGGAATCCTTTTATCCAAAGGATAGATTTTTTGGAGAAATTTATTATTATTTACATGATATTTTATCTTATCATGGCTGATCTGTAGTGGTTTGAGTGGTCTAATGAAGGGGAAGAAATAATTCTTTTTATAGTGGAGGAGGAGTGGTACTGTTGTTAATTATTTGGAAAAGAAATTACACCCATGTTTTTCCAACAAAGACGGGCTCCCATAATGTTACAATATAAGTAAATGGGAGGATAGGTCTAAATATTTACATAATGTGTATTATTTACAATTTTATCGGTTATATTAGGTTTTAATTTTTTGGTTTAGTCCTTTGTTAAGCTTAATTTTACCTTAATCAATGTAATTATTTTTAATTAAATTCACTAATAATTTTTTTAATAATATATATTATCGGAAAAAGAAATTATAAATTATTTCTACTCAAAAAATTGGATCCATTTCTCTAGATACCAAACACATAAATGGTTTTAATTAATTTAAAATTAGTCCCGTAGTCGGGTCGATAATGTACATTTTTAATGTAAAAACATTCAAATGTTTGCTATGTTTTCATATTCAATATCAAATTGAAGTATATTTCAATGTCCAAATTTGGTTTTATTAATAATAATTGGATATAATTGAAAATTTTATCAAAACATAAATATATGTTACCCTTAAAAATAAACTATTTCAAAAACCATTTTTAATTAAATGTCAGTAATTTTCAGTATTAAACTGAATACAATATTTCTCAAAAAAATCCAAAAAATTAACATGAAGTTAATATATGAATTAAAGTTTATAAAAGGGATTTTAATTAATAAATTTTAATTTTCAAATTTTTATAATCTTAATTTTATTGTTTTCCACCAATAAAAATGAAAAGTATTTTATTTGATAAAATAGTATTTTTAAAAATATAATGACTCGTAAAAATTATATTTTCAACTATAAATATAATAAATTTATATAAAAAAAATATAAAATTAATATAAAAATATTTATTATTATTGATATTAATAATTTGAAAGGATAGATTATAATTATCTCATTTAAATAATTACAAAAATTAAATTATGTTTCATAGAAACATCTCTGTTGCGTGTAACATATGCCATGTTGTTTTTTGAATGTAACATACATTAAGTCATTGTTTCATTTAATGTAATAAGTTTATATTTAATTTTTAAAATAAAAAAATTTGGTTCCATGTGAAAATAATTTTTGACTTATTGTATTGCAAGACATAAATGAAAATTTAATTTCTTCATGAAAAATAAGGTCCATAAAAATTCGAGGTGTTACATTCTACCCCATACAGTGAATTTCACGCTAAAATTTCCTTACTCGGGTAAAAAAAAGAAAATAATTCAAGTACACCATGTCGTCAAGTTACCATGTAGCTTCCTATAACAATTTATTTCTCCCAAAAAATTGATCTTGTGAGTTGTCTTATGTTATAGAGAATTCTCTTATCGGTCCGGAATTTCATCATGTTTTTTATTGTAAGAAATATGTTTATCCAGTTTTATAACCTATGAGTTCAAAAAAATTTAAGGGTCACATATATAAATTTTGATGAGAGATACAATGAACACATAATAGACATGGGATATATTTTGAGTAATTTCCAATCGGCTAGATATCGTCCCGATACAATCAAAATCTCAAGGCAAATGATATACCTAAGGATTAGTTTCCTTTTCTTTTTGAACCACATAATGATCTTCTAGGGTGAGATTCATAGAAAAAAAATTTCAGAAATATTAATTATAGATCATTACATTGGTGATATGTATAAATATTCATCCAATATTGTGCTTACTTGATATGCTAATGAAAAGTTCTAACCTTCTGAACCATTTCTTTAGTGACTCAAGTCCCAAAATCTCTGTTTCTCCAACCATATCCCAAAACATTGTATCTCTACATATATTCCCAAAATTTTCATAGTAATGTTCCAGTTTATGGCCTGAGTGAAATATATTTTTGTTAGAAAACTCAAATATAGTATCATGTTGATCCTAACAACCATTGTAATCTATAGAACACGATCTCAACATATCCTCTTGGAATAGAATTATTATTTTACACACATCATCTGTCGAGGGATGATAATAAGTATTGAAACTAAATTATGTATCATGTTCTTGATTAATTCCACATAATAACATTTAGGTAATCCACAAATCCTGATTATATAAAATGTAATGTAGCACTCCATGTAGCCATACCTCTTCTTTAATGTATATCATGGAATGTTGATACATATGGAAGCCTTATCTAATAGAGATGAGTTATACTGAATTTTTATTTATATCAACAACAAAAAATATAAAATTAAACTCTTTAATGATTTTTTTGTAGTCTAACAATAAAATCAATAGTGATTTTCTATAAATTACATTATTTCTTGTGAAATAGATGAATCATCCCCATTGAATTTTTCTTTCATCCTTAACTTCTTGTCCTACCAAGAACAGAGATACAAACTCAATGATATATCTCTCCATGTCATCCCATCAGAAGTTATATTTCATGTCCCTATTAATCTTCATACATCCAAGATTAGTAGATAATGAAGAATTATGAGTTTCCTAGAATAGCTCTTTCAGAATTGGAATTAAGTCAAATAAACTAGATTCAATCTCTATTGGATGTTTATTATTTTCATCACATTTATGGATGATAATACAATGGTCTAAAATATCAAATATAACATCCATTTCATGGAAATTGATGTTGTACTTATGTATATAAATCCAATCCATGCCTAAGATGACATTAAATTCAATGAAATTATAATGATAAAGTTTGCAGAAAACACATTACCACAATCTTCAACCAGAGAGGAGTTATAGAATTGAGATTAAATCATCATGAAATTATGTATTTTCACATCTAATTAAATATCTAATCATTTTTTTGGAATATAAAGTCCCTTAAAAAATTATTTACATATGAAAGAGTGGGTAGAACCTGAATCAAATATGGATTTTTCAGTTCTATATTGGATGGTATGTGTACCATTCATCACATATTTTTTTCACCCCTCAACAGAAATAGTGAGTACCAGAGAGTTACCCTTGTACCTTAGCTTATGAGGTTCTTTCCCTAAATCATCATCATAAAACATTGGGTTAGGGTAGCGTCTAGAATAATTTGTATTCTCCTTAATCATAAATAACTAAATCGCGGGGGTGTATTCTCTCCAGTTTTCCCTCTATTATCATTTCGATGTAACATCATCCCATAATTTCAAAAATCAATTTCACACTGACCTACCTTTCCACATTTAAATATTTTACAAAACTCCTTATGAAAAATTCCACTATTCTTCTTCCATCGTTTTGACAATAAAAGAAAACACATATTATTTTCTCCATGGCTTTTAGTGTTTCGTTTCATCTCCATCTTCATTTTCTTGTAAAAACCATTAGGATGATACATGACTCTAACCTCCACCTCATCCTTGATTTCACAATGAACAATATCATCATATCTACTAAAGACTCTTATGGCTAGATGCCTTATGAGACATATGTCTAAGCCACTGAAGAACCTACCAGCTTTACATTTGTGATGGATTATAATTGTAGAATTGTACCTCTAATGTCTCATGAAATTATCCTTTTGGGTATCAAAGGATTAATCATATATTTTCATTATATTTAGGATGTTTTTCACCATCTTGGTATGAAAAATCGAATGAATGTACTTATTGAAAAAATAAGCTCCAAAACTCATCACATTTCCTGGATTCAATTTCATCTTGATTCATTGTATTATTAATTAGATTCCACCACTGGTCATATTAACCTTCTAAATGATAAAAATATAGAATAACATTCTCATGTACTCATGACTATAGGATAAGAAACATATTTTCAAGGGTAATGATCCATTATTCCGCAAAAATAAGATCAAAGGACCCACTAAATGATGGTGGTGGTTTCCTCATGACGGACTCAATAGAATGGTGCTCCATCCTTTTCTCATTTGAGATTCCATGATGATTTATATATTGATAAATTTAAGTGAGAATAACTATAAGATTTATCATTCTAGCTCACATAGAATTCAGTTTCTCATAAGAGAAACCATTTCATTTTATATTGAAATCAAAATTAGAATGATTAATTTTGGTTCCATCAATTGATTAAACAAATAATCATAGAGTACGAAACTATTATTATATTGGGGAAACAAGTATTCATTTAAAGTCAATTGTAGGATATCAATGTTATGAAACCATCCTTAATTTATGGACCCTGAGGTTTAAAATCGGTTGTATATGGAAAACATATATTTAAATCCTTCACAATGGATTAGTAATAGTTTATGAATTCCCAATGCATATCCCCTAGCAGTTTAAAACCAGTTGTGAAGAAAGTCCCAATTCTATATAACAGATTAGCCTTACATATGCATGTGACATCTTATAAGAGTTATTTCCCCTAGGTAAATATGATCCAGAGCCACGTCTAATTTTAGTATTCAAATGGGGATTGATTACAAAGAAACCACCCATTCTTTACATTACCAAAATTATACGAAATGTTCCTATCAATTTCCATATCCTTAGACATATCCTTATACATATCCTTAGGGATCTCACTAAGGTTTTATCGTCTTATCTTCTAATTTTCAACAAAACCTTTTATCTGATACCAACTATAAAGTACCTCATTTTTCTTACATTAACATTACATAACTTTTGTGGAATGCATAAAACATTATTCAAAAAGACTCCCAAAGGCGGTACTAATCTATTACCATTGGAAATGTAGGAACATAAAAAATAGTATATAATTGAGATACATTATCCCCCACTAGGTTATTCTTGTTGGAACCCATATCTTCTTTTCAGGTTTGTTTTTATTTTTCTGCTATTCTTGAGGAAAATTTGGGGTTCTGGAATTTTTTGAAGTACAAGCTAGGTATATTATGAGTACACGCCTTATACTCGGTTACCGTAGGTAGCCGTGTGCTGACCGTGTAGCGGCCTTGCACAAGGCCATGTGTGGTGTACTAGAGGCCGCCTAAATAAGATATGGGTAAGGGAAAGTACATGTTGTGTACTTCAAAAGTACACACAGTGTACTTTATTTTTTCATTAAATATACCAGGGTCGTGTCTGACGGACCAAACTGTCTACTTCTCGACCTAGTTCGTCCGAGAGAACCTGAATGGCTGCAATCATTCTCCGAGCCCCCGTTCTAGCGTCCAATCTCCGAATCTACTTCCATCGATTTCATTGGGATCACCTTGGTATTCTATTCCTTCTAATAGTGGTTCATAACCTTTTTTCTCCTCTTTGTCAAGTTATTCTTTGTTGAAAATTTTAGAAGTATTTGTAGATCTATGGAGTTCATGAGAGATTCAAGGCTTTACGTTCACGTATAACAATCTCTCAACACAAAGGTTGGTGGTTTGTGCCTTTCCATTGAATGTATTTGTGTTATAGGTGCAATTTTTTCAAATTCCATTTAACAGGGTATTATACATTCACCGTTTTAACCCAGTTAATTGCTTGCTATGATGGTATGTGTTATTAGAGGTTAATTGGATGTTAATAGGATTTATTTCTATGCTTGGGAAGTGTTTGACCATGTATGTTCTGTTTAGGACTGTTTGGTCCAGTTTAGCTGGTTAGGCTTCCTTTATGTTTTCCCATGCCTGGTACTGTAGGATGGAGGAGTTATTTAATCCAACATGCTTGATATGTTGTAGACTGTTTATCCAAATAGTTCTTGTGGTTTACTTTGGCCTTATTTCATTTCTAGTATTGTTTTACTTACACATGGCCGTGAGAACCTGGTGCTGTAGACTATAAGGGGAATTGACCATGTGAGCTTCCTCAGAGAGTTTTTATCACTTTTTACTATATGGGGATTTGACTGTGTGAGATTCCTCAGAGATTATGTAATAACTTTTTACTATAAGCTGAATTGACTGCTAGTGCCTCCTCAGGGAGTCCTTGTCATAGAATTATAACTGAACTAGAGTGGAAAGTATTTGTCTACTTCCCAAAGGGTTGCCTGCTTCATTTTCATATTACTTGAAACTATGGAATTGTTTTCTACCCAGTACTTCCTTGTTTACTGCTCTTTTTCTTATTGTATGCCATATATATCCATGTACTGTTAGGCACATATCATTTGGTGGTTTTAAAGAGGAATTTAGTATCACACCCTATTTGGGTAATGCTTTTGGGCTCATACAGTTATATTGTTACAGGTATAGATAAGGGAAAGCTCCCTTCTACTTCAGGTTCTTAACTACTTTGGAGCTGGTGAGCATGGGACCAAGCTTAGGCTTGCAAGGCTGGGGATTTGTTTATCTTTTTTCCTTTTTACTTTGATTTAATACTATTTGGATTCCATCTTTGTCGTTTTTTGGCTACATTCCTAGACATATGTATCATGAATCATTTATATATGTTCTCTAGTTGCTTCTTACTTTCAGTCTCCCTCTATTTACTATTGTATGGAATGTCTACTGCTTCTGTTATTGCAATTTCTTCACCTCTAATATGTTACTCTGCCAATGAGGGCATAGTTTCCCCACTATCACACCCAAGGCCCTTGATTCTAGTAGGCAGCCTCTGGAATTTAGTAAAATACGCTTGATGCCATGTGACCAACCGGGTACAGTGCGCCTCTTGGTGGATTCTGAAACCGGGACATTACAAAGTGGTATCAATTGAATTTGTTCTTCATGAATTATTGTTTAGAGCCTATAGATAGGGATATGATGGAATAAGAAATTGGTAATAATACGTGTCTGGGAGTAGCTAACCTTGTACAGGGAAAAGCTAATCAACCTCATTTATTCAAATTTACTAGTTTTGAAATTTTATAGTTTATTTGATTTCACCATTGGGTGATTCACAAGTTCTGTGCTATTACCGTTGATGTTATTGAGGTTCTATTTCTATCATAACCCAATGAGATGAGGGTATGACATCTCAAGCATCATATATGCACTTTCTTGAAATCACATGTTGTACATTCTTACTATGCTATTTAGGGTGCATTATTGATTGCATGTTGTTGTGATAGATGTTGGGAAAGATATTCATGTTGTTGCGATACATGCCTTGATAGAATACAAACTGTTTGAACATGGTATTTTTTTTGTGTAAGGTTTTTCATGAATGAATGCCTAACTTTGGTTCTTGAGTTGTAATGGTCCCTAATGGATCATAATTTGGTGGATAATGTCCTTATTATCATGGTATATGACATGTATAAGATTCCAATCATTGAATCACGGGGACTATGGCCCCACATGGATTGTAATTGGGAACTTTGATGATACATTCAGTGTTTTTCTGGGGTCCAGAGTAGTTTCACAGACTTACCATCTGAAAAAACCCATAATACAATTCGAGTATTTATTAATACATGGCATGGGATCTTCTATTCGAGATGAAACTTTTTTTCTTAAGTACCCGCTATGTAAAGTATGTACACGCTGTGTAGTCACTAAACGTGTCACATGATTTGCGAGCAGAGACATAGGGTTGGGATTTTCTTGGTAGAACACGCCATGTACTGGACGTGCACACCATGTGTAGAGACCCTATGTCCACTCGTGTGACTAATGACATGGATGTATGAAACATAAGTATACATTCCATGTTAGTATAGAACCTTCCATGTAGTGTAACCCATGAAGCTAGTCGTGTAGCTAACAACATGGGTCGGTGTATTCTTTTCATGGACACGCCGTGTCCATATAGAACATGTTGTGTAGTGTGAGTCGTGTACCTAGCCATGTCACTAACAACACAGGTCGGGGAAGCTCGTGTAGTACACGTTGTGTTTGGCACGAACACGCCATGTTTTCTTATTCTATGTGAACCATGTGGCTTAGTCATGTAGAATAACTCCGGAAGGGTAAGAGAAGTAAAGTACATGATGTGTATTTGCACAACATGCCGTGTGTTTGGAGTTTTACTCTACTAGTTGTGGCAGGAGTACACACCCATGTAAAAGGATAAAGGGAACACACCTGGTAGGATGTATACACGCTGTGTATCCATGTTTTTGAAAACTAAATTCTTTATTCCTACCATTACCTTATTTTACTTTTATTTTTTCTTCCCCTATTAATCATGATCTAAGGTGTGTGCTCGAACATACAGAGTCATTCCATGGAGATATCCTCTAGTTGTATGCGAGTTACATGGTAGTGATCAGACACCAGATATGGCTAATTAGGGATTGCTAGCAGATCCTCTAGATGTTCCAGTCATGGCACAAGATGTTATACCTAACACAGGTGTCGATGCACAGTTTAGGGAGAGATTTCTGAGGACGATGAAGACCTTCCAGGGAGCGCTGCCTTCTGCCCCGTTGATGGAAGAATTGACGTGAGTCTTTCAGCAGTAGCATCCTCCCACATTCTCAGAGGATGGAGGACCCCAAGATGTAGAATCATGGATAGAAACCACGTTGACGATCTTTGAGAATCTAGAAATACCTCCAGAGAGGAGGGTGAAGCTCATTACCTACATTCTTAGATACTCTGCCAACAGATAGTGGGATGTGATCTCAAAGGTGGGATGCCAACAAAATATTGCTTGTGATGAGTTTTAAAGCACCTTCTATGATTAAATTTATCCTTAGACCTTGAGTGATGATTGATCTCGATAGTTCATGAGTCTCGAGCAGGGTAGTCATTCGATTGTGGAGTATTCTTCTCGCTTCACCGTGCTGCAACGCTTTACACCCCTTCTAGGGGGAGATGAGTTGTTCCTTCCACCGGTGTTTGAGGATGGTCTCCAGTGCGATATCCATTCTCAGGTGAACATCTTCAGGTTGACATTGATATCCTCTATAATCAACAAGGTTCTGATCACGGAGAGTAATGTAAGGGATTCTAGAGCTATGGACTAGGGTTTTTCAGCATCCAAGGTTGGTTCTTCTCTGTCCAATAGCCGGATGCACCGCAGGGAGACTATATGAGGAGATCTGAGTAGGTGGGATGCATCTTCTGGTATCTAGGTGGTGTGCTACCAATGCAGGAATAGTGTGCATATGAGGCCCCCTTGCTCAAGAGACATAGTGGCGTGCCGATCTTGCAAAAAAATAGGGAATCTTTAGCACTTCTGTTAGATATTTTTACCAGTAGCAGATGACATGAGATCTTCTATAACTGTGCGATCAGAATTAGTACCACTAGTTTACCACAAGTCTGGGAACTGGAGTTCTTCCAGCCATTTTGGTTGAGGTGGAGGTCATCTCTGTGGTAGTCAGTCGCTATGATTTCAGGGACAACATGGTAGATCAGCTCAGTGTGGTCAGGTAGGGTCACATGGTCGTGGTGTAGGCTAGACTTTTTCAATAGATCAGATCCAGCAGGAGAAGGATCCCATAACCTCTACAATTCATGGTGTGATTCTAGTTTCCCCAGTTTTATCTTCTTCGATTTTTGATACAGGGGCTTCCCATAGTTTTATATTTGTTTCTGATTTGCAGAGCAATGGGCTCTATATCCTTTCTTCTGCTGATATCTTGAATCTAGAAACACTTTTGTGGACTAGAATGGGTAGTGTACGTCAGTGCAAGGAGTTACCTCTTGAGGTTGGTGGGTTTCACATCTTATGGGACCTCTATGTCTTTGATATTACAGGCTATGATGTCATTATTGGAAAGGACTGGTTAGTTCTCTTCCACGCGATTATTTATTTTATCACCATAGGGTGATTTTCACGTCACCGGGGGGGGGAATATTTCTTCAAAAGGGAGAATGGGATGTGTCCAGGAGAGTAGATAAAGACCTAAGCATCATGGGTTGTGAGGAGTTACAGCCTAGATTCTTAGTCTATATCTGGATAACCAGGGGGATTCACATATGGACTTTCTTCCAGTGGTGGATGGTTTCTGGGACGTCTTTCCAAAGAATGTTTTAGGTTTTCCTCTAGAGAAAGAAGTAGAATTTCCTTTTGAGCTTGTTCCAAGAGAGGCATCAGTTTCCATTCCGCCTTACAGGATGGATATACCTAAGTTATAGGTTCTCAAGAAGCAGTTGGAGGAGTTGCAGGAAAGGGGTTTCATCTGAACCAGTACTTCTCTATGGGGTTCACCCGTCCTATTTGCGAAGAAGTGGGATGGTGATATCCGACTTTGTGTGGATTATCAGATGTGGAATCAGTTGACAGTCAAAAACTGCTATCCCTTACCAAGGGTTGATGATCTTTTTGATCAGATTCAAGGAGCCCAGGAGTTCACGATGAATGAATTGAGATCTGGTTATCATTTGTTGTGCGTTATAACATCTGATATACCTTTCAAAACCTTCTAGAGAAGGTATGGTCTGTACGAGTATGTGGTTTTTCTGTTCGGTCTCATGAAAGCCCTAGATGTTTTCATGAATATGATGAATCAAGTGTTCCATCCATACATAGATTCTTTCATGGTAGTCTTCATGGACGACATCTTGGGGGTACTCTCACACTTGACACGACCATGATACACATCTTGAGATCATTTTGAGTACACTGAGAGAGAATAAATTATATTCTATGCTCTCAAAATTCCACTATTGGATAGTTCAGATTCACTTCTTGGGTCATGTTATCTCAGAGACAAGATTATCTGTAGACCCAGAGAAAGTGAGAGCAATAGTTTCTTGGGGGCATCCGAAGAATGTCTTTGAGGTGAGGAGTTTTAGGGCTGGATGGATACTACATACATTTCACACAATACTTTTTACGCTTAGAATCACCACTAACGAGTCTGATAAAGAATGGTGAAATGTTCTTATGGTCAGATTCTTTTGAGTCAGCCTTATATTAGTTTAAATGGATGTTTACATCAGCACTGATACTAGAATTTTTAGATATTGGAAAGAGGTATACTATGTATAGTGATTCTTCATGTATCGGTTTGGAAGCTATGCATATGCAGGGGGAAGCAGTCATTGCATACGGGTCTTAGCAGTTGAGGCCACATGAGAGGAACTACCTGACACACGATCACGAGTTGGCTGTGAATGTTCATGATTTACGCTGTTGGAGACATTTCCTTCAGGGAGAAAAATATGTGTTTTTCTCTAACCACAAAAGTCTCAAGTACATCTTCACATAGCGTGATCTAAATTTTAGACAGCGATGGTTGGATGAGTACCTTTAGTCCATTGACATTGAGATTGCCTATACTCCTAGGAAAGGCAATTCCATGGATGATGCGTAGAGAAGGAAGACTCATATATAGTTAGTTTAGGAGGCCAGTAGTGAGTGGTAGCTTATGGATCTATTCTCTGAGATGCATTTGGAAGTGCACGATAGATAGGGGAGTCTTTTATTTAATTTGTAGCTGTTTCATCTACTCTTCTTTATCGAGTGCGAATGAGGAAGCTTTGAGATTCTTAAGGCCTATTCCTATGAGAGAGTGTGTCCGGAGAAGACCCTATTTTTGGATAGACCCTTGGAGTGGATGGGAACTTTCATTTCTAGGGGAGCATATGGATGTCAGCAAACATACGTGAGGAGATGATGAAGGACTTTAATTCCTCATTTTGGGTTGTTCATCCTGGTGTCACCAAGATGAAACATGATCTATAGTGTAAGCATTGGTGGCTTGGTATGATGAGATATGTTGATGTGTTTTTCAGGAATTATTCCACCTGTCACCAGGTGAAGGAATAACATCAGCGACAAGTAGGGTTTTTTAGCAGTTAACCATTCTCGAGTGGAAGTGTAATGATGTCATGATGGATTTAGTGACATTTTTACAGAGGATTCCTTGAGGGAATGATGCTATTTGGTTTTTCATTGAAAGACTCACGAATGTTTCTCACTTCTTGATGATCATGGAGACCTTCATTGTTGATCTGCTGGGAAGGTTGTACATCCGAGAGATTGTACATTTACATGGGGTTCCAAACTCTATTGTTTCAGACAGAGATTCACCTTTTACTTTTCATGTCTGTTAGGGTCATTAGAAGGCTTTTGGTAGATAGATTCTTTTGAGTAAAGCTTACCATCCCCAAACAGATGGCCAGTCTAAGAGTACAATATAGGTTCTTGAGGACATGCATTGAGCATGCATCCTAGATTTTGGAGGTGCTTATAAGAGACATATTACTCTTGTGGATTTTTCCTACAATAATTGTTTTCACGATACTATTCAGATTGAACATTATGAGTCTATGTACGGTAGGCCATGCTGATCACCCCAATGTTGGATGGAGGTAGGAGAGGAAGCTATGATGGGACCTTGTTTTGTCTAGGAGACTACGGAGTAGATATAATTGAATCAGAAGATGATGGCTACTGCACAGTCACGACTGAAGTATTATGATGATCGACATATGTGACCTCTGGTGTTCATGGTCAAGGATTAGGTTTTCTAGTGTGTCACGCCAAGGTTGGGACAAAAGAGGATTAAGAGACATGGTAATCTTTTGTCGAGGTACGTCAGGCCGTTTGTGGTTTTGGGGAGAGTGGGTCCAGTTTCCTATCAGTTGCAGTTACCTCACAGGTAACATTATATGCACAACCTTTTCCACATTTCTCAACTTCGACGTTTTTCTCAGACCAATCTCAAGCTTTCAAACCCATGGAAGATGAGATGGAGGTGGATGCATCATTCAAAGAGCATATCATTCAGATTTTTGATCGAAGTGTGAAGGATCTCCATGGAAGCCTGTTCTTATGGTATGAGTGCTATGGCATCACATGAGAGTATAGGACATTACATGGGAGAGGGAGGCGCTGATGTACTATCACAGTTTCTGGAGATGTTCAAAGTTTCTTCTTCTGCGCCGTTTGGCTAAAGAAATTCCGGGGAGAATTTTGTTAAGGGGGGAATTTTGTAAGAACTCGGAATTTTTTTTCATTTATGATTCTCTTTTTCTTGTGTTTTTGAGGAAAATGAGTAGTTTTTGTAATTTTTTTAGTACATGCTATGTACTTTATGAGTACACACCGTGTACTCGTTTACAATGGCTAGTTGTGTGTTGCCCATGGAGCTACCTTGCACACGACCATGGGTGGTGACCTAGAGGCTGCCTAAATCCGGGCTCAGAAAGGGAAAGTACACTCTGTGTAATTCAAAAGTATATGACTTGTAATTTCTTTTTTCATTAAACGTTCCAAGGTGACGTTTAAAGGACAGAACAATCTACTTCTAGACCTTGTTCCTTTGAGAGAACCCGTACGGATGTGATCTTCCCCCAAGCCCCCGTTCGAGCCTCCGATCTATGATTCTATTGCCTTCAATTGAGTTTGGATCACCTCATCTCTTCCTTTTGCTATAGCTTCATTTCCTAATTTCTCCTCTTTCCCATGTTAACCTCTGTGGACAGTTTTAGACATTTTTTGTAGATCGATGGTGTTCTTGGGAAATTCAAGGCTTGAGGTTCACATATAATGACCTCCCACCACCGAGGTAGGTGGTATGTTCCTTTCCATTGAATTTATTTGAGTTATTTGTGAAATTGTGTCCAATACCCATGAATGGGGTATTTCAAGATTATCATTTTAACACAAATAATTTCCTTCTTTGGTGGTATGCATGCGTAGAGGTTAATTGAATTTGAATAGGGTTTATTTCTATACTTTGGAAGTGTTTTCCCATTCATGTTATGTTTACGACCGTTTGGTTCTATTTAGCCTATTATGCTTCCTTGATGTTTTCCCATACATAGTATGGTGGGATTTAGTGGTTATTTGATCTGACTTGCTTGATATGCTTTAGACTATTTAGCCATGTAGTTCTTGAGGTTTACTCTGGTCATATTTCATTACTATGATCATTTGACATACAAAGGGTGGTGAGAACATGGTATCATATACTGTAAGGGGAATTGACCATGTGAACATCCTTAGAGAGTCTTTATCACTTTTTCACTTTAAGGGGAATTGACCATGCGAGAATTCTCAGAGAGTCTTTAATCACATTTGACTATAAGGGGAATTGACTGTGAGTGCTTCCTTAGGGAGTCCTTGTTATATCCTTATAAATGAACTAGAGGGTATATAATGTGTTTACTTTCTAGAGGATTACATGCTTGATTTTTTTCTTTCATGAATATGTGGAATTGTTTACTATTGAGTACTTCCTTGTTTATTTCTCTTTTACTTATTTCTTTTCATATATATTCACTGACTGTTAGAAACAGATCCTTTGTTGGTTTCCTACTGGGATTTAGTCTCACACCATGTTTGGGTCAGGCTTTTGGGTGGAAAAAAATTATATTTTTGAAGGTATAGATAAGATCATGAACCCTTCTACTTCTGGTTCTTAACTACTTTGTATCTGGTGAGCATGGGACCAAGCTGATGCTTGCGATGCTGAGGAGTTGTTTATCTATTTCCATTTTTTACTTTGGTTTAGTAGTATTTTTATTCCATTATAGTGGTTGTTTGGCTACTTTCCTAGACATATGTGTCATGAATCATTTATATATGTGTTCCAGTGGCTTCTTACTTTTAGTCTTGAACTATTTACTATTTTATGGTATGTTTACTACTTCTGTTATTGTTATTTGTTCACCTTCATTGTGTTATTCTCCCAATGTGGGAATAGTATCCCCACTATCACACACAAGTCCCTCGATACTGGTCGTATGTCTATGGATTTTAGGTAAATGTGCATGAGTCCATGTGACAAACCGTGTAAAGGGCACCTCTCGGTGGCTTCCGGAACCGGGATGTTACATTTCGTGACTATAACCCTTCTTAAACACATAACAAACAATACATATAATCATATCAGGGGTATGGATACATAAAAATGGGTAATCATAGATGCTCAACAAGGTATAAAATGGGAGTTATGTAATCATATCATGAGCATAAGTGCATGAGAACATGATCATGAATATAAGTGATCATACCCGGTATATGAAATGTCATAAACATGAGTCACGACATAACACATGGAATTTAATAGGACATAAATCATATGGACATGACTCACATAATCCATGAATGCTTGTCATATTAATAAAATGTTGAATTTTCATAGACACATAATAATGTATAATTATTTCCATAGAATTCAAGGAATCATTACCAATACCATTTAAGCGGACAATGTCCTATACTGTATCAGGTTGACTCCTTATTCCATCCCTATATAATTAAACCGTGTTCAATACTCATTACAACAGTATAACAACGAATAGATTACACTCCACATTTCATCCATTTCTATTTGATGAGATATAAATCATTACACAGTTCATTAGATGGAGATATATACCCCACCCATATCATATTGAAATCTTACATTCTTGTGCCACAAAATCATAAATACTCATAGCATTCCCCATGAATTGATACATTTTTTATAAAAATGTTAACATATATTTACATGTGAAAAAATATACGTTTCATAATCATTAATAAATAACCTGTAAAAGGAATTGGGTTTCAAAGTCCTATAAATCATGATTGATAAAAGGGTCTCATAAACATTATTCCATAAAAACAATGTCTATTCAACAAACTAATATGAATGGAAACACTGAATTATTACCCCAAAAATACATTTTTCACACCAATGGATGCAACCTTAGATCATAAATAATCCTGAAAGTTCTTTTAAAAATATTTCATGATGAAAATTCCCTTTATTACTTGAAAAATGAATGTTAAAACATTAAAACTTTTGAAAACTATTTTTTATGAATATTTTTTGAAAATATAAAAGGGATGCATTGAATAAATATAGGATAAAGGAACTCATGAGTTTTCCTTTTATATAGATCCATCTATTTCAATAAATAAAGCAAAATCAAAAACAATCTTTATAAAAGAAGCAATTGTTTTAATAATCTCTTACCACATAGTATCATGTAATCATGATCTCAATGTAAGAAAATTAAATTACATGAAGAAGATAATATTATTAAATGATTTATATTTAAAATATAACATGAAAAATTGAAGTATAAACACCTCAAATAATAATTTAGGTGCATCATAAAACATGTGTCTCAATGAAGGAAAATTGAGATAAAGTCATCTTATAGATTTGTTAGATTTTGAAATATTAACCCCATTAAATATTGATCATTGAATGGATATATGAATAAAAAATATCAAATATAAATATTCATATATTATATCCATGTGATATTTAAACACAATACAAAAGGAATTGCATGGGAACAAATCTAGTATCATAGGGATATAAAAAGTGAGATGAAAACCCCTTACCTTAGGTCTCCACAGTCGTTGTAATCATAAAAAAATAATTTATAATAAATATATTTTTATTATACATATATCTCGGAACTATATTATTATATATAATACATTATATGTTTTTATTGTGACTTTATATTACCTTCTTGTTACCAATTATATGTTAAGGATTCACTTTGGGTAATATTTGTTAGGTTATTCGCATGTGTTTTAATTTGTTATATATTTGGTCATTATAATTACATAATTATTTGATTAATATAAAAAAGTAATAAATATAATATATATTCATTTTTTGTGTATTATAATAGTCTCTATAATATATAATTATGAAATCGAATACACCGTTCATGGAGATGGTAAGTCCGAAGTACACATGAACAATGTATCTGTTTTTATTATTGTATTAAAAGAAAGAAATAAAACTACATTAATTTTTAAATATATATAATAATTACATTAGAGTTTTTATTTCATATATATCATATAAATTTTCTAAATTAATTATTAATAAATATATGTTTTGTTTAAATGAATCATATCACATTGACGGGGCGATAATCCTCAATTCCTCAAATGAAATTATTATGTTTACGTCAAAAAGAATGTATAAAGATATTTTTTGTAAAAATTATAGAAGAAATAATAAATAATAGGTATAATATATATCATATATAAAAATATTTTCCATTACAATTTCCACCATTATAGGTGGTAACTAAAAAATGAACAATCATCATTTTGTGAGGCATTAGTTCGCTATACACGTAATTAGTATGTTTGCTACCATTTAGATGGAGGTGTGTATAATTTTCTGTCTAAGTCATAGAATAAAACATTAAAGTATATTGATTATAATTTATTTAATAAAATAATTTAATAATGAGTTTAGAGGAAGTGGATAAATAAAATAAAAGAACAAATCTTGATAGCAGGTGTAACCTTTTAATTGTGTATCTCCTTTTGGATTGTTCCGAAAGGAATTATTGGAATACATTATTCCCAATTGTTTGATTATCTAAATGATTAATGGAGTCTTTTTCGTAGGATATTAGATTTTATAATGTCCTAAAATAAGTGTTTTGAGAGTTGTAATGAAGTGGAGGATATGCGGCCTTTTATAGTAGAGATGCATTGGTACTCTTGTAAATCATTGGAAAAAGAATTACTCCCACTTTTTCCAATAAAATGTGAACCCCAAAATTAATGAATTTATAGAAAAGGATTGATAGGTTAAAAATATTTCGATTAAATAGATCTTTTACATTTATCCTTCTCGTTATGGTTCTTTTATTTAATGTTTAGTCCTCAGATAAGTATAATTTTACCATAATCAAAGTAATAAATTTTAATTACATTAACTAAGAATTTTTTCAAAACTAATTTGAAATTATTATAAGTTATAAATTGTATTAATTATAAATATAGAAACCATTATTAAAAATTCTAATAACATAATTTCCAGATATTAATTTAAAATTAACCCCATAATCAGGTCGACAATATAGGTTTTTAATACACAAATGTTTAAAAGTTTTCATAGCTTTTATATTCAATTTTAATGTGAAATTGATTACAAAGACCCAAATTGGTTGTATTGATAAAAAATGGTCAAATAATATTTTTTGACCAAAATAAAATATAATTTATCATTAAAAATAATTTATATAAAAATGTCATTTTGAATTAAAATTCATTATTTTCACTGTTTATAAAAAAAATTAGGTTTCTAAAAAAACTCCAATAAATTCACCCTATATTAATTTTTTCATTATAAATTAAAATATTATTTTAATATTATAAAAATAAATTTATAATTTTTCTAAAATTTATTTTATTATTTTTCATAGAAGGACATAAAAAGAACTTTATTTGAGAATATAAAATTATAAACGTATAACCACATTACGAAAAATTATATTTTTAATTATCAATATGTTCTATTTTTATAATACATGGATAAAGTTTTTAATAAAGTATTTGTTTCTATTCACATTAAGAATTTTCAGTTCTATGTTATAATTATCTTATTTGAATAATTTTAACTATAATATGACGTTTCGTAGAAACATTAGTGTTATGTTTAACAACTTCCAATTCGGTGTTGCGTGTAACATATGCCAAGTCAGTGTTTTCTATAACATACACAAATTTAACGTTCAATGTATCATATGCCACGTGAATATTCCATTTCACCCACACCAAGTCAGTTCCATGTGATTGGAATGTTTGACATAGTTTATGTCATGCTGAAATGAAGATTTAATTTATTCATAAAAAAAAGTCCATAAAAACTCAAGGTGTTACACTAATCGATTACCAAGTACATTACCATGTAATAATGAGACACCTAACGAAGAGTAGTAATAACTTATGGTTTATAGTAGTGATAAAATGATGGATTTTCCCCAACTATGAAATAGTGTAGAAAATCTATTTAAAAACATGATAATATTATGGAAATCATCTTCAATGATTATGATGACAGGACTAAGAATGTTGATGAAGAAAATATTCTTGAATAAGAGACAACTAAATAATATACTCTGTAAGAGTAGTCAGATAATGATGACTTTTGTCTAGATCATTCACCTTAAAAACCCCCTTCTAGAGTTTCTAAAAAGGATGAGATAAGGAATAATTGAGGGAAAACTTAACAATTTTCTAGAGGTGATTACATAATTACACATCAACACCAACTTTGTAGATCATATCAGTCAAATGACTACTTGTTATATGTTTTTGAATTATTTTCCATTTATAATGAGGAATAATTACTACTTAGGATTCATCTACTTAAATAAATAATTTTTGATATTTTTCAGTGGAATCTCCCACAAAAATTTTGAGAAACAAAATTTTTATCTATTCACTAAACAATAGGGACAATATATTTTGAAATATCCTTATGTGATTATGGATAATATACTAATATCATTCATATTTATGTCTAAAAAATATAGGGATTGATAAAGTTAATCGAATTATTGTTTCAATTCAAACGGATGGCCACTCATTCAAGTAAACATTATGACTTCTCATGGATGTCTAATCCATTGTAGGAATGTTCGTCATTCTCACTAATTTCGTTGTCTTGGATTTGGAGGAAGAAATATATGTCCCTATTATTATAGGATTCCAATTAATAACCACTCCAAAGGTTTTGATTTATGTATATAAATGAATTATTATTTTAGAGTCTAATAATAATATGTTCTATTCAACATAGGAAAAACCCACTAAACTAATAGGTTGGTTATTATATTTTCAAGGCATCTTTCTTACTGTAGTTAAATTTATTTACATGAACTATAATGATTCCAAAGAGAAAATATATATAAATGGAAATTCATAATAGTGATAAGAAGACTGTAAACTACAATGCAACTTTTATGGGGAATGGAATCCCACCATTCAGACCTTCAGTTATCAAAAACTTCTCCTTGAGGAGTTTGTCCATACTTTTAAATTCATTTGAATAGAAATATTTCTAGATATCAATAATAAATGAATCACTGATTTTTATGGAACCCAAGTTTGGTAAAGAATATTAGTTTATATTTTTTTTAAATAATCTAAGGTTCCATTATGTTGGAGATGATATATATGTGTGTTTCATAAAATTTAAAATTTATTTCCAAAATAAATTTCTTTTTAAACTCCCAGTGTGTAAAGGAGTAATATAAAATGAAAATTTTCAGACTAGAAAAAAATTAATAATTTTATTTTAATTATTATGTGATAATTAGATTATGTGAAAGTCACAAAATGTTAATAAATGTTTAGAACCCAAGGTTCATTCCTGACCTAACCCCCACTACTCATGCCCCAACATCTACCCTCAGTCCCACTATCACTCCATATACAACACATTCCCATACTTCCCCAGCCTATTTTGTTACAATATTTCCAAAATGACACCACTACTCCATTCTACCTATTTACTCACACCACCCTTCCCATACATTGTATGATCTAAAATATGGTCTCTACTGCAAGACTAGAAACAGATTTACCACCATTTACCCATTCTGATCACCACACCATCCCTCTTTATAACCCCTACCTCACCATCATCCATATAATTCATCACACTCACTAGCACAAAAAATACCCACTTCATCATCAGTTTCCATGACACCTCCCACCCAGGTTATCCTATCTATATAGATCGCATACCCTATCACCAAGATGAAGTATCCAGTGGAGAGGGCCTGATGTGTAATGATACCTATCATTCCATCTACATCCTAGAAACCTATGATTGAGTATTCAAATTGATGTATGGTGAGAGTAAGTATCAATACATCACTCCCTCCATAGTAGTAGATCCACCATCCAATAACCATTATATTTGAGATAGATAGGATGGGGAATCTCCAAGGACCCTCTATTAGAGAGGGGGAATATGATGTAGATAATGGCATGTTTTTCCTATACTTTAGTTATATCCGTGTACCCCTCTCATTTTGTACTTTTTCTCAGGACTATTTTTATAATTTTATCATATTCCATATTCTATTATGTATAAATAATATTATATATGGATGTGATATAGTTTTTATTTCATTAAATGATTGAATTATATCATTTTTTACGAATATATTTTATCATTTTTGACTTTTTTTCATCATCAATGGTTATTGATGAGTCTTTCATGCCACCATATAGCCACCCACATGAGATATTTCATCATCAAGATGACAAAAAGTGGCATATTGTGGAGTTCCAACTCCATCTACATTCATAGGAGGATTACTCTCTATTATTGGAATAGTTTCCAATGATTTCTAATGTGATTTTTTATCCACCCATTTCTGATGTTATTCACCCCAACTAGAGCGTCCATGAGGTTGATGACACCTCCACCAATTCATGTAGGCGGAAAAGTTCATGTTAGAGGATTTATGGAGCCAAATGATCTTTTTTCAATAGGAATAGTTGATGAATACAGTTTTATCGCTTTATGGATTTTAAGCTATAATTTTCCATTCCTATATTTTCTTTTGTTTATTGGAAATTATTTATTCATTTTTATAAAAAATTTTCCACTAGTTTTCCAAAAAATTATTATAGTAAATTCAGTAATTTATTTTAGAAGAATTGTTAAATAATTGACTTTTCAAACCGTCTGATTTATCTAAATACATATTGAATATCACCTTTATATTAATGGTTTACATAATATGTGTATTTGGTTTATAAAATATTTTGCATATAACAAAATTTCTCCTGTGAAACTTAAAAGTTTCCCCATTGGACGATTTCATAAATGTGATTTCTTGATTCCCTATGTTAATTTATTATTGGTGATTTAATTTCTTCTTTTTCTATACTTTCTTTTGTTGTCATGTGTCTTTCTTGAATAATGCTGAAAAATATCATTTTATGTCTGGGAGGTTCTTTTTTGAGATTTAACTCCTTTACACATCAATTTTTTCTTGGTCTCATTAGTCTAGGTGAATTTTCCCAATAAAATCATGATTTGAACATTAAGCCTCATTACACCCATTTAAATAAAATATAATAGTTTATTGGATATTATTGAACTCCATTTTTAATCATATTTAGAATTATAAACATAATTTCTTATTTGATTAATATAATTTTAATTATAGATTCTTGAAATTTATTTTTATTAACTTATTACTAGAAATTATATGATGAATGGATTAAACATATATTATATACTCCCATACTAAAGAGGATTATAGGCCTAAATTTACTTTTTATTTTATGAATATATTTCTTGAGATATAATTGAGGCTTGTAGACTAATCAGAACTTTTATTGGAATATTATTGAGGCTATCATTGATAAAATACACTACTAAAATGATGTAGGAAATATTTTTCTATACATTTATCCTGAGACCAATGGGTAAATAAATCCTTTTTAATTTCATATCATCTACTAATTAACATTTTAGGATGTAACCATTTCAAGACTATTATCCCTTCCTACCCTACTCGGGGTTCTATAAATGATTTTTTTGAACAAGTGTTGTGGATTTTTTATCTCTTCCAAATAAGGGATGCTCTTTATTGAGGAGACTTATGTTGGTATTTTCACTATATTGATATAACATGGTTCATGATTAACATCTCAATTTTCTACACAGATCATGTACTTTTTAAAGATGAAATTTATTTTAATAAATATGGGTTTTGTATTATGAAGGTAAAATATCACTACTACTAGACTAATGAATCATATGATGGATCATATGTTGTATGTCGATGGATGTGAGAAAATGCATTGACATAATTTTGGAAAAAGAAAAAAAAAAGAAAAAAAAAATTGAAGATGGAACATTATTTTAGCTTTATTGACATTTTCATGTACCTTCATTGAGATATTGGGATCATGGAGATATAATTTTTGACAATTAGAAGCTTATTTATTTCACTATTCACGACTATTATACAATATGCTATAGATTTTACCCTTTTTATTTTGATTTTTACTATCCACTTTCACTCATCTTTGAGAAATTTAAAGCATAGTTGTACAGCCCACGATATTATTTTTCTATTTGACTTTACGATGTTGATATGTTAGAACCCATACAATCATAGGATCAGAACATATATTGAAAGAATAGTTATATATCCATCTTCACATTACCTTGTTTAATGATATAAAATCTAATTTGGGGAAAATTTAAAAATGTGTATAGAGTCTAAGGAATACATATCAAATTATAATTAAAAGATGAATGAATTTTAACAAAGAACATAACTATGGATTATTAGATTTATTATATTCTATATTTCATTTACATGGATTTCTTTTTAGGATAACATTTAGTTTAATTTCCCTAGTTTTAATGCATGATTCCTTTATAAAATATTTAACATTTGAAATCCATATTAATATATTTTTATTAGGACAATAAATATTTCAAGAGTGTTGATATTTGATAATCCAAATTTATAAATACATATTGGATACATGTAATTATTAATTAATCATAATTTATTTGATAATAATTAGGGTTTGGATGTTTTTCCCTTCTAATTGGGAATTCAAGACTCAATTGTTGAATGATAGAGAATTATAAAAATTCAGCACTATCATCCTCAATCATATTTACACTAATATATTCCTTGAGTATACCACCTTCTAGCTAGTTTTTGATGAAGTGAATCACATTTACTTGATTTGAATCAAGTAAAAATGGATATCTAACATACATGTCCTGAAAGATTAATAGTATAAATGGGATAACAATACACAATGTGAGATCGATTTAAATTATTAAATGGTAAATTATTAAACTCAACAATGTAAAAATCATGAAATCACTGAGACCAATGATAATGAAATATCTTTAATGATATAAAGTACAATATGTAAAAATAAATTAGACGTCATAAATATCTCGATATATATTTCACATAAAACAAGTTCACTAAGTGAATCTGTTACATATCATGAACTAATCAGGATGATAAATATTCCAACGAACCTATATTGGATATAATTTGGGAGGAATAAACTATTTTTCCTTTCTTATTCCGTTCTTGTCTACATGTTTTAAAGCAATTTTCCTTTAACATTATTATTGTTTTATTCATTACTTTGTTTCTGATTTCCATTTCCATTATTCATTCATTTCATGTTGTCATTCTAATTAGTGATTCCAATTATTATTATCATTCAAAACTTTTCCTCTCAATGTTATTTGTTATTCATTCCTTCAATTTAGTGTTTAATCAATTATTTATTTTTTTAATTGTGTGTTACTTTATTTTTTCAAATTTATTTTTAATTTGGATATTGATTCTTATTTACCTTCCTTCATTTAACACCATCGTGTACAAATTATCTATTTAGGGATAGGCCTCGAGGGTAGGGGTACGATTTATTGTAGTAAATTTATAGATCAAAATATAGTAACCTTATGAACAATAATTTTTGGGCAACAATTTATTTTATCAAAATTTCACCTACCCTAACAATGGGAGAAGCAATTCAAGGATGCTAATGATGTTTTAGTAGAGAAATATAGGACCAATATTGTCACATAGATGAAATATTTTAAATTAATTTTTCATTTAATTTCCATTCATGCATTTTTTTAAAGCTTCCCAAGCTTTTATAGAGGAATGAGTGAGTTTTCGTGAATTGGGCCAAACTGTGATCCCAATTCCAAATTTAAAAATAAATTTTGTTTTTTTAACTTTTTTATTTTTAAAAATTTTTCACTAATTTTAATTCATATGGCCTCCCCAGACCTATAAACACCACCAATTCAATTTGGAACATTTAGTAATGCATAATAATAGTGTATTTGGTGTTTTAATTTTTTGAATTGGGCCATCCCGAAGGCCCATTTCCAATTTTAATTTTTTTAATTAATATGTTATTATATTTTAAATATTTCATAGTTATTCTGACTCTGAACCAAGACCATTGAACCCATCCATGCACTCAGCCTCTTTCCCCCCCTTTTTAGAGCTCTGGTTCATCGCGAATTAGTGTAAAAAATAATAGGGTTTATCTAATCATCCATAATTGAAGAGGTAACTTCATTACTTCTTAACTCTCTCAATTATTACTCTTATTACCATATTATATTTCCTACATAACCTCTTAATTTTTTTCAAGAACATACATTGAGATTTTGACTATTTTAAAATTAACCCCCTCGTGTATTTGAGGTGATTTATCAAGATCCCCCAAGCAAGTGAGTCTCTTTCACTCTTCTTTATATTTTATTATGGTTTTATTCATTGATATTATGGTTTCATCGCTTATCAATGAGATTACTAATGTACAGGAACTATGGTTCCAATATGATATTTTAACCTCAGGTTTTTTGGGTTAATTCTTGTGGTTTTAGGTTTGATGTAGGTCTCTCTTGGTGTGGTTGGGGTGCGATTTGATTTTCCCATGGAGATTCAAGGGGTTTCATTAAATTGTTAGGTGATTCCCTGATAAAGCTATTTATTTTAATTATCTTGATTTTTTTTGAAACTATCATGTTTATTTCATTTTATTATGGATTCCAAAATTAGTTTTAGTGGCGTTTGTATAGAAAATGAGTTTGAAGTTCCATTTTTAGGTGAAATTGGGGGTTATTCCTCAAAATATTTTAAGTTTTAAATTGGTGATGACCTATAAATACATAGTTTATTTAATTGAAATGTAATAGGGATTAAAATAATTTATTTAATATTTATCCCCTTTGGTTTTTTCTGCAAAAATTGGTTTTAATGGTGTTTCAGAATCATGTGATTTTTAAGTTCCATGTTCTTGTGAAAATAGAGGATTTACAAAGATATCATTTTTTGGATCACATGAGGATGTCCAAAAAAACTGATTTGTTGGTTTATTGATATATATTGGTATGAATGTTCTATTTTTTTATTTTACAAGGGTTCAATTAGTGGGAAAAGTTTGGTGTTTACAGTGTTTTGGGTGCAAAACATTGCAGGGGTTTGAGAAGAAGTTTTGTTGAAAATAAAAGTTTTTTGTTCTATGTTTTAAGTGGTAGAAAATATGTGTAGCTAAAATACATGTTTTATATGAAAATTATTGGGGTTTGATATAAAAATGGATTTATGTACCATTCTGAAATTGTTTGAGCACAATAGGGAAAGCCTAGGTACCTATGTTGGGTAGAAGTGTACTAGAATGGCTAGTGGATCGGATGTGTTTTTGTCCCAATTTCACATAGAATTTGGAAAAAAACTCTAAAAAACGTATATAGACGATGACTGGGAAACACTACGTTATCGGTATGTTCCTTACTAGTGGCTCATGCATGAGAATAAATTTTACTATTTTTACTTTTAACCGAGGTACGAGGTGCATTGGGTTCGAGACTCTATAGTGCCTAGGGGTGTTCCCAATTTTGTTTCTCATTATTTTTTTGGTATTTTACCTTTTATTTGGGTTTTTTGGAATTACATTAAAATAACTAGCATGTATATATAAATGTGAAAATCTTCGGAAAATTTATCTTGAAAACTATTTTCAATTGAAAGTTGCATTTCATTGAATTTATCACTACTTTTCATTGTGTATTAAAACTACATTCTATTTCACATTGTATTTCATGATCTTTTCAATAATTGGGTGGTATAGTATTTCACTATGTATTACACCATAAATACACTCCTTTTGTGTAATTAGACATGGTTATGTCTGACTCTGGTAAAGGAAAGGCTTTGGGTGGTGGTGGTTCTGGGTGTTAGTTCCCATCCTTGGTGCATAGTTGTGATGACAGCTTGTGGGTGTTGACCCCATGTCATGTGGAGTCCCTGGGTCTATCTTTCTTCAATATTTATTTTTATTTGGAACACTTTTATTGTCTTTTAATAAATGTATTCAGATATGGTTTTTTCTTAAGACTTTTTTGGCTCGAAAATTTCATATTTATATTATGGATTGTTTTTAATGTTTTATGGTTCCATACTCAGGTAAATCATTCCCAAACCTAAATTAATGATACCCGAGAACTTGTCCCAACCCATTATGATAGGGAACTCCCTTCAGGCCTTTCCATAGTCTGGGATTGGTTTCGGTATTGTTTGCGACCAGATTGGTTTGTGAAAAAATGGTATTAGAGGAGGTTAATATTTTTGGATTATGTTACTATTTCCAAATGATTCAGGGTAGACTGCAGATAGGAATGTTGGGGATCAAGGTTTTGGTTGTGAGTAGGGCTCCTGGACCCTACTTCTCATGGTAGACCTTGAGTAACAATGGGACATTGGAATTGTCTGATTAACTTAACTTCCAGGTGAGACGTGTGGGCTGTAGACCACATGTGGACACCAGGAGAGGGTGGAGTAGTTGTTTCTTTTATTACTGAAATTTGTTTAGATTATTTATTTTTTATGTATTTGATTAAAATAATCATAATTTTGTTATTGTGTATTTTTTTGTGATTGTGGAATTTTGTAGCAACATGCCTTCCTTGAATTCTCCCCCACACACATGAGATGATGCTGGAGAGAGTTCTCCCACACCGATTGATTAGAGGCTCATCGAGGATGTGGTCCGGGCTGTCCATGTTTTATGACAGGGACCATCTTCTGCTCTTATTTCTATGAGGGTGGAATATATGGGTCCTAGAAAATATAAAGAATATATGTTTGTGAAAAACAAGCCTCTTACCTTCTAATGTAGCTCAGAACCCAGGACGTAGAGGAATGGCTCGAGAAGATCAAGAATATGTTTGAGTTCTTGGAAACACCTGAGGTGATCAGGGTGATCTGTGCCTTATTTTATGTTGTAGGGTCTCAGCCGTATGTGGTAGGAGTCAGTGATTCAGATTGGGAAGAATGAACAGGTGCGCTAGGGAGATTTCAAGGTCGTCTTTAATGAACAGCAATGCCCTAAGATGTTGGTTTATGCTAGGGTTCAGAGTGTTCATTGACCATGTTCAGGGGAATCAATCTATGATGGAGTATTCCATCTATTTTGCTGAGTTGGTTCATTATGCTCCAAAAATCATCTCCAATGGGCAGGCGATGACTGAGATGTTTAATAAAGGGTTGTGATTTGATGTATAATCATTGGTTTTCTTGATTAATCTATGGACCTATGTTGAGGATTTTGATTGGGTATGCATGGTGGATATTGATAGGAAAGGTAGGTCTGGTTTCTCAGGTTCAGTATCAGTAGTGGGTAGTGGCAGCTCCTTAGAGAAGAAAAGGAAGCTGGAGGAACAAGTGAAGATAAGAGGTTGAAATTCAGGACACCCTTCTAGGTAGTTTTCATCTGCTAATTCTAATACAAGATCAGTGATGTGCCACCAATTTGGGAAGCCAAGGAAAATACAACCACCATGCACACATCCCCTTAAACCATGTTAACAGTGTGGAGGCATGGGTCATTTACAGTGCTTCTTTGGAGTGGAACGTCTACTTCTGAGTGGGGCATAGTTAGTGGCTTCAAGATGAGTGCCAACACAGTCTGAGCCATCGAGGACAGGGGGATCTGGATTTGACAGCCGTGGTTTTGTGGTTGGGCCATCTTCTGGGCAGAGCCTGTTCAGGGCACAACCATATACTAGAGGTCGTCCTTGGGAAGAGACCAGACATCTCCATGCGGTGGATCCGGAACCAACAGGATAAGAGGTGGGACCGCCAACGGTTTGAGGTACCTTTTTGATTTAATCTTCTATAACTGCTGATATTTTTAATATTGTCTTATCTATTTTATTTAATTTTTCCTGTTTTGTGGAAATGCTGAATTTTCCAACTATGATGATGTATTTCACGATGGATATGGTTATGCCAGAGGGAAAGAAGAATGAGTGCGGTCTCTGGTTCTTATCGCATGCACTTTCAATGTCAGGGGTCGAGATGGAGTGGGACCTCTTGGTCTTATATATTGATATTTTTGACATCATACTCGGCATTTATTGGCTAGAACACTTCTTGGCACACATCGATTGTTATAGGCGGCATGTGGGTTTCATGACACCTGATGGGAGTCATCATTTTTTTCATGGATAATGGGATCCATTGTCGGGTCATGCAGGACCTCCACTCCCAGAGTTAGGAATTCTTATCTTCCAGTTGTCATTGCTCATGCGAGAGGAAACTGGTCTTTCCCCTGTGGTTTCACTACCTCGATCGTGAATGGGTTTCCAAAGGTATTCCTGGATGATTTCATAGGTTTTACCCCAGAGAGGGATGTGGAGTTTTTTGATAGATTTTGTGTCGGGAAGACACCCAATATCTCTTCACTCATATCGCATGGAACCCACTGTGCTAATGGAATTAATGATATAGTTGGTTGACTAAAAATACAATGGATTCATTTTCCCATGCATCTCTCCTTGGGCCGCTCATATGTTGATTTCAAAAAAGGCTGACAGATCCATCTGATTGTGCATTGACTATCAGCACCTGAATAATGTAACAATTAAGAAAAAATTACCATTGGCCAGAATAGATTATTTGTTTGATTAGTTGAAGGGGGAAAATTTGATTTCAAAAATAGACTTGCGTTTGGGATATCATCAGCATAGGGTGAAGGAGTAAGATATCCAAAATACAGCCTTCGGAAATAGGGAAGAAAACATTGATCATTTTTTTCATGACCTTCATATTGAATAATTCTCCAAGTATCTTTATGGAAATCATGAATAGGGTATTCCATAATTATCTTCATTCCTTCGTTTTGGTGTTCGTGGATGACAATCTAGTTTACTCTGGCTCTGAGGAGGAGCACAAACATGACGTGAGGATCATCTTGGGCACTTTGCGAGATCACCGCCTCTATGAAAATTTCTCAATGTGCACATTGTAGATCATGGAAGTGAGATTTTTGGGGAATTTAATCACTGATCAGGGGGTTTTAGTGGACCCCGAGAAGATTAGTGCGGCTATGTCATGGTAGAAGCTAAAGAATTTGATCGAGATAAGAAGTTTCCTTGGCATGGCTAGTTATTATAGGCGATTCATTCGTGATTTCTCTCAACTTGCTTCACCAATGAATTCCCTCATCCAGAAAGGGGTAAATTTTTTATGAGGCTCAGAATGTCAAGCATCATTCAAGGAGCTAAAGAGCTGGTTGACTACCGCCCCCATGATGATTTTTCTAGAAGCTGGGAAGGGATATGTGGTCTATTGTGATTCTTCATGTATGGGCCTTGGGTGTGTGCATATGCAGGATGATCACGTGGTGGCGTACGGATCTCACCAACTCCGACCACATGAAAAGAACTACCCAACACATGAATTGGAGTTGGTAGCAGTGATGCATGATTCGAAGACTTGGAGTCACTACCTCTTTGGGCTGATTTTTTTGGTCTACTCTGACAACAAAATCCTAGCCTATATCTTCTTGCAGAAGGACCTCAACTTGAGGCAGCGTCGTTGGATTGATTACTTATAGGGGTTCAACTTTAAAAATTTGTACACCCCATGTATGGGTAATGTGGTGGTGGATGCTTTGAGCATAAGAGTTCCAGTGCCAGCATTGATGAAGTCCAGGGATGAGTTGACTTTGATGGGGCTCCTTTCTCAGATGCATGTGTAGACTAGGGAACAACGTGGAGGTGAATTCTTGGAAGGCATCTAGTTTAATCCTTCTCTATTGAAGTTGATTCAGTGTGGAAAACCTTGTGATGATATTTTTCAGGGGTCGAAGAAATTTCATCATGGTGGGGAGACATCCTTTAACTAGTCGTCGTCTCCCAATGGAATCTTGTGCTTCAAAGGCCATTTAGTAGTGTCGTTGTCTATAAAGAAGGTGGTTATGGAGGAAAACCTCCAGTATTAGTGGGTTTTCTATCTGGGTGCCACAAAGATGTATCATGACATGTGATGAAAATTATGCTTTCTAGGTATGTGATGGGACACTGCAGACTTTTTGTCGAGATGCTACACATTCTATTAGGTGAAAGTAGAGCATCAAAGGCCCTCCGGTTTGCTCCAGCAATTACCCATTCCGACATGGATGTGGGGCGATGTCTCTATGGAATTAATTTTTTTTTTACCATGTACACCTTGGGTTAATAATTCCATATTGGTGGTGATTGATCATCTAATAAAATCGGACCACTTCATTCCGACCAGAGATACAACTAAAGTGGATGATTTGGGCCGTTTGTATCATCAAATGGTTGTGAGAATCCATGGAGTTATATCAGTAGTTGTCTCAAATTGAGACCCATGTTTCACTTATTGGTTCTTTGAAGGACTTCAGAAGGCCTTGGGGTCTTAGATTATGATGGGCTTTACATTCCATCTTTTGAAGGATGGTCAGACAGAGCGGGTGAATCGGATTTTGGAGGACATGCTATGTGCATGTGTCCTGGACTTTGGAGGTTCCTGAGATAGCCATTTATGTTTGGAAGATTATTATTATAATAACAATCACCAATCCTCAATTCTAATAGCTCCTTCTTAGGTTTTCTATGGTCGGCCTTGTCGAGACCCCCTTTGTTGGGCTGAGGTAGGTGAGACTTCACTTTTTGGGCCAAGCCTTGTGTAAGAGACTTCTGACAAGGTCAAATTGAGTAGGAAATGCTTGTTGAAAGATCAGAGTCATCATAAATCTTATACTGACCAGTGGCATCGATTCCTAGAGTTTTCTGTTGGTGATAGGGTATTCTTGAAAGTGGACCCTTGTCTGGGCCATTATCAATTGGGGAAGCCACAGAAGATGTCACCATGATATGTAGGCCCTTCTAAAATCTCTGAGTGTATTGGAAAAGTGGAATATAGGTTGGCCTTACCTTCTCAGTTGACGTCCATCCATGAAATCTTCCATGTATCTCAGTTGAAGAAATAAAACCCTGATCCGTCCCATGTGCTGAGTTGGGAAGAACTGAAAATAGAGCATGACTTGTCAGTTTTTAGCAGCCAGGGCAAATAGTGGAATCCTAAGAGAAGGTTATTAGAGGGAATTCTATTCTACTTGTCTGGGTTTGTTGGCAGCATGGTAATGATACACTAGAGACATGGGAGAAGTAGTCATGGGTATAGGAAGAGTATATGTTCTTGTTTTCTGATCAAGCATTAGGTTGACATTCTGGGACTAAAAGTTTTTATGGGGGGGGGGGGAGAATTGTCACATACATGAAATATTTTAATGTTAGTTTTCATTTATTTTTCATTCATGATTTTTTTTTCCGGGGTTTCCCAAGATTTTATGGAGGAATGGGTGAGTTTTCATGATTTGGGACAAACTGTGAGCCCAATTATAGATTTAAAAAATAAATATTTGTTCATTTATAAAATATTTACTTTTTAATATTTTGCACCCATTAAAATTGCTAAATGTAATCCCCTGACCTATTAACACGACCATTTCAATTTAGATCCTCTAGTAATCAATAATAATGTTGTACTTCCTATTTTTATTTAAGGAATTGGGCCAGCCCGAAGGACCATTTCCTGTTTTTAAAACAAATGTTTTTTAATTATGAAGATAATCCATTTTAAATATTTTCAGTGATTCCAAGTCCCAACCAAGACCATGGAACCCAGCCACGTTCTCGCCCTCTTTCCCCCCTCTTTGGAGCTCTGGTTCATTGCGATGTAGTCTAAAAAATAATAGGGTTTCTTTAATCGTTCATAAATGAAGAGGTAACTTGATTCCTTCTTAACTCTCTCAATTCATACTCTTTTACCCCATTCCAGTTCTTAAATAACCTCATAATCATTTTTCAAAACTCCCTTGATGTTTTGACTAATTTAAAATTCATCTACTAGTGTATTTGCGGTGATTCATCAGGATCCCTCAAGTAAGAGAGTCTCTTTCACTCTTCATTTAATTTCATAGAGATTCATTCATTGTTATTAGGATTTCATCCATTGACCTTGAGGTTTCTAATATCCCAGATCTTGGATTTCTATCATACGGTTTATCCTTTTGGTTTATTGGTCAATTATTTTTGTTTTAGGTTTGATATATGTCTCTCTCGGTGCGCCGATGGTGTGATTTGATTTCCGCATGGAGATTCATGAATTTTCATTAAATTGGTAATTGATTCCGTGTTTATGAAATTTATGTGAATTATCATGATATGTTTTTGATACTTTCATGTTTATTTTATTTTATTATGGTTTCCAGTATTATTTTTATTGGCGTTTGTATTGAAAATGAGTTTGAAGTTCCATTTTTTGGTAAAATGTGGGGTTATTCCTAGAAATATTTTAAGGGTCCAATTTGGGATGCCCTATAAATACATCGTGGATTTTTTTGGAATGTAATAGGAATTAAATGACTGGTTTGAATGTTTATCCTCTTTGGGTGTTGCTTCAAAAATGTGTTTTAATGTTGTTGGTGGAACATCTGATTTTTAAGTGCCATGTTTATCTGAAAATGGCTGTTTTAGAAAGTTATCCTTTCTTAGTTCACTTAGGGATGCCCAAAAAAATTGATTTGTTGGTTTCATTGAAATATAATGGGATTAAATTTATATTTTGGTATTTTACATGTGTTCACATAGTGTGTAAACTAAGGTTTTTATAGAGTTTTGGGTGAAAAAAATGAAGGGTTATGAGAAGAAGTTTTATTGAAAATAATAGTGTTTTGTTGTGTGATTTAATTGGTATAAAATGTGTGTATCTACAGTACGTATTTTATGTCACTAGTAGTGGTGTTTTATATTAATATGGATTTATTTAGCATTCTGAAATTTTTTGAGATCAAAGGGGGGAGACCGGGTACCTAGGTGGGGTGGATGTGTACTAGTACAGCTAGTGGATCAGATGGGGTTTTCTCCATGTTTCACATAGAATTTGGATAATGACAACTCTAACTAAACCATACATATGATTAATGGGTACCACTAGGTAATGGATATGTTCCCAACTACCAGATCTTGCTTGGGAAGAGATTTTACTTTTATTACATTACACCGTTGTACGAAGTGCATGGGGATTGAGACTATCTAGTGCCTAGGGATGTTGTTGATTTTTATACTCATTATATTTGTGGTATTTTACCCTTTTTAGGGTGTATTTGGATGTACATTATATTATCAAACAATAATATTTACATGTGTGAATGTTCTTGAAATTTTATCTTGAAAACTGTTTTCAATTGAATGTTTCATTTCATGGAGTTTATGATTGAATTTTGTTGCGTATTAAAACTTCTTGCTTTTTCAGATTGTATTGCATGATCTTTGGAATCATTGGGTGGTATCCTTTTGGGCTTAGGCTTAAATCCTACTTAAACCCCATGGGTTTATGTAGACTTGGTTTTCTTTGACTCAGGTAATGGAAAGGCTTTGGGTGGTGGCAGTTCGTGGTGTTATTTCCCATCCTTGGTGCAGAGTTGTGGAGATGGATTGTGGGTGATGAGCCCTTGTCATGTGTTGGCCTTGTGGATAAAATGGGACTATCTTTATTTGTATTTGGACCACTTTTATATTTTTTATACCAATGTATCGAGTTCTGGATTTTCGCGTAAGACTTGTGCCATCCCGTGTGGATAGGGAACGCCCTTTGGGCCTTTCCACGGGATCGGTTTGGTGCCGGTATTGGTGGCGACAGGATTCGGTTACTGAAAAATATCATGTGATACTGTCATCTCAAAAGCTACTATTACTTCTCCTATGTTTTGGACTATTTACAGACTAATTTATTGTTCCAATGTAGATAGGTCCAAAGGGAATGTCCACGAAACATTGGTGACCATTTCAACTCTAAATAGTCTAAGTAATAGTTAGATCCAATTTTATACTTTAGATCACCCTATTTCATAGACCCATAAATTGAAGGTTTTCTTTTTTTTTCTAATCTGATTGAAACATGAGATACTTATTTTCATCAAAAGGAAAATAGGACTTGTTGAGGAATCTTACCATAAGTTTCTAATAGCTAGGTTGACATCCTAACAACATTGCCAATCAGTTTGACCACACAATACCAATGATCCACACCTTAGTACTGGAGTTTAGTTTCATAAATATGTATTCAAACATGATCAATGCCTACGTGTGATCATCAATTTAATGGGGGCTAGAAATTTTTTTTAATAACATCATTGATATAAAATGATTCATAGGGATTGGGAGATATTACATTTATCTCATTTAGGATTTTTGGAACCTTGATTAACCACTCATAGGAATGACCAAGAATTTTGTCTTGTTTACATTGAAAAAATCATGAGATATATCCTTTAAGTATCTAAAAATGATATTTACATCAGTTTTGATCCTAGTATATTCTAATATTAGTACAAGCCACATAGTAAAGTGATATACATCAGGACTGGGGCTGGGATCCTTTCTTATATAGGAAGATCAATACATATAATTTTAGTCCCATTACTTGAAAAATCATGAGGGAAATTACCCCACATACAATTTTTAGATAGTAGTAGTGGTTCCTAACTTGTCTTGTTAGAGGTATTATTCATTGGGAGAGCCTTTTTTTGTGTGATCATGAAAAAATTTACTCAACTACATATTCAGATAGTGTTACGAGAATATAAGACAATGAATGTTGTTTGAATAACTAAATTCGTTTTACTTAGTGATTTGCTAAATTCCTAGGATATCCAATGCCATTTATAATAAAACGTGAAAAAACACATACAATAGTAGAATAAGATGACAATTGTGATTTTATTTTGATGTCCCAATTATCTAAGAGGCAATAAGATATCCAATAGCACAACTAGAAACCTTTTATTATAGGTTTTCCATTGACATATTCACTTTTGGATAGGGTAAAGATGAGAAAACATTTCAAATTCCAAGGTATTTTTCCGATGGGAAAGCATTGAAGGAGTGTACACACCACCTAGAGGTTTGTTGATGGGGATAATGTATTTCATTTGGAGGGTCGTGTATGGGTTCCTTTGGAAATAGATTTACAAAACATTGTTTGGGAGTATCATGAATCTACGTGGGACTTATATCCTGGTATATCTAAGATGTATCTTCACTTCTGCCACCAATACTCGTGGATGGGGATGAAAAGGGTGATAGATAGTTTTATTACATTGTGTTCCGTTTTTCAGTTGGTGAAGGTAGAAAACCATATAATAGCATGGATTTTATACCCACTACCCAATTATATGTAGAAATAATATGAAATCAAAATTAATTTATTTATAGGCATACCTAGGTCACATTGGGGATGTGACATGGTATAAGTGCTCATTAAATGGTTGAAAATGGTTTTTCACATATATTATATCAGAGAGTCAATTTCCATTGATGAGATAGGTTTTTTATATGTCACACATATGACATTTTTTCAAGGAGTTTTTTATGTTGTAATATTTGGTATGGATGTGATTTTACGTTATAATATATGATTGGGATTTAGAGGGATCTAGGTTAATAGGTGCTTCTTAGTACATCCTATCACTCATAGATTAACAAGTGGTCTTAGTGTATTATAATAGAGAAAAAGGATATACCTCAAGTGTGAATTATTTATTCTGGTGGTTCTTAGTTGAAATTACTATCTATGGCTTAATTATCTTTAAATTACATCTTTCAAAAACTGTAAATATATCTCATTATGATGCCTTTTTTCGAAATAAAAAATTCACCACTATGGTGGTCAGAGGTAGGAGAAGTAGTTCTATTAGGACCATGTCTCATATATGAGACATCAGAGTAGATTAATCTAATCATTAATCATATAGATAAATATCATTCAATTTTGATGTCTTGTAGTAATCAGCAAATAAGAACTCTTGTCTTCGAGGTCATGGATCTAGTACTCATTCTTATTTTAAGTAGAATGGGGAATTGATAGACTGCACAGAAAGGGAAGCTAGATCCACTTTTCATTGGATCATTTGTGTAAAGACCCGTAAATTTGAAGGAAGTTTTTTTTCTTAAATTCTTGGGGATTTTATGAGTACGCAGTTTCTAACGCCACCTGATTCTGAGGCCTGGTGTGTCCGGAATCAATTTCCAAAGTTTAGATCGGATACGTTCTGTGAACGAAGGAGTGGGTTTTTCAATCATTTGAACCGGTGCTCGGAATTGAAATCTGAGGGCACCGATGAACTCGCAGCACCAGTATTTGTTTAAGATGACTTTTACGGTTGATGTGTTTGCTCGGGAAAAGAAGTTAAATTTTGGGGTTTAAGTGAGAAGTAAATAAAATTGTGTAAAATTTTATTCTTTTAACCTTGGAAGTTATACTCTCTCATGGGAAGTTGTTGGTGGGGCCCAAAACCACCCAACTTCCCATGTGTGGTTATGAGGGATGTGGGGCCCACATGAGCACCCATCTTTTCACATTCCATAACCCATAACCCCTTTGAACTACCATAAAAAATTTATAGTAAATCACCCTCTCTCCCACTTCATTTCATGCTAACTCACATTAAATTAATTTATTAAACCTATTCAATTAATTTAACTAAGAGTTTGAATTTTAAGTTTCGAATGCATGGCATGTTATAATAAAATAAGTGTAAGCCTTATTTTATTTGGGGTTGGGATTGTTGTGTTGAGACTTTTGGGAGAAGAGCCCTAAGTTCCTTTGAAGAACTCATCCTCCCGCGAAGAACGACACCATCCGACGTAGAACATCGACACGACGACCTCAAATTCTTCTTCCTTTTCCTCCTCTGTGGAAATGAAGGAAACAACGACTTGGAAATTCTCCAAAGACGTCACACTTTGTTCTCACCGTGATTAATAGAGGAGACACCACTTCCTCCTCAGACGCTCTCCGTCAACGTCTACGGAACCACACCACGTGACGCCATCAACCGCGACGCCGACTTTTTTCATCGTTTGATTGAGGTAGGGGTTATTTACGTTCATGATTAGTTTAACATTCTTCGTTAATTAATTTGGCTGATTGTTATCAACATAATAGGAAGAGATCATACCGCACAAACATGGCTGATCCTCCTCCCTTTTTATTTGATGATCTTCATTGAACTTTGTGGGGAAGGCGGCGTGGTGACGTTGCACCGCGCGGAAACGAAAAGGGCTGCGGCCGAAGCGGGCCGTAGTGAAGGTGCGCAGCACCGTCGTGCCACACTGGTGAGGCTGAAGAAGACCGTGGCCCAGAGCGGGCCCCGGAATAGGGGCGCGGCGCTGTCCCGCCGCGCTGGAGATTCATGGGGGCCGTGGACGGGGCGGGCCACGGTGGAGGGGCGCGGCGCCGTCGTGCCGCGTCGGTCGGACAGGAGCCGCAACCTTTGGCTGCGGTAGTTCTGCAAAGGGGGAGCCGATAGAGCTGGATGCCGGTGCCACCTAATGGAAGGACCCCCTCGGGTCCCGCAGTTACAAAAGTCCAGCCTTAATGGACAACCGTTTCGGAAACAGGGGGCGGCGCCCCCTTCACACCCCGCTCGACCTCGAGCTGAGCCGCGGCCGGCCGCCGAGCCGGGTGGTGTCTAGGCAGGCCGGGATGGGTCGCGCTAGCCGAGCCAGGCCGGGCCGTGCCCAAATGGGCCGGACTAGGACGCAGGTCGTGTCGACCCTGTACGGGCCGTCCCAGGGGGTATCGGGCAGGGTCCGACAGGGCCCGAACCCCCTATTTTTCCGATAGATTCGTTCAAATGCCCATATATTTGGCAACAAACCTCCGATCGACTCACCGTCAGTTGTGTTGGGATCATTAGATTTAGAAGATCATTTAAGTATATTACACTCAAGCTTTCGGAAAAGTTTGGGTATGGACGGGTTGGTTAGAACCGAAAACCAACCGGGCCCTTGGAGCGGAAATACCTATAACATAACGATCGGACGTTCGAATGACGTGTCGTCAATCACGTTGAATTCCTATTAGTACGAAGGTACTTTTGTATTACTATGATCGAGGTTTGGACAGACCTAGAGTTCGGTCTGGTTGGTTTTAACATAAAAAGCAACCGGTCCCCTGAGACGAAAAAGCCAAAAGGTCTCAGACCGAGCGTCCGATTGATGCACCATCTGTCTGGTTGAGTTCCTATTGACGAGACGGAACTTTGTGATACAAAAACTATGGACTTTGTGACAATTGAAATATCAAAACCCCTTGGATCATGGAGCGGACCCTCCCGAAATCGAGCGTGCTATGTGCGGGAACCCTAGAGATGGCTGCGACTGCGACGACGACGATGACTGTACTTGGATCCTATGTGGGATCGACATCGAGGATGATGGTACTTGGATCCTCCATGGGTTTGGTAGCGATGACGACTATACTTGGATCCTACGTGGGTTCAACAGTAATGGTTATTGTACTTGGATCCTACGTGGGTCAACCAGCGACGACTTCTGTACTTGGATCCAATGTGGGTTCGGTAGGGGAGATGATTAAGAGGATATATCTATCATCTACACCCCTCTTCGTGAGTAGTATACCTGTGTGAGATGAGTCTTGACATTCAATCATTATCTTTGATATGATTGACTTTCTATCCTCTGTGGATTTGGTTGTTCTTTCCTATGTGTATTGGGTTGTACTTTCCTGTGTGGACTGGGTTAAAATTGGGCTTGTGAGTTGGATCAGAACTGGAATTGATAACTTCGATATATGTATGGGAATATACCTAAGTAGTGTTGGTTGATAATTTGTGATTGTATCTTTCCCTTTTGGTTTATCCTTCATGGATTCTGGGAGTCCTTCGGGAGTCTCGGGGTCTCTACTGAGTATCGTATACTCACCCCTGCATTGGCTATGCCCGTACTACATTGTGTTGGATACAGACGACGGACAATGCTGATTGAGGTGGAGGCTGGTGGAGGTGGATGGTACGTGGAGTTTGATCACTGCACATGATGTACACAGAGAAGACGGCTGGACCCGAGGAGCTGAGGAGACTATCTGTACCCACCCTTCAGGTGGGTTTTCCAGAGGATGGCTCAGTGTTGCTGCTTTACTTTGCTACTATTGTACTTTCTTTTCAGGTGTACTTTACTTTCAGTTAGTTTTGTATTCTGGCCCATTTACTTTCTAGCACTTACATTTTTACTCTATTTACTTAGTGCTTACATCAGCTTGTGAACTCTGTGATGTTTTTTTACTTCATAAAGGGAATTCCTTCCATTTTATTAGGATTTACGCCTTTGGTGCTAGTCGCCAACCCCTAGCATATGGAAGGAGGGATTGGGGTAGTCACGACATGGGCCCCGAGGACGAATCGTGAAAAATTGGTATCAGAGGAGTCGGATCTACTGTAGAACTCAGGAATCTGACAATTTATTCTGTGTGAACCAACGGTGTTTAGTGTATTGAGTGTGGTTATCAGTCTAGGGAGTCCAGTGTTGGTGCGGTGGCTGACGTATCCATACACCAGGACCCTGACTTCTGATTTCCGACTCAATGCACGGAAACATTGATTGCATATGTGTTTCAAAAGTTTTCTTTGTGATTACTTTGTGTCATCTCACTAGGTATTCAATATTAACCGTGGCACACCTGTTTCTTTTCAGAATGGCCCCACGATGGCATCTAGCTAGGGTTCCGAGCTTTGTGCGAGATGGCAGCCCACCGAGTGACATGGCCTCGATGCAGGGCCCCATTACAGCGGAAGCACCGGTGGTACCTCTACCCGCCGAACCGCTGATTCCACCAGCCCCAACAGCTGAGAGTGCACGTTGTCTGAGTGCACTGCACGAGTTTACGCATCAGAGACCGCCCATGTTCCGCAGGGATATGGACCCTCAAGTAGCCGAGGATTGGCTGGAGGCTGTTGTTCGAGTCTTCAGATTGGTAGGGACACCAACAGACCTCATAGTGGTCCTTGCAACGAGTTTCCTGCACGCGTCAGCAGGTAGATGGTGGAGCTTGATGATCCAGGTGCATGACGAGGCATCTCTCCTTTGGTCGGACTTCGAGAGGCTTTTCCACATTGATTTAGTTCTAGCCACCCTCCGTGTGGTATGCATTCAAGACTTACTATAGCTGCGGCAGGGTATCTTGACAGTAGCCTAGTACTCGGAGATATTTACTGATCTCTCGCGCTACTCCATGGACATGGTACGAGACTCATTCTTCCAAGACCGGACCAGCGAGCAGGGACTGATGCATGAGATCAGGGAATCAATGATCTCCCTCAGCATCCCGACGTAGGAAGGAGTAGTGGAGTGAGCCTCTCTTATGGAGAGATTCCTTGCTAAGCCTATACTAGCAGCGAGGCCTACTATAGGGCGACACATAGCAGTGTCTTCTGCAGCTGGCAGTGGAAATACATCACAAAGGTCCAAGTGGACCAGACCATTAGGTGGGTGAACTCAAGACACTGGTTCAGATGTTCGGGGCACACGTAGTAGAGCCTGTCATACGAGAGGCAGACAGTGCTATGCATGCGGTGGACAGGTCCACATGGCTCTGGAATGTCTGACCCACCATGTAGAGGAGGAGCAGACCATTGAGGGACTACCCAGGAAGAGGCAGAGGTTCGATCATGGTTGTCTGCAGGGAGTAGGCAGACGAGGCAGAGGAGCTGGCCAAGCAGCGGGTTGTGGGCGATGCTTTGAGGCTCTACCACAACCACCAACAAGAGATCCACCCCGACCATAGGGAGCTAGTGGACAGAGGCATGCTTAGCTTCAGGCAATGGAGGCCTATGACCATATAACTATTAAGATGATTCGAGGTACTATTTGTGTCTACTCCACCCTTGCTGCAGTTCTTATAGACACAAGAGCGAGTCACTCTTTCATTTCTTCTGCCCTTGTTCGGAGCTCGAAGATTCCGACGGACCCGTTGGCTCGATCCTTATGGCAAGAGATTCCTACAGGAGCAGACTCAATGATTATGCACTGGTTTCGGCAGTGTGATCTTACTCTAGTAGTCTAGAGCTTCGGCTGGGATCTTCTTATAGAGGCATCGAGGCCTTACGACGTCATCTTAGGCATGGATTGGTAATCTACGGTCCATGCTCAAATCAAATGTATTAGGCGCACAGTGCAATGTGCCCGCACCGATGGGAGCAGGTTCACCTTCACCGGCGAGAAGGGAGACTTTTTAGTGCAGGATGGACTCACAGATAAGAGAGGATAGCCGATCACTCATCAGTTGGATAGTCTCATCCTAGGAGAAGTTGACGTGCAGAGTCCGAGTTTTCCTATTGTGGTGGATCAGTATGCGAATGTTTTTCCTGATGACGTTCCAGGACTACCTCCTCATTGAGAGGTAGACATCTATATTGAACAGTACCTGGGGATTTCCCCGATATCTACTCCATCATATTGGATGGCTCCCGTTACGCTTTGAGAGCTACGGGTACAGCTGGAGGACTTGAAGGGCAAGGGATTCATTCAACCCAGTGTTTCACCCTTGTCTTTCCTGATTTTGTTCGCTATGAAGGTGGACGGAAGCTTGCGACTGTGTGTTGATTACTGTCTCCTAAACCAGGTGACCGTGAAGAACATGTATCCACTTCCAAGGATTGATGACTTCTTGGATCAACTTAAGGGAGAATGATGGTTCTCGAAGATAGACCTCAGGTCAGGATATCATCTGCTCAAATTCTAAGACTACGATGTGCAGAAGACGGCCTTTCGTTGTCGGTATGGCCACTATGAGTTTTTGGTTATGCATTTCAGTGTAACCAACACTCTAGCAGTGTTCAAGAGTCTCAGGAACAGGATCTTCCAGCCTTACCTTGATAGATTTGGCATAGTCTTTATTGACGACATATTGATTTATGAGACTACTGAGGAGGAGCACGCCTACCACCTGTGGGTTGTACTGGATACACTCCAAGATCACCAGCATTATGGTAAGCTCTAGAAGTGTCAGTTATGGATTCGAGAGGTCCACTTTTTGGGACACGTCATCTTTGAGGCGGGAGTTGCGGTGGACCCTGCGAAGATCGAGGCAGTGGTAACTTGGGAGCCACCCAAGAGCATTAAGGAGGTGTGGAGTTTACTAGGATTGGTTGGGTACTATTAGAGATTTGTTCCAGACTTCTCTAGAGTTGCAGCACCACTCTCAGCTTTGGAGAATAAGGGGAAACCCTTTGTATGGTCAAATAGATATCAGCAGAGCTTCCAGGAGCTGAGACAGAGATTGACCAGTGAACCTATCTTGAGGCTACCAGAAGAGGGAATAGGGTACTTAGTTTACTGCGATGCATCAGGGACCTGACTCGGGTGTGTCCTGATGCAGGAGCGGGCAGTGATCGCCTATAGATCACGATAGTTGAGGTAACATGAGAAGAACTACGCTACTAGTGACATAGAGTTAGCAGTAGTGGTATTCGCCCTGAATATGTGGTGGCACTATCATATGGGTGAGTACTTTACAGTCTACACTAACCACCAGAGTCTTTGGTACATCTTCTCACAGAAGGACCTGAACCTGAGACAGTAGAGATGGATCGAGTTCCTCCAGAACTATGATTTTGAAATAGTCTATACTCATGGAAAGGGTAACGTAGTAGCCGATGCTCTCAGCAGGAGGTCGGGCATCCAGCTACTTGGTGAGGCGATATAGTAGTTAGCCGCTTTGCAGATATCCTATGTGAATAGAGATGGGGCAGCCTTTCTACAGTCAGTCACAGTCACTCCTCCATTTCTTCAGTGGGTCATAGAGGCAAAACATTAGGACGTTGACTATGAGATGAGACATGCACAGATATCCTCAGGATAGGCAGATGATGGATTCTCTGTAGGAGGAGAGAACTTTTCCCTTTTTAGAGGACGTATCGTGGTACCAGTTGCATTACAGGAGGAGGTGATGAGAGAGTTTCACACTTCCCCTTTAGCGGTACATCTAGGAGTGGGGAAGATGTACCAGGATCTCAGACGACAGCACTGGTGGCCAGATATGAAGAAGGATGTGGCATAATTCATTTCACGATGCCTCACCTGCCAGCAGGTGAAGGCGGAGCCCCAGGTACTAGCAGGCTTGGTACAACACTCGGAGGTTCTAGAGTGGAAGTGGGACAAGATATCTATAGATTCCGTGATAAGGCTTCCACGTACTTCCAGAGGACACGATTCCATATGGGGGATCGTAGACTGACTCACCAAGTCGGTGCACTTCTTACCCATTAGAGAGCAGGGCTCAGTGGGGAGCTTGAGATGCCTCTACGTTCAGGAGATCGTACGACGTCATGGTGTGCCATCGACTATCATCTCCGATTGAGATGCCCACTTCACTTACCAGCTTTGAGAGGGGTTGTAGGAGGAATTTGGGATGCAGCTACGTATGAGCACAACCTTTTACCCACGAACGGATGGTCTGATGCATAGGACCATTCAGACTCTTGAGGACATGCTCTGTGCATGTTTCCTTGACTTTGGTCACAACTGGGAGGATCACCTAACCTTGGTGGAGTTTGCGTACAACAACAACTAACACTCCACTATCCGGATGGCACCATATGAGGGATTGTGCGGCCGACCTTCTAGATCACCTCTGTACTGGACAGACCCTGGGGAGTCAGCACTTGTAGGGCCCGAGATGGTCCAGGACCTGACAGAGAAGGTACAGATCATCCAGGAGTTGATGAGGACTTCTTAGAGCCGAATAAAGTCCTATGTTGATATGAGGAAAAGACCACTAGATTTTGATGATGGCAACCACGTTTTCTTACCGGCCTCACCTCGGCATGGATTACGGAGATTTGGCTGGGGCGGCAAGTTATCTTCGCGCTTCATCGGACCATTCCGGGTTCTCAGCAGGACATGCAAGGTGGCTTATCGCCTGTCTCTTCCACCTTAGTTGCAATGTGTGCACAACATCTTCCACGTATCTCAACTGAGGAGATACATGAACGACCCGAAACATATCATTGATCATAGAGGGTTGGACATCGATGACGGGGAAACTTTTGCGGAGGTCCCAGTGGAGATCGAGGATTGACAAAAGCGGGTCCTACGTGGATGGTCGATTCCTCTAGTGCACATCAGGTGGCAGCACAAGAACCTTTAGGAGAGAACATGGGATCAGGAGGCTCCGATTCATGCATAATACCATTATTTGTTTCCCAAGTTTATGATGTAGCTTTACAGGGACATAAATCCTTGAGGTTGGAGTAATGGATAGACCTGTAAATTTCAAGGGAATTTTTTTTCTTAAATTATTTCGGATTTTATGAGCAAGTAGTTTCTGACATCACCTGATTCGGAGGCCGGTGTGTCCAGAATCAATTTCCAAAGTTTAGCTCAGGTAAGCTTAGTGAACGAACTGGCGGGTTTTTCAATCTTTTGAACTGGTGCTCAGAATTAAAATCTGAGGGCACCGATCAACTCGCAATGCCGATATTTGTTTAAGATGAATTTTATCGTTGATGGATTTGCTCAGGAGAAGAAGTTAAATTTTGTGGTTTAAGTGAGAAGTAAAGAAAATTGTGTACAATTTTATTTTTTTAACATTGGATGTTAAACTCTCTAATGGGATGTTGTTGGTGGGGCACACAACCACCCAACTTCCCATGTGTGTTTATGAGGGAGGTGGGGCCCACACGAGCACCGGTATTTTCACATTCCATAACCCTTAAACCCTTTGAACTCCCATAATAAATTTATGGTAACTCACCCTCTGTCCATATTTATTTCATGACAACTCACATTAAATTAATTGATTAAATATATTCAATTAATTTAACTAAGAGTTTGAGTTTTATGTTTTGAATGCATGACATGTTATAATAAAATCAGAGTAAGGCTTATTTTATTTGGGGTTGGGATTGTTGTGTTGAGTATTTTGGGTGAAGAGCTCTAAGTTCCTATGAAGAACTCATCCTCCCGTGAAGAACGACACCCTACGCTGAAGAACATCGACACGTCGACCTCAGATTCTTCTTCCTTTTCCTCCTCCATGGAAAGGAAGGAAACAACGATGTGGAAATTCACCAACGACGTCACACTTTGTTTTCACCATCATTAAAATAGGATATTCCACTTCCTCCTCGGATTCTCTCTGTCGACGTCTACGGAACCACACCACGTGACGCCGTCAACCACGACGCCAACTTTCATCATCATTTGATTGAGGTAGGGGTTATTTACGTTCATGATTAATTGAATGTTCTTCATTAATTAATTTGGCCGATTTTTATCAACATAATGGTAGGAGATCAGACTGTACAAACATGGTCGATCCTCCTTCACTTTTATTTGTTGATCCTCGTTGACCTTTGTGACGGAGGCGGTGCAGTGTCGTTGAACCGCGCAGAAACAAAAAGGCCCGCAACCGAAGGAGGCCTCTGCGCCGTCGCGCCGTGAAGGTGAGGCCGAAGAAGGCCGCGAATAGGAGCGGGCTGCAGCGGAGAGGCATGACCCCGTTGCACCGCACTAGAGATTCTGGGGGACCGTGGTCGGGGCAGGACGCGGCGGAGGGGCGCGACGCCGTCGCGCCGCACCGGTCGGATAGGAGTCGCGACCTTTGGCCGCACTGGTTCTATAGAGGGGCGGCCAACAGAGCCGGCCTCCGGCGCCACCGGGAGGTGGGACCCCCTCTATTCCTGTGGTTACAAAAGGCCAGCCTTAATGGTCGGTCATTTTGGAAAGAGGGGGCGGAACCCCCCTTCGCACCATGCTCGGCCGCGAGCCGAGCTGCGACCGGCCTCCGAGCCGGGCCGCAGGCTGCGCCCAGGCGGGCCGGGTCGCGCCAGCCTGGCCGAGCCACGCCAAGCCACGGGCTGGGCCACGCCAACCAGGCTGGGCCGTGCCCAATTGGGCTGGCTCTGGACCTGGATCGGGTTGACCCAGGGGGTATCGGGCCGGGTCGGACCGGGCCTGAACCCCCTATTTTTCTGACAGATTCGTTCAAATGCCCATATCATGGGCTACAGACCTCTGATCGATGCAACCTTAGTTGCGTTCGGATCCTTGGATCAAGAAGGTCATTTCTTTATATTACAATCAAGATTTCAGTAAATCTTGGGTGTGCCCGGGTTTGTTCGAACCCAAAACCAACTGGTCTCTTTGAGCGGAAACACATATAACTTAACGACCAGACGTACAAATGACGTGCCGTTGATCACATTGAATTCTTCTTAGTGAGGTGGTTCTTTTGGAATACTTTTCTAGAGGTTTGTACACAGATGGAGTATGGTCGGGTTGGTTTTATCTTAAAATCCAACCAGTCCCCTGGGATGAAAATGCCAATAACTCTCAGATCGGGCTTCTGATTGACGCACCATCTGTCGCATCGTGTTCCTATTGACGAGAAGAATCATTGTGATACATCAAATCTAGAAATTGTGAATGTTGATGTATCGACCCCCCTTGGCACATCGAGTGGACCCTCTTGGAATCGAGCATGCTGTGTGTGGGAACCCTAGAGCTGGCTGTGACTGCGATGACGATGACGACTGTACTTGGATCGGACATGGGTTCGGCAGTGAGGATGACTGTAATTGGATCCTCTATGGGTTCGACAGTGATGAAGATTTTACATGGATCCTACGTGGGTTCGGCAGTGATGGTTACTGTGCTTGGATCCTACGCGGGTCCAGTAGCGATGACTTCTGTACTTGGATCCTACGTGGGTTCGGCAGGGGAGATGATTCAGAGGCTACATCTATCATCTCCACCCCTCTTCATGAGTAGTATACCTATGTGAGATGAGTCTTGACTTTAAATCATTATCTTCGATATGATTGACTTGATATCCTGTGTGGATTGGGTTGTGCTTTCCTGTGTGGATTGGGTTATACTTTCCTATGTGGAATGGGTTGAACTTGGGCTCGTGCGTTGGAGAAGAGTTGGTTGATACTTCGTGATTGTATCTTTCATTTGTGGTTTATCCTTCGTGGATTCTGGGAGAATTTCGGGAGTCTCCGGGTCCCTATTGAGTATCATATACTCACCCCTGAACGGGCTATGCCCGCACTACATTGTGTTGGATGCAGACGACAGACAGCGCTGATCGAGGTGGAGGCTCGTGGAGCTGGACGATACCTAGAGGTGGATCATTGGACGAGACGTACATGGAGCAGATAGCCGGACCTGAGGAGCTGAGGAGACTATCTGTACCCACCCTTCAGGTGGGTTTTCCAGAGGACATCTCGGTGTTGCTGCTTTACTTTTCTGCTGTTGTACTTTCTTTTCAGTTGTACTTTATATTCAGTTGGGTTTGTATTCTGACCCATTTACTTTCCAAAACATACTTTTTTACTTAGATTACTTACTATTTACTTCATCTTGCATACTCTGTGGTGTTTTTTTGCTTTATAAAGGCAATGCCTTCCCTTTTATCGGGCTTTACGCCTTTGGTGGTAGTTGCCAGCCCCTGCCCTATGGAAGGCGGGCTTGGGGTAGTCATGGAACGGGCCCCGAGGGCGGGTCATGAAAATTTGAGATCATGGAATTAGTTAGTGTAGTAGTATATAAGTTGTAGCTACATCAGAGGTACTGATCCATTAATGATGTATTCTATGTTTTGCAACATCACCATTATCATTCAAACCCATCCATTGAATTTTATCCTAATGAGTTTGAGTTAGAGGTGGATTATTCTATATATGAGTATTTTGTGGTATTAATGATAATAGAATAATGGATTTGTGTTCTAGGTTAGTTCATCTTATTTTGAGTCATACAGAAGCATTATAGAGTGCTGAACTAGTCCAAGGAGACATGGGTTGTTGTATGTTCATACTAGACATGGATATTCATAGATGAATTTTTTCCACCCACATAAAGGAGACTTGGGGATGAGGTGTTTTAAAGAGGGGATGTTGTATCATCCTATATTTTTGATCATGTATTTATCCTTTTATTTGTAGTAAAAAACTATTTTTATCCTTGTGGGATATCCTAATGAGTTATAGTGATTTCCAGAGTGTATAGGGATTGTCAAGATACTGAAGCCATTTGTTGAATGAAATAGACTAGGTGCATGGATTGTTTAAAACGTGACCCTAAGGGTTCATGCTTTGTTTTTCTTCATGAGGGGTATTGCAGAAAATGACATAGGGTATAATTGTTTGTTTTATCCATCCACCCCAAGAATCATGACCATTTAGTCCTCTACATGGTGTAGAGAAGAGTTGTAGGGTCTCTACATAGTTAAAATAAAACATTCACTATCCATGAATGGGTAGTTAGATATAACAAGTTAGTGTGCACATTTGATGAATTGTTTCAAAAATGTTTCTTAAAAACATTCCAACCAATAAAAAATGGTTAAATTTCCTTTTAACCCATGGAACACTTTATATGATAACAATATTTTTTAATCATATTTCACACATAATCCTTCCCTTCATATGATTCTCTCAAAACCAAATTTTTATTTGAAGTAATTCATCATCTGATCTTAGATTCAGACACCATTTATTACATTTGAAGGTTTTACAAAATTCCCTCAATCATCATACTTCTATAATTTATCTCAACATATGGAAGGATAAATTTTGGAAAGAGAGTATGCATTATGTTCAACGTATACATCAATTTATCACATTACTTAAATTTTAGATAATGTTAGTTGTTGATAAAAGATGGGAAATCTTATACCAGTATAAGGTAGATGGTGTATAAATTTTAAAATAATGTATTGATGTTTGTAGATTAGTTCATAGTACCACAAACTAAATTCCGTAATGAATTTAATAAAAAATGATTAGTACATTAAATTTTATTTAGTGAATGATTTATTTATGTTCTAAATTTTTTTTTACTTCGTTGCAGGTCCTCAACATCATCCTGAACCACCCCTTCATGTGGGTATGATGAAATTCCATGATGAGGAGACCAAGTTTTGTGTGTTTTGAGATTTAAACCATGATTATAAGCCATATATTAATTGAATTAAGATTCTAAAGTTTTAATAACACTTAGACCATGTGATTTATAATTTAAATGTAAATTATAAATGAGATGTATGATCTATTAGATGTTGACTGTTACTAGGAATGGTCTATAAGCTAGAATGGAAACATACATGGACCCTCTTCTTATCACCTCTTAATGAATTAATTAGTGATTATAATGCAGAAAATAAATCATAACATAGACTCCATTCTTATTACATAGATATGAATTGAATAATGAAATGAATGTGATGGTTAAAATTGAAAATGGTAATGGAAACTAACATGACCCCTTGATACATTATATAATTTATTTATTAATGTATCTTTTTGTAGGGAATCAATATTGATGTATGTCCCCAATGACATGTTTATATTTGATTCCCAAGGGTATTGACCTAGATCTGCATTCTCTGGACCTCCTTGGACATTCTCCATGGAATCACCCTCAATATAATCCCATTTTTATTTTAATGAGATCAGTTGACTAATATGGGAATCCCTTATAAATGGATTTTTTCAACGTACATGAAGTTGTATATTAAATTGAAAATTCTATATAAGAGTAATACTTACTTGAATAAGATTTCATTGTCAATTCACAGGGGACCTACCCCTCATAGGTCTAATACTTTATATACCAAACATATGTCATAGATGGTGATTTATTCTTGTATACATTTACATATCATATGGACCAGTTATTAAAAAATGTACATACAGATTGTATGTAATCAAATTATTATTATATATTTATTTATTATATACTTTTACCCAGTAGTAGATTATTTACACGAACATTATTTTTATAGACACCATTGTTGGTGGAAAACTAGGTATATATCACACCATGTTCGAGATATTGATGGGTATCTGGATATAATTCATGGTTTCAAGTATAGGTAAAAGGAAATTTAAATATTTGGATACATGATTTCCTATGATAGGATTGTTTTCTAATTAATAGGATAATGTCATTATTTTAAAGGATGTCTTTTTTTGGTCTTTTTTCATTTTCTATATAATGTTGTATATGCTTGTTTTCTATATTCCCCATCTATCTCCCAAATTTTGTATAACACAACACGATTATCATTTTTATATGATATTGGAAATGGTTCTTCCATTATTATACATATATATTTATTATAGTTATATGGTTCAACTATTACGGTTCATTATTTTTATCATAGATTTTTATACTTATTCTTTTATGACACCATTACGATGTTCTCTAAAAATGAGGGTTGATTCTCCCCATCATATCATCGCAAACCCTCTTTGTTATTTGAATGCCTCTAGAATATTGGGAGTTAAACCTTAGAAAAAATGGCTGTTAGGTTTAGTTACATGTTAGTTACAAATACCTAGGGTTCTACAAATGTTACATTCATACCCATTTATTGTGTATTTAATTTTCCAGAAGTAATATAAGTTTTCACAGTTAGGATGACTTTTTTTCTTTATTGGGGAAATATGTTAGAGAAATATACAAAATCCTTCTACTAGAAATTTTTCACCACCCTCCTTACTAGGCACATTTTTTGTCCATTAGCATCATAATTTTACATGAAAAAAAACATTTTTCATTTTTTCCTTCTTTCCGATTGGAAATTTTTCAAATACTAGGTGTTAGACATGTACATTGAATCCAACTCATACAATGTTTTCTGATTCAAAATTTTCAAAATCACTCATAATAGCCACTTCATCTTGTCTCCATTATTCTCCTTTATCTACTAAATTTGATAATTTAAATTAATATTTATTTATCTATACATGTCATCTTATCCTAGAATACTTACACTAATTTTTGAATAAGATTTACATTTCTAAACCAAAACATCTAAAATATCATCTTATGGTATAGTAACATAATCATTTCAATTTCTTGATCTATTAAGAACGTCATAAAATAATAATGTATTTTAGCTCCAATTTTCATTCATATTGTTTTCCTAAAATGGTGATTTTTTTGATAATTTATTATTATTGTGTTCATTATTGTTTTACCTCCTCTAAATATTATTCTATGAAACTATTGAACATAATCTATCCATTTTTTATTATTATACACCATCAATTCCATGTTCTAGTAATTCCATTTGTCTTTCTAAGAGAAGGGCATATTTTAGATTCTGATGACATATCTCTTTAACATGTCTTGAAATTATAAACCAATTATATCATCATCATAACCTCCAATGAAATATCTAAGAGACATAGAATTGAGTTTGTATGGATCATCGAAATCAACATTGATAAATCATGGACATCGAAAAAAATTAGCTGGGCATGTTTTGGAGAAGAATCATACCATATTGATTTTAATGAACATTGATTTCATTGTATATTCTTCTTCAATAAATAATATAGTAGATAGTGTTTTTTAAAGAATATACCCAATTAGAACAAAAAACGTTGATACATTTTAATATGAAAGATGTAAATTTTAAAAATATTCAATTTATTAATTAGTATGAATATGATTATCAATTTTATTAAGAATGGGTATAATAAATATAATTTCTATTTTTAAAAATAATGGAATTCAATTAGTATAGCTAAAATATCAAAGAAAATCATTTGTACATAACAATTTTTTTATATTTAAATTCTATTTCATGATAGTATTGTAATATTATTTATGAATAATAATATATTATGATAATATAAATAATATAATGTCACTAATTTAATTATTCATTGATATGAAATTAGAATAACGAATAGTTATCATTTTAAAAAGATATTTTACAATATGAATATACTTTTTCTACAATTTGAGATTTTATTAATATCAAGCGTTTTGGAAATTTAATTTGAAAAAAAAATCATTTTCTTATTTTCAACATTATCAAAAAAATAATAATATTTTTTTATTCAAAAATATTTTTATAGAAAAATAGTTTAAAATTACCATCTTTTAAAATATCATGAAATTTAAACAACGCTTGGATTTAAGAATATCCTAAAACATATGAAGCATTTTCCATGACCAATTATATGTTTTATAAGTAAAATTATATATTTTAAAATATTATGTTTAAATTAAAATCCTATATATTATTTTATATATCCGAAGTGATAATTTCAACAAATTGTTCTTAATACATTATAAATATGTTTAAAAATTATATTTTTATCACCATAATGAATTGAATAAAATGAAATATGTTTCAAATTTATAATTAATGGTTTATTATAAAATAATGTATGCATTATTTTTAGGAATAATTATTATTTTAACATAGGTACAAACTATTTACCATAGTGAATACAAAAATGAATGGTACTAATTCAATGGTGAAATAACACATGTTAAAAATGCTTTTATTTTTTTTGTCGAGGACTGAATCAAAGATTTGTATTACCCTGTCAATTATTTATCAATTATTGTTCTACATTCACTGAGACTGAATTCAAATTGTTTATTATATATGGGTATTTATAAAAACATCCATCCCATTTCACTTATATAAGGGTCACTCCTCCCGTCACATGTGACATCCCATACACGAGTGCAACTCAATGGTGCCCTCAGACTTGTGGGTGAAATTACATCATGAAAATCAGCCTGAATTCTAGGTTCTTATGAATAGTTGTGAGGACCATGGGTGTGTCTGCAGGGAGACTATACCCTATTTATTGGTGTAACACACTGGTACAATGAATATAAAAATATCGGAATAATTATTAATGTCAAAATTTTGCCACTAATTTATAAACTCATGAAATAATAATAAACTGATAACTGGATACTCAATAATATAAAATGGATGATAATTTCATATGTTTATAATAAAAATAAATCATGGATAAATGAACTAGAATTGCATGTCGTAAAATATAATAGAAGGAACATAAATGAAAAAACACGTTAAATGAATCCCAAGCTTCTTCATAGTATTTTCTACTAATATTCCATCCTATGGAATTCATGTAGTCATTTATTAAAAAGAGGATTCTTCCCATTATCTACACCTGTATTAATGTTGTTTTCCAAGGTACCATTTGTGACATGTATAGGGTGTTAGATAAATCTCAATAGGACACCACCAATGACAACTATAAATATACATTATTTGTATGCAACATAGAGGAGTGAAGAAATAATAAATAAAAACATGAAAAATAACACTAATGGGTCATATATGGTTCCCAAAGAAATATAGGATTACACTAACTTCTTTGAACTATGACTGAATACCTATGTAGATGTATCATGGGGTGCAATTACAATTTTTACATTTACAATGGACGTCATTCCCAGTATCACAGTAGTATAGGAAATCACATTCCAATTATCACATTAGTAAGTGACTCCATTCCTAGTTTCACACTATAGGGACACTATGCCTAATATCATAGTATAGGGATTCCATTCCTGATATCTTGTATAGAGACTCCATGATCGGTATTATAGTAATGCTTCTCTTAATCATTTAAAATAACATGGGATGTCTTTCCCATGTTGAATAACATGGGACATCGTTCTCATATAGTGTCACAATGGAATTCATACCCATATATATATATATCTCAATTATATATGGGTTTACATGCCCATATCATATAAAATGTTAAAGGTCCACCATGCTCATTTATTGTAAATCAGGATGGACACATTGTCAAATTATATAAATTAACTATTAAGGCCACCATTATCATTTACACTATTTTTCAAGGGTCTTCATACCCACACATCTTTAGTAATTTTATACATTTACTATAAAATGAACTAATACAATATATATATATATATATATATATATATATTTTATTTACGTTTAAAGAAGGATAACGACATAACCATTTTCCTTTTTAATTATGTTAATGGTATTACCACTCACCACTGATAAATTAAATTTATTAATAATAATGTTCATGTGAACAATTCTTGTTATTACACTAAATTAATTCCATATCTATATAACAATAACATTTAAATGTAAAACCAAATACCCAAAAAATTTATTTGGAAATATGTTAGTGTAATCTATATATTCATTAAATGGGGGTAACCAAAATGATAAATCACTCAAAAAAAGTTTTCCCTAATATGATTTGGGTTCAAAAAATTCAACAATTTTTTAAAAGATTCAATTTAAGGGAGTGCATGGTCAAATCAAATCATGGAAAAACAACACATATTATAAAACTGAAAAACATGATGGATAAATTTCAAACCACCTACCTCATACTCATAAAACTCTCCTCATCATTTATTAGACTTTATTTCTTCTTAGATTGGATAAAATATGAATCACGTATGAATGCCTAGAAAATAAGGCTTATGATCTTGCATAAAAATAGTATCTTTGAGAGATAATGGTGTGAATGGATAAAAACAAATTGACTAAAAACATATCCCCAAAGAATTTACTGAACGATGATCGAATCAGAATTTAGATGAGATCTCATGATCGAAATCTATTAATGTTTGTTGTGGTGCTCAATATGGGAGAAGTGAAAGATTTTTTGAATGATGATCCATAGAGGAAGAGGTTTGAGTTAAGAAATTTATGAATGCAATTTTCAAAAAAAATTCCAAAGAAAGTATAGGAATGTGGTTTGGATGTATGGTTTTCCAATTTGTGCACCAACCATGTATGGTTCACTACATAAGGTGGAAACCCCCATAGTTAGGCCACACAGTTAAGAAAGCTATTCACAATCCATTATAATCACATCTTCTAAAATCTAAATACAGTATGAACGAGTGTGAAACCACTGACATGTATTTAGGGAAGACCATGTGCTCGATTTCACCTCATTTTCCTGCCTCACATGATTAGTAGAGACTATTCATGATGTGCTACATGGTTTCACAACACAGTGTAGTCCTGTTATTTTCTCCATCAGTTGAGGATCCGAGGTTTGATGAATCCACACACACTCCCAAAACCATTAAAACCTTATTTGGCATCCATATTAGGTCAAAAAAAAATAATTATAAAATTTTAAAAATTCCATAACTGAGATAAAAATTGTGTTCTAAAAATCATCCACCATAAAGATACTCTTCCCATAGTACACCATCTGTGGGTGAAAAAACACTATCTAAGAATAACTCTAGACAGTAGGCACATACGTCAACCTCCTCCTCCCAGGTCTCAAACTATACCCAATCATGCTACCATTGCACCTATACTAAATGAACAGACTATCCTCATTGAGAATTCTTGATTCGATCAATAATTTTTATATGATACTCCACAAAAGAATCATTAGCATCAAGCTCAAAATCATCCTTCTTAAAAATATTATATTGTTAAGCATGATAATCACGAAAATGAGAAACGTTGAATACATCATGCATGAAACAATAACTAGGGGTAAAATAAAATAATAGGATACTAAACCAACTCTCAATAGAATATATAAGGGCCTAAAAATGAATGGAAACAACTTATCTTAAATTTGTATCCATATATGCCGATTTCTATTTGATACACTAAAGAACACGTAATCCCCACCCTTAAACACCAATAGTCATCATGGGTGTTCGGTATTAGATTTCTGTCAAGACTGAGCTATAGAAATTAGATTCTTGAGTAGCTAAACAGGATCCAAAGTCTTCTGAATGTGATAAGGTCCAAATACCACATCATCGACAACCTATAACAATAATAGGGTAAAACAAAATTACCTACTATATAGGGCCTCATAAATATTCATTTGAATCGTCTACATATAACTATTATTGTAGGTCAACTCTTTGGGAGGGATATGATTCTACCAATATCAGCTAAAATCAATGATTTATTATATATTAATGTCCAATAGAACATGTATAGTCTATTCCATATGATCATTTATCTATGGGTAAGAGGTTTTTTTATAAATGATCCCACGTAGAAATATCCTCTGACAACCCCGACATGAAAAAGTATTTTAAATGAGGGACCCTATCAAAAATGATAGTAATAGGGACCCCATGTAGTCAGATAATCTAGAAGACATGTCGTTTTCTAATCTCATCAACTTATAATTTTTTCCATATAAGTAGGACATGGTTTACATTTGTCATTATCTATACAACTACCCATTTTGTGTCATTTCAACAATGAAACATAGGTAAGCTGAAGCCAAAATGCATCAAAACATCCTCCCCCTTCCATTAAGGGATTGGTAACGGCTTTATCAAGACATAATTTTATTGGTGTTGAACATTCAACTATGGATTGGTGGTAATCCTAGTGATAAAATTTACTATTATAATATTTTTTCCTGGCCACCAATACTATTGGTTCATTTCATCATACTTCATAGAGATACATGGATGAACATTCCATTATAAAGCATGTGACTGACACATTATTTCCTCTATCATAATAGTGGGCACCAAGATACCCCCATCTATATTTAGGATATTGTATTCATTGATAGAACAATCCAATGTTTCCTCATCTCTAACAGTACTCTATTGTATGACCTTTCCATATTGATCAGAAAAAATGGCTCATCTCCACATTCTCAATAAGTCAATAATTCACAGATGACTATGAACGTAAAAACTATCAATGATGGTTTTGAACATATATATGAATCTCAATTAATATATCGATAAAATGGTATTCACTACTATCCTCCTAGAACATAAATATATGATTCCTCATACTAAGAGTATATGTAACAACACTTCCTTTTCCAAGATTGTATTACAGATTATATTCAATGGACGCTATATATTCAAACCATCTTCAGTGCCTAATATTTATGTCTCACTAAGTAAAAATATTCCTGAGTCTCTTGTGATATTTTCACTCCACAAAATTTCTCCAGGTAGTTAATTCATTAAAAAATGCATGGTGTGTACAAAAAGTACTAACTTGGGATCATGGATCAGGTAATTCTAGTCATGTTTCCTCAACTGTTGGGACCCCTAAACAATAATTGTACCCTCTAGAACCATAACAATTCCCATACCAATACATTATGTGTGACAAAAATATATATAGATAATATCTAGATCTATAATAATCATGATCAGTGGTGAATCAATCTCCCACTCATATCCTAAAAGGATATACTGAACGATATAGACCACAAAACATTCACACCCCTCTTAGATTTGCCAATAATATGTGATGATATGTGTGATTAGTCTTGTATGGAATTCATGTAATAACATTCTAGAAAAAAGAATCATAGTACATTAATGAAACTCTTATGATGGTCCCATGTAACCATAACTCTCACCTTCTACGAGTCATTGGAAACACTTTCCTTTGATAGAATGTGACCCATGACGTGAACCATGTCAATCCATAAATGACATTTACTGAGTATTTTATACTGTTTTTCTCAATTAATTTATTCTAAATTATCTCAATATGAGTTTCATAGTAATTTAGAGTAAGAGAATACACCAATGTTCATCTATGAGATAATAAAAAATAAATTAAGATATGGATAGAAACCCCATTTCATTAATTCAATGAATAGGGGTGGCACATTCGTAATATGGAACAAAGTCATGATATATTCATATACATAGTACAAACTATTAAATATCATACATAGAGTATCTAATGGCTTTTACCAAAACAAATGATATACTGATCTCAGTTCATTCTTCTAGAATACCCTTTCACATCTACTCTGGTAAAAATATCATGAATGTAATATAAGGGATACATTTTTTTCACAATAAAATGATTCAAATTTGGTTAATCCATGTAATTCTTGAGGGATCTACCTACCTTCTTTTGAAAAATCACATGTGAAAAACAAGGAAAAAATGGTGCATATTAAACCTGTGGCCTCTAAATCCTATATTATCCTCTTAATCCTATAAAGCAGTGTAGTATCCACACTAAAAGAAGGAATGGATACTGTGGAAGTTTATTGCAAAATATCAATGGTGAAATCTACCTTTCTATTAGTAGGTAGTACTGAAAAGGTATCAGGGGAAGAAGTCCTTGAATCTATAAACTATAATATAGAACAAATTTTGATTTTGTCCATAATAATTCTTCTAAAGGATGGATATCTATGTGGAAACTCTACCTTTACAGTGATATATCGGTTTAGGTATATGATCCTAATCATATCAAACTCCCTTGTTGAGACATGTTCCACCCTTTGTGATGTAAATGGAACCCTATGGCAAGAACAATCCACATAGGAATTATTGGGAAAAAATATTCCATTCTAACAAAGACATAAAATCATGAAAATCTATAGGAATAAGTGTTTCTCTAATATGTTATATATTCCAATATCAAAATTAAAGTCCTTATACTAGTGTATACTCTCCATTCGTATACAAAATGGTGTACCAAGCATCATAACACCACATGAATACTCAATATGACGTCCTAGACTATCCACAACCATCCTAGATATGAAAGAACTTGAACCACCAATACCAAATAAGGTAGAAACAATATTATAGGCTGCTATAATGATACCTCCATCCATATGTTTCCCTTCATCCCACTCCTCTGGTAAATGTTTCATTGAAAATATATGGCACGATCCCCAACCCTATGCAGTGACACAGCTACCCAGAACAGGTCCTCTTAGTTGCCTTAATATATATAATGCTTGGATACACTAGACATAACTGCCGTATATTGATATAAATACAATAGTAATCCATTTACTTGTATGGTTATTTGTTAATAATCATTCTAATAAATGTGTATCCAGCATAGATCCTCTCCTACTTGGCATAAATGGGATTCTACTAAAGAAATGATGCATATTTCTAAATCTGCCTCATACTCAGTACATGATGGGGTCTCCAGGACATTGGGAATTCATTTTTTTATGGAATAATACAATGATGAAATAAAATTTAGCATTATGTGGGTTTCAAATAGTTACAACTAATATTTCATATAGTCTCAAACCATTGCTTCCGACTACTGATCGAACAACAACAATCCTGGGTTCGGAACCACCCACACTCACGAAATCTTCTTCCCTCATGTTTTTATCACCAATAAGGGCCTATTTATATATATGATACCAAATAGTCAACAAAAAACCATTTACTTTAGGACTCATTGGATTCCTTAGACCATCCTCAAACACTCCCACATGTACTGGCTCTTTTGTAGTGTACATGTGAGGAAAGATCAAAAGCTATGTAAAATAGGTAAAATAGTCTATAACTATCATAGATACATTCTATAATTTTGTAAATTAAAAGGAATGATCATCCTACAGGGTCTTAGTAAGATAATAATAAAATTATCCAAACTAGAAACACCTCTATGTCACATTCTTATAATGATATATCTATTTCAGGATATCTCACCAGGGTTTTTCATATCCCCAAAGCTTGTATGTAGTGAGTTTCATCCTCCAATATGGAGGTATCTCTATAATAACTAATATTGGAATGAATATATACATCCTTAATTCTACATCTTATGCCCCACCATCCACTGAAAACATGGGCGGATGCTCATGATGGAACTCCTGGGTTAACTATCCCACATATGGGGCGGAGCAAGGAGCTCCCTGTGAGGTTTACCTAACACACCAAAAATCCCATGGAATATACCATCATCTCCTATGTCTAGAATAATAAGAGGTTCAAATAGTAGAGGTTTATCTAGTGACTCAGGACCCAAAAACGTCAGTGAAGGGTCATCACTTCACTATTTACAAATGATTGGAGAAGAAAATGGTATAATTTATATAAAAATTATAGACACATAACTCAGAAAGGATTCAATAATGGTATAATCCCCTAATGATGAACTATAATGTGTAAAAATACTTTATATATAACTATTACTCCCCTATACTAGATCAAATAGTCTATCTGGGTTGAGAAGAACATCAATACAGAATAATAAATGTGCTACCTACATTCCACTATTAAGAATGGGATTAGGTGAAGCTCTATGTTTTTTAGTTTCATATTTCATTTATTTATATGATTATATTATCACTATATATTGATGGTTTAACTAAATTCCCCCCCAATTAGAATCCATAAGAGTTCATAAACCTTGTTATCCAAATTGTGAATCCATTTAATCCATACGATAACACGTTCCAGTCCATGTTTCTAATGGTCTATTACTTAATGTTCAATAATTGACTTCTTAGGGTGTCTTAAATATCCTAATCAAAAAAATAATTCCTATTTTATCGAAATAATATTATGTGTCAACAATTTTTCTCAATTTCCATTAATATTCATCATCTAAGAATAATTATATTTATATTATTGAAATCACTCATATAAATCCAAGAAGTTGTAAATAACACAATGATCCCATATGGCATGGAATATGCATGGAATTTTATTTTCCTAGAAGGTTCATAATATGATGGATCCACAATGATTGCCAAACTTCATATCATCAGGCCAATGATAAAGGATAAACATTAGTTATTTAAATAGGTATATCAAAATTCAAGTGAATCAACCACCGATGTAATCAAATCCACTATATTAAGAAAAAAGAGTAAAATAACAATTTCTATTTAATAAAATTTTTTTATCAAAAAATAGGTGAGATACTCTAAAGAAAATATTATTACTGAATCTCAATTCATTCTCAATCCTCTAAAAATTGTCTAAAAATAGTAAAGTATGCAACTAAATAGCTTTAAGGCCGCATTAAAATGTCATGGACCTGAGATCCACACAGAGGTGCCCTCGGCCCAACGGTCCACTTGGGAACATGGAAATCTCATCAAACTCAATATTCTACAAAATATTATTGATTCCCTTGGGTGTGTTCATTGAGAGAATACTCTTTAACTAACATTGTATCACAAAAACCCAATGAATAGAACAATATAGGAATTTGAATAAGAGAGAATAAGATGATGCATATGTAAAAAAATAATTAATAAATAATTGATAACTAGAAACTGAATCATCTAAAATGGTTGATAATGTCATATTTTTAAGAAAGCAAAGATCATTAATAAAATCACCTGGAAATACATTTTTTAAGACATAACAAAATGTAAAAAAGGCCCAAATTCCTTCCAAGAATCCCGATCTCTTGTCAGGTCATCTTCTACCAATCCTCCATCACAAGTCATGAATCATGTTATGCATATGTAATATGACACATCGGATTGTATATATATGCAATAATGTAGTCTTCTATAATTATCCAGGATATTTATTTACAAGGTAGTGTACCAAAATAATAATTTAATGAATGAATAATAATTATAAATTGGTTATCCTTGGTTCTTGAAGGAGACCAGAATCACACTATGAACTCTAGACCGTGCTGAAATATCCATTTAGAAGTATCATGGGACACAATGCCCAATATCACATTTAAATGGATCTTCATTCATAATATTATAGTAGTATTGGGGATGATATGGATAATATTATAGTATTAAGGTACACCATTCCTATTATCATAGTATAGGGACTATATTCCTAGTATCATTGTGTAGGAACATCATTCTCAATACCAGAGATAGGGACTCAATTCATGGTATTACAGTATGAGTTTTCATACCTGTATATAAACACAAGGGACGTTATGACCATTTAGTATCATAATTGAAATCATTGCCATTCACACACACACATTTATAAATATATCACAATTATATATGGGTCTCCATTTGGGTATCATATTAAATGCTCAAGGGTAATTATTCCTTTTTAGTGTAATGTAGCTTAGACTCCATGCCCAAATATATAAATTATACATAATGGTCACTATTACCATTTAATATATTTATCATTGTTCATCATACCAACACATCTTTATTAAATTATCTGTTTTATTTAATTTGAACCAAGGAAATTTTAATATTTCATTTATATTTAAATAAGTACACGAATGAAAGTGTTTTCTATATATTTAGTTGACGTAGGATTAAAACTCACTTATTATCCATTAAATTTATTAATAATTGTTGTTAAGGGTATTAACCATTATATTCCCCTACATCATTACATATCAAAACAAAACTAACATTTAAAAGTACAAAAAATCACTCTAAATAGTTCTGTGTCCTTGTATTCATGAATTTCATTTAGTCACTAAATGGGATAACCCATGTTATAGATCACTCAATGGTAGTAAACGTTGATATGATTTGGGTTCTAACAGGTCAAAAAGTTTAATATAAATTTAATTTACGATAAAAGATAATGATTATAGTGTGAAGAACAAAACAATATTATTAAATAAAAAATTACGAGGGATAAATTATAAAGCATATGGAATCCTGAATTTTTATTCATAAACCTTTCATTACATTATACAACAAAATATGATATTTTTCTGTTTAGTTTTTTTGAAACATGGTAAACAACACATGAAAACAAAAAAAAATTATTATAAAAAATAGGAATGGTTTTATTATGGTTATTAAAAAGTAATTTTACTATATATTATAACATAGGTTCCAGCATAAAAAAGTATTCGAATAAGGTCTAGTAAAGGAAACCATGAATTTTTTTTACGTGTGGTCATGTGAAATAGTGATTAGATCTTGAGGAATATCATAAAGGCATGATTAATGGTAAAGGGGGCAATATAATTATAAAAATTACTTGAATCGTAATGAGGAAATGTGGCTACATGATTTAATTTGTATATTCATAAGCACATCACCATGGTTTGTCGCCTACGATTATTTAAAATTAAAATGGTTATTAACTAAGATATAATAAAACATGTCATCTCTATAGATTATATTATTTAGCCAATAAATTGGAGAACTATCAAAAATAACATTATTAAGTATTAATTAATGTGGGACACATAGAACATAAAAATAATTTTCATAAATAGAACAAGGAGAATAGAAGAAACACGTTTTATATAAAAATCATGGTGTTTTGAAAAGTGCTTAAGGAGAAGACCTTTATGTCACTTATAAACCACGAAAAAGGAATGATAGGTTTATGTATATAAATTATATTATAAAATAAATCATTCTTATAGCTTGGTGAATACACATGGAAAACAATGAGGTTTGGGTATTCACCCTATGGTAATATAATAAATTTTTTTTGTGGAGAAGAGATAAATTTTGAGAAGTAAAATCTGTACAATAACGAGTCTAAAACATGGGGTTTGAATTGGGTAAATAGTGGGGATAGTGGTATCCCATTGATAACAAATAATTTTCCAGTAAAGGAATGTATAAATAACTTTTAGGATATATTGAAAATAGAATTAAATATACATATAAAAATAATATGTTATTAAAATTAAGATGAATAATTAATATTTCAATTACATTGACAAGTAACTCTTAAAAATAGATGAATGGAACCTTTGGGCTTGATGAAACCATGGTAGGACTCCATGTGAGGTAAAAAATCATATTTTGGAGGAGAATTTATTTGGAGTGAATGGAAATAATGAAATTGGTGTGTATTTATTGAAAATTTTGGCATTGTTTTTATTAATTTCTAAATAATGGAATTAGACATATAGGTAGTGGTAAGTGAAAATCCATGGGATTTACAATCGTAATGGACATTTGGATAATATTTTATTTCATTTTATCACAAAATAATCTACCAAAATTTTATATTATTTACTACATAATTATGACATAATTTTAATTTCATTAAACATACTATAAAACTCAGAAAATATTTTTACTATTCATGAAAAACTAATGATTCTGATAAAATTATCATAAATTCACCCTAAACTATATTAAAAATGTTTATTTCAAAAAGGATAATTATTTTATAATAAAATTTAACTAAATATATGAATTTTAATTGTTAAATATTGAAATCCTTATTTATTAAAAATAATACCGCAAAGAAAGTGCATAGTGAAATTTCTAACAATTGAAAAAAAATTTAATCATTTAGTTTTAAATAGGTGAGTTTTAACAATAGAATTTAATTGAAATAAAATTTATTATAATACCTTAGTTTACTATAATATTCATATCTTATTAAAAATTTATTCCTTCTATTTGACAAATCATTTTATCAATCATTTAATAAGTTTTAAAAATAATATAAAAATTGAATTGATAGAATAACAATTTTATTTATACTAATGAATTAAAAATTACGTAACTTGGGACCAAATCGATAAATCTTTATAAAAGTCATATATTACTTAAGGGTAACATTTTAGATGGCGATAAATTCATGTGGTGGCTCTACTAACATTGGCAGAGTGGTAATCTCCATGAAAATAAAGATATCCCAAAGGACATTTCATTAAATTTTCACTTGTTGAAACATGGATTTGGATTTTTCAAGAGAGAAGCATACTGGTGAAACATACATACCATGTTTTAAAAATGGTAATCTTATGGCACAAATATACTAGTTAGGTCCATCATTCATCCTGTCTACATTAATTATTATTTATCTGAATATTTCTTATAAATTCTAATGATAAAGTTAAAATTATTATCAGGAGTATTGTTCAAAATGGTCATGTTAAATAATGGCCATAATTTAGAATCAATCATATAATGGTTTATAATAGATGGGAAAATTTATTAATATATTCACTTCATATAAAAAATGTTTTTTGTGAATAACATACCAAAAAAGTTTATGAAATAATTATTATTGAATAAAAATTTGGTTGTTATGTTATTCCCCCATTATGAAATTTGATCCCCATTATGACAAAATTTTCACATAGTTGAGAATATATGTTGGTAATTCTCTGTCATGGCCCTTTCTGGTTCCAATTTCATTTATTCATAAATGTTGTTCCTCAACAATACTATGATGAGGTGGGTAGTCTAGTTTCATAGAACCCTGTCTAAGTGGTCCATGTTCTCCACCAGCTGCTCCTCATAAGAGAGTTCATGTTAAAATTATACCACATGAAGGATTGGTATTGGTAACGGTTCGGGTATCAACATTCTTAAGAGATCTTCATGAAAACAATCATGAACTCTATCCATATTTTTGATGATGTTCAAGCCGATAGGCCACTACTCTTATGAAATCATGGATTTCATAAGGGCCAGTGCACATCGTGTTATGTTTAAATTTCATTTTAATCCTCATCAGTTTCTTCCAAGTAGAAATTCATTGTAATAATTTTTCACTAACATCAAACTCCAATTCTATTTGATATCTATATGCATTGCTCTTATGTTGAATCTGAGAAGACATTATGTTTTTATGGATAGAATGAATCTTTTTTATCATCTCTTGAAAAATATTTTCCCCATTATTATTCATATCCCCATATTCATCCCAACATGTAGTATTTATACATCACTACCCATAAACATGTCCATATGGTTCCATTTGAATACTATAATAGAAGTCGTTTTTATGAGTCATCAACTAATAGGAGATGTTGACACCATACACATTTAAATTCCGTTGATAATATTCTCAATATTTCATCAAGTGGTTGAATAGTCCTTTTATATTTTCCATTAGTTTAGGGTTGACAGGTCGTACTAAAATTCAATATAATACTCAGATCATGATGAAGACTTCTCTATAATTTTTATGTGAATCATGGATCACAATAATTCATAATAGAAAGTTTCACTCCATGATACCTCACTACATTATTTATGTGAATCATGGAATGTTGATTAGGAAATACATCTTTTAGAATACTTATGAAGTGGGCAGTCTAGGTGAGATAATCCACTATATCCTATATAATGTTTTTTCAATTGAATGTTCTCGGGAGATGAATGACGATGTACATTGATCTATTTTCCCATGTCCATGTGGGTGTGGGTATTGGTTTCAACACCCCATTAGAAATTTTTTCCTCTATCGTCACTTATGGACACACCAATGGACTTGTATTTCAGATAAAATATAACTTTTCATGCTATCCCACCAATAATGTTCATGTAATTCCTTATAAATTTTATTAACTCTAGTATGTGATGATATTGTAGAGTTATGAGCTTCTTCCATCTGCTCATTCACTATTTCTAGAATAGACAGAACTCATAGAATTGTAAAAAATTTAATTAAACAATCTTAAACAATATTAAACTCAGGAAACACTATATTCATCATATTATATAACTTTAAATTCATCAAAAGATCTTAATATTCATATTTCTGGATCTTCTCTAGTAATTATTTCTGATAAAACCTAGGGGGTAGGGTTAATGATACACATTCCATTATGATCCCCGTGCCTATTTTTACTGGGTCATTGATCAAAGGATATTTGTTAGTCCTCATCATTAATATAACAACATGTTATTTTGTAATTAAGTCATCAAAAATATAGTTTGATCTTATGGGATGACAATGAATCGAACAGTCATTGTATTTAAGAAGTCCAACCATCTCATTTGACTCATTTTCAATTAAATTTTTTTGAAAATATAATTAAGACATTGGTTGTATGTGTATATATCACCTTTATCAAAATAAATATTGTTCATCTATATATTCAGAAAAAACAACCAAATCTAGTACCAATTAATGTTTAGGATAGTTCAACCCATGAGGCATTAACTCTCAAGATGAATAAGAAATCACCATTCCATTATGCATGAGGATGCACTGAATCCCTATTAGAGATTCATCACTAAAAACAATGAATCCTTCATTGATTGAAGATATATTTTAAATGGGAGCATTAACAAATATCTTATTTAGATCTTAGAGTCATTCTACACACTCTATTGGCTAGATGAACATGGTTCCTTTTCGACTAAACATAGTTTGTGAATTAGAATGTCAAGAATTTTTTTCACAAACCTTCAATAATATTTTTTTCAAAATAAGGAAACTACAAATCAAAGATACTATTTTAGGACGAGGATAGTCCTCATAAATAATTTTCCATGTAGTGTCAACAAAGATTCCATCATTGGTTACAATGTCTCCTATGAAAGAATATTTTTTAACAAAAATTCATAATTTCAAAATTTTACGAATAACATCTCCAACCTCATAGTTTGGTATATAACCCAACTTTTTTCACCTTGAACCTCACAAATATTTGGAATATATCATAATATCATCCATAAAAACAATGTAAATATTATCAAGGTAGTCCATAAAGACATTATTAATCAAATACAGAAAAATAATAAGAGTATTAGTCTAGTTGAAGGGAATAAAAAATATCTCACAATGCCCAAACCTTGAAAAATATGCGGCCTTTGGAATATATTATTTATTCACACTAAAATTTTGATAACCATATCAATGTTAAATCTTAGAGAAGAATTGTTCCCCACGAAACTGGTCAAATAAATCATCAGTCCTTGGATTATGATACTTTATATTCATTGTGATCTATTTATGTTATCTATAATCATTTCATATCTACATTGTTACATCCATATTATTCACATATAGAATAGGTTCCCCCCAAAGAGGCACACTTATTCAGATAAACCCCATCTCTAAATGATATTTGAGTTGTTTCGTTAATTCCTCCAGGTCCAAATTTTCTATTCTATACAAGTTTTTCGATATTGTATTGGATCCCGAAATGAGTTCAATAGAGATATATACCTATATTTCGGGTGGAGTTTTATGTAACTCCTAATAAAATATGTCAATGTATTCCAAAAAAGGAGTCATTCTTTATTTGTATACATTCATTTACTTCTTCATCCACAATGATTATTTTCATAAATTATTCTATGGGAGGTGACTCTATGCAATTCTTAAATCATGATATCTCTATGTTGATGATAAAAGTAAGTTTTCCATAAAATAATACAATTATTTTCTTTCTTATACTATTGATATTAACATTATACATTGAGATCCCATCCATCTCTAGTATAATGTGAAATTACATCATGGGAATGGTAAATAGATTTGTGATAATATTTTTCTATCTGAAGATAATACAATATTTTATATAAATTTTTTTTCATGGATAATACCTCCTCGAGTCATTACAATTAACTCTACATCTATAAGTTTAGGGATTGATTCTCTCTTCATTGCAATAATTGACAAAATAACAAAATGTATAGAACCCGAATCAATAAAAATGCATCATAGTATTTAGAGAACACCAAGATAACGTACTACCCCATCATTTCGTGATTCGACTTTAGATGTAAGGATAGGAAAATCCAGAGTTTTAATATGTTTTCCAATTATGAGATTGATGGTGATTCCCCTCTATTAACATCAAATTTGGATAATAGATGGATTGGAACCCAATCTATCCACACATGAAGAATTGATCTACAGGATATGCCTAAACCATTATCACTTTTTCATAAGTTATGAGAAGATGAAGACTCATCTCACAATTATATTTCAAATAAATATGTCTATCTCTTCTAAATTTGTATCATTTACCACAACTGATCATGAGTTCCTTAATGATTTTTCCAACAATATTTTTCATGTGGAATGTTTCAAAAATATTCCTCCTTCTACAAGATAACCTTCCCCTCCAATGGTTGGCTCCAAATATATGTTCCATTCACTTTATTTTTCAGACCACTAACTCTCACAAAACGTTGTTTCAACCTTCACGACAATTTGTAATATCCACTCATAGATATCCTAGTCTTGACTGGAAATGTTTTTCCTAGATGGGGGATTTGTCCAACAAAATATCCATCAACTGTTCTATTAGGATCTTGGAAAAGTCTAGAGTTGTGGTAGAAATGGTATGTAAATTTCAACTCATAGATTCAAATAGATATAATTTCTTTCTAAATTTCTAATATTAATTCATTCTCTTTTTTCTTTTTCATCAAATATTGAAAAAAATTCAATGAAAATAGTTCCCTTAAACTGTTCCCACTCCATAGATTCAATGTGTGTGATTATAATTTTGTTCCTAACTAGTTTCCACCACTGACCAGCTTCTCCCACAATGATTAAAACATCATGGGTGAAATTATATTGTTCCAAAAAATGTTTTAAATAAATGATCTTCTCTATATATCATATACATTATTAAAAAATCAACGGTTTGGTAGATCCATTGAAATAAATAAGGTAATTGACGTATAAAGGGATCAACAAAAAGTTTTTTCCCTCTCGGAGAATCTGGTCTCTAGGATTGATTCAAGTAATTTCTCATAACTCAAGTATGTTTTTTGTCATTCTCAGTCCATTTACTCTATGACACCAATCAGAGGGCCATCGGTGCCTAGTCCATTGCGCTCACTATTTATGTGATTCCTCCCATTTTCTACCATTTTCAAAAATAAGTAAACCATTATAAGAAACATGTTTCCCTTAATAATATTATAATTTTAGAAGAATTTAGTATCTTTAAAATAGGAATATTATTAATTAACAAAAATTAAATTTCTATAAATCCTCCACAATGGTTCAAAAATACCATGTGATTAACAAAAAATATCACATGGGAGTGGAAAATATGGTGTGCTGTAATGACTGATTTTATGTACCATGATATGTCAAGTCAGCCCCAATTACATTTATCAGTGTTGTTACCATTAGGAACATCTATTCAATAACAACATCCAATTTTTTTATTTAGAAATGGATTTATTTTATCAAAAACCACTTATATTATACTTTTCCATATTACCAGGATGGTTTACAATATGTTAAAATTTCAATAAGGTTATTCCAAATGATTTTAAGGAAAAATTCGCAATAATATCTAAACAATCCTTTGTGACCAACAATGGAATCCAACATTTTATTTAATAAAAATTTCATTACATTGAGAAAAATAGTGGATCTTTTTAAGTTTAGTTTTTTGGAAACCAGTTATATAAAATATGAAAATATAAAATATTCCTCTCTACAAAATCAATGTCTTCTTCATGGTTCTTCCTTTGTTATTTTACTAACTATAATAACGTGGGGACATAATAGAATGTATTGGGTGATCATTAGGCCAAATAAAGGAATATACCAAAAATATTTTACATATGATAATGATAAATGTTGATAAAAACATGAGGAATATAATAAATCCATGAGAATAAAAAAATGGTAATATTAAAATAAAAATAACATGAATAATTACATTGAAATGTGGCTAAAATATTTAAATGAGGCATTCATAATCTTATCAACATGGTTTTCCACTAAGGTGTCATGAAAATTGCAATGTTTATTCAGTAAGGTATCCTAACTCAGGTCATCTCTAGAGATTAAATTTATTACCCAATTAATTGGAACACTATTATAGAGCAACCTTTAAATTTCTTAATGAATTTTGTCCATGTATATAATAATAAAAAATTTCATAAGTTACCCATATAGAATATAAGAAATGGGTTTCAAAAAAAATAATGGTGTTTTGAAACATGTATAAGGAGATGATATTTATGTCAATTATAACCCACTAAATGGAAATGTTGATATTTTGTATATCAATTTCAAAATAGTTTTTAATATTTATGAATACTCCAAGAATCGAATTAAGTTTTGGTATTCACATAATTAAAATGAAAGGGAATTTCTTGACTATAAGGAAAACTTTTGAGATGTAAAATTTAGAAGCATAACCGGTATAAAACATGGTATTGGAAAATGATAAAAAGAGAGGGGACATCAATCTACCATTTATAAAACATAGTTTGGAAGTATGGGAATTAATAAAAAATAACTATTAAAGAGTTCCAATACCATTTATAATACATATATAATTGTTTTTTAGAAATGATCATAAAATATGTATATTTCCCATACCTTGAAGAGTAACTCTTAAAAATAAATGATTAGGGGATAACAATTTGAGTAAACATGGTAGGACTCCTTGTGAGGTAAAATTATAAGAGAATCACAGAGGATGAAATTTTAGTGAATGTAAATGATGAAATGGGTGGGTATTTGTTTTTAAAGGGGAGGATTTGTTTATTAATTTCTAGATAATGGAATTGGACACCATGGTAGTGTTAAATGAAAATATGTGGGATTGGGCAGGGTATTTCCAATGTTATTGGACACATGTATTATATTTAATGTCATTTTATCTAATAACATTCGACCAAAATTGTATTTTAATTACTACATCATTATGACTTGATTTTGATGACATTAAACATACAAAAAACATGAAACAATATTTTTACAATTAATGAAAAAGTAATGTTTTATAGAAAGTTATCATAAATTCACCAAAACATAATTTTTATGATATAATTTCAAGAAATATATTTATTTTGTCATAATCATTATCTAAATATGAGAATTTTTTCTTTTAAATATTAATACCTTATTAAAAATAATAGCATATAAAAAGTGCATAGTGAAATTTATCGCATTGAAAAAAACATTTCATTTACATTTAAATAGTTGTGTTTTAATAATACTATTTAATTAAAAAAACATTATTTATAATACATAATAATAATAATATACAATGTGAAAAGTACAATTTATTTTCAAAAATCTATTTATCAAAATTTAAATATTTTCATGAAAAAGTATTCTCAAAACAGAATTGATAAAATAAAAATTTTATTTATACAACAGTCATAAAAATTAAGTAACTAGGGTCTCAAAACATAACCCTAAATAACACCCTTAAAATTCTAATGGGTAAGGAGTGTGATGGTGATTGATTGATATGGTGGCTTGAAAAACATCATCCGAGTGGTAATTTCCAAGAACTTTAAATTCTCTAGAAATATATTTTTTCAAGATTAAATTTTTGATTCTCATATTTTGGCATGGTCATGAGTAAAGCCTAGCGATTTTACCTCATTCCCATGTTATTAAAATGATATTTTATGGAATGAATCTTTAGGTTAGTAAATCGTTCATGCATTATGCATTTTTATCTACTCTAAAATTTTTTCACACAAAATCTATTCATATCATTAAAATTATTATCATGAGTAATGTTCTCCACAATGATATTTTCCAATGGTCGTAACGTCCAAAAAGTCATATAACAGTTCAATACAAATGGTAACATTACCCTATATATTTATGTCATAAAAAACATTGTTCTATTGTAAACAATATAAAAAAAATTTTCAGTAACAATTATCATTCAAAATTTTTAGGTCGTTACGGAGATCATACCATATATTCATTAAACTCTCATTTTCCATTATTGGTCTTTATTTAATCATGGAATGTAATAAATTTTAATAATTGAAAAAATCTGTGAAAATAGGGGATACGATCTTGAATCAAAATAGATTCTGCAAGGGAAATGAGAACGAAGAACATCTAAAAAGGAATAAATTACTTTCTGATTCACATCAAATATAATAAATTGGGATTAAATTGGACATCATATTGGATTAATTTATAAATAGATATGAAGGAGTGTATGTAACCTCAAAATGTGAGATGAAGAATGTTTAAATCCACTATAATGAGAAATTTATGAATAAAGGTGAGTTAAACATTTTATTAAGGGAATTTTCCTAAATTCACCCAAAAGAAGAGGTGAATTATGTAGTCGTATGGTTTGTTAAACCGTGGATAAAATAAGTGTACCTCATAGTATACGATGGGAACCCACATTCATAGACCACATATTTAGTAAAGCAATTTCCCAACCAAATGAATTTCCTCTACTGAAAACCATAGACATTCCTCAAAGGCGTCTGACCACTAGTGAAATGTTAGGGAACCTGTGTACCCTGATTTTCCCCACTATCCATACCCATATGTTTATGAGAGATTATATAGGCTTGGTCTCATGGTTTCTATTATCCAAGTTACCTGATTAATTTCTCCACTCGTTGGGGTTCGAAGCTCCAAACAATCCACAGAAAAAATCGCAACCTCTATATCCTCATTAAGAATATGTATTTAGTCTAAAACATAAAATTAGACAAGATATAAATGGATCCGTACCTTATATAAATTCCAGATTCTTACATAATCTAGCATGAAAAAGATTACAGTATTTGGTCACAAAATATATCCAAACCAATCCCAAAAACTACTAACCATCATAAGGATGTTTTGGTATTCTCCAAATACCTTCCCTCCAATTTATAATCCCCTTATAAAATAATAGTATCATTATTATAATGTATAAATCTTTAACCACTCATCCATCTATTATATTTCATTATATGATCTTATTCATCTTGATATTTAATTTCATTATCATATAATAATTATATTAGAATCAATATTATACATGTATTTTATTAAAATCCAATTAAAATAATTATCAACCCCTTGTCTTTTCTATTATTGTAACTAGAAACAAGAATTAGTCATTGTACATATTACTACATCCATGAACCTTCATTAGTTTTCCATCACCGTATTACATGAATCATACAAAGAGGGAATTTATTCTTTTTTTATTTTAATTATTTTTTTGAAAAATGATAAAACATATTACTTCTTTCCATCATTATATTGAAAATGAAATCATCATACAAACAAGTGTGTTCACTACAACTTCTAAGGAATGATCAGAAATGTTTTTTTTATTTCAATACCCACATACATTTGAATATATTAGAATGGTTTTAAAGGATAAACCTGAGTTTTATTATATGAATAAGGTTATTATAAAACAAAATAAATACCCCTTCGGGATATTAATGGTAAAATGTGTTAATGATTAACTTCCTTAAATAAGAAAACTAATAAGGAAAGAATTTATTTATACATTGAATTTGTATTAAATCAATAATTTAATTAAATTGTTCATTATAATTATAATATATCAGACATATAGTCACTAAATTATATCATTATGTTACTATTATAATTATATTGTATCTTAATCACTTCATAATTACGAATTGATCATCGATTGTTCGTAGTTGGTTCCATTTGACAAACTACATGAAAAATAATATTAAATTATATAAAGGATGATTATTAATAATAAATTAATGTTATAATATGATATAAATATGTATATAATTATTTTAATACTTATGGGACTGATAAATAAATATGTAACTCTATAATTAAAGAAACAACCATCATATGATAAAAAACACAAATAAATACTCATAGCTATTTTTTTCAATTAAGATAAAGTCAAAAGTACCAATTAAAGAAAAATTGAACCTAAAAATCCTTATAAATCATACATTTTATTAAAATTATATATTTAAGAATATTTTTTGGTTGAACAAGAAAAAATACCAAAACATCACCTACGAAATTAGTATAAACCATTAAATTTATAGGCACACGATGTGGGAAAATAAGTAGAAACTAAATAATATATATGTGGGTTTATTCGATAATTATATATGGGGTTTATAATTGGTTAAAGTTATGAATTTTTTTCATTAGTTTGTTTTTAAAAAATATAATTTATTTATTTAGGATTCTTGGTGTTGGGGGAAATTTAATCAAGACCAAGGTAATGGTTTTTTGTTCTCAAATTCTTTTAATTGGGATATTATATGTATTATGTACATGATTTCACTTATAATGAGGAATTGTTTTTAATATATCATTTCCTAAATTATATGTTAGTCATGATACTAATATTTATAATTATATCCCTATCCTTTATGTTATTTTGTTTAAAATTATACTGGATCTATATGGGGTATTCATGACTCAAATATTTTCCATGGGTTGTAATCATTTATCATTGAATTTTATATTTTATTATTTGTCTAATCCTTGAAAATATGAATTTCTATTTGATTTTAATTTTATTTTGTTGTAAATTCATATTTATTATCAATGAATTCTTCAATAATTCTTCTCTTACTTCAAGAAAATTAATATTTTTTATTAATAGATCCCTTGAATTTTAATAGATTTTTCATCCATATCCAATATTTTTTAAAACCCAAAAAATAACAGTTTACCGGTTAGAAAATATTTTTTCTTTCTTCAAATATCATTTTCTACAAATTATTCATTTAGAAAAAAAGCATTCATACATTTTTTTAATGAAATTATTATGTTATAAATGTGTTTCAATGTATTTCAAAGGTTTTTCATTTCAGTGGAATTATTTCCTTATAATTCACACAATGACAAGTTATTAATTTATTTTCAAGGTATAAATATTGAAAGAACATCTGAATAAATATTTTTAATTTTATTTTCATCATTAAAAAATTATTTTTTGAATTTGACTATAAAATCAGGTAATTTGACTGATGATATAAAAAAATTAATTTTATAAAAAAATATTCTATTATTTATCTTCCATTTGAATTGGATTTTAATCCAATTAATTAATTTTTAATCAAAAAAAATATATGTACTCTTTTTAAATTTATTTTTTGTTTAGGTTTTTTACCAAATGATCGTTAATATTTTATATCATACTATTTGTAAAAGATATACAAACCATTTTTCTTCCATGGGTTATTTATGTTAAGATGAATTGTTTCATTTTACAAGTAACTCATATGTATTAATGATGATTTGTGGGTCATATAGATACCTGCAATGCATTTATTAATGTTTTATATCACATTCAGTGATCACATGTTTTGAAAATGATTTGTAGGAATATTTTTTAACTAGTTTTTTTAATGAGAAGAGTGATTATTTCATCAATATAATATTGTATGAATGAGATGTAGAAGGATAGGTTTTGAATTTTTCTATATAAAATTTATATTAGAGTCTGTTTACACAATTATTTCTATACTTATGTATTTTACACAATTGAATGGTGTCAAAATTTTATTCTAATTGTTGTGGCTCTCTTAATCTATCATGGGGAATGAATATATAGTCTTGTTTCCACACTATTAGAATTCATGTATTGATATATTTCATTCCTCAATCAACGAGTTATTATCAATGAATTTTTTAGTATAATTTTATTATATATCCTTAATATATTCATATTATTATCTTATTCTCACTTAAAATATTTTTTAATAATTTTAATGTTTTTACTAACTATTGATATTAGCTTAACCATTTATATGGTTTCCATTTCACAAGATAAGAAGGCCAAAAAATATTAAATATCTACAATTTATTCAAATGTTATGACTTTGGTGGAGATATTAATGACTATCATGGATTATTTAGTTTTCTATCAGGGGGTAAAATTCTATTAGTTAAACAGGCATGTGTTTTTTTATAATGTATTATCAAATTCTCTAAATCATTGATACTAAAAGTTCATAGGAATATATTGTAATTATATATTTTCAATAATTCTTAAGCTTATACTGTCATATCTGAGGGACGTCATAACTGGAATCATAGATGGGTTTATAAAACTATGGATATTTTTATTTTTTTGGGTTTTTGATAATTTGATGTTTATAAATATCGTCAATATTGGGTATCTTAAGGATTAGAATAATTTTAAAGGCATAGATAAATCGTTATGTCTAGAGAGGTAATTTATAGGGATTATTATATGTTAACTATAGAAAAAATCAAATGGATAACTCTAACATAAATATATATGTGTGTGATTGTATCCTGGATATTTGGTAAATAATATATTGTATTGTTTTTCATTTCAAAGTCATAAATGTATATATACTATAATTGGTTTCATGCTAAAAAATTGATCTACCTAGGGGTAAGAGACTAGAAAAGGGAATATTGGGTATTTACTCAATCATAACCTGGGGCTTGAAAAAGTGGTCGAACATTACACCTTGTTTGATTCACCCTCTGATTTATTTAGCCAATTAATATATATTTTCAAACCATGATGGTGTATTTATTTCATAACCACAATAAGTGATTATTTTAAGAAGTAATAGTGAAAAAATATAAAGTATCCAAGGTAGAGCTAAGAGATTTTCTAATTATCCATAAATGACATAGTTGATGAATGTATACTTTCTTAAAATAATGGTGTCATTAGAGAAAACATGTGATGATTGAGATTTTATATTCCTATAATCATAATATATTGGATATCATAATTATCGTTTATATATTAGTATCTGATTGAAATGAAATAAAAAATATGTTTAGAATGGTATGTACTCAGAAACCACACTATTTTATAACTGAAAAATAGAGCATACATAAATGGTTTAAAATCAAAGTATATTCTTATCAATGTATAAAATTTTAGTTTCATATGATGCATAATGTATTGAGGTCCGTACCATAATAGAAATATTTATTTTCATAATCATATTAATTTTCATTTGTGAGTGATTATTAAGGATGTTATTACTGTATATTATAAATGTTATTTGCATTATCTGAAAGTTGTATAGATTCTTATTCATTATATGTTTATTAATGTATTTAAAAAATATATTAAATAGAAAAATTATCCTTGAATTTGTTTTTTAATTTGAGATGGTTTTTTTTATAACTATTGAATAAAACATGATTAATATATTGAGAAACACATGGGTTTAATATATTCTTGGTGTTGAGGAAATATATAGATTTTTTATATTTAAAATATTGGTTAGAAATATTGGTTGCATTGGAATTGATAAATGATTTCTATTTTTTTATTTATGATTACCTTATTTTTTGGAAGTATGTAGACTATTGTGTGATTTTTGGAACATGTTCTCGAATAAAATAGTTAATTTTTGAGAGATATATGATTTTTTTGTGGTTTATAATTTTTAATATCAAATCATGTTTGGAAATATTTGTTTTGTTAATGAATTATTATGGTATATATATACTAAGGTATATGATTTTATGACTGATTAATATTGTTTGAGGAATTTTTTTTGTAATTTTGTGTAGCCAAAGATAATAAGTTATATGATAAATTAGAAATTATAGCATAAATGTAGAATATGTTAAGTTCAACATAAAAAAATTTCACTATTAATTAATAATAAAAATTTAGAGTAGGTAATTTATTTAGTGTCGGATAATATAATTACTTAATATATCAATCTATATTCTCCTAAAATAAATAATATATTACATAGTGTGTTTCATACATGATACCTTTTTAGAAATAAAACATGATACAATTTTAATATTAAATATCAACCTTTAAAAATATTCTACTAAGCTAATGGGTATGAATTTGAGCAACCACATTATTTCATATTAATTTAATAAAAACAATGTTTACTATTAAAACTAATGAAATTCAATTACTATATCTAAAAGAACTATAAAGATAATTTTTTTCTTGAAAATTTATTTTTTACAATATAGTGATTTATTTAACCACTCTAATTATATTATGACTACATAATGTTTTTACATATTTATAATATTTAAAATATATTTCAAATAATTTAATTATAAACTGATTGGAACTAAAAATAATGATTATATATTATTTTATAAATATAATTTTTAATATTAATTATTTAATACTAAATTTCCTTGTTTTTATGAAATTATAATATTTTTTAAAAATAATGGGATGAAATGAACATAATTTACCCATCATACTAAAAAATATATTCCTAAGATAATTTTTTGTAAATTTTCAGGGTTTTTTTGAAAACTATAATATACCGTATTAGAAAATACAAGGGATTTTATTAGATCATATGGATTTAATAATAACATAAAACCCAAGAATAATTTTTTCTTCAATAAATATATTTTTATAAATAATATTACATGTTTTAAAATATTATCTTTAAATTAAAAGCATATATTTTGTATTTAAAAAACAATAATTATATTCTAAAAAATTGATTTTTACACATTATACATTAGTATAATCAAATGTAATTTTTTTTCATTTTTATTATTAAAATCAAATAGTATGGATTTAAAAGTCAAAAATCATAAGTATAAATAATCTAATAAAGGCCACATGTATTTTAGGCTTAATGTTTATGTGTCATTAGATAAAAACTAATTACCATGAAAAAAAATAAATGAAAAAAGCTATACTTCAAGTTGTAAAAGTTATGAATCATGTTAATTTTTTTTATAATTTTGTGAATAAGGGTTCATTTGAAATTATATATTAAGTTTTCAATTTTTTATAAATTATTTATAGACTAGTATTTAAATGGAAATCCCATTATTGAAATTTTATTGGTAAAATCAATAAAAATCATTCTATATTCCCTTATAAAAGGGAACTCCTCTCTTAAGTTACTGTTAGAAAAACAATCATATATTGTCCAATAGTATACTGAAATCTCACCTTAAAACACATATAAATATAATGGAGTTTCATATTCTTCCCAATGTATCTCCCATAAGATTTTATTCTCTATCATAATGAAGATAATCGTGGGAGTAAAGTATATTTTTATTAGCACTAATCCGTCTATTCTACCAATGCTGTCTTTTTTCCCCAAATTCCATTTCACCATATTTAAATGATAAAATAAGTGTGACTATCATATTTTTATGTTTTTATAATTAAGTTCATATAAGTGACTATCCATAAAATTATCATTCAGAAAAAAATTGTGAATCATGTGTTGTGTGGATTATCACCCCCAAAATGCAACATGATTTCTTTTCCTTCACCACCATACAAGGATGGTACTAATAGGTAAATTGATATAAAATAATTATCTCTATGAAATTTACTATATTTTTATGCTATATGTATTATTACCCCTATTCCCCATATCATGGAAAAATAAAACATCATCCATGCATATGGGTAGACATTATCCCCCATGGAATGATCGACTTCTATTTTTCATTTTATCATCTCCAATAATGGATGGTTAGGATGATCATTTTAAATGATAAATATGTTTTTTATTTTATGAATAAGGTTATATTAATAAAAATTAAATTTTCACTTAATGATATGAATTTTAAAAAATATTTATGAAATTAATAGTCATGAACAAGGGAACTAAGATGAAAGTGAATTCATAATACTGTGAAATTGTTCCTTATAAATTGATTTTATAACAAATAAATTCTAATTATGATCTATCGCAAAAATAATTTATAATTTATTTCATTATTCTATTGGTATAATGATATTTTATCATAATCACCTCATAATGATCTATTATTATTTGTCTGTACAAGTTTGGATCGAGTTTACAACTTACATGAGCAATGATATGAAATTATATTTTTTATGATTAGTAAACCATAATTAATGGTATAATATTTTATAAATAATGTACTAATATTTTTTTCCGAGATGATACATGAATATTTATGTCATTAATTAAAAGAACATCCAAAGGATAAAAAAGGATGAAAATTTTTCATTGACGATATGATTTTAAAAATAAATACTATAGTAAAGATAAAATAAAATTTAAAAATAATAAATAAATAAAAATAGAAAATTATATTCGAATTGATTTTTTGAAAGATAATTTTTTTCGAAAAATGAATACTAGAACTGATCTAATGAATCTAGTATACTCTATTAAAATTACAATCTCCTGTCATAGGGAAAACAGGTAAAAAATATAATATATATATATATATATATATATTAAATAACTATAAATGGGGACCACATATTTTTATAGTTTTGTATATGGTTCTTGGGAATGTAATTATGAAACAAAATTTGATTATTTTTTATATTTGGACAATGTGAAAAATGTATCAGTACCATTGTAAGAGTTTTTCATCTAAGGCCCCTTTTTTTGAGGCAGGTTTTATATTACACACCAAAAATTATTTTAACGCATCACATATAACCTATTTTTAATATATCATATCATCAATTTTATATTACTCATAATATTTTTTTAAACTATAATCCATCTCATTCAATGGATTTTTATTAAAATTAAACTCATGTTGTATGGGTTTTCATAACTATAATTTTTACTTAGTTTATAATCACTTCTATTTGAATATTATATTTAAATATTGATATATTCTATCATAATATCATGTTTTTAATTTTTCCAACTTATTATCAAGAGAAATAATTTTTCATTCCAATGTATCGTTCTATCTTGAATCGATAATTCTTTTAAATTAAATTTCATTTAGAATAAATTACATGCCATTTAATGGTTTTTTTCCATATCTATGTTTCTACTTCCAATAAATGTTAATCATTTCCTAGTATAAACTAAAATTATTTTTATTTCCAAGTTTTCTTTTCTCTACATTATTCATTTAAAATATAGTTTATTCATCCTTTTAATGAAATGGGTTTTAAATAATGGTGTTTCAAATATATTAGAGGTTTTTTATTTAATTAAAATTATTACATTATACATCACATTTTTAGATATTAATTAATTAATCTCAACGAATCTTTATTGAAATGTATTTTGGATAAATATTTTATGAAAATTTACCAATATTTGTAATTTTTTTCTAGATGGAGACATGAAAACTAGGTATTTTATGATTATATTAGATATGATACTTAATATTAATATATTATTTAATTTCTCTCCCCTGATTAAAGTATTTTTGTTCAATGAATTCATAGTTCATAAATTATTATATATTTCCTATTTTTAAGACACATACTAGTGATAATATTTCTAGAATCAAACAGTCCTTTATTTTTTGTGATTCCATTATGAAGAGTTATGAAACTTGTCTTAGTTTTATACAGTCCTAGTAATAATAAATATGGATATTACATCATTTTTTATGAATATTCAGCACATTATAAATTACATGCCCACAGAGTTTAATAGTTTAGTGTCTGTGGAATCCTAGAAACACAGTCTTCTATCAAAATGAATGATCTTAACCATATACCATAAATACTATCCCCTTTAGTATTATTCACAACCATACCCTACTTAAAACCATTTATCAATAACTATGGAAAAGAAACAAAATAATGGTTGAGAACAATTTTATATTAATGGTAGGAAATGAATATATATATATATATATATATATATATATATATATATATATATAAGAATGAAAAAGAATAAGGGTATGAGAACTAATGAATAACATTGTAAAATCATACCCTATATATCAGATAACATAATTATTAATCCTGGAATAAGTATTAAATGTTCAAAGGCATGGTTCCCAAGGAAATAATAGAACATGAGTCATGAGTGCGTGAAATTAGAAGAAGACATATAATTCATGAATTAAACATTAGCATATAATATCATTCTCTTCAATTAATGTATCATTACAAACAAATATCTAGGAAAATTATGCGGGATAAAACATTTTTGTGGGTCAAAAAACCTTCCAAAATCAATACCCATTATTTATAATGGAATGGGTTCACTTTCCACACCATCTGAGTAATCATGGTTCACTCCCCAAACAATCATATTATCCAAATTCACATACTAAATTGGGATTAATCATCATTCCATCCATACATATCTATTTATGTATAAATATTTACCCAATTAATTGTAGTGAGATATTGGTACCGCCTATCACATAATGTAATACTACATACATGTTCTATATGATACTAAGACAATCATTATATCATGATCTATAAAAAGAGATCTGTTTCATAAAAATCATATAAAAACAAACGGTTTGAAATGGATGACCTTAATTTTTCAACATATCATAAACTATTGGAAAGAGAGGGGTGTCATAATCATTTCATAATATAATATCCAATGAAAGAAACATGGTTTCATAATCATTTTACCATGGAATAACCTCTGGAAAATAAGCATTTTTTATAAAAAAAATATAATCATTACCCAAAACCATTAAGTGAAATTATAATAATGGTGTCCAAGAATAATATCCCCAGTAAAGAGTAAAATATATCAAAGGATGTCATCCTATATTGTGTACTATTTTTAATGGTCACTTAGAGAATTTAATAAGGAAAATAACCATTATTTATAAAATATTTTTGAAACGATATAAAAATTTGGAAAAATTATTTTATCTTATTGAATCATTAAAAAAATTCATATTGATTTTAAAAAAAATCTAATAACTTATGGAGGAAAATATCATTACTATTTTCAAAACAACTTTTAAATCATATAACATTTAAAAAAAATCATTAAATATAACCTTTAAAACATAAAAAGGGAGATTTGGAAACCATTTTAAATACTTTATAAAATAGGAAAAAAATTAAAATCCATTAAATTGAAAATTATCTTCAAATATAATTTAAAACATTTTTATAATATTTATAGAATTTTTTTTGAAAGATCACAAATATCTGACTGAATAAAAAAAGAATGATATATTTTCATATCAATTTTTTACTTAAAATAATGTATAGAAGATTGGAAAAGTGGAACCTTTACATGAATACAACATGAATAAAAATATCGTAACAAAATTCATGAGAATTATTGACATATGGAAAACATGATTATTCCAATGGATACATATTCATAAATAATACCGATAACGGATGAGATTGTAATGTAAAATTTATTACCTATTTGGTAACCTTGAATTGTAATATCCTTGAAAGAAGAATATTAAATGATACATAAAATATAATTAGTATATATAGAACCATGATATAACATTTTAAATTGTATTTATATACTTTTTATTAAACAATATAGGTTCATAATATAACATATATATCAGGGAAAGAAAAATGAGAAAAATGAAATTTTACAATTTGGTATATTTTGAACTATAAAAACAATTAAAGAAAGATCCAAAAATAGGTATATAAATACAAATAATTATTATTATAAGATTAATTATATAAATACATTAGAATTATATAATCTACAGACATAAAATATGTGGTGAAAATTTATTGTGTCTCACCAAAAAAGTGAGATTGAAACCTCTTTCTATTTGAGTATATTTTGAATCGTGGGACACTTGAAATAATAAAATCAATTTAAATGGATAAAATCATAAAATAATGGAAATTAATGATTCAAAATTCCATAGGATATTATATACACAATAAAAAAAATTGAGTGGTGAATGTGGCATAAGTCTTGGAGTAATAAATGTGGGACATGAAATCCCCACACCTTTAGTCTTGACATTTATAGTACATGTAAAAAACATTTGTATAATAAATATTAGATTATTATTAATATACCATATAAACATATTTTTATGTATTATAACCTATATTATTTTATTAGGAAATTATTTTACCAATTTATTAGTGAATCCCTTTTAATGCTATGTTTCAGGTAGTAACCACAATATTTTTCGTACATGTTTTATCTTGTAATTTTCTGTCCTCTTACATTGATTAATATTTATTAATTTACAAAATTTAAATCCTCATATAAATATAATTTTGATTCATTATATATTGATCTATAATAATATATAAAATATATTAATATGAAATTAAGTAAACATTACATATAATGATAGGTCGCACGTATGCAAGAATGTTGTTTCCAAATTCTTGTCATATTGAATGAGAGAAGTGTTAATGATATATATATATATTTATTTATTTATTTCTATTTTTTAATTAACATATATATATATATATATGTGATATTTATATTAAAATCATCCATAATATATTTCATTTGAAGCATTAACGATTCACATGGTTTCGAGAGGTAGCAGTCCGTTGTACAGACGACCAATGTTATCGTATACCCAAAAAAATGAAACCACAAAGGTATGTGTAATATATAAACTACATAATAATAATAAAATTATAAAAATAATAATTATCCTATAAAAAATAGGAATAATTAATTATTTCTAACTATTAGAGGTGGTAATGAATAAATTAATGACAGTAGTTTTCAAGGTAGTAGTCCTCCATACACACGAACGAGAATTGTGTATCCCATTTGATGGATTTTTCTGATGATAAAAGTATTAACCATACCCTAACATAATATTTGAATATTTATTATAGTTATGTTATTTTATAATGTTAATATAATAATAATTAAATATTATGGAGTTGGAAACACAACAATAATGAATGTTTTTGAATGATACATTTTATTTAGGTAACTCTGTTTGGTTTTCATAAAATGACTTCCTTGGAATTATTTATTCTCCAAGTGAGGCTCCAAGGATAAGTTGATATAAATTGGGACTATATTTTAATAGTTATTTTTTTAACCTCTTTTCATGAATGGTTTTAATAAATTAAGTGGTTGAGTTTCTTTTTGCAGTGGAGGAGTTGAATTCCTATAATTACAAAACGGTAAACACTATTGAGAATCATCCAATACATAATGTTCTTAAATTAGTTAAATTTGTTTAGTAATATATGGAATATGGTAGAAATAGTTCCATTTAATTAGGTTTTTACATGTTTAATTGGTCATTTGTTCCTACATTAATGTTTAGTCCCTTAGTAAACATGTTTTCCTCCTAATCACAGAAATTAATTTAAATAATTTTCATTAATAATTTTGGTAAAAATTTAAAATTTCATTAATTGAATATATAAATTATGATGATTAAAAATATGGAATGATTTTTCCAAATTAAAATCAAATAAATGGTAAGAATTAATTTAAAATTAACCCCATAAACGGGACTAAACAATAATGATTTAATGTGAGAACGTTCAATAGTTTGTAATTTTTTCTATCCAATTTCAAAGATAAATTGATTCAAATGAAATAAATTGGATTTATTTCAATATAAATAAATTAAATATTAATTTATTTAATATTTCAAATATAATATTTATATATTAATAAATTATATGAATATTTATTTTTCAATTAAAACTCAGTATTTTCACAGATCAAAAAATGGATATTTTCATAAAAATATCCAAAATTCACACAAAGATAATATTTAAAATAATAATTCAAAAATGTAGATTAAGCTTTCAAATAAAATTTATATATGTGTAAAAAAGTTGTTTTATAGAATTTCTTCATTAAAAGTTTGTGAAACTCCCTTTTATGAAAACACATCTATATTTGACTAAAATTGGATTTATTTTAATCTATTAACAAGAAAAAAGTAAATTAAATATTTAATAGTTGACTAAATATATAATATTTATTTTTAATTAAAATAAGTCATAATTTTTTTTTCATTTATTGATATAAAACATGTGGGTGCCTCGAAAAATACTTTTTGATAAATGTTGTTTCATTATTATCAAATAGGCATTACTTCCATTTATAAAAAATTTATTTCCAATGAAATAATATTATGCACATGAATAATAAAAATTTTATAATTTAAAAATTATATTTCATACATTCTATTCAAACTGATAGTTGATAAGTATAATAATGAAATAATAATATTATTAATAGTAATTTATTGTTTGTTAAACCACGGTCATGCGTGTAACACACACTGTAGAAGGAAGTCAACGTATTGTTTAAAAGAAAAAAACCATCAAGTTATGTATGCCTAAAGATAATTTATATATTTATTATAGTTTAATATTATCTTGGTGTTTCATATTATTTAAGAATAACTTGATCTATAATATAATGAAATATATCAAATAAATATAATTTATTCAAAAATAATTATTCATTGAAACTCCTGGTTTTATATTCTACCCCCATAAATGAATTTATACCAAAAAAATAATCTGATTCATAAATGTTTTATTCATGTAATGAGACATTCACATGACCTCACATTTTTAATATGAACGCTAAAATTTCAATCAGAAATGTAAATATGGAAGTATAATGATTACTAAACATAACTCGTAACTAGGGTTCCATATAAGAGAAAAAAGGTGAATACATGGGAATTGAATAAAAGAATAAATAGAAATATATATTGATAAATATAAATTATTTTTATAATATGATTTATCCATATAATGGTAACATCTATAAAATTAATTCAATAATATTCATTGAAAGGTCATTGATATCATCAAAATGATGAAAATAAGAGAACTATTTATTTCCATATCCTATTACTAAGGATGAAGGATATTAAAAAAATTTTATTAAATAATTGATTTAATTCGGTTCCATACACAAAATCCATCCCTATTTGTATTCCCTGAATAAATTTCTACTTCATATCATACTCTGAAAAATTAAGGTGAATTTGTTCCCCTGAAGAACTAATAGATCTTATGATAAATAGATACAATTTTAAGTCGTTGAATCCATCAAATAAAATTGGTTAGTATAAGTCATAAAAAATTAATAAATATTCATATTTTGAACTAATACATTAATATCCTTAACATTATCCAATTTAAAAATAAAAAAATTCCATAAATGGATTACCTTATAACCCCCTAATATAATTCACCATTTATTCCTAAAAAATGTCTCATATTATACCAACCCCATTTTTATTGGGATGTTGTGTCCATACTTATACTGATATAATATAAAATTTGAATTTATATTGGATAATCCATGTAGTGGGATATAAAAATATTAAATTTATCAAAAGGATAAATAATATGATTTTTATAGGGTTTATTCCTACAAATGAAAACATGAAATCCCAAAATAATGTGGGGAGGATAAGTGTTCCCTTGATATAATTAATCACTTAATATTTTATGGTTTTAAAAAATTTCCCTTAGTCGATTATCCTCAGACGTTTTTGTGTCTTGTTATCCATATTAGTCATTGGGTTTGGGTATTGAATCAAATAGTTCACAAAATCCATGCACTTGAAATAGTAAAGTATGGGTGCTTTATTATTCGTAATTCTCTTCTAATCAATTTCAATAACTAAGCCATTAATTTTATATAGATATTCATATATTTAATTTCATACCTATAAAATTTTATTGAACATCCCAGTTCCATTCATGAAACTTCATTCATACCTCTTCTAACATTTATTTCACATAGATGTCTAGAATATCATTCAACTATTTTATTTTTCATGAAAATTATATATTTTATCTTATAAAACATAGGACTTATGCTAATATCCAATTTGTATTTCTACCTTAAATACACAATGAATGAATTTTTTATAAATTCTAATTACAATAATATAAATAGAATTTTGAAGCCTTGGTTTGAGGCCACCAATGAAACAATCGATTATGATTTCATGGTTAATGATCAAACAAAATGTGTACATTTCACGTCTTGTAAAATTATCCTCATATTTACCAATGTATTCTTCCTCAATATTCTTTTAATTTGGTAATTACTTCTCTATTTTTTATAGAATAAAAGGGAATTACATAATGAAAATACCTCTTTAAACGTTCGAAATTCAAATAATTATATTTTATCATTTTTCATTATGTTCATAATAAGATTCTTCCATTGATCCACTTAATATTCCAAATTATAAGTAAAGAAAATATATTTTTCATGATCCGAACAATGAATAATGTAAAATATCATTTTAGTAGATATGATTTATTTCTCAACAACAAATATATTAGTGGAACCACTAAACAATGGTGGGAATCTCATCATTAATGAATCAAGAGAACATTATTTTCTTCATTGATAATTTGGAAGTTCAAAATGACTCAAATATTGAGAAATTTGTTTTAGAATATCAAAAATACATTTTATTCCTGCTCCAATATTTATTGGTTTCTCAGGAGGAAAATCATCACACTTTCTATTTCACTCAGAATGAACATGGTTTGTTTGTGTTTCATCAATTGACTTAAACAAAAAAACACATTGTGAGAAACACATATCATTGTGTGAAACCACATAATATTGAAAAATAACTTATAGGATATCTAAATGATGAAAACATTTCATTAAAATATTACATTTTAGGTTTATCCTATGGAAATCATAATCATTATCTATATAAATAATTCAAAATGGATCACAAAGATATTGTGAATTCCCAAAGCATATCCCCTATGAGTGTCAAACCAGGTTTACTATGAAGCTTGTTTTTGTCCACTAATTCTCAATTGATTATAGATCAGTATTTTTTTATCAATATTTTATTATATATCATATCTACATGAACTTTTAGTATCTATAAAATTGTTTAAATTCATGGAACTACTCTCTCAATAATTTACAAAAATTATTGGGTATTTTCCTAAAATATTGACACATCCTTAGATTAAAATTTAGTTAAATCCATGGAAATATTTGTGGAAACATCCATAGGGATGTCACAAATGTTTTCTTAAGCTAATTTCCCAATGGATTACTAAGAATTTTCTTTGATACCAACTATAGAGACCCAGGATTAATAAAAGTTGATATTACATCATTTTATATGTATATTCAACACATTAAAAATTTATATTTATCCTAACAAAAATATATTAGTGTCTTTATAAACTCCTAAAAGAAAAAATCTAAAATTTTAAAATATCTTCAAAATATCCAATAAAAATAATTACCTTTGGTACTCTTCTCACTAACACCCTTCAAAACCTAAGGAAATGAAACATAAGAGAGGGTGAGCTCAAATGCTCAGTAAGGGTAAACATAAAAGATATATTAGAATGCAATAACTATAATCCAATTATAACATGTTCATAATATTTAAAAATCATACCCTACATATAAAATAACATTAACATGAATCATATAATAATCATATGACATGAGTAATGATTTAATAACATTGGAATATGAAATTGAATTTTTGTAATACATAGAAGCATATAAAATCATTCCTCATGAGACAAGGATTTTTCCAAAAAAAGGCACATCAAGTGGGGTAAAATATTGGGGTGGTACACACCACATTCCCAAATCGTAGACATTTCCTTATAGTTGAAAGGTTTAACTCTCTAATCCAACTTAATTTTCAATGTTCACTCTATACACCATCATAGTACATATAGTCCATTACGTAACTGTGTATACTCCGAATTCCATACATTTCTATATCATGAGATATAAATTGTTAACTAATTAATTTTAGGGTTATATAACTCCCACCAGTCAAATAATAACCATTTATTCAAAGAAAAACATACTTTTTTTGTAATGATTTATTCAAATAATACCCTATAAAAGGAAGCATGTTTCATATCTGTTTTATCCTGGTACAACCAGTGGAAGATAAATTGGTTTCCAAAGAAACATGTTATCTTAAACATAACAAATTAATACAAGGAATAATAATTTGATCCTTAGATCATATATTATTTAAATAAAAATCTATATCTATGTATTTCATCTTATATGGGGACATATTTTTAAATATCCGTTGTATCATTTTTTAGGTAAAATAACCATTTTAAAAAAATGATTTTTTAAATATAGAAAAAATTCATCAAATCAATTTTTTTATATATTTTTCAAAAAATATAGAAATTAATGTTTAAAATTAATTTACATCATTTCCTGTGGAAAATATAGATTCTCCCATGATATAATTTTTAGAAATAATAAAACTTTTTGAAAAAAAATTCTTTGAAAACACCTTGAAAACTCAAAAAGGGAGAATGGAAATACATATTAAACACCTTATAAAACATAAAAAAATTGATAAATAATTTTCCATGATCATAATATTAGAATATAATTTAAAACATTTTGATGAAATTTTTAGAAAAATATTGTTTTGAAATAATAGTAATTTTCTACAAACGAGAGAAATAATATTTTATTTTCATGATTTTTTTTTGTATTTTTATGAAGCAACAATGAGGGTAAAAATAGCACCATTACGTGTATATTTCATGAATGAAATTGGGAGAATAAAATTAAATAAAATTATTGAGATATGGATCATAATAATTAATCAATGAATCATAATTGTAAACTATCCTGATAAACAATGGGATTGTAACTAACATTTTACTACCACTTTGGTAACCGTGAATCGTAACAAGTGACAAGGAATGACATAAAATAAAATATTAAATGACATGATGATATATATATTTATTATAATATGTGTCAAATGGTCTATATATAAAATTCTAGGAATAATATATCTTTTTATCATAACATACATATCAATGAATGAAAAATTAGAAAAAAAGTTATTTACCTTATTCAACTTTTGAATCGTAAACCACATAAAGGATATATAATAAAATGGATATGTAAAAAATAGTAATTGTTATTTTAATAATAATAAAATACATAATATGGTAGTATAGAAACTACATAGAATAAATAGGTTGTGAAGACGTCTTTTCTTTCATGAAAAATATAAGTGAGATGAAAATTCTACTTAAGAAACTTTTGATTCCTGGGACATGTGAAAGAATAATATTTTTTAAACTGTAAAATATAATGAATTAAATTAAATTAATTATATAACATGTAATTGGGAATTATATACACCACAAAAAAGAAATTATTGGTTAATATGGAAGAAGTCTTGTAGAAATAAAAGTTAGAATTGAAATCCCTTTACCACTAGTAATAAATTTAATCCTACAGATTAAAACCACATTTATAATAAATAAATGATCATTATAAATCAACCACATAATAATAATATTATATAGAATGCAATAAATGACTTTATTAGGAATTTATATTACAATTTTGTTGCCAATTCCATCATAAAGATACATTATGGGTAATAACAGTTGTATTTTTTAAACAAGTTTTGTCTGGTAAATTTTGTCCTCTTATATTAATAGTGATTTCCATATTCAATGATTTAAATAATGATCGAAATATAATAAATTTTCATTATATATTTATTCATGAAAATATATAAAATATATAAATATGATATAAAATATACCATTCATAGAAAATGTATTCCATACAAATTCACGAATGTTGTTTCCATTTTATTTTTGTATTGAAAGAAAGAAAAGTTAAATATATATATATATATATTATCATTATATTATAATTTATATTTCATATATTTTGAATATTTCTATTGAATTCTACCTTAGTAAATTATATGTAAAGCATGAATGAATTGCCTCGCTTCATAGGGTGGTAGTCTATCGTATAAAAAATGATGTTATCACATTAAAAAATGTAACAAGTAATGGTATATACAATATAAAAATTCCAGAATAAAAATAAAAAAACAAAAAAACAAAAAAAATTAATATCATATATAAAATATAAATACATATTTATTACTAACAATTAGAGTGGGTAATATACGAAAGAACGACATCAGTTTGTGATGTGGCAGTCTGTCTTACAAATGAATGATGATTGTGTATCACATTTGATAGATGTGTATGAATATGGATTTGTACAGTTAATAAAAAAAATAATTGAATTTAAAATAATGAGGTTATAATATAAATATTATATATGAAAAAAAATTTATGTTGTAGAGGGGCACAAAACCACAATGCATGTTGATGAATGTTACCTCTTCTTGGATAACTCATTTTGGTTTTTAGAAAAATACTTCCCTAGTATGATGTAATACCAAAGATATATATATATATATATAGGATTAGAGGAGGTATTTTGGAAAAATATATGGATATTCCTTGTTAGATATTAAGGTATTTAGATGTGTGAATATGTTTCGGAGGCGAGTGCATATCTAAAGTGGAAGATTAGTGAAATTCATGTAAATACCAAAAGGTAAACTAAATTATGAGGACTCCATAACATCATGTACCAAACAAAATTGAGAATTTTCAGATTAAATACGTTATATGAAAGAAATATGTCAATAAAATCTTTATTTTACGTGATTCATGTTCTTTTGTCCTCTTTTTATTAATGTTTACTCCCATGGTAAACTGGTTTTTTACTTAATCACTGTAATTAATGTTAACTGTATACATTGATAATTTTGGTCAAAAAAATTATTGAACCTTATTAGATATTATATATAATTTTTTATAAAAATATAGAATCCATTTTTCCAAAATCAAATAATAAAATTTGAAAAAATAAAATTAAAACTACTAGCATAGATGTGAAGAAACAACATGTTTTTAAAAGTGAAAATGCTCAAATGATTGAAATATTTTTATATTCAATTTCAATGTGAAACTCATTACAATTACCTAAATTATATTAATTAATTAATAATTAAAAACATTATTATATTAGAAAAAATAAAATATAATTTATCTGTAAAAACATTTATATGAAAAATTAGTTTGCAATTAAAATTCAGGTTTTCACTATTCATTAATAAATCAAACTTCAGAAAAAAAATCCAAAAATTAACCCTAACATTATTTTAATGTCCAATTTTAATAAATGATGTTTATTTTGTAAAGTAATTTTTTTAAAACTCTCAACATATATCATTAAATCATGTGTGCAATTAAAGGGTAGTAAAAATGCCTCTTAGTAAAAAAATACTATTTTTGTGTAAAATTATATTTATTCTTATCTCTTAACTAGAAACACATTATTTTAATGATAAATTTTTGTATAAAATTATAAAATATAATTTAATTTAAATTACATTAAAAAAATATTTTTTGATATAAAACATGTTATTCAATAGAAAAATATTTATTCAGAAACGAAATTTCATTATTTTCTGATTGTTATCACATTCATTTCTAATTAATTCTCTTTCCAAAGAATAAATATTATAATGATTAATAGATAATATTTTCATTTTTTTAAATATTTTCAAACCCACCATTCTAAAAACTAGTTGATAAAAAGAATTATATAATAATAATAATAATAATAATAATAATATTGGTATATTGTACATCGGTAAAAATATAATTACATATAATTAAAGCTAGAAAATGAACTCAAAATTGTTTGTAACCCCAGAAAACACTATTTTATATGTTATAAAATATAATTTATGTGTTTTTATAGCTTGAGGTTAACTTCTCATTTCATATAAATCATGAATAACATGGGGTAATTTGTAATGTAATCAATCATTGAATTTTAATTTATTCAAAAAACTATAATTCATAAAAACTAGGGGTGTTACAATTTCAATGTGTTATTTATAATAAGAAAAAATAGTTTTATATTATATGGAAATCTTATGTATGGAATTCAATTTTTATAGTCCTTTATCACTCAAATGTTTATTGGTTATGTTTTCATATCAAATGTGATTATGAAGGGTTTAGTGAATGAAACTTGGGATTCTTTTTCAAAAGTATGTTGTGTGAATGATGAGTAAAAAAATTTGTTTTAATATAATTATGCTAATAATATATAAAAATATGATTCACATTTTTTAGGGAATAACAGCTATAAGATTCATTTTTCATTGATAATTGGGTGACCATAGTTGGGGAATAATTATATAAAATATTTTCCATACGTATGTATGTTTTAAATATCAAGGATATAAAATTTTCATTATTATGCACGTGGGTTGTTAAGATCTCATGGATCATGTTTGTTAACTCGTGTTTATAATTTATTTTTATCCATTAATTACATTATTCAAGGACTTTTGATATGGATTATTATCCATTATTTTTTTGGTATTAGATTCTTATGTATATTGATTAATAACCTAACTCATCTTTGCGACACTGATGATATTTTTTAGAAGACATTTATGTTTTCCCTAAATTAACATCCAAGATCACTGATTTATTAGGATTTTATCCCATGTGTTAGGAAGATATGAAAATTAATTAATATCTAGAATAATTTATTTTGAGGATAATTTTTGGGAGATGCTAAGGGCTCACTATAGATTAACCCATTTATCACATGTTATAAAAAATTCATATTAGTTAAATGGGAATGAGTTTAGTTAATTATTGGTTTGATAAAATTATCTAAATATATAAATGTAAAAGGATATTTTAATTTATTATATATAAATGAATTCAATAATTCATATTATAATATGTTAAAATATATATGAATTAAATTTTTTTATGGTAATTCCCACACCATTGGTGTCGATGGTCATCTGTTAACAATATAATTTCTTGTGTTGATCACTTCATCCCCAATTTTAGTAGGCATTCCAAAATGTTAATATATAGTATCTTCCCTTTAAATTAATTTTATTTTAATCCTCATAGACATAATATTTTTCTCTAGAGTTACCTGAATGGGATTATTAGGCCGATATCTCAATTAAGGAATAGGTTTTAGAAAATACTTCAGTTATACTCCTCCACATTGGCTATTCTCACGAATTACTTTATACTAAATTTTTTCCACTTCTAAATATATTTGCAATGAAAATAAATTCAATAATCTTAATTATTCTTATTTATTATACAAACCCAAAATTTATTCATGGATTCATAATAAAATTTCAAAATTTATTGTGTCCCTCTACTAGACCTGATTGGGTATCATTCCCAGACATCTGTAAGAACAATTTCCAATATCTAACATTTAGATATATTTTAGCTCCTAATAAAAGAAATATTCTTTTCTTTTACTAGTATAAAACTATCTCCACTATTTATATATATATTATCCAAATTAAACAATCCTTTTATGGCTAAATAATAATTCTCTTCTTACTTAATTACTCACAGAAGTAGATACAAATCTCAGAATCATCAGAATTTGATGCTACGTAAAATATTCCCCCCTATTCCATTCCGATCACATACAATGTTATGTTCTTAAACCATAACACAATAAATAGGTAAATACAAGTGATATTCCACTAAATGTTTTTGATTCTTGTTCTATACCTAGCCTCATCCACTGGGAAACCCAATAAAAGATTTTTTTGGAGGACTGGAATGTTTAGAAATTCCTTAAAATACAAATACATTATATTCTTTATCAAAGCTCGTAAATTTTCATTATACAAGGAATATATATCTTCATTATCCAATAAATAAACATTTTATGAATTTATTGTTGGATCATTTTATATGTTACCCTTATATCACATGGAATGAACAGATGTAAAAAAATAAAGGATCAATAATTCTACAAGAGAACATAAACTATACAGTAAATATTTTATTCTTTTAGTTGTATTATTAATGGATAAATATCGTTAGAAATGATTCCTTATGGATTTAACACTAAAATCATAAAAATAGTTCTTCAGATATTCTATTATCTGCAATTCTTATATATAGGATTGAGTTCTATTAACATGCTCCGACTTTTAGGTCTGGATATATGTTTTGATCATTTTGGAATTATTTAACTGTGATATTTTCATATAAAATATACATTTAATGAATTTATATTATTTGAATTGTCTTATATATACCTTTATTTTTAATTTAAATGAGTTCCTTTGTATCATCAAACACCATGTCTTTATCAAATAAAAATTCATTATGGATGTTAACATTGAATCAAATCTGTCCAAAAGATATAATAACATTATAAGATCTATACATCCTCCATGGACATGGATTTGACTAACTCATTATTTCAGAAGATAATATGTTTTCATTAAAATGATTTCATTTTAGTTTTTATTATGAAATTCTCACGCTGAGGAGACACAACATCTTGAACACCTTGTTAATTCTTATTGATTAATTGTACATGTATGTAAGAGAATGAATTAGACCAATTATACTATTGAAATACCTAATGTTTTTGGAAACATTATATTCTAGATAAATGATTTTCAATTTGAAATGATTTATATCTATCCTAATATATTCACCGTTCTTCATTAAATATGATATGAATCATTTCAGTAGAACCTCTATTCCATTTGGGGTGTATTATATTCTTTCTATATCAGCTAGAAGATAAAATCCAAATCATTGAAATTTTCTATTCAGTAATTTAATTATTTTAATATATAATATTCTATGAAATTAGTAAATCATAAATTTTATAAGATCTATATATGTAAAATATTACTTATGTTGTTTTCGAGTGATTTATCATGATATGATGATTCATTTAATCGTTGATACCAATTCTAGTGAATCTATAAAATATATGGATCAAAATAGTTTGGATTTATAGAAATAAAATATTGGAAATAGGTTTTTGTATGAACTCTACTGAAATTTCATGTACCAAAACATAGGTATAACATGTCTCCAAAAATTCACTACACAAATTCAAAAACTAAATCTCAATCAATCCCAACACTCAAACTAACAGTAAAACTTGTGGATATTAAAATAATAGAAAAATATCTATAATTTACATGTCTGGAAATATGAGTCAAATACTAAAGGTAGAACCATTATAAAATGTTATATATTTAAATTAAAAATATTATTACCCATATGGGATAAAATTAATATAGGTAACTAAACATATAGGGAAACAATTATTTTCATTCCACCCACCATTATTTTTGGTCCTAGTCAACCATCTAGTTTTACCAACCTAAAAAAATCCATAGTGGTATATATGATTAAGACATTATATTCTATTGTCTTCTAGAATTCTTGTGTTGGACCATTAAACACATATATAATAACAATACCCAAATAAGTCACTCCATTGTTAAATATTATGTAGAATGTTATATAAATGTAACTTCATCCTCAATATGATGAATGGACCAACAAAATGCACATCCATTATATATTGACACATTCCAATTAGAACAACTATAAAATACACATATAGAAAAACTAATTCACTGATACTTCATTGTTACAACATTTATGATAGAATAACCATCATCTTATATCTCTCTATTTAGTTGATTGATTCATGATATGATGTGGAATAACATTTATTGAAGAAAATATAATAATATAATATTTCTAGAAACTCCCCAATAACACTTGTTAATAGAGATGAATTTATGTTTTTCAATAAAAACACAAAATATTGTATTTAAGAAGAAATGATCTCAGAATAATGGAATCCCCTATCATTCTATGACTCCCCAATGAAAACTAAATGATCACATTATAAATAAATAATGAAACTATTCTCATGAATAAATTAATAATATTACTGAAAAATAAAAAAAATATATTCCAACAATGATATAGTATGAACATATATATACCATGAAGGAATCCCCTAATGAATGATTAACTTTTATATTATGGTAAAAACCAAAAAACACCTAAAATAATTTATACTGAACTGCAAAAAAATGTATAAAACACAATCAGAACTATAATCATTCCACATGTTTCTTATTTATTAAAAATGTTATTTGTAATGATGGAATTTCAATATTAATAATAAGAAAATTTATAAAACATTTTGAATTTAAAATGGATGGACCCTTATAAAATATAATTTCAAAATTGCATTAAAAACTCCTTGGAATGAAATGAATAATGAACTAATATACTACCTCAAATAGAATTTTAATTAACACATCCCCAACCAGGACCATTTTTTGTCACATAGGATTAATAACATCCCAATGGTATCATATTCTATCTCTATAATCTCCATACTACTAAAAAATAATTTTATAATATTGATAAAATCGATAGGCATTATGTAGATTGTATATATAGTTAATCATAAGAAAATGTTTACTAGGATCATGATGAAAACCAATGGTTTTCATGAATTGAAATTTATCATGGAAAACGAACTATAATAAATAAAATTTTGAACAAAACCCATAGTTAGGAATGAAAACAATCAAAAAATTAATGAATATTGTTGGGAAGAATCCATATTATTCAAAACCTGGACTACACAGATTACCATGAAACTAATTCAACATTATTACTCATCTATATTTCCATTTAACTTCTTTATCTAGATGACTCTATCCATGAATTCATCTTTTTATCCAACTCATCAATTTCTAATAGATTAAAAATTTTGATAGAGAAAATTTTGGGACCAGTTTTTAAATATCTATATAAAATTCCACAACAAAACACAAAACCCTATCCTCCTCATTACTTATAAGACAATGAAAACATATAATGTTTGTTCAATTAGACAGAGATCTCTAATATAGATAGACTCCCATATCAATGAAAAAGAAATATTTTCATTTATCTACCATTATTAATAAAAAGAGATACAATGTATGAATGTTTCTCCAAAAAAATCTTTCAATGAGACCACATAATCATGGAGAGTAGAAAGAAATGGTTACAGAGACTAATAAGGGATTCATATTAACTCTCTAATATCTAACATAATATAATAATACTTCCATTTAAATATTAGTGTAAAATAAATATGTATCTCGTTGAACCACCTATCTATAAAATATATATATACAATCCTTAGGTAATTAATTAATCTCTAAAAATAAAACTCAAACCATATATTCCTGAATGATTAATCCTGCCCTACTCATTCGACTCTCGTATGGTCAATTGGTGCATCACACTTCACTTATTCATTAGGATACCCATTTATATGATTCCATACATATATATATAGTAAATATGATGGAATAAATTTATCATGGAGGCATAAGAAATATTTATTATCGTTTAACTTAATTTATTTGGAATTTCCTTTTAATTACAATAATTTAATCATAGTTGTAATGAAGATACTACACCAACATTGTGTTGAGTTTTATTTCTTTTTTTATGAATAATAAAAATAAGCAAGTTTTATGAGTTTCATTATAAATAATAATATGGAATACGTGTGGAGTACCCATGCAAGTTTATGTTGTATAATACAGTTCCCATATGAAGGTGACAATAAATATTAGAGCTGATCATAGTTAAGAACATATTGAAGCTATAAATTTTAATTAATATTTTTTTATACCTATTAAATAAGTTAGTAAATAATGATGATAGACTACACTTAAATTTTTAAATTATTATACCATTTATATGGTCATGTATTTATTGATTGTTGGATAAAATTATTATGTATGAAATTATTCCATTATTGATTATGAATCAGATACCTTCATATAGAATATAAATTTGGTTTCATCTAATATTTAATCTATACATATTTTCTACAAATCATTTGAAGTGATATTTGAGAGGATGAGTAAGATTCCTAAAAGTTTATGTATAGAATATGATTAATAATATATTAATTATTAAATATTATTAGAAACATTCAATGGGATGTGATGGTTTTTAAGTACTATATATATACTAATAATATTGGACAAGAAAATTAATGTTACATCCTTTTAAATAATAATTTTTAAGAGTGAGACCAAAAAAACGTATATGATTTTTTGTTAGAGTTATGGAGGTAACAGAATAACATACCAACACTATATGGAGTATTTATATAATTTATAATAGTTTTAACACCATTATAGGGATTATTTTGGATGAATTAAAGTCATTTTAATGTAAATTGTAGTGATTAATATGTTTGAAGAATATTTATAAATGTTTGGAGTTGTGTGATTTTGGATAAATTGGTAATGTAAATAACAATTTGACTATATATAAGGATTTATCTTCCTAATATGTACATTTTATCAAATTTTTATGTATTAAATTTTTATATATTTTATAATTATTAAATACACCTGAGTTTCTTACACTATGATAAATAAAATCTCTCAATAAATACATAATATTTACACGTGATATATATAATTTTTTAATTGAATTAAATTATGTTATGGACATATGATTCCCTATGATATGTATATCTTTCAGAACATGAAAATGTTTCAATTCTAAAAATATCATTCAGAGATAATATATATTCTAGGGAAGTGATTAATTTGAAATATATATAAAAAAATTGTGATATATATTATTTACATAATAATACATAGCATTACCTATCTCTTATAAAATAAGAAATAGAAAAAGAGATGTGAAGATTCATTGTCACATATAATATCTTTAGAAAAAAACACAAATGAAGATACCCTTAAGGTGATGTGGACTATATTTTTTTAGTGTACATATATTTTTATATCAACACATGATGATACATAATATTCCACAAAATTTAATTTAATAGTAGTGTATGAATCCATCCATTTTGAATTTTTTGATATCTGTAACATAATGATATTTGTTTTTTTAGAAAATTTTTTATTCTAGTTTTTAAAATATGATGGTACTATATAATTATTTAAAAAATTAATATCATAATCGTTTTATGAGTTTATTGTTATTAAATAAATTTTTTTCTGATGTTGAAACTATTGGATATATTGACTGTGCACCCTGATGAATAATATATCATTTTGAATCAAACTAGGGATAAATGAGAACTAGATGCTAGTTTTATAAGTTGATATTTAGTCACACCATGTAGATATATTCATGTTTCTATAGGAGATGAATAAAATATTGTGGGAGAGTGTCATTCTATAGTTTCATGATATCAATGTAGGAATCTAAGATAGAATGAGATTATAGACCTCATCAAACATTAATATGAGATTCCACAATTTACCCTTGAAGAAATTGAATGTAAATAAAATGTGATAACTTATCTCATTCCACATAATTTTTGGTAAATTTTATCATGGAGATATAGATTTCTATTATTTAAGTTATTTGGAATGATAATTCCATGATAAATAATGACATCACATGGATATTAAATATGTATTTATAAGGAGATATTCGTTTAATATCGGTCTTAATGAGTATAATTAAAAAATGAAAGGGTATTGATGTTTTGAGTTTTTTTTAAATATTCAATGGTGGAAATAAATATCCATGAGTGATCATGAAAATATAAAGAGAAAAATTATTTGGTCATTGTTTTTTATTTGAGTGAACTATTAGTTCTATATTTAATATCAAATAACTCAAAGAAAAATAAATATATAAAACTATGTTGGAGAATGTCATCCTTGTGAATTAAATTATTATATGTTATAGAAGTGTACTCCCTTTTTTATAATGAGTATCATCTTGGTCAATGATGAAGAATCATGAAAACACCATCTTCCAATTACCTTTATTGGGTAGTCTAAAGGATTTTTAGGAAAACATTATTGATTTATGCAATTCAGGAGGGACAATATATATTATGAATCTATTGGAGGGTTGTTCCTATTGATGATCACATTTTAGGAAGATAATGGTGAATCTTATATTTAAATTAAAAATCATAGTTACTTCTTGTAATGAATAATTTAATGTTTGTTACAACATGATACTTTTTTTGGGTCCATATATACTATTTTCACATTAATCAAATTTCTGATATTTATATTGATAGTAAAATATTTGTTGTGTGTTAGAGGTATAATAACAAACATACACCAATGATTTAGTAATCCACGTTATTAGTGAACCTTGTAATTAATGTCTTTTGTTCCATATTTAGTTTCATTATATATTATACTATATACATGAAAACTGATTTTGATGCAATTCTGAGAGATTCATTCCATGATAAAGTGTATAGGTATGATAGGGTAAAATATATTATGTGATAAAAATTGAAATACAAAATCAACAACCCCATCCTTGTTGTTTTAGAGATATTGGTGGAGAAAAAAGTTAAATCAAATCCGTGGATCCACATATTATTAGAATATCAACAACAATGAAAATTATTATCCATATATTATTTCTATAAAAAATGGATGAATGAAATAGATTACAACAGATAAAAGGAATGCATCTATCCATTGTATAAATGATGAAAATCAAACATGTACATGTTCAAATCTTGAGGATTTCATATCATCAATGAATATGATTATTTTTTTTGGGAAAATATAATAGAAACGTGATTAATAACACTCTACATATGGTGATTCAAAAAAATTACATGATGATTAGTTTTCTATAATTACATTTCAAAATATTCCCCTTGATGGGACACGAACAATTGTGGGAGATCACATTTGTTATGATCAACATGATAAAGCATATGATGAATCACGTTCATAAATAGAGAATATTTAGTTCGATACACCCAATGATATATTCTATTCTGTTTATTCCTCTTTTAAATCCATAAAGGAGATATCACCTGTTATGATGAAGATTTATAGATAATTATAATGGAGTTAGTAAATAAAATATTTTTGTGAAAAAATATCAAAAATCATGTATATGATAAATTTTCAATGTTTAAGGATCTATAAAACCATTGAAAATGTTTCAATGAATGACATATGAGAAATATGAAGTGTTGAAACATCATTGAGAAAAAATCCAGGCATTTGAAGTAAAACCAAAAGTGAATATTTTTTTAAAAAAATTTGAACATGAAATAAAATCCAATAATGTAAAAGTTCTTGGTAATTAATTATAGTAGGGGAGAAAATATTTTGAAGATACTTTTGAGATAATAAAAAGTCAATGTAATGATAGAATGAATTTAGTGTGGGATACGAAAAATTTTGATAATATGAGATGTCTTAATATTGATGATAAAATTAAACATTAGTATGTTTATCATGTTGATTATAAAAAAAATAAACTATAAAAGTATATTCTAATAGAATACATGTAACACCCCAAGAATCAATGGTATAGTTCCCTTTGAATAATCCAATAGCTTTCATTGTACATAATATTGAGTTTCAACACACCACGACCTATCAAAATAGCCGTTAGGAATAGTAATACCCACATTTTGAAATTTTATAAATTTTATTTTTCAAAATGGGCTTAATATTTTGATTTGTAATATCAGAATTATTTTAGGGTGAATTTGTGGTATTGTTCAATAAACATTAATTTTTTTTAATAGTGAAAAACCCTTTGTTATTGGATAAAAGTGCATTTTTTTAAATAAATATATATTTTATTTAAAGTTAAATTAGGTGAAAATAGATACATAATAGCTATAAATTTTGAATTTAATTCATTTGAGTCAATTTATAATAATATTAGATATATACAATTTTATTGAACTTTTTACCATCTTTTACCCACCTTTTATGCACATTTGCAAATTTGCATAAAATAAAATTTTACCACATCTATGAATAGAATTTCAAAAATCTGAGAGACACAGTTGATATTAGTAAGTAAAATTCCGTTCAGTAAGATGAAAAAAATTATTGGTGAATAGTAACTTTTGACTTTTATTTACCATGGTTAAAAGAAAATAGGGTAATTAAAGGTAAAAGTTATATTGTAATTACCCTAACACATTTCCTAATTCTATTAGATAATTTTATTTCAACCTAAATTAACCTTAGGAATATAATATGATCCTTTTGTTCCACTTGGGTAATATTAAGACATTTATTATTTTTTTAATGAATAGTTAAAAGTGTTAAATTAAAGGTTTATTAGCTAAATCATTTTAAATATAGGGTCAAAAATAAGATAAATTAGACTATAAATATTAATTATAAATATAAAATTCTTTCCTACATAATTTTAAATATTTATAAATTTTATACATTATATAATTAAATTTATTTTTGACCCATAAGTAATTAACATTTTAATAAAAAGGTAAAAATACGTGATGTTATAAATATCAAGATAAATGTAAATTCGGAATTTTGATTCATTACACTATTTTTTTGATTAATATGAATTTTTAGTGTTGATTCACTAATTATTATTTAAGTAATCATGCTGTTATGACTTCAACAAAAAACAATTACTAAATAGTGTCAAAATTGACATAAATGCATTTTCAAAACAAATACTATATTATTAAATGATATAATAATCCTAAAAATATAATGTTCAGAAAAATGACAAATAAAATAATAGATATGTTACTAATGAACCACTCAGGGTTACCTTAGAATTTTATAGTAAAAATATTAACCATATAAAATAATATTACAAGAATACGTGGTAAAAGATATACTATTAAACTAAGAGTTAAATCTATAAGATATGGTCAATATGTTGACCTAAACCGGTCTAAAACATATTGGTTGAGATGTGTTTCGACCCACCCCACATTAGACTATAAATAAATCATTTTTGAACCATTGTAAACCGAATATCATTGTATAATAAAATAATATTTCAAGATTTTCCTAAAGTGACCCTCAACACTCTTATAAAATGGTACTTAAACTTCTCTCAAAATCACATCTCCAAATCCATTTGGCATGAAAAAAAACTACATAAATATCCTCCCAACTACAATACCTTAGATCTAGTGGCTCTAATTTGATAATAAATCCAACATAAGTATCCCTTTTTATCAACTCAAATGGAAACACCCGGAGAAGAGGTAATAATTTCACCACATTTTTTCAATGTTATTTTCTTCTTCCACTTCATTTTTTTTGTGGTTTCCATACCAAAATAATAAATCTAGTACGTTATATATACTTTGATTTTATTATATATGGTACAAAAATATTCATTATTATATCCACCCTATGAATGACATGTCACCATAAGTGCGTATGTATGGCTTATAGTCTCCACGTCGTGGTGTAGTCTGTTATTCAAACACTTCATTATTTGGATGGGTATAATAATGAGTAAAACTGATTTAAATAATAAATATAACATGTTAATGATTCCATATATATAATATACTATCCAATTACAATATATTTTCTCCTTCAATATAATGATATTGTCGCTCGTGTATATGTACGGATTACCATCTCCATGAACACGATGAGATTCATTCCCCATCATAATCATTCAAGATTAATTTTTATCTTATGATTAAAAATAGTATTTAAGTACTTAGTATAATTATTTATATGAATCAAATAAATACTATCCATAATAAACATGGCTTGTGTAACCATGTATATAAAGGAATACGAATTAGTTAACAGCAAGAAAATTATACTATTAAAATATTATTAACAAAGAAATATTAGAAGATCATATATGATATAATATAATGATTGTGGTTATTCTATTGTTTAATAGCAATTATTTAACTATTATACATGAGTTTAACATACCCTTGACCAAGGAAAAGAACATGTTAATGGTTAATTCTACAATATCTTCATTATCCGAGGTTGGTTATACGTGAGTATCTACTAGGACCTCTTTATCAACCACATATGTGTTTCCAAAAAATGAGTTTCAAAACATTTTTAATATTTCATAGACTATGGTATAATGTTATTTATACCCTTGATTTTATTTTTTTTAATATTTTTATAATCTAATCTTTCGTCATTTTCCAAAAAAGTTACTTTACGTCCTTTTCAACAAAATTAAGGAAAGAATGTTTTTTTAACTTATACAGCGGGTGCGTCTGTTTTACACCGTTATAACACCTTTAATACTTCCATTACAATATTATAATTTATTTCCATAATAAATGTAATCTTTTATAATTATGTTAAATTTAAATGGTTTCAATATCAAATGTGGTATGTCATTAAAATAGTCTTTATTTCATCTATGTCAACATCCTTTGATGAATTTTACACTTGATTGAAGTTAATTTATTATGATAAAAATCTTTAATATTGTATTCATGGTTTTGTGATTTGTTTGACTGTGGATGTGTTATTTTTATAACATTAATGTCTTAAAGATAATGTATTGACATTTCATATACTGGTTCTAATACAAATATTTATGTTATGTTTAAACCATTTCATATGAGAAATGCATTGGACTTAGTAAATAATCGGTGGAGCCCACTGTAGCTTCTCTATGCATCGGTAGGTCTCATGTGACAAACTAGTTTCTTGGCACAAGGACATGAGAAAATCTTATTTCTAGTCTTGGAACTAGGACTTGACTATGTGGTTTGGATGTATGGCATTATGCATTCCATCATTATGAAATTGGCTATTGATATTGCAAAAGATTATTCAACTAGAAGAATATCCATGTGAATAATTAAATGGAATTATTTTATTTATATTTTCCTTGTTATGTTGAAGTTTATGTTTAAAAGGATTGTGCTATTGTCCTATACATTTCCTTAAATGTTTATGCTTACTTATGAAAGTTTCTTCTATATTGAAATCCATACTGAGCATCTATGATCACCTCTTTATTATATTTTATTTTTCACATGATGCGATGATGTATTTTACGATTAACCTACAGGATTAGTTTAAGGGATAAGAGTGTGTTAGAAGGGGACACAATGATTTTATTTTTCATTATTTCATGATGTAATGTTATGTTATGTATATATCTCGTACTTCCAAGTCTACTAAACTAATTAGTCTTTCAAGACATGATCTTTTGGGATCATGAAAATGTTATGTAACAATGAACCAACTCTGGGTAACTGGGTTTTGGGTGTTATAATACCATAACATATGATAATTTTGATAAAATATATCAATATTGTTGACATAGTATATTGAAAAAATTTAATGATAAGAAAATGAAAAATATAAGAAAGAAACCCATTTTTAAAGAAACCATTGAATCTACTAATGATGTTTTAATGAATTAGAAATGTCTTATATGAACATTGGAAAAAATGTGGGTAGGGAAAAATAATTAATAAGCTACCCATAAATATATGCTAGATATTATCATAATTAAGGGATTTTTTCCCCAACATAATCAATAATCGATTTTGAAATGTCCCAAAAAAATCAAGAATTTGATTTTGGAAATAGAACTTCTTGGAGGTGAATAAAATAGATCATTGGATACTATTTGGGATGTGACATGTTTTCTTTCACAATTATATTGATACTTTTTAAAATATGATTACATCTAGAAGAATAATAAATATTATATCAAGGGTTAGAAATTATGATATACACAAAAGAAAAAATATAATTATAAATGTGTTATTATATCTATCAAATTTGGGAGCATAAAGAATAACTATAGTAATTGAAATAAAAGTTTTATAGTGAAGGTGCATGATTTTCTAATTAAACCAATCATAACTCTAAAAAACAAGAATACAAAAAAATAATAATAACATCATATTAATTACATTTTATTTATTCTTGGGTCATAGAAAGTAATTTATTTAATATATTACATTCATGAATACTATGAAGAATTCTATATCTATGTAAATGTGATGTGTAATGACCCTAACTATTATAAATTAAATCTCTCTTTTGATTTAATTAAATGTAATATGATTACAGAAAACACATGCACTTATCTTATTATATCCAATTGTATTTAAAAGGGCTTTATGTATCATTAACATTTTGGATATAACCATTGAACAATTATCACCTTGTTAATATAAATATAGGGTTTATGAATTCCAATAGACATAGTGAAAGGAAGCGATGGATTCTACTGGTCGGATTATACCCTATGAAGACAATTAATTGGTGATTATTAGTGAGATAGAATCTAAGGGTTTTTCTCTTGACCAATCCTAACAAATGATCCAACAATATACGCAGGAGAGAATCCTTTTATGTGAGATGTTCGACCTCATTGAGATCACGACCCAAACTATGTTCACTGAACCACCCCATGAAAGTCTCACTGACATATACTTTACTCTTAGGGAGTTTTCTTGTATATTAAATTAATATTAATCAAGACCATTGAAATATTATTATGTACATTATTTTTATTTTAAATTTAATAAATTTAATAAATATCATATTTAATTAATATATCATTAATATCTTGACAAAATAAAAAAAACACTATTTTTGGGAAATATTGAAATTCAATCAAGGAATTTATTTTATCAAATTAATGGAATTTTGAAATAAATAATACCGTAATAAAATTTTATTATTAAATAATATTTATTAAATATAAATGATCACATAATTTTAATGAAGTCAAATATAATTTTTAAAGGGATTAAAAATTGTTACTACCAAAAAACCCTACAGTTCCTAAAAAATGTCAATTACTGTTTTAAAATTGAAAACTCACATATTTATAAAATTATATAGATAAAACTAATATATTCATTGAATAAAATTTTGATATTATCTATATTGAATTTTTCTTAATTTTAAGAGATGATCTAATTCTCTTATAGACATTAAATACGGTATAAATATACTTTTTTATTATGAAATCATAATAAACTAAGAGTGATTTATTAAATGATATACATGGAATCTATGACCAAATAAATTAGTTAAATATAAAATAAATTAATTTTATGATTATTTTATTTATTTTTCAAATAAAATATAAATTCTTGAAAACATAAAATCTATTTAATTTTTTTAAAATAATTTATTAAATATTGTGATTCATCACCACATAAGAAATGGAATTATTTAATTAATTAATAAACATTGACGTTTAAAATAATGAGAACCACTCCCAATTGGTAGAAACCATGGGTAAACCTTGAATGGTTTGTGATTTTCCTTATTTTATTATGTGTAGTCTGAAGCCTAAATAATAAAAAAGACCCTATTTTTATATATGAACCCACAAATCTCAAATTTTTCATATCTCATACTCTTTAGAGCATATATATAATTTTCCATACACTCTCTATATTCTATCCAAGGCTACCCAAATCTCTTATGAATCCCCTACCAGGTATTTGGTGTCACACACTTAGGAAAGGGATTTCTCTCTTCTCGTTTCCCTTCAAGCACATCATTTAATTTTTGTCTCATAAATTCTATTTTTTTATCCTTGGATATGTTCTTAAATATCTCCAATATGTAACATTTTATTTATAAATGATTATAGATTCCTTTAACAATCATTTATAATTCCATGATTCTTTTTATACATTTGTTACCATGCTGTAATTTTGTAATGTATTTATCGATTCTCATTTCCATTCAAGATTATAATTTATGTTATGTCCCCTAAATTTGAATTTATAATGTTCATATATGTTCTTAAATATCACCCATAATTTCAATTTTGTGTGTAGATGATTATATATCAATTTCATTCTCATTTATCCTTTCATTATCCTTTATGTACACATGATAGCATGCTGAAATTTAGTAAGGGATTTCTCTCTTCACATTTAAAATCATGATCTTATTTAATGTTCTATATTTTAAATTAAATTTGATTATTTATCGATATATTCTTTCATATTCCTAATAATAAAAATTTAATGATTAAATTATGAGATCCCCATTTCACTGTCATTATAGCTCCCATTATCCTTTTTGTACACCAATTTACATGATAAAATATTTGTTGGATTATTTTCATAATTAATGTTTGTTCGATAAATCCAGCTGTTTATTTATAATTTATAATTTTAGGGAAATGTTTTTTCATGTCCCTAATACTTCACATTTCTTTTAGATGTGACAAGGGACTCATTCCCTCTTATAATCACATTTTATGAATCATTAATTAACATCGTTATGCTGCTGAAATTTCACAGTGATTTTCGATGGAAAAATAGTTGTGTAGTGAATACAATACTAATTTCCAATCAAGTTTATTCCCCTTTATACCATTGTTATTATTATACAAGGGACTTACATGTATTAATTCCATACACTATATTCATGGATCCCAATATTATGTTGAATGAATTCATGATGTATGATCTACGTGCCACACTTATGTATGAGAATGAAATGAAAGTGATGGGTACGACTTGAATTATATATCCCACCAATAAATTCAACAATGTTTAGTAACATGATACATCATGTTGGAAAAAATAGTTAACCTAATTACATTATTTTAAATTTTACATCATCATGTCCTAGTGGTTTACCCTTGACCTATATTTATGATTCAGTGTTTTATATTGTTGCCACATTTCCCCAGTTATAATTATCAGGGTATATCATATCTCATCATTCATGTTTATGATTAATAAACATATAATTCTATATTAATATGCCTATTTTATTACTTGTACTACCTTATTCCAGGTTTATTCTCTTACTGGGATTTATAGATTTCCAATTTCTTATGTTTTTTCTAATGTTATTCAGTGTAGTTTTAAAAGAAATTGATTTTTAGAAGAATTTTATGAAACTTTTCAATAATGTTATTGTATCCCGTTTTAAATATGTTATGATATGTTTCTCATTCCCAAATACAATGGAAATCCAAATATTTTTGGTTGTATTGTGTATAATATTATGTACCAAATCTTGTTTTAATGATAAATAAAGAGATATGCTTTTATAGTTGGTATCAAAAATTTTTTTTACTTATTCATGGGAGTAGGAAAAAAATACTCTAGATAAAGACATGGGGATAATACTAAGTATAATAAAACATCTCTAAATTTTGGTGAGTATCGAAGAAGTGGTTTATGGAGAAAATAAATCATTTTTTGGATAGTACTGGTGGATGTGGCCCTTGAATAGATGTACCATAGGGTATCAACTATGAAAAGGTGAACCATGATTGACTTAATGTGACCTGGTACATGAAAAAATTATTTACTATACACCTATTTTGACGCTCCCTATGGATATTGTTTTGTATACTCACAATCTAATCACTAATCACTATCATGGTAATAAAAAATTCTCATAATAATATATGATACGAAATTTATCGTGAATAACATAGACTGATTCATATAGTTTCATATGTTAAGGAAATAATTGTATATTTTATGTTATCCATTAACTTTCATGAAATTATTGTTTATGGGTTGAATAGTTTAAAAATAATCATCCATAACTCTATATTTTATAATTTAGAAGAAGAAAAAATAAGTGAAAGGACATATTATCATCCATAGTTCTACGCATTATTTTATATCATGAATGTTCTATAGAACAAATCAAACACTGCCACAAATAATCAAAGTAGAGATTTCGGTGAACAAATAAAATGGGGAAATTATATCATCCCATGTATATAACATCTCCCCTATCATAGTTTTTTAGATGAAATTCCCTAAAAAAATCAAACATCCTTTTGTGAAATTTTATGTAAATATGGTCATGGATTGACTTTCCCTGTATAGGGACAACATAAATTTTTGTGAGTAGAAAATCACTCTATATTTTTGATTCAACCCCTGACTTCGATAAAATTAAAGGAAGATGATTAATCTACATTAGCACCAACATATCAAGCATGTATATTATTTCCCTTTATACAAAATATCAAGATTAATTTATTTAGAACAAATAATTATTCATCCTATAAAACTTTCCGACTGTTAGGGAATATATTATTGTGTTTCCCAAGGATTTTTTTGGTCTGGCCCCTATATGTGAGGTTGAATTTTCACTCTACTGTATACATAGTGTGTTACCAATACTCCATATATAATGACTATTGTGGAACATGAAGAGATGAAGAAACTAACAACCTGATAATATACATACAGGATTCGTACACCCATGTGTTTCACCATATGGTTTACTAGTATTATTCATCCTGAAAATGGATGGGTCTAGGTGATTTTTCATTGATTATTTTGAGCTCAAATATATAAAGTTAAAGTAAAAGTATCCACTTCCATTGATTATTGACTTATTCAGTCATCTATGTAGAGCATAATACTTAACTAAGGGGGATCGATGGTAGGTATATTACATATTTAGTGTAAGGAAAGAAGATATCTTCACGTTTGATTATCGTACAAGGAATGTGCACTACTAGTTTATATTGATACCTTTAAGGCTAACTAATTCTCTAGAAATAATCACTAAATTGATCAATAGATTCATTAGATACTACCTAGAAAATTCATAATAGTATTAATAGATGATATTCTAATATAATCCAAAATAAATGAGGATTATGAGAAGAATATGAGAACTGTGCAGAATACCATATGAAAGGGGTCCATTTATATAATATCAAACAAAGGATAGTTATGGTTAATGGAAGTATCATTATTGGGGAATATCTTCACAAAAAATGGGATATCTGAAGACACTACATACACAGAAGGAATTAAATGATGGTTGTGGACAACATCTAAGAATGATGTCCATATTTTCCATGAATTATCTAGGTATTATCATTAATTAATGTAAAATTTTTCAATATTATCAAACCCTCTAAAAAATATAAATCATAAGGGGTTCTAGTTTCATATAACGATGAATAAAAAGGGAGCTTAATTGAACTAAAAATGAGGACAATAAATGCACATATGCTCACACTAACCACAAGTGGAGAACTTTTTTAGTGTTTAGTGACTCTTTGAATAATTAATTGTGCAATGTGTTAATCCATAATGACAATTTCATAGGAGATTCAACAAGGAAGTTGAATATTTATGAACTAAACTACAAAATGAATGATCTAGAGTTAGCTATATTGATCTTCAATTTAAAAATATTATGGCTTTATCTCATTCTCTATAAGTTGGAAATATATATATTAAAAAATTATAATATTTATATTCACATAGAAAGAGATTAGTATTCGCTAAAGAAGATGGATAGAGATTAAAAAATATGAATACTCAATCCACGACCATCGAAATATATCATATAACGTGGTAGATTATCAATGTATAAGGTATCTATCAATTATATAATTTATGATAATTGAATGGGATTTAGTCTTCTTAGATTTGGAAATGAAAGATATGGGAATCATTAATAATGGAATATCATAAATCCTTTCACATATGATTGCTCAACCATCCATTCTATGTATTGTAAAAGATCATCAAAAGGAATATGTGGAAATTCAGAAAAAAGACCAAAAAATTAAAAAAAAAGAATTCCTCATAGTTCAATGATAATAAAGAAGGCATTATAATATTTTGTTCAAGACTATGTGTAACATAATAACTTGAGTTAAAGAAGAATATGTTATATGATACACATAACTTGACTTTTTTCCATTCACCCAAGAAGCACAAATATGTATCTTGAGATCCGACATCACTATTTCTTGGAAAATATGAAGAGATATATCACAGTGTATACATCATATTCCCTCATATTTCATAACGTGAAGGATGAAATCCATATGTCTACGGGGAAAATCCTATAATTACTCATACCAAAAATGGATAGCCCTTGAAATGGTTTAGGAGATGGTGAAAAAGGTTGACACCATTCAATAACACACCAAGGGTAATCAAATTTGAAAAAAAAAGATATATGATGACAATTTTTTAAGAGACCTTGAGTTTGATGTTGGATACATGGTATTAGTATTTATATCTCTATGTAAGAAATTGGTGATATTTGGGAAAAAGAGAAAGATTATCCCCGGATACATCAGTCCCTTTGAGATCCATGATGGAATTGAAGTGGTGTCCTACCTAAATTCACTCCCACAAAACCTATTTCAAATACATGATTTATTCCATGTAAAATCCTTGAGTAAGTACAAACTATACCCCTTACATGTAATCACACATTGGTTGAACCATTGGAGAATGATCACTCAAATGAAGAGATTCTAGTGAAAATCAAACATCATGGGGAGAAAGTTATATGAAATAACACACTAAACCATATCAATGTGATGTGGATAAAACAAAACATTGAATATATAACATGGGAACTAGAGGAAGCGATGAAATAGGGTTACCCTCACCTGGTTTAGTGCAGGATTGAAAATTTTAATGGAAATATTTCTTAATGGGAGAGATTATAATAACTGAATAGTTATAAATAAAATACCCCTTTTGATTTAATTAAATGTAATATGATTATATGAAACACAATATATTATTTTATTGAATATAATTGTATTTTAAAAAATTTATTTTTATTGGTGTTAATATATTCATTTAATATTGTTAACATGATTTGTATAAATATAGGGTTTTGAAAAATCCAATTGGAAATAATAATGGAATTGTTATACTCAACCAGTCTATTCGTACCATGTAAAACTCATTTATCAGAGATTCCAAATGAGATATTAACTTTGGGATTTTCCATTTACCATGCCCTAATGATATCAATAAATATAAGAATGAGTGGAACCATTTATGGGATATGTTCAAGATCATTGATATCATGAGGCAAACCATGTTCTCTGAACCATCTAATGAAAGTTTTACTATCATGAACCTTACTCATAGTGTTTTTATGGGTATTAAGGGTATTTATATCACGATCCCCAAAATATTATATTATACATTATTTTAACATATAATAATAAATATATTTTCGTTATATTATTATTACATTGTACATTATTTATGTTTTCATACAATATATCACTAAAAAATTACTTAATAATCAAATATATTCTGGAAAATTATTTTTAATGAATTAATGGATATTTTATGTAAATAAATTTTAATGAAATATTCTTGTAAAATAATATTTATTAAATATTAATTATCATAAAAATTTTATGAAGTCAAATGTAATTTTTATAAGGGTTAAAATATGTTAATTTAAAAAACCCCACTATTTCTCAATAAATGTTAATTAGTATTTTAAAAGTGAAAATGATTTTTTTGATTTGTTTTATATAATATAAATTTTCATTGTTTAATTAAAACATATGAATTTTTGAAAGGTGAATGATTCATAATTTTATGAGATAATCAAATTTTCCGATAGAAATTAAATTTTTCATAAATAAACATTTTGAATTATGATATCATAATGACCCAAGAGTGATATAATAAATATTATAAAGGGTATTCAAGACCGAATACATGATTTAACTTTAAAATAATGTGAATTTATATTTATTTTAATTATTTTATAAATACAATATTAATCTACCCAAACATAAAAAAAATTATGATGTTTTTAAATCATTTCTTTAATAGTGTTACTCATCTACAAATAATAAAAGGAATTATTCTATTATTTTCGACCCATAAATTTATATGAAATGATTACCCCATCTATTTTTCAGAATACATTGGCAACAATTATGTTATGTGTTGTGGTTTTATTTATTTTATTATGTAGATTCCAAAACCTAAATAATAAAGTAATCCCCATCTTCTCCAATATAAACCCACAAATGATCTTATTTCACATCACACAAACTCCATAAATCATGTCCCTACTCTTCCATACACTCTATATATTCCTCCCAATTCACATATAAGATATAAATAAGTTCCTCCAAACATTTGTAGTTGCACACTCATGTAAGGGATTTTCAGCATCTCATTTTCATTAAAGTACTTCTTTTATTTTATGTCAATTCAATTCAAATTTCTTATTTTGGGATATGTTCCGGAATATCCACCACAATTTCCATATGATGTATAAATTATTATATATTCCTTTAAATCTTCTATATCCTTCTAATATTTTTCTTGTACACTAGTTAACATGTGGAAATTTAGTAAGGGATTTCTCCCTTATTGTTTCCATTAAAACACTTCATTTATGTAATGTCTACTAAATTCTATTTTAATTGGTTGGTATATGTTATTACATATCCGTAATACGTTCAATTTTTTTATAAATTATTTTATATTATTTTCACATTCATTTAGTCTTCCATGATCCTCTTTGTATACCTATTACCGAGATATAATTTAGTTAGGTATTTCTCTCTTCTCATTTCCATAAAAGAACTTATTTTATTTTATGTCTCTTAAATACCTTTTTATTATGTTGGTATATGTTTTTACATATAATAATTACATTAAATTTAATATATAAATTATCATAATCCAATTTTACTCTGTTTAATAATTCCATGATACTTTTTGTATACTCGTTACCATGTAGAAATTTAGTTAAGATTATTTTATTGGTTCATGATTCTTCATTAACTATATTGTTTTATTCAAAATTTATAATACTAGGATATATTCTTTACTTTCCATATTGGTTTCTATTTTATTTCTATATAATGATATACAAAATTATATCTCTTAAAAATGTTTAATAAATCATTATGTGACGTCAATATGTTGCGAAAATTTCACTACAATTTTCTATGTCAAATTATTTTATAGTTATTACCATACCAATTTCTGATCAAGGGTATTCAAATTTATACACATAATATTCTATTTTATGAGAATTACATTTTTTTATTCCACACTACTTAATCATGGAATCCAATAGAATGGTGAATGATTCCATGTTTCATTATCTCTATTGCATACTTATGAAAAATTCGATGTCGTTATGTTTATGAAGTAGTGTTTTACGTAGTTTCCATATTTCCAATGTTAATATTTACATATTTTATCATGATGAATTGTTGATGCTTATGATTAATACTCGTTTTCCCATTGATATGACTATTTTATAACATGAACTACAAAATGACATGTTTATTCTCATAGTGGTCTTTAGAGCACACCCCTTTATAATTTCTTCCCCATTTTGTCACGTGTAGTTTTAAAAAACATGGAATATTATATTCATGTTAATGATTTTTTCAATAATTTTATTTTATCCAATGTTAAATATTTTATGATATGTACCTAATTTACATTGACACAATACTTATTGCTTATTTAGGTTGTATAAAGTGTAATATTATATAACAATTCATGTATTAATGTCATATAATGGGATAGGTTATTGTAAGATTCTTATTTTATTGTGGATGAGATAATATCATTAACATGTGAATGAATACTATGATTGATTATATGAAAGGAATCAAACTAGATTAAAAATGAAAATAATTAAATAATGAAATAAAAGATCTGATTTGGGGCAAGTTACCTCTAATAAACCATATGGGGAAATAAATAATTTTGAGCACATTAAAAAATATTGTATATTCATTTTAATTCAAAAGAAAAAATGGAAAATAAAAGGAATGAATCCTAAGATAACTTAAGAGATAAAAAAGAAAAATAAATTCCATGTGAAGGAAAATATTTTATAAAATATTTTAAAAACATGTTATCTTTATGATCATGTAAATATTTGTAAAATATAAATGTATGATGGTAATATAAAATTAGATTATTATCATATCCTAATTTTTCACATAGAAATGAGGAAAAATTTAAATTTAGAACCAATATGCTCATGATTTTTGATTTATTACATAACGTATGATATTTCACATAAAAAAGTTGGTAAAAATATAATAGAAACATTGATTCCCCTTAAGTATAATAAAAAAATCATAAGTAAAAAAATAAATAGTTCCTAGATAAATATATTATAAAATAATAGTGTATTTCTTTTGAGAAAACACACTATTCCTTGTTTTGTTTACTATAATGAAAAAGAGTTCAAAATTATTACAATATATATTGTGTTTATGTTTATATATACAGAATTGATGGTGATATATGATTTAAATGTGAGAATAAATAAGAACATCTCAATATCAAATTTTGAATGAAATTTAGAAGTTTCTATCATGGAAGAGATATAAAATATTGTATCTATATGATTATTTGACAATGTTATAATCCTTGATGTAATTATTTATGTTTCTTATCGCTTGGGGGTTGGGGAGGATATTGATGTTATTATTTAATGTGAATATATATTTTCACGAAGGATCATGAAATTTTATCATTGAAGAAGTATGTTTTCTTAATTTATCATCCTTTTTTCTATTATTAATTCGAATAATAAAGGGAGATTGTTTTGACTTATTGATTAAATGAGAATGTGTGAGATTCTAGGGTGTATATTATCTACTAAAACTATAAGTGTGTTTGAATGAATTTAATATTAAAGTTGAGATGAGTGAAATAATTTATAATGAAAATATCACGTTGAAATATTCAATAACGTGTACCCATGAAAATATATATTGCAATATACACTGAGATGTAATTTAGAGGCTATATCATAATTAGATTTGATTATGGATATCATTTTATATATATGTTTGTACCTATTATTTTAGGCTATGATAACTGATAATGCTAAATTAGAGATTAATAATTGTTATAACTCAGATTTATGTGTATTAATACAATCCCCCCTTAAGTTTCATTTTATTTATTTTCATTAAAGGGGATTACATGGAAGTAAAAATAACGGAATTTTTTTTAAAGAGCTGGATATTATAATATGTGTCATCCTTTAAATATATACCATGTCGAATATCATATATCACATGAAGCATCAAACTAAAATAATGATTAGAATATTAAAAAAAATTATCCATTAAATATAACCATTATAATATAGTCTATCTATAGGATGGTATAAATTGGATTAATTTCAATATTAAATAAAAGTAGAATGGGAAGGAAATGGAATGCAGCCCTATGAGTCTTCTTTAATTGGAACATTAGATTATAAATAATTTATCATAACACATATTTTACCTAATACAATTCCTAATTATGAATCCACTAGTATATGTTGACAGAAATAATCTACTAAAGATGTTCGAGATAATTTAAATCACCATGATATCAACCCTAGAAAAATCACCAACCACAATGTCCACCATTCCTTTTATTACTCTATAATTTTATTCATAGTTTTTCAGTGTATTATATATATATATATATATCTATTTTATAATAATGTAAATATAAAATTATTACTATAATATATGTTTTAATTGATTTTATTTCTTTAAAAAAATTATGTTTAAAAAAATTAAATTATTTTTTAAAATTTAATACAATGTTTTTCATTAATCCTCAATAAACATATAATAAATTTTAAGGTTATTGGAAAAATCAGTTCTTGATAAATAGGGTGATTTTTTGTGGAATTCTGGTTTTCTATATATTCATTATTTTTTATTGATATACAATATTTTATAATTTTGAAAAATTAATTTAATGAATTTTTTGCTATATTATGTAAAAAAAATAAAAAATAAACTAATTAATTTTACTTGGTATTAAATTAGAATAAATTAACATTATTTATAAAAAATAAAATTTTTTATAACCAATTTTTCTATAAAATACACAAAAATATTATAATTAATATTTATAAAATTATAAAACTAAATACATTTTAATTGATCAAATTTTTATAAACCGGTTTCTCAAATTAGTTAGTAATTTAAATTTCATTGGTGTTCATAGTAATATGTTTCAAAGATAAAATTTATTCAATATACTAATTATAAAAATGAGGTAAAACTGACAAATCAAGAGGTAAATTGTCAAAGCAATAATGAAACCTCACCTCTTAAGTAGTTAATGAGATACGTCATGACCATTACACTTATTTTTGTGACAAATTATTAAATATGGATATACTTACCCTGAAAATTTCATCTCCATCTATATTAATAAATTATCATTTTAAATAACACAACCCCCATCAACCATAAAGGACCCCTTCACCACCTCACATCCTCTCACACTAAAATATTTCAGTAATTAAAAAAATACACTAAAAGTCCACACCAATATTCTTTTACAATTCTTATTGGTTTTGGTATCACCAAAAGACCAATCAATGAATCTAAAAGGAATGTTCTATAGGAGGATATGAAATGAAAATGTAAAAGTTTTAACAATGTTCTTTCAATTTTATCTCTTCATAAAACCTCTCAAAAATATATTTTAACTATCCTAATATAATGAAATCAATATAATTAGTGTACTTATTTTTTATTTTATAAATTCATTAAAATTTTATAACGCACTCAAATCCATTAAAAAATTAAAACATTGCTCATGTTATAGTCATATTACCAAATCCATGAACAATATGTGTCATTTTCCATCACCACCTCTATATGGTTTTCTATTTTTTTAATAAAAAAATTATATTTATGATTATATAATTTTAACATTTTCATTCTATTAATTATATTAATAAAAAATTTTCAATGAAAATGTTACCGCCTAAAATGATTTTTCCAAATAACTATATTTAATTTAAAAATGTTCTAGTAATCTTAATGAGAATATTATATTTTTATTATTAAATAATAAAGTATATATATATATATATATATTACTAAAAAAAGTCATTTGTCCATGGTCAACATACCAAAGAATTTTTAGGGGAATTGACCAAACAACCCCATGTGATGGATTAGAGAAACGACTATATATAAGTGAATAAAATATGAGAATAAATGGACATTAAAAAAACATAATATATATGAAACACGTTTCAACTCAAGTACTTATAAATAGATTTTTTTTGTTCAGTCAGTTACATGCATGCACAAGCATCGTGGTACTTATTGTAAGTTTTCATTGACTCGATTAAAATTATTTGAGTCATGTTCCTTATGATGTTCTAGTTTTTTTATATATAATATAGATAGTACATCATTTCATAAATATGACAAAAATCACAGTAATTATTTATATTTTTAATTTTATTTAGTCTCTTTTTTTCCTTTTCATTTGATTCATGACTTACATTTGGAGTATGGATTATTCTTTTAATATTAATTTGTGTTCATTAAGTTATAACATCTATTATTAAAAAATATTGTTAATTTTTTGGTAAAATAGAACTAATAATATTATTGAATTTAATTAAATATTTTTTTCTAGGGTTATTGTTTAAAATTGATATTTCACCTCCCAATTGGGTACAATCCATCTAACTTTCTTCATTTATCTAAACCAAACCTTATCTCTTAATTATAGTCTATAATCCTTTTACTCCATTCCAGTATTCATTAGAATTCATCATGATTTTGAACGTATATACATAAAATATATCTAAATGTAATTTTATAATATCTTTTAATTTTTTTACAATTGGTTTAAATTTTCCCTTTTTAACATTATTCAAATAGATAATTGTTGACTTTCTCTACAAAAGTGTACAATAAATATTGTCTAAAAAAATTGAATGAAATTTGTTTATTGAGTTTATATATATTCTTAATTATGAAAATAAAATTCCATATTTTAGTGTATTAATTTTTTAAAATACTATATGAACACCATTTTTATTTTCTTATTTTAAAAATGGAGTTTAATCTTTATAAGAATAAATACTGGGAATTGATTCCATTTATGAATAAATTTCCATTAAAATACTCATTTTATATATTTAAATTTATATGTTTTAATTATTTTAATTAATTTTAAATTATTTTTATAACTATCCACTTTTCACATATTAAAATATTATATCGAATGTTACATTTATATATTTTATTATAGCTATATTAAATGAAGCGTTCTGAAAACGATATTTTTCATTTTATATTTATTTTTTTGTCAAATGATAAAAAGTATTTATTTATGTTATTGTTTAATGTTTCACAATATAATTTGTCTAATAAATTTATTGTTCAATCCTTATCTTATTGAAAAGGTTTATACTCTGTGACGCTATTCATCTATCTTCTTTATTTATTTACTCCTTTATGTCCATATTATTTTTTATTTATATAATCTACATAAATTATTATATTTCTATATTGTGATCACTATTATTGAATCAACCATACATATTTTAATATATATTGTATTTTTTTAAGGTTTCTTACCACTTTATTCAATTTATTATTTGATACAATAAAGGAAAATAATTAATCTTTTTATCTTAATACGAATGATTATTGATTAGTAAAGAATATTGGTTATTTATTGTATTATCATCTAATTAATTTATATTATTAAAAAAATTGACATAATTAATGATTCATGGGGCTCGTAATTATATATACCCTCAATGAATTTGTTTGTATTATGAGACAAACGGGCTTGGGTATTCATTTTAATAATCTCTCATTTATGTTTAATGTCTTATCATGATTCCTTATATTTATTTTTATGGTGAATTTTTTTTCATTCAATCTCAAAAGAAATATAAATTTTTAAACATATGTTCATTTAAATTGTTAGTATTATAATTGATTTATTACATTCTCATGTTATCAGTTATATGGACTCATTTTATTTTTACTCATTAGTGTAATATTATTCTATCTGTGTTCATTTCATGATTTTATTTAATGTATGATACCCCATATTGATCTTTTGAGAACACCCTTATTACGTTTTTCATTTCCCTAGTTTTTGGTTAAAATGATTATTTATATTATATTTATATGTGTATCAATTGGTGGGAATATTATTAGATATGATAAAGATATATTATAAAATATTGTGCTATAGGGTTTTTTTGGAAAAATTACAATTGGATGGGAAACTTATGTGATTCTTTTATTACATGATTTTTCTATTTAATTAAAACTATAAACCAAAATATATTGGGTATTCATGTGAGTCAATATTTTTTGTTGATATAGTTATAATGCATGGTCATTTTTGGGTCACTTTAGTTGGCTTCAAATCAATTATGTAATGAATATTTTTTGTATCACCAGATCAAAAAAGAGTGGTCCTCGGATGTTATATTTGTTTTAAAAATACAACATACATAAATTTTTTGTTTTTGATGTTATCATCTGAGGAAAATATATGAGGTTTGGAAACTGTCATGTGTTATTACGTATATAATTCATTATTTTATTAAAGGTAGAGATGCCCCCTTTTTGTAATTATGTCCTTTGATTTTATATTGATTAATGATTTTATTTGTATTATTATTGGGTTTTTTTAGGAATACATGATAAAACTATAGGTATGCCTCAGGGAATGTACATAAATCGATTTCATGGAAATTAATTTTTATTTTGGGACACTATTAATATATTTTTACAAATATATATAATTATATATAAAATAATTAGCGTGTGATGGGGCTCTTAGATTCTTCTGAGAGATCTCCCTACCTCCTTGGGTTTCCCCCTTGCCTATTAAATTCTTTTATGGTGGTTTTCATTGGGGATGTTCAGTATTCTTTACTTGGATAAAGTTATTCCCTCAGAGAGTGGTTAGAGGTTGTTCTCAAGATCTTGCATTGGAAGACACTTTTTGATCTAGGATAACTCAATGGTGTTCTCAGTGTGTTAGGGCTGATTCTACAAAGATGTAGCCAGGTAGGATATTCATTTGTATTCGAAGGTGTTGTTCGATATCGTTTCATAGATTGTTTATAGAGGTGGAGTAGGTGTTGGATCATTCTCATAGTAGTAGTGTTGGTTAATCCTCAATGGATGTGAGCTTCTTTAGTGGGCTTCTCATGGGGTATTATTCTTTAGTGGAGACTCCATGATTCATGTCACTTCTGGTGGGGTAATAAGGATGGAGAAAATGATGTGGGAACGTTTTATTGGTTCATCCTGATATATTGTTCTGGGACTATTTTGGTGGTGTGATTTGGATTCCATGATGGTCTATATGGTGATGGGTGGTGATATGATTGTGGTGTTTCTAGTTATCAGGTCAATGATAGTTACAGAATCCATATCCTTTAGCTTCCTTATTAAAAGGTTATTTCCTCCTAGCTCATGAACCTATGGTCTTTTTATTTTTTCTTTAATGCTACTATTCCTTTTTGTAATGATGAAGCCTTTTATTTGTAGGTTTGGTTATCTTCCATGTAATGGGTTACCTACCAATTAAAATGGAATTTATATTTCGTTTATTATTAATAGGGATCTTCCCTAACCTTTATATTATTTATTTATTTTTATTTTTTTATCATGGATAATGGTGATGTTGAATTAAAGGAGCATATGATTCCATGAATTTTGGGATTATGGACTATTAAGAAAAATATTTATTTAATTATTAGTGGGAACAAGGATGAAAATATCTCAGTTAAAACCATAGTAATTAATTTATATATCGAAAGACATCCTAAAATTTTAGTAATTTTTAGATTTTGTTGTTTCCTAGTAATGTCATCCATTCCAAGTCAAATACATGGATACAGGATTCATCTCAAATGAACATAATGGTAACAACCCTGAAATGGATGGTTGGGTTTTACCTTGATATTTAGTCATTGTAAAATATCATTTCCAAATTTTATACATAGGATGAATTTATTAAGATATATTCAATGGTTTACTATAAAGATCATTTTGGACTATTATATAGGATTTTTATATATTATTTTATAATGATTCAGGATATTATTAAGTTAAACCTCGTAAATTTTTATTAGTAAGGGAAATAGAAATGGTAATGATGTAATTATTTAAGTAGGTATAATGTAATACCCAATGATTTTAGTAAGTAATATAATTTAACCTAATAATATATTTGAAATATTTTATCACACCAAACAACGAACTAAAATCTACCAATAAATATTAAAGTATTTAAATTATTATATTATAGTGTTATAATATAGTTATCAGATTAGAGTGAACATATTGAAGTAAATTCATTATGAGTTCTACATAGAAAGAATACCTAATAGAAATAATTTGTATGATTTATCCAAAAATAATATTTTTTTATGACTGTAAATAATAATTTCTAGAAAAAAAATTTCATTCCCGATGATAGATTGTAGTGGGATGAATGGTGTGAAATCATTGATGTCTGATAAAACATCATCAAACAATATCCAATAGGTTTTGTTCATGGATCCAAAAATTCCAAATTAATCTCACCTCCTTTAAAACTCATAGACATACTTTTAGATGATTGGGTTTTTTTGTGGAACATAGAAAATGACATGTAAGATATCACATTTATCGAGTGGATGTGAATTCAGGTCCAGTACACCAATTTGAAGGGAACTATTTCCTATTTCAGTAATCTCTTATATATTTAATATATGGTCATGAATCCAGTATTCATTCCCAATTATGCATACATGGATTCCCATGTGGTAATTATCAATTATTTACACCAATGGGTTTGGAATCATCTGTATATATATGATGATCTCCACTAATAGGGATATCTTTATCTATCTGATGTTCCCCATCAATGGAACCCTTCTATGTAATTGTAAGAGAATCATTGGTATTTTAATTGGAAGAATAAAATTTTATGAAATGTGGTGAGGAACTCGGGAGTTTGTTGTCATCCAAGGGGAAAATTAGTTTTGATTCCAAAATCGACCCCATAGGATAGGCTTCCTACGTAACCTCTTGAGAGCAATCGGAACAAATGTTGTTCTATGAAACATTATAGTAAATGACACCATTTAAGTTCATTTTATGAGGACCAAACCATGTATTTTAACAACATGGAACATGGATATATAGGTGAATGGTGACTATTCACTGGCGGTGTTGGACATATGAGGAGGTAGCCTGATGGACCCAGAAATGATATGGTCTCCATGGTGGATATGAACCTATAGGGAATGTGGGTCGGAGAACATTAGGGTTAATATGGGTGCTCATTTTGGACCATTGGTAGGATTCATACATATCCTATTTTTTCAAGAATCAAATCTCATTTAGTTTGGTATGTTGTGGAATATATCTTATAAGAGGCCCATATGAGAATATGGTTGGGGCTTATACATGGAAGCATCCCATGTGGTTGGATATGATTGGAGATTATACCATAATTAAGGAAAATTTAAAATTATATTGTTGGGTTTTATAACAATTACGATGCCCATTTGGGTTTATGATAACACTAATGTCAAAATCAGCACTCACCTTTATACCCACATGAGTCAAAATCAGTGTGGGAAACAAGAAGAAGAATTGGATCTAAATATCGCAAGATCCACTCTACCCATTGGTGGACATGGTGCTGAATCTCCAAGGGAAAGGGATATGTCCTTGAGTATGTATAATTCTTTTATTATTTTAAAAATTGGTATTGTCACATATAGTGAACAATCAGTTGACGACCTAGATATAACGAGAAGAGGATCATGAGTTCCACCTCTCCCATAAAATACTAGGGGATTAATATAGTAGGGATTCCCATTGTTATCTATTTTCCAATAATTTCATTATCATTTCATCAGGAATATTAGGATTTATGAATAAGGAATTTCACGATTTCCACAAGAGTCATATTATGTATTTTATATAGTTTATACTACATTTAATGATATGTATCATGGACTTAAAAATCATAGTTTTACACCATGTTGTGGTGACTCTGGTAGGATTGCATAACGTCACGATACAAGGACTAGTTCCATATAGTTTAACATCATGTGGTTAAGATAAGATTCCTATATTATAACATCATGTGTTAAGGATGAGTTTTTTATAGTTTAACATCACGTGGTAAAGAAGAGACTCATAAAATTTATCATCATGTGGTATGGATGAGTACAATACAATTGAACATCATGTTTCCATGATGAGTTCAGTACAGTTAAGAAACATGCGTTCAGAAAAATATCAGTATTGTTTAACATCATCTGGTTTGGATGACTTGGAGTAATATTCCTAGAAGTTGATGGTGTGAGACATTCAAAAGATATACCCTTTCTTGGATAACATAGAATATGTGTAATGTTACAAGATTTCAAGAGGTGCATGAGGTCATTTTCAAAAAATGTTTTTATATGGGGTGGATGTTATTGAATTATAATGAAGAACCTAATATGTCTTTCACCATACCATATAATTTCATCTAATGACACTATAATTTTTATGGGGGTCTGTGATGGTAGAATATGTGAAATACTGGAGGGTCTTGACCACATCCCAACATTGATCTCTATTGAGGGTGTAGGGGTGTATCCCTCATGGATAAATGAATGAGAAAGGATGATTTTGTGAATGGAAACATTGGTATGGAATCAAAGGATCATTCATTAAGTATCATTTGAAATGTATCATTTCTGAATAATAAATTATGATTGTAGTTCTCAAAGGGATCAACCTCAATGAATTTTCTGTAAATAGTTGGCTTTATAAGAGGTGTAAAAAGAGGAGTTTTTTGAAAGGGGAATTTTCGAAGTAGTGTACATGATTGATTTTATATGAAGTATTGGATAAATAGAAGAATCATTAAGGATATGGAATTAAAATATTTTCCTCAATGTAGTTGGATGCAAAGGACTATCTGCAACGAATGTATGCAACGAGGAAACCGTGAAGGGTATTTCCACTATAATATTTATTTGTGCACAAGGTAATAAAATGATGCCTCATGAATCAATGCACACTATATATACCTGAAATATGCAACATATCATCTTCTATATATGGTTCGTGGGATATTTTCCCCAGAAGGCCGCTAACATATTGTTTGCGGGATAGTGTCGACGAACTACATTGGGTGCAGGATTTTTTCTAATCCTTCTACTTAATTTTCATTCATCCTCCCTTAGCACACCATTTATGATTTTTATAAAGAAGAGGAAAAAATGGTTTCTAAGTTGTATGGTCATTTTGGGTTGTAGGGACACATTTTTTAGAATCCCATAATGAATTCTCCTGCTTGAGAATGATTTGTTTGGGAGTCTAGTTTGTGAGGGTGGAAATCATCATCTGACACCCAAAATGACTTTGTTTCTTGTGTGGGAACTAGTGGATCATTGGATGCATCATAAAGTGGTGGGATTCCATGTTGTGTGGTATAACACAAAGTATCTTTTATAATGTATGACATATCCTTCCTCTTTATAGTACCATCATTTGATGATTTTCTTCAAAATCATATTTGGTTTTATTATTTTACCCTAGTGAATATTCATGGATCTCCTTCCTCCTTGTATTCCGTGTGTTCAATACCCAAAAAGTATTTATTGTAGAGACCCAAATCTTGACGTACATTGACATTACATTACTTTTTTGGAATACATAATACATAACTAAAACAGACACCAAAAGAAAAAAATTGTTTAGCGTCTTTGGTAACATGTAACATAATCATCTAATATTGGTGAAAGATCTTCAACATCTCTCATAAAGATCATCTAATTTTTTCTTACCTAAAAACTTTCTTTATATCCTGGGGAAAAGAAAACATATAAAGGGTGAGCTCAAATGCTCAGTGAGGTTATGCATGGAGAAAATAAAACAGACCATATACATTTGAAAGTCAAAACATGAACATAAAGTTTAAACATCAAAATCGTGAGTCGTGAAATAAATCATGGCAGTACGCAAGGCATAGATCATAAAGGAACATCAATAATGGTAAATTATCATGTTAATAAAACATTTAATTTTTGAAAACCATTAAGCACATGATATGATTTCCATAGGAGCCATGGTTTCGCTGATAAGAACATCTTAGTGGATAATGCCCCATTCTGAATCGAGTTCCCTCCTCGTTCTAGTCCTGTATCACTGAACCAGATTAACATACCATTCTAGCCATGTCTATAAAATGAGATATAAATATTTACCTAATTAATTGGAGTAGATATAGGTCCCACCCATCCAATAATGGAATTATTCTTATGTGTTCCACAAAATCACAAAGCCTATATCATAGCATAACCCGTGTAATAAAAATGGGATTCTTAAACATCATTCCATCATAACATAATCCATGTAAAATAAAAGTACTTAATAAAAATAATTTCATCATAACATAATCAAATAAATGTAAAAAATAGGGATAGAAACAGAACCCTATATTAACATTTATGGAAAATAATTTTGATAAAACACCTGAACTCCATTCTTGAGGAAAATATCATTTCTACAGCAAACACATTTTTCCATTCTTAATATGTCATACAATTTTAAACTAAAAGAAGTTGATTAAAAATAAACTTTAAAAATTTTAAATTAAGCTTCATGGAAATAATTTTCTATGAAATCATAAAAATCCATTCATTCCGTATATGTTAAAAAAACAATTTTCTCGTACTTTGGCCGGAAAAGTCCAAAAGTACCTCGTACAAAAAATGACAAAAATTTACTTTCATATCTTATACTAAAAATTCACCAATGAGTAAAATTGGATTTAAAAATTGTAGGAGGTTAGAAATAATATTACATATTTAGGAAACATGGATATGGATGATAAATATTCCTCAGTAAATTCTAAAGTATAAACAATCTAAGATAAAAATGAGATTGCAAGATTTTACCTTAACTTATGTTTGATATGCTTCATATGTATCTGAACCTCCTGTATAATGATTTAAATAATGTCATTGACATATTATAGAATCAAATTAATTGTTATGATATCATATATGGTTCACTTATGACTTTGTATTACCAGTTCTTTTGTAAATTCATGTTAAATTAGTGTTTTGGGTAAAATTGTTTCATTTATCGTACCTATTTCGACTTGTTGTTCTTGATATTATTACTTATATCTGGATTTACATACTTCCAGAATTCAAAACATGATTTATATATAATATATATTCAGAATATAAATATGTATGATAGATTGATAAATGGAATGAAATACACTGTTCATGGAGACGGTAGGCCATACGTACGCATGAACGCTGTTTTCGTTTCCTTATTTAATTGAATGGAATTAAGTAAATGAAACATATATGTACATAAATAATGTAGAATTATTATGTAATATGAATTATTATTATTCATTATATATACATTATAATAATTTTCTAATGGTTAACATGGAGAATGAATCTCATCTCGTCGTGGAGACGGTAATCCATACGTACGAATGAGCAATGATATCGCTCCCATAATTATTGAATGGAATTGGAGTTGATGATATAATATCTCAAAATCAGTATGATGTTATAATAACCATATTTAGTTATTCTTTACACCATTATTCCCATCCAAGATAGGTGGTGGTGGAAAACAAATTACACCACGGCGTGGAGACGATATTCCGTACGTACGCACGCACGGTGATTTTGTTTTCTATAGGATGGATAGAAGGTGAAATGGGGTTGTTTAATATTTATAATAACATATATGTATATTAATGATACACATGTTATTACTTTATAATGAATGAATCAAATAAGAAGAATTTGAAGGAGGAAGAAACTTTAATGAATCGGTAGAAGAGATTACCTCTTCTTCGACGCACCTCTTTTATGCTTCATCTTAAGGCACTAGAGTTGGTCTTTTAAAAGGATCAGAACCTCCAGAATGTTTCAAGGGAATGGAATAAGAGAAATGGTCAGGGTTTGGCCGATATTGAAGGCTAAAAATGTTGTGAAGAGGAGAGGGAGGAGGTGCCCTTTAATAAGATAAGAGAGGGGCACTTTTGGGAACCTGAAAAATATTAATTTATAATAAACTCAAACCCCACCTAAATACTTCCAAAGCGACTAAAATTAGGTTATGAGGTAATATATGGTTTTAATCTCATTATCCAATAAAATTTATGCATTTTTGGAAATTATTTGTAACCTTATCAATCTGATTTATCCTTATTTAATTTATTTAATCCTATTTGTGGTAATAATATTCTAAATTTTAAATTGTAATAAATAATTACTTATGTGTTGAGAATTATCCATAATTTGGTACTTTATGACATTTTAGACCATATAATTTACAATTTACAATTTTTAAATATTTATGTGATTTTTAAACAATTTAATAATATGTTATTTTTGTAAAATAACAATATTGTTAATTTTGACACTATTCATTTATTTGAATTTAAATAAAATCCACACAAAGGATATATTCAAACCAAAAAGTTTAATAGATTCCAAAAATTTAATATTCATCTTTAAAATTTGTGGATAACATTAATTTGATCATATTATGTTTATATTAATATTTATAAAATCATTTATTTGATATTTCTCTTAATAAAACAATTACTAGATTATTTTTGTATAATCATTTAATAGATATATTAGTTTCATAAAAATTAAAAAGAAAATCCTATGTTTAAGATAAATATCTTCCCATTTATAATAATATTTTTACTCGAATTTATCATCTTAAAATGACAACACTTAAATTGTTATATTTATTAAATTATGAAGGTGACATCTTTGACATCATTTAAAATAAAATAATGTAAATGACCTAATCGGTTTTATAAGGCTCCAAATGGTCCAAAAATAGACCCTTGTATGATTAGGGTATATATATACTCGAACAATAATGTTTTTTCAAGTTTATGGTCCTTTTGATATGTATTATTTTTTTAATAAAAACTATATTATTGATTTTTCACTAAATAAATAATTTATACATCATTAATGTATATGATTTTAATGTTATAATATATTTATTTAAAAATAAAAATAAATTACAATGATAAAAAAAACATTTTAAATTTAAAATGAGAATTTATAATCGAATTTAAATTTTTTATAACTATATATTAAAAAAATCTAATTTTTAATGTTTGAGTGAGACATTTCAATTTCCTTTAAATAAACAAAATAAAAGGTCATAATCAAATAAAATTGGGTTCCATTAGATTCCATTTATACCCATGTATGATTTAGGGTAAAATATAATCATCCAATTCTATTAGGACAAGTGTTATTGTAATTTTATAATATTATATTTACCCTTAATTACCTGGATTTACCTTTAACCATGGTAAATAAAATTTACCATAGTTACTAAAAATAAAAAGTATCTTATTAACATAATTTGGACCTACTGATTCTAAATATTTAATACTTTTTTCCAATTTCAAATCATATATGTTTAAGAAAATAATATAAAATTAATCTCGTAAAGAAAACGAGTTTTAAAAGTTAAAACATTGCAAAAGATTGAAATGATTATACCTATGAATTCATTGTTAAATAAATGATAATGACATAAATTATATTAAATGGTAAATATATATTCTATTTATACTTTAAAACCATTCAATATTATAATTTAACCATATAAATTATTATGATTAAAGAAGTTGTTTTTAATTAAAATATAGCATGTTTTTACTATTAATTAAAATATGAAAGTTATTAGAATAATAGGAAAAATTTATCCAAAGTGAATTTTTATATCCTGATTCCAAAAAAGAATTTTATTTTTTCAAATTTAACATATAAACATGTCAAAAACTATATTTAAAGTGGGTGGGCCATCAAAAGGAGTTACAACGACATTTTTTAAAAAATAATTATTTTACTCGAAAAAATTATTCTGTTTTCACATGATGTTCTAGAATATGTGTAAAATAAATAATAACGTTATAAAATTCAAAATTTAGTTAATAATATTAATAAATTCTAGTTCATAATATTATTACAACAATATTTCATTGTTTAGTGAAACCCAGTATTGCATACTACAAACGCTATCAAGGAAGGTCGCAATTGCATGTAATGCAAGTCAAGTCAAGGCTGCGTGTAGTTCAAGCTCCCTTTGTTTTTGTGTATAAAATAATCAAAACTTATTTCATTTATACATTATATAAAATATATACTTAATGTTGCGTAGAATAATTTCTACAAAATGAACAAGAAATTGTGTGTAACACAAGCCAAGAATAGTGTTGTGTATACTCCAAGCTAATACAGTGTTGTGTATAGATCAAGCTAATTTTTGTGTAGAATACAAAACAAGACATCAATGGAATTAAAAAGAATAATTCTCAACAAATATTAGGTAGTTAAATTTGTCACACATATTATTTTTCCTAGACCATTCCAATGGTGATTCTGAATAAGTACAACATAAGAAAAATTATCAAATTGATACATTCAAGATTGTGTTAATCACTATATAATTTTTGACACTTAAATCGTCACTTATTATAAGAATCATTTCGTAACATACCCTTTTATCTTATGTGGTTTTATTTAAGGGTTTACTAGTATAATTTATAGAGTTATAAAAATATAATTGTTAATTTAATATAAGTTCAAATTATTGGAATTAATAAAAGTTTTAATTTCAATTTAATATTTATTATATCATAAAATAAATCTTTTATTTCATGTAAAATAACTATGGAATTTATATTATTATGAATAAATTTAATTTATTTTTAAATGGAATGTTTTCCATGTGTTGCATTTTTCATACGTTATCTATTTTTATCCTATTAAACTATATCATATCAATTTTCAAAATGAATCTACTGGAATATATTAATAATATATTGTTAAAAATAAATTAATTCTTATTTAAATATTTTCCTTAATAATTGAACAAGAATAAATTTATTTATTCTTAACAAATGCATTTTCCAAAAAAAATTATCTCATTTATGTTTTAAGATTTTAAAATTAATATATATTAATTTTAAAAATTGAGTATATTATTAGGGATTTCATATTTGGAATAATAATTTACTAACAATTTAACAAGGCCAAATTTATTTCATTATAAAAAAAATTAACATAGTAAATATTAGTCACATTGTTATGATTAAAATGAGGTAAAATGTAAACTCATGAAGTAATGACTCAAAAACTCAGAAACCGTCATCTCTAAATGGGTGGAAGAGGAATTTATTGACAATGTATTACCATTTCCCTTATAATTATTAGTTTTGGATCTACTACTCTTGAACAACAGATCTTTTTCCTATTACGGAATAAATAATTAATAAAATCACACCCCTATAAACCAAAAAATTTCACCTTCAACACACCACTAAGTCTCACACATATGGCTTTATAGATTAACAAAATTCACCAAAAAATAATCCCTAACCCACATTATCACACTTATGTTGTTATATTCTTTGAAAAAGACCAATATATGGGAATTATAGAGTAATTTAAATAAGGATATAAGTGGATGGGAAAATTATTTTAATCGAGTTATTTAAAAATTATATATTCTTACACCACCTCAAAATATATTTTGACCTAATTAAAATAATTAAATAAATGACATTAGTATTCTTATGTACTTGTTTTATGGAATGACCATTATATTCCTCCTTCCAATAATTTTTTAATGATTGTGTTTCAATTTTAATAGTTAGATTACTGCCTCCATAAATAATATTTGTTATTTTCCATAACCAATCTACATGGATGGTGAATAATTTTTATTTAATGAAAATAGTGAATTTTATATTTCTATAAATATTAATTAATAATTTAATAAATATTATTTAAAATAAATGGTTAATGTATATTTAACCACCTAAACTGAGCATACCAATACACAATACTTAATTGGAATCTATTTTTAGAAAAAACTTGAATTGTGTAAATTTTTATCTAGCTGAATTGTAATGAAAATTTATTTATATAATTATAGAAATTTTGATACTATTCTATAACTTGTTTGACCATGAAGAAAATATGAATTCAATTTTGGTGGAATTAACCAAAAAACCTATGTGTTTGATGAGAGAAACAACTACATTATTAATGAATAGACTATTATAATAAATGGAATTTAATAAATGAAGTAACCATTATTTTTTTCTAATTCACTGATTTAGTAATTTTATTTGATAAGGGTATTATATGCATTCATCATAATTTTCAGGTCTTGACCTAGGTGTTTATTGTCTTAGATTTATTTTTATTTTTTTGACTTTTTTCTCATTATAAACAAATTTATCATTATATAGAGTAAATGAAGAATTATTATTAACATTTACTTTAATTAATTTTTATTAATATTAGTTTCAATTTAATATAAACTCTCCATTTTCCCTTTCTCTCAAAAAATATGTTATTTATTTCACAATAATTATTATTGTTAAGTTAATTTTCTTTCCTTATATTACATAAAATATTGATGTACATCCACCATCTTTGTTAGGTATCATTAACCATATTATTGTATAATATTATATCTTATATATCATTTCTGGTTTTTCCAATACTTCATGATTCATTTGGATCCTTTAGTTCACAATTCAAAAAAAAGTTTCATGTATATGGAATCAATCATATCTCTTCTTCCCGATCTTGAATATTTCTACTATATCTCAAAACTCAATACATTATTATATCAGTTTTATTATCTATACAATAATTATTTATTAATTTCATTGTATATTATCTTTTTCAATCTTTTAAATATTTTACTAATAAATTTTTAAAATTTTCCTCATGGGACTTTCTGGAATTTCGTTTCTACTATTTGAAAATTAATTTCATTTGTAAAATTTTCTAGATGATTGTAGTAATACTTATTTATAATGTTATTTGTCATTAATAATCATTTTTATTATACTTTTTATTTCAATAAAATTTCTATTTTCCTTTTTCTGTGATTTTTCCTTTAAAAAATGAAATAAATTTTTTTAGAAAAATTAATAAATAGATTTTATGACATTTTGTATTCTATTATATTATAATCCGTATTTTCAAATTTTATAATAATTTATTTTAATTAAATATTTATTTTTAATTATTTTTATAATATGGTTTTCAATTTCACATTTTTACCAAATTAAATGGTCATTTGAATGTAACCTGTAAGTTTATTTTTAAAACCTGTTAACACAATATTATGATTTTTTTAAAAAAATTAAACCATTTTTTTTCAGTATATAAATGATATATTTTTTTAGGTGTATGTTCTATTTAACACCCTCTTAATGATCTTATGAATTTTTATTTAATACCTCACCTTTTTATGAGGTCCTTAATCTATCTCCTTTCATCTATCTATTGAATTTATTTTCTCCAGAATGTCTATATTTTTTACTTTCATGGTATATTATTCATCAATTACACTATTTTTTAATTTTTATTGTTTTTTTGAAATAAATATATACCCATTAATCTATATGGAGTTAGTTTTAATGGTTAGTTTTAATGGTTCTTAACAAGAATGTAATTACATTTATTCACTTCTAGAATTATGAAAAATCAATACAACAAGTAATTGAATACAGATGTTCTTTTATTAGAATTTATTATGGGCCACATATTTCTGTATTCATTAAATAATATAAATAATCTATTGGACATATTTAGATTTGGTTGGGGATAAAATTTTTATTTCCACATGACACATCAGTTAGTCTCATGAGTTTATCTAGCTCATGAATTTGGGGTAAAACATACAAATTTATGTATGTTATCCAAGAATGAGGTATTGAAGGAATTTTTAGGATGTCATCATTATGAATTCCATAACTATTAAATTAGATATCATTATTCATGTGAATATTATAATTTTTATTGTATACATGGATTTCGAAGATTCTCATGTTATCAGATATGTAGAATTATTTGACTATAATTTATTCCATTCTAATTTTGAATTCCTATCACATTCTATAATGGATTTTTAAAAAAATTCTAGTTAAAAGGATTTTGACCACACCGTTAATTTTTCCCCTATTTATTTAGAATAATATTAATTATGATATGTATAGTTCAGTTTAATTTGTAAAAACTTATGTTAGAGATGTTTAATATTTATTATAAATTTTTTTTATCATCTGTCAATTTGCAACAATAACCAATTGTTGGAAAAAATATGGTTTTTCTTAGTTAATTTTTCACAAATATCTAATCCTCTAATAAAAAAACATTGCTATTTAAGTCACTAAAAATATTTTTTTGATATTTATATTATTGAATGTCTTGTTTTGGTCAGTTCAGTTGGTTTCTATGTAATTATGTAATGAAATTTATTTTAGAACTTGATATAGAATTTTTATTTTGGGATATCATAATATTTATTTGAATTTCCTATATTAGATAAGATGATAAACCGAACGAATATATTGTAGATCCAACATGGTGTTAAGAATAATTTTTTTTTCAATAACTATGAAATTAAAAATTATAATGTTTATATTTGATAGAGATGAATATTATATATATTGTTTAGAGTACCCAAGAATTTTGATGAAGAAGAATTATTTTCATAATTAAAGGTCTCAATATATGTTGGCGTTTTTCAGATTTAATAATGTCATGACGGTTATCAGTTGAATTTATCTTATTTTTTATTCATACTAATAAAGGTTGTTAATAAAAGAAAAAATATTTTGTGGAGAATTTCCAATTACCATTTCATTAATAAGGATCAATATTTTAACAATTGTTTGAATAGATTATAGAAACATGATATAATGAAATTTAATATAATTTTATAGATATTTTTTATTTGAAAATTGATAATATTTTTTAATATATTTCAATAATAAAATGAACTTTAAATGATTAGAAAGAATAGAGGAGTTGATATTGAATCCTCTTGAAAGATCAGGTGATAAATGAATTTATTAATATTTGAAAAATGTGAGGTTTTGAAAAGATTTTCTAGAAGTATGATGATTGATGTATATTATATCATGTCAAAGAATATGGAAAATCTATTTATTAATTAACATTATTATAGATTTTATGATATAATTTACGTTACGAAAATATACATTGATGAAGTTTAATTGAATTTATGGAGATAGAGGAACAAATTTGAAAGTATCTATGGATTGTTTATATGTTTCTTAAGGATTTGGAATTGTTTTAGGGATGATTGAAGAATATATAATGTTATTCTTAATAAAATTTAGGGGGTTGATAGGTTTTTATGATGTTAAAAAAATCAATAAGTTTTAGGTTTTTAGAGAAATTTATATTGAAAAAACTCTGTTTATAAAATTTTATTTCATTACCTACTAATTTTGTGTTATCATATGTATAAAAAATATATTTTTCATATTAACTAAATTTGAAACGTCCCTATGAATCTTAAATTATGATAAATAATATATTTTCTATAACAGATATGTTTTTTGTGATACTTATGTTTTTTCCTTTGACTAAATTTAAAATAGTAATTAAGGTTCAATATGATATGTAATATCTACTAAACCATGGAAACGAGGTAGATTATGAAGATATAATGAGATAAATAATATCCCCCTGATTAGTAATGAATTTTAATGGAAAAAGAAACCATGTGATACATAATAGTTGGGTACTATTATATAATATTATATTTATATTACACACCATGAAATTAGGATAGTAGGGGAGACATTTCCTTACATTAAATAATATCTTCCATAATATTATGGTGGAATGTATTGTATTTTTCATAGAATATGTTAGATTTTTATAAAATCATAGGATGATTTATATTTTTAAAAATAAGTTAAAAACTTTGAATGTAATTCAATTTTTTTTGACATTGAAAATATATTTCACAAATAAGGGTTTTTAGTCTGGGATAAGGGTAACTTGTTTAGGTTTTCCTAATATTATAATGTTATGCTTCCCACCAAATTTTAAAGAAAATTTTGATTTTGTGATTAATCTGTGATTAAATAAAATAATTTCATTAATTATTAAAGACTCTGAAGATTATGCACTACAAATAAGAAGATAACTATGTGATTGAGTTTGTGGATGAAAGAAAAACGAAGGACAATTCTATAATTTATGATATAGTCATTCTGTGAGGTGATTTTCATTATATAGTTCATTATAAAGAGTCTACTGTCAAATATATTAAAAATATAGTTTCATTCCCTATAATATAAGTATTTTAATTTATATTGAATTTAGAATATGTCATTTCATAATGGGTGATTCCATAAGAAACCCTAAAATAAGAAGTTATGTTTTGAGAAATCCCTTCACTATGAGAAAATGTTTCAATAAATTATCACGAAGATGTGAAATTATGTTACTGTGGTTATAATGGAATGATAAAATTCTAATCAGCCAAATTATCTAATAGAGAATTATGTATGGGTCTTAATGATATGATTTTTTATATATTTAAATGATTTAAAATCACTAAAATAATGGATGATTGATGTGTTGACATTGAAAGGATTTCATATTAATTTTTTCAAAATATTATTTTCGAGACATGTTATAATTATAAATAGTAGACGAAAGAGGAGATTATTGTTATCAAATTGATATAACCAATTGATCATTAATTCATATCCTTTGTATCTATTAATAGAAGTGATCTAAGTATTTGTGTCAGAAGAAAATCCTAGTGCATTGATGATTAAAAAAAATAAGAGAGACAATATTTTTTACAATGATTCTTACCCAACCTAAAAAATAATAACCTAGAGAAGACTAAAATAGGATTCTCGTATATAAAATGACCTCATGTATGGTTAGTTAATGGGTTTTTCCATTACGTTTCAAAGGACTTTAGATCATATTAGTCCAATGGACGTTTGAAAATATTTATTATAAAACTTCATGGGGATTATGTCTAATATTTCATTTTTTGAGGATTTAAGGATTGGACCTAATCCCATTGAATTTTATTTTATTTAATATTTGTCTCTCGATTGTGCCAAATGTATAGCTTTATGGTAATTTGTTTTCCAGAGATTAATTTGGATAATAAAAGAAGCATTATGTGTGGGTGGGATAATAAACAACATACTCCTAGAATATAGTCATCCATATTAAATGAAAACCTTGTTAAAAACTATTATATGTCGTATTACGTCTCTATATGTCATATACTAAATGCATAAATATTTATGGTGAGGAATGAAATATAACTAGTCAGTGAATAAGGGAAGTTATATGAGATGATAAAATGTAAATCAGTAAATAGTCTCTCATATAGATTCATCCCCTATCTATGTTATTTCACCAGTCAAATTAGAAAAAAGCATGCTAAATTTAAGTACCCAACAAGGATTTTCTCTTAAAGTAATCATCTTATCACTTACAACATTTTGTAAAATAATTTTTTATTCATTTGGAAATAAGGGTTTTTAAAAAACTATGACATAGTTATTCCCCCTTTCTATAACACATGATATTATTGGTTAATATTACTACCATTCATAAAATATGGATGAATAATAAGTATAAAACTATAAAATCCATCTTAAATCTCATTAAAATCATTATACCAACATTTTCATCACCCAATAACACTAGAACCACTCATGGTCTTCTGGTGATTATGATCATGGAACCAAAATCATACCTACAATATGAAATGTGATAAAAACAATGGCTGAGGGTATGAACACATAGACATGAGTGGAATTTTAATTATAAATCAAATGATAAAATGTAATGAAAAACTTGTCAACCAAATAGCATAAGTATATTATAACCCACAATTGTAAAATACAGGTATATGCTACATATAGAAAAATTCCACCCAAATAAAATATTTTTATCACTCATATGGTTGTGATTCCAACACAAATAAAAATCATTATGTACTAGTATGTTCCATCATGATCACCATATATCCCATGGAAACCAATATATACCATAACAAACCATGTCTATAACATCCTGAACCTAGATGCCACTTGAAACGTTGCCCAAAGCCCAGTTGGTCACAAGGTTTGAAGTGCATCTCCCCAAATTCCATAGGCTGCCAACTAGTAGTGAGGGACTAGGTAAGTTAGTGGGGAGGGTATTCCCTCATTACTAGAGTATCACAGTGGTAGTCAAACATACAATAAATAGAAGCTGAAAAATATGCAGTAATCTAATGAATGTAAGACAAGTAGACATGAATACATAATAATAACTCAATGTTTCTCATATACAAAAATGATGTAGAAGGTACATGTATCAAGATAATATCCAGAACAGTTCATGGAAACACAATACAACCCAAGTGACCCAAAAAAAATAAAGTCCAAAATGGGATCCCAACATCTCAAGTCCCGTCTTTATAATATGCACCCCTGCTATGAAGCCATAATCAATAGCCTATACTAGAGCACTTTCTACTATCATCACTTTCAACCATATAATATGTTTGGGCCCCCATGGATGCCCAAACAGGGTGTGACATAAACATCCAAGTAGGAAACCACCTAATTCTATACATTTCTTATAGTAATTCTAAAAATGATCAAGCAATTTTAAACAACCAGTAAGTAAATGTGTATGTCCATGACATAATTCAACTAAATGATGTAAAACAAAATAGCTGTCAAGGCTACCTACAAAAGTGGGTCATCTTCAAACAAGGTAGCTAAAACGAGTAATGAGAAAGTCACACAGCCATGCCATATATCTATCTATATAAAGAAACCATAGCTACGCTATGTAAAGAAGTCAAGTATCCCATGAACAAATTTTATAGTTAATTTTAGACTACATGGGATTGATCCAAGGTGTCAGTAGAACATGTAAACCAAGTAATTAATATCTAGACTAGGGAGGGATGGATCCAAGGAGCATGTCCATGGCATACCCTCGAGTCCCATAGACATTCCCTTTGGACGCTCGGTTAGGAAATAGTTTGGGTTCTATGAACATTGGAAAAGAAATTCCTACGTGAGCCCATGAAAGTCGGATCCCTATGGTTGTAAGCCCTGAGGCATCCAACTAGTCAATACCCAAGGGGATGATTCAACCAAAAGAATACGCTACCATGTTCCATATCCATGGATAGTTGTGCATTGCATCTATCAAACCATACATTCAACAATTCAAGAATTCAAATTAAATAATCATTAAAATGTGAGTATACCCCATCACATCAAAATGTACAAGCCATGAGTATGGACACTCATGGAAACCATTTATCACATACAATGTATATTTGTCTACGTTCCAATATAGTACACTAATCAAGCCATTAGTCATTTCCATATAGGTATACCCACCCATATAAACATTTTAAATTAAATCCAAGCTATCAAAATAGGTATGGCGTTAGTAGATATGAATATTCCAGGAGGAATTACATTTAAAAAACAAGTTATCAAGCTACAAAGGCATCTATTGGAACCCAATGAATTGGAAATCACAATCACACGCCCCTTGGGTGGTTTAAAATGGCATAAACAGATTAAACCCAAAAGGCACACCCCATGGGTGACCATGAAATGAGAAAATGGGTGCCAACACCACAAAACAGATCCCATGGTCAAACAAATTAGTTCCAACTAAGACTACTAAAATCTAATCGCTCAATAATAAGACCAATTAGGATTTTATGATAGACATAATATCATCCTAATTCCCAAAAAAAACCCAGAAAACCAAAAAGATAGTATAGACCGCCTACGTTGCCCCAATATTAGACATGTCATCTTGTATAATGTCTTGATTTATCCTAGTTTGGGAGAAATCTGAATAACATATAAAGAATGGAATATTAGGGAATATTATCCGAAATACAAATCGCACAGTTTTTTATCCAAATAATCAATAATTTCTAAAAAGAAATTTTGTGCGTACCAATGCAGATCCGTAGATATGATCGATGATCAAAATGGATGTCAGACAGAGAGTAGGGCACAAATCCTACCATAAGAACCAAAAAGTGGGAGCATCAGAGGTCTTCTATGCATGGAAAAATAGACACACAAAAATAGTTTTAAAAATAATACTCATTTTTAAATTAAATTTAAAAAACACACAATAAGGGTTGAATAGTTTACCCACAAGGTTTCCCAAACAGTGCGGAAATCATGCGCACCACTCTTCCTCTTAGGGGGGGGGGCATTTCATGGTTACCTCACACTATTTTACTAACCATGTGGTAACTGTGAAGATCCTCTATTTCCATAAACCTACAGTTTTCATACCTCTTTCATGGTTTATACTAACAACATGTAGGCCACAGGATAACTGTGTGCTGGGTCATTTTCCCCCCAAAACATTGTTCAAGCCAATGAACATGCCATGGAATCCTCAAAAACACCCTTGATCAAGTTAAAACATCAAATAACTTGATAAATAGGTACATAAACTAAAATTTATATGATCCATTCCTCATACAAAACCTAGGTTCTTACAATATTTCCGCATATAGAAATTCATCCCTAAATTTCTATATGAAGTGTGGTCAATATTTTTCTAAGATCATCTTCGAATACTATGAACATATGTCAGCCTCCATCTCCCAAGAATTGTCTTGTAATCTTCTGTGCTACCTTATCACCCATACTAGAGGAATTGACCAGCCTCAATGAACATTCGTGCTCCTGTCAACTATACAAATTTGATGCTCCTCAAAGGAGGCATTAACCTACAACTGAACATCCTCAGGAAGAAAATAATGGGATGAGTCTGAGTGATAGAGGTGAATTTGAGATACATGGAATATGACTTTCATGTATTGGTACTTCAATAGTAACTACAACCAATAGGAAACTGACATGAATCTCTATAGAATATCAAACGACCCGTCTTATCTCAGGGAAAGTTTACCCTGTCTTCTCATCTGCATGTGTTCCATCCTCGGTGAAACATGGATGAAAACATGATCGTCAATCTCAATATCTAGATTTCATTTATGGTGATCAAAACATGATTTATGATGGGACTATGTAGTGGCCTTCTGCTTCTAAATCAATTGGACTAGTTCAAAAGATTCCATCACAAGACACAGACCCAATAAAGCTTCCTCTCTTGCCCCTAACCAACACTTGGTAGAACGGCAAGGCCTACCATATAATTCCTCATATGGTTCCATATATATTGTCACTCGATACCTATTATTGTTGGTTAACTCAACCACCGGAATGTAAATCTCTCAATATCCCCCAAAATCCAAGACGCATGCTCCCATCATGTCCTCTAACACTTGTATCATAAGCTCTAACTGGCAATCATTCTGTGGGTGGTATGATTTTCTCAGAAGCACCTGTGTACCCAATTCTCTCTGAAAACTCTATTATATTTGAGAACTAAAGAGTGTGTCCCTATACAAAATGATAGTATAGGGGACCCCATGAATTCATATCACCACTCGGATGTACAATATTTCCTGAACATCAACACTAAAGGTCTCCTTGATTAGAAAGATGTGTACGACCTTCGTAAGACTTTCAAAATCAACCCACATATCTAGAGGTGACATCTTCAAACATTCCACAAAATCAATCCCGACATCATCCCAATTCCACTATGGAATATGTAACTATTGTAAAATCCCATCTAGTCACTAATGTTACGCCTTCACCTGCTGACAGGTGGAACACCTAGTAATAAAACCAGTTACCTCTCTATTCATTTCTGACCACCACTACTGACGTCGCTAGTCAGGGTACATATTGCTGACACTGAGATGCACTACCCATGATGAATCATGAACATCCAGCACCATCTTATCATGTATTTCCATTGGAACCCAAACACATCCACAAATACATTGGATTCCATCATTGCCTACCATCCAACAAAGTAGGGGGTCCTCACCTTCAACACCTTCCCATGGATCTAAGACTTCATTATCAGATGGTTTCATCATCCTTACACTATCTAGTATGGTATATGTAACAACTAATGATTAAATAAAAGTCTTCCCCTTTATTTCTTGAACCTCAAGATGCATATTAGAGAATAACTCTATAATTTCCCACTCACTACAGGCATTTAGTACTGCCTATATCTATGTCCTCAAACTCAATACATTGGATACTTCATTTCCCTTACTAGGTATGTAGTCATGCTCGAAGTCAAAGGGTTGTAGGACTCCACCTACCTTCACTGCCTCAAATTCAGATAACATTACCTAAGCATATACTCGAAATTTTTTTGGTCTGTGAAAAGAAAAAAATGCTCTCCCACACAATAGTTACTCCAACAATGCATCACATGAACAACTGCATCTAAATTAAGATTTTGCATAGGGTAGTTCTTCTTCTGATTCCTCAACTACCAAGACACATAAACCATGACTCGATATCCTAGCATCATCACTTCCCCCAACACAATACATGAACTTTAAGAGTAAATTCTCTAGCTGTTGCCCTTGTCTAGCAGTATCATGACTATTGCTGATGTCAGCCTCCATTTTAGATCCTGAAAGGATGTCTCTTAAGATTCTGACCACAAAATAATTACACCCTTCTTAGTCAATCCCGTCAGTGGTGCTACTAAGCATGAGAAGTCATGTATAAAATTCTCGTAATAACTAGGTGGCCTTAATAAATGCGATATTTCAAAAATGATTTTGGTTTATTCCTAGGAAACTATATCTCTCACCTTCTCTAGGTACACTAAAAGTCTTTTATATGGGATAATGTGACCCTGGAAGTGAATCTGATCCATCTAAAAGATAAACATTGAGAGAATAGAATATAACATATGTTCTCTCATTGTATTCAGAATGATTTCAAGAAGGTTGTCATGGTCATGGATATTATGAGAATACACCAAGTTATCTTCCATGAAACCACCACAAACGATTCCAAATAATGATGAAACACTTGGTTCATCAGCTCCATGAAAACCACTAGTGTATTCGTGAGACCGAACAACATAAGTAGATACTTGTATAACCCATTCAATGAATTTGTGGTTTTATTAGTTATGTTTATAGGTAGAACACACACCTGATGATATCCTAACCTTAGGTCAATCTTCAAATACACTTGATCTCCTCGAAGCTGGTCAAGCAAGTCATCTATCCACGGTGATGGATATTAGTTTTTAATTTTCAACTGGTTTAATTTTTGATAATCAATTTCTATACTAACAGTTCCATCCACCTTTTTCACAAAATGGACTGTTGAACCAGATGGATACGTATTGGGTCTAATAATCACCTTCGCCTCTAAGTCCTCCAGCTACCTCTTGAGCTCCTGCAAATTCTTCATTTCCATCCTGTAAGGTGGAATGGATTTCGACCTAGCTCATCGAACTAGCTCGATGAAAAAAATCCACCTCTATCCCACAAGGGAAACTAGAAAAGGCATTTGGAAATACATCTCATAAGAGAACAACTATTGGAGGAAATTATTCTTAACCTAATCCCTGAACATAAAAGAAATCTAGAAATCATGGTTGTTATGACTCCAGGCCCATGATGCTCTGGTCTAGTTTTTCATTCCTTTACATCCCATTCACCCATGTGAATAAACACTGTACACTCTGGTGATGTAAAAGTCACCATCTGCGAATAGATGTAAATATACCCTTGTTAACAATGAGCCAGTCCATTACAAGAATGATGGTAAACCCACTCATCTCAAGGACATGTAAACTCCATTAGAAGTGGAACCTGTCAACTTTAATGGGTCACCCCATACACTAGGGTACATCACTCGTTATAACTCTCAATTGTGTTTGTAGCATAAAAAATACCTCAGAATGAAAAACCACAAGACGAAGTATTTTTACCACTCATGTAGAGATTATTCTATGAGAGGCACTCATATTAGAAAGTGAATACGGAATAGTATAAGCTACTAAGATTGTACATCTCACTATAGATGGTTCGGGATCCTTCTCTTGTTGGGTCTATTGCACTACATAAGTCTGTCCCATACCGTGGCCTTGTGACCCTGCCTGGCTACCCTAATCGATATTACCTACTGCCTATGAGAAACATGTTTCTAGATACCATGGCCTGATTGGCCTACACAACTCTATCTCCCAGCTTGATGTGGTGCTGAAGAACCTTCTCCTAAACCAGATGTCAGAGAAGACTCCTTACCACTCACAGATATAGTAAAGGTCCGAAAAAACTGTTTCATATACCAAATCCTACCAAAAGAATGGAACAAAACTGGGTCATGGTAGCACTAACATTTCTTGTGGCCTTTCCTAACACAGTAATGGAAAAACGCCGAGTTACCAGCAATAATATCCTGATTAACACTTATGTATTGGAAAACCACAAAATGGTGCTTACATCCTGAAGAAGTAGATATAATGGGCGTATAAACAAAACTTCTATGTTTTGAATCCCCATCCTACACAAGGTTCCACTCTCTAATAAGTGTCTGGTTCACAATCATTGTTAATGAAGGAAACCTGACCACATTGACCAGAAATATGATAGCATGTTTGAGACATTTCTCAACGCTTCTCACCCATGATAGCTAATCTAAAAGATACATCAGTGAAAATAACTACATCTCTGTAATGTGTGCTGAGTATTCCATAATCGTCACTTTACCCTACTATAGATTCATAAACACACTCATATGATCTTACCTATAATAGCCCGAAGGCCTTAATTTTTTTTATTGATTTTGATAATCCACCATTCAATGGGTGTGTTGGAACCCTTACAAGGCCCATAGGCATAAGTATTACATGGTACGTAGGCCTTAGAGGTATTTATTTCCTATATTCTTCAACCATTACACAAAACCCAGACTAACTACTTCGAACCGCTCCTCCCTAGCATCATCATTGGGAAATAAGCTATCCACCTTCACATGGCTGTTTGGCTATGAATTCCTGTGCATGCACAAGCTTGTCCTGATGGAAGGTGTTATACCCTCTCATTCTTGATATCCTTTTAGCTTCGGCTATCATGAAATCCCCTTGCTCATCTAACTTGTAGAGCTTATTCCTTATAGGTTGTCTGGTTTACATCTGCACTTAAGGTGGCATGTAGGCCTTGAGATGGCCCAAAGGCCTTACTGACCTGAATCCCTGGGTGGCCCGAAGGCCTTACATGACTGAGGGACCAAATCGGTGGCCCAGAAGCCCAAATGGGGGCATATTCCTGGTTTCTACAGTGCCAAACAGTGCCTGCTACAGTTCCTGCTACTATACTGCTACATTACCTGCTACAGTACCAACTACAGTGCTTATACAGTACCAGGAAATTCTGCCTCCACCTGGATTTGATCCCTGGCCACTTTAATGGACATACAGAGTCCTTACCAACCAGGATAAGGCTCATGTGCAACTAGTATGTTATTCTCGTAGTGTCATGGGGTAAAATTATTCGTTGAAGAGGTTTTGGAATTCATTCCTACCCATATCACGCAACACATCATCTTGGTTCAAAATGTCACACCAGTACTTCTCCACTTCTCATAGCATGCAAGTCACGAGCATGACCCTCCGCTGCAAAGACAACAATAGATGCTCAAAAATCACTATCATGGTCTTTAGAAAAATCTCTTTAGACCATGGTCCACCATCTTGTGAATAATTAAGAAGATGATTCAACTAGGAAACCTCTTTTTCCTCGACCAAAGTCAAGGCTGTCTGTGGTGCTCCCTATAATGTCTTCATATAGAGAAAGAAACCCTTTCAGAACTGTACCTTAATAATTTTTTCCAATACATCCTCAAGTGTTGCAGTTGAAACTATATGAGGATTAAGCGGTTGCATGTGTCCCACCATCTCTGATGTATGGTCATCGCCTCTGTCACGATGTATCACTGGAGGGTTTCATGGTGGTGTGTCTCTAAAATTTCAAACACACACCTCATGAAAGAACAACATCAAGGCACAATGCTCAAAAGCGTAGGAAAAGTCACAACCATCCTAGAAACTATGTGAAACCCACAACCTACTTCTAATTCCAAGACTATAATAATGCATCCATCAAACCTTTTAATCAATTCCTCTAGGCCAATCAAAACTCGGGTCTACGCCATGCCAACATTTCTCATTCAAGATACCGTTTCCATTTCCCATTCAGTTATTCAATAAATTCTACTAAGGGATTACCAATTATTATATCCATGAGGTCCCAAAAATCTTCATGAACCCAAAACATAGTTCCCATTCAAGCTATATATGTAACAAGGTCATTAGGGAATTTACATTCCACCAGTGCATCATTTCCCAATTCAAAAGGGCCCATACTAATTATGGATTGAAAGATGACGTCTCACCGTTATCTACTACACTCAACTAACACAATAACTAGTAAAAATGTCACCTCAACTATAACAACAACAATAAATATCTAATTCATCCTAGATGGAATGGCACAATACATGGCATGTGAATATAACAAGTGTCTACATGATGCATGAGATGGAACAACCTCATCTCAGCAAGATACTACTGAAATAGAACCCAAAATTGCATAAATGGAAATAGTATAAATGAAGTGCATTAACCAATGGTGAAATAAAATGAACTGTGATAGTCAAAATCCAGAAAAATAGAACTCATTCGAGGGAATTTGGATTTTCCCTATACACAGGGTAGCTACTCCCAAGTATAGATTATTAACATGATCAATTTCCTTCCTATCCCAATCTAATATTGAAAAACTATAATTCAAACTAGAAAAATCCTTTTATAACACTTTGAAATGTCCCAAACCTAGTGGCCACCTAAATTGGTTCCCCAGTTCTGGTTGGTCACCAGGCCTCATGCACATGTCCCCAAATGCCAGAGGTCGCCGACTAGCAATGAAGGCCTAGGTGAGTGAGTGGGGAAACTATTACCTCATTACCAAGTTATCATAGTGTAACTCAAACATACAGTGAATAGAAGAATCAAAAAAACAAGTCAACGACTGAAAGTAAGACAACTAGAAAATAATACATAATAAATAACAGAAGATCCACATATACAAAAATGATGCAGATAGTACAAGTTTCTAGAAAAGAACCAGAATAGTACATGGAAATAAAAAACAACCCATGTAAACCAAAAAGTAAAAAATACCAATATGGAATCCCATCACCTCAAGAATCTTCTTTGTCCTATTCTCCCCTGCTCGAAATTCATAATCTACAAACTATACTAGGGTGATTTTCCTAATCATCACATGCAATCATATAATCTGTTTGGGTCCCTTAGGACACCCAAATAGGGTGTGAGATAAATATCCTAGTAGGCAACCACTGAGGTCTATATAGTTCTAAAAACAATTCTACAAAGGTGATAAAACATGAAAACAACAAGTAAATGTGTATGCCTATGAAATAAGTCTAGGGTAGGATGTAAAAACAAAAAACCCTCAAGGCTACCTGTAAAATAGATTCAACTCCTAACAAGGAAGCTATAACAAGTAATTAGTGAGTCCCCCACCCACTATGTACGTCCATATGTATCTTGAAACCACATCCACTCTATATAGTGCAGACAATTATCCCATGACCATGCTGTATAGTAATGTGTAAACCACAAGGAATAGATCCAAGGTGTCTGTAGACAAAAGTATCCAAGTAATTAATATCTAGACCAAAGAGGGATGGATCTAAGGAACATGGCCAAGGAATCCCATCGAGTCCCATGGGAATCCATGGTGGAAACCCAGTTATGAACTGGTTGGGGTCCTAGGAGCATGGCAATAACATTTACTATGTGGTCCCAAGCAAGCCGGGTCCACATGTTAGCAAGGCCTGAGGCATCCAAGAGAATCATGACCCAAGGGGTAGAGTCAAACCAAGGATTCCACTAGATCCTTCCAGATCCATTGAGAGAAATCCATGGAATCTATCATACCATACATTAAAGCATTTAATAATTCAAATTAAACATTCATTAATATGCAAGTATACCAACTCACATAAACAAGTACTAGCCATGATTATACCCACTCATGCAAACAATTTATCACATACAAATCATTTGGGTCTACCCTCCCATATAATCCATTTAACATGCCTTTCTTAATTTACATATAGGTACACACACACATATAAAGTTATTTCATTTAAGACATTCTCTCAAAACAGGCATGGCGTCACAAGATATCAATATAAAAGGAGGTAGTACATGTCTTTAACAATATATTCCAAATATCAAAGAATCTAAGGGCATCCTTTTACTAGGAAAGCACAAGCCCACGGACCATGGGTGGTTTAAACCTAAATAAACATATTATACCCTAAATTCACACTCTATGGGTGACCATGAAATGAGATAAGGGTGCCAATATAGCTAAACAGAACCCATGATCAACCTCACTAGGTCCAACTATAACTACTCTCTTAGAAAGGAGACCTCTTAAGAAATTATGATGGTTGACATATCTACCGAATTCCTGAAAAACACCAAAAAATATGAAGGAAATTATAGAACACCTACCTCACATCGGTTGTAGAAAACTCATTCATTATCAAGTCTTGATTCATCCTGGTGTGGAGGAAATATGATGAATGGATGGAGAATGTAATAATTTGGAATATGAGACTTAATACATTGAGCATTGTCAGTATTATAAAGAATCAATAATGACTAAAATGGAATGAACGCCTTACCGATGTTGATCTATAGAGATGACCAAAGATCAAAACGGAAGTCGGATGGAGGGTAGGACATAAATACTACCTTAGGATCTAAAAAGGGAGATCCTTAGAGGTCCTTTGTGTGTGGGAGAATAAAAAACCAAAATTGGTTTAATAGGAAATTTTACTTTTAATTTAAATTTTTTAAAAAAACACACAGCATGGGTCAAACGGTTTAGCCACACGGTTTCCCAGACCTTGAGAAAACTGTGTACACCTCTCTTCCAAAGAGGGATTCTTTACACGGTTACGCCACACAATTTGACTAACCGTGCTGAACCACTCTATCGAAAAACCTGATGTTTTCAGAACACTCGCATGATTTAGAATAAATGTGTGAAGGTTATGCACATACTTTAATCTAGGTTATTTTCATCCCAAAACAAGGTTCCTTCCTTTGAACAAAACCCACACACCTCCAAAGAACCTGTGATGAAGTTAAGAACACACATAAGGCCATAACAAGGTACTTAAACTAAAAATAAGAGTATATGTACCTCTTATGAAAACATAGGTTCTGACAATGTAATTGATCATTTGTGATAGTCAAATAAATTTTTTGGTTTATAATTTTTATTCTAATTATAATAACATGATTACATATAAAATTAATGAAATTTTTTCAATATTGTTTTTATTAATTAATAAAATTGTGTTGAGTTTGAACTTTTTATGGGTCGTTAAAGAAAAATAGCTATATTATTATTTATTTATATATTTTTAAATAAATAACTAAAATATAATTTTTCCATAATTAAAAATATATATTCATACATACATGCAAATATATATAGATCTAAACGTTTATAAAAATATAATAAATATTAATTATTATGAAAAAATTATAAGGGTATATTATTATTATTAGTTTGAATATAATTTATTATTTTAAATTTATAAGGGAATGAGGTGGATAGAAAAATGGTGTGGGTTTTGTATAGGATAATGGGGAAGGGTGATAAAATTGAGGGAGGAAGGTCATGAAAAGTGATTACACTAGGCATATGGAAAAGGATGGAAAAAATCACAATAAAATGATGAAAAATAAAAGAGTAAAGAAAAAAATAAGAAAACAAAAATGAACCATATGGATAGGGGACTTATTAATAGAAAAACAAAAAGTGGGAAAATACCCTCCCCCACTCTTACCCAGTTCTATTTCTCTCACCTCTCTGTTTTATCACTCTCTTAAATGTCATCATATTTTCCATTCAATAAGCATAAATATTTATCAGAATGATTTTTTGATGGTGGAGTTGTTTTTTTATTGACAAAACAATGTTAATAAAAAATATTATTACTATAGGTGGAAATGTATATTTTCCATATTAATTTATAATCAAATTTCATTTTTTAGTTGTCGAGGTTTTCTGAGTTATTCCATGTATAATTGGTCATAGATGGGGATTTCCATGCCTCTATTTGTTATTTCTCTTATTGTATGACACTTTTTTGTTTTATAATTTTAAGGAATTATATTAAAAATGGTTGTTTTTGGAGAGATTTAATTGGTTTTTTCATGAGGAAATTATTAATGTGTGTGTCTATAGTGGGATTCATCCCATTCACTTATTGGTAGGTTATGTTTGGTCATGTTGGGATTTTTGGATTTGAATATTTCATTGTGTTATTTTGGTTTTTGATGTTGAATATAATTTTTTATGTTAATTGATTATTGGATTAGGTTTGAAAATACTATATAAAGGTAAATATGAGTTTTAAATTTATGTATAAGAAATCATTTGATGTTGTTGTCTTTATGAAGAACCTTTAAATTTTATGATACTATTGTTTCTCAAATTTTATTTCATGATTCAAAATCATTAAGAATTATTTGGCGATTATTAATATGATATTTCTAGTATGCCTTGGTATCTGTCTAATTTTACCAATTAATTATAAAATTCATGTTAACATTACTTATTAAATAATTTCTATATATAGGCTAACCATATTTAAAAAACATTTATGTGTCTATATTTAAATTGAATCATGTCGAAAATTGAATTGGGTTGATTTTTAATGTATTGAATGAATTAAAAATATATATATTCAAAATAGTTCATAAATAAAGGATTTGGTTTATTTTTATATCAATGTATTATGTTCCACTGATTATTTGAGATGGGTTGTTCATTATAATTTAATGTTTTGTAATAAATGGTTTTGGATGGAAATTATTAATGTCTATGATTATTTAATGGATTTTATTACTTATCTTATTTTTTGGTAATTAAGGATGTGTAAATGTGTTATGTTTTTATAATGATTTTTCTAAAGGGTTGTAAATATTTTATTGAAAGTGTTTCATGTGGGACCCTAACAATTTTTAATGTTGTCAATTGATAGGGAGATGAAATTTATTTTTCCTTATGAATATTTATTCATTTAGGGGGGTGATAATAGAATCATTTATATGAAATTGGTTTTTTATAAGTTTTATTTTATGACTACCTTTTCAAATTCAATTTGTTAGTTATTGGAAACTTGGGAGAATTTGTATTGAAAGAAAGGAAAAATACTTCTTTAGCTTGGTTCATCAGGTCTAGATTTGGACTCTAAAACCCCAGTAACTAAAAAATATATGATATATAGTGGGAGTCCCATTCTATTGTTCTCCATTCCCTATAGGTTGTGGGATTACTCTCCCTAGTGTAACACAAACAGTTTAATATGATTGGATTGATAATTGAAATATCTTAGGGTCCTATGATTCCTTAATAAAATGATCTTATGGGTACATACCATGATGTTTTTCTTCAGGAAATATTATTTTATATTTTTATATATTATTTTTATTTACATAATATTATTTCTTTTGTTTTCATTAAAATGTTACTACTACCTATATTAATTTATGTATTTCTTTTGTTTGAGTGAAATATATTTATATTTATTTTTTTAATCATTTCAACAATTTTATATGATAGATATTTTTTATGGACTTATTTTTGTATATTTTTTTTTCATTTTTGAGTATAGTATTCTATTAGTAAAAATTAAATAAATTATGGTAATATATTATAGATTTGGGGTTTTTTTATTTCCATTGTTTAATTCAAAATCTCCAATAATATATTCGATTAATACTAAAAGATGTATTTCAATGTTGTTTGTTTAAATTTACCTCTATGGTTTGGGTATTTTTCAAAATCATTATTTTATAAATCATTAAATTATTTTAAATATCATCCATTTCTTAAAATATTTAAAGTCAGTTTATGAATATATTAGTGAACTCAATATTGTATATGATATTATCCAATATTGAACAAATATAGTTTATTTTCAAAATATATTGGAACATATTATGTATTTTTATATTCTCAACCAAGAATAAAAATACAATTTATATGGTGTGTGAGGATGTTACCTATAAGGATTTTACCTTAACAATATATATATATATTAGTTTTATTTAATGTCTAATCATGTTGTATTGGTTTCTCTTTTTACATATTATTGGATGAAATTGATCAACATGAAATGATGTTAAGGTATATGTCATTTTATTTTCATATTTTATTTATCTATTTTGATTTATGATATTTTTTATTATATTTATTCCATAAAGATTCTTATTCTGTTATCATCTCCATTCAAAATACATAATATCTAAGCTTTACATTTAAGGTTCGGTGTGGTTTTTTTATCATTTTATCAAAAACATTCATTCCTAATAAAGGTTATATTGATACTAGAAACATGTTTATAGCCCTTGAGGATTGTGAATACCTTCATGACTTGTCAAGGTCTGAATTAAGTACCTTTATTGGGGATAACCTAGGTAGGTCCCTTAAAATCATATGAAATTATAATTTTGTTTAATTTTAATTGGGTAGATGAGTTGGAAAATAGATATGATTTGTAGAAATGGGGAGGCCGATAAAGTTGATTACCATTTCAATATATTTCATACAAATCCATGATATTCAAATGGATTATTAGAATGGGTGATTTCAAATAGGGTTTTATTAATATTTCTTTTATGGTATGAATGCAACATTAATGACTATTTGAGGAGGAACCATTAGCCACATAGGAAAGTTTCATAGATTTGAAGATTGTACTTTAGCCATGATTCTTGGAATGGTGTGGCATTGTTATGTTTTTCTTAGTTTTTTTCTCTAAAATTTATTTTGTATACAACTTTTCTTGATATTGAGGTTGTATATATGGTATTGAGTTAATTTTTTCATTGTTTATTTAAAATTAGAGTTGAAATTAGATATATTTCATTTTGTTTTATTTCTTATTAATTATGTCAAGTCTCATCTATATGATATTAATATTCTTGTTTTCATTACAATGATGATTTACTCAGAATGTATTTCGAAATGGTTTCTTAATTTTGTTAAAATAAACTGTTTTCTCAAATGAAATGTTTGAGTTTTAAATAGGTGGTCAATTAATTATAGTTTTATTAAATGTAGAAATGGTTTTAATGGGATATTTTGATAAAATTCTTAAAATAATGGAATTTTTTTAATTTGAATCAGGGTGTTGGTAGTGGTTTGAAATTTAATTGTTCTTATAATGATTAAAACAGATTTAGTATATATGTGAAAAAATATTGTTTAATAGTGTGTTAGTTTTTAAATATTTATATTAGTATAATATTTGTATTTTTTATTTTAAATTGATTTATTTTAAAATAAAAATGGTTTTCCTTAGAGAAAAGTTGTTTTTGAATCAAATAAATGGAAAATTTCATTTTTTATACTGAGACAATATTTAATATTATAGTTTAAGTAATTTTTAATGTCTAATTCCAATTATGATTTTTAAATATATGAACAATTTTATTTTAATAAATATAGTTCTTATTTGAGGTTTTGTTATTTTACATTATTTATTGATCAATTTTTATGTTATGTATTTTTTAAAATTTACAAAAGTACGTTTTTTATATGATATATTTGGATTAGGATGATTTGGGTAGTTGAAATTCATTTTTTTGGAAATTTGGAAATTCATGTTGATGTTTTTATAGGGTAATTGATTTTTTTAATATTTCAACTATTTTATCATGTGAGGAAGTAAATTTTATGATATTTAGTATTATTGTGTGAATGTAGTCTTTTTATGGTTGGGAGAACCACCATATATGTTTGATAATTTGATCATTAGTTTTATTTATATCTTATCTAAATAATTTTGGTGTTTATTTTTTTCATTTTCCATGTAAATAATTTCTCTAATGGTAGTGTAGATAGATTTTTAGTGATGCCACATTTTTATTATGGGTATATTAAATCGATCTATGTCATTATATGTTGATGATAGTGTACATAATTTATAATTTTTGTTTTCTATTTTTTATTATAATGAAAATATTGTCATTTTTTTACAATGATAGTTAGGTATGATTTGATTTATATAAATCCAGAAATTAAATTTCAATATGTTTGAACCATTGTTGTGAGGCTAAAAATAATATTGGTAATGTTATAAATAGTTGTCTCATGAAAATGAATGATTTTTTTATTAATTAAAATATACATAATAATATATATATATATATATATTTATTTATCTGTGAGTTTTTAGGAATTATTCTTAATTAAGTGAAAATACTGATAATGAGATATTATTACTAATAATAATAATAGTAATAGTAATAGTATTATTATTATTAATATTATTATAATAATTTTTTTAAGAAATTAATAATTTGTGGGGGAAAAAGGGGAGTGGATATTATAATTGAGAAGGATGATTGAATAAAAAATGATGCATAAGGAGTTCATGAATAGTGAATTCACTAAGAATATAAAAAATTGATGGAAAGAAGGAAGAGTAAATAAGGAAAGAAATAGGAAAAAAACAATCAAAATATGTAGGCATATCTATTTTAATTATATATATATATTCATGTGTCTTTTCATTGATTTTATTGAATTTTAATAAATGAATATTTAGTTACATGGAAGAAATTAATGGTTTAGGTATTCTAAAATGGGACCAGAATTTTGAGCAACACCAAGTAGAAAATATAGTTTTGAATGCTCAAAAATGAAATTAATCACCCTGTAATGATTACATTTCATGTCAATACTCAATGAGTTAAACCTTCACATGATTTAAATAGAATAAATATCCCCCAGAGTTATATTAACATTTATAATTCCATGAAACATTTGTACCACGCTGTTACATGTCACTAAATTTTTTAAATAACCCTAGGAAAATGAGAATTATTCCTTCACGGTTTTGATTCCCAAAGGGTACACATCATGTAATCATTACGCTCTTTGAAGGTGTTGTAAATTTAAGACAAAACGCTAATTTTTAGCATATATTTGAGGAATCATTTTCCTCAATTACCCAGATAACAATTTAAACATCTTATTGACATGTGATGGACTATTAATGACCAAGACACTAATAAATAATTATTCTGGAATAATAATATAGAATTCTAATCTAAGAGTTTAGAAGATCAACATATATAGGCTAATGTAGGGTTCTGACTAGCTATTTTTTGTAGATAGGTTACTGTTTTTATTTTATTTCCTACATTTAATGTTGAATTATTTTTAGTTTAATTACGCTATCATTAATTTTATCATTCTCCATATCAATCATTTATACATTTATGTGTTCATTTTTTTACCTTTTTGATAATTGTTTTTAATTTGGTATTTATTATTTTAATTGTGGATTTCCTTGTTTTGACTCTCTTAATCATGATCTAAATTATTCAATTTATTTCTGTGTCTTTATCAATTCCATCATTTGTAGATAATACTCAATGATTTTTGGGTTGATAGTAGGGGTGGTTTGAACTTTTTGAAAATCAATGACCAATAATAGGTTACCCTGTGGTTGATAACATGATATAGAACAATTTTTAATATCAATCATCTTCATTATTTGTGACTATGGGATACCCGAATTGATTAAACATGACACAATTGGAGAAGATTAGGGTAGGGCTATTAAACCATAATTATTTCTACCTTGATTCCAAGGTTCAGGTTCATAGGTTTTCAGTTATAATATATTATAGAGTATTTTCCATCTTTGGTTGATCTATCTAGTTGGACCAAGGTTAATTGGTGTCTTTTCAACTCTTTACATCTCATAACATATGTATATCCCAAGTTAGATTGATGATTTCCAATTTTAGATACCATAAAATTAATACTTTTCCCGTATTTTCATTCTTCAAACATTCAATTATTTATCTTTTATCTTTAGTTGGTTTAATAAAATAAAACTTAAATTGGATCTATCTGACCATTAGTTAAAATATTTCTATCATGTTCCCCACTATATATGGGTTTTTCCAATAATTTGACATTACTAAATATTTGTAGTTATTGTTTTTTAGGATAAAATTAATTTTGTTTTTTAGACCCAAGGGAAATAATGATTCTCTTTTTCCTATCATGGATGGGGGAAGCATGTCTATAGCACAAAATTCATGGTAGAAATCTCTTCCACCTCCCTCCCCTCTTACACACTCTCTCTAAACTCTCTCTCTCTCCTTCCAACCATCCAGACTCTCTCTATCTCCCTCTTAAATGTCATCAACCAATATCTTTTGTATCTTAATCAATATTGAATATAAGTTTTAATATTCAGTGGCATTGTATTTTTCCTAATTGTACGGAGGTAAGCCCTATATTTTTCTATAAGTAGTTGGGAATTTTCTTTATATTTCATTTAATTAAACAAATCATCTTTTGTTATTGGGATTTTAATTATACCATTTAGAAGAGGTATTAATTTTGGATTTTCATAATGTAATTCTTCATTTCTATGATGATGTTTAAATATATTTTTCATGGTTTCTATGTTTTTGAGTAAAATTTGATATTGGTTAGGGTCTATTAACTGTAGATATAATTTTTCTTTGGTTCAGGTTTATGTTGGGGGAACATCCATTTTACAAAAGGTTTGGTTTGATGGGTCATCCATATTTTTTTGATTCGCTATTGTCATTATGTATTTTTAGTTTCTTTTATTTTTTTAAAGTTTGTATGTTTCAGTTAGGTTCCCAATAACCTGAGAAAGGTCACCATAATTTTAAAATCAATGTGTTAGTAATTGGTTGAGGTATGTGGATTGTTAGGTTTAATAGGTTAGATACCATTAGGGGGGGGGGGTGAATCAGGGTTTGATAGATTAAAACAACTGCCCCTATTGATCTTGTCTTGCTATTAAGCAAGACTCTCTTCCCTCTCTTTCCTGCAGCACATTAAAAACAAAATCTAAAGCATTCACAAGACACAATGATTTTTACATGGTTCACAATCACTGTGATACATCCAAGGAGCATACACTGGAGTTTTCCTAATTTACTAAATCCACTAAAATCACATTTCTATTTACAAAGTTCATGATAGATCACTTATAATCCCAGGCTCACTGCCTTTACAATTTTTAGGGTCTGCTCACTGCTTTCCCATGGGTCACTCACTGTTTATCTCTCTCTGGCTCACTGACAGTGGAGTAGATCAACTTCTTCCTCTTCCTTTTCTCACTGCTTTGGGAAGGATCCAATCACAATTTATAGACATGTAGGTCTCTTCATTATCACAAATTAATACATACTCTGTTGTATGTAGATTATCTATTGATGTCCAACATTCTCCCATAGATGAATCACACATTACACCAAAGGAATTAGGAAATATTCCAGCTTTCACATAGCCCTGAATCACTATCGAGCTTCAACCTTACCTGGATCCCTTCTCCAAACTGACACACATGTCTCGGCGTGCATGTCAAAAACAGTACGCAAGTTCGCCTCATCCACTTGCGCGACACTAGCTACTACAACTCCTAACATGCGTGACTCACACCCTTTTATGCCTAAACCAATTTTGGCATGAAACCATCAACTGTCTCACTTCTTCAAAACATGGCACGCAAGTGTCACCTAATCACTTTCACGACTCCCCCTTCTTCCACTCTAAACTTGGGAAACTCCCTTATGTTCTCACCCAATCCTCCTTGGGCACGCAACAAACTACTAGCGCACAACCTCTACTTGCGTGACCACACCACCACTTGTGTGACCACCACAACTGCATATCAAGAGCTCTAATTTTATTCTAAGTGTTGGACTCACACCAAATGAGGGAGATTCGACCTCTATTTATAGGCATTTAGACAGCCTGTGCGACGGCGTGAAAGTCTCCTCTCGGTGTGCCAGTCTCTGCACACAAGTCTCTGCCACACAAGTCACTTTCACAACCAACCCTAAAACCTAGGCACCCCTATTACCTCTACCATATTATGATTTTCTGATCTTGAAAAACATATAGCTCCCAAGTTTCATCTCCTTCAAGACAATGGCGCACAAGTCCCATTTCTAAAATCACTTTTTTCCATCTGTCAATTTTCTACAACGTCCAAATCATCCATTCCATTGTAGACGTTCTTGAATCAAACATAGATCGTTAACCACATCCCTTGAACTCGACATGCCACCATGAAATCCCCTTTGTCAAAAAATTTGTACGTCATGGTTTTCTTTTTCAATAATCACAACACAGATGTCCACTTTTTCAACAAACACAATCACCTCAGAAATTATTTAATGATTTTTTTGAGGGATTTTTTGCCCAACAATCTCTGCCTTTGGGTTTATTGAAAACTCTTCCATAAAAAGATACATCGTTAATTCTTCTTCCACCATTTGCCTATTGCAATTCTGATAGCGATCCAGGATTTAGTCAACACATACACTAATCCCACATGTTCAATGCTCGGTGTGAGAAACAAGAGTAATTTAAAAGGTCATCATTGAATCACTTCAACATTGACACCCAATGTTGACACCAAACTGATACCAATTTTGGAAATATTATTACCTAATTAAAACACCACTCTTCTACTTTTATCACAATCCTCAACTATCATGATATCTATTCTTTGATTGATCACTTCTAGCATCGTCAGATTTAAAATTCTCCCCCTGTCTCATTGCTCCCCCTATCTCGCTGTTCCAGATATCAACATCTCCCTATATCAATCATGATGTATAAAATTGCAACACTATCTCCCACTTGAACAATCATTATTTTCTCTCCATTTTCAAGGAACCCAATGGTCAGTACTTAGCTATTTTTAACAGAGTAGAGAAAGCATATATGCACATTAGGGAAAAACACACATCATACCTTGGGGAGAGGGGGTTCCATATCCACACTCTTATAAGTGTGGGGAATCAAATGAACTCCCATAGCTAGTTGATGCCTTTAAAATGCTTCCTTGAGTAAGGCCTTTGTCAGAATATATGCAACATGTAGCTCTGTAGGCACAAAATCCAACTTCAAAAGCCCTTGCTCCACCATCTCCTTGATGAAATGATACTTGATATCATTGTGATTTTTCCTTGAGTGATTAACTGTATTTGTTCTAATATTGATATCACTTGAGTAAGAACACTAGATTCCTCTCAAAGAAATCACTTCAACTCCCATATCATCAAGATAATGCTTCATCGACATTTACTGTGTGCATGATTGATTGGCCACAATATACCCAGCCTCCGTGGTGCTCAATGAAATTAAATGTTGCTTCATTCATAGACAAGAAATACACAATCCACCATGAAAGAATGCACCACCTGACGTTGATTTCCTATTATCTACTGAACTCGCCTAGTCTGCATCAGTATAACCCAATAACTCTGTTTGAGATTTGTTATTATATTTCATGTTGAAGTCCACCGTGCCCTTGATATACCGAAGTATTCTTTTCACTACAAGCATGTGACATTCCTTGGGATTAATACGATATCCCACCACTTTTCATTAGGTAAAGACAATGTTAGGCCTCGTTACGGTCACGTACAACAAACATCCAGTAATTTTCCTATATTCTGTGATTTAAATACCTTTCCATCCTCATCTTTTGACAGTTTCATTCGGGTAGAAACTGTAGTCTTCATTTCCTTGGAATTTTCCATTCCAAACAATTTCAAAACCTCCTTGGCATATTTGGATTGTGAAATGAATGTTCCATTCCATCCTTTTGTCACCTGTAGACCAACGAAAAATGATAGCTCTCCAATTATTGATATTTCAAACTCAGTTTTCATGAAATTAGAAAACTGTCTGCAGTGATCTTCATCTGATCCACCGAATATTATGACATCGTCATAAACCAACACCATCATCCTTTGATTACTGTCATTGCTTAAATAGAGATTTTAATCAACTCCCCCACACTGGAAACGAAGCTTCTTGAAGTACTAATCAAGCCTTGAGTACCATGATCTTGGTCCTTGTTTCATCCCATACAATGCCTTATTCAATATGAAAACCTTGTTCTCATACTCATTAATGAGATAACAATATGGTTTCTCAATATACACCTCCTCATACAGAAATCCATTCAAGAATGCATATTTGACATCTATCTAGAACACATTGAAATTCTGCTGCACTGCAATGGCTACGAATAATCCGATTGTCTCAAGCCTTGCTACTAGTGAAAAGGTATCGTAAACATATATTACCTCTATCTGGGAGTATCCATTGGACACTAGTCATGTTTTTTTCGAACCACTACACGATCTTCATTCATCTTGTTGCGATAGACCCATTTAGCCCCGATAACATTCTTATCTACTGGTCTCGAAACAATCTCCCACATCAGGTTCTTCTCAATCTGATCAAGCTCTTCATTCATAGCCTAAACCTAGTTGTCATCTTCAGCTGCATCAGCAATGAATTTTTGCTCAACCTAAGATAATATAGCTATCTGGTGCAGTGACTTCATTCTTCTTGTTTGAACTGGAGCTGTCGGATCACTAATGATATTATGCCTATCAATTTGGGCTCGACTCTTTGGCATCCTTACAAACATAGACTTGACACATTCTGGTTCATCATCAGTGTCTTCATCTATGTCAGCATCATTCACTTATGCTCCACTTGTGTTACTTTCCTCTTCATCACTTTATTCAAGAAACTATTCATTGTTCTGTTGAATATTATCTTCATTTTCCACAATTGTGTCGTCATTTCTCTGAACTACTTTTCCTAGTCTCTTGTTAAAAGAATTTGTATACTTTTCTTTTTCCTGAGTAGCCAGGAAATATTCCCTAATCTCTACATGATTCAAATATCCTTTTCTTTTCATTGTTGAGAATAAAGAACTTACTACAAAATATTCAAATGTTTTTCACTACTCACTTTTTTCCATACCACATTACATATGGATTATTTTCTTCCTTCGGACACAACAGACCCCTATTTGAAATGTAGACTGATGTTAATACTACTTCCTTCCAAAACTTCTCTGGTAGGTCCTTTTCTATAAACATTATTCTAGACATGTTTTTTATGACTTGATTTCTCCTTTCATCCACTCCATTTTTGTAGGGAGTTTTTACTAAAAAACATGATGCCTTATCCCATGTTTCATGAGATACTCTGCCACACGACTGTTTGTGAATTCTGTACCATTTTCTGTATGAAACATCATAATTTCCTATCCATGCATCCTTTCAGATTCACTTCAGTACTGTTTTAAGAAGATAAACACATCAGATGTCTGAGAAATAAAAAATACCCATGCCATTCAGCTATAGTCATTAATGAAAATAACATAATACCTATTCCCATCAATTTATCTTGGTGAAATAAGTCCACAGAAATCAGAATTCACCAATTCAATCACTCTTATCGACTTCTTTTCCTTTTATTTTTACGTATTTCTGTTGACCTTCCCTTGTTGACAGGCATCACACGAATTTGTAAGATCATGTGATATCCTAGGTAGGTGTCTTACTACTTCACACTTTACCATATCTTCCAGGGATGGTTGGAAAAGATGGCCAAATCGTTTATTCCACAACTTGTTTTCTCCCTCTATGGACATAAAACACATATCTTCTTCTCCACATACAAGGTATAGATTTCCCATTATTCTTTTTCCATGTAGAACAACTGCTCTATATCTTCCTTTTACAACACAAATATTCTTAGTAAACCTTATAGAATTTTATAAGTCACATAGTTGAGTAACGTTGAGAAAATTGTGACTGAGGCCTTATACTACAAAGACATCAGCACGTCTTATCTCTTTGCCCACAAACATGGCCTTTCCTGCACCAATAATCTCTAGGCATTCCTCATTTCCAAACATGATAACTCCTTATTTATCATATTTTATGCATGTATGATGATCCTTATTACATTTCATGCGAGATGTGCAACCACTATCAAGGATCCACACAACAGAGCGATATGATACATTAAGGGAAATTACTGCCACCACGGGCTTCTCATCCTTCTTATTTTTGGTCCATTTTTTCCTTCACACTTTTTCATGGATCGAGGCTTCTGTTATTTCTTAGAGTATGATCGACTAGCTTCATCTTGCAAAGCTGCAAATCTATTCTTCATTTTTAACTCACCTATTGGCTTATTGATCTCCTTCTTGAGAACAATTTTTTTTTCTGCATTCGCACATTCCTCTGTATGGTCGAAGTGCAGTACCTAGCCATGTTCCCTTATCCTCCAAACGAAAAATAGTGTCCTTAGAAATATGATTTGAAGAACCATTCTCTGTTTGGATTCCACCTTTGTTCTTGTTCTCTTCGATATCTCTTGTCTATAGAACACACATACTATTAATGTCCCATATTTCCACAACAATAACACATGATATAAGGTACATTATTTCATGTTACATCAACATTACGAGTTTCCCATTGGGATCCTTGAATATTATGATTCCTTATTTTGCCCAAATCATCCATCAATCTCAGGATGGGTGCTTGCTATCTGACATTAGTTTTCCTAGATTGTTGTTTATAATCAAGAACGAATCAGCCTCAACGTCTGAGATCAATTGCTGCTTATTTTCTGCTAAACTACTAAGCTCCTCATTTATATTTTCAGTCTTCAGAATGACTTTCTTTCCCAAGAATGTGTTGGGAATCAAATTTTTTTCCTGGTCTCTGACTTTTCTCCACAGACCGAAAACATCCTCCTCAAGCTCTTACATACAATTGATGTGATCTTTCCTTGTTTTTTTCAAGCCATCGATCTCCCTTTTTTGGTCTTCAATATTGATTTTATACTCACTAACTGATTCTGAGTTCTCTGGTGTTGATCACTTGAGTTTCACAATTTCTTCAATCAACTCAGACTTCTCTTCTTCCAACTGCAACATATAGAGTTTGGCATCATGAACAACTTTGTTAGCTTTACTTGTTTTTCCTCTCTAAACATATATCTTTTTAAGGGAAGTCTCTAACTCAGCTTTCACATCTATTCTTCCTTCAACTTCTTCTTCTTCACCATTACCTTCGGTTTTGTTCTTCTCCTTTGAACTGCCATCAACTTCCACTATAGCATTTTCTCCTCAATCTTTGTAGTTCTCTATCTCCTCAACCTCCTTGGCTTCAGACTCATTCAAACTATTGCATTATTTTGATAAAAGATTTTTCATCTTAAATAAATTTCTCTTGAACTGTTTCTTGCCTTTACCATAGGCGGATGACTTCTTCTTGGGAATTTAGACTTCGTCGACATCATCATCTTCTTGGAACATTTTCGGACACCTTGCTGCATGATGACAAATGTTTCCACATCCAAAGAAAGAAAGTGGAAGTTTTCCATTGATCGTTCATTTTCCTCATTGATGATTTTAGGAAAGGAATGAAATTACAACAACTATCTCTTCTTCTTCATAAGAATCTTCAATGGTGAGATTCTTCATGGCCTTAAATGACACCTCTTTTGATTTCCACTTTTCCACATCCTCGTTATCATCGTTTCGCACATCATATGCAACCAAGGTAATGTGCACATTATACAATGATAGATGCTTTGGATATTTATCTTCTAGTACTAAAACATTTTGATTGAATCAAGGTGGATGTTTTCTCAAGATGTGATATATGATTGAACCAAGGTGGATGTTCATTATCAGATCATTATACGTATTCTATAGAACTTGTAGTTGATCCCCTCTAACCTTTGTATCTCTTTCATATATATTTGAAATATTTTCCTACATGGAATGTGATGTTTTACATGAAATCCCCTTCGTATAGATAGCATTGGATAGGGCTCCCCCAAAAGCATTTATGCCTTTGGCGTCAATATCCAATTCTTCTCGCTCAGCTTCCGAAAAAGCCCCACTGTTGATGTCAGCTGTTATACCATGCATTGCTGCTGTGAACACATCCATTCCCAAAGATTGTAAATAGTGTTTCATTTGATTCTTCCATAGCTAAAAATAGTTCTTGTTGATGATCGGAATTCCATTATGATTAGTGACATCCATTTGAGAGATAATTACAGATATTAACCTTTTCCTCTGATACTAATTGTTAGGTCCACTAGGTTAGATACCCTGAGAGGGGGAGGGGTGTAAATCAGGGTATGACAGATTAAAAAAACTACCCCTATTGATCTTGTCTCACTGTTATGTAAGGCTCTCTTCTCTCCCTTTCCTACAGCACAGTAAAAACACAAACTAAAGCATGCACAATACACAATGATTTTTATTTGGTTCACCCTCACTGGGCTACATCCAAGGAGCATAAACCATTGATGTGTCGATGTACCAAATACACTAAAATCACACTATGGTTAATAATGTTCAGGATAAATCTATTCTAATCCCAGGCTCACTACCTTTAAAATGTTTAGGGCCGGCTCACTGCTTTCCCAAGGGTCACTCCCTATTTCTCTCTCTCTAGATCACTGGTGGGGGGAGGATCACCTTCTTCCTCTTCCTTTACTCACTGCTCTGGAAAGAATCTACCCACATTTTATAGACCTGTAGGTCTATTCATTATCACAAATTAATACATCCTCTGTTGAATGTAGAATCTCTGTTGAAGTCCATCTTTAACCCATAGATGAATCTCACATTTCACCGAATGTATCGGGAAGTCTTCTAGCATTCACGCAGCACTGAATCACTGTCTTTCTTGAACCATACCTAGATCCACTCTCCAAGACGGCGCACATGTCTCGGAGCGCAAGTTAAAACTGGCACACATGTTCACCTCAACCACTTGTGTGACACTAGCTTCTGGAACTCCAATCACACGTGACTCACAACCTTTTACCCCCAAACTAATTTTGGGGCGCAACCATCAACTGTCGTGTTTCTTCAAAACCTGGCACACAAGTGTCACCAAACCACTTGCGCGACACTCCCTTATTCAACTCTAATATTGGGAGACTTCCTTCCTTTCTCGACCAAACCTCCTTGGGCGTGCAACAATCAACTGGTGCACAACTTCTACTTGCATGACCACACCAACACTTGCACGACCACCACACCTGTGCGATGTGAGCTATGATTTTTTTCTATGTGTTGAACTCACACCGAATAGGGAAGGATCTACCTTTATTTATAGGCATTTGAACACCATGCGTGACGGGGTGAAAGTCTCCTCTCGACGCCCATCTCTCGGCGCCCAAGTCTTTTCCACGCAAGTCACTTGCACGACCAACTATAAAATTGGGGCACCCCTTTTCCATTTTCCATATTTTGATGTTATTATCTTGAAAAACATATAGCATGCATGTTTCCTCTCATTCAAGACAACAGCACACTAGTCCCTTTGCCAAAACCACTTTTTTTCCATTTGTCGATTTTATACCGCCTCCAGATCAACCATTTCATTGTTGATGTTCTTGAATCAAACATGGAATATTAACCACAACCATTGAAATTGAAAATCCACCATGAAATCCCCTTTTTCAAAAAATTTATACGTCATGGTTCTCTTTTTCAACAATCACAACAAATATGGCCACTTTGTCTACAAACACAATCACCTCAAAAACGCTTCAATGATTACTTGATGGATTTTTGCCCAACATGGATCAATATAAATCACTCAAAATTTATTCCCTTCACTTATTAAATTCATTTAAGTCATGCATATAAATATTTCAAAATTATAAAATTAATATATATGTGTGATCACTAAAGATTTATATGGTTTTGTCTCATTTTTTTTGGTATGATTAATAGTTTTAACATTGATTCATGAAATGATTTACATAGTAAATACTAAAAATCATTGAAAATTTCTGTAGAGTTATTATTAAATTGATTAATTTTAGAAAATGATTTGGGTTGTTTTTTAAGACTTCATTGGATAAAAAATTCTATTTATTGAGAAAAAATTTTATCAAAAAAGGTTATTCTGAAATTGTCTTAGGTCTTATGATGTTGTAATTATTTAAATATTTAGTTAAAAATAATTTAATGTTGGTTTTAACTTCGGTGTGGTATAATTTCAAGAAATAAACTCCTAATTGGATTTTAATGATTAATTTCATAGTTTTTTTAATGATGTGCTATAATGTTTTTTCTCTAATGTTGTTTAAAATTTCAAAAACAAAATATTATTATTAGTGTTCGGAAGAGCCCCTTACATTGTGTTATGATTTGAGTTTATAATTGAGTAGTATATCTTATATATATTGGTAATTGTTTCCTAGAGGGATGTGGTATATGTTGTTATATTCAATTGTTTTGTTACGTGATTGATTTTATAATTATTTTAATCACCAATGTTCAGTAGATAATGGGATCCATGGGTTCTTAGTTATGGAAGACTCAGATAAGTACTCATAGGAATGTTTATCCAATCCATGATTTGGAATACACTGTGATACTTAATAAATATTTGATTATATTAATTGAGAGTCACATTATAGTGTGACTCCTTCCCACTTGTCCTTTAGACTACTCAACATAGTTTCATGGATGTAGTTGGATATGAATGGTTTGATCATTGAGATTTTATAGGGTCCATGTTTTATTGGATCTTAGTATCCCTATAGACACTACCATGATGGTTTTATTTATGTTATTTTAATTTATTAGTTAATATATTTATTTTCTTTATATTTATTTACTTTATTCATTATTGTAATAATGCTATTATATTTAGTTATTTATTTCTTATTTTTTAGTGAATTTATTTCCATATTATTTCATGTTTTCTATCCTCTACTAAATTTGACACTATTTATTCTTTGGTTTATTTGTATGTAGGTATTTTAATCTTTCTTATATACATTAATGTTAATATCAATTAAAAATTATATTACCATATTATCTTGATTCAATGTTTCCTATAATCTTCAATTTATTATTGTACTCTCTTGGAGATAATATGATTAATTTTGACAAAAGTATTTAAAATATTGAGCATGTAATTTAACTCTAAGTTGAGTGTGCTTTCCCGAAGAATGGTTTTAATGAAAAATAATTTATTATAAATATTCACCCTTTATTAATTTTATGATGTTTTTTTTGAAATTATATGTTTTTTTTCTATGATATATTTAAGCGATGACCAAATTTGATATATTTTCAAAATAAAATTAAACATATTATTTATAGTTATAATTTAAAAATATTATGAAAATATTTATAAATAACATTTATGGTTGGGTGTGGGGGAGGTACCTACTATGCCTTTAGATTACACCTATATATAGTTTAGTTTTAGTTTATTCATTATTAGGTTATAGGTCTTGGACATGGGAAATCAGTTCTGGTGGCCTTCCATGAAATTTTTAGTGGTAAGGTATACTTTTTAATTTTTATATGATATTCACATGTTGTGAATTATTCCATGTTTGGTTTTTTTATTTATTGATTAGTATTTTTTTTGTTTCTATTACTCTATAATTAAAGGAATGATAATTTTGTACATTTGAGTTAATGTTATGTGGTTATTATAATTTTATCTTGAAAAAAATTTACAATAGAGGTTATCTTGATACACAATATTATTTTCAATCCCATGGGAATCTAGATTATTTTTTAGCATTGTAATCTATAATAGACCAAATTTTATAAATTATATTCCTTCCATGAAATGAATGTGTATTACATATAGTATTATACAAATACAACACATACTGAAACAAAAAAGACACTTATTTCGTTAATGAAAATTATTGAAATTTTAAAGGCTAATCCCATTATGCTTTTTAATATTACAAGGGTGTAATATAAATTAAGAAAACAACTTTGGGAAAATAAGGATATTAAAAATTTGTGAGAATCTTCCCTCCTACAATAACACTATTGAAAACAATTATTAAACTAATAAGCAATATAGAAAATTGAAATCTGGATCCTTGAGAGGAATTAAGAAGATTCTTGATTTATGGAAATAAGAAACCTTTATAAGAAGTAATGTGGACATTATAATAACTATGTGACCTTTGAAACACTTACCTAGTCATTGGAAATAGTAACATGAGCATTGAGAATGTAATATAGCCAATAAAATGTTAATTTAACCATAATATAATAAATTGTGATATAAATGTTTTAATCAGGAGTAATTTATGTAAGTATATATATTATAATGCCAATAAAAATAAATACTTTAATGAAAATATAATAACATTCTGTGTCAACTATATTTTAATGTATTTCAATAAAGTAAAAACAATTGTTATAAATTATTATTACTTATGTTAGAAATTTTTTTACAAAAATATGATTATTTATTTTTTTAATCATCTCTTTTAAATTTTATAATGTTTATGTATTTGGTAATTTCCAGAAATACATTATTTTCATGTGAATTGTAAAAAATTTAGTTTTTCTCTTCATCCAAATATCTTAAATTACATCATTCATGATTTTATAATGACCATTTATTTTATAGAGCAATATTTTGGACCAAAAATTATTTCATCTGATACAATTTTCATAGAAATATGATAAAAATAACTGCTAAAAAACAAAATTGCATTCCAACATCTAATATATAAATTAGTACATTAAATTAATATAATCTCATTTTTAGTATTCTATTAATGTAAAATAGTTTGATTATAATTACAAATTGATTCAATGTCATAAAATCATATTATTTTATTAATATACTTTTCTTAATATCAAAATATATATATTATTATTTTTACATTCAATATATTATTCTATTGAATAGTTTATTCAATAATACACCTCTTCTAAAGTATATATAACTCGTCTCTCACCATGGAAATAACTCATCCCACCCTTTAAAAATAAAATATTATACCCAAATATTGTATCTTAATCCTCCCATAGTCCATAGATATGTTCTAGAGTAATGCAACTCCAATCATTATGGTATTGTTGAGTCAAACATGGGAATAAATACCAAGAATGGGGTATGTTTTCATCAAATCGTCTTTGTATTTTCCTATTCTCTTTATCTATTGCACTATCATATTACATAAAAAAGAAGATAATATTTACTTGGATTATATAAAAATTATATTAGTTATTTGAAACTACTATAAAAAAGTTTTTTTTTAATTTTTTATATTTTATAACACAATATATCCTCCTTTAAACAATGTCATCGATGATGATCGGTTAACCACCGACTTGAACATTTAAGATTATTTTCAAATCACAAAAACAAAGGATAGTTATTATAAGTTATTTAATATATATATAATTTTATAAATATATTCATTTTAATCATATTTAATTAATTATATCTAGATTTATATTAACTTTAAAAAATAGAGAAATCAATGCTAATTAATAAATTTAAAAAGAAACAAATTATATGAAAATGATTTAAATCCAACAATATAAATTAAGATATATAATCCAATGATTATAATTGATTAATAGTGTCCTGAATGACCATAATTAACTTATTTTTAAATACTTTAATAAATTTATAATTATTTTCATAAGGTGTAAATGCTCTAAAATAATGTGAGATATAATATAAGGGGTGATCTTACCTAACCCCTTTTATTTGGGTTATCCATATTTTACATCATTTTTAGTATGAATGTTACACTAATTTACAATAAATATCCTTTAAATCTTATACATTATTTATAGGATATATATTTTTCCACCATGACGTATAGACCAAAAAATTTATTCTGAAAAAATTCATTTCTTTTTAGAGAATTTTTTTTCTCTTATTGAGTTGTTTCATCTTCACTCATGAATATTGATGTTTATAAAAAATATTTTTAGCATAATAAATTCAGAACAACCAATATTATAACATTAAATTAATAATTATGGAATATTTGGGAAACAAAAATCATTCCATGGGTTAATTCATTACTACGTTTTTTATACATTCTATATGAAATGAATTAATATGGGAATATTTTGTTCTGATGAGTAAGAGAAAAATTATATTACCCTCTAATAAATTTTGTAATTTTATGTATCTCAAGAGATTGTGTGTATTATTTGTGATCCTGATTATATCTTTTTTTCACAATTATTAGTTTATGATTATGTAATAATGTTTTGTGTGAACATGATTCTTGATTTGTTTACAATTATATGTGTTATTTAAACACTACAACATGATGTTTCATTTTTTTACATAATTACATTCTATTACATTATCATTTTTTTTTTCAAGATGTTGATCATGATAATATTTTTAATATTAGTTGATTTTTATTGTTCTTGCCCTTGTATTATTGGTCGATGTCCCTAATTTATCCCCTTAATTTTATTTTAGATCACCCATTTAATGGATGTCATCCTCAGGAGACTAAATGTACCAAATAGAACATTCTCATTTATTAGGATAAATAAGAATTATTTAAATACATTTTTATGTATTATTAAGTACATGTGATATATGATACGAATTTTCTCTAGATACAGAACAAATTTATCATTGGATGTATTATAATTATGTTTTTTATCTATAAAATATTAGAATATTAATGTGTGAAATAGTCAGCTCACTATACTAGGAATCATAGTTATATTTTAGTTATTTTATAAATAAACATTTTATAACATTTGTTACAATCCTTGAGATAAGTCTGAGAAAAGGTAAACGTCTTGGAAGAATTTATTTAAAATAACTGTAATAATATAGATCCAATTTGATATGATTTGAGACTTTATTTACAGATATAATTAAATTATTTACTAAAAACTTGTTATTTTTTTCAATATAATTACATATTAAAAAATTGTGGGAACCAGGGAAAGAATATAAACAACACAAGTGAATGACAAAGGAACGGATGCCCGGACGAAATCTCCAATTCCCTAGGGGTGGAGTACAAGACATTATAGTTTGGTTTACCGATATTAATCCAGTAATAATCAAAAAAATAAATTACATGAAACATCTACCTTCAACAAATAAGGATAAACTAGCCATTGAGTCATTTAAATGTTAAACCACACAACAGTATATAGGATCTTATGATCTACATTACATTGAACAGTTGGTTAACTCAATAGAGAAGATATTTTCAAGGGTCTACTATTTTGATAAGGACAAGGTTACTCTATCCATATATATTTTAGATCTAAAGAAAAATAAGATTTGATGTTTGATAAATAACACCATTAAAAAGCGTTAAAATGAATAGATTGGGTGGGGGGACATTGAGAAAACATTTCAAAACTAGTACATTCCAAGAACACTTTGAATAAAGATATAGAATGAATTAATAGAGTTGAATAAAATTCCCAATGAATATATCCAAACATAAAAGGAAAAACATATATGGTTTGTAATACATTCATTGGGATTTTTATCACCAATGATTAAAAAGTATATATGTACTTTTTGTTTAATCTCATACCTCTAAAAGTCTCTATATATCCAATAATTTGTGATTTACTGTGAATTATTTCAAATTTCTCTCAATTTAGAGAAGGTGATTTTATAATTTTCCATGTTTATATAGATAATAAGTTAAGAATGTTGTTCCAAGCTAGTGGGTCAAATGAAAATGGAGGAAATGGGATCGTACCTCCCACCTGTCAAAAAGTGGGATGAAACAACGTTGGAATTTAATGAAAGGGATGGGAAAATGCTTTATGTGTGAGAGATAAGACCCCGTTTCACATGAATTGAAATGATAAAATAAGAAGCTAACATACAATATGGCAGAAAGAAGGAAACTTATAAACCATCACTCATAGTTCAATGCTTCAACTATATGGAGTACAAGATCTATTCAATCCATTGCACTATACTTAATGTCTTTGTGGGTAATGAAAATCAGAAAGCACCAAATCCAAATGATACAAGGTTGGATTACATGATCACTACTGTTGAATTGGAGATTTCAAATGAATTTTCAAATGGTAGACTTTCAATTCACTCATAAATGTAAATCTATTTATTTGAATCCTGTTATATGAATACCTTTATTTTCATAAATTCTACTAAAACACTTAAGTCAAATCCATGATACCTTGAAGTAAAGATACCATTAAAAACACCTTGTGGTGTTATCATTTCCAATATTGTCTTGAACTTTTATCATATTATCATATATTGGAGGATACGTCCAGTGAATATCATAATCCCTCCCTTGGTGGAATTTGATGGTTTACTCGGAATGGATTTGATCTCATTATATTGATACCACATAAAGTATCGAGTAACGAAAATCTATTTATATAATCTATATAATCAATTTATTCTATATGAAGTCAAGATATATCATGAATCTAATTATGATAATCCTTCAATTATGTGGGTGTTTATATCATATAAATAATTAAACCATTCCATAATGGTTGAATTAAAGTAATATATTATCCATGAAAAAAACCGATGTTAGGTAATACACATATATATTTCCTAAATTTTTACTAATACTTGCCCGGGATCATGAGTTGTATTTCTCAACAGATCACAATCCCAAATCCTCTCCTATCTCAAAATTCCCCAATTATATGGCCCTAATCAAACTGGTGGAGACAAATAAAAAGATACAATAGCATTTGGACAAAGGGATCATAAACCATTATGCATAACCTAATGGTCCACCCATGACCATTTTAATTAAAAAATTTATATCAATGAATATTTATATATATTCTCAAGAACAAAATAATATTAATATAAAGTGAAAGTATCCATGGAATGAATTAGTGACTTGTTCGATCCACTATGATGATCTCAATAATTTTTATAGGCAAATCTTTATTTTGAAATCATCAGTAAAGGTGAATGATGAATATTTTCAGAATAAATCCTTACAATCATGTTATGGAAATTTTATTTTCAAATTTATTCTATTTAGACTTTCAATTTGTCGTTTAATATTTATTTATTTTATGAATAGAGTCTTAAGGACTACCTTAAAAAAATTTGTGTTCTTTATCGATTATAATGTAATTTCATCTAGGATTAAGGAAAAATACAAATATAACATATGTTTTGTTATGAAAATATTGTGGAAAGTAAACATTTATGATACATTTTGTCAGTGTGACTTTTCGATGCAGTAAGAAACATTCACTGGGAACAATATCACAAGTGATATATTTTATCTTGACCCTTCATAGTGGAAATAATTTTAGGAATGGTCTAGACCTACTAGTGTCCCAAAATTCAATAGTTTTCGGAGCTTCTTTATATAATTTTGACATTTGATGACACATTTATCATGATTTTTTAAACCAAATACTATGTTTATGTAAAAATGGGTAATTTATGTCTATATAGAATTATGAGATGAAAACATTTCATCGCTCAAGAATAGGATAATTAGTATTCTTAAATTCATACTACTACCTAATGGATAATTTTTTTGATATCCATTGATGATTTGAAAAAAATCATGGGTTTCTTATGATGTATAATCAAAAAGTTATAGCATAAGCCTCGTGACAGTTAATGATCCATGTGAAACACTACCTCACACATGACATGTAGTTTTCATATTTCCTCTTCACATTTAAAATCTAGTAGCACAATATATATGTTCAAAAGTGTGAAATATATGCCAATGATAATATTCTATATTATATATTCATAGGGAATGTCATTATCATGATTCAAAGAATATTGTTAGAGATAATAAGGGACTATGAATCCTCTATTTTATTTTTTATTGGAATGGTAAACTAGTTACTAGATTCTATTTATTGTAAAGAATATACTAATGAATCCATTCTATAGATTGAGAAAACCCATATCTTCACTAATATATAGAGGATAAATATCAAAATCATAATTTTACAAAATACACCATAGCTTCCCCAAATGACTTCCCAACAATCTATCTAAGTGAGGATAAATGAGGAACAAAGTGATGCGTTAGATCTTTAAAGACGGTGAACTCAGTAGATAAATTGAAGCTACAAGATTTCCACAACGATGGGGATGGTGCCATCAATTTTTGAACCAAGATTTGTGTTACCTTATCAACTAAAAAAATATAGATCTAATGAATAATTTACATAGCTCAAATTTCTCTATCCATATTGAATGTAACAAGATGCACCATGATCAATGAAATCACTTCTACAGGGAAAACATTGTGAAAGATATTTAAGAGTATATATAATGTTGCATGGTATTTTTAAATCTTAATAATGAGAAATATAATACCAAAGGAATTATGAAAAAATTTCTTCTACCCATTTGTAATATTGGAGAATTTCGTTATAGTCTTTTTCACTGTTGTCTGAAAGACATCCATAAGAAATAGGGTGATATGGGTTTTGGTGGATCGAGTCACCAAGACTACCCACATCATCTTAATCTATGAAAATTTCTCACTCAAATAAATTTCCTTGATATACATCAAATATTTGGTCATATACTATGGTTTTACACTTTTAATCATCTCTGATCATGATCAATGTTATAATTATAAATTCACAAGAATCCTTTAATATGATCTATATACAGAATTTAATTTTAGTGTGGCTTACCTCCCCCAAAATGACATCCAATATGAAAGGTCAATTAAGATACATGGAGTTATTTTAGGGGCCTTATCAATTCAATTTAATGTATAACTGGATCAACATTACACATTTCATGATTTTTCATAAAAAATATCCTCAACTATATTTTAAAATTATTTACTATGAAACTCTCTATGTGAAGCAATGTTGAAAGGGAAAAATTTCGGGTCAAATTTGTGAAAAAAATATAAATGGAAATTATCTTATCAAATATATTACATAAAATGTTAATTCCACCGAAATGTTTTTTCAAGATACTTAATGGTACAAAATTTTAAATGATAATGACCGTAAAAGGGACATAGAGTTTATCATTGGAGAAATTTTTTCCATAAAATAAACCAATGGAAGTGAGTCATGCAGTTTTCGAAGAAATGTATGATTATTGCTTATTATGTTAGCCACTTTGAGGAATTTGATCCCATATTAGCAATAGACCATTGTTCGTAACCTCCTCTAAATATGGATCATGTTTCTGATCTATTCCATATATATCCGTAGGGGATGTACATACCTAACACCACACAAGTAATAATATGAAGGTTGTATAACTAGATAATGACCTCTCAAATGAATAGAATCAAGTGAATATCTTGGACTACAGATAAACATTTGTACAATATAATAAAACTTTACTTATCAAAGTGTTGTGGTGGAACCATACATTTGAAGAGGTTACATGAGAACCAGAGTAAATAATTATACATATGTAAAGTCACCAATTCTTTATTAAGACTATGATTTAATATTTTTTGGTTGAAATTTATTATGCGGGATGAGAATAATTACCCATAGTTTATAACTGATATTTTTTTCCTATAATACAAGTGTATTTTATATTTTATTATACACATACAATAAAAAATAAACTAATAATTCTCTTATTTTAGTAATTCAAATTGTTACATTTTTTAAATACTATTGCCACAAAAATTTCTAATATTATAAGGGGGTAAAAAAAATATAAAAAAAATAGGGAAATATGGGTCTCCCCAATCTTCTAGAATCATCCATCATAGAAATAAAACTATAGAAATGAAACAAAATATTAGTAAACTAATCAAAATTATAGAAAATGGAAATGTAGATATTGAGAGGAATATAGGTGAATAATTATTTAAGGAATGAATATGTAGTTATTTTAGGCAATGTGACAGTTGGAATTGTAAAATAACCATTATGAATCGATAAATGACCACTAAGAATTTATCCCAACCATTGGCATAGTTTTCTATCCCCACAATGATAAATTTTAATATAAATAATATTTAACATGAGTAAAAAAAATTAAATTTTGTTATTATAATGAAGTATAATTAAATATCATGATTATGAAATTCAATGAAAATATAAGCTCATTTTTAATGAACTATAATTTGTTGTGTTTTATAAAAATAATTAATTTTATATTAAAAATAAAAACGACCAATGATAGAAAATAATTTTGATAAAATAAATATCATTTTTAAATTAGAACATCAATTTGTTTAGGGTTCATTTATTTTAATTTTATAGAAATACATCAATTTTCAGGTGATTAGTAAAAATACACTCATTCTCATAACTGGTGTAAAATAAATTATATCATCCATGATATTCCATTTGTATGCATCACCATAATCCAAGTCTTTATAAAATTCTTCAATAAAGATGTTGATGATGATAAATGCTTATGATATGTTGATTTTATATTATAATAACACATATATTATTGATATATGTTTCTTATTCCACCCCTTAATTGGATTTTATCTCACTCGTTCCATGGATTTGTATCATCGGGTGACTACATGTACTATGGTGAACATTATATTTTTTAATTATGAAGAAGTTGGATTTCAACAGAATATTATGTGTTATTATGTATAGGTGATTTATGATCCCTATTTTCCAAATATATTACATCTTTTATTGTGGAATGTATGGATATTATGTTGTTTAATATTAAACAGATATAATACCCTTGTAAGGAAAATTATGGTCTATATATCATCTTCTATATTTGGTGCAAAGTTCAAGGATAAATTGGGTTGGTTGATGACATAAACACACACACACACACACACACATATATATATATATATATATACAGACACAAACATTTATACAATTGTGATGATATATGTTTCGTCAATAAAAACATGTAGAAAATTTCTCATTTAAATGTTGAAGAAGAACACAAATTCAATATTAAATAAAAAATGATTCAACTCAACCCCTATATAATGTCAACTGCAACCCAACATCACCAATGAAAACTTTCCCAAAATAGTGTCCCAGTATAGTAATGTAATGAAAAAAATAATATATCAATATAGATACCATTAAACCACATAACCATTAATCTAGTTTTCCCCCATCCCTAAAGGCATACATCACAGTTGTCCCTTCCCTTCCATGTTCATATAACCATATAACCACGTCAAAATTCAACCATCTATCCACATCTATTATCAACATATCAAAAAAAAAAATAACAAAAATATAAAAGTTTTCCTAGAATAACACATGTCACAACCCCATATCTTGACTGAGCATCACATACTCACCATAGTAGAGTAACATGAATATAAAGTACTTATACCTCATTAATTAATCTAATAATTCACATCTCCAATATTAATCAAAATAAAAATACAATGTGTACACATTATCTAAAATATATTACAGTCTATGCACCATAACCTCAAGTTTACATAGTTTATATTTAATTTATAGGAGATGGTAGGGAAAATGGAGTAGTCATGATTATGTTCCCTCTACACCTTTTATTTTTTGGAAACTCTTGAATCCCGTACCATAATATGGGATTCAGTGTAGATATCAAAATCTAGAGGTGGTGAATTAAAAATTACAAAGAGACCAACTTAGATTTAGAAACATCACACCAGACCAATATAATTGTAAACTAATAAATATATTGTGTTTATTTATATATCATACCATAAAAACATTATTCCAACCAACTCTCATATTAACTACTCCCATGACTAGTGTAAATGTAACAAAAGAACACTGCCAAAACAAAACAACCATCAATAATCATAACATCCCATTTATAAATTTATTTCATATTTAAATATTATCAGTACAACATTCATTATATTAAATGGATTATATTTATTTTCATCTATAAATTATTAATTAGTTATAATTATTCTATCCATTAATTCTAAATATTAATTTTCTGACCCACATTACCATACACCATATACCCATTTCATCATTTATAAATTCGAGAACCACATTATGAAGTCATCCGCCATGTGCACTTAATATTCATTAATTATTATTTTAGTAGAACTCCCCTATAAAACCTAATTTCTTTTAATGAAAATGAAAACCACATAAAAATATAATTTAAATTTATTCCAAAACACATTACCATTATCCAATAGTCACTGAAATATCATCTACCTAGCCAAAATTCATACTATTCCCTTTCCACATTATCAAAGAAGGGATAACACCACAAAAACCACATTAAATCCACCCAATACCTACCAATTCACATAAAACAATAAAAATTTGTTGCAAGAATTAGTAAATTATATTATAATAATCACAAAATCTCCCTATATTAATCATAATTTCATTTTTATTATGAGTAAAAAACATAAAAATTGGTATTATATTTATATATTTTAATTATATGAATTCATAACCATATTTAAGTGGATAGTTTTTTGAAAGGCCCCCATATTTATTTAATGATTTTAAAATTGGATTATTTGAATAAAATTCCATAAAAAATAATTAATATTTAAATTATAATATAGAATAATATAAATCACAATGAATTCACATTTATTCCCAAAAATATAATTTAATCAATTTTTTATCTTTCTTACAGTAATTCTATATATCCGCCAAATTAATGAAATAAGTTCTTAATTATTTAATTACACATAAATAATAAATCTAAATATTGACTCTTATATTTTAAAGTATTCTTTTAAACCACATTTTTATAAAGAAATGGAAGAATCAATGAAACACCATAGAAATAATAAAAAACATCTAGAAAAAATATACATGACCAAACCCATAATAATTATTTACCATCAACAACAAAATATAACCAAAACTACTTCCAAAGCCTTCCCAATAAGAAATAAATATTAATGAAATAATAATAACACAAGATGATATAGCCTTCTACCTAAGCAGGTTTATCTCTTGAAAAAAATATTTATACCAACCAGGGGATTAAAAATAGTTGTTATAAACAAATATATGAGTTCCCTGATATTGGGATTACTCAAATAATAATAAAAAAATTAATGGATTTGATAATTTGTAATAATAATAAAAAATAGAGTGTCATAGAATGAGAATAATGTTCACACTATAATGGAAACCAGATATAGAAATAATGATGTGATCCTCCCCAAATCATATATAGTCAATCCACTGAGTTTTAAAAAAATGAATAAAAGATATAAAAAACTGATATATTCAAATTTAATGTCTTCAATTCATTAACAAGTAACATGATTTTTTCCCCTACATCAAAATCAATATCCATCATAAATACATCATGGTTAAATTCCCACAATCACAACACTGGGAACATAACTAGAATGAGACAATTAATTCAACACTTATCCATCATTCAATGAGTTATCCCTTATAAACCTAAATATAATTTATCACTATTCAATGACCACTCCCTCTCTTATATGAGTATACCCTGATTTCATGTCCTATCAATAATATCACAACCTGTAGTTTCACATCACAAAACAACCTTCAAGAGGATACCAAACATTTCCTCTAAATGATTAGATGAAAAAACACACCACCAATATCACTCACATGAAAAATTATTCTTCATACCGTCTTTCTTATAAAACTCAAACTCACAGTCTATAAATGATTGGTACCTTAAACATATACTATCATTAATTAAATAAAAACCAATAATCATAATCCAAATATTTTAATTAATTATGATTTTATTTTATAATATGCATTATCCGATAATTTTACACTACCATTCTGAAAATATACTATTCCCTATGTTATGATCTATAAATAATATGGGTCTACACTAAAAATGAGTGGATTTTTATAATTACCATTTTAAAACCCTTATCTATTTAATATACTTGGTGTATGAAATACAACACATATACCAAACAATATAATGCTCATCATTTTCTAATCCAAACACCATTTTTAATCATTTAGACAAAGAACATTCTATCATGACCCAACTCTATTGTGACTCCAACTATATAGTTAATAAGGCTGATATTGACACCCAAATTCTATAACTAATATTACATGTGGTAGAGGAAAAAACAAAGGGTATAATAAAATTTCATGTGGAAATACCCCTTTCAAAAAAAAAACCAACACATAAAATGGTAGGATTTACCAATAGTATTAGTATCAAATTTTTGGGATACATAGGATTTTCATACATAGATATTACATATTTTTGGATAAAATGAATTATATTACACAAAAAAATTCTGACGATCATAATGGTTTAGATATATTTATGTATATGTACACCATATTATTATTTACATAAATATATTCAATATTTCCCTCAAATATATTCCCATTTTGTACTATTCAGAGACATGGCCTACTAAAAACAATTCTTCATAACCTTCAAAAAGGGAAAATAAGAAATGGTGGGATCATATGCTCATTAAATTAAAATAATTAAAAATATTTATACATATATGGGATGAAGGTAATGAGAACATGAAAATGACATTAAAAAACCATAGCCATCATATAAAAGATGAAAATAGTAAGTCATGTAATAAATATTGTATTTTTATAATATATGAATCATAATGAATTAAAATTACCAAAACTATGAGCGGATAACATTTTCATAAAATTAAGAATTTTGGAATATAGATAATAATAAAAAAATATTTCTATAGTATTCAAGGATCACTTCTAAGGCAATCATAGTTGAATTTTTTCACTCCCAAATCCTTTATAGTAAATAATGATCACTCACATGATCATCATAATAGAAAATGTAACTTACTAAACTTGATTTAATACCTCTTATAGTCTTCTATATTACATGAGATTAATATCGTTACCTAATGAATTATAGTGAGTTATTGGTCCCACACGATCAATAGTGATTAATCATTTCATAATGCATGAAATTAAATGGGTTTCATAAAAATTGAAACATATCATAACCTATAAAAAATAGAAATCTCTCAAAATAAATTCATCATTTTATCGAAGCATAACCCATGAAAAGAATCGGGTTACATAATAATTTTATCATGGTATAACCTATTGAAGATAAATGGTTTTCAGAAACATATTTTCATCATAAACAAAAACCATTCAGAAAAATTAATAATAATGGTACCCTTTGGATTATACCTCCTAAAAAGTATATGTATCTTAAAAGGATTACATCATAGATATAATTTGATGTTGAAAAAACATTTGATCATTTCTTGTGGAAATAAATTTTCATTAAATATTACATAATAAACCTCAAAATTCATAAAATATATTCGAAAAAACTTTCATGTAAAATAAACATTAAAAGTTATAAAGGATGTAATATAAATCATTCGAAACATTTCTTGAGTGAAATAACCGTGTCACATTATAAACCAATTTTTAAAACCTTAAACATTTTCCAAATAAATTTATTTAAAAATATACTTAAAATATTATAAATGAAGCTTCAAATCATTGATTGTTCACGATGGCACAAAATTATTTTCATGCCACAAAAATTATAGTGAATATTCCTTCTATATTTTATCCACAAGGAAAATGATCATTATTTGGAAAAAGTAAGGATCCATTAAAAACATATTTTAAAATTTAAAAATATGGTGAAAATTAAGTTAACAAATAATTTGGATAATGTTAATAAATATTTTGAATTATTATACAAACCATAGATTTTTAATGAAAACATGTTATCAATTGATGTGAAAACTAATGATGAATTTTCATTTAACCATTCATGTGAACTCATGAGTAAATAAAAAGAATAAAATGGAGGAAAATATTTATTCCCATGAAATAAATAGAGTAATAGAAAAATAATGAGTTTATTTATATATTGATCCCAAATTCTATCATCACAAACATAATAAAATACAATCTCAATAAATGATGAAATTATAACTTAAATTATTTACCACTTTTGTAACATTAAATTGTAACACCCTTAGGAAATATAATATGAGGAAATCTAAAATATCCTAATAATGAATAAATTAATTATATTACATATTAAATATGACTATGTATAATATTCATTAAATAAGATAGTTGTATGATATTACATACATCTAAAAAAAGTTGTGGCAAATATTCCATAAAACAGTTGACACATTCAAATCATAAACCACATGAAATAATGACACTAAAATGGATATGAAAATACCAATAATTATTAGGATAACAATCATAAAATAAATTTATAAATATTATATAAAACACAAAAAACAAAGATATGGTTAGTATGGAATGTTTCTTATAGAAACATTATGAGAAAGAAATCCTTAACAATAAGTCAGGAAATAGATTATACATGTTTAAAAATAATTTATAATAAATATATATTCTTTATAACTATATTATATAACCATATATATATATATAACGTACCATATTTTAATTACTTTTGGGGTTCTCTTAACTTTTTATTGACATTTCAATGTTAAATATTTTTTCTCCTAATAACTCTTTCATTTTTCTTGTATGTTTTGATTTGTAATTTTTTTTGTCCTCTTAATTTGTACATGGTTAAATCATCACAATATTTATAAAAAAGATATATATATATATATATATAATTTATATAAATACACATTATATATTTATTTATAGTAATCCATAAAATTTAATGATAAAAATTGACAGTTCATGGAGGAGGTTGGCCATACTTATGAATGATCGTTGATTCAATCTTCTCCATGAAATATATAAAAGAATGAAAAGTAATATATAACATTTCTAGAATAATTAATTTAATATATATATAACTTTTTTTCATTAAACACATCCTTATTGCATTCAATTTAATGATTGAAAGAATCGACATTTCATCAAAAGGGGTTAGTCCACCACACATAAGAACGACGTTATTATATACCCAAAAGAATTGAATGTAAGAAAGTTAATTTTTTATTATAGAGAAAAAATTATAATTATATTAAAAATATAATATTTATTTATTTAATCTATCATTATTACTATCCATGTAAAATTGATGTGAAAAACACATCCTATTTGTTCGAAAGTTGGTAATCTGATGTACACATGAGTGACATTATTGTTTTCTGAAAGGGTAGGAGGTAAGAATTTTGATGTGTAATTATAGTTACAGAGTTATAATAATATTATTAATATCATATATAAACATTAAATACGTTATAATATCTATCCCTAAGAGATGGTTTTGTAAAACAATTACCATCGGTTCGTAAGGCTGTAGTCTAGTGTATACACGAATATGGGTTTTTAAAACATTTGCTTGAAGTATATATAGATATATTTCATTAAATTAAAATTAAAATCTCACAATTTTAGAGATACTACAGTTAATTTACCATCCTTATTAAATATAAATTGATGTATTTTGGGATGAAATAATTTAATATTCTCTGTTTGGGATGTTACATATTCATCAAAAAACCACTTTTGGTTTGAACCAAAATCCCACATAGTTTAAAATAATGACCAAAATAAGGATTATTATATCATATTAGTAAAATAATTTACTGATTTAGGAAGGTATATATGGATCTTATTAGGTTTGGATATGTCAATTGGAGAGGTGAGTGGATGAAATTTTATAAGAAATTTCAGTGGCACACGTGTAATTTTTGAGAAGAAGTAGCTATAACAACATGTTTCACATTAAAAAAGTTAAAAAATGATTTATCATCAACCCTTAGAATAACAAATGTCTAAATATATACATAAAATTGATTTCAATGTTTTTTTGGACATTTTATCCATTATCATTTTAGTTAATCCCAATGATAATCTATTTCTTAACTTAAGCACTGTAAATAATTTTTTAGTTTTCATTCTATTTATTATGTTAAAAAATTATGTTCACCCTCTTCGTTAATATTCATTATTTTGACTCTAAATATAAAATAAAATTTTCCATATTCAACTCCAATAATTTGATATTTTTGATTCAAAATTAATCAAATAGTCATGATGAGAACAATATTTTCCAAATAGAAAGTGTTACAATGTTAAAAAAATTTTATATAAAAAATATATATGAAATATATTCCAATGAAATAAAATATGTTAATGAACATATTAATTTTATATTAAAATAATATAGAAAATTTTAGATGTTTTCCAATGGTTTGAAAGTGAAAAGGAATTCATAATAAAACCCACCAGTTATCATTATTCTTCAATAAAATTGGCATTTTAAAAAAATATCCAAACTTTTCCCTAATATATTTTATAAATTATGATTAATGATTTTAATTTATTTTTTAAATGAATTTTATAAAATTTAATTAAATTAAATTTATAATAAATTAGTAATTAGAGAAAAAAATATTTTTTTTAGAAAAATGTTTTATCTAAGTGTAAAATTATTTTTATTTGAAACTAATATCTATAAAACACATGAGATGAATGTTATGGTTTTTTTCAATATATAATAGAAAAATATAATTAAAATCATTCCAAAACTATGATTCAGTTAATTTACTGTGTTAAAACACCTTTGTATGTATGCAAATATAATTTTAGGAAAATATTTCCATTCTATTACAATTGTTTTTATTTTCATTTATAATTAATTTTTCATTACGTAAGTAATTATATTTACATGCGTAAATAATATAATTTAACAATTTATTTAATAATACTAATTCCAATTATTCAAATGTCTAGTATACAACTTTATTATTAAATCATAATATTTTAGTAACTTTTCATGTTTCGTTTAAACATGGAATTACATGTAACAAAATATACACTTATTTTTTCATGTAATAAAATATAGACATGCTGATTTGTGTAAAAATAATATAAGAAAATATTAAATTTTTATAAACTAAATTATAATTCGCCAAATCTTGTGGTGTTTAATTCACCCCGCACACTTAAAGAAACCGTGTCCTCATAATTTGAACTTGTTTTTGGTAAACAAGGGTTTAATATTTAAAAATCCCTTTATATGAAAAAACATCATAACAATGGTTAATATAATACTCGACATGAATATAATGAAACGGTTATGTGATGGTCATGTGAAAAACAGATTATAGGATTCTAAATAGAAAAAATGTGGGACGTGAAAACATGGACCTTAAGATAAATCTGACACACAAATATTGATTTGAGATAAAATAATAATTGTTGGATAAATATAATAACCGAAAGATGATAAATTTGTGATAGGTGAAAAGACAGTTAATTCATCATAAATATAGCTAAATTTTTATAATTTTATTTCAAAATCCATTATTTAATGTGGATGATTTTTCATTAGGCGATATAACTATGTAATTTAATTTAATTTTATAAGCACATTCTCATCCTCTAGTTATGACTTGATCAATTTCCACTTCATCTATTAACCTATAATGTGATTCTCTTTGGATCTCAATTTGTCTAAAACATGGAGGATCATAAGGTTAACAATTCATAATATAGACAATGATTCAATTTTTATGTTATTGAATAAAAAAAATCCATTTTTGGTCCTTATATAAATCCTCCAGGATGGTTCATATAAATTTTTTGATGTTTCAAATTATATCCCACTAGAGTGAAAAACTTGTTGTGAAGAAAGGACCATTATCATTTGTCGGGTCACAACGTTCATGTGAACATATTTCATACCATCTCCATTAAATGTGTAATTCATTATTCAAAATCTACCTTTTATTGATTAATTCATATATATATATATATATAGTGAACATATATGAAATTTATATCAAGAGTAAAATTATGGATATGATGGAATCATGATCAAAATATATGGATTGTGAATTCGGAATAGAATCCTTTATAATAAATGAAGAAGTTATCCCTCATAATAGTAATTCTAGTGGAAATTTGTAATGCCCTGACCCCAGTTGCCTAGAGTCGGTGCATTATTTCATATAATTGGCAAGATACAAGGAAACCATGTCCCAAAATACTGATCAATTTAGTATTATTGGAAACATGATTCATACATAAGTTCAAAATTACAACATGAAAAGAAATACAACACCAATTTATTCCATTAGAAACATCCAATCCTCCTAGATTTTTCCTGCAAGTCCCACATAAAAAACTTCTTCAAATCCTTGGAAAATGAAACATAATAAATGGGTGAGCTCAAATGCTCAGTAATTGTATACAATACAACAGAAGATAACATAAATATTAAGTATGTTGAATAATTGAAAACACATGCCTTTAAAAATAATAAACATGAACACTTTTATGATTGGAATTTGAGCTGAGTAAATAATTCCATAATAAAACACAGTCATGGGTATTCTACTATTCAAATAACCACATGATAAATTAATTTTATTTTCATAACAAGGTAATGTATAATGCCAAAAATTATTAACCGTCTTGTTAAGGCCTTGGCCAATATGTCTAAAATGATTAAGCCCTCAGCAAAAACCATATGTCTAATTGGGAAAGGCCTCAGCCAGTTCCATGTATAATTGTCTAATGAGACCTACCGTTGCATCGATGAGCTATAGTGGGCTCCTCCCATCACTTACTAAGTTCAATAATTTTTTTATATAATAAGGTTGAAATTTTACATAAAAATTTGTATTAAAACTTTCATACGAAATGTCAATACATCAACCATAAACCATGAATGGTATACAAATAATAGATCAAGAGTCAAACATATCACAAAACCTTCAATACAATATGTAAGATTTTTTTTATAATGAATTGACTTCAAACATCTATAAAATCCATCATTGGATGTTGAAATATATGAAATCAAAACTATTTGAGAGAAATATCTCCTTATTTTTTTTAAATCATTTAAAGTATCATAATTATAAAAGAAAAAATTTATTTTTATAATATTCTTATAATCTTGTAAGGGAATATTTGATGGTGGTATAATGTCTTAGAATAACCACACCCACCATATAAGTTAAAAAAGGACATTCTTACCTTATTTTTTGTCAAAATGGTCATAAAGTTCTTTGTTTGGAAAATGAATGAATGATTCCATTCAAAATATTTATGTTCAAATAAGGGTATAAATGACTTTAAAATATTTTATATTAAAATGTAAAAATGTTTTAAAATACATTTTTAAGAAAACATGGATGTGGATGATAAAGAGGTCCCTATAGATACTCACGTATAAAAAAACCTCGGTTAATAAAGAGATTGTGAAAAAATCCCTTACCAATTTGGTAAAATAAGAAAAATACACCCCATGAAAGAAGTATCATATTATGAAGATTTAAATACACAAATATTAAAGTGTATTACACAAATAATACAATTATGGGTAGTACAAACAACACACAAAATAAAATAGTGGCAATATAGCAGGAATCTCACGGGACCAATGTGTGAGATGAAAACCCCATACCTTGTACATTTCCTTGATCAAGGGTACGTTAACCTAATTTATAATTATTAAGTAATTGTTATTAAATTATTCATGATCCATATACATAATTATGATATCATTTATGATCCTCTAATAATTATTTGTTAATAATATTTTAGTATTATCGTTGTTTTCAGGTGTTAACTGACTCATTTTCCATTACATTATTTGTTACGTGAGTCATGTTTATTATGGATGGAATGTATATTATTAATATCCAGAATGAAATAAAGTATTTAATTTTTTTTAATCATCAAATAAAAATTATTCTTTAATGATTACGATTGGGAATGAATCTTATCGTGTTCGTCGAGACGGTAGTCAATACGTACACCCGAGTAATAATATCAATATTTTGATATTAAAATAGTATCTAAATAAGTTTTATATAATATATTCAGAATTATAAAAATGTTATATTTATTATTTACATAAATTATACATCATTATTATACCCATCCAAAAATAATGTATTGAATAACAACTACACCACGATGTGGAGATGGTAAGCTGTACGGATGCACGTATAGTTACATTGTAATTAATATAATGGATAAAATAATGAATATGGTTGAAATTTTTTATAATAACATAAAATTATATATAGGATACATTATTTATTATTTTATAATGGAAACAACAAATAAAGAGGATGTGGAAGAAGAAAAGAACTTGTAAGAGGTGGCGAAAGATTTACCTCTTCTTCAGGTTCTTCCATTTGATTTGATCAAAAGGGATCAATAGGTTGGCTTTATGACAAAAGAAAGGCCTCTAAGATGAATTAATGATATTTTAGAGGGTATTTTAGAAGGGTTTGGACAAACCAAAAGGCATTGGATGTGTGAAATTAAGATAAGGGTAAGTTCCCTTTTATAAGAGCATTGAAGGTCGGTTTAGGAAAATCTTGAAATATTATTTTATAATAAAGTAATTTTCTTTTTCTAATATCTAAAAAATGACTTATTTCGAGGATAGGGTTGGTATGGGTCTAAATAATCTCAACCAATAGGTTATAGATAGTTTTAGGTTACCATATTATCTTTATCATTTAGATTTATCTTTGAGTTAAATTGTTTGAATTTTACCATTTTCTTTTGTATATTAATATTATAAGATTAATAAACATACCATAAACATCCAAGAGAACCACAACAGGTTTATTAATGACACATATGATATTATTTAGGCCCTTAGTCCGAACCATATACTTTTAGTAGTAATATATCAACAGATAATATAGTAATTGTTTTAAAAACTCAATTATGTCAATTTTGACATTATTTAATAATTTATTTTTGATATAGTCATAACTGCATTATTACATCGACAAAAAGTCATTGAATCAATTTTTACATGTCATATTAACCAATAAAATTATTTTATCGAATCATAACATTCATATTATATTTATTTTAATATTTATAATATCATTTATTTGATTCTTTCATTAATAAGGAAAATATTGCATCATTATTGTGTCGTATATAAATATATTTATTTTATGACTACAAATTAGAAATGAAATATAATGATATATGAAATATTTTTAATCTTTATAATGATTATTTATAGTAGAATATATCAATTATATATCCTCATATAAAAATTACTTTAATAAAAGATATTTTCGTTTGTTATTTTTGTCTTTATATTAGATTATTTAATATAAAATCTCATTTCCACACCCATTTGGCTCCATGGGGTCCTAAAGTCAACCCAAGGATTCCCATGGGCAGAAATTAATCATCAAATAGGAATAGAACACATGTTAGGGTAATTTATTATTATTATAATATTATTTTTTTTACCTTTATTTACAGGATTTACTCTTTAACCGTGGTAAATAAAATATTTACCGAAGTAATTATTCAGAAATTATAAAAATAAAAGTTACCTATATACAGAATTTTTACCTCATGATTAAAAATATGGAATCTATTATTAAATATTAAAAACACAAAAGTGGCAGAAATTAATTTGAAATTAATTACCGGAGTCAAAACAAAAATCGCGTTTAAAAAATAATAATAACTATCAAAAGATTGACTCCTGTTTATGTCTATTGTAATTGTGAAATTACATCCAATGACCAACATTAGACTAAATCTAAAAAATATAATATATTTATACTTTAAAACTACTCAATATTATAATTTATAACTATAAATTATTATGATTAAAAAAGTTTTTTTTAATTTAAATTTAGTATTTTTCACAACTCATAAAAAATTGAAAGTTTTCAGAAAAGTACCAAAAATTCACCCTAAGATAATTTTGATATTATGAAATAAAAATGGATGTATAATTTTCCAAATTAAAAACATAGAAGTTTAATTTATTAATTTAAAAATAATTTTAGTTGTCAAAACCAAAAAGCAGGTTTCTTATAAAGTAAAAACAATCAAAAGATTGGCATGTGTTTATGTCAAATGTAAATGTGAAATTACTTATAATGACCAAAATTGTATTAAATTATAAAAATATAATATAATTATACTTCTAAACCATTAAAATATATAATTGAAAACTATAAATTATTTTGATTAAAAAGGTTGTTTTCAGTTAAAATTTAGTATTTTCACTATTCACTCAAATATGAAAATTGTCAAAAAAAAAACACCATATATTTATCAAAACTAAATTTTAATGTCCCAATTATAAAGAAGAAGTTTAATTTGTGAAGTTGAATATATATATGTTTAAAATATTGGATTAAAAAGGGTTCTCCATTAAAAGGATTTAAAATTTCGTTTTTAATACTTCTTTTATCTGAAAAAAAAAGAATTTTTTCTTATATTATGTCTAAAAAACACATAATAAGGATTCTAAAATTTTATATATTATATTAAAAAATAAATTCAGTTTACACTCTTCAGAACCGCTTTTTGAATGACTAGTTTGGTAAGTTGTGATATACTCAAACTGAATGTTGCGTGTTGCGCAAGTTATTGAATTACTTTGAAGAGTTAATGTAATATGAAATATTGGGGTGTTAATTTCTCTCCAACTTCTATAAATTGATTCCTCTCAATTTTAAATAGTTATTTCAAAATAAATGTTTAAAAATAAAAAATACCTTTATAGAAGACCCACATTGGAAATTATGTTTATAAAATTTAGTTTTAATAAGAGGTAAAGGGAAATTAAAAGATCACTACCAAATTATGATCTCGAATATGCGAACATTGGTAGATATTATAGACATATAAATGGAGAAAAAACCTAAATAATTATAGGGAGTGAATGAGGTCATCAATGACAAACAAGAGTACACTTAAGGGCCTCAAATCCATCGATCATTGTTAATTTAAAACATCATCAGTTCAACAAAACATACGGTATTAGGATAACACATTTTTTGTTTTAATATCCATTCCCTAAAGGTTATGAAAAAATTTCTTCATAGAATAAGAGAAATATATATATATATATATATATATATATATATATATACATGTATACATGAAAAGTAGAGTTTCATCGTTTAACTAATTTCTACCATAAACTAATATTTCACAAAAAAGATAATAGAACTCAAAAATATTATATTTATCTATATAATATAAGGTTAAAAATATTAACACATACCATTTAAATGAATAAAAATAGTTTTTAATAACCAAGGACTAATTGTAGGCTAGTGGTAGGTTATAAAGGCATGTCGCACTATGGTTGTGGGTTCGATACCAGCAACTTTGTCCGACGTGATGGGTTATCACTCGACCTGTGGGTTTTCCTTTTCTTAAAACTATAGTATTGTAATATATTCCAAAAACAATCATAAGAAATGTTTTAACCATAAACAATAATATCCTATGATCAAATTAATCTATTACAACGTTTATAGTTATCCAAAATAACTCTCTCCAGACTATTTGTAAAAGGTATCTAAATTCCAAAAATCAATTGTAACATCAGATTCCCAAAAAAAATTAATTATATCTTATTGTCACATATTTAAAATATAATTACCTTAGTCATATTAAAACCTTAATAAAAACTAAAATTACTGTAGTACATTCCTTATATATATATCACATTATTCTTATAATTAGTATATAATTCCTGAATCCAAAAACACAAATACATTAATTATTCCACTTCAATTGTAGTAACAACATAAGATTAAACATTCACCCTTGGCCTTTTCTGAGATATGTTTCCATGGTTCTTAGGATATGAATTTGAATAATGCCGCATTTCTCTACAATTGTAGAATTTATCATTGAAAGACTCTTTCTTTCCCTTGCAATCACAATCCTGGTGACCTATTTCTGCACATTTGTAATATAATCCCATTCATTCAAGCATTTTCCAAGCTGATTCATTCCACAGTTTTTACATATGAGAAAATCCGTCTTTCAATTATTCTCTTTATTCATCTTTCTTTCTATCATCTTTTTCTTCTCTAACTTCCCTTCAAAACCATAGGACTCAAAGAATTAATTACTTATCTAATAAACACATGATACTATTTCTTAATATGAGGATAATACATGGGAAATTCTTTCGATTCTAAATGCTTTCTCAATACCATGAAAGATATTATCCTTATTAATCTTTTGATCATGCGTATTACTGGAATTAGCATTCTATATACTATGTGACATTTCTAAAGAATGGAATACACTAGGTTAGTTTATGAATCAAAATGCATAATTCCAAAATTGTAAAATACCTAACATAAGTCGAAAAGATTATGAATATAATCTACAATAATAAAAAAATTACTTTGAGAAAGTATTTATTCCTAAATTCTTCATAATTGTTTGTAATGAAAATGAAAATTATCCTAATCATATCCCCGGAGAGTTTCGTAACCAAGAGTGCAGCAAGGATCATTGTCAAGCACTAGTTCTCGTTCGAGTCTAGCTCAAAGTGGTGTTTTCTGTTTTACCCCTTTGTACATCTATGCCAGAGTAGCCTCTGCCTACTCGTATACAGATAGGGATGTATTCTTTTGAAAACTCACAAAATATCTACATTAAAAAAATATTGGAAGTTCTTAAATACCAATCATCAAATTCTATCTTAGGGTAATGTGCTCTAATCCGAGTTTTTCTAAATCAAGTTTCCAAGGTTTGTACTAAATTTCCTCTGATACCAACTATAATGACCTAACCCAGTTTCCCATAATTGGTGCATTATTACATAACATTGGAATGATACAAGGAAATCATGTCTCGAAAGACCAATCATTTTAGTTTTATTGGTAATAAGATTAACTCATTAGTTCATCTTTTCAACATGAAAAGAAATACAACACTAATTTATTCAATTAGAAACGTCCAAGCCTCATAGACTATGTATGGAAGTCACTAAAATGAGGGGTTGGTTTGTCAGGTTTCTCCCTCCACGTTAGCTCTTAATCATTATGTATGATTAAAGGGAACAAAAAATTCACTTGAATTAAAACAAGAATCAAACCCTTACATCAAGAATGATAGGGAATCATCCGTAGTTGAGGATGTGGGTCGGTGTTCATCGTCCCCCGCAACTAGCCTCCAATGACGTCACCTGATCATCGATATCTGGTTTTGGGGTTTTGGTGTCCTTCATCACCTCCCACTGGAACCTGCTCTGTCCTCCAAGGGTTTTTCATCTCTGCACTTTTTCAACAAGTCTTTGCATGGCGAAGTAGGGCCGACACCTCTCCCCTATATCCACATAAATAGGAGTGTGGGAGGTTGTGGAACATTCTTGTATTTAATTAAGCCCATTAATGAGGAACCTTCATAATTATCCAATGGTGCAGTTTGTTAAAATTGAAAGGTCATGCAATTTATTGTCTTGATACGTCACTGGTCCCACACTTCAATTGTTCGTTGGAGGAATATATAAAGAGAATATAAAAATTAACTATGTTATTTTTTATTATTCTTTTAAAAGTCCTTAAAAATAACATTTTCCCAAAACCTACTACGATCAATGTGAAGCCTCCCTTAATCGAATCTCGGTGATGCGCATTCATCGGCACATTTTTATTTTTAATCCAAGCACTGATTCAAAATATATAAAATGCCACTCACATGTTTACTGAACGTATATTAAAAAAGGTTTAGAAATTTATTTCGGCCCCTCCGGGCTTCAGAATAATGCACCGTAAATTTTCACAAAATCATAATGATTCTATATAATTAAAAACAAAACATGTAAAAATCCAAATCTTCATATTTTGAGTCCATTTTTTGTGTGGATAAATCTATCAAATATAGAATTAATTTATAGGAAAAAAATATTCCAAAATAATTAATCATTACAATATACACCCTTAAATAGGATTTAATATCTCAATTTTAATTTTTACTCCTTTATTAATGTTGTTGAGGATGTTCTGAAGATAATTATAATTTGGGAAATAACTTCTAATATTGAATCAACCATATACTCCTAGGATTTATTATGTTAAATATCTTTTATCAAAAAATATTAATACTTTATAAAATAATATAACCAAGTATATATATATAATAATTATGTATTATACATATTATAAATTTTCAAAATTCCAATAAATATTTATTAAATTTATTCATAATGAAATCATATATTCTTTAATAAATGAAATCTATCTTTTATCCTTACTGTAATATTATAAGAAAACACCATTTTATCAACAATAATCACTGAAACATTCCTATTATCCATTTCAACTTCAAGGATAATTATTAGAATCTTGTAAAATGAGTTTTGATCATCATAAACAGTATTAAATAAAAACATATAGTAATGTTATCATTCTATTAAAGATAAAAATTAAATTAATAATTAATATTGTATTTTGTTTTATGAAACTCAAATAAATGATCAAAACACTAAACACCCAATATCTATAATCGATAAAATTCATAGAGAGAATTACATTTAAATAATTTTATAAATTAAAACATATTTTAATAAGGTTCTGAATTACACTATTTATATGTATATTTTTTTGATATAATATATTAAATTATGATCAATGAGTTCAGGAATAATAGGATATGGTTTTCTACTCAAATTAAACTCTTTGAAAAAAAATTTCTATCGTGAATCAATTTCATTTATGTGGTTTATATTAAACATATTTGATATATAATATATTGAATTGTTATTTTACCATGTATTTGAGATTTAATTAAATTCATCTCTTCAATATTTGATGATTCAAATATTTTTAAAGCATTATGGAATTTTTTGCTACAACTCTAATTCCATAAGAAAAAATATATTTTCCAAAGAATTTAGAATCTAAATTCTATTGATTCCGGAGTTTGAATTCCAATAAATTCAGAGTCTCAATTCTAAGGATTTCAAATTTTGAATTATGAGAATTTTAGAGTATGAATCTTGTGGTATTCGGATTTTGTTTTACAATGAATTTAGAATCTGAATTCTATAGATTTCTTAGTCTAAAATCCAATTAAAGCGGAGTCTAAAATTGGAGGAATTCAGAGTCTAAAAACAGAAGACTCTATATCCAATGAACTATACTATTTTGAGGATTATAAAAAGGATATTAATTTTAGACATAGTAATAAAATGAATTATGATTTTATAGATTCTAAAATGAGGCAATGAAATCAAAATTTAGGATATAAATTTCCATAGAGAAGGGAAATTTTAATTATGGAAATAATCCATAGATTAATATAATTTTTTTAGATAAACTTTTTGTGATTTTCAAAACATAGAGGACTGGAAAAGTAATATGGAAACCATATTAACACAATATTCTCCCCCTTTTTGGAAATCAAAAACAACCTTTATAAAAATAATATAAGGAATTTCAATTTTCCTTATGAACATTAAAAAGGAAGACATATCTCTCTTTAATTATGAATCATGATTAATACGACTAACCCCCCTTAGGTTTTGAATTCCCCATGAATCATATTCTTGAATAATTTTATGAAAATATTAATTGAGTAAACTCACCAATAATAAAACTCCTCCTTACTTTGGGATTTCTTTACATTAAACTAGTATTATTTTGATCATTATTTTCTCCCTCTTTGTGATTTTTATAATGGAATAGTATCAATGGGAAAAATGGTACATGAATCGTTTGAACTATACAAAACCAAAAAAATGAAAGAAAATATCATTTTAATTATGATTGAAATAAAATTGGTATAAGGAAAATAAAAAAAAAGATCTAAATATCAATCTCATTAATCCTTATTTTCCATCAGCACGATCTTCCTTAAGGGAGCTTTCAACTTCATGAGCTAATTATGATCATCCTTAATCCTCTTGAGTAATAATTACTGATCCCGATTTTTCTAATATAGAGGCTGGATTTTTTCTTCCTGAGACCTAATAGTTTCTGGCTAAGACGTCATTATATCTTCTTGGTAGTTTAACTTTTCATCTAATACTTCCCTCATAACCCATTCTATCATCAAAATTGCAGAAAATTAAATTAAATTTCCATACATATCATTATCTTTATTATTTATGGATTCATGATCATGGTTCGGTTTATCTATAAAACCCATTGTAATATTTTTTATTTGGTTACCTGATTTATAAAAGGAATCATCCACTAATTTATTGATATCATAAAAAATACTCAAATATTCAATTATTCTTTTCAACCACTTTGTAATTTCTTTACAAGATCTCCTATGAGAATCAAAACCGATATAAAATGTTTTGAATTCTGCCTACAGCTTGATGAATTATCCGATGTGAATGCTTACGGAACCTAATTTCTGATTAATGGAGTGTTGAACGAACTATATTCTCTTATCAATACTTGAAAAAAGGTTACTGTGTCTACAAAATAATTCATAGATTACATAGAAAAATCGTGTCCCATGGAAGATGATTCAAAATATGATTCTCTTGCAAGTAAATATTATTTTTCTAACTCCACATCATTTCTTCTGGATGATCCATCGACATCCTTCATAAACACTACAACCTTTTCAAGTGTATCAAAAATCACATGTTTTCTATTTTCTACATTGAAAATAGTCTCTACAGCCTTCAGAGATTTAGGGTCTGTATATGAATGTTAGATAATTTTACCTTCATCATACTCTTCTTTCTCAACATCTTCTTTAATATTAATGGGTTGGATGAAGTCAAGATTGATACTTTTATCATTAGAAGGTTTGATAACATCTTCATGAATCTAGTCCTCTTTTCCATAGGAAATTATTTTTTTTGATTCATCTTGGGAATTATGGATTTAAATCTTTTTAGAAGGACATTCCTTTTCATAATATTATTCAACATTCATTATAACATCTTCACATTAATCTTCATCATCATTACCATCTCATTATTCTTCATCCTGAACTATATCTTCTTCCACTTCCAAATCCATAATTTTTTCTCTCTTTCCTGGAGACTTTAATAGTACTTGTTCATTGAAAAAGGATTCTGGTACCTGAATTTTTTAGAGGATTTCTCTGTATCCTTGAGAAGTACTTGAATAATCTCATATTCAAACATTTTAAAATTTTTCTTCTTCCCATTTTAATTATTCTCTAGCTCTTTAGAAGTTTTAATATTTTGGCCCTTTTCTTCAGTAGGGTATTGAAAAAATCTAGGATTTCATTCTTTATTATCTTTATTCTTCTCCCTTCACTTTTCTAATAACTCAATAGGGATAGTCTATTACATTTTCTATTTTGGTAGATCTAACTATGTTTCCTGAACTATAGTGTTCTCTTTGATTCCAATAATTTTTTTATTATATTCTTCTATGATTTCATGGAAGTATCTCCTACATCCACTTTCAATGTTAGATCATCAATTTGGTTTTCTGAAAGATCGTCAAATTCGACAGACATTCTATTAAAACTAAATATCATTCTCCTAAAGGGGTTATCACTTTGTAGTAGGATCTTTGAATCTTCTTGGTTTAGAGTTGAAAGGAATTTTCACTGATTATAATCATAGAAAATTTATCATAGAATTTTTTTGGATATATTATAATCTAGGATATGAGAGTTCCTTTCTTGATATTGGTGATTTTCAGAAGAATATACTTCACAAGATCTATATTCCTCACTTTTACCATAAAATCCAAGATAAAAATGTCACTTGTCATTAAAGAGTCCTTGTATACATTTCTTGGAATGTGGAAACCATGTACCCAAAAATTATAGAATCCTAAAATTCATTGAGATATGATTGATCGTTGTTGTATTTACTCCATTGAGTCCAAGGAACTCTATTTACACATCCTTCTCAATAAAACATTACTGATCTGGAACTTTCGAGTGAAAAAAATTTCTTTCCCTCCATATAAAACATATCAATATTTTCTTCCATGCTGAAATATTGGGAATAGGTTTTCCCAGAACCATTTAAAGAAAATATTTATCTTCCCCCTTCATTAAAAAAACATACTGTATAATTGAATTCTCTAATAAACTGTAATGCCCGAGACTTTTATGAGAAATATTTTGTTTTTAAATCATCAAAGGAATCATTCACTACACTCAACACTAGTTTGGCTTGCTTTAAACGCAACCGCGACCTTCCTCAATAGCTTGCGTCGTACGCAATACCGAGTTTTACTAAACAACGATATGCTATTGAAATACTATTAAAACTAGCCGTTATATCCACTTTTTGAAATTTTATAAATTTTATTTTTTCAAAATGAACTTCATTTTTGGATTCGGAATATCAAAATTAGCCTAGGGTGAAATTTTGGTATTTTTTTGAAAAGTTTCAATTTTTGATGAATAGTGAATCCACTAAGTTGTAGTTAAAAAACTGAAGTTTTCATAAAACATTATTTTACCGCTTCTGTGAGTGGAATTATGAAAATTCAAGATACATGTTTGATATCAAGTACTAAAATGTGGTCCAATGAGATGAAAATAATTTTTGGGGAATAGTAACTTTTTACTTTTTTTACCACGGTTAAAAGTAAATAGGGTAATTAAGGGTAAAAGTGTGTTTTTTATTATCCTAAAACATGTCATAATTATATTGGATAAGTGTAATACGACCAAAAACAACATTAGGAATAAAATATTACCATTTAGTCCAACTTGGATTTGATTAGGAAATTTATTATTAATTTATTTAAAGAAGGGTTAAAATAGTTAAAATGAAAGTTTAATAAGTAAATAATTTTTAATATGGGGTTATACATAAAATAAATTCTACTATAAAGATAACATAGAAAGCTAAAAATATGTACTACATAATTGTATTTTATTTGTAATTTTTAGACATTATATAATTTAATTTATTTATGACACAACAGTGATGCAATAATTATCTTATTAATGAAATATTGAGATAATTGATGTTATAAATACCCAAATAAATGTAATTTGATACTTTTTATGAATTACACTAATTTTATAGATTAATATGACATGTTATTAATGATTTAATTAAATTTGTTCGAACTAATAATTTTGTTATGATTTTCACAAAAATCAATTACCAAATAGTGTCAAAATTGACATAAAATAGTTTTTAAAACAAATACTATATTATTAATTGTTATTTTATTCCTAGAAACCTAATTTTCGGCCAAAGGACTTATATAAGGTTATATATATTAATAATAAACAACTTGGGTTTAGTTTGTCTTGATATAGTAATTTTATTAACATTATAGTGTAAGCAAACAAGAAGACACGGTAAAAGTTACATTATCTAACTTAAAGTTAAATCTAAATGATAAGGTTAAAATTGATACCTAAACTTGTCTAAATTCTATTGGATGAGATTATTTCGACCCATACCCACCTTATCTTCGAAATATATCAATTTTTAGCTATTAAAAACCGAATTTGACTTTATAATAAAATAATATTTTTAGTTATTACAAAGGTGCCCCTCTCCTCCCTTATAAAAGGGCACCTCCTCCCTATCATCCTCACACCTATTTTAGCCTTCAAGCTCGGAAAACCCCTGCCACTTTCTCCTCTCCACTTCCCTAGAATCATCCTAGAGGTTCTGGTCTTCTTCAAAGACCAACCCTTGTTCCCTAAGAGGAGGTTAAGAAGAGGCGCGCCAAAAATAGTGGTAATATCCATTACCAATCCTTTCCAAATTCTTTCTTCTTCAACTTCTTCTTATTTAGTTGTTTCATTATAAAGTAATAACACCAGTATCCCTCGTATACTTATATGTTATTATACGTATGAAACAACCCTATTTCACCATCTATCCATCCTATGAAAAACGAAATCACCGCGCTTGCGTACGTACAGAATACCGTCTCCACGCCGTGGTGTAATCTATTTCCCCCCCCCCCACCATACTTGGATGGGTTTAATGGGGTAAATAATTACTATATATGATTATTGTAAAGTGATATCGATTCTGAAATAGTATACTTACACTCCAATACAATTCCACGATCATGGGAACGATATCATCGCTCGTGCGTACGTACGGAATGTCGTCTCCATGATGTGATGTGATTCGTTCTACATGATCTTCATTGAATAATGATTATATAAATGAATTTAATGAATAAATATGATATATAGTACATTAATACCATTATGGAAATGATTTATATATATCCTAAAGAGAATAATAAGAATATATTCGACAAAACACGCATAAGAACAAAAAGTTATAAACACCCGAATAACAAGTAGCAATGAAATATTACTACTATGAAGCAAAGAATATGACCATATATGATATCAAAAAAATAAGTATGATTCTGGAATAAGTCAATATCATTATTTAAATCATTATACAGGAGGTTTGGACACTTACGAAACAAATCGGATCTAAGGTAAGGGAAAATATCACAATCTAATTTTTATCCGAGATTGTTTATACTTTGGTATTTACTGGGGTGTATTTTATCACCAAAATCCATGTTCCCTCAATATTTAATATTTTTTCCATCCACATACAATATATTAAATCCAATTTTACCCTTCGGTGAGTTTTTAGTAAAGGATATGAAAGGAATCTTCTGTCGTTTTTCGTACGAGGTACTTTTTGACTTTTCCGAAAAAAGTACGAGAAGAATGTTTTTTTCACTTATACGGCATGAATGGATTTTTAAAACATTATTTCCAAGAAGATTCCTTTACAAGTTTTCATTTTTATTTTTAATCAACTTCTTTTAGTTTAAAATTGTAAGACATGTTAAGAAAGAAAAATGTTTTTGAAGTAGAAAGGATATTTTCCTCAAGAATGGAGTTCAAGTGTTTTATCAAAATTATTTTCCATCTAAGATAATATAGGGTTTCATTTATATCCCTATTATTAAATTGATTTGATTATGTTGTGATTGAATTATTTTTATGAATTCCATTATCTTATATGAATTTTTTTATGATGTCATGTTGTTTAAGAATCCCATTTTTATTACATGGGTTATGTAATGATGTATGATTTATGATTTTGTGGCACACATAAGAATGGTATCATTATGAGATTGGTGGGACCTATATCTCCCTCCAATGCATTGGGTAAAGATTTTATATCTCATGAGATAGACATGGCTGGAATGGTAGGTTATACCGGTTCAGTGAAACAGGACTGAAACGAGGAGTGAACTCGGTTCAGAAATGGACATTGTCCACTAAGTTAGTCTTGGCAATGAGTCTTGACTAATAAGAAATGATTATCTATGATTATGTGTGCATGCCAAAAAGTTTCATGTTTTATTTTATGATTATTAGGATTACATTTCACTACCATGGCTTATCCCATGTTATGAAATTATGATCTCTTTTGCAGGTTAAGATTTCAAAAAGTTATGTTCTTATGAATATGATGTGATTGATATTTCTTTTGTTTACCCTCACTGTGCATTTGAGCTCACCCTTTTGTATGTTTTCTTTCCCCAAGACAGGAAGAAGGTTTTTAAGTAAGATATGCCAGAAGGGACTATAGATATGATGAAATAAATAGGAGACAGTGTAGACGCTTTATGAACCAGTTGTTTATGTTTCCCAGTTTCTAAAGACACTATACATATACGGTCCTTTCGTGGTTTTGATATATGTTGTAATAAGTATGCTTCAATTTTGAAGTATTAACAATGTATGTAAATTATGGGTCGTTATAGTTGGTATCAGAGGAAAGGTATAATCAACCTTTGGATACTAGGATGTGAAAGCCTTAGTAAGAACCCTAAGGATAAGTCTAAGCATAGAACATAATATTAGTGTTTTAGAAATGACCATGAATAACCTAGGATAAGACCTTAAGTGTGAAATTTTATTCATGATTATGTGGTTTTCCTATTATAATTAGTGTTGCTCACACTATTATTCTTGGTTTTAGTCAATGGCTGGAACCCGAAGGAACCGTGTTAATGCGGAATGCGACGGGAAATGCAATGGTTGTCCCCCTGAGCAACCAAACGTTATGGGAGCTGGAATGAAAAATATTGTAGCCATGCTCACACAACTTTCTCAAGCTATGAATCATGCCGGACTTCCAAACAAGCAAAGGAAGAAGTTACATTCTGTTGAATCCTTCATGAGGCAACATCCACCTTCTTTCAGCGAGTCTACTGATCCATTAGTTGCTGAACAATGGATCAGTACTAATGAAAAGATATTTTCAGTTATTCAATGTTCTGAACATGACAAAGTCATCCTAGAAGTGTATCGTTTGGACGGAGATGCTGATCAACGATGGAATCTTATTAAGAATATGAGGCAAAGGGATGAAATTGAGTCCATGGAATGGGACGAGTTCAAGAAATTATTTTTCAACAAGTACTTCCCTCGTATTCTCCGAACAAAGATGGAGAAAGAGTTTCTTGTACTAAAGCAAAAGGATGATGAATCTGTTGGTACCTATGAAGAAAATTGTACAAGACTTGCAAGGTACGCTTCTGGTATTATTATCCAACTTGAGAGTAAGATCGATCGATTCTTTAGTGGCTTAAACCCAAGTCTTCGAAGGGTGTTAGGCATAAGGGACTTTAATATCTACGAGGAAATCGTTCGATGTGATCTCAAAGTCGAGATGGAGATTGGAGTAACCCATCAGTCATATGGGTTTGATAAGAAGAGGAAAATGGAATTCAAAGGAAAATATAAAGAGCACACTGAAAAAAAGATGAGCTCTCCCTTATGCTCAAAGTGTGGAAAGAAACATGGAGGGAGTTGTCTTAAAGGGACAAGTAAATGTTTCAAATGTAGAAAGGAAGGTCATCGGGCATTTGAATTCCGCAATGATGGGAAGAAGATGTCTAATGATTCAATCAAAGGAAGGGACACACAGAATGAACCTACTACACTTCAATGTTTCAAGTGAAAGGAGACGAGGCATTATGCCAATATATTCCCTAATCCAAGGGTTGTTGATGATGATTGACATCAACAAAAACTTAAGGCTAAAGGAAAAGGAAAGTCACATGCGATTTCTATCAATGAGGTGGAGTACGATAATGATGTGGTGAAAGTTACACATACCGTCCACTCTAAAGTAGAAAATGTTTTATTTGATTCTGGATCCAACCACTATTTTATTTCTGAAGATTTTTCTAAGGGTATCACCGTATTACCTCAATAATTAGATGCTAAGTTAGCTGTGAAAACACCTAATGGCACAACAGTCGCATCAAAAGTTTATAATTCTTCCCCAATTGAAGTTTGTGGGAAAGTGCTTCCTGCAAATCTTGTGATCCTTCCTATAGTGGAATTTGATGTGATTCTTGGCATGGATTGGCTTTCTCTATATAGAGCTCATATCAATTTCCAAATAAGGGAAGTCACATTTCATATTCCAGATCAATCTATGATCGTCTATCGATGCAAGGATGAACATAACCTTCCAGTGTAAATTTCATCCATCTTATGGGTCTTGATTCCACTAAATGAAGGTTATTTATCACAAATGGTTGGTCAGAAACTCACAATTAAGAATATTCCCATTGTATGGGAGTTTGATGATGTCTTTCCTGAGGAATTTCCGGGTCTTCCACCAAATCGTGAAGTTGAGTTTTCAATAGAACTTGTACCAGGTGCTTTGCCTATTTCAAAGACACCTTATAGAATGGCCCTAATTGAGTTGCATGAATTGAAGAAGAAACTCCAAGAGAATCTGGATAAGGGATTCATACGCCCTAGTGCATCACCTTGGGGAGTACCTGTTCTATTTGTTAAGAAGAAAGATGGATCAATGAGACTCTTCATTCATTATCAAGAACTTAACAAGATCACTATCAAGAAAAAATATCCTCTCCCACGCATTGATGAATTATTTGACCAACTACGCAGAGCTCAATACTTTTCCAATATTGATCTTCATTCAGGGTATCATCAATTAAGGATCAAAAGGAGGGATATACCAAAGACGAATTTCCATAAAAGTTATGGACACTACGAATTTATAGTGATTCAATTTGGTCTTACTAATGCCCCTGCTATCTTCATGGATCTGATGAATAGAGTCTTTAGAGACTACCTTGATCAATTTGTGGTAGTCTTTATAGACGATATTCTTTTCTATTGAAAGAGAAAGGAAGAACATGAAGATCACTTGAGAATAATATTAAAGACCTTGAGAAAGGAGAATCTTTTTGCAAAATTTACCAAGTGTGAATTTTGGTTTAAAAAAGTTGCATTTTTGGGTCATATAATCTCAAAAGAGGGGATATCTGTGGATCCAGCAAAAAGAAATGTAATCAAAAGATGGTCGAGACCAACAACAGTAACTGAGATCTGAAGTTTTCTTTGTTTGGCTGGATATTATCGACGTTTTGTGAATGATTTTTCACGATTATCTAATACACTCACCAGGTTGACTCGGAAAGGAGTTAAGTTTGTTTGGACGGAGGAATGCAAAGAAAATTTCAAGCAGATGAAAAGAAGTTTATCCAGTGAACCTGTGCTCACACTGCCTTGTAGTGGAGAAAGATTTGTGATCTATAGTGATGCATCAAAGAAGGGACTTGGATGTGTTCTTATGCAAAATGATATGGTGATAGCTTATGCCTCACGACAGTTGAAAATCCATGAGCAAAATTACCCAACTCATGATTTGGAGTTAGTTGCAGTAATATTTTCATTAAAGATTTGGAGGCATTACCTTTATGGTGATAGGTGTGATATTTATACTGATCATAAAAGTTTAAAGTATATTTTCACACAAAAGGAGCTGAATATGCGCCAAAGAAGATGGTTGGAGCTGATTAAGGATTACGACTACTCAATTCATTACCACCCTCGGAAAGCAAACAAGGTGGCAGATGCATTAAGTCGACAAGACTATGCCAGTTTATCCATGATGAGGATAAAAAAAGATCCAATATTTATGGATTTAAAAAGGATAGATCTTAGAATTATAATGGAAGGGGAAAATCATATCATTCTGAAATGAATGTTCAACCATCTATAAATTTGAAGATTAAAGAGGCACAGAAAGAAGATGTATAGTTACAAAAGAAGGTGAGAAATGTTCCTAAATTCAACCTTGATTGTGATGGGATAATAATGTTTAGGAATCAGGTTTTTGTTCCTCCCATCCCCGAATTAAAGAAGGAGCTGCTGGATGAGGCTCATAGTTCTTCATTATCTATTCATCCTGGAAGCACGAAGATGTATAGAGACCTGAAAGAGTACTTTTGGTGGGATGGCATGAAAAGAGATGTTGCTGAAGATGTCTCTCGATGCTTGGTTTGTCAGCAAGTTAAAGCTGATAGACAGAAGTCTAAGGGGATGTTACAACCATTACCCATACCTGAATGGAAATGGGAAAACATCACTATGGACTTTGTCACAGGACTTCCTAAAACATCCAAAGGCAATAATTCTATCTGGGTCATAGTTGATAGTCTTACAAAGTCTGCACACCTAATTGCTATTAGGGAGAATTTCTCTCTGGATCAGCTTGCCAGGATATATGTAAAGGAAGTGGTAAGATTGCATGGAGTACCACTTTCTACTATATCTGATCGGGATCTGAGATTTACCTCGAAGTTCTGGCGATGTCTTCAGCATACTCTGGATACAGAGTTGAGTTTCAGCACTACTTATCATCCTCAGACAGAGGGTCAGTCTGAGAGAACAATTCAAAATCTAGAAGATATGTTAAGAGATTTTTCTATGGATTGCAAAGGTGGTTGGGATCAACACCTACCTTTGGTGGTATTTTCTTATAAGAATAGATTTCACTCCAGTATTCAGATGGATTCTTATGAAGCTATCTATGGAAAGAAATGCAGGACTCTAACTTGCTGGGATGAAGTTGGGGAAAGAAAGCTATTAGGACCTGATCTTGTTGATGAGATGGCAGAAAAGGTCCGATCTATTCAACAACACATAGAAGCAGCTCAGAGTCGGCAGAAATGTTATGCCGACAACCGAAGAAAAGGCCTGGAGTTTGAAGTGGGTGATAAAGTGTTCTTACGAATATCTCCCTGGAAGAGGGTCATGAGATTTGGAAAGAAGGGGAAGTTGAGCCCTAGATATATCGGTCCTTTTGAAATACTGGATCGTTTTGGAAAGGTAGATTACCGGTTGGTGCTTCAACCGAATCTCTCTCAAGTTCAAGATGTGTTCCATGTATCTCTCCTGAGAAAGTACACACCTGATCCTTCACATGTACTCAGCTCAGAAGTTTTACCATTGGAGAAAGATCTTTCTTATGAAGAACAGCCGATAGAGATTCTGGATCGTAGCGAAAAAGTCCTACGAAACAACACCACTCGATTGGTTAAAGTTTTATGGAGGAACCACCAATTAGAAGAAGCTACATGGGAGTTTGAGGATATGATGAGGGAGAGGTATCCTCATCTATTTGTTACAAAGTGATGAATTTCGAGGGTGAAATACATTTTAAGGGGGGGTAGAACGTAATGCCCGAGACTTTTATGAGAAATATTTTGTTTTTAAATCATCAAAGGAATCTTTCAGTACACACAACACCATCTTGGCTTTCTTTACACGCAACCGCGGCCTTCTTCAATAGCTTGCGTCGTACGCAATACCGAGTTTTACTAAACAACGATATGCTATTAAAATATTATTAAAACTAGCCGTTATAACCACTTTTTGAAATTTTATAAATTATATTTTTCAAAATGGACTTCATTTTTGGATTCGGAATATCGAAATTAGCCTAGGGTAAAATTTTGGTATTTTTCTGAAAACTTTCAATTTTTGATGAATAGTGAAACCACTAAGTGGTAGTTAAAAAAACTGAATTTTTCATAAAACGTTTTTTTACCGCTTCTATGAGTGGAATTTCAAAAATCCAAGAGACACGGTTGATATCAAGGACTAAAATGTGGTTCAATGAGATGAAAATAATTTTTGGTGAATAGTAGTTTTTTACTTTTTTTCCCACGGTTAAAAGTAAATAGGGTAATTAAGGGTAAAAGTGTTATTATTATTACCATAACACATGTCATAATTCTATTTGATAAGTGTAATTCGTCCAAAAACAACCTTAGGAATAAAACATGACAATTTAGGCCCACTTGGATTAGATTAGGACATTTATTATTAATTTATTTAATGACATGTTAAAATAGTTAAAATCAAAGTTTAATAATTAAATCATTTTTAATATGGGCATATACATAAGATAAATTCGACGATAAATATTAATTAGAAAGATAAAAAGATTTTCTACATAATAGTAGTTTATTTGTAATTTTTAGACATTAAATAATTTAATTTATTTATGACACAACAATGATGCATTAATTATCTTATTAATGAAATATTTACATAATTGATGTTATAAATACCAAAATAAATGTAATTTGAGACTTTTTATGAATTCCAATAATTTTATAGCTTAATATGACATGTTATTATTGATTTAATTAAATGTTTTAAAACTAATGATTCTGTTATGATTTTCACAAAAATCAACTACCAAATAGTGTCAAAATTGACATAAAATAGTTTAAAAAAAAAATACTATATTATTAATTGTTATTTTATTCATAAAAATCTACGGTTTGGCAAAATCACTTAGATAAGTTTATATATATTAATAATAAACAACTTGGGATTCGTTTGGCTTGATATAGTATGTTTATTAACCTTATAGTGTAAGCAAACAAGAAGACACAGTAAAAGTTAAATTATCTAACTTAAAGTTAAATCTAAATGATAAGATTAAAATTGATACCTAAACTTGTCTAAATTCTATTGTATGAGGTTATTTCGACCCATACGCACCTTATATTCAAAACATATCGATTTGGAACTATTAAAAACCGAATTTGACTTTATAATAAAATAATATTTTTAGTTATTCCAAAGGGTCCCCTCTCCTCCCTTATAAAAGGGCACCTCCTCCCTATACTCTTCACCCCAATTTGAGCCTTAAATCTCGGAAAATCCATGCCACTTTCTCCTCTACAATTTCCTAGAATCATCCTAGAGGTTCTGGTCTTCTTCAAAGACCAACCCTAGTGCCCTAAGAGGAGGTTAAGAAGAGGCGCATAAAAAAAAGAGGTAATATCCATTACCAATCCTTTCCAAATTCTTTCTTCTTCAACTTATTCTTATTTAGTTGTTTCATTATGAAGTAATAACATCAGTATAAATCATATACTGATACGCTATTATATGTATGAAACAACCCTATTTCACAATCTATCCATCCTACGGAAAATGAAATCACCGCGCGTGCATACGTACAGAATACCGTCTCCACGCCGTGGTGTAATCTATTTTCCCCCACCACCATACTTGGATGGGTATAATGGTGTAAATAAATACTATATATGATTATTGTAAAGTGGTATTGATTTTTAAATAGTATACATACCCTCCAATAAAATTCCACGATCATGGGAACGATATCATCGCTCGTGCGTACGTACGGAATACTGTCTCCACGATGTGAAGTGATTCATTCCACATGATATTCATTGAATAATGATTATATAAATTAATTGAATGAATAAATATGATATATAGTACATTAATACCATTCTGGAAATGATGTATCTATAACCTAAAGTGATGAATAAGAATTTATTCGACAAAACACGCATAAGAACAAAATGTTATAAACACCCAAATAACAAGTAGCAATGAAATATTACTACTAAGAAGCTAAGAATATGACCATATATGATATCATAAAAATAATTATGATTCTGGAATAAGTATGTAACATTATTTAAATAATTATACAGGAGGTTCAGACACTTATGAAACAAATCGGACCTAAGATAAGGGAAAATATCACAATCTCATTTTTATCAAAGATTGTTTATATGTTGGTAATTACTAGGGTGTATTTTATCATCCAAATCCACGTTCCCTCAATATGTAATATTCTTTCTGTCCACTTACAATAGTTTAAAGCCAATTTTACCCTTCGGTGAGTTTTTAGTAATGGATATGAAATAAATATTTTGTCATTTTTCATATGAGGTACTTTTTGAATTTTTTGACAAAAGTACTAGAAGAATGTTTTTTTAACTTATACATCATGAATGGATTTTTAAAACATTATTTCCAAGAAGCATCCTTTACAAGTTTTCAAGTTTATTTTTAATAAACTTCTTCTAGTTTAAAATTGTAAGACATGGTAAGAAAGAAAAAATTTTTTGAAGTAGAAAGGATATTTTCCTCAAGAATGGAGTTCAAGTGTTTTATCAAAATTATTTTCCATCTAAGATAATATAGGGTTCTTTTTCTATCCCTATTATTACATTGATTTGATTATGTTGTGATGGAATTATTTTTATGAATTCCTTTTTCTTATATGAATTGTTTTATGATGTCATATTGTTTAAGAATCCCATTTTTATTACTTGGGTTATGAAATGATGTATGATTTATAATTTTGTGGCACACATAAGAATGGTATCATTATGAGATTGGTGGGACCTATATCTCCCTCCAATGCATTGGGTAATGATTTTATATCTCATGAGATAGACATGTATGGAACGGTAGGTTATACCGGTTCAGTGAAACAGGAATGAAACGAGGAGTGAACTCAGATCAGAAATGGACTTTGTCCACTAAGATACTCTTGGAAATGAGTCTTGACTAATAAGAAATGATTCTATATGATTATGTGTGCATGCCACAAAGTTTCTTGTTTTATGTTATGATTATTGGGATTACATTTCACTACCATGATTTATCCCATGTTATGAAATTATGATCTCTTTTTCAGGTTAAGATTTCCAAAAGTTATGTTCTTATGAATATGATGTGATTGATATTTCTTTTGTTTACCCATAATGAGCATTTGAGCTCACCCTTTGGTATGTTTTCATTCCCCAGGTCAGGAAGAAGGTTATTAAGTAAGATATGCCGAAAGGGACTATTGATGTGATGAAATAAATGGGAGATAGTGTAGACGCTTTATGAACCAGTTGTTTATGTTTCCCAGTTTCTTAAGACACTATACCTATGCCGTCCTTTCGTGGTTTTGTTATATGTTTTAATAAGTATGCTTAAATTTTGAAGTATTAACAATGGATTTAAAGTATGGGTCATATATGAACTCTAGATAAATCAGATCCATACTTTTCGTCTTGGCTACGAAAAAGTTTTCCAATCCATCGAACATAATGTTTTTGCATAATCAAGGAATTATAAAATGACCAAAAATTTGGATCAACTAACATTTCCTTGTATGTTATCCATTCTATAACATTCTTGAATAATGATATTTGTTTCTTTGGGGAGGCTTCCAATGACATATGTAGTCTGAAAAAATTTAGTAAAGGGAATTAAAATTATTTATGAGAGGCATAACTTCAGATTAATAAATCAGAAAAACTAATTGGGATATGGAATATGAGGTTCTTTATAGAGGCCTTGAGGCGATGGTTCAAATTCCATATTTGATCCAACAGTTGAAAAAATCTTAAACTGATCTGACAGTTGATAATAAAGATGAAGAATAATTCGGTAGCTTCCGATCTTCTGAGGTTTTAAGTAAAATGTCAGATTTAGGAAATGTGATCCCAAAAAAAAATTATACCAACATATAAAAAAAAATAATGAAAATTTATGTAAGGAAACATACCTTCCATATTTCCAAAAAAAATCAGTAATCAAAAATAGTTTTGATGATTAATTTTAGATTTTAGATAATTATATTATGGAATGAGAATTTTGGTTCTGGAATATTTGGTTTCGAAAAATTGTGGTTATGGAAAATAAATTGTTTACAAAAAATTTGATTAAGACAAAAATGTACCCCCCTATGAGAAGGATTTAATTATTTTATGGAGATTGGTTTCAAAAATTATTTAATATGGAATTTTACCTTATGGTTATAATTACTATGTTTTGTTTATTTAATTCAAATATATCAAATGGAATGATTTATTGAAAAATATGATAATGTTGATCTTTCATTCTGAAATATTGAATAATGATATATTATTTAAGTGTACTATACATAAGAAGGTTATGTCTAATATCTAAGTGTTTTTTAGGGGAGTAATGTGTTTGTTTTTTTATTAAGGCAATAAAATTAGTGTTATCACACAATATCTGTGTTTTGGAAAAACTCACTATATTATTTGTGAGTGTGTGTTGCATCCACAACACTTGAGGAAAACAACGTACAGATAAAATATATTCATCTTTAGTAGTGTAAATTTCTCTTGAGTGTTTATTCTTACATGGCCAAGAAACTAAATAATCTCCCCAGAAATAACATGTTCCTGATCTACATTTTCTATCCATTCTAGATCCACCAAAATAAGAATCTGAATAGATTTTTAATAAAAAATCATTTCATGAATTATAGAAGAGTAATAAATCCATGGTTACATTTAAATAGAGGAAAATTCCTTTAAATTATTTTAAATGAGATTCCTTTGGAATAGATTGATATATTTTCATATAAGCACGCTGAAAAAATTAAGTCTATACGGTTGGCTATCCAAAATTGTAAAATTTATATTATACCTCTAAATGTTTTTTGATCTTCTGGTTACTCATCTTTATCATGATCAAGATAATTTAAGGTATCGATTAGAGTTCTTATACTTTTTGTGTTTTCATATACATATGTTTTAATATGATCTTTAATATACATGGGTTGTGAAATATTTATTACTTCTTGTTTCTGAGAAATTAGAAAGCCTAGGAAAAAAATTTATTCACCCATCATACTCATTTCAAACTAATATTTCATTAGATTTGAAAAAAAATCACTAAAAACATTCTAAGTTTAACCAAATATATTGTTATCAACATAAATTTGAACAATTAAAACATTTTTCTTATATTACATTATAAAAAGAGTTGCACCAACAGTCCCCTTAACTTAATTTTTTTTATAACAAAAATCATTCAATTATATCATACCAAGGTCCAAGGTATTTATTACATCCATATAAATAATTGGTAGGTTTGAAAACATGTTCATGATGGGTTGTGTCTTCAAAACCAGGAGGTTGTTTGACATAAAATTTCTCTTGAATATATCTATTACAGAAATCACATTTCACATCCATTTCAAAATGTATAAAATTAAAGAATGTAGAAAAGGAACGAAAAATTTGAATAGATTCATGTCTAGCTACAAGAGGATAGGTTTCTTTATAGTCTATTTCTACTTGTCGATTATAGCCTTTAGAAAATAATATAGATTTATTTCTACTTCTGATTCCATTTTCATCAAACTTATTTATGATGAACCAATTTACTCCAATTATAGATGAGTCATTATAACTTTCAACCAAGGTCTATACATTATTCTATTAAAACTCATTTATCTTATCCTATATGGATTTAAACCAATCATCATAACTTAAAGATTCATAAGTGTTTTTTGGTTCTAATTAGCAATAGAATTCTTGATGTTATACACCATTTCGCAAGAGTCCTTACAAGTTTATTTACATCACCAATGATACTATGAGTTGGATTATTCTTATGAAGCAACTTATTTGGTCTTTTTAAAACATGTTCATTAAAATATAGTAGAAAATATTCTAAGCTAAATGCTTCAGAAATATTTTCTTGAAAATATAATTTTTATTAGAATAATTTTTCTATCAAAGGTTGATAATTAAATTTTGAAAACACATCTGAGAATTTATTTTGGGGTTTTATAAAAAACAAAGGTTTAGTTTCATCAAATTTTACTTGTAATTTTTCTTCAACAATATAAGGGTTTTTTTAAAACTCTATAAGACTAAGAAGTAGTGGAATATCCTAGGAAAATTCCTTCGTCATATTTGGTTGATTGTTTTTGTAATTTATCATCAGTATTCAAGATTAATACTTTAAAACCAAATACTTTGAAGTAATATAGTCTAGGTTTTCAACCATTGCACAATTCATAAGGTGTTTTCTTAAGATAATGTCTAATTAGAACATGATTTATAGTATAAAAAGCAGTACTAACAGCTTCAACCCAAAAGTTTTTAGCATTAGAATATTCACCCAACACATTTCTAGTTATCTCTTGAATAATTCAATTTATTATTTCTATAACACCATTTTTTTGTTGTGTTCTTGGGGATGAAAAGTTATGAGTAATTCCTCTCTAACTACAAAAAGTTTCAAAATATGATTTTGGAAATTCTCCTCCATGGTCACTATGAATAATTATAAATTAATGGGTTTTCTCATCATTAACATGGGATATAAATTTTTTAAAATAAGAAAAATATTCATATCCTTTTCTAGAAAATATACCGTTTTAAATATAGTGTAATAATCAACTAGGAAAAATACATAATATTTTCTACTAATACATCCAGTTTTTGTTGGATTAAAAACATCCATATATATTACTTGTAATTCATCATAAGTTGAGACATCACCACTTGATTTAAAACTAGATTTATTTTACTTTCCATATGGACAAGGATCACAAACATTTGAATAATCAAATCTAAGCACCGGTAGATCCTTATCAAGGATTTTCTATGAGAGTTTTCATAGGTTCCTAGGGTTATTATTTCTTAACTATTTATGGCATTACCAAGATTGATCTTCCATTACAATAATGAAAGGTTGATCTTGGATTCTATGGTCTTCTATGTTTAGTATATATACATTCTCAGGCCAATGGGCATAATGAATAAACACTTTCTTCAAATTGTGTACTAAGAATTTATCATTCCAATAATAGACAAGGTAACATTCATCACATAATTTTATTTTGATAATGAGGTTGTTCTTATGACCCTTAACAAATAAAACCTTTGAAATAAATGTTTTCTCAAGAATAAAAATTTTAACTATACCAAAAAATTCTCCCTAAGAATTATCTTTAAAAGTTACTTTTCTTTCCTTAGTCATGATAATACTTTAAAATTTATTTTTATTACCTGTCATATGTAGAGAACTTCCATTATCCATGTACCATGTATTTGTTTTGGTAATTTCATTATTTTCATGAAAAAGGAAGAGTTGGATTTTTCGGAATACAAAATTTAATGGATATGAAAATGTTGGAAAATAAAATTTGGGAATTCAAATTTTCATATACAAATATTCTTTATGAAAACATAATGATTGGGTGTTGTTTAAAGAAATTTATTTCTCCCAATGTCCACCGCACCGACATTTGGTGCAGTGGAGTTCTTTGGGGAACAAAATAATTATTACTAAAAACAAGCATGGAGTGAGTGTAACCAATTCATGAACTATTCCATAGTGGAAAAATTTGAGAATACATTTTATCAATTTATTTACTTCCTGAGGTAAAATTGGATAATTTTTATGTAAAAATAATTCGATTTTAGTCTAATGACTAATTCCTAAACCTCAATGTTATTAGAACTAGAACATGAGTTTCCCTATAAAATTTATTTCGTAGAAATAAAATTTTCAAGATCCTTAGAAAGTTTATTCTTATAGGAATTTACTTCCTTATGTATTTTAGAAGAAAATTATAAATAAAAAAATTTATGATCAAGATATTTAGAAATATCTGATACTTCTTTGGTTAAAACAAGAAATCTAGAATTTTCATTCTCTATCTTCTTTTTTATCTTACAATTTTGTTTCATGATGTTTGGAAAACCTAAAAACTTCATTATAAGAAGGTAAAGAGTTATCTTCATAGAATAATTATTCTTCATCTGAAGAAATTTAATATTTATCATTAGTATAATTTTCATTGAAATATACCTTAGTTATAGATTCTACAATGTGTGTCTTGGCAATTAGACAATGTTTTTTAGTGGGTAGTTTTGCTAGTAGATGAAGATATTTTTAACTATATGATCCATAATGTAAAAATTCACCAATGAGTCACCACAATTTTCACTCCATCTCTCATTATCCTTCATGAATTTATTAGTATTAGACTTTTATAACTTGTTTCTATTCCTCTCAGAATGATTTTATTTTCTATCTTTTCATTTATTCATTAGAAAATATGCCATGTTGTGTCCTTCTATTTTCCATTCATAACAAGTGACTTCAGAGTATTTCTTTTATTTTATTTATTTCTTCTCATATCTATACTAAAAGTCATTATTTTTCATTATCTTGTTCATCTTTCAACCACGATTAGGTAACTCATTTTCAGATTGTTCACTTTCACTAGGCTCAGATGGAACAATGAATTTCTTAGACATAGATAATGTATCCCATTCCAGAGTCTTGAATTTAGTAGTAATAAAGGATACACATGCACTTCCATAGCTATTTTTATTCATATCAACACCTCTTTTCATTCTTGCCTCATGTTGAATAAGGGTTCAAAAAATTTCATCAAGAGTAATATTGGAAACTTTCATGTTCTCATCAATGTCTGTTCTTTTGTATTCCCACTCATTTGGTATGATATCAATTATCTTTTCCACATGAACTTCATCAAATAAACCTTTTTCTCCAACAGATTGAAAACTATTTACATTATTAATGAATCTTTTCTTCACATTACAAACTTGTTATCCATAGGGAAAAACAAATCCAAGATATTCATCTCTCAACATTGCTCTTCTAGTTTCTATCACTTTTGATGTCCCAATGTGTGTAACTTCAAGTTTCGTTCAAATGCAGTTTGAAGATTCACATGAATATATTTGACTATAAATGATCTGGTTCATAGAACACAGATTTTTTTTATTACATTGTAATTTAGTTGGAATTCTATTTTTTCAGGGTTGGTGAAGTTTTTGACTTCCTTGTCTGATATTTTGTAATCACCAGCAAACATAACAAAATATTATACACCATTTTTATTGACCATGTTCTTCATTCTATATCTCCAATAGTCATAATCATTATATAAAATGTTGGTGGTCTGGTAGGATTTAGGTTGTTAATGGAACAAACAATTATACCATCCATTTTATAAGAAAAAAATATTTTCCACAAAAATGTGTCAGTGGTAAGAGTTTGTAAGTAGAGATAAAATAATTAAGAAAACTAGAATAAGAAATGTTCAACATGAAAATAAAACATGATCAATTAAACTTATATATAATTATATGTATTTCAGAGACCTCCTATGATACCAATTGTAGAATTGAAATATTATATGTAGATTCCCAATTAAAAGAGTGGGGTGAATAGTATGTCTAAAACTATTAATTTTTTACCTTTAGGAAAACTATGTTTAAAAAAGATAAACAATGTAAATTAATAGATCATCTTTATGTTCATAACTAAAAAATTATCTTTCTTAGAGTCCAGAAATTTAAATCCTGAAAATAAAACATAAGAAATTTTTTCTTAAAGTAAGATTCTCCATTAAAGCGTATAGAATCTTATTTATTAGAGTAAGTAAAGTAAAATAATGTATATGAATGTTATACTTTTTTCCATTGTCAAAATACAATATATAAAAAAAATTATACCAAAACATGTAACAAGTTGGAAATACATTCACCAAAAGAGTAGTGTATCCGACATCCTTGGATAATGATCCCTTTATTTATTAATTCAAGATAGTCTTCCTTACCCGTACCAGGGTAAGAAATTGATTGGAAGATCAGAATCTTTTTTGCTATCCCCACAAGTCCTAGAATAATAAGGTAGTCAGATTTCATGTCTTTCTTTCCCTAGAATCCATCGATTGTACACAACAACAGTAAGAGTCACACGAATCAATATAAACAAGATGTTCACTACTAGACAATATTTTCATGAACCACACAAAGCATTATAGTATTTCTCACTCTAGAAAGCACATAATTTCATCACATCATGTAATCTCATAGTCAATAAACAGATTATGAGCTCATTCAAATGAGATTCTATTTATAGGAAAAACCTCAACGGTTGGCTCCCTCCTCCAACGGTCATATTTTTCCTAGAATTTTGAGGTACTTATATATGTGTCACTCAACAAATGGATAGTTAGAAAAAACAATGTATGCCAATTTTTTACACATACATAAGCATTTTTAAGGAAAAATGAGTTTGCATAACCAATTCTTAAAATCCAGAGTCTATAGAAAAGTAGAATTCGAAATAAAATCACATAAAAAATCTGATTCTATAAAACATACATATTCAGATTCTATTTTACATCAAAATTTGAATCTGAATTCTATAGATTAAGGAGTCTGAATTCCAATTAATTTTGAGTCTAAATTATATGGAATTCAGAGTATGAATTCAAAGGAATTAAGAGTCTAAATTGAGAGGAATTTAGATTCATATTTACAGTGAATTATTAATATAAATTCTATTTATTCCTAATTCTTAATTCAAATGAATTCGGAGTTTTAATTCTGAGGAATTTAGAGTCTGTATTCAAGGAAATTCAGATTCTGAATTTTGAGGAATTCACAGTCTAAACATAGAAGATTGTATATCCAAGGAACTATAATATTCCTAAATTTATAATAAGGATCTAAAAATTATACATTGAAATAAAATTAATTTGGTTTTTAGAGATTATAAAATGTGAAATAGAAATAAAAGTAATGAGAGAAATTTCCATTGAAAAGTGAATTTTTTTAAGAAAATCATCTATAGGGCAATATTATTTACCTTTCAATAATGTGTTTGTGATTTTCAAAACATTGAGGAATAGAGAAGTCATATGGAAACCTTATTGACTCAATAATAACATAGGGGACCTGGATTATCATTGGGAATAATATTCTCAAATCTATAAATATTTATATTATCCCTTATAAAATAGTTCCTAATCCCCTACTGAGGAATCAATGATACCACAATGGTGTTTCTATCATTATACTGGACCACATTATTTTTGGAAGGAAACTGTTATGATGATATTTTACCATCGAATAATATGATGCATAATTTTGATTTCATTCATATTCTACAATTGAATTCAATTTTATTGTTTAATACTTAATATGATGACCTTTAAAACCACAATTATATCACTTATTAATTTTTAAAATATAACCTATATAAATGTACCTATGTGATCCACAAATAATGAATTTGTGTTCATTGATATAACATGATAAATAGGATACTAATATTCTAGAAAGGTTCTCTAGTTCCATAAAACATATATTTGTTTCTGATATAGTACTTCCTTCCACACATGGATTGATAAATGTAACCCCTCAACATTTATTTCCCCATAGATCTATCACTCAAACGATAACCCCTTTTACCATTTAGTATAATAAAAAAATAGAACATAACTCATTTTCAACATACATAATGTCATAGTCCTACTTCAAATATTTAAGACATTACTATTTTACTAGCTATTACCAATAATGAGAATTGAATCACGTGAGTGGATTGAGTAGTATTGTAACTAAAATAATATCCTTGTTTTAGCTAGAATAAATATTACATATTCAGCTGCTGAAATATGTAAAGATAAAACAATTTATTCAACTGAACGTCAAAAACTAAAAATTAAGGTTGGTTTCGATCATTTTGTGAATTGTTAATTCCCATCAATGATGTTCCATGTATTCAAGCATATACATCCCAATCAATACATTCATCTCATTTGGGGTTCTGATTGGGATAAATATTTTTTATCATATTCTATATAACATCATCTGGTTTAGGTATAAATCACCTCGAAATTTATGTGGGTTCCACTTATGGAAATATAATGAGTTATTAAAAATAAGAGGCCACACATCCCAAGGCCCCTTTTCATTAGATTGGGAACCATCAACTATACTCTAGAAATTATTTTATGTGTGGTTTGAGTGGAAGAACAACCCATGTTGCACTCTCCCTGTGGGTTTTCATTCTCATCACTAGTAAAATTTTCATTCTAACACCACATCATGAAATTCCAATTAACTCAATTTTCAATCATCTTATCCCACATTTAATAATATATATGAATGAATGAATATCCCAATATCAGATTATGAAACTCAAAAAATATTTTTGCAAATAATAAAAAATTAAAACTCTCTATAAATTCAGGATACCTAACACTCTTTGGCTATAAATACAACGATGATTCAAAAACATGAATAATATTTTTAAATAAATTTTTTTACCCTAAATTCTTAGTAACGTGATGATCCCCTTAAATAGATTATATTAAATTCATTATTATATACATATATGGTCCTAACACATCCTATTTTCTTTTTACCATACAATATCAAGGAATAAATTAACTAAAAAAATATATGCATTCCCAACACATTATCATGCAGTAGATAGAGGTTCTAAATAATGTATGATAAATTCCTCAGAAATTAATGGTTAAATATTAATATTTTTGATTTTACAAAAAAATAGGATGGGTGATTTCATTCAAATAAATATATGAACTCAACCATAAAAAAGATACATTATGATTACCAACATCTAAATTGTGGAATAAAAATCTATAGAATGATTCATGTGATAATATAAAAAACTCAAAGGATTAAAAAAATAATATCAGAGTATCAAAAGAAAATAATTAACCCAAAAAAGGAATTAAAGTATATATAAACATGGGAACCAAGGTGGGCACATCTAAAGCTCCATGATAGGACTATAGGCCAAGGATATATCACAAGATTTAAAAAAAACAAAAATCATTTTGATCAATTAGAGAATTATGCAACATGTACCTCTAAAATATAATAACAAAAAATATCTACATTTAAATTGAGGATAATATGTATTGGATAGAAAAACAATCTAATATGAAACCCCAGTTGACTTTTACTACAAGACACTAAGGACAAAAATCATGTTATAAAATTCATTCGTAAAAAATTAAAGGATAAAAAAATAAATTTAAAAATACATTAGGAAGATATATATTGATAAGAATTATTTACCAATTATTATCTAAAAATGAAATAATTTTATAAAAATAGATTTCTAAGAATATTAATTTAATTGAATAATTTTTGAAAATTATTATCCAAAATCGTCAACATATAAATTCCATGATTCAACATGCACACCCATGAATAGCCTGCACATCAAAAACTGATCATGAGATCATGGATAATTTCATCCATGATTGATTCATAAGTAGTTTATTTAAAACATAATGGAATTTCAATTCCATGTACCACCACACACTCACACACACTCATTCTTAATATGTATATTCTTGAACAATGATATCATAATTGTTACTTCTACCCATGGTCAATTTCCTTGATGTAATATAACACATGCAACCCAATCCATGCTAAAGACACCCATCAAAACCACCTTGATTTTATAAATGATTATATTTTAAAAAAAACTCATTTTTTAATCCAATGTCTTGTCACTGATATCAAAAAACTATAATGGGAACAATGAGAGAAAATTACATTTTTGGAAGTGTAGATATTTTATTTTATTATTTTCATTCAAAGCATATAGAAATCATTCAATGGAATGATATATTTACATTCCATGAATGTGGATGGGGGGAAAACAACTAACATTAGATCCATTATAATCAACGATTCTTAAGGAAATCGCATATAATTGAACCCTTGACCTTATGTACCAATCAAATCCAATTAAAATTAGATCAATATTCTATTGATCCAATAGATATGGACAAAAGAATTCAGGTCCAAGCTTCTATTTAGGAAGAATCATCAATATCCATGTTAGTAAAGAAAAATGGAGTCATACCCATTGATGAAAATTTAATGATCTTGTGAAAAATAATATATATATATATATATATATATATTATATACTGACATTCATTGAGTGTGTCATCGAGGAAAAATGTAAATCGCGAGCCTCAATAAAAAAAGAAAAAAATGAGTCTCTAATAGAATATTTCAGGGTTTAAATGTAATTTTATGGATAATAATATTCCAATAATATAGTTTGGATATGTGTTTTGAAAAATAAAGTTAAAAAATTACAATAATATTTTTATTGAAAGATTCCATGTCACATGGTTTTTATGAACTGTGAGCTAACCATGATCCCATCCAATAACCCCTAACCACTTCAAATAGTATCCTTGATATTTGAGATTGTTTTTACTATTGTTGCGAAATATTGTAACATAAATATTATCCCAGAAACATATGATACATTATAGAAACGTAACATACCATAAACCAAGATTAAAATAACTTTAAATAGTCTATAGAATAGGGAACTACATAAATATTAGGGTTTCAGATTAATGAACATATTTGGATTTATTTCTCAATTTTATGGATTATTTAATGTTATAGAATGCTGAGGATAAAAATAAAGAACTTTATGAGATTTTTCATGATGGTTTTAGAATCATTATTTAAGGTTAATGTTTTTATAATGGAAATGAGAAACCATTATCATCTCTCCATGAAACCATTCATGGTTTTTTGGTTTCATTGGGGTAGTTATTTCATTTGAGAACATATTGGAAAGAAAATGTGACTGGCCATGAAATATGTTTTATTCCGTGAAATAAAAATTATAATGGTTAGTGAATGACTTTTCTAACCATGTCTAATAAATATGTGAGATAATATTAATTTTTTGGAAATTGATTTCAAATCCTATAAATTTCCTTAAGAGCGTAATTTCTCCACCTTGAACCTATGATATTATTTTTTGTGATTGATTATGGGGGATATTGATGATATTAGACATATGGACTCTAGTTTGAAAGATATATTGAGAATATGATAATGAAAGGACTGGTTTGGTCTCCATTTTTCCTTCTTATTTTTGATATTCTAATTTCATCTTGAAGAGAACATTATATTAATGTTATTATACTGATATATATGGGATTGAACAAGTTTGTATAGTATTTTATCAGAAATTGAGAATGAAATGGATGGATGGTATATAATATATAATTTCATATTCCGAATAGATCTGTGTTTTGTGGTTTTCCCCTCATTATTCATTTCATGGATTTCATATTCTCACCAACCATCAAATGATTTCAATTAACATGAATTAAAATTAAATTTCTAATAAAATATTATGAATCAACTGTAATTTCTCCGAGTTATTCCCATTATTGGTATTTGGATGTTGGTGAAACCATATAATATTTTATAATATATTTTGATGAAAAAATATGAAAATAAATGTGGTTTTTATAGGTGTACATAGATTGGATTTTTGTGGCATATAAACTTTTTCATAGTGAGATTGAATCATGAATAGAAGTCGCTATGTTAAAAATACAATTTTCAAAGATCCAGGTGCATCCCCATTGTGTGTGTGTATAGGCATATGGAATAAACATGGAATGTTGTCATAAATATTATTATTTTTAATAGATAATAGAAAGAAGTGCCCAAGACCAGAACAGAAATAATAGAGATCATTGATATGCACAGGTGTGTATGTCTAATAGTAGAATTGATATACCCCATTTTTTGGATAACTTGATTATGCATCTCATAAAATAAATTTAATTTTTTTTTAAAAAAATTTTTAATTTATTATTTAGATCTAATATGGTAAAATATGATTATCCATTTATATTATTATATTTTGTTTTATGTTTTCTTTTATACTTCACATATATTTTATAAATGATTGATATATCAAGATTTTATTTATACTGTAATATAGAATAAGTCTCCTTGAGTTACATAGTGGGTTGTTATACCCACCCATTCATATGAACCTCGGTGAAAATGTAGACATTGTTTTGTGAAAAAAGAATGAGATAAGGTTCATATATCACTAGTGGAGTACTCAGACTATGGAAATTGTAAATTTATGGATATTGGAATTTTTCATATTATTGTTTCTTGGATTTTAGATTGCTTTATAATTGGTTCCCAATTCATCCACAACATTAAAGTCTTATTATATTTTCATCGTTGCTTTAAATTTTACTCAAATATTGTCTTCTTGGTTCTCTGAATTTTTTATATTGAACCCTAAATAATTTTATAGTTTCCTGTTAAATTGATTATATATTCAGCATCGAGGTTGTTCCTCTGTATGGTTGTGATCATGTGATTGGGGGTATAACATTACAATTCTTAGAATTTTGTTTAAACCTGGACAAATATTTCCATTATTTGGTGTTCATGGAATGACACTTATAGTTTGTTTCACATTTGACCCAAAAAAACCCAATGTGATAGGTGATGTTGTTAGAATTATTATCAGTTTTCTATGTCCTTTATTTGGGGTGTTATAAAAATGATAGGAAGTGTCAATATATGAAATGTATAGAATAGAAATGTGTTTTTTGGATTTTTATGAAGTTCAAGATTCAAGGAACATCTATGTACAAAAACTGTTCGAAAACACTTTTAGGGATGTTTTAAACTCATCTAAATTTTTATATTTGGTAGTCGTTAATTATCATGAAATCATGAAGATTCCTCCAAATAGGATTTCATTATAACATGCTTATTCTTTTTTGATACAACGATATTTGGATTGTATGTCCTACATATATATGATGAATCTTAGGAAAAAAAGGTAAAAATAAATTGAATTTGAAATTTTTGAAATGGTTTTATGAAAATAATTCCACTAATCTAGAGATCTATAAAATAGAGGAAGGGTTTATTAGAAAATTTAGTTCCACACTAACCATATGTGGACCTGAAATTGGTTGGGAATATTTTCTAGGAATTCCATGATATCTAAAAGGGTACCTTGTAGGATAAACCTCTTCATGCGAGTAACTCATTGGATTCCCTAAAAGGGAATTTGATTACATTCAGTTGTGATTATGGACTTGATCAAGTAGGTTTTTGGATGAGTATGATAAAAAAAAATACATCAAATCCTATAAAATGCAATATAGATAAAACTAAAAAAATTGGAATACATGATGGATGAAATTGCTCTGTAGTGGTGGTATTTTAGTATTCTTATTAAATGGGACCAGAAAAATATTTATCTTGTTCTTGAGGAGATTTTCAATAAAAATCCACATCCACAAAAATTATACCATGAGATGACATTGAATTTATTCTTTATAAAACATTGAAATATTGAAATTATTAAATATGCTTATCAATTAACACACATGGATTGATTTTCAATAGAGGTATCATATAGTGATGCAATAAATGGTCATATGTTCAATGTAAGACTATGATCTATGGAACACTCCAAAGAAGTTATGTTCGGTCAAATAAATTATATTAAAATGGTGACTAAGGTTCTCTTCAAAGAAAAGGAGATAATGTATGAAATAATTGTGGGGGATACATTTTTTATCTAATTGGTTGGGGAACTCTAATAAATGGGAAAAAGAATAATGTGGAGTGATACTCTTATAGAAGTAGGGCATAAGAGAAAAATAATTCTCGATCAGTCTTTTATCACCACGTCACTGTGAAGATACCATATGTTTTCATTATAGATACCATCAGAATAAGAATAATCGTTTTACTACAAAACAATCTAATTGAAAAAAAATTAGAAATAATTTGAATATTTTAATGTGTTGTAGGACACCTCTAAAATTTATGAGAATTTAGGGCTCAACTCATCCACATTCCATATATTCCAAGATAAAAAAATATTATCAGAATAGATATCATTCCTAGAATCATGTGGGTTATTATAACTCTACGAATACATATGTGGACTAAAAACACTTCAATTAGGAATAAAGAATTATTAAATTAGGGATGATCAATATCTATAAAGAGTGGATTAGATATTCTGGACTAAGAATCCATGACCCTCAATGGAGTGTGGAACTATCATATTAAAATGAAAACTTTTGTATGTTAATTTATACTAGTTCTTATTTCATATCATCTAGTAATTTTTTATAAATTTTAGGTCTATTTTATTTCTCACAGCATGTGTATTAAGACTCTCCTCGTGTATTTGGGGTGTATAGGACTCAAGTTCCAAAAATGTTCTATTACTATCGATCTGATGTTGTTTTTTTAGATTTTATGTATATATTGATAAATTGTTTTTATTTGATCTATTGAAAAGTTTGGATAATGGATTTTGAAAGGTTATGTTTATAATTTTTATTAGAAAGTGAGATTTAGATACCTTTATGGTACCATTAATTTATTCAATGTAAATTGGGATATCAAAAAGGGGAATCTAAGTCTTTTAATAATTATAATGGGAATTACATCTGTCTAGTTTGAAGCACAGACAAAGGATAGTTGTAATTAAACTGAGTATTTTACCCCACCTATTGTAGTGGAAAGATACATGGATGTATTTCCAAATGATTTCTATTGGCTACAATGATAGAGGGAAAATGAACATACTATAGATATAATGTAAGGAAATAATCATATTTTATTTCTTTAATAAAAAATGGATCCAATAAAACAGTGGTAATTAATTTTTCTTTATGATGATTTGAAAAGAATGGGATTCATTAGTCTTACCACATCTATTAGAGATAGTATACATCCATTCCTAAATACTAAATATGTTTCGATATGATTAGTTTTACATTATATTACTCATAACTAACTTTTAATTAATAATTCATATCCTCTTGAAATTATTGATAATCAAATGGATAAACTAATGGGTACCGAGTGGTTTTAAAATTTTTGTTGAATTATTGAGATACCAACTATATAGTGTAGAGAAATATGATATTCCAATGACATAATTTCAGATTTAATACATTCATTGTGAATATTTGGACTATATGATTGGTCTGATGAATGTTCCTCAAGTTTTCATGGTTCTAAAAAACCATTCCTCCCATAGTTACCCCTATTTATTTATTATATAATTTTTTGTGATTAAATTGTTTTTTATTCTGGTTACATGAATAGCTATGAGTAGATCATAGAGCTTTTTTTGATCATGTTTCCTAATATTCATAATTTCACTAATTTTTCTATATGAGAAATATGGATTTATGATGTACATTTTCATGGGAATTTCATTCTAAAAGAATGAATAATATGTTATACTCAGATATTTGATTTATTCATTTCAGTGTATCTTACCATTAATTTCATTTTGATTTATTGTTTTTTTGGGATTGGTATGCTATTATCATCAACTCATTCTAGAGTTTTCAAGGAATTATTAATCAATGAATATTTTCGTAAGGGTATCCTATCCAAAAAAATGATAACCAAAAAAAATACTTCATAGATAAAAAATATCGAAAAACGATGATATGTAGCTCTTCATCCCAAAAAGTGTAATGGGTTTATATGGTATATTTCAATGTTTTTGGGGAAGTTAAATGGTGTGTTCTCAAGAAGGTAAAAAATTTGGTTTCTTGAGGATAGTGGAATTTGACAAATCCTGATAATAATATTTTGATCCATGTCTTGGAATTATAATTATTGGTCAATTATTTGGGAAAATGAAATCACTATCACAATGGAAAAAAACTCAGTATTTGCTGATGATAATATCTTGATGAATATGTTTTGTCAATGAGACAAGATCTTGAGGAAACTATAATCAATAAAATTTGTCAAGATATTTTACATTAGTATGATTAGTAATCACGTGAGAAGTATTTTTTTACAAACTACATTAATTTGAATGTTTTGTAGTGTTTTGGTATGAAAGACAAAAAACCAAAGGTAGTTGATGAGAATTATTAATGATATACACCATTATTTAATTGAATTTAATGCAAATGATGTTTTCTTCCTAATAAATCTTTTTTCTATATTTATCCAATTTTTTCAAATAGGATCAATGGTTAGATCGTGATTTTATATCCATTAAGTGAAAAAAAATTGTGGGGAATCCAAGTATATTTTTAATGTGAATCTTGTATGGATATTTCATTTTCAAAAGAGAATCATATTTCCTTAATCTTCCAATGAATAAATTATTTCGGAACATGAGTATTCGAAATAGTTTATTCATCCTTGAATTCATAAAACATAAAAAGTGATGAAAGATCATTATTTTTGGAAATTTATTAAATGAAGTATTTTTTTGAATGATAATAAATTTATAAAAATTAAGAAGGTTACTGTTGAGCATCAATGAAAAATTATTACCGTGTAGTTTATTCCAACACCTATTTGGAAATATATATAAACTGACACATAATCTTCCATTTTTAAACCATAGATATTCTAGAAACATGATAAAGTTTGGGTGGAGTTGGATCGACATAAAATGTATATAATCATTTACCTGACCAGAGAGTCCAAAATAGTAGACGATATGGAAAAAATTTAAATATTAGAGATGTGTTCATGTTAATGGAAAATGAGTTTTTATCATCTTTCATAGGAATCCTAAATTGAAATCATCATTATGTAACTATATGAGATATGATCCCATAAATAAATTGACCATTAGTAAATAAATATTATCCATAGATGTGTAGGGAATTATAATTCATAATTTATATCATTAAGATATTATCTAAGAATGAGTGTTGGACTTTTGATTATTACTATGAGGTTATATATCTTTAAAGAAGTTTTTAGATAATAGAAGTTACTGGTCTATGATATAAATATTCCCTTTCAAGGAATTTTATGTTCCTTTATTCCCTTATACTTTTTATTTATATGAATAGTTAGATACATCATTAATTATACCTTTACTTTTCTAAAAGACTACAGAAAAGATCTAAATGATCGGGAATCAAATGAATATAATTCATTGATGATAGAAATCATATACATTTTTTTTATCATTTTCTTTTTTATATCTATGTATGTGATCATTTATATTTTATTTTGTCATTGATAGATTGTCATAATCACTTAGGAATGAAATGGAAATTTGATACAGGTTATTTTTTCCCATTTGATATTATAGAATAGGTTGGGGATGTTAAAAAAAATTTGTTTTGTATTAAATATGGGTTGTTTTCCATTATTTGTTTTATGTCTCACAAATATGTTTGTAACAGGTGTTCAACATTAATCTGATCAGTTGGGATCACATTATTCGTTAATAATATGTGGAATTAATCCATGATATTGATTCATTTGATGATATATGTGAGGAAATTTTCAAACTAAATATCGTTATTTAGGACATGTATTATGTTAGCTTGAAAAAATTAGGAAGAGGCTTTAGAATGTGAAATATTTCTGTTATAGTATTTACTGATCAAATTCATGATTTCCATATAAATAATCCCCAATGATGGGGAGAATTTAACACCATGGGATTTTTGTTTTCCATTGTCTGATATTTTATATAATCTTATAGAATCATTGGGTTAATATTTTTGATTTTTATGAAATATTTAATAAGGATTTAGAAGTATTATTGAATAGGTTCAATTTTATATTTTTTAATAAAAATGATGATCATGTTAATAAGAATCCATTTGAGTTGTATGGGGTCATTCTGAAAGTTAATGTTTTGAATAATTATTTTAATACAAATGTAGATAATTCTGAGACATGGAATTTTTCTGAACATAACATAATCACTTTTTTTATGTGTCGTTTCAAAAACAATGAAACCTATCTAGGTTTTAGACCATTAATTATATGGAATTTTACATAAAAAAATCCAAACAAACACATTTTTCAGTTTTTATCATAGTCTCTTGATATCCATGGATCATCTAGGAAACATTTAATTATAACTATCATCCATATTCTTATTCTAATGAATTATTAATTGATTGGTGATAAAAATAAAATGTTTGGCCTTTTCCATTCCTTGAAATACAGGATCTTCATTTTCATATTGAAAAAATCCATAGATAATAGTGGTTGAATTTAAATATTGGGTATAAAATTATTTTTGATGAAATTATCTATGTATTTGATAATGAAATTGAATTATGGAGATAGATCTTTTAGATCATATAAATAACTATTGTATCAAATAGATCTATGGTAGGTATATTCTCCATGCTTATGGCTTTTAGGGAATGTCAATTATTTAATTCACTGAAATTATTCATATATTCATTCAATGAAAATATTATTTTAAAAAATATGTTTTATTTTTTTAGGAATGTTCTCACTATGGTTTTTCTAATGTGGATGAAAACACGTGGGATTTATAAATAGTGGGGTGTGGATGTGGAAATTTTTTTAAATAAAATTGGTTTTAATGTTTATTCAAGGTTTATATTAGGTTTTTTTTAATTATGTTATCATATTATAGATAATGGATTGAATTAACTATGACCATATGATAATTTTTGGTGTTTTTGGTTATTTATATATGTGTGTGTGTGTCTGTGCATAAATACATGGAATTGAAATGTCATGATGTTTTAAAAAATACATATAAATAGATCATTGATTGAAATGAACATGTGACCATTTTTTGAGGTGAAGTTTATATATGAGAGTGTGGATGGAATCATTTAATTTATATACCAATGTGTTTTCATAAAGTATTTCCACTAATTTTCAAATAATGATTTTTTAAAAAAATATTTTCATCCCCAGATTTCTTATATAGAACCTCTCTGGTAAAATATTTTTATGAATTTATATTTTTTATACTATTTTAGTTTACTTTATATTCACATCCTATAGTTTCGAAAAACTATTACATAAAATTATTTTCTTCATAGATACATGCGGTAAAAGTATAATGGGGTTTCCTATAGGGATATTATACTGACCGAGGCATAAGAACCTCATTTCATGGGTAGAAGTTGTTTTACGTGATACAAGAGAGGTAAATGTTTCATAAATCACTATTTTATCATGTTGATTGTGGACTTTATAAATGTTCATAGATAGATCATTGAAATATGGTCATGTGATGGAGTTTTGTGTTGATCAACCATGGTTCCTATGATTCTCTATTCTTTTGATTATTTGTTTTTTTGGAATATTTTCTTCTATTTGTAATTTGATTTTTTATTTTTGATCCATTTATTTTATATCTTATTATCATATGACACATTTTATAGTTCTCTATTTAATTGATTATATATTCTTCATTATCAAGATAATTTTGTATAGTTATGCGTGAGATTTTGGGTAAAATGATCCTCCCTCATGATCATGTGTTTAACACTAAACATTTATATATACAAATTTCTGTTTGGTTAATGGATCCTAACATATGTAGCACCACTGATATAGCTGATGCTAATGGGTATTTTGGGGATGTCACATAATATATCTCAAAAGTTTTCTTTCCAGTATTTTATAAATGAATATTAAAAATAAACTAGTGGCTTCATTTCATGGATTTTCATTTGATAAATAATAATGGAAACATATTTTAAAAAATTCATAAGAGAATATTTCTGAAAATTTTATCCTATTAATCATGAAATCTAATTTAAGAATTTAAATTATATTTTATTTATTATATGAATTCTATGAAGAATTTTTTTCATGGAAATTGGTAATTTACATCATTATTTTTAAACTAAAGTTATACTTTTAACCTTAAATTTTTATTTATATACTAATTGATTATTTACCAAGGAATTCACAATTGAGTAACATTAAATATATATATTATTCTTTATAAATCGCTCTCATTTCCCTATCTAAACCTTTTTGGCATATAACCATAAATTTTCTCTATTTCTATTCTTCTATAAATGAACTATATTTAATTTTTTGAATTAAGGGGGTTCACCTAAATGTTATTCACATATAGTTTAGGGAATTTAATTTATTAACTACATACTCTTTATCTGTATAGTTAAAATACTATATTCTATATTATCATGATTGAGGGGTATTTAACTATATTTTTGTTATTATATTTATATACTATTTTATTTTCCATGGTTTTATAATACTATAAATATTTATTGAATAATGAATAATTTAATTATATAAATTTCCTGAAATCCATTTTATTTCCATTGGTTCATTGTGTTTTGACGAGTGAATGAATTCAAGTATCAGAAATATGTATATATGATGTTATGTAAGTTCATATATCGCCCAAGAATTTATTTTCATATGATGATTTTTTATGAGATATAAATCATTGAAATAATGAATTTGTTTACCTAGGCTCTAACATAATTATATTTATCAAATTTCAGGGAAATGAAATAATGATTTTTTAACATAGGTTTGGTGATAATGAGTTATCTTACAAGTATTTTATGTATATAATTGACACACCTTTTAATGTTTTATTTTTTACATTCGATGTTGCATTCCTTTTTTATTCATTTTTATCATGATATTCCACTTTTTCTATGTTCTGACATTCATTATTCCATGGTTTTTCATATCTACGTGGTTTTATATAAAATTCTAATATATCTTAATTAAACCCATAGGTCGATATTATTCCAACTTATGATCTTTTATTTTTTATCTCTATATTTATGCTTATAGTTAATCAAATATCACCCATTTTTTATGTATTGATATCCCTAGATTACGGTAAAATATAATATGAATGATGTGTCTAGAAGAGTAATCCTTATTGGATAATTATTTAGAGGAATTTAAATTTTATTATATAATATGTAGTAACGTATATCGTGTAAAATTTATCCATTAATTCAAAAAATAAATCAGTAATTTTAATAAATTTTTCCCAAAATATATTAAAAATTGAACTAAATTATAATGGGAATGTATTCTCATACATTATTTTCATTATGTGATTTAATCAAAGAAATGATTTTCAATGGAGCCCAATTGCGGCATTAATGTCCTTTTGAATGGATCTAACATTTTTCGACATTACATTGGCTATCTCAGATCAAAATAGATTACATTATCTTAATTTAACAAAACATATTTGAAAACTACATTGCCTAAAATATAGTGTTTTATAAATATATATATGAAAAATTTAGTGATTGATATTTTAATAAGAAACTACACTATAATAGTTTCTTGGTCCCAAACACCATTTATTTATATATATAAAACTCATAATCTATCACTTATAGTTTTTAGTATTCTTATCATAAAAACTATCTATGTATGGACGATATAAAATGATAATGCTCAACTATGTGTTCCAGGACTACTAATAACTCCTCTAGAACATCATTATAGTCATCAAAATTGAATAAGATAAAATGAAATTCTATAATAGATTCATTTTTATACAATACCCTTTGAAGACCCTAGAATGATGATTATGAGAAATATTATTCGATTTTTGGTAATTTTTCTTACATTGTAAAATGATAAACTATAAACTAAAAAACATTAGGCCATTATATTTTTTATGTATTTCATTAGTAACCCCCAGGGTTTTGTTTTACTATATTAAATATAAGAATTTGTAATATTTGAAACATCCCCTTATTCTTCTGTCTTTTTTCCATTAACATGTTAAAATACCGAGATCCCATATACATATTCCATGATATCACTCTTGATTTTTTCCACTATAAATTCTTCTAAATTTCTATATAAATATTTATACATCATGTATGACTGCTAAATGAAAAGCTATGAGATTCGTCCAAAATAACCTTCTAAAATTAGCCTATTGATTAAAAGAAAAATCTATTCTATAATCGTGTAAATCCATTTTTATCATGAAAAAAGTTATGAATATTATTAACCTTCAATTTCATTTCCACATCATCGTGTCTTTATCTTTAATATAAAATTGAAAATATGGAAATACATTTATCTGGAAAAAATATAATATATCCCCTTACATCTTTGTTTCAAGATCCATTCTATGTAAATACATAAATGTTAGATCTTTTTCAATCCTCATCATGCATAAACTACTAGTGTCCTTCTGACAAAGAGTATCATCTATCTTTTATTTCTGACCATAGAGGTAATGTTTTGATCGGTCATAATAATTAATCATTTCCATCCACCCCTTTTGGTTAATATTTATCATTTTCATTATGAATATATTAATCTTTTTTGATTAATATATATACAACAATAAAAATAATTAATAATATTTTCCAATTAAAAATTATTATTTCTAAATAAAAATATTACGTCATATATTTTTCTCATGAAATTTTAATTTGACTGATATATATGATTTCACTTTTTCATATTCAGGGTGAGGATTCCTACTTCCTTCATTGATTCATTACTATAATTTAAAATCAATTCTCCATAGAAGGGTGGTGTGAGTAAAGCTTCACTAACCACACTTTTTTTTACCAAAAAAATTTCACCACATTCCATTTTCCAAATTATGTTGGCTCCCATATGATGTAACACGACTATTAGATTTTATATCCATGAGAAATAACTACTATATAATCTATTGAATTCCATGAAACCCAGAAAACTAATGATCTATGACACATAGATATTCTCAGACAATAATATTTTGTTTTAATTTCTGAAGTATCCACTGATATACCATTGCCTTATTTTGTATGTCCCAATAATAATTATCAATTAATGGTTTTTATCATCATTAAAATAGGATCTAAATGTTTTGAAAAAATAAAAATATGCATTTTTCTTTAAAATATACCCATGTAAATATAGTGTAATCATCAATTAAGAAAAATACATTATATATGTCTCTAGTACATCCAGTTTTTGTTTGACAAAAAACAACAATATATAGTAATGTTAATGAATCATAAGTGGAGACCTCACATGTAATGGCCCGGACCCCTCCGGTCTATTCCTTTGTCGAAATTGATGTGGTCAACATGACACGCGTTATAATTATAATTTTTAATATTGGCGATAACATAAAAATATGTTAAATAATAATGATGATGACATAAATTGTGTGATTATTTAAACTAAAAAGAGAATAATCATGATAAAATGATTTAAGGGATGTTATTATTATTAATAATGTAAAGTGGGAAGGTGTGCGACCCATTAGACGTTGATAAATGAAACATTCGGTTTATTATTAATTGAGTAATTATTGAAATTATATTTTAATAATAAAAATGGCTGTTGTTTTATTAATATTATTCATAATTTTAATAATAATGAGAAATTAATGAAATGAGTCATGATATTTATTGCAAACAAATAAATGAAGATGTGCAGAGGATGCGGGGTGGTGCATTAATAATATTAAATGTGAGTTTTTATTATGTAAGATATTAATAATAACGATAACGTAAATATGTAAATATATATATATATGTATATATATCGAGATAATTAAATTAAATGGTTTTAATTTAATAAAGGAAACCATATTTAAATTAATTGGAATTAAATGGGGGCACACAAATCTTGCAGCGTGATTGCGTTACCGTAAAAATATTTTTCCACCCCTATATTGTGGTGATATTAATTATATGTTTTATATAATTTTTAATAAAATTTCTATAATAAATTTTATGTTATGGGCATAAGGATGAGGCGCCTGGCCCCAAGTATCTTTACATAATTTATATAATAATTAATAAATTATAATAATGATAAATGAAAATAAATAAAATTAATTCCAATGAAATACATGAATAGGGGATGCGTTAATTCCCCTTTCCCCTTTTATAATTATACATTTTATATATTATTCTTTTAATAGTTTAATAAATAATAATAAATGAAAAATAATGAGGTGCCACCTTTGTTTGGTGCGTGATGAAACATGGAGAAGAAAGGAGATTGGAGAGAGAAAGAAAAAAAAGAATAAGATAAATAAGATTAAATGAGATAATAAATTAAAATAAATAAATGGAAAAAATAAAGGGGGTGTGATGTGTGTGTAAAGGAGGCATAAGGTGTTCTTTTCTTCCCTTAATGAATAATATTCATATAATAATAATATTATCATAATAGAATGAAAATAAGGGTGATTGATGGGTATCGGTGTGATTTGGGCATGAAAGCATGATGGAGGCAACTTTTGAGCATATAAAGCTTCAAGGAAAACAAATAAATAATAATAATATAAAATGTAATTATTATTTTGGGTTATATAATCTTAATTCAATCGGAACTTCTTCATATGGTGTTAGAATGACGAACCATCTGCAGTAGTGTAATACGGAAACTAAGATGGTCATTTTAAGACCAATGATGAATACCTTTTCATGACTCATGACTCGGGTCAACAAAACACCAAATATTAATAGAATTATCATTATTATTAAAATGCGTGGAAACCTCGTGATGTGTCGTGTGTTAACTAGTCAAACCGCGTAACAGGTGTACGGTCACACCATGTATTCATTGATACATGCTGCATACCGTTTTACCTATTTGTTGACAATATATGAAAGGGTCGCAGATTATTTCAGACTGATTGCTTCTTCTTCACACGACAATGCTCTTGGATGATCGAGAATTCTTCCTCCTCTAACTTCTTCATCCTGACTCTGATCGTCGATCCGTCAGTGGCTGCGGGATCATGTCAGTGAGGAGAACACCGTTCAACCAGTTCTGTTCCCTCTTCTTCAACTCCCCCTCCATAGTTTCCAACCGAGGAGATTGCTGATAATTAATGGGAATGACGGTCTTTGACGAACGAATCTAAAAAGGTATGTTAAACCTATATTCTTGTATTCTCTTTCTGATCCTACTTTTCTTAATTTCATTCCATTCTACGACATGTGATCTCTGTGTTGAGGGGGTTTCTTGTGTTTTTGATTCGGTGGTACTATGACGTCCTTGGTGGGTACAGTCGTTCTGGGAGAAGCCTTGTGATCGTGGTGGTCGTTTTCGTAGAAGGAAATCATAACTTTTTGAAGTAGGGATCTCACCTTCGTATATCTAAATTGTGCATCATGCGAGGTGGGTGTCCCCTTGATTTATAGGGATACAGTTGAACCAATAAATAAAGATAATAACTGGTTAAATAACGGGGATGTGGAAGTTTGTGTGTGTTGTTATTCTATCTTTTTTATTATGTGATTATGTTGTAAATTTAATAGGCTTCTATCTACTGAAAATCCCGGTCATTGGGGGCCTTTTCATGCACAATTAAATTTTACCCTCTACTTCTATATTTCATTATGGGTGGAATTTTTCTCCATAATATGGAATTGGTTAGCCATGTAAAGCTGGTTGATTAAATGAAAACTCGGAACCCTTGTGTGATCACCCCGGTTAAAAAAAACAGAATAATGACCATGTTGGTGTTGGGTTGGTTTTGATATGGAATGTGTGAAGTGGTAATTTATGGGTTATTGTGTGATATGATGTTTTGAAGTGGGGCTACAATGATGGGTGGTGAATATTATTAATGTGGTTAGTAGTGGACTATATACGGGGGGAAAGTAATGGAAATGTGGAATGTGGAAAATGAATTTATATGTGGAACTTGGGAATAAATGAACGATGAAGTTTTGTGGTGGAAGTGAATTAAAGATGGATATGATAATAAAATTGTTATGGAGTTGGTATGTGATTTCTTGTCTTTTCCGAAACATTTCTTACATTTGGTAGGGATATGTTTTATGAACACTCAATTTGGTTTGGTTGCTGATAGTTTCCCAATAGATAAAATAATTGACAACTAAAGCTGTTGAACATGAAAACATAAATGGGGTTTGGGGATTTCTTGTTGTGTGCATTCTCTCGAGGTAGAAGTGCTAAGGCATGTGCTCAGATATTTTGTGTGGAAGCCATAGGATGGGCTGAGTGGTTGATATAATTATATAAATATGTATTTTTTATATATTTCTTTACACACACCACCCGCGTTGAGCACTACGTGTCGAACACCCGTGGGACGGGGGGTATTATTCCCAACATCCAAAGGACATTTTGGATGGCTTGTTACTGTTCTTCCCTATGCTCCCTGTTCCAGGTTCTAAATCCCAAGATCCTTCGGGAAGGTTATGACAGATGTTTCCCAAGAATCTTTGGGATGAGATGTGATGTTTTGCCAAAGTGTTTTCGGGAAGAGATGTGGTGATGGCCTAGGATTTTGTGTCGGCGGGTAACTATGAGCTTCGTATGGCCAGGTTGCGTCAATAGCTTGAGATTTGTAAGGAGATGTTGCGGCACTAGCTCAGGAAGAGGGGGAAGCATCAGAGAGTTAGGCATGAGGGCTTGAGCAGTATCCAGTGGGAAGGTGGTGCAGGGTACCCATACTTTGATGACATTACTACTATACTCTATTGACTTGTGTTACTTGGTGAGTGTTACTGGTGAGGGTGGGTGGATAGATTCCTTGCTAGGTTTTGGTTCTTCTATTTTCTCACGGGGCATTAGGATGTCTCCCCACTTGTGCACGAGAGCATTAGGTTTCCCTACTGAGTATACATGTATGCTCACCCTACGTTTAATTTCAGGTTTCCAGGAGGAAAACCAGGGCCATGCAGGACCATACTAGTTGGGATAGTAGGAGTTGTTGCAGTTTTTTTGTACTATTGTTTCTTTTGGTATTGTACTTTTGGAGCTTTCTTGTACATGTACCTTGTTTCAGAACTATTTAATCATTCATGTGTGATTGGTCTGGGTTTATTTATATACACTTGTTATTTTCCTTTTTGGTGGTTGACTTTTCTTATTACCTGATATTAAATATTAAAACGGATAATTCCTCCCATATTTGTGAAAACTCATACCCTTGGTGCTAGTCTCCACCACGGATCCTACTAGAGGCGGGGCTCGGGGGGTCATTATCCCTCATTCACCATTTCCATCTCTGGAGGGGCATCTTTAGTGGGAGGGGGTCATGAAAGAATGGTATCAGAGGGGATGGTTGAGATATAGGATGAAGTCTGGAGTTAGGAACATTGAGGATTGCATGGGATGGTAGGGAAACCATGTTGGCTGATATTGGTGCGTGACATAGGCCGGGGAAGACCAGCTGGGACACTGGATTTTAGGGCCCCCCGTGATCCGACGCAAAGACTCCGAGCTTACCGAACGACCATGTAAGACTACACTGATTGCAAGGTAGAGGCCCTAGGAAAGGTACATGCATCATCATGACTTGTGTTTTTACTTGATTTGGGTGTTCTGGGAATGAAATTGAAAATGATAAAATGGACCTTAAAAATAATTTCCTTGCTACTCGGGCTTAGGAGTTCCTTGTTCTACGTACAGTTATGGCGCCTGGACATCGTCCCCGGGTGACTTGGGCAGTTGAGGCCCAATAGATTCAGGAGGTTGATCGACAAAGGATTGACCGAGAGGAGGAAGATGACTTGTGGAAGCACACATTTCCTGCTTTCCAGCGACTAAGCTTGAAGAAGTATGAAGGCAGCACATCAAATATGGAATCATAGAGTTGGTTGGAGGAACTTGATATCACCTTAGGGCTGATTAGGGCTCCACTAGAGTACTTGGTTCCTCTGGCAATAAGCCAGCTACGAGGCGTAGCGCGTTACTGGAGGATGATTTACCTTGGGGAAGGGAAAGAGATTTATGTTATATGGGCCAACTTCGAGAAGAAATTCCGTGAGGAATTTCTTTCCTCGACAAGGAAGGCCGGGAAGAGGCAGGAGTTGCCTACCTCTAACAAGGAAGCATGACAGTGCAAGAGCTAGGGGTCAAGTTCAAGGATCTCCTCCGTTTTTCCCCGAATCTCTTTCCGAATCAGGATTCCCAAGCCAGACATTTAGAGGAGGCACTTCACCCCTCTATTCGGTGCGCGATGACACCTTCCACCTTACCAACGTACCTAGTAGTACAGAAGAAGGAAGAGATAATTGAGAGGATGAAATCACAAGTAGGTCCACTATGAGAGAGGAGTCACCCATATTCGTCAAAAAAGTAAGTGGTCATCAGTAGATCCCAAGCAATAGGACCTTCCAAGTTTCGACTGGAAGGGAGAATACTTTAGCAGGTCCCATACCAATCTCACAATTTCTTCCCATTTTCCATGGGCCAGGGACCATGGTTCTTTTCATGTAGGGATCATGGGAATTTTAGCAGAAATTTCCCTTTCCATACTCGGTACGGTGGGACTGACCAGGTTCAGCCCCAGCCCCAACAGCAGTTCTCAGCCCGACCCATCCAGCAGCAACATGCTCCAGTCCCTCTGAGGGGAGATGGAGCAGGTGGTGGGCAGCCACAAGGATTCCCTCAAGGATCCCAACCGGGACATGGTTGTCGAAGCAGACGTCAATAGTGGGGCAGAGGAGATGGGCGCAGATAGTTTCATGCAGCAGAGGCGGCATCTCTAGAAGGAAAATCAATCGATAGAGATGTGTTTTGGTTTTCTTGAATTCTCTCATTTATGTTTTTTTGGGAGCAATACACTCCATTTTTGGAACTTTTTTTGCTAATTCTTTGGGCCTGGACCTTGTTTTTGTGTGTTTTTAATGCTATGTTGTTTCCCTATTTTATTTAAATGTACGTGAAGATCCCTATCATGTGGGGAGGAGGATAAATAATCCCTAATCAAGGCGCGTTAATGTGGATGTGATTAAACCCATGAAGGCGAGTCAGTGCCGGCTAAAGAGGATAATATCTCAACATGGGAGGAAGAATTCCCCAATCCATGTGTTCGGGTGACATGTTTGTTTCGTTTTTACGGTGTTGGGGGCAGCGTAATTTTGAAAAATCCTAATATATGGAAGTGGTAAGACCTAATTCTTAATCAGGACGCATTACTGTGGATGCGATTAAACCCGTGCAGGCGAGTCAGTGTCGTTCACAAGGGTGTTTCAGATGTGGATGACACCAAAAGGGATTTATAAATTGTAGGTTTTGGATGTGGAAACTTATGGTAAATAAATTTTGTTTTAATGGTTATTCATAGTTTATTTAAGGATCTTTTTTATTATGTTTTCGTATTATAGATAATGGATTGAATTAACTATGAGCATTTTATCATTTTGGGGGATTTTGGTTATTTATGTGTGTTTGTGTGTCTATGCATAAATACAAAGAATGCAAATCTCAATATGTTTAAAAAAAATACAGTTAAATAGATCATTCATTAAACTCAACATGAACATGTAACCATTTTTTGAGTTCAATTGTATATATGAGATTCGTCATGGAATCATGGATTTATATACCCAGGATTTTTGATAATCTACATCAACTGATATTCAAATAAATTTTTTTAAAAAAATATTTTCATCATGATATTTCTTATTCAGAACCTCTCTGGTAAAATAGTTTTAGGAATTTATATTTTTTTATAATATTTTTTGTTTACTTTATATTCACATCCTACTTTATTACAAAACTATTACGTAAAATTATTTTCTTTCTAGTTAAATGGGGTTTCCTTTAGGGATATTATACTGAACCAGGCATAAGAAACTCAGTTGATGGGTAGAAGTTTTCTTATGTGATACAAGAGAGGTAAATATTTCATAAATCACTATTTTATCATGTTGATTATGGACTTTATAGATTTCCATAGATAGATCATTGAAACATGGTCATGTGATTTAGTTTTGTGTAGTTCAACCATGGTTCCAAATATTCTCGATTATTTTGATTATTAGTTGTTTTGGAATATTTTCTTCTATTTTTAATTTGATTTTGTATTTTTGATCCATTTATTTTATCTCTTATTATCCTAGGAATCATTTTATAGTTCTCTATTGAATTGATTATATATTCTTCTTTGTCATGGTTTTTTTGTATAGTTTTGCATGGTTGTTTTGGGTAAAATGTTCCGCCCTCATGTTCATGTTCTTAACACTGAACATTTATATCTACAATTTTATGTTTTGTTAATGGATCCTAACATATCTACCACCATTGATATAGCTGGTGTTAATGGGTTTTGTGTGGATGTCACATAATAAATCTCAAAAGTATTCATTCTAGTAATTTATAAATTAATATTAAAAAGAAACTAGTGACTTTATTTCATGGATTTTCATTTGATAAAGAATAATGGAATCATATTTTAAAAAAATCATAAGAAAATATTTCTAAAAATTATATCCTTCTAATCATTTCTTCTAATTTTAGAACATTAATTATATTTTATTTATCATATAAATTCTATGTAGAATTTTTTTCATGGAAATTGGTACATTAAATAATTATTTTTAAATTTAAATTACACTTTTATCCTTAAATTATTATCTATATACTAATTGATTCTGTACCTCGGTATTAACAAACTAGTAACATTAAATATATATTATATTCTTGATAAATTGCTCACATTTCCCTTTGTAAAGCTATTTGGATAATAACCATTATTGTTATTTTAATTACATTATTCTATGAATGAAATATATTTGATTTTTTGAATTAAGGGGGTTCACGTAGATGTTATTCACAAATAGTTTTGGGAAATTAATGGATTAAATAAATTCTAGTAATCTATATAGTGAAAATACTATATTCTCTATTACAATGATTGAGTGTTATTTACATAGATTTATGTGAATATATATATACCACTTTATTTTCCATGGATGTATAATACTATAAATATTTATTGAATAATGAATTATTGAATTATACAAATTTTCATGAAATCCATTTTATTTCCATTGATTCATTTTTTTTATGAGTGAATGACTTCAAGTAGAAGAAATACTTGTAGATAATGTTATGTAGGTTCATATATCAACCAAAAATATATTTTCATATGTTTATATTTGATGAGACATAAATAATTGAGATAATGAATTTGTTTACCTAGGAATTGACATGATTAGTTTTATCAAATTTTTAGGAAAGGAAATAATTATTTTTTCAACATAGGATTGTGGATAATGAGTTATCTCAAAAGTATTTTATGTATATGATAGATACACATTTTAATGTTTTATTTTTGTACATTCATTATTGAATTCCCTTTTTATTCATTTTTTCATTATATTCCACATTTTTATCTTCTACATTCATTATTCCATGATTTATCATATCTAATTTATTCGATATAAAATTCCAATATATCATGATTATACCCATATGTTCATATTCTTATCACTTCTGTTCTTTTATTTTTATCTCTATATTTACGCTTATTGTTAATCTAAGATCACCCCTTTATTATGTATTGATTTCCCTAGATTATGGAGAAATATAATATGAATGATATGCCTTGAATAATATCTTTATTGGATAATTATTTAGAGATTTGTAAATTTTATTATATAATATATAGTAACATATATCATGGAAAATATATCCATTATTTCAAAAAATAAATCGGTATTCTTAATATATTTTTCCCAAATTATATTAAAAATTATAATAAATTATAATTGGAATGTATTCTCATACAATATTTTCATTAAGTGATGTAATCATATAAATAATTTTCAATGGAGCCTTGTTGCGGCCTTTATGTAATTTTGATGGATCTTGCATTTTTTGACATTACATTGGCTATCTCAGATCAAAATTTATTAATTTATCTTAATTCTACCAAACATATTCGATTTCTACAGTTCCTAAAATATAGTGGGTTTTAATGATATATATGAAATCTTTAGTGATAGATATTTTTATAAGAAACTACACTATAGGAATGTCTTGATCCCAACAACCTTTGAAGTATATATAAAAAACTTATAATATATCATTTACAATTTTTTATATTCATATCATAAAAAACAATCTATATAAAGATGATATATAGTGATAAATATCAACTCTGTGTTCAAGGACTACAAATAACTCCTCTAGAACATCATTATTGTAATCAAGTTTTAATCAGATACAATGATATTTTGTAATCGACACATCTTTATAACATACCCATTGGATATCCTAGAATGATGATTAAGAGAAATATTATTGGATTTTCAGTAAAAAATTTTACATTGTAAAACGATCAACTACAACGCCACTAACATTAGAGCAATTAGAATTTTTGGTGGATTTCATTAATAAACCCCAGGGTTTGATTTTCCTATATTAAATACAAGAATCTGTAATAGTTATAACATACCCTTATTCTTCTATCTTTTATCCATTAACATGTTAAAATACAAATATCCCATATATATATTCCGTTATATCTGTCTTGAATTTTTTCAAATAGAAATTGTTAATAATTTCTATATAAATATCCATACTTCAAGTGTAACTAAAAAATTAAAAACTATGATATTCATCAAAAATCACCTTATAAAATTAGCATATTTAATGAATGAAAAATATATTCTCTAACCATGTTAATCTATTTGATACATGAAAAAATATTTTAATATTATTATCCTTCAATTTCATTTCTACAATATTGTGTCTTTATCGTTAATCTACAAGTGAAAATTTGGATAACATTCATCTGGGAAAAATATAATATATCCCCTTCCATATTCATTTCAAGATTCATCCTATATAAATACATAACTATTAGATATATTTCAATCCATAACATGGGTAAACTAGTAGAGTTTTTGTGACTAAGAGTATCATCAATCTTGTTTTCTTGACCATATAGGTAATGTATTTATATGTCATAATAATTAATCAGTTCCATCCATCTGCTTTGGTGCATATTTATCATTTTCATTATGAATATATAAGTTTTTAATGATTAATATATATACACCAATAAAAATAATTAATAATATTTTCAAATAAAAAATTATTGTTTCCAAATAAAAATATTATTTCATGTATTTTTTCTCATGAATTTTATAATTGGACTAATATATATGATTTCAGAATGCCATATTCTATAGGAGGCATCCTAATTATTTCTTTGATGCATTAATATATATCAAAATAAACTCTCTATGTAGGGGTAGTGTGAGTAACGATTCACTAACCACCCTTCTTTTAAACACCATTAATTTTTCATCACATTCCATTTTCCAAATTAAGTTGGCTTCCATCTGAGGTAACACGACTATTAGGTTTTTTCACCATGAGAAATAAATCTAATATAATCTATTGAATTCTATCAAAAAAATAAAACTAATGATTTAAGACTCACTGGATTTTCTCAGACTATATTATATTGTTTCCATTTTTTAAGGATCCACTGATATACCAATACCTTATTTTGTATGTCCCAAGAATAAAATGTTATATATCCAAAATTCACAAATTTTAAATTTAGAATATATCATCTCTATATTATATATCTGGAAAAGGTATCTAAAATGGTCTTTATGTACTGCCTTTCACATAGAATAAATAAGAATATCATCTTTTAAGACTATAAAAATTGATCATTGAAATCTATAAAGGAAAAATTTATTATATCAATGAAATAGATATGGAATTGGTATATATGAATGTATCTACTATAAATACTTAATTTATATCACTTGTATATAAGTTTTTCTTCGTAATATAATTAATTTGGAACTTTAAAAAACGATATCATGAATGTTGGGAAATCGATGAAAAAATATGGACATCTCCATTATAGATCAATGAGATCATCAAAATATGTTATATAATACTATTTCATTATATTAAAAATTTTATGTTTTTGATAATCATTGTAATGAAAAATTAACACATATTTTTTTATACAAAAAATAAACATGTGTACCCTTTATAAAAAAATTATTTATGAATCCTTTATGAATATTATCTTATAGTTTCATAATAAATTAATCAAAATAAAATTATTCTATTTTGTAATGAGTCTTCAAAATATATGTAGCACCAGTTATGAGTTTTCTTGAAAACATAACCTCATGATTTTGGTGAATTTATTTGCAAAGTAAAAAAATACATATTCATATTCCCAAATAAATGTCATATCTAAAATGATGTGTTTTTCCCTTAAAATTATATATATATATACCCCATGAATATGTAGTAAGAACCATTTGATGGAAGTAATTTCTATTGAAAGTTCATGTTTATCCTCACATTGATAAAGAATTCATATATTAATTTAGAATATAGTTTTTCACTTCAATTCTTTATAAATTTATAAGAGATCTAAATTTGTTGGGATAATTTATTCTGAAAATGATAAGAAATCCCATTGAAAAAATAAAATTTTTATTTTCATGAACACATTTTTAGAAACATCACCATGGCATCCCCAAAACTATAGTGTTGGAGAAATTTTCAAAAATTTTAATAATCCACATTATTTATTTCTATAACATTGGCCATTAATATAACATCCTTGATCTAACACCCCATGATCTTGTGCGAAAAAATAATCTAAAAATTTATATCCTTGAATCAAAAAAAATAACTCATTTTTATGTATCCAAAACAAACAACATCATATAAAAAATATTGGTTGACATACATATCAATGGAAATTTTTTGTATATATATTTACAGAATTACAAAAAAAATTCTTCAAAGTGGAATTTTGCAAAGAATTCTCATTTTTTCACCCAAATAATTAATTATACATATATGATTGTGTCGTTGAAGGTAACATCCATATACAAATCTGTGAATTTATAAATGTTTTGGATCATATTTATTCACAGTGAAAATTTATTTGAAAATATGGGATAAATAAATCAAAAATCATTAATAGATATATAAAAAATATAATTTCAACCTATTAGTACATTTTAAATAAATGAGGTCATATAAAAGATTCATTCTACTAAAATAACAACTTTTGAGTTAAAATTAACATTTTCTTACACATGAAACTAGTTTTACTACCCAATGTTTTTCATATAACATTACAGAAGGTAAAAAAGAAAATATCGTGATCATTATGGTTTCATTAAAAAAACATGTCACCCTAATTAAAAAAATTTAAATACATAACATTTTACCCTAAAAAGGAATAATCATTCTTTTAAAAAAGTGTTTGTCATCATGATTTTTTTAACACAAATGATTTCCATTGAAAAAGATTAAAAATAATTAAAAATTCAAATATTTTACTTACTAAATAATCTAAAGTGAACAAATTAAATTACACTTACATGCTAAATAACCAATATGGACAATATAAAACATAATTTAGAAAAAGGAAAAATCATTTTTGAATGTATTGGAGAGCTATATCAAACTCAACTATTATCATAACCTATATTAGGCTCACCCACCATCGGGAACTATATCAGAACCATCTATCATCATAAAAAGAATGTTTTATGACCATAATAATAATGAAACATATATAATATTTCATTTCCATCATTAAACTCACAAAAATGTCATTTTTATCCCAAAATTAAAAAATAGTATATTGATATATATCATTCCATTGAGACATAGTTTAAAAAAATTTAAATACATTGAAAAAACGAAGAAATATTCTTCATTAAATAAATCCTATAACATTTTATAGAAATAAAAACACTACCTTTTGGTTAAAATGATATAAATTTCATTGATGTCATATAAATTAAAATATAATGTTTCTTTTTCTGTTTGTTGAATGGTTCTGCAAAAATATTCATTTTGAACAAAATTAAAAGAAATAACAATGTGTACTTTATAGTCCATTCATTTCCATATATATTCTTTAAAAAATAATTACTATTATATTGACATGGAGGAAATTGATTTTGAATTTTTTTTATAAAATTTTAAAATGAGTTTTAATGAATATTATACCTTACCATGAGTCTTTATCACTGCATATGTTCTTTATCATCAGGTATAATATACTTATTTTATTTATTTATTTTATTCATAAAAAAATTCAAATTTATTATTCTGTTAATTTATTTAGTAACATTTTAAGTCTAAATACTTTATGATATACATTGAAATCATATTCCTGGTTGTAAATCCGCTCATATAACATAAATAAAATCACTAGGTTAACTATTGTCAAAGTTGTAACAAACTATGAATCTCATACATAGATATTACATCCTTTTAGAGGAATATTCATTACATTACAAAAAAACATTTTTGGGGACCATTATAATTTAATTCTATTAAAATATTTTAATAAACTTCTAATCTAGTGGATGATCTTAAATGTTTCCCACCAATATCATTCACATTTTCACAAATACATAAAACCTTTTTTCATAACCTATGGAATGGAAATACAATAATAAGAAATTTAAAATGATCTGTAATGGTAGACATTAGAGACAAATATGTATAACATGACCATAGGTTTATGTGAATATGAGAACAAAATTTGAAAACAATTCCTTGTATACGAACGATTTTTTCCATGATCATAGATTAAATATTGACCGTTCATAAGATAGATAATCATTATATAATCAATGAACATGAGCCATAAAATAATAGCATTACGACTAGACATTGAATTGTTGAAAACACATATTAATAGAATGTGATTTCCATATCAGTAAGGGATATTTTTAGAGACTATCTTAGTGGAATGAGTTCACTCCCAAATCCATCGTAGTCATCATGTTCACTCATATGACTATATTTGTAGACAATGTCCCATACTAGATTGATTTCACTCCCCATTCTAGTTTTTTATATATCATGGTATATATATCATTACACAATTAATTGTAGGGAAATATAGGTCACACCCATCAAATAATGAAACTCATACATATGTGTTAATTATAAATAAAAATAATTTTTCAAATCAAAAGTCATGAAAAGGAATGGGGTTTATAAACATTTCATCATAACAAAACCCAAGGGAATAAAATTCATTTCATAAATATAATTCCTTCAAAAAACACAGATAGAAAATAGAATAAATAGGTGTTTTATACTTGAATCATGACCCCATTAACAAAAAATTACCATAAAATAATGTTATATTAGTTGGAAAATGTTTTTGAATTATTAAATGAAATAATTTTTGACGAAAATACCATTTTATGATTTTTGAATTCATTATTTATATTAAAAATATGAGCAATTATAAAGGAATAATATATATGATTACTCAATACATTACCTCCAAATGAATGTGGAAAAATTATCTCATGATATATATGTAAGAAAAATATTCACATCGTATATTTTTATTGGAAAAGTCATAAAGCACCTTGTTTAGAAAACAACAAATATATTATTATCAATCTATTTTTTATATAAAAATTTGGTAAAATGGCTTCAAAAAATTTTAATTGAATGTTACAAACCATATTAAAATAACTTTTTAGGAAACATGGACATGGAAGTGAAATATTTCCCACAAATTTTTTTAAATATGAATTATCTCAAATAATGATGAGATAGTGAAATAAACCCTTACAACAATGAAATAAGTCGAATGGTGTTCCCCAATAAGTAAATAAAATTATTCAAAGATGTAAATACACTAATAATTAATATAAGTCTCAAAAAATATTATTTAAGGGTATGATAGACACAATAAAAAAACAAATAAGTATTTTATAAGGTATGTGTCCAACAAAAATAGTGAGACAAAAATCCATTACCACATGTATTTAATTTCATTATTTATATTGAAACAAAAATTATAATAAAAATTAATTTTTTATATATGAATTCCATAACAATATATCTACCATATGATTTTTTAATATCATATGATCTCCATTTATTAATAAAATTTCTTTTAAATCAATGTGATGGGTGATAACTGCTTTATTTTTCATGTTTGTTTTAATTCACTTGTCTTATTCCTTATAATTGGATAATTAGTCTCATAATTAAAAGAATTTTGTTAATGGTTCAAACATTATATATCTTAATTTTATAAATATTTATAATCATTTATAAAATTAGATATTGAAATATTAATTATGATGTTGATAGTGACGACATGTCATATGTATGCATGAACTCGGTTTACATTTTTGTTCTAATGAAATGAAAAAAGTTAAATAATAGTGTGATTTTAATTTATAACAAATAAATTATATACATTATATACTCTAATAAAAATCATCCTTATTATCATCCTTGATAATTGTAAGTGAAAATTAATCACATCACATCCTGGAATGGAAGTACATACATATGTAGGTGTGACATTATCATCTTTCAAAAGATAATGATTAAAAAGTAGACATAATATTATAATTATAAAGTTATAAATTTATTATATATATCACATATCACCACTAATCCCATTTTATAGACTATTATTTAAGTTGGTGATGAAAAATGACTTATATCTCTATGTGATCGTGTTAAACTGACAAATGTATTGACGATACTTCCACTTATTGTTTGATTAGAAAGAGGTTATATAATGGTGTATCAATAGTAAAAAACATTTAATAATATTAAGGATACATAAGTTGTTATTTATTTTAAAAATCATAGATTTATATGATGTAACTAAGTGTAGAAAAATAATGTTTTAGGTTAGAGAGATTACACATTTTTCGAATCACCATCTTTGGATCTCCTGTTAAGGGATCTATGGTTGGTATTTTCGGAATTACATAACCTCTAGAATGTGTATATATAATTTTAGGATTGAAATAAGTAATGGGTTCTAGATATAGAATTCTAAACGTGTGGTGGATTCATGGGGTGTGGTATGTGTCCTTTTATAATTGATGTGAGAGTCACATTTCGAATTTATCAAAAATTTAAATTATAATAAATTATTTTTCAATCCAAATTCCACAAAATGAAGATTATCAAGATATAAAATAATATATTGTTTTAATATAATCATCAACTAAATTTTATACTAGTTTTAGAATTATTTTAGTACATACCATTTTCATTAACCATGACTTTACAAAATAATTTTTAACTAGGAAAACAACTTTTCCAAAAAAAATGTTGTAATTTTTAAAATATGTGATGTATATTGGACCATAAGTTTAAAATTTATTACATTTTATACAATATAATAATAACAAGGTAATTCTAAATATTTTTACTTTTTTTACATCATTTACTTATATATCAAATTGATAAAATATCATTGTTGTCAATTTTGACACTTTTCATTACATTGACATTATGAAAATCAAGAAAAAAAGTTATATTCAAAAAAATATAATAAAAACCTAATATGTTATAATATTCTATTAATTTGATGAATTAAATTAATTAAATTTAATTATAATTATTTTAATGTTTTTAATATCATATATTATATTTTTTTATTTAATTATTACTCCATCATCATTATGTAATTATTTATAGTAATTATTTCTTCACTAAAAATTATCAATACAATAAGATGACATAGAAAAATATTTTATATTTAATTATAATTTTTATAGTTAAATATATATTCTATATTACACCTAATTAAAAATTATATAGTTATTAATAATACGAATACGACATCGTTGGATTTTTATTAAAGAAAATATTATAAAAATCATAATTTCATCCAAGTGGCCCCACAAGAAAATATTAAATTTATTTCAAAATAATATGTTTATTAATATAATAATTTAATCTTTTATAATTTCATAAAAAACTTTTTTCATTTGGAGAAATAAAAAGACTTAAGATAAGAAGTTATTTAATTATTGTCATTGATTTAAATAATGTATATGTAATATTCATGGGAAATTTTCTATTAAACAACATAATTTCGACCCTTAGGTGTTAAGGATAGAATTAAATTATTCAAATAATTTAATGGGTTGTTTTAGGGTTACTTTATAGTCCCTGTCATTTTATTTTTAACATAAATTAACAAATTTACATTTTACTATTGTCAAAAAAATATCCAATGTCTCAATTCATGTCTACCAAATATAAATGAGACATATTTACTGAATTTGGCACTTTTTAATTGATGTATGGGATGAATATTTTAATATTAAAAACATATAATTTATATGATTTAATTTAAAATAACACTAGAAAACACCACAAAAAATAGTTTCTTATGAACATGTATTTTTTAGAAACTAGTTTTGTAATAAATTCATGTATAAAATACATTCAAAAAACCATAATTGGGTAATTTTAAATATAAATTAACTAATAAAAATATAAAACTTTGCAGAAAGATAATTTTATAGACTAAAAAATTAAAATAAAACAAATTTTTCAAAAAAAATTATTTTTTTAAAAAATTCATTGAAAATTATTTGTTTTAAAAACAATTATAAAAAAAATTTATGATATTTTTTATATTATTTAATAATAATTTAATTTAATTTTTTAAAATAAATTTTCCATACATTATTGAAATTACTATTAACCACTAAACACAATAAATACACATTTTTATAGAAAATGTATTTTTTTGAAGTATAAAGTGACTTATTAAAAACTCTCTGAAATTGTTTAGAGTATATCAATATATTCACATTGATTTGGAACATTGATAATTAATTTTTATTTATTTATTCATAGTTATTATCTCTAATTTAATGGTATGGCAATAACAGATATATAATATTTTGTGTTTCATCTAAACTTTTTATTACATTCAACACACGCTATCTATGAAATAAAATTAATTTAAAACATATTTCATAAATATATCATGATGTTACATTATACCCACCTTAAATTGTATTTAAACAACAAAATTCACTTTGTTCATCAATGTTTTTATCATTTGATAACATGTCCATAGAAACCCGTAATGTGACATTGAATAATAAGAAATTTATTAAAAAAGAAATGTTGGAAACATAAAAGTTACATGATGTAATTTATAAATAGTTTTCCACCTATTAAAATCATTATAACATGGATTTTGAAGGAAAAAATAATATCTATGAACTAATATAGAGTAATATTGATGATGTCAAATAAATATTTACTTACAATAAACACATAAACCTAAAAGACTGAAAAAAGGTAATTGATATAATCAAAATACTGATTATATGATACAATTTTATTTTCAAATCCTTTGGGACGATATAATTACCTGATTTAATTTCTTATTTACAATATAATACTGTTTTTTGTCCCTTTAAAAATTTATTATTTCATCTCTTACCCTAATAAGTGAATATGAAATTTTAATTTCTGAAGAACTAATGGATCATAAGATATATATTTAGATGATAAGTCATTTTTTATGTGTCTAGTCATCATTATAGAAAAAACAATTACACATGATATTAAATTCCCATAAATATTCATATGGTTTTCTAATACATTAATATCTATACTTTCTGAAAAATAAGAATTAAAAAATATCATAAATGGTTACCCTTATAAACCTTGTAAATGATTAAAATCTAAAACAATCGAAAGGAGGCCACTAAATATCTCAAAATTAGCTTAAAATTAATCCCCATATATCATAATGTTCCTCTTTATTGTCATATTCTAAATATGGGAGTACCTTAATCACATATTTTAAGGAAACATTGTAACAACTATAGTTATCATAAATCCTTCATGAAAAAATTCATGTTTCCAAATTCCATATACATTTTATTAGATATATTAATTAAATACAAAAAATTTGTAAAATCCATCCATTAAAGAATATAACACATATTAAAAAAATTAATTATTATTTCGGAGGTCATAAATACAATCCAATTTACATTATTCATATCCAACTTTTTTTTATCAAAAATGAACCCCATTTTATAAATAGTAGGACCATTTTAAGGGTTTCCTACTATTAATTATTTATTTCCAAAATGAAAATCATTTTAATTAAATAAAATTTCTCTCTCATCAGTACCCTTCAACATATTCAGTCATGTCCATAAGTAAAAACTATAATGGCATATTCTTTTGATGTTTTATTATTCTATAATACAATAAAAGTACTTCTACAACATTATTCTTAAATTTTAATACACAAAAACTCAATAATTTCATTACATCATTGATGTAATCCAAATTTCACATATTGATCACATGATATTTTATTTCCTATTTAAATTACAGAGGTTTTTTTCATCATTCATCATTAGTAACCATTATACTTGGGTATTGATTAGCATAATGAAGAGTATACGTGCACATATAGCATTGAATTGTGGGAGTGCGGTCTATGCATCCTTCTCTCTATATTAATCATTATCAAACATTTTCCCATAAAATTGGGAATCAATTAGCCATCCTTTATTCCACACATATAAACAATTTTCTATTCCCCCAAAGACAAATTTTTTTATGTTTATTTCAACACTATGTAATTGAATGAAATATAATTTTATTTTCTCAAGTTTTTTTATTTTATCCTCTAAACCTCACATTATATTAAATCTCAAAATTTAAATACCCATAAATTTAATATAATTTTTTTTAAAATTATTTGTGATTATTATGAGTCTATGAAAATTGACGACGCTTGACTCCGGGGCCTGGTGTGCTCGGAATGGAATTTTGATCTTTTTAAGGTATGTTCAGTAAACATGTGGGCTTGATTTTCTATATTTTTAACCGGTACTCGGATTAAAAATACGAGGGCACCCAAAAACCCATAGATCCAGGATTTTCATTAGAAGGGATTAACCTCGACCATAATATCTCAGGTGAAAAAGTTAGTTTTATGGCTTTTTAAAGTATAATAAAAAAAACATATGATTGTTTTTATATTATTCTACCAACGGTTGAGCAGTGTGGAGGGACCGCTGAATTTTCAAGCCATTTAATTTCTTTAATCGTTGTTTTTTGTAACCACACCCATTAGTGTTAATAGGATCAATAATTAATGAATCTCATTAATCTCTCATTGCCTGAATCACCTTTTAATTCTATTTAAATTAGGCTTAGGCATGGGTTTTAGACATGGAAGTGAGGAAATTATGACAAGCTGACTCAATGTTGTCCACCAACAAAGAACAGAATCTTGGATGACAACATTGGAGGAATTGATCGAGGAGTGACGAATGCCAAAGGATTCGTCAAGCATGGATTCCCCTTCCATAAACACGATGTCTTCTCTGAATCTGAGGTAGGGTTTTTGATTAATTCAAGTGACATAATTATTTTTCTCTTTCTTGAAAAAAATGATGAATCACTAAAGTATTATAGTTCAACTATGTCGAATTAATTTATGCCCATTTTTTGTGGTTCTAACATGGAGGGTGCGGGCCAAACGAACAAATCTCAGACCCTTTGTCACTTTGGTTTTTTTCTCATTCTTCGTTAATGAAGTTAGATTTCGACGGAAATTTGAATCTGAAATCCTTTCAGTGAAGACATCATCTCAGGAAACCCATATGCACATTCAGAAGGAGAAATAGACCACTAGATCTCACCAGGCGGCCCTCTGTAAATCTGACATCGTGGCACCAGTGCAGTGGTGCCGATGACTTGCGCCAATGGGAGATGGCGGCGGCCAACATCCGTTGGTCGCGGTGGAAGAAGGAATCACGGTGGAGTGCTCTATAGATGGATGTTTTGACATCGAGTAGTGGCGGTCTTCCCTCGCCCGACCACGTTGGAAAAGGGTGACGTGCCATCACGCACCATAGAGAAGGGAGTCGCGACATCGTCCTACGATAGAGGTGATGAGGACCCACGCCCCACGACGGGCTTGTCCTGTAGGGCCGCAGACTGCCCCGAACCACCTCCATTGGGTGCGACCCATTGGGTGGTCCGACCCGCTAGCTAGTGCGGTATACCAACTGGGTTGGGTCCAACTTCACGAACGTCAAATCTATTTGGGTGATATAAATTTGTGGCTCCATGTGTAACTGCACTTCAGTCAGCAGGAACTACGGGGCACATGTCCTCTTCTCCTCCACCATGGCACGATGCCATGACTCCCTTCTCTACAACCTGGGATGACGCACCACCCTCCGCCAACACGGCCTGCTGAGGGACTGCATCCGCAGCTCGATGTTGCGGCTTCCCTCTCTGGCGCGCGATGGCGCACCACCTGATGCAACTGAGGCCCGCTGATAGCAGTCATCACTCTCCTACACCGGTGGAACTTCTGTGGGCCACCGGGTGAGTTATAGTGGTACTTTTTCTTTCTAAATATGCCTACGGGCCTATCGAGATGATATTGTCCCTGTGTGTCTTTCATAATCATGTTTTCGTCGATTTTTAACATTATCCATGAAGAACGCGACAACAACTGAAGTATCGAAGGTTCCAGGCATTTTTCGTTTATCCCACACCAACTACACTAGCACCATAACAAGAGAGAATCAGTTAATTCAACATAGTTAAACTATAATACTTTCGTGATTCATTACTCTTTTCATGAATAAGAAAAATAAACAATTCACTTGAATTTCAACAAAACCCCTACATAGGATTCAAAGAATACATCGCGGTTGTGGTAGTAGAATCCACACTTGACAAAGTCGTCGAGGTTTATCAGTGCCAAATTGATTCCTCTGATTATGGCAGAAATGATTCCATTATTTGTCATTGGAAGATTCTATATCACTTCGTTATATTTTCCACACTTCCATCTCAAAATCCAAAGCCTGAGATTCATTAAAATGAAGGTGGAAATGTGATTAACATAATGAGATATTAATGAGGTTCATTAATGAATTAACCTCTTAACTATCAATGGTGTGGTTAACAAAATCATTTAAGGAATTAAATGGTTTGAAAACTCAGTGGCCCCACCATGCCGCTCAACTATGTCTTGAACAAAGTTGGAGTGTAGTCAGGTTGGATCTAACCTAAATCCCACCAGGCCCATAGCACTAAATCACTTATAACTCACAGACCAGGCATCTGATTGATCCTTCGTATGTCGCTTTGGAACCTCTAGGACATGGCGGTCCTTTGGGTTACTCCTTTTTAAAGAATCTTGGCAGTTTAGGAATGATCAATATCATGAGGAGCGAATACTATATAATTCAAGCACCCCGTGTGCGAAGAATCCTCTGGCTGGCTGTCAATTGAAGGGAGAACATATGTGGATCAACTTCATAACAACCCTATGTGGTTCATCTTCATAGATATCGTTTTTGGATTATCATCATAGAGACCCTATGTGGATAATCATCATAGGGACCATGTGTGGATCAGAATTATAGCCACCTTCTGTGGATCATCATCACAGCTAACCTGTGTGGATCAACATCATAAAGACCTTGTGCTGATCAGAATCATAGAGACCCTATGTATATTTGCACCATAGCGACCTAGAATTGATCAGAATCATACCCTATGTGGATTAGAATTCTACAGACTCTGTGTGGATCTGCATTCTAGTGTCCTTGTGTGGATCAGTAGTGCGTGACCAAATGAGGACTACCAGTAGAGTGGTCCGTCAAGGTTCAGTGACATACGACCCTATATGGATAGAAAATGCATAAAAATATTCATGGTTCAATTGTGGACCTTCCAAAATGTAATAAAATGATATAGCTTCATACCAATCAAATTTATTCCCGATCTCTGGGTTTTATACATTGTTTAAGGTGAGTCTTTTTCTTTGTGCTTTGTGGTATTCCTTTGTGGAATTCTAAGAGACCTTTGGGGGTATCAGTTTCCCTACTTGGTATTGTTTTACTCACCCCTGCACAGGCTTCACTCGCACCTTTTTCTGTCTTGTGTAGTTAATGAGTAGCTGGGGAGAGACTATTGGAGCCTGGACCAGGTGGTACACAGAGGTGACTGGTTTATGTGGAGAGCTATGGATACGTGATGTACCTATCCTTCAGGTGGGATACTTGGTGTATGATCTCAGGATATTTTTTCATTTTCATGTTGTATTTTATATATTATTTAGGCTTCTATTACATTCCCTTTACATTCTGTACACATTTTTACGACTGATGTTTTACTTAATGGTGCATCTTTTTTTTTCATGGAATGTGTTTTTATACAGTTTTAAAGGAAATTCCTTCCCATTTTAGGGATATTTCTTTGCGGTGCTTGTCTCTAACCCCAGGCATATGGAAGACGGGCTTGGGGTTGTCACAGAATGGGCCCCAGGGGATGGTTCATGACATAAAACCATGATATTGATATGTAACTCCAACCCACATTTCTATCTTGATAAAACATAGGATAATTTCATCATATCTACTGAAATCCCTTATGGAAAAAAACGTTCAATGACATGTTTTTGATCCACTAAGGAAGTGATCAACCATATATTTAGGTTGGATGATAATTCTAGAAGGTTATCATAGATGTATTGTAAAAATATTCTCAAAGGAATCAATGGATTCATATTAATCTTCTTTAGCTCATGGAACTCTTTCACCAAATTTTCACAACGAATATCAGAAATATAATTATTCAAAAATTTGATTGTGATATTTTTCCATTCCATGGGATTCATTTTATACAATTTCCCCATATTCTTAATAGGATTACACTATTAATCTAAATCATCTTCTAAATAATAGATTGAAAAATAATTCTCATCTTATGAGAATTGTATAAACAATCCTATAATTTTTGTGATACTAATCCATTTCATAGACATTATAGGATCTAAAGACACAATAATGGAAGTAGGTTTCTACCTCGGAAATGACTCATCATAATTAAATTCCATCCATTGATGATTTGGACGTCTAGAATGACTTATCTATTTAGAATGATATGTGAGAAATTTTATAATATTTTGAGTTCCATATCCCTCAATATTTGGTTTCTATGGAGGAAATCATTGCATTTCTCATCACAATTAGAAATGACAGGGTCCCCTCTTTTTCCAACCATTGACAAAATAGAAAATTGTATTGTGAGTAACACTAATCATAGTGGGAAAATATAAAATCAAGGAAATTTCATTCAATCTATGAAATCATATGTTTAATATTCTGTTATTCTTGATCATTACCAAAATTCAAGGATATTAACATATACATAGTCTTATCATATGTGATCATATTAAGGTTTTATAATCCTAGTTTTGAAATGATTATTAAACCATCTCTATAATATTTAATATAAACACCCTTGACATTAATACATGGATATCAAATAATTTAAATGAATATTCATCACATTACATAACACAAGACTAAGGATCGTAATTTTTTATTTCCTTCGGAAACATGTAACAAAAAATTATTATATGGTAAAATATCATTAGTTTTTTCTATAAATATAATTATGTATTTTTCTCCATGTAAAAAACATTCCTCATTACTTGTGGAAAATATACATATTAAATGTTTTTCTCATATTCACACTAATGGTAAAAATAATAGATACACATGCATAACATGCCCATAGGGGTATGATAATATGAAAATAATAGTGGAAAATTTCAATGCATAGAAAATATGATAATAATTAATCAAGGAATAATTTTTGGCTTCTCGAAAGACATTAATCACTACTTAATCATATAAAATTATATTTAACTTCATATCATTGGCATAAGTCATGGAATTACGAAAAAAAATAATTAAATTCTTTTTTTATAAGTAAATTGTATTTTCAAATAATATCATAGTAAAATTGGTTTAATCCCCAAACAATCAATGTAGTTAAATTAAGCTCCTAACAATATCGTGGGGGAAAGTCCCTTACTAAATCGAGTACAATCTAAATTCCATTTCAGCCTATCTCATGATATATAAATCATTATATAATGCATTAGAGGGTGATATTGGACTAAACAATAACATCATAAAACACTTTCATATGTGTGAAACATGAATATAAATCATTCATAATATCCTTACAGATTAAAAGAAATTCTTTTCCTAATCATTTCTTCATAACAGAAACCATGAAATTGTATATCATTTCATAAATATCGTTCCATCATAAAAATAAACCCACATTAAAATTAATAAGTATAATATATGTGAGACATAAACCTAGTAAATACAAGGTAACATAGAATGATGTTATATTAGTTTTAAATTGGTTTTGAAAGATCATTTGAAATTATTCTTGAGGAGAATATCTATTCCATTTTTTTCAAATAATTATTTATTTAAAATTACTGTAAAATTATAAAGGAAAAAATTATCATTCTAAAGATCTGAGTAAACATACATAGGATTCATCAATAAATAATTTTTTCATGAATGAGGGGAGATATTTTAATTATATATTAGTAAAACATCATTTTTCATATGTTTTTTTTGAGAAAAGTCACAATGAGCATTGTTTAGAGAATGAAAAAAATATTCTTATCAAAATATATTTAAATAAGTCAAAATTGGTAAAAAAATTATTTCAAATAATTATGGTATAATATTAAATACTTATTAATAGAAATTTTTAAGGACCTTTGGTAACGAATATAAATATTCTCTAGAAGAGCCATAAACATGAACAATCCTGAATAATGATGACTTAGTGAAATAAATCCTTACAATAATGAAATATAAAAAATAATATAACCCATGGATGAATTAAAATTTTATGGATATGTAAACACTATTATATTCATGTTCAATATCATAAAATTAATTCATCTATTTAATTCACTAAAAATATAAATTATAAACATCATATTCGATATTGTGTATGGAATGAGACACCAATTCTGTAATGGAAGATAATATCCAAAAAAATTAGTAATATATTTACCATTTAAAATATAACCATTATATAATATTAAATTAAATACAGGTGATGTTGATATAGCATGAATAATATGAAAAAACTTTTTTTTTATTATCTTGCATTACACATCTTACCATGTTTTACCATACAAAAATGTATTATAAAAAATATCATTATTTAATATAATATTACAAAATCTATCCATCATGAATATTATTAAAAACATATAAAAATATATGGATATCACATATATAATGTTATTTCATTTAGTAATAAATTAATTAGAAATTAATATAATATCCAATTGAAAATAAAGTGAATATTTATGAAAACATTTTTTATGATCAAAATGAATTTTTATATAAATTTCTTAAATTAATTATAATTATTTAGTGATATTAATTTAATATATATTTATATATTAATATATTAATTATATATTAAATATAATAATTTTTTATACACATCGAATATAATTTAAAATCATAGGATAAGAATAAATTCAATTTTACACATAAAAACCTATACTTTTAGATAGGATTTTTACCACCTTTTATTGAAAAACCTATTTAAAAATAAATTTAAGGTACTTTTAAAAATTATATTTGAAAAAATAAAATTCATATTTCATATGAAAACATAACAATTTTGTTAGGGTGAATTGAAGGTATTTTTCTCTGTAGTTTCATTTTTTAAGGAATAGTTAATAACACTAAATTTTAGTTAAAAACATACGCTTTCCATAGATTTATATATAAAAGTAAATTTTATTTAAAAATGTTTTCAAATTTTAATTAAATAATTTTATTATCAATTAATCCAATTAATTTTATTTTAATTATTTCACTCTAAAATTTGGTATAAAAAACATCACAACAATTTGTGATTTTCTATTAGAAAAACACACATTTTCCTCCCATTATGGCTTAAAATATAAATTAATTTTTTACTCTTATGTGGAATTAATTTGTAAAAATGGATTAAATATTCATAATTTGAATTAATTATACTTTCTAATAACATCATTTTCAATTTGGAAAAAAATATTAGAAAATGTAATTAAAATTAATTACAACAATTAAGGTAAAATATTGCTACATAATGGACTGAACAATAATATTAAGGGTACAAATGAACTTGATACTTCTCCAATATCCTTTGTATTTCCATATTTCAACCCAATACCCACTCTTCAAGTATATGTACCATTATGGGATCCACTTTTAATTTGAAAAAAGTGTATGGATTTCCTTTTTCAAAATATTACAAGAGTGTCACTTCTCCTACACTTCAAATCCAACGTATTCCTTTGGTGACAAAAAGGAGTTACCCAAATAAGTGGTAAAAACATAATCACTCTTTTTAGTCATATTAATAATATCCAATACAGATAATATTATAATGTAATGATTATATAAAAAAAACATCCCAAATATACTAGTATTATTTTATGAAACGTTTTGACATTATCTTACACACAACATCATATAATTTCTAACCAACATATTGTTTATGTGTACGGTGAACTACTATCTAAAAAAACGATGAATTTTTATTCTTCCTTTACTACCTACCATGGTGTTCATTATGAGGGAAAATATATTTATATATGTTATATATGATATTTAATATGTATTTATACTTATATAATTCTATTATGACACATACCAATATACTTTCCATTTTTTGTAAATATGATAAAAACATTTGTGGAACTTTGGAAAACCACTATTGTAAAGTGATGTGATTAGTTCACAAAATTCATGTAATGTATAAGGGGTAATTAAAATTAAAAATATATGACATTGAATTAATAAATAATTTATTTATTAAATAAATAACTTTATTTAAATATAGTGCATAGAATTTTTCTTTTTACCCGTTCACACAGTAAAAATTGATAACGTCGGTTATGGACATGTGGGTTACGCCCTCCACAACATGATGTGATTTATTTTACATGAAAATAATTATATATTATAGTATATATAATTATATTACATTTTATTTATTATAAAATTGTCTTTCTAGAATGATACAATGTTACATACATTCTTTTGATAACAATCATTAAAAAATGGGAATGTTATTCAATCACACGTATTGCCTACTGTCTACATGGTTGTAATGATGGATCATTCTTCATTATCATATTTTTAAGTGGTTTTAAAATTTAAATTTATTTATAAATATAATAATTAATTCATTATTATTATAATTAATATTTTATATAATGACCCATTTGACCATAGTTTGTGTATAACCGTTCTTTTTATACATAATCCGAATTTGTTCAAAATAACGAACATAAATATAATTATTTTAGTAGTTTTATATGAAATAATAATAACTGAATTAAATGTTATAATATACATGTAAAATTATTTCATCATTTTAAATCATTTTCGAAAGTTTTTTATTTTGAAATATAAAGATACATTAGTCAAATCAGACGCAATGTAAGGGATTTCATCTCAATTGCTTTCCATTGGTACTTATTTGTTGTTATGCACCAATATTTATTTATATTCTCTATATACATTCATTTTACATTATATATCATGGATCTTCTTAACATCATTATACAATAACCATAAATTATATTTATTACTTTATGAGGTTTATGATTTAAAATGTTTCAATAAACTATTTAATTTTATTCTCTATTTATTCATGACCTATTTCATGTATTAGTACAATTTTCACACTTTTTAGTCCTATAAATGTTTTATACAATGTTTTTTATGAATTAATTACTTCATTTATAAAATTAGTCTGAAAAAAAATATTATAAAAATCTGGTTTTATTAAAATGATTTAAAAATGATATTATCCCTTTAAAATGATTGTTTTAATTCATTTTTACCCTTTTTTTTATTTTTACCAATGCCTTTTAAGGGATTTTTATCTCATTTCAAACAAGTCATTTTTCTATCTTTTTACCATTTAATTGGGATGTTCCAATTTACCTCATATTGAATATCCTGAGTTACTCACCATTATTTCATTGAAGCTTACATTCAAAAATTAAAATTTTAATTCATTTAAAAATATTTTTCCTTTAAAAAATAATGTTGAAAAAAGGTTATTCAAATGGGTTAAAAAATGATATATTCATTAATAATATTTAAAATTTCATATTTTTAATATTTCTATTAATAAATGACAACAACCATTTATTATACACTACTTTAGAAATATTTTGTTGATACCTTCTTAAATCATTATCTATATGTTTTATAATTTATTTTTCCAAAGTTAGTATTAAAATTATCAAAAACTATACCTTTTAGTACCCTTTATATATTCAATTTTCCATGATCAATTGACATTGAATTTCCCCAAAATATTTGTATCTGTTTTCATGGATATTAATCTTGACTAAATCACATACCATTTTTCAAATAGTGTTTACCATGAAATTTATTAGATTATTTGGTGAAATATTACTTAATCTATATCCTCTATTAAATACGGATATTTTTTATGGAATGTTGTTTATTATAGGTGATGAATTCTTTGAAATGGTATGACCTAGGATGGAGACCATTTATGGTATGCCCTATGGGTTAAGAACGGTTAATAAAAACCCCCAGATGCATCAATATTATCATGGGATGACATTAGTTTTTAAAAAAACCCATAATTTATATAACTAGTATGTTATAAACTATCTTGATAATGGAATTTATAGTAGAGATATTATTGTCAAAAAAATGAATTTGTACCCATTATTATAAAAATATTCTAGCAAATGATACCAAAAATATATCTTCTTTGTACCTAAAAACATGAAAACCAAAAAGAAATAATTTCCCACATTTAGATTCATTTACTGTTTAATAATGATATTTTTTGTTGACATATTTTTTCCTACATTTTATTAATAGTTCATAGATTAAATGGTATATATTTTAGCTTCCTACTATTCTATATTTAGGTTTTCTTATCTAGTTATTTGAATATCATGTAATTTCATTTTTCCTTTCTTTATATATTATTTGCTTCCTTTTTGTCATATTGATTACAAGGAATCTGTGTTTAGTTATTTACCATGACATTTTGATTATTCACATTGGTTATTTTTTTCTTCTGTTATACTTTACCCTTACATTGAATTTGATCTCACCCTTATAATGTTTCCTTTTCCTAGGAATCCAATAACAGTACTATGATAGATATTCATGTATATACTATATGGAATAAAATTATCTTATATGTTAGTAGGGAAAAATATTCTTGAAATTCGTTTATTATTTTGTAATAAAATACTCATGTATTTATTTGATTCACCAAGACTACTAACTCGGAATACATCTATATTTGATTCATTATAATCATGCTAATGTAATGGTATGAGAAATAATCTCTGGTATTTCTAGGTTTGGGTCACTATAGTTGGAATAAAAAATGTTTTTTTGAAAATTGTGAAATAGATTTAAGAAAACATTGATTAGAGAACATAACCACAAGGCACAATTAAACGCTATGTTTAGAAGAAAACCCTTGAATGTTGGAAAAGTAAGGACTCAATGGGTATTTTATAAGTACAACCATGTACGAAAACTACAAGTGGATATGGTTCTAGAATAGATTTACACAGGAGTAACAACTCTGAAAAGTTGTGTTGGGCATGATTCAGTGTAATCTTGTATATGATAACAAGCCATATTTCAGACCTGTTTTGACACTCCTATGCGATATTCTTAAAAAAGTTCAATTTTTTTAAACATTTCATTGAAGAATTTTTACAATTAATAACCTCGGATAAACCTAATGTGTTTTAGTTTGAGGATATGGTTCATTATTTATAAATCATATGAATTATATAATGGAAAAACCATATACTAAGGAATGACCTCTATGGAAATAAATGTAGACAGTATTCATGTCTTGTGGTTTATTGAAAATCATATTTAAAATGATATTTAGTAATTAACCATATTTCAAGTTATTTCATAAAATTAAATTATGAAATTATATTAATATGGTTTTATAATAGGTAAAAATATATGATGGGTGAAAACCAATTATGTTCAAAAAGGCCTGAAGACATGAACCCATGACCGAAGGATGATAATGGTTCCATTCCAACCACTAACCAAAGAAATATGCTGGTTAATAAGTTTTTCTATTCAGTTTTACAATATGATGAATAAATATGAATGATGAAACCGTAACATAACTTTTAGTCTTATATGTTAATGTATCAAACATTTTTATTATAGAGAAATGTTTTAGATAAATAATTAGACATGTCACTCTATTATGGGCCTTATGATCCATAAATTTTTTATTTTTGTGATTCAGGCCTGAATGTTAATTTTGGGATATTATTTTCATAATGTAAGAGATGAATTATAATATGATTGAGTAAAACAAAATATATAATTCTTCATATGAAATTAAAACAAACCATGTCAATATTTTTATTTATATTCTTAGGATGTAAATGTGTTTCCAAATATTTGTAAAATGACATAAAAATAAAATATTTTCATAATACCTTATTTTTAACTTACGGTCTTCTAAATTATCACATATTTTTAGCTATGATGCCCTAAACCATCCATTTATAATTCAATTGTCTTTAATTATGACCTCAGTAACACTCTATAGTATTTATTCTTTTCCTCCATGTATGTCTCTATAGTTTCCTTGAATGTTCTTCTATATAGAGACCTAGTCATTTGATAATCCACATAACCTGTGTACCTTCCATTCTATCTTTTCTAGAGGGTTTTTATGAATCCTTATCCAGATGTGGGATTTCAATCGTTGGAAATATCAAATAATCATTCACTAATATAGTGTTTAAATTGTGAGTATGCAATTTAATTAATGTGGGTAGATTGTACTTCCACAAAAATATAATGCAAGAAACTTGTATTCAATACCGGGAATTAAATATAAATCCATGTGTGTAATGGAATTTAATATGCTGATAATTTATAAAATTTTAACTATTTTAAATAAATTATATATATTTTATAGTATTAAGTGAACATGATATAGATTTATAATTTTTATACACAAAAACAAGTTTCATTAATGGCTTGGGATACATGAAAGATCGATTTTTAATGAAAAATAATATATAACTAAAATATTATTATTTAAAATTATGACACAAAGACTATACATTATGAATAGTATTAAAAAACATAAGAAAATATAGTTATGTCCAATATAAGATGAATTCATTAGTAAAAATTAACATCATATTTATAAAATATAAATTTGTAAAAATTAACATCATATTCTATATATAAACCTAAAAAAGGCTGTGTTAATTTTTTTCTATGATGATTCAATTTTAATGAATACTGAAAAAACAGAATTTTTGTTCAAAACATCCACTTCAAATTATATATTTATAAGGATAAAATATATTTTATATATTTTACATTTTGTTTATATAATATTATTACCAATTTATCCAATTTAGGTCATTGTAATTGATTTTAGTTTTAAATTATCCTTGAAATCATTTAAATCTTCAAGATGTATTTACATTAAATACCCTCATTGGTGTCATCTCTACAGAGTTAAATATTCAATAATTTCTAAAACATATGTGGTTGAAAATTGAAAAAATTTATTCCATATTTTTAATAAGAAATATATTTTATTTTGAATTTGGATAAATTTCATTTTGATGAAAAATATTACTGAATGTAATTAAAATTAATTACAACGGTTAATATAAATGTGTGCTTAATAAGGGAATAAAATGTAATATTAGGGTCACAAATGAACTAGAAACATTCCCATGAGCCTTCTTATGTACATATTTAAACCCTATACAAGATTTAACAGAAATTTTATTGTTATGGGAGCTACATTTAATGGGAAAAAAGTGAATATTATTCCATTGTCAAAATAATAAAAGATTACCACTCATCCTCCACTATAAAAGGCCTCCTCACCTCCCACATTCACACACCTCTCAAGACACTATTGTTCAAAAATTATCTGAAATTATATATCTTAAAAATAACTACCCTCAAATTATAGGACTCAAATTTTGTAGAAATAAATCAAGGGATCCCTTTGGTGTAAACCAAAAGAAGTTACTCGACCAAGAGTTAAAAAACATTCTCAATCCCTTTAAATTTATTTCCATTATCCAATATGCCGAAATTTATTGTTACACTATTATATAAAAAATATAATAAATATACTATTATAATTTTATGATATGTAATCAACTAGATGTTATAAAGACATTCATCTATAGGGAAATGAACATACTGTTTATGTGTTCGATGAACTATCCTCTTATGAAATGAAAATTCATTATTCATCCTTTAACTCCTCTTAGGATGGTCATTATTATGTATACACTATTTATAAAAGTTATATATGATATTTATTATGTCTAAATTATTATTTAATTCTTTTATCACACATACCCTTATACTTTCTGTTTTGTTTAAATACGATTACACTACTTTTGGAGGTGTGTCTACCGCCTCATAAAAGCATTGTGATTTGTTCACACGATACATGGAATTTATAAAAGATTGTTTTAATTAAAAATATTAAAAATATATATCAGATATATGATATTAATGACATAATTACATTTATATAAATAAAATATTCACATTTTCCTTATTACAACTTCAAACATTAAAAAATTATCATATTTGTTTTGGACGTGGGGACTACCACCTCCTCAATATGATTTGATTCCATTTAAATCAAAAAAATTATATATAAAATTTTATGTGATTATATAATAGGATATTTATGATTAAATGATCATTATTTAATGATATAGTGTTACTTACCTTCTTTTCAAAATGGTCATTCAAAAATTGGAATGTTGCTCATGCGTATGTTTGGCCTACAGTCTCAATGATTGTAATATTGATTCAATTATCATAACATTATAATGATTGGTTTTAATATTATAACTAATATATAAATAAATTATAATTTAATTATTATTATTATAATTATTTTATATAATTACACATTTGACCAAAGATTACCTTCAAAAGTAAGTTTTTCCATATAAACTGAATTTGGTCAATACAACAGACATAAGAATTATTATTTTTATAGTCAAATAAATAATAATAATAGGTGAAACAAATGTTATTATAATCATGAAAATGTTTACCAATCATGAAATGAAATAAAAATAAAATTTTTTATTTTTGGATTATAAAGACACAAGAGGCATATTTGTCGTACGTTAAGGGATTTTATAACAATTTACATTCCATTGAGGCTTATTTTTTGTTAAGAACCATGTTAATTTTATGCAGTGTATATAGTATCATTTCAGAAGATATATAATGACTATACTTACACTCCTTATATTATAACTATAATTTAATTTTATTCTATAACGAGTTTTATGATTTAACATGATTCAAAGTGGTATGAGAATCATTGGAATGTTTAATGATTATTTTACTTATGTATAGTACTAATGATCATTCAATGGTATTTCTATTTTAAAAATAATATGATCATTTTTCAATAAACCATTTCATTTTATTATTCATTGTGTATTCATGAAATTTTTCATAAATTTATAACATTTTCCTGTTATTTAGTACATACTATGTTTTTGAAACTATTTTTTACTATTTAGTTGGGGAAACGATTTTCATCTAAAACAATTCATAATTAAAAAATATTGAAAAATGATTTTATCCTTTTCATACTGATTTATAAATGTAATTATAACCCTTTTTTTCATTTACCAAAGCCTTCAAGGGGACCTTTTTGTCACTTTTTTATCATAGACTATTTCTATCATTTTTATCATGTAAATGGAATGTTAATATTACCTCATATGTCATTTATTGAATTATTCGCCATCATTTTATTGAAGATTCATTTTAATTTTAAATAGTTATTATATTAAATTAAAATATTATCAAATTTTATTTTCTAATAAAAGGTTTTCAATAGGTTTTTCAAATAAAATAATAACATTATAATGATTTTCTAAAAAATATATTATTATAATATTCCTATTAATAAAAGAAAACAACCCTTTATTTTAATCCATATGGGAAATGTTTTATTGATTGCATACTTCATATTCCTATGGATGGTTTATATTTGATTTGTCCAATGATAATCCCTATGATATATTCAATTTATAATGATAATTTTACATTCAATTCCATATCAATGTGCATATAATATTTCATGAATATTACTATTTGCAGAACCATATACCATTTTCATATGGTTTTCACTTTGAAATTTATATTATTATTTGGGGAAATATTGATAAATATTTATCCCTTGTTCAAAAAAAGATATTTGATAAGGTGTGCTTTTTATTTGATATGGGGAATTAGTTTTACATGTAAGACATAGTTTAATAAGGAATAATAATAGGTGAAATAAATGTTATTATAATCACAAAAATGGTTCCCAATCATGTAATGAAAAAAATAAAAAAAAATTATTTTAGGATTCTACAGACACATGGGAAACATTTGACGTACGTTAAGGGATTTTGTCATAAGTTACATTCCATTGAGACTTATTTTTTGTTATGCACCATGTTAATTTTATGAAGTGTATATAGTACCATTTCACAATATATATAATGACTATCCTTACTCTCCTTATATTATAGATATAATTTAATTTTATTCCATCATGAGTTTTATGATTTAACATGATTCAAAGTGGTATGATAATCCTTGGAATGTTTAATTATTCGTTTACTTATGTATAATACTAATGATCATTCAATGGTATTTCCATTTGAAAAAATAATATGATCATTTTTCAATAAACCACTTCATTGGGTATTTATGAATTTTATCATGAATTTCTTATATTTTCCCGTTATTTAGTACATAATATGTTTTAGAAACTATTTTTTAGTAAATTACGTTTTCATTTCACTATTTAGTTGGGGAAACAATTTTCTTCTAAAAACTATTCATAATTAAAAAATATTGAAAAATAATTTTATCCTTTTCATACTGATTTATAAATGTAATTTTAACCCCTTTTTTTACCAATTCCTCCAGGGGGAACTTTTTCTCACTTTATTATCATAGAATGTTTCTATCCTTTTTTCATGTAAATCGTATGTTAATATTACCTCATATTTCATTTATTGAATTACTCTACATCGTTTTATTAAGGATTCCTTTTACTTTTAAATGGTTATTATATTAAATGAAAATATTATCAAATTTTATTTTCAAATAAAAGGTTTTCAATAAGTTTTTCAAATAAAATGAAATATTTATGAAGATTTTCTTTAAAATATATTATTATAATATTCCTATTAATAAATCAAAACAACCATTTATTTTAATCCATGTGGGAAATGTTTTATTGATTACATACTTCATCTTAATATGGATGGCTTACAATTGATTTTTCCTATGATAAGCCCTGTGATATATTTAATTTATAATGAAAATTTAACAATCAATTCCACCTCAATGTGCATATAATATTTCATGGATATGACTATTTCCTGAACTATATACCATTTTTTATATAGTTTTCACTTTGAAATTTATATTATTATTTGGGGAAAATTGATAAATATTTATCCCATATTCAATAAGGAGAATTGATAAGGAATGATTTTTATTTTATATGGGGAATACTTTGGACATGTAAGACATAGTTTGGGGACCATTTAATATAATCCCGATAGGTTGGGGATATATTAATGAAATACCCTAGATGGATCTGTAATCTCATGGGATGAAATTATTTTGGACAAACCCTTAGTTTTTGTTTATAAAAAGATAGAAACTGAATTGTGAAATGCCTTGAAATTAGAGATATGGTTTTCCAAACCAAATCTGTTTGTACCCTGTATGTTAAATAATATATTTTAAAAGATCTTTATGGTACTAGTTCCATATAACAATGTAACATGTTGTCCAGTTATTATGAATTTCCTTAATTTATATTATTTTATTATTTTTCCATGATATTTTGAATTTGACATATCTATAGATGAATTTAATTTTCAATTCGTTGATTATATGGAATTTGTTTAATATTCTTACATTGTCGTATTTATTTTTTATTAAATATTAATTTGAATGGAATGGTTTTCAAATACCTTGCCTTATAGTTTACTCACATCCTTTTCATCATTTTGATTACATGTCACGTGTGTTCAGTTTTTTACAATTCCATTTTTATTTGTACTTATTGATTCAATTTTCTTCCTCAATAATTTATTTTTACTGAGCATTTGATCTCAACCATATTATTATTACATTACTTAGGAATACAAGAAGCACAAAATGATATATATGAAGGGATATACAACATGGAATTAAATTATCCTCAAGGTTATTTATTAATTAATTATGTTGTAATTAGTGTTTGAATTTTCTATACAAGAATTGTGTAAGTATCTAATTTAGAAACAATATATAACTCTCAGTGATTCTGGATTTGATTCAAGGTAATCATGCCAATGTAATGGTAGAAGACACTCTTTGGGATTGATTGGATCTGGTCACTATAATAGAATGTATATACACCAAAACAAAGTAAACAAGTAGTGTATAAGGTATGTGTACCACTAAACTAAAAGTGAGAGAAAAATTCATTACCTCAAGTCTTGTATTTATTTGTTAATAATGAAAAACTATATAATATATATGAATATATTATAAAATTATTCCATTTCAATATATATATATATATATATTATAATTTATGATTTTTAATATAATATAATCAATGTTTTTATAAAGTGTTTATTAAATTCACTATAACGGGTAATAAATATATAATTTTCTATGCTAGTTTTAGTTCAGAAGTCTCGATCCATATACATTGATCCATGTTCCTATGATTTAAATAATTTTAATCATGGTACAACAATAATTTATATTCAGTATATAAATATTTAAAATCATTCAAAAAAATTATATATAGAAAAATTAATTACATTTTATTGGATATAGTGGTTGTACGTACACAAGAACGATACTTCCATTTTTCTTAAAAAAATTAATGAATCTTTATAGAATAATTATAATGATATATATATCATATAGGTTCATAAACATCATACATATTACCATCTATGTTAAATGTTATTAAAAATTAATAACATCACATCACCTAGATATTGGTCTATATGTATTCTTGAGAATCATTATCTTTTCTCAACATATTGGATGATGATAAGGTAAAAATAAAATTACCATTAGATAGGTAAAATTATAGTATAAAGTACATATATAATCACTAATATAATCATTATATATATCCATATAATATGGTGATGAAAAATGAATTATATCACTACGTAGTGAACGTAAGTCATACGTACACATGAGTGATACATTCACTATTTTTTGATGTGAAAGAGGGTATAAAATTTATTTTATAAAAATAAAATTATTAAATTATATTTAGTATAGTTATGTTATTATTTTATGATACACATTTTATATTTATATTATTTAAGGAAGAGTAGAAAAAGAAATTATTCCGTTAAAGATCTTACCTCATCTTTGCAACCTATCCTTTGGATCACCTCTAAAGGGATTTATGGCTGGACTTTTGAGAATAACATCACCTATATAATGTGTCTAGGTTAGTGAAAGAAAAAATGTCCAGGATATTTTTGGGATAAAAGGATCAATGTCATGTAAAATAATTGGGGGAGGAGGTGTCCTTTTATAATTGATGTGAGGGGTATAATTGGAATTTCTCAAAACATTAAATTATAAGAAATTCATTTTATCAATATAACACAAAATGGTGATAGATTAAAATATAAGATATAATAATAATGAAATATCATAAAACTTAAAATTTTATTATTATTAGTAAATTACCTAATAAAATATAATTCTAATAAAATATTATTCATTTCAATTTTGACATAATTCATTTAATTGACATTATGAAAATCACGGAAAAAACATATTTGAACCAACATATTTAATAGAACACTAATATTTCATAATAATTTTTAAAATTAATGGATAACCTAAATTAATTCATTTTATAATTATGTTAATAGTTTTAATATCATTTATTTGATTTTTTTATGAAATGATTAATTACTGCAACATCATTGTGTAACTATTGACGGAAATTATTTATTCACTAAAAATTCAAAATAAAATACCATGATGTACACAAATATTCTATATTTCAGAATAATATTTATATTTGAATATATAATCTAGATGACGCCATATTAAAAATGAAATTTTTATTAATAATATGAATCTGTCACCATAAAATTTTCATTAAATAAAATTTTATAAACATTATAATCTCATCCAATTGGCCGAAAATTCATATATATATATACATATATATATATATTTAGATCATGAAAATATTTTTATTATTTAAAAAAAATAACATTGATAAATTCATAACCAACAATTTTTCCCATGTGGAACCATAAGAGATATTTAAGATAAATAAATTCAAATTTTCGGAATTTATATGATTTAAATAATATATAAGTAATATTCATGTGAAATTTTCCATTTAAAAAAATATCTAAAAATAGTAGATAAGGGTTGAATTAAATTAATCTAATAAAACTTGGGCAATATTTAGGGTCAATTTATAGTCCATATCATTTTATTTTTACCCAAATTTTCTAATTTTAAAATTACAATTAAAAAAATTAAAAAGGTTACAATTCAAATTAAACAAAAATAAATGGGACATATATAATAAATGTTTATTTCTAAATAAAAATGCAGAATAATTTTTTAAAAATAAATACCCTATATTTTAATAATTTATTTTAAAATTAAATAATGAATATTCCAAAAAATGGGTTTTAAAAAAATGTCTGTTTTCGGCATAAAAAATATTTTATAGTAAAATATTATATAAAATAATTTTCAGAAAGAATAATTATTTTATTGGAAATCAAAATAAACTAATTAAAATTGAAAAATAATTCAAAACATTATCTTACCATGTAAATAATGTATAAGAAAATGAATTATTCAATAAATATCATTATTTTAACTATTCCTTGAAAAATAAAAGATTTTATAAAATTATAATTTAATAACAATAAGATAAATTTGAATTTATGAATAAAAAAATAAATAATTTTTTATATTAATTTTATGTAAACTATTCAAATTAAAATTAATTAATAAAAATAATATAAATAGAGTTTTGATGAAAATTTATTTCATTGAAGAATAAAGCGACTTACTAATAATCGTGTGATCTTTTTTAATAACATCTCAATAAATTAATTTTTTTGGTACCTTTATATTTATTTTATAAATGAGTTATTCAATATAATTTCCACCAATTTAATGGTTTGTTTAAAAAAAATATAATACTTCACTGTTCACCTAAACTTGTTATTGAATGCAACACAAGGAATTAAATAAATAATATTTTTTGAAATTAAATTTCATAAAAATATGATGGTGTAAAATTTTTAGTCATTATATTATAAAATAAGTAAAACAAATCATGAAATAATTATGCTCATTAACTCATCATTCATCAAACCGTGTTTTTGATAGCAGATTTTATGGCCTCTGACTCCTTGTTAGGCGGCCAATTTGAATTACCTTTATTCTATTGATCTTTTCATCACTTAGGTTTATATAGAGGATAATTCATTGGTGGACGTTCTCTCTGTCATGGGTGATGATGGTTGGAATTTGGATTGGTCTACTCAAATTCATGATGTCCTCTTCCCTATGCGTCTAACAGACTTTTCTAGATCATCTGTTTTTAGATTTCAGTAATTGGATCTGGTGTTTTATTATTATGTGCTTGTTCTTCTATGATGGGTTTACAATTGTAGGGTTACATATTCTCTCCATGGCTACACCTGGATATTCATGGGGATGGTCCTTCATGTTGGAGACTTGTCCTGCTGTCAAAGGCATCAATAGGTGCGCTTCATTGATACCTTGAATAATGTATTGGCTACTCGTTGATGTTCCTAGACAAGCTTGGGACTGCTTCAATTTGTTTTTCTGAAGGCTCTAAAGGTTCTTCTGTTCTATTTTCTGATGGATCTTCTGCTATAAGAGTCGTATTAAGGCGTATTTTCAGTAATAAGAGGTTTGTTTTTTCGTTTCTGTGCTATCTTGTAGTAATCTTTTTCACAATAGACCTTTTTATTTTTTTCCCTGTATTTTTTTCATTTTTATAAATTTTAGGTACGAGTTCAACTGAGTCCTCTCTAAAAAATCATGAAATAATAATTATTTTTTATACTATTTTTAATTTCAAATCCCTTAAAGAAATATGGTTTTGAAAAATGAACTATCTTACAGTCATAGAGATGGTAGGTCGTTTGTACAAATGGGTAATGATTCCATTTTATAATGAGTATTATGGTTATTAGTTAAGTGTTTTTTATATTTAGAGAATAATTATTAAATATAAATATCTTATTATTTATTTAAATCCAATTATATATATAACATGTTATGTGGTCATGAAAATTGAATTTAATCTCTATGTAGAGATAGTAATCCACACGTACACAAGAATGACATTATCATTTTTCAGTGTATTGAAATGATAGAAAATAGATGGATATTATATTTATAAAATAAAAATATTTCATTAATAACATATATATAAATTAAATCAATCATTATTACTAGTCTGGAGATGAGTTGAGGGAAGAAGAATTGCAATTGTTTGTGAGGTGGTAGTCTGTCGTACACATGAATGCAGGCTTCATTCCCAATTTCATAAAAGAGGAAGATCAGTATAGGTTATTACATTAACACAATGAAATATCAATATATATATTATAATGACGTTATTATATCATCATGATTAATAATATGTTAATAAGGTAGAATATGAAATAAAACTAAAACATTCTGCTAAAACAAATATCTTTTCTCGAAAACCTTGTATTATTTACAATAGAAGCTCTATAAAGTTTTCATCCTACAAAAAATAATTAATCCTGAACATGTTAATTTATTTTTAGAAGACATTTGTGAATTTATTAGTCAATCCAAATTTATTTGGATTTGTGGATAGGATAAGAGAAGGTATTTACTTTTATAAGTGATGTGTGGGGTACTCTTTGATTTTTTTAATTAAACAAATTAGTAAAAATTAATTATTGCTTCGAAGTGGGTAAGATTAATATAATATGAATTCTGGATTAGGATAAGTATAAATATTCTACTACAATAAATTTTTTACATTTTTAATTTATTTTTTCACCCATATATCTTTGTTTTAACTCCTGTTATCCTTTTCAAAAACTATCTTGATATCAATGATTTTCTAAATTTTATGATTCAATAAAGATTAAATAAAGGAAAACATTTTCTACAATGTGATAATTGTATATATTTTTAACAACATCCTTTTTACATGGATGGATATAATATTTATATTACATTCAGAAATAATCATAAAAATATTTTTATTATAAAATATCATTAATTTTATTATTGGAACTATTAATTTACAATGACATTGAATTCATCAACATAAAACATAATTTTAATATAATAATGTAAAAAAACTAAATATTTAATAACTATCTAACAAATTTTTTATAATTTATAATACGAAAAAAATTACATTAGTTGTTTTTAAATTTATTCACTTAATTCTTCTACTCACTGGAAAAGCACTAAGATTGTGGTGTATAGTAATTTATAGTAGTTAAAAAAAGTATTTTTTTAATATTTTAAAATAGAATCACATTATTTTTAAGTGAAAACAAAAAAAAAGATGACCACACCACCCAAAAAGGAGATAAGAGGGTTGGGCAAGGAGCAACGACCAAGACCAGCCATTCCCAAAAAGAGAAACCCAAAAAAAACAACCAAAATACAGGCCCACCAAGGGGATGATCCCATAAATAGACCTTCCAAAACGAAGAAATCCATAAGAACTATGACTCTTTTCACATAACTACACTACAATCTTTCATTGTCACATCCATATCCATCATGACACCACCATGGGACACAACATCATCGATCAGACGCTACTGCACTGGATGTCGGGAATCTCACTAGAGTCAGACGCAAGGAAAGACCCTTAAAATTGATGAAAAACAGATACCACATAGAATACAACCTCCAAAGATCACTAGAAAAAAAACAAATAAATCTAACCATTGAACCACTGCTAATGGTGATTTTGATCATCCCCCACACCAAAATGACCACTTCATAGAACCTCCATCCACACCAACATTGTATAAGACACCCACACAAAATAAATAATTGGGGAATCCATTAATCTAAGCCAAAGTTGTGACTTGTGCAAGGGATATAGGATAAATGTTAGTGGAGACAAGGGAATGGTGGCCATGATCTAGAGGAACAAAAAGGAACACCAAGAGACAACCAATAGAGAGATGAAAACTAGAAAATGATACCTACGCTGGGTCCATCTTGGATATTGAACAGTTATGATCTGTTGATAGAAATAAATATGATAAGTCTAATTGACTGATGATCCATAATTCACCCCATCCAATGAAACCACCACCAATCTATAATGAGGAACATGGTGACATCATAGACGAACAGGAAATAAGCGAGGTCATAGCGAGGGTATGAATAAAGACATGAAAGTGGGTTTTTCTAGTGGAGGAAGAATGTCGAAGGGAGAAAGCTCCAATATGAAAAAAAAGAGTGTGGTGGAGAGATAAAATCTATAATAAAAGAACAATAGTTCTCGTCTTGGTCATCAACAATTCCATATAATGAGTAAGCGATGCGAGAAGACAATAAGGGAGGGAAGAGTGAGGCAGTAGTAATCCCTAGGCCACAGAAGAGCTCCTTACTCAACTACAACTCTCCCTACACACTTGCACTCACTTTTATAGTAATTACTTATTAAAAAAATATAAAAAATGTAATGATAGTTTTTTTTAATAATTCATCTAAAAAATAAATAAATAAACATAGTCTGATTTTATCTATTAAAAAAAATATTAAAAAAAGAAACATAGTAAAAAAATTTACATTGTCATTTACATTAAATTCAATAATGTAAATTTTAAATTATTAATAGAAATAAATAGTGATATTTAATAGTTTTTTATTATTTGTGATCAATTAGCATCTTACAATAAAATTAAATAATGTGATAAAAGGAATTTGAAGCCATATAAAATTACTTATGACCCTAATTACCTTATTTTACCTTGACGAACAATATTTTATTTTTATTATTTTTTACTATTAATAATGAAAAAAATTAGTTTACCTTATCGAATAATATTTATTATGATGATTATAAATAAATGATACTATTTTAATATTTATAATCAAAGAAGTGGTAATGTTTAACATAAAATTAATCCCACAAAATGTGATGAAAAGAAAATCAAAAAACACATTAACAAAATGAGAGTATACAAAATTAATGTAAAATATTGATTCAAATAAAAAATATTGAATTATATTATTCAACTAAACTAATATTATTCTAAATGTAATCCAAAAATGAATTTGAAATTTTGAATGCATGAAATCAAAAAACAAATCAAGTAAAAATATATATTTTTTATTATACATTGGAAAATAAATATTTTCAAAATTTATTAGAAAATTAATCCAAATAAAATTTATAAATGGTGAATTAAATTAATAATATAAATTTTATCAAACAGATTCTGTAAATTTTATACAATAAATTAATTATAATATTATTATCACAATATGAAATAAAAGTATTAATGAAATAAATATTAATTAAATAATTATAAATTAATAAAAAATGATTACATATTTGTTTTGTATTATTAAAAAACATTAATTGGGTCGGAATTATATATAAATTTCATTTTTTATATAATCTTGGTGTTATGTATTTTATAAACTAATGAACACATTATTCTTTCAAATTCCATGGGTGTTACATTATAACCCCTTTAATGAAATTTTTAATTGAAATTTGACATTGTTCTTGATAATAAATTGTTTGACATTTTAAAATACCATTTTGGGAATATCCAAATCATAATAATGCCTAAAAAACTACCTCCTGGATTTAGTGTATGGATAAAATTAAGCTAATCTAATATAATACATAGCATAGTTTTAAAATTGGTAAACATTAGTGGAATGTTAAAATTCATATATGGAGGAAAAGGCATTTCCAAGATAATGATGGAGAGTGAAAGTTTTATTTTCACAAGAAAGAAAATGATCACAAAAATGTTAATTACCACAAAACAATAAATAATTGAGTTATAAAAAATAACATCAATTGACCAAAATATATTGTCATTAGATAGCAATTTTATATCATGATCTTATTAACAACATTAAGTAATTGTCATTGCATCTATATTATGAACAAAAGAATATATTTTTAATTAAAATTTTAAATTAAATAATTTTATATATTTATAGCTCAATCTATGAATTTTATCTAAACAATGTGTATTAAATATGAATTATTTTTCCTGAGGCACTAAAATCAAAATTTGATTGACGAATCGGTACATAAAAGGAAGAAATGCTATTTTTCGTGTCCTGGGGAATTAACAAAAAACAAAAAATTTAGGAATAGGTATGATACTACCAAATAATAATTATCCTTATTACAAATAAGTAATTTATTTTTTCTAAATATTCAATTTTAATACCAAATGGTCGTACTAAATCATTCCACAAATATCATTCCACAAAATTTTCCAAAATAATACATAGTATGATTAAAACACAAAGATTAGAATGATTCTTTCACATATTCTTCCAATATTAAACTAATATATTTAACTTAAATTAATCAATCAATCTTATATTATGATATCAAAAAAATATTCTTTTTTTCATATTCTCTAAAATATACGAATATTTTACAAAAATAATGTCATAATAAAATCATGTATTTTCCAAAAAGAAAAACAATCAATTTTTTCAAAAATATTAAAACTCTCTTGGAAATAAATATTTCTTGTTACCTTAATTTTATCATTTTGAAATGATATTTAACATCACAAAAAAACCTTAGTAGCAAAGTCACCAAATCATCTTTCCATCCCATTGTTATCTATTTGATAAATCATATGTTCCAAACATATAATAACCATTAATCCTAATTGGGAATAATTACCTCAATATCAATGTTCAATTTTACCATAATGTTTATAATTACCTTCAAAATTATATCCATAAAACAAAACATGATATCCTTCAAATAATAATTTTATGTTTACCCATACTAAACCCAGTGGTTGTTTTACCATAAATATTTTCCATAATACTCTTAATCATATAAAAAACTTGTCTCATTTAACCTCAAAATGAGTGTATATACAATTTATCATATGATGAACCATAAACATGTAAAACGATGATATTATTAATAAATAATAAGTTATCCTCAAATGAAAATATCATAATCTCTTTGGTTATCTAATCCTTCCTCAGATAACAACTATAATATCATAGATCATAAACTTCCAGATCCAGCCCAAAAAAACTAATATTTAAATTAATTTATAGGATACCAATAATAATGACTCAAGTTTAGGTATAGAAATAATTAAATTACAATAGAAATTTTTAGATCACTTACATACCCAATTAAACTTTAGGCTTAATGTTTTATATATTTTGGTAATTTATTTCAATGTTTAAATTTTCACAAAGTATGAAATTTCTCTTAAAAGATTTATTTATAATTAAATTCATTATTCATTCAAGGAAACATACATATATGGAACTCATACATTATTATCAATACTAATCATCCTTAATCCCTGTGAAAAATAATTTTAAAAAATTGGATAAAAAAAATTTCTCAGCAACGGATATACTAAAAATGGAGGGACACCGACTAGTATATTCAATAAATGTTATGTCATATAACATAATATTTTTATTAGTATAATAAAATTTTATATAAATATCATATTTTAATTAAGAAAAAAATAAAATTTTCATCCTAGTGTTTTTCATAAATTATTTTATAAGGAAACATAATTTAATAATCATTATCATATGGGTTTCTTTATAAAACAAGAGAACCCATTAAAAAAATTTCCTTACAAAATTATCTATTATACTGATTGGAAATATCCATCCATTAAAAATTATCATTAGCTTACCTGATTAAAGTAATATTGTTTTTCATTAATAGTTATTAGTAATAACTGTAATTCAATATAGGTTCCTTGTAAAATCCCCTTCGTAGAACATTTTCAAGAAATCTAACAATGATAATAATCTATATGGTTTCCTTCTAAGATAATCCTCTAGAGAAGGAAGACATTACAAAATGTATTGATGAGATATATTATACCAACCCATCATCTTGTGATATATTTGGCACACCGACCAATATTATATATATTGGGCTCACCTGTCTACAAAAAACAATGTGTACGATTAATAAAAATTATAAAAAATATAAAATCATGCATTTCCACTGTTAAATTTAAAAAAATATCATTTTAATCCTATTACTAAATTTTTTTAATATATTAAAATATTCATGTCATTTAAAAAAATTCAAAACCAAAGAACTTAGAAAGAAGTTAAGGGGGTTTTAAATGAAATATGATGAATTTCAAGGAAACAAACCTCAAATATTGATTATGGTGGTGGAAAAAACGATTGACAATGTACATGTTAAAATGGTACATTCATTTTGTCAATTATAAAAATATTAAAAAAAGATTCATTTTTTTAAACCTATGGATTAATGTCCAAATATTTTATTATAATGGACTCATGTTCATATAAATGAATTATATAAAATAATTTTTTTCATATTGATATGGAAGATGTTTTAAAAAAAATATCTTTTAAATATCTAGAAATAAGTGTTTCAAAGTAATTTTTCACTTACCTCAAGCTGGACTCATCACACACATGCTTTATATTCATGACTCGTAAAAATATTCTAATTATTTAGTTTCCTAATAAAATTTATCATTTTTATTATTCATTTTATTTTATTTATTAAATATCTATATTTAAATACAAGATTAATTAATTCCATGTTACATGATTTGAGGATATATATCTCATATCTCCAAAAAGAATTTAGTAGGATGAGTCTGGTAAATGTTGACATTAATTCATCATATCCATATTAATAATCATGAATTCATTATAATTTTTATATATTAATTTTAATTTTTAAAAAAAATCACGAATTAAGGTTATAAAAAAATAACTATGAATCAATCCTAAAGATCGTAGGTAATAAGTATGCATGAGTAATGTTTTCATATAAAAAACATGATTAAAAAAGGTAAATGTTATTTAAAAATTTATTAAATAAATAATAGAAAATAAAAATAATATTATTTCTTGAATATATATATATATATATATATATAATATCCATTTCATAGTGTCATGAAAAACATATCACATTAATTCATGAAGGTGGTAATCCACACATACACATGAACGACATTATTATATAGCAATGGATTGAAATATTAGAAATTTGATTTTATATTATATTTCCCAAATGATAATTATGTAATTAATATTGTATATATACATTAAATCCATAATTATAATTATATGCGGTAGGAGGTTATGGAAGACTAATTACATTGGTTTGGCAAGGCGGTAGTCCACTGTACACACAAATGATAGTTTCATTACACCATTTAAGGAAGAAGGTGTTGTGTATAGGTTTTTATAATACCATAATAATTAATCATTTCAATTGATATAATAATTTTATTATATCATTATGTTTCAATAAAATTTTACGGATGTAGAAGAAAAAATACTAAAAAATTGGGTTAAAATCTATACAACTTCTTCGAACAAACCTTTACAAATGTACCATATTCCCTCTAAGGTAAGTATAATTTCCAAACTAATACCTATAGAATATGTGCATGGATGTTATGAAGTAATTTTCATCAGTATTGGTTTATCCAATTGGTTCCTTATGTTTTGGGATGATAGCATAAATGTATCCCTTATATACGTTATTGTAATGACATTATTTAAATTTATTATTATATTAAATTCATATACAAAAAATTAAATGAATATGTGTATCAAAATTTATATAATTAGAATATTGGATAATTATCAGTCACAATACTCTAATAAAAAAACATTTGTAAATGTTATGTTATTTGGTAACCTTTGTCTTTCTTATCCCCTATTAACCGTTTTGAAAATTACAGTAGGGGAAATTCATTTTACTCTATAGCGAACAAAAATTTTCTAGAAAAAGTAACTGATACCCCTAATTGGGTCAGGGATATTATTTTAAATTATATCTCATTGATTTGAATGAATTTATGATTTTAAATAACATTATATCACTTAATAACATATTTTTCATTATAAAATAACATTTATGTCATTTTGGGGACTATGCACTTAAATTGACATTAAATTATTCAATCTGAAAATGGTTTTATAATATAAACCTATAAAATAACTAAATTTTTATATTAATATAAAAATTAATATTACACTTTAAATCAGTCATAAAATATTTCCTTTAGTTTCTTCAAAACAATTTTCTATTAATGTATTCACAAACACTAAGTCGGTGTTGCGTATATATTTAAGGTAATAATTTTTTCAATAAGAATGAAAAATTACCATGATTAAGAGAATAATTAATATTTTAATTAACTATTTTGAAAAAAACCTAATTAGTTTTTCTTTATTTAAAAAATATTACTTATATTGAAATCCAGAGAGTTGAAATTTGACCCCATATGTTTTAAAAATTATTATACAAGTCAAAATAAACAATACATGTGAAAATGTCACATGTTCTGTTTTCAGAACATCTTTAATTATATAGACTCATAAAATGAAATTGATACATTTTTTAAATTAATTGGAAATCTTATCATGTAATATTTATCCATTATTATCAAATTTTACCTTTACCGTTGATTTTTTTCTATGCTTATTATCAACATTTACCAAACATTATGATGACCATATTATAAAGTATTAATGATGAGAATTTTTTATATGTAATAACATTTATTAAATTAAATATACATAAATGATATAATTTAATTTGTTATTAATCTTGAAAAATGAGATGAACGTCATTTTCATAGGGAAATGGTTATAAAAAAAATTTAATACCAAATTTTAATAGAATATTAATTAATAAAACATTTATTATATTTTTCATTGAAAAAATAATGAAATTATATTTTAAATATAATTCAAACAGAACTTTATATTTTATGTAACTAAAAAATAGATACATTTTTCAAAAAAATAATTATTTCTCATTATTCATATAAAAATCTAACTATTTAGAAAATTATCAAAAATTAATCCAATGCTAAAACTGATATGATGAATAAAAAATGATATAATCATTATCAAATAAAATTCCCTCAAGCCCCAAAAAATAATTATAATATTTTCTCACAAATATTAGTAAAACATATTTCTGATGAAATCATATTATTAATTCCTACAATGAAATTATTCAAAATTGAGCTATTCCTTCCTAAAAAATAATAATAACTTTTTTGGAGTGGTACATACATAGCTACCCCCACACCCTTATATATATATTATATTTCATTTACTCCATTTTTGTTGTATACTCAAGAGAACATTGATTTCTTTTAAAATATCATGGGTTTTTTGCACTTCCTTGGTTTTTGATTAGTCCATTATATTAGGAAATTTTCTTAAATAATTCCAATGTCACCAAAATTTAGGAAATTAAACTACTTTTAACAATTGGGACTAACTAATTTCCCAAGCACTAATCCTTAATATGGTCATTGGGTCATGGCCTACCAACCACCACTGATTTTCCCACATACATGTGGTCTCCTGCCTGATGCCCATTCACAAGTCCAAAAAAATAATCATACTAATAATTGTTCACATAGTCAAACATGTTAGTGTTTTTCCTCCCTTATAAACACCATGGGAAATATACTAGGAGTTAACCCATCCTAACAAAACACCATAAAGATAATTCATAAATATGTAGTTCTAATAATATATGATCTTTAAAAGAATGGTTAACCTTGTTTTCATTAGAGGTAGCATTTAAACTTCAACCATTAAACATCATAGGGGTGTCACAATCACCCCCAAATTATAAAAAAACATCTCCATTGTAGACCATATATCTAAAATGAGGAACTGATAATACACATCTACATGGGATCTTCTATGATATGTTTATATCCACTAGGATTCAATACCAATATAAAAAAATCTCCATAACATAATTTTCAATTCCTAGAACACCATGAACCACCTTTTTCCTTGTATACACATGGTACCCTAGTTAGGTCCCACCCACACACCAAAAGGTATCATCCGAATAACGACTTTAATAATAGGATAACACATATTATTTCACCCATATATTACCCCACTCAAACTCAACCTGGGTGGTTTCCCATGAGGTTACACTATATTAAGAAAAACATGCATAACTGTGAAGTTGTAATCATGTAGGATCTTGAAAATAAATGTGCACCATATTTACAAGGGTGGTAACTCTTATCCATTAACACATTATAATTATGGTGGTGTCACACAATTAATGGTTCCTCATAATGAACTGTAATTATCTACATATAATAATAATTATTTCATAAACCCATAATTTCTCAATTTCATTATTCTATATATATTAAACATCGTATCATTCAATTGAATAATTACCATGGGTTCTTCTTCCGTCATTATTTCACATATGAAATTGGATATTATTTCATCCATGGTCTTAATCAACTAAACTCTAATAATACATTATTTCCTCCTTACTATGTGTGTTAGGAACATCACATTGGTTTATGTTTTTAATCATCAATCAAGATAGACTATTATATATATATAAAAAATATTGTCACTCCATTTTATATCCCAATTCTAATATGTACAACCAACAGCATTCTCATCCCACTCATTATTAACAATATTAAACCATGTTTTATCCATTTATTTAAATAACAAAAAAATACAGTGATATTACTAATCATTAATGTCTGTAGACATAAAATTATGAAAAGAATTCTCAGGATGTCTTGAATTTTGAATATTTTTAACCAAAATTATCCAATTCGGTTTCTTTATATATCACATTTTGTTCATCATATATTTTCATAGATTATATAATTTTATTAATAAATTTTGTTTTACAAATAAAATGTGAATTAACCAATGTATATCCCTGTGTATTTTCAAGGCAGGAGAGTAGTTACGCCTCTTTGAAAAGCACAAGGTGAAAATCAAATTAATATTAAACTATATGTTTCATGGTTTTATCCTGAGATGATTTTTACCAAATCCTTTATCCCCATGTTTTTATAAATTAATAGATTTCATTTATTGGAAACACCATATTATATAATTTACCAAAATATTAAAATTTAATCATATACAAAGATATATTCCTAGGTATACCAGTAATGTTTTATAATCAAAATATAAAATATAACTAAATCATAAATTGATAAAAACTATATAAGCCAAATAGGAAAAATCCAAGAACTGGTGGAAGCTGGCCCTAAGAAAATTAAATTAATGAGTAAGAGAGTTAAGAATAAAAGGGGTTATTACATTGGCAGGGGTAAAACAACCCACATCTATCAGTCTCCACAAGTGGGGCACAATAATCAGGTGTCGTGAAAGACCACATCCCACGAAGGTCAATGAGTTTCTGCTTTTCCAAAGCATCTGCCACATGGTTGGCCTCTGGATAGACATGTGAAACCACTAGGTTCATTTGCACAACCTTGTTGAGACAATCAACACATTGAGGTAGAACACAGTAAAGAAAATTTCATGTCTGGGTCTTTAGCGCATGAACCGCAGACTTGGTGTTAGATTCAATCCCTATACATTTCCAATTAAACCGGACATCATACCTGACATCATATATCATTGCTCAGATTTTAGCTTTGAAGGAATTTCCAATTCCAATTGCATGGTGGAAGCATCCAATTGTAAACCCATGGTTTGTACAGAACACTCCTCCGCATCCCGACATACCTGGTGCGCCCGATGTAGCTCCATCAACATTGAACTTGTGATATGGAACAATTGGTGGAATCCACCAGATGTGGTTCAATATTTGAGGCTTGTGCGACCGACCTGAAACGCCAAGCTTTCTCAGAATTTGGAGATCATCAATAGTGTTAGACATGGCACCATCCTAGACCATTGAGGCAGTATAATCATCCTTATGGACAACCATCATACCTTGTTGTACCGTGGAGTGTGCATCACCTTAAAACATTCGGTTCTGGTCTTCCCAGATATCTGCAATAACATCAGAAATATCCACCACCAACAGATTCTGAATTGGATCACTACATTGAGCATACATGATACCGGATATCAGGTCCAGGACTGACCTGCATGTGTATACTACTATCCCAAATAGATAGACAATGTAATCCGAAAGCTTCTTTTCATGACTGCTGTCCATAAAGACATGTTGTATCGAGTCCTCCTCACCCCTGCAATTGGAACACATATAGGCAATTTTCAGGCCCTCCCATTTGAGAAGTTCTGTTATGGGAATTCAATTTTTCTAAATTCTCCATATCAAGAGGAACCTAGATGGCTGAGTGAAGTCATCTTTGAAAGGCAGTAGGCACATCAGTGTAAGAGTTAGACCCCCACAAGTTGTCCTATAAAAATACCTATAGTTTAACTGCCCAGTTTTGGCATGGAACCAAATCAGAGTACCAACATCCATGAAAGCATATCCATTAATTTAATTTTCCACCTGCACAGGAACCTCAAAAGAGGAGAATGGATTTTTGAAATGAAACCATAGATGGACATAGGGGATGCTTTAGTTGGAACATTAAGATCATGAAGGGGCTATGTGAGCCACTTTGTTTCCGAACAATTTAGGGTGGAATCCCTACAAAACAACCATTATTCTCCTGAATTATTCTCACATATGAATGCTTGAGAGATACCAAAACCAATGAGGGATGATAATAGTTATTACCATTGAGAAGCCTCTTTGTGATTCGATTCAAAAGGAATTCATCATCACATTCATGTGTGATCATGTTCCAATTGAATTTACAAATCAAACCATCAATGAAGGTACAGAGGTCCTTAACACCATGACCCCCATCTCCAAATTCATTATACATTCCTTCCACGAAAATCTAATAAGAATCCTTTCATGTGGTGAACCCGTCCAGATAAAATTTCGTACCATTCTATGGAGCTCATAAATAAGTCCTCTTGACCATATATAAAGGGATAAAGAATAATCAAACTTAGATGTGATCACAGAGTTCACCAGGCAGACCCTCCCAGCCAGTGACATAGCCTTCCATTTTCAACTGGCCAGTTGATGTATAATACCAGCAGAAATACCCTCCAAATACTTCCTTTTCACCTTTCCCCAAAACAGTGGGACCCCAAGATATTGGAAAGGAAGTGATCCTCTCCTCACCCCGAGAATCCTTACAATACTGTTCCTTTTTCCAACCATAACTCCATTCCCAAAGACGATATAAGACTTTTCCAGGATAATGTCCTAGTGATCCACCTCCTCATAATGACTGAAGTGGGCTGTAATTAATTATATAGTTCCCCTTGAATCTTGTCTAGGTAGTAACATGCCATCTGTATAAAATAGATGATATGGGGCCTACCCACTCACACTAGCCCTGATATGCTTTTACAATCTCATTTGACTAAGGTCATTGATACACATTCTGAGATAATACTATGAAAGTTCAAAAAGAATCCCAGAAAGTGGATCACCTTGTCTCACGCCTGGTGCATGAGAAAAACCCCCTCGGGACCCCATTGACATGAATTAATAGCCTTGAAGGGCCATGGAAAATGCGTATCATGTTCCAAAATCCAGAAGAGAAACCATACCTCCTAAGAACATCCAAGATAAAGCCCCATTTAAACATATCAAAATCCATGGAGGTGTTAATTTTGATGGAAAAGATCCCTTCTATTGTCTTCCTTCTCAGAAGGTTGACACTCTTAGAGGCCATGAATTGGAACTTGTGGATGTTACTCCCAGGGATGAATCCAAATTGGTTCATGGTGATCATACCGTCAACCATCCCACTCATCCTTCTGATAAAGATGTTACTGATAAGCATGTGTATTGTATTACCAAGATCCATCGACCTAAATTCGTTGATGTCAAAGGAATTATCTTTCATGGGGATGAGTGAAAAAATAAATTAGTTCATTTCATATGGCATATAAGAATGAGAGAAGATGTCCTTAATGTCCGGATCAATATCATTATGCATAATATCCCAGTCAAACATGGAATATTTGTTCGTAAATCCTTCAGGGCCCGGTGCACTCTCAAGGTTGAGAGAGGGGAGGGCGGATCTGATATCTTCTTTACTTGGGGAAGCAGTTAGGAGCTGATTCGACTGATCATCAATGCAGGACCTGATGTTGTCCACCATACAATGAATACTGGACTACCCATTATTATAGTACATTCCCTTAAAGTACTGAACCACTACAATTGAAATCACATTATCTTCAATGTAGAGATGCCCATCAATGATAATCACCTTGGTCCCTCTCCACTCCCTCTTTTCTTTGTGCAATCTATAGAAGAATTTATAATTTCTGTCCCCGTCCTTTAACCACCGCACATTCAGTTGGTTTCTGACCAATCATTCCCTCGCCAATAAATGATCACCAAGCTTGTTATGGGATTCAATTTCTTCTAGAGACACCCTCAATTACCACCCCTGGCCATTCTGAATCCTAGACAACTCATCATCTGATTTCTTGATATTCTCATCCAGTTTTGAAAAGAAATCTCTGCTCTATGCTCTTAACAACCCCTTAATATTCTTATGTTTTGCATCCATTCTTTGCAGCAGGCCTCCAATTTTTTCATGATTCCATTATTCTAAGAACATTTCCTTAAATTATGGCATCCCAATCCATCCATTTTTGTAATGGAAAAGAAAAGGGGATGACATAGAAACCTGATTCTGAACATGGACAACATTTGGGATGTAGTCAGAGTGGTTCTTAGGAAGTGTGAATCCGGAAACCCCATATGTTGTAGCCCAGTCAAAAATATGGAAAAAGCATATATCAAGAATGATATATTGTTTTCCTTCCCACATGTATCTACACTATGTGAAATCATTGCCAGAAATTGCAACTTGATCCAGATTGCATGAATCAATACACATAGAAAATTCAGATGCAACAATCCTGTTAAATTTATTTCCAGTTTTTCCCTCAAGCTTTAAAACAGTATTGAAATCATCAATAAGAAACCATTTTTAATCCACCCCCCTAGAGTTGACTTTGAGTGCCTCCCATAAATCCCTCCTCCTGATATAGGAGTTGGATGCATAAACAAATGATAATGAAATATTCTGTCCATTAATGCTACAGTTAACCAGAACACTTTGACGAAGTCTGTCACATGATGTAATCTTCAGGGTGTTATTCACTAACACCCCCAAGGCATCCATAGAAGATAAATGTAGATTGCTGGCCACAAAACTATATCCTACCGAGTCCCACCTAAAACCCTTCCAGTTATCAAAAATATCATTAGGTTCAGCAATAATAACAAACATTGGTTTGTAGGTAAAAATATAATGTCGAAGGGCCCTGACCATGCTGGAGTTCCCTAGCCCTTGACAATTCCAATAATGAATCCTCATTTCATACAAACCATAGCTCTTGTTAGAGGTCCCCCATTCTTCTCAACCGAGTCTTTAATTTTCTCTATTTTCATTTCACCCATGTCCCTTCTTAAGGCCATTTCCAGGGACAGTGGTGCTATCATGCTCCTTGATTGCCTACTTTTCCCTGCTGGATTCTTTCTCTATACCAGTACAATGATGTTGGACATCATTGTTAGTATGAAGCTCTTCCACTCCCCCCCCCCACTGTTATCCACAATAGTCGAACCTTCACTGACTGGGCCTAATTTTGTAAGTAGCGTCCCCTCCACCCGTTGTGTCCTACCATCCTCACCCAATAGCCCAAACGATCCACCTATAATAGAATCATCACCTGGACTGATTTGACGTGCTTCCTTCACCTGCACCACCTTACATGCTTCAGCCGACATCCCAACTGTTCCACTGGCATTAGGCAGCCCATCACACTCTACATTTCCTATGTCAGAATGCTGAGCCTCTTCCACCTCATCCGACCAAATACTTCCACTCATAGGGATGGAGGTGTTGATGGAGTTGATGGTAAGATCACTTCCCACAGTCATCATCCTTCATGTATCCTTGGAGGGGGATATCTAAGTAAAATATTCTCCCAGTTCAGAAGACAGATGTCAGTCAATGCAGGCATCACCGACAATTCCTTAAAATCCTATCACATGTGTGTTGACAGTATGATCAACCCCCGACCCTATTCTCTTCTCCACATTGGCATCATTATGAGGTACGACATCCACCCTATCCACCAGAGGAGCAGAATTGACACAGGGAGAGGGAACCACCTGATATCCATCAACTAGGCCCCCAATATCTGAAAGCAGGTCCACTATGAACCTCATTTTGCATTGAATCCTTCACCATTGGCGTAGAGGAAGAGCCTCTATAGCCAGATTCCCCTTCTACTTAGGCCTAGACCCTTGAGCTGCACCATTTATCTCTAGGTTCTCCATATGAAATTTGTCCATCCCCTTCATTCTGTTACACGTTCTCTCATCATGTCCCTTCATCAAAAATGAATGACATAACGTGTCCCGCATACACTCAACAATTGTGTTCCCAAAGAGAAAGCACCTCAAGCAGAATTTTGGCTTCATCTCATACAAGATATCAAGATTTATACTTTCATCCCTTGTTGTCAGAACCACCTCCACCACAAGAATCCTTGACATGTCAACTTCCACAAAGATTCTGGAATAATTTCATAACCTCGGGTTGTCTGTCTGTCAGTCCATTCAAATCGTATTACCATCACCCTTTCTTGCGAACAAAACAACTCCTTGTGACTATGAGGTTCAACAATAGGTCTCTTACCACTACCATCATCTACACACATCCCCAAGATGAGATCAGAGGGATCATCTTCATCGCCAGATTTGGGGTTCTCACCCAGTTCCCCATGCGCCATCATCCCCCCCAAAAGTACCTATATAAACTATTAGGATGTTATGAATCTGAGTATGATATACTTTGCAATACAAAACATAGGATCTAAATAAGAATGAGAATCTCAAATACAAGAGGGTGTTGAGTTGTACCTTTTAAAAATTACCTTAGGAAATTTTTAGGATGTTTATGTTTGACAAGGTTAAACAAGATAATTCACAAGTCCTCTATGAGTACTAAAGACTTTCAAGATTCTGGAATAGTGATTCCGAAAATGGAACATAACAAAAGTTAAAAAGAATAAGATTCTATCTTAAAGTGTATAGAGTCTAACTATATAAGAGTACAATTAAAGAAGTATAAGAATGTTATAATTTCCTTAACAATACAAAATGCAGTGGAAAATCATGTAGTAAAACTAAAATGACAAACAATAACTATTTTGACCCAATGAGAAGGGTATCCAACAACCATGGATAATGGTCCCTTGATTTATACATTCATGAAATTATGTCTTACCCACACTAGGGTAAGCCCTCAATACGATGATCAGAGTCTATCTTGCTATCCTTGTAAGCCCTCAATCATCAGGTAGTCGGCACCTCTGTCTTTCTTAGCAAGGAAGCCCTCAACTTCATGGTGTTGGAACCTCTGTCTTCCTATCCTCAGAATCCATCTATTGTAATCAGAAATAATCAGAATCGCATGAAGCAGGTCTGCATGAAGAAACGTTTTCACGAGCTATTCAAACATTTTGCAGGAAGCTTGAGAGTTTAAAGGATCCTCTCTCTCTAGAAATCACTTCAACAGTATGTAAACACTGATTTCATGATATGTCTAAAAGTTTTTGCTTCTTTTCAAATGAGCTCTTATTTATAGGAGAAACTCCAACGGTCGGGTCCCTCCTCCAATGGTCATATTTTTTATTGAATTTTAGAGGGACCTGTACACTTGTCACTCAACCAATGGTTAGTCAATAACTGAAAGCACCACATCATTTTGTAATGAAACAAGTGTAAGCATAATTAATACTATAGTTCAGAATATAAGAAAAAAATTGTCGGAGTCTAACTAAATTTGAATTCGGAGTCTATAATAAATAGATATTCGGATTCTGTTTGGTAGGAATTAGGAACCTTAATTCTGTAGAAATATGGAGTATGAATTTCTAAGAAAATTCGGAGTGTGGTTTCACTAGAATTCGGAATCTGAACTTATAGAGTTCGGAGTCCAACTAGTATAAGTATGATGTTGAACTAGTATATGTTCGGAGTCGAACTCCTAGAAGTTTATAGTGGAACTCATATAAGTTCAGAGTCGAACTCATTGAATTTTGGAGTGAAACTCATAGATGTTCGGAGTCGAACTCATAGAAGATCGGAGTCTAACTCATTGAAGTTCAGAGTCGAACTCATTAATGTTCATATCCATGATTCGGAGTTGAACTTTGTGAGAGTTCGTATTCCAAAATTCAGATATAAACTTTGTGAGAGTTCATATACAGAATTCGGAGTGGAACTTCATTAGAGTTCTTATCCAGAATTCGGAGTGGAACTTCCTTAGAGTTCATATCCAGAATTCAGAGTGGAACTTAATTAGAGTTCATATCCAGAGTTTGGATCCTAAAACAGAATGCTTCATATCTAAGTAATATATGATTCTGAGGTTTTAGGTATTAATCCTATTTTTATACTTAATAAAAATATTTATATTTTCAATAAAAATATGGTAAGGGTACATTCCTTTCGGAAGGAAATTTTCTTTATAGAAGTAAAATAGATTTTCTTAAGTATAAGGTGTTTGTGATTTTCAAAACAAGAAGGAATGGAAAAGTCATAACGAAAACCTTATTGACTCAACAGTCTCCCCCTTTTTGGAAAGAACAAACAACCTTTCGAAAAATAATATAAGGACTTAGAAAATTTTCTTATGAAATTGAACTTAAAACATATCTCCCTTTGTTCATAGATGAGGGTAAATACAACTAACTAACCATAGGCTTAAGAACTCTAACGATTGTATTCTAGATTTCCGGAAAGGAGTTTTCATTATCATGGGAATGAAAAACATCATAATGAGAAACACCCCCTTACATAAGGATAGTTCTTCACATAGAAATTTCTCTTCTCCCTTTTAGATTTTAATTTCTCCCCATTTGAGTAGTTCTTTTTCCTTCTCCCCCTTTTTGATTTTCAAAAAGAATTTAAGGAATGGAAAAGAAATAAATTACCTAAAACATTAGTACATTACAACACATGATACATCGAACCAATTATATACTTAGAGTTGAAATAATTTTAACGAGGAAATACATTACAACAAAACATTGATGTGTTCTATTTGTCTTCCTTTTCCTTAGGGATTAACTTCTTCAACAAGGTTTTTAGCTTCTTCAAGTCTTTCTGATCCTCCACAGCTTGCTTCTCCAAAGCTATGATCCTTTCTTGTTGAGATTTCAAGACCTCTTCTTGAGCCTTCATGGCCTCTTCATGCATATTCAGTAATTCATACTGTTTTTCAAGCTTCTCTGTGATCTCAATCCAGATATCTCTTTCCCCTTTCCAGTTTTGAGAAACCGAGTTAAGAATCCCATTCAGATCCCTGACCTGCTAATTCTGAGTAATTTTTTCAAGTTTCCTCTTATCCGGATGATTATTCATATTTGCATCCTCTGTGTCAAAAGCTTCTTTCACATCATTTTAAAAGGTATCAAGATCTTCCAAATCCTCATTGATTTTCTTTGACCATAAATTCATTTTGTTGCATCATTTTCTGTGAACATCATAATTGATAAGAAAATTTCTATGCTCAACCTCAATCTTCACACACTTATACATCACCATGGATAAGGATTCTGATTTATGATTTAGGATATGTTGAAGCATCTGGCATCTGGAGTCTTTGGTGGGAAGGATCAGAATGATGTCCACCAATTTCTTCAAAGACTCAACACCAAAATCGTGACCCAATGCAGATGATTCCAAATCAGACACCTTGCTCAGGGATTTTTCTTATTCAATCTCCACCATCTTTCTTCTAGAAGAACCACCAACATATTTCTTCCCAATGATATCTTTTGTTGGGGTGTCCATAAGCACATGCTTCCCCTTATCAACTTTTAGAACTGCCTCATCAAGGGATTATTCCTCGCTTTCAGATACATGAACAATATTATCTTCATCTGGTTTCTCCTTCTCTCCTCCTTCATCAAGAACGTACTTCTCAATGCTTTCTTCCCCATACAATTCATTTTGTTTCTCTTCCTCAATGTCAGCATCTCTCTTACCATATTTTTCATCTCCCTTTCCCGGAGTGACATTCTTTAATGACTCGGCCTCAGAAGTTCAGAGTGGTAGTTTTTCCGATAGGTTTTCCATATCATGATAATCCTAAACTTGTTTGATGAAGTCATCTAGATCACCACTTCCTTCTTCTACTTCTCCTTCTTCTTCTAATTCCTCTTCTTCTTCTATTTCTCCAACAACATCTTGTTCTACTTCTTCACCAGCTCTTTTCTGTACTCCTTTACCATCTCTTTTCTCTACTCCATCAACAACCTCTTTCTCTTTAGACATTTCTAGAGTGAAGTAATTTTTTCCAAGGGTCTTTGGTAATGGTCGAACAATAATAGTTTCTGGTATATGAATATTCTCAAAAGCAATTTCTACGTCTCTCAAAAGGGATTGGAAAACATCAACTTAAGACATCTTCTTCTTCATATTCTTCCCTTTTTCTACCCTCTCATGGTATTTAACAGTCTTCTCCCTTAAGGATTTAGCTGCAGCAAGATCCAATCCGAACTGAGGGTCCCCTTGTTTCCATTTCTCTTTATCTTTAATCCATTTAGATGCCACCTCATCTGGATATGCTTTCTTCTTTTTCAGATTGGGTGGTGCGGATTGGGTTTCCTTAGTTTTGGGGGTCTTTTCTTCTACAACAACCTCTTTCAATGTCCTCTTCTTACCAACCTTCTTCACTGGTTCAGGTTTCTCCACATTTTCCGGATTTCTTTCAGCCTCTTCCTCTGGAAAATTATAAAACTCTCATGTTTCCTTGGAATAGTCCATATTCATCATTTTCAAGGTATCATCACTAAAAAGCATATCCTTGCAATTCCGAGCCTTAGACTTACAAGATGTCTTGAAATAATACAGACACCGAACTATCAGATTTGATTGTAAGGAAGGGTACATGATGATTTGATCTCTCAAATTTCCCTCCTTGATCTTCTTGATTGTCACAAGAACATGCCTCATCAGATTGCTTTTTCATAGATTCACCAAGAAGTATAATAAATATATATAATTTTTCTTCATGGTATTTTTTCCACCCTTTCTTAGAACCAAGAAACCATATACCCATAGCTGTAGGATCCGATTATTAGAAGATATGTGAGAAATCTGGGAAATCATTACATCATCAAGCCCTAGACTCTCCAAGTCCATCTCTTTAACAAAACTGACTTGAACATCCAGAAGTTTTGGTGAGAATAATTTAGCTTCTCCATCATATACCAGCCCCACCAAGCTTTCTTCCTTGGTGTAAGTAAGTTTTTATGTCTTCCCATAAGACTTGAAAGAATCTTTTTCTCTTCCCTCTTCCTCATAGAAGCATGCTGATTCATAGAACTCTACAAGTAACTCTAGATAGAACACATCTTGAACACCTATCTTATATATACATACATTTTCCCAACCATTAAACTAGATGTTCTTAGAGATGATATAATCGTACTTGTAAAAGATCTGATGGACTAGACTTTCTCTGTACACATGCCATTTTGAAATTGGCATCATGGAAGACATATCATGGGAAGTGGCTTCTATTGTCATTCGTAATGGAGGAGCATTGAGAGATTTGGAAATGGATTTAATAACTGAGGCATAGCTTCAAGACGCGAGAGCTTATAGATTGATGAGGGACACAAATGGGGGTGGCCTTTATATAGGTTATTGAGGTGACCTGTCATCTTCCAAAACCAATCTAATGGTTGAAAAGCTCTCTGATCTAATCTGACAGCTGAAAATATACCCACAAGTAAATATTGAATCCGATCTTTTGAGGTGTTGAAAAAACTTTCATATTTAAGTATAAATGAATCCAAGAAATTTTATAAGAAAAAGAAACTACCAGAAATGAAAAATAACTACGAAATCTTATGTAAAGAAATCATACCGTTCAGATTGGCTAGGATGTTTATTCATAATAGGTGATATTCTTCTTGAAGAAAATTTTTAATATGATAAAAAAATCACTATGAAAAACATGAGTACAAAAATTCCCATTAGGAAACATTCTAGTATGACAATTCTCATTATGAAAATTCTCATTACGAAAAATCTCCTTACGAAAATGCCTATTATGAAAATTGTCATTATGAAAATTCTCATTTTGAAAATTATCCTTACGAAAACTTCACTAAAAAAATTTCCAGTATGAAAACTTCATTATGAAAATTTCTATTACAAAAACATCATTAAAAAAAATTTCCAGTATAAATACTTCATTACAAAAATTTCCAATAAGAAAACTTCATTACGAAAATTTCCAGTACGAAAAAATTATTACGAAAATTTTGAAAGACTCGTTATAATTTTTTTTGAAAAAATAACAAAAAAATGTACTCTCCCTATGTAAAGAAGTTTATCTCTTTAATGATAATTGGTCAACAAGATGTTAATGAAGGAATATTATCTCACAGTTATCATTCCTAACTTCTGTTTAATGTATTCAAATCTATTAGAGGGTACATATTTTGTGAAAATGTCAGCATGTTGATCTTGTGTTCCGATAAACTGATGAATGATATCTCCTTTTAGTGTGTGATCCCTAAGAAAGTGATGTCTAATATCTATGTGCATTGCACGTGAGTGATGTGTTGGGTTTTTACTAAGGGCAATGGCACTTGTGTAATCACAAAAAATTTGAGCCTTAGTAAAACTTAAGACATAATCTGTGAGTGTTTGTTGCATTCACAACACTTGAGCACAACAACTTCCAGCTACTATATATTCATCTTTATCAGAGGATAGAGCTACAGAAGGTTTCTTCTTGCATGACCAAGAAACTAAGGAATCTCCTAAGAAATGACAAGTTTCGGATTTACTATTTCTATCCATTCTACATCCACCAAAGTCACCATCTAAAAATCTCTTTAAAAAAAATCATTTCATGAAGTATAAAATAGTTCTAGAACCATGGTTCCCTTTATGTAGCAAAAAATTATTTCCACTTCCTTTAAATGAGATTACTTAGAATTAGATTTATATCTTGCACATAAGAATACTAAAAAATTCAAGTCTCGTCGACTAGCTATCATGTAAATTAGACTTCCTATCATACATCTAAAAGATGTTTGATATATGGGTTTCCTAGCTTCATCAAGATCAAGTGTGTTTGAGGTAACAATAGGAGTACTTATACTCTTAGTGTTGTCATACATATAATTTTTAAGAAGATCATTGACGTACTTATTTGGGATATATAGATTCCTTCTGGTTTTTGAGAAATTTAAAAACCAAGGAAAAATGTTAACTCACCCATCATAATCATTTAAAAATCATATTTCATTAGATCTGCAAAATAATTAGTTAAATATTGCTGAGTTGAACCAAATATAATATCATCAACATAAATTTGAACAATCAAAACATTTTTCAAATCTTTCATTATAAAAAAGGGTTGTATCTGCATTTCCCTTAACATGGTTATTTTGTAGCAAAAATCATGTGAGTCTATCATACCAAGATTTTAGGGCTTGTTTAAGGCCATAAAAGGCTTTGGTAAGTCTAAAAACACGATCAGGATGTTTTGTATCTTCAAATCCAGGAGTTTTTTCAACAAAAACTTCCTCTTGAACATAACCATTAAGGAAAGAACAATTCACATCCATTTGAAAAAGTTTGAAATTAATGAATGCTGCAACGACAAGTAAAATAAAAATATATTCATTTCTATCTACTAGAGCATAGGTTTCTTCATAGTCTATTCCTTATTGTTGATTATAGACTTTACCAACCAATATAGCTTTATTTCTAACGATGACTCCATTGTCATCAAATTTATTTCTAAAGACCCATTTTACTCTAATAACTGAATTTTCCTTAGGTCATTCAACCGTGGTCCAGAAATTATTCCTTTCGAATTCATTTAGTTCATCTTGCATGGATTTAATCCAATCATCATCACATAAAGCTTCATCAGTGCGTTTTGGTTCTAATTATGAGAGGAATGCTAAATGTTATATTTTATTTCATAAGGAACTTCTAGTCCATACATGCTGATTCACATCACACATGATACTATCCCTGGGAAGATTATTTTTAAACGACTTTTTTGGGTTTTCTAAAACATGTTCATCAACATAGGGTAGGAAATATTATGGGGTAAATGTTTCAGAAGTATCTTCTTGAGCATTTTCCGTATCTAAAGGATTTTCTATCAATGGTAGATAATCAGTTTCTGAAAACACATCTGAAGATGTATCTTGGGGCTGTTTGAAAACAAAAGGATCAGTTTCATTAAATTTGGCATGTACTGTTTCTTCAATAGTACAACTATTTTTGTAAAAAACTCTATATGGCTTAGAAGTTGTGGAATAGCCTAAAAAAATTCAATCATTAGATTTTGGTACGAATTTGTGTATGTTATCTTTAGTATACACGATGAATACTTTGCAACCAAAAAATTTAAAGTATGAAAGTCTAGGTTTTTTACCATTCCATAACTCATAAATAGTTTTATTGAGAAAATGTCTAATCAAAACTCGATTTATAGTACAACAAGCAGTACTTAAAGCTGCATCCCAAAAATGATTGTCAACAGAATACTCACTAAACTTGGTTCTAGTTATCTCATGAAGTATTCTATTTCTTCTTTCAACAACACCATTTTATTGAGGTGTTCTGGGTGCAGAATTATTGTGAGTAATACCTTTTATACTATAAAATGTTTCAAAATCATAATTTTGAAATTCTCTTCCATGATCACTATGAATAGTTTTCAATGAAAGTTTTTTCCCATTTTTAAAATGGTCTCTAAAACTTTTGAAATTATAAAATTTATAAGACTTCATTGCTAGAAAATAGACCCATGTAAATCTAGTGTAATCATCAACTAAGACAAATACATAATACTTCCCAAAAATTATTTGACTTTGTGTTGGACCAAAAAGATCCATATGCACCAAATGTAGTGCATCAGTTGTTGAGACTTCAGTGATTGAGTTAAAACATGATTTATGTCGCTTTCTATATTGACAAGGTTCACAGTCTTTTGAAGAATCAAATATATGCTCTGGTAGATCCTTAACTAAACCTTTCTTAGAAAGTTTACATAAGTTCGTATTGTTACTGTGTCCTAACCTTCTATGCCATAACCAAGAATGATCTTCCATTTCACTAAGGCAAGGTATGTCTTGGCTTCTATGGTCTTTAATGTTTAGTGTGTAAACATTCTCTTGCCTATGGAAAGAAAGAATAAATTCTTCCTTGGAATTGTGTACTACGAACTTATCATACCGAAAATTCACAAGGTATCCTTAATCGCATAATTAAATTATGTTGAAGAGGTTTTTCTTAAGACCCTTAACAAACAAAACATTTCAAATCAATGTTTTTTCAAGAAGAATAATGTTACCTATACCAATAATTTCTCTCTAAGCATTATCTCCAAAAGTTACTTTTCCTACTTTCATCTTGATAATCTTTTCAAAATAGATTTTATTACCAGTGATATGCTAGGAACATCCACTATCCATGTACCATGTATTGCTGTTGGTACATTCCCTATTTTTCCTGAATATAAGAAAAAGTTAGGTTTTCGGATTCCAGACATGCTTGGATCTGGAAATTTCAAAAAGAAAAATTTTTGTTACCCACATCTTCTTAGAAAAATAAGCCTTATGAAATCTTAAAGATTAGGTTATGGTTAAAGAACAATTCGTTTCTCAGTTACCACCACATTGACACTTTGTGAAAAATGGGGCACTTTGAGGAACAAAGTAGTTGTTACTAAAAATCATTTTGGAAATAGTTTAACCAAAACCAGAAGTATTCCTTCGAGTTCGGATTTGTAAATACATTTTATCAAAATTTTACATACCATGGGTAAATTTTGACAAACACATCATCAAAGAAAATAATTCAGATTTGAGTTTTATAACTATGTTCTTATCTTCAAAAACATTTGAACTAGAGCTAGGCTGGAAAACATCTTTTATTGAAATTATCTTTTCTAAATTTTTGGAATGTTTATTCTTCTAAGAACATACTTCATCAATATTTTGTAAAATTCTATCAAGATAAGAATTTTTCTTATTAATATATTTAGAAATATCTGATATTTCCCTAGTAAGAATGGTATTCCTAGAGTTTTCCTTATCAAGGTTTTTCATGAGTTTTGAGTTCTCAATCTCAAGATGTTCCGAAAACCTAGAAAATTATTCATAGGTATGTAAGGTAGTTTCTTCATCAGAAGAAGATTCTTCATCTGAAGAGTTATTATATTTACTATCATTAGCATTTAAAAAAAAGTTGGTCACAGATTCAGCATTGTGTACCTTAGCCATAAAGAAATGATTATCAATATGTATCTTGGCTATAAGACCAAGATTATTCTGTCTAGAAGACTCATAATCATGAGATTCATATGAAGAGTCACCACCACTGGAACTCCATGTGTCATTAGCTTTTAGAACTTTCTTATCTTTGGTATTGTAATATTTCATTATGTTCCTTTCAGAATGCCTCTCTTTTCATTCATTCCTTTTGAGCATAAGGAAATCAGGTCTTATATGTCCATTTCTCTTTCATTCATAGCATGTGACCTCTGAATATTTCTTATATTTCCTTTCCTTCTTCATATACATGGATTGGAAATATCTCTGTCCAACTACCTTATTCATCCTTTGAGAAAGATTAGCTAACTCATTTTCTGAGACATGACCCTCACAAGATTTGGATTGTATAATAACCTTCTTATATTTTGTTCTAGTAACTCTTTCAGGAGTCTTAGATTTCTTATTATTTGAAGTTGTAGTAAAAATACACTACCATTTACATTCTTCATCTTTATGTTTTCAGCATATCTCTTCATTCTAGTCTCATGTTGAAGATGAGTTCCAAATAGTTCATCATGATAATTTGGAGTAACCTTTCTATTTTCATCGATACTAGTTCTCCTTGATTCCAACTCATTCGGCATGAAATCTATGATCTTGTCAATAAGTGATTCATCATCTATAACTTTATCTCCCATAGATTGTAAGCTATTCACAATCTTCATGAATCTCTTGTGCACTTTGAAAATTTGTTCACCATAAAGAAAATTAAAACCATGATACTCAGCTCTGAGCATGGCTCTTCTAGTATCAATCACATTAGATGTACCGAAATATGAATCTTCATGTTTCTTCCATATACAGTTAGCTGTTTCACAAGAATAAATTTGGCTATATATGATACTAGTCATTAAAAAAAGTAAATTATTGTGTACCTTATAGTCGAGTTGGTATTCATGCTTTTCTTGATTAGTAAAATCTCTAACTTCCTTATCAGGAATTTTGTAGCCACTGGAAAACATGACAAAGTTATCTGGCCCAGTATTGATAATGAAAGTCTTCATACAATCTCTCAAACATTCATAATCATTACCATCAAAGATAGGTGGTCTAGTATGATTTAAGTTGTCGATAGAACCAACATTTAAACCTTTCGTCCTTAAGAAAATCATTGTCACCCAAACTTATTAGAATTATAAGTCTGTAAACAAGAGATAATATTCTAAGTAAGAAAAATTTTATCTCTAATAAAAAGTGAATCTGAACTGTGATTCCAAAAATTAGACTCAGAAAAATATGATTTTGGAAGTATGAATCCGAAATTCTGGATCTAAAAAAGAAATTATGAGAATTCTATTGTGAATCTAGTCATGAGATTAATTCAGATTGAAAAAAATACACTGATACCAATTGTTAAGACGGTATGATTCTGAATATGATATAATCTGTAATACCAAACGTAGGATCGAAATAAGAATGATATTCTCAGATTCAAGAGGGGGGGGGGTGAATTTTACCTTTTAAAAATTCCCTTAGGAAATTTTTCGGATGGTTATGTTTAACAAGGATAAACAAGATAATTCACAAGATCTATATGAGTACTAAAGACTTACTAGATTCTGGAATAGTTATTCCGAAAATGGAACGTAACCAAATTTACAATGATTAAGATTATATTTAAAAGTGTAAAGAATCTAACTATATTAGTGTACAAGTATAGAAGTATAAGAAAGTTATACTTTCCTTAACAATACAAAATGAGGCAAAAATAAAGTAGTAAAACTACAAGTAAAAAACAATAATTGTTTTAACACCAAGAGAAGCGTATCAGACAACCTTGGATAAAGGTCCCTTGATTTATACTTTCAACAATCTCTATCTTACCCACACAAGGGTAAGCCCTTTATACGAAGATTGGAGTATGTCTTGCTATCCCTGCAAGCCCTCAACTATCAAGTAGTCAGAACCTCTGTCTTCCTCAGCAAGGAAGCCCTCAACATCAAGGTGTTGGAACCTCTATCTTCCTATCCCCGAAAGCCCTCGATTGTAATCAGCATCAATCAGAGTCGCACAATGTAGGTCTACATGAAGAAAAGATTGAACAAGCTGTTCAACCTTTCTACACGAAGCTTGAGAGTTGATAAGAGCCTCTCTCTCTAGAAATCACTTCAACAGCATGTAAGCACAGATGTCAAGAGATGTGTAAAAGTAGTTTCTTCTATTCAAATGAGCTCTTATTTATAGGCAAATCTCCAACAGTTAGTTCCCTCCTCCAATGGTCATATTTTTCCTTGAATTTCGGAGGGACCTGTACATGTGTCACTCAACCAACTGTTAGTAAATAACTAAAAGAATTACATCGTTTTGAAATGAAATGACTGTAAGCATATGTAAAACTAATGTTTGTAATTTAAGAAAATAAAAGTTCGGAGTATAAATAAATTAGAATTTAGAGTCTATAATAAAGATATATTTGGATTCTATTTTTTAGGAATTCGGAACCTGAATTCTTTAGAAATACAGAGTGTGAATTTCTATGGAAATTCGGAGACTGGTTTCACTAGAATTCGGAATCTGAACATATAAAGTTCAGAGTTGAACTAGTAGAAGTTCAGAGTCAAACTAGTAGAAGTTCGGAGTTGAACTCATAGAAGTTCTGAGTCGAACTCATAGAAGTTCAGATTCGAACTCATAGAAGTTCTGAGTCGAACTCATAGAAGTTCGGATTTGAACTCATAGATGATCGTAGTTGAACTCATTAAAGTTCATATTCATAATTTGGAGTTGAACTTTGTGAGAGTTCGTATATCAGAATTCATAGTTGAACTTTGTGAGAGTTCGTATCCAGAATTCGGAGTGGAACATCATTAGAGTTCTAATCCAGAATTCGGAGTGGAACTTCATTACAGTTCGTATCTAGAATTTCGAGTGGAACATCATTAGAGTTCATATCCACAGATCAGATCCTAAAAAATAATGATTCATATCTAAGTATTATAGGATTACACAGTTTTATTTACTAATCCAATTTTTATAATTAAGAAAAATATTGATATTAGAAATAAAAATATGGTAGGAGTAAATTCTTTTGGGAAGGAAATTTTCCTTATAAAAGTAAAATAGATTTGCTTAAGTATAAGGTGTTTGTGATTTTCAAAACAAGAAGGAATGGAAAAGTCATAAGGAAAACCTTATCGACTCAACATAAACCAAATAATTTATTAGATAAATATTACATCATTTTTTATGAATATTCAATACATTTCGCAAAAATACTTTCCCAAGGACCATGGTGGTTTAGTAATTTTATATAAAAGAAACCAAAATAACTTATTTTGATAAAATATACACTATATATCCCCCCGTATTATTCAAATATATTTCCCTCGTTGTATTATCAATCATAACATACTTATTTATAACAAAAAAATAGTAGAAATTTATGAAGTAGTGATGTCTGAATCTTTGCAATGCTAAACATGGGAGAAATATTTTGATGATCGTAAAAGCACATATGATAAGTTGAATGATATGATAAAATCATAATAAATTAAAAAACAATACCTAATTTAAACTGATAATAAATCATGACACCTGATATAGGGATTTTATACCGTCATAAGGCATGTTTATAATCATGAATCTAATGTCAAGATCTAGGGATCATAACATTAGAATATATGATAGGAATGTGGAAATAGTATACTATTTGGAAATAACTACTATATTGAAAATGTATATATAATGACATGTCTAATAATTATATTGAGGACATCATATCATGTCCCAGTATAAAATTTATGTACATGAAAGCTCATCCACACCTAAAATTGTGTTGATTTCATAATATGAAGAGGTGTAGGTTTAATATTGTAAACATGAAATTCGTATCATGCATATTATAGTTATCTAAAAGATATAAATAAATAATTAATATAATTAAGGAAAATAAAATTCTCTCCCCACCCATATCATATTGAATACCATTCATAAATATTCCACATAATTATAAAAATAGACATCATAAGATGAATTTTGTAAAATAAATAGTTTCTATAATGATTTTTTCATAATGTAATTATCTTTTATGGAAGAAACTTGTTTTATAGAATAAAATTTAAAAATTAATCTTCATATGACACATGGAGAAAGAATTTGGATTATATCATAAGATTAAATCCATAGTAAATAAAAATAATCCTTAATTATATTTTTACATAATGAAAAAAATCCATTTAAGTAGAATTTGAATATGTTATTGAATATAAGGAAACATTCATTTCAATTCTATATCATTAAAAACGGTAAATATAATTATTATTTAATTTTTTTATTTTAAAATAAAATATATCATGGATATAATTACTCAATTAAAATAATTTTCAAGTTTGATGGATAGGTTTAACGTTTTTTATACATTAAAAGATAACATTAAATTCCACTATTATTACAAATCAAATGACAGTTATGCGTTAAAAATTTGAAAAGATTAATTTTATTCATTTTTATGGAGAATATGATATATATTAATATTATTCTTTCACAAACATTTATTTATAGATTAAAAACATAATTTTTTTTATGATCATAGAAATTGAATAAATAATTCATCATCCATAACACAAATAAAACAATTTTATAAAAAATCGTATACCGGTCATTTTAAGTACCATACAGAAAAATGGTAATAGTAGATTTAAATAATAGGATTAACTATATATGAATAAAATATACAAGGTTTATTGAAGGAGGATCATATAATTTCCCTTAATATTATCTTAATATCTACACCTCCATAATGAAATGATATCGTAACATAAAATCTTACCTCAGGTTATTTTTTTGCATTATACACATTAAAAAATCCACAATAATAAATAAATATTTATTATAAACATATTACAGAATAATATTCATGTAAATTTTATGATATATAATTATAGTTAATTTATAATTACACATTCAATTACAGTTCATCATTAAAAAGATCATGCAGGTGAATAGCTAGTTTTTTCCCTCCATGATTTGGTTCGACAGTTCTAATACAGGATCAATTATCTTGGATTCATAATAAATATAAGAATAGTCTTATGATATGAATAATTTATTTTTATTATATATTCATTTATAAATTTTCATATAAATTGGTAATGATAAATGAAATAGACACCTTCATATAAGTGATAGTCCTTATATTCACACATGTGATTTATTGAATTTTTGATCGATGAAAACAACGTAATATATATAATCAGTCACCTTTAAAAATAATAGTAATATAATAAATATAATATATATTAATTAAATACATACTTTTTATCATCCTTATAAATAAATAAAACAAATCACATCACATCGTGGAGGTCGTAGTCCACACATACTCATGGGCGACATTATTATTTTCTAAATGATGTGAAAGAGGTAAAAATGGATATAAAATTTAAAATAAAAAAAATATTAGTAAGTATACTAATTCCATCATGAAATTATTTTTATATAAAACATTTATGTGGATTAAGAATAAAAAACATTGAAATTGTCGATAAAAATATATACCTCTTCTTCAGGTATCCTCTTTTGAAAATAACCTTTTGTTGTATTAGATGGTAATTTTGTGAATATTAGAACGTCATGTTCATGGATAATGTTTTTGGGAGAGAATTTTGATAGATATTAGTTGAGTTTATTTTCCTTATGGTGTGTATTAGATAGGATTGTTGTTTTCCTTTTATAATTTAGGGGTGTAGTATACATGTAATTATTTAGAAAAATAAAAATTAATAAATTCACTATTAGGGGAATGTAGTTACAAATTAGATTAAGATATAATAGTATAAGTGATAATATTGAAAGAAATTCTGAAAAAAGAACATGGATATGTTTTTTCTTTGGTGAATTTTATCCTCAAATATTTTGTTTAACCCCACAATAACCCTTTGAACCATTAATATTGAAAAACGTTTAACCTTAGTTACTAAAAATTTTGAAAAAATGAATATGAAGAAATCAATATATATTGGACATGTTAATTCTAAATAAGAAAAATATTATTTTATTATATTTATATAATTGTCAAAAAAATTATTAAAATATATATGCAAAATAAAATCAAAATAATTTTTAGGAAAAGAAAATTTAATAATGAAAATAACTATATAATCATATTCTATTACTAAATCCTACCTTGATGTACATTAATACATTTTATATAATATATTACTAAAGAATTAATTAAAGACTTTTAACCATACTAATTACATAAAATTAATTATACACAATAAAAATACTTTTTTGAAGAAGAAATATATATCAGTTTTACCTTCAATAGAATTTATCCTCATTTTAAACTAATAAATAAATAATGTAAAAATTATTATTCGGTTTTTAACATTAAATTCCAATATATTAGAACAATATATATTTTTATTGGTTATTAATACAACAAATATATTTAAAAATAAAACACATGAGAATTTATAATTTTAATATAATCATTAACGTTTAAAATTGAGTAATTATTTCATATGAATTAATAAATTCTTTTTATTAAAGAAAAATGTGATCCATATATTTCAAAATCTAGTTATTCATGGCCATACATATAAATACAATTGAAAAGAGATATATGTCACATTGAATAGTAATATATCAATTTTATATTGTGGTTTATTAAGGATAAAGGTTGTGAGAAATTAAATTAATAAAAAAAATACATATAAATATTTTATAAAATCTAGTGATGTTATAGATTTAATATTTTACTTTATCCACTTTAATTATTATTTAGGGTGAGTGTTCCTCCCTCAACATTCTTATTTTGAATTTTAGATGTTATAATTAAGGTTAAAACTAATAAAGTGTTGAGTATGAGTGAGAAACCCATAATTAGAATATTTGTGAGTTAAAAAATATGGAAACATTAATGTAAACTTTATTTCATATTTATTATTATATTTTTATATCATGATGTGATTTAATTAAACTGGGATGACATGGACATTATGTTTTTATGGATATGGATGGGTTTAATTCACACATTTGTTATTCTTAATATGTTAGTGGATGTTATTCATATTATAGAGAACAGTCCTTAAATGTTATTACAACTATTATGGGGTGTGATTCCCACAATGAAATAGAATATAATTCTTACATGGTCTTGGGAATTATGATGGTGGGATGGTGTGCAAATTTTTTTATTACACTTAATGTAGGAAGTACTACCTCAGGTGTGATGGATCAATAATAGGGGAATAATTATTTATATGAGAATGAAAAATTATTGTATATGATTTCATCCCTTATGATGTTTTCTAGGATATGGCGTTCTTCTACCTCTTATTATAAACAAAAGGATATGAATGCTTTCCTTTTGAAAATGATGTTTTTTGGACACGGTATCTTATATATGTTAATGATCTTAGATGTTAATCCCACTATGGATAGATATCATTGGACCATTATTCATGCTATTCTTACTTGACTAATATGATTTAATAGCAATGGGTTTTATTTTATTTTAGGAATGAATTTATTTCCCATTGATTACAGATTTTGATGTAATACACAGTAAGTATTCTTATGACATGTTTTAGGACACCCCAACACATCAAAAAGTAATTATCGTCACATGTGGGAGGTCATGTAGAACCTATAACATTGATATATTTATCATTTTTACCCTTTCTATTTATTTACATGAAAGAATATCACACTATATAAAAAAATTTACAAACATGACATGTTTAGGGACACTGTTGGTGGTGTATTATTGTGTTTAACTCACACCTCGCTCCAATAAACATAGTCACCGATGAAGAAATTTTAGTTCATTTCCCACGTAAGAGATTGAAAATTTCTATTTTAGATGTTTTAGATGTCAAACTTCATTCTATATGAGAGACTTGAAAATGTGAACACCGTGGACCAGTTTTATTGATGAACGAGTCTTTTGATTATATTTAATTTTATATAAGTTATGTATGACCAACCCAGATATCGTCCTATTCATTTCTGTATCACTGTATAAAATTATTAAATCTCATTCTTTATAGAATATTAGTTTTTGTTTACTTATTTATGCTATGTATATATGATGTTCACTTTTATGTACTTTTGTATTGTGAAAAATGTTGATCATTATTTTATCAATTAATTTTTATAGTTATCTATAACCAAGAGGGTATAGTATCCCTACATTATACATTTATAATTGCCACTAGTTGGTAGCCTATGGAATATGGGGATGATTTCCTAGGGCATGTAGAACCTTGTTTTTTCATGGTTGAGATGAATAAGTCTAACGATTCTATAGATACGTTCAATATAATAGATAATATAAAATGACTCCATTGATAACTAACAATGTGTGGAATATATTAGATGTTAAGGAAATCATTAAAATATAAAATAATCATAGAAACATTATTTTTTATTAATTTACACAATATAATTGGGTCAATAAATAAATAAGATAAACTAGTGTCTCCTTTTTGTCCATATCTGATTCTAGTGTTCATTCGACAATTATTTTTTAAAAGGGTATTTATTATTTATTATGAACTATAATATGAACGGGTGTTTTGACACAAATAGAGGGATTTTAGTGTCATGAATATTTATTATGATAGATTTATTATCTTTTCATATTTATCACATTAGATAATTATTCTTGTTTTGGGTTGTTTATAATTGGGTTTAGTTATGAAATAGAAAACTACCATCAACTCACACAATAATTATATCTTATGTAACTATAGATCTGCATTTTGAAGGAATGAGGTGACTAGGATTTCTTACAAATGTCTCTTATATAAAGCTAATCAACTAGAGGATGAGATTTTTCAGATCATCACACAATGTTACGGTGAATTATTTACTACATTAGAACTCCCTTATAGATTGATGTCATGTTCATAAATCCTTACCATATCTAATTACATTTCTTGTTACCCCATAATATAATTCAGTTATTAAAATGTTTTGATGAAATTATATATATATTTGTGTGTGTGTGAGTACAAAAGGAATCCAATTAATGTTAATTTTTTTTGTATAATTGTATCTCTATAGATGTACTAATTTTATGTTATCATATGTTCTTCAAAATTAGAATAATTTTTCATAACAATGACTGTCTATAGGTTATTATGGTGTAATTCCATAGTATTTGGAACAATATATTCTATTGTTTTCCCAGAATCTAATATATTTTTACAGTGATAGGAATAATCCCATGAATAGAAAGTCCTATGTATCTTTGGGAAATAATCAGTACCCAAAAATATATATTTTACATAACATGGAATATTGTATCTTTAAGGATCATGGGAAAAGTATAGCTACATATTGTTTACATTTTATGGTCGATTTAACTAGAATGTTGATTTATACAAATGACTAGTCTGTGACCTAGTTATGAAAGACCCTTTCATGGGATGATTTGTTTTGGAAATAAATATACCCCTACCCAGATACATATTGTATCATCATGAAGGTTTCCATCGTGAAGTAGATACATTTATCACCCGAAAGTAATATTACACTAAAAATGGATTTTGACCGAAATTATTTTCCATTAGGATTAATGAAAATTTCCAAAACACTATAAACATATTGGAAGTTCAATATCTTTCAAATTTTAACATCCAAGAATCATTCCACGCAAATTTAACCAAAAAATGTTATTCACTACGACATGGGAACACCACCACATATGCGAGAATCAATAGACTAGATATGGTGGGTCCAAGGTGGTATTATTGGGAGTCAATACCCTCATAATCAGAGTAACAAAATGACGAAATATATAGATGAGTAATCAGTGGATGCATATGAAATTACATCTAAAATAGTGTAATTATAAAATCAATATGATAATAATAAACAGTCCATAAATAGAAATACCCAGTATCAAATACAAAAAGATTTAATTTCATATCTCTAAAAAAGGAAAAAGAAAACATGGGAGGATGAACTTTTACAAACAAGTATTTTTCTAATGGCCAAAAATAAAAAAATCACTATATATAATTTAATCATGAGACTTTTATTACACTAGTGATCTCATTAATCAATGAAACTATCAATCTAGTATTAGAAACTAGTAAATTTCACCTATCCATACCTATATCCATGAGTTTTTTTGGGTACAATCAGTATATCAAACAGGGTGTGAGATGTATTTTGTATGCCAACACCAAAGAAGTATATAACAACTCTTTAATATTCATATAATCAATAAAAATGTTAACATGTAATAGGAATGATATAAAATGAATAAAAGGAATGAGATTCCCAAAAAATAATTGGTAATATGTTAATGCCATTAAAATTAGCCTTAATATATGTATATATTTGTTTAGTATCAATAGTTGGTATCAACAAGCACATTTTCCACCACATGTGTATGGAGTAACATAATTTTTTGTTCTAGGTCACGTGGAATATATGTAGGGATACATATATACAATGATGTGAATTTATAATAATATATCAAGATCCATACATCAATCACCCTTTTTGGTTCTCCACTATTAATAATCCATCCAAGGGTTCACAGATACGTTACATCGATCCCCTAGTCAGTTATATTCTCTATATAATCATTACTTAGGGTCATATGTGATATACAATGATCCCCTGGTAAGTGTGGTATTGAGGTATCTAACATTATAACTATAAAAAAATATAAATAAAAGGGAATTTTTAGTGTTCATGCCCAATAAAAATCATAAAAAAAATTAGAAAAAATGAATGGGAAATACTTATCATTCAAAAATACCATTTAATCACATTAAGTACAAATCCTAACGGAAAATTAGATGTGTTTCCATGTCATGTTTTGAAATATAATTTAAGTAGGGTACCTTTATATGATTAGGATCTCACACTCCCAAAAGTTGGTTTAACATTGTGATGATGAAAGAACTAACCTCTTATGTGGCTTTATATGAAGAAGAAAACCTCCATCCAAGTATAAGAACTATGTGAGGAACTCATTTATGGTTTTATGAATTAAAATATAATATTTAATTAATTTAAAATAAATTTCCAGAAGATATGGTATGTGGAATAAGTTTAATAGTTTAATAAATGTAGAAATCATAGGAAAAATTTATAAGCCCGGTACCTTAATCTCATGGTAGAATACACATCCAATATCAGTCGTTGGATTATCTTTAATCAGAAAAAAATTTAATAACACACCAACTCCCTGAAAAATAATCATATAATCACCCACTAATATATCTTATCATATGGGTTTAAAATTAATGATTGTTACAAAAATAATGAATATAATACCGATGGTGATAAAAATTGACTGAAAACACTCAAATCGAAAGGATGGATGGAGAAATGACTTCCAATGCTTAGGTAGAAAAGGAGGGGATATCCCAAGGGATAGACACTACAATACATGTGAGGAAGAAGGATAATTACTAGGGTTTTTAAAATAATGGATGGGAAATAATATCATTCCACTGAAACAGTAATTGTTATTTGGTTTCTCTTCATGGTTGTCCAAATCATGCACCAACATTGTTCAGCCTACAATACTAGAAAATAACGCACATGTCATATAGTTCACTAATAGGAAAAACAATTACAACCTATGAAACCCATATTTATCATCCTTATATGGACCATATCCTCTTAAACTGTTTATAAAACCCACATGACACCCACACATTGTTTCACATCATGAGTTGTACAGTTTTCTCTAACTGTGTTCTAATTAATAACATATCATATTATGACATTAATTTAAAGCTTCGGGCTCTAAAAACCCATATAAAATTATTATTATACCACTATGTGATTATAAATTATTATAACGATAATAATATGAACTCAAAAGTAAAATAAATGGTTATTCCCATCGATGAAAAGATGGGATCCTATAGTATTCCATGCATAAAAATATCCTCACCTTGTTTTTCACCTCAGGGTGTTATAACATCATTTTAGAATAACTTCATCCACTGAACATGTATGTTTTCCTGTCACTCCCATGTCTCATATGATAATCCATTATCCGTCTATAACACCCATACTAGTGTAACTGATGTTCCATATAAATTTTTTATGCTTTAGTCTACTATATGGATAGGATGATCCTCAAATGAATGATCCACATCTAATCTAGAATTTATAAGTGATGAATTTGAATAATACTAGGGAATATATTAATCACATAATAGGTCCTATATACATATATATATATATATTTTAAAAGGTGATGCTTTGGTCAAATACCAAAGCATAATTTATTGATAAGCAGAAACAGATTACAAAAAGTGAAAGGAAGGGATTTTTCTATAGTCTCTATCAAAAGGATATAAGATGTCAGAAGGGACAGTATCCATCCAAGTCATGCTTTGATGGACTCCTTTTTTGGCTAGAGCATCAGCAACGACATTGGCTTCACGGTAGGCATGAGTAGCTATGTAATCAATCCCATGGAGAAAATTAAGGTAGTTCATCCATCTCACAGTGAGAGACCAAGCTAGGTGGATGCTGCCATTACAGATGGAATGAATTATAGTGGTTGAATCACTTTCAATACATAACATTCTCCAACCTCTCTGAAGATAAAATTCAACAGCATGAATGACACCAAGCATTTCAGCCTCCAGAGAAGAAGATTTACCACAAACAACAAAGAAACATCCCTAACATTGACCAGTTGAGTCCCTGAAGATAGCACCACAACTGACAGGGCCAGGATTAACTTTGGAAGTGCCATCAACGTTCACATTGATCCATACTGGCATTGGTGCTTTCCAGAACACTTCAAATGAGCGTTTAGGCTTTGGGAAAATGCCAGGTACATTGAGATGACGGAGGATCATAAAATCACCAACCGAGTTTCTACAACAGTCCTTTTTAATTGAAGCTGCTTCATGAATCGCAAGAAGAATTCGGGACTTTCCTGCAATAAGATGGAGAGAATGATTATTTTGAAAGAGATCATTTCTAACATACTAGAGTTCAAATAGAAGCTCTGCCACTGCCACAAGAAACAGATTTTTGACCTGCAGGGAAGCTTCATGTCTAGTGCAATTATTAAGAAACAAAGTAATTGAGTCATTAATGAGTTTTTGAAATTGAAAAGATCAAAGATGTAATTCCAAAGAGTAGAGGTTGTCGCACATGATATAAAAAGATGATTAGAATCTTCCCTATGTTGATTACACAATCGACACTTAGAACAAAGATAAATGCCAAAGGCTTGTAGATTAGTTTCCAAAGGTAATCTATTGTGCGCAATGCGCCAAATAAGAGTAAGCCTGGAAGGTTTAATCCAGGGTTTGTTAAATTTATTCACCCAGGAGAAATTAGATTCATGATCAGAGAAATTATGATTATAAAATCTTTTAGAATCTAGAATACCATTAGAATAAGGTTCCCAAATAAGAAAGTCACCAATATAAGAGAAGGTATAAATCTCAATAGTTTGGAAAATACAATCAGGGAGATCACAATCAGGAGATTGTAAGACCTCTTTTATAGATTGATTAGTAACTTCAGGAGGATTACTAGGGGTAAAAAAAATCAGAGGACTACCACACCATTTGTCACACCAAAAGTTAATGGTAGAATCAGCACTGACAATCCACCTAGAATTTTGCATGATTTTTTTGTAAGAGTCATGGATGGACTACCAGATGGAAGAGTTAATGAAATTCATCTTACTTTTTAAAATCTTAGAAAAAAACCTATGCTTAAGGAAATCAGTATCTTTAGAAGAAGAGTTAATGATGCGCCATGTAAGGAAAGCCTGAAGAGCATCATTGAACAACTTTAAATTTTTAATGCCAATTCCACCATTAGCAATGGGTTTACAACAAGATTTCCAAGGAACTGTGACAAGCTTCCTTTCAAAGATGCTTCCAGACCAAATGATGTTTTTAATGTAAATAGAAATTTTTCTAAAGATACCAACAGGCCATTTATAAACCATGAGGGAATAGACCATTTTAGAAACAATGGTCGATTTAACCAAACAGATTCTTCCAGCCATGGAGAGAGACTTCCCTTTCCAATTAGAAAGTTGATTTGTGATATGAGAGATAATATTGGAAAAATAGGTAGCTTTGGGGCGTCCCCAAAAGAGAGGAACCCCCAAATAATTTAAAGGTAAAAGGCCCTCTTTAATACCCAGTTGATTTATAATACAAAATTTCCTTCTTGCAGGAAATTTTTTTCCAAAATAGATATATGATTTGTTCCATGAAATAGCTTGACCAGGGACATCCTCATAATAAGATATAGTTTTCTTGAGGTCTTGAAGATTTCTTTGATCCCCTTTTATGAATAAAATAATATCATCAGCATATAAAAGATGGGTGGGGGCATTTAAGTTCCTAGCCACTTGAATAGGTTTAATCAAATTTTGTTCAACCTGGTGGTTTGTGGGTCTCCTAAGGTAATCTTCAGCAATAACAAAGAGGATGGAAGAAAGTGGGTCTCCTTTCCTAACACCTTTAGTGCATTTAAAGAATCCACGAGGAGTACCATTAATCAGGATGGAGATATGAGCAGAGTGAAAAAGAGTCTTGATTTTGCCAATGAAGGAGTCATTAAAACCAAAGTTACTAAGAACATTGTAAATAATGTTCCAATGAATGGTATCAAAAGCCTTCCTAATATCTAGTTTGATGGCCACACAACCACCTCTAGTTTTTTTGCATAAAGCATTCGTACATTCATAAGCAAGACATATGAAGTCTTGAATGGATCTACCTTTGATAAAACCAAATTGATTCCAAGTGACAATTCTATTGCAGATAGGCGCAAGTCTATTTGCAATAATTTTTGTAATGATTTTATAAATAATGTTAATCAACGCTATAGGTCTGAATTGGTGTATCTCAGTATCATTCTCAACCTTAGTAATTAATGTTATAAATTGGGAATTGATTCCTTGAGGCAGAGAACCATGACTAAAGATGATCCTGACAAGGTTACAAACATCATGATGAATAATATCCCAATGAGTTTGGAAAAACCCATTATGGAATCCATCCAGACCAGGAGCACTGTCTGGGTTTAACCCAAAAACAATGTCTTTAATTTCATGTTCAAGAGGAGTTCTTAATAGGGATTTATTATCTCTTTCATCAACCAGTAAGGGAATGATGTCAGGTTTAAGATCAACATTTCTGTCAGGACCATTAAGAGTGTTATAAAAATAAGAAATAACATGATCTATAATGGATTCTTCAAAATCAATGACCAAGTCATTATGAATGAGAATAGTAAGGGGACGACTGGTCTTTCTGATTCTTTGAAGAAAATTATAAAATATAGTATTACGATCACCATCTATAATCCATTTAGTTCTAAACATCTGTTTATGAATATTGTCCTTAAAATTAAGTAGGGAATTAAGTTTAGAAGAGATATTAGCTTCCAACTGAGGATCCAAAATAAAATCAGAATTAGTGTTCTCAATTTGGAAGCGACTGAGCTCATCTTCAATGTAGGAGATGTCAAGGTCTATTTGAGAGATTGTGTTTTTACACCATCCTTTGAGAGATTTCTTAAGAACATTCAATTTATGAAAACAAGCATAAGAATCTTTAAGATGCTTCATTGAATTCCAAGTGTTAGAAATAAAAGTGACACAATCAGGATTTGAAGACCAAGCATTGTTAAACTTGAAAGGGAAGAAAGGTCTTCGATCATTCATATGGAGATTGACAAGAATAGGATGATGATCTGAATTAATTCTAGGAAGAGTGACAGTAGATACTTTATCCCAAATATCAAGATCCTTCATATTGACAAAGGCTCTGTCAAGTTTACTAGCAAAATTCTTATTATAATGTTTTCTATACCAGGTGTATTTTTCACCTATAAGGTTGATCTCAAAAAGGCTACAGTCATCAATAGTATATTTAAACTCTCGAGAAGAGATGGAAAGATGAGAGGGACCAATTTTTTCAGATGAAGTAAGGATTGCATTAAAATCTCCCAAAACAATCCAAGAGTCCTGAATAAGACTAGCAATATCAAGGAGTTCAAGCCATAAAACTCTCTTATCCTGATACCTATTTTTGGCATAAACCATAGTACAATAGATGTGCTGACCATTACATAAGAATTCACAAGTAAGCTGCTGATCAAAAACTCGAAATATGTTAATATTGTTTAAAGTATTGTGGAGAAAAATACACATAGAGTCAACATGAGAACTGTTATTACAAGAACCCTGAAAACTATAATTTAAGGCTCCTAATCTTATAATGTTCATTTTAAAATTGACCTTAGGTTCAGCAATAGCAAAAAGGTGAGGTTTATGAGTGTTTAAAAACCTCCTAAGAGTAGTGGAGGTGTCATTATTGGCCACCCCTTGATAGTTCCAGAAGAGAAAATTCATTTCCAATTATGTCTTGGGTTAGAACCCTTCTTCTTTTTTGATTTACCAGAACCCTTATTTTTTTTGGGATCTTGTAACCATTGAGGTAGAAGATAAATTATGTTGACTCCCCTCTGATTCAGAACTGTGAGAGAGATAAGCATTAAAATCATAATTAGGGATAGAAGTAAGATTTGAGGAAGACATTGGAGCAGAACTATCCAGTTTTTGGGTTTGTTCAGCCTTATGAGCAGAGACCTTTTCAAGAGGTAGAATAGAAATGTTCAGATTGGTGTCAGGAATAACATCATGAGAAGGGGGTTGCTCAGTTTGAGATTCAGTCTCATTCTGGACAGTTTCAAGATCAGCATGTTTAGAACATTTAGAATCAGGAAAAGGGTTATGGTCCAAAATCTGGATAACATTAGAAGAAATAGAAACCTTGCTGTTAACCAAGCAGAGAGTAGGATTCTGAATAGGTTCAAGAGTAGGCAGTGAAGTGTGTTTATTGATGCAATCTAATTGAGAATTATCAGGATTAGCATTACCAGCATGTGTGTCAGAACTAAAATAAATACTATCATAATTTTCAATAAGAACAGCATTAACAATGTCAAATTATTTCTGCAATGGAGAAGAAATTTGCAGGTCAGTCAGAGAATTAGACTCATCATTCTGAACAGAGAGAGAAACAGTATGTACATTCAGGGTAGGATCAAGATTGTGTGATAAAAAGGCATCGACATAAATTCCATAAGTTCCATTATCAGATTGAGACATGAGTAAAGGAACTGCAGTGAGAATAGGATCACTATTAACTTCAGTATTAAACAACACAGTGTTACCTGGGTCAGCAGAGGAAACATTATTACAGTGTATCATGTTAGAGGCAACATCATTATCTTTGGAAGGATGTATTGAGCCGTCCAAATCCCTACAAAGATTCACATTCAAATAAGAAGTACCAGAGGAAGAGGCAATATTAGCAGAACTGGGCATAGGATTAGGGAGTTTCTTATCAGGACAAGTTTTATTACAGTTATCAATAGATCCTTTTAAATCAACAGGTTTAACATTATTTTGAGAATCATCCTCCTCTTCTACCAAAACAGCCAATGATTTTCCATCTATGTTTGATGGAGCAATGGATTTCTTGACCCAAATATCATTCTTTTTTGTAGGGGGATCAGGTTTTCCCATATTATTTTTCCCTTTTTTTGGAATGGTTAACCTCTTTCCAATAATTTTTAGCTGGGGATCCAGTTGCTTTCTAGCAACTCTACAAGTGGAAAAATTATGAACAATTAATTTGCAAACCTCGCAGAAAGGTGGTTTCTTTTCATACTCAATAATGAGCTCCACTTTATGATCAGGGGCATTAAAAACTATTGAAGATGGTAATTCACTAGCTAAGTTGACCTCCACCATAATTCTAGCATATAAGACAAGATCCCCATTTAAGGTTCTATGATCAATTTTAATTGGGGAACCTAGAAAGGAAGCAATATCATTTAAAATTTTTGGATGCCAAAAGAACTAGTTAAGCCTATGAATTCTAACCCACACATGTGCCAAGAGATTTTTGTGAGTGTATGGATTAAAAGTAGGATCCCAATCCGAGATTATAAAAAAACCTGGCTTAAGATGTAAATTGCCAGTCTTCCATACCTACTCAAGTTCACTTTGAGAGCTGAAGAGAATGTGATAACACCCATTACCTAAGGGAACCATCTTCCATTTTGGAGGGCTCCAGTAATATGCAATCCTATTCTTTAATTCAAGGATAGACCAAGGCTTATCACCTATGTTATAAGAGATTCGACCAAGAATTGAATACCTGAATAGCTGTGCCCTCTGCTTTAGAGCTTCCAGATCAGCATCAACCGAGAAACCACCATCATACAATTTTCTGAAAAGAGGTTTCTTGTGAATTTTCACACTACTGAGATCATTACTTTTTAACGCGTCTCGGAAGGAAACTAGATCATTGAGAATAGGGATTTGAAAATATCCTACTTAGATATTTGGATATTCAGGCTCAGCAGATGCAAGAACCGAAGGGGAAGCAACTTCCCACTCTGGATCGAAACCAGCCATCCGAGAGAGAAAGAATCACTGACAAGGGTTAGGGTTTGGAGTCACCCGTTGCAGCGCGATTCCATTTTTGACAGACCAACCCGCCTACTCTCTACCAATAGTTCATATATATATTGTTACCTTTGAGGTAACTAAAAACAATATTATAATGTATTGAATCTATTTTTAATAACAAAATATCCATATTATATAATTGAAATATACCCCTTCATTATAAACCATCGATGACCCATTCTTGTTGAAAAAATTATGAAACATGACTTCCAATATTGAAATCCATAGGACAATACTGATGGTCAAGGTATGAATTATTCCATGAATAAATTGTACACAACTACATCTTGATCTGCTTAACATGATCTAAAGTCTCCTGAATGAGGTGAGGTCCATGTACCACTTCTCACCTACCTTTAACAATAATATATGTGAATGTTATGTCCTATTACACAAATACTTATATAAAACCATCTATATAGTTTCCATAATAATATTATTGTAGGATAAATTTGAAAGTGAAAATATTTTTACCGATAACCTCCTAAATCAATGACACATGATTAGAGTATGTCATTTAGTACTTATTCAATCTGTTCTGACTGACCATCTGTCAGAGGGAAAAGGGTTGTGTTTTAATTCACATACATACAAAAATAAATCATTTCACAATACTAAACCATGAAGTCAAATTACTATCCATATTAGAAATGATAATACGGTAGACGTTGTGTAGGTGTATAATCCCATGGGCCATATTGTTTACGATTCTCATCCACTGAGATGGTAATTTTCGATAGGTATGAAGTGTGAGAACTTATTGAACATATCGATTATCTATCATAAAATATCACTACCTTGATGTGAACTCGGAAATCTAGTCACAAATTCCATAGTTACATCATATCATTTACACATAGGAAAGGAAAACAACTATAGAATCCATATTGTTCCCTCGTGTTCTTCCTTCACATACTAATATGTATATCACCATATATCAAAGCCAATTATCTCTCAATTCATACAAGGTCACTAAAATTGGTGAGGTAGATCAAGATGAATCTCTGTATCACCTTGGTGTACCACCAATATATACGAATTATAATCTCATAAATTTGACATATATATTTATATAAACCCAAATTTATTCATATTTATCCATGAAATCAAACTCATTAATGATCCGTTCATTTGGAAGATCCTCAACCAAAACACTCTCCCTTAATAATACACCCTCAGCATATGATCATTTCAATAAATTTACTCTCTCTAATAGTTATGCGGAGAATGATAATGATGAAATTACATACTATAAATTATAGTCTTGAATCTCTATTTTCATCTTCAAAGAGGTCCACAAGACCCCACTCACTCGTATACTCATGAATTTCTAATTTCTGAGACAGTTAGCTCCACGATTCCTTTTTTTTATTTCATTTCCAATGCATTTAGATAAGATAAAAAAATTATTTCTATATATTCAACATACATAATATACCTAAGTATCATGTCACACTCCATGAAAATATACATGAGTATTATTTGGCCCATAAAGACTATAAAATCCAGTCCATGTCGGTAATATATCTAATTATTAAAATCTTAAATTATTATAGCTAACACATGACCTTGAGTGGGGTAATTAATCTCATGTAGTTTCAAAAAATGTCATATGTACTCTAGGAATCACTCATCCTACATATAAAATATTCCTATCCCAATACCCAGTGAATTGGAATAGGCTATATAGGATCTCCCTATCTTGAGAAGAATCAGGATCAGCACTGATATAAGTATACCTTATATTCTAAAAAAGGATCTCTGATAGGATTCTGACCATATATACATCCAAAAAATACCATCAATTCCTGTAATAGAAGATTCTATGAGTGGAAAGGCTTGAATTAATTTTCATGAATAACCATATAACCCCATGAAACATTGTTTGTTGAAACAATTATAGAAATTACCCATGGAAACCACAAAACGCACCTTCCCTAGTTCAACTAAAACTTCATACTCTAATATAACATGTCCTAAGAAGTGGAAATTAATTTTCCAACATTGGTATTTAGTGATATTAAGATAAAATACTTTTCCCTTGGTGTATTAAGAATAATCACAAGATTCATGATTTTATCTTAAAGAGTATGTGAATACACAATGATATCTTCTATGAAGGGGACCACCAAAAAATTACTGATATGGGTGGAAATCCAGATATGTCTTAGCCATCAAATAACAAGAAAATTCATGAGATTGAATTGAATAACCATAAACATAGAAATACCATACATGAAATAAAATGATGTAGGTGGTACCTTTAGATTTCTAACATGTACATGATGATAACATGACCTTAATTAAATCATCTTAGAAACACGAGCTCCTTAGAGATGATCAAGCTGATTATTTATAAAAGGAAAACCATACTATTTATTCATATTAAGATGGTTCAATTTATTGTAATTCAAACCAACCTATGGGTCTTTTCAAAAATTTTTTAAAAAAGACCAAAAAACTATAGGGAGGTGTACTGGGATATATTAAACCCATAACAACTGTGTATTATTTGTACCTATTAAGATCATGTAACTCAGTAGTGGTCTTCTAGTAAGGTAGAATAGATATTTTCTCATCACATAAAACCAACTAAACATAGATATCTACCACATACTAAGTAGGTATTAATAAAAATTAATTTGAAAATATTTCTATAAAATGTTCTACTACTAAATGAAATATATCCAGACTCCTTCTCTGATTATCCATATACTGGCTAGAAATATAGTCTGTCATTCCACTCAATCCATGATATATTTAACTAATTATCCAATAAGAATGTCCAATCTAATTAGGAGACCCCATATTCCCTCTACTATGTTTGTTATTATGATCTTGGATTACTATATAAAACAAGTTTGTGAACCAAAAATTAGTCACCAAAGAGAGAATTGGTTTTTTGAGGCCATCCTGGAAACACCTCTCTTTTTCTATCTCATCAATAGTATAGATAAGTAAATATCCACTATGGTTGTTTAAGAAATATCATTAATCCATAACATTCCTATAACCCAACCATAGGTTCATGAACACCCTAGATTGATCATACCTCATGTTTACTTGGAATAAATATCCCTAAAAGACTTTCTGAAATTCAAAATTGCCCATACCCCGAGGATGATCCCCCATGGTGATAAAATCCTACCATATCTCATTAGATTCTCGAAGATTATACCTAGTGAGTTTCAATCCCTTCATAGTATGTGTCTCAATATACTAAATGATTGTCATCAGGGCCTCTAGAAATGACACAAAATCATGAGGACCACATTCCACATAAAATTTTTGTTGATGATGCTACTAAAATTATGATGTCATCTCTACCCAAAACAATGCATGTCATGATGCTCTTTTCATATACTACATAAGCTACATAAATTTCCCTCAAAATTAGAAACCACCAACCACATCTAGATTGATATGTGTTTGGACACATTGCATTACTGGAGGTAATACAAGGGGCTCAGGTCCCACTACCTCAAGAGAATAGTCATCGCCACCCTACAAAAACATGGCATAAGGACACACTCGTGGCATAACTCTACAAATTCCAATAACATTCCTTACACAGGCATTTAATGTATTAAATATTACATTCATATTAATATAAAATGTTTAATAATTACAATAAAAAATTCATACCCCCTCTTAGTTCTCTTATATCTATGTTTGGATGATCAAAAGGACTATAAAAAACAAAATATATGCTGCCAATTTCCCACTACAAAGGTCGAGTTTGAGACAATCATCCTATTTTATTGTAAGGGTCCAAGTATATGGTCATTCGATTTGATGTTATAGTGGAAACTTCCATCTCTATTGATATTTGAAACCCCATTTAGTGAAGACTATATTTGAATTTATTATCTATCAAGTCATTGTTTTATATAACAGCCTAGATAACTAATTACCTTCATAATTTATACATGTACATGTTTTATAAATTTTAATTTGTAATGAATGTTACATTATATAGAAAATTCCACTTGATATTATAATCTTACATGTAATATTTATATGATTTTACTAAATGAATCCTAATCAAAATATTATAGTTTTACATAGTGAATTTAGATTATTAATGACATTCATGAATTTTAGATCATCTACCATTTCAATCTATGTAACATCAAATATATTACTCAAAGATGAGGATAATTTTTTATTTAAGGTTACATCATCATCATATAAATGAAAAAAATTAGGTTTATGTATAAAATTTTATAACCAATTATCTAATCTCCAATTGCTTACAAAAATTCATGTTTCGTAACATATATATGACACAAGACTCATAAAAAATGTATCATGCAGTCAAGAAATGAAACCTATATAGCATGTGATAATCCATGGAATATTAATAACATGTGGTCCCGAAAATGATTAATAATCATTTAATTATTTACTTATCATGAAAAGGATAAATTACAATCCAATATCATAATAATAATGACATCGCATACCATGTTATTCGTCAATAAATAGAATCAACACAACATTATCATATGTAATCTCGAACATCAAGTCCCATCCATGGTAATTTGGATTTTCCCCGTATGTAGTTTAACAACTCATAGATACTATATCATTCCTAAATGATGAAATATCCTAGTCTCGATTCTACCATCCTAATATAATACCACAAAGATGTTTGACCTCTATTACCATCATGTAATGTCCTGAACCTAGTTCACTAATAAGTAATCAAACATGTTTGGTAACAAGACATCATACACCCCTCCCCAAATTCTAGAGGGTACCAACTAGTAGTGCATGGCTAAGGTGGTATATTTTAGTGATTATACCCTCATAATAAGAGTAATACAATAGTGTAATAAATTTATTAATCTTAATTGGATGAAAAAAATGACATCTAGGACATCACATGTAGAAAATCCAGATAATAAGAACAAAAAATCAATCAATAGAAAATATAATGCCATATGAAAACAATATAATTTCATGTATCTATATAAAAATGATCAAGAAAACCCTAAATAATGAAATAATACATATAGGTATATACAAAGGACCAAAAATACCAAAATATTATATTCAATATAATCATGATCCATAAATCAGTCAAGTTCTCCCCACATCAGTGTTACAATGAATCCATGTATTAGGAATTGGGTGTATTTCCCTATCCATAATTGATTCCATGAGGTTATCCATTGTAAAAATTGATGGTCAAAATAGGGTTTGTGATATACTCAGTAGGCCACCACAATCAGGGTCTATAAAAAATAATCATGTGTGTAAATACTATAAATATGTGCACGTATAACAGGGAAGATGTAAAATGAATAATAATAATAATAATAGTCCATGAACATAAGATATCATAAGTGAAGGCCATTAAATTGATGATCAATATATATAAATATTATGTTTCAAAATCATGTAACAACTATATTATCATACAACACATGTGAAGGATAACTAAAAAACAGGGGACATGTCCTATGAAAAAAAACACAGCCTATGTCTGGAGATATGAACGCATATAGAAGACATAGGTGAAATAACTCAATCCTCCCCTTTAGTTACATACTATAAATAATCATACATAGGTGTAATATGTTTCATAACTAGATCCCCAAGTTGTTACCATACCATAAATAATAATACCTTAGGGGTTCCAGGTTCCATACCTCGATCCTCTAGTCAGTTTCATAAGGTGGTATCCAATATCATGTAGGTAATAACAATAAAATTATAATGGATATGTTTGTGTATATACCCAATCATATTGATCAATATAAAGAAGAACTATCAATGATAAATTCCTCTTGTTCTACACAATCATTTAATAACATTAGTAAGAGTTAATAATTGGGAAAAGAATGCATTGATGATGAAAGAACACGCCATGTAGGTGGCTGTAGTTGAGGTTTAAAACCAAGGCCCCACTCAACGATCAAAGTGGGAATCACATTTAATGTTTCCAAAATTAATTAATATATTTCAAAAAATTTGTAGAATTATCTAGAAAGACAATTTTCGGAACAATCGTGATAGATTTATTTATGAATAAAACATTGGGAAATGTTATAGACCACCTACCATAATAAAATGGTAGAATAATCATCAAGTGTGGGTGATGTGTTTATCAAAATTTAAATGATAATTTAATAGTATAAAACACATTGAAAATTGCAAAACATAGCATTCTGCAAATAACATCACCGATATAAATAGGAATGAAAAGGGAGGTAAAGGATTGGATTGATTACCATTGATGATCCAATTTGATAGAGGACACCGTAATTGGAGTCCATATTGATAAAAGACATTAAATCCTAGTCTATGTGTATAGGAGAGATACCAATGGAGAGAGTTCACTGGGTTTTAGAGAGGAAAAAATGAAATATGGTTTGTAAAATATTAGAGGTGGAAAAGGTAATTTGACACAATATTTATATATCACATTATTGACCAATACATGCACCATCAATTGATATCCCATGATCCAAGGACACACCTAGTATGACTTATCTTTGAACAATAGAAAATCCATGCACAAACCATGCACACCCTTTGTATCATCTCGAGATAGAAAACCCTCTAGCAGAGTTTAAACCAATTCATTGTTAAAATAGTAATGATTAATGGTTTGAGGTGTATGGTTTGAACTAACGATGTTTAAATTATGAAACTTTCATGTTCTCTCTATAATTTAGATATTCAGGATTCGAATAAACCTTGTGAAATTCCTATTCCACCCCATGTGAATGTGCATGTTTATAAAGATATAACATAGGATTAAAACTAAAATTAAAAGGTTTCAATCCTTTAATATAATTAAATATATTACCCAAAATGTACATCAGAGAACGACTAATAATAATTTATAATCCCACATGAGAAATACTAATTGTGGGAAGCTGTAATTGAATGAACATATTGTAAAAATAACTATTGAACCATCTCAAAATCCCCATTGAATGAAATTGAAATAATCTCTAAATTGTTTCCTACCTATATACCCCCCCATTTAGAAACAAACCCAATGATATTACATCTTCGAAAATATCATATGAGATAGTCAGAATTCAAATGTATTGGGGTTAGAAAACTTACGATTCTCATTTAAAAAGTATAGGGAGTGGGGGTTCTTTCCAAGAAGAAATTTCGTTTATGAATATGATTAAAATAAAAGGGAAAACCAATGTTTCTCAATCACCACTAGTGTTGTTTTCATGTCATTATATATAATTATTAATATTTTATTAATATATATAGTCTTATATAATAACTCACGGCTCCAGATTATACTTTATTAAAAGAAAATTTACATCAATGTTCTTACTCCATGATTGAAATGTAGTGTATCTTCTAGGATTTATCTTATTTGATATATCACACATGATTGGGATTGGATAATTTATTTGAAAACCCAAATCACCATGTTGTTTTTTAATCCAAAAAACTGGCTTCATTATTGACTAGAAGAAATATAATAGGCATTTTCAGTGCTCAATGATATGAAGTTTTCCATATTATTTTTTCTATTAAATATAATAAATCCCAAGATAAAATTCACCATTAGATGTTGCCTTTTGATCATCCACCAAACCATCACATTCTTCAACAATGAATCCCACCTTATTAAATTGCGAATAACTGTGATATAACTACAAATAGTATGATCAATGTGGAATATATGAAATAGTTCATTTCATATATTTCAGTTGACTCTCTATATGATCACATTAAAAATTAGTGGATTTATAAGATGAAATAGTTTATCTTCTTGGATGGATATCAAAATAAGTAAACTACCAATAATTGGATGTTATATAGGCACAAATATAAATTTTTCTAGGAAATTCTTATAATTTTATAATTTTCCCTATTAATGTTTTCATGGGACATGATTCCTCCTTCAAAAATCTTCTTACAAAATACATTGAAATTTTATTTTGGGATATGAATATTATATCCAATTTTTTAACTTATGTTAATCCATTGATTAATTTCATTCATCAAATTAGGGAAATATATATTTCACTCCTCTTAATATCTAAAATTATCTTATATAGGTTGTCATCAGAGCCACCAAAAATTATGCTATCAACATAAAAGAGAACATCAACTAATGATCATTGTCCTTCATGATAGAGTGATTGTGATCAACCACTCCACTATAAAATTTGTGTTTCATTAGTGATTATGAAATCCCATAATAATATTCTCATGTTGATACATGATTCATTATAAGGCCTTCTTTAGGAGGTAAAAATTTCATTCATCTTCATTAATGAGAAGACCAAATAACTACTTAAAATGTACATCCTATTCATTGAAACCATTCAAGATTCCATATTTTAAATACATTTTATATATCATTAATCCTTTTCGAATTTCAATTTCAATACATAATTTTTTTTTCCATCCATGAAACTGGTGTATATGTCTCATTTTAACCAATTTCATTAATTTAGGAGTACCCTTTTCACAAAATAAATGATTTATACCAAATTTTTTTTCTATACTCATTTAGTTTATTTGTATCACACATAGGGTTCCAATGAGATTCTTATCACTATCCTTGGAACCACATACCCTAAATAATTATTCCCTTCTTTTTCAAGTTCCCAATTCATTGATTTTACCCGTATCTTAACATTTATAGCCACTTTAAAATATTTCAGATTTTCCAATGATGATAGAGATACATATTTCATAGCCTTCATTCTTATATTTGTTTACAAAAGCTATCTCATTTCTATCAATAATTATTTATGTGATCTCATCCCCTGTTGTTTGTCTCCATGAACATGAAATATTTTTATTTATTCTTCACAATTAAATTATTTTTCTAACTTCTCCTCATTCCTTATGACCACCTTGATCTCTATATTCCTTTATCATCTCATATTTGGAAATTTTATTTTATTCAACTAAATAATTATCATGTGTTTCTATCATGAGTCAATCTTCAACCATTATACCATAATTACCCGCAATCATCTTCTCTATCATTTTTTGTAACATGAATAATATTTATCTCAGACGAATATATCAAAAATATGTCTTAATATCCCTAATATTAAATTTTTCTTCATTATTCCTTATAGATAATAAAAAATTTACATCGAAAATATATGAAAATTTTCACAGTATGTTTCTTTCATTATAAAATTTCATTTATTTTTCTATTTTAATGTGCAGATAGAAATTTTTTGGAGAGGTAAATAATTTAAACAACCTCTTATTTCAAATAACATTCTCCAAGATATTTTTCAATAAGCATTTTTGACCCATGTTTTTAACTATTTTATAAAATATTTTTATAACCTCATTTTTGTTGTGGTATAATAGAAAATATACGATGTCAAATTTTTTACTTTTTGAGATATTCATTAATTTGATTATATTTTCATTCATTTTGTTTTCTATTCAAAACTTATAGACCATCACAACAAGAATCTTTCTACATCTCTTTCAGTCTAGAGTTATATATTTTTATACCAAGACCATGTATGTAATTGAAATAATCTATTCTAATTTTATATATTCATATATAAAAATCACATAATTCATGCATCAATATATTTTATTTTGTGAAATTGGCCATCAACCATCCCTATGTAAAAGATAAATCAACCTTGAATCCTCCATCTTCATTAACAACCAGGACATTAAGAAATTATAAGCATTTTACATAATTAAAATATGTGATTTTATTCATATATTTGGTTGGAAAATCATGAACACCATTTCCCTTGACCAACCTCTCTAGAGATGTTTTTCTGAAATATCCACGTATTCTATTAAATATCATGTTCTCCTCTTATTTAGACATAATACAATACTTTTATTATCAATTATTTTTTAAATTTCATTTGTTCTTCACTGTTGAATAAGTGAACCATCATTTCATTTATTTTATTATTATTTTTGACGTATTTAACTAAATGTTAGTGGTCACATAAATGAGAGACAATATTATGACTAAGATATATCCCATCAATTAAGAGAAAATAAACATGTTGGATATTAATTATTCTAATGTTTTATTTTATGTATGCGAAAATCCTAATAACCTAATTGATAGTAAAATGAATGATTCCATAATTATTGAGATAAAAATTAGAAATTGTCTCTTTTATCAGTCATATATGATTTTTATCCACTATCTAATATATAAGATGATGACTTATCCATTTATGCCAAATAAATATAAATGAAATTATCATTATAAAAACTCTTTCCCATCAACCATGTTGGTGATAAATGTTATTTTTTAATACATTCCTCCAAAAAAAATATCGTCTTATTGGAAATTTTTTAATGAGTCCCTAATATTTTGGTTGAAGAATTAGACTTTTCCTTCTTCCATGTGTAGGAATTCATTATGAAAATTACTATATTCTCAATGTTAAAAATATTAAATTATTCTTGAAGATTCAAAATAAATAAAAATTAATATAAAATTAATGATTTTAGGATTTCATGATGATTTGGATTTATTTTTCTCCACGAAGTGCCTCCTAGAAATATCGAACACATAATATTATTTCTCAATTTAAGAAAACAAAAACATATAACTCCTGATGCATTAGAATTAATCATGGATGCATGGTCTTTATCCTTTCTAGTGTTACAATGATCACCCTTATTTGTATTACTTGGCTCGTGAGTTTTTATATGATCACATATTTCTCTCTATTTTGGAATCACTATATGTAATGAATTTTAATTCCTTTATCATCTATAATTTATCTATCCTCACTATATGATTCTCCTTTATTTGTCTTCATTATTGGTGTCAATAATCAATCATTATTTTCTCCCAATTGATTCAAATTCACAATATATTTTTTCATCTTGTCAATTCTATTCATTATGTTGTTGGTAGTTTTTTTCAAACCATCAATTATTTTGACATGTTCTTCAATTTTTTGCATCATTTTAACTTCCTTCACCAATGTTTTTGAACTCCCATGTATGATTTTTGAGATTTGATTCTTTATCTCTATATTTTCATATATATATATATATATATATCTTTATTTATAACATAGAATCATGAACCACAACATTGAAATTGTTAGTATTTTATCTCTTGACATGAAATTATTTATTTTCTACTATAGGTTTTTCCTTTAGATAAACTATAAAAATTCATTATTCATTATAATAATCACAAAAAATGATTCATTTCATAGTTCATGTAGGAATCATCACACCATAAAAATTACATTTTTAAATCTCTTCTACCTAAATTTCTTATGAATTATCATTAAATTTTGAATGGTGATACCCCCTTTCTATGAACAACTATGTATAATTATTTGAACCTTATTTTCCTTTTTTGTTTTTTTATTAATGATTATCATCATGAAATATTTTAGGAAATTTTATGTTAATATGTCCCACTTTTACACAATTGATAAAAATCATGGGGAATATTTCCCTAAAATCACACACATTGTCTGTTAGAATTTCATGATAATTAATACATAATATCGTCAACTTATTCATCTTTTTAATTTTCTAAGATTTATAGATTCTTGAAGGAACTAAAATTCACCTCCCATGAACATTCCTTTATTATTGATTCATTATCTTTTGTTACTTCTCATAGGGTACTGGAGTGCTGTGAAATATGTCAAGGGAGAGCCCCTTTTTGGAATTTTCTTCAAGAACTGAATCTTTTGAATGGAAATGCTAATTGAATAAAGTCGTGAGTCTCCTCAAGAAAATTTAAAATTTGGGATCTAGACCAAATAAATCACATATTTTCATGAAGAACGTGTAGATGATTGATAGATGCATCAATATCCTCATGTGAATACATTTTAAAATCAGCATACATGTTATTAATAACCAAGAACATATCCTCCAAAACCTTCAACCCCCATTAATAAATATGAAAAATATTTCACCATACAACATTAGTGGGTTCTTAGTAATTTATTTTTTAAAGATTTGATTAGAAGGAGAACATTCTAATGATTTAATATCTAGTGTATCATTTTCTAATTTTGGATTGTCTCTTATATTTAAGGCCCCACATTCAATATTTTTCAATTCTTGCACACAGGGAAAGTATATAAACATCAATTATGATGGATCTAAAATAATAATGCATCAAAAATTTCCAGAACTATAAAATTACTATATCCATATATAAAAAATTCTTTGTGATATACAATCATTAAAATAATTATAAGAGTTTTGATGAGTAAAAATCCCTCTGATAATACTAGTTAGAAACCAATATATGATACCCTTTTATGTGGGAGGTGCGGTGAATCACGATATAGGTGATAATTACTATAAAAACTATCTTTATATCTAACCCATATGAACACTTCACATTCTCTATACCTTTCAATTTAATGGGAAATAAAAGTAGTAAAAAACATAAGACATTTTACTTGGTTGAAACCACTTTGGGTTATGTCTATGGAGCATGAAATAAAATTACCATATGCAGTAAAAATAATATAATCTTAGTAATTTATAGTTTCAAAATTTGATTGTTCTCACAGATACACCTAGTTCATTATAATGTAAAAATAGTTAAATCATTGTTATCATAAAATGAGAATCATCCTTCTCTTTCTATTGAATATTCATTCTCCTCAAAAGGATTACATGAGTATATATATTCATTCATGTGTGTCTTATACACAGAAATTTATATTTTTTGTGATTATGATTTTATTGGAATAATATCATCTTTGTTATTCTACCATAAATATAGTAACTATAACAATTATCTATAAATATTATCTACAAAATCAATTCTAACTAGTCATGTATTTTTTATATTAAAAACAATCTATTATTTTCAAAGAACTCTTTGTTAACTTTTTAATTTCAATACAATGTAATTATTTAGTATCAATTTTATAGGATAATTTCATGTGTCCCATATATTAATTTGGGTAATAAAGAATCACAAAATATTAATTAAACATGAGGGGATTCAATTTAAACCTCTCAGTAACTAAAAAATATCCAATACAATGAAAATGAGTTAGATTTGAAATTTCCATTTTTATACAATTATAGTATTATTAGTTTCATATATACTATGTCATTTCCATTATTCCATCCATGTACAACCATTATTCATACAACATGGAAAACAATACTATAGTGAGAATATATCGATTAAACTAGAACAACTTTTCATGAATATACCTATTTGTTTAAATACATGCATAATTTTTGATATGATCTCTTTTTATTATATATCACACTGAACAAGCTTTGGTAGGGAGAAATCAATTAAGGAATGTCCACCAACTAGAAAATATATCCCAACATATTTTCTTCTACCAAAATAATACACTCCACATTGTAATTCATGGTTGTAGCATGGATACCTTTCTATCTGTGGGGAAATATTATGTATCCCATCCATGAATAGTTATGACACATGTATTCCAAAAAAATTTCTTCTCCTGGCCACATATAGACACTCTATATCACGAATCCTAACTGTGATGTGATGTATCCATGTGTACTATATTGTGGACAACACAAAAATTATTATGGCACAAAAATAAATTGGATCACATTGTATAGAATGGTGACCTCTTTTGTGGAATATAAAGAGAACTTCTAGCTAAACATAAAACATAACTACAGATTAAATGTGATGTATAAATCAAATAGTTCTTTTGGCTGCCCTAATGTGAGGAATGTGATCAAATAGTCACCACATGCATGATGTAGAACTATTTTGGGGAATAATTCCTATTTGTGTCTACATCTACATAATACAACACTAAATAATGATAACACTGACACATTCATGTGTTCTCATCTACATATCATGTTCCATCGTGGCTAGTTAGCTTCATTGTGTCCCATGAATGTTCAAGACTACACCTATATAAGTGATGTAGAGCTATATTGGATTATATTATAAGGGTTTCCTTATTTTTGAGAACATAATAATAGGATATCACATATTATAGGTTAATATGACATGGTATCTCCATTGCATTGTATTCTTGGTGACAACCACATAGCCTCTATTAGCAAACAAAATACACACAAGTCTCAAAAATGGATTTTTTCCAATATGTTCCAATACAATTTTCATTGAATGAATACATAGTTCTACCCAACCCATGACTTCTTAATTATCATATGCATGAATACAAAATATTATTTTCTAATACCAATTTCCAAGTGATAGGTAATGCACTTCACACACCTTGATTAACTAAAAAATAGTTTATTGTAATTATAAATACATTCATGATGTATATTATGTCATTCATCATCCAAGGGATTGATTTTAACCAATAACCTGATTGAGTATCATCACCTAACATAAGACACTATACTAAACCCTATCATCTCCATTAATGACAATCTCAAATAATCATACAATGGTACTGCAATCCATTATCGATGTCACCTCCCTCTATAAAGACATAACAACACACATCAACCTCTATACTACCAATACCCATGAGATTCACATCAAATAAATTTGTTGGTATCTCTTAGGGTGACCTTGAAATGATTACATCATGGACCTACTGACAATTTATCTTACGGGTTCACCAGAATAATCTAGTCCACTCCCAATGGTCCTATCACATCCTTGTTTAAACAAATACAACTGAAAACATGTAGAAGCATAACTGTGAATGCACATGAATCATTTACTATAAAATAATAAATTATAATAATAATTCATTCATAAACAATGTTATTATGCATTACTCATAGATCACCAAGACCATACCCACAAACCTTTTAAGTTGTATAAACATTATAAATTATCAGCTCCCAGAAATCCATGAACCCTCAAAGATCCATTTATTAGTGGTCATATAATTAATGCATGGATCTTCCAAATAATAAATATCAATCCTAGAATCAAATAATAACCATATTAATATCATTGATATCTCTCTATGATATTACACAAATTCTATGATCTAAAAGGATCTTCTATCTAGATGATACTTCCTTTTATCAGTGTCCTCATATTATGAGTATTGGGAATTTTGTTACTCTATATTTTAAACTTATAGGGTAACATCAGATATTTTCATTAATACATCAAAATATTACATATTTTCACAAGGAATTTACATCAATAATTTAAACCCTAATGTCTCTAACAACCCATAATATCTTTTAACTTTTAAGATTATTACTCATTTTACCGCTATGTTGCATGAGGCGATTGATCACTGACAACTAAAGATTCATTGTTATACCCATAAGGGAATTCCTCGAGATCCATAACAAAGAATCATTATGGATAAAAACTCATATAATTTATTCTATGAATATCTATATAGATATCCTATGAAAACATCACATTAAAAAATCCTTATTGAGATACAAGAATCTCTTAGTATGGTTAAAAAAATTTCTACAAGGTTTTCAGGGATAACTCCAGATATGTTATAGTTGAAATTTTAATTAACTAGACCCATTTTTTCATACTCAACACACCATAATAAATATATTTTCATCTAAAAGAAAACATCCATCGTTCAATACAAATTTTGTGTAAAAAGAAACAACATCTTCCTCATCGTACTCCTTATGAACCTTGTTATAGTCACACATTACTTATAATTAGAGTTAGGCATGCATAAGGGTTCAACCAAATTTATTTTCACCACGAACATGTATTTAAAAAAAATTCATGATGTTGACTCTGATGTAATTGAATCCTCATTTAATGTATAATCAAACAAAAGTAGAATAAATTTTACAGGAAATCTATGTGATGAATACTATTCCTATGATTCCACAATATGATATGAACAGTATTAAAATCTATATGAAATAGAAACCATCAAAATCCATTTTTGGAACATGATGTGAAATCACATAACAATTAAAATGTAAAACCAAATGCATTAATTTCATACCCATGTAAATTAGACATCCGAAGAACATGGTTTTTATGATACACAAGAAAAAAATCATCATAATATTTGACATATTACTATTTTACTTATATATAAAAATTAAAAATTAGTAATATAAGATATATATGACATGATTTTGTAACACCGTATTTGGAATCACTAGGTAAAAGCTGGAGGTCCGTAATAACTTGGGTGCACCACCCCGTATGCCAGATGCTTGCAACAAGAAGTGAGGGTCAAAAATAAAATATTGGGGAGACCATTCCCTCAATTATAGTTCAATGTAATAGATAAATATAAAAACTCATTTGAATAAAAACATAGAGTATATGAAATCAAATTATTATAATATCAACATTGAATAATGTTAGAATAAAATTTGATTTAACTATCCTGTATGAATTTATGGACATTGTTTTCCCCCTGACCCGATCATAAACATAAGATTAAAATAGAATAAAATTAAAAACAAGTCGATATACCCAACTTTAATATTGGAATACTCCATATTGTTAAATATATAGTGAGTTATCTCTCTCAATAATAATATTTTGTATGTTTCCCAACCTGTACCGACAAAAATTGAGGTCTTCTCGAGTACTAATGTGTTATGGAATCCTGAGAATGCTCTTAGTACAACTTAGTGGGGGCCCACTGAATAGTTAAATCACATTACATTTAAAATGTTGTCTATATTCATATTACAATGTCATAATATGAAATATATACATAGAACATTAACAACGAAATAATAATCAATAATACCAAAAAAAAATTATGAAATAATAAAACATATTCCTTGCATTCATTATCTAACCAAGCTGTAATTAACAACATCCTTATCTAATTTATCACTATTCTATAGGAATGGTCACATGTAGGATCACATGTAATATCATACACATTGAATATATTTCCTCTTATATGGAGAATTCATGGTTCCCCATAAGTAAAAATACCATATCCAACTTTACAGAATGTATTTCTCATGTCTTCTAGATACCTTCTCACATATGATTGTATGCATGCTTGGAATTCTACAAAAAATAGTTATCTCTCAATTAGAAAAACATTCTATATTAATATATCATACCAACATAGATGTAATATCTTTAAATGGTGGACTCTAAAAGCATGGATATTTCCCGAAGGTGAATCATATATATATATATAAGGACTCCAATCTAATGGCGTATCGAATTCCCCTATGTGGGATACATAAAGACGATAACCATTCCATCCATAACCATCTCCTATGACTAATTTTATCCATACTCCCCCACTATGGAGAGGACTACATCCATAAAAGAAACTTTTCAACCTGATCGTTGAAATATAGATTGCATCTATTGTGCACAAAACCAAAAATAAGTGATAACATAGAATGAAACAGTATATCTAAATTAGTACTGTATAGGCCACACAATATTAAACATGAAATAAATGATATAGTAATAGAATAATATATGGCCTATAAAATATTCCATTGGATGTGAAATATTATATAAATATAAACTCATAACAAGGAACACACGATCCATTCCATGCATCAATTTCTAGAATATTTATAATGGGATGCACATGCACAACACCCACATGTGTACCATGTTAGTCAAATGACACCATGGATATTATATCTTTTTCATGCGTGTCAATATAGAAAGTTAATGTTAATTTTATATTAATTAATAGTTTCATGGTCACTATGTATCATGTAGCATAAACTCACACACAAATACACAATGTTTCCCTATACTCTAAGTCATCTATTTAGGATCAAGGTTTGACCATCAGTGGAAATCATGAATCCCATGCACATGGGTCAATCATGGCCCTTGGAACATTATTTAGATAAATTATCCAAATTATCATTAATTAATTAACACTAAAAAATAATTAAGATATTAATAATTCAAACAACTCATTAATTTTTTTTAATTAAGTGGTTTTCAACCATGGATCAAATAAATAGATCACATGATTATAAACTATGCATAAAATCATGGGGTACTTTAAGACCCTGAAAGAATATAAAATAATTATATTTGAATATACATTATGTTTTCTATATGTTTTTTGATATTATACTCAACTTTTGGAATGCGTTAAACATAACATTATGTTTATATTTGGTTACACTCTATACTATGTTTAAATGTAACTTTTCATACAATTAAAATATTATTATTTAATATGATAGTTACTACCCAACCAAATGAATGGATGGTTTGAATAATATTAAATTAATTATAAAAACATGGATTTCATATGTTTATATAATTATATATTGTATTATTTAAATATTTTGAAATTAAAATAAAAACTAATTGAAAATTAAGGAAGTCATTATTAGAAATACTATTCTTGTGAAAAACATGTTTTTTATGACAATAAAATACAAAAACGTATTTTGGGGAGTAATTTTTATTAATTTTATATATTATATAAAAATTAAATCATATATTTAACCTTTGAATTAATTTATTTTCTAAACAATATATAAGAATAAATTAAATTTTAATCTAAAATGTATTTTTCAAAAAATATATTTTTTAACCTTTTTTTCTTGATTATTTCGAAACTAATCATTGATTGAATAATAAAATTTATTTTATGAAATAAAAAAATTTGAAATTTTAATATCAACATTACCTTATAATTATTTATTATTCATTTTGGAAAATTTTTATATTTTTTGAATACTGAAAAATTCTAAATTTTAAATAAAATATTCTTTTTTATTAATTTCATATATGTAGATAAATTATTTTTTTTTAAATTAAAATGTTTAAATTATAATTCCCTAAATCCAATTTATTTAATTTTAATAATTTTTTTATCCAAAAAACAATCATAAAGGTTTGTCCATTTTTCTATTTGATAACCCACTTTCACATCACGTGTGCTCGATTAATTTTAAATTAAACATTTAAAATTCTATGAGTGGAATTTATAAAAGTATATCTCATATTTATAATATGAACAATTTATATTATCTAATAATCTAGACCAAATTTTTTACCCAAATGAATACAGAATGTAGTAAAAATTAATTATCGAGACTTTGGTAAAAATGGTTAGGTTGTGGTGTTAAACATAAATGACAAGTGTAAAAATTAAATTTGATCATTATTAAAATCATTTTGATGGCCATATTATAACCATTACACATTTAATTATATATAATTATTCATTTTTTTCACTTGGACATAAAAAATCATGGTGAAATTTAATTATTTTAAAAACATCCATGTTTGTCCTCTTCCCCGTTAATAAAATGCCACCCACCAACCCACTTATTCAAAGTATATAACACATTTGTATAATACAATAAAATTAAAAAGTATTTCCCATGTTACCTAACATCATAATATATTCCTTAATTCAAGCATAAAAATATTCTATGATGGGTTTTACATAAATCATAAGCATGTTACATGAAGAATAGGTAACATTCATCAATGAGATTTTTTTTCTTCCTCTACACCATTAAATGATTATTATAAAATGATTGTTTATTATAATACATGAATTAAATATTATGAAAATTTTTTATGTTCATGACCTACAACCATTTCCACTTCCATCGAATGGGTTACAAAATCATCATTTCCATGTCCAACAATCTACGACATCAAAAACAGTTTTGTTCATTTTTCAATTAACTCCTATAATGATCGCAATTAAATAATTATTTATTATATATATATATGATATAAATTATTTTATTTTTATTATTCAGTTTTATATCACACTTAACTTCATGATTTCCATTTTTTTGATTATGACAATGTCGCTCATGTGAATAGTGGTCTTCCGCATTGCAAAGAGACGTGATTCATTCACGATTTACATTGAATGTATTAAAAATTGTTTGAGAAAATAATATTTGATATATATAAACATAACTATTATATAATGAAAATATATTAAATTTACATTTTTTCATTCAACTCATGAAGAAAAGGAAAAACAATGTTCATTCTTACAAATAGCCTACCATCTATATGAACGGCGTATTTCAAGTACAATAACAAAAACTTATTGATTAATATTAATAAATATATAATTGATATAGATTATATTTATAACAATATTTAAATTTATTATATTATTTATCCATTAACTATGTTTGAGGACCATGAAATAACAAGTTAAAACATATGAAAATAACAGAGCAGTTATTGGCCAAAACAATGCTTTTACAAAGAATTGTTAGAAATATTTTAATAAAAGGTCATAATAAAATATATATTGTATAATATATATGAATATTGATTTTCCCTAGATTTTAAAAAATTATATTTAATATATAGTATTACTAAATGTGAACAATGGAACTCCTGAATTAAGGTATGTGATTTCCGTCTCATTTATTTTTTGGATACATAAAGACATGTTCCTCACATGTTTCATTAAGGTGGTGTATATACATCCCATGAATATATCCTATTTTTTATTTTTATTTCATATCAACATTATGCTATCTCTTTAACGGGGTTTACACATCAAAAGTTACTAAATTTGTGGTTGAATTGTCTATTAATATCCATTCTTTGAGAGGTGCATTATGTTATACACCAATATACATTCATGATGTGTATATACATCACCTTTGGATCTTGTTATAATTTAATAATTTATCACAATTATATTTTATGTTCCATTTTATGTTATTCCTTCACGGGGGTACAATTCAAAGTTACTAAGTTGTTAATGATTTTATGCATCAATCTCATGGTTTATTGGGATTCTTTATGATTATGTTTCCAATGATAAAATGTTATGATCAATATATTATGAAACAAATTAATTTTCATATAATCATGTTATTCATGTTTTTTTGAATTAATAATTCCCTTTTCAAAAGTTGTTACAAAATATTAGTGATATAATATTTTTACAAAAATCAAACTCTATTTCCCTCTCCGATTGTAAAACCATTTTCCTCCAAAAAAAATGTTTTCAAAAAACAACAATGGGTTATTATTTAACTATATTTTTTCAAATTTTTACCCATGATTTCATTTTTTAAAAAAATGGAATATTCATGATGTCTCATAGAAACATTCTCATTGAGATTTTTCCAAAAATGTTAAATGAATCATTTTTTATAACATTCATAACAAGAATAGAATATCCCACACACATGACTGCTCAATAATTTCAATAACCCATTTTAATATATTAATGTTAATTTCAAACAAAAAATTCCCTCAATATTTTAGATTATATATTTGAAATAAACTATTTTTTATGGAAATAATGTACATTTTTAAAAATTATTTTAAAATTCGAAAGGATATTTTCCTTAAATATGGTTTTAAAATATTTTTTAAAAACATATAAATTTTTTTCAATACTATTTTCATAGAAATGGATTTTTAAAAGGTCTTATTGTTTGAATTTTTTTTTAATAAATGGATACTTTTCATAATAAATGTTTGATTTGATCATTAAAACCCCTTTTATATCTTATTTGTTATCTATTGAGGTAACTTATGCTTTAATTGGTATATAATGCAAGGATAACATTATTATTATTGATTAGAATGTTTAATTATTTAAATATTTTTATGTAACCCATCTATATTTCATGGGTTATACCAAAATATAATTCTTATTAAACTTGAATATTTTCCATTGGTTATGCTATAATGTAATGATAAAATGATTATGAAATTTTTTTCATTTACACTATTTATAATATGTTGAAATTTTTATGAAACCCATTTTATTTCATGGTGTATGATATGTTGGACAATTTATGAGTTTATGAAACAACTATGTAAGATTTTAATTATTTGAATACAGATACAATATAACCAAGCATGGTGGTTTATATATATTTAATGATGGTTCTTACATTATAACAATGGAATATGGTGGCATTATATCCCATGATGGTTGGTACCAATATATTCCACAGATAATTATTATAATGATGTATACTCCAAGAGATAGATAGTACTGGAATTGAGAGTCGACCATGATTAGTAAGAAAAGATTGGAATTGGGAGTGATCCCAATTCAGTATGACCAGACTAGAATGGGGAGTGAAGAATATTCCATTATAGACATAAACACCTATAATTATATTGGGATTGATCTCAGACTAATATTATAGAGATTTGAGTGAACACATTCTACAGTATGGGATGTGTTTCAATTGGTTTTGACTTTCTGTCATTCCTATGAGGTGTATCCCCCCATATTGTTCCCTTAGTAGTTTTTTAAATTAACCTTGACTACTATGGGAATTATTTTCAATAAATGTGTTCATGTGATAATTATATAAAATGTAGAAATATTAGGATTTATGGGGTCATGTGAATTTCTCATCTTATGATTCATTTCTTATCAATTTATAATAATTATATAATGATCCAGTATTACGATCTTTGATATATAGGGTATGGTTTTCAAATGGTATTCTCATGGTCTCATACCCTTATGTTCAAGTAATTATTTTATATCTCATTTTAATACCCATACTGATCATATGAGCTCACCCTTTCTTATGTTTTCTTTCCATGGGATATTAATAGTGGTTTTTTGTAGGGGTATTAGAGGGGAAGAGATTTGTGGGAATTGTTGAATGTTATTCAACTTATTATCAAATAGTGTTACAATATTCCAAAGGCACTAAACTATTTTAAACCTGATTCTTTTTTTTTGTGTAATGTAATTAATAATCATTTAAAGATATTCATTATACATGTACAAAAAAATGGGGTCACTACAGTTTTATGGGGATATAACATAGAGGTGAAATTGATTAAGAAATCAAAAAAGGGATCATTGAGCTTGACTTATTCATCACCTTGTGCACAAAAATGGGTCTTCCTGTAGACTTTCTTTTACACTCCTTGGGGATATTTGTTAGAAATTTATTAAAAATTTAAAATCCATAATTAACCATTTTAATTGATTATTAATATGAATGGCCTATGATAAACCTAAGTGTTCATAAATTAAAAATATGGTTTCATGATTTAAAAATAATATATGTGATTTTCATTTCTATTTAATTTCCTATCATAATTAGTGTTTCTAATTCTATTATTTTTTCATTTAGTAAATGGGGAAAAATATAAGTAACTAGGTTATCATTGTATGTTCTGTAAAAATTTCAAATGTGCATCCAAGTGGTATGAAAACGAGAGTGAAGTGTGATGAGATTATGTCTAATTATTTATCACAGAACATGATTAACAATTTACAACATAACCAAATCGCATTATCTCAAATAATGAATGTACTATAGTTTATTGAGAGTTTAGGTGGTTGATAAAAATGAGGGATGAAGGTTCATTAACTTATATGATTATAACGTGGTAATAATAACTCTATAAAATTCCTGAAATAAATAACCATATGAATTATATGTAGAGAAGAAGGGACTAGAATAATCATTTTTTTGATGGAAAACAAATTTTTTATATTATGGAGTTTATGTAAATAATGTCCTTATTGTGGTATTATTAATGGATGGATGCTTTAAATGGGGAAATTATGAGAATTATGATAATTGATGTCTTATGGGGAAATCTTTTGATGAGAATAATCAAGGTGGTTTGAGTAATGGTTAGACATTTGACAATTTGGAGACTGAATAAAATATAAATGGAATAAGTTATCAGGGAATAATATGGGGAATCCTAGATAATGGATTAATGATTTTATGGAAAAATTGTTGTATTTATGCAATGTAATTTATGAATTATGTTATATGAATACATATAATGATTATTTGTAGAATTATTGCATTTATGATTTATTAGATTATTTTAAATGGATTAGATAGCCAGGAAAATAGATTAAATGGAAAGGTATTGATTTTAAAGGAATATTACCCTTAAAATGTTTTGTATGTTGAGATATTGAATTTTAAATAATGAGTTCATGATATTTATAATTAAATTAGATAGTAATTATTACTATGGAAATGATTACTTGTTTTTTGAAGAAGTGGTTTATGATATCATAAATGAAATTCACAAACATTTTTTCTAATATAGGAATAAATACAACAATTATTTATTATTTAAGTAATATGGAATCATTCATATTTTCAATAAGGATTTATGGTAATTTAGGTTATTTTGATTTTTCAATAGAATATATGTTGAATAAATTCACATGTATGATATGTGACAGTCAAGATCTATTTAATGCATTTGGGAATATATGATATCTTCATTTTCAAAATTTAGTGACCTTAAATATAATTTTTTTGATTTTAATCTTTTTTATGTGTCTCGAGGTGGAAAAATTATGGAATCATTTATGTTGAACTTTGATGTGGATTTATATATTTATGTTTTACTTCACATATGAATATTCATCCATATTGGATAACCGCTGATAAATTTTATTAATGATAAAGAGAGATTGATATATTTAATTATAAATCTTAATAGGGATCTTATCATCCATTAGTTAAAATGGCACAAAAAGTTAAAATTTATTTCATGTATTAAGTGATGAAGTTCTAATGTATCAATGCATAACCAACCACCGAGAATGTGGATTTTAAATTAATATAATCATGTAAGTATATCATGTCATTAAAATTATTCATCATTATGAAAATTATAGTGAAATATAATATAATCCTTTTATTATTATTTTTATGATATTAATGAAATTTTCTGGACAATTTAGTTTTCTGTTCCTTACATTTATCTAGATCACCCACTTTTTTATGAACCGTGATCTTTATAACTCTCTATAATCATTTGTACTATTCTCCCATGTCCATACCATAAATTCTTACTTCTATTCTCCCATGTGGAAACTTAGTTATGGGTTACATTAGGTAACCATTTTCTTCCAAAAATAATTGGTCAATTTTGTATTTCCTTTTTACAATGTGGGTTTTTATGAAGAAACATCCATATATTCAATCTTTAATAAATGGTATGAATTTTGAGGGGTAAATTAAATTTCACATGGGTAAAATAGAACACCACAATATTATTTAAAACTATTTTTCTCAAATATATTTTACATTTTCCTTGATTTTTTAGAAAAAAAACTCTTGTTTTTTCTTGGTAATAAGTTAATATAATATAACTCATGTTATAAACAACACCATGATTATAGGAAACATGTCACAAATTTAATATATTTTTATTTAATATGTTATTTATCACTGATCGATTCATATAAAGAGTATGAATAATAATAAATAAATTATATAAATAAGGGTTCCACATGTTTTATAATAAACGCTTTGGAATTTAAATATTTATAAATGAAAATAAGAACAATTTAAAAATGTAATGTTTTTCTAAAAAAAATTTTTTATGAAAAAAAACTGTGTTTTGACTCAAAAAAGTAGACAAAATAATTATGATAAATTGTTATAATGAAGTTTTTATTTTATATTTATATTAGATAAATTATTTAACATTCATCTTGTTTTTCCTATATAAGTGATAATAATGAATCCAATTTTCTATTGAAAATAATTTTTTAAAAAAAATAATTATTTGTTTTTATGGAATGATTAGTTTAGATATAATTTTTTTATTGAATTTATTTAATATTAATATATCACTTTTGAAATTTTAATATCAAAAATATCTTAGGGTAATTTTTTTATTATTTTGAAAATATAATTTTTTTGATAAGTAATGAAAAAATACCGAATGACAATTGAAAACATCATTACTAATTTTTTAATTTTAAATTTAAATTATATTTTAAATTATTTTCAAAGATAAACTATTAATATTAGAAATCAATAAATATAATTTCTGTCATTATCTTAAATTTTTTATTGAATTTTGACCTAAAATAATTGTAAATTTTTGATGATTTGCTCTTTATAAACTACCTTTCTCTTCAAATATTCATGATTAATTTTTTAATTCCATTTTTCCAAATATATGAATGTACTTTTCGGAATTTGTTTTGATAATATGAATAAAAAATCAATATATTAATTGAAAAAATAAACATATGTTTTTCCTAAACTAATAGTAAATGCAATAAAAAGAATTTAATGGTGTTAAGGTAAAAATATATTTTCTAGGCAATTAAACTAAAATTAAGATGAAAAAATTTACCAATTAACTATTATAAAAAATATTTTCCTCACATATTTCATCCATTAAAAAATTATGGTTCTATAATTTTACATTTTGGTTCCCAATGTCTTATTAAAAATGAGGGATCAATCAGTTATTTTCATAAAAACAAAATGTGTCATATCCCCAATATAATAAATTCATTAACCTATAATCCATTATCCAAACCATGAAACCCATTTTTATTCTACATATCCTACACAAATAACATAACAACATCCATAAACTCATATTATAGTCATTTTTTTTTGGAATAAAACCATCCTAAGAAATATTTTAGCGTAAACGTATGGAGGATAGCTAAAGAAGATGTAATGTTCATGAATAATAATTTATATTTAATTTCATTCCCAAAACAATTTAATTATTAATATACCATTGATATATAAAATAATTATAATATTAAATAAAATATGTTGTTTTTATGATAGGTTCATGACGTACAACAATATCCACTTCCATCGAATGGGTTACGAAATCTTAGTTTGTGTAAGGAATAATGCTACATAGTGAATTGATGTCACCAATTTTACCATTACCACCTATAAAGGTTTGAAATAATTATATAAAAACTATTTATATGTGATATTTATTATTATATTATTTTTCTAAAATTTTATTTCATAAATACATTGTCACTATCCCTTATTTCAGAATATGATAATTTCGATGATGTGTACGGTAGACTACCTACTCATGAAGCTTTTGATTTATGGTCACTTTAAAGGGTATGTATTAAATATATTATTAATAATAATAAGGTATTTATATATCGAATAATCATGATTATGCAGTGATAATATATATCATTTTCTTTTTTTTCTTTCATCCCAATAATCAATTGAAAAAAAATGTTTTTTCTTATGTATGGACCACCATATCCATGAAAGGTTTATTTCATTTCCTATTACTAAATATCATAGATTATTATAAATAAATATATAATAAATATATATGAAATTTATATCAAGATGTTGTAACCATGATCTATGTAAGTGTACCAAGAAATTATAATTCAAAAAGTACATGAAAAACTAGCTATTTCTTAATATATGAGTTTAATGTATATTTGTTAATAAATGAATAATAAAATATTACAATAAAATTAGAAATGGTATTTTATATGTTAATAATGTTATATTATAGATTTACAGTAATGTTATATTTACTATACAAGAGGGTTTAACATGAATGATGGAATTTAATAATTAAGAAAAGGGATTTTCATTTGACAAATGTTTTTATCATAGACACATTCCATGTTCAACACATTTTTGATTTATATGGGGTATATATTTCCATTTTTATATTTTATGATTATTATTATTTTTTATATTTCAATTTTAGGATCTTTATTGTAGGTTGACTATAGTTAAAATGTTTCCAAATTAGTATGTGATTTTTATTTCAATTTTCCTTTATTGAGATAAACATTATGTTTTGAATCTATGCCATTTCATGAGTCCTATAGAAATAAACTATTACATGTCATATCATGAATATTTTTATCCCCATGATATGTTTTGTTTTGTTATATTTTTTTCTTTCATGGGGATTATAATTCAATGTCACCAAATTGGTAATTATTCATTATTAAAATATTATCATTTATTGGGATTATTTTTAATTATCTTTCTAATGCTAAAATATTTTGATCAATATCTCAAGAAAATCAATAATTATATTGTCCACTAGTATTTAATGATATTTTCAAGTAATATTAAAAATATTCACTCATTGTTAGTTAAGATAATGGACAAAATGTTTTTATTAAATTCCAAAATATTATATCTCTCTCTCTGATCACAAATCCGTTTTCTCGCAAAACCATGCCTTTAGAAAATTCTATATATTTTACTATTATAATAGGATTTTAAACGTATTTTTTGTAAATTATTTAATTTTTGACATTTATTTTATTGGGAATATTCATTTCATTATATGAAATAACGTCCATTTAGATTTTATGAAAAATGTGGTAATAATTTATTTTAACATACACAACATGAACATATTTTGCAGTATCATGACAACTCAATTATTTAAATATTCCCTTAAATTATATTTGTTTTATTTTAAAAGAATTTTTTTTCTTTTTTTATTGGTAATTTTTTTTATAAATTAAATCAAATATAAATTGTATCGGTAATGATTTATATTCTAAAAATATTTTTCAAATTAAAAAAGACATTTTCCATAGGAAATGCATTGAACAGTATATAAAACATCCTTTATAAATTTTAATCTTTATTTTTCAAGATAAATTATTTTGAGAATGTTTTATGTCTTAAATAGTGAGTTTTAAATATTTGTTATTTTGTAATAAGAAATGATCATGTTATATTTCAATAACCAATTCTATATATAATAATATCCTTTAATATATTTTATTCATTACTAGATATATCAACTAAGGATACAATTATTTTTATTTAACAGAATGTTTTTTCATGAATATTTTTTATGTAACTCATCAAACATCCATATTTAATATCATTATATAATTTTAATGAAAATAATTTCATCTGTACATTTTATTCTCTAATTAAATGAAGAGATGATAATAAAACATGTCTATTTTCAAAAGGTTATGATACAATGAAATTTTTATAAAACTCAATTTTTTTTTATTTTTATGATAGGATTAATACTTTTGGATCTTATAAAACACCTATGTATGATTTTAAATATTTTATGGTGGTTACATTATAAAAAAGGACAGTGGTTATGTAATAACATAGTACATTGGATATATTATATCCAAGGATAGTGGTTAGGTTATAACCAAAAATGGGTAAGATATATGTATCCCACAAATGAAATGGGTACTGAGTAATATTCCATGATATAAACATGAATAGAATGGGGTGTGAACATAGAACAGTAAAAAAAGACTAGAATGGGGGTTGGAATTGGGTTAGAAACACATTGTTGTAAATGTGACTGACCCAGATTAGTGAGAGAATTTGTCATCTTTGATAGTCTTGGGAGTGAGGCCTAACTACTTCGATGGTATTTGGATTGATCTCATTCCACAATGATTAAAGGTATACCACTTGGTATGGTGTTCTATCCCACCCAAGATGTATAGCCTCACATAGAGTTCCCTTAGAAACAAAGCATCAATAATAGGTGAATGATTTTATATATAAATGTTTATGTCACAATTATATGTCTTTAGAAAAAATTTTCCTCTCATGAATCATGTTATTTTGTTATCTTATGATTCATATATTATGAACTGACAACATTTATTCCCTGATTTTGGATTATAGTATTTGATATGTAGTGTATGGTTTTCTAATGTTAAGTTATTGTTCTCATAACCTAATATTCATATTTTTCTAATGTGACTCATTTTTTTACACTTAGAGAGCATCTTTGATCATCCATTATTCTGTTTTCTTTCCTTGGGTTATGAATAATGGTTTATAGTAGAATTACTAAATGGGATGATCCTTGTGGGAAACCATGAAGATCGTTCATCAAATTAGATGATTGTTTTCAATGTTTCCAATGGAAATAAAATATTATGGTCCTCAAGTATGTGTTTCTGTAATATAATGAATATTAATCTAAAAATATATAATATATATGTATGAGAATCCATCCTCACTACAAGTACAATATACAGAACAACCAACACTAAAAATTAATCAACTCTAATAAAGTATTGTAAAGAACACTTGTTCAATCCCATCGAAGACCATTAGGCCTCCCCCTTTTCCCATGAGGACCTATATTGTAACATCCTAGGTAAATAAAGAATATGAAATTTTCATATATTCATGAATTAAATTTTAATATTACTTTAAAGGAGATTCTATGTTCAATGGTGTACCCAAAACGCTACAATGAGTATCTTTGAAATCTTACGTTGCACATTAATAATATAATAATATTATTTAAAATAGTAGTTAACGTCTAGCCGTTGTAATGGCAGGAATTAACAGAACTAACTACACAATTATTTTATATGTTTTTTAAATATTTTTACATTTATCCAAAAAATCTTAGAGACTTAAAATGGGAATGAATCAAATTTTAGGCATAAATATTCTAATATTCTTTAAAAGGTAGATTAACCGCCTTTTGATGGAGAACCATTTTTAAATCCAAATTTTTAACATTTAATAAGTTATATTTGAAAAAAATAAAATCCTTATTTAGAATCAGGACATCAAAATTTACATTGTGTAATTTTTTTTTATTTTTCCGATAAAGTTCATTTTTTATGAATAGTGAAAAATGCTGTTTTTTTAAATACAAGCCTCCTTTTAATATAGTCTATTTATATGGTCATATCATCTTTTTAATTGTTTTTAATTTATATTTAGAATTTACTTTTTCCATTTAATTCAATTTTGGTCATTGTAATTAATTTCACTTTGAAATTGGACATAAACAAGTGTCAATCTTTTGATAGATATTATTTCGTAAAAACATGCTATTTGTTTTGACAGTGGGAATTAATTATAAAATTAATTAATGGAACTTATATGTTTTTAATTTGGTAAAATGGGATTCATTTTTTTATTTCGAATATCAAATTTACTTTGGATAATTTTGTGGTATTTTTCAGACAAATGTTCATTTTCAATGAATAGTGAAAAATACTTCATTTTACTTCAAAACTACCTTTTAATCTAATTTAATTATATAGTTATGTTGTCATTTTAATTGGTTTTAAAGTTTAATTGAATTATTTTTTTATCACTTAATAAAATTTTATTCATTGGAAGTAATTTTATTTTTCAATTGGATGTAAAAGCAAGTCAATCTTTTGATAAATTTTACTTCTAAAAACCCGTCTATGGTTGTGAAAACAAGAATTATTTTAAAATTAATTACTGCATATTCTGTGTTTGGAATTTGGTAAAATGGATTCCATATTGGAATCATAAGGTCCAAATTATGTAATTAATACTCTTTTGTTTTTGGACATTATGAAGAGTAACAACAGTAATTATCTTTAATTATCAAGATTAATTAGTAATCAGGAAGCTAAGGGTAATAAAAAATTTCATAATAATATAAAATGACCCCAACATGTGTCAAAATCCTCTTTTTGAGTCATTTCCGACCATTTAAAACTTTTTACCAAACATTAGGGCCCATTGAGTCACATGGCTATGACAGTGATATTTATGACATTATTTTTCAAAAAGAAAAGAAATATAACAACGGTTTGAATATCATAAGTAAAACAATTTTAATTTTGTTTACATAAATTATCTCATAAACTATAAATAGTCATTGGAAATATAAAAATATTTCCTAAATCATGGAATATTTTTTATAATTTTTAGACAATATAGATATAAATATATTTATTACACCATGATGATGCAGTGACTACCTCATTAATGAACAATTTAAATAAAATGAAAATAGAAGGTAAAATATATGACATAAAATTGTCGAAGACCTATTCTATAGGAGGATTATGAACCATTATCACCTTATCCTTAAAATATATCATTTTTAGACCTTTAAGAGCTTAACATCCTTATATAATAAAGTAACATTTCAAGACATACCAAAAGTGACCCTCCTCCCTCTTTTTAAAGGCCCCCACATCTACCCCCTTACCCACACCTCTCAATCCCTTGGGTCATCCAAACTATACTCATATTATCTCTAAATATTCCTCTATTACTCCTAGAAGACTCACTTTTGGCATATTTCTTTCCAAGGAATCTGTTGGCTCAAATCAAAAAGAGTTACCTGATTTAGAGTTAATGTATTTTCTCAAGATTCATTCTTTTATTTTCCTTCATAACTCACCAAAAAATTCTTATTATTTTATCCCCTAATAACACTAGTATACTCAATATTATAGGATTTTGTTATGATAAGAATTATACCAACACATACTCACACCTCCGTCTAAGGGTTAAAGAACATATTGTTTCTGTGGGTGGCGAATTATTTCCTCATGAAACGATGATTGTTCAATATTCATTTAACACCTCTCATTGTGGCCATTATGATGGAAATATATTTATATGTGATATATATTATATTTATGTCCACTCAATGATTTTTTATTTTATATTTAAAACATTCTTTTATGCTTTTCAAGTTGGGAAAATGCGATAATTTCATATGAGGAAGTGTGGACAATCGCCCCCTCAAGTGATGTGACTCATTCATGCCAAACATGGAATTTACAAAAAAATGTAATTAATGAACTTATTATACCTATATAACATATATATTATACTTTAATTATAATATATATATGTATAATTTAGTTTTAATGTCCATTAATATGACAAAAAAATGAAGTAGTGTTTAGGCGTAGGTACGACATACCGTCTCCATGATCGGTACATTTCAGTTATTTTCTCCAAACATTACGGAATATTATTAAATAAATATATACTGAATATGTATGATTTTTAAATAATTAACACCATTCCAGAGATTATTTATTTATAACTACAAGGTCTATTCTCTTCAAACAAGTTTATTTTTGACTCATGTAACGATCATCGACAAAATGTATGATATGAACTCACATAATTATCTAATAATTATAACATGATAATATGTGATATGAGTAGAATAATAAAAATTAACGAAATTCCTTAAGAATATATAAATTTATAGAGCTTTATTAAACAATAATTTAAAGTAACGAGTAAGACAATTCAGACTTGAGGTAAGGGGATTTCTTATCTCACTTTTAATTCCGTGAGATTTCCACTGTTCACAAATTATTTATTGCATGTGGTGTATTTTGTACTAAAATTTGATATATATTATCATGATTATTTTTATATTCAATGTATTATGTGATTCATTTGGTTCTTATTATCTTTTGCTTATACGACTTGATTGATTACAATGAGGTAAGGGGTTTTTATCTCACATTTATTCCCATGAAATTCACGCTATATTTGCCACTATCTCCTTTGAGTGTTGTGTGTAATTCCAATTATTCTACTCTTTGTGTAATATAAAATTTATTATGGGTATTTACATCACTGATGTATAGTCCTTCTTTCAGGGGGTGTACGTTTGGAAAGTTACCCAAATCAGTAAGGGAACCTTTCTCCCTCCTCTTTTTAAAAGACTTATTTTTGTTAGGTCTTTAAATTTACATCTTCTTAATGATGGGATATGTTATTATATATCCTTATTGCTTTAAATTTTATGTACAAGTGAAGAGACACTCTTTTTATCACTCATCAACTCATTTTCTGAATTATAAAGTGACGTGGTTAGGCTGTCAAATTTATGTAAGGGAACTTCTTAACCCAATATCAATTCTTTGGGTTAAACCTCTACTTCTTGATTATGTAGAAACATTATTTTCCTTTATGCTTAATCTATGTGTAACAACTATGTTATGGTTCTTATACATTATTACGTATACTGGTGGTTCCATGATAAACCTAAGGTGGTGAGCCTGAGATAGCTCTACAATGCATTCGGTTATGTGATGGAGGTAAACGTTAATGTTTCTCCTACGATATTTTGGGAAGATACTTTGATGGGTATTCCAAATGTGACTCCCTATGTAGTTGTGATAGATACAATGTAGGTATGTTATGTATGCCTTAATTTACCTTTATGATTTATGATTTCTTTGTGTATTTCACAAATCATATTGTTTCATGAGGTATGTTAAAAGGAATATGTGATGTATATATTAGTGATCTAATGTTTTCTTTCTTTGTGTATCCCTTAAGGAGCTTTTTATGTTCATCCCATAATTTTTAAAAGTTTCTCATAAGACATGAAGTGGAATAGGTCCAAGGATGGGATCATGGAAATGTCATGCTGTCTAAAACATGGAACTAGACATGACTCTTATGTTCAAGAGTTTTTTTTGTGAAAAAATGGAAGCTGGGTAGATGTGTCTACTTTGTAATCATTGAGATGTAATAGTTATGTCCTATTTCTCTAAAACTATAAACCTAAAAAGATCCTCGATCTGAATAATTCATTTAATTGTTGATTATGTAATGTATTAAGGCTGGGTCCTTATAGTTGGTATCAGTGGTCGGTTTAGATAACTTTAGAGGTTAGGGTATTATTTAAGATTAAGTGAAATTTCCATAATGGTTAGGATACCAGAAAGAGTTATAGTTTTTTTAGATAATGTTAATGAGTTTAAGAAAACATGAATAATTATATCTCGGTATTATATGATTATTTTACTGATATACACACTGTAACATTTTTGGTTTTAGTAAATGGATGGATCTAGCAGGCACCAAAGTAAATGTAGATGTGAAGAAAATTGTGACTGTTTTCTGAACGAGAAACTGAATGATTTAGAAGCTACAATGAGAACACTTGTGGTTATTCTAAACCAAATATATGGAGTCATGATTGACCACCAGAACCACAGTGATTTTTATAAGACATCATATATGTGAGAAAAACATATCTACGAATGTTTAGGTAATAATCATAAAGGTAAGTATGTTCAAAAACCTATGTGTCAACGATGTGGAAACAAACACATAGGAAAATGTTTCAAATGGATATAAAGATGCTATATATATGGAAATGAAGGTTATAAAGAAAGAACCTTCCATGGAAAAGGTAAGCATCTAATGGACTCTAGGAAAGGGAAAGAATTCCTTTCCGAGGGATCAATTGAATGTTTGAAATGTGGTGTTCATGGTCATTATGAAAACACAAGTCCTTTGAAGATGTTTTGTTAATGGGATCACTAGGATCATTTAAATATTCGTTTACCAATACCAATGCCATTCCGATTGAGGATGAAGAAACTGACAATGACCAATGAAAGGTATGGATTATTACTTAACATATGTTTTCCAATTATTGAAATATTAGGATATGATTCATAATTTTGTTTGTAAGAAAGAAATATTTAAAAATAAGTTGGAAAGGAATGGTAAATGGATCATGAAGAATGTTAAATGAGTAAGAAGTAAACATATAAGGGATTCAAGAGTTATGGTAGATTTTAGGATGGTGAAATTTTGAAAAGTATTAAGGCTCTTTTGATGATGGGATTACATTAGAATACTTTTTATAGTATGTGTAACCCTGATGTTTGATATATGAAAATTTTATTCAAGGAACAATTTTCTTTTCTTTTGTATATATAGTTATAAAGAACCATTTGGGTTTATATAATACTTTAATTTAAGGTAATTACTAGTTAATACATTTTGAGATGAAAAACGAAAGTTATTAGATAACCTTAGTGGTTAAAATATGTTATGGTTATTTTTGATAATTTATCACTTTTTGGGAATGTTATAAAATTATATAGTTTTTTAAAAGGGACAACACGCCGACCGTGTGACAACCCGTCGCGTCGGACGAAGCTGAAGGAATTGAACCCACAACAAAGTGCGACTGGTATTTATCACCTACCACTGGACTGCGTGAAGTCCCTGGTTAGTATGACTAATTATTTTTAGTTACATGATGTTATGAATCAGGAATAAGTTGATTTTGAGAAATTATTAACCTGTCATGGAGGATATGTGATTAGGTTAATTACAATTTTAGTATGAGACTTTTAGACTAACTGATTTTATTTAGAGATAAATATTTAGATTTATCTTGGAAGAATATGTGATTAAATACTTTAGAGATTTGGGTTTAAATATTAGTTTGGATTACATTGAATAATTTTATGGATATCTGTTTATTGAATGGTCTTTGATGAACTTTGGGTTTTGTTGGAAAAATTTTGGAGATTAAGAGTAGTGTTTTCATTTTTTAAAGATTATCCTTTTTAAGGATTATATGATCTATTACTATCCATTTTGGTTTTTTTAACGTCTAAGTACATGGAAAATATAGATTTAATATTGTGTAGATTATGTGATTCTCTCGAAGTCGATTTTAGCACTCTTAACCTAAACATGTTATCCTAAATACTCATATTTTGGTTAAAATATGAGTTTCTGTAAGAAATTTAGTAAGGGATGAATGTGTACATGATAGGTAAGTATGTATCCTTATGATTTAGTTAAGCTCATAAATAAATTCCTCAATTAAATGTACCTTAAAAAAAATGTTCTATGTAAACTTTTCCTACTAGGGAATCAAATAACGTCTAACGCATCACATGTTTGTGATTTTCTGGTGATTAACTTTCACCTAAATCATGTTTTCTATCACTCTCCATCAGACCCTGATAATTTGTTTATCCTCCATATCAATGTTTTCATGGAATCCTAGTATCTGTTATCTCAGGCGACCTTTGTACTTTTATTTCGTTCTTTTAATATGACATTTTAATTGACTTCTTTTCCGATGTGGGGATTTCAATAATGTTTCTGAGTCCAATTTTAAAATTATGAGGACATAGTTCCCAAAAGGGGGGAAGGATATAACATCCTAGATAAATAATGAATATGAAATTTTCATATATTCATGAATTATATTTTAATATTACTTTAAAGGATGTTCAATGTTCGATGGCGTACTCAATACGCAACAACGTGTTTCTTTAAAATCTTATGTTGCACACTAATAATATAATAATATTATTTTAAATGGAAGTTAATGCCTAGATGTTATAATGGAGGGAAGAAAGAGAATTAAGTAAAAAATGATTATATATGTTTGTTAAATATTTTTACATTTATCCAATAAATGATAGAGGATTAAAATGTGAATGAATCATATTTTAAGCATAAATATTCTAATATTCTTTAAAAGGTCGATTAACCGCCTTTTGATGGTGAACCATTTTTAAATCCACATTTTGACAATTTTAAATGTTATATTTGACAAAATAAATTCCTTTTTTAGAATTGGGACATCAAAATTTTCTTTGTGTAAATTTTTGTTATTTTTGTGATAAAGTTCATTTTTTATGAATAGTGAAAATGATGTATTTTAAATCAAAACCACTTTTTAATATAATTTATTTAAAAAGTTATATTATATTTTTATTTTTTTAAGTGTAATTATAATATATTTTTACCATTTAATTCAATGGTGGTCATTGGAATTAATTTCACATTGAAACTGTACATAAACAAGTGTCAATTTTTTGATAGATATTATTTCTTAAAAATGCACTATTTGACTTGACTATGGGAATTAATTATAAAATTAATTAATGCATATTATATGTTTTGAATTTGGTAAAATAGACATAATATTGGAAATTGTAATATCAAATTTACTTTGGATGTTTTTTTTTATTTTTCTGACAAATGTTCATATTTAATGAATAGTAAAAAATACTGCATTTTACATCAAAACTGCTTTTTCATCAAATTTAATTATACAGTTAGATTATAATTTTAATTTGTTTTAAAGTGTAATTAAATTATGTTTTTATTACTTAATAAAATGTTGTTCATTGGAAGTAATTTTACTTTTACATTGTATGTAAAAACTAGTGAATCCTTGGATATATTTTACTTCTTAAAACCCCGCCATTGGTTGTGACAATGATAATTATTTTTAAAATAATTACTGCAATTTCAATGTTAGAAATTTGGTAAAATTGATTCCATATTTTGAATATGAAGGTCCAAATTATTGAATTAACACTCTTTTGATTTTGGACATTATGAATAGTAACAATAGTAATTATCTTTAATTATCATGATTAATTTGTAATCAGGAAGTTAAGGGTAATAAAATAAAACATTAATAATATAAAATGACCCCAAAATGTGTCCAAATTCTCTTTTTTGAGTCATGGCAGATCATGGGGTGAATTATACAAAACTTTAGGGCCCATGGAGTAACATGGGTGTGATAGTGTCATTTATGACAATATTTTTATAAAAGAATAGAAATATAACAATGGTTTGTATATCCTAAGTAAAATAATTTTAAATTTTTTTAAATAAATTACCTCTGGGAAAATAAATAGTCATTGGAAATCTAAAAATATTTCCAACATCATTTTATTTTTTTATAATTTTTATACATTAAATACATAAATTAATTTTTGACAGAATGATGATGCAGTGATTACCTCATTAATGAACGACATAAATAAAATAAAAAGATAATGTATAATATAAGACTAAAGCTTGTTGGAAACCAATTGTATGGGTGGATTTTTAACCCTTAACACCTTATACTTATCATATATCATTGTGGGACCTTTAAAATCCGAAAATCAATTTATAATAAAGTAACATTTCAAGACTTTCCAAAAGTGACCCTCCTCCCTCTTATAAAAGGCACCCACCTCTACCCCCTTACCCACACCACTCAATACCTTGGATCATATAACCTATTATAATAGTATCTCTCCATATCCCTATATTACTCCTAGAAGCCTCACATTTGGTAGAAGTCCTTCCAAGGAAGCATTTGCCTCAAATCAAAAAAAAACCCGATTTAGAGGTAATGTCTTCTCTCGAGTTTCTTTCGTTTATTTTACTTCTTTTCTCGCAACTATATTCTTATTATATGATCACATAATAAAAACAGTATCATTAATATATTAGGAATTTGTTATGATAAGGATTCTACCTACACTTACACACACCTAATGGTTAAAGAATATATTGTTTCTCTGTGTGGCGAATTACTGCCTCACGAAACAATGATTGTTCAGTCTTCTTTTAACACCTCTCATGGTGGAAATTATTATGGAACTATATTTATATATTATATATATTATATATATTTCCTCTCAATGATTCTGTATTTTATATTTAAAACATACCTTTATGCTTTGAATGTTGTGCAAAGGCGATAATTTCATACGTGGAAGTGTGGACAACCGCCGCCTCAAGTGATATGACTCGTTGATGAAAAACATGGAATTTATAAATAATGTAATTAATAAACTTATGTTACATATATAAAATATACATTATACTAGATTTATAATATATCTATGTCTAATTTAGGTTTAATTCCCATTAATATGACAAAAAAATGAAAGTAGTGTGCATGCGTACGTACGACCTATCTTCTCCTGGAAGAGTGCATTTCATTTCATTTCTCCAAACATTATGGAATATTATTAAATAAATATATACTGGATATATATGATATTTAAATAATGAAAACAATTTCAGAGATGATGTACTTATAACTACATGGACAATTCTCTTCAAACAAGTTCATTTTTGACTCATGTACCGAACATTGACAAAACGTACGATATATACTCACATAATTAACTAATTATTATAACATAATAATATGTTATATGAATTTAATAATAAACTATAAAGGATGTCCTTAAGAAATTATAAATTTACCATTGTTTATTATTCATTAATATAATGAATCAAACAAGATAAGTGAGACTTGAGGTAAGGGGATTTCTTATCTCACTTTTAATTCTGTGAGATTTCCATTGTTCGCCAATTATTTATTACATGTGGTGTATTGTGTACGACCATTTGATATATATTATCATTATTCTATTTATATTCATGGTATTTTGAGATTCATTTGGTTATTATTATCTTTTGGTCATAAGACATGATTGATTACAACGATGTGAGGAGTTTTTATCTCTATTTTTTATTCCCATGTGATTCATGCTATACATGGCACTATCTCTTTTGAGTGGTGTATTTACTTCCAATTATTCAACTCTTTGTGTAATATAATTTTGTTTATGGGTATTCACATAAATTTTGTATAGTCCATCTTTCTTGGGGTGTATGTTTCGAAAGTTAGCCAATTTGGTAAGGGAACCTTTCACCCTCCACTTTATAAAAGACTTCTTTTTGTTAGGACTTTTAATTTACATCTTCTTAATGCTGGGATGTGTTCTTATATATATCCATATTGCTGTAAATTTTATGTCTATGTGATGAGATACCCTTTTTATCACTCATCAAATCATTTTCTGAATTTTGAAGTGACGTTGTTAGGCTGTCGAATTTCTGTAAGGGAAATTCTTAATCCAATTTAAATTCATTGGGTTAAACCTCTACTTATTGACTATGTTGTACTATGAATATGTGTGGATTACATCTGATTATTTTAAACATAATATCCACTTATATTGGCTTTATTTATATTTTACACACATTCTTATGTAATTGATTTATCCATTATCTAAGGATACCATCTTTGTATGGGACTTCGTCTCAATCTCCTTTATTAAGGAAACTTTTCATTTCTACACGACATTATCTTATACGGTGTATAAAACCATTTTGACTTTTCATTTAATTAAAAGGGAATCTTTTCTCTACGAATAGTTTTACTAAATGAAAAAAATGAATGTTTCATTTTTAATGTAAGCAGTGACAACGAACTTTTCCGCTGCCACGAGTATTATTTGATCAATGGCTTCCTTACCAAGATGAAATGTTTTCAAAAGAATAATAAATTCCATATACTATTTATACATATTTTGGTACTGAAAATAGTTTTTTCAGTGGATTTATTATTTCAATATCATAAAATTTTATATTGCTATTACAATGTGGAAAAATTATCATTCCATTATGCTTAAGTTATGTGTTATGACTATGTTATTGTTCTCGACATTGTTACGTATATGGGTGGTTCCATGATAAACCTAGGGCGGGTGAGCCCGAGGTAGCTCTCCAATGAATTGTGTAATGTGACGGAGATAAATGTTAATGTTTCTCTGAAGATATTTAGGGAATACACTGTGACGGGTATTCCAAGTCTGACTCCCTATGTAGCTGTGATTGCTACAATGTATGTATGTTATGTATTCTTTAAGTTACCTTTATTATTTATGATTACTATGTGTATTTCAAAAATATTATGATTTCATGAGGTACTTTAAAAAGATTATGTTATGTATAAATTGATGATCTAATGTTTTCTTTCATTTTGTATCCCTTACTAAGCATTTTATGCTCCTCCCATGTTTTTGAAATGTTTTTCACATGACATAAAGTGGAATAGGGTCAAGGATGGGATCATGGAAATATCATGATGTCTAAAACATGGAACTAGAGATGGATATTTTGTTCAATAGTTTTTATTTTTTGAAAAAAAATGGAAACTGAGTAGAGGTGTATACTTTGTAATCATTTAGATGTAATAGTTATTTCGTAATTCTCTAAAACTGTAAACCTAAAAATATCCCCAATGTAATTTATTCTTTTAATTCATGATTATGTATTGTTTTAAGGGCGGGTCAAAATATATATATCATGAACATGAATTCAAAATTATTTTAATAAAATAAAATAATTATTTCAAGAGTCATTTCATAGAAAAATACAACTAAATTAGACATGTATACATTCTTAATTACCCACTATGTATAAACACCAATCTAGATCCAAAACTGACCACACATTGATGTTTTGTAACAATGTTTTATCATAAACCTAGAAGAAATACCTATCATACAACAACAACAAAAATCCAATTTAATAGATTTAAGTTGTAATCTCAAGTATAATATAAATCATATTATATTACTTAGCTACAATTCCATCGAATAGAATTGGTACCACTCCTATAACACTCTTAAATCTAAGTAATTACAAATCATATTCAATAAAAATATAAAATGGATAATTCAACTAAATTTTCCACAAAACGAATTAATAAAAAATAAAGGGATGTAACATCATCAAAACTCCAACCAATAAAATTTTTTCATCATCATGTTACATCCTACATCCTAGATAGTCAGGTAACCTAATGTAATTAGACAATTCTATTATAATCCTTTGGAATTTTCACCCATTATCTTATCAGTTCCGTGTCAAATTTTAGTGGCCCATTAAGAAGATAAATATTATGAAAAAATACAGTATTGAAGAATCATGGAATCATAATGGTTTAACCCTACCAATAGTATTCATCAATAATGAGTGAACCAGTGAACCACAACCACTTGGAGAAGTGGAATCTAATATTGAATAAGAACATAAGATCTTTACCGAATTCAGTAATGGATAGAAGATTAATCTAGCCTAAATTATGAGGAACAGATAGACGAAGAATAATATGTGAACCAAATATAACATATTTCTAAAAATTGATTATTATAGATAAATCAAAAATTAGATTCCAAGAAAAAATATCCATGATTAAAATGATCCCCAATTTTCCCTATTGGTACGCCCCTCAGGGTCCACTAGCTTGCTACCCCTGAATCACCATCTAGATAGTGCATCTATTAAGCAATCCAGGCAATAGACATGATCCCTAGTTAGTCACTAGTGGGAACTAGTGAGATGTTGCTGCTGCTACTACCGAGGTATCCCCATCCATGAATTTGTCCATTTCCTATTCATTGATACACCCACCGAGTATCCTTTCATTTAAAAAAACACGAAATAAAATTATTTAAAATTGATATATATATCATCTTATGACAAGGTTTTATGAATGATCTATATATTTTATGAAAAAAAAATCAAATTTCCTACTTATATCATCACCAGCAACAATGCAGGTCATTTCATGAACTAAAGCATTCCATCTAAGGAATGGTGAAGTTGATGTTAGTTTTGGGATGTTTATAAAGAATAAGGTCTTACTATACTTAGGAAAATGTTGTAAGAGTTCCACATCCAAATGCATCATGTGATGATTTTGAATGCGTACCTACCTCAGAACATGAATTAATAAACATGTCCTCGAATGTCATGGGGATATACCCACTCTAATGAGATGTTGTCCCTGATCAAGTACGAACGAAATCCTTTTTGAATCCCAAGAGTAATTGATCATTATTTTTGAACTAGAATGGATTCCCTAAAATGGATCATATTGTAATCCTAAGAAATTATTAGCATGTATAATAACATGTTCATTAAGAAGAATGTTTTTATATCATTGATAATGATGACCATCTATAGAATAGTCTTTTTTGATATCTAGATATGTTATCATGAACTTCTCTACTTCTGATTACTAATTTCATTGCCAGTGTGAGGCTTGGATTATTTGTTATGGAATCCATTTTAGTTTAGGGGGTTATGTAAGATTTGAATAACCTGTTTTGGAAATGATCTTCTACTACATGATGCATGTTCACATGGGAATGAAGCATTTGTATAGTTTAGGACTCCTGATGTTATTGTGAGGATGGACACTTAGACATTTTATTACATATGAAGTACTTAGTGATGTATGTATTTAGATATTTTAGTTCGTAATTTAAATTCATGTTTTCCTGTATAATAAGGAAACTATATTTAAATAATTTAATAGCTATAATGAAAATATATTATATATATAGTTCATGTTCATCCCATATATTGATCCTCCCACTCAGAATGTTTTTGACAATGGTCTTGGGGAATATGATATGAGGTCATATATGATAGATTTTATAGGACATTGGTTAGACATACATATATATGTAAATGTAATCTATGAGGATTACATTCCAAATTTTTTTGTGAAAGTATTTCATTCCATGAACAATCCTACTATAACAACTCAAGTTGATAATTGATCAAAAAAACATCAAATGGTATCGCAAAAACTCTAGCTAAAAGTTACTAATTATTTCCCTTTGGTATTGGCCATTTTCCACCAATTGATCATATCTACTGGGATAACCCATCTATATATCAATTACATGATTCCTTAAAAAAATCATGTGATTTATTAGTGAAAAGAGTTCCCCAAATTATTTTCAAATGGATGACATGATGGGTAAATGAGGTAAATGGTAACATCCCTAAAGTGAAAGTGAAGTCTCAAGGTCACTTAAATGATCCTAATTATATGATATGTGGAGAACCAGAATTAAAGAACCTATATGAATAGAAATTTGTAGAAGATGACAACATATTAATCACTAGGAGGATACCCATTATATAGTTTTTTAGAGTCAAAATGTGGAACAAAGGCCCATAAAATTGGTGAAGTCATGTTTTCCAGCTCCATCTATACAACAAGATAAGGAGTATTTAGTTAGTATAAGGCTTGTGGAGGCCCAAATCAAGAACAATTGGCCCTCCAATATAATAATTCTGTGGGATATTATCTAATTCAATGTATTTAATCATCTACATGAGTATATTCTAGCATCCCTTGACACCAATTATGATACCAATCCTATTGAAGTAGGAAAGTGTATCTGAGATAAGGAGATTTTGGACTGTACAAATGTAAATTAGATCCCCATAATAACATGTGTGAGTTAAATGATCGAGTTAGGAACCATTGAATGGGTTCTTAGTCGATATATTGGATAATGGGGTGAATTTATCAATCCCAATGTTTCTTATTACAGAGTACTTTATATATTCATTTAACTGATAAAATATTTCTGACAAAATGATGTAATATCAACTTGTGGATGTAGGGATATATTCAATGAAAATTAAATCACCATGGTATAGTATAGATGGAAGCACCATTTGGTAGGATAGATCATCTCCTCTGTAGGAATGGTAGTAATATATCAACTCTAAGATAATGCAAAAATATATGGAGGATGTACAATCCCTCCTTCCCCCACCAATTTTGTTATAATAGAATTTTTTGACCACCATTATTCTATTTGAGGTTAAAACTGGGAAAAGGAAAAAGTAATTTTCCAAACATGTCTTTTATCAACTAGTTTTCTAAAATCTAATATATGAAAATTCGTTAATATATATAATTGTGACAATAAATATTAATATAGATATAGATATAGATATATATATATATCACACTCTCTTCCCATTGGGAATCTACAGTCAATCCTAATTTTTTTATTTATGGGGGATAAATTAATTTGGCTATAAAAATGTACACATTTTTTTGTAACGTAATTACATCGCACATTTCATTTCAATAAATGGTTCATCCAAAAAGTATCACAGATATTGTAGTATATCTTAGAATCTAATGGTATTATTAACCAACCAGCTATCCCAACAGGAGATGAGCAGGAATTATGTTTTCCTAATGAAAAACACAAGCCCCAATTTGATGGTCTTACCAAAATTAAAACTGTAGTTGAATTTTTGATGGGAAAGTTTTTATATTTTAATTTCAAGATTCTATCTATAATATAACCATGAAAAAGGATTTTGGTGGTATAGCTTTGACATGGAATTTGGAGGATGCAAATGTCAACTCCGATGAGGGTCTTACTAATCCTTCTATAACAATTCTTTATATACATATAAACATTGATAATGTATAAAAATTGAATATTTTTAACTTCATTGAATTGAATATACATGTAGGAATAATCTTTAAATAAAATGCCTTAATATAAATTTATTTTAAATCTACTTTTCTAATGATGCATGGGTTTGAACAGATACCATTCTGACCTCCACAAAACTCAATGAATCAACCCTTACAGATTTTTTGTTCCTACAACAATTAAATGGGATCTTAATTTGTCTATAGATGTTCAATGTAAATTAACAATAATCATAAACCCTTAAAAATTGGTATAACATGTCATTTCCACAATAAAGTCACAATAGTGTCTCATACATTTTCTAAAATCACATTAAAATTGAAATAAATGATCTATCATAATGAAATCAATGTTTAATTATATGTTAATGGGAATTTAGATAAGTTGTCTTATATATTTAAGTCTACATAATCATTGTTAATTAGTCCCCATACTCATTTTATGTTGATTAATATTACAATCACGCACATATTTATCAATTTAGAGTGTCAAAAATGAAACAACTTAGTAGGAAATCAGGATTTATAAAACTCCACAAATTGATAGATCAATAGAGAAAATGATAAAATGTTTAAATTTCATTGGTTATCTGATTTATGACCATTAAATAAACCACAAGGTAGGCCCCCTCAAAGAATCCCAATATTTTGGGTTGATGAAGTGAAAATTGTCGAGAGAAACAAAGACACAATGCATACTAAGTCAATGGTTAGGTATCTAAAAACCATGTTACATAATTCTTTTTTAATTTTCTATTATATCAATAGTTTAACTTTATCTGCATTTTCAAACCCTAAACTACATCAACTTAGATGGGAATTTCTACAGTAACACCCCAAGCTTCTATGGTATGCTTCTCTTTGAATAATGTGATAGCGTGTGTCGTACGCAACATCGAGTTCTAACACACCACAACCAATCAAACTAGCCGTTATGAATAGTAATACCTATTTTTTGAAATTATATATATTTTATATTTCAAAATGGACTTCATTTTTGGATTCATAATATCGAAATTATCCTAAGTTGAATTTTTGGTATTTTTCTGAGAACGTCCAATTTTTATGAATAGTGAAAAATAATTAAAAACAACTTTTTTAATAAAAATGATTTATAGTGATAAATTATATTATTGAGTGGTTGTAATGTATAATTAGAATATATTTTTACCATTTTATCCAATGGTGTTAATTAAAATTTATTTTACTTTGAAATTAGACATAAACAATTGTCAATCTTTTGATATATATTGTTTCTTAAAAACACGCTAGTTGTTGTAACGACGGGAATTAATTATAAAATTAATTAATGCAAGTTATATGTTTAGAATTTTGAAAAATAGACATCATTTTTGAATTCAGAATATCAATTATAGATTTTGGTGAAATTTTGGCATTGTTCTGAAAAACTTCAATTTTTGATGAATAGTGAAACCACTAAGTGGTAGTTAGAAAACTGGTTTTTTCATAAAACATAATTTTACCGCTTAAATGAATGGAATTTCAAAAATCCGAGAGACACGGTTAATATCAAGTAGTAAAATGTGGTTCAATGAGATGAAAATAATATTTGGTGAATAGTAACTTTTACTTTTATTTACCACGGTTAAAAGTAAATAGGGCATTTAAGGGTAAAAATGAAATTAATATTACCTTAACACATGTACTAATTCTATTGGATAAGTTTATATCGACCAAAAACTACCCTAGGAATAAAATATTATCATTTAGTTCCACTTGGATTAGATTAGGACATTTATTATTATTTAATTCAATGAAGAGTTAAAAGAGTTAAAATCAAAGTTTATTTACTAAAACATTTTTAATATAAGGTTATACATAATATAAATTAGATTTTAAATATTAAATAGAAATATAAAATGATTTCCTACATAATGATATTTTATTTATAATTTTAAGACATTAAATAATTTAATATATTTATTACACAATGATGACACAGTAATTACCATAATAGTGAAAAAATTAAAATAATTGATATTCTAAATACCCAAATAAATATAATTTAAGACTTTTTATTAATTAAACTAATTTTCTAGGTTAATATGACATGTTAGGATTGACTTAAGTAACATTTATCGAAGTAATCATTCTGTTATGATTTTCACAAAAATCAATTATTGAATAGTGTTAAAATTGACATAAAAGAGTTTTTAAAACAAATATTATATTATTAACTGATATTAAATTCCTAAAAATCTATGGTTCGGCCAAGAGACTTACATCATGATATGTGTATCATTAACGGACCACTTGGGGGTCTCTTAGATGTATATAGTAAGTTTATTGACCTTATAATATAAAAATTCAAAAAGAGATTGTAAAAGTGGAACAAATTAACTAAGAGTTAATACATAAATCTAAGGTTAATATAATAACCCAAGCCTGTCTAAATTCTATTGGTTTAGTGGTTTTCGACCCATCCCCACCTAAAATTTTAAATAATACACTTTGGAGCCATTAGAAACTAAATATGAATTTATTATAAATTAATATTTATAGCTTTTCCAAAGGTGCCCATCATTCCTCTTATAAAAGGGTACTCTACCTTCTCATTAACTCACACCTTCAAAGCCTTCTTGTTCGGAAAAACTCTGCCCAAATACTCTATCAACTTCCCTCACTACAACCTAGAGTCCTTAGTTTGATCAGAAAGCCAACCTAAGTAACCCTTTTGATCAAAACAAAAGCAAGAACCCGAAAAAGAGGTAATGTTTTCACCACCCTTTTTCAAATTCATTTCTTCTTCAACTTATTCTTTGTTTTTTATTCCCATTCTAAAATAATGAATACAGAATCTCCTATATATTGTAATATTATTATAAATATGGTACAACCATATTCAGTATTCTATCCATCCTTTGAATGACATGTCACCATACGTGCGTACGTACCGCTTACCGTATCCACGTCATGGTGTAATTGTTATTCAATATATTATTATTTGGATGGGTATAATAATTATTTTTAATTAATGTAAATAATACATATAACATGATAATGATTCTGTATATATGATATACCATCCAATTATATATTATTTTAATATCAAAATAATGATATTATCACTCGTGCGTACGTACGGACTACCACCTCCACGAATACGATGAGATTCATTCTCCATCGTATCCATTCAAGTATAATTATCATTTTATGATTTAAAAATAATGTTTAAGGAATTGATATTGTCGCTCGTGCGTACGTATGGATGACCACCTCCACGAATGCGATGAGATTCATTCTCCATCGTATCCATTCAAGTATAATTATCATTTGATGATTTAAAAATAATGTTTAAGGACTTGATATCATTCTGGATATAAATAAGATACAACCTATCCATGAAAAACACAACTTATGTAAAAAAACATATAAAAGAAAACGAGTAAGATAACACCCGAAACAACAATAATACTAAGATATTATAAACAAATCAATGTTAAAATATCATATATGATATCATATTAGTGTATATTATTCATGTATAATTTAATAACAATTATTTAATCATTATGAAGGAGGTTAAAATACCCCCAACCAATGAAATTTACAAGGTAAGGGTTTATTTCGCAATCTCTTCATTATATGAGGTTGTTTATATGTAATAATCTACTGAGATTTCTTTATCACCCACAACCATGTTTCTTAAAAATGTATTTCAAATTTTTTTTACTATTTAAAAAATTATGGGTTAAAGTCATTAATACACTTGTTTGACTTTTAATAAGAGGATTATAAAGGAATCATTCCGTCGTTTTTAAAACAAGGTGCTTTTTAACATTTTCGACAGAATTAAGGTAAAAATATTTTTTTAAAATTATACGGCGGGTGCAGCTATTTTCAGCCATTATAAAATCTTCAATGCTTCCTTTACAATCTTATAAGAATATTTTCAAAGTAATTATTTTATTTCATAATTATGTGACTTATAAATGATTAAAAAAAATATATATTTCTATCAAATAGTTTTGATTTCATCTATGTCAACATCCTTTGATGGATTTTAAGCTTATTTGAAATTTAATTTTTATGATACAAAACTTCCATATTGTATTGAAGGTTTTATGATTTTATTGACTGTGGATGTGCTATTTTTTATACCATTCATGGTTTATGGTTAAAGTATTAAAATTTCGTATGCTAGTTTTAATACGAATGTTTATGTTATGTTTAAACCTTTTCATATTGGAATACATTGGACTTAATATGTGACGGGTGGAGCCCACTATAGCTCCTGGATGGATCAGTAGGTCTCATGAGACAAACTAGTTTCTTGGCACAAGGCCTTGGCAAAATCTTATTTGTAGTCTTGGCATGAGGCCTTGGCTATGTGGTTATGATAGTCTGGCATTACGCATTCCATCATTATGAAAGTGGTTATTAATATTGCATGTGATTATTCGATTAGTAGAATATCCATGTGAATAGGTAAATGGAATTATTTCATTTTATTTGTTTCCATACTATCTTTATGTTCAAGTTTAAAAGGCTTTTGTTTTAGTTGTACATTGGCTTAAATGTTTATTCTTATTAATGAAAGTTTCCGCTATATTGTTATCCTTACTGGGAATTTGAGCTCACCCCTTTCAATGTTTTATTTTTCCCAAGATATGAAGAAGTAATTTATGAATGACCTGCAGGGATAGTATGTGGGGATATGAGTGTGAACTATGGAGACTATGTTTTTTTAGTTTTTATTTTATGATGTAATGTAAACCTTATTAATATATCTAGTGTTTCCAAGGCTACTAAACCATTCAGTTTTTCGAGATTTGATCTTTCTTGTGATCATGCCAATGTTATGTAATAATGCACCGACTCTGGGTAACTGGGGTCGGGGCGTTACAGTTGGTATCAGAGGAAGTTTAGTACAAACCTTCGAAGCTAGATTTAGATAAACACTAATTAGAGCACATAGATTTAAGATGGAATTTGACGATTAGTATAGAAGAACTTCCATGAATTTTGGTATTGTAGATATTTTGTGAGTTTTCTGAGCAATACAGCTCTGTCTGGATACGAGCAGGTAGAGGCGGCTCTGGCACAGATGTACCTAGGGGTAAAACCCAAAAACACTGCTTTGAGCTAGACTCGAACGGGAACTGGTGCACGACAACGGGCCTTGCTGCACTCTTGGTTACGACACTCCCGGGGGATATGCTTAGGATAACTCTCATTTTATATACAAATCATTATGAAGGGTTTATGAGTATATAATTCCTCAAAGAAAACATTTTTAGGATTATGGATTATATCCATAAATAGTTTAATTTATGTAAAGTGTTTTATAAGTATGGGATTATGTGTTTTGATTCATAAACTGATCTAGTTTATGCCATTGTTTAGAAATGGCGCCTAGTGGAAGAAATGGAAACTGTATCAATGCACGCACTCCATGTAGGGATTTCCCTCCTACTCAAGATAATTATAGTGGAGCTGGTGATGTAACTCGTGCCGATCAGGTAATCACCAGACTGGGACAACTCACTCAGGTTATGAATAATAACCTTACCCGTATGGAGCACCCTGATCCGCAGTGTGAAGGATCAATGTTAGATCGATTCATGAGGAAACAACCAAAAACATTCAATGGGAGTAAAAATCCCTTAGTAGATGAGCAATGGATAAATTTCCTAGAGAAAATACTTCATGATTTGGGGATTAGTGAAAGGGAAAAAGTTATCATGACAGTTTACCACCTCACTAGAGATGCTAATCAATGGTGGTTATTGATTCAAAACACAAAGGAAAATGATGACGTATCAAATATGGAATGGAGGGAGTTGAAAGATCTATTTTTATAAAAATACTTTCCTTGCGACCATCGAGTAGATATGGAAAGTCAATTTCTGAGTCTGAGACAAAAGGAGGATGAGAATGTCACAAAGTATGAAGATAACTTTACAAGGTTATCAAGGTATGCTGGAGATTATATATGTAACCCAAGAAGTAAGATGGATCGTTTCTTTGATGGCTTAAAAGAATTTCTCCTTCGAGCATTAGTCTCACAATCCTTCTAGTCGTACGAAGACATTGTCTCATGTGCTATCAAGAACGAAAATTAATTCTCTAAGTCTTATGACTTTAAAGCAAAGAAAGAGAAGAAGAGATCTGCTGATCAATCTGGGAATGGAAATAAGGGGAAGAAGGGAAAGGTTGAATATCTATACTATGTTAAATGTGGGAAGAAACACCCCGGTACATTCTTGAAGGGAATGGGTGTCTGTTAAAAGTGTGGTGAAAAAGGCCACCAACTCGTGATTGCAAAGGGAAGAAGAAAGCTACCAATGATCAGTGCTACAATTGCAGGGAGATGGGACATTATGAAAATGAATGTCCTAAGTGTCAGGGGAAGTTACCTCAGAAAATGACAAGGGATCAAGGCCAAGCATATGCTATCACTACTGCTGAGGTTGAAGCTCTGAAAGACGTGGTGGCAAGTAATTTAATGGTTTCTTCAAGGTTAGGGAATGCATTATTTGATTCTGGATCATTGCATTGTTTCATATCTTCCCAATTTGCTATGAAAATTAGATATTTCCAATTTGATTTAACAAGGGAGTTGTCAGTTAAAACTGGTAAGGGAAGTATCATTGCAACAATGTTTTGTGAATCAGTCCCTATTAGAGCACATAAATGTTCTTTATCTACTGATCTCATCGTCATACCTATGATTGAGTTTGATATAATGCTTGGTATGGACTGGATTTCGGACCATGATGCGGAGATTTATTATAAGAAGAAATAGGTTACGATTCTTGATGATGATGATAAGGAACACCTTATCTTTAGAGAAGAATCGTCACCACCTAATTCTTATCTAGATCCAACCCCAGTAGCTCAACTAAATTCAATTATTGGTGAGTAAGATAATGAAATTATTATGGGTGAGGAAAGGAATGTTCAAATAGAGGATGTACCTATTGTGAAAGAATGTGTAGATGTGTTTCCGGACGATTTACCTAGATATCCTCTGGAATGAGAAGGTGAGTTTTCCATTGATTTAATTCCTGGATCAAGGCCTATATCGAATACCCCTTATAGAATTGACACTAAAGAATTAGTTTAACTAAAGAAACAACTAGACGAATTGAGTAATAAGAGATTTATTCTCCCTAGTGTTTCTCCATGGGGAGCCCCTGTTCTTTTTGTTAAAAAGAAAGATGGATCTATGAGGTTATGCATCGACTACAGGGAGATCAATGCTATAACAATAAAGAACAAGTATCCCCTACCTCACATTGATGATTTATTTGACCAATTGCATGGAGCTCAATACTTTTCAAAGATTGGCCTTCGATCTGGATACCATCAGTTGTGTGTGAAGAAGGAAGACATTCCGAAGACAGCATTTTGAACCAGGTATGGGCATTACGAGTTTACAGTAATTCCTTTTGGATTGACTAATGCACCCTCTGTATTCATGGATCTGATGAATAGATTCTTCACGGAATATCATGAAGAATTTGTGGTGTTATTTATTGATGATATCTTGGTATACTACAAAAGCTACGAAGATCATGAAAATCACTTGCGCGTTATCCTGAAGACTCTGAGAAGACAAGAATTATATGGGAAGTTTAGCAAGTGTGAATTCTAGCTTCATGAGATTTCTTTTCTTGGACATATTTCCTCTAAAGATGGAATCCTTATTGATCCTTCTAAGACCAAGGTAATCCATGAATGGCCAGCACCTACGAGTATAACTGAGGTACGTAGTTTAATTGGTTTAGCTGGTTATTATCGACGTTTCATCCAGAATTTTTCCTAGTTGGCTAACCCAATAAAGAAGCTCACACGTAAAGTGGTTAAATTTTTTTGGACAAAAGAGTGTGAAGAATGTTTCGAAGAACTGAAGAGAAGATTATTCAATGCTCCTATATTGACTCTACCATCGGGGAATGATGGGTTCCTTATTTATAGTGATGCATCGAAGAAAGGACTTGGTTGTGTCCTTATGCAGAATGATAGAGTTATTGCCTATGCATCACGACAGTTGAAAACTCATGAACAAAACTATCCTACTCATGATCTCGAGTTAGCAGGTGTGATCTTTTCTTTGAAGATATGGAGGCACTACCACTATGGTGAAAAATGTGAGATTTATACTGATCACAAGAGTTTGAAGTATATTTTCTCACAATAATAACTCAACATGAGGGAAAGGAGATGGCTTGAATTACTCATGGATTATGATTGTATGATATAATACCACCCGGGGAAAGAAAACAAGGTGGAAGATGCTTTGAGTAGAAAAGACCATGGAGTTTTGAATGTGATGAGAACATAAAGGGATCCAATTTTAATGGATCTAGTGAAGATGGACATTGGAATAACCAGGGAAGGTGAAACATCAATGCTTTTTTAAATGGTTGCCAAACCATATTTACTAGAAAGGAATAAGAGTTCTCAGACTGATGATGAATAATTTCAAAAGAAGATTAAAGCTATGAATGATGGAAGATTGAGAGACTTTGTGTATGAAGAAGGAATTTTAAAATTCGAGAAGAGACTTTGTGTTCCCGATATACCTGATCTAAAAAGGGAATTGATGGATGATGCTCATAGTTCCAATTTCTCTATACACCCTGGGAGCACCAATATGTATAGAGATTTGAAAGAACATTTTTGGTGGGACAACATGAAGAGGGAGATAGCTGATTTTGTGTCAAGATGTTTGGTTTGTCAAAAGTGAAAGATGGAAGGAAACAACCAGGAAGAGTCATGCAACCTCTTCCCATACCAGAGTAGAAATGGGACAATATTATGATGGACTTTGTCATGGGGAAACCAAAGACTCCTAGAAGGAACGATGCAATATGGGTCATTATTGATCGTCTTACCAAGTCAGCACATTTCCTTGCTATAAGAGAAGATCTACCACATGAATGTCTAGCAAGTCTATGTTTTAATGAATTTGTGAGACTTCTTGGAGTACCCCTATCGATCGTTTATGATCGTGATCCCCATTTTACTTCAAGATTCTGGAAGATTCATCCGAAATCCATGGATATTGAACTTCATTTGAGCACTTCCTACCACCCTTAGTCAGACGGACAATTACAATGGAATATTCAGACCTTAGAAGACATGTTGAGATCTTTCTCACTTGACTTTCATGGTATGTGGGATCAATATTTACCTCTGGAAAAATTTTCCTATAATAATAGCTTCAATTCGAGTATTCAGATGGCACCATATGAAGCGTTATACGGGAAGATATGTCTCACACCAACCTGTTGGGATGACATTGGTGAATGAAAACTTGTAGGTCCAGAACTGGTGGAGGAAATGACGGAAAAGGTGAAGGTAATCCAAAATCACATCAAAGCAGCTCAAAGTAGGCAGAAGAGCTATGCCGATAATCAAAGGAAGGATTTGGAATTTCAGGTCGGTGATCATGTTTTCCTGATGGTATCTCCATGGAAGGGAGTCATATATTTTGGTAAAAAAGGTAAATTGAGTCCCAGGTACATCAGACCTTTCAAAATTCTAGAACGAATTGGGGTTGTAGCATACAGATTGGCAATGTCACCAAGTCTTTCTAAAGTTCATGATGTGTACCACGTATCTCTATTGAGGAAATACTTTCCTGAAACAACGCATGTACACACCTATGAGGAATTAGAACTGGAACCTGATCTGTCTTATTGCGCAGATCCTGTCAAGATTCTTGATACGAGAGAACAAGTACTGAGAAACCGGACGACGCGTCTGTTAAAAGTTTTGTGGAGAAACCATAAGATGGAAGAGGCAACGTAGGAACCCGAGGAACATATGATGAAGAACCAACCGAGTCTTTTTATGCGGTAGTATTCTAGAAATTTAGAGGATGAAATTATTTGAAGGAGGGGAGAATGTGACACCCCAAGCTTCTACGGCACACTTCTCTTTGAATAATGTGATAGCGTGTGTTGTACGGAACATCGAGTTCTAACACACCACAACCAATCAAACTAGCCGTTATGAATAGTAATACATATTTTTTTAAATTATATATATTTTATATTTCAAAATGGACTTCATTTTTGGATTCAAAATATTGAAATTATTCTAAGCTGAATTTTTGGTATTTTTCTGAGAACTTCCAATTTTTATGAATAGTGAAAAAATACTTAAAAAAATATTTTTTAATCAAAATGATTTATAGTGATAAATTATATTATTTTGTTTTTTTAAAGTATAATTAGAATATATTTTTACCATTTTATCCAATGGTGTTCATTATAATTAATTTCACATTGAAATTGGACATAAACAATTGTAAATCTTTTGATATATATTGTTTCTTAAAAACACGCTATTTGTTGTAACAGCGAGAATTAATTATAAAATTAATTAATGAAACTTATATGTTTAGACTTTTGAAAAATAGGAATCATTTTTGAATTCTTAATATCAATTATAGCTTAGGGTGAAATTTTGGCATTATTCTGAACAACATCAAATTTTGATGAATAGTGAAACCACTAAGTGGTAGTTAAAAACAGAATTTTTCATAAAACATAATTTTACCACTTCTGTGAATGGAATTTTGAAAATCTGAGAGACAGGGATAATATCATGTAGTAAAATGTTGTTTAATGAGATGAAAATAATTTTTGGTGAATAGTAACTTCTTACTTTTATTTATCACGGTTAAAAGTAAATAGCGTATTTAAGGGTAAAATTGATATTAATATTACCCTAACACATGTCCTAATTCTTTTGTACAAGTGTATCTCGACCAAAAACAACTTTAGGAATAAAATTTTATCATTTAGGTCCACTTGGATTAGATTTGGACATTTATTATTATTTAATTCAAAGAAGAGTTAAAAGAGTAAAAATCAAATTTTATTTACGAAAACATTTTTAATATAGGGTTATACATAATAAAAATTAGATTTTGAATATTCATTAGAATTATAAATTAATTTCCTACATAATTATATTTTATTTATAAATTTTAGACATTAAATATTATGATTTATTTATTACACAATGATGATGCAGTAATTACCATAATAGTGAAAAAATTAAAATAATTGATTTTATAAATACCCAAATAAATATAATTTTAGACTTTTTATGAATTAAAATAATTTTATTGGTTAATATGACATGTTAGGAATGACTTAAGTAACTTTGTTCGAAGTAATAATTCTGTTATAATTTTCACAAAAATCAATTTTTGAATAGTGTCAAAATTGACATAAAAGAGTTTTTTAAACAAATATTATATTATTAATTGATATTAAATTCCTAAATATCTAAGGTTCAGCCAAGAGACTTATATCATGATAGGTGTATCATTAATGTACTACTTGGGGGTCGTTTGGATGTATATAGTAAGAATATTAACCATATAATATAAAAATACAAGGAGACATTGTAAAAGTGAAACTAATTAACTAAGAGTTAATACTTAAAGATAAGGTTAATATAGTAACCCAAACCTGTCTAAATTCTATTGGTTGAGTGTTTTTAGACCCATCCCCACCTTAACCTCAAAATAATACACTTTTGAGCCATTAGAAACCGAATAATAATTTATTATAAATTAATATTTCTAGCTTTTCCAAAGGTGCCCTTCACCCCTCTTATAAATTGGCACTCTCACTTATCATTAACTCACACATTCAAAGCCTATTGGTTCGGCCAAAATCTGCCCAAATACTCTCTCCAATTCCCTCAATACAACCTAGAGTCTTTATTTTGACCAGAAATCCATCTTAAGGATCCCTTTTGATCAAATCAAAAGGAATAACCCGAAGAAGAGGTAATGTTTTCACCACCCTTTTTCAAATTCATTTCTTCTTCAACTTCTTCTTTGTTTTTTATTCCCATTCTAAAATAATGAATCCAGTATCTACTATATAATGTAATATTATTATAAATATAGTAGAACAATATTCATTATTCTATCCATCCTTTGAATGACATGTCACCATACGTGCGTACGTACGGCTTACCGTCTCCACATCGTGGTGTAATTGTTATTCAATATATTATTATTTGGATGGATATAATGATTATTTTTAATTCATGTAAATAATAAATATAACATGATAATGATTCTTTATATATGATATACAATTCAATTATATATTATTTTAATATCAAAATAATGATATTGTCGCTCGTGCGTACATACGGACTACCGTCTCCACGAATGCGATGAGATTCATTTTCCATCGTATCCATTCAAGTATAATTATAATTTTATGATTTAAAAATAATTTTTAAGGACATGATATAATTATGGATATGAATAAGATACAACCTATCCATGAAAAACACAACTTACGTAACAAAACATATAAAAGAAAACGAGTAAGTTAACACCCGAAACAACGGTAATACTAAGATATTATTAACAAAACAATGTTAAAAGATCATATATGATATCATATTAATGTATATGATTCTTGTATAATTAAATAACAATTTTTTCACCATTATAAAGGGGTTAACCTAACCCCAACCAGGGAAACGTAAAAGGTAAGGGTTTATTTTTCAATCTCTTCATTATCCGAGGTTGTTTATACGTAATAATCTACTGGGATTTCTTTATCATCCACAACCATGTTTCTTAAAAATTTATTTGAAATTTTTTTACTATTTACAAGAATATGGGTTAATGTAATTTATACCCTCGTTAGGATTTTAATAAGAGGTTTATAATGGAATCATTCAGTCATTTTCAAAACAAGGTGCTTTTTAACCTTTTCGACAGAATTAAGGTAAGAATGTTTTTTTAACTTATACGGCGGGTGCAGATATTTTCCGCCGTTATGAAATCATCAAAGCTTCCTTTACAAGCTTATAATAATATTTTCAAAGAAAATGTTTTATTTCATAAATATGTAACTTTTAAATTATTTCAAAAAAAAGATATATTTCTCTCAAATAGTTTTGATTTCATCTATGTCAACATCCTTTGATGGATTTTAAGCTTATTTGAAGTTTATTTATTATGATAAGAAACATCCATATTGTATTGAAGGTTTTGTGATATGTTTTATTGTGGATGTGTTATTTTTATACCATTCATGGTTTATGGTGAAAGTATTGACATTTCTTATGCTAGTTTTAATACGAATATTTATGTTATGTTTAATCCTTTTCATATGGGAATGAATTGGACGTAATATGTGACGGGTGGAGCCCACTATAGCTCCTCGATGCATCGGGAGGTCTCATGAGACAGACTAGTATCTTGGCACAAGGCCTTGGAGAAATCATATTTGTAGTCTTGGCATGAGGCCTTGGCTATGTGGTTATGATAGTCTGGCATTATGCATTCCATCATTATGAAAGTGGTTATTGATATTGTATGTGATTATTTGATTAGTAGAATACCCATGTGAATAGTTAAATGCCATTATTTCATTTTATTTTTTCCATACTTTGTTGAAGATCAAGTTTAAAAGTCTTTTGTTTTAGTTATACATTACCTTAAATGTTTATTCTTATTTATGAAAGTTTCCTCTATATTGTTATCCTTACTGGGCATTTGAGATCACCCCTTTCAATGTTTTATTTTTCCCAGGATATGAAGAAGTAATTTATGAATGACCTGCATGGATAGTATGTGGGGATATGAGTGTGAACTATGGAGACTATGTTGTTGCAGTTTTCATTTTATGATGTAATGTAAACCTTATGCATATATCTATTGTTTCCAAGGCTACTAAACCAATTGGTCTTTCGAGATTTGATCTTTCTTGTGATCATGCCTATGTTATTTAATAATGCACTGACTCTGGGTAACTGGGGTTGGGGCATTACATCTATAGAAGGTGACCTCAATCAAATTCAATCATTAGAATAATCTATAGTTTAGATAACTCATGAACCTAAAAAAATTGTATCAATGAAAAAATAATTCATATATATGAATTCCTTTTTTGGTATGAATTATATCATATTAGAGTCTCTAATGAAGACATGAAGGCTAATTTTTTTTCTTGAATCTAGTAAATATTTTCATCAGGGACATATGGAGTTTTATTTCCAAGAATCCCCTCCATGTTATTCCCTCACAACTATACTAAATATATAGGGTTTTTCCTAAATTGGGTTATTAAAAGATTAATTATAATTATATCCTTAGTACATGAAAACATTCATTCAATTATTATAGAAATTGTAAATATTATATTTGCATCTAACCGAGGAATGATTTCTATAATCATATATGTGTCATTGAGTAATACTATCTTGCAGAGAACATTACCATGAAAAGGATAGGGAAAATATGAACATTGGGTTGATGAGGATGATATCTTGTTATTACAACTCTAAAAATAGTTTAATTTTATTAGATAATTGATAGTATATCTCCACTAATTGATTTAATAAAATAAATTATATGAAAAATACATCCTTCCTTCTTATTTTGAATAATTTTAACTTGTTATGGAAGTTGAGGGATTAAAGTAACTAAAGATTTAACAAAATGATAATGAGACACAGTTATTAAAATAATTTATCTGTTACTATATTTATGGTATTTTAAATCATTAAAATAAAGAGAAACCATATATTTTAGAGACTACCCTTCTTATATTTTTAGAATTGAAAATAAATTTATCCCCAATAATATATAATTTTTTTATTTTGTAAGTTTCTTCATTACAATAATCATTATTTTGAAATTACCTATGAATCCTTAGGAACTAAAATAAATGTTGTTTGATCTCACCAACATACATTATTTTTAATGAATAATGGAAATAAAGGATAACATAAACATGATTCATGGAGATTTATACATAGATATGTCACAATATAGGCACAAGTACCATCACTAAAAAATTATAGCAAGACTTTTGAGTGTTTTCTCCCTTTAGGTGTTTCTCTTGGATGATTATAAAAACATGTACCTCCAATGAAACACTAGATTATGTATTTTCTATATGATTTTTTAACATAACATAATAACGATCATGGAACATGACTATTGGATGAGGATTATAATTTTCAATAGGTCTTAAATATTTAAAAATCATAATTTTTTGTTCTTTTTTCAAAGAAGTCTGAACCAAAGATTAAATGATACTGAAATGTTATAAATGATTCTTCTTCTAGTGGACCTGATAGGCATACATTTACCATTTTCATAGACCAAATAAGGATTCCTATATGTTTTGTTTGTTTTATATTTTCTTTGAAACATTTTATGAATCCTTATACTGTAAAGACAAAGTGGGTGATTGTCAAATCCTAGTATTGATTCCATTTAAAATGTTCAATAATGAACTTTTTGTTATAATATTGATTATTTTTAATGGAAAATATTTTCCTTGTCCACACGTGGTGTATTCCTATCAACTACGAACCCTAAATTAATTCTATAGTTCATTTTTCATGTCCTTAAACTAGAAATTTTCATGTATCATTCCATTATCTATTTAAAGTTAGAAAATTAAACCCAAAAAATTAAATGAAATTTATTTTTATGTATTTTGTTTTAGTTTAAGGGCTCGATGCTTTTTACTGAAAATTTGAGGTGACCTATTCATGTCATGGGTTAGATAGAACAAATTTAATATGTTGAGGTTTAGTTTCACTATTATGGGAACCCAAAAAATAGATTCATATAGATCATGGTTACATAACACAATATGATTGACTATAATAATCAATAATGATAATCTTTGTTAGTTTGAGAGTGATCTAGATCTAGGTTTTCAGAACTTAAGAAACATTAACAACATGTAATTCATCAATTCCATAAGTGACATTAGACTGATTTTCTCTAATATTGTTCTCTATAATGATGGTTTGATCCATGGAGGTAGATACATTCACTCCTTAATTTTATAATGAATCAATTATATAAGGGATTTTTTTAATTTATAAACATTTTGTAGAGTTTTTATAAACCACTTTTTTATAGTGGCTATAAAATTTTTTATCATGAATCTCAGATCATTTATTTGTTTAATTTAGAGCTAAATGAAAATGAAAAATTAATAGTTCAAGGGTGAGATACTATAACATAACATTGAAAATGATATTTATGTAGATGTGTCTAATATAGATGTTATTGAATACACCTATATAATTTGATTAAGGATTTTTTGACTCATAAAATAATTAGTTTTAATCCATAATCATGAACAGGGAATCATATTTAAAGTTTAATGTTGTATATATATGAAATGAATGTTTTAATATAAAATTCTTGGGGAATATAAATATTATAGGATTCTATTCTTTAGGATAATGATATCTCATGCTCATATGAAATAGATGGGTATCTCATGCAGATCCATATTGAGGTTATTTTATTTACATTAAATTATAGGATTCTTTTAGATTCAAATACAATCAAACAAATAGAAAAAGATTGGTATTGTAAGGATTCAAACACTTGTGAAATTAATTATTTTTATTAAAAGAATGAATATTTAGAAAGAGTTTTATTACATTAAATGCATTTACAAAATCTAAAGGATATCTAATTAGGGTGAAGTGATATAATTTTCCATCAATAATTTGTTTTATAATCCAGTGGATTCCATGTGAATGGAACAACTTTTACTAAGGATATATGGTGGTCCCTACACCATTTGATCCATTTTTTTCTCTAAAATTAAAATGAGCTGTAAATGTGACAATATAACATAAAATTCGAAAGACTTGTTCTCCGGATTCCCTTTATGGATTTTTATCCTGTATTTATTTTATTTTCAACATTACTTTAAGGACATAGTGTTTGGAAAAATAATGGGAAAATATTTATTTTATTACATCTTTGTTCAAAAAATATTAATATTATGGCCGTGAAATATTGACCACATATAATGTGGAACAATAAATATACAATGGCATAGTTAAAAACCCATCATTTTTGAAGATCAATATACTAGAATAGAATATCTCATAGAGTGGGTTCACATAACATAATGTGATATTACATGAATCAATAGTGTTTGATACAATATATTTTGAGTATAAAGGGGAGGTTTGATCCAACATGAATGAAGAGGTATGTGCAACTAATAAATTTCATAAAATGGTGGGGTTATAATTGTTTATGGTCTTAATGAATTATCACATTGATTGACAACAGGATACCAAATTAAGCACAATGTTTAATAGTTCCCCAACACCATTTGAATAATTATTGATTAAATCATAAATAAGAAGATATGTTTTCTAATAGGGAATATTGATATAATGTTGGTATAAAATTGATGACCAAAGACTATATTTGATGGAAGGGTTCTACAAAAATACTTCAATGGAATGAATGAATTTTAGGATAATACCCTTTATGTGGATGATGCCTCTAGTAGATAGGTATTATTAGGGGACTATATATAGAAACATATTGGGGGAATATTATGAATAGTAAAGGAGTGGTTTCCTTTATAGTTGATATTTCTCAAGCCTGATATCTATGGAATAGATTTTTGGAATTCTAGAAAATTATTTAATTAATTGTAATTTACGAAAAATTATACTGAAAATAGGAATTTAGGATTTTTAGACTCATATATTTCCTAATTGGGTTGAAATGGTTCCTATGGAAGGTGTGGAAGTGATAGAGGAATTGTAACAAGGTCCAAAATGCGGTCTTCAGGTATGTGTCCTAAGATAGATTGATTTAGGTTATACGTAGTCATTATGTTATTGTGAAGGCTCAAAACACTAGTGTATTCTATTAAAAGGGTCATTTTACACTAATGTTGGTCTGGAGAGTGACTCTAAATCATGTACCAAGATATGGATATAGCTATGTAATAAGGTATTGGATCATGTATAAGAGGCCACTCTGAGCAGTTTAATGTCTTTTATGGTGAACCTTGTGTGGATTAGATTAACATCATGTTGAAATGAATCAAAATCTATTAATTTAAAATAAGAATATTTTATCATATAATAAGTTTATATATATATCACTAATTCATAGATATGGTAATTTTTTATGTTCTATAATTTTCAATTTTGGTTTTTAGATGAATAAATATGAAAAAATAATATTCACTATAAAGGAGGTAATTTTGGTTAATGGAATGTGTGGTTGGTTCTGGGTTATTGGATGAATGAATTACTATGTATCCTAAATTAAATGGGAATCATTCTATACACGGTTAATAAATATTATACCATATATACAAAATGATACTATATATAGTTGAGGGATTTTTTATTCTTATTTAAATGTATTTAATGTGTCACCAATCATTATATTGAGCCGGTTCTTATATATGACATAAAAAAATTTCAACTAGAAATAGTTTTTGGTCATGTAATTTGTGAAATCCAACTATATTTATATGGTCATATGATTCATACTCGATGTGAGAAATAATAGAGATAGAGGACATAGAATATTATAGGAAACACATTAAGGTGCTAGTCAAGCATACATGTCTTCTGATATGAATATGGTTACTCTTTTATTCTAGATTAAGTCTAATTATTATGAAACAATCATGGAATTTTGTCCCTAGTTCCAACAACAAGGTGGGGAGAAAACATGAATTTTTGTTTCTATATGGAAATTTAACTTTTGTAAAGGATGGGGTTACTTTTTCTGGTGCATATCAATATAATTATGATATCCATAAATATCTAAAATAAACTCATGGAAAGATAGAATGTATATATAGGGGAATAAATTTTAGTTTCATAATTTTTGGATTAATATGTAATTAAATATTTTATCATGTTACTATAATGTTGTCTTAAAATTTTACATAGTTTTAATGGGTCCTTTTCATATAGAATTAAGTCATATAATATAGACATTTCATGATTGTTTTATCCTTATAAATAGAATATGAGTCTTATATAGTTTATAGAATTATTGCAAGAATTTATATCCTTATCCATAGTGTTGTTGTATAATTAAAATATTTAACGAATCTAAAGATTATATATAGTATTTTTTATTGGTGATTGGAATGATATACTTGAAATTTATAATGATTATAGAATAATATCTGTTAGTGTAGGTTTTCTATAAGACATAACATCCTTCCCACTTTTTTTAATGTTTTTTTGGGATACTATATAGAATCATCAAGGTTATTAAAACCAATAATACGTCTCACAAGAAGAATAAATTAAACTGAATGTTTGGGTTAAAGTCTCATCCGATTAGTTTTGGATGGATGACTAATAGATGAAATGTGTGCATTCATTTTTTGAGCTATTAAACATAACCAGGTCAAATTTGATCATATTCATAATTAGTTTCTAGGTTGCTGATAATGATTCATAAATTGAGTGATTGAACCTCAATAGTAAGGACTGGTTCTATCTCATATATGAAATAATATGGGGTTGTGTTCATAGTCATATATACTACGGATTGATAATAAATTACAACCTATAAGTGTTTATCATGCTAATATTTCATATCATAGTTCCATAATTCCTGGAGTATGTTAGATATTGTCATATTAAAATCCCCTATCTATCCATTAAATGCTGTATAGAAGAAATATATATGGTTGTATTGAATGTTGGTTTAATGATACATAATCCAAATATCAAATGAATATAATTGATTCAATTTTAATTTTTTTGTGTGAGAAGAACCTACTCTAGTAATAATTATCTCTCTAAAAATGACGATGGAATCATTTTTCCTAACTTTTTTTAGGGATATAGTCCCAACCCACATGGATATGAAATCTATTTTAACAAGCATGTCAAAACAATTTATAGTTTTAGTTGGATGATATGGTACATTGACATAAATTACATAAATTAAAAACATCCCAGAATACATGGTGGTATATTGAAACTAAAAGGCTTTATAGATAAAGTTTCCATGTATCTTGTAGGAATGTAAATCCTTGGTGAAATCAATGAAATATGGTCTCATTGGTCACCAAAACTACATGATCATCTTAATTTGATGTTGTATAATGTTTCTTAACTAAGGATAATCATAGGAACTATCAAGGACTTTTGGAATAATGGTATACATTGTCCTCCATTAATGCATCAAGAGATGACTCAATTAACCCCTCATTTATAGAGATATGTTTAATAATCTATTCCATATTAGTGAGCAATATCAAATTCCTGACATTAAATATGTTATTTCTTTTCAAATCATTAAAATAATTCTGTTCAAGAGGTAGCCTATTATGGTGGACATCAACCAACATAACATGTCACATTTTGAGGTTATTAGTTTACATTCAAACATTGTCTTGATCTCATTGGTTACATATATGTTATAACCAATGAATAGGGATGGAATTATATGGTTAATGATTGTGATGACTATTTCATCCTGATCTAGATATGTTTGGGTTGTATCCACATTAACCAGTGCATTTTCCCAGAAACTTTGTGAAACTATTTTGTGAGAAATCATGGTCTTTCTACTGTAGTTTTTCCTATAACATCATGTTTAATGAATTTTAGCAATCAATTCAATTTTCATGTTTACATATTCACCGCTAATTTTCATTAATACAATTAATGATCACATTTTATTCTTTTGAAGGACATTAGTATCTCCAATAACAATTCAAATCCCTTAATAAGATCTCCATATTATACTACACTATTGTCAAGGAATAATATTAATTATAAATAATATTTAAATACTATCTTTGATAGGTAAATTAAAATAATTCATAAAATATCCTTTTTTTATTTTTTTACTTCTCCATATTTTTGTGTCGGGATTTTGGAGGCACCGTCAACGTAAATATCCCATGTTTTACGATTATCCTCAACTATGAAAGCCTCTTCATGTAACATCTATGAATCAGTTGATATGTTTTCAGTGGAAGTATGATCTATAATAATGTTTTATGTTATTTATGAAACAAAATTCATACTATTGTAGCATAATAGACCCCCATTAAAGATATTTTGTTATCATTTAATGATTGAGGATACACTTTTCTTGGTTGATATTAGAGGTAAAATAACCCTCATGCATTTGTAGGTAGTGTCTCAACATATGGTGCATAGTTATAAATTCAAATTTTATCTTCACAATATCATAAAACTGAATCTTAGTATCTAACATGTTATACATAAGATTATATATTAATTTTTCATTTATATAATCATTCATATATTTTACAATGGCATTGAGTGATCACACTAATGTCGTTACATAGATAATGATCAGCTTTCCAATAATTGGTGGAATAAATGATAATGGATTTATATGTATTGACTGAGGTTATTCAGTTATTCTTCACTCTATATATACCACGGATAATTTGTCCCCCATCATCATAAAATTGTTTTCTAATTCTTTGAGGTTTTTTATGAAGCACCAGATGTTAGAATTAAATCTATAACAACATCTTTAAACATTGTAGATTTTTAGTATAACAATTTTTAATGAACATGTAATAAATTTTAATATAAACCTCAATTCCATTATGTAATAACATGATTCTATGGAACAATCCTAAGCAGAACCAAAAATCACATTTCAAGGTGTTCATTTTGAAGTTATGAGTCCATAACATATTAAATGGTATCCCATTATTGGAAATATAATAACATAATTATTTGGATATTAAATCCTAATCATATACCTATTTTCCAAATAATTCATTCATTAGTATATAAAAATATTTTTCATAGAACATTGATATGTGGTGTCAATTTTCATTATGAAAATGTGAATAACATTTCAAGAGTACACTCTGTAGGTTTTTCTGCAATAAGATGACTCTTCATCATCTAATTCCATTCGTATATGGTTATATAATTAATATAGAAAACGAAATTAGAGGGATTGATATTCAATAGTTACATAAATTAGGTGCTACATAAATGGGGATGGGAAACGTACATTAAGAAATTCCTATTGAGATCCCTAAATAAAATTCAAAATATAATATGTACATTATTTTTCTAATAAAATACAATATTGGAAATCCATTTTGTTTAATATAACTCATATATGATGTTATATTTCATATTATTCTCAACATAAGATTCAATACTAAATCAATTATCCAAATTTATTCACATGGGAACTTGATTTTACGGAATTTTATTCTCAGTTGGTCATATATGATTGGTAGCCACATTAGATTCATGTGGAAGAATTTCTATATAATTCTATCCTAATAAACCATGATAATATTGGATGAAATAATTGAATGTATTCATTTTATTATTAATCCTGTAGGAACTAATTAAGTTGGGTAACATATCTTCATCTATTCTAATATTTATCAATTTTTGTTCAATAATGGTAAAATAGATAGCTTCATCAACTGCTGGTGGGATAAGTTCAAGATTGTATTCTTCTTCTTTATCTTGTTTATTTTCATAAAATATTGATGATGATTGTTCATTGATAATGTTAGAATATATTATAGGTCAATGCACACCTCTATGGATGTAGATGGTAATTCCATGTATTCTATGGGTGTAGATATGAGAGTAACATCATTGAAATTATTTTTTTAAGATTATTTTCCGCTTTATTGTAATCAATGGAAAAATAGGTTCAAACAATCATGAATTTTGTATGATATTATAAATTGTTCATATTCTATCAATTATAAATTGGAATGTTACTATTCCAAGGATAAAAACAAATGTTAAAAATTTTAAGGTACATTCTAGTCATGAGATCTTTCATTCACAGTTTCAGCATAGTTATAAGTAGTGATTATGTTATGAGACTATGGAGTAGTTAAGTATTTTTTTTTATTTTATTGTAATATGGAAGAATATTTGAATATATGTTGTGTTGCGAGGATAATGTTATAGCATGCTGATGTAGAATGGGAAACACCATCCACATATTAATTTCTACTTCCAAAAATTGCCACTAATTTACCTAAATCAATATTTGAATGACTATAATAATATCATGACCATGATAGTATATATGGTTGAATATGAGTTTACCACCACTATTTAATTGTTTATCAGAATATATTCATTAAGAAAAATATTAATTGGGATACAATGAATATATCTGAACCATTTGTTGTAGTTAATAATGATTCATTATGAATCATGGGTTTTTTCCTTATCTCTATTACATTCTTACATATATGTACAGAAACTAACAATATTAAAATGGGTCTTTTACACTATACAATGTCCTTTTAATTATATTAATAGAGTATCTGAGGCCTTATGTATATGATAATGAAATTGACACATCCAGATGATTTTAAGGACTCACTAAAAATACATTTAAATCACTACATTGTCAGATGATCTTGAATTCAGAGTTGTATAACTGATCCCATAATAGATCTCTAATATTTAATTTACCAAGAGGCCTATATTCAATCAATTCATTCCACTAGAATCTCAAAATAGATTGCGATAAATCAGATTCACTATAACCACATATTCAAAATATATTGATCACCACGATATTGATTTAGATGTTTTTTCATTCGAATCATGATTGATGTAAACCTCATATAAAAATAAAAATGAATACAAGAGCCTGATTTTTTATTATATGAATGTAACCTAAACTACTTATGTTATGGAGATGACTGTAATCCATTTAGTGGGATGAATTTCTATGTCAAAAATTTTAGTGAAAATATACTAATATTAAAACTCTTTAGTGATTAAAGGCACATGTTATAGTTTTTATCAGAGATATTTTCACTGTTGGAAGGAATCCAAGATCAAAATATTAAACGAAATGATGACAAGAAACATCATGCTGTCATATTTTGGAAGAAAATCACTATTCCTCCATCTTAAGGGGAACTCCTTCATTTTTTGGATTCTAATGTGGAGTGGATTGTTTAGGAAGCTATATTTATTAATCATAATTTGGGGATACCTTTGTCACATAGGATATAAATTTATCCTTACATTCTACATTCAACGATTTCTAAGATAATACTTTCATTCCAATCAATCCTCCATTATGATCATATTAGATAGAGCTCTAGGTGACGCAAGTTTGACTAGTGCTCTTGATGAGTCTGTTAATTTGAATTATATTGGGTTGTGACAGAATATATTTGGTTACCAGGTATATATGAAGAATGAAGTGACCCACATATATTTCATCTCACTAAACCCCGTCCACATCAGTAACATCCCCACAATGTTAATTGAGTTTAGTGGGGGATATATTATTATGAATTTTCTTCTTCATGGAAGGTATTTTTTATGTGAATCAAATGTATATTGTTTTAAAGAGAAACTTCATTAGATGAGGGTTCTATTTTGTGTGATTGTTCCCATTGATCCATTTGGAATGGTGATGCACATTATCCCATTAATAGATGAATAAAATATGATATAATTCAGATGAAATTGGGATTTTTTATTATTTCACATTCTGCTAATTTATTTACTTCATTATCATTATTTCAAATTTTATAAAATCAAATCCTTGTAGATTTCAATGAGGATGAAATTGGTCGTATAATTATAAGTAAAATTGGAAATTAACTAGATGTTTCATTAATTTCCATATAATAGTTTGTGCCTTATTGAAAATCCATCCAGTCATCCAATAATAAAAAATATAAAAAATATTGATGTGGAATGATTTTATTTCGACTTATTCATTTTTTGATATTGTAGAAGTAGAATCCACATGTTCTTTTTCCTTCGAAAACAAAACATTTCCATAATATTCTTTTTTATGAAGAATTAATTTAATTAAAATACATATTGAGTTTGTTTTCCAAACATTTAGTGGTAATTAAATTATTTCATGTTTTGTTTGACATGAAAATAATCAGGATAACACGATTTAATCCAATATAGATTCTCATTACATGGATATTATGAGATATCTAGTGACAAAAAATCATAATGAATAAAATGTATTCATTTTTTCTTCATATGTTATGTTCATATTCTCTTTTCACCTTTATTATATTATAATTACAGCTTTAGATTTTATCCATTACATGGCCACATGATATTTAATAGGTTTCTATAATGGAGATGATGTTGGAGAAATATTAAGTATAAAAATAGTTATTTTCATTCATTTACGGTCCCCTTTCTTAGACCTTTTGCTGTTATCCATGTGATGGTCTCTATCAATTCAGTTGAATCAACCAATTTATTTATCGCTGTAGTAATATCACAGACACCCTATCCCCCCAGTGAGTATTCTACTAGGATGTGAATCATTCATAACATATCATGGGTATTTTCAAGGGATATTTCTAAAAACTCTACATAATGTAATTTAATATTCAATAAATATTAAAAACCCTTCCACCTTGGAATAAATTTTTTACACTCCATTTTTTATTTTTATTTTCAATTTGAGAGGTCAATTATTGTTCTCTTCATTAACATGTAGTTGAATTGGTGTAGAAAATTACCATCCAGTTCTTCTAATCCTATGATATATCTTCTTGTTAAATTTATATAAAAGAAAATTTTTAGTTCATCCAAGCTATGCATGAATAATTTTATCATGGATGCCTATTTATATGCGGGGGACCCCATCATGGGAAAACATCAACATAATGAATGTATAATATACTTCATGGGTCCCCATTGACATTTATATTTGGGAATAATTTATTTTATAAACTGGATAATCTAGGATTCATAAGCACACATTCAGGGTATAGTTTTCATTCTCGTTTTCATAGATCCCACCACCCATTCATATCATCTAGTTGAGAAATAATGTACATTATAGTGTCAATAACCTATTATGGAATTACTTTTTGGGATGTAATTTTTTTATTTTACGTGAGAAGTAATATCTTTCATGGTTGCATTGTTATTGTTTTTGATATATATATATAGTCAAAATTCTCATGGGATTACGTTCCGAAAAAATCTCTACATTCCACCCAAATTGAATGAATTCTTGATATTATTCATCCATTGGATCCAAAAAAATTAGGATGTCTTGATCCCAAAATGGATGGATAAATTGGTTCTACTATTACTGGTATTGATGGATCATCTTATTGAAAATGATTTATTGAAATTGTAATGTGAGTTTTTTCATAAAAGGAATACCTAGTGGGAATATTTCACAAGTAACATAGCATTAAGTTTCTGAAACTCCCCTAAGGTGGCCTTATAGTGAGGGAATAATTATTTTATTATAGGGGGTAATAATGTTTAATGAATGTGTCTCGTGTAACCATAAAATTGGACACAATTTTTTTGAATCCCACTAGGGTGGTGGTAACTAAGAATTTCATGATGCTTATTAATTTTTAACTTCCTTTGGTGTTAGCAACACATACATTCATTAATTATTTCAATGTGGAATATTTTCCAAATCAAAATATACTCCATATATTCCTCCCCAATTGATTTAAGAACAAAAACTACTATAAGGATAGAATTAATTAAATTTACCAATTCATAATGTGTTACCATCATGATGATATCTTTATAAGGATAAGGGATCTTATTATGCTTTATATATAAATCAAACAATAATTCATATATCCCATGAATATCGATTATATTGATGGGATGATTTGGTTTTTATCCCCACTATGTATTTTTCATCTCCATCCATGACTTCCCTTGGAATTTTTCATGGAGGGTAATCTAGAGAGAGTCCCTAAAAACATTATCAATCATATTCATATTTGGAGAGACTTGTCATTGAATCAGTATAACTCTATATTATTTTATAGTAACGTTCCTTATATTTTATATAATATCAAAATACATATGGGTGGTGGTGGTTGAGGAAAAAATTACATCATATTTGTTTTCTAGTGAGGATCTAGTTCCACCTCTACAAAATATTGTACTCATGAATGATTTTAATGATATTTGTCATCTTGTTTTTCAAAACAAATACATACCATTGTAGGTTGGGGTTTCAATTGAATTTTTATGGTGTTGGATGCCATTTATTCCCTCCTTATATCAGGGGATTTTGATAGAGAATGAGTTTATTTTTGTGCATGATATGAGTTTGAGATGAATTATTCTAGAGTAAATATTATACAAAATGATTTTGACTCTCTTAATTTGGATGTTTGACAATGATTTTCCGAGTATGGATGTTGGATTATTTTAATAGGCCAATCTCATTATGGTTTAATATTTTGATATTTTTTCTTAATTGAACCATGTTATGTATACCGTCTACCCTGCATAGATACTTACCTTAAAAAATAGTGCCATAGTATTTTCCCTTGATGGGATCTATTTTATGTAGAAGCGAGTGAAATGTAACTCCCCATACTCAATAATCCATAATATACATTTCATTTATAGATTCACTAATCAATGGATTTTGGTTCCTCAAAGTTTCACGGCATGAACATTTTAAATTCACACACTATTTTCCAACATAATTAAATTTACCATTTAATGGGAGTAAAAATAAATAATTTTTGGAATGTCTTATATTTACTTGTTGTGGGTTTTTCCTCAGTGTAAAGATGAAACATTTATTTCAAATTATGAATATTTTCAGTAGGGTTAGACAAAGGTTGTGTATTCATTCCCCTAAAAATGTTTTCAAAATGTTACACTAAGAGGAGGGTATGGGATAGAACATGATAGGTATGATTTCTTTGGCTAGTGATAGAATCATCTACATTTTTTAAGAATATTAGTCATTTTCCGGTTTCCCTATTTTGGGGGGAAATGTATAATGGAATATTTTCGGTTGTGATGAAATATGATAGATCATTGATTTGTTCGAAGAATGATTTTAACCTCAGTATGACTTCTGAATCAGAAAATATGTCACATTTAATTGATAAGGAATCATTTATACTTAGAATCTTCATTTCATGTTCCATAGATTTTGTGGTATTTCTTAAAATGTATTACATAATGGAATGGGCTTATTTCTATAATGTAATATTTCTGCAGGATGATAATTTCAAATGGACACTATTTATTGTAATATTACAGTCGGTACATCATGTCTACATTAAAATAGAATTACTATAACATATACCCAAGGGTGGATCTCTAGGGTAGCTAATGAAAATGAGAGGACTTTCATTCCATTTGGTCTTCTAATTACAAGAATGTTTTTTTAGTGATCATCATGATAAAAGTTCCTATGATTGGACTTAATAAATTCGTGGATGGGATATTAATGGAATGTACTATAGGGAGGAATTTCGTAGATGCTAGAAGATATATTATGTAAAGAAATTTCATAATTACTTTTTTTTTCGTGATATGATAATGATTATATGTGATCATGGGCCTCCATTTTTCAGTGTTATATGGCATAAAACATTTCATCATTAAGAAGAGTAAGGATATGGGAATTCTATTGAGCTTTAGTTACTCCATGGTGTGATTTATTTATATAAAATATATATTTTAAATTCAATTCATGTTTTGTACAATATGGCATTCTGATATGTGAGTCTCCATAGGGTAAACCCCTGTTTCCCATGGAATATACAGGGGGTATTCCTTGGAATTAGTTAGAATATTTGGCTTCCTCTTAGAAGGCATTAGATTATGCGAATGAACATCAGGACACTAAATGGGAGTATGAATGTGTAGTTTATTCTAAAAATTATCAGTAAATGATGACTATTGATCGATATAGTTGAAGCGACATGTGGTAGTCATATAGTGGTTATTAACTAGTTCCTCTAATCTTCAATTCTGATGGGAATGAATGTATGGTCCAGTTTTTCATTAATTTCATGGATACAATATCTACCCTCCAAAAATTAGAGTATTAATATGTTTTTAATATATGATTAGCTATTGTTTTCTATTATGATGTTAATACAGTGGTAGATAATGTAGTATTCACACGTCCCCTAGTGGGTTTTAGGGTACATTGAAAACAATTTGAAACTACCACTACCATAATTTATATAACACATTTTATACTGTTGGAAGGAATATTGGTTTTCCTATTAGTTTCTTCAAAAATGTTTTGACAGGTTTCTAAATCAAGAATTGAGATACATTCTCATTCCATGGTTGGACTAAGGATATTTGTATTCTCCAATCATGAATTTTTCACAAGGATTATGTAAGAATATTGATGTGTGTGAGTGGTAATTTGTGACCTCTCTTTACTTATACTGGTTTATGTAATCAATATTCCATTAATACATCCAAAGTATGATATATGGTATTTTTCCTAGGATACAGAATGGGTTTATGAAAATTATTTTTCACAAATATATGCTGATGGGATTCATCTATATTACAAAAAAATATTAGCCTACTCCATGTGGTTGGAAGAACTGCATAACTATAAAATTTTCCATTATTCATGGGATTGGGGGGATGGAGAATTTATTGACTAGACAGAATCCTTTGCTGGCTACTATGGGTTTGATTCCACAAGATGATAATAGTATAATATGACAGGATCCTTTCAAGGTTTCTGTAGAACTAGGGCTAATTCATTTTTCATCTTATGATCGTCATCCCTATAATTAGTTATGTGTTTATTTTTATTCTCCAATGAAAGAATCATAAAGTGGTTCATGGGTGCAATAGTTTACACAATCTCTTTCATTAATCATTGTATCTAAGATAGTTTTTGAGTATTTTTTAGGTTGATGTATTTTATTGAAATGTCCATCACCATAATTTAACTATTATTTTGGTAATATAGGATCAGTGGATTCAGTAAAAGGAATAAGAGGTTCATGGTGGGTGGCAATGTCCACTTATTATTTGAGGCCAAATCATGTAACATTTTAGCGGAATAATTTAGTCATTAAAATGATTTCATTTGGATTAAAGAAAGTTTTAGTGATAGAGTTACAATGAGGGAACAAAAAAATATGGTAAGTCATCAATAAATACCACATGTTTGAAATTATACATAATTAATTGTGTTTGGGAAACTCAATTATCTTAATTATTGAAAGATTCATATCAGGTCCACCATTTTTTTCTTTGAATGATGGAATTATGTAATTGAATGCTTAATTATGAGAGGAATATAGTGTTTTAAAAATATTATTTGTTAAACAAATATTATTATTTTTGATGGTTTCTAAAGTTATTTTTTTAATGAACTGGAAACATGTAATGGATCCCACATCCAAGAAATGTGATGTTACTGTGAACTATATTTCAAAAGGATGGATAAATCTAATAATTCCATTCAAAGATGATTAATAATGCACATTGTTCGAGAACATGGTAGGTCAGGATAATAAATATATTTTACTCTGATTTTTTACTATGTTGTGTCTCTATTACAAATTTATATCAAATCCATTAATTCAACCCATGTCTATGTATGGGATCTATTAACATGTACTATAAATAATTTATTATTATGTGTCAATGCAAATAACTTCTTATACCTGAAGTAACCCATTGATGTGAACATTTTTTTTTCTATCATTGGGTCTCTTTTGATGACAAAATATGTATGTATTAGAGGATACCCATAAAATTTTTATTTGTAACCAGATTTTTGGTTGTATATGTTACTATGTTTTAATGCCACACTAATGTTGACTATAAATTTTATCATCATTCTTAAAGGTGGATATTTTTTAGTGATGATAACAAGCCCCTATAAATTAATTCCAATCTATCCATTCAAAATGAATCATGACCCCTATAGTTCAATTCCAAAAAAATGGGGAATGTTGTATGTTTTGTAGTCACCTAACAAGGACAACTCCATTATGTTTAATTTAATGAAATAATAAATATTACATTTCAGATTCCAACTATTTGTTATTGTGGGAATTGTGCATGAGATTTGATTTATGGGGATTTTTTGTTTTTCCAAGAAGTGTATCCCTACATTGATTCATGTGGGGTAATTAGGAATATTTCCCAATTGAGATAGATATTGGTGTCACCAAGACGAAATTTGGATATCCAGATAGGGGTGTGATATTATCATAAATACGACTTAATGAATTGATGATACATAAGAAATATAACTTTATTGACATGTATTTTTTGACTCATAAGAATATATCCATGAGTAGGATTGTTGTAAATTATTATATGAGGAATATCCCCCAATAAGAATGGATATGGAGGATAATGATGGGTTTGAACATTTTGGAGTCATCATTTGTATTTTTTTGATATGAATAGAAGAAAATGTTTTTTGAGAAGCATATTTTAATGTCATGTTATGGGACTGTATTGTATAGTTTTTTATCATGTTTTATGCTCATTTTAATGTTGTTTTTCTTCCTAATACAATATTATATGCGAGAAAATTTAATGATTTTTTGGGGAAAACTATGGCATGATAGATGTAAAAATATAATATGTAGCGGTACTAATTCTAATTAATATTCCATGAATTAAATTCTATGGAATATAACTCATTTGATTCCCAATATTATTAATATTCTTAGCTATTCTTATAGAATGATAAAATCATCCCTCAAATCCATTATAATTCATGTTCAATGTGAGGTAAAAATACATAATGTTAGATGAAACACATTTTATGAGAGTGTGTAAATTATGAATAAATAGAGATTATATATGTTCCCGACCTTAAACATTACATAATATTCAATTAAATGAATAATTCACATTGAGGATCTTTTAATGTTTGGATTTTTAGAGAATCAAGACATAACTATTACATTTCATAACATTACAGGGTAGAAACTTCTACTCAAAATCCATTTTTTCATAAAATAAAAACTCTTGAAAATGAGTATCATGTCTAGTTCCATGTTTTATACAGCATGTCTTTTCCTTGATCCCATCCTTGTCCCTATTCATCTTTAAGTCTAGTGAAAACATTTCAAAACATTGGATGAGCATAAAAATCTTATTAATGGGTATAAAATAAAGAATAAAAACATTAGTTCATAAATAAATACAAAACATAATATCTTTTACATACATCATAAAATCAAAATATTTATCAATAACACAAAGAAACCATAAATCATAAAGGTAACTTGTGGCATATATAACATACTTACATTGTAGCTATCACAACTATATAAAGAGTTACTTTAGAATACCCATCACGGTATATACCCTAAATCTTATAGGAGAAAAATTCAGGTTTACCTCCATCTTGTTACTCAATGCATTGGAGGGCTATCTTAGGACCACCATCCCTAGGTTTATCACAAAAGCACCTGTATACGTAAACAATGCCGAAGAACCATAACATAATCATACCACATAATATAAGTATAAAGGAAATATAGCATTACCACATTGTAATAAAAATATATCTTTTCAAGATATTGAAATAATAAATCCATTCTCAAAATCATTTTCAATACTAATGTACTTAAAAAAAGTGTATGGTATTTATTTTTCCTTTTAAAAACATTACATCTTGATAAGGAAGACAAAGATCATATAATGATCATGGTGGTGGAAAGGTCGTTGTCACCACTTATGTTAAAAAAACATTCATTTTTGTCGTATAGTAAAACGATTCATAGAGAAAAGATTCATTTTGAAAAAAGTAAAAGTCAATGTGGTTTATACATTGTACAAAATAATTTTGTGTGTAAATCATAATATGCCTCAATGAAAAGAGATTGAGATGAAGTCCCTTACATCGTGTCCGACATGACTCGATCGTTCTTTAATCTCATGAATAATAAACTAATGTTAATTTATACTTTCTTAAGAAACCTTTTAAATTTTATTATTCCTTTTATATCACTTATTACCATGTTATAAACACTATGCCATCATTTATGTTAATAACATTCATTTTGTCGATATTTGGTACATGAGTCAAAAATGAACACCGTATATTTAAAAGTTGTCCTTGGGATCAATTGTTAAATATATCTAGAATGATATTCATTATTTAGAAATCATATATATCATATATATCCAGTATATATATATATTTATTTATTCATAACAGTACATATCATATGAAGATAATAAATCAAATGCACTATTAATGGGGATGGTAAGTCGTACGTACGCATGAACGCTACTTTCATTTATATTTATTATTTTAATGGAATTAAAGCATAATTATACATAGGTATATTATAATTATTTTATAATATCACATATAATATCTTCAAATATTTCCTTTATACATCACACATATGGCATTAACGAGTCATTTCACTTTGAGGGGGAGGTAGTCTGTACTTCCACAAATGAAATTATGGATTTTACCCATAATGGAAACCATAATTCTAAGATATAAAAAAAATACAGAATCATAAAGAAAAAATAAACATTATATATATCATATATAAATAGAGTGTAATATTAATGGCCACACTGATAGGCAGTAGAATATAAACGAAAAATATTTGTTTCATGAGGCGTTAGTTTTACATCCAACGAAATAGTATGTTCTTCACAGATTAAATGGACGTGTGTGTTTGTGTAGTTAGAATCCTTATTGTAGAAAAATCCTAGTATATTTAGTATACTATTTTTGTTATAATATAAATGAATAAAATGAGTTTAGGGGTTGGAGAAGTAAAATTAAAGAAATTAAGTTTAGAGGGAACATTGCATTTAATTTGGGTAACTACCTTTAGAATGAACCAAAAGGGTTTCTTAGTGCCTTTGGAATAGGTTAAGGATTCTAGGAAGATGAGAGGGATGTAGGTTTATTAATTGGGTAGAGGTGGGATGAGCCAAAAGGCTTGAGAGGTGTGTGGAATTGGTTAGAAGTGAGGGATTTTTATATGGGGGAGGAGGGACTCTTTAGGAATGTGTGATATTATTATTTAATTATATAATGATATTCAGTTTCTAATGGTCCAAAACACATTGAGGTATAAGATAAGATGACTCAAGGTATAAATTAGTTAATAAAATAATAATTGGAAAGATTTATGATGTTATTTTCACATTTATAATCTTATTTATTTAAATCATTTGTTAATGAGATTAACACTGCATCATTATTGTGTCATAAATAATTTAATATATTCAATGTCTAAAAATTATTGAAAAAATACCATGATGTAGGAAATATTTCTATATTTCCAATTAATATTTAATTTTGAAAATATATCTTATATAAAACCATGTAATAATTAATTTACCAAGAGATATTTTCTTATGTCATTTTTGACATTACTTTAAGTTAATTAAAATAAAGTGTCATCACCATTAATAAGTTGCTCCATTAAGTCCCAAAATAGACCCAAAGATTTCCATGGATGGAAATTAATTATCTAATAATGTTAGGGAATGTGTTAATATAATTTTGAATTATTATAATATTATTTTTACCTTCAATTACCCTATTTACCTTTAACTGCAGAAAAAAAAAGTCAAAAGTTACTATTCAAAAAACATTATTTTCATCTTATTGAACCACATTTTACAATTAATAAAAACCATGTATGTTGTATTTTCTAAATTCAATTCACAGGAGTGGAAAAATTTAATTTAAATGAAAAATTCAGTTTTTTAACTACTACTAATTGCTTTCAATATTCAGAAAAAATTGATGTTTTTTAGAAAACTACCAAAAATTCTGCCAATGAAATTTATGATATTCTGAATTCAAAAATTATGTCTATTTTACCAAATTATAAACATATAACTTGCTATAATTATTTTAAAATTAATTTTCGTTGTTAAAGCAAAGAGCGTGTTTTTAAAAAACAATAACGATCAAAATATTCACACTTGTTTATGTCCAATTTCAAGGTGAATTTAAATCCAATGAATAAAATTGGATTAAATGGTAAAAATAAATTCTAATTACACTTTAAAACTAGTTAAAATGATAAACTATATATATATATAAATTTTTTATTAAAATGAAGTTTTGAATTACAATACAATATTTTTCACTATTTATTAGAAAATGAACTTTATCGGAAAAATTAAAAAAATTTACAAAGAGTAAATTTTAATGTCCTCATTCTAAAGAAGGATTTTATTTGGTCAAATATAATGTATTAAGGTGACCAATAATATATTTAATGATGGTTCAAAATTAAAAGGTGGTAAATCGACCTTTAAAGTAAATTATGCTTAAAATTAGATTTTATTTACCTGGGATGTAAGATCCTTTCCCATTTTGGAAAGTGTGTCCTCACAATTTTTATTCACTTATCAAATAAGTGAAGGTATTTATCCCTCATAGCATTTTCAGATTTACACGTTGCCTCTTCAACCATATGCTTTTTCCAAAAAAAACATTACATATTGAATTACCTTATTCCACAATACTTGCGCCCTATGGTCAAGAATCTGGACTACTTGTTCTTCATAAGAGAGATTCTCTTCCAAGAAAACTACCTCTGGGCTCAAAACATGAGATGGATCTGGTATATATTTTTTCAATATCAAAACATGAAATACATTATGTACCTTTGATAAACATGGAGGTAAATCCACACTGTATTCAACTAATCCTATTTTCTCCAGGATTTAATAAGGTCCAATGAACCCCGGACTCAAATTTCCCTTATTACTAAAAAACATCACACATTTCCATAGAGAAACATTGAGAAAGACATAATCACCTACCTCAAACGAAATATCCTTCCTCTTATTATCCGCGTAACTTTTTATCATGCTCTGAACTATTCTCATGTGCATCTGAATCATCTGAACATTCCTTGCCATCTCTTCTAGCGATTCTGGTACCATCAGCTTCCTTTCTACTTCTTCATCCTAAAAAGATGGAGTTCGACAATTCTCTCCATATAATTCCACTAATGGTGCCATCTGTATAATGGAATAAAAATTGTTATTATATGAAAATTCACCCAAATAATGGTGTTGGTCCAAAATTCCCTTGTAATCCAGTGAAAAAGTACGTAGCATATTTTCTATGTTCTGAATTGTTTGTCTTGATTTCCCATCTGATTGAAGAGAAAATCTTTAATAAAATTGAATTCATTACCAAACAACTTTTGAAGGCTTTTCCAAAAGTTTTATGTAAACCTGGGATCATGATGAGATACAATGGAGAGGGAAACTCCATGGAAACGGACTATATTTTTAACATATAACCAATAAAGTTGATCAATAGAAAATGTGTCTCTAATAGGAAGGAAATGAGCAGATTTAGTCAATCGATCAACAATAACCCAACTTGCATTATTAACTCGAGATGTCATTGGTAATCACACAACAATGTCAATGGATATATTTTCCCATATCCACTCTCACACTTATAAAGGCTGAAAAATCCTTTTCGGTATATTCTACTCTTTGTTATCCTGATGAAAAGTCAAACACATCATTGTAAAATCAGAAATACTTTATTTCATTTCATCCCACCAGTAATACTCTCAAAGATCTATGTACATATTAGTAATGCCAGGATGAACAGAAAACGGGGAACTATGAGCTTCACATAACAACTAATTTTTCAACTGTGAATCACAAGGCACACATAACCTCTTTAAAATCTCAATACACAATAATTATGAATTTTAAATTCTTGAAACTTACCCTTCTTAACCAACTCCAAATTTTTCTGTAACTCAGTGTCTTCCTTCTATTCTTGCATAATTCTGTCTCATAGAGATGAATTCCATTACCTCTTATCCGAATTGACTTGATCTTTCTTTAATCTCTTGAATAATAAACTAAATTTAATTTCTAATTTCATAAGAACCTTTTTAATTTTTATTATTAATTTTATATCACATGTTACCATGTTATAATCTTAAAATAATCATTTAAGTTAATAACGTTCGTTTTGATGAGATTTGGTACAAGACTACAAAATGAACACCTTATATTTACAAGTTGTCCTTGTATTCAATATTCCTTCATATCCAAAATGATATTCATTATTTAGAAATCATATATATCATATATATCTAGTATATGCATATATTTATAATAGCACATATCATTTGAAGGTAAGAAATGAAATGCACCGTTCAAAGAGACGGTAAGCCGTACGTACGCCTAAATGCTACTTTCATTTATATTTCATATTATAATGGAATTAAAACATAATTATAAAATGGTATATTATTATTCTTGTATAATAACATATATAATATCATTATATCCATCCTTTTTATGTCCCACATATGGCATTAACGATTCATATCACATTGAGGGGGTGGTAGTCCGCACTTCCTCTAATGAAATTATCACATTTACACATAATGTAAACAAAAAAGGTATGATATAGAAGACAAATACAGAAAAATAAATAAAAAAAACATAATATATATCATGTACAAATATATTGTTTTATTAATGGCCACAATGATAGGTGGTAAGAGATAATCGAACAATCATCGTTTCGTGAGGCGTTAGTTTGCCATCCACAGAAACTGTATGTTTGTCACCCATTAGATGGAGGTCTGTGTATTTTTAGTTATATTCCTTCTAATAAAAACATACTATTATAATTAATATACTGGTCTTGTTATTAAATAATGTAATAAAAATATTTTAGTGGTTGGATATGTAAACTAAAGGAAAAGAAGTTAAGAGAAAATGTTACCTTTAATTTGGGTAACTCCCTTTGGTTTGAACCAAAAGGTTTTCTTGAAGTGCCTTATTCATATGGTAAGGCTTATAGGAAGAGAATAGATATGTAGGGAGCTTAATTGGGTAGAGTTTAGTCAAGCCAAAGGGCATGATAGGTTTGAGGAATTGGTTAGAAGTGAGGTCATTTTATAAGGGGGGGGAGGGGCTCTTCAAATAAGTGTGATAATATTATTTTATTATATAATAATATTCGGTTTATAATGGTCCAAAACACATTAAAGTTTAAGTTAAGATGACTCATGGTATAAATAAATTCATCAAATAAGAATTGGACAGGTTTTGGATGTTCTTTTAATATTTATAATCTTATTTATTTAAATCATTTATTAATGAGGTAAACTCTGCAGCATTATTGTGTCATAAATAATTTTATTTATTTGATGTCTAAAAATTATTGAAATAATAACATGATATAAGAAATATTTATATATTTCAGATTAATATTTATAGTCGAATATATAACTTACATAACACCATATGAAAATTAACTTACAGAGAGATATTTGTTTATGTCATTTTTTCCTTTACTTTGGGTTAATTAAAATAATGTGTCATTATCATTCATAAGTGTCTCCATGGGGTCCCAAAATCGACCCAAGGATTCCCATAGATTGAAATTACTCATCCAATAAGGTTAAGACAAATGTTAATGTAATTTTTAATTATTATAAAACTCTTTTTACCTTGGAGAACCCTATTTACCTTTATCCGCGTTAAATAAAAGTCAGAAGTTTTTATTTACCAAAAATTATTTTCATCTTATTGAACCAAATTTTACATAACAATAACAACCATGTATGTTAGATTTTATAAATTCAATTCACATAGGTGGTAAAATTTCATTTAAATGAAAAAGATAGTTTTTAACTACTACTAAGTGGTTTTACTATTCCTCAAAAATTGATGTTTTTCATAAAACTAACTAATATTCACTCTAAGATATATTTTATATTCAAAATTAAAAAACATTATTTTTTACCAATATATAATCATATAATTTTCATTAATTAATTTAAAATTAATTCTCGTTATAAAATCACGCTTTTTGTTTCTTAAAAACACACTATTTGTTTTGACAGTGGGAATTTATTATGAAATTAATTAATGGAACTTATATGTTTTTAATTTCTAAAAATGGAAATCATTTTTGAATTTGGAATATCAAATTTACTTTGGATAAATGTTTTGTATTTTTCTTGACAAATGTTCATTTTTAATGAATAGTGAAAAATACTGCTTTTTACTTCAAAACTTCCTTTTCATATAATTTAATTATATAGTTATATTGTCATTTTAATGGGTTGTAAAGTGTAACTGAATTATTTTTTATCACTTAACACAATTTTATTCATTGGAAGTAATTTCACTTTTCAATTGGATGTAAAAACAAGCCAATCTTTTGATAAATTTAACTTCTTAAAACCCCATCTATGGTTGTGACAACAAGAATTATTTTAAAATTAATTACTGCAATTTATTTTTTTGGAATTTGGAAAATGGATTACATATTGGAATCAGAAGGTCCAAATTATGTAATTAATACGCTTTTGTTTTTTGACATTATGAATAGTAACAATGGTAATTATCATTAATTATCGTGCTTAATTAGTAATCAGGAAGTTAAGGGTAATAAAACATTTCATAATAACATAAAATGACCCCCAAAATGTGTCAAAATCCTATTTTTTGAGTAATTTACAACCATGTAAATCTTTCTACCAAACTTGAGGGTCCATTTAGTCACATGGCTGTGATAATGTCATTTATGACATTATTTTTAAAAAATAAAAGAAATATAACAACAGTTTGTATATCCTAAGTAAAATAATTTTAATTTTGTTTAAATAAATTATCTCTTAGACTATAAATAGTCATTTCAAAGCTAAAATTATTTCCTATATAATAGTATATTTTTTATAATTTTTAGACAATATATATATAAATTTATTCATTACACCATGATGATGCAGTGACTACATCATTAATGAACAATTTGAATAAAATGACAAGATAAGGTAACATTTATGACAAAAACTTGTAGAAAACATATTAGATGCATGTATTACGAACCATTATCACCATATCCTCAAAATATATCATTTTTAGATATTTAAGAGCAGAAAATTATTTTTTTTAAAAGTAACATTTTACGACATTCCAAAAACTGACCCTCCTCCCTCTTATAAAAGACCCCCACCTCTACCCCCATACATACACATCTCAAGACCTTGTATAGCCCAAAATATGCTCATATTATCTCTCCACATCCCTCTATTAATCCTTGAATCCAAACTTTTTTATATGTTTTTCGAAGGAAGCATTTGGCTCAAATCAAAAAGAGTTACCTGATTTAGAGGTAATGTCTTCTCTCGAGCTTCATTCTCTTATTTTCCTTCTTAACTCACCACTATATTCTTATTATATGATCACATAATAACAAAAGTATCCTCAATATACTAGGATGTTTTTATGATAGTAATTATACCTACACTTACTCACACCTCCATCAAATGGTTAAAGAACATATTGTTTATGTGGGTGGTGAATTACTACCTCATGAAACGATGATTTTTTAATCTTCTTTTAAAACCTATCATGGTGGCCATTATGATGGAACTATATTTACATGTGATATATATTATATTTATGTACTATCAATTCTTATTTATTTTATATTTAAAACATTCTTTTATTCTTTGCAAGTTGTGAAAATGCGATAATTTCATATGAGGAAGTGTGGACATCCGCCCCCTCAAGTGATGTGACTCATTCATGCCAAACATGGAATTTATAAAAAAATGTAATTAATGAACTTATTTTACCTAAATAACATATATATATTACTTTTATTATAATATATATGTGTGTAATTTAGTTTTAATGTCCACTAATATGACAAAAAAAATGAACGTAGCACTCATGCGTACGTACGACCTACCGTCTCCATGATCGGTACATTTCATTTATTTTCTCCAAACATTATTGAATATTATTATATAAATATGTACTGGATATATATGATATTTAAATAATTAAAAACATTCCCGAGATGATTTACTTATAACTACAAGGACAATTCTCTTCGAACAAGTTCATTTTTGACTCATGTACTGAACATCGACAAAACGTTTGATACGAACCCACATAATTATCTAATTAATATAAAATGATAATATGTGATATGAGTAGAATAATAAATTTTAAAGGAATTACTTAATAAAATATAAATTGATAAAGGTTTATTAAACAATAATTTAATGAAACGAACAAGACAAGTCGGACTTGAGTTAAGGGAATTTCTTATCTCACATTTAATTCTGTGAGATTTCCATTGATCACAAATTATTTATTTCATATGGTGTATTATGTACTTGAATTTGATATATATTATCATGAATTTTTTTATTTTCATGGTATTATGTGATTCTTAGGTTCTTATTATCATTTGGTTATACGACTTGATTGATTACAATGAGGTAAGGGGTTTTTATCTCACATTTATTCCCGTGAGATTCATGATATATTTTCCCCTATCTCCTTTGAGTGGTGTGTGTAATTGCCATTAATCTACTCTTTGTGTAATATAATTTCATTTATGGGTATTTACATCAACATTTTATAGTCCTTTCATGGGGTGTACGTTTCAAAAGTTACCCAAATCAGTAAGGGAACCTTTCTCCCTCCTCTTATTAAAAGACATTTTTAGGTCATTAAATATACATCTTATTAATGTTGGGATATGTTATTATATATCCTTATTGAATTATATTTTATGTATAAGTGATGAGACACCGTTTTATCTCTCATCAACTCACTTTATGAATTATAAAGTGACGTGGTTAGGCTGTCGAATTTCTGTAAGGGAACTTCTTAACCCAATTTCAATTTTCTGGGTTAAACCTCTACTTATTGATTATGTATTACTATGAATATGTGTGGATGACCTATGATTGTTTTACAACTAAAATCCACTTATATTGGGTGTATTTATATATGTCACACATACTTATGTAATTGATTTTTCCTTAATCTAAGGATACAGTCTATGTACGAGACTTCTTCTCAATCTCCATTAATTAAGGAATATTTTGATTTCTACATGACTTTATTTTATACAGTGTATAAAACCATTTTTAATTTTCTTTTCATTCAAAGGGAATATTTTTTCTACAAATCGTTTTTCTAAACGACAGAATGGAATGTTTCTTTTTTAACGTAAGTCGTGGCAATGACCATTTCCGCCGCTGTGAGTATTATTTGATCTATGGATTACTTAACAAGTCGTAATGTTTTAAAAAGAAAAATAAATACCATATACACTTTTTATGTATTTTGGTATTGATAATGGTTTTTTGAATGGATTTATTATTTAAATATCATAAAATGTTATATTTTTATTGCAATGTGGAAACATTATTTTCCTTTATGCTTAAGTTATGTGTTATGACTATGTTATGGTTCTTGGAAATCATTACATATACGGGTGGTTCCATGATAATCCTAAGGTGGTGAGCACGAGATAGCTCTCCAATGCATTGGGTAATGTGATGGAGGTAAACGTTAATGTTTCTCCTAATATATTTGGGGAATATACTGTGATGGGTATTCCAAATGTGACTCCCTATGTAGTTGTGATTGATACAATGTAAGTATGTTATGTATGCCTTAAGTTACCTTTATGACTTATTATTTCTATGTGTATTTCACAAATCATATTATTTCATGAGGTATGATAAAAAGCTTATCTTATGTATATATTGATGATCTAGTGTTTCCTTTCTTTGTGTATCCCTTACTAAGCTTTTTATGCTCATACCAAGATTTTGGAATGTTTATCACAAGACATAAAGTGGAACTGGGCCAAGGATGGGATAAGGGAAATGTCATGCTGTCTAAAACATAGGACTTGACATGACTCTTTTGTTAAAGAGTTTTTATTTTGTGAAAAAAATCGAAACTGAGTAGATGTGTCTACTTTGAAACCATTAAGATGTAATAGTTATGTCTTAATTAGCTAAAACATTTAACCTGAAAAGATCCTCAATCTGAATTATTCATTTAATTGTTGATTATGTAATGTTTTAAGGCTGAGTCATTATAGTTGGTATTAAAGGTCGGTTTAGATAACTTTAGAGGTTAGGGTATTCTTTATGCTTAAGAGAAATTACCATAATGGAGAAGATTTCAGATAGAGTCGTAGTTTTTTTAGATAAAGTGAATGAGTTTAAGATAACATGAATAATTATATCTCAGTATTATATGATTATTTTACTGATATACTCACACATACCTTTTTGGTTTTAGTAAATGGATGGATCTAACAGGCACCAATGTAAAAGTGGATGTGAAGAAAACTATGATGGTTTTTTGAACGAGCAACTGAATGATATGGGAGTTGCAATGAGAACTCTTGTTGTTATTCTAAACCATCTATATGGAGTCATGATTGACCACCCAAACCTTAGGGATTTTTATAAGACATCGTATATGCGAGAAACAAATCTCTACGGATGTTCATGTAATAATCATAAAGGTATGTATGTTCAAAAACCTATGTGTCAAAGATGTGGGAATAAACACATAGGAAAATGTTTCAAAGGGATATAAAAATTCTATATATATGTAAATGAATGTCATAAAGCAGGAACCTTCCATGGAAAAAGGAAGCATCTAGTTGACTCTAGGAAAGGGAAAGAATTCCCTTCCGAGGAATCAATTAAATGTTTTAAATGCGATGCGCATGGTCATTATGAAAACACAAGTCCTATGAAGATGTTTTGGTAATGGGATTACCAGGATAGTACAAATATCTATTTACCAATACCTAATTCCATTCTTATTGAGGATGAAGAAACTGACAATGACAAATTAAAGGTATGGATTATTTCGTAAAATATGTTTTCCTATTATTGAAATATTAGGATATGATTCATGATTTTGTTTTTATGAAATATGTATTTAAAAATATGTTGTAAAATAATGGTTAATGGATAATAAATAATGTTGAATGAGTAATAAGTCAATATAAAAGGGATTCAAGAGTTATGGTATATTTTAGGATGGTGAAATTCTTAAAAGTATTAAGGCTCTTTCGATGATGGGATTACATTAGAAGGATTTTTATAGTATGTGTAACCCTGATGTTTGATAGATGAAAATTTTATTCATGGAATAATTATCTTTTATTTTGTGGATATAGTTATAATGAACCATTTAGGTTCATATGATCCTTTAATTTGACGCAATTACTGGTTAAAACAATTTGGGATGAAAAACGAATGTTATTGGATAACCTTTGTAGATTAAATATGTTATGGTTATTTTTGATAATTTATCTCTTTTTTGGGAATGTTATAAAATTATATAGTTTTTTAAAAGGGACAACACGCAGACCGTGTGACTACCTGTCATGTCGGACGAAGCTGTTGGAATCGAACCCACAACAAAAGTGTCACTAGTATTTATCACCTACCACTGGACTAAGTGAAGTCTGTGGTTAGTATGACAAATTATTTTTAGTTACATGACGTTATGAATCAGGAATATATTGATTTTGAGAAATGATTAACCTATCATGGAGGATATGTGATTAGGTTATTTACATTTCAGTATGAGACTTTTAGAGTACCTGATGTTATTTAGAGATAAATATTATGATTTATCTTGAAGAATATGTGATTAAATCCTTTTGAGATTTGTGTTTCAATATTATTTTGGATCACATTGAAGAATTTTATGGATATCTGTTTATTGAATGGTCTTTGATGAACTTTGGGTATTGTTGGACAAATATTGGAGATTAAGGGTAGTTTTTCTATTTGGGAATGATTATCATTTTTTGGGATTATCTGATCTTGTGCTATCCATTTTGGTTTTTCTAAGGTCTAAATACATGGAAAATATATATTTCAACTTCTATAGATTATGTGATTCTCTCGAAGTTGATTTTAGCACTCTTAATGTGAACAAGTCATCCTAAGCACTCATATTTTGGATAAAATATTAGTTTTTGTAAGAAACCTAGTAAGAGATGAAAGTATACATGATAGGTAAGTATGTTTACTTATGGTTTAGTTATGCTCGGAAATAAATTCCTCAATGAAAAGTAACTTAAAAAAATGTTTTCTGTAAACTTTTCCTACTGGGGAATCAAATACCGTTTGACCCATCACAGGTTTGTGATTTTCTGGTGATTATCTTTCTCCTAAAACGTGTTTTCAATCAGTCTCCATCAGAACTTGATAGTTAGTTTCTCAAACATATCGATGTTTTCATGGAATCCTAGTATCTGTTATCTCGGGTGACCTTTATACTTTTATTTCTTTCTTTTAATGTGATAGTTTAATTGAATCCTTTTTCGATGTGGGCCATTCAATAATGTTTTGGAGCCCAATTTTAAAATTGCGGGGATGCAATTTCCAAAAGGGGGGAAGGTTGGAACATCCTAGATAAACAAATAATATGAAATTTTCATATATTCGTGAATTAAATTTTAATATTACATTAAAGGATGTTCTATGTTCGATGGCGTACCTAATATGCAACAACATGTTTCTTTAAAATATTACGTTGCACACTAATAATATAATAATATTATTTTAAATGGTAGTTAATTCCTATCCATTGTATTGGCGGGAACGAAAATAATTAATTACAAAATGATAATATATGTTGGTTAAATATTTTTACATTTATCCAATAAATGTTAGAGGATTAAAATGTGAATGAATGATATTTTAAGCATAAATATTCTAATATTCTTTAAAAGGTCGATTAACCGCCTTTCGATGTATAACCCATATTAAATCCACATTTTGACAATTTTAAATGTTATATTTGACAAAATATATTCCTTCTTTAGAATCTGGAGATAAAAATTTTCTTTTTGTAATTTGTTTTATTTTTCTGATAAACTTCATTTTTTTATGGATAGTAAAAAATGATGTATTTTAATTCAAAACCACTTTTTAATATAATTTATTTAAAAAGTTATATTATATTTTTAATTGGTTTTAAAGTGTAATTACAATATATTTTTACCACTTAATTAAATGATGGTCATTGGAATTAATTTCACATTGAAATTGGATATAAACAAGTGTCAATATTTTGATAAATATTATTTCTTAAAAACATGCTATTTGTCATGACTGTGGGAATTAATTATAAAATTAATTAATGAAACTTATATGTTTTTAATTTCATAAAATAGACATAATTTTTGAAATTGGAATATCAAATTTAATTTGGATAATTTGTTTGTATTTTTTTTGTCAAATGTTCATTTTTAATGAATAGTAAAAAATACTGCATTTTACTACAAAACTGAATTTTCATCAAATTTATTTACATAGATATATTAAACGTTTAATTGGTTTTAAATTGTAATTGAATTATGTTTTTCTCACTTAATAAAATGTTGTTCATTGGAAGTAATTTTACTTTTACATTGGATGTAAAAACCAGTGAATCATTTGATATATTTTACTTCTTAAAACCCCATCATTGGTTGTGACAACGAGAATTATTTTTAAATTAATTACAACAATTTCTGTGATAGGAATTTGGTAAAATTGATTCCATATTTGGAATATTAAGGTCCAAATTTTTGAATTAAGATTCTTTTGATTTTGAGCATTATGAATAGTAATAACAGTAATTGTCTTTAATTATCATGATTAATTAGTAATCGGGTAGTTAAGGGTAATAAAATAAAATAATAATAATATATAATGACCCCAAAATGTGTCCATATCCTATTTTATGAGTCATGGAGGATCATGGGAAGAATTATACCAAAAATTAGGGCCCATGGAGTCACATGGGTGTGATAGTGACATTTATGACATTATTTTTAAAAAAGAACAAAAATATTACAATGGTTTGAATATCCTAAGTAAAATAACATAATTTTTTTTAAATAAATTACCTATTTGACAATAAATAGTCATTGGATATCTAAAAAGATTTCCTACATCATTATAATTTTTTAATAATTTTTATACATTAAAAAATAAATTTATTTATGACACAATGATGATGCAGCGATTACCTCATTAATGAATGATTTAAATAAAATGAAAAGATAAGGTAAAATATAAGACATACACTTGTCAAAAACATATTGGATGGGTGGATTTAGAACCATTAACACCTTATCTTCAACATATATTATTGTGGGACCTTTAAAATCCGAAAATCATTTTATACTAAAGTATCATTTCAATACTTTCTAAAAGTGACCCTCCTCCCTCTTATAAAAGGCCCCCACCTATACCCCCTTACCCACACCTCTCAAGCCCTTGGATCTTCTATCCTCTAATCATATAATCTCCCCACATCCCTCTATTACTCCTAGAAGCCTCACATTGGGTATAAGTCCTTCCAAGGAAGCATTTGGCTCAAATCAAAAAGAATTACCCGATTTAAAGTTAATGTATTCTCTCGAGTTTCTTTCGTTTATTTTACTTCTTATCTCACCACTATATTCTTATTATATGATCCCATAATAACACAAATATCATCAATATAGTTGGATGTTTTTCTGATAATTATTCTACCTAAACTTACACACACCTTCGTCTAATGGTTAAAGAATATATTGTTTCTATGGGTGGCGAATTACTACCTCACGAAAAGGTGATTGTTCAATCATCTTTTAAAACCTCTCCTGGTGGACATTATGATGGAAATATATTTATATATTATATATTATATTTATGTATTCTCAAGGACTCTGTATTTTATAGTTAAAACATACATTTATGCTTTGAATGTTGTGCAAATGCGATAATTTCATATGAGGAAGTGTCGACAACCACCTCCTCAAGTAATGTGACGCGTTCATTCCAAACATGGAATTTATAAAGAATTTAATTAATAAACTTATGTTACATATATAACATATATATTATACTGGAGTTATAATATATCTATGTCTAATTTAGGTTTAATTCCCATTAATATGACTAAAAAATTGAAGTAGTGTGCATGCGTACGTACAACCTACTTTCTCCATGAAGAGTACATTTCATTTATTCTCTCCAAACATTATCTAATATTTTTAAATAAATATATACTAGATATATATGATATTTAAATCATGAAAAACATTCTGGAGAGGATATAATTATAACTACATGGACAATTCTCTTCAAACAAGTTCATTTTTGACTCATGTATCGAACATTGACAAAACATATGATATGAACTCACATAAATAACTAATTATTATAACATGATAATATGATATATGAATTTAAAAACAAACTATATAGGATGTACTTAAGAAATTATAAATTTACCATTGTGTATTATTCATGAATATAAAGAAACAAACAAGAGAAGTCAGAGTTGAGGTAAGGGGATTTGTTATCTCACTTTTAATTCTGTGAGATTTCCATTGTTCGCCAATTATTTATTGCATGTGGTGTATTGTGTAATAACATTTTATATATATTATCATTATTATATTTATATTCATGGTATTCTGTGATTTATTTTGTTATTATTATCTTTGGGTCATACGACATGATTGATTACAATGAGGTAAAGGGTTTTTATCTAACTTTTTATTCACGTCTAATTCATGCTATACTAGGAACTATCTCCTTTTAGTGGTGTATTTAATTCCCATTATTCTAAAATTTGTGTAATATACTTTTTTATGGGTTTTTACATAAATTTGTTATAGTCCTTTTTTCCTTGGGGTGTACATTTTGAATGTTACACAAATTGGTAAGGGAACCTTTCACCCTCCACTTTTTAAAAGACTTATTTTTGTTAGGAATTTTAATTTACATCTTCTTAATTTTAGGATATGTTCATATATATTTCCTTATTGTTGTTAATTTTATGTCCATGTGATGAGATTCCCTTTTTATCACTCATCAACTCATTTTCTGAATTTTAAAGTGACGTTGTTAGGCTGTCGAATTTCTGTAAGGGAACTTCTTAACCCAATTTAAATTCATTGGGTTAAACCTCTACTTCTTGATTCTGCCGTACTATGAATATGTGTGGATGACATATGATTATTGTACACTTAATATCCACTTATATTGTGTGTATTTATATTTGTCACACATACTTATGTAATGTATTTATCCTCAATCGAAGGATACCTTCTTTGTACAGGACTTTGTCTCAATCTCCTTCCATTAAGGAAACTTTTGATTTCAACATGACATTATCTTATATAGTGTATAAAACCATTTTGACATTTCATTTCATTCAATGGGAATCATTTCTCTATAAATCATTTTACTAAATAAAAAATGTAATGCTTCCTTTGTAACGTAGGCGGTGAAAACGACCTTTTCCGCCACCGCGAGTATTATTTGATCTATGGCTTCCTTAACAAGTTGTAATGTTTTCAAAAGAAAAATATATGCGATATACTATATTTACATATTTTGGTTTTGAAAATGGTTTTTTCAATCAATTTATTATTTCAATATCATAAAATGTTATATTTTTATTGAAATGTGGAAACATTATATTTCCATTATGCTTATGTTATGTGTTATGACTATGTTATGGTTCCGGGCCATTGTTACGTATATCGGTGGTTCCATGATAAAACTAGTGCGGTTGAGACCGAGATAGATCTCCAATGAATTGGGTATTTTGATGGAGGTAAAAGATAATTTTTCTACTAAGATATTTAGGGAATATACTGTGATGGTTATTCCAAGTCTAACTCCCTATGTAGCTGTGATTGCTACAATGAATGTATGTTATTTATTCCTAAAGTTACCTTTATGATTTATAATTTCTATGTGTATTTCAAAAATCTTATGATTTCATGAGGTATGTTAAAAGGCTTATGTTATGTATAAATTGATGATAAAATGTTTTATTTCATTGTGTATCCCTTACTGGTTATTTTATGCTCATCCCATGTTTTTGAAATGTTTTTCATAGGATATAAAGTGTAATAGGGTCAAGGATGGGATCATAAAAATGTCATTTTGTCTAAAACACAGAACTAGACATGGCTATTTTGTTCAAAAGTTTTTATTTTTTGAAAAAAAATTGAAAATTAGTAGATGTGTCTACTTTGTAATCATTTAGATGTCATAGTTATGTCCTAATTATCTAAAACTCTAAAACAAAAAATATCCCAAATGTGAATCATTCATTTAATTCATGATTATTTATTGTTTTATGGTTGGGTCCTTATATATATCGTGACCATGAATTCACAATTAATTTTATATAAAAAAATAATGATTTCAAGAGTCATTTCATAGAAAAATACAACTAAATTAGACATGTATACATTCTTAATTACCCACTATGTATCAACACCTATCTAGATCCACAACTGACCATGCATGGATGTTATGTAATACTGTTTTATCATTAACTTGTATGAAATACCTATCATATAGAAACCACAAAAATCCAATTTAATAGATTTACATTGTAATCCCAAGTATAAAATAAATCATATTATATTCCTTAGCTACAATTCCATCTAATAGAGTTGGTACCACTCTTATAACACTGTTAAATCTAACCAGTTACAAATCATATTCAATAAAAAGTTAAAATGGACAATTCTACAAAATTTTCCACAAAACAAGTTAATAAAACACAAAGGGATGTAACATCATAAATACTCCAACCAATAAAATGTTTTCATCATCATGTTACATCATCCATCCAAGAAAGTCAGGTTCCCTAATTTTAGTAGACAATTCTATTTTGTTCCTGAGGAATTTTCATCCATTATCTAATCAAGTCTGTGTCAAATTTCAGTGGCCCATCAAGAAGATAAATATAATTAAATATACAGTATTGAAAAATCATGGAATCATAATGGTTGAACCCTACCAATAGGAATCATCAGTAATGAGTGACCCAATGATCCACAACCACTTGGAGAAGTGGAATCTAATATTGAATAAGAACATAGGATGTTTACTGAATTCAGTAATGGATAGAAGATTAATCCAGCCTAAATTATGAGGAACAGGTATACAGAGAATAATATGCGAACCTAATATAATTTATTTCTAAAAATTGATCGTGATAGTTAAATCACAAATTGGATTCCAATAAAAAAAGACCCATGATTAATAATATGTTAATAAGGTATAATATGAAATAAAACTAAAACATTCTCCTAAAATAAATATCTTTTATCGAAAACCTTGTATTCTTTACAATAGAATCTCTATAAGGTTTTCATCCTACAAAAAATAATTAATCCTGGACATGTTAATTTATTTTTAGAAGACATTTGTGAATTTATTAGTCAATCCAAATTTATCTTGATTTGTGGATATGATAAGAGAAGGTATTTACTTTTATAAGTGATGTGTGGGGTACTCTTTTAATTTTTTAAATAACAAATTAGTAAAAATTAATTATTGTTTCCAAGTGGGTAAGATTAATATAATATGAATTCAGGATTAGGATAAGTATAAATATTCTACTACAATAAATATTTTACATTTTTAATTTATTTTTTCACCCTTATATCATTGTTTTAACTCCTGTTATCCTTTTCGAAAACTATCTTGATATCAATGATATTTTAAATTTTATGAGTCAATAAAGATTAAATAAAGGAAAACATTTTCTACAATGTGATAATTGTAGATATTTTTAACAATATCCCATTTACATGGATGGATATAATATTTATATTACTTTCAGAAATATTCAAAAAAATATTTTTATTACAAAATATCATTAGTTTTATTATTGGAACTATTAATTTACAATGACATTGAATTCATCAACATAAAAAATAATTTTAATATAATAATGTAAAAAAATTAAATATTTAACAACTATCTAACAAATTTTTTATACTTTATAATACGAAAAAAATTACATTAGGTGTTTTTAAATGTATTCACTTAATTCTTCTACTCACTGGAAAAGCACTAAGATTGTGGTGTATAGTAATTTATAGTAGTTAAACAAAAGTAATTTTTAATATTTTAAAATAGAATCATATTATTGTTAAGTGAAAACAAAAAAAAGATGACCACACCACCCAAAAAGGAGATAAGAGGGTTGGACAAGGAGCAACGACCAAGACCAGACATTCCTAAAAAGAGAAACCCAAAAAAACAACCAAAATACAGGCCCACCAAGGGGATGATCCCATAAATAGACCTTCCAAAATGAAGAAATCCATAATAAATATGACTCTTTTCACATAACTACACTACAATGTTCCATTGAAACATCCATATACATCATGACACCACCATGGGACACAACATCATCGATCGGACGCTACTGCACTGGATGTCAGGAATCTCACCAGAGTCAGACGCAAGGAAAGCACCCTTAAAATTGATGAAAAAAAGATACCACATAGAATACAACCTCCAAAGATCACTAGAAAAAACCAAATAAATCTAACCATTGAACCACTGCTAATGGTGATTGTGATCATCCCCCACCCCAAAATGACCACTTCATAGAACCTCCATCCACACCAACATTGTATAAGACACCCACACAACCTAAATAATTGGGGAATCCATTAATCTAAACCAAAGATGTGACTTGTGCAAGGGATATAGGATAAATGTTATTGGAGAAAAGGGAATGGTGGCCATGATCTAGAGGAACAAAAAGGAACACCAAGAGACAACCAATAGATAGATGAAAACTAGAAAACGATACCTACGATGGGTCCATCGTGGAGATTGAACAATTGTGATCTATTGATAGAAATAAATATGATAAGTCTAACTGACTGATGATCCATAATTCACCCCATCCAATGAAACCAACACTAATCTATAATGAGTAACATGGTTACATCATAGACAAACTGTAAATAAGCGAGGTCATAGCGAGGGTATGAATAAAGACATGAAAGTGGGTTTTTCTAGTGGAGGAAGAATGTCGAATGGAGAAAGCTCCAATATGAAAAAAATAGTGTGGTGGAGAAATAAAATCCATAATAAAAGAACAATAGTTCTCGACTTGGTCATCAAAAATTCCATATAATGAGTAAGCGATGCGAGAAGACAAGAAGGGAGGGAAGAGTGAGGCAGTAGTAATCCCTAGGCCACAGAAGAGCTGCTTACTCAACTACAACCCTCCCTAGACACTTGCACTCACTTTTATAGTAATTACTTATTAACAAAAAATATAAAAATTTTAATGATAGTTGTTTTTAATAATTCATCTAATAAATAAATAAATATACATATTCTGATTTTATCTATTTAAAAAAAATATTAAAAAAAGAAATATAGTAAAAAAAATTACATTATCATTTACATTAAATTCAATAATGGAAATTTTAAATTATTAATAGAAATAAATAGTTATATTTAATAGTTTTTTATTATTTGTGATCAATTAGCATCTTACAATAAAATTAAAGAATGTGATAAAAGGAATTTGAAGCCATATAAAATTATTTATGACCCTAATTACCTTATTTTACCTTGATGAACAATAGTTTATTTTTATTATTTTTACTATTAATAATGAAAACAATTAGTTTACCTTATCGAATAATATTTATTATGATGATTATAAATAAATAATACCATTTTCAGATAAATATTCAAAGAAGTGGTAATGTTTAACATAAAATTAATCCCACAAAATTTGATGAAAAGAAATTCAAAAAATACCTTAACAAAATGAGAGTATACAAAATTAATGTAAAATATTGATTCAAATAAAAAATATTGAATTATATTATTCCACTAAACTAATATGATTCTAAATGTAATCCAAACATGAATTTGAAATTTTGAATGCATGAAATCAAAAAACAAATCAAGTAAAAATATATATTTTTTATTATACATTGGAAAATAACTATTTTCAAAATTTATTAGAAAATTAATCCAAAGGAAATGTTTAAATAGTGATTTAAATTAATAATATAAATTTTATCGAATAAATTTTGTAAATTTTATACAATAAATTAATTATAATATTTTTATCACAATATGAAATAAAAATATTAATGAAATAAATATTATTAATGAATTATAAATTAATAAAAAATGATTACATATTTGTTTTATATTATTAAAAAACATTAATTCGGTCAGAATTATATATAAATTTCATTTTTTATATAATCTTGGTGTTATGTATTTTATAAACTAATGAACACATTATTCTTTCAAATTCCATGGGTGTTACATTATAACCCCTTTAATGAATTGATTAATTACAATTTTACATTATTCTTGATAAGAAATTGTTTGACATTTTAAAATACCATTTCGGGAATATCCAAATCATAATAATGTCTAAAAAACTACCTCCTGGATTTAGTGTATGGATAAAATTAAGATAATCTAATATAATACATGGAAGAGTTTCAAAATTGGTAAACATTAGTGGAATGTTAAAATGCATATATGGAGGAAAAGGTATTTCCAAGATAATGATGGAGAGTGAAAGTTTTTTCTTCACAAGAAAGTAAATGATCATCAAAAATTTAATTACCACAATACTATAAAAAATGAGTTATAAAAAATAGAATCAATTGACCAAAATATATTGTAATTAGATAGCAATTTTATATCATGATCTTTTTAACAAAATTAAGTAATTGTTATTGCATCTATATTATGAACAAAAGAATATATTTTTAATTAAAATTTTATATTAAATAATTTTATAAATTTATAGCTCAATCTATGAATTTTATCTAAACAATGTGTATTAAATATGAATTATTTTTCCTGCGGCACTAAAATCAAAATTTGATTGATGAATTGGTACATAAAAGGTAGACATGATATTTTTCGTGTCCTGGGGAATTAACAAAAAACAAAAAAAAATAGGAATAGGTATGATACTACCAAATAATAATTATCCTTATTACAAATAAGTAATTTATTTTTTCTAAATATTCAATTTTAATACCAAATGGCCGTACTAAATCATTCCACAAATATCATTCCACAAAATTTTCCAAAATAATATATAGTATGATTAAAACAAAAATATTAGAATGATTCTTTCGCATATTCTTCCAATATTAAACTAATCTATTTCACTTAAATTAATCAATCAATCTTAAATTATGATATCAAAAAAATATTCATTTTTTATATTCTATAAAATATACAAATATTTTACAAAAATAATGTCATAATAAAATCATGTATTTTCCAAAAAAAACAATCAATTTTGTCAAAAATATTAAAACTCTCTTAGAAATAAATATTTCTTGTTACCTTAATTATATCATTTTGAAATGATATTTAACTTCACAAAAAAAACCTTAGTAACAAAGTCACCAAATCATCTTTCCATCCCATTGTTATCTATTTGATAAATCATATGTTCTAAACATATAATAACCATTAATCCTAATTGGGAATAATTACCTCAATATCAATGTTCAATTTTACCATAATGTTTATAATCACCTTCAAAATTATATCCACAAAACAAAACATGATATCATTCAAATAATAATTTTATGTTTACCCATACTAAACCCAGTGGTTGTTTTACCATAAATATTTTCCATAATACTCTTAATCATATAAAAACATGTCTCATTTAACCTCAAAATGAGTGTATATACAATTTATCATATGATGAACCATAAACATGTAAAACGATGATATTATTAATAAATAATAAGTTATCCTCAAATGAAAATATCATAATCTCTTTGGTGATCTAATCCTTCCTCAGATAACAACTATAATATCATAGATCATAAACTTCCAGATCCAACCCAAAAAAACTAATATTTAAATTAATTTAAAGGATACCAAAAATAATGACTCATGTTTAGGAATACAAATAATTAAATTACAATAGAAATTATTAGATCACTTACATACCCAATAAAAATTTAGGCTTAATGTTTTATATATTTTGGTAAATTATTTCAATGTTTAAATTTTCACAAAGTATGAAATTTCTCTTAAAAGAATTATTTATAATTAAATTCATTATTCATTCAAGGAAACATACATATATTGAACTCAGACATTATTATCAATACTAATCGTCCTTAATCCTTGGGAAAAATAATTTTAAAAAATTGGATAAAAAACATATTCTCAGCAAAGGATATACTAAAAATGGAGGGACACCGACTAGTATATTCTATAAATGTTATGTCATATAACATAATTTTTTGTAATATAATAAAATTTTATATAAATATCATATTTTAATTAAGGAAAAAATAAAATTTTCATCCTAGTGTTTATCATAAATTATTTTATAAGTAAACATACTTTAATAATCATTATCATACGGGTTTCTTTATAAAAACAATAGAACCCATGAAAAAAATTTCCTTACAAAATTCTCTATTATACTAATTGGAAATATTCATTCCTTAAAAATTATCATTATCTTACCCGATTAAAGTAATATTGTTATTCATTAATAGTTATTAGTAATAATTGTAATTCAATATAGGTTCCTTGTGAAATCGCCTTCGTAGAACATTTTCAAGAAATCTAACAATGATAATAATCTATACGGTTTCCTTATAAGATAATCCTCTAGAGAAGCAAGACATTACAAAATGTATTGATGAGATATATTATGCTAACCCATCATCTTGTGATATATTAGGCACACCGACCAATATTATATATATTGGGCTCACCCATCAACATAAAACAATGTGTACGATTAATAAAAATTATAAAAAATATAAAATCATGCATTTCCACTGTTAAATTTATAAAAATATCATTTTAATCCCATTACTAAAATATTTTAATATATTAAAATATTCATGTCATTTAAAAAAATACAAAACCAAAGATCGTAGAAATAAGTAATGGGGGTTATTAAATGAAATATGATGAATTTTAAGGAAACAAACCTCAAATATTGATTATGGTGGTGGAAAAAACGATTGACAATGTACATGTAAAAATGGTACATTCATTTTGTCAATTGTAAAAATATTAAAAAAACATTCATTTTTTTAAACCTATGGATTGATGTCCAAATATTTTATTATAATGGATTCATGTTCATATAAATGAATTATATAAAATAATTTTTTGAATATTGGTATGGAAGATGTTTTTTAAAAAATATCTTTTAAATATCTAGAAAGAAGTGTTTCAAAGTAATTTTTTACTTACCTCGAGCTGGACTCATCACACACATTCTTTATATTCATGACTCATAAAAATATTCTAATTATTTAGTTTCCTAATAAAATTTATCATTTTTATTATTCATTTTATTTTATTTATTAAATATCTATATTTAAATACATGATTAATTAATTCCATGTTACATGATTTGAGGATATATATCTCATATCTCAAAAAAGAATTTAGTAGGATGAGTCTGGTAAATGTTGACATTAATTCATCATATCCATATTAATAATCATGAATTCATTATAATTTTTATATATTAATTTTAAATTTAAAAAAAATCACAAATTAAAGTTATAAAAAAATTACTATGGAACAATCCTAAATATCGTAGGTAATAAGTATGCATGAGTAATGTTTTCATATAAAAAACATGATCAAAAAAGGTAAATGTTATTTAAAAATTTATCAAATAAATAATATAAAAAAAAATAATATTATTTCTTTAATATATAAATATATATAATATCCATTTCATAGTGTCATGAAAAACATATCACATTAATTTGTGAAGGTGGTAATCCACACATACACATGAACGACATTATTATCTAGCAATGGATTGAAATATTAGAAATTTGATTTTATATTATATTTCCCAAATGATAATTATGTAATTAATATTTTATATATACATTAAATCCATAATTATAATTATATGTGGTAGGAGGTTATGGAAGACTAATTACATTGGTTTGGCGAGGCGGTAGTCCACTATAAACACAAATGATAGTTTAATTACACCATTTAAGGAAGAAGGTGTTGTGTATAGGTTTTTATAATACCGTAATAATTAATCATTTCAATTGATATAATAATTTTATTATATCATTATGTTTCAAGAAACTTTTATGGATGTAGAAGAAGAAAAAATCTAAAACATTGGGTTAAAATCTAAACAACTTCTTCGAACACACCTTTAAAAATGTACCATATTCCCTCTAAGGTAAGTATAATTCCCAAACTAATACCTATAGAATATGTGGATGGATGTTATGAAGTAATTTTCATCAGTATTGGTTTATACAATTGGTTCCTTATGTTTTGGGATGAGAGCATACATGTATCCCTTATATAAGTTATTGGAATGACATTATTTAAATTTATTAATGTATTAAATTCATATACAAAAAATTAAATGAATATGTGTCTCAAAATTTATATAATTAGAATATTGGATAATTATCAGTCACAATAATCTAATAAAAAAACATTTGTAAATGTTATGTTATTTGGTAACCTTTGTCTTTCTTATCCCCTATTAACCGTTTTGATAATTATAGTAGTGGAAATACATTTTACTCTATAGCGAACACACATTTTCTAGAAAAAATAACTGATAGCCCTTATTCGGTCAGGGGAATTATTTTAAATTATATCTCATTTATTTGGATGAATTTATGATTTTAAATAAAATTATATCACTTAATAACATATTTTTCATTATAAAATAATATTTATGTCATTTTGGGAACTATGCACTTAAATTGACATTAAATTATTCAATATGAAAATGGTTTTATAATATAAACCTAAAAAATATCTAAATTTTTATATTAATATAAAAATTAATATTACACTTTAAATCACTCATAAAATATTTCTTTTAGTTTCTTCAAAACAATTTTCTATTACTGTATGCACAAACACTAAGTCGGTGTTGCGTATATATTTAAGGTAATTATTTTTTCAATAAGAATAAAAAATTTCCATGATTAAGAGAATAATTAATATTTTAATTAACTATTTTGAAAAAAACCTAATTAGTTTTTCTCTGTTTAAAAAATATTACTTATATTGAAATATAGAGAGTTGAAATTTGACCCCATAAGTTTTAAAAATTATTATACAAGTCAAAATAAACGATACATGTGAAAATGTCACTTGTTCTATTTTCAGAAAAATTTTAATTATGTAGACTCATAAAATGAAATTGATACATTTTTTAAATTAATTGGAAATCTTAAAATGTTATATTTATCCATTATTATCAAATTTTACCTTTACCGTTGTTTTTTTGCTATACTTATTATCAACATTTACAAAACATTATGATGACCATATTAAAAAGTATTAATGATGAGAATTTTTTATATGTAATAAAATTTATTAAATTAAATATACATAAATGATATAATTTAATTTGTTATTAATCATGAAAAATGAGATGAAAGTCATTTTCACAGGGAAATGGTTAAAAAAAAATTAATACCAAATTTTAATATAATATTGATTAATGAAACGTTTATTATATTTTTCATTGTCAAAATAATTAAATTATATTTTAAATATAATTAAAACAGAACTTTATATTTTATGTAACTAAAAACTAGATACATTTTTCAAAAAAAATAATTATTTCTCATTATTTATATAAAAATTGAACTATTTAGAAAATAATCAAAAATTAATCCAATGCTAAAACTGATATGATGAATAAAAAATGATATAATCATTATCATATAAAATTCCCTCTAGCCCCAAAAAAGAATTATAATATTTTCTCACAAATATTAGTAAAACATATTTATGATGAAATCATATTATTAATTCCTACAATGAAATTATTGAAAATTGAGCTTTTCCTTCCTAAAAAATAATAATAACATTTTTTGGAGTAGTACATACATAGCTACCCCCACACCCTTATATATATATTATAGTTCATTTACTCCATTTTTGTTGTATACTCAAGAGAACATTGATTTCTTTTAAAATATCATGGGGTTTTTTGCACTTCCTTGGTTTTTGATTAGACCATTATATTAAGAAATTTGCTTAAATAATTCCAATGTCACCAAAATTTAGGAAATTAAACTACTTTTAACAATTGGGACTAACTGATTTCCCAAACACTAATCCTTAATATGGTCATTGGGTCATGGCCTGCCAACCACCACTAATTTTCCCACATACATTTGGTTGCTTTCCTGATTCCCATTCACAATTCCAAAAAAATAATCATACTAATAATTGTTCACATAGTCAAACATGTTAGTGTTTTTTTTCTCCCTTATAAACACCATGGGAAATATACTAGGAGTTATCCCATCCTAACAAAACACCATAATGATAATTCATAAATATGTAGTTCTAATAATATAGGATCTTTAAAAGAATGGTTAACCTTGTTTTCATTAGAGGTAGCATTTAAACTTCAACCATTAAACATTATAGGGGTTTCACATTCTCCCCCAAATTATAACAAAACATCTCCATTGTAGGCCATATATCTAAAATGAGGAACTGACAATACACATCTGTCTGGGAACTTCTATGATATGTTTATATCCACTAGGATTCAATAACAATATAAAAAAATCTCCATAACATAATTTTCAATTCCTAGAACACCAAGAACCACATGTTTCCTTGTATACAAATGGTACCCTAATTAAGTCCCACCCTCACACCAAAAGGTATCATCAGAATAACGACTTTACTAATAGGATAACACATATTATTTCACAATTATATTACCCCACTCAAACTCAACCTGGGTGGTTTCCCATGAGGTTACACTATATTAAAAAAACATGCATAACTGTGAAGTTTTAATCATGTAGGATCTTGAAAATAAATGTGCACCATATTTACAGGGGTGGTAACTCTTATCCATTAACACTTTATAATTATGGTGGTGTCACACAATTAATGGTTCCTCATAATGAACTGTAATTATCTACATCTAATAATAATTATTTCATAAACCCATAATTTCTCAATTTCATTATTCTATATATATTAAACATCGTATCATTCAATTGAATAATTACCATAGGTTCTTGTTCCGTCATTATTTCACATATGAAATTGGATATTATTTCATCCATGGTCTTAATCAACTAAACTCCAATAATACATTATTTCATCCTTACTATGTGTGTTAGGAACATCACATTGGTTTATCTTTTTAATCATCAATCAAGATAGACTATTATATATATATCAAAAATATTGTCAGTCCATTTTATATCCCAATTCTCATATGTAGAACCAATAACATTCTCATCCCACTCAATATTAACAGTATTAAACCATGTTTTATCCATTAATTTAAATAATAAAAAAACACAGTGATATTATTAATCATTAATGTTTGTAGACATAAAATTATGAAAAGAATTCTCAGGATGTCTTCAATTTTGAATATTTTTAACCAAAATTATCAAATTCAGTTTCTTTATATATCACATTTTTTCGTCATATATTTTCATAGATTATATAATGTTATTAATTAATTTTTTTTTACAAATAATATGTGAATAAACCAATGTATATCCCTGTCTATTTTCAAGGCAGGAGAGTAGTTACGCCTCTTTGAAAAGCACAAGGTGAAAATCAAATTAATATTAAACTATATGTTTCATGGTTTTATCCTGAGATGATTTTTACCAAATAATTTATCCCCATGTTTTTATAAATTAATAGATTTCATTTATTAGAAACACCACAATATATAATTTACCAAAATATTAAAATTTAATCATATACAAAGATATATTCCTAGGTATACCAGTAATGTTTTATAATCAAAATATACAAAAATAACTAAATCATAAATTTATAAAAACTATATAACCCAAATAGAAAAAATCAAGGAACTGGTGGAAGCTGGCACTAAGAAAATTAAATTAATGAGTAAGAGAGTTAAGAATACAAGGGGTTATTACATTGGTGGGGGTAAAACACCCCACATATATCAGCCTCCACAAGTGAGGAACAATAATCAGGTGTCGTGAAAGACCACATCCCACGGAGGTCAATGAGTTTCTGCTTTTCCAAAGCATCTGCCACATGGTTGGCCTCTGGATAGACATGTGAAACCACTAGGTTCATTTGCACAACCTTGTTGAGACAATGAACCCATTGAGGTAACACATAGTAAAGAAAATTTCATGTCTAAGTCTTCAACGCATGAACCGCGGACTGGGAGTTAGATTCAATCCCTATACGTTCCCAATTAAACCAGACATCATACCTGACAGCATATATCATTGCTCAGATTTTAGCTTTGAAGGAATTGCCAATTCCAATTTCATGGTGGAAGCATCCAATTGTAAACCCATGGTATGTACAGAACACTCCTTTGCATCCTGACATACCTGGTGCGCCCGATGTAGCTCATCAACATTGACCTTGAGATATGGCACAATGGGTGGAATCCACTGAATGTGGTTCAATATTTGAGGCTTGTGTGACTGACCTGAAACGCCAAGCTTTCTCAGAATTTGGAGATCATCAATAGTGTTAGACATGGCACCATCCTAGACCATTGAGGAAGTATAATCATCCCTATGGACAACCATCATACCTTGCTATACCATGGAGTGTGCATCACCATAAAACATTCGGATCTGTTCTTCCCAGATATCTACAATAACATCAGAAATATCCACCACCAACAAATTCTGAATTTGACCACTACATTGAGCATACACGATACCGGACAGCAGGTCCAGGACTGACCTGCAGGTGTAGACTACTATCCCAAATAGATAGCCAATGTAAGCCGAAAGCTTCTTGGCACGACTGCTGTCCATAAAGACATGATGTATCAAGTCCTCCTCACCCCTGCAACTGGAACACATATAGGTAATTTCCAGGCCAGCCCATTTGAGAAGTTCAGTTATGGGAATTCAATTTTTCTAAATTATCCATATCAAGAGGAACCTAGATGGCTGAGTGAAGTCATCTTTGAAATGCAGTAGCCACATCAGTGTAAGAGTTAGACCCCCACAAGCTGTCCTATAAAAATACCTACAGTTTAACTGCCCAGTTTTGGCATGGAACCAAATCAGAGTACCAACATCCATGAAATCATATCCATTAATTTAATTTTCCACCTGCACATGAACCTCAAAATAGGAGAATTAGTTTTTGAATGGAAACCTTAGATGGACATAGGGGCTGCTTTAGTTGGAACATTAAGATCATGAAGGGGCTATGTGAGCCACTTTGTTTCCCAACAATTCATGGTGGAATCCCTACAAAACAACCCTTTAGTCTCCTGCATTATTCTCACATATACATGCTTGAGAGATACCAAAACCAATGAGGGATGATAATAGTTATTACCATTGAGAAGCCTCTTTGTGATTCGATTCAAAAGGAAGTCATTATCACATTCATGTGTGATCATGTTCCAAGTGAATTTCCAAATCAAACCATCAATGAAGGTATAGAGGTCCTTAACACCATGTCCCCCCATCTCCAAATTCATTATACATTCCTTCCACGCAACTCTAATCAAAATCCTTTCATGTGGTGAACCCGTCCAGATAAAATTTTGTACCATGATATGGAGCTCATTAATAAGTCCTCTTGACCATCTATAAAGGGATAATGAATAAACAAACTTAGATGTGATCACAGAGTTCACTAGGAATACCCTCCCAGCTAGTGACATAGCCTTCCATTTCCAACTGGCCAGTTGATGTATAATACTAGCAGAAATACCCTCCAAATACTGCCTTTTCACCTTTCCCCAAAACAGTGGGACCCCAAGATATTGGAAAGTAAGTGATCCTCTTCTCACCCCAAGATACCTTACAATACTGTTCCTTTTTCCAACCAGAACTCCATTCCCAAAGACGATATAAGACTTTTCCAAGCTAATGTCCTAGTGATCCACCTCCTCATAATGACTGAAGCGGGCTGTAATTAAATATATAGTTCCCCATGAATCATGTCTAGGTAGTAACATGCCATCTGTATAAAAGAGATGATATGGGGCCTTCCCACTCACACTAGCCCTGATATGATTTTACAATCTCATTTGACCAAGGTCATTGATACACATACTGAGATAATACTCTGAAAGTTCAAAAAGAATCCCAGAAAGTGGATCACCTTGTCTCACCCCCTGGTGCATGAGAAAAAACCCCTCGGGACCCCATTGACATGAATTAATAGCCTTGAAGGGCCATGGAAAATGCGGATCATGTTCACAAATCCAGAAGAGAATCCATTCCTCCTAAGAACATCCAAGAGAAAGACCCATTTAAACATGTCAAAATCCATAGAGGTGTTAATTTTGATGGAAAAGACCCCTTCTATTGTCTTCCTTCTCAGAAGGTTGACACTCTCAAAGGCCATGAATAGGAACTTGTGGATGTTCCTCCCAGGGATGAATCCAAATTGGTTCATGGTGATCATACTGTCAACCATCCCACCCATCCTTTTGATAAAGATGTTACTGATAAGCATGTGTATTGTATTACCAAGATCCATCGACCTAAAGTCCTTGATTTCAAGGGAATTATCTTTCTTGGGGATGAGTGAAAAAATACATTAGTTCATTTCATATGGCATGTAAGAATGAGAGAAGATGTCCTTAATGTCCAGATCAATATCATTCTTCATAATATCCCAGTCAAACATGAAATATTTGTTCGTAAATCCATCAGGGCCTGGTGCACTCTCAAGGTTGAGACAGAGGAGGGCGGATCTGATATCTTCTTTACTTGGGGAAGCAGTTAGGAGCTGATTCGACTGATCATCAATGCAGAAGCTGATGTTGTCCACCATACAATGAATACTGGACTACCCATTATTAGAGTAAATTCCCTTAATGTACTGAACCACTACAATTGAAATCACATTATCTTCAATGTAGAGATGCCCATTAATGATAATCACCTTGGTCCCTCTCCACTCCCTCTTTTCATTGTGCAATCTATAGAAGAATTTATAATTTCTGACCCCGTCCTTTAACCACCGCACATTCAGTTGGTTTCTGACCAATAATTCCCTCGCCAATATAAGATCACCAAGCCTGTTATGGGATTCAATTTCTTCTAGAGACACCCTCAATTACCACCCCTGGCCAGTCTGAATCCTGGACAACTCATCATCTGATTTCTTGATATTCTCATCTAGTTTTGAAAATAAATCTCTGCTCTATGCTCTTAACAACCCCTTAAGATGCTTATGTTTTGCATCCATTATTTTCAGCAGGCCACCAATTTTTTCATGATTCCATTATTCTAAGAAAATTTCCTTAAATTATGGCATCACAATCCATCCATTTTTGTAATGGAAAAGAAAAGGGGAAGACATGGTAACCTGATTCTCAACATGGACAACAATTGGGATTTAGTCAGAGTGGTTCTTAGGAAGTGTGAATCCGGAAACCCCATATGTTGTAGCCCAGTGAAAAATATGGACAAAGCATATATAAAGAATGATATATTGTTTTCCTTCCCACATGTATCTACACCATGTGAAATCATTGCCAGAAATTGCAACTTGATCCAGATTGCATGAATCAATACACATAGAAAATTCAGATGAAACAATCCTGTTAAATTTTTTTTCTAGTTTTTCCCTCCGGCTTTAAAACAGTATTGAAATCATCAATAAGAAACCATTTTTAATCCATCCCCCTAGAGTGGACTTTGAGTGCCTCCCATAAATCCCTCCTCCTGATATAGGAGTTGGATGCATAAACAAATGATAATGAAATATTCTATCCACTAATGCTACAGTTTACCAGAACACTTTGAGGACCCCTGTCACATGATGTAATCATCATGGTGTTATTCACTAACACCCCCAAGGCATCCATAGAGGATACATTTAGATTACTGGCCACAAAACTATATCCTACTGAGTCCCACCTAAAACCCTTCAAGTTATCAAAAATATCTTTAGGTTCAGAAATACTGACAAACATTGGTTTATTGGTAAAAATATAATGTCAAAGGGCCCTGACCATGCCGGAGTTCCCTAGCCCTTTACAATTCCAATACTGAATCCTCATTTCATACAAACCATAGCTCTTGTCAGAGGTCCCCCATTCTTCTCCACTGAGGCTTGAATTTTCTCTATTTTCATTTCACACATGTCCCTTCTTAAGGCCATTTCCAGGGACAGTGGTGCTATCATGCTCCTTGATTGCCTACTTTTCCCTGTTGGATTCCTTCTCTATACCAGTACACTGATGTTGGACATCATTGTTAGTAGGAAGATCTTCCACTCCCCCCACTTTTATCCACAATAGCCGAACCTTCACTGACTGGGCCTAATTCTGTTAGTAGCGTCCCCTCCACCCATTGTGTCCTACCATCCTCACCCAATAGCCCAAAAAATCCACCTACAATAGAATCATTACATGGACTGATTTGACGTGCTTCCTTCGCCTGCACCACCTTACATGCTTCATCCAGCATCCCAACCGTTCCACTGGCATTAGTCAGCCCATCACACTCTACATTTCCTATGTCAGAATGCTGGGCCTCTTCCACCTCATCCGACCAATTACTTCCACTCAGAGGGATGGATGTTTTGATGGAGTTGATCGTAAGATCACTTCCCACAGTCATCCTCCTACGTTTATCCTTGGAGGGGGATATCTATGTAAAATCTTCTCCCAGTTCAGAAGACGGTTGTCAGTCAATGCAGGCATCACCTACAAATCCTTAAAAGCCTATCACATGTGTGTTGACAGTATGATCAACTCCCGACCCTATTCTATTCTCCAAAATGGCATCATTATGAGGTACGACATCCACCCTCTCCACCAGAGGAGCAGAAATAACACAGGGAGAGGGAACCACCTGATATCCATCAACTAGGCCCCCAATAACTGAAGCAGGTCCACTATGAACCCCACTGTGCATTGAATCCTTCACCATTGGCGCAGAGGAAGAGCCCCTACGACCATATTCCCTTTCTACTTAGGACTAGACCCTTGAGCTGCACCATTTATCTCTAGGTGCTCCATAGGACATTTGTACATCCCCTTCATTCTGTTAAACATTATCTCATCATGTCCCTTCATCAAAAATGAATGACATAACGTGTCCCGCATACACTCAACAATTGTGTTCCCAAAGAGAAAGCACCTCAAGCAGAATTTTGTCTTCATCTCATACAAGATATCAATATTTATACTTTATCCCTTGTTGTTAGAACCACCTCCACCACAAGCATGCTTGACATGTCAACTTCCACAAAGATTCTGGCATAATGTCATAACCTCGGGTTGTCTGTCTGTCATTCCATTCAAATCATATTGCCAACCGAAAATGAAATATCTCATTGAATCCTTGAGTTCCAATACAACCAATTTAATTTATAAATTCTAATCCATAGTTGAGTATGCGTACTACATACATTCATTGGATCTATTTTTCTATCCCATTCATGCGCATTCAGAAACCTCGGATTCAAGGCAACAATACCTTTGCTCCACACTTTCCTCTTACAATCAACTGAGGGAAAGAACACATGGTAGTATCACCTTCCCATCACAATCATCGACCAGTTGTCAAAACCCCACACCTCAGAAACCCTTTTAGTCAGATCCAAAAATTTCCATATCTTCACCCCCTTAGGGATTATGACTCCAGAAATGATTTAATATCGGAAAAAATTTACCCTCTCTTCCACCGCTTCCTGAGTATCCGACACATGAGAAATATTACACTTCCGTATCAATCTCCCAGATGAAGGATAATCAATGTTATAGAATGAGGGTCCCATTGCATTCTTCACCACATCTTCAAAATTATTCCTTGTCTTTGTAGAGACTACAGTATTACCATCACCCTTTCTTGAGAACGAAACAACTCCTTGTGACTAAAAGGTTCAACAATAGGTCTCTTACCACTACCATCATTTGCACACATCCCCAAGATGAGATCAGAGGGATCATCTTCATCGCCAGATTTGGGGTTCTCACCTAGTTCTCCATGCGCCATCATCCCCCCCAAAAGTACCTATATAAACTGTTAGGATGTTATGAATCTGGGTATGATATACTCTTTAATACAAAACATAGGATCAAAATAAGAATGAGAATCTCAAATACAAGAGGGTGTTGAGTTGTAACTTTTAAAAATTACCTTAAGAAATTTTTAGGATGTTTATGTTTGACAAGGTTAAACAAGATAATTCACAAGTCCTCTATGAGTACTAAAGACTTGAAAGATTCCGGAATAGTGATTTTGAAAATTGAACTTAACAAAATTTACAAAGAATAAGATTCTAACTTAAAGCGTATAGATTCTAACTATATAAGAGTACAATTAAGGAAGTATAAGAATGTTATAATTTCCTTAACAATACAAAATGCAGCGGAAAATCATGTAGTAAAACTACAATGAAAAACAATAACTGTTTTGACCAAATGAGAAGGGTATCCAACAACCTTGGATAAAGGTCCCTTGATTTATACATTCATTAAATTATGTCTTACCCACACTAGGGTAAGCCCTCGATACGATGATCAGAGTCTATCTTGCTATCCTTGTAAGCCCTCAAACATCAGGTAGTCGGCACCTCCGTCTTCCTTAGCAAGGAAGCCCTCAACTTCATGGTGTTGGAACCTCTGTCTTCCTATCCTCAGAAGCCATCTATTGTAATCAGAAATAATCGGAATCGCACGAAGCAGTTCTGCATGAATCAAAGTTTGAATGAGCTATTCAAACATTTTTCACGAAGCATGAGAGTTTAAAGGATCCTCTCTCTCTAGAAATCACTTCAACAGTATGTAAACAAAGATGTCATGATATGTGTCAAAGTTTTTTCTTCTTTTCAAATGAGCTCTTATTTATAGGCGAAACTCCAATGGTCGGGTCCCTCCTCCAACGGTCATATTTTTCATTGAATTTCGGAGGGACCTGTACACTTGTCACTCAACCAATGGTTTTTCAATAACTGAAAGCACCGCATCATTTTTTAATGAAACAAGTGTAAGCATAATTAAAACTATATTTCAGAATATAAGAAAAAAATTGTCGGAGTCTAATTAAATTATAATTCGGAGTCTATAATAAATAGATATTCGGATTCTGTTTGGTAGGAATTAGGATCCTTAATTCTATAGAAATGTGGAGTATGAATTTCTAAGAAAATTCGGAGTCTGGTTTCACTAGAATTCGGAATCTGAACTTACAGAGTTCGGAGTCTAACTAGTATAAGTATGATGATGAACTAATATATGTTTGGAGTCGAACTCCTAGAAGTTCATAGTTGAACTCATAGAAGTTCGGAGTCGAACTCATTGAATTTTGGAGTCAAACTCATAGAAGTTCGGAGTCAAATCATAGAAGACCAGAGTCTAACTCATTGAAGTTCGGAGTCGAACTCATTAATGTTCGTATCCATGATTCGGAGTTGAACTTTGTGAGAGTTCGTATTCCAAAATTCGGATATGAACTTTGTGAGAGTTCATATACAAAATTCGGAGTGGAACTTCATTAGAGTTCTTATCCAGAATTCGGAGTGGAACTTCCTTAGAGTTCATATCCAGAATTCAGAGTGGAACTTAATTAGAGTTCGTATCCAGAGTTCAGATCCTAAAATAGAATGCTTCATATCTAAGAATTATATGATTCTGAGGTTTTAGGTATTAATCCGATTTTTATACTTAATAAAAATATTTATATTTTCAATAAAAATATGGTAAGAGTACATTCCTTTGGGAATGATATTTTCATTATATAATTAAAATAGATTTTCTTAAGTATAAGGTGTTTGTGATTTTCAAAACAAGAAGGAATGGAAAATTCATAATGAAAACCTTATTGACTCAACAGTCTCCCCCTTTTTGGAAAGCACAAACAACCTTTCGAAAAAGAATATAAGGACTTAGAAAATTTTCTTAAGAAATTGAAATTAAAACATATCTCCCTTTGTTCATAGATGAGGGTAAATACAACTAACTCCCCATAGGCTTAAGAACTCTAAGGATTGTATTTTGGATTTCTGGAATGGAGTTTTCATTATCATGGGAATGAAAAACCTCATAATGAGAAACTCCCCCTTACATAAGGATAGTTATTCACATAGAAATTTCTCTTCTCCCTTTTAGATTTTTATTTGTCCCCCTTTGAGTAGTTCTTTTTCCTTCTCCCCCTTTTTGATTTTCAAAAATAATTTATGGAATGGAAAACAAATAAAGTACCTAAAACATTAGTACATTACAACACATGATACATCCAACCAATGATATCATTAGAGTTGAAATAATTTTTACAAGGAAAGAAATTACAACAAAAAATTGATGTGTTCTATTCGTCTTCCTTTTCCTTAGGGATTAACTTCTTCAACAAGGTTTTTAGCTTCTTCAAGTCTTTCTGATCCTCCACAGCTTGCTTCTCCAAAGCTATGATCCTTTCTTGTTGAGATTTCAAGACCTCTTCTTGAGACTTCATGGCCTCTTCATGCATCTTTAGTAATTCATCTTGTTTTTCAAGATTCTCTATGATCTCAATCCAGATATCTCTTTCCCCTTTCCAGTTTTGAGAAATTGAGTTAAGAATTCCATTCAGATCCCTGACCTGCTAATTCTGAGTAATTTTCTCAAGTTTCATCTTATCCGGATGATTCTTCATATTTGCATCCTCGGTGTCAATAGCTTCTTTCACATCATTTTAAAAGGTATCAAGATCTTCCAAATCCTCATTGATTTTCTTTGACCATAAATTCATTTTGCTGCATCATTTTTTGTGAACATCATAATTGATAAGAAAATTTATATGTTCAACCTCAATCTTCACACACTTATACATCACCATGGATAAGGATTCTGATTTCTGATTTAGGATATGTTGAAGCATCTGGCAGCTGGAGTCTTTGGTGGGAAGGATCAGAATGGTGTCCACTAATTTCTTCAAAGACTCAACACCAAAATCGTGACCCAATGTAGATGATTCCAAATCAGACACCTTTCTCGGGGATTTTTCATCTTCAATCTCCACCATATTTCATCTAGAAGAACCACCAAAATATTTCTTCCCAACGATATCTTTTGTTGGGGTGTCCATAAGCACATGCTTCCCCTTATAAACTTTCAGAACTACCTCATCAAGAGATTATTCCTCTCTTTCAGATACATGAACAATATTATCTTCATCTGGTTTCTCCTTCTCTCCTCCTTCAAGAACGTACTTCTCAATGCTTTCTTCCCCATACAATTCATTTTGTTTCTCTTCCTCAATGTCAGCATCTCTCTTACCATATTTTTCATCTCCCTTTCCCGGAGTGACATTCTTTAAGGACTCGGCCTCAGAAGTTCAGAGTGGTAGTTTTTCTGATAGGTTTTCCATCTCTTGATAATCCTAATCTTGTTTTATGAAGTCATCTAGATCACCACTTTCTTCTTATACTTCTTCTTATTCTTCTAATTCATATTCTTCTTCTATTTCTTCAACAACTTCTTGTTCTACTTCTTCACCAGCTCTTTTCTCTACTCCTTTACCAACTCCTTTCTCTACTACTTCAACAACCTCTTTCCCTTCAGACATTTCTAGAGTGAAGTAATTTTTTCCAGGGGTCTTCGGTAATGGTTGAACAACAATAGTTTTTGGTACATGAATATTATCAAAAGCAATTTCTGCGTCTCTCAAAAGGGATTGAAAAACATCAACTTAAGACAACTTATTCTTCATCTTCTTCCCTTTTTCTACCCTTTCATGGTATTTAACAGTCATCTCCCTTAAGGATTTTTCTGTAGCAAGATCGAATCCGAACTGAGGGTCCCCTTGTTTCCATTTCTCCTTATGTTTCCTCCATTTAGCAGCAACCTCATCTGGATATGCTTTCTGCTTTTTCAGATTGGGTGGTGCGGATTGGGTTTCCATAGTTTTCGGGGTCTTGTCTTCTGCAACCACTTCTTTCAATGTCCTCTTCTTACCAACCTTCTTCACTGGTTCAGGTTTCTCCACATTTTCCGGATTTCATTCAGCCTCTTCCTCTGGAAAATTATAAAACTCTCATGTTTCCTTGTAATAGGCCATATTCATCATTTTCAAGGTATCATCACTAAAAAGCATATCCTTGCAATTCCGAGCCTTAGACTTACAAGCTGTCTTGAAATAATCCAGACACTGAACTATCATATTTGATTGTAAGGCAGGGTACATGATGATTTGATCTCTAAAATTTCCCTCCTTGATCTTCTTGATTGTCAGAAGAACATGCCTCATCAGATTGATTTTTCATAGATTCACGAAGAAGAATAATATATATATATATTTTTTTTTCATGGTATCTTTTCCACCCTTTATCAGAACCATGAGACAATATACCCATAGCTGTAGGATCTGATTATTAGAATATAGGTGAGAAATCTAGGAAATCATTACATCATCAAGCCCTAGACTCTCCAAGGCCTTCTCCTTAACAAAACTACCTTGAACATCAAGAAGTTTGTGTGAGAAAAATTCAGCTTCTCCATCATATACCAGCCCCACCAAGCTTGCTTCCTTGGTGTAAGTAAGTTTGTGTGTCTTCCCATAAGACTTGAAAGAAATTTTTTCTCTTCCCTCTTCCTCATAGAAGCATGCTGATTCATAGAACTCTACAAGTAACTCCAGACAGACCACATCTTGAACACCTATCTTATATATACATACATCTTCCCAACCATTAAACTAGATGTTCTTAGAGATGATATAATCATACTTGTAAAATATCTGATGGACTAGACTTTCTCTGTACACATGCCATTTTGAAATTGGCATCATGGAAGACATATCTTGGGAAGTGGCTTCTATTGTCATTCGTAATGGAGGAGCATTGAGAGATTTGGAAATGGATTTAACAACTGAGGCAGAGCTTCAAGACGTGAGAGCTTATAGATTGATGTGGGACACAAATGGGGGTTCCCATTATGTAGGTGATGGAGGTGACCTGTCATCTTCCAAAACCAATTTAATGGTTGAAAAGCTCTCTGATCTGATCTGACAGCTGAAAACATACCCACAAGGAAATCGTTAATCCGATCTTTTGAGGTGTTGAAAAAACATTCATATTTAAGGATAAATGAATCCAAGAAATTTTATAAGAAAAAGAAACTACCAGAAATGAAAAATGACTAGGAAATCTTATGTAAAGAAATCATACCGTTCATATTGGCTAGTTTGTTTATTCATAATAGGTGATATTCTTCTTGAAGAAAATTTTTAATATGATAAAAAAATCACTATGAAAAACATGAGTACAGAAATTTCCATTACGAAAATTTCTAGTATGACAATTCTCATTACGAAAATTCTCATTACGAAAAATATCATTACGAAAATTCTCATTATGAAAATTCTCATTATGAAAATTCTCATTCTGAAAATTATCCTTACAAAAAATTCACAAAAAATTACCAGTACGAAAACTTCATTACGAAAATTTCTATTACGAAAACATCATTACGAAAAATTTACAGTATAAATACATCATTACGAAAATTTCCAATAAGAAAACTTCATTATGAAAATTTCCATTACGAAAACACCATTACATAAATTTTGAAAGACTCATTACAATTTTATTTTTGAAAAAATATCAAAAAAATGTACTCTTCCTAAGTAAATAAGTTTTTCCCTTTAATTAGAATTGGTAAACAAGAAGTTAATGAAGGAAGATTACCTCAGTTATCATTCCTAACTTCTGTTTAATGTATTCAAATCTGTTAGAGGGTGCATATTTTGTGAAAATGTTAGCATGTTGATCTTGCGATCCGATAAAATGATGAATGATATCTCCTTTTAGTGCGTGATCCCTAAGAAAGTGATGTCTAATATTTATGTGCATTGCACGTGAGTGATGTGTTGGGTTTTTACTAAGGGCAATGGCACTTGAGTTATCACACTAAATTTGAGCCTTAGTAAAACTCAAGCCATAATCTATGAGTGTGTGTTGCATTTACAACACTTGAGCACAACAACTTCCATCTACTACATATTCATCTTCATCAGAGGATACAGCTACAGAAGGTTTCTTCTTTCATGACCAAGAAACTAAGGAATCTCCTAAGAAATGACATGTTTCGGATGTACTCTTTCTATCCATTCTACATCCACCAAAGTCAGCATCTGAAAATCTCTTTAAAACAAAATCATTTTTAGAAGTATAAAATAGTTCTAGAACCATGGTTCCCTTTATGTAGCAAAAAATTATTTCCACATCCTTTAAATGAGATTACTTAGAATTGGATTGATATCTTGCACATAAGAATACTAAAAAATTAAAGTCTTGTCGACTAGCTATCAAGTAAAGTAGACTTCCTATAATACATCTAAAAGATGTTTGATATACGGGTTTCCCAGCTTCATCAAGATCAAGTGTGTTTGAGGTAACAATAGGAGTACTTATACTCTTAGTGTTGTCATACCCATACTTTTTAAGAAGATCATTTCCGTACTTATTTGGGATATGTAGATTCCTTCTGGTTTTTGAGAAATTTAAAAACCAAGGAAAAATGTTAACTCACCCATCATACTCATTTCAAACTCAAATTTCATTAGATCTGCAAAAGAATCAGTTAAATATTACTAAGTTGAACCAAATATAATATCATCAACATAAATTTTGAACAATCAAAACATTTTGGAAATCTTTCTTTATAAAAAACGGTTGGATCTGCATTTCCCTTAACATGGTTATTTTGTAGAAAAAATCCTGTGAGTCTATCATACCAAGATTGTAGGGATTGTTTAAGGCTATAAAAGGCTTTGGTGAATCTCAAAACATGATCAGGATGTTTTGTATCTTCAAATCCAGGAGGTTTTTCAACAAAAACTTCTTCTTGAACATAACCATTACGGAAAGCACATTTCACATCCATTTTAAAAATTTTGAAATTAAATAATGCTATAACAGAAAGTAAAATAAAAATATATTCATTTCTATATATTAGAGAATAGGATTCTTCATAGTCTATTCCTTCTTGTTGATTATAGCCTTTACCAACCAATATAGCTTTATTTCTAACGATGACTCCATTTTCATCACATTTTTTTCTGAAGAACCATTTTACTCTAATAACTGAATTTTCCTTAGGTAATTCAACCGTGGTCCAGACATTATTCCTTTAGAATTCATTTATTTAATCTTGCATGGCTTTAATCCAATCATCATCACCTAAAGCTTCATCAGTGCATTTTGGTTCTAATTATGAGAGGAATGCTAAATGTTATATTTCATTTCATAAGGAACTTCTTGTCCATACATGTTGATTCACATCACAAATGATACTATACCTGGGAAGATTCTTTTTAAACGACTTTTTTGGGTTTTCTAAAACATGTTCATCAATATAGTGTAGGAAATATTCTGGGGTAAATGTTTCAGAAGTATCTTCTTGAACATTTTCCTTATCTGAAGGATTTTCTATCAAAGGTAGATAACCAGTTTCTGAAAACACATCTGAAGATATATCTTGGGGCTGTTTGAAAACAAAAGGATCAGTTTCATCAAATTTGACATGTACTGTTTCTTCAATAGTACAAGTATTTTTGTTAAAAAATCTATATGTCTTAGAAGTTGTGGAATATCCTAAGAAAATTCAATCGTTAGATTTTGGTGCGAATTTGTGTATGTTATCTTTAGTATACAAGATGAATACTTGGAAACCAAAAAAGTTAAAGTATGAAAGTCTAGGGTTTTCACCATTCCATAACTCATAAATATTTTTATTGAGAAAATGTCTAATCAAAACTCGATTTATAGTACAACAAGCAGTACTTAAAGCTTCATCCCAAAAATTACTGGCAACATTATACTCACTAAACATGATTCTAGTTCTCTCATGAAGTATTCTATTTCTTCATTCAACAACACCATTTTATTGAGGTGTTCTGGGTGTGGAAATATTGTGAGTAATACCTTTTATACTATAAAATGTTTCAAAATCATAATTTTGAAATTCTCTTCCATGATCATTATGAATAGTTTTCAATGGAAGGTTTTTCTCATTTTTAAAATGGTCTCTAAAACTTCTTAAATAATAAAATTCATAAGACTTCATTGCTAGAAAATATACCCATGTAAATCTAATGTAATCATCAACTAAGACAAATACATAATACTTCCCCACAATTCTTTGAGTTTGTGTTGGACCAAAAAGATCCATATGCACCAAATGTAGTGCATTAGTTGTTGAGACTTTAGTGATTGAGTTAAAACATGATTTATGTCGCTTTCCATATTGACAAGGTTCACAGTCTTTTGAAGAATCAAATATATGCTCTGGTAGATCCTTAAATAAACCTTTCTTTGATAGTTTACATAAGTTACTATAGTTACCGTGTCCTAACCTTCTATGCCATAACCAAGAATGATCTTCCATTTCACTAAGGAAAGGTATGTCTTGGCTTCTATGGTCTTCAATGTTTAGTCTGTAAACATTCTCTTGCCTATAGAAAGAAAGAATAAATTCTTCCTTCGAATTGTATACTAAGAACTTATCATACCGAAAATTCACAAGGTATCCTTAATCACATAAATAAATTATGTTGATGAGGTTTTTCTTATGACCCTTAACAAAAAAAACATTTCAAATCAATGTTTTCCCAAGAAGAATAATGTTACCTATACCAATAATTTCTCTCTAAGCATTATCTCCAAAAGTTACTTTTCCTACTTTCATCTTGATAATCTTTTCAAAATAGCTTTTATTACCAGTGATATGCTAGGAACATCCACTATCCATGTACCATGTATTGCTGTTGGTACATTCCCTATTTTTCCTGAATATAAGAAAAAGTTAGGTTTTCGGATTCCAGACATGCTTGGATCTAGAAATTTCAGAAAGAAAAATTTTGGTTACCCACATATTCTTAGAAAAATAAGCCTTATGAAATCCTAAAGATTTGGTTTTGTATAAGGAACAATTCTTTTCCCAGTGACCACCACATTGACACTTTGTGAAAAACGGGGCACTTTGAGGAACAAAGTAGTTGTTACTAAAAATCATTTTGGAACTAGTTTAACAAAAACCAGAAGTATTCCTTTGAGGTCATATTTGTGAATACATTTTATCAAAATTTTACTTACCATGGGTAAATTTTGACAAACACATCATAAAAGAAAATAATTCAGATTTCAGTTTTATAAATATATTCTTATCTTCAAAAATATTTGAACTAGAGCTAGGCTCGAAAACATCTTTTATTGAAATTATCTTTTCTAAATTTTTGGAATGTTTATTCTTATAATGACATAATTCATCAATATTTTGTAAAATTATATCAAGATAATAATTTTTCTTATTAATATATTTAGAAATATCTGATATTTCCATAGTAATAATGGTATTCCTAGAGTTTTCTTTATCAAGGTTTTTCATGAGTTTTGAGTTATCAATCTCAAGATTTTCCGAAAACCTAGAAACTTATTCATAGGTATGTAAGGTATTTTTTTCATCAGAAGAAGATTCTTCATCTGAAGAGTTATTATATTTACTATCATTAGCATTTAAAAGAAATGTTGGTCACAGATTCAGCATTGTGTACCTTAGCCATAAAGCAATGATTATCAATATGTACCTTGGATATAAGACCAAGATTATTCCATCTAGAAGACTCATAATCAAGAGATTCATATGAAGAGTCACCACCACTGGAACTCCATGTGTCATTAGCTTTTAGAACTTTCTTATCTTTGGTATTGTAATATTTCATTATGTTCCTTTCAGAATGCCTCTCTTTTCATTAATTCCTTTTGAGCATAGGGAAATCAGGTCTTATGTGTCCATCTCTCTTTCATTCATAGCATGTGACCTCTGAATCTTTCTTATCATTCCTTTCCTTCTTCTTATACATGGATTTGAAATATCTCTGTCCAGCTACCTTATTCATCCTTTGAGCAAGATTAGCTAACTCATTTTCTGAGACATGACCCTCACATGATTTGGATTGTATAATAACCTTCTTATATTTTGATCTAGTAACTCTTCCATGAGTCTTAGATTTCTTATTATTTAAAGTTGTAGGAAAAGAAATACTACCATTTAAATTCTTCATCTTTATGTTGTCAGCATCTCTCTTCATTCTAGTCTCATGTTGAAAAAGAGTTCCAAATAGTTCATCAAGATAATTTTGAGTAACCTTTCTATTTTCATCGATACCTGTTCTCTTTGATTCCAACTCATTGGGCATGAAATATATGATCTTGTCAACAAGGGATTCATCATCTATAATTTTCTCTCCCATAGATTGTAAGCTATTCACAATCGTTATGAATCTCTTGTGCACTTTGAAAATTTGTTCACCATAAAGAAAATTAAAACCATGATACTCAGCTCTGAGCATGGCTCTTTTAGACTCAATCACATTAGATGTACCGAAATATGAATCATCATGTTTCTTCCATATACAGTTAGCTGTTTCACAAGAATAAATTTGGCTATATATGTTCCTAGTCATTAAACAAAGTAAAGTATTGTGTACCTTGTAGTAGAGTTGGTATTTATGCTTTTCTTGATTAGTAAAATCTCAAACTTCCTTATCAGGAATTTTGTATCCACTGGAAAGAATGACAAAGTTATATGGCCCAGTATTGATAATGAAAGTCTTCATACAATCTCTCAAAAATTCATAATCATTACCATCAATGATAGGTGGTCTAGTATGATTTAAGTTGTCGATAGAACCAACATTTAAACCTTCCATCCTTAAGAAAATCATTGGCACACAAACTTATTAGAATTATAAGTATGTAAACAAGAGATAATATTCTAAGTAATAAAAATTGTATCTCTAATCAAAAGTGAATCTGAACTGTGATTCCGAAAAATAGACTCATAAAAATTTGATTCTGGAAGTATGAATCCGAAATTCTGGATCTAAAAAAGAAATTATGAGAATTCTATTGTGAATCTAGTCATGAGATTAATTCAGATTGAAAAAAATCCTCTGATACCAATTTTTAAGATGGTATGATTCTGAATATGATATACTCTGTAATACCAAACATAGGATCAAAATAAGAATAATATTCTCAGATTCAAGAGGGGGTGAATTTTACCTTTTAAAAATTCCCTTAGGAAATTTTTAGTATGGTTATGTTTAACAAGGATAAACAAGATAATTCACAAGATCTCTATGAGTACTAAACAATTGCTAGATTCTGGAATAGTTATTCCGAAAATGGAACGTAACCAAATTTACAAAGATTAAGATTATATCTAAAAGTGTATAGAATCTAACTATATCAGAGTACAAGTAAGGAAGTATAAGAAAGTTATACTTTCCTTAACAATACAAAATGCAGCAAAAAATCAAGTAGTAAAACTACAAGTAACAAACAATAATTGTTTTAACCCCAAGAGAAGGGTATCAAACAACCTTGGATAAAGGTCCCTTGATTTATACTTTCAACAATGCCTATCTTACCCACACAAGGGTAAGCCCTTGATACGATGATCGGAGAATGTCTTTCTATCCCTGCAAGCCCTCAGCTATCAGGTTGTCAAAACCTATTTCTTCCTCATAAAGGAATCCCTCAACATCAAGGTGTTGGAACCTCTATCTTCCAATCCTCGGAAGCCCTCGATTGTAATCAGAATCAATCGGAGTCGCACAATGCAGGTCTGCATGAAGAAAATATTGAACAAGTTGTTCAACCTTTCTACACGAAGCTTGAGATTTGATAAGAGCCTCTCTCTCTAAAAATCACTTCAACAGCATGTAAGCACAGATGTCAAGAGATGTGTAAAATTTGTTTCTTTTATTCAAATTAGATATTATTTATAGGAAAATCTCTAACAGTTAGTTCCCTCCTCCAACGGTCATATTTTTCCTTGAATTTCAGAGGGACCTGTACATGTGTCACTCAACCAACTTTTAGTCAACAACTAAAAGAACGACATCGTTTTGTAATGAAATGATTGTAAGCATATGTAAAACTAATGTTTGTAATTTAAGAAAATAAAAGTTCGGAGTCTAACTAAATTAGAATTTAGAGTCTATAATAAAGAGATATTCGGATTATATTTTGTAGGAATTCAGAACCTGAATTCTGTAGAAATACAGAGTGTGAATATCTGAGGAAATTCGGAGTCTGGTTTCACTAGAATTTGGAATCTGAACATACAAAGTTCAGAGTTGAACTAGTAGAAGTTCGGAGTCGAACTAGTAGAAGTTTGGAGTTGAACTCATAGAAGTTCTGAGTCGAACTCATAGAAGTTCAGATTCGAACTCATAGAAGTTCTGAGTCGAACTCATAGAAGTTCGGAGTTGAACTCATAGATGATCGGAGTCGAACTCATTAAAGTTCATATCCATAATTTGGAGTTGAACTTTGTGAGAGTTCGTATATCAGAATTCATAGTTGAACTTTGTGAGAGTTCGTATCCAGAATTCGGAGTGGAACATCATTAGAGTTCTTATCCAGAATTCGGAGTGGAACTTCATTACAGTTCGAATCCATAATTTTGAGTGGAACATCATTAGAGTTCATATCCATAGATCAGATCCTAAAACAGAATGATTCATATCTAAGTATTATAGTATTCCAAGGTTTTATGTATTAATCCAATTTTTATAATCAAGAAAAATATTGATATTAGCAATAAAAATATGGTAGGGGTAAATTCTTTTGGGAAGGAAATTTTCCTTATAAAAGTAAAATAGATTTGCTTAAGTATAAGGTGTTTTTGATTTTCAAAACAAGAAGGAATGGAAAAGTCATAAGGAAGACCTTATTGACTCAACATAAACTAGATAATTTATTAGATAAATATTACATCATTTTAGATGAATATTCAATACATTTCACATAAATACTTTCCCAAGGACCATGGTGGTTTAGTAATTTTACATAAAAGAAACCAAAATAACTTATTTTGATAAAATATACTCTATATATCCCCCCGTATTATTCAAATATATTTCCCTCATTGTATTATCAATCATAACATACATATTTATAACTAAGAAATAGTAGAAATTTAAGAAGTAGTGATATCTGAATCTTTTCAATGCTAAACATGGGAGAAATATTTTGATGATCGTAAAAGCGCATATGATAAGTTGAAGGATATGATAAAATCATAATAAATTAAAAAAAACAATACCTAATTTAAAATGATAATAAATCATGACACCTGATATAGGGATTTTATACCCTCATAAGGCATGTTTATAATCATGAATCTAATGTCAAGATCTAGGGATCATAACATTAGAATATATGATAGGAATGTGGAAATAGTATACTATTTGGAAATAACTACTATCTTGAAAATGTATATACAATGACATGTCTAATAATTATATTGAGGACATCATATCATGTCCCATTATAAAATTTACGTACATGAAAGCTCTTCCACACCTAAAATTGTGTTGATTTCATAATATGAATAGGTCTACGTTTAATATTGTAAACATGAAATTTGTATCATGCATAACATAGTTATATAAAAGATATAAAGAAATAATTAATGTAATTTAGGGAGATATAATTCTCTCCCCACCCATATCATAATGAATACCATTCATAAATATTCCACATAATTATAAAAATAGACATCATAAGATGAATTTTGTAAAATAAATAGTTTCCATAACGATTTTATCATAATGTAAATATCGTTTATGGAAGAAACTTGTTTTATAGAATACAATTTAAAAATTAATCTTCATATGACACATGGAGAATGAATTTGGATTATATCATAAGATTAAAACAATAGTAAATAAAAAGAATCTTTAATTATATTTTTACATAATGAAAAAATTCCATTTAAGTAGAATTTGAATATTTTATTGAATATAAGGAAAAATTCATTTCAATTCTATATCATTAAAAACTGTAAATATAATAATTATTTAATTTTTTTATTTTAAAATAAAATTATATCATGGATATAATTACTCAATTAAAATAATGTTCAACTTTGATGGATAGGTTTAACGTTTTTTATACATTAAAAGATAACATTAAATTCCACTATTAATACAAATCAAATGACACTTATGCGTTAAAAATTTGAGGAGAATATGATATATATTAATATTATTCTTTCACAAACATATATTTATAGATTAAAAACATAATTTTTTTATGATCATAGAAATTGAAGAAATAATTCATCATCCAAAACAAAAATAAAACTATTATGTAAAAAATCGTATACCGATCATTTTAAGTACCATACAGAAAAATGGTAATAGTATATTTAAATAATAGGATTAACTACATATGAATAAAATATACAAGGATTATTGAAGTAGGATCATATAATTTCCCTTAATATTATCTTAATATCTACAACTCCATAATGAAATGATATCATAACATAAAATCTTACCTCAGGTTATTTTTTTGAATTATACACATTAAAAAATCCACAATAATAAATATATATTTATTATAAATATATTACAGAATAATATTAATGTAAATTTTATGATATATAATTATAGTTAATTTATAATTACACATTCAATTACATTTCATCATTAAAATGATCATGCAGGTGAACAGCTAGTTTTTCCCTCCATGTTTTGGTTCGACAGTTCTAATACAGGATCAATTATCTTGGTTTCATAATAAATATAAGAATAGTCTTATTATATGAATAATTTATTTTTATTATGTATTCATTTATAAACATTCATATAAATTGGTAATGATAAATTAAATACACACCTTCATATAAGTGATAGTCCCTATATTCACACATGTGATGTATTGAATTTTTGATCGATGAAAAAAATGCAATATATATAATCAGTCACCTTTAAAAATAATAGTAATATAATAAATATAATATATATTAATTAAATACATACTTTTTATCATCCTTATAAATAAATAAAACAAATCACATCACATCATGGAGGTTGTAGTCCACACATACTCATGGGCGACATTATCATTTTCTAAATGATGTGAAAGAAGTAAAAATGGATATAAAATTTAAAATAAAAAAATATCAATAAGTATACTAATTCCATCATGAAATTATTTTTATATAAAACATTTATGTGGATTAAGAATAAAAAACATTGAAATTATCGATAAAAATATATACCTCTTCTTCAGGTATCCTCTTTTGAAAGTAACCTTTTGTTGTATTAGATTGTAATTTTGTGAATAATAGAACGTCATGTTCGTGGATAATGTTTTTGGGAGAGAAATTTTATAGATATTAGTTGAGTTTATTTTCCTTATGGTGTGTATTAGATAGGATAGTTGTTTTCCTTTTATAAGTAAGGGGTTTAGTATACATGTAATTATTTAGAATAATAAAAATTAATAAATTCACTATTAGGGGAATGTGGTTACAAATTACATTAAGATATAACAGTATAAGTGATAATATTGAAAAAAATTATGAAAAAAGAACATGGATATGTTTTTATTTGGGGAATTTTATCCTCAAATATTTTGTTTAACCCCTCAATAACCCTTTGAACAATTAATATTGAAAAACTTTTTACCTCAGTTATTAAAAATTTTGAAAAAATGAATATGAAAAAATCAATATATATTGGGCATGTTAATTAGAAATAAGAATAATATTATTTTATTATATTTATATAATTGTAAAAAAAATTATTAAAATATATATTCAAAATAAAATCAAAATAATTTTTAGGAAAAGACAATTTAATAATAAAAATAACTATATATTCATATTCTATTACTAAAACCTACCTAGATGTACATTAATACATATTATATAATATATTACTAAAGAATTAATTAAAAATAGTCAACCATACTAATTAAATAAAATTTTACAATAAAATTAATTATACACAATAAAAATACTTTTTTGAAGGAGAAATATATATCATTTTTACCTTCAATAGAATTTACCCTCATTTTAAACTAATAAATAATTAATGTACAAATTATTATTCATTTTCTAAAATTAAATTCCAATATATTAGAACAATATATATTTTCATTGCTTATTAATACAACAAATATATTTAAAAAAACACATGAGAATTTATAATTTTAATATAATCATTAACGTTTAAAATTGAGTAATTATTTCATATTAATTAATAAATACTTTTTATTAAAGAAAATTGTGATCCATATATTTCACAATCTAGTTATTCATGGCCATACATATAAATTCAATTGAAAAGAGATATATGTCACATTGAATAGTAATATATCAATTTTATATTGTGGTTAATTAAGGATAGAGGTTGTGATAAATTAAATTAATAAAACAAATAAATATAAATATTTTATAAAATCTAGTGATGTTATGGATTTAATATTTTACTTTATCCACTTTAATTATTATTTAGGGTGAGTGTTCCTCCCTCACCATTCTTATTTTGAATTTTAGATGTTATAATTAGGGTTAAAACTAATAAAGTGTTGAGTATGAGTGAGAAACCCATAATTAGAATTTTTGTGAGATAAAAAATATGGAAACATTAATGTAAACTATATTTCATATTTATTATTATATTTTTATATCATGATGTGATTTAATTCAACTGGGATGACATGGACATTATGTCTTTATGGATATGGATGGGTTTAATGCACACATGTGTTATTCTTAATATGTTAGTGGATGTTATTCATATTATAGAGAACAGTCCTTAAATGTTATTACAGCTATTATGGGGTGTGATTCCCACCATGAAATAGAATATAATTCTTACATGGTCTTGGGAATTATGATGGTGGGATGGTGTGATTTTTTTTATTAAACTTAATGCAGGAAGTACTGCCTCGGGTGTGATGGATCCATAATAGGGGAATAGTTATTTATATGAGAATGGAAAATTATTGTATATGATTTCATCCCTAATGATGTTTCCTAGGATATGGCGTTCATCTACCTCTTATTATAAACAAAAGGATATGAATGCTTTCCTTTTTAAAATGTTGTTTTTTGGACACGGTATCATATATATGTTAATGATCTTAGATGTTAATATCACTATCGATAGATATCATTGGATCATTATTCATGCAATTCTTACTTGACTAATATGATTTAATTCCAATGGGTTTTATTTTATGTTAGGAATGAATTTACTTCCCATTTATTATAGCTTTTGATGTAATACACAGTAAGTATTCTTATGACATGTTTTAGGACACCCCAACACATAAAAAAGTAATTATCGTCACATGTGGGAGGTCATGTAGAACCTCAAACATTGATATATGTATCATTTTTACCCTTTTCATTAATTTACAAGAAAGAATATCACACTATATAAAAAAATTTACAAACTTGACATGTTTAGGGACACTGTTGGTGGTGTATTATTGTGTTTAACTCATGCCTCACTCCAATAAAAATAGTCACTAATGAAGAAATTGTAGTTCATTTCCCACGTAAGAGATTGAAATTTTCTATTTTAGATGTTTTAGATGTCAAACTTTATTCTATATGAGAGACTTGAAAGTGTTAACACCGTGGACCAGTTTTGTTGATGAACGAGTCTTTTGATTATATTTAATTTTATATAAGTTATGTATGACAAACCCATATATCATCCTATTCATTTCTGTATCACTGTATAAAATTATTAAATCTCATTCTTTATAGAATATTAGTTTTTGTTTACTTATTTATGCTATTTATATATGATGTTCACTTTTATGTACTTTTGTATTGTAAAAAATATTGATCATTATTTTATCAATTAATTTTTGTAGCTATATATAACCAAGAGGGTATAGTATCCCTACATTAAACATTTATAATTTCCACTAGTTGGTAGCCTATGGAATATGGGGATGATTTCCTAGGGCATGTATAACCTTGTTTTTTCATGGTTGAGATGAATAAGTCTAACGATTATATAGATACGTTCAACATAATAGATAATATAAAATGTCCCCATTGAAAACTACCAATGTGTGGAATATATTAGATGTTAAGGGAATTTTTAAAATATAAAATAATATTAGAAACATTAGTTTTTATTAATTTACTCAATATAATTGGGTCAATATATAAATAAGATAAACTAGTGTCTCCTTTTTGTCCATATCTGATTCCAGTGTTCATTCGACAATTATTTTTTAAAAGGGTCTTTATTATTTATTATGAATTATAATATGAACGGGTGTTTTGACAAAAATAGAGGGATTTTAGTGTCATGAATATTTATTTTGAGAGATTTATTATCTTTTCATATTTATCACATTAGATAATTATTCTTGTTTTGGGTTGTTTATAATTGGGATTAGTCATGGAATAGAAAACTACCATCAAATCCCACAATAATTATATCTGATGTAACTATAGATCTGCATTTTGAAGGAATGAGGTCACTAGGATTTCTTACAAATGTCTCTTATATACAGATAGTCATCTAGAGGATGGGATTTTTTAGATCATCACACAATGTTAGGGTGAATTATTTACTACATTAGAACTCCCTTATAGATTGATGTCATGTTCATAAATCCTACCCATATCTAATTACATTTATTGTTACCCCATAATATAATTCAGTTATTAGAATGTTTTGATGAAATTATATATATATTTGTGTGTGTGTGTGTGAGTACAAAAGGAATCCAATTAATGTTAATTTTTTTGTATAATTTTATCTCAATAGATGTACTAATTTTATGTTATCATATGTTCTTCAAAATTAGCATATTGTTTCATAATAATGATTGTATATAGGTTACTATGGTTTAATTCCATAGTATTTGGAACAATATATTCTATTGTTTTCCCAGAATCTAATATATTTTTACAGTGATAGGAATAATCCCATGAATAGAAAGTCCTATGTATCATTGCGAAATAATCAGTACCCACAAATATATATATTACATAACATATAATATTGTATCTTTAAGGATCATTGGAAAAGTATAGGTACATATTGTTTACATTTTATGGTTGATTTAACTAGAATGTTGATTCATACAAATGACTAGTGTGTGACCTAGTTATGAAAGACCCTTTCATGGGATGATTTGTTTTGGAAATAAATATACCCGTACCCAGATACATGTTGTATCATCATGAAGGTGTCCTTCGTGAAGTAGATACGTTTATCACCCGAATGTAATATTACACTAAAAATGGATTTTGACCGAAATTATTTTCCATTAGGATTAATGAAAATTTCCAAAACTCTATAAACATATTGGAAGTTCAATATCATTCAAATTTTAACATCCAAGAATCATTCCACTCAAATTTAACCAAAAAATCTTGGTCACTATGCCATGGGAACACCACCACATATGCGAGAATCAATAGACTAGATATAGGGGGTCCAAGGTGGTATTATTGGTAGTCAATACCCTCATAATCAGAGTAACAAAATGACGAAATATATAGACGAGTAATCAGTGGATGCATAGTAATTTACATCTAAAAAAGTGTAATTATAACATCAATATGATAATAATAAACAGTCCATAAATAGAAATACCCAGTATCAAATACAAAAAGATTTAATTTCATATCTCTAAAAAAGGAAAAAGAAAACATCGGAGGATGAACTTGTACAAACAAGTATTTTTCTAATGTCCAAAAATAAAAAAATCACTATATATAATTTAATCATGATACTTTTATTACACTAGTGATCTCATAAATCAATGAAACTATCAATCTAGTATTAGAAACTAGTAAATTTCACCTATCCATACCTCTATCCATGAGTTTTTTTGGGTACCAATCAGTATATCAAACAGGGTGTGAGATGTATTTTGTATGCCACCACCAAAGAAGTATATAAAAACTCTTTAATATTCATATAATCAATAAAAATGTTAACATGTAATATGAATGATATAAAATGAAAAAAGGAATGATATTCCCAGAAAATAATTGGTAATATGTTCATGCCATTAAAATTTGTATTAATATATGTATATATTTGTTTAGTATCAATAGTTGGTATCAACAAGCACATTTTCCACCACATGTGTATGGAGTAACATAATTTTTTGTTCTAGGTCACGTGGAATATAAGTAGGGATACATATATACATTGATGTGAATTTATAATAATCTCTCAAGATCCATACATCAATCACCCTTTTTGGTTCCCCACTGTTAATAATCCATCCAAGGGTTCACAGATACGTTATATCGATCCCCTAGTCGGTTCTATTCTCTATATAATCATTACTTAGGGTCATAGGTAAAATACCATGATCCCCTGGTAAGTTTGGTATTGAGGTATCTAACATTATAACTGTAAAAAATCATAAATAAAAGGGAATTGTTAGTGTACATGCCCAATAAAAAATCATAAATAAAATTAGAAAAAATGAATGGGAAATACTTATCATTCAAAAATACCATTTAATCACATTAAGTACAAATCCTAACGGATAATTAGATGTGTTTCCATGTCATGTTTTGAAATATAATTTAAGTAGGATACCTTTATATGATGAGGATCTCACACTCCCAAAAGTTGGTTTGACATTGTGATGATGAAAGAACTAACCTCTTAGGTGGCTTTAGATGAAGAATAAAACCTCCATCCAAGTATAAGAACTATGTGAGGAACTCATTTATGGTTTTATGTATTAAAATGTAATATTTAATTAATTTAAAATAAATTTCCAGAAGATATGGAATGTGGAATAAGTTTAATAGTTTAATAATTGTAGACATCATAGGAAAAATTTATAAGCCCGGTACCTTAATCTCATGGTAGAATACACATCCAATATCAGTCGTTGGATCAACTTTAATCAGAAAAAAATTTAATAACAAACCAACTCCCTGAAAAATAATCATATAATCACCCACTAATATAACTCATCATATGGGTTGAAAATTAATGATTGTTACAAAAAGAATGAATATAATACCAATGGTGATAAAAATTGACTGAAAACACTCAAATCGAAAGGATGGATGGAGAAATGACTTCCAATACTTAGGTAGAAAAGGTGGAGAGATCCCAAGGGATAGACACTACAATACATGTGAGGAAGAAGGATAATTACTAGGGTTTTTAAAATAATGGATGGGAAATAATATCATTCCACTGAAACAGTATTTTTGATTTGGTTTCTCTTCATGGTTGTCCAAATCATGCACCAACATTGTTTAGCCTACAATACTAGAAAATAACGCACATGTCATATAGTTCACTATTAGGAAAACAATTTACAACCTATGAAACCCATATTTATCATTCTTATATGGACCATATCCTCTTAAACTATTTATAAAACCCACATGGCACCCACACATTGTTTCACAACATGAGTTGTACAGTTTTCTCTAACTGTGTTCTAATTAATAACCTATCATATTATGAAATTAATTTAAAGCTTCGGGGTCTAAAAACCCATATAAACTTATTATTATACCACTATGTGATTATAAATTATTATAACGATAAAAATATGAACTCAAAAGTAAAATAAACGGTTATTCCCATTGATGAAAAGATTGGATCCTATAGTATTCCATGCATAAAAATATCCTCACCTTGTTTTTCACCTCAGGGTGTTATAACATCATTTTAGAATAAATTCATCCACTGAACATGTAAGTATTCCTGTCACTCCCATGTCTCATATGATAATCCATTATCCTTATATAACACCCATACTAGTGTAACTGATGTTCCATAAAAATATTTTCTGCTTTAGTCTACTATATGGATAGGATGATCCTCAAATTAATGATCCACATCTAATCTAGAAAATATAAGTGATGAATTTGACTAATACTAGGGAATATATTAATCCCATAATAGGTCCTATATATATATATTTTAAAGGTGATGCTTTGGTCAAAGACCAATGTATAATTTATTGATAAGCAGAAACAGATTACAAAAAGCGAAAGGAAGGGATTTTTCTATAGTCTCTATCAAAAAGATATAAGATTTCAGAAGGGACAGCATCCATCCAAGACATGCTTTGATGGAATCCTTTTTTGGCTAGAGCATCAGCAACGACATTGGATTCACGATAGGCATGAGTAGCTATGTAATCAATCCCATGGAGCAAATTAAGGCAGTTCATCCATCTCGCAGTGAAAGACCAAGCTAGGTGGATGCTGCCATTCCAGATGGCATGAATAATAGTGGTTGAATCACTTTCAATCCATAACTTTCTCCAACCTCTCTGAAGAGAAAATTCAACATCATGAATGTCACCAAGCATTTCAGCCTCTAGAGAAGAAGATTGACTACAACCAACAAAGAAACATCCCTGACATTGACCAGTTGAGTCCCTGAAGATAGAACCTCAACTGGCAGGGCCAGGATTGCCATTGGAAGCGCCATCAACGTTCACTTTTATCCATCCTGGCATTGGTGCTTTCCAGAACACTTCAAATGAGAGTTTAGGCTTTGGGAAAATTCCAGGTACATTGAGATGACGGAGGATCATAAAATCACCAACCGAGTTGCTGCAACCATCCTTTTGAATTGAAGCTGCTTCATGAGTCGCAAGAAGAATTCGGGACTTTCCTGCAATAAGATTGAGAGAATAATTATTTTGAAAGAGATCATTTCTAACATACCAGAGTTCAAACAGGAGCTCCGCCACTGCCACAAGAAACATATTTTTGACCTGCAGGGAAGCTTCATGTCTAGTGCAATTATTAAGAAAAAACGTAATTGAGTCATTAATGATATTTTTGCAATTGAAAAGATCAAAGATGTAATTCCAAAGAGCAGAGGTCATCGCACAAGATAGAAAAAGATGATTAGCATCTTCCCTAAGTCGATTACACGATTGACACTTAGAACAAAGATAAATTCCAAAGGCTTGCAGATTAGTTTCCAAAGGTAATCTATTGTGCACAATTCTCCAAATAAGAGTAAGCCTGGAAGCTTTAATCCAGGGTTTGTTAAATTTATTCACCCAAGAGAAATTAGATTCATGATCAGAGAAATTATGATTATAAAAGCTTTTAGAATATAGAATACCATTAGAAGAAGGTTCCCAAATAAGAAATTCACCAATAGAAGAGAAGGTATAATTCTCAATAGTTTGGAAAATACAATTAGGGAGATCACAATCAGGAGATTGTAATACCTCTTTTATAGATTGATTAGTAACTTCAAGAGGATTACTAGGGGTAAAAAAGAAATCAGAGGACTACCACACCATTTGTCACACCAAAAGTTAATGGTAGAATCAGCCCTAACAATCCACCTAGAATTTTGCATGATTTTTTGGTAAGAGTCATGGATGGACGACCAGATGGAAGAATTAATGAAATTCAGCTTACATTTTAAAATCTTAGAAAAAAACCTATGCTTAAGGAAATCAGTAGCTTTAGAAGAAGAGTTAATGATGCGCCAAGTAAGGCAAGCCTGAAGAGCGTCATTGAACAACTTTAAATGTTTAATGCCAATTGCACCATTAGCAATGGGTTTACAATAAGAATTCCAAGGAACTGTGACAAGCTTCCTTTCAAAGATGCTTCTAGAACAAATGATTTTTTTAATGTAAATAGAAAAGTTTCTAAGGATACCAACTGGCCATTTATAAACCATGAGGGAATAGACCATTTTAGAAACAATGGTCGATTTAACCAAACATATTCTTCCATCCATGGAGAGAGACTTCCCTTTCCAATTAAAAAGTTGATTTGTGATATGAGAGATAATATTGGAAAAATAGGTAGCCTTGGGGCATCCCCAAAAGAGAGGAACCCCCAAATAATTGAAAGGTAAAAGGCCCTCTTTAATACCCAGTTGATTTATAATACCATATTTCCTTCTTGCAGGAAATTTTTTTCCAAAATAGATATAAGATTTGTTCTACGAAATAGCTTGACCAGAGACATCCTCATAATGAGATATAGTTTTCTTGAGGGCTTGAAGATTTCTCTGATCCCCTTTTATGAATAAAATAATATCATCAGCATATAAAAGATTTGTGGGGGCATTTAAGTTCCTAGCCACTTTAATAGGTTTAATCAAATTTTGTTCAACCTGGTGGTTTGTGAGTATACTAAGGTAATCTTCAGCAATAACAAAGAGGATGGAAGAAAGAGGGTCTCCTTGCCTGACACCCTTAGTGCATTTAAAGAATCCACGAGGAGTACCATTAATCAGGATAGAGATATGAGCAGGGTGAAAAAGAGTATTGATTCTGCCAATGAAGGAGTCATTAAAACCAAAGTTACTAAGAACTTTGTAAATAAAGTTCCAATCAATGGTATCGAATGATTTCCTAATATCTAGTTTGATGGCCATACAACCACCTCTAGTTTTTTTGCATAAATCATTCGTACATTCAGAAGTAAGACATATGCAGTCCTGAATGGATCTACCTTTGATAAAACCAAATTGATTCCAAGTGACAATTCTATTGTAGATAGGCGCAAGTCTATTTGCAATAATTTTTGTAATGATTTTATAAATAGCGTTAATCAACGCTATAAGTCTGAATTGGTGTATCTCAGTAGCATTCTCAACCTTAGGAATTAATTTTATAAATTGGGAATAGATTCCTTGAGGCAGAGAACCATGAGTAAAGAAGATCCTGACAATGTTACAAACATCATGATGAATAATATCCCAATGAGTTTGGAAAAACCCATTATTGAATCCATCCGGACCAGGAGCACTGTCTGGGTTTAACCCAAAAACAATGTCTTTAATTTCATGTTCAAGAGGAGTGCTTAATAGGGATTTATTATCTCTTTCATCAACCAGCAAGTGAATGATGTCAGGTTTAAGATCAACATTTCTATCAGGACCGTTAAGAGTGTTATAAAAATAAGAAATAACATGATCCATAATGGATTCTTCAGAATCAATGACCAATTCATTATGAATGAGCATAGCAAGGGGACGACTGGTGTTTCGGATTCTTTGAAGACAATTATAAAATTTAGTATTGCGATCACCATCTGTAATCCATTTAGTTCTAAACATCTATTTACGAATATTGTCCTTAAAATTAAGTATGGAATTAAGTTTAGAAGAGATAGTAGATTCCTACTGAGGATCCAAAATAAAATCAGAATTAGTGTTCTCATTTTGGAAGCGACTGAGCTCATCTTCAAGGTAAGAGATGTCAAGGTCTATGTGAGATATTGAGTTTTTACACTAACCTTTGAGAGATTTCTTAAGAACATTCAATTTATGCAAACAAGCATACGAATCTTTAAGATGCTTTAATGAATTCCAAGTGTTAGAAATAAAAGTGACACAATCAGGATTTGAAGACCAAGCATTGTTAAACATGAAAGGGAAGAAAGGTCTTCGATCATTCATATGGAGATTGACAAGAATAGGATGATGATCTGAATTAATTCTAGGAAGAGTGACACTAGATACTTTATCCCAAATATCAAGAGCCTTCATATTGACAAAGGCTCTGTCAAGTTTACTAGCAACATTGTTATTATAATGTTTTCTATACCAGGTGTATTTTGCACCAATAAGGTTGATCTCAAAAAGTCTACAGTCATCAATAGTAGATTTAAACTCTCGAGAAGAGATGGAAAGATGAGAGGGAACAATTTTTTCAGATGAAGTAAGGATGGAATTGAAATCTCCCAAAACAATCCAAGAGTCCTGAATAAGACTAGCAATATCAAGGAGTCCAAGCCATAAAACTCTCATATCCTGATACCTATTTTTGAAATAAACCATAGTACAATAGATGTGCTGACCATTCCATAATAATTCACAAGTAATCTGCTGATCAGAAACTCGAAATATGTTAATATTGTTTAATGTATTGTGGAAAAAAATCCACATAGAGTCAACATGAGAACTGTTATTACAAGAACCCAGAAAACTATAATTTAAGGCTCCAAATCTCATAAAGATCATTTTAAAATTGACCTTAGGTTCAGCAATAGCAAAAAGGTGAGGTTTATGAGTGTTTAAAAACCTCCTAAGAGTAGTGGAGGTGTCATTATTGGCCACCCCTTGACAGTTCCAGAAGAGAAAATTCATTTCCAATTATGTCTTGGGTTGGAACCCTTCATCTTTTTTGACTTAACAGAACCCTTATTTTTTTTGGGATCTCATAACCATTGAAGTAGAAGATAAATTATGTTGACTCCCCTCTGATTCAGAACTGTGAGAGAGATAAGCATTCAGATCAGAATTAGGGATAAAAGCAAGATCTGAGGAAGACATTGGAGCATAACTGTCCAGTTTTTGGGTTTGTTCATCCATATGAGCACAGACCTTTTCAAGAGGAAGAATAGAAATTTTCAGATTGGTTTTAGGAATAACATCATGAGAAGGGGGTTGATCAGTTTGAGATTCAGTCTCATTCTGGATAGTTTCAAGATCAGTAGGTTTAAAACATTTAGAATCAGGAAAAGGGTTATGGTCCAAAATCTGGATAACAGTAGAAGAAATAGAAACCTTAGTGTTAACCAAGCAGAGTACAGGATTCTGAATAGGTTCAAGAGTAGGTAGTGAAGTGTGTTTATTGATGCAATCCAATTGAGAATTATCAGGATTAGAATTACCAGCATGTGTGTCAGAACTAAAAGAAATACTATCAGAATTTTCAATAAGAACAGCATTAACAATGTCAAATTGTTTCTCCAATGGAGCAGAAATTTGCAGGTTAGTCAGAGAATTAGACTCATCATTATGAACAGAGAGAGAAACAGTATGTACATTCAGGGTAGGATCACGATCGTGTGATAAAGAGGGATCGAAAGAAATTCCAGAAGTTCCATTATCAGATTGAGACTTGAGTGAAGGAACTGCAGTGAGAATAGGATCACTATTAACTTCAGTATTAAACAGCACAGTGTTACCTGGGTCAGCAGAGGCAACATTATTACAGTGTATCATGTTGGAGGCAACATCATTATCTTTGGAAGGAGGTATTGAGCCGTCCAAATACCTACACAGATTCACATTCAAACAAGAATTACCAGAGGAAGAGGCAATATTAGCAGAACTGGGCATAGGATTAGGGAGGATTTTATCAGGACAAGTTTTATTACAGTTATCAATAGATCCTTTTAAATCATAAGGTTTAACATTATTTTGAGAATCATCCTCCTCTTCTACCAAAACAACCCAAGATTTTCCATCTAAGTTTGATGGAGCAATGGATTTCTTGACCCAAATATCATTATTTTTTGTAGGGGGATCAGGTTTTCACATATTATTTTTCCCTTTTTTGGCATGGTTAACCTCTTGAAAATCATTTTTAGCTGGAGGATCCAGTTGCTTCCTAGCAACTCTACAAGTGGAAAAATTATGCCCAATTAATTTGCAAACCTCGCAGAAAGGTGATTTCTTTTCATACTCAATACTGAGCTCCACATTATGATCTGGGGCATTAATAACTATTGAAGATGGTAATTCACTAGCTAAGTTGACCTCCACCATTATTCTAGCATATAAGACAAGATCCCCATTTAAGTTTCTATGATCAATTTTAATAGGGGAACCTAGATAGGAAGCAATATCATTTAAAATTTTTGGATGCCAAAAGAACCAGTTAAGCCTATGAATTCTAACCCACACATGCCCCAAGTGATTTTTGTGAGTGTATGGATTAAAAGTAGGATCCCAATCCGAGATTCTAAAAAAACTAGGCTTAAGATGTAAATTTCCAGTCTTCCATACCTTCTCAAGTTCACTTTCAGAGCTGAAGAGAATGTGATAATACCCTTTACCTAAGGGAACCATCTTCCATTTCGGAGAGCTCCAGCAATATGCAATCCTATTCTTTAATTCAAGGATAGACCAAGGCTTATCACCTGTGTTATAAGAGATTCGACCAAGAACCGAATACCTGAATAGTTGTTCCCTCTGCTTCAGAGCTTCTGGATCAACATCAACCGAGAAACCACGATCATACAATTTTCTGAAAAGAGGTTGCTTGTGATTTTTCACACTACTGAGATCAGTACTTTTTAATGCGTATCGGAAGGAAACAGGAGAATTGCGAATAGGGATTTGAAAATCTCCTACTTCGATATTTGGAGATGCAGGCTCAACAGATGCAAGAACCGAAGGGGAAGCAACTTCCCACTCTGGATCGAAACAAGCCATCAGAGAGAGAAAGAATCAGTGACAAGGGTTAGGGTTTGGAGTCGCCCGTTGCAGCGCAATTCCATTTTCGACAGACCAACCCGCCTCCTCTCTACCAACAGGTCCTATATATATTGTTACCTTTGATGTAACTAAAAACAATATTATAATGTATTGTATCTATTTTCAATAACAAAATATCCAAATTATATAATTGAAAGATACCCCTTCATTATAAACCATCGATGACCCATTCTTGTTGATAAAATTATGAAACATGACTTCCAATATTGAAATCCATAGGACAATACTGATGGTCAAGCTATGAATTATTCCATGAATAAATTGTACACAACTACATCTTGATCTGTTTAACATGATCTAAAGTCTCCTGAATGAGGTTAGGTCCATGTACCACTTCTCACCTACCTTTAACAATAATATATGTGAATGTTAGGTCCTATTACACAAATCCTTATATAAAACCATCTATATAGTTTCTATAATAATATTATTATAGGATAAATTTGAAAGTGAAAATATTTTTACCAATAATATCCTAAATCAATGACACATGATTAGAGTATGTCATTTAGTACTTATTCAATCTGTTCTGACTGACCATCTATCAGAGGCAAAAAGGTTGTGTTTTAATTCACATACATACACAAATAAATCATTTCACAATACTAAACCATGAAGTCAAATTACTATCTGTATTAGAAATGATAATACGGTAGACGTTGTGTAGGTGTATAATCCCATGGGCCATATTGTTTACGATTCTCATCCACTGAGATGGTAATTTTCGATAGGTATGAAGTGTGAGATCTTGTTGAACATATCAATGATCTATCATACAATATCACTACCTTGATGAGAACTCGGAAATCTAGTCACAAAATCCATAGTTACATCATATAATTTACACCTAGGAATGGAAAACAACTATAGAAACCATATTGTTCCCTGGTGTTCTTCCTTCACGTACTAATATGTATATCACCATCTATCAAAGCCAATTATCTCTCAATTCATACAATGTCACTAAAATTGGTGAGGTAGATCAAGATGAATCTCTGTATCACCTTGGTGTACCACCAATATATACGAATTATAATCTCATAAATTTGACATATATATTTATATACACCCAAATTTATTCATATTTATCCAAGAAATAAAACTCATTAATGATCCATTCATTTGGAAGATCCTCAACCAAAACACTCTCCCTTAATAATACACCCTCAGTATATGATCATTTCAATATATTTACTCTCTCTAATAGTTATGCGGAGAATGATAATGATGAAATTACATACTATAAATTATAGTCTTGAATCTCTATTTTCATCTACAAAGAGGTCCACAAGACACCACTCACTCATATACTCATGAATTTCCAATTTCTGAGACAGTTAGCTCCATGATTCCTTTTTTTTGTTGCATTTCCAATGCATTTAGATAAGATAAAAAAATTATTTCTATATATTCAACACACATAATATACCTAAGTATCATGTCGCACTCCATGAAAATATACATGAGTATTATTTGGCCCATAAAGACTATAAAATTCAGTCCATGTCGGTAATATATCTAATAATGAAAATCATAAATTATTATAGCTAACACATGACCTTGAGTGGGGTAATTAATCTCACGTAGTTTTAGAAAATGTCGTATGTACTCTAGGAATCACTCATCCTACATATAAAATATTCCTAGCCCAATACCCAGTGAATTGAAATAGGCTATATAGGATCTCCCTATCTTGAGATGAATCAGGATCAGCACTGATATCAGTATACCTTATTTTCTAAAAAAGGATCTCTCATAGGCTTCTGACCATATATACATCCAAAAAATACCATCAATTCCTGTAATAGAAGATTCTATGAGTGGAAAGGCTTGAATTATTTTTCATGAATAACCATATAACCCCATGAAACATTGTTTGTTGAAACAATTATATGGATTACCCATGGAAACCACAAAACGCACCTTCCCTAGTTCAACTAACACTTCATACTCTAATATAACATGTCCTAAGAAGTGGAAATTAATTTTCCAACATTGGTATTTAGTGATATTAACATAAACTACTTTTCCCTTGGTGTATTAAGAATAATCACAAGATTCATGATTTTCTCTTAAAGAGTATGTGAATACACAATGATATCTTCTATGAAGGTGACCACCAAAAAATTACTGATATGGGTGGAAATCCAGATATGTCACAGCCATCAAATAACAAGAACATTCATGAGATTGAATTGAATAACCAGAAACATAGAAATACCATACATGAAATAAAATGATGTAGGTGGTACCTTTAGATTTCTAACATGTAAATGATGATAACATGAACTCAATTAAATCATCTTAGAAACACGAGCTCCTTAGAGATGATCAAGCTGATTATTTATAAAAGGAAAACCATACTATTTATTCATAATAAGATGGCTCAATTTATTGTAATTCAAAACAGCCTATGGGAATTTTCAAAATTTTTGTAAAAAAAGACCAAAAAAATGTAGGGAGATGTACTGGGATATATTAAACCCATAACAACTGTGTATTATTTGTACCTATTAAGATCATGTAACTCAGTAGTGGTCTTCTAGTAAGGTAGAATAGATATTTTCTCATCTCATAAAACCAACTAAACATATATATCTACCACATACTAAGTAGGTAATAATAAAAATTCATTTGAAAATAATTCTATAGAATGATCTACTAATAAAAGAAATTTATCTAGACTCCTTCTCGGATTATCCATATAAAGGCTAGAAATATAGTCTGTCATTCCACTCAATCCATGATATATTTAACTAATTATCCAATAAGAATGTCCAATCTAATTAGGAGACCCCATATTCCCTCTACTATGTTTGTTATTAAGTTCTTGGATTACTATATCAAACAAGTTTGTTAACCAAAAATTAGTCACCAAAGAGTGGATTGGTTTTTTGAGGCTATCCTGGAAACACCTCTCTTTTTATAGCTCATCAGCAGTATAAATAAGTAAATATCCACTATGGTTGTTTATGAAATATCATTAATCCATAACATTCCTATAACCCTACCATAGGTTCATGAACACCCTAGAATGATCATACCTCATGTTCACTTGGAATAAATATCCCTAAAAGACTTTCTGAAATTCATAATTTCCCATACCCCGAGGATGACCCCCCCAGGGTGATAAAATCCCACCATATCTCGGTAGAGTCTCGAAGATTATACCTAGTGAGTTTCAATCCCTTCATAGTATGTGTCTCAATATACTAAATGATTGTCATCAGGGCCTCTAGAAATGACACAAAATCATGAGGACCACATTAAACATAAAAATTTTGTTGATGATGCTACTGAAATTATGATGTCAACTCTACCCAAAACAATGCATGTCATGATGCTCTTTTCATATACTACATAAGCTACATAAATTTCCCTAGAAATTAGAAACCACCAACCACATCTAGATTGATATGTGTTTGGACACATTTCATTACTGGAGGTAATGAAAGGGGCTTAGGTCCCACTACCTCAAGAGAATAGTCATCACCACCCTACAAAAACATGGCATAAGGACACACTCATGGCATAGCTCTACAAATTCCAATAACATTCCTTACACAGGCATTTAATGCATTAAATATTAAATTCATATTAATATGAAATGTTTAATAAATACAATAAAAAATTCATACCCCCTCTTAGTTCTCTTATATCTATGTTTGGATGATGAAAAGGACCATAAAAAACAAAATATATGCTGCCAATTTCCCACTACAAAGGTCGAGTCTGAGACAATCATCCTATTTTATTGTAAGGGTCCAAGTATATGGTCATTCGATTTGATGTTATAGTGGAAAATTCCATCTCTATTGATATTTGAAACCCCATTTAGTGAAGACTATATTAGAATTTATTATCTATCAAGTCATTGTTTTATATAACAACCTAGATAACTAATTAACTTCATAATTTATACATGTACATGTTTTATAAATTTTAATTTGTATTGAATATTACATTATATAGACAATTCCACTTGATATTATAATCATACATGTAATATTTATATGATTTTACTAAATGAATCCTAATCAATATATTATAGTTGTACATAGTGAATTTAGATTATTAATGACATTCATGTATTTTAGATCATCTACCATTTCAATCTATGTAACTTCAACTATATTACTCAAAGTTGAGGATAATTTTTTATTTAAGGTTACATCATCATCATATAAATGAAAAAAAATTATGTTTATGTATAAAATTTTATAACCAATTATCTAATCTCCACTTGCTTACAAAAATTCATGTTTCGTAACATATATATGACACAAGACACATAAAAAATGTATCATGCAGTCAAGAAATGCAACATATATAGCATGTGATAATCCATGGAATATTAATAACATGTGGTTCCGAAAATGATTAATAATAATTTAATTATTTCCTTATCAGGAAAAGGATAAATTATAATCCAATATCATAATAATAATGACATCGCATACCATGTTATTCATCAATAAATAGAATCAACACAACATTATCATATATAATCTCGAACATCAAGTCCCATCCATGGTAATTTGGATTTTCCACGTATGTAGTTTAACAACTCATAGATAATGTCTCATTCCTAAATGATGAAATATCCTAGTCTAGATTCTACCATCCCAATATAATACCACAAAGATGATTGACCTCTATAACCAACATGCAATGTCCTGAACCTAGTTCACTAATAAGTAATCAAACATGTTTGGTAACAAGACATCATACACCCCTCCCTGAATTATAGAGGGTACCAACAAGTAGTGCAGGGATAAGGTGGTATATTTTAGTGATTATACCCTCATAATAAGAGTAATACAATAGTGTAATAAATTTATTAATCTTAATTGGATGAAAAATAAATGACATCTAGAACATCACATGTAGAAAATCCAGATAATAAGAACAAATAATCAATCAATAGAAAATATAGTACCATATAAAAACAATATAATTTCATGTATCTATATAAAAAGGATCAAGAAAACCCTAAATAATGAAATAATACATATAGGTATATACGAAGGACCAAAAATACCAAAAGATTATATTCAATATAATCATGATCTAGAAATCAGTCAAGTTCTCCCCACATCAGTGTTACAACGAATCCATGTATTAGGAATTGGGTGTATTTCCATATCCATAATTGATTCAATGAGTTCATCCATTGTAAAAATTGATGGTCCAAATAGGGTTTGTGATATACTCAGTAGGCCACCACAATCAGGGTCTGTGAAAAATAATCATGTGTGTAAAAACTATAAATATGTGCACTTATAACAGGGAAGATGTAAAATGAATAATAATAATAATAGTCCATGACCATAAGATATCATAAGTGAAGGCCATTAAAATGATGATCAATATATATAAATATGATGTTTCAATAGAATGTAACAACTAGCTCCTCATACAACACATGTGAAGGATAACTAAAAAACAGGGGACATGTCCTATGGGAAAAAAACATAGCCTATGTCTGGAGATATGAACGCATATAGAAGACATAGGTGAAATACCTCAATCCTCCCCTTTAGTAACATACTATAAATAATCATACATAGGGGTAATATGTTTCATAACTAGATCCCCAAGTTGTTACCATACCATAAATAATAATACCATAGGGGTTCCAGGTTCTATACCTCGATCCTCTAGTTAGTGTCATAAGGTGGTATCCAATATCATGTAGGTAATAACAATAAAATTATAATGGATATGTTTGTGTTTATACCCAATCATATTGATCAATATAAAGAATAACTATCAATGATAAATTCCTCTTGTTCTACACTATCATTTAATAACATTAGTAAGAGTTAATAATTGGGAAAAGAATGCATCGATGATGAAAGAACCCGCCTCGTAGGTGGCTACAGCTACGGTTTAAAACCAAGGCCCCAATCAACGATAAAAGTGGGAATCACATTTAATGTTTCCAAAATTAATTAATATATTTCAAAAAAATTGTAGAATCATCTAGAAAGACAATTTACGGAACAATCTCGATAGATTTATTTATGAATAAAACATTGGAAAATGATATAGACCACCTACCATAATAAAATGGTAGATTAATCATCAAGTGTGGGTTATGTGTTCATCAAAAATTAAATGATAATTTAATAGTATAAAACACATTGAAAATTGACAAACCTAGCATTCTGCAAATAACATCACCGATATAAATAGAAATGAAAAGGGAGGTAAATGATTGGATTGATTACCATTGATGATCCAATTTGATAGAGGATCCTGGAATTGGAGTCCATACTGATAAAAGACATTAAATCCTAGTCTATGTGTATAGGAGACATACCAATGGAGAGAGTTCACTGGGTTTTAGAGAGGAAAAAATGAAATATGGTTTTTAAAATATTAGAGGTGGAAACTGTAATTTGACACAATATTTATATATCACATTATTGACCAATACATGCACCATCAATTGAAATCCCACGATCCAAGGACACACCTAGTATGACTTATCTTTGAACAATAGACAATCCATGCACAAACCATGCACACCCTTTGTATCATCTCGAGATAGAAAAACCCTCTGGCAGAGTTTAAACCAATTTATTGGTAAAATATTAATGATTAATGGTTTGAGGTGTATGGTTTGAACTAACTATGTTTAAATTATGAAACTTTCATGTTCTCTCTATAATTTAGATATTCAGGATTCGAATAAACCTTGGGAAATTCCTATTCCACCCCATGTGAATGTGCATGTTTATAAAGATATAACATAGGATTAAAAATAAAATTAAAAGGTTTCAATCCTTTAATATAATTAAATATATTACCCAAAATGTACATCAAAGAACCACTAATAATTATTTATAATCCCACATGATAAATACTAATTTTGGGAAGCTGTAATTCAATGAACATATTGTAAAAATAACTATTGAACCATCTCAAAATCCCCATTGAATGAAATTGAAATAATCACTAAATTGTTTCCTACCTATATACCCCCCCCCCACATTTGGAAACTGTAAAGACCCGTAAAATTCAAGGAAATTTTTTTTTTCTTAATTTTCTTTATATTTTTACAAGAGCGCGGTTTCAGACGGCACCTGATTCCGAGGCCCGGAGTGCCCGGAATTAATTTCCGAAGTTTGGCTCGGGTACGTTCAGTGAACGAACGAGCGGGAATTCCTAACTTTTGATCCGGTGCTCGGAATTGAAATCCGAGGGCACCGATGAACTCGCAGCGCCGATATTCGCTTAATGAGACCTTTTCGGGAGTTGCGTTTGTTGCGGGTTGAAAGTTACGTTTTGGGGTTTTTTAGTTAAGTTAAATAAAATTTGTGCAAAACAAATTTTATTTTAACTTATTTTAAAAACCTACCAAAGGAGGTTAGAAGTGGGACCCACACCCACATAACCTCCCTTGGGAGGATTAAGTGTGGTGGGGCCCACACGAACCCCTTTTTCTTTTCAAATTCCTTAACCTCTCAAAACCCCCCTCTTAATTATGTAACTCTCCCCTACTTTAACTCTTGCCAATTTATCTTTTCATTTAATTTTGTCAACTCTAGACTTAATTAATGAATTGAACTCAACTTTGAATTTTGAAAGGTTGGCAAAGTGAGAATAAAATAAGATGTAGTCTTATTTTATTTTGGGTTGATCGTTTGTTCCCTTGAGAGCTTTTGAGAGCATTCCTCTTCATCTTCAACTCTGACGAAGAACGAAGAACGAAGAACGCTCAAACTCCGACGAAGAACGACGCCTCTCTTCTTCGTCCTCGGTGTCAACGAGAGGGAACGCCGCTTCCTCCTCGGACCTTCTTCGTCGGCAAACGAAGATCCGCCAACGTCGTGTCTCTTCGGGCATAACACTTCGTCAACGGATTTGACGAACATCGACCGCGACGCCCGACCTCCGCGACGCCGTCTTCCGCGGAGCGTAGACGAATCTTCAAATCTTAACCCAAGGAAGGGGATGTTGATTTAATATTTAATTATCTCATTCTTGCTCGTGGTTTGTATGACTAACGTGAGGATGTTGATTCTTAAGTTGAGTTATTTATTGCTTAACGTGAGGGGGGGCCGGACCGCATGAACACGGCCGAACCCCCTCCATCGTTCATGTTTGTTTACGCGGGTGGAAGCAAGTAGCGTGGTGCCGTCGCACCACGCGGATGATCGTTCATTTATTTTTTTATGCAACGCCGTCGCGCTTCGCCGAGGAGAGTCTTCAAGAACGCGACGCCGTCGCGCCGCGTTGGAAGGATTCATGGCACGGCGAAAGGGGCGCGGTGCCGTCGCACCGCGCCGGACGACAAACACCGCGGCCGGTTCCGGGCCGCGGCGGGACGAGAAGACCGCGGCCGGTTCCGGGCCGCGGCGGGACGAGAAGACCGCGGCCGGTTCCGGGCCGCGGCGGAAGGAAAGACCGGCGGCCGGGCCGCCGGCGTCGGAAGTCGAGGGCGGGACCGGAATTTCCGGTCCCGTAGGTAAAAACCGGCTGGCCAGCGGGCCGGCCGGATGTCATAAAACCGGGGGATTAAACCCTCGGCCGGTTCTTCAAACCCCCCTCTTAATGAGGGGGGGCGGTTCAATTAAAGGAGGGGGGGGGGGGCAAAGCCCCCCCGGTTCATTCCAGCCGGCCCCCATTTGTGGGGGGGCCGTTTCTTTTGCAAAGGCACGGCACAAGGTCGTGCCACCTTGACAAAAACGCGGGGCTTAGCCCCCGCGTGCCTCCCGCGTGTGCCGCGGCACCCCGCCGCCAGCGCGGCCCGCCGCCGCCGCCTGCGCGGCCCGCCGCCGCCGCCACCGCGGCCCACCGCCGCCTCCGCCGCGCCGCCCCCCGCGCGCCGCCGCGCGCCGCCACCGACCGCCGCACCGCCGCCGCCCGCCGCCGCCGGCCGCCGCCGCCGGCCACCGCGCCACCCGGGGGGGGGGGGGGGGGGTCGGGCCGGGTCGGCCCGGACCCGGACCCCCCGTTTCGAACCAGTTTTGGTTTTTGGCTCATAACATGAGCCTCGGACCTCCGAATGACGAACCGTCTGCGGCAACGCGATCCTTGGATCGAGACGGTCGTTTCGGTATATCGCACTCAAGGTTTCGGTTAACTTTGAGTTCGGCCGGGTTGGTTCGTTCACGAAACAAACCGGGCCTTCGGAGCGGAAACGCTCATATCTTGAGCCACGAACGTCCGATTGACGCGCCGTCAGTCGCGTTGCGTTCCTCTTAGTGAGACGGATCTTTTGGCATACTCCGCCCGAGGTTTGGACGCGGGTGGAGTACGGTCGGGTTGGTTTTGCCTTAAAAACCAACCGGGCCCCGGAGACGAAAAAGCCAATAACTCACAGACCGGACGTCCGATTGACGCGCCGTCTGTTTCGTTGACTTTCTCTTGATGAGACGGAACTTTTGACATACTCCACCCGAGTTTTGGATGCAGTCGGAGTATGGCCGGGTTGGATTGTACCCGAAATCCAACCGGGCCCCTAGAACGGGAAAACTAATATCTTTCAGACAGGACGTCCGCTTGACGGACCGTCAGCGGCGTTAGTGGTTACGTTGAGTAACGGTCCCTTTGAGTTTACCCTATGGGAGTTCGGGGTACAGTTGAGATACGGCCGGGATTGGTTCGCACTCGAAACCAACCGGGCCCCTGGGACGAAAAGGCTAATAACTCACAGACCGGGCGTCCGATCGACGCGCCGTCTGTTGCGTTGAGACCCCTGTGACGAGACGGACTTTTGAGATACTTCTTCATGGGACTTTGTGATACTTGGAGTATCGGCCAGTAGCTCGTGGAGTGGACCCTTCCGGAGACGAGCGGGCGGGGGAGCGCTTGGGTGTAGCAGCGGATTTGTGGTACTTGACAGTGGTGGTGCGCTTGGATGCAGCAGCAGACCCTTGGCGGTGGAGCGCTTGGTTGTAGCGGCGGACCCGCGATACTCTACGGAGTGTGTGCGCTTGGTTGTAGCGACAGACCCGCGACGGTGGAGACGAGCGTGCAGAGTACGGAGACCATGTAGCCGGCTGAGACCTGACGACTGCTTGACCGACTCGACTTGGAGTGAGTCGACTAGCCCAGTGGACGGAGCGCCCGGTATTTGGCGGCAGACCCACGGCGGACGGAGCGCCTAGTAGTTGGCAGCAAACCCGCGGTACTCATCAGGAGGAGTACCTCAGTAGGCTATCTGGGTGAGCGCCCGGTATTTGGCGACAGACCCTCAGCGGACGGAGCGCCCGGTAGTTGGCCGCAAACCCGCAGTACTCGACAGGAGGAGTACCTCAGCAGTCTTAGGTTAGTGAGCGGTAGCCTCGGAGTCGTGACAGGACCACTGTACACTCTAGAGACGGAGCTCTTCAGCAGTTACGGTTTCGATAATGAAAATCCTGGTTTGAGGTGAGACTTTTGACCTTGTGTTTACCTCATGAATGAGATGGGTCACTTGCTAACTTTGTTATATGTATGGGCATATACCCGGGTAGTGGTTATCCGTCGTTTTCACAATCCTTGTGTTTCCTCATGATTGAGATGGTTACTTGATAACTTAGGTATATGTATGGGCATATACCTAAGTAGAGTTTATCTGTTGAGATCTTCTTGTGTTTATCCTTGTTGGTTTTAGTGAGACCTTGAGGGTCTCGGGGTCCCTACTGAGTATAGTTATACTCACCCCTGCACGGGCTATGCCCGCACCTCGTTGTGTTGGTTGCAGACGACGGACAGTGCTGGCAGAGGCCGAGTGTTCGAGGACTGGACGGTACCTGGAGGTGGACTATACGACGAGGCGGTACCCAGAGGCAGAACACTGGGCGGAACATACTCGGAGCAGACGGCGGGACCCGAGGAGCAGAGGAGCTATCTGTACCCACCCTTCAGGTGGGATTTCCAGTGGACAGCTCGGCGTAGCAGCTTTACTTTTCAGTTGCTGTTTTTCCTTTTCGAGTTGTACTTTACAGTTGGGCTTGTATTTCCGGCCCCTTTTTACTTTCCGCACTTTTAGTTGTACTCTGTTTTTGTTAGTGTTACCTTCCGCTTGTACTCTGTGGTGCTTGTTTTCTTTTATAAAGGCAATGCCTTCCCAGTTAACGGGATTTTACGCCTTTGGTGTTAGTCGCCAGCCCCTGGCCTATGGAAGGCGGGCTTGGGGTAGTCACGGCACGGGCCCCGAGGACGGGTCGTGACAAATTGGTATCAGAGGAGTTCGGTTCTACCGCAGAACTTATAACTCTGATCTTTCTTTCTGTGATGCGATAGTGTTAAGAGTACCGAGTGTGGTTTTTAGTTCAGGGAGTCCAGTGTTGGTGCGGGCGGCCGACGTATCCATACACCAGGACCCTGACAACTGATTTCCGACTTTGTGCACGAAAACACTGATTGCGTGTGTGTTTTCAAAGGTTTTTCCCCTTAAAACAGCTCAAACCAGGTCAGCTCACCAGGTATAATCGTTTGATCGTGTTACGTGGTTTCTTTCAGGATGTCTTTTCTCAGACGATCAGCTAGAGCCCGGAGGGATGAGCGTGCTGACAGTCTGTCGAGCGACGAGGCTTCGGTACAGGGCCCTCTTGCAGTTGAGGCACCAGCAGTAGGCGATGCACGACGCTTGAGCGCGCTGCACGAGTTCCAGCGCCAGAGGCCACCCAGGTTCCGGGGAGAGACGGACCCGCAGGCGGCTGAGTTTTGGCTGGAGGCTGTGGTGAGAGTCTTCAGGCTAGTGGGGATGCCGGCAGACTTCATGGTGATCTTTGCTACCAGCCTCCTTCAGGCAGCAGCAGGTAGGTGGTGGAGCCACTTGTTTCAGTTCTGCGATGAGATGAACTTCGCATGGGAAGACTTCGAGACCTTCTTCAGGGTGGAGTTTGTGCCAGTATCTCTACACCCCGAGCGTGTACAGGAGATTCTGCCTTTACCGCGTGTTTTTCGATCAGAAGCCGAGTCATCTGTGGGAAGTAGACAGATGATGCAGAGGTCCAGGAGGACCAGACCATCAGTTGGGCGATCTCGGGTTTTAGGACCGGTGGTGCAGGGCACCCGGAGTGGGAACAGAGTTAGCCGTGCAAGGAGCAGGTTGTGTTACTCATGCCGCGAAAAGGGACATCTGGCACGTGACTGTCCGACTCCCGATCCGCAGGCTTTGGGAGAGCCACCGAGATAGAGGCAGCGACAAATGCTTGAGCAACAGTAAAGCAGGTGGACAGGGGAGGAACTAGTGGATACGTCTTTTGTACTTCTAGTTCCATGTTGATGTTGCATTTATGTAGCGTCTTGTATTATGATCTGCAATAATAAAAGACGCATACTTTTGTGATGTTTTCTTTCCTGTCCTCTTTTGTGATGTTACTAAGAGGTTCCAGTTGACTGTTGACTTGACCCTCACTTGTGAAACATCTATTGGAGGAGACCCAGTTACCACACACTGATGCCGACAGTGTGACTCAACCCTTGGAGGCGAGAGTAACGGTTGAATCTCTTAGTAGTAGCGTCGAGGCCTTACGACGTCATCCTTGGTATGGATTAGTATCATCCATGTTAGGAATGACTGTTTTAGGCAAAGAATGTGGTTCATCCAGGGGATGAGACCAGGTTTCTCTTTTCGGCAAAGAAGAAATCTCGCAGCTCTTGTGGGACCAGAGATGGTCCGGGCCACGTCAGAAGAGGTCCATGTCATCCAGGAGCGGGTCCTACATGGGCGATCGATTCCTCTTGTGCGCAACAGATGGCGGCACGGGAATCTCCAGGAGAGCACATGGGAGCGGGAGGCTCAGATGCGTGCTCAATACTCTCTTTTGATTCCCTAGTTTTTGATGTAGCTTTACGGGGAGGTAAAGCCCTGAGGTGGGAGTAATGTAAAGACCCGTAAAATTCAAGGAAATTTTTTTTTTCTTAATTTTCATTATATTTTTACAAGAGCGCGGTTTCAGACGGCACCTGATTCCGAGGCCCGGAGTGCCCGGAATTAATTTCCGAAGTTTGGCTCGGGTACGTTCAGTGAACGAACGAGCGGGAATTCCTAACTTTTGATCCGGTGCTCGGAATTGAAATCCGAGGGCACCGATGAACTCGCAGCGCCGATATTCGCTTAATGAGACCTTTTCGGGAGTTGCGTTTGTTGCGGGTTGAAAGTTACGTTTTGGGGTTTTTCAGTTAAGTTAAATAAAATTTGTGCAAAACAAATTTTATTTTAACTTATTTTAAAAACCTACCAAAGGAGGTTAGAAGTGGGACCCACACCCACTTAACCTCCCTTGGGAGGATTAAGTGTGGTGGGGCCCACACGAACCCCTTTTTCTTTTCAAATTCCTTAACCTCTCAAAACCCCCCTCTTAATTATGTAACTCTCCCCTACTTTAACTCTTGCCAATTTATCTTTTCATTTAATTTTGTCAACTCTAGACTTAATTAATGAATTGAATTCAACTTTGAATTTTGAAAGGTTGGAAAAGTGAGAATAAAATAAGATGTAGTCTTATTTTATTTTGGGTTGATCGTTTGTTCCCTTGAGAGCTTTTGAGAGCATTCCTCTTCATCTTCAACTCTGACGAAGAACGAAGAACGAAGAACGCTCAAACTCCGACGAAGAACGACGCCTCTCTTCTTCGTCCTCGGTGTCAACGAGAGGGAACGCTGCTTCCTCCTCGGACCTTCTTCGTCGGCAAACGAAGATCCGCCAACGTCGTGTCTCTTCGGGCATAACACTTCGTCAACGGATTTGACGAACATCGACCGCGACGCCCGACCTCCGTGACGCCGTCTTCCGCGGAGCGTAGACGAATCTTCAAATCTTAACCCAAGGTAGGGGATGTTGATTTAATATTTAATTATCTCATTCTTGCTCGTGGTTTGTATGACTAACGTGAGGATGTTGATTCTTAAGTTGAGTTATTTATTGCTTAACGTGAGGGGGGCCGGACCGCATGAACACGGCCGAACCCCCTCCATCGTTCATGTTTGTTTACGCGGGTGGAAGCAAGTAGCGTGGTGCCGTCGCACCACGCGGATGATCGTTCATTTATTTTTTTATGCAACGCCGTCGCGCTTCGCCGAGGAGAGTCTTCAAGAACGCGACGCCGTCGCGCCGCGTTGGAAGGATTCATGGCACGGCGAAAGGGGCGCGGTGCCGTCGCACCGCGCCAGACGACAAACACCGCGGCCGGTTCCGGGCCGCGGCGGGACGAGAAGACCGCGGCCGGTTCCGGGCCGCGGCGGGACGAGAAGACCGCGGCCGGTTCCGGGCCGCGGCGGAAGGAAAGACCGGCGGCCGGGCCGCCGGCGTCGGAAGTCGAGGGCGGGACCGGAATTTCCGGTCCCGTTGGTAAAAACCGGCTGGCCAGCGGGCCGGCCGGATGTCATAAAACCGGGGGATTAAACCCCCGGCCGGTTCTTCAAACCCCCCTCTTAATGAGGGGGGGCGGTTCAATTAAAGGAGGGGGGGGGGGGGGCAAAGCCCCCCCCCGGTTCGTTCCAGCCGGCCCCCATTTGTGGGGGGGCCGTTTCTTTTGCAAAGGCACGGCACAAGGCCGTGCCACCTTGACAAAAACGCGGGGCTTAGCCCCCGCGTGCCTCCCGCGTGCGCCGCGGCACCCCGCCGCCGCCGCCGGCGCGGCCCGCCGCCGCCACCGCGGCCCGCCGCCGCCGCCACCGCGGCCCACCGCCGCCTCCGCCGCACCGCCACCGCGCGCCGCCGCGCGCCGCCGCGCGCCGCCACCGGCCGCCGCACCGCCGCCGCCCGCCGCCGCCGGCCGCCGCCGCCGGCCGCCGCCGCCGGCCACCGCGCCCCCCGGGGGGGGGGGGGGGGGGGTCGGGCCGGGTCGGCCCGGACCCGGACCCCCCGTTTCGAACCAGTTTTGGTTTTTGGCTCATAACATGAGCCTCGGACCTCCGAATGACGAACCGTCTGCGGCAACGCGATCCTTGGATCGAGACGGTCGTTTCGGTATATCGCACTCAAGGTTTCGGTTAACTTTGAGTTCGGCCGGGTTGGTTCGTTCACGAAACCAACCGGGCCTTCGGAGCGGAAACGCTCATATCTTGAGCCACGAACGTCCGATTAACGCGCCGTCAGTCGCGTTGCGTTCCTCTTAGTGAGACGGATCTTTTGGCATACTCCGCCCGAGGTTTGGACGAAGGTGGAGTACGGTCGGGTTGGTTTTGCCTTAAAAACCAACCGGGCCCCGGAGACGAAAAAGCCAATAACTCACAGACCGGACGTCCGATTGACGCGCCGTCTGTTTCGTTGACTTTCTCTTGATGAGACGGAACTTTTGACATACTCCACCCGAGTTTTGGATGCAGTCGGAGTATGGCCGGGTTGGATTGTACCCGAAATCCAACCGGGCCCCTAGAACGGGAAAACTAATATCTTTCAGACAGGACGTCCGCTTGACGGACCGTCAGCGGCGTTAGTGGTTACGTTGAGTAACGGTCCCTTTGAGTTTACCCTATGGGAGTTCGGGGTACAGTTGAGATACGGCCGGGATTGGTTCGCACTCGAAACCAACCGGGCCCCTGGGGCGAAAAGGCTAATAACTCACAGACCGGGCGTCCGATCGACGCGCCGTCTGTTGCGTTGAGACCCCTGTGACGAGACGGACTTTTGAGATACTTCTTCATGGGACTTTGTGATACTTGGAGTATCGGCCAGTAGCTCGTGGAGTGGACCCTTCCGGAGACGAGCGGGCGGGGGAGCGCTTGGGTGTAGCAGCGGATCCGTGGTACTTGACAGTGGTGGTGCGCTTGGATGCAGCAGCAGACCCTTGGCGGTGGAGCGCTTGGTTGTAGCGGCGGACCCGCGATACTCTACGGAGTGTGTGCGCTTGGTTGTAGCGACAGACCCGCGACGGTGGAGACGAGCGTGCAGAGTACGGAGACCGTGTAGCCGGCTGAGACCTGACGACTGCTTGACCGACTCGACTTGGAGTGAGTCGACTAGCCCAGTGGACGGAGCGCCCGGTATTTGGCGGCAGACCCACGGCGGACGGAGCGCCTAGTAGTTGGCAGCAAACCCGCGGTACTCATCAGGAGGAGTACCTCAGTAGGCTATCTGGGTGAGCGCCCGGTATTTGGCGACAGACCCTCAGCGGACGGAGCGCCCGGTAGTTGGCCGCAAACCCGCAGTACTCGACAGGAGGAGTACCTCAGCAGTCTTAGGTTAGTGAGCGGTAGCCTCGGAGTCGTGACAGGACCACTGTACACTCTAGAGACGGAGCTCTTCAGCAGTTACGGTTTCGATAATGAAAATCCTGGTTTGAGATGAGACTTTTGACCTTGTGTTTACCTCATGAATGAGATGGGTCACTTGCTAACTTTGGTATATGTATGGGCATATACCCGGGTAGTGGTTATCCGTCGTTTTCACAATCCTTGTGTTTCCTCATGATTGAGATGGTTACTTGATAACTTAGGTATATGTATGGGCATATACCTAAGTAGAGTTTATCTGTTGAGATCTTCTTGTGTTTATCCTTGTTGGTTTTAGTGAGACCTTGAGGGTCTCGGGGTCCCTACTGAGTATCGTTATACTCACCCCTGCACGGGCTATGCCCGCACCTCGTTGTGTTGGTTGCAGACGACGGACAGTGCTGGCAGAGGCCGAGTGTTCGAGGACTGGACGGTACCTGGAGGTGGACTATACGACGAGGCGGTACCCAGAGGCAGAACACTGGGCGGAACATACTCGGAGCAGACGGCGGGACCCGAGGAGCAGAGGAGCTATCTGTACCCACCCTTCAGGTGGGATTTCCAGTGGACAGCTCGGCGTAGCAGCTTTACTTTTCAGTTGCTGTTTTTCCTTTTCGAGTTGTACTTTACAGTTGGGCTTGTATTTCCGGCCCCTTTTTACTTTCCGCACTTTTAGTTGTACTCTGTTTTTGTTAGTGTTACCTTCCGCTTGTACTCTGTGGTGCTTGTTTTCTTTTATAAAGGCAATGCCTTCCCAGTTAACGGGATTTTACGCCTTTGGTGCTAGTCTCCAGCCCCTGGCCTATGGAAGGCGGGCTTGGGGTAGTCACGGAACGGGCCCCGAGGACGGGTCGTGACAGAAACAAACCCAATGATATTACATCCTCGAAAATATCATATGAGATAGTCAGAATTCAAATGTATTGGGGTTAGAAAACTTACGATTCTCATTTGAAAAGTATAAGGAGTGGGGGTTCTTTCCAAGAAGAAATTAAGTTTATGAATATGATTAAAATATAAGGGGAAACCAATGTTTCTCAATCACCACTAGTTTTGTTTTCATGTCATTATATATAATTCTTAATCTTTTATTAATACATATAGTCTTATATAACAACTCACAGCTCCATATTATACATTATTAAAAGAAAATTTACATCAATGTTTTTACTCCATGATTGAAATGTAGTGTATCTTATAGGATTTATCTTATTTGATATATCAAAAATTATTGGGATTGTAGAATTTATTTGAAAACCCAAATCATCATGTTTTTTAATCCAAAAAACTGGCTTCCTTATTGACTAGAAGAAATATAATAGGCATTTTCAGTGCTCAATGATATGAAATTTTCCATCATATTTTTTCTATAAAATATAATAAATCCCAAGATAAAATTCACCATTAGATGTTGCCTTCCGATCATCCACCAAACCATCACATTATTCAACAATGAATCCCACCTTATTAAATTGCGAATAACTGTGAAATAACTACAAATAGTTTGATCAATGTGGAATATATGAAATACTTCATTTCATATATTTTAGTTGAATCTCCATATGATCACATTAAAAATTAGTGGATTTATAAGATGAAATAGTTTATCTTCTTGGATGGCTATCAAAATAAGTAAACTACCAATAATTGGATGATATATAGGCACAAATATAATTATTTCTAGGAAATGTTTATAATTTTATAATTTTCCCTTTTAATGTTTTCATGGAACATGATTCCACCTTCAAAAATCTTCTTACAAAATTTATTGAAATTTTATTTTGTGATATGAATATTATATCCAATTTTTTAACATACGTTAATCCATTGATTAATTTCATTCATCAAATTAGGGAAATATATATTTTACTCCTCTTAATATCTAAAATTATCTTATATTGGTTGTCATCAGAGCCACCAAAAATTATGCTATCAACATAAATGAGAACATTAACTAATGATCATTGTCCTTCAGGATAGAGTGAGTGTGATCAATCACTCCACTATGAAATTTGTGTTTCATTAGTGATTATGAAAGCCCATAATAATATTCTCGTGTTTCTACGTGATTCAATATAAGGCCTTCTTTAGAAGGTAAAAATATCATTCATCTTCATTAATGAGAAGACCAAACAACTACTTAAAATGTACATCCTATTCATTGAAACCATTAAAGATTCCATATTTTAAATACATATTATATATCATGAATCCTTTTCGAATTTCAATTTCAATACATAACTTTTTTTCCATCCATGAAACTGGTGTACATGTCTCATTTTAACCAATTTCATTAATTTAGGAGTACCCTTTTCACAAAATAAATGATTTATACCAAATTTTTGTTCCATACTCATTTAGTTTATATTGTATCACACATAGGGTTACAATGATATTCTTATCACTATCCTTGGAACCACATACCCTAAATAATAATTCCCTTCTTCTTCAAGTTCCCAATTCGTTGATTTTACCCATCTCTCAACATTTATAGCCACTTTAAAATATTTCGTATTTTCCAATGATGATAGAGATACATATTTCATATCCTTCATTCTTATATTTGTTTACGAAAGCTATCTCATTTCTATCAATAATTATTTATGTGATTTCATCCCCTGTTGTTTGTCTCCATGAACATGCAATAATTTTATTTATTCTTCACAATTAAATTATGTTTCTAACTTGTCCCCATTCCTTATGACCACCTTGATCTCTACATTCCTTTATCGTCTCATATTTGGAAATTTTATTTTATTCAACTAAATAATTATCATGTGTTTCTATCAGGAGTAAATCTCCAACCATTATACCATAATTACCTGCAATCATCTTCTCTATCCTTTTTTGTAACATCGATAATATTTCTCTCAGACGAATATCTCAAAAATATGTCTTAATATCCCTAATATTCAATTTTTCTTCATTATTCCTTATAGATAATAAAAAATTTACATAAAAAATATATGAAAATTTTGACAGTATGTTTCTTTCAATATAAAATTTCTTTTATTTTTCTATTTTAATGTGCAGATAGAAATTTTTTGGAGAGGTAAATAATTAAAACAACCCATTATTTCAAATAACATTCTCAATGATATTTTTCAATAATCATTTTTGACCCATGTTTTACCTTATTTTATAAAATATTTTTATAACCTCATTTTTCTGGTGGTGTAATAGAAAATATACGATGTCAAATTTTTTACTTTTTGAGATATTCATTAATTTGATTATATTCTCATTAATTTTGTTTTCTATTCAAAACTTATGGACCATCACAACAAGAATCTTTCTACATCTCTTTCAGTCTAGAGTTATATATTTTTATACCATGACCATGTATGTAATTGAAATAATCAATTCTAATTTTATATATTCATATATAAAAATCACATAATACATGCATCAATATATTTTATTTTGGGAAATTAGCCATCAAACATCCCTGTGTAAAAGCTCAATCAACCTTGAATCCTCCATCTTCATTAACAAACAAGACATTAAGAAATTATAAGCATTTTACATAATTAAAATATGTGATTTTAATCATATGTTTGGTTGGAAAATCATGAACTCCATGTCCCTTGACCAACCTCTCTAGAGATGTTTGTCTGAAATATCCACGTTTTCTATGACATATCATGTTATCCTCTTCTTTAGATATAATAAAATACTTTTATTATCAATTATTTTTTAAATTTCATTGGTTCTTCACTTTTGAATAAGTGAACCATCATTTCATCTATTTTATAATTATTTTTGACGTATTTAACTAAATGTTAGTGGTCACATAAATGAGAGACAGTATTATGACTAAGATATATCCCATCAATTAAGAGAAAATAAACATGTTTGATATTAATTATTCTAATGTTTTATTTTTTGTATGCGAAAATCCTAATAACCTCATTGATACTAAAATGAATGATTCCATAATTATTGAGCTAAAAATTAGAAATTGTCTCTTTTATCAGTCATATATGATTTTTATCCACTATCTAATATATAATATGATGACTTATCCATTTATCCCAAATAAATAGAAATGAAATTATCATTATAAAAACTCTTTCCCATCAACCATGTTGGTGATAAATGTTATTTTTTAATATATGTCTCCAAATAAATATATTCTTATTGGAAATTTTTTAATGAGTCCCTAATATTTTGGTTGAAGAATTAGACTTTTCCTTCTTCCGTGTGTAGGAATTCATTATGAAAATTACTATATTCCCAATGTTAAAAATATTACTTTATTCTTTAAGAATCAAAATAAATAAAAATTAATATACAATTAATGATTTTAGTATTTCATGATGATTTGGATTTATTTTTCTCCACGAAGTGCCTCCTAGAAATAGAGAACACTTATATTATTTCACAATTTAAGAAAACAAAAACATATAACTAATGATGCATTAGAATTAATCATGGATGCATGGTCTTTATCCTTTCTAGTGTTACAATGATCACCCTTCTTCGTATTACTTGGTTCGTGTGTTTTTATAAGATCACATATTTCTCTCTATTTTGGAATCACTATATGTAATGAATTTTAATTCCTTTATCATCTGTAATTTCTCTATCCTCACTATAAGATGCTCCTTTATTTGTCTTCATTATTGGTGTCAATAAAAAATCATTATTTTCTCACATTTTATTCAAATTCACAATATATTTTTTCAGCTTGTCAATTCTATTCATTATGTTGTTGATAGTTTTTTTTTCAAACCATCAATTATTTTGACATGTTCTTCAATTTTTTGCATCATGTTAACTTCCTCCACCAATGTTTTTGAACTCCCATGTATGATTTTTGAGACTTGATTATTTATCTCTATATTTTTCTATATATATATCTTTATTTATAGCATAGAATCATGAACCACAACATTTAAATTGTTAGTATTTTCTCTCTTGACATGAAATTATTTATTTTCTACTATAGGTTTTCCCTTTAGATAAACTATAAAAATTCATTATTCATTATAATAATCACAAAAAATGATTCATTTCATAGTTCATGTAGGCATCATCACACCATAAAAATTACATTTTTAAATCTCTTCTACCTCAATTTCTTATGAATTATCATTAAATTTTGAATGGTGATACCCCCTTTTTATGAAACACTATGTATAATTATTTGAACCTTATATTACTTTTTTGTTTTGTTTTTTATTAACCATTATCATCATGAAATATTTTAGGAAATTTTATGTTAATATGTCCCACTTTTACACTATTGACAAAAATCATGGGGAATATTTCCCTAAAATCACACACATTGTCTGTTAAAATTTCATGATAATCAATACATAATATCGTCATCTTCTTCATCTTCTTAATTTTCTAAGATTGATAGATTCTTGAAGGAATTAAAATTCACCTCCCATGAACATCCCTTTATTATTGATTCATTATCTTTTGTTACTTCTCATAGGGCACTAGAGTGCTGTGAAATATGTCAAGGGAGAGCCCCTTTTTGGCATTTTCTTCAAGAACTGAATCTTTTGAATTGAAATGATGATTGAATACAGTCGTGAGTCTCCTAAAGAAAATTTAAAATTTGGGAGCTAGACTAAATAAATCACATATTTTCATGAATAACGTGTAGATGATTGATAGATGAATCAATATCCTCATGTGAATACATTTTAAAATCATCATACATGTTATTAATAACCAGGATCATATCCTCCAAAACCATCAACCCCCATTAATAAATATTAAAAATATTTCACCATACAACATTAGTGGGTTTTTAGTAATTTACTTTTTTAATGATTTGATTAGAAGGAGAACATTCTAATGAATTAATATCTAGTGTATCATTTTCCAATTTTGGATTGTCTCTTATATTTAAGGCCCCACATTAAATATTTTTCAATTATTGCACACATGGAAAGTATATAAATATCAATTATGATGGATCTAAAATAATAATGCATCTATTATTTCCAGAACTATAAATTACTATACTCATATATAAAAAATTCATTGTGATATACAATCATTAAATTAATTATAAGAGTTTTGATGAGTAAAAAACCCTCTGATAATACCAGTTAGAAACCAATATATGATACCCTTTTGTGTGGGAGGGGCGGTGAATCACGATATAGGTGATAATTACTATAAAAACTATCTTTATCTCTAACCCATATGAACACTTCACATTATCTATACCTTTCAATGTAATGAGAAATAAAATTAGTAAAAAACATAAGACATTTTACTTGGTTGAAACCAATTTGGGTTATGTCCATGGAGAATGAAATAAAATTACCATATGCAGTACAACGAATATAATCTTAGTAAATTATAGTTTCAAAATTTGAGTGTTCTCATAGATACACCTAGTTCATTATAATGTAAAAATAGGTAAATCATTGTTATCATAAAATGAGAATAATCCTTCTCTTTGAACTGAATATTCCTTCTCCTCATAAGGATTACATGAGCATATATATTCATTCTTGTGTGTCTTATTCACAAGAATTTATATTTTTTGTGATTATGATTTTATTGGAATGATCTCATCTTTGTTCTTCTACCATAAATATAATAACTATAAAACTTATCTATAAATATTATCTACAAAATCAATTCTAACTATTCCTATATTTTTTATATTAAGAAAAATATATTATTTTCAAAGAACTCTTTGTTAACTTTTTAATTTCAATACAATGTAATTATTTAGTATCAATTTTATAGGATAATTTAATGTCTCCCATATTTTAATTGGGGTAATATAAAATCACAAAATATTAATTAAACATGAGGGGATTCAATTAAAACCTCTCAGTAACTAAAAAATATCCAATACAATGAAAATGAGTTAGATTTGAAATGTCCATTTTTATACCATTATAGTATTACTAGTTTCATATATACTATGTCATTTCCATTATTCCATTCAGGTAAAACCATTATTCATACAACATGGAAAACAATACTATAGTGAGAATATATCGATTAAACTAGAACAACATTTCATGAATGTACCTATTTTTTTTAAATACTTGCGTAATTTATGATATGATCTCTTTTTATTATATATCACACTGAATTGGCTTTAGTAGGGAGAAATCAATTAAGGAATGTACACCAATTGGAAAATATATCCCAACATATTTTCTTCTACCAAAATAATACACTCCACATTGTATTTAATGGTTATATCATGGATACATTTCTATCTATGGGGAAATATTATGTATCCCATCCATGAAGAGTTATGACACATGTATTCCCAAAAAATTCCTTCTCCTGGCCACATATAGACACTCTATATCACGAATCCTAATTGTGATGTGATCTATCCATGTGTACTATATTGTGGACAACAAAAAAATCATTATGGCACAAAAATACATTGGATCACTTTGTATATAATGGTGACCTTTTTTGTGGAATATAACGAGAACTTCTAGCTAAACATAAAACATAACTACAGATTAAATGCGATGTATAATTCAACTAGTTCTGTTGGTCTCCCTAATGTGAGGAATGTGATCAACTAGTCACCACTTGCATGATTTAGAACTATGTTGGGGAATAATTCCTATTTGTGTCTAAATCTACATAATACAACACTAAATAATGATAACACTGACACATTCATGTGTTCTCATCTACATATCTTGTTCCATTGTGGCTAGTTAGCTTCGTTGTGTCCCAAGAATGATCAAGCCTACACCTATATAAGTGATGTAGAGCTATATTGGATTCTATTATAAGGGTTTCCTTCTTTTTTAGAACATAATAATAGGATATCACATATTCTAGGTTAATATGACATGGTATCTCCATTTCATTGTTTTCTTGGTGACAACCACATAGCCTCTATTAGCAAACACAATACACACAAGTCTCAAAAATGGATTTTTTCTAATATGTTCCAGTATAATTTTCATGGAATGAATACATAGTTCTACCCAACCCCTGACTTCTTAATTATCATATGAATGAATACAAAATATTAAATTCTAATACCAATTTCCAAGTGATAGGTAATGCACAACACACACCTTGATTAACTAAAAAATAGTTTATTTCAATTATAAATACATTCATGATGTATATTATGTCATTCATCATCCAAGGGATTGATTTTAACCAATAACCTGAATGAGTATCATCACCTCACATAAGACACTATACTAAACCCTAGAATCTCCATTAATGACAATCTCAAATAATCATACAATGGTACTACAATCCATTATCGATGTCACCTCCCTCTATAGAGACATAACAACACACATCAACCTCTATACTACCAATACCCATGAGATTCACATCAAATAAATTTGTTGGTACCTCTTAGGGTGACCTTGAAATGATTACATCATGGACCTACTGACACTTTATCTTACAGGTTCACCAGAATAATCTAGTCCACTCCCAATGGTCCTATCACATCCTTGTTTAAACCAATACAACTAAAAACATGTAGAAGCATATCTGTGAATGTACATGAATCATTTATTATACAATAATAAATTATAAATATAATTGATACATAAACAATGTTATTATACATTACTCATAGATCACCAAGACCATACCCACAAACCGTTTATGTAGTCTAAACATTATAAATTATCAGCTCCCAGAAACCCATGAACCCTCAAAGATCCATTTATTAGTGGTCATATAATTAATGCATGGATCTTCCAAATACTAAATATCAATCCTAGAATCAAATAATAACCATATTAATATCATTGATATCTCTCTATGATTTTACAAAAATTTTATGATCTTAAAGGATCTTCTATCTAGATGATACTTCCTTTTATCATTGACCTCATATTATGAGTATTGGGAATCTTGTTACTCTATATTTTAAACTTATAGGGTAACATCAGATATTTTCATTAATACATCAAAATAATACATATGTTCACAAGGAATTTACATCAATAATTTAAACCCTAATGTCTCTAACAACCCATAATATCTTTTAACATTGAATATTATTACTCATTTTACCCCTATGTTGCATGAGGCAATTGATCACTGACAACTAAAGATTCATTGTTATACCCATAAGGGAATTCCTCGAGATCCATAACAAAGACCCATTATGGATCAAAAATCATATAATTTCTTCTATGAATATCTATATAGATATCTAATGAAAAACTGACATTAAAAAATCCTTATTGAGATAAAAGAATCTCTTAGTATGGTTAAAAAAATTTCTACAAGGTTTTCAGGGATAACTCCAGATATGTTATAGTTGAAATTTTAATTAACTAGACCCATTTTTTCATACTCAACACACCATACTAAATAAATTTACTTCTAAAAGAAAACATGCATCGTTCAATCCAAATTTTTTGCAAAAAGAAACAACATCTTCCTCATCGTACTCCTTATGAACCTTGTTATAGTCACACATTACTTATAATTAGAGTTAGGCATGCGTAAGGGTTCAACCAAATTTATTTTCACCATGAACATGTATTTAAAAAAAATTCATTATGTTGACTTTGATGTAATTTAATCCTCATTTAATGTATAATCAAACAAAAGTAGAATAAATTTTACAGGAAATCTATGTGATGAATACTATTCCTATGATTCCACGATATGATATGAACAGTATTAAAATCTATATGAAATAGAAACCATCAAAATCCATTTTTGGAACATGATGTGAAATCACATAACAATTAAAATGTAAAATCAAATGCATTAATTTCATACCCATGTAAATTAGACATCCGAATAACATGGTGATTATGATACACAAGAAAAAATTCATCATAATATTTGACATATTACTATTTTACTTATACATCAAAATTAAAAATTAGTAATATAATATATATATGACATGATTTTGTAACACCCTATTTCGAATCACTAGGTAAAAGCTGTAGGTCCGCAATAACTTGGGTGCACCACCCCATATGCCAGATGCTTGCAATAAAAAGTGAGGGTCAAAAATAAAATATTGGGGAGACCATTCCCTCAATTATAGTTCAATGTAATAGATAAATATAAAAACTAATTTGAATAAAAACATAGAGTATATGAAATAAAATTATTATAATATCAACATTGAATAATGTTAGAATAAAATTTTATTTAACTATCCTGCTTGAATTTATGGACATTTTTTCCCCCTGACCCGATCAGAAACATGATATTAAAATAGAATAAAATTAAAAACAAGTCGATATACCCAACTCCAATATTGGAATCCTCCATATTTTTAAATATATAGTGAGTTATCTCTCTCAATAATAATATTTTAAATGTTTCCCAACCTGTACCGACCAAAATTGAGGTCTTCTCGAGTACTAATGTGTTATGGAATCCTGAGAATGCTCTTAGTACAACTTAGTGGGGGTCCACTGAATAGTTAAATCACATTAAATTTAGAATGTTGTCTATATTAATATTACAATGTCATAATATGAAATATATACATAGAACATTAACAACGAAATAATAATCAATAATACCAAAAAAAATATGAAATAATAAAACATATTCCTTGCATTCATTATCTAACCAAGATGTAATTAACAACATCCTTATCTAATTTAGCACTATTCTAGAGGAATGGTCACATGTAGGGTCACATGTCATATCATACACATTGAATATATTTCCTCTTATATAGATAATTCATGGTTCCCCATAAGTAAAAATACCATATCTAACTTTACAGAATGTATTTCTCATGTCTTCTAGATACCTTCCCACATATGATTGTATGAATTCTTGGAATTCTACAAAAAAATGGTTCTCTCTCAATTAGAAAAACATTATATATTAATATATCATACCAACATAGATGTAATATCTTCAAATTTTGGACTCTAAAATCGTGGATATTTCCCGAAGGTGAATCATATGTATATATATAAGGACTCCAATCTAATGGCGTATCGAATTCCCGTATGTGGGATACATAAAGACGATAACCATTCCATCCATAACCATCTCCTATGACTAATTTTATCCATACTCCCCCACTATGGAGAGGACTATGTCCATAAAAGAAACTTTTCAACCTGATTATTGAAATATAGATTGCATCTATTATGTACAAAACCAAAAATAAGTGATAACATAGAATGAAACAGTATATCTAAATTAGTACACTATAGGCCACACAATGTTGATCAAGAAATAAATGAAATAGTAATAGAATAATATATGGTATATAAAATATTCCATTGGATTTGAAATATTATATAAATAAAAAACTCATAACAGGGAACACACAATCCATTCCATGCATCAATTTCTAGAATATTTATAATGGGATGCACATGCACAACACCCACATGTGTACCATGTTAGTCAAATGACTCCATGGATATTAGATAATTTTCATGCGTGTCAATATAGAAAGTGAATGTTAATTTTATATTAATTAATAGTTCCATGGTCACTATGTATCATGTAGCATAAACTCACACACAAACACACAATGTTTCCCTATACTCTAAGGCACTTATTTAGGATCAAGGTTTGACCATCAGTGGAAATCATGAATCCCATGCACATGGGTCAATCAGGGCCCTTGGAACATTATTTAGATAAATTATCCAAATTATCATTAATTAATTAACACTAAAAATAATTAAGATATTAATAATTCAAACATACCTTTAATTTTTTTTAATTAAGTGGTTTTCAACCATGGATCAAATAAATAGATCACATGATTATAAACTATGCATAAAAACATGGGGTACTGTAAGACCCTGAGACAATATAAAAAAATTATATTTGAATATACATTATGTTTTCCATATGCTTTTTTATATTATACTCTACTTTTGGAATGCGTTAAACATAACATTATGTTTATATTTGGTTACACTCTATACTATGTTTAAATGTAACTTTTCATACAATTAAAATATTATTATTTAATATGATAGTTACCACCCAACCAAATGAATAGATGATTTGAATAATATTAAATTAATTATAAAAACATGGATTTCATATGTTTATATAAATATATATTGTATTACTTAAATATTTTGAAATTAAATTAAAAACTAATTGAAAATTAAGGAAATCATTGTTAGAAATACTATTCTTGTTAAAAACATGTTTTTTTATGACAATAAAATCCAAAAACGTATTTTGGGGAGTAATTTATATTAATTTTATATATTAAATAAAAATTAAATCATCTATTTAACATTTGAATTAATTTATTTTCTAAACAATATATAAGAATAAATTAAATTTTACTCTAAAATGTATTTTTCAAAAAATATATATTTTAACCTTTTTTTCCTAATTATTTAGAAACTAATCATTGAATCAATAATAAAATTTATTTGATGAAATAAAAAAAAATGAAATTTTAATATCAACATTACCTTATCATTATTTATTATTCATTTTGGAAAATATTTATATTTTTTGAATACTGAAATATTCTAAATTTTAAAGAAAATATTCTTTTTTATTAATTTCATATATGTAGATATATTATATTTTTTTAAATTAAAATTTTTAAATTATAATTCCTTGAATCCAATTTATTTAATTTTAATAATTTTTTATACAAAAAACAATTATAAAGGTTTATCCATTTTTCTCTTTGATAACCCACTTTCACATCACGTGTGTTCGATTAATTTTAAATTAAACATTTAAAATTCTATGAGTGGAATTTATAAAAGTATATCTCATATTTATATTATGAATAATTTATAATATCTAATAATCTAGACCAAATTTTTTACCAAAATGAATACGGAATGTAGTAAAAATTAATTATCGAGACTTTGGTAGAAATGGTTAGGTTGTGGTGTTAAACATAAATGACAAGTGTTAAAATTAAATTTGATCATTATTAAAATCATTTTTATGGCCATATTATAACCATTACACATTTAATTATATATAATTATTCATTTTTTTCATTTGGACATAAAAAATCCTGGTGAAAGTAAATTATTTTAAAAACTTCCATGTTTGTCCTCTACCCCGTTAATAAAAGGCCACCCACCAACACACTTATTCAAAGTATATAACTCATTTTTATAATACAATAACATTAAAAAGTAGTTCCCATGTTACCTACCATCATAATATATTCCTTAATTCTAGCATAAAAATATTCTATGATGGGTTTTACATAAATCATAAGCATATTACATGAAGAATAGGTAACATTCATCAATGAGATTTTTTTTATTTCTTCCTCCACACCATTAAATGATTATTATAAAATTATGGTTTATTATAATACATGGATTAAATATTATGAGATTTTTTTTACGTTCATGACCTACAACCATCTCCACTTCCATTGAATGGGTTACAAAATCATCGTTTGCATGTCCAACAATCTACGACATCAAAAACAATTTTGTTCATTTTTCAATTAACTCCTATAATGATTGTAATTAAATACTTATTTATTGTATATATATGTATAAATTATTTTATTATTATTATTCAGTTTTATATCACACTTAACTTCATGATTTCCATTTTTTGGACTATGACAATGTCGCTCATGTGAATAGTGGTCTTCTGCATTGCAAAGCGATGTGATTCATTCACGATATACATTGAATGTATTCAAAATTGATTGATAAAATAATATTTGATATATATAAACATAACGATTATATAATGACAATATATTAAATTTACATTTTTTCATTCAACTCATGAAGAAAAGGAAAAACAATGTGCATTCTTACAAATAGCCTATCGTCTACATGAACGGTGTATTTCAAGTACAATAACAAAATTTTATTTATTAATATTAATAAATATATAATTAATATAGATTATATTTATAACAATATTTATATCTATTATATTATGAATCCATTAACTATGTTTGAGGACCATGGAATAACAAGTTAAAACATATGAAAATAACAAAGCAGTTATTGGCCAAAACAATGCTTTTACAAAGAATTGTTAGAAATTTTTTACTAAAAGGTCATAATAAAATATATATTGTAGAATATATATTAATATTGATTTTCCCTAGATTTAAAAAAATTATATTTAATATATAGGATTACTAAATGTGAAAAATGGAACTCATGAATTAAGGTATGTGATTTCCGTCTCATTTATTTTTTGGATACATAAAGACATGTTCCTCATAAGTTTCATTAATGTGGTGTATATACATCCCATGAATATATCCTATTTTTTATTTTTATTTCATATAAACTTTATGCTATCTCTTTAACGGGGTTTACACATCAAAAGTTACCAAATTTTTGGTTGAATTGTCTATTAATATCCATTCTTTGAGAGGTGCATTATGTTATATACCTATATACATTCATGATGTGTATATACATCACCTTTGGATATTGTTATAATTTAATAATTTATCAAAATTATATTTTATATTCCATTTTATGTTATTCCTTCATGGGGTTACAATTCGATTTTACTAAGTTGTTAATGATTTTATGCATCAATCTCATGGATTATTGGGATTCTTTATGATTATGTTTCCAATGATAAAATGTTATGATCAATATATTATGAAATAAATTAATTTTCATATAATCATGTTATTCATGTTTTTTTATATTAATAATTCCCTTTTCAAAAGTTGTTTCAAAATATTAGTGATATAATATTTTTACAAAAACCAAACTCTAATTCCCTCTTCGATTGTAAAACCAGTTTCCTCCAAAAAAATGATTTAAAAAAAACAATGGGTTATTATTTGCCTATATTTTTTCAAATTTTTACCCATGATTTCATTTTTTTAAATGGAATATTCATGATGTCTCATAGAAACATTCTCACTGATATTTTACCAAAAATGTTAAATGAATCATTTTTTATAACATTCATAACAAGAATAGAATCTCCCACACACATGACTGCTCAATAATTTCAATAACCCATTGTAATATATTAATGTTAATTTCAAATAAAAAATTTCCCTCGATATTTGAGATTATATATTTGAAATAAAATATTTTTTCTGGAAATAATTTACATTTTTTAACATTATTTTAAAATTTGAAAGAATATTTTCCTTATATATGGTTTTAAAATATTTTTTAAAAACATATAAATTTTTTTTAATATTATTTTCATAGAAATGGATTTCTAAAAGGTTTTATTTTTTGAAAATTTATTTTAATAAATGGATAATTTTTATAATAAATGTTTGATTTGATCATTAAAACCCCTTTTATATCTTATATGTAATCTATTGAGGTAATGTATGCTTTAATTGGTATATAATCCAAGGATAACATTATTATTATTGATTAGAATGATTAATTATTTAAATATTTTTATGTAACCCATCTATATTTCATGGGTTATACCAAAAAATAATTCTTATTAAACTCGAATATTTTCAATTGGTTATGCTATAATGAAATGATAAAATGATTATGAAACTTTTTTCATTTACACTGTTTATGATATGTTGAAATTTTTATGAAACCCATTTTATTTCATCGTGTATGATATGTTGGACAGTTTATGAGTTTATGAAACAACTATGTAAGATTTTAATTATTTGAATACAGATACAATATAACCAAACATGGTGGTTTATATATATATAATGATGGTTCTTAAATTATAACAATGGAATATGGTGGTATTATATCCCATGATGGATGGTACCAATATATTCCACAGATAATTATTATAATGATGTATATTCCAAGAGATAGATAGTACTGGAATTGAGAGTCGACCATGATTAGTAAGAAAGGATTGGAATTGGGAGTGATCCCAATTCAGTATGACCAGACTAGAATAGGGAGTGAAGAAGATTCAATTATAGACATAAACACCTGTAATTATCTTGGGATTGATCTCAGACTAATATTACAGAGATTTGAGTGAACAGATTCTACAGTATGGGATGTGTTTCAATTGGTTTTGACTTTCTGTCATTCCTATGAGATGTATCCCCCCATATTGTTCCCTTACAACTTTTTTAAATTAACCTTGACTACTATGGGAATTATTTTCAATAAATGTGTTCGTGTGATAATTATATAAAATATAGAAATATTAGGATTTATGGGGTCATGTTAATTTATCATCTTATGATTCATTTCTTATCAATTTATAATAATTATATAATGATCTAGTATTACAATCTTTGATATATAGGGTATGGTTTTCAAATGGTATTCTCATGGACTCATACCCTTATGTTCAAGTAGTTATTTTATATCTCATTTTAATACCCATACTGATCATATGAGCTCACGCTTTCTTATGTTTTCTTTCCATGGGATATTAATAGTGGGTTTTTTGTAGGGGTATTAGAGGGGAAGAGATTTGTGGGAATTTTTGAATATTATTCAACTTATTAGCAAATAGTGCTACAATATTCCAAAGGCACTAAACTATTTTAAACCTGATTCTTTTTTTTTGTGTAATGTAATTAATAATAATTTAATGATATTCATTATACATGTACAAAAAAATGGGGTCACTATAGTTTTATGGGGATATAACATAGAGGTGAAATTGATTAATAAATCCAAAAAGGGATCATTGAGCTTGACTCATTCATCACCTTGTGCACAAAAATGGGTCTTCTTGTAGACATTCTTTTAAACTCCTTGGAAATATTCGTTTGAAATTTATTAAAAATTTAAAAACCATAATTAACCATTTTAATTTATGATTAATATGAATGGCCCCTAAGTGTTCATAAATTAAAAATATGGTTTCATGATTTAAACATCCTATATGTGATTTTAATTGCTATTTAATTTCCTATCATAATTAGTGTTTCTAATTCTATTATTTTTTCATTTAGTAAATGGGGAAAAATATAAGTAACTAGGTTATCATTGTATGTTCTGTAAAAATTTCAAATGTGCATCGAAATGGTATGAAAACGAGAGTGAAGTGTGATGAGATTATGTCTAATTATTTATCACAGAACATGATTAACAATGTACAACATAACCAAATCAAATTATCTCAAATAATGAATGTAATATAGTTTATAGAGAGTTTAGGTGGTTGATAAAAATGAGGGATGAAGGTTAATTATCTTATATGTTTATAATGTGGTAATAATAACTCTAAAAAATTCCTGAAATAAATAACAATATGAATTATATATAGAGAAGAAGGGACTAGAATAATCAATTTTTGATGGAAAACAAATTGTTTATATTATGGAGTTTATGTAAATAATGTCCTTATTGTGGTATTATTAATGGATGAATGCTTTAAATGGGGAAATTATGAGAATTATGAAAATTGATGTCTTATGGGGAATTCTTTTGATGAGAATAATCAAGGTGGTTTGAGGAATGGTTACACATTTGACAATTTCGAGACTGAATAAAATATAAAAGGAATAAGTTATCAGGGAATAATATGGGGAATCCTAGATAATGGAAAAATGATTTTATGGAAAAATTGTTGTATTTATGCAATGTAATTTATGAATTATGTTATATGAATACATATAATGATTATTTGTAGAATTATTTCATTTAGGATTTATTAGATTGTTTTAAATGGATTAGATAGCTAGGAAAATAGATTAAATGGAAATGTATTGATTTTAAAGGAATATTACCCTTAAAATGTTTTGTATGTTGAGACATTGAATTTTATATAATGAGTTCATGATATTTATAATTAAATTAGATAGTAATTATTACTATGGAAATGATTACTTGTTTTTTAAAGAAGTGGTTTATGATATCATAAATGAAATTCACAAACATTTTTTCTAATATAGGAATAAATAAAACAATTATTTATTATTTAAGTAATATGGAATCATTCATATTTTCAATAATGATTTATGGTAATTCAGGTTATTATGATTTTTCAATAGAATAAATGTTGAAGAAATTCACATGTATGATATATGACAGTAAAGATCTATTTATTGCATTTGGGAATATATGATATCTTCATTTTCAAAATTTAGTGACCTTAAATATAATGTTTTTGTTTTTAATCATTTGTATGTGTCTTGAGGTGGACCAATTATGGAATCATTTATGTTGAACTTTGATGTGGATTTATATATTTATGTTTTACTTCACATATGAATATTCATCCATATTGGATAACCTGTGATAAAATTTTTTAATGATAAAGAGAGATTGATATATTTAATTATAACTCTTTTTAGGGATCTTATCTTCCATTAGTTAAAATGGCACAAAAAGTTAAAATTTATTTCATGTATTAAGTGATGAAGTTCTAATGTATAAATGCATAACCAACCATCGAGAATGTAGATTTTAAATTGATATAATCATGTAAGTATATCATGTCATTAAAATTATTCATCATTATGAAAATTATAGTGAAATATAATATAGTCCTTTTATTACTATTTTTATGATATTAATGAAATTTTTCGGACAATTTGGTTTTCTGTTCATTACATTTCTCTAGATGACCAACATTTTTATGAACCGTGATCTCTATAACTCTCTATAATCATTTGTACTTTTCTCCCATGTCCATACCATAAATTCTTACTTCTATTCTCCCATATAGAAACATAGTTAGGGGTTACATTAGGTAACCATTTTCTTCCAAAAATAATTGGTCAATTGTGTATTTTCTTTTTACAATGTGGGTTTCTATGAAGATACAACCATATATTCAATCTTTAATAAATGGTATGAATTTTGAGGTATAAATTAAATTTCACATGGGTAAAATAGAACACCACAATATTATTTAAAACTATTTTTATCAATTAGATTTTACATTTTCCTTGATTTTTTTGAAAAAAACTATTGTTTTGTCTTGGTAATAAGTTAATATAATATAACTCATGTTATAAACAACACCATGATTATAGGAAACATGACACAAATTTAATATATTATTATTTAATATGTTATTTATCACTGATCGATTCATAAAAAGAGTATGAATAATAATAAATAAATTATATAAATAAGGGTTCCACATGTTATATAATAAACGCTTTGGAATTTAAATATTTATAAATGAAAATAAGAACAATTTAAAAAAGTAATGTTTTTCTAAAAATATATTTTTATGAAAAAAACCGTGTTTTGACTCAACAAAGTAGACAAAATAATTATGATAAATTGTTATAATGAAGTTTTTATTTTATATTTATATTAGATAAATTATTTAACATTCATCTTGTTTTTTCTATATAAGTGATAATAATGAATCCAATTTTCTGTTGAAAATAATTTTTTTTTAAAAATAATTATTTGTTTTTATGGAATGATTAGTTTAGATATAATTTTTTTATTGAATTTATTTTATATTAATATATCACTTTTGAAATTTTAATATCAAAATTATCTTAGGGTAATTTTTTTATTATTTTGAAAATATAAATTTTTTGACAAGTAATGAAAAAATACCGAATGACAATTGAAAACATCATTAATAATTTTTTATTTTTAAATTTAAATTATATTTTAAATTATTTTCAAAGATAAACTATTAATATTATAAATATATAAATATAATTTATGTCATTATCTTATTTATTTTTTTTGAATTCTGACCTAAAATAATTGTAAATTTTTGACGATTTTCTCTTTATAAACTACCTTTCTCTTAAAATATTCAAGATTAATTTTTTAATTCCATTTTTCCAAATATATGAATGTACTTTTCAGAATTTGTTTTGATAATATGAATAAAAAATCAATATATTACCTGAAAAAATAAACATATGTTTTTCCTAAACTAATAGTAAATGCAATAAAAAGAATTTAATGGTGTTAAGGTAAAAATATATTTTCTAGGAAATTAAACTAAACTTAAGATGAAAAATTTACCAATAAACTGTTATAAAAAATATTTTCCTCACATATTTCATCCATTAAAAAATTATGGTTCTGTAATTTTACATTTTGGTTCCCAATGTCTTATTAAAAATGAGGGATCAATCAGTTATTTTCATAAAAACAAAGTGTGTCATATCCCCAATATAATAAATTCCTCAACCTATACTCCATTATCCAAACCATGAAACCCATTTTTATTCTACATATCCTACACAAATAACATAACAACATCCATAAACTCATATTATAGTAATTGTTTTTGGAATAAAACCATCCTAGGAAATATTTTAGTGTAAACGTATAGAGGATAGCTAAGGAAGAGGTAATGTTCATGAATAATAATTTATATTTAATTTCATTCTCAAAACTATTTAATTATTAATATACCATAAATATATAAAATAATTATAATATTAAATAAAATATGTTGTTTTTATGATAGGTTCATGACATACAACAATATCCACTTCCATCGAATGGGTTACGGAATCTTAGTTTGTGTGTAAGGAATACTGCTACATAGTGAATTGATGTCATCAATTTTACCATTACCACCTATAAAGGTTTGAAATAATTATATAAAAACTATTTATATGTGATATTTATTATTATATTTTTTTTCGAAAATTTTATTTCACAAATACATTGTCACTATCCATTATTTCAGAATATGATAATTTGATGATGTGTACGGTAGACTACTTACTCATGAAGCTTTTGATTTATGATCACTTTAAAGGGTATGTATTAAATATAATATTAATAATAATAAGGTATTTATATATCGAATAATCATGATTATGCAGTGATAATATATATCATTTTCTTTTCTTTCTTTCATCCCAACAATCAATTGAAAAAAATGTTTTTTCATATGTATGGACCACCATCTCAATGAAAGGTTTATTTCATTTCCTATTACTAAATATCATAGATTATTATAAATAAATATATAATAAATATATATGAAATTTATATCAAGATGTTGTAACCATGATCTAAGTAAGAGTACCGAGAAATTATAATTCAAAAAGTACATGAAAAAGTAGCTATTTTTTAATATATGAGTTTAATGTATATTTGTTAACAAATGAGTAATAAAATATTACAATCAAATTAGAAATGGTATTTTATAGGTTAATAAGGTTATATGATAGATTTACAGTAATGTTATATTTACTATACAAGATGGTTTAACATGAATGATGGAATTTAATAATTAAGAAAAGGGATTTTCATTTCACAAATGTTTTTATCATAGACACATTCCATGTTCAACACATTTTTGATTTATATGGTGTATATAATTCCATTTTTAAATTTTATGATTATTATTATTTTTTATATTTCAATTTTAGGATCTCTATTTTAGGTTGAGTATAGTTAAAATGTTTCCAAATTAGTATGTGATTTTTATTTCAATTTTCCTTTATTGAGATATAAATTATGTTTTGAATCTATGCCCTTTCATGAGTCCTATAGAAATATACTATTACATGTAATATCATGAATATATTTATCCCCATGATATTTTTTGTTTTTTTATATTTTTTTTTCTTTCTTGGGGATTATAATTCAATGTCACCAAATTGGTAATTATTCATTATTAAAATATTATCATTTATTGGGATTATTTTTAATTATCTTTCAAATGCTAAAATATTTTGATCAATATCTCAAGAAAATCAATAATTATATTGTCCACTAGTATTTAATGATATTTTCAAGTAATATTAAAAATATTCACTCATTGGTAGTTAAGATAATTGAGAAAATGTTTTTATTAAATTTCCAAATATTATCTATCTCTCTCTCTGATCACAAATCCGGTTTCTCGCAAAACCATGCCTTTAGAAAATTATATATATTTTACTATTATAATAGGATTTTAAATGTATTTTTTGTAAATTTTAAAATTTTTGACATTTATTTTATTGGGAATATTCATTTCATTTTATGAAATAACTTCCATTTAGATTTAACAAAAAATGTGGTATTAATTTTTTTTAACATACACAACATGAACATATTTTTCAGTATCATGACCAATCTATTATTTAAATATTCCCTTAAATTATATTAGTTTTATTTTAAAAGAAATTTTTTTCTTTATTTATTGATAATTTTTTTTATAAATTCAATCAAATATAAATTGTATCGGTAATGATTTATATTCTAAAAATATTTTTCAAATTAAAAAAGAAATTTTCCATAGGAAATGCATTGAACAGTATATAAAACATCCTTTATAAATTTTAAACGTTATTTTTAAAGATAAATTATTTTGAGAATGTTTTATGTCTTAAATAGTGCGTTTTAAATATTGGTTATTTTTTAATAAGAAATTATCATTTTATATTTCAATATCCAATTCTATATATAATAATATCCTTTAATATATCTTATTCATTACTAGATATATCATCCAAGGATACAATTATTATTATTTAATATAATTTTTTTCATGAATATTTTTTATGTAACTCATCACACATCCATAGTTAATATAATTATATAATTTTAATGAAAATACTTTCATCTGTACATTTTATTCTCTGATTAAATGAAGAGATGATAATAAAACATGTCTATTTTCAAAAGGTTATGATACAATGAAATTTTTATAAAACTCAATTTTTATTTTTATTTTATGATAGGATTAATAATTTTTGATCTTATAGAACACCTATGTATAATTTTAAATATTTTATGGTGGTTACATAATAAATAAGGACAGTGGTTATGTAATAACATAGTACATTGGATATATTATAACCAAGGATAGTGGTCAGGTTATAACCAAAAATGGGTAAGATATATGTATCCCACAAATGAATTGGGTAATGAGTAATATTCCATGATATAAACATGAATAGAATGGGGTGTGAACATAGAATAGTAAAAAAAGACTAGAATGTGGGTTGGAATTGGGTTAGAAACACATTGTTGTAAATGTGACTGACCCAGATCAGTGAGAGAATTTGTCATCTTTGATAGTCTTGGGAGTGAGGCCTAATTACATTGATGGTATTTGGATTGATCTCATTCCACAATGATTAATGGTATACCACTTGGGATGGTGTTCTATCCCACCCAAGATGTATATCCTCACATAGAGTTCCCTTAGAAACAAAGCATCAATAATAGGTGAATGATTTTATATATAAATGTTTATTTCCCAATTATATGTCTTTGGAAAATTTTATCCTCTCATGACTCATGTTATTTTATTATATTATGATGCATATATTATGAACTGAAAACATTTATTCCATGATTTGGATTATAGTATTTGATATGTAGTGTATGGTTTTCTAATGTTATGTTATTGTTCGCATAACCTAATATTCCTATTTTTCTAATGTGACTCATTTTTTTACACTGAGAGAGCATCTTTGATCATCCATTATTCTGTATTCTTTCCTTGGGTTATGAATAATGGTTTATAGTAGAATTACTAAATGGGATGATCCTTGTTGGAAACCTTGAAGATCGTTCACCAAATTAGAGGATTGTTTTCAATGTTTACAATGGAAATAAAATATTATGGTCCTCAAGTATGTGTTTCTATAATATAATGAATATTAATCTACAAATATATAATATATGTGTATGAGAATCCATGCTCACTAGAAGTACAATATATAGAACAACCAATACTAAAAATTAGTCAACTCTAATAAAGTATTGTAAAGAACACTTGTTCAATCCCATCAAAGACCATTAGGCCTCCCCCTTTTCCCATGAGGACCTATATTGTAACATCCCAAGTAAATAAAGAATATGAAATTTTCATATATTCATGAATTAAATTTTAATATTACTCTAAATGAGATTCTATGTTCAATGGTGTACCCAAAACGCTACAACGAGTTTCTTTGAAGTCTTACGTTGCAGATTAATAATATAATAATATTATTTAAAATGGTAGTTAACATCTAGCCATTGTAATGGGAGGAATGAAAAAAAATAACTACACAATGACTATATAGGTTTTTTAAATATTTTTACATTTATCGAAAAAATGTTAGAGACTTAAAATGGGAATGAATCAAATTTTAGGCATAAATATTCTAATATTCTTTAAAAGGTAGATTAACCGCATTTTGATGGAGAACCATTTTAAAATCCAAATTTTTAAAATTTAATATGTTATATTTGAAAAAAAAATCCTTCTTTAGAATCAGGACATCAAAATTTACATTGTGTAAATGTTTGTTATTTTTCCGATAAAGTTCATTTTTTATGAATAGTAAAAAATGCTGTTTTTTAAATAAAAGCCTTCTTTTAATATAGTCTATTTATATGGTCATATCATCTTTTTAATTGTTTTTAATGTATATTTAGAATTTACTTTTACCATTTAATTCAATTTTGGTCATTGGAATTAATTTCACTTTGAAATTGGACATAAACAAGTGTCAATCTTTTGATAGATATTATTTCTTAAAAACACCCTATTTCTTTTGACAATGGGAATTTATTATAAAATAAATTAATGGAAGTTATATGTTTTTAATTTGGTAAAATGGGATTCATTTTTTTATTTGTAATATCAAATTTACTTTGGATAATTTTTTGGTATTTTTCTGAAAAATGTTCATTTTCAAGGAATAGTGGAAAATACTTCATTTTACTTCAAAACTACCTTTTCATCTAATTTAATTATATAGTTATGTTGTCATTTTAATTGGTTTTAAAGTTTAATTGAATTATTTTTTATCACTTAATAAAATTTTATTCATTGGAAGTAATTTCATTTTTCAATTTGATGTAAAAGCAAGTCAATATTTTGATAAATTTTACTTCTAAAAACATGTCTATGGTTGTGAAAACAAGAATTATTTTAAAATTAATTACTACAATTTCTGTGTTTGGAATTTGGTAAAATGGATTCCATATTGAAATCATAAGGTCCAAATTATCTAAATAATACTCTTTTGTTTTTGAACATTATGAAGAGTAACAACGGTAATTATCTTTAATTATCGTGATTAATTAGTAATCAGGAAGCTGAGGGTAATAAAAAAATTTCATAATAATATAAAATGACCCCAACATGTGTAAAAATCCCCTTTTTGAGTCATTTACGACCATTTAAAACTTTTTACCAAACATTAGGGCCCATTGAGTCACATGGCTATGATAGTGACATTTATGACATTATTTTTCAAAAAGAAAAGAAATATAACAACGGTTTGAATATCATAAGTAAAAAAATTTTAATTTTGTTTACATAAATTATCTTGTAGACTATAAATAGTCATTGGAAATCAAAAAATATTTTCATAAATCAGGGAATATTTTTTATAATTTTTAGACAATATAGATATAAATTTATTCATTACACCATAATGATGCAGTGACTACCTCATTAATGAATAATTTAAATAAAATGAAAAAAAAGGTAAAATCTATGACATAAAATTGTCGAAGACCTATTCGATAGGTGGATTATGAACCATTATCACCTTATCCTTAAAATATATCATTTTTATACCTTTAAGAGCTTAACATCCTTATATAATAAAGTAACATTTCAAGACATTCCAAAAGTGACCCTCCTCACTCTTTTTAAAGGCCCCCACCTCTACCCCCTTACCCACACCTCTCAATCCCTTTGGTAATAAAAACTATACTCATATTTTCTCTACATATCCCTCTATTACTCCTAGAAGACTCACTTTTTTCATATGTCTTTCCAAGGAATCTGTTGGCTCAAATCAAAAAGAGTTACCTGATTTAGAGTTAATGTATTCTCTCAAGCTTCATTCTTTTATTTTCCTTCATAACTCACCAAATAATTCTTATGATTTGATCCCCTAATAACACCAGTATCCTAAATATTCTAGTATTTTTTTATGATATGAATTATACCAACACATACTCACACCTCTGTCTAATGGTTAAAGAACATATTGTTTCTGTGGGTGGCGAATTATTGCCTCATGAAACGATGATTGTTCAATCTTCTTTTAACACCTCTCATGGTGGCCATTATGATGGTACTATATTTATATGTGATATATATTATATTTATGTCCACTCAATGATTTTTTATTTTATATTTAAAACATTCTTTTGTGATTTGCAAGTTGGGAAAATGCGATAATTTCATATGAGGAAGTGTGGACAACCGCCCCCTCAAGTGATGTGACTCATTCATTCCAAACATGGAATTTACAAATAATGTAATTAATGAACTTATTATACCTATATAACATATATATTATACTTTAATTATAATATATATATGTATAATTTAGTTTTAATTTCCATTAATATGACAAAAAAATGAAAGTAGTGTTTAGGCGTAGGTACGACATACCGTCTCCATGATCGGTACATTTAATTTATTTTCTCCAAACATTATGGAATATTATTAAATAAATATATACTGAATATGTATGATTTTTAAATAATTAACACCATTCCAGAGATTATTTATTTATTACTACAAGGTCAATTCTCTTCAAACAAGTTTATTTTTGACTCATGTACCTAACATCGACAAAATGTATGATATGAACTCACATAATTATCTAATTATTATAACATGATAATACTTGATATGAGTAGAATAATAAAAATTAATGAAATTCCTTAAGAATATATAATGTTACAGAGGTTTATTAAACAATAATTTAAAGAAACGAGTAAGACAATTCAGACTTGAGGTAAGGGGATTTCTTATCTCACTTTCAGTTCCGTGAGATTTCCATTGTTCAAAAATTATTTTTTGCATGTGGTGTATTGTGTACTTAAATTTGATATATATTGTCATGATTATTTTTATATTCAATGTATTATGTGATTCATTTGGTTCTTTTTATCTTTTGCTTATACGACTTGATTGATTACAATGAGGTAAGGGGTTTTTATCTCACATTTATTCCCATGAGATTCACGCTATATTTGCCACTATCTTCTTTGATTGATGTGTGTACATCGAATTATTCTACTCTTTGTGTAATATAAAATTGATTATGGGTATTTACATCAATGATGTATAGTCTATCTTTCAGGGGGTGTACGTTTTGAAAGTTACCCAAATCAGGAAGGGAACCTTTCTCCCTCCACTTTTTAAAAGACTTATTTTTGTTAGGTCTTTAAATTTACATCTTATTAATGTTGGGATATGTTATATATATCCTTATTTCGTTATGTTTTATGTACAAGTGAATAGACACCCTTTTTATCACTCATCAACTCATTTTTTTTGAATTATAAAGTGACGTGGTTAGGCTGTCGAATTCCTGTAAGGGAACTTCTTAACCCAATATCAATTCATTGGGTTAAACCTATACTTCTTGATTATGTAGAAACATTATTTTACTTTATTCTTAAGCTATGTGTAACAACTATGTTATGGTTCTTAGTCATTATTACGTATACTGGTGGTTCCATGATAAACCTAAGGTGGTGAGCCCAAGATAGCTCTACAATGCATTCAGTTATGTGATGGAGGTAAACGTTAATGTTTCTCCTAAAATATTTTGGGAAGATACTATGATGTGTATTCCAAATGTGACTCCCTATGTAGTTGTGATAGCTACAATGTATGTATGTTATGTATGCCTTAATTTACCTTTATGATTTATGATTTCTATGTGTATTTCACAAATCATATTGTTTCATGAGGTATGTTAAAAGGCTTATGTGATGTATATATTAGTGATCTAATGTTTTCTTTCATTGTGTATCCCTTACTGAGTTTTTTATGTTCATCCCATGATTTTTAAAAGTTTCTCGTAAGACATGAAGTGGAATAGGTCCAAGGATGGGATCATGGAAATGTCATGCTGTCTAAAACATGGAACTAGACATGACTCTTATGTTCAAGAGTTTTTTTTCTGAAAAAATGGAAGTTGGGTAGATGTGTCTACTTTGTAATCATTGATATGTAATAGTTATGTCCTAATTCTCTAAAACATGAAACCTAAAAAGATCCTCAATCTGAATAATTCATTTAATTCTTGATTATGTAATGTATTAAGGCCGGGTCCTTATAGTTGGTATCAGTGGTTGATTTAGATAACTTTAGAGGTTAGGGTATTATTTAAGCTTAAGTGAAATTTCCATAATGGTTAGGATAGCAGAAAGAGTTATAGTTTTTTTAGATAAAGTGAATGAATTTAAGAAAACATGAATAATTATATCTCGGTATTATATAATTATTTTACTGATATACACACACTAACCTTTTTGGTTTTAGTAAATGGATGGATCTAGCAGGCACCAAAGTAAATGTAGATGTGAAGAAAATTGTGACTGTTTTCTGAACGAGAAACTGAATGATTTAGAAGCTACAATGAGAACTCTTGTGGTTATTCTAAACCAAATATATGGAGTCATGATTGACCACAAGAACCACAGTGATTTTTATAAGACATCATATATGCTAGAAAAAAATCTCTACGAATGTTCAGGTAATAATCATAAAGGTAAGTATGTTCAAAAACCTATGTGTCAACGATGTGGAAAGAAACACATAGGAAAATGTTTCAAAGGGATATAAAGATGCTATATATATGTAAATGAAGGTCGTAAATAAAGAACCTTCCATGGAAAAGGGAAGCATCTAGTTGACTCTAAGAAATTGAAATAATTCCTTTCTGAGGGATCAATTGAATGTTTGAAATGTGGTGTTCATGGTCATTATGAAAACACAAGTCCTTCGAATATGTTTTGGTAATGGGATGACCAGGATAATTTAAATATTTGTTTACCAATACCAAATGCCATTCCGATTGAGGATGAAGAAACTGACAATGACCAGTGAAAGGTATGGATTATTACTTAAAATATGTTTTCCAATTATTGAAATATTAGGATATGATTCATAATTTTGTTTGGAAGAAAGAAATATTTAAAATAAGTTGGAAAGGAATGGTTAATGGATCATGAATCATGTTGAATGAGTAAGAAGTCAGCATATAAGGGATTTAAGAGTTATGGTAGATTTTAGGATAGTGAAATTTTGAAAAGTATTAAGGCTCTTTTGATGATGGGATTACATTACAATACATTTTATAGTATGTGTAACCCTGATGTTTGATATATGAAAATTTTATTCAAGGAATAATTTTCTTTTCTTTTGTATATATAGTTATAAAGAACCATTTGGGTTTATATAATCCTTTAATTTGAGGTAATTACTAGTTAATAAATTTTGAGATGAAAAATGAATGTTATTAGATAACCTTAGTGGTTAAAATATGTTATGCTTATTTTTGATAATTTATCACTTTTTGGGAATGTTATAAAATTATATAGTTTTTTAAAAGGGACAACACGCAGACCGTGTGACAACCCGTCGCGTCGGACGAAGCTGAAGGAATTGAACCCACAACAAAAGTGCGAATGGTATTTATCACCTACCACTGGACTGCGTGAAGTCCATGGTTAGTATGACTAATTATTTTGAGTTACATGATGTTATAAATCAGGAATAAGTTGATTTTGAGAAATTATTAACCTATCATGGAGGATATTTGATTAGGTTAATTACAATTTTAGAATGAGACTTTTAGAGTAACTTATTTTATTTAGAGATAAATATTAAGATTTATCTTGGAAGAATATGTGATTAAATACTTTAGATATTTGGGTTTAAATATTAGTTTGGATTACATTGAATAATTTTATGGATATCTGTTTATTGAATGGTCTTTGATGAACTTTGGGTTTTGTTGGACAAATTTTGGAGATTAAGAGTAGTGATTTTATTTTTTAAGGATTATCCTTTTTGGGGATTATCTGATCTATTACTATCCATTTTGGTTTTTTTAATGTCTAAGTACATGGAAAATATAGAGTTAATCTTGTGTAGATTATTTTATTCTCTCGAAGTCGATTTTAGCGCTCTTAACCTGAACATGTTATCCTAAATACTCATCTTTTGGTTAAAATATGAGTTTCTGTAAGAAATTTAGTAAGATATGAATGTGTACATGATAGTTAAGTATGTTTCCTTATGATTTAGTTAAGCTCATAAATAAATTAATCAATTAAATGTAACTTAAAACAAAAATTTTCTATGTAAACTTTTCCTACTAGGGAATCAAATACCGTCTGACGCATCACAAGTTTGTGATTTTCTGGTGATTAACTTTCTCCTAAATCATGTTTTCTATCACTCTCCGTCAGACCTTGATGGTTTTTTTATCCTCCATATCAATTTTTTCTTGGAATCCTTGTATCTGTTATCTCAGGTGAACTTTGTACTTTTATTTCGTTCTTTTAATATGACATTTTAATTGAATTCTTTTCAGATGTGGGGATTTCAATAAAGTTTCTGAGCCCAATTTTAAAATTGTGAGGACATAGTTCCCAAAAGGGGGGAAGGATATAACATCCTAGATAAATAAAGTATATGAAATTTTCATATATTCGTGAATTATATTTTAATATTAATTTAATGGATGTTCAATGTTTGATGGAGTACTCAATACACAACAACGTGTTTCTTTAAAATCTTATGTTGCACACTAATAATATAGTAATATTATTTTAAATGGTAGTTAATGCCTAGCTGTTATAATGGAGGGAATGAACAGAATTAAGTAAAAAATGATTATATATGTTTGTTAAATATTTTTACATTTATCCAATAAATGATAGAGGATTAAAATGTGAATGTATCATATTTTAAGCATAAATATTCTAATATTCTTTAAAAGGTCGATTAACCGCCTTTTGATGGTGAACCATTTTTAAATACACATTTTTAAAATTTTAAATGTTATATTTGACAAAATAAATTCCTTTTTTAGAATTGGGACATCAAAATTTTCTTTGTGTAAATTTTTGTTATTTTTCTGATAAAGTTCATTTTTTATGAATAGTGAAAATGATGTATTTTAATCAAAACCAATTTTTAATATAATTTATTTAAAAATTTATATTATATTTTTTATTTGTTTTAAAGTGTAATTAGAATATATTTTTACCATTTAATTCAGTGGTGGTCATTGGAATTAATTTCACATTGAAACTGTACATAAACAAGTGTCAATATTTTGATAGATATTATTTCTTAAAAACACACTATTTGACTTGACTATGGGAATTAATTATAAAATTAATTAATGCATATTATATTTTTTTTAATTTGGTAAAATAGACATAATTATGAAAATTGTAATATCAAATTTACTTTGTATATTTTTTTTTATTTTTCTGACAAATGTTCATTTTTAATGAATAGTAAAAAATACTGCATTTTACATCAAAATGGATTTTTCATCAAATTTAATTATACAGTTAGATTATAATTTTAATTTGTTTTAAAGTGTAATTAAATTATTTTTTTATTACTTAATAAAATGTTGTTCATTGGGAGTAATTTCACTTTTACATTGTATGTAAAAACTAGTGAATCATTGGATATATTTTACTTCTTAAAACCCCGTCATTGGTTGTGACAACGATAATTATTTTTAAATTAATTACTGCAATTTCTATGTTAGAAATTTGGTAAAATTGATTCCATATTTTGACTATGAAGGTCCAAATTATTGAATTAACACCCTTTTGATTTTGGACATTATGAATAGTAACGATAGTAATTATCTTTAATTATCATGATTAATTTGTAATCAGGAAGTTAAGGGTAATAAAATAAAAATAAATATATAAAATGACCCCAAAATGAGTCCAAATTCTCTTTTCTGAGTCATGGAGGATCATGGGATGAATTATACAAAACTTTAGGGCCCATGGAGTAACATGGGTGTGATAGTGTCATTTATGACAATATTTTTATAAAAGAACAGAAATATAACAATGGTTTGTATATCCTAAGTAAAACAATTTTAATTTTTTTTAAATAAATTATCTCTTGGAAAATAAATAGTCATTGGAAATATAAAAATATTTCCAACATCATTTTATTTTTTTATAATTTTTATACATTAAATACATAAATTTATTTATGACACAATGATGATGCAGTGATTACCTCATTAATGAATGACTTAAATAAAATGAAAAGATAATGTATAATATAAGACTAATGCTTATTGGAAACCTATTGGATGGGTGTATTTTGAACCCTTAACACCTTATACTTATCATATATCATTGTGGGACCTTTAAAATCCAAAAATCAATTTATAATAAAGTAACATTTCAAGACTTTCCAAAAGTGACCCTCCTCCCACTTATAAAAGGCACCCACCTCTACCCCCTTACCCACACCTCTAAATACCTTGGATCGTCTAACCAATGATAATAGTATCTCTCCATATCCCTATATTACTCCTAGAAGCCTCACAAATGGTAGAAGTCCATCCAAGGAAGCATTTGCCTCAAATCAAAAAAAAATTACCCGATTTAGAGGTAATGTCTTCTCTCGAGTTTCTTTAATTTATTTTCCTTCTTTTCTCACAACTATATTCTTATCATATGATCCCATAATAACACCAGTATCATAAATATATTAGGATGTTGTTATGATAAGGATTCTACCTACACTTACACACACCTAATGGTTAAAGAATATACTGTTTCTCTGGGTGGCGAATTACTGCCTCACGAAACAATGATTGTTCAGTCATCTTTTAACACCTCTCATGGTGGAAATTATTATGGAACTATATTTATATATGATAGATATTATATATATTTCCTCTCAATGATTCTTTATTTTATATTTAAAACATACCTTTATGCTTTGCATGTTGTTCAAATGCGATAATTTCATATGCGGAAGTGTGGACAACCGCCACCTCAAGTGATATGACTCGTTGATGAAAAACATGGAATTTATAAATAATGTAATTAATAAACTTATGTTACATGTATAAAATATACATTATACTAGAGTTATAATATATCTATGTCTAATTTAGGTTTAATTCCCATTAATATGACAAAAAAATGAAAGTAGTGTGCATGCGTACGTACGACCTATCTTCTCCAGGAAGAGTACATTTCATTTCATTTCTCCAAACATTATGTAATATTATTAAATAAATATATACTGGATATATATGATATTTAAATAATGAAAAACATTCCATAGATGATGTACTTATAACTACATGGACAATTCTCTTCAAACAAGTTCATTTTTGACTCATGTACCGAACATTGACAAAACGTATGATACAAACTCACATAATTAACTAATTATTATAACATGATAGTATGTAATTTGAATTGAATAATAAACTATAAAGGATGTCCTTAAGAAATTATAAATTTACCATTGTTTATTATTCATGAATATAAAGATACAAACAAGATAAGTCAGACTTGAGGTAAGGGGATTTCTTATCTCACTTTTAATTCTATGAGATTTCCATTGTTTGCCAATTATTTATTACATGTGGTGTATTTTGTATGACTATTTGATATATATTATCATTATTCTATTTATATTCAGGGTATTTTGTGATTCATTTTGTTATTATTATCTTTTGGCCATAAGACATGATTAATTACAACGATGTAAAGGGTTTTTATCTTAATTTTTTATTCCCATGTGATTCATGCTATACATGGCACTATCTCTTTTGAGTGGTGTATTTACTTCCAATTATTCAACTCCTTGTGTAATATACTTTCGTTTATGGGTATTTACATAAATTTGGTATAGTCCATCTTTCTTGGGGTGTATGTTTCGAAAGTTACCCAAATCGGTAAGGGAACCTTTTACCCTCTACTTTATAGAAGACTTCTTTTTGTTAGGACTTTTAATTTACATATTCTTAATGCTAGGATATGTTCTTATATATATCCATTTTTCTGTAAATTTTATGTACATGTGATGAGATACCCTTTTTTTCACTGATCAACTCATTTTATGAATTTTAAAGTGACGTTGTTAGGCTGTCGAATTTCTGTAAGGGAACTTCTTAATCCAATTGAAAATCATTGGGTTAATCCCTTACTTCTTGACTATGTTGTACTATGAATATGTGTGGATTACATCTGATTATTTTAAACATAATATCCACTTATATTGTCTGTATTTATATTTTTCACACATCCTTATGTAATTGATTTATCCTTAATCTAAGGATACCAACATTGTATGGTACTTCGTCTCAATCTCCTTTATTAAGGAAACTTTTGATTTCTACACGACATTATCTTATACGGTGTATAAAACCATTTTGAATTTTCATTTAATTAAAATGGAATCTTTTCTCTACGAATCATTTTACTAAATGAAAAAAAATAATGTTTCATTTTTAATGTAAGCAGTGACAACGACCTTTTCCGCTGCCACGAGTATTATTTGATCAATGGCTTCCTTACCAAGATGTAATGTTTTCAAAAGAATAATAAATTCCATATACTATTTTTACATATTTTGGTACTGAAAATATTTTTTTCAGTGGATTTATTATTTCAATATCATAAAATTTTATATTGCTATTACAATGTAGAAAAATTATCTTTCCATTATGCTTAAGTTATGTGTTATGACTATGTTATTGTTCTCGGCCATTGTTACGTATACGGGTGGTTCCATGATAAAACTAGGGCGGGTGAGCCTGAGATAGCTCTCCAATGAATTGTGTAATGTGACAGAGATAAATTTTATTGTTTCTCAGAAGATATTTAGGGAATACAATGTGATAGGTATTCCAAGTCCGACTCCCTATGTAGCTGTGATTGCTACAATGTATGTATGTTATGTATTCCTTAAGATACCTTTATTATTTATGATTTCTATGTGTATTTTAAAAATATTATGATTTCATGAGGTATGATAAACAGATTATGTTAGGAATAAAATGATGATCTAATGTTTTCTTTCATTGTGTATCCCTTACTAAGAATTTTATCCTCCTCCCAAGTTTTTTAAATGTTTTTCACAGGACATAAAGTGGAATAGGGTCAAGGATGGAATCATGGAAATAGAATGATGTCTAAAACATGGAACTAGAGATGGATCTTTTGTTCAATAGTTTTTATTTTTTGAAAAAAATGGAAACTGAGTAGAGGTGTATACTTTGTAATCATTTAGATGTAATAGTTATTTCGTAATTCTCTAGAACTGTAAACCTAAAAATATCCCCAATGTAAATTATTCTTTTAATTCAGGATTATGTATTGTTTTAAGGGAGAGTCCATATATATATCATTACCATGAATTCAAAATTACTTTAATAAAATAAAATAATTATTTAAAGTGTCATTTCATATAAAAATACAACTAAATTAGACATGTATACATTCTTAATTACCCACTATGTATCAACACCTATCTAGATCCACAACTTACCACACATTGATGTTTTTTAACAATGTTTTTTCATAAACCTGGAAGAAATACCTATCATACAGCAACCAAAAAAATCCAATTTAATAGATTTATGTTGTAATCTCAAGTATAAAATAAATCATATTATATTACTTAGCTACAATTCCATAGAATGGAATTGGTACCACTCCTATGACACTCTTAAATCTAAGTAATTACAAATCAAATTCAATAAAAATATAAAATGGATAATTCAACTAAATTTTCCACAAAAACAATTAATAAAAAATAAAGGGATGTAACATCATCAAAACTCCAACCAATAAAATTTGTTCATCATCATGTTACATCCTCCATCCCAGATTGTCAGGTTACCTAATGTAATTAGCCAATTCTATTATAATCCTGTGGAATTTTCACCCATTATCTTATCATGTTCGTGTCAAATTTTAGTGGCCCATTAAGAAGATAAATATTATGAAAAAATAAAATATTGAAGAATCATGGAATCATAATGGTTGAACCCTACCAATAGTAATCATCAATAACGAGTGACCCAGTGTACCACAACCACTTGGAGAAGTGGAATCTAATATTGAATAAGTACTTAGGATCTTTACCGAATTCAGTAATGGATAGAAGATTAATCTTGCCTAAATTATGAGGAACAGATAGAAGAAGAATAATATGTGAACCAAATATAACTTATTTCTAAAAATTGATCATTATAGATAAATAAAAAATTGGATTCCAAGAAAAAATATCCATGATTAAAATGATCCCCAATTGTCCCTATTGGAACGCCCCTCAGGGTCCACTAGCTTGCTACCACTGAATCACCATCTAGATAGTGCATCTATTAAGAAATCTAGGCAATAGACTTGATCCCTAGTTAGTCACTAGTGGGAACTAGTGTGATGTTGCTGTTGCTACTACCGAGATATCCCCATCCATGAATTTTTCCATTTCTTATTCATTAATACACCCACCGAGTATCCTTTCATTTAAAAAAACACCAAATAAAATTATTTAAAATTGATCTATATCATCTTATGACAAGGTTTTATGAATGATCTATATATTTTATGAAAAAAAATCAAATTTCCTCCTTATATCATCACCAGTAATAATGCAGGTCATTTCATGAACTAAAGCATTCCATATAAGGAATGGTGAAGTTGATGTTAGTTTTGGGATGTTTATAAAGAATAAGGTCTTACTATACTTAGGAAAATGTTTTAAGAGTTCCACATCCAAATGCATCATGTGATGATTTTGAATGCGTACCTACCTCTGTACATGAATTAATAAACATGTCCTCGAATGTCATGGGGATATACCCACTCTAATGAGATGACATCCCTGATCAAGTATGAACAAAATCATTTTTGAATCCCTATAGTAATTGATCATTATTTTTGAACTAGAATGGATTCCCTAAAATGGATCATATTGTAATACTAAGAAATTATTAGCATGTATAATAACATGTTCATTAAGATGAATGTTGTTATATCATTGATATTGATGACCATATATAGAATAGTCTTTTTTGATATCTAGATATGTTATCATGAACTTCTCTACTTCTGATTACTAATTTCATTGCCAGTGTGAGGTTTGGATTATTTTTTATGGAATCCATTTTATTTTAGGGGGTTATGTAAGATCTGAATAACCTGTTTTGGAAATGATCTTATACTACATGATGCATGTTTACATGGGAATGAACCATCTGTATAGTTTAGGACTCCTGATGTTATTGTGAGGATGGACACTTGGAAATTTTATTACATATGAAGTACTTAGTGATGTATGTATTTAGATATTTTAGTTCGTAATTTAAATTCATGTTTTCTTGTATACTAAGGAAACTATATTTAAATAATTTAATAGCTATAATGAAAATATATTATATATATAGTTCATTTTCATCCCATATATTGATCCTCCCACTCGGAATGTTTTTGACAATGGTCTTGGGGAATATGATATGAGGTTATATATGATAGATTTTATAGGATATTGGATAGACATACATATATATGTAAATGTAATCTATGAGGATTACATTCCAAATTTTTTTGTGAAAGTATTTCATTCCATGAAAAATCCTACTATAACAACTCAAGTGGATAATTGATAAAAAAGCATCAAATGGTATCGCAAAAACTCTAGCTAAAAGTTACTAATTATTTCCCTTTGATATTGGCCATTTTCCACCAATTGATCATATCTACTGGGATAACCCATCTATATATCAATTACATGATTCATTAAAAAATCATATGATTTATTAGTGAAAAGAGTTCCCCAAAATATTTTCAAAGGGATGACATGATGGGTAAATGAGGTAAATGTTAACATCCCTAAAGTCAAAGTGAAGCTCAAGGTCACTTAAATGACCCTAATTATATGATATGTGGAGAACCAAAATTAAAGAACCTATATGAATAGAAATTGGTAGAAGATGACAACATATTAATCACCAGGATGATACCCATTATATAGTTTTTTAGACTCAAAATGTGGAACAACGGCCCATAAAATTGGTGAAGTCATGTTTTCCATCTCCATATGTACAACAAGATAAGGAGTATTTAGTTAGTATAAGGCTTGTGGAGGACCAAATCAAGAACAATTGTCCCTCCAATATAATAATTTTGTGGGATATTATCTAATTCAATGTATTTAATCATCTACATGATTATATTCTAGCATCCCTTGACACCAATTATGATACCAATCCTATGGAAGTAGGAAAGTGTATTTGAGATAAGGTGATTTTGGACTGTACCAATGTAAATTAGATCCCCATAATAACATGTGTGAGTTAAATGATCGAGTTAGGAACCATTAAATGGGTTCTTAGTCGATATACTGGATAATGGGGTGAATTTATCAATCCCAATGTTTCTTATTACATATTAATTTATATATTCATTTAACTGATAAAATATTTCTGAAAAAATGATGTAATATCAACTTGTGGATGTAGGGATAGATTCAATGAAAATTAAATCACCGTGGTATAGTATAGATGGAAGCACCATTTGGTAGGATAGATCATCTCCTCCGTAGGAATGGTAGTAATATATCGACTGTAAGATAATGTAAAAATATATGGAGGATGTACAATCCCTCCTTCCCCCACCAATTTTGTTATAATAGAATTTTTGGACCACCATTATTCTATTTGTGGTTAAAACTGGGAAAAGGAAAAAGTAATTTTCCAAACATGTCTTTTATCAACTAGTTTTATAAAATCTAATATATGAAAATTCATTAATATATATAATTGAGATTATAAATATTAATATAGATATAGATATAGATATATATATATATATCACACTCTCTTCCCATTGGGAATCTACAGTCAATCCTATTTTTTTTATTTATGGGGGATAAAATAATTCGGCTATAAAAAATGTACACATTTTTTTGTAACATAATTACATCGCACATTCAATTTCAATATATGGTTAATCCAAAAAGTATCACAGATGTTATAGTATAACTTAGAAACTAATGGTATTATTAACCAACCAGCTATCCCAGTAGGAGATGAGAAGGAATTATGTTTTCCTAATGCAATACACAAGCCCCAATTTGATGATCTTGCCAAAATCAAAACTGTAGTTGAATTTTTGATGGGAAAGTTTTTATAGTTTAATTTCAAGATTCTATGTATAATGTAACTATGAAAAATGATGTTGGTGGTATTGCATTGACATGGAATTTGGAGGATGAAACTGTCAACTCTGATGAGGGTCTTACTAATCCTTCTATAACAATAATTTATATACATATAAACATTGATAATGTATAAAAATTGAATATTTTTAACTTCATTTAATTGAATATAAATGTAGGAATAAACATTAAATACAATTCCTTAATATAAATTTATTTTAATTCTACTTTTCTAATGATTCATGGGTTTGAACAGATACCATTCTGACCTCCACAAAACTCAATGAATCAACCCTTACGGATTTTTTGTTCCTACAACAATTAAATGGGATCTTAATTTGTCTATAGATGTTTAATTTAAATTAACAATAGTCATAAACCCTTAAAAATTGGTCTAACATGTCATTTCCACAAAAAAGTCACAATAGTGTCTCATACATTTTCTAAAATCACATTAAAATTGAAATAAATGATATATCATAATGATATAAATGTTTAATTATATGTTAATGGGAATTTAGATAAGTTGTCTGATGTATTTAAGTCTATATAATCATTGTTAATTAGACCCCATACTTATTTTATGTTGATTAATATTAAAATCATGCACATATTTATCAATTTAGAGTGTGAAAAATGAAATATATTAGTTGGAAATCAGGATTTATGAAACTCCACAAATTGATAGATCAATAGAGAAAATGATAATATGTTTAAATTTCATTGGTTATCTGAGTTATGACCACTAAATAAACCACAAGGTAGGACCCCTCAAAGAATCCCAATATTTTGGGTTGATGAAGTGAAAATTTTCGAGAGAAACAAAGACACAATGCATAATAAGTCAATGGTTAGGTGTCTAAAAACCATGTTACATAATTCTTTTTTAATTTACTATTATCTCAATAGTTTAACATTATCTGCATTTTCAAACCCTCAACTACATCAAATTAGATGGGAATTTCTACTGTAACACCCCAAGCTTCTACGATACGCTTCTCTTTGAATAATGTGATAGCGTGTGTCCTACGCAACATCGAGTTCTAACATACCACAACCAATCAAACTAGCCATTATGAATAGTAATTCCTACTTTTTGAAATTATATATATTTTATATTTCAAAATGGACTTCATTTTTGGATTCAGAATATCGAAATTATCCTAAGTTGAATTTTTTGTATTTTTCTGAGAATATCCAATTTTTATGAATAGTGAAAAATACTTAAAAACAACTTTTTTAATAAAAATGATTTATAGTGATAAATTATATTATTGATTGGTTTTAAAGTATAATTAGAATATAGGTTTACCATTTTATCTAATGGTGTTAATTATAATTTATTTCACTTTGAAATTGGACATAAACAATTGTCAATCTTTTGATATATATTGTTTCTTAAAAACACGCTATTTGTTGTAACGGTGGGAATTAATTATAAAATTAATTAATGCAAGTTATATGTTTAGAATTTTGAAAAATAGACATCATTTTGGAATTCAGAATATCAATTATATATTTCGGTGAAATTTTGGCATTGTTCTAAAAAACATCAATTTTTGATGAATAGTGAAACCACTAAGTGGTAGTTAAAAAACTGGTTTTTTCATAAAACATAATTTTACCTCTTCTGGTAATGGAATTTCGAAAATTTGAGAGACACGGTTAATATCAAGTAGTAAAATGTTGTTCAATGATATGAAAATAATATTTGGTGAATAATAACTTTTACTTTTATTTACCACGGTTAAAAGTAAATAGGGTATTTAAAGGTAAAAATGAAATTAATATTACCCTAACACATGTCCTAATTCGGTTGGATAAGTTTATATCGACCAGAAACAACCTTAGGAATAAAATATTATCATTTAGGTCCACTTGGATTAGATTAGGACATTTATTATTATTTAATTCAAAAAAGAGTTAAAAGAGTTAAAATCAATGTTTATTTACTAAAACATTTTTAATATAAGGATATACATAATATAAATTAGATTTTAAATATTCAATAGAAAGATAAAATTATTTCCTATATAATTATATTTTATTTATAATTTTAGGAAATTATATAATTTAATATATTTATTACACAATGATGACGCATTAATTACCATAATATTGAAAAAATTACAATAATTGATATTATAAATACCCAAATAAATATAATTTAAGACTTTTTATGAATTAAACTAATTTTTTAGGTTAATATGAAATGTTAGGATTCACGTAAGTAACTTTGATAGAATTAATCATTCTGTTATTATTTTCACAAAAATCAATTATTGAATAGTGTTAAAATTGACATAAAATAGTTTTTAAAACAAATATTATATTATTAATTGATATTAAATTCCTAAAAATCTAAGGTTCATCCATGAGACTTATTTCATGATATTGTATCATTAATGGACCACTTGGGGGTCTCTTGGATGTATATAGTAAGTTTATTGACCATATAATATAAAAATTCAAAAAGACATTGTAAAAGTGGAACAAATTAACTAAGAGTTAATACTTAAAGCTAAGGTTAATATAATAACTTAAGCCTGTCTAAATTCTATTGGTTGAGTGGTTTTCGACCCATACCCACCTAAAATTTTAAATAATACACTTTGGAGCCATTAGAAATCGAATATAAATTTTTTATAAATTAATATTTATAGCTTTTCCAAAGGTGCCCATCATTCCTCTTATAAAAGGGCACTCTACCTTCTCATTAACTCACACCTTCAAAGCCTTCTGGTTCGGACAAACTCTACCCAAATACTCTATCAACTTCCCTCACTACAACTTAGAGGCCTTAGTTTGATCAGAAAGCCAACCTAAGGAACCCTTTTGAACAAATCAAAAGGAAGAACCCGAAAAAGAGGTAATGTTTTCACCACCCTTTTTCAAATTCATTTCTTCTTCAACTTCTTCTTTCTTTGTTATTCCCATTCTAAAATAATTAATCCAGTATCTCCTATATACTGTAATATTATTATAAATATGGTACAACCATATTCAATATTCTATCCATCCTTTGAATGACATGTCACCATACGTGCATACGTACGGCTTACCGTCTCCACGTCATGGTGTAATTTTTATTCAATATACTATCATTTGGATGGGTATAATAATGATTTTTAATTCATGTAAATAATACATATAACATGGTAATTATTCTGTATATATGATATACCATCCAATTATATATTATTTTAATATCAAAATAATGATATTGTCGCTCGTGCGTACGTACGGACTACCACCTCCACGAATACGATGAGATTCATTCTCCATCGTATCCATTCAAGTATAATTATCATTTGATGATTTGAAAATAATGTTTAAGGACTTGATATTGCCGCTCGTGCGTACGTACGGACTACCACCTCCACAAATGCGATGGGATTCATTCTCCATCGTATCCATTCAAGTATAATTATCATTTGATGATTTAAAAATAATGTTTAAGGACTTGATATCATTCTGGATATAAATAAGATACAACCTATCCATGAAAAACACAACTTACGTAAAAAAACATATAAAAGAAAACGAGTAAGTTAACACCCGAAACAACGATAATACTAAGATATTATAAACAAATCAATGTTAAAAGATCATATATGATATCATTTTAGTGTATATTATTAATGTATAATTTAATAACAATTATTTAACCATTATGAAGGAGGGTAAACTACCCCCAACCAAGTAAATTTACATGGTAAGGGTTTATTTCGCAATCTCTTCATTATCTGAGGTTGTTTATATGTAATAATCTCTTGAGATTTCTTTATCAGGCACAACCATGTTTCTTAAAAATGTATTTCAAAACATTTTTACTATTTACAAAAATATGGTTTAAAGTCATTAATACACTTTTTTGACTTTTAATAAGAGGATTATAAAGGAATATTTCCGTCGTTTTTAAATCAAGGTGCTTTTTAACATTTTTGGCAGAATTAAGGTAAGAATGTTTTTTTAACTTGTACGGCGGGTGCGGCTATTTTCAGCCGTTATAAAATCTTCAATGCTTCCTTTACAATCTGATAATATTATTTTCAAAGTAAATATTTTATTTCATAATTATGTGACTTATAAATGATTTCCAAAAAAAGATATATTTATCTCAAATAGTTTTGATTTCATCTATGTCAACATCCTTTGATGGATTTTAAGCTTATTTGAAGTTTATTTATTATGATACAAAACTTCCATATTGTATTGAAGGTTTTGTGATATGTTTGACTGTGGATGTGTTATTTTTTATACCATTCATGTTTTATGGTTAAAGTATTAAAATTTCGAATGCTAGTTTTAATACGAATGTTTATGTTATGTTTAAACCTTTCCATATTGGAATGCATTGGACTTAATATGTGACGAGTGGAGCCCGCTATAGCTCCTCGATGGATCGATTGGTCTCATGAGACAAAATAGTTTCTTGGCACAAGGCCTTGGCAAAATCTTATTTGTAGTCTTGGCACGAGGCCTTGGCTATGTGGTCATGATAGTATGGCATTACGCATTCCATCATTATGAAAGTGGTTATTGATATTGCATGTGATTATTCGATTAGTAGAATATCCATGTGAATAGGTAAATGGAATTATTTAATTTTATTTTTTCCATACTATGTTGGTGTTCAAGTTTAAAAGGCTTTTGTATTAGTTATACATTGGCTTAAATGTTTATTCATATTAACAAAAGTTTCTGCTATATTGTTATCCTTAATGGGAATTTGAGCTCACCCCTTTCAATGTTTTATTTTTTCCAAGATATGAATAAGTAATTTATGAATGACCTACAGGGATATTATGTGGGGATATGAGTGTGGACTATGGAGACTATGTTGTTGTAGTTTTTAATTTATGATGTAATGTAAACCTTATTAATATATCTAGTGTTTCCAAGGCTACTAAACCATTCAGTCTTTCGAGATTTGATCTTTCTTGTGATCATGCCAATGTTATGTAATAATGCACCGACTCTGGGTAACTTGGGTCAGGGTGTTACAATTGGTATCAGAGGAAGTTTAGTACATACCTTCGAAGCTAGATTTAGATAAACTCTGATTAGAGCACATAGATTTAAGATGGAATTTGAGGATTAGTATAGAACAACTTCCATGAATTTTGGTATTGTAGAGATTTTGTGAGTTTTCCGAGCAATACAGCTCTGTCTGTATACGAGTAGGTAGAGGCAGCTCTGGAACAGATGTACCTAGGGTTAAAACCCAAAAACACTGCTTTGAGATAGACTCGAACGGGAACTGGTGCACGACAACGGGCTTTGCTGCAATCTTGGTTACGACACTCCCGGGGGATATGCTTAGGATAACTCTCATTTTCTTTACAAATCATTATGAAGGGTTTATGATTATATATTTCCTCAAAGAAAACATTTTTATGATTATGGATTATATCCATAAATAGTTTAATTTATGTTAAGTGTTTTATAAGTATGGGATTATGTATTTTGATTCATAAACTGATCTATTTTATGCCATTGTTTAGAATTGGCGCCTAGTGGAAGAAATGAAAACTGTATCAATGCACGCACTCCATGTAGGGATTTCCCTCCTACTCAAGATAATTATAGTGGAGCTGGTGATGCAACTGGTGCCGATCAGCTAATCACCATACTGGGACAACTCACTCAGTTTATGAATAATAACCTTACCCGTATGGAGCACCCTGATCCGCAGTGTGAAGGATCAATGTTAGATCGATTCATGAGGAAACAACCAAAAACATTCAATGGGAGTAAAAATCCCTTAGTAGCTGAGCAATGGATAAATTTCTTAGAGAAAATATTTCAAGATTTGGGGATTAGTGAAAGGGAAAAAGTTATCATGGCAGTTTACCGCCTCACTAGAGATGCTGATCAATGGTGGTGATTGATTCAAAACACAAAGGAAAATGATGAAGTATCAAATATGGAATGGAGGGAGTTCAAAGAACTATTTTTATAAAAAATACTTTCCTTGCGACCATCGAGTAGATATGGAAAGGAAATTTCTGAGTCTGAGACAAAAGGAGGATGGGAATGTCACAAAGTATGAAGCTAACTTTACAAGGTCAGAAAGGTATGCTGGAGATTATATATGTAACCCAAGAAGTAAGATGGATCATTTCTTTGATGGCTTAAAACCATTTCTCCATCGAGCATTAGTCTCACAATCCTTCTCGTCGTACGAAGACATTGTCTCATGTGCTATCAAGAACGAAAGTGAATTATCTAAGTCTTATGACTTTAAAGCAAAGCAAGAGAAGAAGAGATCTACTGATCAATCTGGGAATGGAAATAAGGGGAAGAAGGGAACGTTTGAATATCTATACTATGGTAAATGTGGGAAGAAACACCCCGGTACTTTTTTGAAGGGAATGGGTTTCTGTTAATAGTGTGGTGAAAAAGGCCACCAACTCGTGATTGAAAAGGGAAGAATGAAGCTACCAATGATCAGTGCTACAATTGCAGGGAGATGGGATGTTATGAAAATTAATGTCCTAAGTGTCAGGGGAACTTACCTCGGAAAAGGCCAGGGGATCAAGGCCAATAATATTCTATCTCTACTGTAGAGGTAGAAGCTCTGAAAGACGTAGTGGCAAGTAATTTAATGGTTTCTTCGAGTTTAGGGAATGCATTATTTGATTCTGGATCATCGAGTTGTTTCATATCTTCCCAATTTGCTATGAAAATTAGATATTTCCAATTTGATTTAACAAGGGAGTTGTCAGTTAAAACTGGTAAGGGAAGTATCATTGTAACAAAGTTTTGTGAATCGGTCCCTATTAGAGCACATAAATGTTCTTTATCTACTGATCTCATCGTCATACCTATGATTGAGTTTGATATAATCCTTGGTATGGAATGGATTTTGTACTATGATGCGAAGATTTATTATAAGAAGAAAGAGGTTACGATTCTTGATGATGATGATAAGGAACACCTTATCTTTAGAGAAGAATCGTCACCACCAAATTCTTATCTAGATCTACCACCAGTAGCTTAACTAAATTCAATTATTGGGGAGTAAGATAATGAAATTATTATTTCTGAGGAAAGGAATGTTCAAATAGAGGATGTACCTGTTGTGAAAGAATGTGTAGATGTGTTTCCGGATGATTTACCTGGACATCCTCTAGAATGAGAAGTTAAGTTTTCCATTGATTTAATTCCTGGATCAAAGCCTATATCGAATACCCCTTATAGAATGACCACTAAATAATTAGTTTAACTAAAGAAACAACAAGATGAATTAAGTAATAAGCGATTTATTCTCCCTAGTGTTTCTCCATGGGGAACCCCTATTATATTTGTTAAAAAGAATGATGGATCTATGAGGTTATGTATCGACTACAGGGAGATCAATGCTATAACAATAAAGAACATGTATCCCCTATAACGACCCAAAGTTTCATTAATGGAAAATATCTCTTCATCCAGTTAAATGTTTCTTTATGAAAAATGTTTTTATAAGATGTCAACTTCTTTAGTTTTACATTATGATTTGTGACCGTTACTTTTATAGCTGTTGAACAGTGATCATCTGAGTAGTATAAATATAATGCTTTAACCAACCCATTTCTACTCAGACAAAGGAAGCGATGGCCTCATCCAGTAGAATTGACCCTTACAAAGCCCATTTTTCAGAGCTCAGAAAAGAGGTGGCATCTTTGGGATTTTCCCTTGACCATGCCCAATCTGAGCTTCAACAAGTCAAGCGCGAACGTGATCTTCTACGGGAAAAGTGGAAGTTGATTGAAATTACCACTCGAGCGATGTTATCCGATCCGCCCCAAGAGTCTGTCGCCATCGCACACCTTACCCTAAGGTCTTATGCGGCTATTTTAAGGGGTTATGTAACAAATAAGTAGCACCATGTTCATGTACATTATTTTTGTATATAATAATGAATATAATTTCTAGTCATGTTTTATACATTGTAATTAGTTTTTAAAGTACAAATGGAGTTTTTTAGTTATTATTTAATTAAGAATTATATTTTATTAAATTAAAGGATTTTTGAATTAAATAATATTTTAATAAAATATTATTATGATTATTTTATTAATTTTTATTAAATATAAATGATCTTATAATTTTATGAATGCAATTAAAAATTTTATTACGGTTTTAAATCCATTTCTGTCAAAACCCGTGAATTTTTTATAAATGTCGGTTTTTATTTTAAAAGTGAAAATTCAAATATTTAGAAAATTATTTAGATAAAATAAATATTAATTTTGGAATCAGGACGTCAAAATTATCCAACGGTGAATTTTTCATAATTTTCTGAGACAGTCAATTTTTTTGGTAAAAATTAAATACCATTTAAATATATAATGTGTTTTATGACATCATAATGACCCAATGGTGATGTAATAAAATACCATAATCCTTATTTTCGACAAATATGTGTTTTATCATTAAAATAATGAGGTTTTGGGTTTGTTTGAATTACTTTTCAATGCATTAATTGAACCCTCAAGACTTATTCAACACTTTGCCTTTTTAAATTAATTTCCATGGGAGTGTGACTCACCTCCACATAAGAAACCCTAATTTTTTAATAAGTTAGGACCTTGGCCTTGTAAAATATTTTTTTTTCTCTTTCCTTTTCCAGAAACCATGGCCAATACCATGTGATGGTTTGTGGTTTGGATTATGTTAATATAAGGGGTCCCAAACCTAAATAATAAAGAATTCCCTCCCCTTTCCTATATAAACCCACCCAAGCTCCCATTTCCTCCTCACTCAAAGACCTTGGAGTTCGTCAAAACTCTGCCCTACTCTCTCTATAATCCTCTCAAGGTTCCCCAAGCTCCCAAGAATCCTCTCACAAGCCTCTCTCTCGCCTTTGGAAGCACACTTCCAAGTAAGGGTTTTTCCTTCCTTTCTCATTTTTTGTCAATTTTCTTTAAGTTGTATTGCCCTTTTAATTTCAATTATGAGTGTTGGGGTATGGTTTCACACCTCTCCCATACTGCCCTTTTATTGTTTGAATGATGGGAGACCCCTATCGCTCTCATTAAATGCCTCCAATGTACACCCGTTACTATGCCGAAATTCCGAAAGGAACCTTTTTCTCCCCTTCTATATTCATGCAATACTTTTGTATCATGAATCTAAATTCCTTTTCAATTGTTGGGACATGTATCTATATGACCTCCTTACTGTCCATTACATGTAAATATGGAGAGGAACCCCTTTCTCTCTCATCAACCATTTTTTTATGAATTCTTATGTCACGCCGTTATGCTGCCGAAATCAAACCGATTTTCTAAGCCAATATCATTGTGTAGTGAATACCATGCCCATTTCTCCATCAAGGGTATTCACCTTTATGCAAATTTACTAATTGATTACAAAGTTTCATGTATGAATTCCACATTCCTTTACGGTGGAATAAATGTTTATATTTTATGAATCCATGTTTTATGATCCATGTGGCACACTTATGCATGAAATGAAATGTTTAAGAGGGGTGCACCCTTTATAGCACTCCAATGCATTGGGTAAAGTATAGTATCATGATACGTCATGTGAAATGAGTGTTGACTCAAGCTAATTCAAGTGCAACGAGGGTTTACTCGTGCTTCAAGTGCAATGAGGGTTTACTCATGCTCCATGTGCAATGAGCCTCGGCTCATGCTAATTCAATGTTAAGTGTTGTTGCCACATTTCCATGTTATGATTATCATGCTTTATCATGACTTTATGTTCATGTTACTCTTATGCTCTATTGATGTTCCTATTGCCTAACATGTAATGTACTCCTCATGTTATTCATTGTGTACTCCCTTACTGGGCTATATAGCTCACCATTTTCTTATTCATGTCCTCAGGTTATCCCATGCAATGCTAAGTACGAAGGAATGTAGTGGTCATGTAAAGTAAGTTTTCAATAAAGATGTTGTATTTCATGTTTAAAGTTTTTATATAATGATCCTAATCCCCAAAGACACTAAACCACTCAATCCTCTTTGTTGTATCAAGTGATGTTTTATGTAATAAAGCATGCTTAAGTTGTAATAAAAAGTAGGGTTGTCATAGTTGATATCAGAGGATAGGTTTAGTTATTTTTGGGATTAGGAAACCCTAGTAAAGCCTTAGATACAAGACTAAGTATAATAAAAACATCCTTATGTTTTGGTAAATACTAAGTAAGTAGTTTATCAAACAAATGCATCCCTGTCTGGATACGAGCAGGTAGAGGCGGCTCTGGCACAGATGTATCCTAGGGGTAAAACCCGAAAACACCGCTTTGAGCTAGACTCGAATTGGAACTGGTGCACGACAACGGGCCTTGCTGTACTCTTGGTTACGACACTCCCGAGGGATATGTTTTGATAAATTCACAATCTTAGTATGAACCCTTATTAAGGGAAAAATGCCCCTATGAATATATGTTAGAAGGAAGATCATGAAAAGCCTGGATTGAATCCTATAGACTCATGAGTTAAAGAGATTAAAGTTTATTTATAAGTCATAAACTTTTGTCTTTGGATTACCCTTTATGTGTTACGCCTAACTTTCCTTTTATTCCAGCCAATTGCTGGTAATAGGAGAACTCGGGCTAACAACCGTTGTGAAGATCAGTGTGATGATTGTACTTATGAGATGCCCAATCCAATGGGAGCGGGAATCGCGAACTTTGTCATGCTTCTCTCTCAGCTAACTCAAGTTTTGAATAGAAACACTGGTCAAGAGGAACGTTCAACCCCCCCTAAGAAAGAACAAGTCGCTATCGAGAGCATCATGAGACAAAGGCCTCCAACTTTTAGTGGATCATCTGATCCCACGATCGCTGAACAATGGATCAACTCCATTGAAAAGATATTCTGCATCCTCCAATGATCTGAAAAATAGAAGGTTCTCCTGGAGGCTTATCATATGGAGGGTGATGCTGATCAATGGTGGACGTTGATCAAAAATACAAAGCCTGAGGAGGAGATCGAGGCTTTCGAATGGAAGGAATTTCGGATGATGTTTTTCGATAAATATTTTCCACGCACCCTCCGTCTTAAGATAGAAAGGGACTGCCTTTCCCTCAAACAGAAAGATGAAGAATCTGTGGGAGCGTACGAGGAAAACTTCACAAGGCTTTCACGATACGCTTCTGTCTATGTCGTTACCCCCGAATGCAAGGTTGATCGCTTCATTGGTGGGCTGAAGCCTAGCTTGCAGAAAGAATTAGCGATCCGTGACTTCGACAGTTATGATGAAATTGTCCGATGTGCCCTCAAGGGTGAAATGGAGATCAGAGAATCTCAGAGGTATCATGGGGACAAGAAACGTAAGGTGGACTTCAATGATGGTGGTCCGATGGATAAATCCAACGACGCTAAGAAGTTCCAGCACCCCACTTGCCAAAAGTGTGGAAAGAAGCACCCTGGAAATTGCCTTAGGGAGACAAGAAAATGCTTCAAGTGTGGAAGAGAAGGGAACCTAGCTATTAACTGTCAGCAAGAAGGAACCGCGGCTATGACAGAGGAGAGGAGCGCTCCGTTAAAACCTCAATGCGTTGTTCAATGCTACAAATGCAAAGAACTGGGTCATTTTTCAAATCATTTCCCTAATAAAGGGGTTATCGGAGGCAACCAACAACCTCCAAGACAACAAGGAAGAACTTTTGCCATCACTTCTGCCGAAGTGAACCCCGACAATGAAGTGGTGATAGGTACGCTAGTTATTCATTCAAGAATAGAGAACATACTTTTTGATTCAGGTTCTACGCATTCTTTTATATCTCAAAAGTTTAGTGTAACAATCCGTGCACCACCATAAATCATGGAAGTATAGATGTCGGTGAGTACGACAAATGGGGAAATCATTGCATACCATGAGTATAAGTCCTCCCCTGTTATAATCTGTGGATTGAATTTCCCGGAAAACCTCATCATACTCCCTCTGGTGGAATTTGATGCAATTCTTGGCATGGATTGGCTTTCCTTATATAGAGCCAACATAAATTGTCGGGAGAGGGAAATCACACTCCATATGGAGAATCGACCCCCGATTCTTTACAAGTGTCAGGAGAAAGATGAATCTCCTTTAGCTCCATCATCTCAAGCATGTATATTACTGCCTTATGGGCACGCATATCTGGCTCAGATGATTGAGTCCAAGGAAGAAACCACCCTTTGAAGAAATGCCTATTGTGAGGGAATTCACTGAAGTATTTCCCGAGAAACTTCCTGGTCTTCCTCCAAGAAGAGATGTTGAGTTATCAATTGAACTTATACCTGGGGCGCTACCAATATCCAAGACTCCATATAGAATGGCTGTTGTTGAGCTTGAAGAGTTGAAGAAACAACTACATGAGGATCTGGATAAAGGGTTTATGCGCCCAAGTGCATCACCATGGGGTGCACCAGTCCTCTTCGTCAAGAAGAAGGATGGGTCAATGCGGCTTTACATCGATTATCGTGAACTTAAAAAAATCACGATAAAGAAAAAGTATCCTCTCCCAAGAATCGATGACTTGTTTGATCAGCTGCGTGGAACACAATACTTCTCCAAGGTGGACTTGCGATCGGGATATTATCAAGTAAGGGTGAAGAAGGAAGATATCCCCAAGACTGCTTTTCGTACAAGGTACGGGCACTATGAATTCATAGTAATGCCTTTCGGACTCACCAACGCTCCAGAAATATTCATGGACATGATGAATAGAGTCTTTAGAGATTACCTAGACAAATTTTTGGTAGTCTTTATAGATGATATTGTAATATACTCCAAAACCAAGGAGGAAAATGAGGAGCATTTAAGAACTGTACTGGAGACTTTGCGCAAGGAGAAGCTCTATGCCAAGTACAGAAAGTGTGAGTTCTGGTTGAAGGAGGTCTCATTCTTGGGCCATATCATCACAAGAAATGGAATATCTGTGGACCCCTCCAAAACAGATGCAATTTATGGATGGCCGAGGCCAATATCGGTAACTGATATCCGTAGCTTCTTGGGGTTAGCTGGATATTATCGACGATTTGTGAGAAATTTCTCATGATTTTCTAACCCTCTTACCAAGATAACTCGAAAGGGAGTAAAGTTTTCATGGAGTGATGAATGCGAAGAAAGCTTCAAAGAGTTGAAAAGGAGGCTTATCACTGCACCCGTGCTCACTTTACCCTCAAGTGGGGAGCTTTTTGTGGTATTCAGTGATGCTTCAAAGAAGGGTTTAGGATGTGTGCTGATGCAGAATGATAAAGTGATATCCTATGCCTCAAGGCAGTTGAAAATCCATGAGAAAAACTATCCAACGCATGATCTAGAGTTGGCAGCGGTGATCTTTGCCTTGAAAATCTGGCGGCATTATCTCTATGGAGAGAAATGTGAGATATATACTGACCACAAGAGTCTTAAATATATATATTCACACAGAAACAACTTAATATGCGCCAGAGAATATGGATAGAGATCATCAAGGATTATGACTATTCAATACATTACCACCCTGGGAAAGCGAACAAGGTGGCAGATGCCGTAAGTAGAAAGGATTCAATGATTCTATCAATGATGAGAATTGAGAAGGATCAAATCTTCTTAGAATTAATGAAGATGTATGTGGGAATCATAAATAAGGGAATGTCATAAATCATGTCACAAATGATTGCTCAACCATCTCTTTTGGAAAGGTTAAAGGATGCTCAAAAGGATGATGCGGGAATCCAAGAAAAAGTGGAAGCTATCAAAAAGGGAAAATCCTCAGAGTTTAATGTTAATGAAGAAGGAATTGTGCTGTTTGGGAAAAGACTATGTGTTCCATCAAGTTCGTAGCTGAAGAAGGAACTTTTGGACGATGCACATAGTTCAAATTTCTCTATTCACCCAGGGATCACAAAGAAGTATCAAGATCTCCGAGAAAACTTTTTGTGGGATAATATGAAGAAGGAGATCGCTGAATATACATCAAAGTGCCTGGTGTGTCAGCAAGTGAATGTAGAGAGGCAGAAGTCTAAGGGGATGATGCAACCATTTCCCATACCAGAATGGAAATGGGAGAACATCACCATGGACTTTGTCACCGGACTTCCAAGGACATCCAAAGGCAACAATGCAATCTGGGATGTTGTGGATCGTCTTACAAAGACTGCACACTTCATTTCTATTCGAGAGGATTTCTCTTTGGATCAACTAGCACGGATATATATCAGGGATGTGGTACGGTTGCATGGAGTACCACTATCTATTGTGTCTGACCGAGATCCAAGATTTACCTCTATGTTTTGGAAGAGCCTTCAACATGCTCTGAATACTGAACTGAACTTCAGTATGGCCTATCATCCTCAAACTGATGGCCAATCCGAGAGGACTATCCAAACACTTGAGGATATGTTGAGAGCGTGCTCAATGGACTTTAAAGGAGGATGGGATCAACATCTTCCTCTAGTTGAGTTCTCTTATAATAATAGTTTCCACTCGAGCATCCAAATGGCACTATATGAAGCCCTGTATGGGAAAAGGTGCAGAACACCAGCATGTTGGGATGAGGTCGGTGAACATAAGCTGCTTGGACCAGAAATGGTCGAAAAATGGTGGAGAAGGTGAAAACCATTCAGCAGCATATCAAGGTAGCCCAAAGTTGACAGAAGAGTTATGAAGATAATCATCGACGAGACCTTGAGTTTAAAGTAGGATACATGGTGTTTTTATGCATATCTCCGTGGAATAAGGTCATGGGGATTGGAATGAAAGGGAAGTTAAGTCCAAGGTACATCAGCCCCTTTGAGATTCTTGATCGTGTTGGGGCTGTGGCCTATCGACTAGCACTTCCACCTACTATGGACAAGGTGCTTGATGCCTTTCATGTATCCCTCTTAAGGAAGTACATACCAGACCCTTCACATGTACTCTCTTCTGAGGTGGTACAATTGGAAGATGATCTTTCTTATGAGGAGCAACCAGTGAAGATCTTAGATCGTAGAGAAAAATTTCTACGAAATAAGACAATGCCCCTCGTGAAGGTGTTGTGGAGAAACCACAAGTTTGAAGAAGCAACTTAGAAGTCGGAGGATATGATGAAACTGAGTTACCCACATTTGTTTTAGTGTGGGAAAAGGAAAATTTCAAGGGCGAAATTTCTTAAGGGGGGAATATTGTAACGACCCAAAGTTTCATTAATGGAAAATCTCTCTTGATCCAGTTAAATGTTTCTTTATGAAAAATGTTTTTATAAGATGTCAACTTATTTAGTTTTACGCTAAGATTTGTGACCATTACTTTTATAGCTGTTGAACAGTGATCATCTGAGTAGTATAAATATAAGGCTTTAATGAACCCATTTCTACTCAGACAAAGGAAGCGATGGCCTCATCCTGTAGAATTTCCCCTTACGAAGCCGATTTTTCAGTGCTCGGAAAAGAGGTGGCGTCTTTGGGCTTTTCCCTTGTCCAAGCCCAAGCTGAGCTTCATCAAGTCAAGCTCGAACGTGATCGTCTACGGGAAAAGTGGAAGTTGATTGAAATTACCACTCGAGCGATGTTATCCGAGCCGCCCCAAGAGTCTGTCCCCATCGCAAACCTTACCCTTAGGTCTTATGAGGCTATTTTAAGGGGTTATGTAACAAATAAGTAGCACCATGTTCATGTACATTATTTTTGTATATAATAATGAATATAATTTCTAGTCATTTTTTATACATTGTAATTAGTTTTTAAAGTAAAAATGGTGTTTTTTAGTTATTATTTAATTAAGAATTATATTATATTAAATTAAAGGATTTTTGAATAAAATATTATTTTAATAAAATATTATTATTAATATTAAATTATTTTTTATTCAATATAAATGATCTTATAATTTTATGAATGCAATTAAAATTTTTATTAGGGTTTGAAAGCCATTTCTGTCAAAACCCGTGAATTTTTTATAAAGGTAGGTTTTTATTTTAAAAGTGAAAATTCACCTATTTAGAAAATTATATAGATAAAATAAATATTATTTTTGGAATCAGGACGTCGAAATTATCCAACGGTGAATTTTTCATAATTTTCTGAGACAGTCAAATTTTTGGGTAAAAATTAAATACCATTTAAATATATAATGTGTTTTATGACATCATAATGACCCAATGGTGATGTAATAAAATACCATAATCCTTATGTTCGGCCAATATGTGTTTTATCATTAAAATAATGAGGTTTTGGGTTTGTTTGACTTACTTTTCAAAGCATTAATGGAGCCCTCAAGACTTATTCAACACTTTTCCTTTTTAAATTAATTTCCATGGGAGTGTGACTCACCTCCACATAAGGCAACCCTAATTTTTTAATAAGTTCGGACCTTGGCCTTGTAAAATATTGTTTTCCTCTTTCCTTTTCTAGAAACCATGGGCAAATACCATGGTATGGTTTGTGGTTTGGATTATTTTAATATAAGGGGTCCCAAACCTAAATAATAAAGAATTCCCTCACCCTTCCTATATAAACCCACCCATGCTCCCACTTCCTCCTCACTCAAAGCCCTTGGAGTTCGTCCAACCTCTGCCCTACTCTCTCTATAATCCTCTCAAGGTGCCCCAAGCTCCCAATAAGCCTCTCACAAGCCTCTCTCTAGCCTTGGGAAGCACACTTCCAAGTAAGGGTTTTTTCTTCCTTTCTCATTTTTTGTCAATTTTCTTTAAGTTGTATTGCCCTTTTAATTTCAATTATATGTGTTGGGGTATGGTTTCGCACCTCTCCCATACTGCCCTCTTATTTTTTGAATGATGGGAGACCCCTATCTCTCTCATTAAATGCCTCCCATGTACACCCGTTACTATGCCAAAATTCCTGAAAGGAACCTTTTTCTCCCCTTCTATATTCAAGCAATACTTTTTTTTCATGAATCTAAATTCCTTTTCAATTGTTGGGACATGTATCTATATGACCTCCTTACTGTCCATTACATGTCAATATGGTGAGGAACCCCTTTCTCTCTCATCCACCATTTTTTATGAATTCTTATGTCACGTCGTTACGCTGCCGAAATCACACCGATTTTCTAAGCCAATATCATTGTGTAGTGAATACCATGCCCATTTCTCCATCAAGGGTATTCACCTTTATTCACATTTACTAATTGATTATAAAGTTTCATGTATGAATTCCACATTCCTTTATCGTGGAATAAATGTTTATGTTTTATGAATCCATATTTTATGATCCATGGGGCACACATATGCATGAAATGAAATGTTTAAGAAGGGTGCACCCTTTATAGAGATCCAATGCATTGGTTAAAGTATAGTATCATGATACGTCATGTGAAATGAGTGTTGACTCATTCTAATTCAAGTGCAAAGAGGGTTTACTCATGCTTCAAGTGCAATGAGGGTTTACTCATGCTCCATGTGCAATGAGCCTTGGCTCATGCTAATTCAATGTTAACTGTTGTTGCCACATTTCCATGTTATGAATATCATGATTTATCATGACTTTATGTTCATGTTACTCCTATGCTCTATTGATGATCCTATTTCCTAACATGTAATGTACCCCACATGTTATTCATTGTGTACTCCCTTACTGGGCTTTATAGCTCACCCTTTTCTTAGGCATGTCCTCAGGTTATCCCATGCAATGCTAAGTACAAAGGAATGTAGTGGTCATGTAAAGGAAGTTTTCAATAATGATGTTGTATTTCAAGTTTAAAGTTTTTATGTAATGATCCTAAGCCCCAAAGACACTAAACCTCTCGATCCTCTTTGTTGTATCAAGTGAAGTTTTATGTAATAAAGCATGCTTAAGTTGTAATAAAAAGCAGGGTTGTCATATCCCCTACCTCACATTGATGATTCATTTGACCAATTGCATGGAGCTCAATACTTTTCAAATATTGACCTTCGATCTGGATACCATCAGTTGTGTGTGAAGAAGGAAGACATTCCGAAGATAGCATTTCGAACCAGGTATGGGCATTACGAGTTTACAGTAATTTCTTTTGGATTGACTAATGCACCCTCTGTATTCATGGATCTGATGAATAGAGTCTTCAAGGAATATCATGATGAATTTGTGGTGGTATTTATTGATTATATCTTCGTATACTCCAAAAGCTACGAAGATCATGAAAATCACTTGCGCATTATCCTGAAAACTCTGAGAAGACATGAATTATATGGGAAGTTAAGCAAGTGTGAATTCTAGATTCAGGAGATTTCTTTTCTTGGCCATATTGCCTCTAAAGATGGAATCTCTATTGATCCTTATAAGACCAAGGCAATCCATGAATGGCCTGCACCTACGAGTATAACTAAGGTACGTAGTTTTATTGGTTTAGCAGGTTATTATCGACGTTTCGTCCAGAATTTTTCCCAGTTGGCTAACCCAATAACGAAGCTCACATGTAAAGTGGTTAAATTTATTTGGACAAAAGAGTGTGAAGAATGTTTCGAAGAACTGAAGTGACAATTATTCAATGCTCTTATATTGACTCTACCATCGGGGAATGATGGGTTCGTTATTTATAGTGATGCATCGAAGAAAGGACTTGGTTGTGTCCTTATGCAGAATGATAAGGTTATTGCATATGCATCACGACAATTGAAAACTCATGAACAAAACTATACTACTCATGATCTCGAGTTAGCAAGTGTGATATTTTCTTTGAAGATATGGATGCACTACCACTATGGTGAAAAATGTGAGATTTATACTGATCACAAGAGTTTGAAGTATATTTTCTCACAAGAATTACTCAACATGAGGGAAAGGAGATGGCTTTAATTACTCATGGATTATGATTGTACGATACACTACCACCCAGGGAAAGAAAACAAGGTGGAAGATGCTTTGAGTAGAAAAGACCATGGAGTTTTGAATGTGATGAGAATTGAAAGGGATCCAATTTTCATGGATCTAGTGAAGATGGACATTTGAATAACCAGGGAAGGTGAAACATCAATGCTTTTTTAAAGGGTTACCAAACCATATTTACTAGAAAGGATTAAGTGTTCTCATACTGATGAAGAATAATTTCAAAAGAAGATTAAAGCAGTGAATGATGGGAGATTGAGAGACTTTGTGTATGAAGAATGAATTTTAAAATTCGGGAAGAGACTTTGTGTTCCCGATATACCTGATCTAAAAAGGGAATTGCTGGATGATGCTCATAGTTCCAATTTCTCTATAAACCCTGGGAGCACCAATATGTATAGAGATTTGAAGGAACATTTTTGGTGGGACAACATGAAGAGGGATATAGGTGATTTTGTGTCAAGATGTATGGTTTGTCAAAAGTGAAAGATGGAAGGCAACAACCAGGAAGAGTCATGCAACCTCTTCCCATACCAGAGTGGAAATGGGACAATATTACGATGGACTTTTTCATGGGGCTACCAAAGACTCCTAGAAGGAACGATGCAATATGGGTCATTGTTTATCATCTTACCAAGTCAGCACATTTACTTGCTATAAGAGAAGATCTACCACATGAACGTCTAGCAAGACTATATTTTAATGAAGTTGTGAGACTTCATGGAGTACCCCTATCGATTGTTTATGATCATGATCCCCATTTTACTTCAAGATTCTGTAAGAGTCTTCCGAAATCCATTGATACTGAACTTCATTTGAGCGCTTCCTACCACCCTCAGACAGACGGACTATTCAGACCTTAGAAGACAAGTTGAGATCTTGCTCACTTGACTTTCATGGGATGTGGGATCAATATTTACCTCTGGTAGAATTTTCCTATAATAATAGCTTCCATTCGAGTATTCAGATGGCACCATATGAAGCGTTATACGGGAAGAGATGTCTCACACCAACCTGTTGGGATGACGTTGGTGAAAGAAAACTTGTAGGTCCAGAACTGGTGGAAGAAACGATGGAAAAGGTGAAGGTAATCCAAAATCACATCAAATCAGCTCAAAGTAGGCAGAAGAGCTATGCTGATAATCGAAGGAAGGATTTGGAATTTCAAGTCGGTGATCATGTTTTCCCTGATGGTATCTCCATGGAAGGGAGTCATGCGTTTTGGTAAAAAAGGTAAATTGAGTCACAGGTACATCGGACCTTTCAAAATTCTAGAACGAATTGGGGTTGTATTACAGATTGGTAATGCCTCCAAGTCTTTCTAAAGTTCACGATGTGTACCATGTATCTCTATTGAGGAAATACTTTCCTGACCCAACGCATGTACACACCTATGAGGAATTAGAACTGGAACCCGATCTGTCTTATTGCGAAGAGCCTGTCAAGATTCTTGATACGAGAGAACAAGTACTGAGAAACCGGACGACGCGTCTGTTAAAAGTTTTGTGGAGAAACCATAAGATGGAAGAGGAAACGTGGGAACCCGAGGAACTTATGATGAAGAACCACCTGAGTCTTTTTATGCGGTAGTATTCTAGAAATTTAGAGGATGAAATTATTTGAAGGAGGGGAGAATGTAACACCCCAAGCTTCTACGGTACACTTCTCTTTGAATAATGTGATAGCGTGTGTTGTACGCAACATCGAGTTTAACACACAACAACCAATCAAACTAGCCGTTATGAATAGTAATACATACTTTTTGAAATTATATATATTTTATATTTCAAAATGGACTTCATTTTTGGATTCAGAATATTGAAATTATCCTAAGCTGAATTTTTGGTATTTTTCTGAGAACTTCCAATTTTATGAATAGTGAAAAAATAATTAAAACAACTTTTTTAATCAAAATGATTTATAGTGATAAATTATATTATTGTGTGGTTTTAAAGTATAATTAGAATATATTTTTACCATTTATCCAATGGTGTTCATTATAATTAATATCACTTTGAAATTGGACATAAACAATTGTTAATCTTTTGATATATATTGTTTCTTAAAAACACGCTATTTGTTGTAACAGTGGGAATTAATTATAAAATTAATTAATGAAACTTATATGTTTAGAATTTTGAAAAATAGGCATCATTTTTGAATTCGGAATATCAATTATAGCTTAGGGTGAAATTTTGGCATTATTCTGAACAACATCAATTTTTGAAGAATAGTGAAACCACTAAGTGCTAGTTAAAAAACTGAATTTTTCATAAAACATAATTTTACCGCTTCTGTGAATGGAATTTTGAAAATCTGAGAGACAGGGATAATAACAAGTAGTAAAATGTTGTTCAATGAGATGAAAATAATTTTTGATGAATAGTAACTTTTTACTTTTATTTACCACGGTTAAAAGTAAATAGGGTATTTAATGGTAAAAATGATATTAATATTACCATAACACATGTCCTAATTCTTTTAGACAAGTGTATCTCGACCAAAAAAAACTTTAGGAATAAAATATTATCATTTAGTTCCACTTGGATTAGATTTGGACATTTATTATTATTTAATTCAAAGAAGAGTTAAAAGAGTTTAAATCAATGTTTATTTACTAAAACATTTTTAATATAGGGTTATACATAATATAAATTCGATTTTGAATATTAATTAGAATTATAAATTAATTTCCTACATAATTATATTTTATTTATAATTTTTAGACATTAAATAATATGATTTATTTATTACACAATGATGATGTAGTAATTACCATAATAGTGAAAAAATTAAAATAATTGATATTATAAATACCCAAATAAATATAATTTTAGACTTTTTATGAATTAAACTAATTTTATAGGTTAATATGACATGTTAATATTGACTTAAGTAACATTTTTCTAAGTAATAATTCTGTTACGATTTTCACAAAAATCAATTTTTGAATAGTGTCAAAATTGACATAAAAGAGATTTTAAAACAAATATTATATTATTAATTGATATTAAATTCTTAAAAATCTAAGGTTCGGCCAAGAGACTTATATCATGATAGGTGTATAGATAATTGACTACTTGGGGGTCGTTTGGATGTATATAGTAAGTTTATTAACCATATAATATAAAAATACAAAGAGACATCGTAAAAGTGAAACTAATTAACTAAGAGTTAATACTTAAAGATAAGGTTGATATAGTAACCCAAACCTGTCTAAATTCTATTGGATGAGTGGTTTCCGACCCATCCCCACCTTAACCTCAAAATAATACACTTTTTATCCATTATAATCCTAATATAAATTTATTATAAATTAATATTTCTAGCTTTTCCAAAGGTGCCCCTCACCCCTCTTATAAATGGTCACTCTCCCTTTTCATTAACTCACACATTCAAAACCTATTGGTTCGGCCAAAATCTGCCAAAATACTCTCTCAAATTACCTCACTACAACATATAGGCTTTAGTTTGACCATAAATCCAACCTAAGGATCCCTTTTGATCAAATCAAAAGGAAGAACCTGAAGAAGAGGTAATGTTTTCACCACCCTTTTTCAAATTCATTTCTTCTTCAACTTCTTCTTTATTTGTTATTCCCATTCTAAAATAATGAATCCAGTATCTACTATATACTGTAATATTATTATAAATATGGTAGAACCACATTCAGTATTCTATCCATCTTTCGAATGACATGTCACCATACGTGCGTACGTACGACTTACCGTCTCCACATCGTGGTGTAATTGTTATTCAATATATTATTATTTGGATGGATATAATGATGATTTTTAATTCATGTAAATAATAAATATAACATGATAATTATTCTTTATATATGATATACCATCCAATTATATATTATTTTAATATCAAAATAATGATATTGTCACTCGTGCGTACATACGGACTACCGTCTCCACGAACGCGATGAGATTCCTTTTTCATCGTATCCATTCAAGTATAATTATAATTTTATGATTTAAGAATAATGTTTATGTACATGATATCATTCTGGATATGAATAAGATACAACCTATCCATGACAAACACAACTTATGTAACAAAACATATAAAAGAAAATGAGTAAGTTAACACCCGAAACAACGGTAATACTAAGATACTATTAACAAATCAATGATAAAAGATCATATATGATATCATATTAATGTATATGATTCTTGTATAATTAAATAACAATTTTTTCACCATTATAAAGGGGTTTAACCTAACCCCAACCAGGGAAATGTAAAAGGTAAGGCTTTATTTTTTCAATCTCTTCATTATCCGAGGTTGTTTATACGTAATAATCTACTGGTATTTCGTTATCATCCACAACCATGTTCTTTAAAAATGTATTTCAAAACATTTTTACTATTTACAAGAATATGGGTTAAAGTCATTTATACCCTCGTTAGGCTTTTAATAAGAGGTTTATAAAGGAATCATTCAGTTGTTTTCAAAACAAGGTGCTTTTTAACCTTTTCGACAGAATTAAGGTAAGAATGTTTTTTTAACTTATACGGCGGGTGCGGATATTTTCCACCATTATAAAATCTTCAAAGCTTCCTTTAAAATATTATAATAATATTTTCAAAGTAAATGTTTTATTTCATAATTATGTGACTTTTAATTATTTCAAAAAAAAGATATATTTCTCTCAAATAGTTTTGATTTCATCTATGTCAACATCCTTTGATGGATTTTAAGCTTATTTGAAGTTTATTTATTATGATAAAAAACTTTTATATTGTATTGAAGGTTTTTTGATATGTTTTATTGTGGATGTGTTATTTTTTATACCATTCATGGTTTATGGTGAAAGTATTGACATTTCGTATGCTAGTTTTAATACGAATATTTATGTTATGTTTAATCCTTTTCATATGGAAATGCATTGGACTTAATATGTGATGGGTGGAGCCCACTATAGCTCCTCGATGCATCGGGAGGTCTCATGAGACAGACTAGTATCTTGGCACAAGGACTTGGTGAAATCATATTTGCAGTCTTGGCACGAGGCCTTGGCTATGTGGTTATGATAGTCTGGCATTATGCATTCCATCATTATGAAAGTGGATATTGATATTGTATGTGATTATTTTATTAGTAGAATACCCATGTGAATAGGTAAATGCCATTATTTCCTTTTATGTTTGCTATACTTTGTTGAAGTTCAAGTTTAAAAGGCTTTTATTTTAGTTATACAATCCCTTAAATGTTTATTCTTATTTATGAAAGTTTCCTCTATATTGTTATCCATACTAGGCATTTGAGCTCACCCCTTTCAATGTTTTATTTTTTCCAGGATATGAAGAAGTAATTTATGAATGACCTACATGGATAGTATGTGGGGATATGAGTGTGAACAATGGAGACTATGTTGTTGTAGTTTTCATTTTATCATGTAATGTAAACCTTATGCATATATCTAGTGTTTCCAAGGCTACTAAACTAATTGGTCGTTTGAGATTTGATCTTTCTTGTGATCATGCCTATGTTATATAATAATGCACTGAATCTGGGTAACTGGGGTCGGGCATTACATCTACAAAAGGTGACCTCAATAAAATTCAATCATTAGAATAATCTAGAGTTTAAAAAACTCATGAACCTAAAAAAATTGTATCAATTAAAAACTAATTCATATATATGAATTCCTTTTTTGGTATGAATTATATCATATTAGAGGCTCTAATGAAGACATGGAGGCTAATTTTTTTTCTTGAATCTAGTAATTTTTTCCATCAGGGACATATGATGTTTTATTTCCAATCATCCCCTTCATGTTATTCCCTCACAACTATACTAAATATATAGGGTTTTTCCTAAATTGGTTTATTACAAGATTAATTATAATTATATCCTCAGTACATGAAAACATTCATTCAATTATTATAGAAATTGTAAATATTAGATTTGAGTCTAACAGAGGAATGATTTATATAATCATATATGTGTCATTGAGTAATACTATCTTGCAGAGAACATTACCATGAAAAGGATCTGGAAAATATGAACATTGGGTTGATGAGGATGATATCTTGTTGTTACAACTCTAAAAATAGTTTAATTTTATTAGATAATTGATAGTCTATCTCCACTAATTGATTTAATAAAATAAATTATATGAAAAATAAATCCTTCCTTATTCTTTTGAATAATTTTAACTTGCTATGGAAGTGGAGGGATTAAAGTAACTAAATATTTAACAAAATGATAATGAGACACAGTTATTAAACTAGTTTATCTATTAATATATTTATGGTATTTTAAATAATTATAATAAAGAGAAACCATATATTTTAGAGACCCCCCTTCTTATATTTTTAGAATTGAAAATAAATTTATCCCCAATCATATATAATTTTTTTATTTTGTACGTTTCTTCATTACAATAATCATTATTTTGAAATTACCTATGAATCCTTAGGAACTAAAATAAATGTTGTTTGATCTCACCAACATACATAATTTATAATGAATAATGGAAATAAAGGATTACAGAAACATGAGTCATGGAGATTTATACATAGATATGTCACAATATAGGCACAAGTACCATCACTAAAAAATTATAGCTAGACTTTTTGAGTGTTTTCTCCTCTTAGGTGTTGCTCTTGGATGATTATAAGAGCATGTAACTCCAATGAAACACTAGATTATGTATTTATATATGATTTTTTTAACATAACTTAATAACGATCATGGAACATGACTATTGGATGAGGATTATAATTTTCAATAGGTCTTAAATATTTAAAAATCATAATTTTTTGTTCTTTTTTCAAAGAAGTCTGAACCAAAGTTTAAATGATAGTGAAATGGTATAAATTATTCTTCTTCTAGTGGACCTGATAGGCATACATTTACCATTTTCATAGACCAAATAAGGATTCCTATATGTTTTGTTTGTTTTATATTTTCTTTGAAACATTTTATGAATCCTTGTACTGTGAAGACAAAGTGGGTGAGTGTCAAATCCTAGTATTTATTCCATTTAAAATGTTCAATAATGAACTTTTTGTTATAATATTGATTATTTTTAATGGAAAATATTTTCCTTGTCCACACGTGGTGTATTCCTATCCACTACGAACCCTAAATTTATTCTATAGTTCATTTTTCATGTTCTCAAACTAGAAATTTTCATGTATCATTCCATTATCTATTTAAAGTTAGAAAATTGAACCCAAAAAATTAAATGAAATTTATTTGTATGTATTTTGTTTTAGTTTAAGGGCTCGATGCTTTTTACTGAAAATTTGAGGTGACCTATTCATGTCATGGGTTAGATAGAACAAATTTAATATTTTGAGGTTTAGTTTCACTATTATGGGAACCCACAAAAATAGATTCATAGAGATCATGGTTACATAACCCAATATGATTGACTATAATAATCAATAATGATAATCTTGATTAGATTGAGAGTGATCTAGATCTAGGTTTTCAGAACTTAAGAAACATTAACAACATTTAAGTGATCAATTCCATAAGTGACATTAGACCGATTTTCTCCAATATTGTTCTCTATAATGATGGTGTGATCCATGGAGGTAGATACATTCACTCCTTAATTGTATAATGAATCAATTATATATGGTATTTTTTTAATTTATAAACATTTTTTAGAGTTGTTATAAACCACTTTTTTATAGTGGCTATAAAATGTTTTATCATGAATCTCGGAACATTTATTTGTTTAATTTAGAGCTAAATGAAAATGAAAAATTAATAGTTCAAGGATGAGATACTAAAACGTAACATTGAAAATGATATTTATGTAGATGTTTCTAATATAGAGGTTATTGAATACACCTATATAATTTGATTAAGGATTTTTTGACTCATAAAATAATTAGTTTTAATCCATAATCATGAACAAGGAATCATATTTAATGTTGAATGTTGTATATATATGAAATGAATGTTTTAATATAAAATTATTGGGGAATAGAAATATTATAAGATTATATTCTTTAGGATAAAGATATCTCATGCTCATATGAAATAGATGGGTATCTCATGCAGATCCATATTGAGGTTATTTTATTTACATTAAATTATAGGATTCTTTTAGATTCAAATACATTCAAACAAATAGAAAAATATTGGTATTGTAAGGATTAAAACACTTGTGAAATTAATTATTTTCATCTAAAGAATGAATATTTATAAAGGGTTTTATTACATTAAATGCAATTACAAAATTTAAAGGATATCTAATTAGGGTGAAGTGATATAATTTTCCATCAATAATTTGTTTTATAATTTAGTGGATTCCATGTGAATGGAACAACATTTACTAAGGATATATGGTGGTCCCTACAACATTTGATCCATTTTTTTCCTCTAAAATTATAATGTGCTCTAAATGTGATTATATAACATAAAATTCGAAAGACTTGTTCTCCGGATTCCCTTTATGGATTTTCATCCTGTATTTATTTTATTTTCAACATTACTTTAAGGTCATAGTGTTTGGAAAATTAATTGGAATATATTTATTTTGTTACATCTTTGTTCAAAAAATATTAATATTATGGCCATGAAATATTGACCACATATAATGTGGAACAATCTATATACAATGGGATAGTTAAAAACCCATCATTTTTGAAGATCAAAATACTATAATAGAATATCTCATAGAGTGGGTTCACATAACATAATGTGATATTACATGAATCAATATTGTTTGATACAATATATTTTGAGTATAAAGGGGAGGTTTGATCCAACATGAATGAAGAGGTATTTGAAACAAATAAATTTCATAAAATGGTGGGGTTATAATTGTTTATTGTCTTAATGAATTATCATAGTGATTGACAACAGGATACCAAATTAAGCACAATGTTTAATAGTTCCCCAAAACCATTTGAATAATTATTGATAAAATCATAAATAAAAAGATATGTTTTCTAATAGGGAATATTGATATAATGTTGGTATAAAATTGATGACCAAAGACCATATTTAATGGAAGGGTTCTAAAAAAATCCATCAATGGAATGAATGAATTTTAAGATAATACCCTTTATGTGGATGATGCCTCTAGTAGATAGGTATTATTAGGGGACTATATATAGAAACATATTGGGGGCGTATTATGAATAGTAAAGGAGTGGTTTACTTTCTAGTTGATATTTCTCAAACTAGATATCTATGGAATAGATTTTTGTAATTCTAGAAAATTATTTAATTAATTGTAATTTATGAAACATTATACTGAAAAATGGAATTTAGGTTTTTTAGACTCATATATTTCCTAATTGTGTTGACATGGTTCCTATGGAAGGTGTGGAAGTGATAGAGGAATTGTATCAAGGTCCAAAACGCGGTCTTCAGGTATGTGTCCTAAGATAGATTGATTTAGGTTATACGTAGTCATTATGTTATTGTGAAGGCTCAAAACAGTAGTGTATTCTATTAAAAGGGTCATTTTACACTAATGTTTGTTTGGAGAGTGACTGTACATCATGTACCAAGATATGGATATAGCTATGTATTAAGGTATTGGGACATGTATAAGAGGCCACTTTGAGCAGTTTAATGTCTTTTATGGTGAACCTTGTGTGGTTTAGATTAACATCATGTTGAAATGAATCAAATTATATTAATTTAAAATAAGAATATTTTATCATATAATAAGTTTATATATATATCACTAATTCATAGATATGGTAATTTTGTGTGTTCTATAATTTTCAATTTTGTTTTTAGATGAATAAATATGAAAAAATAATATTCACTATAAAGGAGGTAATTTTGGTTAATGGAATGTGTGGTTGGTTCTGGGTTATTGGATGAATGAATTACTATGTATCCTAAATTAAATGGGAATCATTCTATACACTGTTAATAAATATTATTCCATATATACAAAATGATATTGTATATAGTTGAGGGATTTTTTATTCTTATTTAAATGTATTTAATGTGTCACCACTCATTATATTGAGCCGGTTCTTATATAAGACCTAAAAAAATTTCAACTAGAAATAGTTTTTGGACATGTAATTTGGAGATAATTATTTCATATCATTTGAAATGATAAATCTCAGTCATTATGATTTGTGAAATATAACTATATTTATATGGTCATATGATTTATACTCGATGTGAGAAATAATAGAGATAGAGGACAGAGAATAATATAGGAAACACATTAAGGTGCTAGTCAAGGATACATGTCTTCTGATATGAATATGGTTACTCTTTTATTCTACATTAAGTCTAATTATTATGAAACAATAATGGAATTTTATCCCTAGTTCCAACAACAAGGTGGGGAGAAAACATGAATTTGTGCTTCTTTATGGAAATTTAACTTTTGTAATGGATGGGGTTACTTTTTCTGGTGCATATCAATATAATTAGGATACCCATAAATATCTAAAATAAACTCATGGAAAGATAGAATGTATATATAGGGGAATCAATTTTAGTTTCATAATTTTTGGATTAATATGTAATTAAATATTTTATCATGTTACTATAATGTTGTCTTATAATTTTACATAGTTTTAATGGGTCCTTTTCATATAGAATTAAGTCATATAATATGGAAATTTCATGATTGTTTTATCCTTATAAATAGAATATGAGTCTTATATAGTTTATAGAATTATTGCAAGAATTTATATCCTTATCCACAGTGTTGTTCTATAATTAAAATATTTAACGAATCTAAAATTATATAAAGTATTTTTTATTGGTGATTGGAATGATATACTTGAAATTTATAATGATTATAGAATAATATCCATTAGTGTAGGTTTTCTATAAGAAATAACATCCTTCCCAATTTTTTTAATGTTTTTTTGGGATACTGTATAGAATCATCAAGGTTATTAGAACCAATAATACATCTCACCGGAAGAATAAATTAAGCTGAATGTTTGGGTTAAAGTCTCATCCGATTAGGTTTGGATGGATGAATAATAGATGAAATGTGTGCATTCAATTTTTTTTGAGCTATTAAAAATAACCAGGTCAAATTTGATGCTATTCATATTTAGTTTCTAGGTTGTAGATAATGATTCATAAATTGAGTGATTGAACCTCAATATTAAGGACTGGTTCTATCTCATATATGAAATAATATGGGGTTGTGTTCATAGTCATAAATACTATCGATTGATAATAAATTATAGCCTACAAGTGTTTATCATGCTAATATTTCATATCATAGTTCCATATTTCCTGGAGTATGTTAGATATTGTCATATTAAAATCCACAATCTATCCATTAAATGCTGTATAGAAGAAATATATATGATTTTATTGAATGTTGGTTTAATAATACATCATCCAAATATCAAATTAATATAATTGATTCAATTTTACCTTTTTTGTGTGAGAAGTACCTACTCTAGTAATACTTATCTCTCTAAAAATGATGATGGAATCATTTTTCCTAACTTTTTTTAGGGATATAGTCCCCACCCACATGGATATAAAATCTATTTTAACAAGCATGTCAAAAAAAATTTATAGTTTTAGTTGGATGATATGGTATATTGACATAAATTACATAAATTAAAAAAATCCCAGAATACATGGTGGTATATTGAAACTAAAAGGGTTTATAGATAAAGATTCCATGTATCTAGTAGGAATGTAAATCCATGTTGAAATCAATGAAATATGGTCTCATTGGTCACCAAAACTACATGGTCATCTTAATTTGATGTGGTATAATGTTTCTTAACTAATGATAATCATAGGAACTATCAAGGACTTTTGGCATAATGGTATACTTTGTCCTCCATTAATGCATCAAGAGATGACTCAATTAACCCCTCATTTATAGATATATGTTTAATAATATATTCCATATTAGTGGGAAATGTCAAATTCCTGACATTAAATATGTTATTTATTTTAAAATCAAGAAAATAATTCTGTTCTAGAGGTAGCCTATTATGGTGGACATTAACCAACATAACCTGTCACATTTTGAGGTTATTAGTTTACATTCAAACATTTTATTGATCTCATTGGTTACATATATGTTGTAACCAATGAATATGGATGGCATTATATGGTTTATGATTGTGATGACTATTTCATCCTGATCTAGATATGTTTGGGTTGTATCCACATTAACCAGTTCATTTTCCCTGAAACGTTGTGAAACTATTTTGTGAGAAATCATGGTCTTTCTACTGTAGTTTTTCCTATAACATCATGTTTAATGAAGTTTAGCAATCAATTAAATTTTCATGTTTACATATTCACCACTAATTTTCATTAATACAATTAATGATCACAATTTATTCTTTTGAAGGACATTAGTATCTCCAATAATAATTCAAATCCATCAATAAGATCTCCATATTATACTACACTATTTTCAAGGAATAATATTAATTATAAATAATATTTATATACTATCATTGATAGGTAGATTTAAATAATTCATAAAATATCCTTTTTTTATTTTTTTACTTCTCCATATTTTTTGTGTCGGGATTTTGGAGGCACCGTCAACATACATCTCCCATGTTTTAGGATTATCCTCAACTATGAAAGCCTCTTCATGTAACATCTATGAATCAGCTGATATGTTTTCTGTGGAAGTAAGATCTATAATAATGTTTTAAGTTATTTATGAAACAAAATTCATACTATTGTAGCATAATAGACCCCCATTAAATATATTTTTTTATCATTAAATGATTGAGGATACACTTTTCTTGGTTGATATTAGAGGTAAAATAACCCTCATGCATTTGTAGGTAGTGTCTCAACATATGGTGCATAGTTATAAATTCAAATTTTATCTTCACAATATCATAAAACTGAATCTTAGTATCTAACATGTTATACATAAGATTATATATTAATTTTTAATTTATAGAATCATTCATATATTTGACAATGGCATTGAGTGATCACAATAATGTCATTACATAGATAATGATCATCTCTCCAATAACTAGTGGAATAAATGATAATGGATTTATATGTATTGACTGAGGTTATTCGGATCTTCTTCACTCTATATATACCACGGATAATTTGTCCCCCATCATCATCAAATTGTTTTACAAATTCTTTGAGGTTTTTTATGAAGCACAAGATGTTAGAATTAAATCTATAACAACATATTTAAAATTTCTAGATTTTTAGTATAACAATTTTTAATGAACACGTAAGAAAGTTTAATATAAACCTCAATTCCATGATGGAATAGCATGATTCTATGGAACAATCCTAAGAAGAACCAAAAATCACATTTCAAGGTGTTCATTTTGAAGTTATGAGTCCATAACATATTAAATGGTATCCCATTATTGGAAATATAATCACATAATTATTTGGATATTAAATCCTAATCATATACCTATTTTCCAATGAATTCATTCATTAGTATATAAAAATATTTTTCATAGAACATTGATATGTGGTGTCAATTTTCATTATGAAAATGGGAATCGCATTACAATAGCACACTCTGTAGGTTTTTCTGCAATAAGATGACTCTTCATCATCTAATTCCATTCGTATATGGTTATATAATTAATATTGAAAAAGAAATTAGAGGGATTTATATTCAATAGTTACATAAATTAGGTGCTATATAATTGGGGATGGGAAACTTACATTAATAAATTCTTATTGAGATCCCTAAATAAAATTCAAAATATAATATGTACATTATTTTTCTAAGAAAATACAATATTGGAAATCCATTTTGTTTAATATAACTCATATATGAAGTTTTATTTCATATTATTCTCAACATAAGATTCAATAATAAATCAATTATCCAAATTTATTCACATGAGAACTTGATTTTAAGGAATTTTATTATCAGTTAGTCACATATGACTAGTAGCCACATCAGATTCATGTGGAAGAATTTCTATATAATTCAATCCTAATAAACAATGATAATATCGGATGAAATAATTGAATGTATTTATTTTATTATTAATCTTGTAGGAACTAATTAAGTTGGGTAACATATCTTCATCTATTCTAATATTTAGCTATTTGTGTTTAATAATGGTAAAATAGATAGCTTCATCAACTGCTGGTGGGATAAGTTCAAGATTGTATTCTTCTTCTTCATCTTGTTTTTTTTATAAAATATTGATGATGATTGTTCATTGATAATGTTAGAATATTGTATTGGTCAATTCACACCTCTATAGATGTAGATGGTAATTCCATGTATTCTATGGGTGTAGATATGAGAGTAACATCATTGAAATTATTTTTTTAAGATTGTTTTCCACTTTATTGTAATCAATGGAAAAATAGGTTCCAATATTCATGAATTTTGTATGATATTATAAATTGTTCATATTCTATCAATTATAATTTGGAATGATACTATTCCAAGGATAAAAACAAATGGTAACAATTTTAAGGTACATTCTAGTCATGAGATCTTTCATTCACAGTTTCAGTATAGTTATAAGTAGTGATTATGTTCTGAGACTATGGAGTAGTTAAGTAATTTTTTTTCTTTTATTGTAATATGGAAGAATATTTGAATATATGTTGTGCTGCGAGGTTAATGTTATAGCATGCTGATGTAGAATGGGAAACACCATCAACATATTCATTTCTACTTCCAAAAATTGCCTCTAATTTACCTAAATCTATATTTGAATGACTATAATAATATCATGACCATGATAGTATATATGGTTTAATATGAGTTTACCGACACTATTTAATTATTTATCAGAATATATTCATTAAGAAAAATATTAATTGGGCTACAATGAATATATCTGAACCATTTGTTGTAGTTAATAATTATTCGTTATGAATCATGGGTTTTTTCCTTCTCTCTACTACATTCTTACATCTACGTACAGAAGATAACAATATTAAAATGGGCCATTTACACTATACAATGTCCTTTTAATTATATTAATAGGGTATCTGAGGCTCTATGTATATGATAATGAAATTGACACATTAGGATGCATTTAAGGACTCACTAAAAATACATTTAAATCACTACCTTGTCAGATGATCATGAATTCAGAGTTGTATAACTGATCCCATAATAGATCTCTAAGATTTAATTTACCAAGAGGCCTATATTCAATCGATTCATTCTACTAGAATCTCAAAATAGATTGCGATAAATCAGATTCTCTATAACCACATATTCAAAAAATATTGATCACCATGATATTGATTTAGATGTTTTTTCATTCGAATCATGATTGATGTAAACCTCATATAATAAAAAAATTGAATACAAGAGCCTGATTTTTTATTATATGAATGTATCCTAAACTACTTATGTTATGGAAATGACTGTAATCCTTTTAGTGGGATGAATTTCTATGTCAAAAATTTTAGTGAAAATATACTGATATTAAAACTCTTTAGTGATTAAAGGAACATGTAATAGTTTTTATCACAGATATTTTCACTGTTGTAAGGAATCCAAGATCAAAATATTAAAAGAAATGATGACAAGAAACATCATGCTGTAATATTTTGGAAGAAAATCACTATTCCTCCATCTTAAGGGGAACTCCTTCATTTTTTGGCTTCTAATGTGGAGTGGATTGTTTAGGAAGCTATATTTATTAATCATATTTTGAGGATACCTTTGTCACGTAGGATATAAATTAATCCTTACATTCTACATTCAACAATTTCTAAGATAATACTTTCATTCCAATCAATCCTCCATTATGATCATATTAGATAGAGCTCTAGGTGATGCAAGTTTGACTAGTGCTCTTGATGAGTCTGTTAATTTGAATTTTATTGTGTTGTGACAGAATATATTTGGTTACCAGGTATATATGAAGAATGAAGTGAACCACATATATTTCATCTCACTAAACCCCATCCACATCTATAAGATCCCCACAAGGTTAATTGATTTTAGTGGGGGATATATTATTATGAATTTTCTTCTTCATGGAAGGTATTTTTTATGTGAATCAAATGTATATTGTTGTAAAGAGAAACTTCATTAGATGAGGGTTCTATTTTGTGTGATGGTTACCATTGATCCATTTGGAATAGTGATGCACATTATCCCATTAACAGATGAATAAAATATGATATAATTCAGATGAAATTGGGATTTTTTTTATTTCACATTCTGTTAATTTATTTACTTCATTATCGTTATTTCAAATTTTATAAAATCAAATCCTTGTAGATTTTAATGAGGATGAAATTGGTCATACAATTATAAGTAAAATTGGAACTTAACTAGAAGTTTCATTAATTTCCATAGAATAGTTTGTGCCTTATTGAAAATCCATCCAGTCATCAAATATTAAAAAATATAATAAACATTGATGTGGAATGATTTTATTTCAACTTATTCATTTTTTTATATTATAGAAGTAGAAGCCACATGTTCTTTTTCCTTCAAAAACAATACATTTCCATAATATTCTATTTTATGAAGAATTAATTTAATTAAAATACATATTGAGTTTGTTTTCCCAACATTTAGTGGTAATTAAATTATTTCATGTGTTGTTTGACACGAAAATAATCAGGATAACACGATTTAGTCCACTATAGATTCTCATTACATGGATATTATGAGATATCTAGTGACAAAAAATCATAATGAATATAATGTATTCATTTTTTCTTCATATGTTCTGTTCATATCCTCTTTTCACCTTTATTATATTATAATTACAGCTTTATATTTTATCCATTACATGGCCACATGATATTTCATAGGTTTCTGTAATGGAGATGATGTTGGAGAAATATTAAGTATAAAAATTGTTATTTTCATTCATTTACGGTCCCCTTTCTTAGACCTTTTGGTGTTATCCATGTGATGGTCTCTATCAATTCAGTTGAATCAACCAATTTATTTGTCGCTGTAGTAATATCACAGACACTCTATCCCCCCAGTGAGTATTCTACTGGGATGTGAATCATTCATAACATATCATGGGTATTTTCAAGGGATATTTATAAAAACACTACATAATGTAATTTAATATTCAATAAATATTAAAAACCCTTCCATCTGGGAATAAATTTTTTACATTCCATTTTTTATTTTTATTATCAATTTGAGAGGTAAATTATTGTTCTCTTCATTAACATGTAGTTTAATTGGGGTAGAAAATTACCATCCAGTTCTTCTAATCCTATGATAGATCTTCTTATTAAATTTATATAAAAGAAAAATGTTAGTTCATCCAAGCTATGCATGAATAATTTTATCATGGCTGCATATTTATATGCAGGGGACCCCATCATGGGAAAACATCAACATAATTAATGTATAAAATACTTCATGGGTCCCCATTGACATTTATATTTGGGAATAATTTATTTTATAAACTGGATAATCTAGGATTCATAAGCACACATTCAGGGTATAGTTTTCATTCTCTTTTTCATAGATCCCACCACCCATTCATATCATCCAGTTGAGAAATAATGTACATTATAGTGTCAATAACCTATTATGGAATTACTTTTTGGGATGTAATTTTTGTATTTTATGTGAGAAGTAATATCTATCATGGTTGGATTGTTATTGTTTACGACATATATATATAGTCAAAATTCTCATGGGATTACGTTCCTGAAAAATCTCTGCATTCCACTCAAATTGAATGAATTCTTGATATTATTCTTCCATTGGATCCGAAAAAATTAGGATGTCTTGATCCCAAAATGGATGGATAAATTGGTTCTACTATTACTCGTATTGATGGATCATCTTATTGAAAATGATTTATTGAAATTGTAATGTGAGTTTTTTCATAAAAGGAATACCTAGTGGGAATATTTCACAAGTAACATAGAATTAAGTTTCTGAAAGTCCTCTAAGGTGGCCTTATAGTGAGGGAATAATTATTTAATTGTAGGGGGTAATCATGTTTAATGAATGTGTCTTGTGTATCCATAAAATTGGCCACAATTTTTTTGAATCCCACTGGGGTGGTGTTAACTAAGAATTTCATGATGCTTATTAATTTTTAACTTCATTTGGTGTCAGCAACACATACCTTCATTAATTATTTCAAGGTGGAATATTTTCCAAATCAAAATATACTCCATATATTCCTCCCTAATGGATTTAAAAACAAAAACTACTATATGGATAGAATTAATTAAATTTACCAATTCATAATGTGTTACCATCACGATGATATCTTTATAAGGATAAGGGATCTTATTATGATTTATGTATAAATCAAACAATAATTCATATATCCCCTGAATATCCATCATATTGATGGGATGATTTGGTTTTTATCCCCACTATGTATTTTTAATCTCTATCCATGACTTCCCTTGGAATTTTTCATGGACGGTAATCTAGAGAGAGTCCCTAAAAACATTATCAATCATATTCATATTTGGAGAGACTTGCCCTAGAATCGGTATAACTCTATATTATTTTATAGCAATGTTCCTTAAATTTTATATAATATCAAAATCCATATGGGTGGTGGTGGTTGAGGAAAAAATTACATCATATTTGTTTTCTAGTGAGGATCTTGTTCCACCTCTACAAAATATTGTACTCATGAATGATTTTGATGATATTTGTCATCTTGTTTTTCAAAACAAATACATACCATTGTAGGTTGGGGTTTCAGTTGAATTTTTATGGTGTGGGATGCCATTGATTCCCTCTTTATATGAGGGGATTTTGATAGAGGATGAGTTTATTTTTGTGCATGATATGAGTTTGAGATGAATTATTCTAGAGTAAATATTATACAAAATGATTTTGACTCTCTTAATTCAGATGTTTGACAAAGATTTTCCGAGTTTGGATGTTGGATTATTTTAATAGGCCAATATCATTATGGTTTAATATTTTGATATTTTTTCTTAATTGAACCATGTTATGTATACCTTCTACCCTGCATAGATACATACCTTAAAAAATAGTGTCACAGTATTTTCCCTTGATTGGATCTATTTTATGTAGAAGCGAGTGAAATGTAACCCCCCATACTCAATCATCCATAATATACATTTCATTTATAGATTCACTAATCAATGGATTTTGGTTCCTCAAAGTTTCACGACATATACATTGTAGATTCACACACTATTTTCCAACATAATTAAATTTACCATTTAATGGGAGTAAAAATAAATAATTTTTGGAATGTCTTATATTTACTTGTTGTGGGTTTTTCCTCAGTGTAAAGATGAAACATTTATTTCAAATTATGAATATTTTCAGTAGGGTTAGACAAAGGTTGTGTATTCATTCCCCTAAAAATGTTTTTAAAATGTTACACTAAGAGGTGGGTATGGGATATAACATGATAGGTATGATTTCTTTGTATAGTGATAGAATCATCTAAATTTTTTAGAATATTAGTCATTTTCCGGTTTCCCTATTTTTGGGGGAAATGTATAATGGAATATTCTCTGTTGTGCTGAAAGATGAAAGATCATTGATTTGTTCGAAGAATGATTTTAACCATAGTATGACTTCTGAATCAGAAAATATGTCACATTTAATTGATAAGGAATCATTTATACTTAGAATCTTCATTTCATGTTCCATAGATTTTGTGGTATTTCTGAATATGTATTACATAATGGAAGGGTCTTATTTCTAAAATGAAATATTTCTTCAGGATGGGAATTTCAAATTGACACTATTTATTGTAATATTACAGTCGGGACATCATGTCTACTTTAAAATATAATTACTATAACATATACCCAAGGGTGGATCTCTAGGGTAGATAATGAAAATGAGAGGACTTTCATTCCATTTGGTCTTCTAATTACAAGAATGCTTTTTGTAGTGATCATCATGATAAAAGTTCCTATGATCGGACTTAATAAATTCGTGGATGGGATATTAATGGAATGTACTATAGGGAGGAATTTCATAGATGCTGGAAGATATATTATGTAAAGAAATTTCATAATTACTTTTTTCGTGATATGATAATGATTATATGTGATCATGGGCCTCCATTTTTCAGTGTTATATGGCATAATACATTTCATCGTTATGAAGAGTAGGGATATGGGAATTCTATTGATATTTAGTTACTCCATGGTGTGATTTATTTATATAAAATATATATTTTAAATACAATTCATGTTTTGTACAATATGTCATTCTGATATGTGAGTCTCCATAGGGTACACCCCTGTTTTCCATGGAATATACAGGGGGTATTCCTTGGAATTAGTTAGCATATTTGGATTCCTCTTAGAAGGCATTAGATTATGGGAATGAACATTAGGACACTAAATGGGAGTACGAATGTGTGGTTTCTTCTAAAAATTATCAGTAAATGATGACTATTGATCGATATAGTTGAAGGAACATATGCCAGTCATATAGTGGTTATTAACTAGTGCCTCTAATCTTAAATTCTGATGGGAATGAATGTATGGTCCAGTTTTTCATTAATTTCATGGATACAAAATCTACCCTCCCAAAAATAGAGTATTAATATGTATTTAATATATGATTAGCTATTGTTTTCTATTATGATGTTAATATAGTGGTAGATAATGTAGTATTCACATGTCCCCTAGTGGGTTTTAGGATACATTGAAAACTATTTGAAACTACCACTACCATAATTTTTATAAAACATTTTATACTATTGGAAGGAATATTGGTTTTCCTATTAGTTTCATCAAAAATGTGTTGACAGGTTTTTAAATCAAGAATTGAGATACATTCTCATTCCATGGTTGGACTAAGGATATTTGTCTTCTCCAATCATGAATTTTTCACAAGGATGATGTAAGAATATTTATGTGTGTGAGTGGGAATTTGTGACCTCTCTTTACATATACTAGGTTATGTAATCAATCTTCCATTAATACATATAAAGTATGATATAGGGTATTTTTTCTAGGATACAGAATGGGTTTATAAAAATTATTTTTCACAAATATATGCCGATGGGATTCATCTATATTAGAAAACAAATATTAGCCTACTCCATGTGGTTGGAAGAACTTCATAACTATAAATTTTTCCATGATTCATGGGATTGGGGGGATGGAGAATTTATTGACTAGACAGAATCCTTTGCTGGCTACTATGGGTTTGATTCAAAAAGATGATAATAGTGGAATATGACATGATGCTTTCAAGGTTTCTGTAGAACTAGGGCTAATTCTTTTTTCATCTTATGATCTTCATCCCTATGATTAGTTATGTGTTTATTTTTATTCTCCAATGATAGAATCATAAAGTTGTTCATGGGTGCAATAGTTTACACAATCTCTTTCATTAATCATTGTATCTAAGATAGTTTTTGAGTATTTATGAGGATGATGTATTTTATTGAAATGTACATCACCATAATTTAACTATTATTTTGGTAATATAGGATCAGTGGATTGAGTAAAAGGAATAAGAGGTTCATGGTGGGTGGTAATGTCGACTTATTATTTGAGGCCAAATCGTTTGACATTTTAGCGGAATAATTCAGTCATTAAAATGATTTCATTTGGATTAAAGAAAGTTTTAGTGATAGATTTACAATGAGGGAACAAAAAAAATATGGTAAGTCATCAATAAATACCACATGTTTGAAATCATACATAATTAATTGTGTTTTGGAAACTCAATTATCTTAATTATTGAAAGATTCATATCAGGTCCACCATTTTGTTCTTTGAATACTTGAATTATGTAACTTAATGCTTAGTTATGAGAGGAATATAGTGTTTTCAAAATATTATTTTTTAAACAAATATTATTATTTTTGATGGTTTCTAAAGTTATTTTTTCAATGAACTGGAAACATGTAATGGATCCTACATCTATGAAATGTGATGTTACTGTGAACTATATTTCAAAAGGATGAATAACTCTAATAATTCCAGTCAAAGATGATTAATAATGCACATTGTTCGAGAACATGGTAGGTCAGGATAATAAATATATTTTACTATGATTTTTTACTACATTGGGTCTCTATTACAAATTTATATCAAATCCATTAATTCAACCCATGTCTATGTATGGGGGCTATTAACATGTACTATAAATAATTTATTATTATGTGTCAATGAAAATAACTTCTTATACATGAAGTAACCCATTGATGTGAACATTTTTTTCTATCATTGGGTCTCTTTTGATGACAACATATGTATGTATTAGAGGATACCCATAATAGTTTTATTTATAACTATATTTTTGGTTGTATATGTTGCTATGTTTTAATGCCACACTAATATTGACTATAAATTTTATCATCATTCTTAAAGGTGGATACTTTTTAGTGATGATAAAAAGCCCCTATAAATTAATTCCAATCTATCCATTCAAAATGAATCATGACCCCTATAGTTCAATTCCAAAAAAATTGGGGAATGTTGTATGTTTTATAGTCACCTAACAAGGACCACTCCATTATGATTAATTTAATGAAATAATAAATATTACATTTCAGATTCCAACTATTTGTTATTGTAGGAATTGTGCATGGGATTTGATTTGTGGGGATTTTTTTCCCAAGAAGTGTATCCCTACATTGATTCATGTGGGGTAATTAGGAATATTTCCCAATTGAGATAGATATTGGTGTCACCCAGACGAAATTTGGATATCCAGATAGGGGTGTGATATTATCATAAATACGACTTAATGAATTGATGATACATAAGAAATATAACTTTATTGACATGTATTTTTTGACTCATAAGAATATATCCATGAGTAGGATTGTTGTAAATTATTATATGAGGAATATCCCCCAATGAGAATGGATATGGAGGATAATTATGGGTTTGAATATCTTAGAGTCATCATTTCTATCTTTTTTGATATGAATTGAATTTAATGTTTTTTGAGATGCATATTTTAATGTCATGTTATGGGACTATATTTTATAGTTTTTTATCAAGTTTTACGCTCATTTTAAAGTTGTTTTTCTTCCTAATACAATATTATAAGCGAGAAAATTTAATGATTTTTTTGGGGAAAACTATTGTATGATAGATGTAAAAATAGAATATTTAGCAATACTAATTCGAATTAATATTCCATGATTTAAATTCTATGGAATATAACTCATTGGATTCCCAATATTATTAATATTCTTAGCTATTCTTATAGAATGATAAAATTATCCTGCAAATCCATTATAATTCATGTTCAATGTGAGGGAAAAATACATAATGTAGATGAAACACATTTTATGAGAGTGTGTAAATTATGATTAAATAGAGATTATATATGTTCCCGACCTTAAAAATTACATAATATTCAATTAAATTAATAATTCAAATTGAGGATCTTTTAATGTTTGGGTTTTTAGAGAATCAAGACATAACTATTACATTTCATAAGATTACAGGGTAGAAACTTCTACTCAGAATCCATTTTTTTCATAAAATAAAAACTCTTGAAAAGGAGTATCATGTCTAGTTCCATGTTTTACACAGCATGACTTTTCCTTGATCCCATCCTTGTCCCTAGTCATCTTTATGTCTAGTGAAAACATTTCAAAACAATGGATGAGCATAAAAATCTTATTAAGGGGTATAAAAGAAAGAATAAAAACATTAGTTCATAAATAAATACAAAACATAATATCTTTTACATACATCATAAAATCAAAATATTTATGAATAACACAAAGAAATCATAAATCATAAAGGTAACTTGTGGCATCTATAACATACTTACATTGTAGCTATCACATATACATAAAGAGTTACTTTAGAATACCCATCACGGTATATACCCTAAATCTTATAGGAGAAAAATTCAGGTTTAACTCCATCTTGTTACCCAATGCATTAGAGGGCTATCTCAGGACCACCCTCCCTAGGTTTATCACAAAAGCACCTGTATACGTAAACAATGCCGAAGAACCATAACATAATCATACCACATAATATAAGTATAAAAGAAATATAGTGTTACAACATTGTAATAACAATATATCTTTTCTAGATATTGAAATAATAAATCCATTCTCAAAATAATTTTCAATACTAAATTACTTAAAAAGTGTATGGTATTTATTTTTCCTTTTAAAAACATTACATCTTGATAAAGAAGATAAAGATCATATAATGATAGCGGTGGTGGAAAGGTCGTTGTCACCACTTATGTTAAAAAACATTCATTTTTTTCGTATAGTAAAATGATTCATAGAGAAAAGATTCATTTTGAAAAAATTAAAAGTCAATGTGGTTTATACATTGTATAAAATAATGTTGTCTGTAAATGATAATATGCCTCAATGAAAAGAGATTGAGACGAAGTCCCTTACCTCGTGTCCGACATGACTCGATCGTTCTTTAATCTCATGAATAATAAACTAATGTTAATTTATACATGCTTAAGAACCCTTTTAAATTTTATTATTCCTTTTATATCACTTATTACCATGTTATAAACCTTATGCAATCATTTCTGTTAATAACGTTCATTTTGTTGATATTTGGTACTTGAGTCAAAAATGAACACCGTATATTTACAAGTTGCCCTTGGGATCAATAGTTTAATATATCAAGAATTATATTCATTATTTAGATATCATATATATCATATATATCTAGTATATATATATTTATTTATAACAGTACATATCATATGAAGATAAGAAATGAAATGCACTATTAATGGAGATGGTAAGTCGTACGTACGCATGAACGCTACTTTCATTTATATTTATTATTTTAATGGAATTAAAACATAATTATACATAGGTATATTATAATTATTTTATAATATCACATATAATATCTTCAAATATGTCCTTTATACATCACACATATGGCATTAACGAGTCATTTCACTTTGAGGGGGAGGTAGTCTGCACTTCCTCAAATGAAATTATGGATTTTACCCATAATGGAAACTATAATTCTAAGATATAAAGAAAAATAAAGAATCATAAAGAAAAAATAAACATTATATATATCATATATAAATATAGTGTAATATTAATGGCCACAATGATATGCAGTAGAATATAAACGAAAAATATTTGTTTCATGAGGCGTTAGTTTCACATCCAATGAAATAGTATGTTCTTCACAGATTAACTGGAGGTGTGTTCTTTTGTAGTTAGAGTCCTTATCATAGAAAAATCCTAGTATATTTAATATACTATTTTTGTTATAATATAAAGGAATAAAATGAGTTTAGGGGTTGGAGAAGTAAAATTAAAGAAATTACGTTTAGAGGGAACATTGCATTTAATTTGGGTAACTACCTTTAGAATGAACCAAAAGGGTTTCTTAGTGCCTTTGGACTAGGTTAAAGATTATAGAAAGATAAGAGGGATGTAGGGTTTTTAATTGGGTAGAGTTGGGACGTTCCAAAAGGCTTGAGAGGTGTGTGTAATTGGTTAGAAGTGAGGGGTTTTTATAAGGGGGAGGAGGGACTCTTTAGGAAAGTGTCACAATATTATTTTATTATATAATGATATTCAGTTTCTAATCGTCCAAAACACATTGAGGTATAATCTAAGATTACTCAAGGTAGAAATTAGTTAATAAAATAAGAATTGGAAAGCTTTAGGATGTTATTTTCACATTTATAATCTTATTTATTTAAATCATTTATTAATGAGATTAACACTACATCATTATTGTGTCATAAATAATTTAATATATTCAATGTCTAAAAACTATAGAAAAATACAATGATGTAGGAAATATTTCTATATTTCCAATTAATATTTAATTTTGAAAATATATCTTATATAACACCAATTAATAATTAATTTACCAAGAGATATTTGTTTATTTCATTTTTGACATTACTTTAAGTTAATTAAAATAAAGTGTCATAACCATTCATAAGTGGCTCCATTAGGTCCCAAAATAGACCCAAAGATTTACATGGTCGGACATTAATTATCTAATAATTTTAGGGAATGTGTTAATATAATTTTGAATTATTATAATATTATTTTTACCTTCAATTACCCTATTTACCTTTAACCGCGGAAAATAAAAGTCAAAAGTTACTATTCAAAAAAATTATATTCATCTTATTGAACCACATTTTACAATTAATAAAAACCATGTATGTTGTATTTTCTAAATTCAGTTGACAGGAGTGGAAAAATTTAATTTAAATGAAAAATTCAGTTTTTTACCTACTACTAATTGCTTTCAATATTCAGAAAAAATTGATGTTTTTTAGAAAACTACCAAAAATTCAGCCAAAGCAATTTATGATATTCTGAATTCAAAAATTATGTCTATTTTACCAAATTCTAAACATATAACTTTCTATAATTATTTTAAAATTAATTTTCGTTGTTAAAGAAAAGAGCGTGTTTTTAAGAAACAATAATGATCAAAATATTGACACTTGTTTATGTCCAATTTCAAGGTGAATTTAAATCCAATGAATAAATTTGGATTAAATGGTAAAAATATATTCTAAATACACTTTAAAACTAGTTAAAATGATAAACTATACATATAATTTTTTTTGATTAAAATGATGTTTTGAATTAAAATACAATATTTTTCACTATTCATTAGAAAATGAACTTTATCGGAAAAATTACAAAAATTTACAAAGAGTAAATTTTGATGTCCTCATTCTAAAGAAGGATTTTATTTTGTCAAATATAATGTATTATGGTGACCAATAATATATTTAACGATGGTTCACAATTAAAATGTGGTAAATCGACCTTTAAAGTAAATTATGCTTAAAATTAGATTTTATTTACCTGGGATGTTAGATCCTTTCCCATTTTGGAAAGTGTGTCCTCGAAATTTTTATTCACTTATCAAATAAGTGAAGGTATTTATCCCTCATATAATATTCAGATTTACACGTTGCCTCTTCAACCATATGCTTTTTCCAAAAAAACATTACCTATTGAATTACCTTATTCCACAATACTTTCTCCCTATGGTCAAGAATCTGGACTACTTGATCTTCATAAGAGAGATTCTCTTCCAACAAAACTACCTTTGGGCTCAAAACATGATATGGATCTGGTATATATTTTCTCAATATCAAAACATGAAAAACATTATGTACCTTTGATAAACATGGAGGTAAATCCACACTGTATTCAACTAATCCTATTTTCTCCAGGATTTAATAAGGTCCAATGAACCACGGACTCAAATTTCCCTTCTTACTAAAACACATCACACATTTCCATAGAGAAACATTGAGAAAGACATAATCACCTACCTCAAACGAAAGATCCTTCCTCCGATTATCCACGTAACTTTTTATCATGCTCTGAACTATTCTCATGTGCCTCTGAATCATCTGAACATTCCTTGCCATCTCTTCCAGCAATTCTGGTACCATCATCTTCCTTTCTCCTTCTTCATCCTAAAAATTTGGAGTTCGACAATGCTCTCCATATAATTCCTCTAATGGAGCCATCTTTATAATGGAATAAAAACTATTATTATATGAAAATTCACTCAAATAATGGTGTTGGTCCAAAATTCCCTTGTAATCCAGTGAAAAAGTACGTAGCATATTTTCTATGTTATGAATTGTTTGTTTTGATTTCCCATCTGATTGAGGAGAAAATCTTTAATAAAATTTAATTCATTACCCAATGACTTCTGAAGGCTTTTCTAAATGTTTGATGTAAACCTGGGATCATGATGAGATACATTGGAGAGGGAAATTCCATGGAAACAGACTATTTTTTTAACATAATTCCAATAAAGTTGATCAATAGAAAATGTGTCTCTAATAGGAAGGAAATGAGCAGATTTAGTCAATCGATCAACAATAACCCAACTTGCATTATTAACTCGATATGTCAGTGGTAATCACACAACAAACTCAATGGATATATTTTCCCATATCCACTCTCACACTTGTAAAGGCTGAAAAATCATTTTCGGTATCTTCTGCTCTTTGTTATCCTGATGAAAAGTCAAACACATCATTGTAAAATCAGCAATACTTTATTTCATTTCATCCCACCAGTAATACTCTCGAAGATCTATGTGCATATTAATAATTCCAGGATGAACAGAAAACGAGGAACTATGAGCTTCACATAACAACTAATTTTTCAACTGTGAATCACAAGGCACACATAATCTCTTTCAAATCTCAATACACAATCATTATCAATGATAAATTCAAGAAACTTAACCTTCTTAACCAACTCCAACTTTTTCTGTAACTCAGTGTCTTCCTTCTATTCTTGCATAAATCTGTCTCATAGAGATGAAGTCCATTACCTCATATCCGAATTGACTCGATCATTCATTAATCTCTTGAATAATAAACTAAATTTAATTTCTAATTTCTTAAGAACCTTTTTAATTTTTATTATTCATTTTATATCACATGTTACCATGTTTTAATCTTAAAATAATCATTTATGTTAATAACGTTCGTTTTGATGAGATTTGGTACAAGACTAAAAAATGAACACCTTATATTTACAAGTTGTCCTTGTGTTCAACAGTCCTTCATATCCAGAATGATATTCATTATTTAGATATCATATATATCATATATATCTAGTATATGCATATATTTATAATAGTACGTATCATTTGAAGGTAATAAATGAAATGCACCGTTCAAAGAGACGGTAGGCCGTACGTACGCCTGAATGCTACTTCCGTTTATATTTCATATTTTAATGGAATAAAAACATAATTATAAAAAGTTATATTATAATTCTTGTATAATAACATATATAATATCACTATATCCATCCTTTTTATGTCCCACATATTGCATTAACGATTCATATCACATTGAGGGGGTGGTAGCCTGCACTTCCTCTAATGAAATTATCGCATTTACACATAATGTAAACCATAAAGGTATGATATAGAAGAAAAATACAGAAGAATAAATAAAAAAACATAATATATATCATGTACAAATATATTGTTATATTAATGGCCACAATGATAGGTGGTAAGATATAATCGAACAATCATCGTTTCGTGAGGCGTTAGTTTGCCATCCACAGAAATTGTATGTTCGTCACCCGTTAGATAGAGGTGTGTGTATTTTTAGTTATATTACTTCTAATAAAAACATCCTATTATAATTAATATACTGTTGTTGTTAATAAATAATGTAATAAAAAGATTTTAGTGGTTGGATAAGTAAAATAAAAGAAAAGACGTTAAGGGAAAATGTTACCTTTAATTTGGGTAACTCCCTTTGGTTTGAACCAAAAGGTTTTCTTGAATTTCCTTATTCATATGGTAAGTCTTATAGGAAGAGAATAGATATTTAGGGAGCTTAATTGGGTAGAGTTTGAACAATCCAAAGGGCATTATAGGTTTGAGGAATTGGTTAGAAGTGAGGTCATTTTATAAGGGGAGGAGGGGCTCTTCAAATAAGTGTGATAATATTATTTTATTATATAATAATATTCGGTTTATAATAGACTAAAACTCATTAAAGTTAAAGTTAAGATCACTCATGGTATAATTAAATTCATAAAATAAGAATTGGACAGGTTTTGGATGTTATTTTAATATTTATAATCTTATTTATTTAAATCATTTATTAATGAGGTAAACTCTGCATCATTATTGTGTCATAAATAATTTTATTTATTCGATGTCTAAAAATTATCGAAATAATACCGTGATATAAAAAATATTTATATATTTCAGATTAATATTTATAGTCGAAAATATAACTTATATAACACCATATGAAAATTAACTTACAGAGAGATATTTGTTTATGTCATTTTTTTCCTTTACTTTAGGTTAATTAAAATAATGTGTCATTATCATTCATAAGTGTCTCCATGGGGTCCCAAAAACAACCCAAGGATTCCCATAGATGGAAATTACTCATCCAATAAGGTTAAGACAAATGTTAATGTAATTTTTAATTATTATAAAATTCTTTTTACCTTGGAGTACCCTATTTACCTTTATCCGCGTTAAATAAAAGTCAGAAGTTTTTATTTACCAAAAATTATTTTCATCTTATTGAACCAAATTTTACATAATAATAACAAGAATGTATGTCAGATTTTATAAATTCAATTCACATAGGTGGTAAAAATTCATTTAAATGAAAAAGATTGTTTTTTAACTACTACTAAGTGGTTTTACTATTCCTCAAAAATTGATGTTTTTCATAAAACTACCTAATATTCACTCTAAGATATATTTTATATTCAAAATTAAAAAAAATTCTATTTTCCAATATATAAATATATAATTTTCATTAATTGAATTAAAATTAATTCTCGTTATAAAAACATGCTTTTTGTTTCTTAAAAACACACTATTTATTTTGACACTGGGAATTAATTATGAAATTAATTAATAAAACTTATATGTTTTTAATTTCGAAAAATGGAAATAATTTTTGTATTTGGAATATCAAATTTACTTTTGATAAATGTTTTGTATTTTTCTTGACAAATGTTCATTTTTAATGAATAGTGAAAAATACTGCTTTTTACTTCAAAACTGCCTTTTCATCATATTTAATTATATAGTTATATTGTCATTTTAATGGTTTATAAAGTGTAATTGAATTATATTTTTATCACTTAACACAATTTTATTCATTGGAAGTAATTTCACTTTTCAATTGGATGTAAAAACAAGTCGATCTTTTGATAAATTTTACTTCTTAAAACCCCGTTTATGGTTGTGACAACAAGAGTTATTTTAAAATTAATTACTGCAATTTATTTGTTTGGAATTTGTAAAATGGATTCCATATTGGAATCAGAAGGTCCAAATTATTTAATTAATACGCTTTTGTTTTTGGACATTATGAATAGTAACAACGGTAATTATCATTAATTATCGTGCTTAATTAGTAATCAAAAAGATAAGGGTAATAAAACATTTCATAATAACATAAGATGACCCCCAAAATGTGTCAAAATCCTATTTTTTGAGTAATTTCCAACCATGTAAATCTTTCTACCAAACTTGAGGGTCCATGGAGTCACATGGCTGTGATAGTGACATTTATGACATTATTTTTAAAAAATAAAAGAAATATAACAACGGTTTGTATATCCTAAGTAAAACAATTTTAATTTTTTTTAAATAAATTATCTCTTAGACTATAAATAGTCATTGGAAAGCTAAAATTATTTCCTATATCATGGTATATTTTTTATAATTTTTAGACAATATATATATAAATTTATTCATTACACCATGATGATGCCGTGACTACATCATTAATGAACAATTTGAATAAAATGACAAGATAAGGTAACATTTATGAAAAAAACTTGTATAAAACCTATTAGATGGGTGTATTACGAACCATTATCACCATATACTCAAAATATATCAGTTTGAGATCTTTAAGAGAAGAAAATCATTTTTAAAAAAAGTAACATTTTAAGACATTCCAAAAACTGACCCTCCTCCCTCTTATAAAAGGCCCCCACCTCTACCCCCATACATACACATCTCAAGCCCTTGTATAGTCCAAAATATTCTCATATTATTTCTCCACATCCCTCTATTAATCCTATAATCCTAACTTTTTGTATATGTCTTTCCAAGGAAGCCTTTGGCTCAAATTAAAAAGAGTTACCTGATTTAGAGGTAATGTCTTCTCTCGAGATTCTTTCTCTTATTTTCCTTCTTAACTCACCACTATCTTCTTATTATATGATCCCATAATAAAAAAAGTATCCTCAATATACTAGGATTTTTTTATGATAGGAATTATACCTACAATTACTCACACCTCCGTCAAATGGTTAAAGAACATATTGTTTATGTGGTTGGTGAATTACTGCCTCATGAAACGATGATTTTTCAATCTTCTTTTAACACATCTCATGGAGGCCATTATGATGGAACTATATTTACATGTGATATATATTATATTTATTTACTATCAATTCTTATTTATTTTATATTTAAAACATTCTTCTATGCTTTTCAAGTTGTAAAAATGCGATAATTTCATATGAGGAAGTGTGGAAAACCGCCCCCTCAAGTGATGTGACTCGTTCATGAAAAACATGGAAATTATAAAAAATGTAATTAATGAACTTATTTTACCTAAATAACATATATATTTTACGTTTATTATAATATATATGTGTGTAATTTAGTTTTACTGTCCATTAATATGACAAAAAAATGAACGTAGCACTCATGCGTACGTACGGCCTACCGTCTCCATGATTGGTACATTTCATTTATTTTCTCCAAACATTATGGAATATTATTAATTAAATATATACTGGATATATATGATATTTAAATCATTAAAACCATTCTCGAGATGATGTAATTATAACTACAAGTACAATTCTCTTCGAACAAGTTCATTTTTGACTCATGTACCGAACATTGACAAAACGTTTGATATGAACCCACATAATTATCTAATTAATATAAAATGATAATATGTGATATGAGTAGAATAATAAATTTTAATGTAAGTACTTAATAAAATATAAATTGATAAAGGTTTATTAAACAATAATTTAAAGAAACAAACAAGACAAGTCGGACTTGAGTTAAGGGAATTTCTTATCTCACATTTAGTTCTGTGAGATCTCCATTGATCACAAATTATTTATTTCATATGGTGTATTGTGTACTTTCATTTGATATATATTATCATGAATTTTTTTATTTTCATGGTATTATGTGATTCATTTTGTTCTTATTATCTTTTGGTTATACGACTTGATTGATTACAATGAGGTAAGGGGTTTTTATCTCACATTTATTCCCGTGAGATTCATGCTATATTTTCCACTATATCCTTTGAGTGGTGTGTGTACATCCCATTAATCTACTATTTGTGTAATATAATTTCGTTTATGGGTATTTACATCAACATTTTATAGTCCTTCTTTCACGGGGTGTATGTTTCAAAAGTTACCCAAATCAGTAAGGAAACCTTTCTCCCTCCTCTTTTTAAAAGACTTTTTTTAGGACATTAAATATACATCTTCTTAATGTTGGGATATGTTATTATATATCCTTATTGCATTAAATTTTATGTCTAAGTGATTAGACACCCTTTTATCTCTCATCAACTCATTTTATGAATTATAAAGTGACGTGGTTAGGCTGTCAAATTTCTGTAAGGGAACTTCTTAACCCAATTTCAATTCTCTGGGTTAAACCTCTAATTCTTGATTATGTAGTACTATGAATATGTGTGGATGACCTATGATTGTTTTACAACTAAAATCCACTTATATTGGGTGTATTTATATATGTCACACATACTTATGTAATTGATTTTTCCTTAATCTAAGGATACCGTCTATGTACGAGACTTCTTCTCAATCTCCATTCATTAAGGAATATTTTGATTTCTACATGACTTTATTTTATACAGTGTATAATACAATTTTTAATTTTCTTTTCATTCAAAGAGATTTTTTTTCTACAAATCATTTTTCTAAACGACAGAATGGAATTTTTCTTTTTTAACGTAAGTCGTGGAAATGACCATTTCCGCCGCTGTGAGTATTATTTGATCTATGGATTAAATAACAAGTCGTAATGTTTTTAAAAGAAAAATAAATACCATATACACTTTTTAGGTATTTTGGTATTGAAAATTGTTTTTTGAATGGATTTATTATTTAAATATCATAAAATGTTATATTTTTATTGCAATGTGGAAACGTTATTTTCCATTATGCTTAAGTTATGTGTTATGACTATGTTATGGTTCTTGGAAATTATTACGTATATGGGTGGTTCCATGATAAACCTAATGTGGTGAGCTCGAGATAGCTCTCCAATGCATTGGGTAATGTGATAGAGTTAAACGTTAATGTTTCTCCTAAGATATTTGGGGAATATACTGTGATGGGTATTCCAAATGTGACTCCCTATGTAGTTGTGATTGCTACAATGTAAGTATGTTATGTATTCCTTAAGTTACCTTTATGATTTATAATTTCTATGTGTATTTCACAAATAATATTATTTCATGAGGTATGATAAAAAGCTTATGTTATGTATATATTGATGATCTAGTGTTTCCTTTCTTTGTGTATCCCTTACTAAGCTTTTTATGCTCATTCCAAGATTTTGGAATGTTTATCACAAGACAGAAAGTGGAACTGGGCCAAGGATGGGATCATGGAAATGTCATGCTTTCTAAAACATAGGACTTGACATGACTCTTTTGTTAAAGAGTTTTTATTTTGTGAAAAAAATCGAAACTGAGTATATGTGTCTACTTTGTATCCATTAAGATGTAATAGTTATGTCTTAATTATCTAAAACATTTAACCTGAAAAGATCCTCAATCTAAATTATTCATTTAATTCCTGATTATGTAGTGTTTTAAGGCTGAGTCCTTATAGTCGGTATCAATGGTCGGTTTAGATAACTCTAGAGGTTAGGGTATTCTTTATGCTTAAGAGAAATTACCATAATGGAGAGGAATTCAGATAGAGTTGTAGTTTTTTTAGATAAAGTTAATGAGTTTAAGATAACATGAATAATTATATCTCAGTATTATATGATTATTTTACTGATATACTCACACATACCTTTTTGGTTTTAGTAAATGGATGGATCTAGCAGGCACCAATGTAAAAGTGGATGTGAAGAAAACTATGACGGTTTTCTGAACGAGCAACTGAATGATATGGGAGTTGCAATGAGAACTCTTGTTGTTATTCTAAACCAATTATATGGATTCATGGTTGACCACCCGAACCTTAGGGATTTTTATAAGACATCGTATATGCGAGAAACAAATCTCTACGAATGTTCATGTAATAATCATAAAGGTATGTATGTTCAAAAACCTATGTGTCAAATATGTGGGAATAAACACATAGGAAAATGTTTCAAAGGGATATAAAGATTCTATATATATGTAAATGAATGTCATAAAGATAGAACCTGCCATGGAAAAAGGAAGCATCTAGTTTACTCTAGTAAAGGGAAATAATTCCTTTCCGAGGAATCAATTAAATGTTCTAAATGCGGTGTGCATGGTCATTATGAAAACACAAGTCCTATGAAGATGTTTTGGTAATTGGAATACCAGGATCGTACAAATATCTGTTTACCAATACCTAATTCCATTCCTATTGAGTATGAAGAAACTGACAATGACAAATGAAAGGTATGGATTATTTTGTAAAATTTGTTTTCCTATTATTGAAATATTAGGATATGATTCATGATTTTGTTTTTATGAAAGAAGTATTTCAAAATATGTTGTAAAATAATGGTTAATGTATCATAAAGAATATTGAATGAGTAATAAGTCAACATATAAGGGATTCAAGAGTTATGGTAGATTTTTGGATGGTGAAATTCTTAAAAGTATTAAGGCTCTTTTGATGATGTGATTACATTAGAAGGATTTTTATAGTATGTGTAACCCTGATGTTTGATAGATGAAAATTTTATTCATGGAATAATTATCTTTTATTTTGTGGATATAGTTATAATGAACAATTTGGGTTTATATGATCTTTTAATTTGACGCAAATACTGGTTAAGAAAAATTTCGATGAAAAACGAATGTTATTGGATAACCTTTGTAGATTAAATATGTTATGGTTATTTTTGATAATTTATCTCTTTTTTGGGAATGTTATAAAATTATATAGTTTTTTAAAAGGGACAACACGCAGACCATGTGACAACCCGTCATGTCGGACGAAGCTGTTTGAATCGAACCCACAACAAAAGTGTCACTAGTATTTATCACCTACCATTGGACTACGTGAAGTCTGTGGTTAGTATGACCAATTATTTTTAGTTACATGATGTTATGAATCAGGAATATATTGATTTTGAGAAATGATTAACCTATCATAGAGGATATGTGATTAGGTTATTTACATTTCAGTATGAGACTTTTAGAGTACCTGAGGTTATTTAGAGATAAATATTATGATTTATCTTGGAAGAATATGTGATTAAATCCTTTTGAGATTTGTGTTTCAATATTATTTTGGATCACATTGAAGAATTTTATGGATATCTGTTTATTGAATGGTCTTTGATGAACTTTGGGTATTGTTGGAAAAATATTGGAGATTAAGGGTAGTTTTTCTATTTGGGAATGATTATCCTTTTTTGGGATTATCTGATCTTGTGCTATCCATTTTGGTTTTTCTAACGTCTAAATACATGGAAAATATATAGTTCAACTTCTATAGATTATGTGATTCTCTCGAAGTTGATTTTAGCACTCTTAATGTGAACAAGTCATCCTAAGCACTCATATTTTGGATAAAATATTAGTTTCTGTAAGAAACCTAGTAAGAGATGAAAGTATACATGATAGGTAAGTATGTTTACTTATGGTTTAGTTATGCTCGGAAATAAATTCCTCAATGAAAAGTAACTTAAAAAAATGTTTTCTGTAATCTTTTCCTACTAGGGAATCAAATACCGTTTGACCCATCACAGGTTTGTGATTTTCTGGTGATTATCTTTCTCCTAAAACGTGTTTTCAATAAGTCTCCATCAGAACTTGATAGTTAGTTTCTCAAACATATCGATGTTTTCATGGAATCCTAGTATCTTTTATCTCGGGTGACCTTTGTACTTTTATTTCTTTCTTTTAATGTGATAGTTTAATTGAATCTTTTTCGATGTGGGGCATTCAATAATGTTTTGGAGCCCAATTTTAAAATTGCGGGGATGCAATTTCCAAAAGGGGGGAAGGATGGAACATCCTAGATAAACAAATAATATGAAATTTTCATATATTCGTGAATTAAATTTTAATATTACATTAAAGGATGTTCTATGTTCGATGGCATACCTAATGTGCAACAACATGTTTCTTTAAAATATTACGTTGCACACTAATAATATAATAATATTATTTTAAATGGTAGTTATTTCCTAGCCATTGTATTGGAGGGAACGAAAATAATTAATTACAAAATGATAATATATGTTGGTTAAATATTTTTACATTTATCCAATAAATGTTAGAGGATTAAAATGTGAATGAATGATATTTTAAGCATAAATATTCTAATATTCTTTAAAAGGTCGATTAACCGCCTTTCGATGAATAACCCATATTAAATCCACATTTTGACAATTTTAAATTTTATATTTGAAAAAATATTTTCCTGCTTTAGAAACTGGAGATAAAAATTTTCTTTTTGTAATTTTTTTTATTTTTCTGATAAAGTTCATTTTTTATGGATAGTAAAAAATGATGTATTTTAATTCAAAACTACTTTTTAATATAATTTATTTAAAAAGTTAGATTATATTTTTAATTGGTTTTAAAGTGTAATTACAATATATTTTTACCACTTAATTCAATGATGGTCATTGGAATTAATTTCACATTGAAATTGGATATAAACAAGTGTCAATATTTTGATAAATATTATTTCTTAAAAACATGCTATTTGACATGACTGTGGGAATTAATTATAAAATTAATTAATGAAACTTATATGTTTTTAATTTCATAAAATAGACATAATTTTTGAAATTGGAATATCAAATTTAATTTGGATAATTTGTTTGTATTTTTTTGTCAAATGTTCATTTTTAATGAATAGTAAAAAATACTGCATTTTACTACAAAACTGATTTTTCATCAAATTTATTTACATAGATAGATTGTACGTTTAATTGGTTTTAAATTGTAATTGAATTATGTTTTTCTCACTTAATAAAATTTTGTTCATTGGAAGTAATTTTACTTTTACATTGGATGTAAAAACCAGTGAATCATTTGATATATTTTACTTCTTAAAACCCCATCATTGGTTGTGACAACGATAATTATTTTTAAATTAATTACAACAATTTCTGTGTTAGGAATTTGGTAAAATTGATTCCATATTTGGAATATTAAGGTCCAAATTATTGAATTAATATTCTTTTGATTTTGAACATTATGAATAGTAACAATAGTAATTGTCTTTAATTATCATGATTAATTAGTAATCGGGTAGTTAAGGGTAATAAAATAAAATAATAATAATATAAAATGACCGCAAAATGTGTCCATATCCTATTTTCTGAGTCATGGAGGATCATGGGAAGAATTATACAAAAAATTAGGGCCCATGGAGTCACATGGGTGTGATAGTGACATTTATGACATTATTTTTAAAAGAGAACAAAAATATAACAATGGTTTGAATATCCTAAGTAAAATAACTTAATTTTTTTTAAATAAATTACCTATTTGACAATAAATAGTCATTGGATATCTAAAAATATTTCCTACATCATTATAATTTTTTAATAATTTTTATACATTAAAAAATAAATTTATTTATGACACAATGATGATGCAGCGATTACCTCATTAATGAATGATTTAAATAAAATGAAAAGATAAGGTAAAATATAAGACATACACTTGTCAAAAACATATTGGATGGGTGGATTTAGAACCATTAACACCTTATCTTCAACATATATTATTGTGGGACCTTTAAAATCCGAAAATCATTTTATACTAAAGTATCATTTCAAGACTTTCTAAAAGTGACCCTCCTCCCTCTTATAAAAGGCCCCCACCTATACCCCCTTACCCAAACCTCTCAAGCCCTTGGATCTACTATCCACTAATCATATAATCTCTCCACAGCCCTCTATTACTCCTAGAAGCCTCACATTGGGTATAAGTCCTACCAAGGAATCATTTGGCTCAAATCAAAAAGAATTACCCGATTTAAAGTTAATGTATTCTCTCGAGTTTCTTTCGTTTATTTTACTTCTTATCTCACCACTATATTCTTATTATATGATCCCATAATAACACAAGTATCATCAATATAGTAGGATGTTTTTCTGATAATTATTCTACCTAAACTTACACACACCTCCGTCTAATGGTTAAAGAATATATTGTTTCTATGGGTGGCGAATTACTGCCTCACGAAAAGGTGATTGTTCAATCATCTTTTAAAACCTCTCCTGGTGGACATTATGATGGAAATATATTTATATATTATATATTATATTTATTTCTTCTCAAGGACTCTGTATATTATAGATAAAACATACATTTATTCTTTGAATGTAGTGAAAATGTGATAATTTCATATGAGGAAGTGTCGACAACCGCCTCCTCAAGTGATGTGACGCGTTCATTCAAAACATGGAATTTATAAAGAATTTAATTAAAAAACTTATGTTACATATATAACATATATATTATACTGGAGTTATAATATATCTATGTCTAATTTAGGTTTAATTCCCATTAATATGACTAAAAAATCGAAGTAGTGTGCATGCGTACGTATGACCTACTTTCTCCATGAAAAGTACATTTCATTTATTCTCTCCAAACATTATCGAATATTTTTAAATAAATATATACTGGATATATATGATATTTAAATCATGGAAAACATTATGGAGAGGATATAATTATAACTACATGGACAATTCTCTTCAAACAAGTTCATTTTTGACTCATGTATCGAACATTGACAAAACATATGATATGAACTCACATAATTAACTAATTATTATAACATGATAATATGATATATGAATTTAACAACAAACTATATAGGAAGTACTTAAGAAATTATAAATTTACCATTGTGTATTATTCATGAATATAAAGAAACAAACAAGAGAAGTCAGACTTGAGGTAAGGGGATTTGTTATCTCACTTTTAATTCCGTGAGATTTCCATTGTTCGCCAATTATTTATTGCATGTGGTGTATTGTGTAATACCATTTTATATATATTATCATTATTATATTTATATTCATGGTATTATGTGATTCATTTGGTTATTATTATCTTTGGGTCATACGACATGATTGCTTACAATGAGGTAAAGGGTTTTTATCTAACTTTTTATTCACGTCTAATTCATGCTATACTAGGAACTATCTCCTTTTAGTGGTGTATTTAATTCCCATTATTCTAAAATTTGTGTAATATACTTTTTTATGGGTTTTTACATAAATTTGGTATAGTCCTTTTTTTCTTGGGGTGTACGTTTCGAATGTTACACAAATTGGTAAGGGAACCTTTCACCCTCCACTTTTTAAAAGACTTCTTTTTGTTAAGAATTTTAATTTACATCTTCTTAATTTTGGGATATGTTCTTATATATTTCCTTATTTTTGTGAATTTTATGTCCATGTGATGAGATACCCTTTTATCACTCATCAACTCATTTTTTGAATTTTAAAGTGACGTTGTTAGGCTGTCGAAATTCTGTAAGGGAACATATTAACACAATTTAAATTCATTGTGTTAAACCTCTACTTCTTGATTCTGTCGTACAATGAATATGTGTGGATGACATCTGATTATTGTACACTTAATATCCACTTATATTCTGTGTATTTATATTTTTCACACAAACTTATGTAATGGATTTATCCTCATTCTAAGGATACCTTCTTTGTACAGGACTTTGTCTCAATCTCCTTCCATTAAGGAAACTTTTTATTTCAACATGACATTATCTTATATAGTGTATAAAACCATTTTGACATTTTATTTCATTCAATGGGAATCATTTCTCTACAAAGCATTTTACTAAATAAAAAAATTAATGTTTCCTTTGTAACGTAGGTGGTGACGACGACCTTTTCCGCCACCGCGAGTATTATTTGATCTATGGCTTCCTTAACAAGCTGTAATGTTTTCAAAAGAAAAATATATGCCATATACTATTTTTACTTATTTTGGTATTGAAAATGGTTTTTTAAATCGAATTATTATTTCAATATCATAAAATGTTATATTTTTATTACAATGTGGAAACATTATATTTCCATTATACTTAAGTTATGTGTTATGAATATGTTATGGTTATGAGCCATTGTTACGTATATCGGTGGTTCCATGATAAAACTAGTGCGGTTGAGCCTGAGATAGATCTCCAATGAAATGGGTATTATGATGGAGGTAAAAGATAATTTTTCTACTAAGACATTTAGGGAATATACTGTGATGGTTATTCCAAGTCTCACTCTTTATGTAGCTGTGATTGATACAATGAATGTATGTTATGTATTCCTTAAGTTACCTTTATGATTTATAATTTCTATGTGTATTTCAAAAATCTTATGATTTCATGAGTTATGTTAAAAAGCTTATGTTATGTATATATTGTTGATAAAATGTTTTATTTCATTGTGTATCCCTTACTGGCCATTTTATGCTCATCCCATGTTTTTGAAATGTTTTTCACAGGATATAAAGTGGAATAGGGTCAAGGATGGGATCATAAAAATGTCATGTTGTCTAAAATGTGGAACTAGACATGGCTATTTAGTTCAAAAGTTTTTATTTTTTGAAAAAAATGGAAAATGAGTAGATGTGTCTACTTTGTAATCATTTAGATGTCATAGTTATGTCCTAATTCTCTAAATCTCTAAAACTGAAAATATCCCCAATGTGAATTATTCATTTAATTCATGATTTTGTATTGTTTTATTGTTGGGTCCTTATATATATTGTGACCATGAATTCACAATTAATTTTATATAACAAAATAATGATTTCAAGAGTCATTTCATAGAAAAATACAACTAAATTAGACATGTATACATTCTTAATTACCCGCTATGTATCAACACCTATCTAGATCCACAACTGACCACGCATGGATGTTCTGTAACACAATTTTATCATTAACTTGTAAGAAATACCTATCATATAGAAACCACAAAAATCCAATTTAATAGATTTACGTTGTAATCCCAAGTATAAAATAAATCATATTATATTACTTAGCTATAATTCCATCTAATAGAGTTCGTACCACTCCTATAACACTGTTAAATCTAAGCAGTTACAAATCATATTCAATAAAAAGTTAAAATGGAATATTCTACAAAATTTTCCACAAAACAAATTAATAAAACACAAAGGGATGTAACATCCTAAAAACTCCAACCAATAAAATGTTTTCATCATCATGTTACATAATCCATCCAATAAATTCAGGTTCCCTAATTTTATTAGACAATTCTATTATGTTCCTGAGGAATTTTCATCCATTATCTAATCAAGTCCATGTAAAATTTCAGTGGCCCATCAAGAAGATAAATATTATTAAATATACAGTATTGGAAAATCATGGAATCATAATGGTTGAACCCTACCAATAAGAATCATTAGTAATGAGTGACCCAGTGATCCACAACCACTTGGAGAAGTGGAATCTGATATTGAATAAGAACATATGATCTTTACTGAATTCAGTAATGGATAGAAGATTAATCCAGACTAAATTATGAAGAACAGGTAGATGGAGAATAATATGCGAACCTAATATAATTTATTTCTAAAAATTGATCATGATAGATAAATCATAGATTGGATTCTATGAAAAAAAAGACCCATGATTAAAATGATTCCCAATTTTACTGATTAGAAAAACCCCTCAGGGTACACTAGTTAGCTACCCATGGATCACCATCTAGATAGTGCAGCTAATAAGGAAACTGGGCTATAGACTTGATCCCTAGTTAGTCACTAGTGGGAACTAGTTAGATGTTTCCGCTGCTAGTACCGAGACATCCCCATCCATGCATTTTTCTATTTCCTATTCATTGAGACACCAACCGAGTATTCTTACTAAAACAATCACCAAATATTTTTTTTTAAATTGATATATATCATCTTATTACTAGGTTTTATGAATTATCTATATATTTTATGAAAAAAATCACATTTCCTACTTATATCATCTCCAGTAACAATGCAGGTCATTTCATGAACCAAAGAATTCCATCTAAGGAATGGTGAAGTTGATGTTAGTTTTGGGATGTTTATAAAGAATTAGGTCTTCCTATACTTAGGACATTGTTTTAAGAGTTCCACATCCAAATGTATCATGGGATGATTTTGAATGTGTACATACCTCAGAACATGAATTAATAAATTTGTCATCGAATTTCATGGGGATATACCCACTTTAATGAGATGAAATCCCTAATAAAGTATGAACGAAATCCTTTTTGAATCCCTAGAGTAATTGATAATTATTTTTTAACTAGAAGGGATTCCCTAAAATGGATCATATTGTAATACTAAGAAATTATTAGCATGTACAATAACATGATCATTAAGAAGAATGTTGTTATATCATTGATAATGATGACCATCTACTGAATAGTAATTTTGATATATATATATATGTTATCATGAACTTCTATACTTCTGATTACTAATTTCATTTCCAGTGTGAGTCTTGGATTATTTGTTATGGAGTTCATTTTAGTTTAGGGGGTTATGTTAGATTTGAATAACCTATTTTGGAAATGATTGTCTACTACATGATGCATGTGTATATGGGAATGAACCATTTTCATATTTTAGTACTTCTGATGTTATTGTAAGGATGGACGCTTAGACAATTTAATACATATGAAGTACATAGTGATGTATATATATATATATATTTGTTCCTAATTTAAATTCATGTTTTCTTGTATAATAAAGAAACTATATTTAAATAATTTAATAGCTATAATGAAAATATATTATATATATAGTTCATCTTCATCCCATATATTGATCCTCCCACTCGGAATATTTTTGACAATGGTATTGGGGAATATGATATGAGGTCATATATGATAGATTTTATAGGATACTGGTTAGACATACATATATAAGTAAATTTAATCTATGAGGATTATATTCCAAAAATTTTTGTGAAAGGATTTCATTCCATGAAAAATCCTACTATAAAAACTAAAGTGGATAATCGATCAAAAAACATCAAATGGTATCACAAAAACTCTAGCTAAAAGTTACTAATTATGTGCCTTTGGTATTGGTCATTTTCCACCAATTGATATTATCTACTGGGATAACCCATCTATATATCAATTCTATGATTCCTTAATACATCATATGATTTATTAGTGAAAAGAGTTCCCCAAATTATTTTCAAAGGGATGACATGATGGGAAAATGAGGTAAAGGTAACATCCCTATAGTTAAAGTGAAGTCTCAAGGTCACTTCGATGATCCCAATTATATGATATGTGGAGAACCAGAATTAATGAACCTATATGGATAGAAATTGGTAGAATATGACAACATATTCATCACGAGGAGGATACCCATTATATAGTTTCTTAGACTCCAAATGAGGAAGAAAGGCCCATAAAATTGGTGATTTCAGGTTTTATAGCTCCATCTGTACAACGAGATAAGGACTTTTTTATCAGTATAAGGCTTGTGGAGGCCCAAATAAAGAACAAATGGCCCTCTAATATAATAATAATATGGGATATTATCTAATTCAATGTATTTAATCACCCACATGAGTATATTATAGCATCCCCTGACACCAATTATGATACCAATCCTATGGAATTAGGAAAGTGTATCTGAGATATGGAGATTTTGGCCTATACCAATGTAAATTAGATCCCCATAATATCATGTGTGAGTAAAATTATTGAGTTAGGAACCATTAAATGGGTTCTTTAGTCGATATACTGGATAATGGGGTGAATTTATCAATCCCAAAGTTTCTTATTAGAAAGTACATTATATATTCATTTAATTGATAAAATATTTCTGACCAAATGATATAATATCAACTTGTAGATGTAGGGATTGATTCAATGAAAATGAACTCATCGTGGTATAGTATAGATGGAAGCCACATTTGGGAGGATATATCATCTCATCCGTAGGAATGGTAGTAATATATTGGATATGAGATAATGTAAAAATATATGGACGATGTACAATCCATCTTTCCCCCACCAATTTCGTTATAATATAATATTTGGACCACCCTTCTTCTATTTTAGGTGAAATTTGGGAAAAGAGAAAAATAATTTTCCAAACGTGTCTTTTATCATGTAGTTTTCTAAAATCTAATATATGAAAATTCCTTAATACATATAATTGTGAGTATAATTTTTAATATATATATATATATTTATTTATATATATTTCACACTCTCTTTCTATTGGGGATCTTCAGTCAATCCTAATTTTTTTTATTTATGGGGGATAAAATAATTTGGATATAAAAAATGTACACATTTTTTTTGTAATGTAATTACATCACACATTTAATTTCAAAAAATGGTTCATCCAAAATTTATCACAGATATTGTAGTATATCTCTAAAACTAAAGGTATTATTAACCCACCAGCTATCCCAATAAGAGATGAGCAGGAATTATGATTTCCTAATGAAAAACACAAGCCCCTATTTGATGGTCTTACCAAAATTAAAACTGTAGTTTAATATTTGATGGGATAGTTTTTATAGTTTAATTTCTAGATTCTATCTATAATGTAACCATGAAAAATGATGATGGTGGTCTAAATTTTACATGGAATATGGAGGTTGAAACTGTTAAATTCGATGAGGGTCTTACTAATCCTTCTATAACAATTCTTTCTATACATATAAACATTGATAATGTATGAATATTGAAGATTTTTAAATTCATTGAATTGAATATACATGTAGGAATAAACATTAGACACAACACCTTAATATAAATTTACTTTAATGTCTCTTTTCTAATGATGCATGGGATTGAATAGATACAATTCTGAATTCCACAAAACTCAATGAATCAACCCTTATGGATTTTTTGGTCCTACAACATTTAAATGGTATCTTAATTTGTCTATATATGTTTAATTAAAATTAACATCAATCCTAAACCCTTAAACCAATTTTCTAACATCTCATTTCCACAAAAAAGTCACAATAGTGTCTCATAAATTTTCTAAAATCATATTAAAATTGAAATAAATGATCCATCATAATGATATAAATGTTTCATTATATGTTAATGGGAATTTAGATAAGATATATTATGTATTTAAGTCTACATAATCATTCTTAATTAGTCCCCATACTCATTTTATGTTGATTAATATTACAATCATGCACATCGTTATCAATTGAGAGTGTGACAAATGAAATACATTAGTAGGAAATCATGATTTATGAAACTCCACAAATTGATATATCAATAGAGAAAATCCTTATATGTTTAAATTTCATTAATTGTCTGATTAATGACCTTGAAATAAACCACAAGGTAGTCCCCCTCAAGGAATCCCAATATTTTTGGTTGATGAAGTCAAAATTGTTTAGAGAAACTAAGACCCAATGCATGATCAGTCAATTGTTAGGTATCTAAAAACCATGTTACATAATTATTTTTGAATTTACTATTATCTCAATAGTTTAACTTTATCCTCCTTTTCAAACCCTCAACTACATCAACTTCGATGGGAATGTCTACAGATGGTGACCTTAATCAAATACAATCATTAAAATAATCTAGAGTTTAAAGAACTCATGAACCTAAAAAAATTGTATCAATGAAAAAGTAATTCATATATATTAATTCCTTTTTTGGAATGAATTATATCATATTAGAGGATCTAATGAAGACTTGGAGGCTTTTTTTTCTTGAATCCAATCAATTTTTTCATTAGGGACATATGGAGTTTCATTTCCAAACTTCCCCTTCATGATATTCCCTCACAAATATACTGAATATATAGGGTTTTTCCAAAATTGTTTTATTACATGATTAATTATAATTATATTCTTTGTAAATTAAAAAAATCATTCGATTATTATAGAAATTCTAAATATTAGATTAGCATCTAACTGAGGCTTGATTTCTATAATAATATATGGGTCATTGAGTAATACTACCATGCAGAGAACATTACCATGAAAAGGATCTAGAAAATATGGGCATTGGGTTGATGAGGATGATATCTTGTTGTTAAAACTCTAAAAATAGTTTAATTTTTTCATATAATTGATAGTATATCTCCCCTAATTGATTAAATTAATTAAATTTTAATGAAAATACAACCTTCCTTCTTCTATTGAATAACTTTAATTTGCTAAGGAAGTTGAGGAATTAGAGTAACTAAATATTCAACAAAATGATAATGACACACAGCTATTGAACTAATTTATCAATTACCATATTTATAGAAATTTATTTCTTTAAAATAAAGAGAAACCATAACATTTAGAGACACCCCTTCTTATATTTTTAGAATTGAAAATAAATTGATCCTCAAACAAATATAATTTTTTATATTTTGTAAGTTGGTTCATTACAATAATCATTATTCTGAAATTACCTATGAATCCTTAGGAACTGGAATAAATGTTGTTTGATCTCACCCACATACATAATGTATAATGAATAATGGAAATAAAGGATAATAGAAACATGAGTCATTGTGATTTATACATGGATATGTCACAATATAGGCACAAGTACCATCACTAAAAAATTATAGATAGACTTTTTGAGTGTTTTCTCATCTTAGGTGCTGCTCTTGGTTGATTATAAGAACATGTACCACCAATGAAACTCAAGATTTTGTCTTTATATATGATTTTTTTAACATAACACAATAAGGATCAAGGAACATTACTATTTTATGAGGATTATAATGTTCAATAGGTATTAAATATTTAAAAAACATAATTTTTTGTTCTTTTATCAAAGAAGTCTGAACCAATGTTTTAATGATAGTCTAATGGTATAAAAGATTATTCTTCCAGTGGACCTGATAGGCATACATTTACCTGTTTCATAGACCAAATTTCATAGACCAAATATGGATTCCTATATGTTTTATTTGTTTTATAATTTGTCTGAATCTATTTTTGAATCCTTATATTGTGGAGACAAAGTTGGTGAGTTTCAAATCCTCGTATTTATTCCGTTTAAAATTTTCAATAATGAACGTTTTGTTACAATTTTGATTATTTTTAATGGAAAATATTTTCCCTCTCCACACGTGGTTTATTCCTATCAACAATGAACCCTAAATTTATTCTACAGTTCATTTTTCGTCTCCTTAAACTAGAAATTTTCATGTATCATTATATTATCTATTAAACGTTAGGAAATTAAACTCAAAAAATTAAATGAAATTGATTTGGATGTATTTTGTTTTAGTTTAAGGGCTCATATCTTTTTACTGAAAATGTGAGGTGACCAATTCGTTTCATGGGTTAGATAGAACAAATTTAATATGTTAAGGTTTAGTTTCATTATTTTGGGAACCCACAAAAATAGATTCATATAGATCATGGTTACATTACCCAATATGATTGACTATCACAATCAATAAAGATAATCATGATTTTTGGAGAGTGTTCTAGATCTAGGCTATGATAACTAAGGAAACATTTACTACATGTAAGTGATCAATTCCATAAGTGACATTAGACAAATTTTCTCCGAGATTTTTCTCTAGAAGGATGGTGTGATACCTAGAGGTAGATACATTCACTCCCTAATTGTATAATGAATCAATTATATAAGTGATTTATTTTATTTATAAACATTCCATAGAGTTGTTAGAAACCAATTTTTTATAGTGGCTACAAAAGTTTTGTCATGAATCTCAGAACATTTATTTGTTTAATTTAGAGCTAAATGAAAATGAAAAATTAATAATTCATGGATGAGATACTAAAATATAACCTTGAAAATGATAATTATGTAGATGTGTCTAATATAGAGGGTATTGAATACACCTAAATAGTTTGATTAAGAATTTTGTGACTCATAGAATAATTAGTTTTAATCCATAATCATGAACTAGGAATCATATTTAAGGTTGAATGTTGTATATATATGAAATATTAGTTTTAATATTAAATTATTTGGCAATATAAATATTATAGGATTCCATTCTTCAGGATAAAGATATCTCAGGATCATATGAAATACATGGGGAACTCATGCAGATCCATATTGAGGTTATTTTATTTATAGTGAATTATAGGATTCTTTTAGATTCAAATACAGTCAAACAAATAGAAAAAGATTGGTTTTCTAAGTATTCAAACCCTTGTTTAATTAATTATTTTTATTTCAGGAAGAAATATTTAGAAAGGGTTTTTTATCTTTATATGCAATTACAAAATTTAAAGGGTATATAATTAGGGTGAAGTGATATAATTTTCCACCAATAATATTTTTTTTATAATCCAGTGGATTCCATGTGAATGGAACAACTTTTACTAAGGATATATGGTGGTCCCTACAACATTTGATCCATTTTTATTTTTTCTCTAAAACATTAATGAGCTCTAAATGTGATAATATAACTTGAAATTTTCAATACTTTTTCTCTGGATTCCATTTATGGATTTTCATCATTGATTTATTTTATTTTCAACAATACATTAAGGTCATAGTGTTTTGAAAATTAATTGGGAAATATTTATGTTATTACATCTTTTTTCAAAAAATATTAATATTATGGCCATGAAATATTTGCCACATATAATGTGGAACAATATATATAGAATGGGATAGTTTAAAACCCATCATTTATGAATATCAAAGTACTAAAATAGAGTATCTCATAGAGTGAGTTCACATAACTTAATGTCATATTAAATGAATCAATAGTGTTTGATACAATTTATTTTGTGTATAAAGGGGAGGTTTGATCCAACATGAATGAAGAGCTCTGTGAAACTAATAAATTTCATAAAATAGTGGGGTTATAATTTTTTAGGGTCCTAATGAATTATCATAGTGATTGACAACAAGAAACCAAATTAGGCACAATGTTTAATAGTTCTCCAACACCATTTGAATAATGATTGATTAAATCATAAATAAACAGATATGTTTTCTGATAGGGAATAATGACATAATGTTGGTATGAAATTGATGACTAAAGACCATATTTGATGGAAGGGTTCCACAAAAATCCTTCAATGGAATGAAAGAATTTTATATAATACCCTTTATACATATGATTCCTCTAGTAGACATGTATTATTAAGGGACTATATATTGAAACATATTTGGGGGATATTATTAATATTAAAGGAGAGGATTACTTTCTAGTTGAGATTTCTCAATCTTGATATCCATGGAATAGATTTTTAGAATTCTAGAAAATTCATTAATTAATTGTAATTTATGAAAAATAATACTAAAAAAAGGAATTTAGCTTTTTTATACTCATACATTTTCTAATTTGGTTGACATGGTTCCCATGGAAGGCGTGGAAGTGAAAGAGGAATTGTAACCAGGTCCAAAACGCGGTCTTCAGGCACGTGTCCTAAGATAGATTGATTTAGGCTACACATAGTCATTATATTATTGTGAAGGCTCAAAACACTAGTGTATTATATTAAAAGGGTTATTTTACACTGATGTTGGTTTGGAGAGTGACTCTACATCATGTATGAAGATATGGATATAGCTATCTATTAAGGTATTTAGACATGTATAAGAGGCCATTATGAGCAGTTTAATTTCTTTTATGGTGAACCATGTGTGGTTTAGATTAACATCATGCTGAAATGAATCAAATTCTATTATTTTAAAATAAGAATATTTTATCATAGAATAAGTCTATAGATATATCACTAATTATTAGATATGGTAATTTTTTATGTTCTATAATTTTCAATTTTGGTTTCTAGATGAATAAATCTGAAAAATTGTTATTACCTATAAAGGAGGTAATTTTGGTTAATGGAATGTGTGGGTGGTTCTAGGTTATTGGATGAATGAATTACTATGTATCGTAAATTAAATGGGAATCATGCTATACACAATTAATAAATATTATACAATATATACTAAATGATATTGTATATTGTTGGTGGATTTTTTATTCTTATTTAAATGTATTTAATGTGTCACCAATCATTATATTGAGCCAGTTATTATATAAGTCGTAAAAAATTCCCACTCAAAATAGTTTTTAGTCATTTAATTTGGAGATAATTATTTCATATCATTTTAAATGATGAAACTCAGTCATGATGATTAGTGAAATCTACCTATATTTATATGGTCATATGATTCATAGTCTATGTTTGAAACAATAGTGATAGAGGACATAGAATTTTATTGGAAACACCTTAAGGTGCTAGTCAAGGTCACCTAGCTTCAGATATGAGTATGGTTACTCTTTTATTCTTGATTAAGTGAAATTATTATGAAACAATAAGGGAATAAAATCCCTATTTCCATTAATAAGTTGGGGAGAAAATATGAATTTGTGTTTCTATATGGAAAATGATCTTGTGTAATAGAGGGGGTTACTTTTTCTAGTGCATATCAACATAATTTGGATATCCATAAATATATAAAATAAAATCATGGAAATATATAATGGATATATGGGGAAATAAATTTTAGTTTCATATGTTTTGGATTAATATGCAATTAAATATATCATCATGTTACTATAATGTTGTTTTAAAATTTTACATAGTTTTAATTAGTCCTTTTCATATAGAATTAATTTATATGATATGGAAATTTCATGATTGTTTTATACTTATAAATAGAATATGAGTCTTATATAGTTTAAAGAATTATTGCAAGTATTTATATACTTATTCATAGTGTTGTTGTATAATTAAAATATTTAACAAATCTAATGATTATGGATAGTATTTACATTGGTGATTGGAATGATATACTTGAAATTTATAATGATCATATAATAAGATCCATTAGAGTAGGTTTTCTATATGACATAAAGTCCTTCCCACTTTGGCTAATGTTTTTTGGGATTCTGTATGGAATCATCAAGGTTATTAGAACAAATAATACATCTCGCAAGAATAATAAATAGAGGTGAATATTTGGTTTAATGTCTCGTGCAATCAGGTTTTGATGGACGTCTAATAGATGAAATGTGTGCATTCATTTTTGTAAGCTATTAAAAATCATCAAGTCACATTTGACCCTATTCATGTTTAGTTTGTAGGTTGTAGATAATGATTCATAAATTGAGTAATTGAACATCAATAGTAAGGACTGATTATATCTCATATATGAAATAATATGGGGTTTCATTCATAGTCATATATACTACGGATTGATAATAAAATACATCCTACAAGTGTTTATCATGCCAATATATCATATCACAGTTCCATATTTCATGGAGTATGTTAGATATTGTAAAATTAAAATCCCCTATCTATCCATTCAATGTTGTATAGAAGAAATATAAGTGGTTGTACTGAATGTTGGTTTAATTATAAATCATCAAAATATCAAATGATTATAATTTCTTCAATTTTAATTTTTTATTGTGTGAGGGGAACCTACTCTAATAATAATTATCTCTCTAAAAATGATGATGGAATAATTTTTCCTAACTTCTTTTAGGGATATAGTCCCAACCTACATGGATGTGAAATCAATTTTATCAAGCATGTCAAAAAAAATTATAGTTTTAGTTGGATGATATTGTACATTGACATAAATTACATAAATTAAACACATCCCAGAATACAGGGTGGTATATTGAAACTAAGAGGGTTTATGGATGATGTTTCCATGTATCTAGTGGGAATGTAAATACTTGGTGAAATCAATGAAATATGGTGTCATTGGTCACCAAAAATACATTATCAACTTAATTTTATGTGTTATAATGTTTCTTAACTAATTATAATCATAGGAAATATCATAGACTTTTGGAATAATGTTATACTATTTCATCCATTAATGCATAAAGAGATGACTCAATTAACCCCTCATTTCTAGCGATATGTTTAATAATCTATTCCATATTAATGAGAAATGTCAAATTCATGACATTAAATAAGTTCTTTCTTTTCAAATCATTATAATAATTCAGGAGGTATCCTATTATGGTGGACATCAACCAACATAACATGTCACTTTTTGAGGATATTAGTTCACATTTAAACATTTTTTTGATCTCATTGTATAAATATATGTTGTAACCAATTAATATGTATGGAATTATATGGTTTAAGATTATGATTACTATTTCATTCTGATGTAGATATGTTTGGGTTATATCCACATTACCCAGTTCATTTTCCCTGAAACTTTGTGAAACTGTTTTGTGAGAAATCATGGTCTTTCAAGTGTAGTTTTCCCACTAACATCATGTTTAATGAAGTTTATCAATCAATTTAACATTAATGTTTACATATTCACCACAAATTTCCATTATTACAATTAATGATCACATTTTATTCTTCGGAAGGACATTAGTATCTCCAATAATATTTCAAATCCCACAATAATATCTTGATATTCTACTACACTATTGTCAGAGAATAATATTAATTATAATTAATATGAAAATAATATCTTAGCTAGGTAAATTAAAATAATTCATACAATATCCTTTTTTTATTTTTTAGTTCTCCATATGTTTGTGTCGGGATTTTGGAGGCACCATCAATGTACATCTCCCATGATTTAGGATTATCCAGAATTGTGAAAGCCTCTTCATCTAACATCTAGGAATCATCTGATATATTTTTTATGGAAGTATGATCTATAATAATGTTTTAAGTTATTTATGAAACAAAATTAATACTATTTTATCATAATAGACCACCATTAATGATATTATTTTATAATTTAATGATTGAGGATGCACTTTTCTTGGTTGATATTTGAGGTAAAATAACCCTCATGCTTTTGTTGGTAGTGTCTCAACATATGGTGCATAGTTATAAATTCAAATTTTATCTTCCCAATATCATATTACTGAATCTTAGTATCTAACATGTTACACATAAGATTATATATTGATTTCCCATTTCTAGATCATTCATATATTTGATAATGGCATCGAGTGATCACACTAATGTCATTACATAGATAATGATTGGATTTCAAATGACTGGTGGAAACAATGATAGTGGATTTATATGTATTGAATGAGGTTATTAATTTCTTCTTCACTATATTTTTACCATTGATAATTCTCCCCCCATCATCATCAAATTGTTTTACAAATTCATTATGGTTTTTTATGAAGCACCAGATATTAGAATTAAATCTATAAAAACCTCTTTAAACGTTGTTGTTTTTTAGTATAAGAATATTTAATGGAGACATAAGAAATTTTAAGGTAAACCTCAATTCCATGAATGAATACCATGATTCTATGGAAAAATCCTAAGAAAACACAAAAATCACATTTTAAGGTTTTTATTTTGAAGTTATGATTCCATAACATATTAAATGGTATCCCGTTATTGTAAATATAACAAAATAATTATTTGGATTTAAAACCCTAATCATATACCTATTTTACAAAGAATTCATTCATTATCATATAAAAATATTGTTCATAGAACATTGATATGTGGTTTCAATTTTCTTTAAGAAAATATGAATCGCATTACAATTGTACACTCTGTAGTTTTTTCTACAATTTGATTACTCTTCATTTTCTAATTCCATTCATATTTGGTAATATAATTAATATCAAAAAAGAAATTAGAGGGATTGATTTTCAATATTTACATAAATTAGGTGTTATATAATTGGGGATGTGAAATGTACATTAAGAAATTCTTATTGAGATCCCTTAATAAAAGTCAAAATATAAAATGCCCATTTTTTTAGAAAATACAATATTGGAAATCCGATTTATTTAATATAACTCATATATGAAGTTATATTTCATATTATTATCAACATAAGATTCAATATTAAAAAATTATCCAGATTTATTCACATGGGAACTTGCTTTTAAGGAATTTGATTCTCAGTTAGTCATATATGATTAGTAGCCACATCAGATTCATGAGGAAAATTTGTATATAATTCTATCTTAATAAATCATGATAATATTGGATTAAATAATTTAATGTATTCATTTCATTATTAATCCTATTGGAACTAATTAATTTGGGTATCATATCTTCATCTATTCTAATATTTTGATATTTGTGATCAATAATGGTAAAAAAATATAGCTTCATCAACTGCTAGTGGGATAAGTTCAAGATCGTATTCTTCTTCTTCATATTTTTTGTTTTCGTAAAATATTGATGATGAATGTTCATTGATAATGTTAGAATAACGTATGGGTCAATGCAAACCTCTATGGATGTAGATGGTAATTCCATGTATTCTATGGGGGTAGATATGTGAGTAACATCATTTAATTTTTTTAAGATCATTTTCCTCTTTATTGTTATCAATGGAAAAATAGGTTCCATCATTCATGAATTTTGTATGATATTAGAAATATTTCTTATACTATCAATTATAATTTGGAATATCACTATTTCAAGGATAAAAACAAATGGAAATCATTTTAAGGTACATTCTAGTCTTGAGGTCTTTCTTCCATAGTTTCAACATAGTAAGAAGTGGTGATTATGTTATGAGACTATGGAGTAGTTAAGTAATTGTATTTCATTGATTGTAATATGGAGGAATATTGGAATATATGTTGTGGTGAGAGGTTAATGTTATAACATGATGATGTAGAATGGGAAAAACCATCCACATATTCATTTCTACATCCAAAAATTTCCTCTAATTTATCTAAATATATATTTGAATGACAATAATAATATCGTGACCGTGGTAGTAGATATGGTTGAATATGAGTTTACCGCCACTATTTAATTGTTTATCAGAATATATTCGTTAAAAAAATATTAATTAGGCTAGAATGACTATATCTGAACCATTTGTTGTAGTTAATAAAGATTCATTATGAATCATGGGTTTTTACCTTCTCTCTATTACATTCTTACATCTATATAAAAAAAATAACAATATCCAAATAGGTCATTTACAATATAAAATGTCCTTTTAATTCTATCAATACAGTATTTGAGGCTCTATGTATATGATAATGAAATTGACACATGATGATGCATTTAAGGACTCACTAAAAATACATTTAAATCTCTACCTTGTCAGATAATCTTGAATTCAGATTTCTATAATTGATCCCATAATATATCTCTATGATTTAATTTACCAAGAGGCCTATATTAAATCTAATCATACCACTAGAATTTAAAAATAGATTGCGATAAATCAGATTCACTATAACCCCATCATCAAATAATATTGATCAGCATGATATTGATTTATATGTTTTTTCATTCGAATCATGATTGAAGTAATCCTCATCCAACAATCAAAATGAATACAAGAGACATATTTTTTATTATATGAATGTATCATAATCTACTTATGTTATGGAGATGACTATATTCCATTTAGTGGGATGAATTTCTATATCAGAAAACGTAGTGAAAAATACTAATATTAAAACTCTTTAGTGATTAAAGGCACATGTAATAATTTTTATCAGATATATTTTCACTGTTGGAAGGAATCCAAGATCAAAATATTAAACTGAATGATGAAAAGAAACATCATGTTGTTATATTTTGGAGTCAAATTACTATTCCTCCATCTTAAGGGGAACTCCTTGGTTTTTGGATTCTAATGTAGAGTGGATTGTTTAAGAAGCAACTTTTATTAATCATAATTTGGATATACCTTTGTCCCTTATGATATAAATTGATCCTTACATTCTACATTCAACGATTTCTAAGATAATACATTCATTCCAATAAATCATCCATTATGATCATATTAGATAGAGCTCTTGGTGACCCATGTTTGACTAGTGCTCTTGATGAGTCTGCTAATTTGAATTATATTTTGTGGTGATAGAATATATTTGGTTAGAAATTATATATGAAGAATGAAGTTACCCACATATATTTCATCTCACTACACCCAATCCACATCAGTAACATCCCCACAATGTTAATTTATTTTAGCGGGGGATATATTATAATGAATGCTCTTCTTCATAGAATGTATTTTTTATGTGAATCACATGTATATTGTTGTAAAGCGAAACTTAATTATATGAGGTTTCTATTTTGTGTGATGGTTACCATTGATCCATTGGGAATGGCGATGCACATTATCCCATTAACAGATTAATATAATATGATATAGTTCAGATGAAATTAAGATTCTTTATCATTTCACATTCTGTTAATCTATTTATTTCATTATAGTTATTTCAAATTTTATAAAATCCAATCCTAGTAGATTTCAACTAGGATTTAATTGGTCATACAATTATAAGGAAAATTGGAACTTAACTAGAAGGTTCATTAATTTCCACAGAATAGTGTGTTCCTTAATGAAAATCCATCGAGTCATCCAATATTAAAAAGTATAATAAATATTATTGTGGAATGATTTTATTTCCACTTATTTATTTTTTGAGATTTTAAAAGTATAAGCCATGTGTTCTTTTTTCCTTCGAAAACAAAACTTTTCCATAGTATTCTATTTTATGATGAATTAATTTAATTAAAATACATATTGAATTTCTTTCCCAACATTTACTGGTAAGTAAAATATTTCAACTGTTGTTTGACATGAAACTAATCAGGATAACACAATTTAGTCCACTATATATTCTCATTACAAGGATATTATGAGATATCTAGAGATGAAAAATCATAATGAATAAAATGTTTTAATTGTTTCTTCACATGTCGTGCTCCTATCCTATTTTCACCCTTCTTATAATAGAATTATAGCTTTTGATTTTATCCAATAGATGGCCACATGATATTTCATAGTTTTCTGTAATGGAGATAGTGTTGGAGAAATATTAAGTATAAAAATTGTTATTTTCTTTCATTTAGGGTCCCCTTTTTTAGACCTTTTGGTGTTATCCTTGTGATGGTCTCTATCAATTCAGTTGAATTAACCAATTTATTTATCGTTGTAGTAATATCACAGACACCCTATCCCCCCAGTGAGTTTTATAATGGGTTGCACATCATTTATAGCATATCATGGGTATTTTCAAGGTATATTTCAAAAAACTCTTTATAATGTAATTTAATATTCAATAAATATTACAAACTGTTCCATCTAGGAATAACTTTTTTACACTCCATTTTTAATTTTTTTAACTTTTAGAGGTCAACTCCTATTATCTTCCATAACATGTATTTGAGTTACTGTAGAAAATTACCATGTAGTTCTTATAATACTATGATAGATCTTGTTGTAAAATTTATATCAAATAAAAATGTTAGTTTATCCAAGTTATTAATGAATAATTTTATCTTGGTTGCCTATTTATATGCGGGGGATCCCATCATGGGAAAAAATCATCATAATGAATGTGTAAAATACTTCATAGGTCCCCAATGACATTTACTTTTGGGAATAATTGTTTTTATAAACTCGATAATCTAGGATTCACAAGCACACATTTTGGGTATAGTTTTAATACTACTTTTCATAGATCCCACCACCCATTCATATCTTCTAGTTGAGATATAATGTATATTATAGTGTCAATAACCTATTATGGAATAACTTTTCAGGATGTAATTTTTTTATTTTAAGTGATAAGTAATATCTATCATGGTTGGATTCTTCTTGTTTACAATATATATATAGTCATAATTCTCAGGGGGTATGTGCCTGACACCTCTCTACATTCCACACAAATTGAATGAATTATTGATATTATTCTTCCATTCGATACAATAAATTAGGATGTCTCGATCCTACATTGGATGGATAAATTGATTCTACTATTACTGGTATTGATGGATCAACTTATTGACAATGATTTATTGAAATTGTAATGTGAGTTTTTTCATAAAAGGAATACCTAGTGGGAATATTTCACAACTAACATAGCTTTTAGTTTCTGAAACTCCTCTAATGTTGCCTTATATTGAGGGAATAATTATTTAATTATAGGGGTAATCATGTTTAATTAATGTGTCTCATGTAGCCATAACTTTGGACCCTAATTTTTTTGAATCCAACTAGGGTGGTGGAAACTAAGAATTTTATGATGCTTATTAATTTTTAACTTCCTTTGGTGTCAGCAACACATTCCTTCATTAATTATTTCAATGTGGAATATTTTACAAATCAAAAATATCCTCCATATATTCATCGACAATGGATTTAAGAACAAAAAGTTCTATAAGAATAGAATTAATGAAATTTACCAATTCATAATGTGTTACCATCATTATGATATCCTTATACGAATAAGGTATATTATTAAGCTTTAGGTATAAATCATACAATAATTCATATATCCCCTGAATAGCCATAATCTTGATGGGATGATTTGGTTTTTATCCCCACAATGTATTTTTCATCTCCATCCATGACTTACGTTGGAATTTTTCATGGAGGGTAATCTAGAGAGAGTCCCCAAAAACATTATCAATCATATTCATATTTGAAGAGACTTTTCATGGAATGGGTAAAACTATATATTCATTTTTAGTAATGTTCCTTATATTTTATATAATATCAAACTCCATGTGGGTGGTGGTGGTTGACGAAAAAAATACATCATATTTTTTTTCTAATGAGGATCTTGTTCCATCACTACAAAATATTATACCCATGAATGATTTTGATGATATTTGTCGTCTTGTTTTTCAAAACAAATACATACCCTTGTAGGTTGGGGTATCAATTGAATTTTTATGGTGTTGGATGCCATTAAATCCCACTTTATATCGGAGGATTTTGATAGAGCATGAGTTTATTTTTGTTCATGATATGAGTTTGAGGTGAATTATTCTAGAGGAAATATTATACAAAATGATTTTGACTCTCTTAATTGGGATGTTTAAATTAGATTTTCCGAGTCTGGATGTTGGATTATTTTTACGGGCCAATCTCATTATGATTTAATATTTTGATATTTTTCTTAATTGAACCATGTTACGTATACCGTCTACCCTGCATAGAGACTTACCTTAAAAAATAGTGTCACAAAATTTTCCCTTGATGGGATCTATTTTATTTGGTAGAGAGTGAAATGTAACTCCCCATATTCACTCATCCATAATATAAATTTTATTTATATAATCACTAATCAATGGATTTTGGTTCCTCAAAGTTTCATGGCATGTACATTGTAGATTCACACACTATTTTACAACATAATTCAATTTTCCATTTAATGGGAGTAAAAATAAATAATTTTTGGAATGTATTATATTTCCTTGTTGTGGTTTTTTTCCTTAGTGTAAAGATAAAACATTTACTTCAAATGATAAAGATTTTCAATAGGGTTTGACAAAGATTGTGTATTCATTCAATTAAATATGTTTTCAAAATGTTACACTAAGAGGTGGGTATGGTATATAACATTATAGGTATGATTTCTTTGGCTAGTGATAGAATCCTTTACATTTTTTAAGAGTATTAGTCATTTTCTGGTTTCCCTATTTTCGAGGGAAAAGTATTATAGAATATTTTCTATTGTGCTAAAAGATGAGAGATCATATATTTGTTCGAAGAATTATTTTCACCTCAATATGTCTTCTGAATCAGAAAATATGTCACATTTAATTGATAAGTAATCAATTATACATAGAATCTTAATTTCATGTTCCATAGATTATGTGGTATTTCTGAATATGTATTACATAATGGGAGGGTCTTCTTTCTAAAATGAAATATTTCTTCAGGATGGGAATTTCAAATGGACACTATTTATTGTAATATTACAGTCAGGACATCATGTCTAATTTAAAGGGGAATTAGTAAAACATATACCCAAGGGTGGATCTTTAGGGTAGATAATGAAAATGAGAGGACCTGCATGCCATTAGGTCTTCTAATTACAAGAATGTTTTTTGTAGTGATCATCATGATAGAAGTTCCAATGATCAGACATAATAAACTCATGGATGGGATATTAATGGAATGTTCAATTGGTAGGAATTTCATAGATGCTGGAAGAAATATTATGTAATGGAATTTCATAATTACTTGTGGTTTCGTGATATGATAATGATTATATGAGATCATGGGCCTCCATTTTCTAGTGTTATATGGACTAAAACATTTCATCATTAAGAAGAGTAGGTATATGGGAATTCACTTAAGAATTAGTTACTCCATGGTGATATTTATTTTTATATAATATATAATGTAAATACAATTCATGTTTTGTACAAAATTCCATTCTGATATGTGATTCTCCATAATGTTCCCCCATGTTTTCCATGGAATAAACATTGGGTATTCATTGGAATTAGTTAGAATGTTTGGCTTCCTCTTAGAATTCATTAGCATATGCTAATGAACATAATACACTAAATGGGAGTAGGAATGTATTGTTTCTCCTAATAATTATCAGTAAATGATGACTGTTGATTGATATACTTGAAGGGACATGTGTCTGTCAAATAGTGGTTTTTAACTAGTTCCTCTAATCTTCAATTCCGATGGGAATGAATGTATGGTCCAATTTTTCATTTATTTCATGAATAAAATATCTACCCACCAAAAAATAATATAGTAATATGTTTTTAATATATGATTATCTATTGTTTTCTATTAAGATGTTAATATAGTGGTAGATAATGTAGTATTCACAAGTCCCCTAGTGGGTTTTAGAGTACATTGAAAACCATTTGTTACTACCACTACCATAATTTATATAAACCATTTTATATTATTGTAAGGATTATTAGTTTCCCATTAGTTACTTCAAAAATGTATTGACATGCTTCTAAATATAGAATTGAGATATATTCTAATTCCATGGTAGGACTAAGGATATGTGTATTCTCCAATCTTGAATTTGTCACTACGATGATGTAAGAATATTGATGTGTGTGAGTGGGAATTTGTGACCTCTCTTTACTTATTCTGGGATATGTAATCTATGTTCCATTAATACATCCATAGTATGATATAGGGTATTTTCCTAGCATGCAGAATGGGTTCATAAAAATTAGTTGTCAAAAATATATGCCGATGGGATTCATCTATATTAGAAAAAAATATTAGATTACTCCATGTGGTTGGAAGCACTCAATAACTATAAAATTTTCCATGATTGATGGGATTTGGGGGATGGAGAATTTATTGACTAGACAGAATCCTTTGCTGGCTACTATGGGTTTGATTCCACAAGATGATAATAGTGGAATATGACAGAATCCTTTCAAGGTTTATGTAGATTTAGGGTTACTTCATTTTTCACCTTATGATCATCATCCCTATGATTAGTTATGTGTTTATTTTTATTCTCCAATGAAGGAATCATAAAGTGGTTCATGGGTGAAATAGTTTACACAATCTATTTCATTAAACATTGTAGCTAAGATAGTTTTTGAGTATTTTTTTAGGATAATGTATAATCTTGAAATGCCCATCATCATAATTTAACAATTATTTTGGTAATATAGGATCAGTGGATTCAGTAAAAGGAATAGAAGGTTCATGGTGGGTGGCCATGCCAACTGATTCTTTGAGGCCAAATCATGTGACATTTTAGCGGCATAATTTAGTCATTGAAAGGATTTCATTTCGATTAAAGAAAGTTTTAGTGATAGATTTAAAATGAGGGAACAAAACAATATGGGAATTCATCAATAAATACCACATGTTTTAAATCATACATAATTTATTATGTTTGGGAAACTCAATTATCTTAATTATTGAATAAATCAAATCAAGTCCACCATTTGTTTCTTTAAATGTTGGAATTATGTAACCGAATGCTTAATTATGAGAGTAATATAGTGTTTTCAAAATATTATTGTTAAAAAATATTATTATTATTGATGGTTTCTGAAGGTATTTATTCAATGAACTGGAAACATGTAATGGATCCTACATCCATGAAATGTTATGTTACTATGAACAATATTTCAAAAGGAATAATAACTCTAATAATTCCAGTCAAAGATTATTATTAATTCACGTTGATTTAGATCATGGTAGGTCGAGAAAATAAATACATTTTACTATGATTTTTTTACTATATTGGGATTCTATTACTTATTTATATCATATCCATTAATTCAACCCATGTCTATGTACGGGGACCATTAACATGTACTATAAAACATTTATTCATATGTGTCAATGAAAATAACTTCTTATACCTGAATTAACCCATTGATGTGAACATTTTATCTATCTTAGGTTCTCTTTTGATGACAACATATGTATGTATTATAGGATCCCCATTAAATTTTTATTTATAACTATATTTTTGGTTGTATAGGTTACTATGTTTTAAAGCCACACTATTGTGGACTATAAATTTTATCATCATTTTTAAAAGAGGATAATTTTTTAGTGACTATATCAGGCCCTATAAATGAATTCCAATCTATCCATTCCAAATGAATCATAACCCCTATAGTTCAATTCCAAAAAAATGGGGACTGTTGTATGTTTTATAGACGCCTATAATGGACCACTCCATTATGTTTAATTTAATGAAATAATAAATATTACATTTGAGATTACAACTATTAGTTATTGTGAGAATTGTGCATGAGATTTGATTTAAGGGGTTTTTTGTTTTTCCAAAAGTGTATCCCTACATTGATTCATGTGGAGTAATTAGGAATATTTCCCAATTGAGATAGATATTAGTGTCACCAAGACGGAATTTGGATCATCAGATTGGGGTGTGATATTATCTTAAATATGACTTAATGAATAGATGATACATAAGGAATATAACTCAATTGACAGGTATTTTTTGACTCATAAGAATATATCCATGAGTAGGATTGTTGAAAATTATTATATGAGAAATATCCCCCCATGAGAATGGATATGGAGGATGATGATGGGTTTGAACATCTTGGAGTCATCATTTGTATCTTTTTTGATAGGAATTGAAGCCAATGTTTATTGAGAAGAATATTTTAATGTCATGTTATGGGACTGTATTGTATAGTTTTAATCATTTTTTATGATCATTTTAATATTGTTTTGCTTCCTAATACAATATTATAAGCGAGAAATTTAAATGATTTTTTGGGGAAATATATGGAATAATATATGTAAAAATAAAATATTTAGTGGTACTTATTCTAATTAAGAATACATGAATTAAATTCTATGGAATATACCTCATTGAATTCCCAATATTATTAATATTCTTAGCTATTCTTATATCATGACAAAATATGACCTCAAATCCATTATAATTATTGTTCAATGTGAGGAGAAAATACATAATAGTAGATGAATCACATTTTAAGAGAGTGTGTAAATTATGATTAAATAGAGATTATATAATTACCCGACCTTAAACACTACATAATATTAAATTAAATGAATAATTCACATTAAGGATATTTTCAGGTTTGGATCTTTAGAGAATCAAGACGCAACTATTATATTTCATAAGATTAGAGGGTAGAATCTTCAAATCATCTTCCAATTTTTTCATAAAATAAAAACTCTTGAAAAAAGTTTCATGTCTAGTTCCATGTTTTATACAGCATGAATTTTCCTTGATCCCATCCTTGTTCCTATTCATCTTTATGTCCAGTGAAAACATTTCAAAACATTAGATGAGCATAAAAAGCTATGTAAAGTGTGTAAAAGAAAGAATTAAAAAATTAGTTCATAAATAAATACAATACATAATCTCTTGTACAAACATCATGAAATAAAAATATTTATGAATAACACAATGAAATCATAAATCATAAATGTAACTTGTTGCATTCATAACAAACTTACATTGTAGCTATCACTGTTATATAAAGAGTTACTTTAGAATAACCATCCTAGTATATTCCCCAAATCTCTTAGGAGAAACATTCAGGTTTACCTCCATCATGTTACCCAATGCATTGGAGGGCTATCTCAGGCTCACCCTCCCAAGGTTTATCACAGAACCACCTATATTTGTAAACAATTCCCAAGAACCATAACATAATCATAACACATAATATAAGTATAAAATAATGATAACATTACCACATTGTAATAACAATATATCTTTTCAAGATATTGAAATAATAAATCCATCCTCAAAGTCATTTTTAATACTATAATAAATAAAAAGAGTGTATGGTATTTATTTTTCCTTTTAAAAAAATTACATCTTGATAAGGAAGGCAAAGATCATATAATGATCACGGTGGTGGAAAGGTCATTGTCACCGCTTACGTTAAAAAAACATTCCTTTTTGTCATTTAGTAAAATGATTCATAGAGAAAAGATTAATTTTGAAAAAAGTCAGTCAAAGTTGTTTATACATTGTATAAAATAAAGTTGTGTGTAAATGATAATATGCCTCAATGAAAAGAGATTGAGACGAAGTCCCTTACCTCGTGTCCGACTTGACTCTATCGTTATTTAATCTCATGAATAATAAACTAATGTTAATTTATACTTGTTTAAGAACCCTTTTCAATTTTATTATTCCTTTTATATCACTTATTACCATGTTATAAACATTATGAAATCATTTATGTTAATAACGTTCATTTTTTCGATATTTGGTACTTGAGTCAAAAAATAACACCATATATTTACAAGTTGTCCTTGTGATCAATAGTTAATTATATCTATAATGATATTCATTATTTAGATATCATATATATCGTATATATCCAGTTTATATATATTTATTTATAACAGTTCATATCATTTGAAGGTAAGAAGTGAAATGCACTGTTAATGGAGACGGTAATCCGTACGTACAAATGAACGCTACTTTCATTTATATTTAATATTTTAATGGAATTAAAACATAATTATACATAGTTATATTATACTTCTTGTATAATATCACATATAATATCTGTAAATATATCCTTTATACATCCCACATATGGCATTAACGGGTAATATCACTTTGAGGGGGCGGTAGTCTACACTACCTCAAATGAAATTATGGCTTTTACCCATAATGGAAACCATAATGCTATGCTATAAAGAAAAATAGAGAATCATAAAGAAAACAAAAACATAATATATATCATATATAAATATAGTGTCATCTTAATGGCCACCATGATAGGCAGAGGAATATAATCAAAAATGCATTGTTTCATGAGGCGTTAGTTTTCCATCCAAAGAAACAGTATGTTCTTCACCCATTAGATGGGGGTGTGTGTAAGTGTAGTTTGAATCCTTATAATAGAAAAATCCTACTATATTTAGTATACTGTTTTAGTTATAATATAAAGTAATAAAATGAGTTTAGGGGTAGGAGAAGTAAAATTAAATAAAAGATGTTTAGAGGAAACATTCCATTTAATTTGGATAACTACCTTTGGTATGAACCAAAAGGGTTTATTAGTGCCTTTTTACAAATTCAAGTATTCTAGGAGGAGGAGAGAGATGTAGGGTTTTTAATTGGGCAGAGGTTAGATGATCCAAAAGACTTGAGAGGTGTGAGTAATTGGATAGAAGTGAGGGATTTTTATAAGGGGGAGGACGGTCTCTTTAAGATTGTGTGATAATATTATTTTATTATATAATGATATTCAGTTTCTAATGGTTCAAAACACATTAAGGTAGAAGATAATTTGACTCATGCTCGAAATAAATTAATCCAATAATAATTGGAATGGTTTATGATGTTATTTTAATATTTATAATCTTATTTATTTAAATCATTCATTAATGAGATTAACACTGTATCATTATTGTATCATAAATAATTTAATATAATTGATGTCTAAAATTTATAGACCTAGTACCATGATGTAGGAAATCTTTTTAGATTTCCAATTAATATTTATAGTTGAAAATATATCTTATATATCACCATGTTTTAATTAAATTACCAAGAGATATTTGTTTATATCCTTTTTGACTTTACATTAAGTTAATTAAAATAAAGTGTCATTACCATTCATAAGTGGCTCCATGGGGTCCCAAAATAGACCCAATTATTTCCATGGTCGGACATTAATCATCTAATAATGTTAGGGAAAGTGTTAATATAATTTTGAATTATTATAATACTCTTTTTACCTTCAATTACCCTATTTACCTTTAACCACGGAAAATAAAAGTCAAAAGTTACTATTCAACAAAAAGTATTTGCATCTTATTGAACCAAATTTTACAATTAATAAAAACCATATATGTTGTATTTTCTAAATTAAATTCACAGGAGTGGAAAATTTTAATTTAAATGAAAAATTCAGTTTTTTAACTACTATTATGTGCTTTCACTATTTAGAAAAAATTGATGTTTTTTAGAAAACTACAAAAAATTCTGCCTAAGCTATATTTGATATTAGAAATTCAAAAATTAGATCTATTTCACCAAATTATAAACATATAAATTTCTATAATTATTTTAAAATTAATTTCTGTTGTTAAAACTAAGAGCGTGTTTTTAGGAAACAATAACTATCAAAATATTGACACTTGTTTATGTCCAATTTCAAAGTGAAATTAAATCCAATGAATAACATTGGATTAAATGGTAAAAATATATTATAATTACACTTTAAAAACAATTAAAAAGATAATCTATCCATATAAATAAATTTGATTAAAATGTAGTTTGGAATTAAAATAAAATATTATTCACTATTCATTAGAAAATGAACTTTATAGGAAAAATTCCAAAAATTTACAAACTGTAAATTTTGATGTCCCCATTATAAATAAGGATTTTATTTGGTCAAATATAATTTATTAATGTTACCAAAAATAGATTTCAAGATGCATCAAAATTAAAAGGTGGTAAATTGACCTTTAAATTAAATTATGCTAAAAATTAGATTCATTCATATTTTATGCCTCTAACATATATTGGATAGATGTAAATAGATTTAACAAACATGTATAATCATATTGTAGTTATTTTTGTTCATTACTACCAATAAAATGACTAGGATTTAACTACCATTTAAAATAATAATATTATATTATTAGTGTGCAATGTAAGATTTCAAAGAAACCATTCGTTGCGTATCGGGTATGCTATCTAACATAGCAAAAACATTAATATTAAAAATAATATTTAATCCAAAAATATTAATAAATATGAAATATGTCTTATTTTTTATCTACTTGGGATGTTAGATCCTTCCCCATTTTGGAAATTATGTCCTTGCAATTTTTATTCACTTATAACATAAGTGAAGGTATTTATCCCTCATAGAATTTTCAGATTTACACGTTTCCTCTTCAACCATATGTTTTTCCACAAAAATATTACCTATTGAATTACTTAATTCCATAACACTTGCTCTCTATTGTCAAGAATCTGGACTGCTTGTTCTTCATAAGAGAGATTCTCTTCCAACCAAACTACCTCTGGGCTCAAAACATGAGATGGATCTGGAATATAATTTCTCAAAATCAAAACATGCAAAACATTGTGTACCTATGATAAACATGGAGGTAAATCCACTCTGTACGAAACTGATCCTATTTTATCCTATATTTCATAAGGTCCAATGAACCTCATACTGAACTTTTCCTTCTAACTAAAACGCACCACACATTTCCATAGAGAAACATTGAGAAAGACATAATCACCTACCTCAAATGAAATATCCTTCCTCCGATTATCCACGCATTCATCCTTCTCTGAACTATTCTCATGTGCCTCTGAATCATATGAACATTCTCTGCCATATCTTCCGTCAATTTTGGCCCCATAAGCTTCCTTTCTCATTCTTCATCCTATAAATATGGTGTTCGACAATGCTTTCCATATAATTCCTCTAATGGAGCCATCTGTATACTGAAATAAAAACTATTATTATATGGAAAGTCACCCAAAGAATGATGTTGGTCCCAAATTCCCTAGTAATCTAGTGAAAAATCACGTATCATATTTTCTAGGTTCTGAATTGTTTGTACTGATTTCCCATCTTATTGAGGAGAAAAGCTTTAATAAAATTTAATTCCTTACCCAACGACTTCTAAATTCTTTTCCAAATGTTTGATGTAAACCTATATTATGATGAGATACAATGGAGAGGGAAACTCCATTCAACAGAACTATATTTTTAACATACAATCGAGAAATTTGATCAATAAAAAATGTATCTCTAATAGGACGGAAATGAAGAGATTTAGTCAATCCATTAATAATAACCCAAATTGCATTATTACCTCGATATGTCATCGGTAATCCCACAATGATGTCCATGGATATATTTTCCCATATCCACTCTCACACTGGTAAAGGCTGAAGAATCCTTTTCAGTAACTTCCACTCATCATTATCCTGATGAAAAGGAAAACACATCATAGTAAATAAGCAATATTTCATTTCATTTCATCCCACCAGAAATACTCTAGAAGATCTATGTACATCTTAGTACTACTAGGATGAAGAAAAAACGGTGAACTATGAGCTTTACATAAAAACTCATTCTTCAACTGTGAATCACAAGGAACACATTTTTCTTTCAAATATCAATAAAAAATCATTATCAATGATAAATTCAGAAAACATACCCTTCATAACCAACTCTAACTTTTTCCGTAACTTAGTTTCTTCCTTCTATTCTTTCTTAAATATGTCTCATAAAGATGAATTCTCTTACCTCATATCCAAATTGACTCGATCATTATTTAATCTCTTGAATAATAAACTAAATATAATTTCTACTTTCTTAAGAACGTTTTTCAATTTTATTATTCCTTTTATATCACTTTTTACCATGTTGTAATCTTAATATAATCATTTATGTTAATAACATTTGTTTTGTCGATATTTGGTACATGAGTAAAAAATGAACATGTTATATTTACAAGTTGTCCATGTGGTCAATAGTACATTATATCCAAAATTATATTAATTATATAGATATCATATATATCATATATATCTCTCTCTCATATATATATATATATATATATATATAATAGTACATATCATTTGAAGGTAAGAAATTAAATGCTCCGTTCTAGGAGACGGTAAGTCGTACGTATGCATGAACGCTACTTCCATTTCTATTTCTTAATTTAGTGGAATTAAAACATAATTATACAATGGTATATTATTATTTTTGTATAATATCATATATATTATCATTAAATCCATCCTTTATATGTCCCACATATGGCATTAACGAGTCATCTCACTTTGAGGGGGTGGTAGTCCGCACTTCCTCTAATGAAATTATCGCATTTACCCATAATTTAAACCATAAAGGTATGATATAGAAGAAAAATACAGAAGAATAAAGAAATAACAAACATTATATATATCATGTACAAATATTTTGTTATCTAAATGGACACAATGATAGGCGGTAAGAGACAATCGAACAATCATCGTTTTGTGAGGCGTTAGTTTTCCATCCATAGAAACTATATGTTCGGCACACATTAGATAGAGGTGTGTGTAAGTGTAGTTATATTAATTCTCATAAAAACATCCTAGTATATTTAATATGCGGGTTTTGTTATAAAATAAATGAATAAAATGATTTTAGTGGTTGGATAAGTAAAATAAAAGAAAATAATTTAAGAGAAATTGTAACCTTTAATTTGGGTAACTCCCTATGGTTTGAACCAAAAGGTTTTCTTGAAGTGCCTTCTACCTAAGTTAAGTCTTCTAGGAGGAGAATAGATATGTAAGGAGCTTAATTGGGCATATTTTGGACAATCCAAAGGGCTTTAGAGGTTTGAGTAATTGGTTAGAAGTGAGACATTTTTATAAGTGGGAGGAGGGGCTCTTCAAGTAAGTGTAATAATATTATTTTATTATATAATAATATTCGGTTTATAATGGTCCAAAACTCATTAAAGTTTATGATAAGATGAGTCATGGTATAAATAAATTCATCCAATAAGAATTGGACAGGTTTTGGATGTTATCATAATATTTATAATAATATTAATTTAAATCATTTATTAATTAGGTAAACACTGCATCATTATTGTGTCATAAATAATTTAATTTATTTGAGGTCCAAAAATTATAGAAAAATACCATGATATAAGAAATATTTTTATATTTCCAATTAATATTTATAGTCAAAAATATAACTTACATAATTCAATATTAAAATTAACTTACAAAGAGATATTTTTTATGTCATTTTTGCCTTTACATTAAGTTAATGAAAATAATGTGTCATTATCATTCATAAAGGGCTCCATGGGGTCCCAAAACTAACCCAAGGATTCCCATTGATGTCCCTTACTCATCAAATAATGTTTGGAAGAATGTTACGGTAAATTTTAATTATTATAATATTCTTTTTACCTTGGAGTACCCAATTTACCTTTATCCATGCTAAATAAAAGTCAAAAGTTTTTATTTACCAAAAATAATTTTCATATTATTGAACCACATTTTACATAATAATAACAACCATTTATGATGGATTTTATAAATTAAATTCATATAGGTGTTAAAATTTCATTTAAATGATAAGGTTAGTTTTTTAACTACTACTAAGTGGTTTCAATATTCCTCAAAAATTGATGTTTTTCATAAAACTACCAAATATTCACCCTAAGATATATTTGATATTCCTAATTAAAAAATAATTTCTATTTTACCAAAATATATACATATAATTTTCATTAATTAATTTAAAATTAATTCCCATTATATATACAAATATCATGTTTTTAAGAAACAATAACTATCAAATTATTGACACTTAATTATGTCAAATTTCAATGTAAAATTAATTCCAAAGAACAACATTGGATTAATTGGTAAAAATATATTCTAATTACACATTGAAACCAATTAAAATGATAATTTATCAATATGAATAAATTATATTAAAACTTAGTTTTGAATTAAAATACAATATTTTTCACTATTCATTAGAAAATGAACTTTATCAGAAAAATTCCAAAAATTTTCAGAATTTTTTTTGATGTCCCCATTATAAAGAAGGATTTTACTTGGTTAACTTAAATTTATTAAAGTGACCAAAAAAAGATTTAATGGGGGTTCACCATTAAAAGGTGATAAATCACCCTTTTAATGTAAATTATGCTTCAAATTAGATTCACTCACATTTTAAACTTCTAACTTTTATTGGATAAATGTAAATACATTTAAAAAAAATGTATAATCTTATTGTAGTTATTTTTTTCATTCCTGCCAATACAACGACAAGGAGATAACTACCCATTAAAATAATAATATTATATTATTAGTGTGCAATTTACAATTTCAATGAAGCCCATTATCGCGTATCAGGTACACTATCGAACATAGAAAAACCATTTAAGTTAAAATTAATATTTAATTAAAAATATTAATAAATATGAAATATGTCTTATTCTTTATTTAACTAGGATGGTACAGATTATATATAAGAATGAGGCCAATAGAGTGTTATGAATCATATCGTGATTTTATATGATGCATCTAGTGCTCAGCACATAGGGAATTGTACTCTCATTAGATACGATATGGTTATTAGAATAATGCCTTATACTAAGGATATTTTCATATATTTTATAATTATAAAACTAGGATGTGGTTCAATAAAATTTAATGTCATTAAATTCAAACACAGTTTCAAATATGAGGTGCTAAGAATCCATGTTCCACTTATAAATATAGGATAAATAGATATAGAATGTTAAAACTCAATAATATAGCTATCAAGGAATAGTCGTAGACTTCATATATTTGATTGGAATGTATAAATAGATAATGCTACCTATTTTGGGTATCATTATAGAAGATTACGTCAATCCAATGGGCTATAAGGGTAGATTTATAGCTTATTATAGTGTTGCATACTTTTCCCCTTGAATGAACTCATGAATCTACTTAGAGCTACATCTGATTGATATCTAACAAAGGTGAGCCACATTTTTTTATATGTGCTATGGGAAATCTCACTAAAAACATTAATGTTAGAACACCCATTATCAAGGTAATTAATAACTAAAAACCCCATGGTACACAATCATTTGGGGGAAACTCAATAGTGAAACCATTTATTAATTGAATGATGTTTGAAAAGATGAGTAATTTACTATGCATACCATGATTATGTACATTCGATATCTTCAGCAGTGGCCTTGATTATTAGATTCCCAATAGAAAATTTTTGTCAAATGAATAATTTTCCATCGAATCTCAGTTGTTAATGATTTTTCCTTGTAATATAGAAAAATATGATTTTTCATTACTACGTGTTAAAATAATTATTTTCCCAAATAATACTAGGGTGAGTGACAATGTTTCTCCTGTAGAACACTAAAGATATGTGATGTGGGATCGAAAAATGAATATAGGGAAAGCTCATGGGGGAATAACCTAATTGACTATATTGTAGTGGAATGTAGAGTTCACCTCGGTGATTATAGGTTAATGGGATAAGGACATCACCAAAGTTATTATAGGGTGGAGGGATTAAGTCATTTCATATATTATGATATATTGAAGTTATTCGTTGGGTCTGAATAAGGATAATATTCTCTATAGTAATATATAATCTCAATGGATTCAATTAGAGGAGTATTAGAAAATTGAATTATCAAGAAAGGTTCCTTCACATACTATTCTTTGAATAGAGAGGAAGTGATTTATCAGAATATTTTCGTGTGTTTGAGAACTATAGGGAAGTAAAATACCATCTCTTTTGATGAACATAATTCAGTTTTAGTCCTCGGTAATAAAACTAAGGTATCTGGAGACATTGGAAAGTATATAATTGATTATTCTCTTAATCTTCTGAATGGTGAAAATTTCGAGCCCAAGTGTCCTATTAGATGAAAATATAATGACCTAGGGTGGTGGTTTTTTTGTTATTATGAGTCAAAAAAGTGAAACAAGTAAATAATACATTTTCCCATGTGGTGCGAGTTGGATAATCTTGTGTAAACATTAATTATTTTAGATAATATTATATTTGTATCCCTTAATACATTTCCTTTATATTCATTAAGTACTACTTTAGAATAATCACCATTTTCTAGAAATGAGAGCACCAAAAATTATTTCAATAATAGTATAGATGATATCCTCAATTTTTTGTGGATATCATGGAAGGTTATTTTATGACCGATAATAGATTTTATGATATTATATAAGGTTAAATGTTTAATACAGAAAAAACTAATTAGGTGTCAAATATTCAGTTTGTTTCATTTTAATAGAAAAATAGTTTCAAAAAGTGTTGAAAAGTTTCTATAAATGATTAAATAATCATTTGGGAAAATTTACCAAAATTCCATAATGGGATTAATAATTTGGGTAGTGAATTTATTTTATGTATTTAATTTATATAAATAATTAATTTTTTTTGTTTATATTATTCCATCAAAATAGTAAATAATTATTTGGAATTTTTACATTAGTTCCAGTTTAAATATGTCTACAAAATGGAAGCCTATATTTAGTTGAAATAATATGATGAGAGTCTATACAATTAATATAGAATAGAAATGATTAGTTTAAGATTTAATTTTATTAAAATTATAAAAAATTATATTTTATTTTAATATGTATTTATCTTATATTAAAATAGAATTATGTTGATAAAAGTGGTATTGTAAATAAATAATGTTAAAGTTATATTATACATGGCTTATAATTTTATCCATTCAATATCATGAATTAAAAAAATGAATAAAAAATTATGTATTTAGGATAGTTATTTTTATCTGATTTATGTCTTAAAATAAGATGGAAATATTTCATATAACTCATTAATTGTTTATTTTATCAAATAATTGCATTCATTTCATAAATATTTCATTAAACACATAAAAATTCAAGATATATATTTTTATTTATATTAATTTTTTTAAAATTTTACAACTCAAGAAATTATTTTTCTAATTATATAAAAAAATATCCCTTCGAATTATATTTTTTGAAAATAATATTTTAAAGGAATGCACGAGTATGTTTTAACAAAAGAAGTTTAATGTGTAATAAAAAAATTATTGTACCGATATAACTCTAATTGAATGTTAATTTACATCATGATGTGTTGAAAACATTTTTATATATAGTGATATTAATTAATGATACTAAATTAAATTTTTTCCCAAATTATGTCAAAGGATTTTTTGAATATATAAAAATCTAATTCGAAAATTATATTATAATTATTATAAATTTCAATGTTATTCAAAATCACATAAGTTGTTAACTCTGTAAAATTTGACATTTTGATGAAAATATATTTGAATATAAATTTTTATTTGAATATATGTATTATAAAATCTAATCTCTCATTTGATCAAAATAAATTTTTATCATTTTTTATCACACTAAAAAAGTTTAAATGGAAGGGTTTATCATATATGTATGTTTTGATGTACTCTATGTTATATAATAACATAATGTATATTACATACAGGTGTAATATGATTATAAAAAAAACAAAAGGTCTATGGGGTCATATTCTATTTAATATATGAAATAATACATGTTATATATAGTTTTGTTAGTATTACTAATTGAGTTAATGAATATATAAAATATATCACGTTATAAGATTGAATATATACATTATCCTTTGTTCCATTAAGAAATATATATATGAAATAAAATTTTAATCAGCACATTAAATAAAGAGTTTCCATAATGAGTTATTTATGGTAATAATTTTGATTATGAGTAGTGATAACATGTGTAAATTTTCATGTGTTAGTGGTCATATAGAGATATTTAGTTTAATCATGAGGTACAAATTGAGATTTCATTTCTACACCACCAACTACCTGAACAATAGTGCAAATCATACATATTTCATTAGATATAGTCATGGATATTTTAAATGAAGGTAAATTTTATAAATTTTTAAAATATAAAATGTCATTAACATTATAAAATTATATTTCTAAATGAAAAGAAACTTAATTATAATTATAATGTATTGAATATAGTGAATATTATTCCTAATCGTGATATTATTTATTCTTTTTTTACTCATTGATGTTATCACACTAATGGATTCTGGTGGGAATATTTTTTCATATTGTAACATCATGATATATTTTGTGTTAAATAGTGATTTAATACAAGTTATATAGAAATGGAATATTCTTAAGAAATCCATATATGAAATAATAATAAATTCTTTTTTGTATTTTTTTATTGGATATATTTAAAGTATACACATCTCTATAATTCATTAAGTAACCTTAAAGATGTTACAAAATATATAAAATGTATAATGTTTAATAAAATGAATATAATTTTTATCATTTATTCAAGTGGGAGAGTTTTTGGGGGATTAATAAAGTGTTAATGGGTCCTTCTGATTGTGAATGAAACCCAATATCATATTCTTGTGGGATTATATTTATTATTTACTATAAAAGTACAATAAAATCGTCTGTATCACATTAGGTATTGTAGTAGTCTACTATAATAGGGTTACTATTCATATAAATTTTTATAGGATCTATGTAATTTTAAACTGAGACATTGGAACTCTAGGCTATCACTGTAGGGTGGTTAGAAAATACTTGAGAAACCCAATGATGATAGATCAAAGTGATAGTTGTCACTTGGTATATCAAACAGAAAATAAATAAGTAGAGTTAAAAAGTGGACAGAATAGTTGGTTTAGACCCCAGAAACCTCTTTATGATGAAATGAGAAGATAAGAACATCAGTAGGTTGTACGATGGAAATATATGTTGATGTGGTTCTGATTAGATGTTATTTAGTGCATTTCGACCATATGTCATTGGAATTTTTACATATGGTTCGTCATGTCATGTATGTTGGTGCACTAGGTCATTTAAGAGTTCCCTCTCACCAAGATATTTGGAAATAGAAAATGAGGCTTCTATAAAGTTATTCATTTCAATCATAAGGAAATAACTATTTCTTTATTCAAGATGAAAAATAAATTATACTATAAAAAATAATACACTATTTCATTAGTATACTATTGGTGTATATTAAATATTAATCAAATTTATGTTTGATTTATTTTTAATCTTCTATGTTAACTATTATTCATTGATACCTTATTTACACCAACATAGTGGCCTAAAATGATCAGTTATTTGGGTATGTTACTATGCATGTGGTAGTTTTTGTTTTTCATTTTGTTATTTTCCATCACGTTGGAACATTATGACACATTGAAACTAGTTTCATAAATAATGGGGAAATATATAATAATAATAATTATAATTAAATTTCATGTGATTATTTGTTTTTTTGAGTGACAGGTGATAAAATCATCTACATTGATGAAGAACATGTGATGTATTCATTTTTATTACTTAGTTTTTAATAAAATAATAATTCATTTGTTAGCAAGACTATTTAAAATTGATATATTCCATGTCTCATTTCAACTAAATAGCATGAAAATGTGGATTATATGATTATACATGATGTATATGATACAGCTAATAAATAATTATATGGGGATACATATGATTTTTAAAATTATGATAATCCATTTAAATCCTCACTATCTATTGGTTATACATAAAAATAATTATATTTTAGAGAGATTTTAGTTTATTTATATGATATGATGCATCATGTCGTAACACATTGTGGTTTTTTAAATAAGTATATTATTTTACAATGTTTTTGTATAAAACATTTCTTACATAATGATATATTTATCAGAAAGTGTTTTAAAGGATATTCAAATGGTGTTTCGGTTCTAAATTCTTATATTGATACATGTGATAAGATATAAATTTAATGTTTAAATAGACTATGAGTCTTTAGTTAATTTCAGGGGTTGATAAAAATATAAGCTACTAAAAAACATTGTAGGATGATGGTATCCACTTTTTAAATTATTCTAATGTATTCTATGTTATATTGAATGTCATCACATCAAGGTTATGTTGATAATGGTGAGTATTTATATGATATATCATTATTTGTATTTTTTGATCCACTGAATGTTATCATGGTCTGTAATTTCCCCATATGATGATATTTAATGGAGTTTATTGTATTTTATGAAATGTGTATGGAGCTTAATATTTCATCCTGGAAGGTTTATCATCATAAAAATTTCATAATTATTTTTATAGTTCTAATAATTTTAATATATATACAATAATTAAGCACTAAACAATTATGAAATATTAAAATGTATAGATTCAATGTGTAGAATACATGATTCCAATAAAAATTGGTCTTTTTTATGAGTTGGATTTATATTATTATGCTAAAACCCTATTTTAGAGCACTATTTTAAATTCATCCATTAATATAATGTTTCTAGTGTGTTTTTAATCAATGAATAAATTTTCCATAGACTTGGGTGATTTATACAAACCATGCAAGATACATAGATCAATGAGTATATTAATATCGTAAAAGGGATCATTATTATGAATATATAGAAATTGTGGAGGATTTATTTTCAAAACAATAAGGCTGGTTATTCATTTTATGAGGTTCATTTCAAAAAACAATTGGATTCATAGTAATTTGGTTGCATGGTTAATGTTTATTATCTCTAAACATGTGTTTTCTCTCCTAGAACCATACATTTTCCATTTCACTATTGTATAAACAAACAAATCCAAAAATTAAAAACTTCAATTTAGTTTCAAAGAATCAAAACGATTGATTGAGAAATAAATAAATAAAACATAAGAATTAATTAAGTAGAGAACTAACAAATATATATTATTCTATAAGATGATGATATGATTTAAAATATTGAATCATGATAACATATTAAACTAATTAGAAAAAAGAATAAAAAAATATATTTTCATTACTAGTTACAAGATGTATGAATGGAGACCTTACATATTCATTTATACGATAGTATAAGATTAATGATTTAAAAGATTTATATATGAATAATATAAATATTTTTATTAAAATAGGTAAATAAACAGTACAATATAATCAATATTTCAATATTTAATTGAAAATTGAAAATAAAATATAATTTTTAGGAAATTAAAAAACGGATAACAGCTGATCACTTATAATTATAGGGGTTATAAATTTAAGAATTAATTTTTTTTTAAAACTACTTTTCAATCAAACATTACACCAATAAAATTCATGATATAAAATAAAAATATTATAGACTATGGAATATTCAATTTCATGAATTGAACTAACACAATAAAAATAATGGATACATATATATTTTATATGAAATAATAAGGGTGTAATGAAGAAAATCATTTTTATTATGAACCAAAGACAGTCGACCACAGAATATAACCATGTTAACGAAAATCACAAGATGATTTTGGGAAGCATTGAGGATTGAAATCACATTATCGATGAATAATTTAAAGCAAGATAACACTATTATAAAAAATTTATTTCCATTTTCATATAAATTAAATAGTTAAAAAATATGCATTCACTATAAATACACCATGTATACCGCATTAATAAAATCACCTCATTTAATATATAATAAAAAAAATGAACAAAATATTCCAATATCATTAATGGTCATTCATAAACCAAAGATCACCATCCTCATATCACTGAGATCCATGAATGATTTCGTACAATCCTTGAATAAAGCCAAGAATTAACACACTGATTTCATTGAAATAGAATCCAAGATGACATGTAAATATTTGTATTCGAATTTTTTTTTATCTTGATAGTATAAACATACATAGTAGAAATTTTTTAAATGTTATCAGTTATATTTTTAAAAAATATAAGTTAATAATTTTAGTTTGAACTATAAAAACAAATGAAATCATTACTATCATTTAATGATTAATTAAAAATTTAATGATATGATTTTAAATATTATTTCAACATGGTCAATTCATTCATATTGGTAAAAATAAATAAGATAAAAAATCTAGTGAACAATAAAAATGTATAATAGGAGATACATACCATACTTGGGTCGGGAAACCAGGGATCCTTATACCAAATCCATAATTTTCTCCATACACATGTTGTCCTTTAGTAACAGCGCATTCATACACTATTTGTATTGACCATTGAAGAACAAGTTATAGTAGAATACTAAGATAATATTTTCTAACCAAAGTATAACAAAAAATGCATGGGTGAATCATAGAAAGAATAATCATTCCCTAGAATGAACATATCTAAATGCCTCTTCCTAGTATCTAACGAATTTCCATGAACTTTACCATCATCAAATGTAATTCATTAATTTAAATCCAATTTTTGAACTATCCACATTTAATTACCAACCAATATCCATCAAAGATATAGAATACTTACATAACAATCTAAATAAGGGAATAGTTAAATGATCATAACACATTTTATATTGTGGTTTGATTATACCCAAACTCCACCTTAATCAAAAAATCCATTATAATCTTTTTTTAATAGTCCTTTACAAAATAATAGCACATATATTTATAATAAAATAATTATATTTATCTATTAAAATCCTAAATTGGATTTCTAAAAACCCTTTTTGTGCATAATTATATACAATATTATTACTTTATTAAAAAATCATTTTACAAAGGGATACAAATGAAAAAATATCAACAAAATATTTATCACCACTATGTTATATGTTTCATTACAAAATAGAATTATATGAAAATTAAATTTAAACAATAAAAACAATAATGAATTTTCAATGTAGAGAACTGTCAAAAATAATTTTCTCATATAAATCATTATAAATTATAAAAATATCATGTTATGTAAACATAAAACCAATAATGAATAAATAATATGAAATAGAAAACAAACTTATAATTTACACAAAGTATGAATTTTTTTTTCAATGGCCTGACTATTGACACGCTCACTATGTATCAAATTACTGGTAACACATCTACAGAGAAATTAGGTAATTTTAGACTCATCCTATTCATCCATCATAGGAATAATACATATCAAAAATTTATAGTTTCCCCATCCCATGCAAAAAAATATATATTGAATCCCTTTGTTATCAAAAAAAAAATGTAAAAATGAGACAAGTAAAATAGAAGAGGGAGTGGGAAAAGGATCCCACCAAATGATGATCATCCTTGTTAGATTGAAGGATGAGATTTAGAATATGGATATAAAGGGTTTAACTCCTCCCACATTACTTGGTCATCCATATATCTCATGAAGAAGTTAAATTTCATTATTTTTCATAAAATTTTACCAACTCAACTTTTAAATAATATCCAATTATAATAATAGAATAATTCATAAATTACATAAATTTATATGTTATAGTAATAAAATTTCACACCAAAAAAATAAACAAATTTGTTTTCAATATAAATATATATGGAAAAAAATTACACATTTTAAATAATGAATAAAAATTAAAAATTCAATAATTGAAAAAATAATTTCCAGGAACATAAAAATTAATCTTAAACAACCATTAAAATTTAAAGATGTTCTACATCACCCGTGATCTCTATAATAAAAAAATCAGATATATTTATGTAAAAAATATGACAGACATTCATAGTCCTTGTGATTATTCACCTGTAATGGCCCGGACCTCTCCAACCCATTCCATTGTCAAAAAGAAGGCCAAGAAGTGTTCTGGAGGGTAAAATGGAATGTTTCCACAATTTCCAGAATTTTGAAACTACACGCCATGTAGTTTGAGTACACGTCGTGTACTCCCTTTCTGGGTATACCCCGTGTTGCAAGCCGTGTCCTTGCTGTGTGGAATAATGGGTGCACGCCGTGTGACCAGTTCTACACGCCATGTAGTCCCTCCCTGCGTACACGTTACCAGTCAACGACCGTGTGCCGTGTTGGGGACGTGTCCTTGCTATGTGCAATAAATGAGTACATGTCATGTGTCAAAACTACACGTCGTGTAGTCCTTCCCCGCGTATGCGTTACCCTCAAACCATGTGTTGACCAGTCAATGGTCGCGGAGCCGTGTTGGAAGCCGCGTGGAGACCGTGTAAATGAACCGAGTACACGCCGTGTACCATAAAGTACCTGCAGTGTACTTTTTCTTTTCATGCCTATAAAAGGAGGGGTCCCCTCCTCCTTTTCGACACACACCTCTCCTCCCCTCTCCTCCGAGCAGAGCTCTATTAAGAGACTCGAAGTCTCTTCCTTCCATAACTTTTTCGTCCGAGCTTCGATTTACGAATCATTAGTGTCCACGGGATCATAACGACGAGGCGGAGCTTCCGAGCATGGATCTGTTGTATTTCCTTCGGCCATTCCTTTTTGACTTCCACCCGAGGAGGTTTTGCCGGGACCCAACAGAAGTGACGGACGCCGACAGATGTCTTCTAAGTTGATTCGGGGGAGCGTTGTGATCATGACCTATTGAGGTAGGGGTCTTACCTTCGTCTCTCTAATTTGTGGATCATATGGGGTGGGTGTTCTATTGTTTATGTGAAACACTTTTGAACCAGTTTAATAAAGATAATAACTGGCTTATATAACAAGTATGGGAAGTTGTAATTGCTGTAAATTTATATCCTATGATATTATGTTATGAATGGAATATGAGTGTGCCTACTGAAAATCACGGTCGTTCGGGGCCTTTGCTTGCACAATTAAATGTTTCCCTATCTTTCTAGACCGTTTTGTGGATATAACATTGTTGAAATTGGTTAATCACGTAAAGTTGGCTGATTAAATGAAAATTTGGAACCCTTGTGTGATCACACCGGTTAAAAAAAATGGAATAATGAACATGTGGATGTTGTCTTGGTTACATGGCATATGATGGGGGTGTTTTTGTGGGTTGATGTGGATCAGGTGAGTAGTGGGGCTGCGGTTGGATTGGTTGTGGGTTGGTGTGAATGTTATGTTGGTGACGGTCAGTGGGGCTGTGATATATGGTATTAAAGGGATAATGATGTATGGGTTTCGGTGCGGTTGTGGTTATGGTAGTTGGCAGCGAGGATGTGGTGATGGGTTGAATGTGAACAGATTAGGGGTTGTGAATAATGAATTAAAATGGAAGAGTTAATAAATGGTGGGGTGTGGAAATGGAATGGGTTTAATAGTCAATGGGGTTGTTTGGTTGAAAAGAAGGGCTTTGTTGTGTTGCTCGGGTTTTTTCTAACTTAATTTGTGGATGGTAGGGATATGTTTACGAATGATTGATGTTGTTGGTTGTGGATAGTCTCCCAGTAGTTATGGAACTAAATAAACTGATTTTTCTGAAACGTGAAAACATAAATAGGGTTGGGGTTTTTATTGTATGCATGCTTCATGGTAGTAGTTCCAAGGCACACACTCAGTTTCTCTGTTTAAAAGCCATAGGTTGGGATCTGTGTTTGGTATATATATATATATCTGTAACTGTTGTGTTTTATCGCACCCCAACCATGTTGAGCAATTAGTGCCGAACACTCCCATTTCATGGGAGAGGGTGTTTTTTGCTTTATTACTAGCTCCTTCCTACTCCTTCTCCCCTAGGATGTGATGGCTTGAGGCGACCCTACACCTAAGACTCTTCGTGTAGGTTCTGATTGGGGTGGTTTTAGCCCAAGACTCTTCGGGAAGGTTTTACTATTTCCCAAGATTCATCTAGATGAGGCCCTAGTGTGTGCGGGCTGGATACATGGTTTTGAGGCCTAGGTATGTGCGGGCGGGATACGTGGTAGTGAGGCCCATGTGTGTGCGGGCGGGGAGAGTGTGGCAGCGTCAGGACGTTCGCCACTAGGAAGAGCATCTAACAAAAGGGAAATGGTGTGGGGTACCCAATACTCTTGTTCTTATATACTACTACTACCTGTTGTGATTGTGTTTTGGTGAGTGTGGCTGGTGAGGTTGGGTGGATAGAATTCCTTTCTAGGTTTCTTCTGTTGTTCTCACGGGACATTAGGATTTCTCCCCACTTTTGCACAAGAGCTTTAGGTTTCCCTACTGAGTATAATTGTATGCTCACCCTACGTTTACTTTCAAGCTTCCAGGAGGACTACCAGGGCCGTGCGGGACCCTACTAGTCAGACAGTTGGAGTTGTTGCAGTTGTTCTTCTCTTGTTTTCTTTTGGTGTTGTACTTTGAGCTTTCTTGTACTTTTACCTTGTTATAAAATTGTTTAAACATGCATGTGGGATTGGTTTGGGTTCATTTCTATACACTTTCTCTTTCCCTTTTTGGTGGATGACTTGTCCTATATCCCGATATTTAAAAATAAAAAGTGTAATTCCTCCCATATTTATGAAAAACTCATACCCTTGGTGCTAGTCGCCACCCCGGGGCCTATTGGAGGCAGGACTCGGGGGGGTCATTATCTCCCTTTCACCATTTCCAGCTCCGGAGGGGCATCTTTGGTGGGAGAGGGTCGTGACAGAATGGTATCAGAGGTGATGGTTGAGAGATAGTATGGAGTCTGGAGTTAGGCACGGTTTGGATTGCATGGGATGGTAGGGAAACAGTGTTAGTTAATCTTAGTGTGTGGCAAAGGCCAGGGAAGACGGGCTAGGACACGGGATTTTAGGGCCCCCCGGTGATCCGATGCAAGGACACTGATCCTACCGAACTTCCAAGTGAGGCTACATTGAATGCAGGGTAGAGACCCTAGGTAAGGTACTTGCATCATCATGATTGTGTTTTACTTGATTTAGGTGTTCTGGGAATGAAATTGAAATAAAATGATAAAATAAAACCTTAAGTTTTCCATACTACTTCGTCTTAGGGGATCCTTGTTTACCGTACAGCTATGGCACTTGGACTTCGTCCCCGAGTGGCTCAGACTGCCGAGGACCAGCAGATTCAGGCGGTCGATCAACTAAGGATTGACCGAGAGGAGGAATATAGCCAGTGGAAGAAGACTCTCCGTTCTTTCCAGCGGCAGACCCTTAAGAAGTATGAGGGCAGTACATCAGATACAGAGATGGAGGGGTGGATTGAGGAGATATGGATCACTTTTACCTTGATCCATTCTTTGAGGGAGTACTGGGTTCCCCTAGCAATCAGTCAGATGAGAGGCGCGGTGTGACAATGGTGGACACTCTACCTCGGAGAGAGGATAGAGGCATAGGATCCTTGGGATGACTTTGAGAAGGAATTTCAAGAGGAATTCATTTCTTCCATGATCAAGGCAGAAAAGAAGCAGGAGTTACTCTCCCTTCAGCAGTGCAGAATGTCTGTACAAGAGCTGGGGATCAAGTTCAAGGATCTCTTGCGCTTTTCTCCAGATCTCTTTCCGGATGAGGAGTCTCGGGCGAGACGTTTGGAGGAGGCGCTTCATCGTTCACTCCAATATGCTGTCACCCCCTTCACCCTTCCAACATACATGGCGGTGCAGAAGAAGGCATAGGTTGTACAGAGGATGCACTCGCTGGGAGGTGCACCATGAGAGGGGAACTAACCAGGCTCGTCAAAGGGGAAGGCAGTCAGCAGCAGGTCTCCTGCAACGGGACCTTCTAGGTTCAGGCCAGTGGGGAGAAGTCCAAGCAGTTCCAGTTCAGATCCTCGGGTCCTCTTCCCTTTTTCACGAGCCTAGGACCGAGGTGTTTTTCTTGCAGAGGTTTCGGGCATGTTTAGAATCGGTGCCCGACCCGAGCTCAGTACGGTGGAGGTGGGCAGGTTCATCGGCCACCTCAGCAGCACCACTTGCTGGCCATGCCCTCCCAGCTGCAGCAGGACCATGCTCCTCCAAGGGTAGACTTTGCGGGAGGAGGCTGACCTCAGGGTGCCCCTCAGGGACCCCGACCAGGGCATGGTCAGGGAAGTGGACGACATCCGAGAGGTAGAGGAGCTGGGCATGAATAGTTCCACGTAGTAGAGTTGATAGCTCCAGCAGGACCAGAGGTGGTGCGAGGTACGCTTTTTTTGTTCAGCACTCTTGTTTCTGCTTTTTTCGATTCGGGAGCTTCACAGTCCTTTTTTGCACCTGGTATAGCCCATTCATTGGGACTAGACATAGAGAGACGTTCCGTACCACTGGTACTGAGTACACAAGTTAGAGGCCATACCAGCGTATATTATGTTTGCCAGGAATGTGGGATGATGTTGGGACCACATCGATCTAGTGGGGACCTACTTCTGTTATAGATGCAGCCATACAATGTCATCCTTGGCATCGACTGGTTGTTTTCTGTTTTTGATGTTATCAACTGCATCTGGAGAAGAGTTGGTTTCTCCGACGTGGATGGGCAGCATGTAGCTTTTGTTTGCGAGAGGATCTATTAGGTGGGAAGCCGGCATGTAGAACCTCTCCTTTCCTTGTTAGGTGGGATATCAGTGGTTACAGCTGATACAGATATGATGGATGTCCCGGAGGTTGTTGGGGAGTTCCTCAATGTTTTTCCTGAGGAGGTTGTTACTCTACCCCCCGACGTGACGTTGAGTTCGGGATAGACTTACAGCCTGGTGCCCATCCGATTTCGATGTCCCCTTATCAGTTGGCACCTTCAGAGTTACGGGAGTTGCGGATTCAGACTGAAAATCTGATGGAGATAGGTTTTTTTCGACCTATCATATCGCCATGGGGTGCTCTAGTTTTGTTTGTGAAGAAGGAAGATGGTGGTCGCAGGCTATGCATATTCTACCGAAGGTTGAACCAGGTAACAGTCAAGAACCGCTATCCCCTACCAAGGATAGATGATCTCTTCGAACAACTGAGGGGAACATGTTGGTTTTCCAAGATTGATCTATGATCGGGGTATCATCAGCTGAGGGTAAAGGACAGTGACATCTTGAAGATGTCTTTCAGGTATAGGTATGGGAACTTCAAGTGTGTAGTGATGTCATTTGGAGTTATGAATGCACCGGCTGTGTTCATGGGACTTGTGAACATTGTACTCCAGGAGTTTCTGGACCGGTTCGTCGTTGTGTTTATCGTTGACATCCTGATCTACTCAAGAACAGAGGAGGAGCACGTTGAGCATCTCAGGGATGTCTTGGAAGTCCTTCGACACCACCATCATTACAGGAAATTGTCGAACTGTAAGTTCTTGACACAAGAAGTACACATCCTTGGGCATGTGGTGTCTTGGCATGGAGTATCGGTGGACCCGTCGAAGGTGGAGGTAGTTGTTTCTTGGGAAGCACCCAAGAGCGTGGCAGAAGTTCGTAGTTTCCTGGGGTTAGCAGGTTACTATCGGAGGTTCATTTCAGACTTCTCTCGAGTTACTGCTCCATTGACAGCTTTGACGAGGAAGAACCAGGTCTTCCTATGGAGCGATCAGTGCCAAAAAGCTTTTGACTACCTGAAGGAGAAGTTGGTCAGTGCTCACGTACTCAGGTTTCCAGAGGAAGGGTTGTTGTATGAGGTGTTTTGTGATGATTCTAGGCTTGGTCTGGGGTGTGTGCTGATGCAGAAGAAGGGAGTGATCTGTTATGGGTCTAGGAAGTTACGCCCTCACATGCGAAACTATGTCACCCATGACCTAGAGCTTGCAGCAGTAGTGTTCGCACTGAAGTTGGGGTGACATTACCTCTTTGGGGAGTGCTTTGTGGTCTTCTCAGATCACAAGAGCCTGAGTTATATCTTCTCCCAGCGTGACCTGAACTTACGGCAGCGGAGATGGGTAGAGTTTCTCCAAGACTATGACTTAGAGAATTCTTACACTGAAGGTAAGGGCAACGTTGTGGCTGATTCCCTAAGCAGGAAGACACGTCAGGAAGTAGTTTAGGAATCCACTGATGCTTGGAAAGCAATGGGAGAGTTGGATACCTTGAACTTGGATGTCAGGGTAGAAGGTGTTAGAGGCTGTTTGTTTCAGATGACGGTGCAGTCCTCCTTGTTGTAGCAGGTGGAAGAGTCTCAGTGGGGGGACTCCGAGGCCGAAGTAATGAGGGATCGTGCCGATCAGGGGAACGCTCCAGCGGGATGGTCAGAGGACAGCCGACATCAGATGCTTTTCCATGGAAGGTATTTTTTTCCAGAGGAAATGCGTGAGGGAGTTCTGTGTGAGTTTCATAGCTTAGCCTCGACAGTACATCTAGGAGTTTCAAAAATGTACCAAGGCCTGAGGGAACGGTTTTGGTGGCCAGGGTTGAAACGGGCAGTGGCGGAGTTTGTGGCTAAATTCCAAGTGTGTTAGCAAGTGAAGGCTGAACAACGTGTTCCCAGTGGTTTGTTGCATCCTTTAGATGTCCCAAAGTGGAAATGTGATGACATCTCGATGGACTTCGTCACAGGACTACCAAGAGCTCAAGGGAGGTTATGATGCTATCTAGGTAGTGGAGGATTGTCGGACAAAATCAGCTCACTTCTTAGAAATTAATGAGTCAGGCCTGGTGAGTACCTTAGCACAGAGGTAAATAGACGAGGTGGTGCATTTTCATGGGGTCCCGAAGACTATCATCTCAGATCGGGATACTCGGTTTACCTCATGAGTCTGGAGGGGGGTTACAGCATGCTTTTCGTACCCAGCTACGCCTTAGCACTGCTTTCCACCCCCTGACCGATGGGCAGACGGAGCAGACTATCTAGATGTTGGAGGACATGCTGCGAGCATGCGTTCTGGATTTCGAAGGATCATGGGTACGACACATGCCTTTATTAGTGTTCACCTACAACAACAGCTTCCACTCTGCTATTGGCATGGCACCATTTGAGGTTTTGTATGGAAGGCCATGTCATTCACCCATTTTCTGGGCAGAGGTTGGTGAGACAGGTGCTCTTGGTCCAGAGGTTGTCCAGAGCACCACAGAGAAAGTCTAGCTTGTACGTGAGAGGATGAAAGCGGCTCAAGACCAACATAAGTCTTATGCTGACCGTCGGAGGAGGCCCTTGGAGTTCGAGGTGGGAGATCAAGTGTTCTTGAAGGTTTCCCCTAGACGGGGGCAGCGGAGGTTTGGAAAAGGGAGCAAGCTCTCACCTAGGTTCATCGGACATTTTGAGGTGCTGAGGGGAGTCGGTGAGGTGGAATATCAGCTGGCCCTTCCACCTTAGTTGGAGAAGGTTCATGATGTCTTCCACGTCTCTCAGCTTCGTTGGTACTTACACAACGACTCCCACGTTATAGACTGGGGAGAGTTAGATATAGGAGACGATGCGACCTTCGAGGAACGACCAGTCAGGATCGAGGATCGTAAAGAGAAGGTGATCCGTGGACGAACCATTCTGTTGGTTCGTGTTTTGTGGAGGCATGGTGGACTCGAGGAGAGCACTTGGGAGCGGGAGACCCAGATGCACGCTCAGTACCTGAATTTGTTTTGACTTTTGTTTTTTTCCCTTGTTCTTCTGAGCTTTGTGTTGATGTTGTATGTTGTACCTTTGATATATGAAATGATTGTCTTGTCAGTTGTGAGACCTTTTTTTTTCTTGTTCCCTGGTAATGTGTGACACGTCCGGATGTGTGGGGAAAGGGAAAAACCTGACCCTTAATAGAGATGCATTAATGCGGATGCGACTGAACCCGTATAGGCGAGTCAGTGCCGCCTAAAGCGGATAGTATATCGACATAGGAGAAGGAATTTCCCAAACCCATGTGTTCGGGAAGTGTGTTGGATGTGTTGTGTTGGGGGTAGTGCGAGTTGAAAAATCCTAATGTATGAAACTTGGAAGACCCAATTGTTAATCGAGACGCATTAATGAGGATGCGATTGAACCCATGCAGGCAAGTCAGTGCTGCCTAAAGCGGATAATATCTCGACATAGGAGAAGGAATTCCTAACACATATGATTAGGGTTGTTGGTTGGGTTCTTGTTATAACGAGAACCCTAAGAGGTATCTTGTTGGGTTCCTCTGGGTTGGTTTTGAATTCTCGGGGACGAGAATGTTTTAAGAGGTGTCTAATGTAATGGCCCGGACCTCTCCGGCCCATTCCTTTGTCAAAAAGAAGTTCAAGAAGTGTTCTGGAGGGTAAAATGGACTTTTTCCACACTTTCCAAAATTTTGAAACTACACGCCATGTAGTTTGAGTACACGCTGTGTACTCCCTTTCCGAGTATACCCCGTGTTGCAAGTCGTGTCCTTGCTATGTGGAATAATGGGTGCACGACGTGTGACCTGTTCTACACACCGTGTAGTCCCTCCCTGCGTACGCATTACCAGTCAACAGCCGTGTGCCTTGTTGGGACCGTGTCCTTGCTGTGTACAATAAAAGAGTACACGCCATGTGTCCAAACTACATGTGGTGTAGTCCTTCCCCGCGTATGTGTTACCCTCAAACCGTGTGTTGACCAGTCAACAACCACGGAGCCATGTTGGAAGCCGCGTGGAGATCAAGTGAAAGAACCGAGTACACGCTGTGTACCATAAAGTACACGCTGTGTACTTTTTCTTTTCACGCCTATAAAAGGAGGGGCCCCCTCCTCCTTTTCAACACACACCTCTCCTCCCCTCTCCTCTGAGCAGAGCTCTATTAAGAGACTTGAAGGCTCTTCCTTCCATAACTTCTTCGTCCGAGCTCCGATTTACGATCTTTCAGCAGCCATGGGATCGTAACGACGAGGCGGAGCTTCCGAGGTAGGATCTGTTGTCTTTACTTCGGCCTTTCCTTTCCGACTTCCACCCGAGGAGGTTTTTTGGGACCCGACATAAGTGACGGACGCCGACGAACATCTTCTAAGTTGATCCGGGGGAGCGTTGTGATCAGGACCTGTTGAGGTAGGGATCTTACCTTCGTCTCTCTAATTTGTGCATCATGAAGGGTGGGTGTTCTATTGTTTATGTGAAACAATTTTGAACCAGTTTAATAAAGATAATAACTGGATTATATAACGGGGATGGGAATTTGTGATTGTTGTTACTTTATATCCTGTGATATTATGTTATGAATTGAATATGATTATAACTATTGAAAATCACGGTCGTTGGGGGCCTTTTCTTGCGCAATTAAATGTTTCCCTATCTTTCTAGACCGTTTTGTGGATATAACTTTGTGGAAATTTGTTAATCACGTAAATTTGGATGATTAAATGAAAATCTGGGACCATTGTGTGATCACCCCGGTTAAACAAAAAATGGAATAATTAACATGTGGGTGTTCGCTTGGTTATGTGGCAAGTGATGGTGGTGTCTTTTTGGGTTGTTGTGGATAGGGTGAGAAGCGAGGTTGTGGTTGTCTTGGTTGTGGGTTGGTGTGAATGTTATTTTGGGGATGGGAAACGGGGCTGTGACAAATGGTATTAAAGGGATAATGATGTATGGGTTTCGGAGCGGTAGTGGTTATGGTAGTTGGCAGCGGGGCTGCGGGGATGGGTTGAATGTGAACGGATGAGGGGTTGTGAATAATAAATTAAAATGGAAGATTTAATAAATGGTGGTGCGTGGAAATGGAACGTTTTTAATAATCAATGGCATTGGTTGGTTGATAAGAAGGGCTTTGTTTGGTTGCTCAGGTTTTTCCTAACTTGATTTGTGGAGGGCAGGGATATGTTTAAGAATGATTGATGTGGTTGGTTGTGGATAGTTTCCCAGTAGTTAAGGAACTAAATAAATTGATTTTTCTGAAACGTGAAAACAAAAATGGGGTTGGGGTTGTTATTGCATGCATGCTTCATGGTAGTAGTGTCACGACACGTGCTCAGTTTCTCTTTTTAGAAGCCATAGGTTGGGCTGTGTGTTTTTTATATATATATCTGTATATTTTGTGTTTTATCGCACCCCGTCCATGTTGAGCACTTAGTGCTGAACACTCCCATTTTATGGGATAGGGTGTTTTCCCTTAGTAACAAGCTCCTTCATGCTCCTTCTCCCCTAGGCTCTGATGGTTTGAGGCGACCTTACACCTAAGACTCTTCAGGTAGGTTTCGATTATGGTGGTTTTACCCCAAGACTCTTTGGACAGGTTTTACTATTTTCCAAGAATCTTCGGGATAAGGCCCAGGTTTGTGTGGGCGGGATACATGGTTGTGAGGCCCAGGTGTGTGCCAGCGGGATACGAGGTTGTGAGGCCCAGGTGTATGCGGGCGGGATACGTGGTTGTGAGGCCCAGGTGTGTGCGGGCAGGATACGTGGTAGTGAGGCCCAGGTGTGTGTGGGTGGGGAGAGTGTGGCAGCGTCAGGACTTTCTCCGTTAGGAAGAGAAGATAACTAAAGGGAAATAGTGTGGGATACCCAATCATTTTGTTCTTATATACTACTACTACCTGTTGTGATTATGTTTCGGTGAGTGTGGCTGGTGAGGTTGGGTGTATAGAATTCCTTGCTAGGTTTATTCTGTTGTTCTCACAGAACATTAGGATGTCTCCCCACTTGTGCACGAGAACTTTAGGTTTCCCTACTGAGTATACTTGTATACTCACCCTACATTTACTTGCAGTTTTCCAGGAGGACTACCATGGTCATGCAGGAACCTACTAGTCGGACAGTTGGAGTTGTTGTAGTTGGTGTTCTCTTGTTTTCTTTTGGTATTATACTTTGAGCTTTCTTTTACTTGTACCTTGTTATAAAATTGTTTAAACATGCATGTGATATTGGTTTGGGTTTATTTCTATACACTTTCTCTTTTCATTTTTGGTGGTTGACTTGTCATATTTCCCGATCCTTAAAAATAAAAAGGGTAATGCCTCCCATATTTGTGAAAAACTCATACCCTTGGTGCTAGTAGCCACCCCGGGGCCTACTGGAGGTGGGACTCGGTGGTCATTATCTCACTTTCACTATTTCTAGCTGAGGAGGGGCATCTTTGGTGGGAGGGGGTCATGACATCACCTTACCATATAGTCCATATTAGTACAATTAAATTTAATTTCGTGGTCATAATGCATAGTCTACCAAAATTTAAATCATGAACCTGAAAATTATAAAGTTAATATAATTTAACTCATTTTTATGATAATAATTATAAAAATAAAAAAATATAATGTACAGCATTGTATTCGATATCATTTATGACACACAACACCAAATGTAGAAAGAAAATATATTAATCTAATTCATTTCAATATATTTACTATATTAAATAAATATAATATATTCTATAGCATGTAATACCTGAAACACAGTTTTATCTTGCATTACACACTGGAGAAACCATCCTCTATAGATTCTGTTACACACAACAACTTCCTTCTATGATAGCTTGTGTTACATGCAAGACCGAGTTTCACAAAATAACAATGTATTGTAATAACATTTTTACATAATTTAATATGAAATAAACTAGACATTATGCTATTCATTTCAAATATTATTTAATAACTTATGAAAATTTATGGTTTCTATAAACCAAAAATTAAATCATAAGTTTCCAATTAAATAAAAATGAAAATAAGAACCAATTTGTTATAAAAAAATATTAATATTTTTATGCTTAAAAAAAAGTGTTTTTAATAAATATAATTAATTAAAATTGTTTAATTATTTTAATGAATTTTTTATTTTATATATTCAATAAAAATATTTTTTATATTCATCCATTTGGTTTGATAAGGATAAGATAAGAATAAACCGAAATTTATAGATAAAAACCAATATTTTTATAAAGGTAATTATACAGCCTTTTAATGATGAACCCATAATAAATATAATTTTTAATAATTTTATTGATATAATATATAAAATTATTTATATTAATTAAAATAAATACATAAAAATGAGGTTGGGGTGAATATTTTAAATTTTTTGGAAGCATGTCATTGTTTAATAAATAGTTACAAATACTGAATTTTAGTTCAAAACTGCTCTTTAATCTAATTTATTTATAAGATAAAATTATCATTTTAGTTTTTTTATCTTTGAATAATATTATTATTTTATCATTTTATCTAATATCAGATATTTTTATCAACTTAACTTTGAAAATAAATTTAAAAACATTTCCAACTTTCTATCATTTGACATTAAAACCCAGCTTTGTCATCATGTCTCTACATTGAATTTTATTTTAATATACTCTACATAGGTGATTAGAATTTGTTAAATGGTATTCCTTATTTAGATTAATAATAATTTATAAATTCTAATACTAAAAACTTATTTTTAGGAAAAAAATATTAGTGAAAGTGATTAAATATAATTCCAACAATTTAGATTTAAATTATTCTTAATAACAGAATAAAAAATAAGACTAAGGCCTAAAATAACCTATAGAATTTTCTAATATACATTGGATGGCCATATATTGGCCCTATCCTATCGTGTATAAATATTTTATTATTGTTGTTTCCACTTTCTTCCTGAAAAACATGCATGGACTTCTATTTTCAAAATATTTCAAGAGTGACACTCATCTATTATAAAATGCCTCCACTCCTCCCACTTCTCCATAGCCCTCAAGCCACTTTGGCTGAACCAAACTCTACCCAAATAGCTCTTAAATTTTTTCCCCACAATTATTGAATTATCCCATTGTTAATAAATCCATCAAATGAAAACTATTGTGAAAACCAAAATATGTTAACTATTTAAGAGATAACATCTTCTCTCAAGATTTGTAGATTTATTAATATCCTCCACTATCTAAAATAAAATTATTCTATAATTATATAAAAAATAGATTACTCAATATAATAGTGTTTATTTATGTAATGGGATACACATGGACATACAAACAATTTAATATAATACGTAACCGACATACTATTTCAATGTACGATGAACTACTACCTCAGAAAACGATAATTGATCTTTTTTTTCTGCCTCTCAGAGATTCCATTTTATTGGTCCCTATATTTATAAATGATATATTTAATATTTATATAATATTTAAAATACATTAATTCATTTATAAAACATATATATTCAAAAACAATTGTTATTTGATAACGTCGATTGTTGATGTGTGGACTATCTCTTACTCAATGCGATGTGATTCAATCACAATATATGTGGATCATATAATATAAAATTATAATAAAACTATGTAACATATATAAAATATATATGATACTATATTTGTAATATAAATTTGTGTCTTTTATTTTACATGTATTTAATATGAAAAAGAAATTAATGTTGCATTCATGCTTACTTATGACCAACCATCTTCATAGACTGTCACACCCTGACCGCAGATGCTCTTATTTTTTTTACTTCTTTCTTGGTCCCGGTTTAAATTTTTTTCAATGTGTATTTGTGTTGGCGGTTTCGCACCGGTGCGCGGTCATCGCATCGCTATCGGTGATCGTGCGTTCGGCCCGGGTGATTATGTGTTCACCCGGCGTTTTAAATATTAAAATTTTTACGTTGAAATTTTATTACTATCACTATTTAAATTGTGTTATTATTATTGTAGTTATTTTTAATTGTATATGTGTTTATATATGAGTATATGTTATGTCTATATATGTATATATATATATATATGTTTGTTGTATTTATGTTTATATGATTTTATAAAGGTATATATATACATATGTCTATATATATATATATATGTGTGTGTGTGTGTTATTTTTTTTAAATGGTTTTATTATTATAAATACTTTGGTTATAATAATTATTATTATAATTAGCTAATTTTTATTTTATTATTATTATTATTATTATTATTTTATTATTATTATTATTTTAGTTACGATATTATTATTATTATTATAATGTTTTACTATTTTTATAAAGTTTTATTATTACTATTAAGATTTTATTTTATTTATTTATTTAATTTATCATATTATTATTATTATTATTTTCATTTTCATTAACTTTTTTTTAATTATTATCACATATATATATATAACCCTAAATCTAAACCCCCTCTCTAACCCTAATCTCGCCCCCCCCCCCCCCCCCATGCGGCGCTCTCTATCTCTCTCTCTCCCTCCTCTCTCCTCTCTTTCTTCTCACGTACCCCGCACCCGACCCCCCTATGCGCGAGCCCCTCCTCATCCGCTCCTGCAATCGTCGGTCCCGGCCACGACTTCCCTTCGCTGCGCCGGCACCCAGTGCCAACTCCTCCAGGACAGCCTCCGCACGTCCCCCGCCCTCCGCCGGTCTCCTCCCGGCCTTCCCGACCGCCACGCCCCGCACGCCGTCCCGCCTCGCCCAAGGCGGCACCCCCGCGCCCCCCTGTACCGGCGCCTGCTACCCGCACCCCCCTCTCCGGCGGCCCGCACCGCCGGCCTCACCCCCGCTGAACTCGGCCTCCCCCCCTGTCCCAGCATCCTCCGGCAAACAGCCCTGCGCGAACCCCCGACCCCACCTTCCCGCTGGCCTCTCGACCTCTAGTGACCCCTTTTCCGTCCTCCCGACCTCCGCCGCACCCCCGGCCTCTGCCTTTGGCACCCCTGCCCTTTTCCTGTGGCTTCCAGCTGTTTTTCGGCGAGCCCCGCCGCCGGCCAGCGACTTCTGACTCCCTTCGGTGACCTCCGTCCAAGCTTCGGCGAGCCGCTTTTGGCCTGCACCACTCCGGCCACCCGTTCGGGCGTCCCATCCTTTTTTTCTGCGGTCCGGCCAGCCGCCGCCGCCTTGCGCCGGCCAGCGGCACTCCCGGAATTCGGTGCGCGACCCTGGCGATCGAGCGCGTCTGCGCCGAGGTAGTATTTTGTGACTGTTTTCTAGTTGAGTTTTTTTTATATCTCTGGTTTTCTATTTTGCTGTTTTTGTGTTTGTTGCAGCGCGTCTGCAGAATATTTCCGCAACGCTGAGATCTTCAGCTCGTGTGCACGTATGCGCCGGCGCGGGGTGTTTTGCATCGTCGAGTTCGGTTTGCGTTTTTAGGTGAGGTTTTCCTTGTTTCTTACTCAAATTATATTATATATCAACGTCTATATATTTGTGTGTGTATATATATATATTAGCTTTTTATATGAATTATTATATGTCGGTGGTTATGTGATTTTAATTGTTGTGCGTTTGATGCAGCGCGTTGGCGAGATAACCTCGCGATACTGTGGTCGTCAATGTGCGTGTGTTTGTGCGTTTGTGAGAGGTGCGACAGACAATGCATTTGGATTTCAAGCTGAGGTAGGTCTCCCATTTCACTCACATTTAAATTTAGAATTTATTTACTCCTTGTCTTTTTATTGAGTTTCAGTAAATTTAAAAGTATTACTAAGTAGTTATTTATGGTGTGGTGATCTGCTGATAATGGAAGCTATTTAATTATAGCGTTTCATTGAAAGTTTTTTTCATGGTTTTAATTGTGTGCTTCCATAGTAATATTGCTAAATGGGTTCTTTATGAAATGTGAAAGTCATGTTGAATTGTGTTTTGAAATGTTTTTGGTGTGTGTAAATTGGTAGGTGTATTGTTTATGGAAAAGGTGTTTCTTAGAACCTTGACTAAAGGAAATGTTGTATGACCTTTAAACTTGATTTTGGGAAAATTTAAGTGTGGTTCTTGGTTGTTGAAAAAAAATTTCCTTTGAAGTGTGAATAAATGTTTGGATTTCATTTGAGAAATAGCATTCCTTAAAAAAAACGATTAAAGGCCCGTTTGGCCCTTAAGGTGGATTTTGGAATTTGTCAGTGGTGGTTTTGTTTTCCTTAAATGGGTTTCTAACTATGTTTTTCTGGTTTTCAACATGATGGCGTGTGTTATATCTGTTGCCAACGCTTTGATATTAAATGGTTTAAATGTAGTGATGTGGCGGCCCGGTTGGCACTTTTTTGAATGTGATGTGAATATGTAAATATACGTACTTATGGGGCATCTCTACATAGGGACTTCCCTTCGAGGGTTGTCGTGTAGCGGTGTCAATGTAAGGGGATGGAAAGTGCGGTGAGATGAGTCATGTGTGCGAGGGCCTCCTACTTACACAGTATTATAAAAACTACCATGGGTTCCTGGGCGTCTTTTAGAGAATCGAGTGACGGTTGCTGGCTAACCCCGATTAGACGGGTTAGTCCCCCCTTGGTAGGTAAGGCCTTGTGGGGCGTGCCACTAGTTGGCTGTTAGGGTGGCCAGTTGGTTATTGACTACGGACTACCATGCCAGCAGGTAGTATGAACCCGAGTACGTCCAGGGGTTTTCTAGGGATGTTTAGGATATCCCATGGTTACTTTATTTTCCCTGCTCGTTTACTTTCAGTTCTTCTTTATAGGTTGTACTGGTTACTTTGTGGAAATGGATTTCAAATAAAAATTCATTTTTATCTTGTGTAAAATTTGAAAATGTAACACTTCTTCCTCTTTTAGAATGAATTTAGCATCAATGAAAAGAAATTCAACTTTTGAAAAGATTAAGGGTAATGGCTCGTGTTTTGATTCTCAAGTGAAACATTATGAAAGCTTACTTTTATACATTGTAGTTCCAACCTGGAATACGTAGATTCTTTATTTACTGGCAGTGCTTTGGGATTTGTTGTTGGGCTCACCTACTGAGTAATTTCTGTGCTCACGCCTTTCTTTTACCATTTCAGTTGCTGGATCCTTGTGTTCAGGTTTTTCCTGGTTTGAGTCGCTCAGTGATGGAGCGACGCTGGTGTTTAGTTGGGTCGTGACCGTGAGGTCATGTGGAGGTATGTTTGTGATGTAGTTTTGTTTCTGTTGTTAGTGTTGTCTTTTTTTAATTATATTATTTCTTTTTATCATATTTTTTTGGGTTGAAATAGTTCCCTCCGATTAAAATTTCAATGCCCGGCACTAGTTTCCATCCCGGGGTGATCGGGAATGCCCCTCGGGACTTGCCGCGGACCGGCTCGGGTGACCGGTTCAGGGACGACCCAGGCTGGTTCGTGAAAAAATGGTATCAGAGGAGGTTCTTCTTATTTGGGTTGTCCGGTAGGTGGAGATTAGGACTGTCGGGACTCGAGAGGTAGGTACGAGAAGGACGTCATGAACCCTTTCCCGTTCCGCACCTCGAGTCGCCAGGGGTAGTTCGGGAATTTTTTCTTTGTCTCTTTCTGGTTTTTTTTGGATCGAGGGATGACAACAGAGACAAGTCGATGTTACCTCATGTTTTCACATGGAGTATTGACCCATGTGGAGTTCGGGTACATGGTTTGAATTCCTCTTAGTGATCGATGCTTACATGGGACATGGCCCACTACCATGTCGCCAGGTTAGACGTGACTACTAGTCCCTCACTCCAGTGTTAGATGCAATTTGAGTGTTGTTTTCGTTATTTTTGGTGTAAGTACGTTTTTGGAAATGAAAAATGGTGTTTGAAAAAAAAATTGGACTGCTTTCTTTTAAAAGACATTAAATGTATGAAATGGGTTTTAAAACTGAAATCTCTTGAATTTCAAATTCGTTATTGCTTGGAATTGGTTAAGAATGGTTTGGAGTTGAAACCTCAGGTCCTCTTATGAACATTTGAACATGTGTGAGAATACATGAAAAGTGCGTGTTGGTGCGAGTATGAATGGAAAGTGGATGAAGACATGTGCAACGGTTCATGGGATTACCTGGGTGGGTATTTGAAATTAAAGGCTTGACCTTGTTTTCTAAATTGGTTTTTAAAAGGAGAAATGGTTTTGGAAAGTGGTCTTGAAATGGGGTGGTTTTGAAATGTAAAATAAAAAGGGGATTTTGAACATGAAATTTTGGGTTGTGTTTGTGTTTATTTGGTCTTTGTGCTGACTATTTTTAATGAAGTCTCTTTTATTGATGTTGCTTCAGTTTGATACTGGTTTTGGCTTTGTGATTTATATGTCGCTCAGGAAATGCCTCCCAGAAAGGTCTCTAAGGATCCAGATAAGTCATGCCCAGTTTTTGGTCCTCCTCAGACTTTTCCGATTCTCTAAGGTGATTAGTGTCCGTTGGAGGCATTTAAATGGCTCGAGGAAGTGAAGCCTGTCTTTAGAATGTTGGGAACTCCCGATAATGGTAAGGTTCGTGCAATTATGGAGTTGTTTGAGGGTCTAGCTCTGTACCAGTGGAAGAGGGTTACCCCATCATCAACGCAAGTTGAAATGACGTGGGATGTCTTTAGAATCGTTTTCATCCAATTGTTTGTACCTGAGGAAGTGAAGCTGGAGAAAAAGAGAGAGCTTGTGTATATTCAACCAGGCCAACGGACGGTGAAGGCATATGTTGACCATTTCAAGGAACTGATTTCTTTTTCTCCAGAGGTAGTGTCGCATGAGCTCATGAAGGTCTCTCTTTTCACTGGGGGTCTTCGTCCAGAGATCATGGAGTGAGTCCTCCCTTCTAAAGACCTTTGTTTCGAGAAGCTGGTGGAGAAACATTTCTTGGCTGAGTTGGTCTCCAGAACACAGTTGGTTAGTACTCCAGCATCCCCGGTTGTTCGTAAGAGTTCCCCCTCTGGTGTGTAAAATACGCCAGAGATACCTGTTCCTCATGAGTTATCCCCCTTGGTCCCAGCATCCAGTCCATCAGATCGTTCAATGTTATACTATCAGTGTGGTCGTTTCGGGAATTTAAAGCCGTCTTGTCGCAACCCTCCAAAGACGTGTCATCGATGCAGCTGTCTGGTTCATCTGGAAGGGTTTTTCAGGAAGCGTCGCTTGAAGAGGACGTCGTGATGGGAGAATGTCAGTACCTGACTGTGAGGAAGAAGATGCTTCAGCCATTAGAGCCCCAGCCTCAGGTCTCGGGGTGAAGCTCACGCACAGTCAGGAGTTCCCAGGGCTGTGAAGCATTGGTCCAGGTTTTGTTCCATGTTGGCGGTGGAACAATTAGAAATCTTTTCATATTTTCTTATCTGCTATTAAAGTTTCAACATCGTTGTAAGTACATTTTCCTGCTATGAAGTAATGATGAATTTCTTCAATTAAAATCCAAACAATCTTGTTTGTGTTGATGTAATCTTGCAAATCGTGTGTCTTTCTAAAAGTGTGTTAGACCTTTGTGTAGGTTGACCTTGGTTTAGTTATTCTTGTCAGATGTAGTTATGTTTCATGGATTTATGTGGGTCATGTTTTTGACTTGATGTCTACTTAAGTATTTTCTGTGGGTTATCCCTGGTGTTGAAGTTTGTTGACTCTAGTCGAGGGTTCAACATTCGACGGAGGTGTTGTTTTGATTGTGTTATAGGAGTCGTTTTGGATCGGTTATGAGTCCCCGCACTGGACCCGGCTCCTTGTGGTAGTATGTTTTGAGTGTTAAATTTTCAAACCAGTTAAGTTCTTGTGGTGGGGAGAACCCCTTCATGTTCTCCCCTCAACCTCAGACTTCTGTTTCCTCTTGAATCGGTCGGGTGTGACCTGTGTAGAGTAAGTTCATACCAATATTCTTAGTTATTTTCGGTTATTTTAGTTTTGTTTGGGCATGGACCTGAATCTTGACCAACTTTTGTCTTGGTGACTTTTTGGGGGCAGAAAGTGTCTCTGGTGGGGAGAATTGTCACACCCCAACCGTAGATTCCCTTATTTTTTTACTTCTTTCTTGGTCCCGGTTTAAATTTTTTTCAATGTGTATTTTTGTTGGTGGTTTCATGCCGGTGCGCGGTCATCGCATCGCTAGCGGTGACCGTGCATTCGGCCCAGGTAACTATGTGTTCACCCGGTGTTTTAAATATTAAAATTTTTACGTTGACATTTTATTACTATCACTATTTAAATTGTGTTATTATTATCTTAGTTATTTTTAATTATATATGTGTTTATATATGAGTATATGTTATGTCTATATATGTATATATTTATATATATGTTTATTGTATTTATGTTTATATGTTTTTATAAAGGTATATATATACATATGTCTATATATATATTTATATATATGTGTGTGTGTGTGTTATTTTTTTTAAAATGGTTTTATTATTCTAAATACTTTGGTTATAATTATTATTATTATAATTAGCTAATTTTTATTTTATTATTATTATTATTAATATTATTATACTTATGATATTATTATTATTATTAATATAAAGTTTAACTATTTTTATAAAGTTTTATTATTACTATTAAGATTTGATTTTATTTATTTATTTAATTTATCATACTATTATTATTATTATTATTTTCATTTTCAATAATTTTTTATTATTATCATATATATATATATATAACCCTAAATCTAACCCGCCTCCCTAACCCTAATCCTGTTCCCCCCCCCCCCCATGCGACGCTCTCTCTCTCTCTCCCTCCTCTCTCCTCTGTTTCTTCTCCCATACCCCGCACCCGACCCCCCTTCGCGCGAGCCCCTCCTGCTCCGCTCAGGCGACCGCCGGTCCCAACCCCGGCTTCCCGTCGCTGCACCAGCACCTCGTGCTGGCCCCTCCAGACCGGCCTCCGCGCGTCCCCCGGCCTCCGCCGGTCTCCTCCCGGCCTTCCCGACCGCCACGCTCCGCACGCCGTCCCGCCTCGCCCAAGACGGCACCCTCGCGCCCACCCTGTACCGGTGCCTGCTACCTGTACCCCCCCCCCCTCCGGCGGCCCGCACCGCCGACCTCACCCCCGCAGAAGCAGGCCTCCAGCACCCCCCCTGTCCCGGCCTCCTCCGGCGAACATCCTCGCGCGAACCCCCGACCCCGCCTTCCCGCCGTCCTCATGGCCTCCGACGACCCCTTTTCTATCCTCCTGACCTCTGCCGCACCCCCGGCCTCCGCCTCCGGCGCCCATGCCCTTTTCCGGCGGCTTCCAGCTGTTTTCCGGCGAGCCCCACCGCCGTCCAGCGACTATGGATTCCCTCCGGCGACCTCCGGCCAAGCTTCGGCGAGCCTCTTTCGGCCTGCACCCCTCCGGCAGCCCGTTTGGGTGTCCCGTCCTTTTTTTCTGTGGTCCGGCCTACCGCCACCGCCTTTCACCGGCCAGCGGCGCACCCGGAATTCGGTGCGCGACCCCGGCGATCGAGCGCGTCTGCGCCGAGGTAGTATTTTGTGACTGTTTGCTAGTTGAGTTTTTTTTATATCTCTGGTTTGCTATTGTGCAGTTTTGGTGTTTGTTGAAGCGCGTCAGCAGAATATTTCTGCAACGCTGAGGTCTTCATCTCTTGTGCACATATGCGCCTGCGCGGGGTGTTTTGCGTCGTCGAGTTCGGTTTGCGTTTTTAGGTGAGGTTTGCTTTGTTTCTTACTGAAATTATTTTATATATCAACGTCTATATATTTGTGTGTATATATATATGAATATATATATATATATATGTATATATTTTAGTTTTTTATATGAATTATTATAAGTCAGTGGTTATGTGATTTTAGTTGTTGTGCGTTTGATGCAGCGTGTTGGCGAGATAACCTCGCGATATTGTGGTCGTCAACGTGAGTGTGTTTGTCCATTTGTGCGAGGTACGACAAACCGTAAATTTGGTTTTCAAGCTGAGGTAGGTCTCCCATTGCACTCGCCTTTAAATTTAGAATTTATTTAATCCTTGTCTTTTTATTGAGTTTCAGTAAATTTAAAAGTATTACTAAGTAGTGATTTATGGTGTGGTGATCTGCTGATAATGGAAGCTGTTTAATTCTAATGCTTCATTAAAAGTGTTTTTCTTGGTTTTAATTGTGTGCTTCCATAGTAATATTGCTAAATGGGTTCTTTATGAAATGTGAAAGTCATGTTGAATTGTGTTTTGAAATGTTTTTGGTGTGTGTAAATTGGTAGGTGTATTGTTTATGGGAAAGGTGTTTCTTAGAACCTTGACTAAAGGAAATGTTTTATGACCTTTAAACTTGATTTTGGGAAACATTAAGCGTGGATCATGGTTATTGAAAAATGTTTTCCTTTAAAGTGTGAATAAAAGTGTGGATTTCATTTGAGAAATAGCATTCCTTAAAAAACAATTAAAGGCCCGTTTGGCCCTTGAGCTGGATTTTGGAATTTTTCAGTGGTGGTTTGGTTTTCCTTAAATGGGTTTCTAACTATGTTTTTCTGGTTTTCAACATGATGGCGTGTGTTATATCTGTTTCCAATGCTTTGATATTAAATGGTTTAAATGTAGTGATGTGGCGGCCCGGTTGGCACTTTTTTGAATGTGAAGTGAATATGTAAATATGCGTACTTATGGGGAATCTCTACAGAGGGACTTTCCTTCGAGGGTTGTCGTGTAGCAGTGTCCGTGTAAGGGGTTGGAAAGTGCGGTGAGATGAGTCACGTGTGCGAGGGCCTCCTACTTACACAGTATTATTAAAACTACCATGGGTTCCTGGGCGTCTGTTAGAGAATCGAGTGATAGTTGCTGGCTAACCCCGATTATATGGGTTAGTCCCCCCTTGGTAGGTAAGGCCTTGTGGGGCGTGCCACTGGTTGGCTGTTAGGGAGGCCAGTTGGTTATTGACTGTGGAGTACCATGTCGGCAGGTAGTCTGATCCCGAGTGCGTCTAGTGGTTTTCTAGGGATGTTTATGATCACCCATGGTTACTTGATTTTCCCTACTCGTTTACTTTCAATTCTTCTTTACAGGTTGTACTGGTTACTTTGTGGAAATGGATTTCAAATAAAAATGTGTTTTTCTCTTGTGTAAAATTTAAAAATGAAACGCTTCTTCCTCTTTTAGAACGAATTTAGCATCAATGAAAAGAAATTCAACTTTTGAAAAGATTATGGGTAATGGCTCATGTTTTGATTCTCAAGTGAAACATTGTGAAAGTTTACTTGTATACATTGTATTTCAAACCTGGAATACGTAGATTCATAATTTACTGGCAGTGATTTGGGATTTGTTGTTGGGCTCACCTACTGAGTACTTTCTGTGCTCACACCTATCTTTTACCATTTCAGTTGCAGGCTCCTTGTGTTCAGGTTTTTCCTGGTTTGAGTCGCTTAGTTATGGAGCGATGCTGGTGTTTAGTTAGGTGGGGACCGTGAGGTCACATGGAGGTATGTTTGTGACGTAGTTTTGTTTCTGTTGTTAGTGTTTTCTTTTTTGTTTGGTTAGATTCTTTCTTTTGATCCTGTTTTGGTTTGGGCTGAAATCATTCCCAACGATTAAAATTGCAATTCCCGGCACTAGTGGCCATCTCGGGGGGATCGGGAACGCCCCTCGGGACTTGCCGCAGACCGGCTCGGGTGACCGGTTTAGGGTCGACCCAGGATGGTTCGTGACATAGACAGTGCAATTCATTTCACATCTCCAGACATTACATATTACTATAAATACATATTTATTGAATATATATTTTAATTAGATAATGATTTGTATTATGGATACTTTGAAACAATTATTTAATTAATAATAACAAAAAACCTAAAGTCAAAAAATTCTTGATAAAACCTGGAAATTATCACCTGAAATAGAAAAAATAATGAATAATTGTCGACAAACAGATAATATGATATTATAAGAAGTTAAATTAGGATATTATGAATATAATTATTTTTATGGTTCTGTTATATGTTTGTAACATGTTTTAAACCACTATACTGGAGGATAAAGACCATACAACAAAATTAATGTTAATGTAAGAAGATTTTATCTCAATTTACATTCCATTGAGAATTACATGTTATTATGCACTAATTCACATTTACATTGTGTATATACATCATTTTGACATTTTATATAATAAATATAATTACTTCAATGATATTATAAGATTTATTAAATATTATTTGTTCATTGGGATTATTATTTAAATGTTTTATTTTTGTATGGGATAATTTGTAATGTTTACTGATTATTATCGGAGAGAATGATCTTAATGATTATCCTTACAATTTCACATACTTTTTTATAGCCAAAAATATATTGAAATAATGAAAACATTATAATCATTTTTCATTTGAAATTAACATGAATATCCATATTCTTACACAATGAATATTATAATTTCATAAACTGTATTTCATTTTTCATATAGTGTTCAGTTTGATACTAATTTGATTAATTTGGGAATTATTGAAAAATATGTATATTCTATTCAAAAAGGATACATTATGATGTGGATCATTTTTTATTCAATATATGATGAATTATTTTTATATGAATACATGGGTTGGGGACCATTTATGGAATTCCCTATGTGTTAGAGATTCTCTTATGCGATCCCCTCAATGCATAAGTAGTCTCATGTGGAAAATTAGTTTGCCAAATAGTTTAAACTATCTCTTGATGGTAAAGGTATCATGTTCCTAGGAAATATGAATTTAGATAATTAATCATTTCCTTTATATATAATATAGTTATTATTATGATAGAGATTGTTTAAATACATTTATATAGATGCATTTTATTTTCAATTCATCTCTTTAATGGCATATGTTTTCATTTTTTTACCTTTCCATATTGATATTTTCATATCTAGTTATTTTAATGGAATGTGTTATCAAATTTTTACATTTCCACGTAAATTTATTTTCATTGATTCGTTAGTAATTCTTCTATACATACCCTTAGAGAGTATTTTATCTCACTCTTATTTTGTATTCTTTCCCCTAGGTTATGAATAAAAATAATTCAATAATAATTCAAGGATATTGTTTATTTCAATTTAATATGTATCATGTTTTTATTTTCTGTTTCAAAATGTATTATGGATATCATGAATTCAAAATTTCATACAAATACTCATAAACTAATTAGTACATCAGGATTTGACTCCTTATTATCATGTCAATGTAATAAAATAATACTCGAGCTTTTGGATTTTGGGGTCAGGGTGTTACAATCATTATTAAATTATTTTTATTTAACTAATTAGTAAATATTGGTTTTAAAAATTATCCCCCTCCATAATAAATTCCTCCATGATTATTTATGACATTATAGTAACAAAATACATTTAATAAGTCAATTATTTATGATCAAAGGATATTTCAAAAATCAATTACTCGAAACCATCATAAATACACATTTAAGTATAATTCCATATTTGGAACTATATTTGTACGTTTGAAAAGAACCTTTAATAGAAATAAACTGATTGTGTTAGGACCAAAAACAAATAATTTAACAAAATTATTCACTTAATTCAATTTTATATAAAATCATCTTTTTAAACGATTATATAGATATATAATGAAAACAAAATCTCCACCAATAATATACATTAGAGGAATCTCTATAACTAAGGAATCTCAAAAAAACCTAAAGTTCCAATCTTATTAATCCAAATATAATAATGAAAAACCCTTTATAAGGCCATTACATTACCCATATGGTTCAACCAAGAACATCAATCAAGTTCAATCCATGAGATTCCCGAGAGGATGATTCCATGTACAATAGAGTAAATTCATATGAATTATTTAATCTAAAATCTAACAACGCAATATTTCATTCAAAAATAAAAATAACACAAAAGAACAATATTATATAAACCACACCTCAATACAAACAAAAATGAGGAATGAAACTCCTAAATATATCCCAACATGAACAAACCAAATCCTCATCATGTTTGGATTATAATAGAAATTACACATGAAAATTGTAATTTAAGGGAAATCAATAAAAACCTCAACAAAGAAGGAAAACTACCATCTACACCAAAAATAATCCTAGAATTTTAGAATATTTCAATGAGATAATTGATATATCTCATCTCAATAATGATTCAAAAACCCCAACTATGATGACATTCACAGACTCATCCATAGAATCAATTAGCATTGAACTCTAATGAAACCCCCAAGACATCTGTATATTTGAATGAAAAAAATAAATATATAATTACATACAAATAAAAGAAATTTATACCAGTTTAATATAATCAACAAAAGAATTAAATAAATGAGGATAACCCTTATACCTTAGAATAAATATTTGAAAATGTTTCAAAATTATGTTACCATAAAACAAAATTTAGTTTTGGATTCCTCTTACACCACATCAAACTTAACAAAAAATTATATAAAGGTAATTTCCAGTATTATATATTATATATCGCAATAAATAATAATTATGAACTGGACTTAATTTTCTAATCATTCACAATCCCAAAGAATGAATGTACAAGGGGCATTGAAAACATAATTATATTAGGATCATGGGGATGTAAGGTCCCAGGAATTATGTGTACCTTCCATGAAACATACTACATACCATGAATTCTAATTAAATTTTTTTTATATGACCAATTTTACACATCTTCCCCTAAAACATAAAAAACAACCATTCAAAATCATATTTTAAAAAATTTGATGAATTCAAATCATTGATACTAAAATTTTAATATTTTAATTAATTTCCATGAAAACCCTCAATATTCAATTAAATTAAAACTATTTTTTTAAACTCAATAAACAAAACCATAATATTAATAACATATAAAAAATATAAAAATCCTCCATTACAATCCAAATACACATATTATAACCATCAATATTATTAATTCAATTTAGAGGATCCATGGGAGATACTATGTTAATAAAAATAACTCAATGAAAATTTTATCAAAACATTTAACAAAAATAAGGGTGAGGATATTAAATACTCTTGAAACTCAAAAAAAACTACTTAATAGAACCAAACCCATTTGTTAGAAATGAATTATACATACTAAAGAATGTACACGATGAAAATAAACTATATCAATCCAAAAATTATCAATAACAATAAATCCATTTAAAATATACTCAAACAAGACATAAACTGAGTGAGTAATACCCATACTAAAAAAAGTTAAATTCAATATTGAGGAAACAACACTACACAAAAAAAGAATCTATACATATAAACAATTTGAAAATAAGATGCTACAACAATCATGAAATAAACCAAATAACTAATTGATTTATAAAAAACACGGACAGAAAAAACAAAATAACAATTGTTTCATTGAGTTTTAAAATAGAATCCTCACAAAGACAACTTTATATAAATAGGGAATTCAAATAAAATATGATTTCAAATCTATAATTGATAAAATTGAAAACACCGTTTTATTGAAAACCCAAACAAACTAAATATATATATATATAACCCCATTGATTTAGGAAAAATGTTCCAACAATTCCTCATAGATAATAATTCTTAAAACTAAGTGATTATATATCATAAACAATGTATTTTAAAAAATTAAACAAATAAATAAAAATAAATAAGATACCAATAAATTGTTTTCATCACAAGTATATATTTGTCTAAAAAGTTATGTATATTTTCAAAAAAATGATAAAAACCACTAACAATTGATGTAAACAATCCTAACAAAAAAATTCACTACCAAAATGCAATTATTCATATTAAAATTATAAATAATTCAAATTATAAATTATAATAATTCATATAGTTTATTAAAATAACTAACCAACATTATGAATATTCATTGGAACATAAACAAATAAACTTCACAAAAACAATTTAATAAATGAATTATAATTTCTACAGTTCATAATAATGTTAAATTAAATTAGGGATACATTTTATTACACTTATGACCCAAAAACATAGGGTTTTAATCATACAATACATAAATGATTACTTATACAAGATCCATAAAAATTTAAACATTTAAAAAAAATTATATTACTTTTTAATATAAGAAATACAAATATTTTCATTATAAAACCACCATTAAATGACCCACAAAGATCCTTATTCCAATAAAACAATTTTTTATCAAAAATTTTTTTTTACATAGTTTGATTATTATAAAATCATCAAATTAATTTGAAAACTATTTTTACATTTCAAAAAACAATCACTTTAGTCAAATATCATAATATAGTCATGGAACTAAAATATTATTAATTAAACTAATACTTACACGAATGAACATGTTTGTGAAAGAGTTATGATTCTGTTACACAAAAAATAATGATTCAAAGACACTAGTTTAATTTAAAATAACATTCCCATTTAAATAAAATTTTATTTTTCATGTATAAAATAACATATTTCTATTTATTGACAATTTATTAACCACTTTAATATTCCTATAAAAAACTAGATAACCATTATAATAATTTTATAAATTAGAACATGTCTTATCAACCTAATTTATCACATATAAAAATTCATTTATAATAATACATATTACATTTAAAAAAACATTCATCCTTAAAAAACAATCAAGATTTTTTTATATTTCGGTAAAACTATCTAACACAAATCATATAAATGATCATTCAATTTTAATTACAAAAGATTTATCAAAATAAATATGAATCACATTTGTTTTAAATGGTTCTCCTTGGCCAATTATTTTTTCCATTAATACTAACAATATAACATGTGTTGAATTTTTTTTAATAAATTTTAATCATTATTATGTCATATCCCTATTTAATATTAAAAAAAGAAGTATTTAATGAACAAAAACAAAGTTATGATTTCATAACAAAATAAATGGCCCAAAGTAAAATGGGAAATGTTCATTAATATATATATATATATATTCATGTAATGTAATCCTTATATATTTATATAATTCATGTGAAACTATATTAAAATATTTCTTTAATCAAGGGTAATTACACCTCAAAATGGGATAAAAAAAGAAAACAAGCTGGGAAATCCTATAATGGTATCCCAAAAATTACATAATTTGAACTTCCCCTAATACCTCAAGTCTCATTACTAATGTTTTTTAATAAAACATTTTTCTAATATACCTCTTATTTCCTAACACACTTATATCTATTCCGACCACCATATTAACCAACTAAAATTTCTCTCATACCCTTTTAAATGAGATAACATACACATACCTAGAACTTGAGATGCCTAACCACTAACCTTGTGTTATTTTTTCATGTTCAAAATGGGTTGCTGAAAAGTGGATATAGATGGTTTTATAACATATATGGAAAAAAAACTGTAGTATCATAGTTCTATAAATTATATTTCCAATAACATTTAAAGAAAAAATTTAAAAAATATTTAGGTATGATGAACACATTCCATTAAATATAAATATTTTAAAAAATTATAATCATATAATATATATACTACTGGCCGGAAAATATCCATGACCCAAATGGAAATCATCCTCTAATTATCACTCTAAACACATATCAAAGCTCAATTTTGGAGTGCTTCCTATCAATCAAAAATACCATTCATGACCACATCAGTTTTCCTAAAATCCAAAACCAGATGATATATCTTCATGTGAATTGGAATTAATGTGAAGTGTTTATGTATGATAATAAAATCGTGAAATTTTCATGAAGGTATAAAAAAATTCAATATAAATATAAATCAATCCTGGTATTTTGAACATAAAATATAAAATTGAACTTTATTATCCTTTAATTAAATGTATTAAAATTTTATAATGGAATTTAAATATTGCATTAATAATTATCACGCTAGTCATTTGAATGAAAAATATATCATTGAAAAAATAATTCAGCTAAAAAATTGAAACCACATAAAAATACATTAGAAATAATCAGAAGATAGTACCAATAATATATAGTCATAGAGACCTTGGAACCACATACCAAATGCACAATGTTATCTATCTTTAAAAAGAAAACTAGAAAAATTGATATAATAAACTAGTTGTGATTCCCATAATGGAACAATCTAGTCTGACCTAAAAAACTGGTTAATGGTAACTAGAGTAAAATACTAAAATAAAATATTCAAATATGATACAGTGAAATATTTATAGTGAACGTACTTGTCTTATAATTACTATTAATTAGACATTATATTCTTACAAATATTATCATCGTAAATATGGTTTTAATAAGTAAAATCACTCACATGATATTACCCATTAAAAACCAAACCAATATCAATCAATGATATATCATTATTCCGTAATAATTAAAATAGATGAATAGTGATATGATCATTACACATTTTACAAAATTCTTCACTTAATGAAAAAATAACATTACTATTAAAAACCTGTTATAGAAACACTTTAATAAATTTCTATCAATCATAAAATTTAATTTCATTAAAAAATTATTTTAATCATGTCAAACCCTATATTTTATTTATATAAATACATGGTGTGTATAATTTCAAAAAACATTGATTATAATTTCCATACCATTCTTTAACCTATGCAATAGGCATGAAAAAATAATCCAATTAGTGAATTAGAACTATTTTTCTATTGGCATCGAAAATGTATATAATGTTTCTGAAATATATATTTAAGAAATAATGATCTGAGATTGTATCAAAGTTTATAATATATAATGATCCTCATACTTGTTCATATTGTCGTGAAAGTAAATGTTAAGTAATTAATCAATAAAAAAGTGTGTTTCATTATGTAACATGTGCTTATATATAGATCAATCCTCAAACCATTGACACCACATATTTAAATATTCTCTGGGGATATATAATTGATATATTTTTAAATTATAGAGGAAAATACCTCTTTGAAATTATTTTTCACCATCCCATAGTAAAAAATAATACCCCATGACATAGTTTAGTAACATATTGGCCCATATATTAACAATTCATTATATGGGTTTTTCCATTTTTTGTTTCAAGAGATACAATATTTTTTATAGGTTGTGGAGATATGAAAATATGAAAAACGATTAGGGAAACCATATAGATTGGCCGAGAAAATTATGAATTTTGTAAACAGTGTATAGAGAGTGTCATGTCATTGAAACATATTTATACATAACTATATGGCCTCATCTCAAATGTATATGATGCTAGGTAATATATGTTATTCATGGTTAGTATATCTGGATGTATAATCATTAAACCTCTTTCTAAATAATACAGAGGGTGCACGGTTATGATATTTGTGAGTACAAATTTTGTGGCTGAACTAGGAAACCTTTCAAATGATTATTTTATCCAATGAAAATATTAATTAAAATACTAATATCCTTTGTTTAGGAAATAATCTTCATTATTGTATCATAATTACATTCTATTACTTTTGGTGGTTCTCAAGAGGTCTCTTTATCTCTTTAATACTCTTCACATTAGAATTGATGTAATGGAAGAATATATTGATTTTACATTGGTAGGTCTAACCTCCCAATATTTTGGTTTCCATATCTTTTAATCCTCTCACATTATAGACTTGTAAATATTCACAATTTTTATGGATTGCATTTTGGTTTTGACAAATCCTTTTTAATGATATTTGATTCTAGGCAATCCTTCTTGATCTATTCATATTCAATTCTCCACTGGTGTTTCCTATTGTAGGTATAATGTTTTTACATAATTAATTGTATGTAGTTCCAAATGAATGTACCCTAAAACTAATACACTGGGTTTCTTTATTGAATTTAAATTAGTTTTCAATTTATTTTGAATCCCTATTTTGATAATTTTTTAGGTCGGATTTATAAATGTAATAGACATTGTGAAAACCCTCAAATTCTAATGGAATTAAAATTTTAATGTAGATATTGAAAAAAGTGATTGATTTAAATGAGAAAAAATTTGGAGAAATATCTTGAAAAAAAATAATTAATTGAAATATGTTTTGAAATTCATGAAATGAATGAATCCCATTAATTTTATTTTGAAATATAAATTGAATGATCAAAAATAAAATTGGAAAATTTTTCTAGAATTTTTTTTAAAATGATGACTTATTTTCATATTATTGGATTATTGATTGATTGACTAATAAAAAGTTTATCCTCCATTGTTAGTTGGTGATTATGGAAATCATGCTAGGACATTGGTTCCCAAGAAATTTAATAGTGCTGAAAAATATTACAAATCCTAGTTTTGAATATTTCTCTATGATGGGATGTCGATTAATTAGTAATTTTGGGTTAACCCTTAAGGACACGTAAACACATAATTGAGAGGGGAATGACTATTTAGTATTTTTATGGTAAATGAGAATATATATAATATAAATCATGGCCTATGTCAATGGTGTTATTCATTTCATATTTCTATTATGCAATCAATTATTTGTAGAACTATTTTAATCATTAAAATATGTTTCATTAATTTTGTATACTTAAGCCTATTATGAATAAATTTAATATAATTTCATTTGAAATATTGTTTTGATCAAAAAAAATTCAATGAAATTCCATTTAATTTTTATTTATATTGAAATCTTAAATATTTTCATTTTTATAGAATCGATTAGGGAAAACATGGTGAGATACTACTTGACTATTTAACTCTCCACCAATATTTGAATTTAGGAATTTCTATATTTTGATAGACTAGATCCAATAAATTAGAATGATCTTCTGGGAGGTGGTATGTGTGTTTGATTCATGGGACCTTAGAAAGATTATGGTGATTGAAAGAGTTATGTACACTTGTTTCAGGTGTATTATAAGATATTTTCATGATGTATGTAGTGTTTTCCTTTGGACGATGTTTTACTATGGGATATTTATCAACCAAATTAATGTACATTTCTCCATGGTGTTAGTTTTCTATACGAACTATTCCTTGATTTATCTTATATTATTTTCTATTACGTCTAAAAAATGATTCCCTTTGACATATATATAATGTGAGGTGGTAATACCAAATCCATTGGGATTTTGGATTCCCTTTGGTATATTTTATGACCACTTTATTATCAGTGTAACTTGTTATATGGTATAGTTGATGATATAGTGGAATCAAAATAGAGGTTTTAATCATTACATGATTTTGATATGATTATTGATATCTCAGTATAGATAGTAGGTAGGGTTTGAATGAGTTAATATGTAGTTATAATCTAGTTCTTACCCATCTATAATAATAGGGATACATTAGTCACCATGGTTAATTGTCAAGCAAGATGTTTTTGTGGGGAATAAATTTATATTATTGTAGTCTTTTATAGGTTTATCTAAATGATTTTGTTTCCCTATGTCTATTGTTTGAGTTAGTGATTGATGTATCTATTCTAAAATTATCATTTTATGGATATTAATGTTCTGATTAATCAACCCTATAAGGAGACATTTGAATAGACCATAGGTTAAAGATAATGATGACATAAAGTAATATAAACATCTAGATTATTAAAATTATACTGAGATAGTGGTGTGTGAATTCTATGATTTGGTATAGGGGGATACACCTGTTCCTAGTTATATGCCAGATTTTAGCTATAAAGGGTTAAATTTTGAGACCATGATCAAACAATTCATTATAAGAAAAAACCATATTTCCAATGACCAATTGATTCTCAAGAGGTCTATGTCTAGTCGAAAAAGGTTGATCTCCTTTTTTAGTTATTGAAAACTTTTGAAAATGTAATACTAAATTGACCGAGAATTAAACATGGTGATCCTATCGGGATTTCATGAGATTAGATGATTATAGAAAATTAAAATACCGGGATAGAGTTTAATGTCTTCCAATTCTTATTTACAGAACAGTTTTAACAGAATTTTATGGTTTTATAAAAATTGATAGAGTTATGTATCCTCGTATAGAGAGATCAGATTGTGAGTCAACATTCAAAACACATTTCTTAACTGGATCATTTTCTTCTAATTTTTTGATGAATGATAAGGTTAAGGCCTAAATATTTGAGACTGTTCTGTGATATGATATTGGATGTCAGATTTTCCTAATGAAGAATGCATCTAATTCAAATGCAGTGGATAAATATTTTATGTTTTTTATAAAATATGATATGTCTTGGTTAACCGAATTTCCTCACACACAAAGATGATAATATTTTATTTGATTAGTAAATGTGTAAGTCTAACTAATCTCATCGTGGATCATGATAGAAAGAATCAACCAGAACCTCTATAATTTTTTATATACCCATTAACATTCTCCTAGTAAGGAAATGTTTGTTTTAGAATACGTTTTCATAGAAGAATGACATATCTATGGTCTGTGGGGTCATTTAGGAAACCTACATAAATTATTTTATTACTTTTATTCACTACATAATAAAAGGATATCATAAAAAAAATGGTACTACATTTCAATCAGATAAATCATGAACTAAGGAATCCATCTACTCAGATCATGAATGGTGCTTATACTCGTAGTGGTAGAGACACTAGAGAAAGCTGATGTGGGTCCCATAATAGAGGTAGGTACAATTACTATAGCTTCGTCATATGGGACTAAAATATTTGATATTGTTCAATATTAATCCACCAAGTTTACATTTATTTTTTCCCTTCTAAACTTTTTTATAAATATTATTTTTATGTGTTGGATATTACTAACGATGAGATGAAAATTCACTTTCAACCCATTCTATCCTCAATTTGAAAATCACATCACCATTTTAAAAAATATTTTTTCATCAATTTATATTTTCCAAGTTTTTAGAATGTTGTTGTAGTATACAATATATTATACCAAACAAAGAAATATGTCTTAAAGAAATTAATAAACATTATAGAATCAAGTATAATCCATCAGACTGAATGAAGTCTCGACCCTTGAGCTGATGGGAATCTAGTAAATCATATTGACCTAAGAATAGTCTATTGGTGTGATGTTATATAGACTATCTATATGAAACATTTTAGTCTATATGTGTGATGACTTCCAGTCTATTTGTGTAATGATATCTGATCTATCATAATGAAAATATTTAAACTATCAGTATTATGGAATGTAGTCTACCAGTGTCATAGTTTTTATTTAATCACACTAAAATGTTATCTTCCATTAGAATAAGATGTTTTTTATTGGAGTTATTACTATAAAAATTACCGTGAATACATTTTAAAATCATTTTGATGGTAATTATATAATGACATCGGATGATGATGTATTTTTTGAGCTTTCAACTGAGGATCATCTGAGTCCATTATAATAATCTCAGAGAATCAATGAAATATTAATGTTAGAGGGATTCCAATTAATAATATTGAATTTAAGGAGTTGGGAGGTGATAATTTTTCAAACTCAATAGATCTAATGATTAATCTATTTTAATTTCTTATTATTATTTTCCATGGAATAATTGATAGTGTTTTTGATTTTAAGGACTTCATCTATGGAATTGTAAAATATATAGAAAAACAATTAAAATTTTATTCTATATTCGATCGAGGTTATGCTTGGGGGATTATGAGGATTGAAATATGAATACATGTAATGTAATATCTCATGTTTCAAACCAAACTAAAAAGTTAATGAAATTATTTTTTTCTTTTATCTAGGAAATCCATTTTTAAAATTGATTGTCGTAACATTTAATTTCCAATAACTAACATGAAAATCTATTTTAAAATGAAATTAAATTAAATTAATTACCTTAAAATTAAAATGGGAAAAAATAAATGATGTTTAAAACCTTCTTTTACACTTTGAAATATTTAATGAAATATTTTTCTGAGTTTATTGCTCAGTCTGCATGGGATTTTGAAACCAACAGACCCTAGATATTGATAGAATGAAAATATTAAATATACTTATTCATATGTTTGTGTGTTAATTTTGAAAAAAATGAATTAACTCTCAAAAAGTAAATTGTATATGAAATCTAAAACCACTGTTAGTTTTGAAATGTTGGGTTTACCCTAGGAAGGGTATAACATTGATGTGTCTCATGTGTTTGGAAACCACACATGTAATAAAATCATTTTTTTTAATTAATTTCTAATTTATTTTTTATATAAAAAATAATTATTTTCGATCAACATTTGTGTAGTATTATAAATATTTTACCACCGTGATGTTTGGAAAACTGGGTTTACCCTAGATAAGGTATACACTTTGCGAGCGTCGGATGTTTGGTCAGATCTCACCTGAAGATAATTTAATTGTTTTTGAAATATTTTATTGTCCATTAGATATAGTTGTAATAATAATATTATTAATATTATTCTTTTTGTCGAATACAACAGAAGAAAAATGTACTTCCATAATTTATAAATAGTGTTGCGGTGTAAATAATAAGCAGAAAATGTAATAATTGAGACATTATTAATTATTAAAATTAAATGAAAAAGTGCAACCAATATTAACTTATTAGGATTTATCTATTTTTAATGGTTGATGTTTTTAAATTGTTTATGGTATCATTGATGAGTTTTGTTAAATAATATTAATTATAATTATTGTTAATATTATTAGTGTGGGAGAAAAATATTGATGTATATATATATAAATGATGTACATATAAGGGGATTATATATATATAGATATATACACGTGAGCATGTATATATATGCTTATATAGATGTGTCTGTTTGTATATATGTAACACATATGTATATATATGGGTTGATATTTATTCATGGGTTAAATAAAATATTATTAATTTCCTACATAAATCCTTATAATTTATATGCTTAAACCAATGTGAATACTAATAAAATTTTTAGACTAAATTATAAAATAAACCTAGTTTGTGGGCCTATGTAGAATATTGTAGGTCATGATTAGTTGTTAAAATTAATTTAATAATTTATCAATATTTATGTAAAAATTTTATGTCACACCCTAGCGCAACATTCTAGTAATAAATAATTAAAAATGTATTAAGAATTAATAAAACGATTTTTAATGGAATTAATAAAATTGAAGGGTAAAAATAATAAAATAAAATCCTTTGGAGAAAATTTTAAAAATAATTATAATGAGGTAAATCCATTTTTATTAATTATTTTCCTTTCTCCCTATATTTTTATTTTATTTATCCCTTTTATTTATCTTCTTTTTTTATTTTCCTTTTTCTTCTCTCCCACTCCTCTCCAATCCTGGTGCATCGCCCCATGTGGCTCCCCACCACTGGGGTACACCTCATCTCTTCTCCTGTTTCAAAATCCCATTATGACTCTATCTCATATACATTTTATTTGCAATTAGTTTCACAGTAAATATATCAGTAAGGCTAACCTCACACTCTAAGAATCAAACAATATCCTTCTCTATCTGTCGTGTGATCTGTTGAGAAATGTTATTACATGAAATTGGGGATTTTATGAAATCATATGATTTCATTATTTTTCTATAAAATCAATGATCTCTGTGGTACATAGGATCTTCTATGAGTATGAGGTAGGTTGTTTAATCTCTTTCCACTAGTTTTATTGTGTATTTTTAAAATTCATGTTAAGCTCATCGGTTCCTACTAGTGATCCTTAATTTTACCATTCTAAATTAAATAAAATATATTTGTTAACCACTGAACCCTTGTCTAAGATAATCTATCCTATAAAAATTGTTTCAACGTCACTGGATACCATTTGTACATGCCAACATTATTGGTCACATTTTTCATAAGTCCCAAATAAATAAATTACTTAATATCATGTGTTGTGTGGCCCCTTTAGGTTGGGCCTTTAAAAAATTAATCATTTGGATTTATTGTAAACCCTAAACATTGTACTTTTTTAATTAGCTTTTATTAATGGTTTTTATTCCATCGAAAATTATTATCCTTCCATGCCATTATAATTTGAGATGTCCATTTTTTCTACATTCATAGATAAATTTATTTGGGTGTAACTGCATAATTAGAATGATCAATTGTATATGGAATTGAGTTACTTGTATTATTTTTGGTAAATATAAATGCTTTCCCTTTGATATATGCTATTATAAAAAATAATTAAATTTAGTGTGGTGAGACAATGTGGGTTCTATATTAAGAACTACACAAGGACTATCTATTCCTAACCAAATACAAAATATGCTAGGGAGGTGATATCATATGCATTGAGAGACTTTGGTTCCCTTGGGTTTCTAAATACTCATATGTGACACTGGTTCCCAAAGGGAAATTAAAGGATGGACCCATTGGAAATGTGGCTACCCAATGCCTAAGGTGATACTTGACCCCTTATGTGGGATATCAGGATGGACTCATGATAATGTCTTACCATGAGCGATACTTGTTTTCTTAGAAGATTTATTTGGACGTGCTCAATGGTAATGAAAAAATTGAAAGATGTACCATAGTGATTCATTAAATATAGGCTCAAACTCGAACTCTCAACTTGATAATAATAATAATGATAATTTTTGGAAGGTTATCAGTGATACTTATTAAGTTCCATGTAAATTGTGATATCTTATGGTGCTTCAAATCACACTTTTTTGACCCATAAATCAGACCTCATGCTAATGCATAGACTTGGGGGTATGTTTCTTTTGTCATCATTTTGTTTATCTAACCTTATATATATATGCATAAATTTTTCTTATCACATGTACCTTATTAAGATAACTAGATTTTTATAAAGAAAGTAACATGGGATGGGTGATGTTGAAAACCTAGAACATGTTATATTTATTTTATTATTTTTATTTATTTTATGAAATTTATCATACATTGGAAAACATCATTTGTTTACACCATTAAATACAATGGCCTAGACACTATGGGTGTCGAACTAATAAGATTATATCTCACTCCTTAATCATGATTTCTTTGGTACCTGAGTAGACTTTATAATCACCGGTATGGATAGTGGGATGCATGATTCTTCTGTTGTTTTAGTGTTTCTTATGGCATAAGATGGTTATTAGTGGAAGATGACTGAGTCTTTTCTCGAGATAAATTTTTTTCTTCGTGTAATTTTCATTATATCAGTGATTTTATACATTCATTACTAATTATCAAACAATTACATTAGTACATACATAATAGCATGTCTTCAATGTTTTATGGTTTTATTTATTAGTATTCACACTTAGTATTTAATCTGTTGGAATTATTTAATTTCTTTTGTTGTAGTTTTATTGTTTATATGCTTCTGCTATTTGTTATAAATTTTTATTTCATCCACTATTAATTACGTAATACCTATGAGGAAATAGTATCCCCCACAGACACATTAAAAATGCACTCTTTGCTATTTAGCAGCCTTTGGAGTTTAGTGAGATGCCCATGTGGACATGTGGCCACCCAAGATCGAAGAACCAATCAGGTGGCTCTCGAGTCGGGGAAGCTACTAAGTGGTATTAAAGGTGGTTATTTTTCGTTTTACAACTATTTTGGTCTGGTAGATAGGATACAAAAATATTTCAGTGGAGGTTGATAGGCATTTGAGGTACTGATCAACACATGTACGAGAAAGAAAAATGTAGCAAGTGATGGGAATTAATGTTAATGCTTTTCAATGTTACAGTTGATATGATTTTACATTGATTGATTGGTGTAATTTATACTACTTAAGGATAAATGGGGTTTTTTGTTTTTTACCATTGGCTTGTTAAGGCAGGGATGAATCATTACACACATCCTAATAGGCACATAGGGATTCACATATCATTCATATTCCATGCCATGATGTTTCTTATATAGGTTTCATGCTGGTATGATTTAGTGATTTGACATCCATGCCATGTCTTGTATTTATTTATCAAGCGTGTTTAGATACCATGTTCATGTAATATATGTTTCATTAAATCATGTTTTCATTCTTCTTGTTTACTAACATATTTTCCTTATGTCATGCTTATGTGTTTTTTTGAATGTATTTGTGATTCAAATGGCATTAATCTATGAATTTAGCATTTTTATCTCTTATAGAGGCTTATAGTGACATGCTATCCTGATTTATATATAATAATTTTTTCTTGCTAAAAATTATTAGTTTCAATTAAATGGGAGCCTAATGTCACATGTTAAGTGTGTCGGGGATTAATGGATTGGTAGATGATTTCTCATATTATTGGACTATTTAACATGTTCATGTTTTATTATGAAATGGGTCTAAATGTAAAGGGTCTAAAAATAAATCCATAGTAGTGTCATATGTTTAAGAATCTCATCTAAGGAAAGATAAATCTTCCAAGAGTTTCCTTTAAAGGGAAGAAAAATAATTTTTCATAGGTTCTTCTTCTTTTAAAAATTCCTTTAATGGTCTTCATTTAACATAGTGTTTTTTTAGTCTAACCCGATGTTATGTTCAATGATTTTTCTTCGTTAGGGGATATATTTTGGTAGGTATCACCCTTATGGCATAAAATCCATACTAATTTCATGAGAATTTTGAATTTTTGGTGTCATTTTTGTGTCTTTGTCTCTAGTTAGACTCCCTTGGTTAAAATGACTCCCTTGTTCAGATGGGTGGTCATGCTTTCCTTGACATTTTTTTTGGTTATGAGTATCTGTTAATGCACATTTTCAGTAGGTTGGACATGCCTTGGGAATGGTTAGAAACTTCTTAAGTCAATAGACTCTCTATTTTCCATAGTGATGGATGACTCATTATGTCATCAATCAAGTTAAAATTCCTCTTGATTTTGAATCACCATATGGTAGTATGTTTTCACATACGTGATTCCCATAAAGTGCTTAACATTGTTACCAATTGGAAAATTTCAATGTAATAGTCACGCCTTGGGCTATTAAATATGATTTGGGTCGTCTATATTTTAGAGTAGATTGTGTGTTAAAGAAATAAAGTATGTCTCAATTCTTATTATGAATTCTAGATACTAGGGTGTTTTATACGAGGGTATGATTGGTTTGGTTTTCATGAAATTTGTTTAAACATTTATGCTTATGGAAGTTTCGACCTAGTTAGCTTTGTAGAGGCTACTCTATCATTCCACTTTTCCATTTAGGAAACTCTAGTAGTGGGATGTTTCCTGTCGAATGTTAAATGATTGTCCTTCTGAGTAGAAAGAACATAACCAAAGAGGACCATTATAGGATGGTCAGTATTACTTAACTGATAGTGTTGCCTGTGATCACTAAATTGTGTCATTTCATGCACAAAAAAATGGCATCTGTGTGGTTGGAGTTTTATGAAAAAATTTCATAATGGCATTGGTCATGGGAGGACTATGATAGTTAGTATTTAATTATCAAGGGATTCCTCGGGTGTTGAAGGATCAGTTATCTATTAATAATGGTTCATCGTTAGGTGATTCCAAATTTATCATACAGTATCGACCATTAGTGTTTCAACTAATATTCATGGTAATATTATAATCCTCATAGTGTACTCATCCTTAAATAATGAGCATTTACTATATCTTGCCTATATTGTCGATGCACTAAGAGAGTGTTTCCCTTGTTTTGAGTGAGCATTTGATTCTCTTGTAGGAATACATTTGAAGAACTATTGAATACTACCCATTCAATTTAAAATGACCACCAGGACAATGCCTCTCTGGTCTCATTCAATGGTCTGTAATGGTAATCATTTCATTAATCCAATGTCTCACTCGTAAAAATGTAGTATGTACTACCTTGTGTTAGTTCATGTCAATCTGATTATGCCAATCCGAGGTAACCCTAGAAATGTTGTCGGACTCGGTGATGCCTAAATCAAGGAACATCAACAGAAGACAGGTATGAAATTTATTGGAAATGTTCGCGGTAAATTAGAGATACCATTAATGAAGACATCACAATTCATTATGTAAAATTACCACTATCTAGGTCAATAATCTTCTTGAATAATAGGCCGGATTTCCTCAACTAGTTGTCTCTCTTGTTCAACGGGGCGATCTATGAAGGACCATATCTAGCACATATTTAGACGAGATGAGTAAGGTTTGTGTTAGACATATATTTTCTTGAAATGATGGATCAACTTGGTCTTTGAGGTCATTGGTGAATATACCATTTTATTCATTTTGGAAATCATGCAAGAATAGTCATTATAATTCTTAAGGGCAAGTATGGTATGCAATTTTGATGGTGGAAGGTTCCATGACATGGAACATTCCTAATTATAAAGTTAAATCCTAAGGTGGTTAGTAACATTGAGTTGATGATTAATGAGATGATGACATGGTCGTATATCTAGATAAACGGGTTTGGATAAGTACCATCTCAGTGTTTCAATTGGAAAATGTGTGTTGGATCATATCTAAATGGCCTACGGGCTGCTTCCCTAACCAATGTTTTATTGCCTATTGGATGTTTGGACAAGAAACACCACATTTTTATGTGGCTTCTTGAACCTATATATTGGGTGAGAGTTACATTGTTCAAAAATAGTTCTAGAGGATTTGAAGTTTTATTGTTGGAATGTTGCAATGTCCCATGTTTTGAACCGAATGAAAAAGTAAAGGAAGTAAATTTTTTCCATTAGCTGGGACGGTCGGTTTTAAAACCTAGTGTCAGAACATTTTATTTCTAATAGTTTAAACAGAAATGTGACTTTTAAATAAATTTTCTCAAATTAATTAGATTAAAAATAAAATTGATATTAATTTAATGAAGTATAAAAACCTTATTTGTCACATTGAAATAATCTATTAAATACATTCAATATTATACATTGTGTCATCATGGGATTCCAAGACCCATATACCCTCGAATTTATTGAATAAAAATATTAAATATATTTATTCATATGCGAGTGTGTTTGTTTTCAAAAAAAATTGACATAACTCTCATACGGTGTGTTTTATGGTAAATATATGACCAATCTTAGGCCTTAAATGCCGAGTTTATCCTTGGTATGGTATAACATTGATGCACCTTGGGTATTTTGAAACCTCACTTGTGATAATACCCTATATAATTTTAATTTATTCATTTTTTATATCGTAAATAATTATTTTCTCACAAATTGAGCATTATATAGAAATATTAGACCACTATTAGGTACAGAACATAGGGTTTACCGTAGCTAGGGTATACCTTCTGTGAGTGTCAGATGTCTTGTCTGATCACACCCAAATATAATTTAATTGGTTTATAAATATTTTATGGGATATTATAAATAAAAATAATAATTTTATTATTAATATTTTATTTTTGTCGATAAAAAATGAAAATGTACATCCAAAAATAAAAAATCATGTCACGGTATAAATAATAAAATGAAAATGTAATAGTTGTGATATTATTAATTTTGAAAATTAAACATAAATGTGAAATAATTATATATTTATTATTTGTTATCTTTTTTTAATGGATTTGTTTTAAATTGTTAATTGTATAATTGATGAGTTTTATTAGATAACAATTATTTAAATTAATGAAATTATGTTTTTTTGGAAAAAATATTGATGTAATATATATATGACACATATGTATTTGGGGATTAAATATATATAGGATTATATACATGTGTGGATGTATATATATATATATCCATATAGAGATGTGTGTGTGTTTTTTTGTATAACATGTATCTATATATATATATATGGCTGGATTTTTATTGTTGGGTTAGATAAAATATTAGTAATTTCCCACATAAATTCTTGTAACGTCTCATATTGAACCAAGATGTGGACTTTTTATATTTAGAGTAAAAATTCATAATGCGGAAAATGGTGCATGCTGTGAACCCTGTTACGGGTCTCAAAAATCATTAAAAATTAATTAAATTATATCATGTATTTTAAGTAAAAATATTACATTGTTCCCTAGTGCAAAATTCATGTAAAAAATAATATAAAAAGGGATAAAAGTAAATAAAAAATTTATTGAATTTAAAATAATTTATGGGGCATAAAGATAAATAATAAAATAAAAGTAGTTGGAGAATATATTTAATATAATTAAATTTGGGTAAACCAATTTTTATTAATTAATTTCCTTTCCCCCTCATTTTCTTATTTATTTATTTTTTTTATTTTTCCTTTTTTTATTTTCATTAAATTTCCTATATTTTTGTTCTATCCCAATCATATCCCCATGTGGTGTGTCACCCCATTTAGTGCCCCACTATTGTGGTGAGGCTCCTTCTCTCCTCTCCTTCATCCAAATCCCATTTCAATTCTATCTCTAATCCATTTTCTTCCCCATCAGTTATGCAGTACAACTATCTATAAGGCTAAACTCACTCATGAAGAATCATACGATCTCAGTCTTAATTCGTCGTGTGATCTACCATGGATGGTTTTAACTCGAAATTGGGGAATCTCTAAAATTTTCTGATTTCATTCATTTTGGGTCAAAATAAAATATCATCACAGAGCATAGGATCCCCTATGAGTATGAGGTAGGGTGTCTACTCTCTTTCCCCTAATGTTATTGTGTATTTTTAAAATGCATGTTGTGACACTCATTGGTGCCTACTAGTAATGATTAATTTTACCATTCTAAATTAAATAATATGCTTTTCTTAACCAAGGAACCCCTGTATGAGATAATATAGCCTATTTAAATTGTTACAACACTATTGGACAGACTTTGGGCATTCCAGTGTTCTTAGTCTCATTTCTCTATTCGCCCCCAAATACTTAAATTATTAGTTACATGTGTTGTGTGACCCTAATATGTTGAGTTTTAAAATATGTAAATAACATGAGATTATTGTGAACCATGAACCTTGAGTTTTAGTTGTTATATTTTCATAATGATTTTTCTACCTTGCCAAATTATAATCCTATCGCGCCATTATAATGTGATATGTGTGTTTTTTATACTTTCGTTGATAAATTTCTTTGGCAATAACTACTTGACTATAATGATCATTAGTATGTGGCTTTTAGTTACATATATTTTTTTGTTGCAATTATAAATTCATGTGGAATGATATCTAATTCCTTGAAAAATAATTATATTCAGGGTGGTTAGACAACATGAGTTCTATATTAAAGACTACATAAGGACTCTCTGTTCAATACTGATTACAGAATACTCAAGGGAGGCGATGCCATTATCTTTACCAGATGATGGTTTTCTTCGGTTTCTAAATACCTATGAGTGATACTAGTTCAGAAAAGGGCATTCAAGGATTAACTATTTGAAAAAGTTTCTATGCCATGCCTCAAGTTATACATGACCCCTTATCTGTGATACTGGAAAAAAATCATGACAATATTATGCACCAAGTGATACATGTTCTTTCAAAAAATAGCATTGGACGAGCTCAGTGGCATTGGATAAATTTAACAATGTACCATAAAGATACCTTCAGTACGGGGTCAAACTTCAACTCGTAACCTGAACACAATAACAATGATAATTCATGGAAGGATATTATTTATACTTCTTGAATTTATTTTGAATTGTGATATTTTTGGTGTTTTTAAGCACACTTTGTTGACACATTATTTATATCCCAACCTAAATCACAAGATTTGGGGTATGTTTCTCTTATCAGACTTATATTTTTCTAGTTTGTGTAATGTATATATATATATACATTCCTCTTATATCTCACTCTATACTCAGGCATTGTTAGGTACCCAAGTATACTTTATGATCGTAGTTATGTATATCATGAAGCATGTGGTTTCTAGTGTTTGAGTGTTTCTTTCCGCATAGAAAGGATATTGCGAAAAATGACCTACTATTTTCTCAAGATGCCGATATTTCATTGTGTCATTTTATATACCCCTTTATCAAATGATTGTATTCATTATTTCTGAACCATTACTCTATTTTATACATTATAACATCACATATTTTTGTATGAGTAATTATTTTGCGTCTTTTTCATATATTATTTATTCAGTAGGAATTATTTTTTTCTTCTACTATAATTTTTTTAGTCAGATAATTTTGTTTTTTACAATAAATTGTTATTTCTTCCACTATGTATTAACTATTACCTATGAGGTAATAGTATCCCCTATAGACAAGTAAATAAATTCTTTCTCTGCTAGTTCATAGCCTTTAGCATTCAGGGAGATGCGCTTGATGTCATATGGCCAACCTGACTCGAAGAACCAATGAGGTGGCTCTATAATATGCGATGCAACATCTGATCAGGTTGATTTTTTAATTTCCCTTTCTTACTTGTATTATTTTTAATAATTATATGGAATTAACTCGAGACCGTGATATGATATAGTGTTTGATTTTGAGTCCCAAAATTAACTAAAAAAATGATTTAAATAAATTAGTCTTTTAAATAGCATGCACGAGCGGTTTTCCTAAGAATGTGTAATAACATTTAAATGGTTGTTTGGATCATAAATATATGAGAACCATTTCATTTAGAGCTTATACATTACCTTAGGAGAGTCCTAACATCGACCAGAGTTGGTCAGCAGCAGAAGTTAATTTTGAGATGTTTTAAAATAAATAAATTAAATTAATCATTTATTTTATATATAACATTTTAACTATGAACTGACACATTTTATGGTTTTAAATGAGAAGTATACCTGGGTTAGGATCATAACCCTAGAAAAATACCTAGAATCCTCTAGAGCATTGGAGAGAAGCCACCCTTTGAGAGCTCTCAATGATCTATGACAGATGACAACATGTATATCATTGCACAACAAGATCAGGTCTCACTTGCGATGCCAGAAAATCCACTATTTGTCCAAGATCAAAGTAGCGGTTGTTATTTCTATTTTTTCCCCGTTATTCGATTTAAATTATGAACATTGATCAACCCACGAATAGCTTGTCCCGCAGAACATTTATTCTTTTGGGAGGGTCTGATTATTTAGTTTTTTTTTGTGGAATATATTTTATATTTATTTATTTCTACTTGATTATTATAACGAGATTGAATCAATGCTGTAATGATCATAATTGATGGTTTATTTATCGATATGTTATATAAATTTCTTCTCCAATTTGAAACTTTGTGTTCTTCGCATTCATCAATGGGATGTGAACAACGAATCATTGAAAATCTATCTCACAATACAACTAACCCAAATCAGATATCTTACTTTGGGAAAACCCATCTAAGGTGTGATTATGATGGAGGTAGCCAAATTGATACAGTTCAGAAGAAATTTTTATTTCGTTTTTCTTTTTTCGGGTGATCAAAATAATTTTCTAAAGTCACTCGAAAACCCAAAACAAACTGAATTGGAGTTTCTATGATGGGAAGACTCAGTATAATCATTTTTAAGGTAGTCGAATATCCAGATCAAGAATTACAAGATCACTTGAATCTTTGGATGAAAAACCAGTGATTCCGGAAAATCATGATGAGTAGGATGTGTGTCCCAAATAACACGGCGTGTGGGGCTATCTCAACAACAACTATAGATTTGGGCATCATAAAGGTAGATCATGGAGTCTGATAGATGTCACATGACATGTGGGTCCTCACATGGGATAAATCATATATCTTGGTTGATAAATGGACATTGGGATGACTACATGGAATGTACTACCCTACAAAAAAACCATGTTAGTCATTTAGGATACCCCATGTATCGGTACACGGTTTGGACAACACTGGTTGAAGCCGTGTACAAGCATAAGACCATAATACAGGTAGAAACCCTCCGATAGTAGGACATGAAGTGTTACTCTTCTACCTGACATGTATATACTATTCTAAACAACATGTTCTTCTCATCATCGTCTGTTTTACACTGGTAGTACCCTAGGATAGAGGACACATCGTGTGAAACCTCTACACACTGTTGACATTCTTTTACTTTGATTTTTCTCCTTTCCCACCGTATATTGGAGGGGTTCTTTGTGGGTAAGTGCACCATTTCTTGTTCCCCTGATGATCTGGTATTGTCTCCTATCCACAAGAGTATGACCCCTTTAGTAATATTTTCTAGATAGGGTCAGGAATCCCTTTTGAAAGGTCCAGAGAGAGATCATTTATCCATTCTTGACCCTAGGTATAGTTAGGTAGTAGCAAGACCAGTCCTACAATATGTTGATACTCTACTTAACATGTGAATCTAGAAGAGTTGTGGTATACTCCAAGGTCATGGCTTTGATCCTCATATGTGTATCATGATCTTTCCCCACTAAAGAGTGAGTTCTCCTAGAATGAGTTTATTTTGTCTCTCTACATATCTATCAGTGCATCTACATATCTTGGGACACATATCGATGAAAAGTACATCTTGGATACACATAATCCGAGCTATGACATCGTTGAGTGAGTTTTCCTTGGAGAGTGCATTATGGAATCTTTGAAATGAATCCCTAGAATGTGTATGTAGGTTTCTATGACTTATCTCCAGACTATGGTTCTGAGTTTTGAGTATATTGGGGTGTTTATCTTGATATATGTTTTGTAGACATATATTATTTATATATGACTATAACTTTTCATTGTGTATTTATTTTTTGTTTTTAGATTCTCCCATTAAGTATTGTTATACTCACCATTACACAGGCTTTTCCCACACGTTTTGTGTCTTTTGCATATGACAGACCTTTTGACAAAGTCTAATATGGACCAGGACAAGAACAAACTTTGTTAGCTTCCCTATAGGTCAAGGTGTTCCATCGGCATTGAGTAGCAGTCCCAATACAAATCATATTTATAGGTTGTAATTTTTAGTTTCAAACTATTTATTTTGGTGTTATTGTATTCTAGAACATATAATTTTATTCTCATTTCTTATTATTGTAAAACATTTTTTGGGTTTAGTTGAGTGCATGAATTTTGTTCCATAGTGGGTTTTTAAAATTTAAGCATTCGTGGGGATGGATATGTGTTTATGTGTATAGTTAAAAAATAAATTCATCTCATGTTAGTGATATGCCTACTTTGTGTTTGTAACCATCACCAATCCTATTTGAAACGAGCTTTAGGAGATGCGTCGTGGGCCCCAGTGAGATGGGTCTAGTTAGAGTTGTGTCAAAGGTGGTCGGTTCTACCTTAGGGACCCTGAGCCGGTGAGTTTTGGTTTGGGAAATAGAGTTATGTGTCATGAATTCTACTTTTTGTTCTTGAAATCCTATGTTGGTGTGGGTAGCAGACCTATCAATACTCAAGGACTATTACAACCTTCTTTTAGACTCAGTACATGAGAACACCTGTTGCAGGAAAACAAAAATATTGGTACGTGAATCATATAGTAATGGTTTTTGGTTTCCTTATCCTTTATGAGTTAAATATTCAGATATACTCATTCACCATGGTATAAATTGTTTATATATAGGATGCATTCATGACGCATTCCATCTAGGATTCAACATACAAATCATTAGGTTGACCCCTCACTGATGAGGCTTCAATTTAGGGGTCACTTCCCCTTGTGTTACCTCCACGTGGTGAACCATCTATGTTACCTACAGTAGAGAAAAATGAGGCACTTGAATTACTAGTAGAAAAGGATTTCATGATGAGTGTTCTCCATGTGTTTCAGAGATAGAGACCAATCAGGTTCCGAGGAGATCCCAAACTTCAGGCGGCTATGGAATGGCTTGAGGTGGTATCCATATTCTTATATCTGGTGTGGACAGCAGTAGACCAAATGGTTATCCTAGGAGTGATCCTTAATATTGGTTTGGCTGGGATATGTTAATTTTTTACCATGAAGATTAATAACGATGTGAATCTTTCAAAGATAGAGTTCGAGCGACTCTTTAGGGGGGATTTTTCACCAATTACGATGAGAGTAGTGCATATCTCGGAGCTTCTTCATGTTTTTCCTAGAAGAATAATTGTGAATAACTATTCATCAAGGTTCACCAATCCTACTAGGTACTCGATGGATATGCTCATGTATTAGTACTTGAGAGATATGACCTTTGAGTGAGGTTTACGATGTGATATCTAAGCAAATGTCGTGCTTCTATGAATTCCATCTTATGATGGAGTGCTCGAATGAGCTTTTTAGGTTAGTATATTCTTGCTCATGAATAGATAACTTGATTCAATCAGTAGTATGCATACATTTGGAAATTACTTGGTAGTAGGAAGTTGATTTAAGGAATAGGGATCAATCCATGGGAGATGTCTCAGGAGGTCCCATGACTGGGGATCTGCAGTATAGGTCATTCATTCTAGATCCAGTCAGCCAAGGGACATGAGATTTTATTCAGGTCATGGTAGATGACATCTCTCTAGATACTGTCCAACCAGTCATTCTTCGGATAAGGACATGGTAGATGGACCAACTAGGTAGAGGCAGAAAGTGGAAGAGGCATACCATCCAAGTGGAATATGTTGTAGAGGAGCAGGGAGAACTGTGGGAGGAGGAAGAACATTTATCATACTTCCACCACCACACTCATGTGGTTTGTACCCAGATCAAAGAGTTGGGGGATAGAAGAATTAGTAGCTACATGCGGTTAAGGTGTATGCCCCAAGAACTCTATGGATGATCCAAGATTCCATGTTTGTCTTTTCTTCCTCATCTATTGTACTTGTAGATACAGGTTACAGTCATATTTTCTTCTCCATATGCCTTGTGGGAAACCATGATATTATTGTAGAGTCTTTGACTTGACCCTTATGCTTAGACACACCTATGGAAAAAGGCTCAATGATTGTGAATATTTTCTGACTATTTGATCTTACCCTTGGAGGTGAGAGTTTCGGTTTTATTCCCATGGTTCCATCGTCGAGGCCATATGATATCAATCTTGGTTTGGATTGGCTATCATTGGTCGACGACCATATTTTCTGCTTTAGGAAATGGGTGCAGTGTGTCCATAGCAATAGAACATGGTTTTCCTTTTTTGAGGAAATGATACCTAGGTACCAAAAGAGGGGCTCATTCAATTAATGGTGAAAATGATCACTTTTGCATTGGTTAGCCTTCCCCTTGGATCAGCATATGTTATAAGGTTTTAGATTCCAACATTAGTGGCCGAGTATGAGTAAGTATTTCTAGAAGATGTTTCAAGACTACCTCCCCACTATGACCTCAACTACTATATCAACTTTCACACCATGATGACACTGATGTACTCACCATCATATCAGGTTTTTCCAAAATAGATTCATGAGAATAGGGTGTAGTTGTTTGGTTTGTAGAGGAATTGATTTATAAGACCTAGTGTTTCACACTGGGAGGCCCGTGATTTGTTTTTATGAAGCCAGATGTGATTTTGAAGTTGTTCATGGATTACTAACACTTGAACCATGTGAGGGTGAAGAAAAAGTATCCCTTACCAAGGATAGATGACCTCCTCGATCTACTGAGAGGGGTATAGGGGTTCTCAAAGGTTTACCATCAATAGGTTTATCATCATGTTTTAGTACATGATGAAGATGTTCTGAATATGGATTTCAAATGATAGTATGGTCATTATGAGTAAGTTATGATGTACTTAAGCAAGATGAACTCCCACGAAGTGTTCATGGGACTCATGATCTAGATTATCCAACTGTATATAGGCCAGTTCCTATTAGTATGCATCAACACCATCCTTGTGAACTTATCATCCAGGGAGGAGCAAAAAAGACACCTTAAGATTGTTTCTATAGGTACGCTGAGTGCAACAAATCTATGGTAATTTGTGGATGTGCCAATTATAGATACAATAGGTCCACAATCTAGGACATGTCATCTTAGTAGATAGAGTACTGGTGGGCCCATCCATGGTTGAGCTGGTGATAGTGTGGGATCCACCTAGGAGAATCTTAAGGGTACAAAGCTTCCTTGGGCTAGTATGATATTATCTTAGAGTCATTCCAGATTTCTCGCTGATGTCAACACAGATGAAATCTTTGACATGGAAGGGGATGTGTTTCATATGGACAGACAAGTTCTAGCATGATATCATGTATTAGAGGCATAGTTTGATGACCAACCTGATCTTTATATTTGAAAATAAGGTTTTTGAGTTTGTAGTTTTCTATAATGAATTAGGGACTATGATTGGATGTGTTTTGATTAAGCGACAAGAGATGATTTCATACGATGTGTGCTCCACTTGAGGCCACATGAGTATAACTTTGTCATTGATGATTGTGAGTTGTATGTGGTAGAATTCATGATGATGATGTGGTGATACTACCTGAAGGGTGAGCGGTTTATCAACAAATATGACCTCAATATCCTCAAGTACATCTTATACCAAAAGGATATGAATCTTATGTAGAGACGATTGCTGGAGTTCATCCAATATTAGGACATCGAGTTCACATATACATCATGGAAGGGGAACAGGGTGGCTAATTATCTCAGTAAGTTATTGAGTTTTTAGTTGCAGAATAAGGCATCAGAGCAGTTGGACATTCTACTGTTATACTTTGTGGATAGAGATTAAGTAGCTTACCTTAAGTCAATAGTTTTTACCCCTCAACTCTTGCATCGAGTCATGAAGGCACAAGTAGTAGATGTCGACTATGTGGCTTTATGTGCTCTATTATCAACATGAAGAGATCATGATGTATACTCACACATTGGAGAGTACGTCGTCATTTATAGAGGGCATAGAGTTATACGAGGGGTGTTGCAGGGGGTGGTTCTGATGGAGTTTATACAACCCCTTTTTCAGTACATCCTTGAGTGGAGAAAATATACAAGGACCCCCAACGTCAGTTCTGGTGGACTGGAATGAAGAAAGTAATGGAAGTGTTCATTTTTTCAATTTATACGTGAAAGTAGGTGGAGGCTGGGAACCATGTTCTAGAGGGACTAGTTTACCCTCTAGAGGTGAAAAATTGGATGTGGGATGAAATATTGATGGACTTCTTGACACGAATACCATGAACATCTAGGGGACGAGATTCTATCTAGGTGATTGTCGACCGACTTACCAAGTTATCCCACATCCTCACTATTAGGGAGAATAGTTTCACAGATAGATTGGGAAGCCTCTATGTGTATGAGATAGTTCGAATTCATGGAGTCATGTTGATGCTATTTTCATATTGCAATGCACTCTTCACTTCCTTATTGCAGAAGGTATTTCAAGAGGAGATTGTGACTAAGCTTCAATTTAGGACAAAGTTCCATCCCCACAAAGATGGTAAGGTGGAGAAGACCATTCAGGTTCTGGAGGAATTGTTGTGGGCTAGTATCATTGACCTTCGTCACAGTTCGTTTCCCCACCTTCCATTGGTGGAGTATATGTACAAAATAACTACAACTAAACCATTGGTATGGCACCGTTTGTGATTTATTTGGGAATCGATTTTTGGTCACCACATTTCTGGTCCAACAATTGAAGATCATCACACATGGGTCTAGAGTTAGTGTGACCTGCCACCAGAAAGCTGCAGATCATCGATGAGGGGTGCATATAGCTAGTAGAAAGCATATGCTAAAGATTGAGGAGACCTCTAGAGTTATAGTAGTGAGACCGTGTGTTACTTAACATCTTACCTTGATTAGGGTTATAAACATTTGTCTTGGGCAGCATGTTTTCTCAAAGGTTCATATGTCCTTTCCAAATATTGCGTAGAGTTGGAGAGGTGGTGTACGACCGAGCTCTACCACAATAGTTGTACCTGGTACATGATATCATCAATGTTTTGTTGCTGAGGAGGTATGTTTTGGATTTTTCACACATCATTTATTGGAGATAGTTTCACATCTAGGTTTGAGAGAACATTGAACAATAACTAGTGGAGATTGAGGACTTGTGGGAGAGGACCCTTCTTGGGTGGTTGATTACTCTAGTGTGTGTTTGGTGGAAACACATGAATCTTCTAGAGAAAACGTGGGAGTAGAAGGATCAGATTCTTTCGTATTACACATATCTATTTGAGTAGCCTTTTTCACATATTGGTGACAAAAATACCTAATGTTGGGAGAATTTAATTCCCATGATTAACTCTGAATTATTTTTAAATGTTATATGGAATTAATTCAAGACCTTGTTTTTGATGACATGAGATTCTGAGGCCCATAGTGCATAGAATAAATTTTCTAAATAAATTAGTCTTTTTAATATTGTGGGAGAGATGTTTTCTTGAAAAAAGTAGAATATATTTTAAAAGGCTTCATAGATCAGAAATATGAGGGGCCCATTTCATTCAAAATAGAAAATTTACCATAGGGGATTCCTAACATAGACCACTGCCGGTTGGATATAAAATTTCATTGTTGGACATTTTAAATGAAATAAAATAAATTAATATTTTATTTTATTTGAAATGTTTTAATGAATCATCAAAATTTTTTATGGTTTTAAATGAGATGGATCCTAAGGTTATGCTCATTAACCTAGAAAATAATTAGAATCCTCTAGAGCTGTATAGAGGTACCACCCTTAGAGAAATTTCGATGAACAAAAACAAACAAAAACACACGGATCATTCCACTGCAAGATCAGATCTCACTAAAGAGGCCAAAAAATCCACCCTTCATCGATGGTTGTTTTAGGGGTTGTTATATTCAATTTTTTTTGTTCTTAGATATAAACAACAAACATTGATGAACCCACAAATAGGTTGACCCGTTAAGAGTTATTTATGGATGGAGGGTTGGAATATCAGGTTTAATTTTGGGGAATCTATTTCATATTTGTTTCATTCTTCTTGATCCTACAATCGATAGTGGATCAACAACATAACGAACAATGTAAGAAGGTTTATTCCTTGATTTTTAGTATGAATTTCTTCTCCACTTGGACCCCATACATTCGTCGCATTATTTTTGGGGTTATGAACAGTTGATCATTGTGCATCTATCATGCGTTGCAATGATCCAATATGAGAGATCTGACATTGTGGTGACTCAACTAAGGTCTTACGATGATGGAAGTAGATGAAGAAACATATTTTTATGGAAATAATTCTTCAACCATTCTTCTCATGGATGACCGAGATGTGTTTCAGGAGATGATTAGACTCCCAAAACATACCGAATCAAAATTTTTTATGGGATGTCCTAGGATTAGTATTTTATGGGTAATAGAATGGATGGATGGAAAATTGGAAGATATCATGAAGCACCAGATGAAAAAATAGCAATTCTAGAAAATTTTGATGAACAAAACATTTATCTCGAAGAAAATGACGTGTGGGGACGACTCTGTCGAAGATAGGATTTCGAGGTGATAGAAAGGTTGAGCACAGATTTTGATAGATGTCACATGTCTTTTGTGTCCATATACAAAAAATATAATGCATACTAGATGATACACGAACATGGGGTGGAGTACACAACTTCTACTCCACCACAAAGCCTGACTAGGACGATTACAAGGGTTACACCGTATACCGATGCATAAGTTGGTGGAAAAAGGTTGAAGCCATGTACAATAACATGGTGAGAATACATAGAGTGGCCCCCGGATAGTAGGAAATGGAAAGTTATTCTTCTATATTCCATTTATTGATATTTCAACATGACATGCTCTTTCGACCCGGGCCGCTTTACATAGGCAATACCCAAGGCTAGAGATACGGAGTGTGACACCTATACACGTCATGTAATTTCTTGTACATAGAATAATCACCATGTCCATTGTATCTTGACTTGTTTTATTTGGGTTAGTACCCCCTTGCTCATTCCCCTGATGTTATGGTATCGTCTCCTATCGACAGAAGTATGACCCCTTCAACAGGATTTTCTAGATAGAGTCATCAATCATCCGAGAGAGGCCCAAATAAGGATCTCTATCCATTCAGGACCCTTGGTAGAGTCATGTATCAGCCCAACCAATCAGACATGAAATATATCCACTACATAGATGGTGAATCTAGGTGTTTCGTGGTATACTCCAAGCCCTGGCAGTGATCCTCATCAATTTATTATAATCATTCCCCACTCATGGATGAGTTCTCCTAGAATGAGTGTGTCTAATCTCTCTTTAGATCTACCAGAGCATTTATCTCTATCGTGAAACATTCTGATGAACAATAAATCTCATATTGACAATGTCAGAGCTATCAAACTCGAGGAATGAGTTCTCCCAATAATTTTCTTTAAGGAATCATCAAACTTGATCCCTTGTATGGGTATGCAGATCATTGTGACTTACCACTAGACTACAGATCTAGGTTTGGAGTATATCTAGATTTTTTTCAAATTATATACTCTTTTGAAATATACTGTTTATATCTAATTGTACCTTGAATTTTTGTATCTCATTTTGTATGGTGGGTTCTCATACTTAGTATTGTTATACTGATCTTTGTATGGAATTTTCTTGCATTGTTCATGTCTTGTGCAGATGAGATGCCTTTTGATAGAGTCCAGGGAAGACCAGGACCAAACCAAGCATTATGATCTTCCCTACAGGACAAGGTGTTCTCTCAATGTCATTATGTATTCCTAGAACCATTATGTATTACCAATTAGACTTTTTAGTTGTACACCCTTTCTTCTGGTGGGAGTTTATTTTGTCCCAGTTACTTTTCTACACATTACTACATGTTGTACTCTATTGGATGAGTTTAGTTGTTTCCATTCATTGTGTAACTTAGTTGTTTTTTTACATATCATTATTTTTGGTCATGGAGATGTGTTAAAGTGTACATGTACTTAGTATATTCCTTCCATTTTAGTGATATTCCTACTCAATGCTAGTCACCATCCCTTGAACTATTGGAGGCAGGCTTGGGTTGTCATAGTGCATGCCCCACTAGGATGTGTCATGACAGATTGAATGCTTCTGAATCATGGAAGATAGAGATTATTCGGATCTTTGTTATAGAGGGATATCTAAAAAAGAAATAATACAATGAAATTTTGATCAAATTATGGATACCTATGTTAACGATATTGACTTCCTTTTACACTAATGTTAACGATTATTCTATCTCTTAATAATTTTATGTCTGTCCTATAAATGGATTCATAATATGAAAATATAATGATAGTTTATATTATGAAACCAAAAGAAAGGGTAGTTGAATTATGGATTCTATGATTTTTGTTACCAAGGAAGGATGAATGAGATACATTGAATGTTTTTTATTTCAATGTATATAATTCTATAATAATTATGAGAAATATAAATCATCAAAATAAAATTCTTTTAAGTTGATAATATAAATAATATCTAGATGACATTGTTGGTTCTTATGTTCCCTAGCTTTATCAATATTAATTACTAAAAATTAAATTATGTGATAAAGGTTGATAAAATGAGCTATTTGAATGGTTAAATTTTTTTTCTAATTTAGGAAAAAATTTCGAGAATGAAACTAGTTATTTTACAATAATAAAAAAACATATTAGATAAATTTGACAAGGGTGAATCTGAATAAAATATATAAATATTAATGTAAAACGTACAAGAAATGTGAAAAGTTAATTCATTACCTCGTTGTATGAATAAGAAAACTAAAACCTTGAACAACAAATAATATAACTAAATGATGAAATTAAATAGTGAAAACAAAATAATGAGATCCCAAATTTATATAATACAATTTTTGGGATTTAGAACATATATAGAAAACCAATGAATTGTTAAATGATGAAGGAAAAAAATTGAAATAGAATAAATTACAACTTAAAGTTAATTTAGTTTAAAATATGATGAAGTTTTTCAATAACTAAAATGGTGAATTTCATTCAACAATAGAATAGGAATTTGAAAATGTAATTTCATTCTCTCTATTACTGGTTTCAGACACTTTTTCTTATTGTAATTTATTTGATTATTCTAGTATTAAAACTTTTTGGAACTTCCCATGTTCCTATATTTGTAACTAAATGAAATGGAAATGTTGTTAAAATTTTGAAAAATACAGAATAATCACATAAAATATTATTTGAGAATTCATGAAAAAATTGACCATTTAGTTAAATGAAGAAATGGACGAAGTGTACAAAAATACATATCCAAAATAATAATCATAACATAAATGTAAGAACCTGGTTATTGCTGAGGAAGACTTTGAAATATTCATTATGATATTCTAGAGCAGCGCCTTCAGACGGCGTGCGATTCTGAGCCCCGGAGTGGCCGGAATTAAATTTTCAGTGCGTTCACAACGGAAACGCCAGATAAATGAGATAACTCATAAACGGTGATCCGGATCAGAGATCTGGGTGTACAGATGGGTCTGGAATAGGGTGTTTACCCTAGGAATGACATAAAGTATGTCGGTGCAAGATATTTGGACCCCTCACCCGCTTTTGGAACGTGGAACGGATAAATTAAATAATTAATTTATTCCTTTAATGGTGAAACTCAAGTGTCTATTAAACGATGGCTCGGATTGGAAAATCGAGGGAACTGTTGAGTTTGGAGCGTGCCATTTACCTTAGGAGAGGTATAAGTTTCGCGGGCACGGGTTGTTTGTGAAAAATGGCTCCAGGGGCGTTTTCGTAATTTGGCGCCCTCAGGCGTTGAATTTTATAACCTTTGAACGGGGCCTTGGATTAAAATTCTAAGACCACCGTTGCACTCGGAAAATGGTTTTTAGCCTAGGGGAGGCTTAACCCTGACCCCGCCAAAATTTTGGGTTCGGGGCTGTCGGGCGGGCGTTTAAGTGATTTGTAATTAAACACCCACACCCCCCTTCTTCTTCTTCTTCTTCTTCTTCTTCTTCTTCCTGAAACCCTTCCCTCAACATCAACTTTGGAGAGGCAGCTCCGGCGAGGCGAACTCCAGTGAGGCGCAGCGGTTTGGACGGTCCGCACACGAAGCGTCGGGCTATGCCCTTCGAGGTAGGAGTTATTTTGTTTCCATATTCAAATTATTGTAATATTTGAGCCCAATTTATACTATATAATTGCTTTCCGATCATCGATAGAATCCCGCATATGTGTAGTATATGTTCTAAGGTTTCTGACGCTCTTCTTGGATCGAAAATCCGAGTCCCGGGGTGCCCGGGGCAGTCCCGGGAAGTTCCGGCCGAAATTCTGGTTTTCCGGCGAGTTTCCTTTTTTCGGAGAGTTCCAGCGGTGGCGGCAGGGGCTTCGACGGCGGTCAGCTGGCGGCGGCGCACTTCGGCGGTGGCGGCTGGTGGCGGTGCTCTTCGGCCGACGGCAAGTCTCCTCAGCGCGGAGGAGCGGTGGCCGAGCTCGACAGAACGGGGCGGCGACCCGGGGTCGAGGTGCGACCTCGGCGAACAGAGACCCGCGAACCGCGGGTCTCCGCGTGGGGGTAGCGAGACCGGTCGTCCGGGCCGGTCAGGTGTCGACAGGCTGCGGCGAAGTGAGCTGGGCCCGCGGCCAGGCCGTGGGCCGGCTGTGGGCAGACCGGCCGGATCGGGCCGGTCCGGCCCAAGGGGGTCCCCCCCACCCATTTTTAAATTCCGACGTCCTTAGCGTTCGCTACGGACGTCCGTTTTGCACGCCGTCTGCGGCGGCGCAGACCTGACGCAGAGGCGGACCTTTTGAGATGGTTTCGGGAATTTTTAATTACCAAAACTAGGGGCCACGGAGGCATGACATCTCTTTATGTGGATGATTGTTTTTCCCGAGATCCTTGTTTTAGGCGGCGTGGACGCGTCCGATGTTCGATTTAAGCGCCGTCAGCAGAATTGGAACCCTGGAGTCGAGGCGGAGGTTTCCAGGGTGGTTTCGGGCGTTGAATCTGGAGTTGAGGCATGGGCCCCGCGGCCCGTCTTTTGAGCTGTGTGCATCTTTTAGAGACTTTTTAATTGGGTGTCCGTTCGGGACGAGTGAGCAGTCGTTTTTTGGTGTTTTTCTGAGGGGATTGCAATGGTGCAATCTGCCCGCTCTAGTTCGGCATGATGGTGCGGGGCCCACGAGGTTCGTTTGGGTATCGACGGTGATTTTCCATATTTATCACCGGGAAACCGTATTGGACATGTGAATAGTCCATCCTGTGTGCTTTTTTGAGAGGATCGCAACGGTGCGATCCGTTCATTGAGTTTTGGGACCGGGTTTCGGGTCCCACGAAGCACCGCTCGTGTGCGGTGTGCCAGAACGTATCCTTTTCTCTGGATATCAGTTGCACTCAAGTGATTAGTGCTTTTGACATGTTTTACCGATAGGATCGCAATGGTGCAATGCGCCTGACTATTTTCAGGGCCGAGGCTCGGGATCATGGGACACCGTTCGTGTGTGAGGCAGTGTTGGTGACTTTTCCGTCGGATATCTATTTGAGGCGAATAAGTAGTCTGACTCGTGTGTTTTTCCGCGAGGATTACAACGGTGTGATCCGTTTGGTTTTGTGGAGCCTTATACGCAATCTTATTAAATGTGGATGCATGAAAGGTGCTCCGGTGGCGGTTCATCCTACCATGTTTGTAGCGGACCCTTGGCGTGTGATCACGCATTCTTGAGAGAGTGATATAAATGGTTCACAAGATGTGGTTGGCCGTACCTGGGACATTGAGTTGGAGATGTTACGTCACGCCATCGCGTTGACGTTGTCTATCATGTGCACGATGGCCCTTGGGCTGAGAATATGGTATAATCTGAGAGTATACGGGAATGCTTGGAGGTACATGTGGTTGTTCGTACCTGAGAACGTTTGGGCACTTGGTTGGGGTTTGATGGGGCCACATGTTGTGTGGGACCCACACACGTGTTGGGTTCTTCTTTGCACACTTTGACCACTCGCGAAGTAGAGGGTCCCTCTGTGCTCGTTTCTTTGACCAGCAGGGTTGAGTGGTCTCCCCCTAGTTTCGTCCTCGATGGATTGGCCGGTAGCGGTGCTAGTGACACCCAGTGATGGAACAGGCGCAGAACCTCTTTTGGGTGAGTTTTTCTAGAGTTGGGTGGTTGCGCGATACCCACAACATGTTCGGTTGGCCAATGTTTTACCCTCGAGTAGAGATGTCTAGTGCAGTTCTGAGTTCTACCCTCCAGTGGGACTGGGAAGTGGGTTACTCATCGACTCCTTCGGGTTTACCCTCCAGAAGGGCTGGGCAGTGGGTTGCTCACTGACTTCTAGGGTTTACCCTCCAGTAGAGATTGGGCAGTGGGTCACCCGACGACCTCTTAGGGCCTACCCTCTAGCAGGGCTGGGCAGTGGGTCGCCCGTCGTCTAGTTCCAGGTTTACCATCCAGCAAGGCTGGGCAGTGGGTCACCTTTCGACTTATTCCAGGTCTACCCTCCATCAAGGCTGGGCAGTGGGTCGCCTGTCGACTTATTCCCGGTCTACCCTCCAGCATGGCTGGGCAGTGGGTCGCCTCTCGACTTATTCTAGGTCTACCCTCCAGTGGGGCTGGGCAGTGGGTCGCCGGATGATGTGTTATGGTCTATCATCCAGCATGGCTGGGCAGTGGGTCGCCGGATGATGTCTTATGGTTTACCCTCCAGTAGGGCTGGGAAGTGGGTCACCCGATATCTGGTTATGAATTACCCTCCGGCAGGGCTGGGCACTGGGACACCTGTTGGAATTCCAGGCTCAGTCCTTTCTACTAGGCTAGCCTGTGGCATTCCTTCGTGATTATCGGAGCGGGACCCTTGGTTGTACGGGTCGGTTATGGAATGGCTTTAACTTTGAGGAGACCTCTCGACTGCAGGGTAGTGAAGAGGTGTGGTATGACTTTCCCTAGAATTCTTCAAGTATGAGGGGCACTTTCCCCACTGAGACGTGTTCTTGTGACGCGATCTAAAACCGTGCGGGTGAGTCAGTGTCGGCCAAAGAGGATAGTGTCGAGGTGTGGTGATTGAGCCCCTTGGCTTGGGGTTCCTGGCAGATGTGCGGGATGCTGGGAATCGATGGTGTTTACTTCTGGGACTGTTGGCAACTCACTTTTCTTGGGCTGAGCTACAGGACGAAGATCCCCTTATGACGTTGTTCGGGATTCTTGTATGAGCATAGGGATGTGTATATAACTTGTTCTGGTACCCACATCATGGGCTTGGTTACTCTCCTTCCAGGTGAGGTGAAGACGCACGGGGTATGCCACATGCTTTCCATGTCTAGCTTCTCATGGTTGGATGAGTTTACTCTCCTGCTATAGGTAGCGAAGACTCGATGATAAGTTTATCTTCTCACCGTTTCCAGCTCCTTGTGTCTGGAAGAGTCTACCTTCTTGCCTCTAGTTGGGTTGAGCTGGACTCTTTAATGTACTCCTTACATCACTTTTGGTTATACTCCCTTACTTTTCTCTATTCTCTCTACTGCTCACCCTTAGGTACCTCATTTTTTTCTCCCTCGAGCCTTCGTGGAATCCTAATGAGTATTTTTATACTCACACCTACTTGGGATTTGCCCGCACTTGGTGTGCCCTTGCAGACGACAGACAGGTGGAGCGTGACTTCAGAGGAGCCTAGGAGCTTGGGATCTTGGACCGCGTGCGGTGGTCAGAGTTGGGTTCCATGTGGGAGACCCGTCAGCTGTTTCTTTTTGTTTACCTGTTGCCAGGTTATGGAACCTTTTCTGGTTGGGCACGTGTTTTTCCCCTTTTTTCCCTTTTCAGCACTTTACTTGTACTATTTAGAGGTCGATGCACTTTGTGGTTCATATATAGCAGTTTCCCTTTCTTTACTTGTCTTTTCTTTTACTATGCACTGTTTTATTGAGTTTTCTGCGCGTGTGTGTGTACAGGTACTTAGGCAAAGACCTCCCCAATTTGTTGTGCCTTCGGCGCAAGCCGCTAGCCCCTGGCCTATGGAGGCGGGCTTGGGGTAGTTGCGGCTCGAGTCCGGGTAGGGTCGGGTTGTGAAAAAGTGGTATCGTAGGTTGTTCGTTCCATGGGACGCTGTTTGGACGTCCCTAAAAGAGGAATTGGTTGGGATTTAGGGCAACAGTGTTAACATGTCTCCAGAGCGGCTCTCATGCCAGGGAGTCCAGTGATGGTGCGACGGCCGACGTATCCATTCACCAGGACCTTGATAACCCGCTTGTTGACTCAGCATGCTGAGACACATATTGCAGGGAAATTTGTTTGTGCATCACATAGGATTGAGTCTTTGAATGTCCTTCTTGAATCATCTCCCCATCATTGTTGTTATTGGTATATACATATATGCTCATCTGAATGCGGCACTCCTTGATAATATTCAGGATGTCTCCGTGAAGACAGCCAGCCAGGATGCCAGCTTTAGTGCGTGACGACGACCATGTGAGCTACGAGGCCACATTCCGAGACCCATCATGCGAGCCCTTTATCCGGGTGGGCCGGAAGCTGCACCCCCACCTGTTGAGAAGCAGAAAGTTTTAGCAGAGCAGGCTGAGCTTGAGCGCAGGTTGAGCACGCTTCGTGAGTTCCAGCGGCAGAGACCGCTGAGGTTCAGTGGTGTGCCAGACCCTCAGGTAGCAGAGGTTTGGCTCGAGGCAGTGGATCGCCTTTTCAGGCATGTGCAGACACCGACAGATCAGAGAGTGGCTTTGGCAGCCACACTTTTTCGTAGAGCAGCTTGGCGTTGGTGGAGTCGGGTGACTCAGTTTCTTGACAAGACATCGCTTTCGTGGGGAGACATTCTGTTGTTGTTTCGTGAGGATCTTTTCCCCTCCTGCTTCCTCTCCATTTGGATTCAGGAGCTCCTACATTTTCAGTAGGGAGGGATGATGGTGGCCGAGTATGCGGCTAGTTTTGTAGACCGTGCGCGCTTTTACCCAGACTTGGTCCATGACGACAACTTCCATGAGTGGATTTTTGAGAAGGGTCTCCAATGAGAGATTTGTGATGTCATAGTACCCTTGGGCATTTCCACATATGCCGGGGTGCTAGAGCAGGCGCTGGTGACAGAGGGCTTCATGTCACGTTTTAGTGTTGGTGTTGGCAGCAGGCACGTTGGAGCCGAGACGTCTGTCGCGGCTAGTGGGAGTCGACAAGAAGAACCTCGATGCAGGTATCTTTATGAAAACCGGACTCAGGGGCGTGGTCATACACCATAGTGGCGCCGGAGGGCACCATTGAATCCTGGAGAGAGTCGGTGATATGCTTGTGACGGGTGAGGTTACGTAGCACGAGACTACCCGACCCATGTTGCTGAGAGTTTCGGGCAGGCAGCAGGCGCACCACCATGGCAGAGCCAGCGCCGTGATCAGAGTAGTACCCAGAGGGGTGGTGCTAGTAGAGAAGCAGGATGATCTGGTAGTGGGGGATGACATTACGAGGTCTACCCATCACCACTAGGCAGTCCACGTCAGGCTCCGAGAGCTGACAGTTGGGACTACGGACAGCTGTGAGCTTGGATGTCTATGATCCTACAGAGCAAGGGATGATGAGAGGTACCCCTTGTGACTCTTCTAAATTTTGTAGTAGAATTTGTAGGCGATGCGTGTGGAAGGATTTTCTCCCTGCTCTTTGTTTGAGGTGTTACCAGGGTGACGCAGGGCATCAGGTGTAACCCTGTGTTGGCAAGGAAAAAGGAGTGGGACCTGTTCCTTTAGTCGATGGTGTTGACTACTTCGCTTCCGAGCGTGTAAGAGGGACTTGGATGTGAGAGATCGACTATGCAAACATGCGGGGCCAGATATCCTTGGGTGTTCTACCATATGGATATTTTGAAGGAGGGAATCACCGGGGCTTGCTCCAGGTGCGAGCGGTGATTCTTGTCGCGGCGTACGACGTAGAGGTCCGTTCGGGGAGGTGAGCTACCCCCGAGAGCCTTAGGGTCATTTCAGACAATGAAAAGGGATGGCAAGGTTGTCTAATGCCTCTCCCTTACCTCAAAGTCTAGACTGGGTGCACGACATCGGCAAGGGCTGACCATGCATGAACGGGTCAATCCCTTGGTCTGTGTGTGGCGTCGCAGAGCTGTGCGTGGGTTCTTATGGGTATGGGAAAGCCAGGTGTGGGCTTAGTACCCTGTGTTTCTCCCTAGTTTTGCTTTTTGGGGATGAAAATTGTGAAGGAGGGAATGATGTAAGAACCCGGTTTTTTCTTTGGAAGACATTGGAATATTCTTGATGATATTCCAGAGCAGCGACTTCAGACGGCGTGCGATTCCGAGCCCCGGAGTGGCCGGAATTAAATTTTCAGTGCGTTCACAATGAAAACGCCAAATAAATGAGATAACTCTTAAACGGTCATCCAGATCAGAGATCCGAGCGTACGGATGGGTCCAGAATGGGGTGTTTACCTTAGGAATGACATAAAGTATGTCGGCGCAGGATGTTTGGACCCCTCCCCCGCATTCGAAACGTGGAACGAATAAATTAAATAATTAATTTATTCGTTTAATGTTGAAACTCAAGTATCTATTAAACGGTGGCTCGGATTGGAAAACTGAGGGCACCGTTGAGTTCGTAGCATGCCGTTTACCTTAGAAGGGGTATATGTTTCTTGGGCGCGGGCCGTTTGTGAAAAATGGTCCCAGGGGCGTTTTCGTAATTTGGAACCCTCGCGCGTTGAGTTTTATAACTTTTGAACGGGGCCTAGGATTAAATTCCGAGACCGCTGGTGCGCTCGGAGTGTGGTTTTTAGCCAAGGGGAGGCTTAACCCTGACCCCGCCAAAATTTTGGGTTCGGGGCTGTCGGGCGGGCGTTTAAGTGATTTGTACTTAAACACCCCCACCCCCCTTCTTCTTCTTCTTCTTCTTCTTATTCTTCTTCCTCAAACCCTACACTCTCCTTCACCTCCAACGCGGCAGATCAGGCGAGGCGAACTCCGACAAGGTGCAGCGGTTCCGACGGTCCGCACACGAAGCGTCGGGCTATGCCCTTCGAGGTAGAAGTTATTTTGTTTCCATATTCAAATTCCCACAATATTTGAGTCTAATTTATACTGTCGAATTGTTGTTCGATCATCGATAGAAGCCCGCAGATGTGTAGTATATGTTCTATGGTTTCCGACGCTCTTTCTTGGATCGAAAATCCGAGTCCCGGGGTTCCCGGGGCAGTCCCGGGAAGTTCCGGCAGAAATTCTGGTTTTCCGGTGGGTTTCCTTTTTCCGGCGAGTTCCAGCGGCGGCGGCAGGGGCTTCAGCGGTGGTTGGATGGCAGCGAAGCTCTGCAGCGGTGGCGGCTGGCGGCGGCGCTCCTCAGTGTGGCTGCGCGGCGGCCGAGCGCGCCGGAACGTGGCGGCAACCCAGGGTCGCGGCGCGACCTCGGTGGACAGAGACGCGCGAACCGCGGGTCTCCGCGTGGGGGCAGCGAGACCGGCCGTCCGGGCCGGTCAGGTGTTGGCAGGCCATGGCCAGCTGGCCGCGGCGAAGTGAGCTGGGCCCAGGGACGGGCCGCGGGCCGTCTGTGGGTGGACCGGCCGGACCGGGCCGGTCCGGCCCAATGGGGTTCCCCCCCCCCCCCCACCCCTTTTTAAATTCCGACGTCTGTAGATTTCGCTACGGACTTCCATTTTGCGCGCCCTCTGCGGCGGCGCAGACCTGACGCAGTGGTGGAAATTTTGAGATGGTTTTGGGAATTTTTAATTCCTGAAATGAGGGGCCTCGGAGGCGCAACATGTCTTTAAGTGGATGAGTGTTTTTTTCCAAGATCCTTGTTTTGGGAGGTGCGAATGCGTCTGACGTTCGATTTAAGCGCCGTCAGCAGCATTGGAACCCTGGCTTCGAGGCGGAGGTTTCCTTGGTGGTTTCAGGCATTGAAGCCGGAGTTGAGGCATGGGCCCCACATCCCATCTTTTGAGCTGCGTGCAACTTTTAGCGACTTTTTCATCGGGTGTCCGTTCGGGGCGAGTGAGTAGCCGTTTTTGGGTGTTTTTCTGAGGGTATTGTAATCGTGCAATCTGCCTGCTCTAATTTGGCACGATGGTGCGGGGCCCATGAGGGCCGTTTGGGCGTCGACAACGATTTTTCATCTTTATCACCGGGCAACCATTTTGGACAAGTGAATAGCCCATGTTGTGTGCTTTTTCGAGAGGATCGCTACGGTGCGAACTGTTCGTTGAGTTTCGGGACCGGGTTGTGGGTCCCAAGAAGCACCGCTCATGTGCGGTGCACCAGAACGTATCATTTTCTCCGGATATCCGTTGCACTCAAGTGAGTAGTGCTTTTGATGTGTTTTCCTGAGAGGATCGTAATGGTGCAATGTGCCCAACTGTTTTCGGGGCCGAGGCTTGGGATCACGGGACGTCGTTTGGGTGTGAGGCGGTGTTGGTGACTTTTCTGTCAGATATCCGTTTGTGGTGAGTAAGTATTCTAACTTGTATGTTTTTTCGCAAGGATTACAACGGTAGGATCTCTTTGGTTGTGTGGAGCGTTATACGTGATCTTATTAAATGTGTGTTTCGCACGGAATTCGGGGATGACCTCCTGGATGGGAGATTCAAACGTTCCAATCGGTTTCTAACAGGTTTGTTCATAGAACCGGCAACATCCAATGATTCCACTTCCGTTTGGACCTAAATTCCAAAGGTAGGCCCTCATTAGCTTGTGGGATAATGAGGCTTAGGAATTTGCATTGTTCGAGAGGATGGGAGGTCGGAATAATCACACCTTTTTTAGGGGAATTATTGTCTACTCTGGGACTCTCTTTATATATTTAAGTTATTTTCGTGAATCCTTATTACATTACCAAGTATAAAATGATCTTTCCTTCAGTTTAACAATCCATGATTAAATATGTAAGAAATTTAGAGGATCTTTTATATGTATTCGAGGTTCTTCATCAATAGAGAATCATCTGTATCTATTTAGAGATCCTTAGTCAATGGTATCCTTCAAAAACATTTATAAAAGTCTCTTGGTCATTATGATGACCCGGCTGGTTTTAAAGCCACTCTGTGGGGAACATGAAGTTTATCGTCATTCAGAAGGACGTGGATTATTTCAAATTTGGGATCGAACCCATAAATGGGCTACCTACGTATCCTTTGTTTTGGAAAAGGAATCAGAACCCACGTAGTTCGAGTAAGGGAGTATGACGTTTATGATTGATGGAACAAAGAAGGATGTCATAATTACTTTTACACTCTAAGCTCACGTGAGTCATGCTTGGTGTGAGAAACAAGAGGTATTGTTAAAAAATTAGACAATTGTGCCATGAAAGATGCAATCATAAGAAATGGTTTGGGGCTTATGTATGTATGACTTCCCAGATAGATGAAGGTTTAGGATTCACTTTTAGGGAGAAAATCCATGAACAGGGTCCATAAAGGTATATGTGCTTCATGGAGATTTGAATACTCTAATTTGGGGCTTACTCATAAGGAGGATTCCCAAGTTAGGAGGGGACTTATGATTGGGTTTTACTCCTGAAAAGGAAACCCAAATCAATGGTAAATTAGGACTGGTTAAAGAGAAATTAGGGGACTAGGGGATTATTCCTAAAAAAGAAGCCCAAGATTATAACTGGGACTTATTCCTAAAAAGGAAGACCAGTTTAGGGGTTACGGTTTGGGGCTTACTCCTAAGGAGGATGCCCATATTTGAGATTGGGGCTTACTCCTAAGAAGGATGCCCAAATTAAGGGACTCGGGGCTTACTCCTAAGAAGGATGCCCATATTTGAGATTGGGGCTTACTCTTAAGAAGGATTCCCAAATTAAGGGACTCGGGGCTTACTCCTAAGAAGGATGCCCATATTTGAGATTGGGGCTTACTCCTAAGAAGGATGCCCATATTAGAGGACTTGGGGCTTACTCCTAAGAAGGATTCCCAGATTAAAGGATTATGATTGTGGCTTACTCTTGAGGAGGATGCCCAAGTTAAGGAATTAAGGTTTGGGGCTTACTCCTAAGGAGGATGCCCAGATTAAAGGACTTATAACTGGGGATTATTCCTAAAAAGGAGACCCAGGTTAAGGATTCTCTCATATTAAAGGATGAGGTTGAATGAATGAACTCTCAATCTTTGGTGACATAAAGATGTATAAATCACTATGTTTTGAGAGATATTCCACAGAATTCCTTTCAAATAAGGAAGTCAAATCAAGAAATCATGCCATAAATGGCTTTAAAGAATATCTTGAAGACTAAATTTTGAATAGGAGAGGTGAAATGGATTAAGAGGGGTAAAATTGGCAAGATGGGCACCCAAAAAGTTAGGAGCGCGCAAGTCTTGAAAGGTGCGCAAGTCTTGCGTGGGCGCTCAAGTATTGGTCGCGCAGGTATACCTGCGCGGCATGTGGGGTACTTGCGCGATTTTCAACCAGTATTAGAATACTTGAGCGACTCTTTCTTAAACCCTTTAGAATCTTCTTGAGGTTCTTCCAGAAAAGGGACGCGCAAATTCTATTGAAGAAATAAGGAGGCGTGCAAGTGTGGTCACTTCCCTTAAGGGCCGACCACTTAGGCGCGCAAGTGTTGATGAGTTTCAACACTTAGGCCTTCCCCCCTTCTCTTTAGATCTTCCATTCTAGGTATGAAATTACCTTAGAAGTGTTCCGGAATCTTTGAGAAGAGACTTGGGCGTCGGTAGCTTCAATCCGAGTTTCTGGAAAATGATCCTCACGAATGGGGGGCCCACAGGGTCTATTTATAGTCAGGAGAAGGCCCAAGGCAGTTACCAGGCGGTTATCACTTAGGTCGCGCAAGTCACTTGCACGACCAAGGGCGTCACACAAGTGTACTTGCGCGACCGTGATATAACCTGCGTGTTGAAGTTGATTTTGATCCTTTGTTCATGCCTTTGTCAATTTTTGATATTTTCTTCAAAGGTTGAATCACTTTGAGCTGAGATATTCCCCTTTTCCGATTTTTAGATTCTTGTGCCGAAAGGAGCGTCAACAAAAGTCCCCCCTCAGAGTTGGATCCGGAGAGAAATGAGGATTTGAATCTGAGGAAATCGAATCCATTCAAAGGAAAAGGGGGCGTGCAGATAGGCCTCCTGGCCTATAAATACATGGCCTCACCTCCGTACAAAGTATCTGGGTTCCTGGACTTCAAACTTCTCAAGCTCTCGTCGTGCAGTTTATCTTAGCCGCGCAAGGTGATCTATTTTCCAATGTTTTCCTTGATGTCGCGCTATTGTAAAGTTATTTGTACTTGCGCGGTTTACAATTGTGTGTCAAAAACTAGCACGGCACATGAATACTTGTGCGCCATGTTTTAGACTTGTGCGCCTTAATTCCTTTAGTCATTTTTTCCATTTAAGATTTAGTTTATTCATCTTTTCTGCAGATTCAGTGGTTCCCAAGGGAATTAGAACGGCTGATGAACTGGCTAGAAAGCGGATTGATGACATGATAAACATTATTGGCCATGATTACTATGATATCTGCAACAACACTCTCCCAGATTTGGCTAAGTACTTGAAGAAATATCATCCTAATTTTCCATAGATCATCCATCTGCCTCTATGTGGTCATGGTCATCTGCAAGGAGTCAATGTTCCAAATGCAGACAATTATACACCTGAGATGCAGCTACACTGCTACTCCTCTATTTCGGTTATGCTGTGCATTAAGAGCAACAACAATGGTGTGAACTTTCAAATTCTTCCTCCATGTCATTTCCTTGCAGATATGAAAATGGAAAACCCATGGGCTGAAATGTTTTCCACAACCGATTGGTGGAGAGAAGAAAAACATGGTATTAGAGCAATATCTGAGAAGAGTACTCTCTCCAAATGACTCTTTACTTACAATGCTCCATTCTAAAATCCATGTATCCTTATTCCAAGTATCTTGGACAGAAATAGAGTCACTGTTTGATCAGCAGAAAATTTTCTCAAACCACACTCAAGAACATCCTTTTACAATTGTTCCAAGAAGAGCTGGTATCACTGCATCTCTTATTGTATCCAGTTGAATGAATGAATTCCAGGTGGTTGTTGATGAAGCTCAGGATGCCGTAAATCAAATGAAGTGTTATGTTGAAAGCCTCTTGTAATTCTTGAAAAAGAGAAGAGACTCCAGTCTGTGGATGTCCATCTAACTCTTGTGTATCAATGAAAAACACTTTCATCTTCAATCATTTGTACATGCATTCTTTCATTACCTGCTTCAAATTTACTTAAGCCAATGGGCCTAGTAAGCATAGTTTGATTTTTACTAGGATTATTACAAATAACCCTACAAACTTTGAATATTTTAATTTCTCAATATTACCTAAATAATACAAAAATGTATATTTAGTGAGCTGGAACTTGACTTTTATTCAGAGTTCCTTTGTCTTTTGTGGGCAGTTTAAAGTCACTCATACCGGACATAATGGGGCTAATGTTTAAGGTCGAAATAGCTTTGACCAAAATGGATTAAAATTGATTCAATTCCTTGAAAATTTATCTGAAAACATATTATCATACTCAAGTATGAGAGAAAATATGTATATTATGGATTAAGAATATTTGAATCTGAGGAATGATATGAAAAAGAGCTAAAAGGCATTAGAAGAAGTAGTTTCCAAGAATGAAGTTACTATTATTTAACAAAACCCGTTAGGGGGTTGAAATATGCAGGGCCACCTAAGGGCATTGGCTGCATGGTCAAATAAATAGTATCTTTCGGCTGACAAGTCTGTTATGTGGATTGTTTATGCAAGGCCACCTATGGGCACGTGTTGCATAGTCAGGCGAAAGAACTCTCAAAAATTTACTTTCCTAGTGCTAAAATACAGTGAAAGTTTATGGAGATTCAAATTTTCTAAAGTATAGAGTTTGTTGTATGGAAAGAGGTACTTGAATATGGAGAAGATAATTTCAGACAAGATTATCGAAGAACTGGATGAATATCACTCCTACGAAGGTCTGACCCAAACGTAGGGAAGAAGAATAAACCATAGACATGAATACTTTCAGATCATGAAAAAGGATATGGGACAAATATGTTAAGGATGGATATTTTTTGCGGATCCCTACATACTGTCGTTTAAGACAAATAAGGACAAAAGAGGCATTCTTCCCAAGAATGAAGTTACCATTATTTAACAAACCCGTTAGGGGGTTGAAATATGCAGGGCCACCTAAGGGCATTGGCTGCATGGTCAAGTAAATAACATCTTTTGGATGACAAGTCTGTTATGTGGACTGTTTATGCAAGTCCACCTATGGGCACGTGCTGCATAGTCAAGCAAAAGAATTCTCCGAAGTTTGACATTTTTGTGACTAGAAGTCATGAAAAGGGTTATGAAGATCTGAATATATTTCAGGTTAGGATTATAACACATAAATATGGGTATTGTACAATATATATAGAGATACATAGGTCAATGATAACCATAATCATGTTGTGGCTGGGTCCTAAATTGAAATTTTGAACTTCACTACGTATCTCATAAGAATGAGAATCACGCCATACGTAGTTCTTGTAAATGCAGTTTAACGTCGTTCAGGACGAAATTATTAAAGATCTTAGTTTAGGGTCATAGAATTCGGACCATAATAATGAATACACAGTGTGTGTTTTCATGAGTACTTTTCAGCCAGGGGACTGAAAGTGAAATTTGGGGTTTAGTCCCAAGAGACTTAGGGCTGGATTCGAGGGATACTCTAACGTTCATACGTATCCCATAAGGATGGGAATCAAGCCCACGTAGTTCTAGATCTACCCTTTGTACAAATTTGGTTCGTACATGTGAAGGGTGAAAGGGGACATTAGTACAATGATGGTTTAACCCAAAAAAGTTTAGGCATTTCCATGTATGCACGTAGTCTTTTGAAATGAAACATGATTGAAAAAAATCAATGTCAATAATAGTTCTCTCTCAAATGAGGAAATCAAAGAGTATTGTAGTTTATTGTCATACCGGACAAAAGTGTTGCATAAGTTAACATCATATAACAAGGAGTAATGTGAATCAATGTAAAGATATTGATTCTAGGTGCGGTTTCACAAATCAACATCATATGAGATGGTGGTGAACCGATGTGAAGAGATTGTTTTTGGGCTTGAACCCTGGGAGGTTGCCTACATACCCAGCCTGGAGGGGAAGGATCAAAGTCCGTGTAGTTCAATTAAATTATGAATTAATGATCAAGTTGTTCTTGGGGACAACGATCTATAAAAAAATGGTGTTGGGACTTACACAGGGTTAGCGGCCCAAAGAGAGTGTTATGGTTGATGTTTGCTCTAAGATCACGTGAGTCATACTCGGTGTGAGAAACAAGAGGTAACAAAAACTTTAACGATGAATAGTTTAATGTCATGTATGACTATTAAAGGGACCATGTAGTTTAAAGTCTTGCAGTTAGGACTATTGGTGATTCACAGTTTAGTGTCATGTAGCAGGGGAAAATACAGTTTAATGTCATGTACGACGTATCATGAATTTTCTGTACAGTTTAGCGTCATGTATTTAGGATGATGGGGACAATAGAGTTTAACGTCATGTTGGACGAAAGGGGGACTGCACAGTTTAATTTCATGCAGTAAGGACAAAATAACACACGATTTACGTCATGTTGGACGCATTGGGGATTTTTTTTGATTAATGTCATGTTGGACGAAATTGTGAATAGTTTAAGGTCATATGCATGGACCGTGGATGGTGCAGTTTAATGTCATGCTGGACCTCTGCTGATTATATAGTTTAACGTCTTTCCGGACGTAAGGGACTTTTATAATGTTTAGCATCATGTAGTTAGGACGTCACAGTTTAACGTCTTGCTGGACTTAAGGGACTTGCAAATAGTTTATGGTCATATGCATGGACTAGGGATGATGCAGTTTAAGGTCACGTTGGACGGTTTAGGGAACGTTTTCATAGTTTAACGTCATGTTGGACGATGTTGCAGTTTAAGGTCATACTGGACCATTGCTGTATAGTTTAACATCATATAGAAAGGACGAAATGGTGCCGCACAGTTTAGTGTCATGTTGCGGGGACAAGTTTTTTTTCTATAGTTTAACGTTATGATGGATGAAGATGCAGTTTAAGGTCATACTGGACCATTGCTGTATAGTTTAACGTCATATAGCAAGGACGAAATGGTGCTGCACAGTTTAGTGTCATGTTGCGGGGAAAAGTTCTTTTTTCTATAGTTTAACGTCATGTTGGAAGAATTTGTAGTTTAAGGTCATACTGGACCATTGCTGTATAAACCAATTGTAAGAGTATTTGTTCTAGGGAACATATTTTGTGTTTATACAAAATATTTCTTCAGAAATCTGGCATTGGTTGGAGTCGTGATGAGTTCTCCATCCATTGAGATTAATGAATAAGCTCCATTGGAGTAGACCTTATGTATTGAATAAGGTCCTTCCCATTTTGGTTCAAGCTTGGGAGGCTTCTTTCCTGGTATCATTGGTGTTCTGAGAACTAATACCAATTCTCCCTAAATGAATGAACAAAGACGAACTTTTTTGTTAAAAGATCGTGCTATTCGATTCTGATAGATTTCCAAGTGGTGCAAAGTGCACAATATTTTCTCATCTAACTGTTCCAATTCATTCAATAGCTTTTGGGATTGCTCATCTATAGATAACTGATCACAAATGGCTACTCTGAGTGAGGGAAATTGAACTTCAATTGGCAAGACTGCTTCGGTTCCATATACCAACGAATATGGAGTTGACCGCGTTGCATTGCGGGTGGTAGTCCGATAAGCCCATAAAGCATGAAAGAGTTTATCAGGCCATGACCTCTTATCTTTATCCACCATCGTTTTCATTATATTTGAAATAGTCTTGTTAAAGGCTTCTATTTGTCCATTGGCTGCCGCATGATACCGAGATGAATGGTTGGATTTAATGTTGAATTCTTGATACAATTTCTTCACCTCAGAAGAACAGAAGTTGGTGCCATTGTCCGTAAATATGGTATGAGGGACACCAAATCTAGAAATTATGTTAGACTTGATGAAGCTAACAATGCATTTAGAACTGACTTCTTTGAGAGGTACTACCTCTGCCCATTTGGAAAAGAAATCAGTAGCAGTAAGAATGTACTTAAACTGCTTGGCCGTAGCTGAAGGGTAAGGTCCCACCACATCCATTCCCCATGTGGAAAATGGCCTTGAGTATTTAGTTGTATGAAGAAACTCAGGAGGTTGATAAATGAAGTTGGAATGTACTTGACATGAATGACACTTCTTTGTGAAATCAACACAATCTTGTATCATTGAAGGCCAAAAGTATCCAAGCCTTCAAATTTGATCAGACAATCTATGTCCAGACTGGTGGGCACCACAGACTCCTGCACGCACTTCTTTCATGACATCCATTGTCTCTTCACCATCAATGCATCTGAAGAGAACTCCATCAAAACCACGTTTGTAGAGAATTTTCTCTAGGTGGTTTGGGATATCATAAAGAGTAAAATTGACCACACGTCACCAGATTTGTTCTTTCTCGGCTCTATCAGGTGGAAGTGTTCCATTTTGAAGGTATTCCCAGATAGGTGACATCCATCCTGTAGTATGACCATATGGTTCAGGAATGGGACTTATTTCATTAATTTCCTCTATTTTGGCTTGAACATAAGGTGAAATTGCCCGACGGTGGGCAATACTGATGGTTGTCTCGTCCCGATTTGGATCTGCTAGAGCTGTGGCTATATTAGCCAGTGCATCATCTTGAGCATTTTGTGATCTTGGGACATAAGAAAATGTCGGTTCTGAAGGGAATTCCGCCATTAACTCTCTGACATAATCATACAAAGGGATTAATTCTTCTTTTCTGATGGAATAATCCCCATTGACTTGTTTGATTACCAGGTCTGAATCACCTTTCACCTTTAAGTGATTCACTTGTGCTTGGAGACCTAACTCCAAGACTGTAATAAGGTTTTGGTATTCGGCTTCATTATTAGTACCACCTTCCCACAATAAAAAGGAATAAGGTAACAATACCTTATCTGGAGAAATGAGTACAATTCCTAAACCAACTTTGTTGAATTTAGGATTTTCCATTTTCTTCCATGTTGGACTTCTGGAAGCACCATCAAAATACATTTCCCATGTTTGAGGACTCTCTTGAATTGAGAAAACTTCCTCATCAGGGAGTTCAATATCTGAAGACGTGTCTTCCATGGAAGGATGTTCAACCAAGAAATCAGCCAGATCTTGGCCCTTTATTGCCTTTTGAGACACATACTGAATGTCGAACTGCTGCAAGATAACTGCCCACCTTGCTAGACGTCCTGTAAGCATTGGACGACTAAGGATGAATTTGAGCGGATTATTGCGAGATACCAATTGGACCTCGTGATGTTGCAAGTAGTGTCTCAGTATCTGGACTGCAAAAATTAATTCTAGGCAGCAGTTCTCAATACTTGAATACCGGGTTTCTGCTTGAAGCATAGTTCTACTAAGATAGTAGAGGCTATTTTCATTCCCAGCATCATTCTTCTGAGCGAGAAAGGCACCCAATGATTGCTCTAGATCTTTCACATAGAGGATAAGTGGTCTACCTTCAACAGGTGGAATGAGTACTAGTGGACTGAAGAGGTATTTCTTGAGAACATCAAATGCTTCTTGACATTCTTCAGTCCACTGGTAAGTGACTCCTTTTTTCAATAATTTTGTAAAGGGTAAACTTTTGCCTGCCAAATTGGCGATGAAACGCTGAATATAGGCTAAGTGTCCTTGAAGTCCTCTTAATTCTTTCAAATTCTGAGGAGGTGACATTCCAAGGATTGATTTGGTCTTCTCGGGATCAACTTCAATACCATGATGGCGTATAACAAAGCCGAGGAATTTTCCTGAGGTTACCCCAAAATCACATTTTAAGGGGTTCATCTTCAAATTATGTTGTCGAAGTTTGTGGAATATGACTTCCAAATCAGTCAAGTGATTAAAATGTTGTTTGGATTTAACCACCAAATCATCCACATAGCATTCAACAAACTTCCCTAAGAAAGGTTTGATGATACGATGCATGGTGCGTTGATATGTTGCACCTGCATTCTTTAAACCAAAGGGCATCACACAGTAACAAAACAAACCTTGAGGAACTCTGAAATCTGTAGTTTCCTCATCTTCTGGGGCCATTCAGATCTGATTATATCTGGAATATCCATCCATGAAGGAAAGTACTTCATAGCCAGCGGTCACTTCAATTAAGAGTTCTGTAATCGGAACTGGGAAATCATCTTTTTGACAATACTGATTAAGATCTCTAAAATCGATGCAAACCCTAATTTGTCTGTTCTTTTTCTTTACAGGGAAAAAACTAGCAAACCACTTGGGATACTGAACTTCTCTGAAGAAGTTAGCTTTGATCAGTTTATCCACTTCAGCTTCAATTTTGGAAGCATAAGTTGGGTGTGTTCTTCTCGCGGCTTTCTTAAATCCTCGATGTTCTTTAGGTAAACCCAAATGATGAGTAGCAACATCAGGATCAAGCCCAGGAATTTCTGTATAGTTCCAAGAAAAAATATCATTATTTTTCTTTAGAAAATAAATATACATCTCTTGCTCATCAAGGGTCATGTCCGCACTAATTAATGTGGGGCGTGGATCTTTCTCTGTACCTATATTTATTTCTCTGAGTTCATCCACAGTGGTAGAGATACCCTCTTCAAATGCTGGAGGAGCATCTCTAAGACCTTCCTCTTCCTCTTCATTATGTTCTATTTCTTCCGTTTCTACTTGCATATTAGATGAAAAAACGAAATTCTCATGATCATAAGAGATGTCAAAATTTTCACATTTTGAAGAAGAAGATTCCATTTCCGACCCTATTGATGATAAAGGGACTTCTTTGGGAAATAAAGAGGAGATGATGGATTGAGAATCGGCATCATTATTCACCTCTTGTGTTGCTATAACTTCTTCTAGCCTGATTGGCGAAGTATAGACTTGTTGGACTTCAGCATATGAAGTGAAAACGTCACCACTTATGCTTTCATCACTGTTTGGTAGGTTACCAATTTCTCCCATGTTGTCTGGATCAATTGTCGTAATTGACATTATGGATCTTTCCATAAGAGTATTTTGATTTGGGCCTATTTTGTCAATTTGACTAATAGGTAACACATAATCTGTACTCACATGTGTAAATGGATTTATTGGAATTTTCTCCAAACCATATGGAGCATTAATTTTGGTAATTTCCTTCATTGTAGATTTTTCTTTTCCCTTCATGTGATAAAATTCTACCTCAATGTATTGAGACTCACATGTCTTGAACGGGGCCTTATCACCATACAATGTCCCAACTTGACCATTGAAATAGTTTTTGAGACATTGATGGTATGATGAAGTAATAGTTGCATGCTGATGTAGTCAGGGTCTTCCAAGAAAGGCGTTGAAAGCTGAGTCTTGATCAACAATCATGAAATCCGAATTGGATACAAGATCTCCAAAATGGGTTCTGAGTGTAACTTCACCCAGTGGTTCTTGTTCATTTTTATCATATCCTTTTAACATCATGGTAGAAGGAGATAAATCAGATTCCGTGAGGCCCAATCGACGAAGTGTACGAATGGTCATGAGGTTGACTCCTGAACCATTGTCAATGAAAACTCTTCGGATATCTACACCATTGACTTTACCAGATAAGTACAAAGGTTTTATGTGCCCATGCACAACATCATATTCATCTTTATCAGTAAAAGATATCACTGCATGGAATTCTACATGATTATTCTCTATGTGATAGACTTCAGCTGCAGCAATTTCAGCTTCAAACTCCTGAGGACTTGACAAAGCTTCAATGAGTGATTCCCAAAGATCTTTTGACAGATTCAAACCATCCAAAATTGATAACTTGGCTGGTACTTGGGCCAAGTGTTTCAATATGTCATACTTTTGATCTAGAGGTCTGCGTTTCCCAATAGGAATATGTGATTTAGCAGGTACCTTGGAAGCTGATTCTTTGGAAGCTGATGCATCTTGTATTGGAATAGATGTTGGCAACATCCTTGGTTTTGGAAGATTAGACTGATTAGATCCATTTACTTGCCGAGATAAAGAAGATTGAACTTTTAATCGGTCTTCCAAAATAACTGTGCCAAAACTGAGTTGGCCATTGGAAGAAGAACTTGCTTGTTCTTTTTGAGCTCGCTGAAGGGCTCTACCACGAGTTTCTGCTGCATACACAGTGCTAGCAGGGGTAGAATAGGAGTAGTGGCTTCGGAAAGATCCACGTCTTCCCCTTTATCCTGAACCTCTAGAACTTCCTCGGATTCCCTTATTTGATACAGGGAATTCAGGCTCATCAAGACTGGAATATGGATCTGGTAATTGAATAATATTAACAGAACCGAAGATTAACTCTTCGTCTGATAATGACCCTGCGTGACTAGTTTGTTTAGGTTGTGCCGTTTGATGGGGCGGTGCCCGTGGCTTTGAAGTAGATGGCATGAAATCTGCCAGAGTCAAAGACAACTTAAGCCTTGATACATACTCATCTTCTTCTGATTCCTCTTTCTTCTTTGAATTGTGCTGCCCTTTTGAGGATTTGTCTTTTGATGGAGGCTTCACTGCAGCTTTTGTAGGAGACACAATTGGCTTCTTCAATTGTGTTCGCAAAATGGCATGGGTCCGATTGATTGTCTTTATGACCATCCAATCATCATATTTTTGCGCAGTTTTGCTTTTGAATTCTTACCATTCACCTCCTTTCTCTGGATCTGTAGCGGTAACACACGCTACATGAGCTGAAGAACCCTTCAATTTGACTTGTCCCAAGTCGACCATCTTTTGCAGGAGGTCTTTAAAGAAAAAACACTCCTGGATGGGATGCCCCAACATTTGATGAAAGGGACAATAATTGGGACGGTCTTCATCTCCTTCCTTGTTTGGCCTCTTGGGCACTGGTAATTGAACCAAATTATTTTCCAGAGCTGAAATGAAGTAACCAGGAACTTGCTCACTTCGGAAAGAGTATGTTTTACTCTTCAAATCCTCAAATTGTTTTCGTCATTGATCTATTTGATCATTTGGATGAAACAGCCTTTATTGTTGGCGTTCAGGAGGTGGAGCCCTTCGAGAAGATGAAGGTTTTGAAGTAGAAATAGGTATAGGTGCTTGTTTAAGCATAACTATAGCAGTTTCGGCTTTACCCATTCTCCTTCCTGGAGCTGATGGAATTACACAAGATTTAACCTTATCCTGTATAAGGGAATCTTCAATCTGCTGAGCGATTGAAGTAAGGTCTCAAAACCCTCCTGTGTATTTCACAGGGATCAATGGCGTGCGTAATTCGTCATGAAATTTTTTTTTCACAGATTGGCAACAGCTCTTCCTGAGGGAGTGCTAAACTCAGGGAATACGTTAATCCCTTCCAGCGAGCACTGAAATCAGAGACTCTTTCATTCTCCATTTGCTTGCAGTTTATAAGATCGAAAACTGTCGTTTTTAGAAAAGTTGAGCTGAACTGAAGAAGGAATTTTTGACGAAGATCCTCCCATCTGATGATTGACCGGGATTGCAAGCTTGTATACCAGACAAAAGCTGGTCCTTGCAAGGTTCGCACGAAGCATCTGAGTTTCACTACTTCTTGATACTCTAGAGTTCCCATCATAGGATCACAACAAGACACGTAATGCGTCAAATGTTGTTCTGGGTCGCCTGATCCATTTAAAGTAGGGAAAACAGGGTTTCCAAAACTAGATGAAGGAGAAATTGAATCTACCCATTCAGGGTAAACATTCTTTTCTGGTTGAACTTGTGCCCGTTTCCCTTACATAGTTTCTAACCGAGATGTTAATGACTCAATAGTAGTTATTAACTTTTGAGAAACATCCGGTTGAACCTGGTCTTGAGTAGGTGCAATGAATGGAGCTTGGACAGATGTGGTGGTTGGTGCTGCAACTAATGGTAGCACTGCCAAACGTTGTTGCGCTTGACCCACGGGATTAGACCTCTGAGGGTGTACTGATAAAGGAGGATATTCTTGATCCATCTCAGTAACTACAACAAATTCCTTCGGCTGTCGAACTTCAGCATTCTTAAGAAGAAGACTACTCTGAAGTAGTTCTGCATTCATTCTTCTTAATTCTTTCATTTCTTCCTCCTTTTGTGCAAACCTTTGCTCTAATGAGAGTGATTGACCTTCTCCAGAGGAAGGATATGTAACCTGATTCTTTCCCCTCCCTTTGTTGGATACTTTTGGGAGAGAAGGAAGTGGATTTCCTAGGTTCTGAGTAATCTTTTGACTTCGTGTACGCACACCTTCTTCATTTGTATTGGTGTGTACATTTTCTTGAGCAGGACGCTCTTCATCTAAGTCCTATGAGTGAGTCTCCTATGGTTGATTAGCAACAACGGCATCGATGACATTGATTGATGCATAATGCATCGCATCTCTTCTATCAACATTTCTGTGATATTGTCTTCTTTCATATCTTTGATGAGACATTTCCTTTTGTTGATTCAATCCTTTAGGAACTTCATGACAATCTATAATTTGGAGGGAATCTCCTGATAATTTGGCTCTTCGTTCCTCCTAGGGATTCTTCCCCAATCGAGAAAAGACCGATATTCTCTGAGAAGGGGATTGATGATTTGAAGGAGTCCCTAGTCTCGTGAACTGGGGATGTTCCTGCTGATTCCGCTCAACTCCTTGAATCCCAATTGTTGACTCTGAGGGTTGGGTTAAAGGAGTCCCCAGTCTGGGAAGCTGGGGTGGCTCTTGACATGCTACGTCTAAGATCTTCTTAAAAGATCTCTTGATCTTGCGAATCGTAGTTCGGAAATTAGCTGGATGCATTAGCCTGTATCCACTTTTATCACCTGGTTCAACAGACCGTTGGATGATTTCCGAAACTTCTGTCATTTGATGATGTGTTTTCTCCATACGAGGGGCTTGTGAAATATTCTCACCTGCTTGATGTAGGAGCAATTCAACAACTTGTTCTCTAGATGCTTTATTTTTAGAGGAACTAGTTGAAGCCTGTTCTTGAGAAAGCTTTTGATTATGAACAAAGCCCATTGACTGTGGCCGGCCATGGGCAATAACATTGCATGAGACCATTTTCGGCGGACTTTGCTGACTGGAAAGCACTGTGAAATGTAGTGCTCCGTGAATACCCCATCCTCTGATATGAACATCAGATGGAGCATTGGAAATTAACTGACACACTTTTCTTAGTGCGCCAAGGCATGAATGTTGAAGGGTTCTCTGTTGCTTTTCAGCCTTCGGATACCGAGAGACTGATAGAGATGCCAAATCAATATGACGTTGTAGCCCTTCTATTATCTTTAGATGATTTTCATATTCATCATAATATAATACCTTCTTCTTCAATTGACAAAGAGTTTTCCATATGTTGAGACGAATATCATGGATTCCATCATCCGTCAACATCTTTGGAATGTCATACTCGGAGTCAGGCAAAGGCCAAAACATGACTGGTACCACACCTTTTGCTAGTTTTTTCCTAATGTTCAACATTTCCTCTTTATCATTAAATGAAGATTCTTCTACCTGTTTTGACCAGAGTTGGTGTTTCCTTGTTTCTTCATCGGATTCAACAAGATTGATAGAGAGATCATTGATCAAACTAGAAGATGCATGACTTATGGGTGGTTCGGAGAATGACCTACACCCTGGGCTATCTTCTGATTGAGAAATTATTTCCCTTGTTAGTGATAAAGCATCAGACATGACTGGTTTCGCATTTGCAAGTGCCTCAAGATAAGAGGGCTTTCTCAGCACTACATTATCCACTGGAGTATTTTCCAGGAAATGTGAATCACTACTGCGGAGAGGACTTTCGCAGCGAAATTCATCATCATGGGGAGGACCACCATAATGTGTTACAACAAATGATAAGATCTCTTGATATTTGGTCTTCTGACCACACAGAGGGTTCCTGTGGCTCTCATCTGAAGAAGAAACTTAAATATTGACTGAATTTTCATGAAGCAAGCCTTCATGAGGAAGTATCTGTTGAAGACCTTCAGAATTAATGTTCCTGTTATTGGGAACTGAGGGAGTAGAATCTTGAATTCCGACAGATAAATGTCTGAGGGCTTCAAGAACTCTAGCATCGAGCAAGGCCTTGTTATCGATTGGCCTTTGATATCCTGACTGTGCTGGGTGGACCTTTTTCTTAGATGCCTTCTTACTCGCTTTGGAAACCACTTGTTGACGAAAGTGGTTACTCTGAGCAGGTGTATGTGCCTGATCAGGAAAGATGGTCAGGTTAGGCTGACGATCTCCACTCAAATCAGGTGTATGTGCCTGACTTGGTTGTCCGTATGATATGGGGGAGTATGCCCCATAACCCTATTGGACTGGAACAGATGTGTGTGTCTATTCCGGAGTGAATCGTTGATGTGTCACCCCACTGCTAGGGATAGATTTATGTGTCTGCCCCTGAGATGATGCTGAAGCTGTTATGATATCCTGGCAAGCATCCAGAATATGAGGAGGAATTTGCTTCTGCTCTTTCACCATTGACAAAATATGTTTGGTGACTTCAGCCGCCAGAACGGGGATATACTTCCATTATGGGTTTGGAGTAGGTGTATGTTCCTGCTCCTGTCCTCCTTTTTCTGTCAGTGAATCCTGACAGTACTCAAGTGTGGAGGCAGAGAGTTGAGTCTGCCTCCTATTTGTCATCGGGGCTTTTCGACTGACTTCTCCGTGTGCTAACAAGCGAGACTGTTGGTAGGATTGATTAGTATTAGCAGCTGTATGTGCCTGCTGATTAAACTTCGCCAAACGCGTTTGACGAGATCCATCATATGTAGTCTGACGAGCCTGCTGACTAACTGGTGATGCATAAGCAGGTGTATGTTCCTGCCTATAGTACACCGCCGGAATTGCCTGGCGGGATTGGCTTGATGCTGCCAGAAGAGTCTGCTGGACAACAGAATTAAAACGGACAGGTGTGTGTGCCTGTTCATTGTTCGCCACCAAGTTAGGTTGGTGGAATCCATCATATGTAGTCAGGCGAGGCTGCTGACTAACTGATGATGCATAAGAAGGTGCATGTTCCTGCCTATAGTACTCCGCCGGAATTTCCTGGCGGGATTGGCTTGATGCTGCCAGACGAGTCTGCTGGACAGGGGAATTAAAACGGGAAGGTGTGTGTGCCTGCTCATTGTTTGCCACCAAGTTAGGTTGGTGGAATTCTCCGGAGGTGGCAGGGATGATAACCTGCCCATTGTCAACCGGATTCCGTCTCTGGCGGTTCGTCTTTCCTGCTCGGGTTCGAGGAACCTGAGCTGAATGCCTGGAGTCGGTACCCTCATCATGTTGAGGGCGCACTACCGCACGAGTCTGGCAGCGATTGTTGATGGGAGCCCTCGGAAAGGGCTCCTGTATTTTTGAATTAAGGCCCTGCAGGACCTGCTCATTCACTTCCTCAGAGTAAGGGAGTGAATGGAAATTGTGTTCCGGGGATAATGACCCGAAACGGTTGGAGACGGTAGTCAGCACCGTCTGCCTCTTGATCACTGGTCGTCGTTGTCCGGATGACCTGTGTGAGTTGTTCACTTGGAGGGCCTGTCAGGCAGCCTCCAGAGTTGGGATAGTACAGTTGAGACGATACTCCTTAACCAGTGCATTAGAAACCCAGCGTTGAAGAGGCTGAGTTGGTGATGTCATCCTCAGAGCGGACGACGTTCCAGCAGGAGTAGCAGCATTGGTTTTCACAGCAGCAGACCTCATAGTAGAGGTGTTCACAGCAGCATTATTCACAGGGGTGAATTTATGGAAAGCCATTTTGCAGAAGATCTTGAGAAAAGAGTGCCTGTTCCATATAACAGACATAATCAAGATGAATCCGGCCACTGCATCTTTTGGATGAGCACATGTCAATGATTGCTTTGTTGGCCCAAGGGGCCTAACAAATAAGAAGAACATCAATTTAACTTGGTTAAGGATTCACGTCAGGTTCACCATTTTTTGTTTCGCACGGAATTCGGGGATGACCTCCTGGATGGGAGATTCAAATGTTCCGATCGGTTTCTAACGGGTTTGTTCGTAGAACCGAAAACATCCAATGATTCCACATCCGTTTGGACCTACTTTCCAAAGGTAGGCTCTCATTAGCTTGTGGGCTAATGAGGCTTAGGAATTTTCATTGGTCGATAGGATGGGAGGTCGGACTCATCACACCTTTTTGAGGGGATTTATTGTCTACTCTGGGACTCTCTTTATAGATTTAAGTTATGTTCGTGAATCCTTATTACATTACCAAGTATAAAATGAGCTTTCCTTCAGTTTAACAATCAATGATTAAATATTTAAGAAATTTAGAGGATATTTTATATGCATTCGAGGTTCTCCATCAATAGAGAATCATCTGTATCTATTTAGAGATTCTTAGTCAATGGTATCCTTAAAATAATTTTATAAAAGTCTCTTGGTCATTATGATGACCAGGCTGGTTTTAAAGCCACTCAGTGGGGCACCTGAAGTTTATCGTCATTCAAAAGGACATGGATTATTTCAAAGTTGGGATCGAACCCATAAATGGGCTACCTACGTATCCTTTTTTTGGAAAAGGAATCAGAACCCACGTAGTTCGAGTAAGGGAGTATGACGTTTATGATTGATGGCTCAAAGAAGGATTTCATAATTAATTTTATTCTCTAAGAACACGTGAGTCATGCTCGGTGTGAGAAACAAGAGGTATTGGTAAAAAATTAGACAATTGTGCCATGAAATAAGAAATCATAAGAAATGGTTTGGGGCTTATGTATGTATGGCTGCCCAGATAGATGAAGGTTTGGGATTCAATTTTAGGGAGAAAATCCATGAACGGGGTCCATAAAGGTATATGTGCTTCATGGAGATTTGAATACACTAATCTTGGGGCTTACTCCTAAGGAGGATGCCCAAGTTAGTATGGGACTTATGATCGGGTTTTACTCCTGAAAAGGAAACCCAAATCAAGGGTAAATTAGGACTGGTTAAAGAGAAATTAGGGGACTTGGGGCTTATTCCTGAAAAGGAAGCCCAAGATTATAACTGGGACTTAATCCAGAAAAGGAACCCAGGTTAGGGGTTAAGGTTTGGGGCTTACTCCTGAGGAGGATTCCCATATTTGAGATTGGGGCTTACTCCTAAGAAATATTCCCAAATTAAGGGACTCGGGGCTTACTCCTAAGAAGGATGACCATATTTGAGATTGGGGCTTACTCCTAAGAAGGATGCCCAAATTAAGGGACTCGGGGCTTACTCCTAAGAAGGATGCCCATATTTGATATTGGTGCTTACTCCTAAGAAGGATGCCCATATTAGGGGACTTGGGGCTTACTCCTAAGAAGGATGCCTAGATTAAAGGATTATGACTGGGGCTTACTCCTGAGGTGGATGCCCAAGTTAAGGAAATAAGGTTTGGGGCTTACTCCTAAGGAGGATGCCCAGATTAAAGGACTTATAATTGGGGATTATTCCTAAAAAGGACACCCATGTTAAGGATTCTCTCATATTAAAGGATGAGGTTGAATTAATGAACTCTCAATCTTTGGTGACGTAAAGATGTATAAATCACTATGTTTTGAGAGATATTCCACAGAATTCCTTTCAAATAAGGAAGTCAAATCAAGAAATCATGCCATAAATGGATTTAAAGAATATCTTGAAGACTAAATTTTGAATAGGAGAGGTGGAATGGCTTAAGAGGGGTAAAATGGGCAAGATGGGCACCCAAAAAGTTTGGAGCATGCAATTCTTGAAAGGCGCGCAAGTCTTGCGTGGGCGCGCAAGTATTGGTCGCGTAGGTATACCTGCGCGGCATGTGGGGTACTTGCGCGATTTTCAACCAACATTAGAATACTTGAGCGACTCTTTCTTAAACCCTTTAGAATCTTCTTGAGGTTATTCCAGAAAAGGGACGCGCAAATTCTATTGAATAAATAAGGAGGCTCGCAAGTGTGGTCACTTCCCTTAAGGGCCGACCACTTAGGCGCGCAAGTGTTGATGAGTTTCAACACATAGGCCTTCCTCCTTCTATTTACATCTTCCGTTCTAGGTAAGAAATTACCTTACAAGTGTTCCGGAAGCTTTGAGAAGAGACTTGGGCATCAGGAGCTTCAATCCGAGTTTCTGGAAAAAGATCCTAACGAATGGGGGGCCCACAGGGTCTATTTATAGGCAGGAGATGACCCCGGGCGGTTACGGGGCGGTTATCACTTAGGTCGCGCAAGTGTACTTGCGTGACCGTGATATAACTTGCGCGGTGAAGTTGTTTTTGATCCTTTGTTCATGCCTTTGTCGATTTTTTATATTTTCTTCAATGGTTGAATCACTTTGAGCTCAGATATTCCCCTTTTCTGATTTTTAGATTCTTGTGAAGAAAGGAGTGTCAACAATGTGGAAGCATGAAAGTTTCTCTGGTGGCGGTTCGTCCTACCATGTTTGTAGCAGACCCTTGGCGTGTGATCGTGAATTCTTGAGAGAGTGATATAAATGGTTCACAAGATGTGGTTGGCAGTGCTTGGGCCTTTGAGTTGGATATGTTATGTCACGCCTTCGTGTTGACGTTGGGTATCGTGTGCATGATGGCCATTGGGCTGAGAATGTGGTATACTCTGGGAGTATAAGGGAATGCTTGGATGTACATGTTGTTGTTCGTACCAGAGAATGTTTGGGCGCTTCGTAGGGGTTGGGATGGGGCCACATGTTGTGTGGGCCCCATGTGCGTTCTGGGTTCTACTTTGCACACTTTAACCTCTCGCGACGTAGAGGGTACCTCTATGCTCGTTTGTTTGACCAGCAGGGTTGAGTGGTCTCCCCCTGGTTTCGCCCTCGTTGGATTGGCCGGTAGCGGTGCTAGTGACACCTAGTGATGGAACTGGCGCATAACCTCTTTTGGATGAGTTGTTATGGAGTTGGGTGGTTGTGCGATACCCACTACGTGTTTGGTTGGGGAGTGGTGTACCCTCCAGTAGAGATGGCTAGGGCAGTTCTGAGTTCTACCCTCCAGCGGGGCTGGGCAGTGGGTTACTCATCGACCCCTTTGGGTTTACCCTCCATCAGGGCTGGGCAGTGGGTTGCTCACTGACTTCTAGGGTTTACCCTCCAGTAGAGACTGGGCAGTGGGTCACCCGACACACTTTGGGTCTACCCTCCAGCAGAGACAGGGCAGTGGGTCACCCGAAGACCTCTTAGGGTCAACCCTTTAGCAGGGCTGGGCAGTGGGTCACCCATAATCTAGTTCCATGTTTACCCTCCAACAAGGCTGGGTAGTGGCTCGCATGTCGACTTATTCAAGGTCTACCATCTAGAAAGGCTGGGCAGTGGGTCTCCTGTCGACTTATTCCAGGTCTACCCTCCAGCAAGGTTGGGCAGTGGGTCGCCTCTCGACTTATTCCAGTTCTACCCTCCAGCGGGGCTGGGCAGTGGGTCGCCCGATGATGTGTTTTGGTCTACCCTCCAGCGGGGCTGGGAAGTGGGTCGCCGGATGATGTATTATGGTTTACCCTCCAATAGGGCTGGGTTGTGGGTCACCCGATATCTAGTTATGAATTACCCTACAGTAGGGCTGGGTAGTGGGACACCTGTTGGCATTCCAGGCTCAGTACTTTCTACTAGGATAGCCTATGGTTTTCCTCCGTGATTACCAAAGAGGGACCCTTGGTTGTACGGGTCGGTGATGGAATGGCTTTGACATTGAGGAGACCTCTCGACTGCAGGGTAGTGAGGAGTTTTGGCTTGACTTTCCCTGGAATTCTCAAGTACTAGGGGCACTTTCCCCACCGAGACGCGTTTTTTGTGACGCGATCTAAAACCGTGCGAGAGAGTTAGTGTCACCCAAAGAGGATAGTGTCGAGGTGTGGTGTTTGATCCCCTTGGCTTGCGGTTCAGGGCAGACGTGCGGGATGCTGGGCATCAATGGTGTTTACTTCTGGGACTGTTGGCAACTCACTTTTTTTGGGCTGAGCTACAGGACAAAGATCCCCTTACGACGTTGTTTGGTCTTCTTGTTTGAGCATAGGGATGTGTATATACCTTGTTCTGGTACCCACTTCTTGGGCTTGGTTACTCTCCTTCTAGGTGAGGCGAAGGCGCACGGGGTATGCCACATGCTTTCCGTGTCTAGCTTCTCGTGGTTGGACAAGTCTACTCTCCTGCTATAGGTAGTAAAGACTCGATGAGATGTTCATCTTATCACCATTTCCAGCTCCTTGTGTCTGGACAAGTCTACCTTCTGGCCTCTTGTTGGGTTGAGCTGGACTCTTTACTATACTGCTTAATTCACTTTCAGTTGTACTCCCTTAATTTTCTCTGTTCTCTCTACTTATCACCCTTCGGTACCTCCTTTGTTGCTCCCTCGAGCCTTCAGGGTATCCTACTGAGTATTTTTATACTCACCCCTGCTTGGGATTTTCCCACACTTGGTGTGCACTTCCAGACGACGGACCGGTGGAGCGTGACTTTAGAGGAGCTTAAGAGCTTGGGAGCTTGGACCGCGTGCGGTGGTCGGAGTCGGGTTCCAGGTGGGAGACCCATCAGTTGTTTCTTTTTGTTTACCTGTTGCCGGGTTGTGGAACCTTTTCTGGTTGGGCGCGTTTTTGCCCCTTTTTTTCCTTTTCAGCACTTTACTTGTACTATTTAGAGGTCGATGCACTTTGTGGTTTATATATAGTAGTTTCCCTTTCTTTACTTTTCTTTTCTTTTACTCTGCACTGTTGCATTGAGTGTGCTGTGTGTGTGTGTACAGCTACTTAGGCAAAGGCCTCCCTGAGTTGTTCTGCCTTCGACGCTGGTCGCCATCCCCTGGCCTATGGAGGCGGGCTTGGGGTAGTTGCGGCTCGAGCCCGGGTAGGGTCGGGTCGTGAAAATAGAGATGAATAATAATAGAGTTGCAAACAAATAACACCTTTAATGGATTAGTTAAAAAGAGATGATACATTAAAATATTCTGAGAATGAGTATATTTTTGAAAAAAATATATAAAACCATATTTCCAACATAATAATAATGGAAAAATCTGATGTTGATATTGATTAAATTTAATATGTTTTTAAAAGACAAAGTGGAAGAACAACTTTTCCAATGAACATGATGAAGATAAGTTTCCAATGATTCATTAGATTCAATACATTTATAGGAAACTCTTTATGATTAATGAATCGAACAAAGATTCAACAATTTATGAGAGTGTTTGAAGAATTTGGTTGATGTTATTTCATTCAATCAAAATTTTAAATCTCATTTAAAACACATTCATAAGATGTTACATGTCACAGAGAAATCAGAATCTCAATATTATCTAGAAGAGACTATAATCCAAAAAGAAGAAAAATAAAAACAATTAATGTTTTGTCACAAGATAATGGAATAATATTTAAACAAATTATCAAATGGTTGGAAGATACTAAAAGAGATATGATTTTACATGATCAAAATAATAAATTTTGATAAGAAATCCAAATTAGATATTGTTGATACATTTCAGAAGTTATCAAAAGATGTTTATGTGAAGATTGATATTTTTTAGTAGTTCATCGGTTTGTTGAAATTACAATATGATCAAATTTATGAACTAATGTATAACAATATCCCATTAAAATAATTTATAATGATGAAGGCCACTATTTTTATGAATAATTTACAGAAATAATAATTCCATAAAAAGAAATATGGGAATAAAGAGGAAAAAATCATTATAAAAGATGTTGAATGGTTGAGAAATTTTTTTAAATATTTAATGTGATGGGAAAATAACATAAAATGGATTCGTTATCAAAGTAAAAGGTTGAAAAAAGTAGGCCTTCAAAAAAATGATATCTTATGAAAGCTACAAAAGAAAGAATACATTATCATTGAACTATAATTTTTATTGTAATATTACAACTACCATTTTAATAAATAAAATAACGAATGTTCATCTAATTACATATTAGATTGATGTTTTACAAAAAAATTGATTTAATGTTCTTCAAATTTTATATTTTTGACAAACACTTATCATTCAAAAATTGTTTCATAAAGATGTTATTATATATATTTCATGTATATTTTATCATCCTTATTTCTTTTTTTAAAAAAATAGATATATTTTTTAGAGATTAAATTATGGGTTGCTTATTACAATGGGGAAGTATTTAGATAGGGGAGAATATTTAAATACATTATTATGAAAGAAGTAATCTCACAGAGAATATCAAATTTTAGCGGAATTTTACTTTTAAGAATATATCTTATCAATTTCATTTGAAAAAATTTGTTTATCTATAAGGGAATTACAAATAAATAGTGGGATTCTAATGATAATGTAAAATTTATTTCAAAATATTAATAGGAATATTATATTTTCAATGTTAAAAATTTTTATCCATAATTTGTTTGTTTTTTTAATTAAAAATGGTGATATTACTGGGTTAAAACTTTATATTTGACCCTTTAAATCCCCAGTTTTCAGAAATAGAAAAAAATCAATTAAAAATATATTTTACTAACATTATATATCCCAATAATTTATAATTTTTTAGAGAACCAATAAATGTAATGAATATATTAATGTATCTTAAATAAAAAAAATATAATCTTCCCATTTATATTAGATCAATCTAACTAACGTATATCTTTTCTATCGGACTGATAGAAGTCTACTCTATTAGATTTTCTAATGACTAGTATATCAATTTATTAATATCCAATCTATTGATATGATGATATCAATTTTATCAGTGTTATGATATCCTATCTATCAATATGAGAATATTCAATCAGTCATTATAAAAATATATACTCTATTGATATGAATGTATTTAGGTTATATGTGGGATAGATTTTAGTCATTTAAACTACCATGATTTATTACACTAGAATAAGATGTTTATAATCGGAGATAGAAATATTACTACAAGTCAAAAAAAATTTAACAACATGGTAATGGTGCCCCCAGAAGTAGGTCAGATTAAGATATATTTTCTTAATTTTTAAGTGAATATCATTTGATTTTTTTCAACCAAATCTAAGACCACATAAATATGAAAATTGGAGGGATAACTATATATATTAGTGAATTTGAGGTTCTTGGAGAAGATGTTATATGGAACTCAATCGATCAAAATATTTCAAATATGTATCTTATCATTATGATTCCCCATGTTCTCTTGTAGATATCATTTTGTTCCATGGATTCCTTATAATAGATTTTACAATCCATAGAATATATTTTGAAATTTTATTCTTTATTTTATAATAGTTGTGAATAATGGATTATAGGGATATGATGATAGTTGGATTCAATTAGGCTGATCAGGGGATTCCAGGGAAAGGATTGCAGAGTTGATAATAATCCTAGTGATCAAGGATATACTGTTGAAGAAAACAATTCCTACAAATTTGGTTTAAATTGTGGATACCCATGTCAAGGCTATAGACTTCATTTTATGTTGAGTTTGAAGTGTATTGTTTCATTTATAAAATTTTTATTTGTTTTATAATGAACAGTGTACTATTTATATTTACATAATTTAAATGATTTATATTTTCACTATGAGTGTATGAAGGAAATTTTGTTTGAGGAAAAATTCTCAACCCATTGTTATACTATTCTAAATCTATGTCTGATACATATTACTCTAAAAATAGGATTCATCCTCAGTCTAATTAACATAATAAAGAGGTATGTGGTTTGATTACCTTAAGTTTTTAAATTAAAATTCACAACCCTTATGTAGTCATTCTAAATCTAATGATTCAACAAATAATCCCCACAATGTAAATATAGAGAAATATCTTAGATTTCCTTCATGTTCCATTGATTTCATAGATATGAACATTGTGTAGGAGTTTTTGAATCATGAAATGAAACCAATTGATAAAATCCTTGGGTTGGATTAGATGATCATCTATAAATCCTAGATTAAATTTTAACAGTTTCGAGTCTCATTTGTTATCCCTGATAAGGCCAACCATGTTTCCCATGGATAACAATACATGAGATCGGTATGAGAAAAAACATCGAATAATGAGTTTTGTAGGGTAATATCGATGTATTCATTTAATCAATAGATAGAATCCATTAGTAGTGAATTCCCTCTATTGGTTCCCATCCTTCCAGTAATATTTCCATCTAAATTTTAATACATTCCACTAGTAATGGAGTTATTTTGTTATATTCATATAATACCAGATTTCCAACCTATCTGTATTACATCATACCATTTGCGACCAACTAAAGTAAAATATTTTAATTCTCTATTAAATTATTTGATATATAAAATCATTATATTACCAAGTGTTTTTACATTGGTGGACTACTATTATTATTTTTTCAATGAATGATAATGGGAGTTTTTACCATTATGTATATTTCTAAAAATTAAATCAAATTATAGAAATGAAAAAGTATTAATTACCTTTAATATATTGTTTTTCTGAACTAGTGATAGGGATGGTGTGGTTCTCACAAATTTATAATCATTATGGCTATCACTAGTAGAGATCAATGAATGTTTCATCTCAAATATGTTCTTTAGAGTATATTAGACCAATATGATCATCTTGTTATTCCATTTCTTATAACCAATTTTCGTATGATATTTTTTGAATCAATAAACATGATATTTCATGAGTACCATGATTCATTCAGGGGTTATTTGTGGATCATATCGTGATTTACTTTTGGATGATGAAGATTAGGTGTGTTACCATAAAATAGTCATAGAAATATTCAGAGATCACAAACATTTTGAAAATATTTTGAAATACTGTTATTGGATATGGGAATTGAATTTATTGAGAAAATTGGTCTCTGATCATGATATATTATTTCATCATAAATTTATGAAGGAATTAATGATATGGGAACATCCATATAATGTCCATATGACTTAGATATTCTTCAGTTTAATTAGATATTACAACCGGTATGAGTGATATTCTTGTGGGATTCTAATTTCCAAAAATTATTTTGTGATTTGAAAGGTATTTGGACTTTTAAACCAGTTTTGAATCTTCTAAAGGTATTGTAGGGATTTGTGGTATTTTATTGGAATATCAGGTATTGGTTTGGGCTACATTCTCATTTATAGTGATTATGTGGTGGGATAATGATCCCTACTACTAATACAACATGAAATCAATTATAAAACCTATGATGTGGAATTCATGGCTTTGATGCAACCTATCTAGATTTATTGGAATTACCATTTATTAAAAAGTTTCAACATCCATTTTGATCACAAAATTTTAAGATATATCAACTGAAAAAAAAATTATTCTCTGACAGAGGCATTTTATGGTAAACCCATAGTCTTTTGATTTTGAAATTTTGAATACCCCAATAAAGGGTAATGTAATTGATAATTCCATGATAAGAAAAATTTTAACCCATTCAATGAAATAATAATCAGAACAATTGAAATTTATGGAACTATATGCTCATATGTAGTTGGGTTTCCATGAGGATTAGGATGATATTTTTCAGATTTTAATTCAATTGACCTCAACTATTCATTAGATAATCCACCAAGAGGAGTAGATTCAGATGAAATTAATGGATTTAGGGACTCCCTTTATAGTGGGGAGTCCATCCTAGTTTGTTCATTATCTTCTAAGGGTATCTTATATTTTTCGAACTGTTGCTTCATTCTTTTACCCGTGAGAGTGGCTTTGATGGGGGTGTTTCCAGAATTCCATTGTGCGGTACACAATAAAACCATGAAGATGTTTTATGAAATATGATGACAATTATATTGTCTAATTACGATGTGTGATATCATTGTTTTTATTTATCATTGATATACTAATCATTAGATCACGTCTGATCACTAGAAACTAGCATTATTACTTCCCCTGTGTAATGTGCCGACATATAAGGGGTGATATTTAAAGATATTCATAGTGAGGATGAGGCATACCACTCTAGAAAACAATGAAATATTATTAGTGATTTATTATCTGGAAAATTGGATCAATTTATTCTAATTCATTATATAACCAAAGATTTGGATTTAGTATTTTTCTATATAAAATAAATTATTAGATTGAATAGGGTACCATATCTTATAGTCTCTTACATGTATATATGGTTATCTTGTCCTTTATGGATAGGAATCCAAGAGAATATTTGATCCCATGTTAGATTTATCATGGAATATCATCAACAAATGGATGTCCAAAAACGACTAGGCACACAAATCCTTCAGGCCAAGCTTCATTCCTACGTTCTTGACCTAGATGGATCATGGTATAAACACTATGTATTTTTTGTGTTTCATTATAATAATAATTACTATTAATCCATTTTAATGGAACCCTTCAAGTTATATTTTTTGTTATCCATTTAAATCACTATTGTGTAAGTTAGAAATTGGTGAAGTCTCTTTGATAGGACTGCGTGTGGTCCAGGAGATTAATGTGATTGTTTATTTGATTAATTAGATAATGGTGAAATAAAAAATAGATTATAAATACTATATTATTTATTAATATTTACCATTAGTGTCATCGGTTGGTGACCAAGTGTTTTTTATTTTTTTTCATTGTTGTGTCACAAGGGGCTTGAAATGAATGGAAATATTTCAATGAAATTTATTGGTCATTTCGAGGATAGTGAGGAGGTTATAAATATGGGACCCCATTTACCCATTCTTAAATAGTTGACATACATCGACAATGTGTTTCACGTTCCATATCTTAGTTGGATTGTATTTCTTCTTTTCTAATGTCTTTTTCTTGGAAGACATTAATTTATACTGCGATTTATCTATGACTGAGAATCCAGTAAGGATTATTAATTCTAAGATGATTTCAAATCAAGGAATGTCTATAAATTTGTTCCATATTCTTTGGAAATATGATTCTAACTCAAATTTGTCCTAAACAATTGTGGAATTGGTGATTGTGAAATAACCGTATCACTATGACATAGAGTATTCTTGATGGTATTTTTTGTTACATAAATTATTTATGGTGGAGAGTTTGAAACAACATTTTACCAACATTAAGGTATATTTTGACCCATTTTAACAATTATTATACCTTTTTATGGGTCGTTTAGGTGTATATTTTAAATATTTTCATTTTATAGAGAAATTCACTATTGGAACACATTAAAGAATCCTGTGTGGTTTGGCCTATCAAAGCATTCATCCCATTGAGATGGTATAAAAGGTGGAACGTGGTTAAAACAATATTCATACTAACCATGTGTCCTCCACATCAAATCATTCACCGATAAATAATGGTATAAACACCCAAACTTATTACATACATAATCTTGAATTTATTCAAGAAAACACTTCCTTTTAAATTGATGATATTTTAACGTTTAGAGCTTTAGAGAAATAAGACAAAACATTCATAACATTACACATTTTTACATAGTTGATACCATAAAATCAGATTCCATTTTTCTCAGAATATAAAACCTTAAAAATGAAAACAAGACTCCTTGACAATTCTTCAACATTTAACATGTCTTCCTTTCTTGTATTACTCATCCATTAACCTATGAAAAATCATTTAAACACATAGGATGATAACAAAAGCTCAGTAAGGGATGAAAAAGAAGGAAAAAATTCACATTAGTCTCTGAATACTCATAACGTATGAAAACATTTTCAAAATACAAGATATTCACCCATAAATACTTATTTCGTGTAACATGAGATTTACACAAGATCCACACAAATATATATATAATCATAGAGGTATCTTGGGGAATTACTTACATAATCTTGTAACCATCGTGACTACCTTAAAATTTGTAGCCCTCACGGCTATCTTACTTTGTGTAACCATTGCAGTTACACATGGAGTAGCCATACGGCCGACCTCCAACTTACTCATACCCAATGAATTGGAGGGAAATATAGGTCCCACCATTTATCATAAAAAACTCCCAAGAACCAAAACATAATCACACAACATGAATAAATCCATAAAAACATTGCTTTATAATTTCGTAAAACATAATATAAAAAAGGATTTTAAAGGAAAGCCCCATATAAATATCATACAATTAAAGAGATACTTAATAGAGTGGATAGAGTATGTATATATAATGTAAATAAACATAATAAAACATAATATAAATATAACCCATCACACAAACAATTTTAATAGCACATAAATAATGAAGTATAAAGTTAACCCAAAGAATGGAAATCGGTTTAAGAATTCCCTTACATTAGGCTTTTCTTACTTGAAACTTGTTTAAAACTCCTGTATAATGGTTAAAAGAGTGTTATTAGTAATTTAAATAAACATTTTAATGGTTATAACATCTTATATGGTCATTTTATAACCTCATTTCACCCCTTAGTTGTTAGTATTTTGTTCCTTGCATTGTTTTGGGTGAGTTCTTATGTGATTTTCATGATCGGTTCATGATGAATCATTCTTGTTGATTGGAAGTGAAACTTCAGAATTGGAATAGAGTAGTATTTACATATTTCAAGTACCATTATTTATACTATTTATCACTTTTATGCTTTATATGAGAATGACTTATAAGTTAAAACATTAATGATGTTCGTTTATATCATTTTAGTTGTTCTTTGATAATAACAACGTCATTTTGTCCTTTCAATTTGAACCATGATAACAAATATAAGGCCCCAACCTTAAACCTTACTTAACATTTAGTTATTACAAGATTACACCATGAGGATCTTTTCAGGTTTATAGTTTTAGAGAATTAGATCATAAAACATGCATTACATTCCACATTTAAACAATGTGGTTACATAAAAGATAGTATTCATTTTTCCATCAATGGAAACATATTTAAAATAAAACATGGATTCTTTATTGACACTTCCTTGACACTATCATCATATCATGTACCTTTACCTTGACCTGTGAAAAACATTTCAAAAACATGGGATGAGCATAAAAAGCTCAGTAAGGGATATAAAAATATGGAAAGGAAACATGGGTACATATATACATAAGAATGAAATCATACTTTACCCATAAAACATAATCACTTTAACATACCTCATCAAATCATGAATAAATCATAGAAATAATTAGACATAAAGGTAACTTGAGGCATTCATAACATTGTTACATAGGGAGTAACCCTCTTGATTACATTTGGAATACCCATCACAGTATATTCTCTAAATATCATCGGGGAAACCTTAACGTTTCACTCCATCGCGTAACCCAATGCATTTAAGAGCTATATCAGGCTCACCCACCCTTAGTTTATCACGGAACCACCCGTCTTCATAATAATGCTCAAGAACCTCAACATAATCGTATCACATAAAACATGCATAAAGGAAACATAACATTTACACCTTTCAATCACAAGATATCAATACAACACATTGATGTAAAAACATTATGAAAACCATTTTCAATACCAAAATAAAAGAAAAGTAAACATGGTATGTATTTTTCTTTTAAAAAGAAGGTATGGCTTGTAGAGGAATTCGAAACTCAAATAATGGTCACGGCGGCAAAGAAGTCATTGTCGCCGCATACGTACGACAAAAACATTCCCTTTTGTCATTTAGTAAACTCTTCGTATAAAAAAGATTCCTTTTTAATAAATGTAAAAGTCAAAGGGGTTTATACACCGTATAAAAGAAGGTTGTGTATAAAACAAATTTTTCCTCAATAAAAAGAGATTGAGACGAAGTCCCATACCTCGGGTCCGACTTGACTCGACCGTTCGTTAATCTCTTGAATAATAAACATGAGTTAATTTCTACTTGTTTAAGAACATTTTTAAAGTTCATTATTCCTTTCCGATCAATTATTTCCATGTCATGAACACTATGTAATTATTTAAGTTAATAATGGTCGTTTTAACGATCATTGGTACTTGAGTAAAAAATAAACCTTTTATAATTACAAGTTTTTCATGTATCCATTATATACAGAATGGTATTCATGATGTAGATATCATATATATCATATATATCTAGTACATGCATGAATTTATAATATTACATAACATTTAGAGGTAAGAAATGAAATGCATCGTTCATGGAGACGGTAAGCCGTACATACGCATGAACGCTGCTTCCATTTCTATTTCGTATTTTATGAAATGGAATCATAATGATATAAAGGTATATTATAATTCCCATGTAATATCATATATAATATCATAACTCCATCCTTTATACGTCCCACATATGGTATTAATGAATCAAATCACTTTGAGGGGGCTGTAGTCTGCACTTCCTTAAATGATGATATCGCGTTTACCCATAATGGAAACCATAAAGGTATACCGAAAATGAAAAATACAGAAGCTTAAGGAATTCATAAACATATTATACATCTTATATAAATTTAGTGTCATCTTAATCGCCACTTTTGAAGGTGTTAAAAGAATGTTGAACAATCATCATTTCAGGAGGCAGAAATTCGCCATCCACGGAAACAATATGTTCTTTAACAATTAGATATAGGTGTGTGTAAGTTTAGCTTGAATCCTTCTTATAACAACATCCTAGTATATGGAATATACTGTTGTTGTTACAAAAGAAATGAATAAAAATAGTTTAGGGGGTTGGAGAAGCAAAATAAAACAAAAGAACAAAAGTGAAGACATTACCTTAAAATTGGGTAACTCCCTTTGGTTTGAGCTCAAAGGATTCTTTGGGAAGACTTCTGCCCAATGTGAGGCTTCAGGGAGTAAGAGAGGGAAGTATAGAGACAAAATGGGCAGGGGTTGTCCGAGCCAAAGGCTTTGGAAGTGTGGTTAAGGAGGTAGAGGTGGGGGCCTTTTAGAGGAGGAGAGGAGGGGCACTCTTGGAAAGAAAAGAAATGTAACTTTATTTTAAAATGAGTTCCGGATTAAAAAGGTCCCACATTGATATAATTCTAGGGTAAGGTGATAAGGGTTCGAAATCCACCCATAAAATAGGGTTTGGACATGTGTATGTCATATATTACACATTATCTTTTCATTTTATTTAAATCCTTTATTAATGAGGTAATCGCTGCATCATCATGATGTCATAAATAATTTATTTTATTTAATGTCTAAAAATTATATAAAAAATATAATGATGTAGGAAATCTTTTTTGATTTATAATTAATATTTATAGTTAAAAATATGACTTTTATAACCCCATTTAAAAAATGTTTTAATAAAACAACTCATGTTTCTGTCATTTTAATATTAACATTAAATAAAAAGTTATTTATGTCATTTCCCCCAACAAAGTGGCCCCATTGAGTCCCCAAGATGACCCATGGATTGTCTCGGTCAGCCATGACACCTCAAATAAGGGTAGGACATGGGTCAAGCTCATCTCATATTATTAAAACATTGTTTTTATCTTAAACTACATTAATTACCTCTAATCGCGATTAAGAACTTAAAAGTTACTATTCACCAAAAAAATATCTTAATCTCATTGAACAACATTTTACTTCTTAATGACAACCATGTATGTCGGATTTTTGAAAATCAAATCACAGAAGTGGAAAAGTTTCATTTAAACGACAAATCAGTTTCTTTAACTACCACTTAGTGGTTTCACTATTCATCAAAAATTGAAGTTTTTCAGAAAAATACCAAAACTTCACCCTAAGCTATATTTGATATTCTGAATTCAAAATTGATGTCTATTTTAAAAAATTCAAAACATATAATTTTCATTAATTAATTTCATAATTAATTCCCACTGTCAAGACTAATAGCGTGTTTTTATGAAACAATACGTATCAAAAGATTGACACTAGTTTAAGTCCAATTTCAAAGTGAAATTGATTCCAATGAACACATTTGGATTAAATGGTAAAAATATATTCTAATTTCACTTCAAAACCAATTCAAAATATAATCTAATCATATTAATAAATTACATTAAAAATAGGTTTTGAATTAAAATACAACATTTTCACTATTCATTAAAAAATTAACTTTATCAGAAAACTACCAAAAATTCACAAAAAGTAAATTTTGATGTCCAAATCAGAAATAATAAGTTTATTTTGACAAAAATAGCATATAAAATTGTCAAAATATAGATTTAAAAATGGTTTTCCATCAAAAGGCAGTAAAACAATCTTTTAAAAATATTAGTGTATTCCAGGCTTAAGATTGGATTTATTCTCATTTTAAGCCTCTAAAACACTATATAATTCACTAATAGACATAGATAAAAATATATATTATTCATTACTTACATGGGATGTTACATCCTTCCCCCCTTTAGAAAATTGCGTACCCACAATTTATTTACTTATCGAATAAATGGGGGTACTTATCCCTCATTGCATTTTCAGATTCCCATGTTGCCTCTTCCATCATGTGGTTTTTTCAAAAAACCTTTACCTAATTAATCACCTTATTCCATAACACTTGCTCCCCTGTGGTCAAAAATCTTGACTGGTTTTTCATCATAAGGTAGGTTCTCTTCCAGCTAAACTACTTCTGGATTCAAAACATGAGATGGATCTGGCATGTACTTTCTCAGCATCGAAACATGAAAAACATTTTGTACCTGAGATAAACTCGAAGGTAAAGCCACCCGGTATGAAACTGATCCAACTCTCTCCAGAATTTCATATGGTCCAATGAACCTTGGACTCATCTTTCCTTTCTTACCAAATCTCATCACACTTTTCCATGGTGAGACTTTGAGAAAAACATGATCACCTACCTCAAAAGATAGATCCTTCCTCCTGTTGTCCGCATAACATTTCTGCCTACTCTGAGCTGTTCTCATGTGTTTCTGTATCAGCTGAACTTTTTATGCTAACTCTTCTACCAATTCTGGTCCCATCAGCTTTCTTTCACCCCCTTCAACCAAAAAATCTAGAGTTCGACACCGCTTCCCATATAACGCCTCAAAGGGTGCCATCTGTATACTGGAATGAAAACTGTTATTGTATGAAAAAATCAACCAAAGAAAGATGTTGGTCCCAACTTCCCTGATAATCCATAGAGAAAGAACATAGAATATCCTCCAATGTATGAATTGTTCGTTTTTACGGCCCATCTGATTGAGGAAGAAAAGCTGTACTAAAATTTAATTCAATACCCAACGACTTCTGAAGGCCTTTCCAAAAGTTAGAAGTGAACCTGGGGTCACGGTCAGACGCAATGGATAGGGGAACTCCATGTAAACTGACTATCTCTTTAAGATACAAATAGGAAAGTTGATCTAGGGATAAATTATATCGTATAACAAGGAAATGAGTAGATTTAGTCAAGCGATCAACAATAACCCAGATTTCATAATTATCTCGAGGGGTCTTCGGAAATCCCACAACGATGTCCATGGATATATTCTCCAATTTCCATTCTGGTACTGGTAAAGGTTGAAGCATCCCTTTTGGTAACTACCGCTCTGCTTTAACATGTTGACATGTCAAACACATCACAGTAAAATCAGAAATATCTCTTTTCATTCCATCCCACCAGTAATACTCCCGGAGATCTCTGTACATCTTAGTACTGCCAGGATGAACTGAAAACAGAGAACTATGAGATTCACATAACAACTCTCTCTTCAACTTTGAATCACAAGTCACAGACAATCTCTTCCCAAATCTCAAAACGCAATCATTATCAATGTTGAATTCAGGAAACTTACCTTTTTGAAACAGCTCTACCTTTTTCTGCAACTCACTGTCTTGCTTCTGTGCTTGCTTGATTCTTTCTGATAGAGAAGATTTCACTCATAACTGAAACAAAACAGAAGAACTTCCTACACCAACAACTTCTATGCCAAAGTTCCTCAAATCCTTAACCGAAGGATCATGTTCCAAACACAACATTGCTAATGAAGCATTACTTTTTCAACTCAAAGCTTCAGCCACTTTATTTTCTTTTCCCGGATGGTAATGAATTGTACAATCATAGTAGTTGATTAATTCTAGACATCTCCTCTGTCTCATGTTCAATTATTTCTGAGTGAATATATACTTTAAATTTTTTTGATGGGTAAATATTTTACACTTTACTCCATACAAATGATGCCTCCAAATTTTTAAAGCGAAAACAAGAGCAGCTAATTCCAAATCATGTGTAGGGTAATTTGCCTCATGAGTTTTCAACTGTCGTGAAGCATAAGCAATTACCTGATCAATCTGTATTAAGACGCAACCAAGTCCTTTCAATGAAGCATCACTATAGATAAAAAACTCACCATTCCTGGAAGGTAGTGCCAAAACTGGAGCATTCACCAATCTTGTTTTCAGTTCCTGAAAACCATCATCGCATTCTTTTGTCCAGATAAACTTAACACCCTTTCGAGTTAGCTTAGTAATTGGACTAGATAACCGTGAAAAATTTGTATCAAACCTTCGGTAATAGCCTGCCAAACCAAGGAAACTACGAATCTCTGTTACATTTGTGGGTCTTGGCCATTCTTTAACAACCTTTGTTTTTGCAGGATCAACGGTTATCCCATCTTTAGAAACAATGTGACCAAGGAAAGAAATATGTTGTAACCAAAACTCACACTTGCTGAATTTCCCATACAATTTCTTTTCTTTTGAGTTTTGAAAAATAACCCTTAAATGTCTTTCATGCTCCTCTTTACTTTTAGAAAACACCAAATTATCATCAATGAAAACCACCACAAACTTATCCAAAAACTTATGGAAATTTCTATTCACTAAGTCCATGAATATAGAAGGTGCATTGGTTATCCCAAAAGGCATTACAACAAATTCATAATGGCCATATCTTGTACGAAATGCATTTTTCAGAACATCTGCTTCCTTTACCTTCAGCTGATGGTACCCTGATCTCATGTCAATCTTTGAAAAAAACTGAGCTCCCTGGAGCTGATCAAACAAATCATCGATATGAGGCAAAGGATATTTGTTCTTAACAGTGATGTTATTCAAGGCTCTATAATCAATGAAAAGTCTCATAGAACCATATTTCTTTCTAACAAATAAAACAAGAGCACCCCATGGTGATGTGGTAGGTCGAATAAAACCTTTCTCTAATAAATCTTGCAATTGCTCCTTCAACTCTAAAAGTTCAATTTGAGTCATTCGATAAGGGGTTTTGAAATTGAATTAGAATCAAAAACTAAGTCAACAGTAAATTCAACTTACCGAACTGGTATTATTCCAGGAAACTCATCTGGAAAAACATCAGGATACTCATTTACCACTGGCACATCATTAATCTGAACAGTTCACTTGTTTTCAACAATATGTACAAGGTAACATTCATTTCTATCTTTTACAAGTTTCTCGTCCTCTTGATAAGTTATCAACAGTAAGGGTTAATTCATGTACACAAACATAAAGCCTTTCTGAAAAGAAACTTCTTTAGCTCTACAGTGAATCTTAGCATGGTAAATGGAGAGACAATCCATACCAGGATAACATCAAACTCTACTAGAGGTAGAACAATAAGGTTTGAAAGTAGGTTCTTTCCACAGATAAGGATAGAATGATTTTTATAAATTCATTTTGCCTAAACATTTTCCCTAGGTGTTTTTACCACAATTTCAGGAGCCATTTCTTGAGATGGTATTCCCATTATAGTAGAAAAGGTTTCATAGATGAAAGAATGTGTGGACCCCGAATCAAACAACACACTGGCATAATCTGAAAAAACAATGTACCTGATACAACTTCATTTTATGGCCCGACATCTGCTGAAGTAGTTGCAAAGGATTTCACCACCCCTTTTTTCTTGTAGTGTAACTTCTTTCCATCACTCAAGCTCTTTTTTGGACACTCGTTTGCATAGTGACCCATCTAGTTGCACTTAAAACATTTCACTAACTGTAAATGAAATTTGGACTTACCATCACCTTGATCTTTTTCAGTGCAATCAAGAGCCTTATGTCCCATCTTACCACATCAGTAGCACTTTCTAAAATTCAGAATACATTCCCCAGCATGCATTTTACCACATTTATCAGAAACTGGAAACATAGATTTCATACCATTAGACTTTTTTGAAGAATTCTTCCCTTTCTCCTTCCACCTCGGTCTCTTCTTCTGCTGGTTGTTATAGAACACTTGATCATCGGCAAACTCCATTTCCACCTTCTCAGCACATCGAACAAGCTTTTCATAACTTTTAAACTCACGAGAAGCTAATTCCCTTTGATATTTTGGTTTTAATCCTGAGTAAAAACAATTGATTTTACTATTAAGGTCTCGGATAAAATTTGGAGCATACCTTTACAATCGAGTGAACCTCTCTTCATAGGTAGATACTGAGTCTTCCTATTTCCCCAATTCCAAGAATTTCTTTTCCATCAAAAGTTGAATAGCCTTAGGAAAATACTTCTCAAGAAACATACCTTTGAATTCATCCCAATCAAGAGCATCAATCTCATCAGCATCCCTGATATTTTTAACCATCGACCACCACTGATCTGCCTCACCCTCCAAACGGTAAATAGAAAGACTAACCTTTTGATTGTCTGAACACCCCAGGACATAAAAAAACTTCTCCAGTGCTTTAATCTACCCTTCAGCTAACACAGGGTCAAATGATCCTCTGAATGATGGGGGACGTTGCCTCATGAAATGTTCCACCACTGACATGTTCCTCTGCGGTTGATCTGGCTGATCTTCTGCATGGATACCACCACTATTTATTGCTTGAGTCAACTGTGCCATTACTGCAACAAACTGTTTAGTTCCAATTCCGACCATCTCAGGATGCTGATTAGGAAGGTTATTTCCTTCTGTATGCCTTCATAGCACTACTTCTGTGTTTCCTCTGCGGAAAACCATTCTGAAAAAATATGTCTTAGATGAAGCAACATGGTAATCTTCAAATTCTATATCATTTCAAAAAAATATTTTAGACAATCAATTAATAAAATTCAAACTCCCAAAGTTATCTAAACCGACCTTTGATACCAACTATAAGGCCCCTGCCTTAAACCATACTTAATCTTGAGTTATTACAAGATTACACCTTAATGATCTTTTCAGGTTTAGAGTTTTAGATAATTAGATCATAAAACATGCATTACATTCCACATTTAAACAAAGTGGTTACATAAAAGATAGTATTCGTTTTTCCCATAAATGGAAACATATTTAAAATAAAACATGTATTCTTTCTTGACACTTCCTTGACATTATCATCATGTCATGTACCTTTCCCTTGACCTGTGAAAAACATTTCAAAAACTTGGGATGATTATAAGAATCTTAGTAAGGGATATATAAATATGGAAAGGAAACATGGGTATATATATACATAAAAATGAAATCATACTTTACCAATAAAACATAATCACTTTAACATACCTCATCAAATCATGAATAAATCATAGAAATCATAAGACATAAAGGTAACTTGATGCATTCATAACATTCTTACATAGGGAGTAACCCTCTTGGTTACGTTTGGAATACCCATCACAATATATTACCTAAATCTCTTCGTAGGAACCTTAATGTTTCACTCCTCCGCGTTACCCAATGCATTGGAGAGCTATATCGGGCTCACCCACCCTTAGTTTATCACGGAACCACCCGTCTTCATAATAATGCCCAAGAACCTCAACATAATCGTATCACATAAAACATGCATAAAGGAAATATAACATTTCCACCTTTCAATCAAAAGATATCAATACAACACATTGATATAAAAACATTATGAAAATCTTTTTCAATACCAAAATAAAAGAAAAGTAAAACATGGTATTTATTTTTCTTTTAAAAATAAGGTATGGCTTGTAGAGGAAGCCGAAACTCAAATAATGGTCACGACGGCGGAGAAATCGTTGTCGCCACATACATACGACAAAAACATTCCCTTTTGTCATTTAGTAAACGCTTCGTATAAAAAATATTCCTTTTGAATAAATGTAAATGTAAAAGGGGTTTATACACTGTATAAAATAAGGTTGTGTATAAAACAAAATATGCCTCAATGAAAGGATATTGAGACGAAGTCCCACACCTCGGGTCCGACTTGACTCGGTCGTTCTTTAATCTCCTGAATAATAAACTTGAGTTAATTTCTACTTGTTTAAGAACCTTTTTCAAGTTCATTATTCCTTTTATATAACTTATTTCCATGTCATGAACACTATGTAATTATTTAAGTTAATAACGTTCGTTTTAACGATCATTGGTACTTGAGTCAAAAATAAACCCTTTATAATTACAAGTTGTTCAAGTATCCATTATATCCAGAATGGTATTCATGATGTAGATATAATATATAACATATATATCCAGTACATGAATTAATTTATAATATTACATAACATTTAGAGGTAAGAAATGAAATGCATCGTTCATGGAGACGGTAAGCCGTACGTACGCATGAACGCTGCTTCCATTTCTATTTCGTATTTTTTTGAAATGGAATCATAATGATAAAAATTTATATTATAATTCCAGTGTAATATCATATATAATATCATAAATCCGTCCTTTATACGTCCCACATATGTTATTAGCGAATCAAATCACTTTGAGGGGGCGGTAGTCCGCACTTCGTTAAATGAAGATATCGCGTTTACCCATAATGGAAACCATAAACGTATGCCCAAAATGAAAAATACAGAAGCTTAAGGAAATCATAAACATATTATACATCATATATAAATATAGTGTCATATTAATGGCCACATTTGAAGGTGTTAAAAGAATGTTGAACAATCATCGTTTCGGGAGGCAGAAATTCACCATCCACGGAAACAACATGTGCTTTAAGCATTAGATGTAGGTGTGTGTAATTTTATAATGAATCCTTATTATAAAAACATCATAGTATATGAAAGATAATTGTGTTGTTACAAAATAAATTAATAAAAAGTGTTTAGGGGGTTGGAGAAGAAAAATAAAACAAAAGAACACAAGTGAATACATTACCTTAAAATCGGGTAACTCCCATTGGTTTGAGCTCAAAGGCTTCCTTGGGAAGACTTCTTCCCATAGTTAGGCTTCAAGGATTAAGAGAGGTATGTGGAGAGACAAAATGGGAAGGGGTTAGCCAATCCAAAGTCTTTGTAAGTGTGTGTAAGGAGGTAGAGATGGGGGCCTTTTTTAAGAGGAGAAGAGGGGCAATCTTGGAAAGTAAAGAAATGTTACTTTATTTTAAAATGAGTTTCGGATTCAAAAGGTACAAAATTGATATAATTCGAGGGTAAGGTGATAAGGGTTCGAAATACTCTCATCCAATAGGTTTTGGACAAGTGTACGTCATAGATTTAACATTATCTTTTCATTTTATTTAAATCCTTTATTAATGTGGTAATCGCTACATCATCATGATGTCATAAATAATTTAATATATTTAATGTCTAAAAATTATAAAAAAAATATCATGATGTAGGAAATATTTTTATCTTTCTAATTAATATTTATAGTCAAAAATCTGACTTGCATATCCCCATTTAAATTTTTTTTATCAATACAACTCATGTTTGTGTCATTTTAATTTTAACATTAAATAAAAAGTTATTTATGTCATTTCCCAACCAAAGTGGCTCCATGGGGTCTCCAAGTTGACCCATGGATTTTCTTGGTCGGACATAACACCTCCAATAAGGGTAGGACATGTGTCAAACTCATCTCATATTATTAAAACATTATTTTTAGCTTAAACTACACTAATTACCTCTAATCACGATTAAGAACATAAAAATTACTATTCACCAAAAAATTATCTTAATCTCATTGAAACACATTTTACTTCATAATGAAAACCATGTATGTCGGATTTTTGAAAATCAAATCACAGAAGTGGAAAAGTTTCATTTAAACGAAAAATCAGTTTCTTTAACTACCACTTAGTGGTTTCACTATTCATCAAAAATTGAAGTATTTCATAAAAATACTAAAACTTCACCCTAAGATATATTTGATATTCTGAATTAAAAAATGATGTATATTTTAAAAAATTCAAAAAATATAAGTTTCATTAATTAATTTAATAATTAATCCCCGCTGTCATGACAAATAGCGTGTTTTTATGAAACAATAAGTATCAAAGGATTGACACCAGTTTAAGTCGAATTTCCAAGTGAAATTGATTCAATGACAACTATTAGATTAAATGGTAAAAATATATTCTAATTTCACTTCAAAACCATTTCAAAAGATAATCTAATCATATAAATAAAATATATTAAAAATAGTTTTTGAATTAAAATACAACATTTTTCAGTATTCATTAAAAAATGAACTTTATCGGAAAAATACCAAAAATTCACAAAAAGTAAATTTTGATCTCCCAATCATAAAGAATAAGTTTATTTTGACAAACATAGCTTATAAAATTGTCAAATGATATATTTAAAAATGGTTTTCCATCAAAAGGATGTAAAACAATCTTTTAAAAATATTAGTGTATTCCATGCTTAAGATTAGATTTATTCTCATTTTAAGCCTCTAAAACACTATCTAATTCATTAATAGACATAGATATAAATATCTATTATACATTAATTACATGGGATGTTACAAAAACAGAATTATAGAACCATATATGATTCATAAAACATATATTATAACCTGTTTCAACCATATAAATGGTTTCATGACCATACTTGAATGAATTAATGTAAATTAAAAATACATCGTCCACGATGTCGGTAATTCGACAAAAATGGAAATTGTTTTTTGATTCTTTATATATGTGTAAGAGGAGAAGAATAATGATGATAAATTTTCCATAATCATTAGAACATAATGAATATACATGATTCTGGAGATTTCATGCCTCTTGGATAAGAGGGAGTGAGGAAAGAAGAAAAAACAATCCTGAAATAAAAGAAAATCTTGAGAAATTTCTCACGAAAATTTGGCAGCCTAACAGCATCTCTTAAAATTTCATAAAAACATGATTGAAGAGAGGAATGGAATATACCATCATTCATACAAAATATGGACAGTAAGGGAGAATATTTAATTAAATATCCCAACATAATACAAAGGGAATGGAAGAGAATAACATAAAATGAAAGAAAAGAATGAAAATAAAAGAGGATGTTTACCTCTTGATCTCTTCTGCTTGAGATCCTCCTTAAGGGCTTTGATTTTGGTCTTTTGGTGAGACCAGTAGCTCTAGTACGTGAGGAAGAAGATTGGGGAGGGAATTTGGCAGAAATTAGACAATTATCAAGGCTTGAGAGGTGTGAGAGGAAGAGGGGAGTGAGGGTGGTATTTATAGTAGAGGAGTGGTGGTATTTTAGATTATTTTAATCATTATTATAATATTTTTATCAATACTAAGAATAATATAAAATAAAGAGGCCCTAAATAGTGATAATATCATGTGACTTCAACGAAAGTGACCTTTCATCACTTATGATGTCATACATAGTGCATTTTTACTGATAAATTGATTATACGGTATTTTATAGTATTTAACTATTCACCGAAAATTCAAGAGTTTCAGAAAAATACCAAAACATTACCCAAAACATTTTTCAACATGTATAATTCAAAAATGAACTCTATATTTCAAAAAAAAATTTCTAAATATTATTAATTTAATTTCTAAATAAGGTCATAGTTAATTCGAAAAATAACAATATTGAAGTGCAATTAGTTATATATGACATTGGAAATTTAATTAATATCCCATTATCTTATTGCCTTGGGAAAATAAAATAATATTATTATTTACTATTCATGCGGTAATATTACTATTCATATTACTATTCCTAAGGGTATGTTACTATTCACCAAAAAAACAAGTTTGTTCTATCAGACTCCAAATAACCTAATGAACACAATTGAAGATGATAGTTTCTTGAAATTCAGAATATAGAAGTTGAAAAGTTATGTTTGAAAGGCTATTTAAAAATATATTTTTTTAAAAAAGTTCCATGCATTTCTATTTATCTTAGAAAAACATGGGGTGTTACAAATGGTGGTTTTCATGGTAGGTGCATAGTTTTTATAATGATGTAGTATGTCCATGCACCCTTTCCTGATGTCCAGTGAGCATCCATGGTCATGTATTGGGATAGTATTATCCCTTCTTCTGAGTATTTAATACCTAAATAATTTTTAATTACATTCTTATAACTACTATTTTATCTTTTAATAACACCACAATAAACACTAATCAAATTTATTTCCTTATGGAGGTTCTCTAGAGTAATCCATGGATCCTAAAAACTCATCTCACGTTAATCAAAGTATTAGTTCATGATCTAAAAAACTCTATTTTATGTGGATTCTCATTTTATTTAGGTTTCTATCACTATTCAATATATCCTATTGATTGTGTTTAATGGTCACATATTTTTTTGTTTCAATATTGGTTTTAAAAGAACTTTATTTTATGTTTTGTGATTCTAGGTAGTCTTTGTTGATATTCGTCACCTATGATTCTCTGTTGTTGTTTCCCATTTCTTTTGTTTTTATCATTTGATTAAATGTAGGAGATTCCATTATTTTTTCACGTAAAATTTAAATAGTAAATTTCTATCTTAAACAGAAATTAATATTAATTTTTTTTATAAATCCAATATTTGGGATTATTTTAGGACTGATTTAAAAATGAACTAGAAATTGTGAAAATCACCCAATTTCAATGGAATTAAACGTTTTTGGAATATTTAATGAAAGGAAATTCCTTGAACTGATAAATTATATGAGGAAATTTCTTTTTAAAACATTAAATATGGAATTTGAACTGTGCATGATAAATTGAGATTAAATGTTTTATTTCCCAATGGATGATTGATTTATTTATGCACATGTGAGACTATGTACTTAGTGTGTGATTAGTAAATTCATGCTAGGTATCTAAATCCCAAGAAATGTATTGAAGTGGAAAAATATAACAAAACATAGACTTGATTTTATTTCCACAATGGGATATTGATTAATTATCCACATTGGATTGAGACATAGGAGAATGTGTAAGAATTCATGATATGTGATTCATGATTGATAAGTGAATAGATCCACGAAACTTGAGCTAATATAAATAATGGTATATTACCTTGGTACTTTTCTATGATTGGTTTTTTAAAGATTACATTATTTATATAATTCCTTTATTCTTTCCAAGTTGATCATTGGGAATTATTTATTGAAGGCCTTTTTGATATATCTCTCATATCATGATTGAAATCATTTTTTAATTAAAATATTTAAATTTATTTACATGCCTGATTTTGAAAAATTTTTATAATAAATTTTGTATTTATTATCGATTTGATTATGGAAGAATTTTTAAGATCCTACTGATATTTTTATTTTACAGTCAACATTTTCTATTTGGTTTTTTATTGAGACAAATAAAAGGGACTTTTCCAATTAGAGGTAGATATTGTGATTATTTCATGGGACATTGGAGTGATGACAGTGACAATATGAGTTATGGAATACCTATTTCAAAAGGGTTTTATGGGATTTTTGATGATTGTAGTGTTTTCCTTTAGATGGTGTTTTTATTTGGGTTGTTTATCTATATACATGTATAGATTTTCTTATTGATGAGTGTTTGGAATATCGACTGTTTATTAAAGTTTATTTTTATTTTCTGTAATATTTTTTAAAAAATATCATTCTCATTAATCTTGGAAAATAGTATTGGTGATTGCCACAAACCTTTGGGGATCATGGATTTCCTTTTGGATATATCCATAATGGATATGTTATTGGTGTACTAGGGCATCCATGAGAGATCCTAAAAACTCATTAAATAAAATACTTATTTTTTTTTGTCAAATACACATTAAGGAATCATATAATGAGTTAAAGTTAAGTGGAAAAATCGAGAGAGTGGAAGAACTACATGATAATAATATTCCATTAATGAATATATTAGGAGATTAATAAGATGAAAAAGAATATTGTTCGACCTCTCCTTTTATATTTCAGACATAGAAAACTAGATGAATGAAATCCCCTTATATTTATACAAATTACACTCATACACTTTCATATAATATTCAATAATAAAAATAATAATTGTTAAAATATATCTCATGATAATTTCACTAGGGCCCATGTAATTTATATAATAAATAATCATAGAGGGTTTCAAATATTCAGGTTTAAGGGATCCATAATTTTATCAATAAAAACTCTAGATTGTAATGAATTACCTATTGTCACACCCAAATTTTACCAAATTTCAGAAACACTGTACAACTCCCATCGAGAATGAGATACCATGAAATAAAAGAACCTTTAGTATTCCAGGATATCCATAAAATTTATTTCCTTTCTACATGTGATATTGAAAACATTAAAATTAATGGGATAAAAAATAAAAGTGAATCCATGTTTCAACTATATTTTAGTCAATCCGATGAATAAATAAATTAAATTTCTAACAAAAACACAATACATTTCAGAATAATATGCATCATATAAACAATAATCATTATAAAATAATGAAGGAGATCCTCATATATTATCATGGAAGATTACATCTCATCCTTCTATAATCAGAATGAATTTATCCACTCAAAAATTATTAATTTTGATCTAATCAATACATGGGCATCTTCAAATAATATGACTACATATTATGTATCTTTTTCTATTATCATTAATTGAAACTCGATTAAATAATAAAATTATTATATTTAATTTGCAGTAAGACATGATTAATGGTATTATTTCCATTTTATTGTTGATTGGATCCCTACAATGTCCAATTAAATATAAAACACATAGAAATTTCACAAAGAGATGTTTTTGTTCTTCTAAATCTAATGATAAATTTATAAATCTACAATCTTAAAGAGGTTCTTAAACTCTACATAATATTATTTATTGAAAAATAATCTATGAATTTCATTTAGTAATAAATTAATGAAGCTAATATCATCAAATATATTATTGGTAAATAATAATAATTATCTATCAAAACAAATATAGAGTAATATATAATTAAAATATGGGTCCCTTAATACTATATTTCCACATACAACATAGTATAAACTAAGTATTAATATTGTTAATTTTAGTAAGATATTTTTTAAGATTTTATTTAAACTATTGTAGCATTATAAGGGTCAATCCAGTGTTAACACTAGTTTTGTTACTAGTATATCAATTTATGATTTCTTCCCATTTGTGGCTGAAAATAATTCGTTCAATTAATGATTCCATGCCTATTTGGATTTGAAATCAATTAATACATGTTGCGAAAAAACGTTTGTAGATTAGATCCATATATATAATAGAATGCATGTATAAATGAGATTTTATTTTTCTCTATTATAAATATCTCTGGATTAAAACCCCCTATTTGAAAGAATTTACAAAATAAAAACAATTATGAATATCATTTTACAAGGAGAAATTTCAATTCACATAAGAAATTTTTTAGGAATTAAGGGTGAAAATATATTGTTACTGATCCACACAGAGGAGACATTAATGTTAAAGTTATCATATTTGAGAATTTAAAAGAATATATACATAAAAATGTGACATAATAGAATTTTTTAAATAATATTTTGTAGATATTCTTTTGTTGAATAAAATATTTGAAATTACATGAAATCTAAATTCCAATCCCCCTTCAATGATAAATTTTCACGAAATTCTCAATGAAAGATTGATTTTCTTCCATTGAAAAATACACCAATTATAGATAATGTTTATTATGTCCTGATTCCTTTAACTGAATATATTAGGAGAAAATTTCAATAAAATAAATATGTGTAAAAGTTTTAGGAAAAATATTCTTTTCAAAATGGAGATTTTACATTCAAATTATAGTGATTTTTCCTTACAATAATCCATATATTGGTTAATAATTCTTGAAATGTATTTAAAGTGATATAATTTTAGAATAAAATAGAATTGGGTTATTCCAAAATAAATAGAATTAAGAATTGTTTATTTGATACTTTGATTACAAAAATTATTTTGATAATTGTAGTTGTGGTGGAAGAAATTTTTAGATTTTGAAAAACTATTAAACAGAAAAAAAATCTCTATATAATATTTATGTTGATACACATGAGATTCAATGTATAAAAATTTCATTAATAAAAAAATTTTAATTGAAAATCATGAATTATAATTAATGTTCCTTTAAACCTTTCGCAACAAGAATTACACTGACCAGTCCCAATGCAACCAGATTAAAAAAAAGGTCTTGTTATGATAGGGTTCAACAATGTTGAAGGTAATGGTTAAATGTGTGTATCCATGACCAACACCAAATGATTAAAATAATCCCTTATATATTAAATTTACAAGAATTCTTAGAAAAAGATAATATAACTGGTTCTCATTCACCAATTAATATATAATTGAAACAAAACTTTTGGTTGTATTTGAATAGAAATATTATATTTATTGTACTAATACCATACTGAACATCTATATTGAGTGTTATATAACTTTTCATGTTATTTCTCTTATTAATATTTATGAATTCAGATATATTAGTCAATAAATCTTGTACTCTCAAACCTTGTACAACAAATTTATTCATCATGGTAATAAAATTTCCTGGAATTACTGGAATCAACATAGAAAAGATCAAAAAAATAATTTTTAAACACTGTTTTCTATTAAAATATGGATTAATAGATTTAGATATCATTATTATTAGTCCCTTGTAAAAAGGAAAATAAAATAAAATTTTACTAATTTCGGAGAGACACCATTCATGGAGAAAATATTTACTATATTAGGAAGAAATTCTTTCTCAATGTTTCAAAATTCATGGAAGAAAAAATTGAATATCCTAGTAGCCTAGATGCACTGGTATTTTTAAAATAAACAACAATATATTTTTCCTCCTTCGTATCAATAATTTATGGAAGAACATAATTATTATATGATTAATAACCATTTGAATAACATTTATAATGTTCTAGGTGTTCACGATAGATTTATTTTAAAATAAATTATTTTTTAACATTAAAATCGTATATTGTAAATCATTCATCCAAATGACTATTTCATTACCATTTCTCAAGTATTTTATTATTTTTTATGGATTCTATCATTATAATCATTTTTGAAAAATTAGGAAATTACAACAACTTATCTAATCTATATAAAGATTAATTTTAATTTATAAATTCATTCATTAATACTAATTTTAAAATTTGGATTAGAAGAATAAGAAACTTGTTTACAAAATTAGTAAATGTTAAATTTATCATGATTAATATTTTTCAAATCATCAAGATACTAATCTGTGTTCGAAATCACAATATTAATTCCATTTAAAACATCATTGAAACAAGATTTAAAAAAACTTTTTAAATCATTATTTTTCCGTAAATGTGGATTGAAATTAACAAAATAAGTAGTGATATTCCACATTTATAGTATATTTATTCATGATAGTGATTATCTTATAGAAAATTGTAATATGTGTTTGTTTATTGAAGAAAATTACATTAAACATCTACCCATTCTTCTAGATTATGATTATTCACAAATCATCTATCATGTTATATATCCTTATATATATATATATATTCAATATCAAGGATAATTTTTAAAATGTAGAGAAACTTAAAGAACCTCAATAATATATAGACACCAACTGAATTACCTAATATTAATGGATTTATATAGTTCACTAGTCCAATAATTCATGATCATAACCACATTAATGTCACAAGATAGTATCTGAGATCCTTGAATGAAAATTTATGGTTAAAAATTTCTAAACAAAATTCCATTCTAACATGATTATTTTTCAATTTATAAATGTTGTAATAATATAAAATGGAATCATTAAAATATACACTACAAGTAATGATCTTCAAAATGATGTATATTAAATAAAATTATTTCACATTTGTTGACAATAGGGGAAAATGAATTCCATAGATGAAATGCCATGATTAATTCCTTACTTGTAATGCCCCAGATCACTAAAATTTAGTCCATTGGAATACATCAAGTGACCATTGTGTTCAATAATACATAATAATAAAATATTATAAATGTGAATAAAATAATTTACGTTAATAATAGTTTTTTAGATAGACAGTACATTGTAATTCCGAAATGAAGATTCATTCTTTCTTATTTTTATATTTTTATTATTATTATCCAATGGTGAATTTTTTATCCATGTTGAGACCATATTCAAAATCTTGTTCCATTATATAGGTATTGGGGAAATAACCCCGTAACAATCACATTTAGAATTATTATCAAAGAAACATGGTTCTAGATAAGCATTTTGAGTAGGAACCTCACCCGTAACCTACAAATCTAAATCATATCTCAATTTATTTGGATTAGTGAACATCTTATTGAGAGAGTCAATGTGGCAATCATGATTTATCTATTCAGTAGGAACCATATCTTTTATGGAAATTATAATTTCATACTCTAGTGGTTTAGTGTAAGGTTTCTATTCCTATAAGATAGGATTAGATTCCTCATCAACCAAAACATTGAACCTGTGGATTACAAAACCTAATTCATTCCTTTAATATCAACCTTGATTACCAACTTTTCTTTCAGAGAGGGGTTGCTTTATTTAGTGAATATATTAATTTAATTACATGCTTTTACATGTCTTACCACTTTCCCGTAGAGATTTATGACATGGAATATGAAAGATACAATAGACTCGGAAACACATCCATTATTATATTTCATCTGAGTATTCATCCAATTTGTATACTTAGTGGAATTCCTCACTAACATTAGTGAAAATTAATAAACAATCTGACGTCATGTGAAATTTCGCGTAATAAATTTTCAAGAACTTCTAGATTAATTTATAAATTCAAACTCAATCACTATAATAATTCTGTCACAGTTGACTGTAGGATCCACACTATCATGAAGAGATCCTCATAGATCAGCATCCACTAGTAAACAGTAATATTAAAATATTTTTCTTTCAATAGTATTTTCCTTAAATTTAATATGTTATAAAATACATAATTAAATCTCATTTATAATTTTTGGATTCCAAAACACCAAAGTGATCCCATAGTTTACTACCAATCTCGGTATTACTATGTTTCATGATGTATTGGATGAAGGTATTTTGTGTAGAAAAAATTAAAAAAAATACATCCCAGATATTATGTGATGATAAAAAATAAATTGAAGAGAGTTTATCCACTGATTGATTGATATGATGATAATATCCCATAAAAATCGGGATTATTATAAGGAATGTTCCATTCATACGTATAGTAAAAGAAAAATTCCCCACGGAATCGACCCTACGACCGACATCCCACCCCACATCCCCTAGCTCTCTAGCATCCTCTGGGGGGGGGGGGGGAAATGGGGAAAACTAAATAGTTATAAAATCCACAAATTTATGAATTCCATGATTTTTGGCCTTATTTAGACAATGGTTTAACTCGATTTGAAAGGTTAATGTGTCCAAATAAAAAAATTAATAATATCTAGAGTTTTTTTTGAATATATCAATTTATAAAAACCAAGGGATGGATATTTTATGATATTTAGATGCATGATCTCCAATTAACCATATATAAATTACCTATCTCTGGTTAAACCTCTTTATTCAAATCCAGCAAAACATTCATGCCTAAACATATAGGATTGTTGTTTCCAAAATGTTGATCTTAACTAGAACTTAATAACAACATTAGTAAAAATAAAATAAGATATTTATTTTTTAATATATCTCCTATAAAAATAAAATACATTAAACTTTCAGAAAAAAAAAATAATAATAAACAAGATGGCATTTAAGGAATTGATGGAAAACATGCACAATCTATAATATAATGAAATTTATCAATAAATAAATATTTTTTTCTAATTAAACTAACATTAATAGTTTTCATTAATTCCCCCTTGTCCTTGAAATAAGACCTTTCACTTTAGATTTTTTTTAAAATTTATCCAAATTTTCAGAAAATTATCATAAACATATTTTAAATAAATAATTACTAACACTTATGTGTTGAAATTGTTATTTACCATGATATAACCCTCATAGTAGGATAATTTATCCATTAGAATTTTATTTTTATTATTGGAAGGGTAATGTAGTTGTTACGAAAAACACAAGTTATACTATAACCATCATCTCAATAATTTATATAGCAAGCGAATAATACATTAATATATGTAATTTTTAGTAATTTTTTATTATATTTATATTGAATCATTTAAAATAAGTTACAAGGTTTTTTTTATTTTTGTAGAATTTTTAATTTTATATAATAACCAAAATAAACTTTTTATATTAAATACACAAAATTTTTGTATTATGTTGTAAAAAATTCTTCATCATTTTTTCATCATTTTCACAATATATTATATGTAAAATTTAAAATATAAATGAATTTAAAATATTTTACAAATCCTCCAAACCATAATGTGACATTAAAAATCAAAAACTATATATTAATCTATAAAAAACTATATTTATTTCATATGATTATACAATAATCAAATGATCCAAATGTGTTTTGGGTGGTTTTAAAATTCATAATAAACTAGTGGTTTTAATAAAAAATTATATTTTATAGCTCAAAATTCATTTTTCAAATCTATTTTCTACTTTTTAAATAAAAATATTCAAATTTTAATATTACAAACTCCTAGAAAAATTACATGTTTATTTAAATGTTTCATTTAAAATAGAACCACCTCTATCACATTGTATTTAATAATATATTTCTTAAGATATTTATCCTCTTATAATATGTAATTCGTATCTCTATATAGTGTTTTTATGGTTTCCATGTGTTCTATATAATTTTTTATGATAGTGTAATAAATATAAGGGTTATATTTCTTTTTATCCATCATTATTTTTCTTTTGACATTTGATTTCCATTAACATATACATACACAATATCATATACATTTTTTATTACATATTTATTAGAGTACCATTAATTTTATTTATTATTATCACATATTACCTATTTCCATTCCATATATTCAGCAAAACATTGATCATCATATGAGTTATATCTCATTAATTATGAATTTAATTTATGTACTACATTTGAAATGGATGTTATAGGTATGTGAGGACCATATTGCTTCTATATATTTATAAGAAAAGTTTAAATATGTTCAAGAACTATTTGTATGAGAGAATCATAGGTTGACATAGATGTATTATTCATCATAAATAACACTTCAAATTAATCCCTAAAAATAACATTACAAATCACCTATTCAATAAGATTATGTCTTCCTTAATTATTTTTAGAAACATTTATTTAAATAATTTTTAAGTCAATAATTATTATCAATACAAATATTGAATATATGAATTATTAATCAATTAAAATATCTTTACATTTTATAATCCCTCTAAAATTAATTTTCATCCATAAAAATAACTATTCTATAGATAATAATCATTTTAAATCATTATATATATTTAAATGTTATCGATTCAAGGATTTTACTTTTTCCCAGAAACATTTACTACGAATTCCATGGGCACTATTACTATATTCCATTTTATTCACTATATTAGACATTCAATTTTATTGATTATATAATTTTTTTAATACTTTCATATATCAAATTATTATATATGGGAAAATATATCAATGAAAATAATTGGTTTCAAAGGAATGTATATGTCACAACCTGTCCTCGGGGCCCATGTCGTGACAACCCCAAACCTACCATCCATAGGCCAGGGGCTGGCGAGTAGCACCAAAGGCGTAATCCCGATAAAAAGGGAAGAAATTTATTTTAAACCAGTAACACACACTATCTGAACACAAGCTATAGAAGCAAAAAGTACTAAAATATAAAATAAAAGTTTGATGAAAGTAAGTTGGCTAGTTTAGAAACCCAACTAAACAACATGTCCAAGTAAAAAGGGAAAATAGCTCCTGGATCATCCATTGGGGAATCCTACCTGAAGAGTAGGTACAGAATTCGAACAACTCATCTATGTGGTACGTCCCGTCTAGTCCACCTTTAAACAGCCTATCATCCATCACCCTCAGCCTCAATCACTACTGACCGTCATCTGCACAGAACACAACAAGGTGCGGGCGAAGCCCATGCAGGGGTGAGTATAACAATACTCAGTAGGGGACCCCGAGACCCCCGAAGGTCTCCCAGAATCCACAAAGGATAAACCACAGTAGAAAGATACAATCATGTAGTACCAAAAAACTATACTTAGGTATATTCCCATACATATAGCTATGTTATCAATCACAGTCTGACTCTAACTCTTGAGCCCAAGCACAACCCATTCCACAAAGGAAGTAAAGTCAACCACCAAGATGATATCGACTAAAAGTCAAGACTCATATCACACAGGTATACATCTTTTGTAGAGTGATATATATGATCAGATTTAGTCACTGATTCATCTATGTTGTCTGTAACACCCCATGATTCCACAGTATGTTTCTCTTTGAATAATACAATAGTGTGTGTTGTACAAATCTTTGAGTTCTAACACACAGTACAACTAATCAAACTAGCTGTTATGAATAGTAATAACCACTTTTTGAAATTTTAAAAATTTTAGCATTCAAAATTGATTTCATTTTTTGATTCATAATATCAAAATTATCTTACGGTAGAGTTTTGGTATATTTCTAAAAACATTCAATTTTTTATGAATACTGAAAAAATACTTAGTTATAGTTTAAAACTGAATTTTTTTAAATAAATAAATATTTTATTCAAAATTAATTATGGTCAAAATAGGTAAATAATACCTATATATGTTCAATGTAATTCATTCAAGTTAGTTTAGAATAATTTTAGATATATAAATTTTTTTGGAACTTTTCACCATCTTCTACCCACCTCCTAAGAGAATTTGGAAATTCACATAAAGCATAATTTTATCACTTCTATGAGTGGAATTTAAAAATTTTGAGAGAACCGGTTAATATCAAGGAGTAAAATGTGGTTAAATAAGATAAAAATAATTTTTTTGTGAATAGTTACTTTTTTACTTTTATTTACAACTGTTAAAAGTAAATAGAATAATTAAGTGTAAAAATGATATTAATATTACCCAAACACATGTCCTAATTCTATTGGAAAAGTGTATATCGACCAAAAACAACCTTAGGAACAAAATTTTATCATTTAGGTCCACTTGGATTAGATTAGGACATTTATTATTATTTAATTCAAAGAAGAGTAAACAGAGTTAAAATCAATGTTTAATAACTAAAACAATTTTAATATAGGGTTATACATAAGATAAATTCTATTATAAATATTCATTTGAAAGATAAGAATATTTAATAAATAATTTTATTGTATTTATAATTTTTATACGTTAAATAATTTAATTTATTTATGACACAATGGTGATGCAGTAATTACCTAATTAATGAAATATTAAAATAATTGACATTATAAATATCAAAATAAATATAATTTGAGACTTTTTGAGAATTCCACTAATTATATCGGTTAATATGACATATTAGGATTTGTTATATTAATTTTCTTTGATGTAATAATGCTTTTATAAAATTATCAAAAACAAAATACCAAATAGTGTAAAAATTGACATAAAAGAGTTTTTAAAACAAATATTATATTATTAATTGATATTCTATTCCTAAAAATATATTTTTCTTCCAATGGACTTGTATTATGATATGTGTATCATTAATGGGCCACTTTTAGGTTTCTTTGAGGTATATAGTATGTTTATTAACTATATATTATAAAAATTCAAAGAGACAAGGTAAATGCCAAACTATATAACTAAGAGTTAAATAAAAATGATAAGGTTAATATAGTGACAAAAAACTATATAAAATCTATTGGTTGAAAGGATTTCGACCCATCCCCACCTTAACCTATAAATAATAAACTTTGGACATATTAGAAACTAAATATGTATTTATTGTAAAATAATATTTCCAGCTTTTCCAAAGGTGCCTCTTACCGCTCTTATAAAAGGGCACTCACATGTCTCTCTAATTCACACAATCAAAGACATTTTGTTAGGAGAAACCCTGCCGAAATAATCTCTCAAATTCCCTTGATTCATCCTAGAGGACTTAGTTTTATCATAAATATAACCAAAGTGTCATTTTGATCAAATCAAAAAGAAGAACCCGAAGAAGAGGTAATGTTTTCACCACCCTCTTTAATGTTCCTTTCTTCTTCAACTTCTTATTTTTTGTTATTTTCATTATAAAAAAATAAATCCAGTATATTATATATACTGTGATGTTCTTATAAATACTGTACAACCATATTCAGTATTCTATCCATCCTTTGAATGACATGTCACCATACGTGCATACGTACGACATACCATCTCCACTTCGCAGTGTAATTGTTCTTCAATATATTATTATTTGGATTGGTATAATAATGATGTGTAATTAATATAAATAATATATATAACAAAATAATGATCTTGTATTTATAATATACCATCAAATTATATATTATTTTAATATCAAAAGATTGATATTTTCGCTCGTGCGTACATACAGATTACCATCTCCACGAACGCGCTGAGATTCATTCCCAATCGTATCCATTAAAGACTAAATTCCATTTGAGGATTAAAAATAATTTTAGAGACATTATATCATTATTGATATGAATAATATAAATTATATCCATAACAAATATGGCTCACATAACAAAGAATATAATGGAAAAGGATTCCGTTAACACCCGAAATGATGATAATACTAAGATATTATTAACAAATCAATGTTAAAAGATCATATATGATATCCTATTAATGTATATGATTCTTGTATTATTTAATAAAATTTATTTCACCATTATACAATAGGTTAACCTACCATCATCAAATGAAAATTACAAGGTAAGGGTTTATTTCACAATCTCTTCATTATATGAGGTTATTTATACGTAATTATCTACTTTGACCTCTTTATCATATGCATCCGTGTTTTTTAAAAATGAATTTCAAAACATTATTAATGTTTTACATAATATGGGTTAAAGACATTTATACCCTTGATTTACTTTTTATAATATGTTTGTAAAGGGATCATTCCTTCATTTTCCAAACAAGGTACTTTTTAACCTTTTCGACAGAATTAAGGTAAGAATGGTTTTTTAACTTATACGATGTATGCAACTATTTTCTATCATTATAAAATCTTCGAAGCATCCCTTACAATCTTATAAGAATATTTTCAAAGTAAATGTTATATTTTATTATTATGTGACTTTTAAATTATTTCAAAAAAATGATATGTTTCCCTCAAATAGTTTTTATTTCATTTAGGTCAACATCCTTTGATTGATTTTATGCTTATTTGAAGTTGATTTATTATCATACAAAACATCCACACTGTATTTATAGTTTTTTGATATGTTTGACTGTGGATGTGTTATTTTTATACCATTCCTGGTATATGGATAAAGTATTGACATTTCGCATGCTAGTTTTAAAATGAATGTTTATGTTTTGTTTAAACTTGTTCATATGAGGAATGCATTGGACATAATAAGTGACGAGTGGAGACCGATATAGCTCCTCGATGCATCGGTAGATCTCATGAGACAATCTAGTGTCTTGGAACAAGATCTTGGAAAAATATTATTTGTAGTCTTGGAACAAGTCATTGACTTTGTTGTTATGATAGTCGGGAATTATGCATTTCATCATTATGAAAGTGGTTATTGATAATGAATGTATTTATTCAACTAGTATATTATCCCTATGAATAAGTAAATGGAATTATTTCATTTTATTTATTCTATATTATGCTGGATTTCAAGTTTAAAAAGATTTTGTTTTTAGTTATACATTTCATTAAATGTTTATTCTTATTTTTAAAGGATTCTTCTATATTGTTATCCTTATTTGAAATTTGAGATCACCCATTTATATGTTTTATTTTTCCCAGGATGTGAAGAAGTATTTTATATATGACCTGCAGGGATAGTATAAAGGGATATGAGTGTGGATAAAAGATTTTGTTGTAGTTTTCACTTTATTATGTAATGTTATCAGTATGAATATATCTAGTCTTTCTAAGGCTACTAAACTAGTCGGTCTTTCGAGACATGATCTTTTGTGATCATGCCAATGTTATGTAATAATGCACCGACTCTTGGTAACTGGGGTTGGGGTGTTATAGTTGGTATTAGAGGAAGTTTAGTACAAACCATGGGAACTAGATTTGGATAAACTCTGATTAGAGCACATAGCCCTAATATATACTTTTAGTATTAGTATAGAAAAACTTCCTAGAATTTTGGTATTGTAGATATTTTGTGACTTTTCTGAGAAATACATCCCTGTATGGATACGAGCAGGTAGAGGTGGCTTTGGAACAGATGTACCTAGTGGTAAAACCCGAAAACACCGCTTTGAGATAGAATTGATGGGAACTGGTGTACAACAATGGGCCTTGCTGCACTCTTGGTTACGACACTCCTAGGGGATATGCTTAGGATAATTATCATATTCATTACAATCCATTATGAATGGTATATGAGTATATACTTCCTCAAAAGAAAACATTTTTATGATTTCCGATTATATCCATAAATAGTTCAATTTATGTTAAATGTTTTACAAGTATGGAATTATGTATTTTGATTCATAAACTGATCTAGATTATGAAATTGTTTAGAAATGGATCCTAGTGGATGAAATGGAAACTATATCATTGCACACACTCCATTTAGGGATTTCCCTCCTACTGAGGATAATTATAGTGGAGTTGGTGATGCAACTGGTGCTGATCAGCTAATCACCATACTGGGACAACTCACTCAGGTTATGAGTAATAACCGTACCAATATAGAGCACCCTGATCCACACTGTGGATGAGAAATGTTATACTTCTTCATGAGGAAACAATAAACAACATTAAATGGGAATAAAAATCCCTTAGTAGCTAAGCAATGGATAAATTCCATAGAGAAAATATTCCATGGCTTTTGGAGTAGTGAAAGGGAAAATGTTATCATGGCAGCTTACCGCCTCACAGGAGATGCTGAGCAATGGTGGTCATTGATTCAAAACACAAAGGAAGATGGTGAAGTATCAAATATGGAATGGAGGGCATTCAAAAAGATTTTCTTAGGAAATTAATATCCTCATGACCATCACGCAGATATGGAAAGGAAATTTCTGAGTCTGAGACAAAATGAGGATGAGAATGTCGCAAATTATGAGGCTAACTTTACAAGGATAGCAAGGTATGATGGAGATTATATACGAAACCCAAGAAGTAATATTGATTGCTTCTTTGATGGGTTAAAACCATTTCTTCGTCAAGCATTAGTGTCACAATCCTTCTCATCATACGAAGATATTGTCTCATGTGCTATCAAGACAGAAAAATAATTCTCTAAGTCTTACGACTTTAAAGAAAAGAAAGAGAAGAATAGATCTATTGATCACTCTGTAAATGGAAATATGTTGAAGAAGGGAAAAGTGGATTATCCATTCTACAGTAAATGTGGGAAGAAGCACCCTGATACTTACTTTAAAGGAATGTGAGTCTGTTACAAGTGTGGTGAATAAGGACACCAAGCTCGTGATTTCAAGGGGAAGAAAGATGCTACCGATGTTCAATGCCTCAACTGATGGGAGATAGGACATTACACAAATGAATGTCCTAAGCGTCAGGGGAACTTACCTCAGAAAAGGCCAAGGGATCAAATACAAGATTATGCTATCACTACTACTGAGGTAGAATCTTTGAAAGACGTGGTGGCAGGTAATTTAATGATTTTTCCTCAAGTTTATCCAATGCATTATTTGATTCTGGATCATCACATTGATTTATATCTTCCTAGTTTTCTATGAAAATTAGATATTTCAAATTTGATTTAAAAAGGGATTTGTATGTTAAAATATCTAAGGGAAGTATCATTACGACAAAATTATGTAAATCATTTCCCATTAGAGAATATAAATGTTCTTTGTCTTTTGATTTCATTCTCATACCTATGATTGATTTTGATATAATCCTCAGTGTGGATTAGATTTCATACCATGATGCGAATATTTATTGGAAAAAGAAATAGGTTACGATATTTGATGATGATGATAAGGAACACCTTATCTTTAGAGTAGAATAGTCATCACCTACTTCTTACCAAGATCCACCCCCAGTAGATCAACTAAATTAAATTATTGGGGAGGAAGAGAATGATATGACTATGGGTGAGGAAAGGAATGTTCAAATAGAGGATGTACATATTGTGAAAGAATATAGAGATGTGTTTTAGAAAGATTTACTGGACATCCTCTAGAACGAGAAATTAAGTTTTCCATTGATTTAATTCCTGGATCAAGGCCCATATCAAAGACCCCTTATGGAATGGAAACTGTGGAATTAGATGAACTAAAGAAACAACTAGAGGAATTGTGTAATAAGATATTTATTCACCCTAGTGTTTCTCCATGGGGATCCTGTGACCTTTTTGATAATAAGAAAGATGGATCTATGAGGTTATGTATCGACTATAGGGAAATCAATGCCCTAAAAATAATGAAAAAGTATCCCCTACCTCACATTGATGATTTATTTGACCAACTGCATGGAGCTCAATACCATTCATAGAATGAACATCAATCTGGATACCATCAGTTGCATGTGAAGATGGAAGACATTGTGAAGACAACATTTCGAACCAGGTATGGGCATTACGAGTTTATAGTAATGCCTTTTGGATTTACTAATGCACCCTATGTATTCATGGATCTAATGAATAGTGTTTTCAAGGAATATCTTGATGATTTTTGGGGGGTATTTATTGATGATATATTGGTATATTCCAAAATCTAATAAGATAATGAAAATCACTTACGCATTATCATGAAGACTCTTAAAAGACATGAATTATTTGGGATGTTAGAAAAGTGTGAATTCTGGCTTCAAGAGATTTCTTTTTTTGGGTATATTGCCTCTAATGAAGGAATCATTGTTGATCCTTCTAAGACCAAGGAAATCCAAGAATGTCATGCGCTGATGAGAATAACTGAGGTATGCAATTTTATTGGTTTAGTAGGTTATAATCGACGTTTCATCCAGAATTTTGCTTGGTTTGCTAACCCATTAACGAAGCTCACACGTAATGGGGTTAAATATGTTTGGAAAAAAGAGTGTAAAGAATGTTCTGAAGTACTGACGATAAGATTATTCAGTGCTCTTATATTGACTCTACCATCAGAGAATTATGGTTTTGTTATTTATAGTGATGCATCGAAGATATGACTGGGTTGTGTCCTTATGCAGGATGATAGAGTTATTGCCTATGCATCACGACAGCTGAAAATTTACGAGAAACGATATCCTACTCATGATCTTTAGTTAGCTATTGTAATCTTTTTCTTTTTAGATATGGAGACACTATCTCTATGGTAAAAAGTGTGAGATTTATACTGATCACAAGAGTTTGAAATATATTTTCTCAAAGAAAGAACTCAACATGAGGCAAATGTGATGGATTGAACTACTCAAGGATTATGATTGAAAGATACACTACCACCTATTGAAGGAAAATAAGGTGGAAGATGCTTTGAGCAGAATGAATCATGGATTTTTGAACAAGATGATAATTGAATGGGATCCTATTTTCATGGATCTTTTGAAGATGGAAAGAGGAATAACCATGGAAGGTGATACATCGATACATTTTCAAATGGTTTCCAAATAATCTTTACTAGAATGGATTAAGAGTTCTCAGACTGATGATGAAGACTTTCAAAGGAAGATTAAAGCTGTGAATGATGAGAGATTGAGTGACATTGTGTATGAAGAAGGAATTTTAAAATTTGGGAAGAGATTTCGTGTTCCTGATATACCTGATCAAAAAAGAGAATTGTGGGACGATGATCATAGTTCCAACTTCTTTATACACCCTGGGAGCGCCAAAATGTATAGTTATTTGAAGGAACATTTTTGGTTGGACAACCTGAAGAGGGTGATTACTAATTTTGTGTCAAGATGTATGTCTTGTCAATAAGTGAAATCTGGAAGCCAACAGCCGGGAGGAGTCATGCAACCTCTTCCCATACCTGAGTGGAAATGTGATAATATCACGATGGACTTTGTCATGGGACTATATAGACTCCATGAGGGAACGATGCAACATGGTTCATTATTTATCGTCTTACCAAATCAGCACATTTTCATTCTATACGAGAAAATATACCACTTGAATGTCTAGAAAGGCTATATATCAATGAAGTTGTGAGACTTCATGGAGTACCCCTATCGATTGTTTCAAATCATGATCTTCATTTTACTTCATGATTCTGGAAGAGTCTTCAGAATTCCTTGGATATGAACTTTATTTGAGCACTGCTTACCAGACTCAAATAGATGGACAATCAGAACGGACTATTAAAACCATATAAGATGTGTTGAGATCATGCTCACATGACATTCAGGGTATGTGGGCTCAATATATACCTATGTTAGAATTTTCCTATAACAGCAGCTTCCATTCAAGTATTCAGATGGCACCATATGAAGAATTATATTGATAGAGATATCGCACACCAACCAATTGGGATGACGTTGGTGAAAGAAAAATCGCAGGCCCAGAACTAGTGGAGGAAACTATGGAAAAGGTAAAGGTAATCCAAATTGACATCAAAGTTGCTAATAGTAGGTAGAAGAGCTAGACCGATAACCGAAGGAAGGATTTGGAATTTCATGTAATAGATCATGTTTTCTTGAAGGTTTCTCCATGGAAGGGAGTTATATGTTTTGGTAATAAAGATAAATTGAGTCCCAGGTACATAGGAGCTTTCGAAATTCTAGACTGATTTTGGGTTCTAGCTTATCGTTTGGAAATGCCCCAAAATCTCTCCAAAGATCATGATGTGTTCCATGTATCACTGTTGAGAAAATACATGCCTAACCCAATGCATGTACTCACATATGAGGGAGTAGAACTGGAACCCAATCTATCTTATTGGGAAGATCCCATCATTATTCTTGTTACAAGAGAATAAGTTCTGAGAAACCAGATGACTCGTCTGGTAAAAGTTCTATGGAGAAACCATAAGATGGAAGAGGCAACGTGGGAACCTGAGAAAATTATGATGAAGAACCACCCAAGTATTTTCATGAGGTAGTGTTCTAGAAATTTCAAGGATGAAATTATTTGAAGGAGGGGGAATGAAACACCCCAATCTTACATGGTATGTTTCTCTTTGAATAATACAGTAGCATGTGTTGTACGCAAATTTGAATTCAAACAACACCACAACCAATCAAACTAGTCGTTTTGAATAGTAATACCCACTTTTTGATATTTTATAAATTTTTTCTTTCAAAATGGTTTTCATTTTTGGATTTGGAATATTGAAATTAGCTTAGGTTGAATTTTTGGTATTTTTCTGAAAACATTCAATTTTTGATGAATAGTGAAAAAACACTGAATTATAGTTTAAAACCGAATTTTTATTTAAATAATACATTACTTTATTTATATTTAATTAAGGTCAAAATAGATACATAATACCTATATATGTTTAATTTAATTCATTGGAGTTAGTTTAGAATAATTTTACATATATAAAAATTTTATAGAACTTTTCACCGTCTTTTACCACCCTCCTAGGAGAATTTGGAAATTCACATAAAACATAATTTTACCACTTCTGTGAGTGGAATTTAGAAAATACAGGAGACATGGTTAATATCAAAGAGTAAAATGTGGTTCAATAAGATAAAAATAATTTTTGGTGAATAGTAACTTCTTTCTTTTATTTACCACGGTTAAAAGTAAATAGGGTAATTCAGGGTAAAAATGATATTAATAATACCCTAAAAAATGTTCTAATTCTATTGGAAAATTTTATCTCGTCCCAAAACAACCTTAGGAATAAAATATTATCATTAAGTCCACTTGGATTCGATTAAGACATTTATTATTATTTAATTCAAAGAGGAGTTAAAAGAGTTAAAATCAAAGATTAATAACTACATCATTTTTAATATATTTTTATACAGAAGATAAATTCGATTGTAAATATTAATTATAATTCTTAGAAGATTTAATACATAATTTTATTTTATTTATAATTTTTAAACATTAAATAATTTAATTTATTTATTACACAATGGTGATGCAGTAATTACCTAATTAACGAAATATTAAAATAAGTTATATTATAAATAAAAAAATTAATGTAATTTGAGACTTTTTTGGAATTACACTAATTTTTTAGGTTAATATGACATATTAGGATTGGTTATATAAATTTTTTTCGAAGTAATAATGCTGTTATGAAATTATCAAAAACAAAATACCCAATAGTGTCAAATTGACATAAAAGAGTTTTTAAAACAAATATTATATTATTAATTGATATTCTACTCTTAAAAATATAAGAATCTTCCAAATGACTTATATAATTATATTTGATTCATTAATGGACCACTTTGGGGGTCTCTTAGAGGTATATAGTATGTTTATTAATTATATAATATAAAAATACAAAGAGACATGGTAAATGTCAAACTATTTAACTAAGAGTTAAATATAAATGATAAGGTTAATATAGTGGCCCAAACCTATCTAAAATCTATTGGATGAATGTATTTAGACACATCCCCACCTTAACCTTTAAATAATCTAATTAGGATCCATTTGAAGCCGAATATGAATTTATTAGAAAATAATATTTCTAGCTTTTCCAAAGGTGACCCTCACCCCTCTTATAAAAGGGCACCTGCCCTTCTCTTTAATTCACACCTTCAAAACCATTTGGTTAGGCCAAAACCTGCCCAAATATTTTCTCAACTTCCCTAACTTCAAACTAGAGGCCTTAGTTTGATCAGACATCCATCCAAAGATCCCTTTTGATCAAATCCAAAGGAAGAACCTGAAGAAGAGGTAATGTTTTCACCACCCTCATTCAAGTTCCTTTCTTCTTCAACTTCTTCTTTATTTGTTATTTCCATTCTAAAATAATAAATATAGTATATTCTATATACTATTAGGTTATTATTAATATGGTACAACAATATTCAGTATTCTATTCATCCTTTGAATGACATGTCACCATACGTGCGTACGTATGGTCTACGATCTCCACGTCGTGGTTTAATTGTTATTCAATACATTATTATTTGGATGTGTATAATAGTGATGTGTAATTAATGTAAATAATAAATATAATAAGATAATTATTTTACATATAAGATAAACCATCCAATAATATATTATTTTAATATCAGAAGAATGATATTTTCGCTTGTGCGTACGTACAGATTACCATCTCCACGAACGCGATGAGATTCATTACCCATCGTATCCATTCAAGACTAAATTTCATTTGATGAATAAAATAAAATATGGAGACATGATATCATTCGGGATATGAATAATATAAATCACACCCATAACAAATATGGCTCACATTGCAAAGAATATAAAGGAAAATGAATCTGTTAACACCCAAAACGATGATAATATTAAGATATTATTATCAAATCAATGTTAAATGATCATATATGATATCATATTAATGTATATGATTAATGTATAATTTAATAACCATTATTTCACAATTTTACAGTCAGTTAACCGACCCTCAACCATGGAAAAGCACAAGGTAAGGGTTTATTTCACAATCTCTTCATTAACTGAGGTCGTTTATACGTAATTATCTACTGGGACCTCTTTATCATCCACATCCATGTTTCATAAAAATGTATTTGAAAACATTATTACTATTTTATAGAATATTTTTTAAGGTCATATATACCCTTGTTTGAATTTTTATAAGATGTTTGTAAAGAAAACATTCCGTTTTTTTCCAAACAAGGTCCTTTTTATCCTTTTCGACAGAATTAAGGTAAGAATGTTTTTTAACTTATACGTCATATGCAGCTATTTTCCACCGTAATAAAATCGTCAAAGCTTCCCTTACAAGCTTATAAGAATATTTTCAAAGTAATTTTTTTATTTTATAATGATGTGACTTTTAAATGTTTAAAAAAAAGGTGATATTTCTCTCAAATAGTTTTGATTTCATCTATGTCAATATTCTTTGATGGATTTTAAGCGTATTTGAAGTTGATTTATTATGATACAAAACTTCCACATTGTATTGAAGGTTTTTTGATATTTTTGACTGTGGATGTTTTATTTTTAAACCATTCATGTTTTATGGATAAAGAATATACATTTTGTATGCTAGTTTTAATATAAATACTTATGTTATGTTTAAACCTGTTCATAAGAGGAATTCATTAGACTTAATATGTGACGGGTGGATCCCTCTATAGCTCCTTGATGTACCAGTACGTCTCATAAGACATTCTACTGTCTTGTCACATGGCCTTGGAAAAATCTTATTTGTAGTCTTGGCACAAGGCCTTGACTATGTGGTTATGATAGTCTGGAATTATGCATTCCATCATTATGAAAGTGGTTATTGATATTGCATGTGATTATTCGACTAGTATAATATCTATGTGAATAAGTAAATGGAATAATTTCATTTTAATTCTTCCATATTATGCTGGATTTCATGTTTAAAAAGATTTTGTTTTTAGTTATACATTTCCTTAAATAGTTATTCTTATTTATGAATGTTTCTGCTATATTATTATCCATACTGGGAATTTCAGCTAACCCATTTCTAGGTTTCATTTTTCCAAGGAAGTGAAGAAGTATTTTATGAATGAACTGTAGGTATAGTATAAATGGATATTAGTGTGGATACAAGATGTTGTTGTAGTTTACAATTTATGATGTAATGCAAACTTTATGAATGTATCGAGTATTTAAAAGGATACTAAACTAATCGATCTTTCGAGACTTGATCTTTTGTGATCATGCCAATGTTATGTAATAATGCACTGAATCTGGGTAACTGGCGTCGGTGAATTACATTGTCAGACCCACAGAGGATACAGGACTAGCTAAGCTATCGGACACAAATATGATACATGACCAGCTATTCTGTCGGACCCACACAGGATACAGGAACAAAAGTCAGAACTATCAGACCCACCTAGGATCCTGGTACAGAAGTCATCATTGTCAAACCCATGGAGGATTCTGGTACAGTAGTCATCATTGTCGAACCCACATAGGATCTTTCTACAGTATTTTCGCAGCCAGCCCTAGGGTTCCCGCAAACAGCACGCTCAATTCTAGGAGGGTCTGCTCCTCGATCCAAGTGTCGATACATCAACTATCACAAAGTCCTCAGTTGATGTATCCCGTATATCCATCTCATCATAAGGAAACCAATGCGATAGACTTTGCGTCAATCAGACGCCTGGTCTGTAAGTTATTGACATTTCTATTCCAGGGGCCTGGTTGTTGTTTAGGCTCAAACCAACCCGACCATACCCCAAATGCATCCGAACCTCATGAGGAGTTTTCCAAAAGAATCATCTTGCTCCATGAATTCCATCGCCGTAGGCGGTTCATCTATCGGACACCTGAATCCCAAGAGAGGGGGCGAAAAGTTGAAAATCGCCATAGCGGGTCTGGGTCCGGTCTCACCCAATCGGACCGACCTAGCCTGACCCAGTCCGCCGGTGTGGCCCAACCCGAGTGGGCGGCCCGAACCAAGGGAGCGGCCCAACCCAAAGGGTCAGCCTGACCTAAAATTATGGACCAGTCCGAAGGCGTTGCCCGGCCCGTGGCGGCCCGGCATAGGGGCGTCCTGGACGTGGCGGACCGGCCGAGGAAACCGGGCTGGTGGGCGGCTCGGCCGAGTCAGCCCATCCATCCAGGAGAGGGAGGGGGTGTCGTGCCCCTCCCTTATTTGTCGAAAAGAACCGGCTCTTTGCACCGGTTCAATGGGATGGGGGACCTTGGTGGTCTTGCGTGTCCGGATCCATGGCGGCCAGCCCTGCATGTCACCCCCGCACCTCCGCCGTGGCGCAATGGCCACACAGTCCCCCTGCACTTCGCGCGTGGTGACGACCCTGCACCATCACCACAGCGGCCCGACCTGGTCGCGGCCTTTGGCTCCACCGTGTGGTGTGACGGAGCCATGATTATCCATCCGTTACGACCCTCCTAGTCGTAGTTCCTCTCCGGTGCGGCGCGACGGCGCTGCAACCCTTTTCCACGGCCCACCCTAGATGCGGTTCTACACCTCTTTCAAGGCGCGACACAACGACGCCTTGCCTCTTTCTTCCATCGCAGTTCTTCTCTAGCGTGGTGCGATGGCACCAGGCTCTTCCAGCTCCACATCCGACGTCAACAAACAAAGAATCAACGTAGGGATGTCGTTCAATATTTGTTTGGCCCGTGCCCTCCGCATTAGGTGTTAACAATTGGCCACCGTAGAACTAAAATAAACGTTCAAGAACAAGGGTATAATTCATATATTAAAGAAATTAAATCCCCCTACCTTGATTCGACAATTGATCGTTGATGATAGATTTGTTTCATTGACGTTGGGGAGCGTCTGATGAAGAAGCATCATTGATGTTATTCGTGGGTGGCACCTTAACAACCGGGTCCCGGTGACAACACAGACACCCCGCCTTAACATGGTCATCAGGTCCCTTCTCACCAGGTACCACCAGTTGCCCCGCAGACACGTGGTAGCCACCTTGAGGCCCACCCACATGCCCAAATGGGTCATCTGACTAATTACTATCCCCACAGGACAAAAAATGTCCTTTTTAATGTGCTTTGTCCTCACTCACTCACATCCTGTGAAACTTCCCAGAAGGTCACCCATCATGATCACTAATCCAAGCCAATCATGCTTAACTGTGGTGTTATAATGAGACAGGCTCTTGACACAGATGGTGCACCTTGTTGACTTGAGTCATATCATTTATCCATTTAACCATTTATCATTTATGGGGTGTTACAATCACCCCCCCCCCTTGGAGCACAACATCCTCATTGTGGGCCCTACATCTCAACCCAAGAAATGCACCATAGTTAAGGCATGGTACTAGCTTTGATACCAAATGTAACAACCAGGTCTTGCTTACAACACAGACACCCTACTATAACATGGCCATAAGGTCCCAGCTCACCAGGTAGCACCTGTTGCCCCGTAGACATGTGGTCCCCACCCTGAGTCCCACCCACGTGCCCGAACAGGTCATCTGACTAATGATGCACCCACAGGACAAAACTTGTCATTTCCATTGTGCTTTGTCCTCACTCACACACACCCTAGGAAACTTCCCAGATGGCCACCCATCCTGATCACTACTCCAAGACAAGCACGCTTAACTGTGGAGTTTTAATCATAGAGACTCCCGAAAAGTAAGGTGCACCTTGTTGCAATGAGTCATATCATTTAGCAATTTACCCCTTTATCATTTTTGGGGTGTTACAGTATATCCCCCCAAAGTATTTCAAGGTCTCATGTCAAAATTAAGATTGTGTAGTAAGAGCATCCTTAACCTCTATGACTGTTCTATTTAGAAAATTAAGTGATTATTTCTTTATCAATTGAAAATATTATTCATATAGATTAATAGGATATTAATTGATATGTTATCCACTGATATTCCTTGATTCATATTATTGTCCTGATAGAATTATTATTATTATTTACATATTATGTTTGTCAGGATCATGCATTTATGTTTTTATTTTCATTCATATGTTGTCAATTATTGTTAGCTTTATCTCACCCATTTGTCTATATTTTTTCATTTACCAAGGATATCGAGAATAATACTATATAATATAAAGTTTATAGTATAAAATATAATATTTTAAATTATAAATAATTTACATATAATAATATATGTTTTAATGATTACATATCTATTCTATCCTCCAAATGATACTAAAATATCCATCTTCTGAAAAATGTGATATATATTATATTAGTTAAATAAGACTCTGCTAGCTCAAGGAGAATGATATTGTGAGTGTTATAGTAGGTATTAGAGTGTATTTATTATGAAACGTTTGTACCAGATTTAGTATGACATAGGATATATAGAAAACAAATCTAATATTTTGGAATGTATTTTTGAAGTAATATTGGATAATGACTTTAATTTAAAATATATATTAAATTTCTATTCTATCTTACATGAGTTATCATTGTTTTTTAAAATGTTACTCCATTTTTTTGATGATGGGAAAATCTAGAAGAAATTATTATTTATCTAACACTCATATAAAATGTAAGAATATTATTAAATATTAAAAAAATAATGTTATAACTAGTGTTGATAAATTCATCTATATTTTCTCTTAGTTAAATTGGGTTATAAATCCATGAATTTATTATAGAAATCTACCAGATGGACTTCATTTGGGGTTTAAATCATTTTGTCTTTTATAGAGAAATGAAATCCATAATTAAAGTGGAACACTAATCAAATGACAGAGAAATAAATTTATATTTATTGGTAAGATTTCAATAGAGTTAGGGTTACTGGGAAAAGAAATGGTTTTCATTGCAGTATATAACATAACAAGAAATTATGTTCATTTACGATCATTAATACTAAATACTAAGAAGGTAGAAGATTATAAAAACATTGAATTTATGGTATTCAAGATAATATTTCAATATAAGTATTTCCCATAAGAAAACATATCAATGTTTGAATTATAATTCTACAGTTTATAAAAAAAATGATTTCTTGGTTCATTTTGAAGAAAATATAAAATAATTTGTAAGACAATCTAAATAAATTATTTTCAATCCATATAATGGTTGATTATGTCATAGAAAAATTTTTATTCTATAATTTTATATGGTTATATAAAACCTTATTATATTTTATGATATAACAATACATATTTTAAATATAGATAAATTATTTTCAAAATAATTTAATGGAATGGGGAAAATAATAGAATGATAGAGTATCATATAGAACAATAAGAATTAAATTTAATGGGAAGAGAGAATATAAATCAATATATATAAAAATTATTAAAAGAAACATCATGGGACTTATCAAATGGGATTTGATATATATTTAAGGTGAGTAATATTATGAATTGACGACGATTAGTGTAAGTCGAATAAGAATTATAGTAATATTCAATATATGAGGTACTAGGAAATGACAAATTATTCTAATCATTATCCCAAAAAAGATATTCATCATACAAACTATTTTACATTAACAAAAAATCCCTAGAGGGAAGATGGACAATATTCCAGTATAATATATTAACTAGTCTAACCTAATTAAATTTATATATATATATATTATATTTACCTATTCTAGAATGGAATTTTTTTTATTTCACTTTGAATCAATGCATTTATTATTATAATTCATATTCATTCTGTATTTGTATACAACACTATACAAGTTAGTGGAATATATAATAGTAAAACATTGAATTTTTTATCTATTTCCCTCATTATACTAAAATACTTATATATCTATATTTATGAAATATTATTAAAATTATATTTATTAATATTTTTAATTATAATTATGTATTATTATTCCCATGGATTATCTTTCAACTTATAACCCCAATGTTGTTTTCTGTGATAATGTTATTACATTTAAATTCCTTAATCAACAAAAATTATTTTTTATATAAAATGATATTAGATAAATTTGATTAGTATAATAACAATATGAAATGTAAATATTATTTGTGGTATATGGGTCATGGTTCCTTACTCATAAAATAATGTTAATGTAAGGAATGTCGACAGTGGATGTGCTCATTTTTAAATACAATGTGAATTACATTCTAGATATGTTTGAATAAGGGGTTAATTCATCCTTGTGTATCAGTTTATGTGAAAATATTATTTTTTATATGCTATAATGAATATAATGAGATTATGAATTTATTACATATATCTAAAAAAACAACATGATTATTATTAAAAATCCTTTATATATTACTAAAGCTTTCTTTTAGAATATTGTTTATTCCAAGTATTTAACTTTTGATTGATCATGAATGTGTTTTTAATCATTTTAAATTTTTTTTAAAATATATAATGAAATTTTCCTTTTGATAAAGTTATGGAATATCAATGTCTATGTTAATGATATTTTGTTATAATAAACATACCTACTATATTGATGGATTTTATTAATAATAATTTTAAATAATACAATAGAAATTTTTTTTAGTCTTTTTAAATTATATGAATATACATTTAAAATTTTAAACTGAATGAAGATCATCCGTTGGATTTCGTAAAAACTCATAGATGAGTGTATTTATATTCTAAAATCACTATGTATAGAAATTGGTATATGTCATTAATAATAAATAAAAGAAAAATAATTTTTTTTCATTTCGGGTAAACTAATTTTCGAGGAGTTTTATTGCATTTAAAGGTGTTGACATACAACTAGGAGATGGAAATAGAATTAAAATAATGATTAGCTACAATATTTCATAGATTGTGCAATATGAACAAAAAATGTGTGGTTTAATTAGTGAAAATTATTGAGACAATGTATAGTTAATGTTATCAATATTTATTTAAAAACATACAAGAATATTTTTTTATTCAAACACTTAAATATATCCCTATTTTTACCACACTATTGATAAAGGCATTCTTGGATAATATTCTTATATTTTTTGGGTGATTTTTTTCTTCAGGACCCTTAGATCTATGTTGAGTACCAAATATCTTAAATAAGTTAAATTGTTTGTTATCTACATTCAACTTACTATTTTGGTTGAGAGATTTGGGAGTCTATGCTTTTTTGAGGAATGCACAACCCCAATTGAACAATGATTATTTTATTAATAATATTTAAAATATGAGATTATATATTATTTACGATAAATATATTATTTTACATGTATATTGATTTCAATGGAATTAATGGAGAGTATTTTTCTATATTTTTCTAATTGGGTGTATTTTCCAATAAATTCTCTAATTTAAAATAGGGAATTATTAATAGATTGTAATTTTTTGTGATTATAATGATTTGGATATATGATAATTAAATCATCATAGTGCATGAGATTGCAATAATATTAAAATAATAATTATTTATCAAAAAAATTTATTTCAAAAAATATTAAAATGGTTTAAATTATATTTATATGTTATCTTATTAAATAATAAAATTCTATTTGTAGATCATGACTTTTCATGGAAAAGAGAGTTGATATTCATGGCGTGGATGTGGGAATTTTATAATATGATGAATTTTGTAATTTATGACCTATAAAATTATAAAATGATTTTTCTGGAACTTTTATTTTTGTTTTCAACACAGAGATTGGTTAAATTGGTTAGATGAAATAATATGGGTTGATGGTCATCGGTTTGAACATATACTAAGGATCCATCATATGTACTGAAATCTTAGTTAGGTTATATATTAATGGATTGAAAATATCAAAAAAAAATTGGTCCATATCAATAACGTAATGATTTAAATTGGAATGAGTTAGTTAATGGAAGTGGATTGGTCTTAGAGGTACTATGGCCTTTAGATGCGAAGGTTTAATAGTTATTTTTCATGAAATAGATTGTATTATGTATCTTTTTTTAAGTATTTTTTTAATGTCATATTAATTTATTATGAAAATTGTGTGATATTATGAGTGTATTAATTTTATGGGAATGCTATGTTTTCATAAAATACATATGATCAACATTGTTTTCAAAATGGATGAGGTCCATGGGAATCCATTGGTGAAATCTAAAAAACCTATTATAGTTGCCTCTAAATGGGAACCATTATCTACATGTTAATTATTAAAAATATTTATAATTTATTATAGTGAATAATTTTTCATTATATTGGCCAGATTATAAGAAGAATTCATGTATATTGTTTTCCAAGATTGTGTTTGTTATTATATTTTTTGGTTATTATTATTATTTTTTTATACTAAGGAATTTATTTAGTATCTATATTTTAATTAATTTTTTATATTGATTAACATTTATAGTTATAGTTATTATAAATTTTATAAATAATAGGAGTTTTCAAGTTTTTAGTTAATAAACAATTCTTATTGGAATATTTTTAATGTAACTTTTATGTCTAGCCTTTTCTAGTTTTGGGATAATGTGATGGGAAAAATTACATTTTAATTTGGATTAATGTGAGATTTATGTTAGTAGATCAGGTATTTTTGATTTAATGTTCATAATTTTCATTCGGTGAATGAATAATAAGAATGAATAAATGACGTGTTGATAAATCACATGAATCCTAGAAAAAAATATGATTAATTTTATGAAAATTAATCTAGGGTTGCTAAGGATGTTTGGGAACTGTGATGTGTTTGATCATTCAGAAAGTATCATCCTCTTTATGTTTTCTCAGCCATCCATTCTTGGAAATAGTGTAGTGAGATTAAAATTGTGATTCATTGATCATATTCTAACTTGATAAGGATTTACTAAAAAATAATGTATGCTTTTGATTTATCAGGTGTTTTATATATTAATGATCTTTAAATTGGTTATAAATATGGTTATTCTTTTATTTTATAATTTTTAGAGCTAGGGTTTTACTATATTTTTAACTTTTTTTTCAGTTATGAAGGTGGAAATTGAATTATTGTTTATGTAAATGGTTTATAATATGTTATTATAATTTTTTCCATTTTTCTATTTATATATAATAATGTGTTCCAGTTTATATAATTTTTAGGATATCAATATAGAATATCTAGAATATTTTTATTTAGTAAAAGATATTATTTGTTGGGTTTCATAAAAATGTTGAATAAAACAGGTTATTTTAAAAGTTAAAAAATGAAATTATAGTTATAAATAAATGGATCACATTGCATGAACCTAAATTATTTGGTGTTAGAGGTATACATTGTATGATGAGTGTTTATTGTTAGAAGGATGTGTGCTAAAACATACCAGGTTTTATTACAATTTATAAAAGTGTTTTATTTGTTTAAAACTTATACATAATTTTTTTTACATATTTATTTATTACAAGATTTTTTAGTATTCAATATATATTTTGATGTGATAACTAATAATTTTTTGATGAATTATATTTTACTAGATTCAAATTCACAAATAATATAAAAGTTTTGAGTAAACATTAAACCTTATTAGACTTTTTTAATATAGATGGGTATATTCTTGAATAATTATTTTATTAACTTAGTTTTTAAAATTAAAAATAACTAAAATTGGATAATGATTTTTTATAAATTATTTTATAAAAGGAATGTTATTTTTAAAAAAAAATGGACATATATTTTATAATATTTTTTGGCTGATTTGGCTTTTTCTGGATGATAAGATTTATTCCACATTTTTGATAATTCATATTTGAGTACGTTAGTGATAGTGACTCTAAAAATAATTTAACATGTAATTTTTGGCTTGGAAGATTTTTTTTTGGATTGAATATTTAAAGAAATTTAAAAGTTATTTAAATGGAATTGAAAATTTATCAACTGAAGAACATGTATTGAAATTAGAGAATTTCTTGATTAATAATTCATGAGAAATTTTTTTAATTATTTTTTTTCTTGAACGTTTTCATTAAATGTAATATTTTAAGTGGTGGGGGTTATTTGTGTTTTAGTTTTAGGATTTAAATTCGATTTATTAAATTACAACCTAAAGAATGGTCATATATAACTAAAAATGTGTTTATATATATATATATCTGTGTGTGTGTGTTTTTTTTGATAATTTTGGATTTATGAAGATTTCAAATTGTTGTTATACTTTTTATTTTAGTATTTTTACCATGGTTTTTATAATTTTATATGTATATGAAAATGGTTGGGGAATAATTAATTTTATGAGAATATAGTTTTGATGTGTTTACTGATATCTTTGACATTCATTGATGTTTTAAAATTATTATTTTTTATGAAAACAAGTGGGTAGAAACGGTTATTTTGTTTGATCAATTTGGGATTTTTTTTTGATATAGTGAGTTTTATCCTTGGGTTGTATTGTTGACTTCATTTTATAGTTATGTCATAATAGAAATAGAGGGTCAAGTTAGGTCATGAACATAATCCATGGATTTTTATCTATTTATTGGGGCACTCCATGAATAAAAGGAGTAGTTAAAAACCCATCATTATCCATATTATATATAACATTAATGAAATATAAGAGTGTATGATTCCTCATTGTATCGTTTATGTGATTTAACCATATCACTATAGAGGGTGGACTTGGGATATATGCATTGGGTGAATACTTAGTGTGTGATTACTAGAATGTAAATATTATGACATATTAGGGGTTTTACATTCCTGTTCAAGGGGAAATATTACACAATTAGAAAATAATACAATAAAATATTGGTTTATATAGCTCAGAAATATTGTTAATGTAGTCAGTCGGAGGGATATGGACGAACAAAAAATGTTAATTGACTAGTTATGTTTAAATACTCATGGGTTATAAATGGATTCTTGGGGATGTAATAGTGAAGATAAGTAGAGTTTATATTAAACATAGTATAGTAATCCTTTTATATAAATAGCTTTGAAATTAAATTTTATTTTCTGTAAACCATCATTGACTGATTTTAAAATAGATATGTTATTGTTTTTATTATTTTAAGGATAAAATAGAGTGGTTTTCTATTTTGTTTGTTTTTTATTTCCCTTAGTTAGTGTGATTATAAAGTATTAATTGATTTCCTCGTCCTTGTTTTTCATGTTATGGTGCTGGTATATTTATGTTTCATCATGAAAACTATATGTTTCTATGTGAATTTAAACAAGTGTAATTAATTTAGGGATTTATTATTTGTACGTAGATAAATATTGTTTACAACTTATTAATTTTTACGTTAAATGTATTTTCCATGGTAGGATGTTTGGATAGTGATTGTACATACATCGGATGATTGTTGATTTTATAGAAATGATAATTATCATCATAGTTATGGATTTTTTTTCTGATTCACTAAATATATAAATAATTATTTTTTTCATTTTTTTGACACAATGAGGGTGTGGGTTTTTTACTATTGTTTTTAAGGAGTTGTGGTTAATTTTGAGGATATAGTCTATCGTTCAGTGACTAATAATCTTCATATTAGTTTTAGAATTTTTGTTTGTAATGTTTTTATTGTTCAAATTTAATTATAAAACATTATAAGTAAATATTAATTTAGGAAACATAATAATATTTATGTTACTGTTGCTGGTTTTTTGGATTTCTTACAAAACCATTTTTTTCTTAGGATATACCATGATCAATTTTTATTGTTATAATATATAGAGGAAGATACTTAATATATGATGATAATATTTTTAATTTTTTTGACTCAAAACTAAAATAATTTTTCTTATTTTTAAATTCATGAAAAAACTCATGGAATGTTTAGTTTTGGAATTTTAAAAATGGGTTAATATGTTGGAAAATTTTGTTAGATAGTCTTAGTAAATATATTAGGTCTTGGTATATCAATGATTGAAGAAATGTTGGAGTGGGGACATTGTGAATTATTAATTTATATGAATTTTATCATTTTATTATGATAACCATGTATGGATAAATTAAAATAATTTGTGTGAATGGTTTATAAAAAAAGTGGTTTCAGGGTTTGGAAATTATCTTGTATTAGATTATAGGTATTCAAATTACAATAGTTTTTTATGTTAATGTTAGTGTGATTTTATTAATAACATTTAATATAGTTGTTTTTGTTTATTGATGAATTTACTTGAGTATGTGATGATATTGTTTGTGGTTTATATATTGTGGTATCAATATTGGGTTCCACAATAGTGTGTTAGTGAATAGATGTTTAGTTTTCTTAAGGGATTTATGTTTTAAAAATTTAAAATATGAAGGAATTTGTTTTGAAAAAATCATGATTATGGGAATAATTATATTCCTTTTATTTTTTTGGGGACACCCTATGGAAAGGCCTGTAATAGGTTTTTTGATGAAATGTTTTCAAAAACTATATAATTATTAGTGTTGAGTTAAATATAATTTTAAATTATCTATATTTATAAAATCTAAACAACATAGTTTGACTATGTATTCCATATAAAATGGAAAAGTAGTTTTATTTTGTCCTAATGCATTGTAATATAAATCATTTAGACCCATGCATAGAAGAGTCCCATCGCGCTCTATATTTAGTGTGATATATTTTTTATCATAAATTTAACAAATATATATTCACATAGGAATTGAACATGATGTAGAGGAGGTGGTCAGAGATACAAATGTATTATTATTGAAATCATTATTATCACCTTAGTAAAGTGAACATGATAGTTGATTCATTGGGTGTAAAACATCGATTTTATTTATCATTAATGACAACTGAACACGATATATTAAACGATTACCTAGTAATTTATTACCTGGGGTTCATTATGGAAATAATGAAAACATAAATTTCTCAAATGGTATATATGGTATCATTACAGAATAACATCAAGGAAAAGAAGTGAGATTATTCTTAGTTATAGTTGAGAATATAAATGGTTTGAGGTTGAGTGTTTATTATATTTGAAATTAATAATGATATAGTATTGAGTTTTTAGAGGAAACTACAATTTCATTTATTACCATACCTAATAAATGAGTTGTTAGTAGAAATTTATAGCTCAACATTAAATATAAATCCAAGGGGTATACTTATTCATAAGGTAAAAAGAATAATCACTAATGGGAAATCCATGGAGTGGTTATTTTAACCATATTTGGGATTATAATTTGTTAAATTGATTGGGGTAAATATTACTATATCCATGTTATTTACATTGAACAATATGTGTTATATGATAAGGAATTTTTTTATGAATCGTTCACATACAGAAAAATGTTTAATTTCACCATAATTATATGTATATTATAAAAGTTTTAATTGATATATAATTTTTTTATTAAAATTAAACATTTAATAATAATGATGACCTAGCAGAAACATGGATTTTAACCTATGAATCATTTGTAACATGTTTTTAATTTATTATAAAATGCTCTCTCCCTCCATCCCTCTCTATGGAAATATGGTTGTGGAAGAAGACCACAAGGGAGAGATGAAACTTCCAAAGAGTTTAAGGATTTTCATATCAAAATGGATACCATTTTATTTAAGAGTATATTATCCTCTTCATATTAATTAGTACCATTTTCATTTCAATATACCTAGAATGTTGATAAAAATAATGAAAAGTTATGTAATTATCATTTTTGTTAACATTACATATATTTATTCACTTTATTGAATAATTATTTTCTATAAATAATTTCTATAATTGGAAAAGTGATGACCCCTCAAAAACCCAACTGTGGTGTCAAAGAAACATACATTTCATTTAAATGGAGTAATTAATTGGTTAGAAAACTATAAAATTGTGTTTTATAGATACCCAACATTATTTATCTAAATATGTAATGGTTTATAAATTTTCCCAAACCATGATGTTGTTATATAAGATTTCTTCCATTGTGTAATAAAATTTATGAAAACACATTTCAGTTCATTAAAAAGGATTATGGAATATTTTTATAAAAAAACCAATAATAATTTTTGGATATTTCCATCTCATGGCTTTAGAAACAAAACATGAAGGTTTATAGAAATGATATTTCCACCATGGGGATAAACCACATCTTGAAATATTCTATGAATCCATTATTTATAGTGTGCCCATAATACTAAAATGACATTAATATAAAGATACTCATAGGTTACCATTTAATGATTTGTGATCTCAGAATAATTACTTAATAGTTCCCTTTAAAATTGTTATACTAGTTTATAAGTGAGATTTAAACTATGAAATAAAATTTTTGGTGGGTTTTACCTTTTTTAATGTGGATTTACATAGTTGGATAAGTTATATATGTATTTATTATTTTTAAAATAAATCACATTATGATTATTATTTTATTTATTAGTGAATTATTCATAAATTAAACTATATTTTATTGATATCCACGATTTTTTTTTAAATTTATTTAGAAAATTCGGATTAGGGATTTAGATTATTTTATTAAATAGTTAAATAAAATAAATTATTTTTTATAAATTTTCTAAAAATTGTTTACATAAAATATCTAATGGTTATAAGACTCTAAAAGATTTTATAAAATATCACATATTCATAAATATGAATGACTTTTTATTATATAACATTTAATATGCTAATATGAAATAATTTATATTAATATAAAAATGGAATGTTTTTGTTAATTTACTTATGGATTACCCATACAAAATGTGTAAATTATAATATTTCAGTAATTTTATATTTACAAATTGTTCCTAGGTGTTTATCTCATTTATTAGTTTTTGAATTTCCCATTTATATAATTTAATATCTATTTTAATATCGAGGATTATATTATCGATTTTATAAATTCATTTGTAATTTATTTTTAATTTTTAATGTACATATTAAAAATATGAAAAAATGAATAAAATGTTTCACAATATAGCTATGACAAAATATTTTTCATTTTTCTACACGAAATCTCATTTTTTGGTGGGTTATGAGATTGAATATAAATGATTATTTTTATTGATTCATATGAGAATTAATGATTACATTAGAAATATAGTATCTTTGGATTATTGATCCATGGGTATTCAGACATGGTTTAAAAAAACTCAGAGATTGGGGATCATGTAATATTTCAAAAATGCGGGGGCTGCTTTTAGTTCCTTAATGATTCCTCTTGCGGGGATTTTGGATTGATATGAATCTAATCCTTTTACATTAATGTTTTTAATTATATAAATATATGATGGATTTAGATATGTTTAACAATATTTTAATTTTAATTTATCTAATGTAATAGAAATTAGTTTTTTGTATATTAACTTATACAGTAATATTTACTATTCAAAATAATTTGGTCGAAGGTATAATATAATTAATAAAATTCAATTATAATATTATATAAGTATATTTAACATAGGTGTTACTATTGTCAAAGAAAATAACATTAAAAATAATCAGTATTCGATTATCTCCAATGTGAAAACATATAAAGACCAAATCTTCAAACTACATATGTTTTACATAATTAGGGTTCCCATGGATTATATTTTGTAGGGAAAATGTTATTGGTGAGTCTAATAGGATTAGATGAATGTATGTCGTGTGATATTTTTTTAAACTAACATGTAAAGCGCCAAATATTACAATAATAATGTGATATAGTTGATATAATCCCTATAATAGATTGGGAATTGATTTTTTCTCTCAAATATTAAATAATTATATAATATAACATTAGATTTCTAGCTACCCAACTAGATATGAGTTGAGATAAATCATCATGAGACATACATTATAGTAAATTTTTTATTTTTATCCAATAATGGATATGATTTAATTTAAAATAGTGTTTCATTTTAGTGATATCACAGTTTATAAACCTCAATATTAAATTAATGAAAGTCATTATAATATTTTTATAAAATAATCTATTATCTATAAAATAATATCACTATCGAACTTGAAATTTTGATCATTTCTAAGGAAATGAAATCATAAAAGAATATATTTTATATAATGTTATTTAATCATTAGAATAATTATAATTTATGAAGTGTTCATTTTTATATTTATTAAAAACAGAACCTTCCTACCAATGAAGGATGTGAACGTTAAAATTATTTATAATGTATGATAATTAATGATTAACTTTATCTATCCACATAGATTCATGTTTATTTGGATAAAAATCCTAGTAAAATATCACTATATGGAGTCATATATGAATTCTGTTATCCAGAAAATTAAATATCAAGAGTAAAATAGTCATGAGAGGTATAATTTTTATAGTGAAAAATTTTAGTGTATGATGGAATGGTCGCTTTAATGTCAACTGATATAATCAATGTGACTCCGTATGTAAATTACAAGTACATCTTGTAGATATCACTCATGCTTGATTTTTTCAATGAATATATTATAAAATCATATATAGATTTTTTGTAATAGTTAAATGTTTATTAAAGGGTGAATGAGTTTAATTAAATATTTACCAAACCCATTATTATGTAATGAATTACAATAAACGACCTGAGATGTTCAATATCATCTATCATGATCATTTTATATAATGCAAAGTGTATAATGTATGGATATTAAGAGAAAATAATTGGTTATAGAGAGTCTATACTAACACTACGATCAAATAAATTATTACTAAAGGAATGTAATTATTTTCTCTATGAGAAACATGTATTTTGGAGATGGAATTTTATAGAATATATGAAGGGGTGCCATAATATTAAGGAATATTACACATATGTTATTAATAATATAAAATTAAATTATTTTAATTTGAACTGTATAAGGATTCCAACTAAACAATAAAAATTTCATATGCATATAAAATACCAATATGAAATAACTAGAAATTATTTCTAAACAATTGTTTTATAAATACCAATGTGTTATTATAATCTCCAATTATAAAAAATATTACCAAGTTTATTATACATGTAATTGGAATGATGAACTCTTTATTGCGTGAATAGAATAAATCAATATCACCAATAATATCATTACACAGATCATTTTATTTTCCTTTATAACACTCTAAAACGAGGAAGGAATATAATAGTATTTGGAAGGATATTATAAAAAATTTTAATTAACTAAAATGAAGAACCTACACTCACTTATGTGATGCTTTAACTCCGTATATATGACCAACATTATAGAGTGACACAAAATACAATGTTATTTTGTATTTAAAAGTTCAAATTAATGAAAAATTAAGTAAAAAGAACAAGAATACGAGGATAATTATGCACTAAGGCGTGTTTATAATGTATGAATGAAATAATTGAATGATGCCACTATAATTCATTGAATTCCATTTATTTGAAAATAAATACATTCTAATTTGAGAATGTGTACCACAATTATGTTGGATATCATCTTCGATATAGATTGTGTGAAAAAATTTGGAAGAATATAATCATTATATCAATACTAAAAAAAATTAAATTAAATAATTAATTTACAAAAGATAATTAATGTATGAGTAAATAAAAAATACATTTATTCAATAAAAATTTAAAATAAAAATAATATAGCCATATATTCAAAATTTATCCCCAATGGACACATTAATTGATAAAAATAAACAAATGAATAAAATAAGTAAGGAATGTCTACTCCAAACCTTGATCTTCATCTCATTCCAGTCTCCATTTCTCATTGAGTTTCTACATCATAATCCTCTACGAAATATGGAATAAAATTCATACGTATGGTCATCACAAGCACCCGGGTGACTATATACTTTTTTAGAAAAATCAATTAGTGGGACACACCATGTTCCAAAATATAATATTAATATATACACACGAATTCACAAGTAATAAAAATATAAAGTTAAACTGTAAATTTGGATGAATTTTGGGTTATGATGTGATAGCCATGCCATTATGATGCCCATAAATACATGTCTAATAACCAAAAATTACAAAATTCTATCGCCATCTCATGAATTGATGGATTTTTAATGGAATAGTGGAATATTACTAGTCTGGTTGTAGATTCTACAACGATCAGATGAAATCTCATTTCACAATCTATTTGACCAATGAAATCAAATGTATTTTTCTTTCCCAGACACTCTATTAAAATCATAATGGATTTAAAATTACATATAACATAAAATGAACCCTTCCAATATACAATATAATTAGTAATTTAATATTGTGTTCTGGACTACTATCTGTATGACAATATAATTTAAAATCTATATGGAATCATGTATACTCTATTGGTGTTATGATAGGTGGAAAAACCAATATAGCTTCGAGAACTCTAAATTTGTCCCACCATAAAGGTTTAATTATATATTGAATCATATACCCTCAAATATTGTCAGCATAGGAATAAAATTTCTTGTGGAATGAATGTAAAATATCATTCTTAACAAATAATCTAATTCTTATATGATGGTATAGGCTATAAAACCTTATCCATTTAGAAGTACACTATATCCAATAGTGTATCGAACGCACAACACTGAGACATTATGAACCGCGAAATTTTTTCTTGGTCGTTAGAAACTAAAAATTTAATAACAGGGTATGAATTAATGTAATAAAATTATGATATATAAATAATGGTACAAATCAATAAAAATATATTTATAAATTCTTAGGAAATAAAAATTATATTACTATTGAATTCATTTAATTCTTCAAAATATTTTTTTTCAAAAATAGTGTTTTTTGATTTTTTATGAAAATTTTATAACTAAATTATTGAACTAATATAAATTTTATTATAATTTTAAAAATATTAATATTCAGAATATATTCGTTTAAATGTTCATATAATTTTTTTGAAAAAAATGTTTTTTCATTGAATATTAAAAAATCATGTTATTTAATGATATCATTTATTTTCATTAAAATTAACAATATTATTTTAAATAAATCATACATTATTAAAATAAACCATTATTTATAATTAAAATTATTAAATACATATTAATCATATTTATAATTTATTTTTTGTATAAGTTCAGTTAATGTTTAAAAACACGTTTATCTAAAAAATTCATTGAATTTTTTAATTTATTTTGAAATTTATTTATATAAATTATTGTAATATAATTAGATTAAAATTAATTAATATTTTTCTTCAAAAATGAAATTTTAGCCTTTTTTTTCTAAAGAAGTTAAATTTTCAGGATATCGTAAAAAAGAATTTTTATTATGAAATAAATTATCATTGATGATTCCTCCATAACATAAATATGGTATAAATTTTTTTTAACATTATATTAATGATAATAGAATACAAATTTCATATAAAAAAATTCAATACATATAAAATATAATTTATTTCATGGCAAATTTGTAAACCATTTTCTGTGCGGACGTAATTGTTCCATAACACTATAAAATTCAAATTTCATATCTAAATGAGAAAAGTTAATATGTAAATTTTTTCATGATATTATTACAAATTATAGTTTATAAAAGTTTTCATTTACTTATAAGTTGCAAAAAACTATTATATAACAATAATCATATCAAAATTCTTGTGTAATGCTCGCAAAAGACTAGAAGATAAAAAATGAAACATTAAATATGTTTTTATTGCATATATTTGATTATGTATACATATCTAATTAATATAGATTTTTATTGTTATATTAATTAATTAATTGTTATGTTATTAATTTGTTATTTTTTTTTGATATTTAATAACTACCTTAAATGCTTATGAAACACATCTATATTAACTATTTATCCAGTAAAATAATAATTTAATTGAATTGAAAAAATGTAAAGGTAACAAGAATTATGTACGTTATAAAATATCACAAAAAATATATATTAATTTAAAATAATATTTATTTCTCAATGATTTATATTTTAATTCATTTTCAATATTTTTTTTCAATGTCAAATTAAATTAATTGTTCCAAAAAAGACATTAATGGTATTTTATAATACAAAAAAATTAATGAACTGATTTTAAATTCCAAAAGACTTAATATTCAGACATGTTAAGGGTATATTGGTGAACATTTCAATTATTTTCTATTTAGGGGAAAATTTATATTTTATTGAATCATATTGACCCCTAAATCACAAATAACATAGTTATCATGGAAATTCTCAAAAGAGTTAATGGAGGGTTTAAAACTAGAGATATGGTTGAAATCATAATCGAATGTTTTCTAAATTTAAGGTGATATTACTATTTGGTATTATAATATTATTATTTTTTAATAATATAAATTTTTAACCATTCTTTATTGGATGTTTAATTTATATAATTTTAAAATTTTGAGTAATTCTTCGGGTCCCCAACTTATAATATAAAAATTCGCCACATATTATTCATTATTCATAATTCTTTTGACTTTTCTCTCAAAAATTTCCTTCCCTATTATAAGTATACAAAACATCCCCATCATTTAGATCTTCATTGGATTCCAAAATACCATCATTTATATTATTATGTAGTAATAGAAAATAAGTGTCAACAAAAAGATATAAATCTAAACAGAGCACTTTAAATGTTATTTGTTCATATACATATTATAAATAATTTTTATCTATTATAATATAATGAATATAGTAACTTAAATATACATAATTTTTATTATAATTATTAAAAAACCATTAACAACCTTCGTTCCATCTAATGAAAATCCAACACATCAATTGTGCTTACATTCAACTTATTATCTCCACGTAGAGTTTTATTTTTTTTTCTCGTCGACACATTTCATGGTTGGTTGTTGTGATGGTTATAAATTTTATATATTTCATTTATGATATAATTATTCCTCTTTAATTATAATATCATATCTACCCTATTAAACTATCAACCATTGGAATATAATAATGTCTCTTGTGCGTACAAGTGAACTACCACCTCTTCGAAGTGATATAATCATTTTTCATTGATATATTAGATAAATTTTATTAAGGGTTTATTTTGGGAATATATATGATATATATGATATAATTATTCTATAAATGTGAACTATTATTTTCCTTTCTCTAATTCCATCTATTGAAATGTGCAAATAACATACATGTTAATGTACTACTAACCATCTCCTTGATTGATGTAAAATATTATTTTTTTCATTCCTTTTGTGGATAATCTTGATATATATAGATAATGAAAATATATGATATTTATATTATTATTATCTTTATAAATATCATGGAACCATTATCAATTTAAAATAAATAGGAGTGGATAACCGAAATATTTATAAGAAACAAAGTTGTCTTCAATAAGAATAATGATTATAACAAAAAGTTGTTAATAAATAAGAAGCAAGATATATGAAAAAAATAATATTTGTTAGCATTTATATATTAGTATGATTCTGAAATACATTTAAAAAAATATACATTTTTTATAAAGTTGGTTTGAACGGATATTAACAATGAAAAGAAATGAGGTAATGGATTTGTTTTTTAATATCATTTTAATCGGGATTATCAAGGTTTGAATTTCCATTAGGGAACTATTTTATAATTATAATATAAATAACATTTAATTATAATTCACTTGTTATTCATGTAATTTGGATGTGATAGTACCATTCTCCACTATTTGGTTCATAAAATGATTTGGAAATTTTTTCCAGAATAAATGTCTTTAATTCCTCTTTGGTAAGAAATTTTTTTCTTACGTAACCACCTTTTCATTTATAATATTTTCAATACAATTTTTACTATTTTTCTAGAAATTCTTTATTTCATTTTTAGGCATTTTTTTTCAATTTAATACTATTTTTCAAAAGATTCATCTTTTAATTTTCAGAATTAGAAATTGTTTACATTTTACAGACAATGTGAATGAAATCATTTTTAAATATTTATTACATGAATTGAATTTCCCAACATTATGGGTATATAATCCAACATGTGTGGTCACGTGGTATCTGTTGGTTTGATGGTGGATATGGATGAATTTTTTAAAATATATATTTGTGACTGATGGATTGTTTTATAATGGGTAATGGTTAATTTTGGGTTTTCGATAATTGTTTCATTATTATATCCTCGATTAATGGTCAAGGGTATTTCAAACTAGATTTATTCCAGTTTGAGTTTGAGAAGCCCCTGGACTAACAAGGGGGCATGGTGTTCATTTCTCAATCCCTTTTAAGGATTTTTATAATTAATATAGTGTATTTTATATTCATTGGTTTTTAATTATGGAATTTTTCTAGGATTATGGTTGCATTAATGCACATGAGCCTCAGCCTGGTTGGTGAGGACTCCTTAAGTGGATACAGGTGACCAGATATCAAATAAAAGAGGAGGCATAATTTTGGGTACTATAGAAATATTGTAGCAGTACTGTACCAGTATTGTAGTAGGTACTGTATGGCATTTTAGTAACAATGACTATTCCCACTATTTGGGACTTCGGTCCACCAATTATGTCCTTGAGTCTTTTAAGGATTACGGGCCACCCATGCTTTTGGGTTAGTATGGCCTTCATGCCACCTTAAGTCTTTAAGGCCACCATAAGGTATTCGGGTCACATTAAGGTATTTGGGACACCTTAACTGTAGATGCAAACCATACAACCTAGAAGGGGGAAGCACCAGAAGAAGGATGAGCAAGGATCTTTTACCAAAAGCTAAAATAATTGCAAGAAACAGAGGGTATGTAACCTGCCATTATGAAAAGCTTTATCATGCATAGGAAACCAAGGAAAAACAACCATGCAATAGTGAAGAGCTGATTTCATGATGAAGATGATGGGGAGGATCAGTTCTAGGTAATTATTTTGGGTTGTATGTAATTTATGAAGCCTATGGGAAATGAATTGCTCAGAGGTAAATGGGCCATGTAATACATAAACCTATGGGCCATGTAATGGTTCCACCAAACCCCTTGAAAGGTGGATTATGAAAATCCATAATAATTGAAGGCCTTCAGGCCATTAGAGTTGGTTTCAAAAATTATTTAGATTATCATGGGAATTGGATTAAATGGTTGTAAAAGTTGTCATATATAGAACTCGTTTATTTTTTATTATTTTTATTTTTATTATATATATATTTAAAAATTATTTTCCTATTCATTTTATCTCTTTCTATATATTCCATATTTCCCTCATACAGGTGCTGATTTTTTTGAAGGATGATCCTACTGAGTGTCATCATGGGAACACCCCACCAATGCCTGATAGGCATTTTTAGGATAAATTGATGAAGATAAGATATTATTTTTAAGTATATTGGAAATTGTTTGTGTCTTTCATCTATTAGTTTCTCTTTGTGTTGTGTATTTGAGATATAAGTGAAATTTTGGATTTGGTAATCTATAGTTTTGGAATGGATATAATTTTTATTGATTTGTTTATTGTAAATTATTTCTAATATTTTATTAATAAAATAGGTCCGATATTTATTTTTAATACCCTCATGGTTATTCAACAGACCATGTCCTTTTGAAGGTGGTCTTCAAGGGACCCTCTCTCTTTCACAATAGATATAATGGGGGTACCAGTTGGGTTATTTCATGAAAAACTAGTATAAAAATTTGTTATTAGAGTTATTATAGATATTAGATTTCGTGACATGTAATTATTTCATGGGATTGGTAGGGATGTGGGGAAACTCAAACGTATCTTGTGATGTAAACCAAGGATTCTAGAAATGACACAAATATTTAGGGGCCCCAGTGATCTAGTGTAAGGAATTTGACAACCTAATGAATTTTTAGGTGAAGCTATAACTATTTCAGGGTAAGAAACATAGAGATATAAATTCATCCTTCTCAATTGTTGTATTGGAAAATGCATTCTGGATCATATAAGTTTGTCTTTTCCAATAAATTTGTGACTTCATTATTAGTGATATATCATTATCTTGTTGAATTTATTTCATTTAATTATTGGAAAATTAATATATTGATTAAATGAATTTCATTGTTTTAATAAATCATTGTTGATTCCTAAATTCATTGTTTCTATGTTTTTGATTCCATTTTCCGCGTAAAATTATTTCATAAGTATTGATGAATAGTGCATAATTTGGATCAATTTCAATGATGTTTACCATTTACCATTAATACTACATAATGAATTATTGTTTTAAAAATACAATAATTTTTAAAAGCCTTTTTAAAGAAATTTTCACTAGTAAATGTTAATATTATAAATTGATGATGGGTAGGTTGACTATGACATTAGAAGAGCTTAGGGATATTGGGTGCTTTGACTGTGTACGATGGTCATATATTGGGATTCAAGAGTTGGGACATCTCAGCTATTTACTTGTTTCTAGTTTTGTCAGTTTGGATGATATTTGAGTTCGGGTTTTTATTTTTCCCCCTTACTTTAAATCTTCACTACAATACTTTTTAATGTCTAGAGGTTTATGCATGTCTAGTATATTTTATAGTTGTGTTTCAAATCATCCCCATTCCCTATGTACTTTATAATTGAGTTTCATATAGGTGTGTTTATAGGAACATAAGAAATGGACTCCCCAAATATAGTTATAACTTTTGAACTTGACTCCACCGCCTACCTTATCGAGGTAGTCATGGTGTAGTTGCGTCTTGATCCCTGATATGCGTGGGTTCAGGAATGATTTGTATTAGTGGAATTTCTTTCCTTGGTGGATTATTTGGAAATATCACATTAAAGGGGGTCATTTTGGTTTATCGAAATATTACAACTGTGTCTTGAGTGCAGAACATAGTCTAGGGAGTCTAGTGATGGTATGGTCAGTAGAACTATTCAGTCATCATGACCTTTACATCGTTCATAATGACTAGGAAATCTGAGACATTTTTTGTAGGGATTAATTTTATGTGAATCATATTGGATTAATTTATTATCATTACTTCATGGGACATCTCCCCAATTTTATCAATATATATATATGCCTATATAACCGCATTACTTTTATTTATCACTTTTAGGATACCATTACAATGAAAAACAAGATGTATACAATCATCGGTTAATGATGATGACCTTATGAGAAATGAGACCTCATTTCAAGGTTAATCATTTTATCCCCTTCCTCAATGTGATTTAAAAGAATCACCTCCCCATGTTGAGAAGTAGACCATCCTAGAAAGGTATATTGGCAATTCACATATTCTTAGAGCACATCGAAATATCTACAATCAAGGATCACTAATTCTTTACAGAGATCCAAGTCATTAGGAAGAAGAAGGCTTTCTAGATTATGTGGTATCCATATTTAGTAATTTTCGAAACAAAAGGGATTAGTTGGTGGATTTGGTAGCCATCCATTTCCACGGACACATGGACATTGGTGGATCATAAATACATAGATTTGTTATGAGTATACACTCTTGTGGGATGACTTCCAACAACTATTTCATGATGAGTACTAACCCTCCTTCTTATGATCATTTTGGATCCATGAGTGTATAGAATCACAACATGGTGGTTTAATGGGGCTGAGTATGATATCAGTTTTATGGACTACAATTTCTACTCTATTAACATTATCAAGGATGGATAATTTTGAGCATGGTTGGTTGAGCGGGGACTCTGTAATGATATTTGGGATAGTATAGCATCCTTGTGCGTAACCACCTATGTCTAGGTGCTGGAGTAGGAGCTAGGGACATGGAGGTTTCTATCAAAGTGATGCCATATATATGGAGCTTGTAGTTAGCAATGTGGAACTGAGTCTTCTATACCAGCTATAAGGATATAGTTAATGGGTTCTCAGCATAGGATACCCTTTCGTGAGAATGATCAGGGATGTGGTCATATAGTGATTGGATAGTACAGAGCACCAAGAAATCCCAGGGAGGGTCTGAGTTATGCTTCTGATAAGTAGGGTCACATGTAATGATACAACCTGACCAGATATGATGATCATCCCAGGTAGTTAGTTAAGGGACCACCACAGTAGAGGCAATTCTATGATCTACGGTCTCCCAGTCGTGGATAGGGGGTTCCTATGGTGGAGGTGCTATCTTACGAGAAATAGGAGCTACATATGGAGGGATATTTTATGAGTTCCTTCCACCATCACCACTAAGTGTCCCACGTCTGGCTCAGGGAGATGGTGGTCGTGGTCGTAGATAACTATAGGCTTTGAATTTCTATGATCACTAATCACATGAGATGATCATATGTGAGATATAAATTTATTATACTTTTTCCTCAGTGTCAGTAAGAACATGTTTTAAGCATTCTTTTATCAAGATACCCTTGGTGTTGGAGGTGGAGATCTTATTAGGGGTGCTAGCACAACAAATTCAACATGAGCCTCTTACTAGGAATGCTTCTTCTGTATCATTCATCTTTCTGTAGTGCATGATATTTCTTGGAGAATAGAGGTTCACATGGGACCTTTGGGTCATCACAACAGAACCCTAAGATGTCATTTTGGGTATGGATTGGTTTTCCTTGGTCCAATCCTAAATTGATTATCATTGAAGTCTAGTCATATGCTGATGCACTTATGGGATTTGATTCTCTTTTTGTGGTGAGAGAATCTCATGGTAGTGTAGGTGGGTTCAGTGAGTTGTGTACGACATCCCATCACCCATCAGTTGTAAGGTCAATCCCTTGGTACATTTGTCTCTATAGACATCTAGGTTCCTTTAATTGTAGAGGATTATATGGAAATCATCCTCAAAGACATTTCTCGACTACCTCTGAGGCAAGAGATGATGTTTTCATTGAATTGCATTTTGGGACTTCTTATATATCTTTTGTGACATATCTGATGGAAAATATGATGCTCTGGGAGCTACGGTTGTCATTGGATGACATTCATTAGAATGATTTCCTCAAAAATAGTTTGTCCCCCTAGGTACATCCAGTATAGTTTGTTAAAAAGACGGATGGGATATTAAAACATTTCTTGGATTACTGTCATTTAATGTATTCCAAAATAAATAAAGAGTACTCATTATGAAGAATTAAAGACCACCTTTATTAGTTGAGATGTTTGATATGATTCTCGAATATCGATATCAGATTTGGATATTACTAGTTGAGGATTCTCAAGGCCTGCCATTAAAAGTTAGAATTCTGAAGTCCCTAAAGTAACTATGAGATTCTAATGATTCCCTTTAGTATGATGAACAACACCACCATGTTAATTCCTTGATGAACTCGTTCTTTCAACCATACATGGACATGTTTGTTCTTTTCTACCTCAACAACACACTCATATACTTTTTAATAGAGGAGAATAATTTTTACCACTTGATGGTAGAAGAAGAATTTCTTTGTGTGCTCCAACAATACAAGAATCCCTTTTAATTTGAGTTCTAGATACCTATTGTTAACATTATGGGGGATATCAATTATAAACAATGTTTATCCATTGATCCAAAAAAAATAAGAATAGTCATTCCTTTGGATCTACCCAAGAATTTTTTATAGATATATGTCTTCCTTGGATATAGTGGTACTACGTGGGGTTGTAGAAAACATTTCCAGAATCCTAGCTCCTTTGGCCACCCTAACACGGACATGGAATTCGTTTACCTAGTCTGAGTAGTTCCAATTTGCCTTTGAGGATTTGAGGGAGAGGCTGATGAGTTCTCATGTGTTTAAACTACCAGATGAGGGTGTGGAGGTCATCATGTATTGTGATTCCATGAGAGTTGTTATCAATTCTGTGTTGTTGTTGAAAAATTCATTTATCACATATGGGTCAAGGTAGTTGATACCCCATGATCAAACTAGGAAAATCATGATGTTAATCTTGATAAGTTATTTCTTTCTTAGAGGTTGTAGAGAAACAAATTTTTTTGATAGTTCATTATGGTTCAATTAGAGAACCATTATCTCTGTTATGTCTTCAATAAGAGACTCTTGAACAAGATATAGTGACATTGGTTTACTTCCTATAGTACTATGACTTTCACATAGTCTATAATATAATGAAGGGAAATGTTGTCGAAGATTCCCTTAGCAGGAAGTCCTTGGATTGATATGAATAAGAATATTTAGTGTTGAAAACATACATACACCAAAACATGGTGGATCATGAGGGTAAATTATTTATTCAGTTGATGGTTTTGTCTCCTTCTCTCAATGAGCATGTGAGACAGTCACAATTGGGAGACATTGACTGCAAGGTACTATGTGATCATATATCCATAGGTTACACATGAGATGAATATTATAATGGAGTTAATCACATTATCTAGTTCCATAGAAGAACAGTTTTTCTAGTCATGATGATGGATGAGGTGATGTATGACTTCCACCCTTCTACAATATCTATACATCCCTATGTGGGGAATACATACAAAGATCTTCAGTTGTAGTTATGGTGGTCCGGAATGAGACAAATTGTAGCTGAGTTAAAATCTAGGTGCCTCACCTATCAATAGTTGAAGGCTGAGCACCATGTTCTAATAGGATTATTGCTGCACCATAAGATCCCAATGTAGAAGTTGGATGACACATACACAGACTTTATCACCGGGATTATGTGCATAGTTGTGGTCCACAATGCCATTTGGGTGATATTATACTTAGTAATGCTGTTAGTAGACTTTTTTTCCTGAGGGAGTAGATTTCAGTGGAGTGTTTTGGGTAGATGTATGTGTGGGAGATCATTGGCTTTCACAGGGAACCCTCAATGAATGTCTTCAATCACGATGTATAGTTTACATCATGATTGTGGAGAGGAATGTATGAAAAAATTAGGACCTATGTGTGGATGAGTATAGAATTCTACCCTAGACCGATGGGTAGACTGTGTGTAGTATATTGGTGCTAAGGGATATGCTAAGGGCTTACATGTTAGACTTCATCCAGAGCTGCGAGGATCATCTAACCTTGGTAGAGATTTTATACAAAAACATATACCACTCTAACAATGACATGACACCTTTTTAGGCCCTATACAAGAGACCATTTTGGTTACCCTTGTGATATATAGAGTATGGTGAGGTAACTATTTTGGGCCCATTGATGCTTCATGGGACATCTGAAACACTCCATGTCATCTGGGAGCATATGAGAATGACCTAGAGTAGGCCGAAATTCTACATAACCCACCGTTTAATTCCATTTTAATTTCATGAAGGGAAACCACGTTTTCTTAATTTTTTCCCGGGGAGTGAATTTTGGAGGTTCGTTCCAGGAGGCAAGCAATCCCAATTGTTTGTCGAGCCATTCGAAAACCAACATGAGTGTTCCTAGGAGTAGGAGAGCCATGTGAGGGCTCAATATCCAATGTTAGTTTCCCAATATTTTCTTTTTAAAAAAATGCATAAATAAGGGAATGATATAGAAGTCTGTTTTTTTCATATAAAGACATCGATTTGTTTTTATATATATTTATAGAGCTAGGTATTGATATAACATGCGATTTTGAGTCTCGGTGTTCGCAGAATTAATTTTTTTAAATTATGATATATATTTTAAAATGTGAACACATTTTTAATAAAATAAAATGACATAACCCTTAAAAAGATGAACCGATCGGAAATTTGAGACCATAGTTTGGTCTAAAAAATGGTGTTTTCATAATTTGATACATAAAATGATTTGGCATAGGATATTTGAACCCCTCTCTAATTGGTCTTGCATTATGTGGATACAATTAATTAAATAATTTTTTTATTCTATTAAATGCAAATGATTTCTATAAATATACCATTAATTGAAATTTTCTTGTTTTTTTATCATAATATTTCAAATCCAGTGGAAAGACACCCTCCCTATGCCCTTTGGTCAATCATGATGAATGGTTTTGGAATTTCAGATCAGTCCTGATCAAGATGCAAAAATTTCATTAAATTCTTCAAATAATTGTGGGTTTACATTCTTCAACAACGAATGATCCAAAATAGTGGTAGGAATCTGTTTGGGGTTTTTTATTCCTTTGGATTAAATGATCAAGGAGATCATTATCTCCTCACCTATTTCCATCTTCTAATGGCCTTTGAATTTTTCCATGTTCCAGATTTCAAATTCATTACAAAATATTCTAACCTAAGTACCCTATTCTTCATCACCGGTCAAGAATGCATGGATGATGATTCTTAAAACATTTGTTTATGGTGATTATCTGCCAAAATTATTCATTTTCTTTACTAGTTCGATGCTCAATATCATGTCGAGATATTTTCAGGAAGCACGAGGCTCGGTCGGGCCCCTGGATTCATGGATGATAAATGACACAACAATGGTTTGGTGGGAAAAGCAAATATCTAGAATCATTAAAGTAAGGGGATGGTGAATCTATTAGTATGATATATGACATATATGTTATAAGATACAATATATGAGATATATGATAACATATATGATATCAATGATATAAGATATAAGATACAAGATATGAGATATAAATCATTGTTAAATAATCTTATATTTGACATCTATTTTAACTGAGGTATCCGTTTGATAAACCATTATAAAAAAGTTTACCATATAATTTGTAAAATCATTTTAATTCTGAATTCGGTTACCTTATTGAGACGTGTGCCTTGATTAAAAAACACATAATAATAATAAAATCATTATTTTTTTGGAGTCTTGTATCCAACATATCTCCATCATATGGTGTGAGAATGATGAGTTTTATACGATGATACGGCATGAAAATTTAGATGGAAATTTTAAGACCAATACCAGGTACACAATTTAGATTCTTGGCTTAGGACCATGAGATTCCATTAGAGAATGTTTTTTTGAAAAAAAAAATTTCACCATGAGTTTAATTAGAGAATCCAAATAGTCTCTATCGATAGTTTTTCAATGTGGAATGTGACCCTGTCCACCATTTTGTATTTTGAGATACGATGTAATACATTGTAATAAAGAAGCACTTAGGAGACACCTGATGATGTTAGCAATATTAAATGATCAGAATAGACATATGGGCATACCCTCCCTCAGGGTTGGATAATGGCATTCACCGATGATCTTTTTGAATTTCCCTCAAGCAGGTTTTGACAATGGAATTCCTTGACATTTCTGGATTACCATTAAATATGACTAGGTAGTGGAATTCAAATATGATAATTTAGAGTTACCCAGCAGCATGGATGATTAGTGTAGTTATTGAACATTCTATGATTATCCATGGAAAACGCTACGTATTAGAGTTCCAGTACGATCATACTAGGATTATCCTCCAGTAGGACTCAACAATGGAGTACCACGATGGCCTTCCTAAGAGGTAGCCTCTCATAGGAGTGGGGAATGGAGTTATATGGTATCATTCTGGGTAGGACCCTCCTATCATATTATGTCATGGGATCATTACCTAGAGTTTTTGTCCCCTCGACTTTGTTGAAAAGTGAAAATATATGTTTTGATGAGGAATTACAGTCCCATGTATGTTGGACATGTTCCCCATTGAGACAAATTCTTGTGGCGTTACCAAAAACTATGTGGGATTGTCAGTGCTACCCAAATTTTGTTGTATGATGGTATGTTTATTTTATTACCTTAGACTTGTGTATTAGGGTTGAAACATGAGAAATTATGCATCAGTGATGGAATTATTTCTAAACTGTTGTCGACTATTCTTCTTGGGATGATATGTGAAATGGAGATCCCCTTACTATATCATTTGGTTTTATTTTATTGAATATATATATATATTCACTATTCTGGGGCCACATTTTGGCTTCAGATACTCTCCTTCCAATAGAGGAGATGACATGCATGGTTTTCCATGTTTCTTCTATGTATTTCTTCTCATCGATGGATGAGTATACTCACCTGAAATAGGTGGTGAAGGCATAATAGGTGGTTCATACACTCATTTTGTTTAGGGCCTTATTCTAGGAAGAGCTAACATTCACTCTCCCATTGGGTTGATTTGTACACTTTTCAGATACCTTATTCTATCAATTATTTCCCTCTTCAGTTGTACCTCTTGCTGCTCCCTCTTCACCCCTTTTGGGGAGTTCTACTAGGTGTGTATATACTAACCCCAACATGGTATTTCCCCTAAATTTAATGTATTTTGAATATGATGGAATGGTTGACCATTAAATCAAAGGATCATATGGATGCTGGGTTTTTGGACTATGTATGGTACTCAAAGCTTGGGATATAGGAGATGGGCTCTTTCTACTATTTACTCTTTTCCTGTTTTGTAATTTTAGGACATATTTATAGTTGGTCATGTATTTTTCCATTAACATTCATTTTATACTACCATAATTTTATGGTGTCTAGATGTTCATGAATTAAAATTTATTTTATATAGGTGTATCATTATTTCCCTTTTCCCTCTGCACATTTTATTGAGTTGGTATACTGTGTTCATATAGGTATATAGACAGTGGCCAACACATGTGTAGTTATTCCTTCATGATTGTCTCCCCTGGACAATGGAGCCTGACAAGGGGTAGTTGTGGCATGAGCAATGGAATTGGTCGGGTCATGATACTCTTTATATGATTTATGGTAGTTCAAGATATGTATTTCAAAATATCGAAAAAATTGATTTCTATTTGATCATAATAAATAAATTTATCATCCACTCCAAATTTCCAATAAAAACTCTAATATTTATTTCAAGAATCCACTATTGATGGTAACATTTCTAATTAAATGCTTTTATAATATTTAATTTAATAATTTTAAAAATTAATGACAAATTTTATTTGTATTATTTTTTATGAGAATTGTAAATCACATTATAAAACATATTTTACTATTTAAATTATTCTTTGACAACAATTATTTACCTTGAATCCATTCTATTTAAAAAAATGAGATGATTTTAAGTCAATATTTTTCTTAAAATAAAAGGGAATATTCTGATATTTTCCGGATCTAGATGTAATATTTTAAAAAGTATATCGTGACTACATAACTGATTTTAAAGTACAATGTTTTTTATGAATGAATTATTCATCATTTCAATAAATTAAATTAAATAATATATTTAAAAAAAATTCTTATAATAATTCTAATTTTTTATATAGTCCTATGAAACCCATTCCATTAAGATCAATATATTTCATCTTAATTAATCCATTTTTAAGGAGTTTATAAGTCAGTCATAAAAAGGTATTTACTATCATTTTTAAATTAATTTATTAATAATTATTATGGATTTATTAATCCTTATAGATCTATATGATACATTGGGTATATTTTTAACCAAATATTAAATCTATCTCTCTAGATGGGTTATGGTATATTGTTGTAATGTTTTTCATAAAACACATCAATTTTACATTAGTTAATTATGTAATGCTTTATTTTTGAATGTTTCAAGTCATAATGGAGCACATATGTGTGTATCATTATAATTATGTTTTTTGGGGTTATATATCTCCATCCAATTAATTAGATATCGATTTATATATCATTAAATAATTATTACCTGTAGGTAAATTTTATTTTTTTCCAACATGAAGCATGGAAACTTTTCATTTTCACCTCATGAAGCATGTACATTTTGTTCATTCACCTAAAAAATAATGGATATTTCGTTTGTTCACAACATTATGTGTTGAAATTTTTTGGTCAAAATAAAATGTGTTCGAATAAATTATTTTTTCAAAATTTTAATACATTCATATGATTATGTTTGTTCTATTTTTATTATTAAATATTTCAAGGGAAAGTTATATTTCAATTTTATTTGATTTTGATTATGGTCTATTGATCAAGTTTATTATCTTTTTATTCCACTATATTTTTCCATGACATATTATATTAATTTGAGAGTGCATATCCTTCTATAAAAATTTATGGACGTATCTTATTGTTCCAATTTTATTTTAATAAAATATTTCTCATACCGAGGTTTTATCAAAATCATTAGATATGTAACATGGTGAAATATTAATAAATTTTTCATTTATTAATAATTTATGATAACCCATTATTATATTTCATTTACCTAGATTATGAATATATGTATAACATAGTGTAATTTTGATAGGGATTCTAGGTTCATTTGATTATTGTGAAATTTTCACATTTTCAATAAAATAAATTTATTATGTTCCCTCTCAGCAAACCACTAATCGAAAATTTTCACTATCATATATTAGATAATAATGACATTTAATACTAATGTGAAATTATTACTTGTTTATAAAGGATAATATATAATTTTTTGAAAGTTAATTTTCAAAAACAAAGTTATTAAAACTAGACCCTTGAGTGTGAGTTTGGGGATCCAAAATTGTTATCAATAGAGTGTTTAGTTAATCATTAAAAATATTTTATAAATTTTAGAGATTAGGATAATGGAACATATATAAACCCCTAGGTATATGTATAAAAGATAATTATATATTTAGGATAACATTTTATTTTTTATGGTTTTGATTATGTGTTTTTTTGAAAATAAATTCTTTTTTGGATGAAACAAGTTGATTCCAGATGTTTCATAGTTGTACTTAGGGGTATTACCATGGAAATTTTAACACTAGTAATTTTCTCAATCATCATCTATTTCATCAAAAAAATTCTAAATACACATTTTTTTGTCACCTCCATGGGATATTATTTGGTGAATTAAAATATGTTTATAAACAATTAGGATATAATATTTATCATATTGAATTATGATAAAGATTATAAGATGACCCAAAAAAATTAAACTTATATTGAATTTAGTGGTATTTAGGTTGAACATAATGATAATGTGTTGGTTTAAGAGAGTATGCCATTTTATGGTTTATTTTTCTTATAATATCATTTATGAAATTTACTTACTATTTTAATAGATGATCCCTTGGATTATCCACATTACGTTTTAGTAAGGGTTAATGCCTTAAGGGATAATGTAAACAATGGATTTCATTGAATATGTGATTATTTTCATAATTAGAGACCTAATAGGATATGATAAGTATTGAATTTTTTTTATTATTCCAAACCATCTCTCAATAATTTAGATTAATTGAATAAAATATTTTAAATTTCCAATCACACAAAAGAAGAGAAGGATATAGCCTTAGATAAGTTCACGTTATGAAGATGATTCAGTATTCTTATGGCCAAAAAATAGGAATAGTTCCCTAAGTTAATTTCTCATTGGAACTAGAATATGTTTTTTCTTTGTTAAAAGATGAAATCTGGAAACAATATACCAAGAAAATATGAAGAGTTATATTATCATCCTGGAGAAAACTAGACTTCTCCCTTTATATCTAAAAAGAAATTGATGTTTAAATTTTTTTGAATTTGGGATCTATTTTTATGGCCCCATCTCCCCCATTGAATACCCCTCATTGGCTGACAATGAGAGAAGGAGGATGATGACCACCCATTCCCCAACACCTATAGTCCCCAAGATGGTGACTATCATCAAGGGTATAATAATCATATACATGGGTGTCATTAATGTATAATAAAGAATGAATAAAAGAATGATAATATTGATACACAAATCACAACATGGTTTTATTTAAAAAATGAAATAACAAGTACATTCATGTAATGTTGTTCAAAAATTAATACCATTGTAAAGGTAAACTATATTTTAAAAAATTAGGTTAAACTTGACATCATCCATTTATTCCAAAAAAAACTCCTATAAAACTACGAGCTGATAATATCCTTCATGGTCTCTAAATTTATCTTCCTAACCTGATTTTTTTTAAATATATATATTTTTTGAATGAATAACCCTATATTCTATAGGATATTTATGGATTCCTCCCTTGAAAAAATAATGAAATCATGCTAATAACCAATGCCAATCTAGTGAAACTAACTCGTCAATAAAATATGAATACTATGTTTCCATTGTATCCAAGGTTATCTCTCACCAATTATCACATAGAGTATATCAAATATAACTATAAAACATCAAGGGTGACCGACTAAAGAATCAACACCAGGTACCCTATTTTCCTCAATGATTCATGTCTGGATCAACCTCTCTAAAAAGTATATAGGACTGAAGACAAATTTTCGAAATATAATAACTTGAAAATCATGGATCAAATCCTCATAATATCACACTATACATCACCATATAATAACAAAAATGTTTCCAATATACACGATATCCTGAATGAAGTGTATATTAAATTAGATATTATACCTCAAGACATTAAAACCCATACATTGAGTATATACCTTGAGACATCACTGCTCGAACTCATCATTTATAAAATAGTCCTTTTGTTAGTATATCGAGAGATACACGTGTGTGAAATAATAAGAATCCTTGAAAAACCACAACACACATGAATAGGGAAACAAATCCTTGGGCATACTAACACAAAACACTATTAGGAGAAGAGCATGGGAACATGGGGATTTACATCTATCCATTCTCCAACTTGGATATTATGGAAAACACCCTCCCTAATTCCACTATGTGTCAGCCTTATAAAAAAACATCGGTGGGTAGCGTATAAAATCATAAAACATATATGTTATACTATATCTCACAATGACACTATGGCCATTACTCTAAAATTTAGTTATTTGCATTGTCTCTTGTAATCATTGTTTCCACTACTAAGAGATACATATCCTATATACATTTAATCATTTTAATTAAGGATTCATTTATGTTTATTTTATTTCATTGAAAATTTGAGTTTATATTTATTAAATAATTTTAAATTAATTAACCAACACCATTATTCCATGTTACATTGCATTAACAATGCACATCAAGCTACATCATTCCAAGGGGAAAGGAATAAAAAAACTAACCATACAACATATAAATTAATTCAGTAATATTAAAAATACATCTTATGAACAAAAATGGGTATGACCAATATACATATGTTCCTTAATATCCCTATCATTCCATGAAACACATAGGTACATCACCCCACGTCTTATTGTCACATTCGCCAAGAACTAACACAACCTCATACATCCATGAACATATCTTATTAGTGATTTCATGATCCATCATATGAGGCTCATATCACACCATATATAAATGATCACCTCTAGAGAACATCATATGCCTGCAAAAAAAATCTACATGGTGATATAGATCTGAAAAATTAGTCATTAAACCTCGACAAGAAAACCATATAACTCATATATATATACAAGTCCCTCATCCTTTATAAGAAAATTGTCTATATTAACCCCAAAAAAGAAAATTTATCAAAAAAAGGATTAAATTACTCCTTGGATTAACTAATTAAATTAATAAATTTTCCCAACTATAATAAATACAATTCGTTATCAACTAAAAGTTATTACAAGCCTAAACATGCTGTCTAGAATTTTTTCAATATTAACAATAATTAATGGAAACAATTTGTTAACATGAAATTAATTATCATTATAAAAATATGAATTAACATCATCCATATTCATTATACAATTTAATTGTTTCACGGAATGAAAATTAAATTTTTATCACTTTGATTTCCAACAAAATACAAGAGAAACTAGATTATTAAACTTACCACTTCTAAAACTCTCAATCTAATTAACTATATTATACAATTTTCATATTTTGTATTTTCATTAAATCATTCATCATTTTAATGAATAAATATCTATAATGACACAAAAATCATGATATAGATATTTTAATTTCCAAATTAGAAAGAGGAAAACTGCAATCATTACCTAAATCATCAACATGCGATCACAATACAATTTCATTAGTAATATGGTTAAATTACTATTAAGTTAATTTCAATATCAACTAAATTGATAACCAATGTTAAATTTATTATTTCAGATATATTAATAAGAGATTCATGGAATACCCTACATTAATATGATAATGTTCTTTACATAAGAATTGAAAAACTACACATATTCATATTACCTCTCCCATAATTATACTACATCCCTATAATGATATCGCACTCAAACTGTGCGAACAAAAAACTTTGATTTCTCCATTAGAATAGTGAGATGAATCCTATTTTAGATATAAATCCGAAGAAAGAGATAATTGAGAAAATAATGAAAATAGAATAGGTAAAACATAACTATATTTTCCATAGATCAAATTCAGAATACATGGATTAATCCTATCAATGGGTTCCCCACATCCTTAATTTGATAATGCTAGTTGCATAGAGTTATGGAAGAAAATATGTATGGTTTAGAATTGTTGAAGTTGATGTAGGTTATATATCACATTTTTAGGTATGGTCTTATAGAGTGAATGGGTAATTTATGTTATAAATTGACCATATTTTATGTTTCACCAAAAACACATTTCCTCTTACTGCTCTGCCTTCATTTAAATAACATCATGAATTTCATATTTGTGAAATTTTTTTTTTCATATCCAGATTCATTATGGGAAATAATAATCTAATTTATAATGAAAATAAAAATTTAACATTGAAAATTCCCACTCTAAAAGTCACCCTTCTATATCCATAAAAAGATTTCATGCGGTAAACTTCTCCATAAACTATAATGATCCTCTTATATAATAAATTATCCATAGTTATTTTTTTATAGTAGACCCCCCCAAACATGGAATACTCTGAGCACCACATTCATTATGAAAATGAGAAAATATACTTGGTGGATACGATCCTTAAATATAATTCCTCTCAACCCATTATCATCCTAGAGAATAAAAAACCAAACCCAAAGAGAAGCATAAGACGCGATTATCTAAACAACCTACGAACAACATATATTTCTTTGATATCTCCATCGCTTGATCTCACCCACATCATCAATATAACAAGAAAAAACCCACACAATAACAACAACAAACTCCTAATACACTCTCTATGGGAGATAACTCTAAAATGAGATTAAAACAAAAAAATAAAATTGAGAAATCAATATCATAAACATGAAAAGGATTTAACATCTATAATGAGAATTACATCAAGATAAGAGAAAAAAAATAAATTTCTAGGGGTACTAAGCTTGTATATTTGAATTGTAATCCTAGGTACACTCCTCTAGTCCTCCACTCCACCACACAACATGAACCTTGAAAATAACATAACTTCATAACATTGTTACATGGGGGTCCTATATCACATAAATATTCCAATCAATGGTTTTTCACCATCAACATCAATTTTTTCAAAAATCAGTGATGTGAGAGATGTCATGAATATAATGTTGATGTTATGGAATATGAAACTCATCATGTATCTGAGTCATATAATGGGTAATTCCTACCTAATATAAAATTACTAAAATATCATATAACACTTGAAAAGGTCCAAAAACCCATAGAGAATAATAAATTACATGAATAAAACATTAGGATACATAAAGAGGAGTAACCTTTAAGAACACATTATATCCAACGTCAAAATAAAAATTTATCCTCTTATGATAAAAAAGGTATTTCAGACAATCTTGTGCCTCCTTTAACCTATGGATAATTACTAGAGTCTCTCTGTCGTGTTATGTACTAGTTCTGGCCTGATAATTACTAACTCTTATAAAATATTCTAGAACAATAATGAACAAAATCACCATACATAAAAAATAGAATGGTGTTATATAAATGGTGGAGTAAAAAAATATAGTTTTATGTAGAATAAACCATGGTTCGGTGCCTCATTAATGAATCTCCAAAATTAAGTACAAAACAATGAAACATGTCTTCAAGGGTCTTGATATTATTCCCAATCTCACCATATGTGTATGGATGAAAAGAAGTGGTAAGAATTTATTGAGATCAAAAAGTACTTCTGGGACCTTCTTATAACCTATAGCTAAAACAAGGATCTTAATTTAAGATAATTAGTCCCAAGACAATGTGGAGTCTCACCACCTCCTGCATGTTCATCCTCAAAAAACCCTCTACATAATTTAACACCATGAATACTATAAATTTCTTTTATTTCATCAAACAATACCCTATAACAAATATTGTTTTATATCCTCTCATAGATAGAGACAAATGTGTAATTATTTCCAATGATGTGGCCACCCACATACACTAAGGAGTATAATATTACTAGGGAAAAGCACTAGGAATGGGGTGCTCTGTTTTAAAAATTATGGTAGGCCAAACAACATGAAACTTACTCTGCAACAACAAACCTCGTATGAGGACACAATAATTGACATTTCATAACTAATTAATTATTGAAAATGCAATTTGGTACCCCCAACAGTGTGATTTAAAGCTCACAGTGAACCACCTCACACATCACCAAATTGTTGAAATGCATTTCCCAAAACCTACATCTGATCCGTTGGTGTATTTCTTAGAACAGCCATCCATAGATAAATTGGATGATGGGGGTTAGGAACAACAAATATTTATTTTACATATATTATATGAACTCATCCATGAACCATGTACCATTGCTCTACTTTATGTAGAACCATGATGTACCCCTATCATTATGATCTAGATCTAACAAGTTTCTTCTCATCAAACTAAAATCATCCCATCATCTTGAGATATGTCAATAATATGAATGAGGTGAACTAGAATTGGATCAGTATATGTAATTACATCATTAAAATTATTTCCATTTCCCCCTCATCTATAAATATGTCTAATGAATAACACAATAGGGTCTAGAATTATATCTCAAGCACCTACACACTAGAACTCCCAAATCTATGGGTAACGAACTCTTGGTGACTAGACACCACTTCATTTAAAGAAATAATATCTACTCTGAATTGATATATAGTATTCACTAATAAGAAATCCATATCTTATAATTCTCTAAGTGAAAAGATCGAAAAATTCCTCACTACTCCTTGTAGTATTTCCATAACTAACGAAACCAGGTTATCCAATTACACACAGATCAAACTAAATGCTATCTTCAAATCCTCTAACATGATTTGTGCTAGAGAGTATAATATGACACTGTAATAATTATTCATACACTAGTGGTAAAACAATTAGAGTTTCCTTATCTTAGAGTTTTCATTATTGACCAATATTATACGACTTTCTTTTATTAGATATTGCTAAACATTTGGTGTCATACCTAGAGGAGGACGTTATCCTAGATGGATTATTGTAAGATGAAAAAAATGAGTATAGTTAATAAACCTAGAATATGTAATTTTGAATACTAATTAAATAATTATTTTGATATCTTGTTTAAAATTTTATCTTATAGTTTGGTATACCAATTATATATGTAAAATCAATGAATAATGATGCATTTTCTATTCCTCGGTCTCTATCCCACAACTAGTATCACATCATTTAGAATACCGAATAAGCACAATGATCTATGCATTAAATCATAGGGTGTCATGGATGAATATATCTTAGTTGTTCTCTGAGTTTACATCACTTACTAAACTTATCTAGAACTTTTTTCATACCATCCCATATAGTCTTACATGTGAAAAACTAAAAATTTCATCTTTTAACTTGACCTGAACATTTAATATCACATTTCCCTAACCCCTCCTACCAAAATATACGCCTCCTAGGAAAAAATTATTGAAATTGAAAATTGATGACTAGAGTTTTTCCTTTAGTTGTCCCTGAAGATATGACTAGCACCGAATATATAACAAACCAAAAAATATGGGGCATATCCCTCTAAGAGAACATGTGAATCAGAGAGATAAGATAGATATGACAATCCAATCATTCATAGATACATAATAAAAAATAAAAATAAAAATCATAAAAGATTATATGGAAATAACACAAATGGAAATTAAAATAAAATGTATCGAAAGGAAGTTAAACATTGTAGTAACCATGAATCCCTAAAAAACGTCATTAGGGCCATATGATAATAATATAAAGTCTGATATTCAATTTTATCCCACTAATATGAAAAATATATATAAAAATATATAAAAATATATTAAGAAATAAAATATACATAAAAGGATCATCCTTAGCTCCAAACATTAAAATGATAAAAAAATAAGGGAAATTCATAGTTATCAACATACACCTTGTTCATCGCATCATCAAATCATCCTGTATCATGATGATATTTTGTGATATATATTTTTCTAAAATAATTATATTATTTAATATTTTAATTTCATGAAAAACTAAAAAGAGATTATTTTATTTTTAAGAACCATTTAAAGCATGAATCATATGAAAATACATGTTAAAAATTGAATATGCATAGAATAAATTTTATCATTCTATATAAGGGACTATGAGGTCATCTTATATTTCATGCAACAAATACATTCCCCGATGGCTTGTGTAACATGCAAGACTGAGTTTATCCAAAAAATATATATTGACTAATATTACATATCCATGAAATTAGTAGTTATGAAATGGGTTGAAAAATTGATTAAAATGTATTTTTTTACAAAAATATAAATGAATTAATAGGATGCAAATTAAATATAAATGAATGTGAAAACTTTTTGAATGTAAAGGAAAATATTATTGTTCACAAAATGTCATATAACCCAAATAAATTAAATTAATAATGATTATCGAGTGTTATTAATATGATATATATATATTATATATTCATTTCAATATTTTTTACATTCATCCAATAGATTTCTCAGAAATGAGATTAAAACAAACACAATTTTATGCAAAAATACTATATTTTCTCAAGGAATATTTATTGGCTTTTATTAGAGAACATATATTAAAGAAAATATATGGAACATAAATGGATTATATATTTAAAATTAAAAAAATATTTTAATGTGAATCATAAAAATTATGGTGGAGTGAAAATATTGTATTTTTCTGTATGGTTTCATTTTTAAGAAATTGTTAAAAATACTAAATTGTAGCTCGAAACGTTATTTTCATATAATTTATTTACAAGGATATATTAAATATTAAAATAAATTAAAATATTAATTATATAAAAAAAATTATCAATTAATCCAAATTTATTTATTCTGAATCAATTCCACTTTGATATTGAATATAAAAACATAGAAAACATTTGTATGTTTTATCATTAAAAACCGTAGTGTCATTACGTTAGTGTGATTAAATTTATATTAATTTCCCAGAGAATATATATATGTTTTGGAAAAGTTGGGGTGAACTAGTTTTTATAGTGAGTTCCTAGGTGTCAGTGTATGAAATTTATTGGTAATTTATTTTACAAAATACCCATGTTTTTATGTTGAAATAAAAACATATCTTCTCTAATATTAATGTATTTTTATTTCATGTCATAATTTTCATATTTTTTAAATGAGTATTTATAAAGATATTTATATGATGTAAGACTCAACTTATTTATGATGTAATGATTTATTTCACATTGAAAATTATCACTCTAAAAATATCTCTACATATTCTTTAAATTTCATTCAGGACATAAACAAATATTTATATTATAATTCCATTTTTACACATATATACTCCTTGATTCAATTTATTATCATATAAACACTACCTAAACACCTCGATGACTCATCCAAGAACCATCTCCCTCGAACACATGAGAGGGAACAATGTATACAGATCATTTCCATTATAACTATGAAAATTTGAACACTAATATAAGAGTATTAAATCTAAATAGACACAAATAAGATCCTAGACCATGTGATATTAGAATTTCATATGCAATGAATATTATTGAATTTGTTATTGATATGAATGTGGTGATAGGTACACTTACTCATCACTCTTCTTTTGTAGATGTCTTCTTTCATGTATATTATCAAGAATTTAGGGTTGTTGAAATAAATAAAACATCATTGTGTCATTATTATATCGATGGTAAATGAATCAATTTCAATGTTTGTGGGATATTGATTTATGAAAATAAGATTGTCCTTACATAAGAAATGACATATTTTAAGGGGAAAAATATATCCTATATTTCATGTGATGATATCTCTTTAGAAATTATATAAATTTTTAGGGTTATAATTTATATTACCTTAGATCTTTCCATCGGTATTAGATATATAATTTTGTTGGGAGATAATTTATTTATTTTTTGGGGAGAATATAGTAACCTAATATTTAAATATACAATTTTTCTTTAAATAAACTCAAAGTTAGACAGATTTTTTGACACAAAACAACTAACTAAATGAAGATGCAATATATTATATATATATATATTTTTTAAAAAGGTTTACAATATTTTAACATTTATTAAATAAAAATATTATAATGAATATAAATCCATATAGAATAAGATTAAAGGCACATAATATTTTAAATGGGAAGTTTTTAGTAAACATAGTATTCCTAAATAAATTGTATTTTTATTTTGAAAATAAATTAAAAAATTTATGAAATTTATCTTTATGAAATTAAATTAATTTTTAACTAATTATAATTATATTTTTGAAGTATATTTTTTTTCCATTTTTCTGAAATAATTCATTTTTATGTTAATATAGAGATATAACAATATTTTTATATCATCAATTTTAGGTTATTATCATAATAAAAAATTACATCAATGCATACGAAACCATTTCTAATAATATATGTATATAATTTAAATGAAAAAAAATTAAATTACATTTTTTTTATGAAATTCAAATTTATTACACTGAAAAATAAGTAATATTTTACGCTAAAAACAATTTTATTCACCAATGTAAAAATTTTGATTTCATAATATCAAAAATGAAATCTAAAAAAATGTATTCAAAATTTGATATTTACATGTTCATGGTTTTTTATAAGTAAAATTTAATTCTTTTCCATATAATTACAATTACAAAGATAAAAGTTAATGGCTTTGATAATGGTGAATAGAATATTTTCAATGAATGATTTAATTATTTTTTTAATTATTATCTGTGAAATTGAATTTATATATTTTATATAATGAATGGAATATTAGTTTTTAAAAGATATAAAAATATATTTTCTCTCATTTAATTGTTTGTTAATTATATATTATATTATGATCACTTGTATTTATAACATCTTTTCTTTATAGAAACTAATTTTTCTATATATTAAATTCTTGATTTTCAAAATCAAATTTATCAAATTCTGAAATATAATTGGAATAAATATTAGTCAAATTTAGTTTCATCGTACCAAAATTTTGATGTAATTATTATCTTTTATTTTTTTAAATATAAAATACTATGTTGAAAACATGTTTTAATAGTAAAAATGAAATTGGTAAACTATAAGAATAAATTGGTATGAGAATCCGAACAAGTTTATGAACCTAATTTTATATAGATAATAGATTTTTTATCAAACCCTAGACCTCTAAAATCAATTAATGATCAATTTTAGAGTCATTGACCCCTCATTAGGGTCATGAAATAATTAAAAAGGAATGGGTATTTACCAAAATACATGTTTCAACCACATATAAAAGGGGATAACTTACACCCCATCAAAGATGAACATATACATGAAAATTTTCAGGAAACATTTTAGAATTATTCTCTTCTATATATATCATTCAAATGTATAATATAATGGTCCCTAAAAATTATCATTTACCCTATATTTATAGGAAATCATTCATGATAATTTTAAACTGTCCACATGATTACTTCTTATCACTCACTATTTTATATATAATAGCCATATACACCAGAAATTAATCTTTATCCATGAAATTATGATAACATAATTACTATTAATATTCTTATTATTATCAACTAATTTACTATCACTCTTCAATATTCTAAAAACAATTTTAAAAAGGATAATGTTTTCATGTGTTTCGCAGACTATTTTTGCTATGAATGACAAGTTCTATTTTTCGATCACTTTATAAATGGATGATTCAAAAAATTTATATTATGATAATATATAACATTTTAACATGTATAAGACAATTAAATGATAAATTTTTCATTTTATGAACATATTATTCTATGTAAAATTAATGTTTCATTTTATTATGTCTATACTACCATGTCTACAGAATAATGAATTTCCTTTTTTCTAGCCCCTCCTATAGTGGATGACTATAGAAATGTATATAATTTATATAAATGATATTTATGAAATAATTTGTATTATTTAATGATAATATTTGAAAATATTTAATTAATAATAATAATAAACACTTTTATTAAAATAGTTATCATCCCCTAGAAATCTCAAGGAACCTTTCATAATTTGAATCAATTTTAGAATCCTATGTACATGTATATATTTAGTGACAATAAATTAATAGGGGAAATTAAAATATAATATTATGGACAATATAAATTTAGTTTATAACTCTTTTCCCATGTTATATATCATGGTTGTTTCTGAAAAAATGACATAACAATAGAAAGCAACCAAGGTAAGAAAAAACTATATCGTAAATGAATAACATAATATAATATACCATCATTTTAATAAGAAATATATGTATGAATAATGATATATACATTTTTATTAAACTTAATTTGATTATCAGGGATTTTAGTCACACATAAAAAATTAATTAGAATCTATTGTAAGGGTGTTTTCATCTCATTTTTAATTCATTGAGTAATCAGGTGTATTTAACGACATGTTTTCTTATTTGTTATGAATCCCTCAACTCTAGTATCTTAGAGTCGGTTCATAATTTATTAAATTGGAAATAGACACAACAAATCACATCCAATTGGATAGAATAATTTCATATAATTATTAATCATGATGTACACATCGATTTCACATATATTTAAATACATAAAATACACAATGTTATTTCTTTGAGAATTCCATTATTCCTATTTGTATATCCCTTCATTTTAATCACAAAAAAAATTATGTTATCCATTGGGAAAATACGAAGTGGGTGTGATTTGTTGTGCAGTATTGGTAAACATATATTAGAAGCTATCAAGAATAAATAGTGTTTCACCATTATGGAAATTAAAATTACTGAAACATGATCCATTTAATAAATATCATGGGAATAATATGGGGTGAATAAGTAATGATTATATAATACAATATACTTAATCACATGATTTGGAAAATTTACCATGGAACTTATAATTAATAAAATAATCAAATTAAACATCAATAAGAAATCTTGAAATGAATGAATGTATAATTTAAAATATCTAAAACATATTATAATGTTTTTTCATAAGAATACTAAAATCAATGGGAAAAACACAATTATTATGGATAATTGATTATTATCATGAGTCATATTGATGCAAGAAGTGTATATATAACTACTCCCCACATATAAATTACTATATAAAATAAATTCTTCATGTGAATGGGCTGAATCATAATAAACATAAATTACTATAATTAAATACAATCATATGAAATGATTATAATTACCTAAAAAGATAATCATAAAAAATCCTGATTAAGATGATGAATGGTAATAATATTGATCATCCTCAATCAATAAAATTAAAAACCATCCAAACATTAAATAATGACGAATTCAATACAAAATATCCACATTGAAACATTAGTAAAACAAAATATTTATGTCATTGATGAATAAAAATAACATTAAATTGTCCTTAAATTTTTTTGGAAAATAAACATGTCACATTTGAAATACATTTAAAATAAAAATTCAAAAGAAAATTGATAACACATTTCATTGAAAATTACATTTCAAAAATTTTAAAATTATATTTTATATATTAATTGGTCATGAAGACATAAAATTATGTTCATTGTGTACATGTTTAAACATATTTTTTATTCACAAATTCTATAAAAACCAAATCGAAAATTTCTAGAATATGAAATGATGAATACATTGATTTTTTTTTACTAATACATGGGATAAATTAATTCAATAAATCATTTTTAGATTGTTATAATTTTTTTTGAACATTTTAAAAAGCTAGGTTTTTGGAAAAAAATTATTTTCCACCAAAGAGGGAAATAAAACCAGGTTTTCTTAAAATTGTTTTTCTTTTTTTATAAACCAAATAGTTGAAAAATAGTAATAGTATATTAAAATAAAATAAATAATAATAGTAAATTAAAATATATTTCTTTTTTAGATAGGAGTAAAAAATAATATCTCAAAGCATGAAATAAATATAAGCATTCTTGAATAATGGTGTGATTATGAAATCATCACTTACTATAATTTTAAGATATAAATCATAAGCCTCCAAAAGAATAGTAGATAATTAATCATTAAATAAAATGAATATAAAAATATTCATGATATAAATTATTAATGGTACAGTGTATACAACATAAATAAATTAATATGTGGGGAATATGGATGTAACGTCCTCTATCCAGGTGTCATAAAATGTTTCCACGAACCTGGTTGGTCACATAACCTGATGCGCATTTCCCCAAAATCCAGATGCTGCAAAATATAAGAGATGTAGAAGGTGTGATATTTGGGAAACTATTCCCTCGATGGTTAATTATACAAAGTGGAGTACATATATTAAACAATAGCAAACACAATAATACCATAGGACAGAAGTAAAAAAATTGAAAAATTGAATATAAATCCAACAAAAACCACAATATATATATGATGCCTGGAATATGTATCTAAAAAAATCTAAATATGACATAGTACAGGAAATCAATACAAAATACAATGTACTAGGAAAAAAGTAAACTCCAACAGCATAACAATCCTTATATTGGTTTCATGCTCCCCAGCTCCAACAATAATAAAGTACCTAATGAAGAATGGTGTTTTCCCTTATCTATACCTTAAATCATATAATATATTTGGGTCCAAAATCATGACCCAAATAGGGTGTGTGACATATCCCAGCAGGTGGCCACCAATAGATATGTGCCTAACTGTTAGTGAATGTATATAGCAGGCAATATGAAATAATGAAGAAATAAACTAGGAAGTACTCAAATGTAAATAATCCAACAATTTTCAATTACATTCATTTAACAATTATAATTCGTATGTTGAATCATGTAACCCCGAGAACTAGCCTAAGATCTATATCCCCTATGTAAATTAACCATAAAAAATATCTTATAAGGCCATCTCAACAATAAAGGAAGAATGAATCCAAGCATGTCCTCTGGCTTGGAAGATGCATCACAATCATTCATTTATTCATAAATAACCCTTTGGGATGTTCTCGTAATCTATACCCTCTAGTCTAACCTATCATCAAATCATTTAATAACGACCATTTGGAAATCTCTGACGGTTTATCCCCTTCGGTACAACTTACCATCAATTCACTAAAATAATGACCTTATGAGAATTCTCTAAAGTTCTTTCCCCTTTAGTCTAACATGGAAACAATAATTTACAAATGAGATCTAGAGAATCTCTCACAGTCTAAACCCCTGGGTCTAACATTCATTTATTCAAAGATAAATGACCACCTGGGCATCTCTCATTGTCTAACCCCATTGGGATGCTCTCGTAGTCGAATCCCCCTTGGTCAAACATTGACAATTCCTATCACAAGAATTTCATATAATTAATAACTCCATCCTAACAGAACATGTCATGGAAAACTAGGAAATACTAATAGGAATTCTATACCAAATTCCTAACACAATCAATAAATGGAAATAGACCAATGGGGTGACCTATAAAAAAGGTATATAACCTTATTCATAAGAAACAACCATTTTTCAATAAATCAAACCATTGTAGTTGACAAAATGTGTTTCATTCCAAATCATGAAATACCCCACAAGTGGGTATGTGGAACTTTTAGCATACATGATACAATACATACATGAAAATGAACAAACCACATGCCTCAATGTCATACGATCAGTTTTCTTGAACATCAGCCCTAGAATCGGCCTAGATTAGCATAGATCTACAAAAACTCAGAAAAAAACATGGCCATGAATAAATCACTAGAGACGATGAATCAGGAAGAGATCATCTATGGCTTTTGGGAAGTCACCATTGGGATCCTAATGCACCTAATGGTGTCTCAATCGGAGTTCAGATGGAGAATCGGGAGGGGTTTGTTTTTCATCGGTCGTTCTGTCATGATATTGTATGAACCACAGTCTGAAGAATACGTTTCTGTATATGAGACACAAACACACTCTGATATATCAAATAAAAATAAAAGTACATAGTGATTTCATTGAAACTATACACAGTGTATTTTCCTCAATCATCCCCTTACTTAAGCGGTCGTCCAGGTCACCACACTGTCATGTACTCGGCCATTACACGGTCAGTACATGGTTGTACACGGGTTGTTAGATACATGGCGTGTACACATGAAAACCCCATTTCCTCCTTTTAAAAAAAACATGAATTCAATATCCATACCTAAAAAGAATATACAGGTTCTTACAAACTTCCCCCCATAAATTTTTTTCCATGAACATCCCTTATGAGGGTGGTGAAGAAGAATATGAGAACAACATTAGCCACTACGATCGCATATCAGCCTCCCTCTCCCAAGAATCGTCATGCACTCCCAGTTCTGTCATAGCACCCATACCATAGGAATATACTAACCATGGATAAACTTAAATCTGGGATCCACAATACGAATAAGGTTCTCCTAGAAGGATGCATCCACCTCCAACTCAACCTCATTGGGTTCAAAACGTGAGATGGGTCTTAAAATTAACATTGAAGCTGAGAAACATGAATGATGTCGTGTATACCCTGGTACCACTAAGGAAAATGTTACCAATTGACAAACTGACCAACTCTCTCTACAACCTCAAATTACTTGACGTATCTCAGGGAAAGCTTCCATTTTCTCCTAATCGTCATGTGTCCCATTATTAGTGTGCCACAAGAGAAAACCTAATCTCCAACCTCATACTCTAGTGGTTGTCTTCATCGATTAGTGTAAGATTTATGCTAATATTGTCAAATATACATCCTCTTCCAAGTCAACCACACCTACTCATTGGTCTCCTGGACAAGATTATGTCCCATCATAACTGCTTATCCTACCTTTATCTATTATAAGGGTGATCGACATGTCCTATCATACAAATAATCCTAAGGATCCACATAAACCATTGAATAAATACTATTACCGTAGGAAAACTCTAACAGGGGTATGTGTCTCTCCAAAGATCCCTTGAAATCTAAAATGAATTCTTGAATAATTTCTTCAAAAACTATAATTGTGTGCTCAGACTATCCATTTATCTAGGGATGGTAAGTTGTACTCAGAAGTACTTGTGTAACGAAAGCCCTTTGTAGTCCCTACCAGAAATGAGAAGTAAACTAGGAATCCCTATCCTAAATTATGGATTATAGAACCCAATATAAATGTTAAATCGCTCAGATGTACATCACTCCAAGCTCATAAACACTGAAGGTTACCTTGATCAGTAGAAAATTATCATCCTTCGGGATCCTATTGACAACATCCCAAGTCACATCATTACCTAAAAATAACCTTAGTAAACCATTAAAAAAAACCATCACAACATCATTACACTTACACTCATGAATGGATAACTACTACAATAGTACTATCAGTCATTGATGTTCAACCTTCACATTCTGATAGGTGGAATATCTCATAAGAAAACCAGCTACATCCCGCTTCATATATTTCCAGCAATACTGATGATGTAAATCTCAATAAATCATTGTGAAACCAGAATGAACATCCCATATTGAGGTGTGAAAATCTCATATCATCTCCTCAGACATGTTTTTTGACACCCATACACACACATGGAAATGAAAAACCTCATCCTCGCATATGGTCCTCCTTGGAATGGGGTCCTCACCTGACACACTCTCCCATTGGATTAAGATGTTGGAATATCATAACAATCTCATTCAAACTAAATATAGTAGAGTATATTTATCCTCTATAGATGAAAGAAATGATTGAACCTATTTATCATGAACTTACAAATGCAGATCCGAGAAATGATCCATGATCTTCTTCTCACTACTATCCTCCTGAAGCACATGAATTTAAGTCCCCATGTTCAACACATCAGCCACTATGTTTCTTATCATAAGCATATAGGCATGCTCTATGTCAAAATAATGAAGGTAATCAACCCACCATCATTGTCTCAAATTCAGATCAGCCTGATTGTAGATATAGTTAATCACTTTGTGGTCTGTGTATACTATAAAATTATATCCTAAAACAAAATATCTTCTACGACGCAAAGTATGAACAACTTGAGCCAACACTAGATCGTGCGACAGGTAATTTCACTAATGCCGCTTCAACTCTGGAAACATGTACGCAACGAATCATTCCCCCTGTATGAGGACTGCTCCCAGCCCGATACCTTATGCATCACAGTACATAGATTAACTCTTTCCTAGCTCCGGAAAAATCAGTATCAGTGCTGAATTCAATATCCCTTTCAGCTTCTGAAAATCTGAATTGTATAAATCATTCCAGAAGATCTTCATACCATTCATTTCTTGGCCTTTTAAAGGTAATTATAAGGATGAAAAGACATGAATAATGAATTTTTAGTAACCATCCATCCCCATAAAATTCCATAGTACAAATACATTCTTTTTTGTCTCCTAGTAAACTACCATTCACACCTTCATTGGGTCTACTAATACTCTTTTCTCCGAGATGACATGATCCATGAAATCAATCGGGTCCATCCAAATGTTGTAGTTCGAGAGAATAGAATATAATTGATTCTCTCTTGGCGTAATCAATAAAATCTCGAAGCGGATGGCATGGTTGTGTCGAGTGAGGGACTACACCAATATATCACACATGAATACTACCACAAAATAAAACAAGTAAGGATGGAAAAATCAGTTCATTGGTGCCATGAAAACTATCAGTGTGTTCATGACAATGAATAGAAATACAAAATACACTTATAAAACATACCTGCTATGAAAGGATTTAATAGGTATATCTAATGGGATAACATGAAAATGATGATAACCGTACCGTAAGTTAATCTTCAAGAACACCCTAGCTCCTCAAAGGTGATCGAAGAGATCATCAATCCTCTGCAAGGGATATCGGTTCATGACTGTTAACAGCTTCATCTTCCAATAATACACACAATGTGTGAGGGTTGTTTCTTCTATCATGGCCAAAATAATTGGCAAACAATAACGATATGTATAGGTTTAGGTTAAACCATTTCACTGAAACTCCACTAACTACTTCATGAGCTCTTGAAACTCCGATGTAGCTATCCTATATTAAGTGATGGACACTGGGGTCTCTCTTGGAACAATCTCAACAAATATATACACCTCTTGATCTAGAGGAAAACAAGAAAATCCATCTAGAATGACATCACTTAAATGATCCACCACTATAGTAAAGTCAATTTTTAAGTCCCCTAGTCATCCAGAGATAAACAAGCAATATAGGATGTAATTCCTCCCAACCCATGATGCTGGGGTCTATATATTATATCCTGGACTTTCCATTCACCCTTTTGTAGAAAAGATATTCCCTCTGGTGATGTGAAACTCACCTTGCAGTGATAACAATCAACAATGTCTAGAAATCTGACCAACCATTCCATTACGAGAATGAAATCGAAAAATGTCATCTCTAACACATATAGGCCCCATTAAAAGTGTCACCCACCAATCTTAAGATCTAAAAACTCTAAATGACGTACAAAATCCGTCCTAATTCCTAATGGAGTGCCTAGAATCATAACATCATCAGAATAATGATACAGAGCCCAAGGCTCTCCATAATGACAACCAATATAAAACTATGGGAGGCCCTTATATCAAATATAAGAGAAGATAAAACTGAGGCAACTAGAATCATAACCTTAACTGTATAGTGTCTAGGATCATTATCCTGTTGGGTTTGATCCATTCCAAAATCATTACTTGTACCAAGCCCCTAACAACCCTACCTGGATACCCTAAGCTGATCCACTGTATTGCCACTGAAAACCTTGTTTTTGGATACCACGACCACAACCACCTACTCGTCCTGAATGTCCTTAAGAACTCCATTTCCATGTTTGATGAGAAACTAGTTTCCACTCTCTTCTATGTGAAGTCAAAACAGATTATCTTTCACTCACTAATGGTGATAAAATCATGTAAAAATACTGAATATGGCCCATCGTACCACAATATCAGCACTCGAATGGGTCCCTAAGGCAATGTGGTCTCGTATTCCCACTCATTCTGCCCTGGTAAAACACTACTTGTATACATGAAAAAACATCACTACAATGATTCTTACTATCGACCAAAGGATTACCAAACCTAGATGTTGAACCACCTTGGCTCACAACTCCATATTCCCTGAGATTATGCATGGTAATCAATGTCTGGTTTACTATAGTAGTCACCAAAGTCAACCTCAATACATTAACCTGGAATCAAATGTTGAACCTAAAACCATCCTCACATCACCTAACCAGTGATAACTCGTCACTTCCAAAAACAAGTGCGAAGATATGAAGCTCTGTAATGTTATAAGAGTAATTTATCCTTGAAAGAGCACCCTGCTCCAAATGCATAAACTCTCCAGCTCAGTCTGCCCATAATGTATCAGGGTAGAAGTAATCATAGAAGTTCCTCATAAACTCTTTCAATTCCATATCTTGATGTCACCCCACCTGTGAGAAAAGATCCCACCATATCTTTGTCGAATCACATAGAATGTAAGTCACGAGTTTCACCCTCCTATTAGTAGGTATCTCTAGATGCTCGACGATCAAAAGTATGGCCTCCAACTAACACTCTACTTCTTATGGTCCTCCAAACCTTGAAAAATAGTGATAATGATTCTACTGGAACACCCGCGTCCACACTACCATAGTCGGGGAAGGATATGGTTCTTCTTAAAAAGCCTGGATCATCCTCATAAATCCTTTATAATACTAGGCATCTGCACCTGTGTTTGGTATAACTGATGCTGCCTTGAATGGAACGAAGAGTGGATCTACTGGTAGGCCTTGATCTACTATTTTTAGTGTCTAATCATATCCATTAACCTAGTATACAATGAGAAGTCCTCTAGGAGTAATGGTGTTACAAGGTCATGTGCAGACCTCAGTATGAGATTAACGAAAAATTCAACTCAAAAGTGATGGAACAGAAAAGGTAGGTGGAAATTGTCAATTTTTTCAAACTTGAGATGCATGGAACATTCATTAAGCCTTAACATGGGAATGTACCTCTTCCAACTTGGTCATGTAACACCCCATACAAATAGAGTGTTCCTACAGAGAACACAATTTAATTGAATATTCACTCCTTCCCAGGTACTTCTTCATGGATGGAACTACACGGTTCTATGGATGTAATAATATATGGAGTGCACACCATATACATGACATGTATAGAAAATTTTCTATCCACCCATGTCGTTAGTCACACCTTCATAAACACAGTCGTTTAAAGCATGACAGGTACTCCCTAAATAAATCATGTTTTAACACATGATTACCAACCCCATGTATCTTCTCACATAGTCAGTCACATAGTCAACAATTACATGTCATATACATAAGGAACATAGAGTGTACTTAATAATTTTCATTTCACATAGAATAGAATAACACAATGCATGTGTTCATAACAGCACATTCCATGTTTTCAAGGTTATCCATACAGTAAGCCTCTGAAACTTCTCCAGAACCCCCGAAACATAAAATTTTTCTATGGAATTCCATGTTCCAATCCGTGAGATCTCATACTCCCCATGAATAAATCATTGTAATCTTTACTAATCTCATAGATTAACAAAATTCAATTAAATTTTAAACATGATCCACAAAATTAGGATTCAAGAGGGATCGTAACACCTCAAGGACTAATGTTTGGCGTCCATGCAAATGAAGCATTGCATATTCCAATACCCTATCAAATTATCAGTTATTCAATCACGTCATCTATCACAACAACATACATATCTTTCAAAACATCATTCACAAAAGCATCCCATCAGTAATTATCACTAAATGGAATGGCAAGAATTCATGGCATGTGATTTATAACATGTTCTTTTATGATGCCTAAGATCAAAAACCATATTCTCATTGTGTTTCTACAAAATAGAACCACAATGGTATCAATACTAATATAAAAAACAATTGTTCCATCCATGGGTTTTCTCGAATCAACTATAATAGTTTTAAATCCAAAAATTAAAATTCAATTAGAGGTAAAATATCATATCATTATACACATGGTAGCTACACTTGGGAAAATATAATTATCAAACACCTATTCCTACCTTACCCTCTCTAATATCTCTAAAAATTAAGACAACCTAGAAAATAAAACCTCTTTTGATACCAAATTGTAACGTCTCAGATCTATGTGTTGCCCAAAGTTTCCCTGAACCTTATTTTTCACATACAATCTAGCACATTTACCTGAACTCTAGAGGATACCAACTAGAAGTGATAACCAAGGTGTGATATTGGGGAAACTATGTCTAGATTTTCCTAGTATAAATAGCATAAAATAGATAGTAAGAAATAGAGAAAGCAGTAACACCATGTGATAGAATTAAAAAGAGTAATATTGAAACTAAAACCAATAGATGCATTAATATATATATATATATGATTCATGGAATATGTATCTAATAAAATAGCAAAAAAATTACCATTATAGATAGAAATATAGAAACTAATGTACTATGAAACAAGTGAACTCAAACAACATCACAAGCCTCAGCTTGGACTCATGCTCTACAGATCCAACAATAATCAAGTAATTGATGAAGACGGGAACATTACTTTATTTTTACATGAAATTATATAATATGTTTGGGTCCAAAAGCATGACTAAAATAGGTAGTTAGAGGAATCTTCTTATGGAACTACAAAAATATTTGTGCCTAACTATCATTAAATGTATATACCATGTAATTTTAATTAATGAAAAACAAACTAGGATGTAATCAATAGTATACAATACAATTGTTTTCAATTACATTAATTTAACATTTTTTATTCACCTGTTAAATCATTTATCCCTAGGACCTAGCATATGATTTGTATACCCTGTGTAAATTAACGAAAATAGGCATCTAAGAAGGCCCTCTAAATAATCATGTAATATTGAATCAAAGCTTGTGACCTTTTTTGGAAGATGCATCACAATTATTCATTTATTCATACATTCCCTTTTGGGAAGTTCTCACAGTCTATCCACACTGGTCTAACCTATCATCAAACCACTAAATAACAACCCTTTGGGTAGCTCTCACAGTCTATAGCCTTTGGTCCAACATGCCACCAATTCATTGAAATAATGACCCTCTGGGTAAGATCGCATGGTCTATCCCCTTTGGTCAAACATTGCAATAATTAATTACAAATGAAAACATGGGATTCTCTAATGGTCTAAACCCTTGGATCTAACATTTATTTAATCAAATATAAATGACCAATTGGGCACCTCTAATAGTCTACTCCCATTGGGATGAACTCACAGTCTAGTCCCCTTCAGTCAAACATTCACAATTCATATCACATGCATTTTATATAATTAATAACTCCATACTAACAAAAAAATGCCAGGAAAGCGTGGAAAACCTAAAAGTAATTCTACACCAAATGGTTATAAAACAACCAGTCATGGTAAATGAACCTATAGGGTGTCCCATATTTTTGGTATCCAACCATAAGAAAAATAAAAAACTTTTTATCAATCAATCACACCATAAATGTTAATAAATAAGGTTAAATTCTAAATCATGAAATACCCCCACAGTGGGTGTGCATCACTTTTATCAAATATGATCCAAAATATTATTTCATAGGCACAAACCACTTACCTCGATGTTATACTATCATTATAATTGAATATCATCCCTTGAATTAAAATAGATTAGCATAGATCTATAAAATGTAAAAAAATCCTAACCTTGAATAACTCATAAGAGAGGATGAATAATGAAATAGGCTTTATGTTTTTTGAGAACTCACTAGTGGGATTATAACGCACTTGATGATGTCTCAATCGGAGTTCAGATAGAGAATCAAGATGGGTTCCGAGTTTTTTGTTTGTTCTGTCTTGTTCCTCTATGAAGCACAGTCATAAAAAGACTTTTTCGAATATAAGATGCGACCTCACTCTAGTATATCAATTAAAAATAAAAGTACATGGCATGTTCTTTAAAACTACCCACCGTGTATTAGCCTCAACTGGCCCCGATGTTAGAGGTCCTCCATGTCACTACACGACCATGTACATGACTATTACGGGGTCAGTACATGGTTGTACACAACATGCTAGGTACAGTGTGTGTACAAAAAAGTACATAGCATGTACATAGAAAAACCCCATTCCTTCCTTTTTCCTTAAAGGACAACCCAAAATCATGATCCATACATGAAATGATGATCCGTGTTATTACAATGGAATATATATCATGGAGGTAAATGTGACATAAGAATCACATATAAATTTATTTATCCCATATATTATTTTCTTATATTATTTTTTTATGAGAAATTATTTGTTAAGATCTCTGTTTTGGGTTATAATTGATTTATTTTTCATGTTTTTTGGTTTTGTTAATTTTTTCCTTTTAAATTTATCATTGATCCATAATCTCTAAAATTATATCCTTGTTATAAATATAATATATATTAAATAAAAATGTATTTATACAAATATATAAAATTTAGTTATTGAAAGTGGAATAAATCGTTCATGGAGATGGTCAGTTGTGCATATGCATGAAAGATTTTCCATTTATCAATGAGGTTTAAATTAAAGGAAAATTAATATTAAGTCACAATTAAAAAATAATACTTCTTATATATATATATATATTTTATTAATCAAAGTTATCTTTATTTTTATCCATGTAATATTGAAATGAAAAAAATATTCAACGTCGCAATCTGGAGGTGGTAGTACACATTTATGCTTGAGTGACATTAATGATTTCATATGGATGAGGACGTATAAAGTTGGTTGTGATACTAAATTTATAAATATATCTTTAGGTCATTAATTTAATCTATATTCATTAAAAAATTTCATTACTGTAATCCATGAAAAATGTATGCTGAGAACAATTCATATCATTATGAGAGGCGATAGTCTTCCATACACATGACCGACACTATCATATCATATTCGACATGGAAATTAAGAAGGAATAGGTTATATAAAAATTATCAAATTCAAATAAATTCATAAAATTAATATATATATTTTAAATACATCGTTCTATCCATCTAGGAATGGGGGTGATGGAAAACTAATGTCATTGGTTTGCGAGACGATAGTCAAACATACACATGATTTTTTGTTCCATTTACGATTTGGTGGAAGTGGATATAGATATAGTATATTTTACTAAAATAATTACATATTAGAATATGTATGATTGTTTTTTATTATATTATAATCAGTGAATATAATTTTATTGGGGTGGAAGAAAATAGAAAATGAAATTACTCATTTAAGATTGTTTCCTCTTCTTCAATGAACATTGATAGGTTATCACAAAAATCCATCTTGTGACGGATTTATGATAAAACTAAATCCTCTATCATGTTTTTATAGGATTATATAATTTACTTGAAAAGGTATATTTCAATCCAATATACTGTGGAAGTATGAATATGTGATGAGAGAATATTCCTTTTATATGTGGGGGAGAGCACACACTTCAAATTTTTTTAAAGAAAAAGAAATACCCCTATTTTTATCATAAATTTATATTAAAATGTGTAATTATAAATAATTTTAGTCTATAACATATTTATATATATATGGATATAAATGGGGGTTTTATAAGTTTTAGGTAAATTTTAACCATTTTCTTCATTCTTTAACCCCCAGTAAACCCATTTCTACAATAACCATGATAATTCAAATTTACTTTTTTATCTATGCATTACTAAAACAGAAAATTTAAATTATTTTAATATCAATTATCAAATACATTTAAAAAAATTTAATTCATTTATTTAAAAAAAATTAAATTTAAAATTAAATATATAGGCATGTTGAAAAAGTAGTATTTAAATAATAAAACATTCAAAAGTTAAAAAAATTATTTCATAATTAAATATAAAATAGATTATAATGACAAATATTTTCTAAATAGAAAAATAATTTTACTTATTTTACATTAAATACATTAAAATATTAATTATCTTTTAATATGTTTTAAAAAGATATGATGTTTTCAATTAAAAATCTATATTTTTACCATTAATCAAAAAATTAATATTTTCATAAAATTCTCAAAAAAACACCCAAATATAATTTCTAATAGTTGGTTTCAATTTTTATTTATTAATTTATATAATATTTACAAAAATGATAAAAATAATTTTCAACTAATTTTTAGAAATAATGAAAATTTTTAATTTTTGAACGATATATTTTTTCAAAAAATCATTCTTTTTTGAAGTCATTCTTATTTTATTTCTAATCCGTAGATATCAATTGAATTTATTTAATAAATATATAAATTTATTATTTATCTAAATTTTTTATTACCTATTAATACCCCTCAAATTAATAGATTTTTTATAATGGCCAGGTTTAAATAATAATATTATAATTGAGAATACTGTTTATTTCAAACCAAGTGTTGCGAACATTCAAAGATATAAAATGAATTATTTTTTAAAAAAAATTCATAATGTCTTATGTTGAAAAAATTTCCTTCATTTTTGGGGTTTTAAGTCATATACATTTTCAAATATGATGTTCCTAACATAAAATATCAGGTATACAAATTCTACCATGCTGAATAAATTAATCACTCAAAAAGAAACATTGATCACAATAATTAAGGGTGTGACATTTCAAAATTCCATTGTTCAAAATCAATATTGTAAATATGGTTAAATATAATTTAACATTATAGGAGATAACTGGAGCTAAGAATATCATCATAAATAACACATTAATAGGTTTCTAAAATGGAGAACATTATTTGGAAGTGAATATATTTAAATGGATGGAAAAATATATAATTATAGAGAGTGATAGATATCATGTATCACCTCAAAGTGAGTTTTGAATATGTTGTTGTTGACCTAAAAACATAAATCTATGATTATTTAACATAGAATTTGATTTATCAAATGTGAATGTAATATGATAATAGTTTTTTTTTTCGAAATACTCTTTCTTATGAAGAGTCATAATTTTACAATAGAACAATATAAGGAAATATACATTCAATATATATTTCAATTTGATAACCCCAATTTTTTCCTTTTTTGGATATGGTCATTTTCCTTTTCATTTCTTATTTGATAAAATGAATATCCAAAAATAATTTTATTCATGATTCACTTAATTTAAATTTTCATGGATCATAAAATATATAAAATATAAAAAATTATTTTTACATGTAAATAAATAATTTCCAAAACCAATATTGATGAAATAGGTTATGAAATATAATACATTCATCTCTATACATCAACAATGAAACCACTAGATCAAAAATAATTTTTATCAATCAAATAATTAAATTTAAAAATGTCATATTAACATGAACATCTCATAGGCCAGTGGTTGAAACAACACAATTCGTAACCATCGATTCTAGGATCAAAACCCACATCTTTCCAGAATGTGATGGGTAGTAACCTAGAAAATGGGTTTCTCTTTTTTAAAATCATTATTCAAAAAATTCTTCTTGTGTTACCAAATTGCAATAACCCTTAATTAACTCAACAACATATCTAATAAAAACCATAATGTTTACTAATACCATGGTAAAAACCTATTTACCCTTATTGTCTCAAAATAAATCACATATTTTGGGTTATCCTACCATCGTAACATGTTTTTCTAGGCATTCATATTTCCACTAAATCAATTTTCTTGGTCATCCGAACCATTCAACATATACAATCTAATCCATAATGAAAAGGTATTGTAGTATTATCCGTATACATTTTGTAATTGTTATAACCAAAATACCATTAATAAATTACTCCTTTAACAAATTTTATGATTCAAAAAAAATTATCTTGACCTTGATCTATTATCTTCTTTTAGGGTGTATTCCATTGAAATTTGTGGCATTTATTTTCATGTGACCCATCTATATACTATTTAGGCATTGAAAATTAGTGTATTATTTCATTCCCAGGAAATCGAAATCAAGGTGGCCTTTATATCCACACTTTAAATATACTCTTAATCCCTTAAATAATTCAATGTAGTGTTTCCTTCATAACATTCAAATTGGGGATATCATTTTTCCCCTTCTTCCATTTATCAATATTTTACTTTTCCTACCTTTTATTCTCATGATTGCATTCACATCTATAAGATGTGGAGAATTTTTTATTTATCTTTATACCAAATTATATTATTTTCTAGAATGAAGATAAATTTTTGGATAATATTTTTCATCGATGGATTGGATTCAACCAATCGATGAAATGGTCAATCATTCCCTTTGGATTACATATGTAGTCTTTATCAATCTATTCGTGTACCACCCCATCATTTTTTGAAATATTATTTTCAAATAAATGTAATCCATTTGATATTTTTCAACACAAAAAATACCTACTTATATTTTGTTAAATTCAACACTATGTTTATCTTTTTTTATACAAAACACAATTTTTATCTGACATCTTATGTAATAGTGATTTTAAATTAATGGTGACAAACTATTAATTTTTTTATTTAATATAATAGATATCACATTGAAATAGAAATAATAGGTATGAATAAGATTTACTATATAATGATAATACAAGGAAAAAAATTATATGAAATAAAATATTTAGAGAAAAATTAATTACATATGAAAATAAAAACCATTTTAAAATAATAGAAATATTTTTATGAACAAATATTTATAGACACATAAATGTGTTTTACTATCATAAATTTAAAAAATAATTTTTTGGGAAATATTTAAATGAAATATAGATATTATATATCCAATAAAATGTTTTACAGTATTATAATGTGTTTACAATATAAGAGATAAAAATTGAAAAACTTTTATACAAAAAAATGTATTTTTCAAAAATAAATTATCAAATTTCTAACAATGATTTAAAAAATAATTATTAAGATTTATAAATATTACATAAAAAATTGAAATTTTTTCAATAAGTTTGATAGTAAAAATTAGATTGGGGTTTGTTTTTGACAATTGTCTAATTGTATTTTTTATTAAAAGTGGAAAATACTAATATCTATTAAGAGGTCCCTTTATTGTTTCATATGTTTTATCTTATTTAGAGGATGACGACGGGAGCGAGAGCTAAGGAGCTGTTGGGTGAAGGCGATTGCGAAGCAAACCCTAGAAGAGGGTTTCGGGATGCTAGGTCCTTCGTCGATGTAGTCGTGGGTGATGATTCATCCACGGACCTAAGAAATGCAGAGCATATTGCCACCATTAAATGGTTTCCGGAATACATTAATGGTTTTTAATCCCCCATTGCTCCGATTTGGCATGCCTTTCCTGATTTACTGATTCACATGTTTAAAAGAGAATCCCTATTTTTTATTGGTAAACAGTTTGGTACTCCAATCAAACTGGATTATGCCACCCTTAATTTGACAAGGCCCTCGGTTGCAAGGGTATGCACTGAGATTGATCTCTCTAAGGACCTTCCAAGCTATTTTGGGATTCAAAATGGGGACATAGGTTTCGTTCAAAATGTAGTTTTTGAAAACCTTCCGGTATTTTGAAACAAATGTTTTAAATCTGTTCATGTTCACAAGAATTGTGGAAAACAAGAAGCTCCCCCTACTAAGCAGTTAAAGTAATTTTGGGTGGAAATAGTTTCCAAGACAACTCACAACTCATAGAATTCTACCTCTGTTGAGGGACGAACCTCATCCACTTCTAAAATCCCTAACAATTCTAATCATCTATGTACCTCTAAGGTGTCTAATGATCAGCTTAGAGAACCTAATTTGGTGGTTAGGGACGATAAAGAAGTTTCTCATAACTCTGAGAACCAAAATGCAGATTTTTTCACAGCTATTTTTAATGCTACAGAATAAATTTCTATGGATAATAGGGTTACTCAACAAAATTATGTTTATAATAATGATTCTGTTCAGCACAGCATGGAAAATCACAATCTTGGTGATTTCTCATTGAATGATACAGAAAAGGGTTGTCCTACTCGATCTGCTAACACATATCAAGAGGTACATGAAAAGGTCTAAAAAGATGGTTCCGATTGCAGTGGATCATCAACTAAGGTGGATGATAAGCCTGTACAATTAGAAGAAAAATATATGAAAGCCATGGCTAGGAAAGGAAAAAAATAAGTAGTAAATGCTTATGGATTCACCACCTCAAACCCAAAAAAAACTAGAAGACGTAAGGATTAATCTCAAGTGGAAGGAACCATCACCACTAGGTTAACTGAGGTCAATAAAAAGGATTCCCTTGAAAAATAGAAAGGAATATAAAATTGTCAGAAATCCTGAATTGTTTTATATCACTTCTCACAACATTTCACAAAAGAGGAAGTACAAGAGTGGATTGCTCATATAGGAAAGCAACAAGAATTTTTGAAACAGGAGCGATAAAATGGGACTCTTAATGAGGAACAATTTCAAGATGATATGAAATTCATTTACTTTGAGAAATTGATGTTGAAATCACAATTTTCATGATGTTGCTTTTGTAGACCTTTTGTGATGTCATTGTTTCTGGTTAAATGGTCTAAACATTTTGCTATTCTGGATGATCTACTTTAATTTGTGGAAATTTGGTCGGTTTGGATGTGCTGGTCATCTTTCATTATTTGGACTCTGTTCTGGAGAGGCTCCATATCTGGAAAATTGTCTGGTGGTTTTTGAATCTCTATTTGTTCCAGTCTCTGATCATCTGAGCCTGTTTGACTCTATTGGATTTATAATATGGAATGAAGGTTTTGTGTTTGGGTATCAACAATTGACTGAATTTTCAAGACATCTGCTACTGTTTATATGCTCTCTGGGGAAAACTGTTCTATTGGAGATTCTGTTTTCTTCACTATTTTGTTTGACATGTTTTTGATGTGTACCTTAGAACAGGTTCTTCACTACAAATGCTGAACAGCTGGGTGATATTGATTCTGATTCTGAAGGTCTTCTCCTCTAAAGCTGCTAACCTGTATTTGACACGCTGGGAATTATCTGGTCTTCTTCATAGTGTTTTCTGTTTGGAACAAGTTTTTCTAGAATGCAGAATGAACTGCATTTGTGTGATTTTGTTGGTCTAGTTTCTTTTAACAGCCTTTGGTTCACCTGTTTGTTCTTATGGGCTATATTTTATTTGCTTTTTGGTGTAGTCTATCTACACCTCGTATGTACCTTGTAACACATTTTATTTCAATAAACATTCTTTGACATGGATTGGGAAACCATTCCATGTTACCTTCAGAAAAAAATATCTATTAAGAACTTACATTTCCTTTGATGCATTTTAAAAAATAAAATTTTTTTACTAATATTTTAATGGTTTAATTTAATCAATGATATATATATTATTTTTATTCTATTTTATTGGAATAAATTTCCATATTTTTTCATATAAAATGATTTTTGCTTTATGAAATGTTTCATTTGGAATAATTTTTTTGGATCACGTCGATGGGATTAAAATTAAATTAATATTTTACAATTATGTTAATAGAAATTAGAAAAATTGGGTCCATATTTGTAATAATAATACGTTATATGGGTTAAAACGGTTAAATTAATTTTTTACCATCATGAATAGTAAAATTAGAAAAAATAAATGAATTGTTGTTATCAAGGATGAAATGGGTTTACCTGGTGGTTAATCTAGAATGATAAGGGATCAAATGAAATAGAAACTTTTCTGACACCCATTGGTTTTTTGTATTTATAAAATTTCACATATAATTTAATAAAATATTCAATTTGGATCATTTTAGTTGGTGGATAATGTGGTAACTTCGTTTTCTTATTAAAAATTACAAGTGTTCCACTTACCTTTCATATATATGGCCACCCCAAACCTAATCATTTAACAAAAAAACCCATTGTTTTTTAAAATATCTTAAAAATATCTTTTTACATATATCATGTAGTATTATAAGCCTTATTTTATCATAAATACATCCTAGGTGTGTTTTGGTGCAAACCCAAAGATGTTTTACAAAGAAGTGGTAACATTACCAACCCAACATTTAATTTTATTTTATCCTCCACCTAGTTAAATTGTTATTAAACAATGAAAATAAAATTATTTTTGAATATTACATTTACATATAAGATATGTTTCTAATTAAATTACAAAAATTATCCTCCTCTAACATAAAATGGTATTCGAAATCATCGTGCGTGTGTATGGCGTACTACCGCCTCGAGATCCGATGTTAATCATTTTTCCCTTTCCACCTCTCACAAAAAGTTATAGTGAAGGATGTGATGTTTATATATGGTATTTATGATATAATTATAATATTTCAATTATATCCACCCATCTATATTTTTACCTATTATCTTATTGAAAGAAAATATCGCTCATGTGTATGGAAGACTACCGCCACACAAAGAAATGCAATGTGTTTTTCATTTATATTTTTCTAGGTTGGTAATAAATATAGAGTAAATGAATATAAATTACTTTTGTAACATGATTATAAATATTGATTAATGATATCACATATAACTTCTTTCATTCAATTCCATGGGGAATAAAATAATGTCATCCATGTGTACTATAGACTACTAACTTGCGAATAGAAGTGATCCGTTTTTAACAACCCCATTGAATAGAAAGTAAAAATATTAAATTGAATGAATAAATATGATATATATGATAAAAATTAATTCTTAATGTTAATATATTATTTATCATTCTTTGGTTCCATCCGTTATGAAAATGGAAACAACATTCTTTCCTACGTACAACCTACCATCTCTATGAATGATGTATTAAGTTTTTTTTTTAATAATTTTTATGTATTACTATAAATACATATATAATTAATATATAATATATTTATATCATGTTTAATACTCAATAAATTTATGATCTATTATCATTATAATAGTAAATTAAATACTAATAAAAATCAAACATGAAAAATGAAGGATTCTTTGCCCAAAATTTATGTTGAACAAGGAATTGTCAATTATAGGGTAATAAATGGTCATAAATGGAAAATATATGGAAATATATATATAATAATTTCCTTCTAATATATTTATAATAAACATATATTTATTAATCATGAGTTTATAATTTTTAAAAATGATGTAGATACTTAAGGTCTTGGATTTTCATCTCCTTTTTTATATCCATTAGGTATATTACAAATGTACCAATTGTTCCTTTTGAGTGGTGTATATACTGCCCATGAATTAATTTTTTAATGAATATAATGAACTGTATAGTTGTTTCAAATATATTTAATGATATATATTTTGTTATTAATTATTCAATAGACACAATAGTGTAATGTGAGTTTTATCTCAATTTTTTTTATTCGAGACATAAATTATGTTACACACCTATTATAACATCTTGTTATTCTTTTTAGGTATTACTAAACCCATATTTTTACCATGTTTTTTATAGGATTCATTTTTGTGATACATAGGTTTAATTTTGGAGAATTTTGGATGTTCTTGGGATATGAATGGTCGGCTCATAGTTTTCACAATCTATTTACACTACTAGTGAAAACCTGAAATATGAGATAGTGAGGGTGTCCATGATTTGTGGATGGATTTTATAGCTAAGAAAATAATCATAGGAAACCCTACTTATGGTATTTTTTAATCAAAATTTTATTTTCTATAATTAAAATCTATTCTTTTAAGGTGCCTGATGGGCTTATAAGACCCCATAATATTTTTTTCTTCCAAGGAGGCTCCAAAAAGATGATTTTGGACCTTCTAAACCCCAATGAAAGTGGATTGAAGAAATGTGAAAAAAAAATTATTTCTTCGTAGTAAGATTCATCTTCCCATTATATTTCTCATTCTCTATCCTCTTTCCTCCCTAGGATTGTTTTGAATAACATTTTTTGATGGATTTTTTCCTTTCAATTTCATATATTGAATCTAGGATTGCTTCTTGGATCCTTTTTACTGATTTTCATCATTAGAGTTTACTGATAATGGATTTTCATTTCATGATCCAGTGGTCCCAACGAAGGTGGTTTCGTTATGATACCCAAATTCTATTAACCATAAATTTCATGATTTAAATTCAATTGATTGATTAAAAAGTAATTACTTTAAATATGTTTATTAATAATACTATTCCATTAAATTCGGGATTTTAAATTGGATTTTTTGAGAAATTGATAGTAACCCACAATTCTTTTAAATTAGAGAGTGTTGTGAAATTGGATCGAAAATGATTAAATTGAAATGTGGATTTTAGTTTTGGAATTAAAATTGTTAAATTGAGTTTATGAAATTTTTATTATAATGTTAATTTAGAAAAATGGGATGAAATCATTTTGATATAAACCCTTGATTTTTATCATTAAAAATTAATTATTTCATTAATATCCCATTGTGGTTTTTAAATGGAAAATTGGGATATTTTAAATTGTAGAATTGGATAAATTGTATTTTAAATAGTATTGAAATTAATTTCTCATCATGGATTTGTATTCGAGCAACTGAAAACAAAGGTAGTTAGTGAGTTATTTGGGAAAACACTGTATTTATGATTCTAAACCTGAACAATGCATATCCACATGGAATATTTTATTTATTTTTCACCTACCCAAGAAATTCTCGAAAAATATAATATTATATCCCATGACTATGACAAGTGTAATTCCAAAAAATGGCATTGATCCTTATATATGAATATAATCATCTAATACACATCATATACTCCTATTTAAACTCGTTCCACTCTAAAAGTAAAAATGGTAAATTTTTCATTATTTTTAATTGAATATTTAGTAAAACACTATTAAAGGTAGTTTGTTTTATTGAGAACCAAACTTTCCAAGGTTGTCCTATAGAGGTGATCTATATTGTCTTCAAGAAAATAGATCATAAAAGACAACCTCAAGGAAGAATTGTGCTAAAAAATTAGTTTCATATCCTAATTTAGTTGCATCCAAAATTCATGGTAAATTATAAACCACTTCAAACATCATCATAGTTTTTCCAAGAGATTAGATCAATCATCCTAAATCTGTAGCCTCATTCAATCCATAATCTCATTGTTTCTCACTTCAAGTAGTAGTGATAATCGAAATCCCAGATTTAGAACTCACACACACAAATGATCTTGGATAACCCTCAATCTATGAATCATATTAATTATTATTGAAATGTTTTTCACTACTACATCACCAATACCTATTGAAATTTATTTGAGATATTTTTTCAATGATATTAATTCATCCTTATAGACAATCAGTCATCTTATTCCTAAAATAGTACTTTTTTCATCGGAAATCTGGATTCCTCAGTATCACAACGGTTCCCCTCATTAGACTAGGGTGGCCTTAAGCAACATAGAAATTGGAATTTAAAAGAATTTGAACCTGGTGTAAATAAATTGTTTCTTATCCTTAAATAATCTAAGTAAAACCGAGTGGTTTGGCAGTCGTCAGCATGAGGTTGATTATTCTCATGTCTATGCTTAACGAGGTTGAGTTTCTAATCCTGGTTCGATTCAATAAACATCCCATTCGAATTTACCTTCATTATTATTCAGAAACCCGATTCATGATTATATTTCAAATGTTCCTTCGATTCTAGTTTTTTTCAATCTCAAAAGGGAGAAAGTTGCATTTCTGGTTTCATGGGTGGAAATGGGTGGTGGCTGTGTTGGCGTCTTTATCGATCTTGGTAAAAATAAACAAAAATTCATTGCTAAAACTGTCCTTGTTATATATTGTTCTTTGTCAAAGATCTATATTCATTGGAAAATGTAATATCTCAGAGGTTCCTTGGTGATCGAATTTAGTGGTTCCACATTAAGATCATCCATGTATTTGGTTGGTTTCTATTCTTTATTACTCGATCATAGTCAGAACTGAAAATAGAGACACCATATTTGGTCTACTTAGTGATTGACATGGTCTTCTTTGGAACATTTGGTTTTGGTCCTCTTTGTCCCAACATATCATATTCCTCAAAATAATCTTGTGTTACTCCTAATTGATTTTATGTTTAGAAAATAAATTTCAAAATAAAATAGATTACTCTAAAAAATCCTAAATATTATCTTATTATGAAAATATGATTTACATTGTGTGGGTGAAGTTAATTGGATAATCTAGTTTGTGAATGAGAATACTTCTACATATATAATTGATAAATATGTTCTGCATCGCCCCTTTGAAAATATCTTATGTTCCCTACATAAATATCGACTAGAAAATATATAAGGATATGGGGAAGTGATAAATTAAAATTTTTTACGTGCATTACAATATATTGTAATAAAATTTCATCTTAAACCACCGAAAATAAAAAATTAAGGAATTTAAAATCAATACCAAAAATGAAAAAATAAGCTAATAAATGGAATAATATATTAATTAAATAAATACAATATTCATATATTTGTTATAATAATAGTTGAATTGAATTAATGAATAAACATCTCTAAATAATAAATTTAATAATTAAATAATAATAAATTATAATGTAAATTAAATATAATTCTATGCTTATAATTATTAAATTATATAAAGAAAATAAATATAAAATTTCTGTTCAATTAACAAAATAATTTCCAAAACAAGGAAAATAAAATATGGATAATCTTAAATCATTACTAAATAATAATACATAATTTATTAATTTTAAATTTCCATCAAAATAAAAAAATACACTGTAAAAAATTATATTTACACATAAATATATATATTGAACATATAATTGGGTACTATTTTGGTGTCACAATGAGTTAGAAAAAATTGTAATTTAATAAATTAAAATATTATTATCATAAATTAATATGCAATTAAATTATAGATATTATATAGAAAATTTGTACCAAAATAAAGCCACATCTATAGTGGTATAATTCTCACCAGCCCTGGTCAATACACGGCATGTAAACCCTTCGTGTTATGTAATTCCCATTTAAAATGACCCATTAAATAACACATCACCTCATATAAAAATATTGATCCGAACATTTCATTGTGTGTAGAAATTTTTCAGAGTGTATTGTTTTAATAATATGAATCAAACTTACAACACATTCCCAATAAAAAATAAGTGACATGTAAATGGACCATGACATACATTTTTTATGTATTCATTGAAAATTATAGATATGTAAGAAACCATTGAACCAAATTTAATTACATTAGATCTGAAGTAGTACCTCCTAAATCCATCAAAACCTTTATATAAAGACTTCGTTAATTAAAAAAATATACATGCCTAATACTAAGGTCATTTCCCCCCGAAAAGTCCCTCTATTCCTGATAAGCCCTTGAAACACTCAGAAAAAACGGGACACCAAAAAATGGAAAGAAATCCTGAAAGAAGAAAACAGGGTTTTATAAGTTTTTTTTATGATTTTATACTCAAATTCTTTTTCTATCATTTATTTACAGTCAAATTAAATTAATATTTAATAAAAATACCTCAATGTTATTTTATGATAAATTATATTTAATGAAATGATTTAAAAAAATAAAAATTGTATCTTAATTAATGATAATAGTCAATGGTTGGAAATATTAACCATATTCCATATAAGGTTCGATTTTCCTATTATAGTAATATTATTTATTCGTATATAGTATAAAAAATTAATATTTTTTTATTTTTTGAATGGGATAATAAGGGGTTCAAACTAAGAGATAAGGGAAAACACATAACCAAAACATGTATGAATTTTTATAAATTAGATTATTTAGACACCTAATAATCTTATATTAAAAAATTATGAATTTAGTTCTATTTTTTAATGGCAATAAATTCATAAATTTATTAACCTTTACGTAATTCAAATACTGGACCTCCCCATGCTTATAAAAGGATACCAATTTTATAATTTCATTACACAACATTGTAGAACCTAGATCAACTAGAACTATATAATTTCATTTAAAAAAATTTATTCATGTTCTAAATGTTCTGATATTTTTAAAATACCATCCTTAGATCCATTAAAATGATATATAAAGGATGTCAATCGATGAAGTGGTAATCATCTTTATCAACAATTTAAAATTTATTTCTTATTAAATTTACAATAATTATATTTTAACCACTAAAAATAATAAATAATAAATTATCATTATACTGATATTTTATTATGATTATGGGGAATCCATTTCCTCCTCCTATCCATCATATATAAATAAGATGCATCGCTTGTGCATGTGTCGGTTTACCATCTCAATGTAGTGGTTGAATTTATTTGTCATCATCATTTAACATATATGGTTATTATATCATAACTAATGAATATATAATAAATTTATTAAATAGTTATGATCTCAAAATTATAATATTATATATATATATATATTTTACCTTCCAATCCATTGTAAAAAAATAGCATCATATGTGTGTATATGTGAACTACTACTTTCATGAAAAAATGCAATATGTTATTTATTGAAATATTACATGGATAGTAATAAGAATATATTTAAATAATATATATGATACATATAAAATAAATTAAATTTTTTCATGGATAATTATTATTTTCCTTCCTTTCATTCCATCCATCATAAACTAAAATCCTCATTCTTAATACTTTTGTAGTATCATCTCTAGCAACAATGTAAATCATTTTTAAATATATACATTTTAATGATGAATCTATATATATATAATTAATGAATATATATTATATTTATATACTTATAATAATTCTAGATATTATGTATCTGTAATAATATGACTTCGATTCGAAATACAAAACCAACTTTTTTATGGAAAAATGTAGCAGTTAACACTCAAAAAAATTAAACTAATACTTTTTTAAAGAAAGGTGTGAAAATATGTTCTTAATGGATCATATATAATATTATATATAGATATATGGTCATTTTATATATGTATAATAATTCTAAATTATGTATACATGAGGTATAAAAGTAATTACAACGAAAGTCAAATTTAGGGTAAGGGATTTTTTAACTCAATTTCCTATTATTATGTTAAATTTATACTTAATTACCTATTTTATATAATTATTATGATTAAAAATTAATATAATTGTATTATATTTAAACTATAATTAATTTCTATGTTTTAAAATTGGTTATACATAATAACTTCATTGAGTAATATTCATTTCAATGAAATGATCTTTATAATCGATTTCGTCTCAGTTTCCAGTCAATTGAGAAATATTTGGTATTAGAAACCTACATATGCTTATATTGTGTTTGTAAAATTAACCTGATATATTTAACCAGAATATCTATTTATTTAGGCTGATTAAAGTTTCATTTCATTTTATTCTTTTATAGGGTTAAAATTATAATTGTATCTAATAGATGAGAATTTATTTTATAATAGTGTTTTATTTAGTGATTTATTTCATACTCATTGAAGGAATATCTTAACATAACCTTTGTAAACTTCAACTATTTTGTTATACTATTTAAATTTAATGATTTTACATATTTGTTCTAATTTTTTTTGTTTTTGAATATTAAATAATGAAAATAACTATTAAAAAAACTGATCTTTTTTCTCTTTTTTATTGGGTATTATTTTAATAAATGACCATATTTGTAAAAAATTATTAATAAAATAACTTTTTATATAATAAAGTTAGTTATCATCGAAATTTTATTTATCCCATAAATTTTTTGTTGATATAAAATAATTTTTCTTTTTTTTACAAATTATTCATTTTCTTATTTCTATATAAAAAGCCAAAATGAAGGTTTATTTTTTCCTTATATAACATAAAGATATTTTGCAACCATGATAATAATTTCACAATTTTTAGAATATTCTATATGATTTAAATGGTTTTACAATAAATCACTTTTGAAAAAAAAATTATTATTATATTTCACTTCAATTTTATTTATTTCTCCAAAGGACATGATTATATTTCAATACATAGATTTATAATGAAATATTGTAATATTTTATCCCATAATTATTATTTTTTCATTAAAATTAAATTGAAAATTGAAAATTATTATTATCAATAGAGTTTAGATTTGTATTAAATTAACATATTCATTTTATCTTGGATACGATTATTTCCTAAATTGTATATAATTTCTAGATATGGTGTTTTACATTGAATATAATTGTTTGAATGGGGAAATATTAATATTCCATATTAATTACTCAATTCATAAATTTTTTGATATGTTTTATGTTTTATTAATTAATCTGATAAATCATCACATTAGGAATGATTTAGACATGTAGTGAAAGTTTGGGCTTATAATTACACAACCCCTTGAGGCATCAACATGTATCCTGAGAAAAAAAAGTTGGCTATCCTTATTCTGTGGTTTTTTATGTATGTATACCCATAGAGGAATCATTCTTGGTGAATGATATATATAGTAATGAAATCATTCTGTATGAGATCATTATTACAAATATAAATAATTCGCATCATTGAATATTCAATTGTTTTTTCGAGGAGATTATGAATTGATATTCTCCATGGGTGAATTTATTTCAAATGTTATTTACTAAATGGAATATATTTTTTTGTTATTTATAATAGAATAATAAATATTCCTTATTTAATCATTATATATACTAATATAAGAAACCCTTATAGTGCATTTTATCTCACACGTATTTTTCTTCTATTTCTTGGGATATAAAGATGAAATCATTGAATGAGTCTCAAAGATTTCAACCATTTTATTTTGTTATGTTATATATTTTATTACCATCATTAAAATAGGAATCCTTTATCTATCTTTTTCACCATGACTATTAATCAATTTGATACTTTGGGTTATTAATAATTCTATCTAGGTCCAATGCAATAATTTAGACACCAGATCCTGGGGCCTAGAGTTGGTGTTGTTACAAATGTATCACATTCACAAATGTGAAAACTAATTTCATGTTATTAGACACACATCTAATACCATCATGAAATAGTGAACATAGATCCATTTTGTATTTTATTCACTCCCCATTTAATTAAAATATTTTCAAATGTACCTAATGGTTTCAGGTTTTCCTAATATTCCATATTATCACAAGTCATAAAGTGTAACCCATTTTACTGGAGGATAAAGGAATTTCTAGAAAAGACTTCACATAGTAGATTGTGCTCACTCCCTTGTCCCATAAACCTGTATATATGTAATCCATCATCCTATTCATTGGAGGGAAATAAAATTTTAGTCCCACCCACTATATAATGATAAACATATATATGTGATCCAAATGTAAATGGTTGCATTCATAATTCCATCATATTATTATTAACCTTGTAAATTGATATTTATTTCATGAATATTTACTTAAAAAGGATTATAATCAATATAGTGAAATATATTTTATGGTATCATTAGTTAATATTCATATTAACAGTGAAGAAGCATTAAATAATTTTAAAAACATATGAAAATCATTGTATAAGATAAATAGAAAATTTATTCAAATAAATAATACAAAATATCATTTTTTTGATAGATTTTTTTTCAAAATGAAATATTTCATAACATAATTTGAAAAGAAATAATTTGAAATCCAAAAAAACATGGTAATGAATCCTAATATAGAAGCTCACAAATTTTCTGGTAACAACGACCCTGAAAATAATAAAAACATATTTCTTTCATAATTTTTCAAAAAAATGTATATGATAATAGAAAATAACCATCGGCAATCATATATGTGAAAATAAAGTAGTACATAAAAAATTTAAAATAATATGGAAATCGTGGTGATGAAAATAGAAATAATTTTTGTGCGATAGGAAAACAAATTTTCTAAAATAAGAAATAAGAAATTAAAAATTCAATTTCGAAGGGATATTTGAAAATAAATTCTTAGGACATCGGTACTGTTTAAATAAAAATTCCATGAAAGATAGAAATAGTGATAGTGTTTTAGATTCATTTAATTTCATTAAATTTCTAATAAAATATTTCTAGGGGTTTTATATACTATACATAGAATAAAGGCTGGTTTAAATATGGAGCATATCTTAGAAAAAAAGAATTTACATGAGGCACCCTTACATCATACAATTGCATCATCATATCTAATCTACTTCACTATATAGTAAATTAATTTCAATTAATAATAATTATAATAAACATATTAATGTTAATGTTAACTAATATATATATTATTTATATTTATTTATTGTATACTTTAATTTATTTTTTCTTAAAAATATTATACGAGTGTTAACTAATCCATTTTCTTACACATTGATTTGTTTGGAAGGATTGGTCCTTACTCCTTCTTAAATGATTTATCACATCCACAATGTTCATGAATGTTTTGTATATATTTTTTATTTACTCTCGGTTCATGTGCTCCACTGATGGAAATTATACCAACAGTTCACATGAAACATTCAAAAAATAAATTTTTCAATTATAACTGAATGAACATATGAAATGAATTTATTGGTGAATATAAATACTCATATTACCACTCCATAATAATTAAAACCTCTCGGATTTTATAACAATGTTCATGTATATTTCATAACCCACCCAAATAATTGCTAGTTATAAAGAATAAATGAGATATAATATGTTATTTGTTTGGGATATAATATAATTTTCAGGAATATTAAGGATTTAGGAAATGTTTTATTAATGTTTGAAACAAAATTTAAGAATATTTGGTCAAATAATATTAAGAATAATTATATATTTTAGGATAACATTTACATAGAATACATGAATCATTAATTATTGAGCCTCTTGAAAATGAGGGCTTTGAGACTCATTTTTCTGATAAGATGTTCACAATCATGGGAGTTGATGCTTAGGTATATACCATTAATATGGATCAGAGGTGAAAAATTATTAATTTTATAGGAAAAAGTATTAGGATATTAGGTTCATTATTTGGTTTTCTTGAGTGTAATTTTTACAAATACACATTCTATATCGAAAAGGGATTTTAATTTTAACACTGAATGTTGTCATAAAGTGTGATAATAATGTATTTAAGTGCGGGGTGGGTCTATAATTCCCATATCCTATAATATAGACATAAATTTTTATGATATTTTAGGTTATTGTTTTAGTAAAATCTTTTTAACCTCATTTTATCATACTATATTAACTCAAATTTTACCACACTAACATTATTTTACTCCTAAAAATGATATTGATGTTATTATCTAATTTGTAGATATTGACTGAAAATATGAAATCCATATTAATTAAATAAATTTAAAATAGTTATAAAAATGTATTTATTTATAATAATGTATAAATCATGAGAAAATTGATTAGAAGAATGTATTTTGGTGCCAAAAAATGAACTTATTATTATTCTTTACAATGTAATAATCATTATATAACTAATAAGGTTTTTGAATATATATTTATATAATTAAAAAACTAATTTTATTAAAATAATTGTTTAATAGTGATCAATTTAATTTATGAAATTGAACCTATAGAAAAACTATTAATTTTAAAAATATATCTATTAAAAAAAACCGTTTAATCACATTCCACTAATCATTGTACTTCAAAAAATTATATTATATCAATCCATTATTGTTATAGATCTTATTTGAGTTGTATGAACAAATAAAATAATTATTTTATTATAATAATAAGAAATTAAAAAAAATTGTATAACAAATCATTTTATATAATTATTTTCATTTTATTTCATTTGATAATTACGTATGACTTTTGAATTTTATTTTTTTAATTAGTTAAAAAATATTACATTTTAATGTTTCTGTTGGATATAGTTATGTGTGGAAACCATATTTCCAAAAACAGTATATCGAACAGTAATATGTTAAATGATTTTATATATAAATATCATATAACATTCATAAATATATAATTACACACATCGCTCACATTATTCATCCAATTTGTTTAATTCTCATTCATAATTTATATTACAAGGGTAATTTTATCCTTTGTTACATAGTTATATGTGAGGTCATGATATTTTTGGTAAGACATGAGGATAAAGTTATATTTTTAATGTTTTTTATTTACCTTTTCATTTATTCAAATAATAGTTTCCTTAAAGATAGTTCATATTGAATTCTCATGGTGTACGATTTTTTTCATTAATTATAATGATTTTTTCTCAATAAAATATATCGTAGTTAATTTTAATATTTTGGTGTGAGTGAAATAAAATATCAAGCCTTCTAACGGAAAAAATGTTTGGTTCAATATAGAAGATTATTTTATGATTTATAGACAAACTTACCAATACCCTATAAATAACAAATAAATGTTTTAGGTCAAATAACAAGTTATTAGATTCTTGGGGAAATGATTTGTTATCTTACATAATTATAAATTTATCATTGATAAAATAACCAATGTAAGAACCCCCTATAATTAGTTTCCAAACACCGAATATGAGACTTTACAACATAACTATCATAAAACTACATCCTTGGGACATGAATCAATTTAATACAATCTTATCATTAACCTAAACCCAAGAACCCATTCCGGATTAGTTGAATGATGAGTGTTCACCATAAGACTGCCTATAATAGGCTTGGGGTTCAGGACAAGAACTAATAATTCATAATATACATGGAAGACACTATAATATAACAACATTTGTTAAAAATTCATTACAAGTACACAATAATATTGGAAAAATAAAATACATTAATATATATAATGAACAAACCACTACAAAAATGAATGGAAGATACATAAAATAAAAACAATAATACAATAGATATTTAAAATGTATGTATAATAGAAATGTGGGTGATAAAATTCTCCATGTTATATATAATCTTGGGATAGGATTATAACTCACTGTAATATGGTTTACTTGAATAAATATAATAGAATACATCTCCCTCATAATCCATATTATGTTACAATTTATATTCTCCCCATCTAAAATTATTTCATTGAAATTACAATTTTTTCATTGTATGCAATGAAATTACACATGTTGTCACAAAGCCCATGGATGGGTGAGTATAAAAACATACTACTAAATTATATAAAAAAATTTGTTTATAACCAAATGTAAGAAAATCATTATTTTAGGGAAATAAAAATGGTAATACCAAGGAAATAGATATGTTTCCAATTCATGATAACTATCGAATAAGATGATAAACAATCTTAATAGATAATCCTTAAAAAGAGAACAATATTAAAAGCATCTATAAATTCCTAGAAATCCAAAATTCTAAAGAACCTAAAAGTTAATAATCTATATTTGATTTGTATCTCAATAAAAAAATTTCATACACAATGTATAAAAATACCTTAATCATTGATATAATATCCCTCCATAATTACTCACACCCTAGACCAATGGGCTACCCAACTATAATTTTAATTGGGATATTGTTCCAACCTATAGAGTACACAAGAGTCAAGGGGTGTGAAATCATAAAAATAAATGGTCTTTAACATATCCAATAATAATAAATGGGTCTTTATTGGTGGATTACTTGTGGCAATAATATTTGGATGTATCAAACTTAACTATAATATAGTGGACCTGTATCTCTTCATTATCAAGGGAGTACCAACTTTGTGTCCAAATGGAAGATATGTACATCTTGTATAAATGTTGTCAGTTAAAAATTGAAAAAATTATTTCCTCCTAACTAAACATATGGGGTATCCTTTCCCTGAAAAATAATATAATTAGGGTTCATCTATTCCAAGCCACCACAGAAAGACCCATCCTTGCACTAATATAATGTCCAAAAAGTTATGAAACATCTTTTGTCCTAGAAACCCTCAAAATTACCTCCATTATCATGGAAACATGTTATATTATAATATATTGGGAATCTTTATTACATTATAAAATTATTGTTTCAAATTATGAATGATGTATGGAAATATTTAATAAATGAAACAACCTATCTAGTTTAAAACATGTATTTCTTGGTATCTTGGAAAGTAGTTTTGATGGTTTTTTCATGTATATTCTGGGTCATGCCAAAGTTAGTTTGTTGATCCTATATAGAGTGTTTTCTAGGGTATAATTTTAACTGGAATAAATTATATAATAGGGAATATATCACCAATACAAATTGAGTCATATGTCAGTATACATGGCATGTCATGAAATACATTGTGTATAAAATATTTCTTGTTGGTCATCAAGTACTCAAGATAAAAATATTTTATTCCAAATAGAATTAAACAAAATTATCAATGAGATACATGATATGTCAGTACATGTGGATACATTGCTAGTACCCTTAAAACATATTTACCAACAAATTCAGTAATACATGGTGTGTGTTGTTGAATGCACAACATGTGAGTCTGAAAGATAATCTGGTGTGTACTCAGGTATATAACGAGGCACTGCAGACTAAATATAATAGTGATTATCCAATGGATAAATTTATAATAATATTTAGAGTGGAAAATAAAATCCAGAACCGTAGCTCATGAGATATATGTTTTTAGAACCACTGTATTAAACACAATGTAGTGAGCCTTTACATATTTGGAACTTTTGAGGTCCACTATTTAATTCCACAATTGTCTACATTTTGGTAGCATCCAACTGATCCACCAATTCCACCCACCCATGAAACCCATGAATTCTATATTTTATCTCACCTATGTTTCATAGGTTTTCCATCAGTGATAAATTCATGTTTCATCCATTTGATATAAAAATCCAGATCCAGAACAAAATCATAAACTTTTGGTAATGTGGTCACCATGGGAAAACCAATGGATCATTTATAGCCTTCATTATTGTATCATTATATTTTAATTAAAATATAGTATAATGAATAATAATTGAGATATGTCTTATAATTTTTCTTGGAACAATGTCCAACCATATCAAAATGAGTAATAATTTTTTTTTCAATAGCATATGAAGAAATAAGAGAGGGGGTTTTCATGAAAATCGAAGAATATTATTCCACTGAAAGAAACAAAGGGAAGTATATAAACCAAAATATTAGTAATAATTTTATTACTATTATCATTACCATTACCAGTAACATATTTTCAACTCAAAAATATAAAACCATCAACCTATAATGTTATTATAGTGGAACCCATTAATTAAATATTCTTCTAAATTTTTATCAATATATTCTATATATAATAAAATTATTAATATCTGCAGAAAAGAATATCCTTCCAAGATAATATAATATTTTTTTAATATTTTTTAGTCACTTTAAATATATTTACAATATATATTCTAAATCTTTCCCTCAAAGAATCATGAGAACTCAATTTAAATATTTTATATATGCCGTTAAATTTTATTTTCATGAAATGGATAATAATTAAAATATGATGATAATAATTTCAAATAGTATTCTTTTAAATATAAGCAGTTTTTTCACAAAAAACTATAATAATATTCATATGTAGGAATTCATGTATAATTTAATATAGAGGGGAATATTTTATGACAAAAAATAACAATGATAAAGTAAACAAAATGTCATACCTCAATTGAATAAAATTCATGGCTTTGATAATTACAACTTGTTTCCAATTTATTATTGATTCCGCTAAGATGATCAATTCAAATCATAATGAATATATTGTATTATCTTAATGGATCCTTCATTGATTTCAATGATTCTATGTGCACTCAACATATACATTTCCAAAACAACATACTTAATTTGAAACAAATAGTTGATTAAATAATTTCCATGCATGCATTAATTTATGATATTTTGAATGTCACACTCCTCAGATAAGTTTTTATTTATATAATAATGAATAAATAACCAATAAAATACATCTATGTATACATCCTAGAAAAAATCTTTAATATTGTACACACATTATTTTGATTTCAAATGGATTATAAAGATATTTTTCATAGGTCAACTTATTGGGTTTAATTACTATTTCACCCAATTAAGTAGCCCTATAATTTTAATTGTAAAACTAAATTAAAACTTATTGGTGAGAAATTTGAGTATATAAACATCATAAATAAGAAACATCATATTCCAGAATAATAAAAATGGGGGGAATCCTAAAATAAATCAATATTTCATAAATTTTTTAATTTCATTAAAAATTTTAAAAAAAATCCATAAATAAATTAATCATAAATATTTTAGGATCTTTAAATTCTTATATGGGAATCCCATATTACATAAATATAAAGAATCTATACTTATATAAAAAATTTAAACACTTCATAATTCATTATTCACATGAAATTATTATGAAATAATTCATATTAAATTAAACAACTCTCTTTGAAATATAAAATGTTTATATTCTTTCATATATGAACACTTTTCATTAATAGAAAAAATAATTTTTATAATTTTAATATTAATTATTTTTAACTATTTAATGCTTTTATAAAATACAAAGAAATCATTCTTGGATTTCAATTAAATTAAATTATATATTAAGTATTTTAATTTGAGAAATTTATAAAATCATTCATTTACATTCGATAAAACAATATAAACCATTTTATATTTATCCACAATGTACATTTACATAGAGTTTCATAATTAACATACCATTTAAATTCAAATCCTTAAACATATACATCGTCCAAATAAATATTTTTATTTCTATCTAAATATCCTAGCGAATTCTATATATTCTCATAGGGCCCATTACATTGAATTTATTTTCACTATTTTGTAACAATAGTTTTATTTTTTAAAAGCATAAAACAACACTATCTTTATCTAAAATCCATGTTGTATTTTTTCATATATTACTACATTTTAAAAATAAATAATCTTCTTTTTATTTAAGTCTATTTTTAGAAGATCTTATATATTTATATTCATGAAACCATGATGTGTAAATATTTATTTAAAACATGTTTTTTCATATAATTAATATTACCTATAAAAGCCTAATTTTATATCAATAGGGTAAAATATAATTTATGCTTTTATAATGTTGTGTTTTTGTGTAACATTTTCAATAAAAAAATTCATAATCCTTTACATAGTTATATTAATTCAATATATAACATATCACTATACATAAACCATGAAATGGTTTATTGATTTTTCATAACCAATTTATTTATTTTCTATAATGTTTTTAATGGTTTTGAATAAAATCTATTTTCATGATTCTCTATCTTTTTGATATTCAATAAAAATTCAATGGATGTTTTTAAAAAAAATATTTTTCATTATTAGGGTCAATAATTGGGTATATATATATATATATCAAACACAATAATAAAACATTTGATTTCATAATACACAACCATTCATTGGAATTTAGTAAAAATAAGTTAAAATATACCACTGTTTATTGTAATGATAATTTGAAAGGAACTTTTATACAAGATCACTGAAGATCCATCAATGTTAATCAAAATAATCACACATATAATCATAATTTAATGTTTTATGAATCACCTAATTCTTATATACGACTATCTCCTCTTAATGTCTTGGTAGGAACTTATATTAAAGATAATAAAATAATGTAGAGAGTTACAGATTCAAGGAGTTTCATGGAGATCATATTACATACATATTCCACTATTTAATTAGTTTTATACTATATTATATAGATCCAAGGACTCCCATTCAACAACCAATAATTTCCAAAATTCATCTATATAATTGAAATATTTAATAAGTATATAAAAATGTTACCACTCTTTATAAATTGTGTTCAAAAATCCATTAATTTTTTAACATTTATATAATAAATAATTTTATTATATAGAATTTAAAAATTATCAAATGATATTATAAGTAAGCATGATGGTTAATGTCTAAATAGTAATTAACATGAATAATAATTTAGCATATACATGGCCATGCACAAAACTGTGAGGTAGTGACCTTCATTATGAAATAGTTCAGGTCAACATAATCTACATTATAATAAATACCTCTTTATCATGCATTAGATTAAGGGTATATGATTTTCACCTACCAATGTTCATATCCTAGAATAAAATACCATTAAGTCATAATAATTTAATTTTTACATTGTTTTCCTGAATTAACACTAAGTGAAATAAGTAATGTTATGGACCAATGAAATTCATCTCATTTTAAAAATTATAATCAATTTCCATTTTAAATATATTTCAATTTTTATAAAAAAAATTCCAATATTTATTAAAAAACGTTAATCATTTATAACCCAATAGATTCAATTATTTGTGCAATAACATCAAAATTACATTTGGCTCCTTAAAAAAATTATATTTATTATAGGGAAACCAAAAAACAATAATTAATTGACTGATATCATTATTACCATTTTATAATACAAATAAAACAAAACTAATACATCCTAGGATAATAATATATCATCTCCTTTTTAAAAAATTATTCTTTTACAAAAAGGATTTAAATTTATTATATGAAAAATTTCTTAAATTATTTATATTTTAATTACCTTCTTAAAATTATATAATTAGTGGATAATTTAAAAAATAATGATTTTTTTAAATATTTAAAAATTATATTTTATCTTTTAGTTTTATAATAATATCAAAATGATGGAATAATTAAATTTAAACACATAGAAATACATTATAACTAAAAACCTCATGAAATAAAATAAGAAACTAAAAAATATGAAAAATGTATGTCTTGGAAAGAGAGATATTCCCACACCATAAGAATACAAACAACAAAAAATACATCTCCCATTATAAATAATTACACAGTAAAAATAAGTTATTCTTTATGAAAATAATAATGGAGTTTAGTTGATAGAATAGAGTGAGAAGAAGGGTATTTCCTCTAGAATATTTAATGGTTCAATAATGAATGAAGACAAAAATTACTAGAGATGGATGAAAAATTTCATGGTGAGTCACATTCATAGAGAAAATTATATTAGAGATGAATATTCCAGAAAATGTCAAAAAAATAATCCTAATTTTAATAATATAATTTTTAAAAATGATTCATTTTATGAAAACAATGTTTTCTAAGAAATACATTAGATTGTGAAATCTCAACTACAATGGATTTCCATCTTATATAGTCTCGTGAAAAGGTTTCATGGACAATAAAAACTACCACTTGTATTGTGATATATGTTCCAAAATATCAAAATTTCATTAATAATAAAAAAAATTAATAAAATAAATAATATTCAAAGTATTTATTTACAAATGAAATATTAAATGTTATAATTATCCACGACATGTAACATTATTCCCCAAAAAAATCCAATATGATATCTAAAAATATAAAATGTTGGAACATTACCCCCGCATGAAATTTATTATTTCCCTTGATTAAAATTATTCAATACTATAATTTCAGAGTACTCAGCAGATCACTCTTGGTTTTACTTTTAGTTATTTGTCTATCCTTTTTTGAATTTGGACAATTTGTTGAAATTATGTTGTAAAAACATCAATATTTTCATCATTAAAATGATTTATATACAAAGGAATGCAATTTTATTTTTAATGTTTGGAAACATTAAATAGATTATTGATAGATTTAAAAGGTGGGGGTAAATTAAGATGATGGGATATGTTAGAAAAAGGATAATAAATTCTAATAGAATAATTTTATTTATTTAAAAAATTTCTTGTTTCTTTATGCTTTTATATCCTCTCTGAGTACATAAATTCAATAATTCTTGAAAAATTTTCATAATTACTAATGGAAGTTTAACCAATAAAATTTATATTTTTAGTTACATTGATTTTTAAAAAAATATATATTTATCTAGAATTTATAAATTTTTATTAATGAATTCTTAGTCAGAAAAGTTAAATATTTACTTCTTATTACGAATATATGTTGAAATGATTGGGTTATCCCCAAAAGGGTTCAAAAGCCTTTTTTGTAATATTGAGAATTTTTATTCTATGAAAACTCAATAAATGGAACTTTATTCTCCCATGACCATCCAATATTTTAGAAACTAACCAAAATAATATTATCAAAAATTTAAATTACTCATTCTATGTTAATATATTTTTGAAGATGATATATTTTTATTACCATCCATTATGAAGGAATATATTTTTATGGCACATTCTAGATATGAGAATTAAAAAAGAGGTCCATGGTTCGAAAAAAAAATCACATTTCACTACATGTAATTTAACAATATCATGAATATAAAATTCTCCCTAATCCTCCAACTTATAATTTCATTAATAAAACGGGAATGTGAATATTTAAAAAAAAGATCTATAATCATCAAAATGTAATTCCAACCTTGAGGGGATTGGGGTAATCAAATTATAAAATACAACGATACATCATCTGAATTATACTTATAAATTTGTAAGGGTTATAGTATACCAGAAGGATTTATATATATCACCTTATCTTTTTAAAAAATCTTGAATAGAAATATATGAAGAAATATTTTATTTCATTCCCATCCACTAATATCACAATTATATACCATTATACTTCATTGAAGTTCATGGATGAATCCCTGAAATGAATATATGAGAATCAATCATCATGAAAATTTATGAAAAAAAATAACCATAATTTCAAGGATGTAAAATACACTATCAGGAATTAGATTACAATTATTAATAGTACACACACTATTTTTAATTTTTCATATACATTCACATTTTGGATTCAATAATTATTCTTATTAAATTTTATCAACAAACTAAGGTATATATTACAAACATGAAAAAATTGAATTTTCATCCTTCTCCACCTCTACTTCAATTTTGTGTGGTATTTATTAAATTTAATATAGCTATAGTATTTGATATATAATTTGAAAAAAAAATTACTTATCAAAAATGTTAATGATAATATTTACATTACCTATATTATAAGTGTGTTTAAAGTAAAATTTCAATCAATACTAAACCCACCAACTATTCAACTTGATAAATATTTTCTGAAAATATATATCATTGAATTATATGACATATATATATATATAAAATATTCATTTCAAAAGAAAATATCTATAACTTTTTGAAAAAATAATCAACTATAGGAAATTAAAGAAAATGATCATTGAAAGACCTCTCACATAGTCAATATTTTGGAAATCTATTATTTGATAAAATATTCTATTCAATTAGAAAAAATTAAATCTTATTCAAGAAGAACCAAAAAAACATTTTATAATACTTACAAGTTTGAGGTATAGTAAATATATCAATTGATGTGATAAATCTCTTTTGTTTATTAGTAGACCTTGGACACACCCAAATCCATTGCAATATTACTCATCTACAAGTTAGAGTTGTCATGAATGGTAGCATCCTTGAAATATCATGTATAAATAATCTATAATAAATATATCATCATATGTTTAATTTAATTTTAAAAATATTATATCACATTCTAAAAATATTATAAATTATACCTTCTCTAGAACAACAGAGATTCAATTAATTAAAACCACAATGCCTAATAAATTTCCTAAAAGAAAAAATTTGAATTTTGGTAAATAAAAAGAGAGATAATGTTTTAGATTATATAAAACAATATCAAGTTTTTAATCATGATACTTATCCTACATTGACTAGAAACGAATATAAATGACAAATATAAAAAAAATTATCGAGATAAATATAAAACATACAATTTATGAAGGCCATAAATATCATGAGCATAATTATATGCTCAATGTGTATTAGAAGTTATTTAGAAATCATATACCAAATACAAAATGAATTATTTGAAAGATTTGGATCCTTTACACTCAAATGTAAGTATCTAAAACTTAGGTCAATCATCTATAATAATATCCCCCCATTAATTTTGTTGTAGTTACTATATTAACTGACTAATATCCAATATAATGATATAGATTCCTATCATATTCAATAGGAAACAACAGAGGATCTGGATATGGTAAAATTAAACATAGAATAAAACATTTACATACTAAATCCATTAATTTAATATTAAATCAGTCAATTCATTGGGATCCATATGATAAGATATAAATTGATAAGATTGTTCCTAGATATATTTCACATAAAACATTACTTACATTAATAGTATCAACCCAAATAAATTGTTTGAGATACAATAGTATATATTTCCCTAATACTAGGAAGTTCATCCTCCCAATTTCATTCAACAACATCAAAAAATATGGTTGTGAGATAATAGTTTTGGTTTCCCACTTCTTAAAGAAAGGTTTTAGATCTTCTTGAGAAATGATCATTTTCCTAAATAAAAATATTATTACTCCCTCTTCATGGGATGTATATAAGTTATGAATTATTGTATATAGGTGATTATTTAGATTAATTAGTCCAATAATTTTCCAAAATATGATTCAATATATTAGTTATATGGATAATAAAATTCTAAATAATTTTGACATCTATAATCATCATCCTATAAGAAATACATATGAGATCATCACCCAATCAATCAAACATGAAATTTAAGGTGTTCTTATAATTTAGAATATATAATAAAATTCTACACACTCTTATCAAATATATATAGAATCATATATATTGAAATAATCTTTGTATCCTGAAATAAAAGTAGAATAGATTCTAAATCATTAAGATTATAACCTTTTTAAACAATTTCATTGATTCATTTTACACTTGATCCCTCAAAATATATTAAATTCCTCCCAATTATAAAATATACCATCAAGAATATTTTTCAATTACATTATAATATTTAATTTTTTATAAAATCACATTATTTGAACCACGCTATAATTATGATCCCTTAGATACATTTGAATTACTAATTCTCTTAGGTTGAGGAATACGCCAATAGTATCTAATCCTCTTCCATTTTTGATAATATAATTAATATATATATATATATATCAATAATGTAACTTCAAATGGATTTTCAATCCATATTGGAAAAAAATCCTTCTCCTGATTCACTATTTGAGTGAACAATGTTAAATTTTATTATCAAATAGAACTCCCACCACTCCCACACTTAATTTTATTACACTACCATTTCATAGGAGAATACATTATTTATCTTAATTTATGGAAAAGAAAATACCAACATTAATATTAGTTCTAATGATGTATATCACTATCATAAATCCTATATTCAAAATGGATGTATGTGATGGTACATGTAAGAAAAATTACACGGGATTAAATATTAAAGTATAGATTCATTTACAAATAATAATCATTATGGATTTTATTTGTGACTCTATCATGTATAATTTTAGAATCTCTATAAATCTAGTTGAGAAATATATCACTAAAACTTTTCTTTCACTCTGTTCCAAGAATTATCATCACTTTATTATATTTTGTGTGTCAATATACCAATATTTTTTTGACAATGATTGACTTTTTTAAATGAAATATCCTCACGATAATTACATACTACCATTAAGTACAAAAATCAATAAATCAGGACATACAATATATATGTAGTGAAATATAAACTATATTAATATGTTGATTAATGAAAATAAAAAAACCTTATCATATATGACCACTTTTATACCATTATATGTCCCATATCCTCATGAAAAGAAGATTAATTTTTCATGTTAAACATATGTCTATCATAATTAGGTTGAAATTTTCTTAATCCACTTATCCTCCATAGTATTTATGTATCAAATTATTATATCCACTTGGTCTAGATTTCATGAGGGTAAAAATATAGATAATTATCCTTGATAACCTCTTATAAATTTATTTGTTCTCCACTAGGATATATATATATATATTTCATTACATATTATATTCCAATTAATTATTACCTAATGATTAAAAACTACATAAATCAAATCATAACATTACAAAATTGTCTCATCATGTCATGTAATCATCATATAAATGTTATCAACATGTTATACACACATATATATGTCTTATAAAATCAAAATAAAATATATTTAAACAAAAAAAGTTATTACACCATTAAAATATTATTTTCATATCATACAAATCATGAATATAATTACTAAACTCACATTAGATATCTTAGGGTGCCTTTTATGGTCTACATTCATGGTCTTCAGATCATGAAATAATACCATTAAAATATATTTTTTCCACTATTCAATTGAAGGAAAAATATTTCTTAAAATAATATATATGAAATGGAATATAAGTATTTACAATAAAAACATTAACCAAAATAAAATAAAAAATTTTATTCCCAATATGAACTTACAAAAAAATCATATTGAATTTTATAGATTTTCAATAATAGGGTTTTATGTAAAAAAATTTATAACATACTAATTGGGTTAGATTAATTATATCTCATTTATACCTTGAATTCCAACAATTGATTTATAGAATAACATGATAACCTTTTGTAGTCCCAAACTGAAATACCTTCCTCAGACACCATGGTTTGTATATGAAAGGTATATTGTAAATTTCTCAATCTATATAGACTTAAACAAGAATAAATATATGATATAGAGAGAGGTAATATTTTTTTGAAATTAAAAAGAAAATAATTATATTCTGATAAGAAATACAATAATATATCTCTATATAATGGACTCATCAAACCCTATATAAATATATTTATCATAGAATAAATGAAAACAAACAATGAATAATGTAAAAATATACCATCCCCACAAGTATTATTCTATTTTTTTCATAATATAAATAGAACAAATATAGTAATGGTAATTTCAATAAAATAAAATAAAATTATGAAATAAATAATAAATAGTGGATAACCAACATTACTAATAAGGTGTACGTTGAATAGAAGAAACTATAACATAAAAGTGTAAAAAAAACTATAAGTAACATAAAGTAAACATATATATCCTACTACATCTACAATTTCATTGTCACTAATGAAGCACTATGAGTGAATATGTACATATTACCAATACGTGAATCATGGGTCACATAATATACATAGACATCATTATATACATGTTTGGACTATGCAAAAACTCATCTGTTTCATTAGAAAACAAATACAATTATTTAGAGTAAATATAATAAAATGTAATAATTTTTTCAATACAATAGTAAAAAATAACATCTATTCCTTATATTAAATAAATACAACATATGATGTTTTCCAAACACATATTCCCTAAAACAATTGACGTTAGAACAATTGAAATAAAAAAAATTCATGGTTACCTACTTTTTTATAACAAAAGTAAAATACTCAATGTAACACCCCTGGTTTCTTGTATATCACCCGTAGATAATTATTTTTATGTTTATAATGTTTAAGGCTGATAGGTAAGGGATTTTAAAGAAATTTTACTATGTTTTTAGATCTAAAGGGAAGTTGCACAGGTGGTGCATTGTTTTTCTAATCATGCCGCCAAACCATGCAAAATGGAAGGTTTTGGGTAGAGATCTTTGGAACTATATGCACATGGTTACGGAAACCATGTGAGGAGGTTGTGTGAGTGTCTTCCTAAGTATTATATTACACACGATTTGCACATGGTTTGTCTAACCATGCGATCAAAGCATGCATATGGTCTATGTGAAATCCTTAAAAAGTTGATATCATGCAATTTTTCCATTATGTGGATCATTTTTTCTAATAAGCTTCCAAAAATAGTATTTTTCTTATCTTAATGACATAGAAGGTTCTCCCATCATTTCGAAGGTGATCTGAAGTCTTCCCATGGTGAATCAAATCTGGATTAATGTGGTATCTGATCATTCTTCATCGTTCATGATCAGTTTCTTTGATCTACTTAGATCTACATCTCATATTCCCCTGGTTTAATATATCTATAACTATTATGTGTATATCTAGGTGTGTGGATTTCATATATGATGGGACTTGGTCTTGATCATTTTAGGTGATGAAATATAAGGATGGTCCATGGATAATAAATATGGATTGCTTGTGTGTTCTTCATTCATTGGGGTTTTCATCAAAACCTTTGAGGTAGGTGGATTCTATATCAACTCTTCATAATAGAATTGATTGGATTAGATTCATATTGTTTTATTTGTATATAATTTAATGTTAAAATAATGAAATAAATTGTGTTTAGTGATGATTTATGTTTTTTGTGAAATTACATGATCTTGGTGAATTTTTGTGCAAAGGGTTTTAGTTCATTAAATTAAAATGCTAATTTTAAATTATAGATTTTATATAATTGATAAATGGTTTTTGAAAAATGGAGTTTAAATAGAAATGGATTTCAATAAAATTGTTTTTTATTGAAATTTTTTGACATCAAAATGGTTTGGCATTGAAAATTATATTTACCGGAATGGTTTTCAATAAAAAATTGTTTTTATTAAAATGTATTTTTTAGCATGATCATTGGTAATATGTGTTGTGTGTTAATGTTTCATATATGGGGCTTGGTAGAAATATGACCTATTTCTCAGTGCCAAACGGTTAATGGAAAATGGGAAACAATTACATTGTGATGACTTGGTATATCGACAAGAAACCAATCTTTAGTATGGAAATGTCATAGCGTGGAATGCATTGTTGATTTTGTGAATGTGCGGAATGGATTGGGTATGCCAAAAGAATAATGAGAAATTTTTTTAAGTTTTGTTTATCTATTTTTCTAGAAAATTGAAATTTCTGGAAAAATTGATTTTAGTCGCACTAGTATTCTTTTGGTTGTTAAAGGTTTTGTAAAATTGTTTACATTTTGTAATAAACTGTTTTGATGAAATGATTTATAAAATTGTTTTTATGATAATGATTCGAACTCTAGAATCATAGTGCTGTGAGTTGGGAATTAATTGGGGATAACCTATGATGTTTTATACTCACCCCTATTGTGGAAATTTGGTTCTTTTACAGATGCTATCTTTCAGGACAGGGGAAAAGGTAATGTTTCAAAGGTGTTTAGAACAACCTCATGATGTTTGGGATATTTAGTGACTAAGGAGCTTGGATCATGTGGATCATGAAGTCCTATAGTCTCTTGTGGGACTTTAGTATTTTATACGCAATGTACATTGATATATTCTTGGTCTTTTGAGGTCGTGTACTTTGATGTGGTATTGATATACATGAAGTTGTTTAGTTTTCTTCCTTTGGTTCATGAATTATTTAGTGTATGTCTTAGTAATGGTTGGTTGGTTTTTTGGTCAACTTCTTAAAGGTTAAATAATCCCCCCACTTATATTCTAATCCCTTCGGCATTTATTTCCAGCCTTTGGAGTATTATGGATGTCTCTTAAGGATAATTAATGACTCATTGGAGTCTCAAGACAATGATAATTAACAGGTCATTACAAATGGTATCAATATGGTTCTTTATTTGTTGTACAAATGATAGAAGTTTGTTCAGTCCTTTCTTAACAATTAGTCCATAGTGTTCTTGGTCTTGGAGTTAAATTCACTCCAGTCTATCATTTGGGCAGATTTCTTAGACAAAAGTATGATTGTCGGAAATTGAAATGTATATCATAAAAGGACATAACTAACTCTTTTATATTGAAGTTCAATTTACTAGGTTGATGGGTATATATGTGATTGAGACACGTCCAAGATATAGGAATCTCATCATCATGGGTTCAGCCAATGAGACAAGAATGACATGAATTTTAGAAGAATGACATCCCACTAGAAGTGTGGACATAATTTCGAGGACTGATTCATGTTATAAAAAAATATTGATTTTAGAAAAAGTATGAAATTGTATTTTTCAAATGAATAATTTTAAAACATGGAATGATTATGTTATTTTGAAAATTGTTAAAATTTAAAAATCATGTTCAATGTTTTAAAAAAATGGTAGAACATAGAAAAAGGATTGTTTTCAAGTCAATGTTGAGATTGTTTATGTGATATAATTTGATATGATAATCCATCAGTTACAAGAGAGTGGGATTAATGGATCTTGTTGTATGTTTAAATAATGGAACCATGTAAGCATCATCGAAACCCACCATAAGAAGAACCAGATAATGGGGTTGTACTTGAACCGCGAGTGATCAGAGAGCAGGTTGTGATTATTGTCTATCCATTTTTGTTGTGGACATAGGGAACTAGAGAAATGAGCCATGTCCTGTGGATCATATGATCATGATCATGAAGCAAAATCCACCTAAAATCTGGGGAGATTGTGAACACGAGAAGAAGGAGCAGTGGCTGAGTAGGATGAACAATATCTTTGAAATCATCAGCATATCAGTTGAGACAACGGTAAAGTTGGCGACATATACGATTGAGGATATTTCATGCTAGTGGTGGGATTTAGCATTTCAGGCTAAATTTGATAAAGTCATCTCATTGGAGGATTTTGAGGAATGGTTGAATAACATTTTTATCCTCACACGTTCATAATCAAAAAAACGATTGACTTCTTTAGCCTGAAACAAGATAGTATCTCTATCATAGAGTATGCAACTTAATTCATGAATTTAGTCAATTTTCATCATAGGTTTTAGAAATTTTCTCTTTTAAGGTACACATCCTTGAATGGGGGATATGTTAGGATATTCCATCAAAGATTACAGTGCTCGGTATTATAGATTATACAGATATGGTGAACAGAGTGAATGTTTCTAAACGTCATATCTCAGGATCTCTTGGAGGAGGTATGATGATACCTACAAGAAAAGGTGGGAACTCAACCACTGTGAATAAGTAGAAACGGGACACCTATTTCCATGGTGGAAGGGGATATCAGAATTAGATAGCTGGATCCATGAAGCTTCCTCCACAACCCTTTAGAAAAGTTGGTTGTTTTTAATGTGGTTTGCTTGACCACATAAAGAGAGAGTGTACGGTACAACCTAGATCTTACAAAAATATGGGACAACTTCAGAGCTATTGTTGTAGTCATCCATGGTCAAGTGCTTGAGACACTTGTCAAGTGTCGCAATCATTGTATTCTGTGATGGGTCAAGGAAAACAGAATGAGTCTCAATAGAAGAACAGATCTAGTCGTTGTCATTCTTGAAATACCATGACTCCTCAACCATGGAAATCTCATGAAGGAAAAAAGGAGAACAATGCAGCGACAAAGCAATTGTGTATATCTATGAAGATTATTGTCGATGATTAGGTTGGACCATCTACTTTTAGAGGTACAATTAGTTTTAATTCTACTCATGTTCATGGTTTTTCACATAACGATGCATCAAATTCATACATTGATTCTCGGGTTGTTGATTTTTTATGAATAAATATGGAAATGAAGCATTCCATTTTAAAAGTGAAAGCTCTTATTGGTGAAAGAGGATGTTAAGCCTTCATGTGTAGAATATGTGTTTTAACATAACATGGAGATGAGTTGAAATGGGACTTCTCAGTGTTTGACATTAATTTCTATGATATAATCTTGGGTATAGATTTTTTAAAAATATTTAATTCTCACATTGACTATTATAAGAGAAAAGTGTGTTTCATGACTAAGTAAGACATCAACCATCTCTTCAGCAAAGAGATGATGGTAATGAAATGTGAATAGAGCATCATGGGACTAATGGTAGGAAAAATATCTTACTAGTTGGAGGATTTTACAATGGCATCGATGGATAAGAATGATAGAATTAGTTTTCCAACTATTTTGGATCTCTTTTCAGATGTATTTCCTTATAAATACTCATGGTTACCACCTATAAGGTAAGTGATGTTCACGATTGACCTCTTTATAGGGACCGGTCCTATTTCTCTTCCATATTATAGGATGTACCCAATAATGATATGAGAATTGAATGTAAAATTGGTGGATTTGGAACTAAAGGGATCATTCGACCATATATGTCTTCGTGGGAAGAATCTATTCTATTAGTGAAGAAGGCATATGGAACTCTTCATATTTGTGTTGATTTCGTAAGCTTAACCATGTTTTGAAAAATAATAGATATCCACTTCCATGCATTGATGATTTTTTCTATCAATTAAGAGGATATCAATGGTTCTCCAAGATTGACTTGCAATTAAGATATCACCAATTGCGAGTTCGAAAGGAATATATTCTAAAGATATCTTTTAGAAACATATATACCCACTACAAATATATTTTCATACCATCCGATCTAACGAATTCACCCTCGGTCTTCATGGATTTGTTGAATCAAATTTTTCTGAAATATCATGACTCTTTTGTTTTGGTGTTTCTCGATGAAATTTTGGTGAATTCAATGACAAGGGATAACCATGAGGATCACATGGAAAGAGTGTAACAAATTTTGAGAGATAATTGTTTGAATTCATGATTATCAAATTGTGATTTTTGGAATAAAAGAAGTATGTTTCATTGGCCATGAAATTTATGAGAAAGGAATTTTTATTGATCCTAAAAAGATTGAATCTGTTATCTCATGGAAACAACTGAAGAATGTTTTTTAGATATGATGTTTTCTTGTTCTAGATGGTTACTACTGAAGCTTTGTACGTGATTTCTCACTACTAGCTTTTCTAATGATAGCTATGATAAAAGAAATACTCAATTCTAGTGGATAGAGGAATTCCAGAAATCCTTCCAGGAACTAAAGTTTCATCTCACATCAGCACCAATCGTGATCATTCCATAATCAGGATTGGGGTATGTGGTGTAATGTGATGCTTCAAGGTCGGGGTTGGGATGCATTCTAAAGGAAGGAGACCATGTGGTTACTTATGGTTCTTGATAGTTCATGGTTCATGATATGAATTACCCAACACATGATTTATAGGTAGCTACAGTCATCCAAGCATTCAAAACATAAAGACATGATATCTTTGGTAATAAATTTCTAATGTTCACAGATCACAATGGCTTGAAACACATGTTCTCATAGTGAGTTTTGAATCTGAGGAAAAAGATATGGATGGATAATCTAACAATGATTGAATTTGACTTGATGTACACACCAGTGAAAGGAAATTCGGAGGATAGTTCATTTAGTAGAAATTCATAAGTTCAGTTGATGAAAGAAGATACAAAGGAATGGTAGTTGATGTCGGTCATAGCTGATCTGCATGTGGAATGTAAAGATCATGTTGATGTTGTTGTTTTATTTTCAGCTACTCTTATTCCACATTTGGTAAAAACAGTCAAATAGGAAAAAACATATGATACAAAATGTATGGTTGTGAGTTCAAAACACAATGGTGGGGAGACCATTAAGGGTTGGGAACATTAAGGGAGTTAAATTTTTTGTTTTAGAGATCATATTTGTGTACAATAGACTTTTCAGAAATAGCTCTATCATGCTTACCACCATTCAAAATGGTTTTTACATCCTGGTACATAGAAGATATGTAACGCATTAAGGGAACCTTTTTTATGGAAAGACATGAAAATGACGGTGGATGAGTACATCTCGTAGTGGTTAACATGTCATCACGTTAAAGCATAGCATTAAATATCAGCAGGTATGTTGCAGTCCTTACATATCCCAGTGAGAAAATGGAGTAGATAGTGATGGATTTTGTTACAGATCTTCTCAGAACAGTTTGGATACATGATTCCATTTGGGTGATAGTAGATCAGCTTACCATGTGATCCCATTTCATTCCAATTATTGAAAATCATACGGTGGAGGATATGTCCAAAATCTATATCTGAGAAGTGGTAAAGAGGCATGAAATACTAGTTTTAAAAGTGTCAGATAGAGAGCTGAGGTTCAAATATCATTTCTAGAAATCCATAAAACAAACCATTGGGACTCATTTGACTACGAGCATGAAGTATCATCCATAAAAAGATGGGAAATCCAAGTAGATGATACAAACATTGGAAGACATGTTATGAGCTTGTTCAAGGGATTTTTGTGGCTCATGGGAGGAACATATACCCTTAGTGGAGTTCTTATTCAATAACTGATATCAGGCCTTGATACACAAGCCCCCATTTTATGCTCTGTATGGTATTCCTTGTCATTCTCTACTATGGTGGGTGGAAAAAGGTGAAACATCTCTAGTTGGGCCGAGATTTTTCCAAGAAACAACGTTGAAGATCCAGTTGATAAGAAACAGGATGGAGACAACTTATTGTCATTATAAATGTTATATAGGTCACCGTCGAAGGTCGGTTTTGTTTTCCGTGAGTAATCATGTGTTCTTAAGGATCTCTCTAAGATGTGTACATCTCTGTCTCATAAATAATTGAAATTTAATCTCCTAGATACATTGTCCCTTTTTTGAGATATTGGAACAGGTTATAGAGGTGTCATATCAGTTGGAATTACCACCATGATTCAGTTTAGTGTGTAATGTGTTCAATGTATCTTAGTTAAAAATTTGTCAACCGAATCCTGACCTTGTGGTAAAATTATATTATGTTGACCTATAGCTAAATTCTTCATTGAAACATATCCCGGTATGGATTTTGTATAGGTAAGAGAATGTCTTGTGTGGAAACGGCATCAGTCTAGTGATGTTTTTAAGGTATCATTGTCAGATTTAGGAAGATATTTGGGTACGCGAGAAGAATATGAAAGAGTAGTGGCCGGAACTCATTCAGATGGGTGAGGGTTTTCTACATTCTGAAGATGGAAAGTCCAATGGTGGGGAGAATATAGTACTCCTAGGTACTGGAATATATCCCTTAATTAATGGTTTTTATTGTTATAATGTGTAAGGGTGATAGTTGGGAGATTTGGGATAACATTGGCTATGTTATTAGAGCTAAATAGAAGTCACACGGGCAATACATGGTTTGTCTAACAACATACCCAAACCATGAAAAATGGAATGTTTGAGAAAGATATATTAAACATGGTGTTTGAACTGTTTGGGAAACCATGTGAGGAAGTCGTGCGAGGGTCTTCCTAGGTAGTAGTTAATGTACAGTTAGCACACAGTTTGTCCAACTATGTGAACTAACCATGTAGATGGTTTAAGTGATATCCTAAAAAGGTAGATCTCACACGTTTTTTCCTTTAAGTGGGTCTCTTTTTCTCTTAAGTAGCAATAAATCAGGATTTTTCTTCTGTTAAGGCCAGTTGAGGTTCTCCCATCAATCTTAAGGTGATCTTAACGCTTCCCTTAGTGAATTGATTCTAGATTCTTGAGGTATGTGATCGTTCATCTTTTTTCTTGATCGATTTCATAGATCTACTTAGATCCACTTCTCTTATTACCTTTGATTCTTAGATCTATTCCTGTTATGCATAGATCTTGGTGATTTAATGAAAAATATGCTGATATTTGGTCCTGATCATGCTAGTTTAAGTGATCTATGGTGGGTTCATGGAGAATCGACCAAATTTAATTTTGTGTTCATCATTCATTTGGGTTTTCAACCAAACCATTGAGGTAGGTGGGTTATCTCTCGACATCTCATACATGAATTGATTATCATATATTAAAATTATTTTTTGAATGAAATTGAATTTGAAAAGCATGAAACAAATCTTTTTAGGGATTATTTATGGTTTTTGTGAAATTGCGTGATCATGGTGGATTTATGTGCAAATGGGTTTAGTTCTAGAATTTAAAATGATAATTTTAAATTATGGATTTTCCAAAATTGTAAATGAATAATAAAAAAGGGGTTTACAATAGAAATTTTCTTCGCTAATAATGTAAATTTATTGAAATGGTTTGACATCAAAATGGATTTGAATTGAAATGTTTTTGTTGGAAATGGGTTTCAATAAAAAGTTGTTTTTATTGAATGGGTTGTTTTTTCATTATCTCTGGGAATATATGGGGTGTTTTCATGTTGCATATATAGGGCTTGGTTGTAATATGACCTTGTTCATAGTGCCAATGTGTTAATGGAAACTGGGAAACAATTACATTGTGACGACATGGTGGATTGACCAGAAACCACTAATGAGTATGGAACTATTATAACATATCATGCATGTTTGATTGGGTGGATTTGTGGAATGCATTGGGTATGACAAATTAAATTTGAGATATGGTATTAAGTTATATTTGTTTTAAAAAAATTACTTATTGGAAAATTTGATTTCAATCACAGTTGTATGATTTTGGATATTAATGGTACTAAAAACTTGTTTATATTTTGTTATAAACATTTTTGAGAAAATTTTATATATAAATAATTTTATTTAAATGTATCTATATCTTATAACATAGTGTAATTAGTAGGGAAGTCATTGGGTAAAACCTACTTAGTTTTATAATCACTCATGCTTTGGAACTATTGTGCTTTTGCAGATGTTATTTTCCAGGATAGGGGAAATAGTAATGTTTCACACTTGTTTAAGAATACCATATTATGTTTGGGCTATCCAATTATTAGTGACCTCGAATCTTGTGGAGCATGAAGTCTTCTGGTCTCTTAAGATGATTTAGATATTTATCCACTATGTACTTTGATTGTTTTTTGTTCTTCATCTATTGTGTAATTCGATGTGGTTTTGAGATACATGATGTTATTTGGTTGTATTCATTTTTTTCATGAGTCATTTAGTTTATGATTTGTTTATGGTCGGTTGATTTATTGTTTTATTTAGTAAAGGATAAATTGTCCCCCCACTTGTATTCAAAACCCTTTGGCATTTGATTCCAACCATTGGTATCTTGGGGATGTCTCAAATGGCCCTGTAATGACTCATTGGACTCTCAAGACAACAAGATTTAGTAGGTCCTTACACTCAATTTCCTATAGGTCATCACCTACATGATATCAAACTAACCCATATATAAGCATGTAGTGTGTCATATTGAAGACATAAACTAGTCATATTATCTATAACTAATCCTGAATTATACCATATATTAATACATTAGTAAACCATTTTCCCTCATGTGTTACATAAATGACACGGACTGAAATCCTTGGTGTTTTTCACCAAATGAAGAAAAAACATAAAAATAGTATAACATTACAATAAAAATCTGCTTAATAATTTATTCCAAACATGTCCTTTTCCCCTTGAAATATTTCCATAATATTGTCCTAAATTATTCTAAATTATTTCCCATCATATCAAAACAACATTTAAGTAATTAATACAATTTAAATAATTGAAACACTTTTATAAATGGAATGGAAATTTATTTACTACCTTTTTATTAACTAATTAAATAATAACTATAAAATCAAAGGAACAAAATATCATCACTATTTTTATAAAACTATATAAGCATTAAAAATATCATTTTTTAAATAACTTGATAAATAAAAAAATAAATGATATGGTATTTCCAAAATAGTTACTTATTTAAAAATTATAAATATAGATGGATACTACAACAAATATTTTTCAAATTATTTTTTCATATGTGAAAAATGATATTTCATATCATAAATTAATAATTAAATACAAATTACAATGCATTCACATAACTCAACTTAATAGTTTTCATGTAAATGATGCAATATGACCTCAAGAACACCTCATAGAACATCAAAGGATTATATCTAGTGGAGAAGGCCTACGGAATCATGTGGTGAGCATATACCCTCTAATAATATCACAACAAGTAAAATATGAAAAAATTCAAAATAAGGTATACCATCAAATTAATACGACATAATCATATTGTAAAGAAGAAAATAAATACATAATATTATACCCCAAAAAACATAAACATGTGAACTGGTATCATTCATAACTCAAATATAGTATTTTATAGTGGTATGATCATGTAATATAAAAAACTAAAAATAAAAGAAATTGTGACTTATGAAGTGTAATAAGCCTCTCCTCATACTCATATATGAATCCCTATATAGATTCAATATCTCACCAACGTGTATTAATTCAATCTATTTAACTATTACAAATGAACCAATATTACCAAGTAGGGTGTAAGAATAAAACAACATAGGTCACCACCAATGTGCTAATTGACAATGTTTATCAATATATCATCAACAAATGTTTTTCCAGTTAATTATTTATCATAGTATATATAAAACACATCTGAATAATATATCCCAATGTACATATCATTAATCATCACACCTAAATGATATGAATTAATGATTTATCACCCTAAGTATTAGATTAGCAAAACTACATTGAGTCGGGCCTTCTATTGGGTGAATTTATATCCTATAAAATTATCTAACTCATAGGGGTAATGTTATATAGTATATCATTGTATCAAATTACCAAATATAAGGTATAAATCAAAACATTTCCTTATCCAGACATGAGTAACAATAATTATGTGAATCTCAATAATAGATATCAAGCATAACTAAAAAAATTCATTTATTCGGTTATTCCTCAAGGATCCATTCTCAAGGAATTTTTTTTACTTTTCCCAATGATTCACGACCACCATTATAAATGTGTTTACTATAGAAATATTAACGTAATATTAGAAATATAAATGATATATAATCATCAATCAAAAATTAAATAAATCTCATTTGGTTCTAATCAGATTCATTCCAACTTTTCTTTATATCATGCATTTAATTCCATAACAAACAAAAGGCTCACCTATATCTATATCATTATGTTATTTTTAATTACCAAAAAACGTTCCTTTAATTTTATTAGGTCTATATGTCAAATTTAGACACCTTTTGTGGGGAAAAATTTCACCTTTCATAAGCCTACAATGTAGGACACACAACCATCAATAACTATAAAATAAATACCAAATACTCTACAGATCATTATGTGTATATAAATACCCTCTGGCCTCATCGCACATAAGGGAACACTCTAAATGTTCTATTTGGGTTTACAAATACCTTATGACATATTATTACAATCTAGAAAATATATGAATGTCTATATAAGGAGATAATATTAGGGACCACCTATTTGAAAAAATAGTTTACTCTTAATCTAGGTCCAATCTATCCTCGACTGAGAATTCAGTAGAAAAAATACAAATAAATGAGAATCTAACTTATATGATATTATCAATAATTAATTATAAAAAATTTAATTAATTCATCACTTCCCATTTAATAACAATTGTTTTAATACTCAATCTGTTGCCACCCATGGATGGACCCTCACATAATGAATTGTGCATCACTCATAACATGAATTCATACCAATGATGTTTTTTTTAATGGTTGGGGACGAAGCCTTATTTTTTTTATTGAAACAAAGAAAAGACCTCTTTAACTAGGTAGAGGGAGACCCATTACAATGCCCGAAGGCCCAGTGGGAATTTAGCCCATTTCATAGCCAGTAGGCCCAATTTTTTGGCCTAAATCCCATTCTGTGTATAGTATTGCTACAACACCCACACTAATACAGTACCCGTCGCTGCTACAATACCCCTGTCGCCGCTACAGTACCCCTACCGCCGCTACAGTCAGCCATTGTAACAATATCTCAGCTGATATAGTAGCACTACGATGATGCTACAATAACCTGCACCCAATGGGTTTTGAACCCCCATTTTCCTTGTAGAATTATGGGGTGCTTAACACTATGCCAAACCAATGATGTGTAATGTCAGTAAAATCAAATAATAAATCTAATTAAAATTATTTTTTAACTTATTTAATATAATAAATAATAAAAATAGATAATTACCAATAATAATGAAACATTTACTATAATGTTTTCTCCTCTCATGATCCTCTTATATCCACCATAGGAAAAAGACACTTTTTTTACTACATTCCTCAATAATCTTGTAGAATCTTGATCAAAATACCTATTAAATATTTATAAAAATTATATTGAAGAATGAAAATTATATGAAGATAAGATATTGGGTGGTAAAAAACAAGATCGATGAGAAAACATACTCTGATCGGCAAAAAAAGACAATGAATCAAGGGGATAAGATGTTGTTAAATGCATAGTCTCACATTTTCCTTTGAATAATAGATATTTAAGATAATAAGGGTAATTAATATTTTGTATGAAATTAAAATTATTACATCAAAAAAATAATATATTAATCTGATAACAAGAAGAAAGTGCTGATACCATGGACCCCTAGGGTCCCTAACTAGGGGAAACTCCTTTTTTCACCACTGAGTACCCAATGTATTTAGGTGATGTAACTAATGGATTCCTATTTCCAACTTACCCAATTTTAAATTTAATGAAAAATAGTACATTAGTTTTTGGTATACTCTAACCAAGAAAACCACCCAAAAATATCTTTATGATCATTTGAAACACTTTTACAACATCTAAATCTCAATCTAAATTGATGATAGTCAAAAAATCATTATTACACCTTCATTGGAAACCTATGATCTTCAGGATCCATGTAAAACTACTGGTGAGGGTTTTTAAAACTACCACTCCAAAAAAATTATGATTGATATGTCTTCACATGCATCCCCTATGAACCATGAAGACCACAAAATCATGATGCACAGAACAATTTCAATCACTTAAATATCACGGTAAAGTCCACAGTTCACCTACACTACTGTAACTTTTAAAATTTTGAATTAATTTTTATTAGTTCTATTACACATAGTCATCATTCCTTGAAAAAATAATCCTAACCCATATCTGAGTTATCAAACTTAATAATCTGTGAAACATGCTATATGTAACTCATACTACACTAACCACCTTAAAATACAGAATGGAATCCATATTATTCCATCATCTCAATCCAAAAGCTCCAATGTAATTCCTCAATCCTACTGTTGTTTTTCAATTTCAAATGTCACCATTGCAATACCCCAATGGTTGAAATTTTTTATCCAAACATGTCCATCATTAACTTGATTCTCTATCTAAGAACCATATTCCCAGACATGTATCAAATGAAAATATCATGCTTAATACTCAATATATATTATAAAGCCTCACTTAATTATACTGATCATCATACTATATTAATATATAAGCATCTCATGTACTTAGAAACCTATTGTTATATTGATTTAAACTCATATCCAATCATCCAAATATACTATAATAGTAAACTTATAGATATTAGTTTAAAAATTCACTAACATTACTTGATATCCAATAATAAATACATATATCAATGTATTTAACATTTAATAACCATTACATAGTCACTTGATTCCATGTGTAAATATTAATATAAATAAACCATATATATTTTATTCTACCATAAATAACATTATCAATGTTCATTATCAACTCCAATAAAAAGGGTTGTTTAGATATGTATTTGATAGTGTTCTCTCCACTAGAATATTTACCTTATCCGTATTCCTTTAGAAAATTCTTATCTATATTCCATCATCATTCAAGTAATATAATTAAAATTCCCTATTAACATAACACTATAAATCCACCCTTTAGCCTCTATCTGCTCACTACTCTACTATAGTGCATCACACTATCGCTAACTAATTCTATTGATAAACCATCACTCTAGAAACTAATTTCATTTCATCCAACTAAAATTTCGTTAACATTAACAATAACATGTAACAATCACATTCCAAATCAATATCATCATCCCTATCTCATTTTAAAAATATATACTAGATCCCAACTCTATTGAGTTAGTGAAACCATTGCATTACAAAAATCATTTTAGGCCACATGGTCCCCCAACGTATCACCAAAAACTATATTCCCAAACATTAAACAAATAAAAATGTAACAATTTATCAAATACAAGAGATGGATATACGTATTTTTCAATGAAAATTGATTCATTTTATAGCCACAATACAAATAACCCTTCTTCTAAATTGGTATTACCTTGACCTACAATGTTACCATTTATAAATACTCACTTATCCATTCCAAAAAAAGTTCCATAATAACTAACAAACAGAAACACTAGACCAAAATATCTATCTTATTCATTTTCAAAAAAATGAAGATATCTAACACCATTATATGGTTATATCATGGATGAACACAGTAAAAATTGTTATCATCCACTGAATAATATTTGAATTCCATGACCGAGATCCAAGTATTTAGGGAAAACTAAATAGGTAAACCCCATCCAGTAAACACTTGAATCGTTCAATGACCTGCTCCACATATAGATCTCAAGGGACCAACTTAAATCCCAATTCAAACCCTCCATGCAATAAGAAATTATAAAATGAAATCACCACCCATATACTTTCATCATTGTGACCTCACCCATGTTTCATTTAACTTCCCTAACATATGCTCTTTATTTGGATAATTTTTTCCAAAAAACAAATCACATCAGAAAGTACCACATTATATATAAGGAAAATCACACATAAACAACTCACCATCTCCCCATATCAACGTAGAATTTAGTAAATAACTTCCATGAAATCATATATATATATATATAATGAAATTTATCTTTTGTGTGATAGACTATAAAAAAACCACTCTTATAATGGTGAATAATGTCCCCAATTTTAAATCAAAATATATATCTAAAAAATTACACAACCTAGTTCTACCCTCTATAAAGTAAAAACATTAATCACCCTACACTAAATCCATTATGGTTCATGTTGGAAAAACAATCCTTGAATACTATATTTAATATAATGTGATATAACCCAACATAAACATGAAAATATTTCACATCATCTTCAAATAATAAAATTTACATATCCCAATAATAACAAAATTGTAAGAATGAAATGATTATTATATTTTTCTAATAATGATATGAGAATAATATTTTAATTTACTTAAGAAATGTTTTCTATAATTTACAGAAATTATCCACCATCTATACTACAGATAATTTAAATTCATTTTCATAACATATAGAATAGAAATATATGAAAGGGATGTGCTCGATGATCAATAAGAGATAATAAATTAAAATTATATGTAGTTGAATGTCATTGAAGAATATTGAAGAATATCATATGAACACGAACATTACAATAAGATGTATAACATGAAGATAAGTACATGAGGCATAATATTAATGCATGGATACAACATAAATAAGATAAATTCATAACCATATCACTAAGGTTCATCATTATGGTTTTTAATAAAATTATATACATGTTTCTTCAACAGGGTATCATAAAAATTCCAATTTCATTACAACGTTGTATAAAAAATATTTCTCCCCAATATTTTAATTTGATAACCAATACATTAGAGTTCTATCAGAAATCACCTTTCATTTTTTATTATTAATTATTCTATATCAATCAATGATCATAAGAAAATATAATATTATACTATGATTAGGGAATGTTGGTGTCGTACATGGATGTAATTAATCTATAATATAATTCATATTTTATTTGGTTACCCTTGAATAATATTATATTTGAGTACTAATGGAATAAAATTATGACAAGGGAAATAAAGGAATGATTTCACCAGCATTTTGGGAATAAGAAAGGATTTTGAAATATGTTTAATGAGAAACAAGTTTATAATCTCATAAATTGTTAGTTTTTTGATATAAAAAAGAGAATTAAAATATTAGTTTCAAAATAATTATTTTTATTGAAACCATGAAAATATATGATGTTAATTTTATGATATGTGGAGTGGAATATTAAATATATGAACGTGAAAGGAAAATAATTTGTATTATTTTAAAATACCATTATTGAAATCCATTTTATAAAAATTATAATGAAATTAAATTTTGAAAATATTTTAATATTAGTAAGATTTTGAAATGAGATAAAACTTATTTGGGTTTCATGTAATGAAAAAAATGGAAAGGGAGAATATGCATATTGATGAGAAATTTATTATTGGAAAGGATAAGAAGTATTCTTCCCCAAAATATTTTTTGTAAAGATATCCATTATAGAATATGTTTTAAATTAAAAAGTAAATATCCCTAGAATGTAATATTAAATATAATATTATCTAAGGAAATTGATGAAATGTGTGTATCTTATAATAAATATATTTATGATTAATTATTATACATGTTATGATTAGATGATAGATCTCATATTTTGTTTATTTTCGAAGGACATAGAGGGGTAGTTGAGAGAGTTTTCATCTAAATTTATTTTATGATTTTTGTTATATTATTTTAATTTTTTCCATTGAAATAAAAACTATATATAAATTATGTGGGAAATTTTGTTTAATTTCTACTACTTTATTAATTATTTTCATTCAAGACAAACCGTCTGAAAATTGTTTTTCTAAATCACACATTCTATTATTTAACATTGGGTGGATTGATAAATCCCTTAGGGTATATCATTATCTTGCTAGAATGTCTAATTTAGGGATTTCCAAGAGCTAGTTTTTTTTTTAAAAAATGGATTTCAATCCATTATACATTAGAGTTAATAGGTACTGAAACTAGTTTTTATATTATTTATGTCAAGGAGATAGTTGATTTGATCATCAAAGATCATGTGGAAGGTAATGGGTGAGTTCATAATCACTAACAATTGTTATAAAAGACACTTTACAATAAAATATTTGTATTGGAATTTTGATTCTAATATTAATTATTTTTTTATGTTTATTTATTTAAATAGAATATATCGTAATACTTGTTGGTTACCATGTTATTTATCATGTTTTTGGGTCAAATAGGAGGGGAACTAGAGTCACATTGTGTGTTCACTCACGTTGAAAGCCTTTGAATATACCATACATGTAGTTATAGAAAATATTATTGGTGGTTTCAAGGTTTCATATGTTATATCAAACCATATTTTCCAACATTAAGAAATAGTATCTCCATAGTAATTTCAATTCATAGATCATTTGGGATATATAATTTTATCAAGTAATATATTGATATGAGGTCATTTTATTTAATTAAATTATTAAAATTGTATTATTTATTATATCTAAATGTGGGTCTGAAATAAATTATGATTATTTTATATAAAATTAATCTAAATGGATTTAATGTTTTTTGATTCATGGAGTAATTTTAAATAATATCAAGGTTTTTATGCAGCATTGAATAGGTTTTAAATAAATTCAATATTTAATTGAGAAAAAAATAGGGTGGTCTCATTAATTTTTCTTTAAAATGATATGTGGTGTTTTAAAATTGTATGGAGTGTTTAGAAAATGTTCATTATTTCTGGATAATAATATCAAAACAAATAGTTGATTTTATAGTTTTCCAATAACAAAAAAGTCTTTAAAAAGTAACTTTTTTGAGGGATTTATGTATTTCTAGTTATTATATGGTTCATTTGATGGGTTACATAATTTATTTTTGGTAAAGTAAAATTGTTGGGTTTATGTGAAAATTATTTTTATTGTTCCCTAGGGAAATTCATTGGGAAAGGCTGGAAGTTCATTTTTTTAGGGAACCCTTGTGTAAGTCATAATTGGATATGGTGTAAGGTCTTTAAGGGGATGCCATTATAGAGTCATGAGTAATCAAAACATTGAGGTGATCTATATTTTTTCCTCTTGTATGACTTGTTGACAACTGCATATCGGGTTGTTGATGTTTTCAAATTAAAATTCCTTAGTGTTTGGTCATTCTATTTGTATGAGGTAGTGTTGTATTTGTGAAAGTCAATTGAAATTTGAGGTATTTTTTATAGTAATACTATGCAATGTGCTTATGGTTTCTTGGATCGGAATTTTATTTTCATATTTTTGTGTTCATTGGGAGTTAGTGACCCAAGGGTAAACTCTCACGTTATCAAAACCTGACCTAAGGCTACATTTTAAAACATTGTAGAGGCATTGTTCCATCGGAATAATTTTCAATCATTTATGATTATTCTATATTTTTCACATACTCTATTTTTTGTGATTTTTATATCATGTGGATGTTTTCTTTTCATATAATTCACTATATTTTGTTGTCTATGTTTTATATGGAATATATAATTTTATATATCTATAAGATATTTATTATTTTGTTCTTCACTTATTCAGTTGTTAAGGAATGAATATCCAGATAATGAGGAAACATAGTAAGTGAAATATATTTTATGAATTTATTTCATTCCTTTGTTCTTTCCCCTTATTTTTATGACATAGATTATATATTTTTGTGAATTATTTTCTTTTTAGAATCCTTAAATATGTTTGAGTCCAAAATATTTTATCATTCCTTAATTTTAATGGAAATTTTTTTAAACCCAATAGAGAACCTGTATTAATTAGAATTTTATTTCTTATTTATTTTATAATTATATATTATTTGGAAAATTAAATGAGTTGATGGGTTATTCAGATATATTGGTGACATTATGTTACTTGTATTTTAAGTGTGTTGTATTTGATAAGGTTGAGTTTCTACTATCAAATCATAAACTTAATGTTCTAAATAATTATATAGAAAAAACATTTTGATTGGGTGTATACTCACACATAGACACTCGTCATCTAAAATAATTAGTTAATTAATCAAATTGTTCGTTATTTTTTCTCATGTGTTTTTGAAATTTCTATTTTGTAGTTATTTTAAATTTTAAAAATTCTAGGGCTCATATAGTTATTAACTAGTTAGTGAAAACCATGTGGCAGAATTTAAATTGGGGTCTACTAATTAAGGACTTTTGTTTTTTAAGTATGGTGCATGGATTTTCAAGAGTGTGAACCAACCTTGAAATGTTCGTGATTCCTACAGTATGGGGTGAATGGTTGATGCACAAATAGAACTAAACATACATTAGCCATTAATTTAATAAACAGTTAAAAATACATTTCCAAAAAAATATATGCTATCCAAATTTATCTCCATATTGGGTTCATCCCTCTCCATAGTCACAGAATCCACCAACATTCTTCTCTAATATTACACCCTAATCCACTTTCCCATTTTATACAAGCATTCTTCCATTTTATTTCAAGTGATTATTTGGGTAACGACATCACCTTCACATTTAGATCCTTCCTCTTATCCCCAACTCATTCATTATTTTTAGATTTATTCCAATCACAATTCGGTCGAAACCATAGATGTGTCAATGAATTGATTTCATTTTGTTGTGATCCAAAGGTAATTTATCTTCTACTTTGGAATATCCTCTCCCAATATTTTATGGTTTTTATTTTTCATCACTTGGCCTTGGTAGTGGCTTATATGATTTCACTATTTCTTGACATATTTATATTCCACAGGTGCTAAAAACATATTTACATTCAAATATTAAATTTTTTTACTAATGAAAATTAATATATTTATATATTAATGATTTTATGATTTTATATTTTATTATTAAATTGAATTTTAGGGACTTCTCTCAAATATATGTCTCGACAAAAAATATTTATATTTCGATCAAATAAAATATTTCATATAATTTTTTTTATAAATTATAAGTGTTTTAATGTTTTTGGATGTTTTTTATAAAAAGTTTCTATTTTTTAATGGGTTTAAGAGGTTTAGTTTGTTATTTTTTTATTTGGCCCATTTTATTGAGTTTTCTTGTTTAATATTTTTATTCTTCACTTTTTATAGACTTTCAATTTTTATGTTGTGTTTGGTGTAAATAAAATTATACATGGGTAAATATATATATATATATATTGTGTGTTTGTGTGTTTTCATCTATTCACAAGAGAAGATGTGAATATGTGAACTGATATATTTACTATCGCATGTACATTTATATGATGGTATAATAATAAAGGGAATATTTGATGTTTACATTTGATATTTGAAATATCTGCTACACTTTTATTTGATTACTATTTTATATGAATTAAAAAGGAATGGTTTGAGTTACTCAAATGGGTTTCTGAAAAAATGTTACCACTATGGTGTGTGTTCTTGTGTTTTTTATATATTTACGATAGAGGTTTTTTTTAATGGTAATTTATTTATTTATTTCATAATAAAATGCCTATTATTAGTAATTTTATCATAGATTTCAAACCATATAAGAACCTTATGGACACTGTAAGGTATTCTTAGAGGGTACATTGTCCCTTTTAATGATAAATAGTAGTTAATATTTATTTAGATCCACTATCAAGTGATGTGTTACAAACAATTCCATGAATTTATGGATATCCACAAGACAATGATATATTTCTAGGTTCCCCTAGCCATAATAACCATAGGGTGTATCTCCCATGATTCCTCTATTAAATTGCTAAAAAATTTATTTTACTATCTTTTACTTTATAAAATCATTGTTTTTATATTTATTTAAAATTAACCGTTTTGGTACTTATATGAACATGATTATAACTTCTTAGGTATTAGTTTATTATTTTTTGTTTTCATGTTTTACAACATATTGGATTTTATTTTTTTGTTACTTATCAGGTGTGAAGAGTTTCATTTAAATTATTTTGAGGAATGAATAAGGAATATTTTACAAAATATTTTTTTATGAAAAAGTATTGTAAATATATTTTAGTTATAAAAATTATTTCATGGAATAAAACAATGCATTGTTTGAAAAATATAAGAAATACTAATTTTTAACATAGTGTATTTCCTACTAGCATATTCAGAGTGTTTAGTAAAATTTAATTCATGGACCCATTAGGTAACATGAGATAGATTGTTCTAGTATTTTAGTATTTATCTTTAGTAACATAGTTATTTCAGCCAAATTATCCATTTCCAATTTACTTATACATTTATTTTTGCTATCATATATATGTAGAGATTATGGGATAGGTCTTAGTGGTTTTTTGATATCCTGAGTTGGATGTAGAACTATTGGAGATCTCTTTTTCTTTTATATTATAATTTTTTATTATATTAATATTATTTGTTTTGAAATGGTAATCATATTTATGAATGGTTTATAAAATAATTAATGGTAAAGTTACAAATTGTAATTAATTATTGTTATTTCATTTAATACATTCTCAAATGGGGTTACCAAACTTTATAGGCACTTGTGACAGGATTTGGGGATCGAGAATGGCATTTGGATATATCATCAGCCAGTCTATCTTCCCAATTCAGGGTTTTATATAATATAATTTGTGACATGATTAAAGGTTATTTAGGATGAAATATATCTATGTGGGTAGTAATTATACAATTCTAAAGTGTAATGGGTGCAACGTATTAAATCATTCTCAAATAAAGGGTAATTGAGATGAATTCCCTTACCATTATTAATTAAATACACAAAATAACATTAACATTATATACAATTAATATAAATATCATAATAACTTATTCCATAATTCTATTAAAGTATTTATTCTTTATAATATTCAATTATAATCATTTAGTAGACATTTATTTTTAAGTTACTTTTTATTTTCATCAAGGGATATTAATAAAATTTATTGTTTAATACCCTCTTTCTTGTGTTGATATTGACCACCAAACATCGATACCATGTTAATAATTTATATATTATAAAATGTACTGTAAATAATTTTTATTATTTATTTCTATAATTCTAATTTAATTCCATGACATTTTTTTGTTCATATTATTTAAGTGAAAATTAGTGATGAGATTAATTTTATTAATTTTTAACAAAAAAATTGTATAATATTAATAATGGGTTAGATATTTATAAAATGCATAATTTTTCTTTTTAATATATTAATAAAATATTAAATATTCATTTTATATAGTAAAAGCATTATTTGAACCATTTATGTCCGTGGGAGATCAAAATGAAAATATTTCATTCATAGAATTTACAAAGACATGAGATAATCATGAATTTATTTTACATATTTAATATCATATAAACATTAGATTTCATAGATTATAATTTATAAAGGTCCCATAGTTATAGATTATATGGAGATGATCTACAAACTAATTTTATTTTAAAACATTTGAGATCAATACTCTTTATGTGCAAAATATTGGACCATAATATAGACATCTCATTAGTGAAAATCATCCTCATTACCTATGTAATAAAAGAAAAAGAAAGGTATGATATTAAAGTCTTATTATAGCTTTAAGAAATACTTATTTAGGGTTATTTCATAAGAATAATTAAAACCATTTGATTTTGTGAAATATCATAACATAAATAGTGATAAATATCTAACATAAGTGAGCTTCAAATAACAATACATGTGAATATAAATCTCCAATAGATAAATAAGGAGACATGTAATCTATAACATGGTTCATTAGAATTTAATATATTCCATTAATCATGAGAGTATATGATCATAATTAATATCACCCTTTAATTGTGGAATAAACATTATAATATTGAGAAAACATTCATGGGCCACAACATCCATGCCAATGATTACAAGAAACTAAAATATAGATAAAAATACTTGTATAATTAGATAAAAACCCTTAAATAATGAATTTTATATACATATAGGACTCCCATATTCATTAATCCAAAATTTCATGGGAATCATAAAACTCCTTACGTTTTCACATCCTAAATAACCCATTGAAATAAAATGGGTTTTATAAATCATCCAAATTGAAATCATTCAGGTTTCCTATAAAACCAATTAAAATAAAATATTTTTTATAAAACATAAAAATATAATTGATTCACCTTTAATAAAACCCTAATGAAATAAAATCGGTCTCGTAAAACATAATGATTTAGATTTTTTGATATCGAAAATTTTAATAGCCAAAATAATCACATAATTAAAGAAAATACCAGGTAAAATTTGACAAAAAATTGCATTATAAATAGAACATTTAAGATATTTAAAGACAAATAATGAAAATATATTTTTGAAAACATTTTGTAATAATCTTTTGTATATTTCATAGTTATCAGACTCATTTTAAAAAGTACACATCCTATTTTATAAAGATTAAATGAATTTTTTTTATAGAAATTACATTTATTCAAAAAAATCTCTATAAATAAAAAGAGGGCATTTTTTTAAATGTAAATCCATCGAAAAGTTAATTATAAAAGGATATTGTGTAACTTAAAGAATGGTTTTTGATTTACAAATTCTCTTACCATAACCCTTGATTTAAAAAAATGTTTTTACCCTATTGTATAATAATGATAAACATATTGAAAAAATATTTCAAAAACTTATGCGTATATATTTCCACAAACAGTCTACATTAATAAAAATTTACATTATTTAATATATTATTGTAATCCTTTTTCAATATCTGGTTTTATTTATATTAACCAGTTGTACACGCTTTATAATGCTGATATCATTACAAAATCATTGAATCCATTTTAATAATTAAAAGATAATTTAATATATTTTATAATATAACATAAATTTATTTATAAATATCTTATGTCATTACACATTTTTTTTAGTTACATTGTGTGAAAATAGTTGCAGTGTTGGCTTATTTAAGTGATTTTTAGATAATAAAGCCGATACATCAATAATAAGTGAAATAATTAATATAATGCTTCCAAAAACATATAAAAATAATTATTTTATTGATTTATTATAACAATATTTGTATTTTTATTCCAATATCCATCCATGATATATTTTTTAGCAACTTTCATATAGTTTTTTAAACAGACCCAGTCTTTAACACACTTTAACTTGATTGGTGAGTGCGGTTAAGGATGAATTTATTTTAACATAATATAAATAAAATAGAAAAATAATGAGTTTACTCTTTAATTTTGTTATGGTGAACCATATGTTTTAATATCTAGATATATAATGAAAAAGTAGAATAAGAAAATGGAAAATGTTTCGTCATAGATGTGGTAGTCCACACACATGAATCTGTGATGATTATTTGTTTTTAAAATAGTGTTGAAATTAAAAAATTAGTTTTGTTAAATTAATATAACTAAATATTTATATTATGATTATACTTAATTCATCATATTATTATGTTCATAAGATAATTTTATGTGTAAATTTTATATTAAAATCTTTATAAGAAGATAATACAGAAGTTTCTAACTTGATCATTCTATGGAATACTCATTGTAATTGATCTGATTATGATATCTTACTTTGACTATAGTAATTTGGAATATAGATTACTGTATTTTGGGGGAACATATTATTGTTTTTGTAATGAAATAAATGTTACATGTAACTTTGATTACTTTTGGTTATATCCTTTTATAAGAGGGGAAAAGGTGACTTTTGGAAACACTGATTTGTTTTATAAAATTTCTATACACTATTAAATGTTAAATAGATAAAATAATGTAAAATAATGTTTTTGAAAAAATATAACATAAAAATATTCTCATCCATTAATTTTGAAACATGTTATGAGTGATAATATTATTGTATTTTTACATTTAACCATTTACACAAATTAAATTTTTATATGGTAACTAGTTTTCTTAACTATGTAATTTTATATCTAATTACATATAAATGTAAAAACTATTACAAAAATTTATTTAGTTCAAAATAGATATATTATTAATTTAAAGAAATCGAATTTCTAAATCATTGAATATTAAATTTTAAATTAAAACTTACTATATGTTGTAAAACTATTTTCATAGATAAATGAAGTTTTCACCAATATGTGTACTTAATCCTATTGATTTACTATTAAATGAGTGTTAATATGTTTAAATATATATTTATTCATTATATTAGAGACATTATTTAACATATATTAAAATATTTTGTAATATAGAAATTATGTGTCATTATTAAAATAAGTTAAATGTAATCTTTTTACCAAATTTATTTTAATTGGTGTAAACCATTATAATATATTTTTTTCATAAAAATAAAATTTTACTTATGAAATAATATTAAAAAAATTTATCCCAATACCAAATACATTTTATCAAATAGAATTTCTATATGTAAGAAAAATTAATTTTAATGACAACCATTGTTAGACATAAAAACATGCTTCTAGAACAAATTTATTTTTGAGAATAAATTTTATATATGTGCGAAATTACGAATTTTATTAATTTTAATGATATGAATAATAATATAATTATACAAATAATAGTTTTATAAAATTAAAATAAATCCATAATTTAATGAACCAACCTGAGTAAACCTAATACAACACCCATGATATCTCACCATAAGTATGAAGTCAATAAAAAAATGAATCCATCCAAATGTATATTGAAAAAAGTGTAAAAAATGTATTTCATACTTGAAAAGTGTAAATTAACATGATATAAACAAACTAGGGTAAAAATTATTATCCCAAGGAGACAAAGTAATGTTGTGACTAAGACCCAAACCATATCTACATGAGATCATTTTTCACCATCATCCCTTCCCACTATGAAGGAAATAATAAGAAATGGAAACTATAGAGAGACATGAAACCATACCATTTACCTATATCCTTAAAAAACAAGTATAATAATCCCCAATTTAAAAATTAGGGTTTATAACTATACCTCTTAAGATAAAACCATGATTCTGTGTAATGTAAATCCACTTCATATATTATCTATGTTTTTAGAAAAATTATTAATATCATTAAAATAAAATCCATTTTCCAAAAATTCAATGGTTTTTTTAAATACCCATATATGGAGACATTATAATATGTGAATGAACAAGAATGAAAAAATAGTGGAATAAATAATGCATTCATATCTCCTAAGATAACCATGTTATATTTTAATACATGTTACAAAAATAAATAGAACATAATAAAATCTATCCTAATAGATCAATATCCAAAGGTTATAATATATGTTATGAGATATCCATATCTACCAATAACTAAACATGAATTCCAAGACCATGATGACATAATATATTTTTATGGAAAGACTCATCAAAAATACTTAATCATTCCCAAAAAATCCATAAAACAGTTTCATATTGAGGGATATATTTCAAAATAAAACCCACTTTTTAATCATATTTCACAAGACACATAAAATATAATCTCATAAAACAACCCCTATAAACATAAATAAATATGTTTTATAAAAAATACAAACATTTATCAAAGAATGATAACATGTTTTTATAAACTATGTATTGAGCAAGCTACCTAAAAATAATAAAAAGCAATTCCTCCTTAAATCCTGATTATAGAATAGGAATATAAGTATCCCCCATGAACCTCAGTCCATAATAATAATTATGAATAGTAAGAAATTCAAAAAAAACCCACCTATGGAGAAAAAATGACACTGAAGAACCCTTCCGTGAATGTACTCAATCTAAAATATATGTCGAAGGAAGTGAATTATTTGATTAATAGATGAATATTACATCGATGAATGCTTCAATACACCCTATTAAATCAACACAAGGCTAGGTAACCATTCATAGACATTTAGGTGCCAAATCAGGTATTTTAAAAATTGAAACCCCCACAAAATGTCTTCAGTAGTTCCCTCGTAGTAATGTTTCGGAAATTATTTCTTGGAAATGGCCACCACCAAACTTATATGTATTACACTGAGACATAGTGGATATTAAGACCCCTAATTCACTCCACCATCAATCTCACCAAGAATAATTCCATATCCCTATGTTCCATGTATATTTTCCTTTTTTAGGAATTATATCTTACTCGGGGGAGCATTTTTTCCCCAAGTGGGTTGGGTTTCAAAAGATAGACCATCCCACATTACACTTCATACTTTGGATATTAGGGTTTTTTCATTTCACATATGACACACCTATGTGAAAATCTTTATGTATTGGGAATGGTCTATCCCATTTACCAATGTGAAAAAGAAAAAGGCACTCTTAATCATCAAAGCTATCCCACATGATTCAAAAATATAAATAAAAACTCATTATTCAATATAAAAAATGAACCTTCATAAAATATAGGTTTGGGATTTCATAGTACTCTCCACCACAAAATCATTCTAACCCCTAAATATATTTGGATTCTAGACTCGCAGAAGGATAAGGCCAAAGTTGCATCATTAACGATTCATTCTCCCACATATATTAGTTATCATGCCTACACTACCATAGAAAACTTACTAAAGAACTTGTTTTACCTCACTGTACCTTCCCCAGGTGATCCATAATCTGAAAAAATCATGAATGGGTGAATCGTTATCATGGTCAACATCCTCGCATTATAAGACATGTCAATGATCTGGTTGATACCACCTAAATTGGGAATCATGGAAATAATTTTGAATTGAAACAATTTAATATGGAAATAAAAATCAATAGGGAACCATCACATATTGTTTAATGATATCAAAAAGGCATATAAGCCATGTTTCCAATATACTATTCTTGCCCAAATGATTATGTTCAAAGCACAATAACACCCTAGAAAATACTCAATCTCCGGCTTAACGATTTGATGACTATCAACGATAGTCTAAGAGGATTTATATTGGCTCGTTCCTATTTTTGACCCATTTCCGATCCCAATAACCATTTCAATCATCTCATAAACAAGGATCTATCCACTAAAGGACCATTTTCCAAAATATGTCTAGAAAAAATGAGATCTACCTTAATGACTATACGATTATTTAGAGGGATCCATTTTAATTTATTCATTACAACAGTTTTTATAGGTAAATTCAACCAGTGGAATATTTCATTCCCATAAAACAATGAAATCTATCGTGAATTCTTGAATGATATCCTTAAAACAGTGATATCCATAAAAATCATAATGCTGCACTCAGTCTGACCATTTTTCAAGGGTGATACATCAGGAAAAACATCAAATGGATACCCATATTCCATTGAAAACATTTCAAAAATCTATATTTAATCCTTGGGTCTATGTTTGAAACAATATAATAAGGATCTCCATGGATATTTTATATCTCATAGATAAACTAGTGGTTGATCTCTTCCACCTTTTTTATCTCCTTAATATGGAAGAAATGAGTCAATTTTTTATATTGATCAATGATCAACCAAATTTCATCTCTTCCATTTTGAGATTATATAATACCAAAAAAAACTCATAGACATATTTTCTCACATCCATATCATAATGGAAAAAAGGATATAGAAAATCTCCATGTCTTTGGTGCTTCGCCTTCATCTTCAGTCAAGGCATCATGACACGAGGTCTTCAATTGACTGTCTCATCCTCATCCACCAATACTGATTTCTCAACCTATTTTATATCATTGTATACCTACTGTGAACTAACTAACTCTATTTATGTACTTCATCTAAAAACTCTTTTCTCAATGTCATAGGAATGGAAAAACTACATTGGAAACACAAGACTCCATTGGTAGATTAAGATCAATCACCCTATATCTCCCCACTATTATTTATTTTACTAAAATACCGACTATCAATGTTTTCTTATTATCCAAGATAAATCTAATAATCATTTCACTAATCAACCTGATCACATTTTAAAACCCAATTTCTATCAACATCCTCCATATCCAAGGACATTGTAGTCAACAAATTCATTATAGAATATTCCTTCATTCATTCCTTTAATTCGTGCATCAGTCACATCATGCTCTATGCATCAAAAACCACATTCACTATTCCATAATAATATGAAATGTTAAATTCCAAATCCTGAAGATACATAACCTAAAATATGCAACTAGATTAATGTCTTTTTGGGTGAAAATATACTTCAAACTCTTATGATAAAAACACACATAGAATCACTCACTGATGAGGTATTGGAAAAAGTATTGAATGTGTTCCTAATAATAGGAAACTCAAGATCAAAGTTAAGATAATCCATCTCAAAGGACACATATAGAGATATCCATAATCCACCACTTATTTCCATGAAATATAAAACATCTAAATCCCATTTCATATGAAATGTGAGAAAATCATAGCCCGAACCTAGGTTCAGAAGAATGGAAACTATACTCAAATTCAATATCACATTGCACTAGTCAATATATATTGACACTATTCTTTCATTTAAAACATGACACCCTTAAGGGTTAACTCGGTTATCATAGATGAAATAATTGAGATTTACTTTATAAAATTCATGTAATAGATTTCCTAAACTAGGAAACTTTGGATCTCTAACAAATTTTTATTTTTTCCCAATATATAACTGCTTGAATCCTTTCATGATTCACTAAGATTCCCTTATAAAAATTTTCATGACCCACAAACATATCATATTGTATCCAAAAATCACAATTATATAACCGTCAATTAATATGAGGTTCATTCACAGATCTGCGAATGATTTCAAGGAGATTCATGGGTTCCTCCTCTAACATGTAATATTCCAATATATCATAAAAATGACAAAAAATAGTCCATGAAGTGGTGAATGATGTGATTAATCAAAACTATAAAAACTAGAAGAACATTATTGAGACCAAAGGGTATAACAAAATATTGATATTTTTTATACCATATCCACATAAATGTCTTTGGGATTTTATCCTCATAGACCATTATTTGATGGTACCCATATCAGAGACATATCTTATAAACCATTTGGCTCAACTGATTTGAACAAGTGAGTAATCAATCCTATGAAAATGATAGTTTCTCTAAATCTTCACCTTAATAAAATTTTGGTAGTCAAAACATTTCCATGTCATTACACATTCATTACTTTAAAATAGAATTAGTGAATCCAAAGTTGATATGTTGGGATGAATTAATTTGTTGGACTCAATATCATTGACTTATACATTAATCTCTTTCATCTCAGAAGGTTCAATATGATAAGAAAATATTAAAATAGTATTCTTCCTTGTAAGCAAGTCAATGGAAGACAACAACTTCACTTTGAGGTGGTTTCCAAGATTATTAATCAGTAAAGGCCCTTGGGTAAAAATTCACCAAAATAGGATGTGGTCTTCTAAAATGATGTTCATTAGTGTCAATAAATAACATTTTTATTTGGCTTGATATCATTCTGGACTCAAGAAAAATAGTCTCAAATCTTCTATATCTAGGATCTCACTCTCCTATTAAGTGTTGAGAGACCCCATTGATAGAATGAATCTAAAATTTGGATAATAAATATCAATCAATGTCGTAACATGGATCATACAATCCATACAAAAAATAAGGATGGATATAACATGGTCAAGATCTAAGAATTACCAAACCACATTGTATTTAGTGATAGTCACATAACTGGAGGGGAATTAAAAACCTTATTTTGACCTCCATCCAAATGGTTTGAAAATAAAAAATATCAATATAATATTCTCCAAGCACATGACCCAAAACTCAATTAATATTAATGATATAAAATAATGACCTTCACTAATGGAATATAATGCTTGGACCATAGAGGATGAAATGAGAATTGTAAATCTAACAGTAGTTATCCCTACCTAAGATTCATCCATTACGTACTATTCATTATAATGACATCCAATATCAACTCCTCCTTGATATTTATTTTTTTAATGATCATTTCACATGGAATTAGATATACATCCACCACCCATTGATTCATTAAAAAGTTCCTGATATCCATTATTAAGAGTTTATCATACCTCAATACCATGGGGAATTATTATAAATAATTGTGGATGATATATGAATCATGCCCAATAATGAAATGCCATGGGTTCCATGAAACATTCAATATTGGTACGGATAAAATTCACACACTATTAATAATCCAAATAGGGTTTTCCTAAGGAATTCCCTAGAACATCCTCTAAAAAACAACGCAACCTTACTATGCTTCATTTTCTGGACAATGATAACAATCATTAAACCACCAATTTCAATTGAAGCTCCACCTAAACCCATCTTCACAAATTTGACTTATACATCTATTACTATTTTATTAACCACCATAGAAAAAAAATTATTCATGACGGGATATGATTAATCAAATATCGTCTCTCATCCCCATCTCAAACCTCGAAGATTTATGTACTAATTTGAAATCTCTCAGGTTAAAGGAGAACTAGCTCGATGAAATGGGTTGAAATCACTACAACTAAACACTCCCCTTTCTCCATGGTAAAAAAATTATGAGTCTTCACCACATATAGTGTCTCATGAGATATTTTTTTATAGTATTCCTTTATGAAAATGATCCTTTTAGGTTCTATGTTCATATTTTATTTAAAAACGAATTCCCACCACTTTATCTGTAGTACCTCATTCATTTATGTGGTGAAAACCAACATTGATTTCACTGTATTATTTAAAAATTAAAAGATCCTATAAATAAAATCAAGAAACAATTATTATTTTTGGAGTCTCTTATCACTATATAGGATAAGGGGATTATTCTAGGGAAACTCGAAACCATGATCTACTATTTTTTCCTAGCTTGTAAAACACCTTTTACCCAGAGCCTGAATTAGGAAGATAATTGTAGTAACCACTAAAGAATACACTATGGGTTATCTGGTGGATCTTATATAAAAAATTCCAATATTAAATTTTAAAGTGTTATTATAGGAGGAATTATCTATAAAACCAAACAATTAACATAATATTAGAGAAACCTTCAAGAATTTATATTAAATCCATCATGTTATGAATATAATGCATCAAAATATTCAGGGATGTCAAATTAAAAAAAGGAAATGATCATCCAAATACCCTTGAATAATTTTTATCTAAATAACCCAAAACCAATATTCCATATTGTGGAAAACCCATTGACCTCCCCAGCTATATTGGTGTTAGATACAGAGGTGATCTAGCCAATCCTATATCAACACATACTACCACTGTTACAATAAACCTAACTCCACTCTACCATAGACCCTGGGGAAAACATCAGTAGTGTAATCACAACGTTTTCTAATAAACCCCTTTCAAACCATTATTTTATGAACCAACCGAATTATACCAGACACTTCAACAAGGATTGATTTACACAAGATGGAAATTGAACTAAAACCAAAACAAGCCTCATCTGTAACAAAAAATATGTAATACATAAAATTATTTCATGAAAGATAATAATACATTTACATTAGAACTAAATATAAAGAAAAAATGATAAAACTGTGAAAATAGAGCAAAGAGAACACCAACACTAAAACTGCATCATTATGTGAACATCTATCACTATCATCCAATCCCACTCTGATGGAAATGATAAATGAGGGAAACCGACGAGCTATATAAAACCATTCTCATTATATGTATCATTAATAACCAAATATAAAAATTCAAAATGGAAAATATGACAACCTAGGACCCACACTCCCTGATCTAGTGGGGAAATCCATAAATTTATATTTTTACCTTTGATGCTGATAATTGTGACCAAATATTGTGATCACACCTTATAACATCAATAATAAAAACATGTATCACATACATTTTAGAAGAACTTATAGAATTATAGATTTAGATAATTAGGAAAAACTCTTACATAAATAATCATAAGTCATCAAAATAACACTTCTATCATTAAACATATTATTTCATATTTCACAATAAATCATCAATATCATTATTCTGAAATGCATTATCGACATAAATAATTAAACATCATTCTTTAAAAACTGGGTAAAAGGAAACATAAGTAGTGTGAACTCAAATGCTCTATAAGTGAAAATTTATGCATCATAGAGATAAATTTTCATCAATTTTTATTTGTTTGTAGAGATTTAGTGACAAAAAATTTATATGTTTTAGATATTTTCATCAATATTAGGTTTATGGTGTGCTTTTGGATCAAATTTGGAAATTTATTATTTTTGGAAATTTAACATTTTTTAATAACATGGGTATTTTGAGCATAACATTTAAAATATTGATCCAATTGTTGAGATTCTTTTTAGGATTACATTATGACTAGTAAATTTTTTTTTTCTAGACTAGGATCTAATTCGTCTATCTAAGGGCTAGAAAAATTCAATCATGTTGGAAAATCAGTCTAGATGACTACTAGGACCCCACATCATAAAATTAATCATAAATTAGGCAACATGGCGTAAATTAATTTGATTCCATAAAAAGTGGTAATCTAATTCAATTATTTTCTGACTATTATATATCTTGTAGATATTCCATCATTATTGTGATCATTGGTTTCTATAAATTTTCTGGAAAAATTAGGAAAAATTATTCCATATTAATGGAATTAATGGTATGCATCGTTTTCAACACTAGGAAGATGAATCTTGATTTAGGGGAGAAACGTTAAATATATTTATGAACAACATTACAGAAGACCAACCATTCAGATTTTGCCATTAAATGGGACTAACATGAGACAAATTTCATTGAATGATATATAGAGAACATCTTAAATATAGATTTAGGAGATCTTGAATTTGATAACTAGTGGATGGAACCCCCTTGGCCGATATAATGAGAAGATCACCCATGCTGAAGAGGAGTCACATACCGCCATTAGAGAGGAGGTTGTGGGAATGGCTGCATCATTACGATTTAATCCTTATTTTATTTTATTTTAGATTTCATTTACACTGTAATGTGAATTTATATTTTCATTAAATTGTTACCGTTTCTTTTCTCATCCCTCTTACTCTTATGACCCTTATATCATTCTGTCTCGCTTCCATATTCTGTTCTAACTACCATTCACATATATTTTGAAAGTGGCTAACCTAATGCTGAGGCTTGTTGGTGATTTCATGGAGTTATTTGTTATTTTGATTTAGTTCAACATGTATTTATTCTTTTTGTACAACATGAGAGATTATTTAATTAGTGTGGTAGTCATCCACTACAAAACTATTTCAAATTCCATTTCTTTTTATTGATTCATTAAATGTTCTTTCTTTCTATTGGGAAAACACTTCCTATGGTGGAGTTGAGGTTTCCTTTGAAGATGAAACAGAAAACAATTGATCTGGGTCATTTAATAATTTCATTCATGTTTATGGTGTAATACTAATTGACTATTGTATGAGGTGTGGATTAGTGCACCAATGTAATACTAAAATCACACAACCAATAAATAACTGTTAGTTAATTCATTAATGATGTTTCATCAAAAAAATTATCAAATTGTATTTAAACAAATAAAAAATAACAAATTAACCTGCCTTATTAAAACCTATACCAAGAACATTATTTCTGGTCTATATTTTTTCTGCCTCTTCATTTATGTTATAAACTAGTATTACATGTTTTCAATTTCATGTTTTTCAAATCTCTTAAATCTATAATTTTCCATAAATAATAATATAGCTAAATAAATTAGATGGGGTTAATTATAATCTATGATTAAACTGACTGTGATGCTCCTCACGATAGATGACCCTGGTTAGCTTCTACACAACATTAATAAAACCAAATTTTCATTATGCACTCCCAATGACCGGAATGTATTAAAACCAAAATCATTTGCATGGATCTAATCAATAGATTAGTTATATGTTCTTATTTTCATTTTTAGATATATTATCATTGTTTTTCTTAAATTATATAATAAAATTAATTCTTCCATGATGTATCCAAACTATAATTTTTCTGCATGAGAAAATTACTCACTGGTGAAATATCAAGAACAAGATTTTGATCAACGAGATCTAGATCATCAGGTGCATAGGATGAGTGACACAATGGATGACAGGAGGAACAAAATGGAAGCATCATTTGAATATGATCATTCATTAATGGAGTAGCATTCCCCTTGGATGAAACATGACCCTATGTAATATATAGATGAAATTTAACCACTCATATTTCAAATTGAAGAACGTTTGGATGTAAATGTTGAGAGGCCAAAAGATTCCTTCCACCTTGCTCATCCAATATTGGAGGTGATAGATAAAATATAATTTTTTATTTATTTTCAATATGGAGATCATATGAAGTTTAATAAATTTTGGATCAAATATGAAGAAATACAAAAATGAAAATTAACTCATCATTACAAACAATGTAGAAGATCCAGAACCATTGCATATCTCTCTTTCCTTATATGAAGAAAAAAACACCGAAATAGTGGAATTTGAAGAGAGGATGGTGGAGACCGACTAAATTCGTTCATCCAGTGAATATAAACTCCAAGAATAACATTAAATTGAAGATGAGATTTATGAAAAACCAATTCAGGGATTTGACTCTTTTATGGATTCTATATCTTTAAATTTCAATAAAACTAAATTGACTATCAACCCTCTATTAATTAATTTTATGAAATGACCGAATATTATTATTCACTGGTGGATTATGAAAAAAATTAACCTTTTTGGGTACGCCTAGAGATTCCCAAGGACATTGAATATATACTTGGGGGAGTATAAGAAGTAATCCTTATATCGCTTCCTAAGGAAAAAGAGATACACAATGATGACCTTAAAAAAGGATGATTTTAAAATTAATTATTTAAATTTCAATTTGGAATAGATATTTGATTATTATTTTTGTCAATAAAAACTATAGAAATTACTAGATTGGGAAGAAAATTTTTCACCAGTAGCAATGAAGGAATAGGAGGTTCCATTTATAATCCTACCCCCTCTATGAAAGTTGTAACAAATTTTGAAGGGAGTGATCTAGTGTACTCTATACATGGAATTGTCCAAGAAACAAAGAAGTGGATGCTAGGAAATAAACATGTGGTGGTTTAATTCAAATAATACCCAACCACAAACACAAATTGGATAACATCCAGTACTACCTTCATGAGGAAGTATAAAAATCAGGTCCCACATTGGGGGACCATACCAATATTTATCTTTACATTGTTTCTAGAAATATAGATTTAAATTTCATTTTTTTAGATTAGTCCAATATGAAGCCCACTCTCTATTATCATTTAGAGATTAAATGAAATGATACTTTTGATTAATTGAGTAATTATATTTTATAAAACAATATTTTCATAATGAAGTCCCAAAAAATACATGAGAAGTACTTATCTTAATGGGGAAGGGAGTTCATTTTTTTTCTTTTAAACTTCATACATTTGTAATTGAGATTTGGATTTGAGTATTGGATTGAAATTTCACTCCCACACTATTATCCGTTAATTATTTGGCTTATCTCGGGGCATAATTTTTTTTGGAAGACTATGTTTCAATGTTTTGGATTTCAATGTTAATGAAATTGAATGTGTAAAATAGATAATTTAACTATTAAGATGATGCATGTATATTGAAGTGAGGACTCGGGATCTGAGGGAATTGGTTGGTTGTTGTAAATGAAATTTCCTTATAATCTAGTATAATATCAATTTATGAAATCCATGTTATTTTAATTTTAATTATTAATCATTCCTTAATTGATTGTAACACATTATATGTCTCATTGAAATGATTATTTCTAGACCAAGTACTTAATATTTTATCATGGGAATTTTTCATGAGTGATCCTTGATATGTCAGTAAGTAGAACACGAATTTGAACTTTTCAAATCTATGACTGTTCAAAAACACATTTAAAATGGTTGATGAATGTTTTATAAATCCATTATACCTAAAATGAAGCAATTACATTAATAATTTCTTAGACTATGGGGATTGTGAATGAACCTTATAGGGATGATCTATGTCTCAAGACATTTTTATCCATTCTTACCATATTCATGGTATTTCCATGATATTTTAATATTTAAGTGTTGCGGAAATGGGAGTCATGGATGAAATCCTGATATATTGTGTTAGGACGATGTGTGGGGTTCCCATTTTGGGTAATGATAATGGTCATTTGATGCATTTTTTGAAATCATTAATGTTTTTTCCCTCTTGAATAAAATTAATATAAGAAAATAAAAAAAAATAGAAATTGGCAAGGATTTGGGAAAACCGAAAATAAACATTAGTAGAATTCTGATTTTTATCATTTTTGGTTAGTTGATGTTTGTGAAGTTTTTTTCAATCATGAATTTCACAAAAGGAAAATAATGAAATAAAAATAAAAACATCATGAGATTTCAAAAATCATTCATTGTAAAGAATTTGATCCTGAAATTATGTTGAGTTTTGGGGTAGTGGGTGTTTTTATATTGAAGGGGATAACATAATTCCACTTTTATTTTTAATATCATGCATTTTATTCACAAAATAAACCTCATCCCTAGGACTTATTTTAAAAACCATCAACTCCTACCAACATTATGACTCTGAGTCATTTGAACCTTTATTTCGAGTATTCAGGATTTTATGTGGCTTTTTTCTATACAATGTGGGTAAATTGGTTCCTTTACATGACTTTTTATATGGACAATGTTATTAATATTTTAAGTTAACTATATGGGACTTTTATCATGAGATTTGAGAGAAATTATTCAAAAGTGTGGTATATCATGATTTTTCATTTTAAATAATTATGAATTCTGGAGAATCAATGAATCAAAGATAAAGTACCAAATTCTATCCATAGGGAGATATTAAAATACATGATTTTATTGTTTCTTAGATAAATAGTAAATTAAATAAATATTTTAGGTGATTTTGAAAATTTGATTTTTTGTTGATTTTTTTTATTTCGTTGCAATTTTAATAATGATAACATTGGTTCCCTATGAAATTTAATGTTGAGATTTCATGCCTGCAGAAAATTATGGTTCGTGTGTGGAGGAATTTATTGGGATAATATTTTCATCAATTTTCATATGTTTTTTACTAAATTAATCCATAAAATATATCATTATTACTTATTTTTATCAATTTTGGATTTATGGTGTGCTATAGGATAAAATCTAAAAATTTCTTATTTCTGGAAATCTAAAAAAATTAATCATATGTGGTATTTTTATAATTACATTTAAAATATCGATCCAATTACTCATACACTATTTATAGGATTCATTTATGTGTTAGATACAAATTTTCCTTCTAGACTAGTAACTATTTCAGCTATCTATGTAAATAAAAATATCAATCATCTTGTAAAATCATTCTAAATGCATGTGTGAACGCCACTTTAGTAAAATAAGCATAAATATTGCTAAATGAATCAAATTGATTTTATAATTCTTGGAATTGAAATATGATTCAATGGATAATTGTTCCATTAAATATCATGAGTATAATATGTCATTAGTTTCTCTATTGGACAAACTAAAATTGTGGGAAAATATAAGAAAAATTGTACCAGAATAAATATTCAAAATTAAAGGGTCATTTATTTTGAAAGATTAGGTGTATGAATCATAATTTTGGGGATAAACGTAAAATAAATTTTATAATAACAATTTAGAAGACCAGAATTTCATATCCATCTTTTAAAAGGGCCAACCATGAGCCAACTTTCAGTGAATAGAATCTAGAGGAGAATATAAAGAGATATTTTATATATCATGAATTTGACACCCAATAAATGTGACCCTGTGAGACTATATAAGTATGAGATCACTGATGCTTAAGATGATTCCTGCTCCACCATTGGAGAGGTGTCCTAGGGTCTTACATCATCATTAGGATTTCTTTCTTCTTTTCATTTATGTTAGTTTTATTTTCCATAGTTACATGAATTAATATTTTAATTTAACTGTTTCATTTTATTTTGACATCCATCATACACTTCTAGTCCCAATATCATTCTTTATCTCTTCTATATTAAACTATGATCACATTTAACTTTTTAAAGGAAATTGACTACCATGATGCTTCTCCCAGGGAGAGGTTTCATGATAATATTTATTATTTCAATTGTATTCAACATGTTTTTATTCTACTAGTGGTGCATGTGATAGTATGGAATCTTCCACCACATCATTATTTTCAATTCCATTTCTTTTCATTGATTCATTTATTTCTCTCCCTTCTCTAAGTAAAAACCATCATACGTTGTAGTTTGGGGTTTTTATGGGTTGAAATAACATACAGTGGATTCAGGTCTTTTAGGAACTACATTCTTAGATTGATGTGAAATCCTAATTGACTATTTTAGGAGGTGGGGTTTTTAACATTTAATTAATTATAAAATCACACACTCAATAAATCAAAGTAAATTAATTCATTAATTAATTTCCATAAAAAATTCAAATTCAAATAAAATAATAAATAAATAATGAATTATCATGCATTATCAAACCTTGGACCAAGGCCTTTCATTCTGATCTACAATTAGTTTGCATCTATTTAGGTTTTAAATCGGTATTAAAGTTTTTTATTTCATTTTAAAAAAAACACATAAAACCACGATTTTCCATAAATAATAATAAAACAAAAATAACTATATTATTCGAATAAGAAGCTGTGATTAAGCTGACAATGATGCTCCACACGTGAGACGACCCTGTTCAGACTATGTGGTGCATTAGGAAAGAAAAATGTTCATTTCCCATTCCCTATTTTATGCAATCATAAATGCATTAAAATGTTAATGTCCTCAATGAGAAAAAATTTTCATATAGTTATGATGGAATAATTGATGTGCACGGAAGAACCATATAATTAATCAAACCCATAAATACATGGATTATAAAATATGAAAAAATGGAAAATCCATGATGGATCAAAATTATAATTCATAATCCATTTGATATCAATCTCAATAATTAGAAACAATATATATGCATAATAAACAATAAAAATGCTCTTTGGTAACATGGATAATAACATTAATAAAACCTTTAAAAACCCTTTAAATACCATTTAATTTTAATTACAATACATTTAATATCAATCATTGTCATTACCTAATGCATTGTAGAGATATAATGAATCCACACAACACTATTTGGGCCACCCCATGAAATGTTTTAATGTTCATTCTGGATACTATCTGGGCCATGCCAGTTTAAGTTGTAATAGGAATTCACAGTGTTATATCGTACACCTCATGTTAATCTATAAGAGGCTTATCATGTCCTATCTAGATATACTAATAATTTAAGGATTTCAAAGAACCACGAAATTAATATAACTCATTGAAAAATATCCTTATTCAATATACATCTTGATTAACCCATGTAAATGAAATGGGTGTCATTTCAATCTCATTGTAACACAATTTACTCATAGAAGAGAAATAAGTCCCATTAAAATATCTTTGAAATAAAAATATTCCATGAAAATGAAACGGGTTCCCAAAAAATCTCTTTGAAACATGATTAACTTATGGAAGATAAATTTGTTCCATTAAAATATCTTTGAGATATTATTAGTCCATGAAAAAGAACTGGATTCCCAAAAAATATCATTAAATGACTTTTAACTCATCGAAAAGAAAAGGGTTACAAAATAATACCTTTGGACCATGGTTATCCCATGGAATATATAATCTATTTCCAAAAAATATATATTTTAATCATTTAAAAAAAATTAATGGGTTCCATAAAAATCTAATGAAACAATGTTAACTTGTGGAAAGTGAAAGGGTTTATTAAAATCTCTATAAAAAATCATAATCCATCAAGAGAAATAATAAAGATGGTTTTAACAGAAAATAACCTAATTGGAGGATACGTAACATCGATTTTTTTGACATTGTTGAATTTAAATTCAATACAAAACAGCATTAAAAAATTATTGAGGAAATAGTCTTATTTCATTAAATGTATCCCATGCCACATTGGACCGTTTTGATCAAAATACCAATTAAGGAATAAAATTAAAATGAAAAATATAAGATCATGTGAATAAGTAAATTTATGATATTAAATTTCAATAGAGTAGTATATACACATAATAAATACTATGTGTGTAATACCTAACAAATATCTCAAAAAACTAATGTTATGATAACAATTCCATTACTGCTTTGGTAACATTGAAACCTAAAACCCAATTAATAACATATAATAAATTGGATATGTAAATAATCATATATTCAAGTATAAGAATAATAAATTACATTAATGCATAGTATATACCCCTTACATCAAAAATAAATGGTGTATATAGCATAAGTCTCATAGAACTAAACATTAGACTATAAATCCCCTAACTACTTGAGTATCTTTTGAATAATGAGATCCATGAAAGAATTATATATATTAAAAAAATTATAATCATGATATAAATAAAACTCAAGATATAATTATTAATAGGTCATTAGATACACCATATAAAATTAAGTAGGTTCATAATAACAAATAAGTCTCATTAGAATGTAAATTGAGATGAAACAACTTACAATTATGGTAATATCTGAATTGGAAACCCCAAAGTAAAAATAATAAGTTGAAACATTTAAATACCATTAGTATAAAATAATTAAATATAAAATATATTATATTTATTAGTATATTCAACATAGAAAATAATTAAGTGGTGAATATTACATTTATCTAACATATGTAAAAAGTGGGATTTAAATCTTTTACCATGAGTCTGGTTTGTCATGATTTTCCTCTATAATCCTTAATAATATACTTATTTTAATTATTTACATACTTAATAAACTTTTACATGTTTATTTAATTAACCTATAAAAAATTATTATACAACTACTTAACCAATAATGATTAAGTAGGATGTTTTGACCATATTCGGCTTCTGTGTTAAAACTAACATTGATAATTCAGTTTTGGTCAATGAGGTCATTATTTTAACATATATAGATTAATAAAAATGACATAAATATGAAATTTTACATGAATTATACTTTTAAAATCATACCGTAAATATAGTTATGAAAAATAAACCAATTCTATGATCATGGAGATGCTATTTCACACATACAGATGAGTAACATTTCGATTTTTGAATGATCGTTACAGAAATAAGGTAAGTAACATTTATATTTGTGTAATTTAAATGATTTTATAAATAAGATTATAATAATTTATATATACACATAGACACAGACATATATATATATATCAATCTTCTAATGTGGTGATGAAAAAGGAAAGAATAATTTCGCTTTGAGGATGACGTAGTCCACATGTCCACGAATGACGTTATCATGTTTTAAAAGTGTGAAATGGAACAAAGAAGGTGATATGTAATATTTTAAGATATATAATTAGTCATTAATATAAAAAAATTACCAAATATATTTTTATTGAACTCATACCCAATATATTCCATAAAAATTTTGAATGTATCACAGCATTTTGAAGATGTAGTAGTCCACAAGATCACAAACAATGTTATCATATTCCAACAAAATGCAACCAATTAATGTTTTTGTTATTTAATAATTAAAGAGGTATTAAAAAATTATAAATATCATATATATCATCTAGAAATTATATTCCCTCATTATTCCCAACTGTAAGTGGTGGTAAAGGAAAAATTAATGGCATCGTTTCATGATGTGGTAATTCATCATACATCAAAACGAAGATTTCGTTATCCATTTTATGGATGTGTTGGTTGGAGTATTTATAACCATTAACATTAAAAATATATTTATATTTAGGATAATTATTTTATTATGTATAAATTTAATAATAAAAAATGATGATGTAGAGATAGAAATAAAAATTTCTCATTGAAGAACATTACATCTCCTTCTGGTATCTCCTTTTGGTTTTCACCAAAGAACATCCTCAGTTATCATTCATAGAAATTTTAGTCATCTATATTGAGATTATATATATAAGGATCTTATTTTTTCATGGTTTGGATGATTAAAAGAGCTTGATAAGAGTAAATAAGTGTGGATAGTGAGTGACTTTTTATATTGTAGGATGAGTATAATTTTGGTAAATTTGAAAAGGAAAACACGATTGGGAGATAGACCTTAAATATTGTGTCTTAAATAATGTAGTAAACTTTATAATATAGGGTAAAAGATAGAAATATAGTAGAAAAATTGGTTTTCGAATATTTTTTAGGTTATTTTTTCCCATTAGGTTAATGTATAACAACTCAATAAACTCATTTTAACAATAATTGTTGTAATTAATTTAAATATACCACACTAATATTTTTGGTAAAAATCAATGTGGTCCTTATTATAAAATATAAATTTTTCTAATTCCAAATACTCAATCTATTTTTTAAAATTCCATTCATAGATGTTTTTAGATTTCATTTTCAAATTTAACCTACATATCGAACCAAAACTGGGTTCTTAAAGTGAAAATCTTCAAAAGTTTAATAATCATTTTAAACTAAAAGTCACAAAACAATTATTCCAATGATTTAAAATTTTTTAAATTCCAATATAATTGATATAATTATTATTTCAATCTAATAATAAATATAATTTATCCTTATAATGAATTTAGAAGAAAAATGTAGTTTTCAATTAAAACCCATTTTTTTCGTTATTGATAAAAAATGAAAATTCTTAGAAAAATACCATAAATTCACCCAAAGTAAATTTTTCAATTATAAATTTAAAAATTATATTTAAAAAATAATTATATAAGATTAAATTTTTAGTTATAAAAAATTTTCTACATTAAAATGTGTTTAAATTGGCTATTAAAAATAAATAGGTTTTTATGATTTAATGTTTATTTATTCCTATGTTAATTCAATAAAAGTTATTTGACATATTTCAACATAATTTTATTAAAAATATAAGGTATAAATTTTATTATAATATGTCTAAAATAGTAAATAATTTAAATTATCATGATAAAATCACATTCAGGTCATATAAATATTTTTTCCCTAAAAAAATCCATTATATTCAATTGTTCTTTATTTTAATTTCAAATGAATCCTTGACCAATGGATTCATTTTACAAACATCAATAAAAAATAATGTCATAATTTATTTTATCTCATTCATCATTTCATTATATCTTCTAGGTGAAAACTATCATAATAATATTAATAGTATATTGTTGGTTGGTAAGACATGTTCTTATTTGTAACATATGACATTAAAGAAACTCGATGATTCCAAAAAAACATGAAATTGGTGTAGAGTTTGATGCATGATAAAATATGTATTTCATCTAACACAATATATAAAAGTATTTAATTAATTTATGATAATATATTTCATAAAATCATTGGATGTTACATCCTACTCTCCATTATATAAATTTATCCCTCAAAATTCATCACGGCTATAAAATGATTAACATTTCATGACTTCCTTTTTCAAGAAAAATCTAACATAGGGTTAATAAAACATCTTACTAATTTGGTAAAATGGGAAACACTAAGTTGAATAAAATTTACGCATATCTTGGATTCGGTATAGAGATAACATTGGTGGGAAATTTAAAAGATGCATTTTGAAGGGAAAATAATTTACTTAGACTAATATAAAATGATTGAGAACATGGACAATTAGAAGTCAATAACAATTAATGATCCAAAAGGCTGTTTAAAAGGTCACTAACAGCATCATAAATGATACTAAGAGAATGGAATTTTATTTCTTCAATATATTTTTTAAAAATTTGATGGACTTAATAAATTTCTATTCTAATATAATAATGAAATATACTATACATGATGAGTACAGATTTACACATTAATCATTTTACAATACAAAATAATCTCTTGCCTTAAAAAATGAATATACAAGATTAATTTTCATACATCTAGAACTAAAATAAACTTCTAATGGGTCGCATTTTCTATAAAAGGATTACATGATATTTATACTATAATTATATATTAACCAAATCGAAAATGGTTATCACATAGTGAGTTAATTTGAAATATCTTGTGATAAGATAATATATTAATTTCGATTGTTCATATGTTAAGGAAAACATATTTTTAAACTAATTAATTTTATATACATAAACCCAAATAAAAATCTCCTAAAAATTCATTAATAATTATATTTTCAAATAACCTAAATCCGTTGAAGAAGGGTTTAAAACCATTAAGTTAATTTTAACCATCAAAAAATATTATGCTCTATGGGGGTTCTATCACTTCACAATATTTATCAACATAAACTGTAGTTGTAGAAAATGAATTTTCTACACATTTATTTTTCCAATCATAATGATTTCTACCTGGAATAATTAACTTCCGTAAAAAATTAGCATAATTTACCAAATCATTCAATGTAAAAAAATATCATTCTTTGTTTTTTATTAGTAACCCCATCATTTTTCTATTCAAGGATATTTTCATTACATTCATAAATTAATAGACTAAAATGACCACACCAAAAACACTTCCATTATACTGTCAAGAATTATTTGAAATAAAAATTCTCACTTGGATAATTATTTCAGATTACCTCCAGACATCATTGTTTGTTGATTCTCCATTTCTTTTCATATTGAACATTACTTAATCTTTTCATCTTGTGGTATATATGTTCTGTAAAATTCTATCTAAACTTTCTATGCATGATATACAACTTTCTAATAACATTTCTATTATCAAGAGAATATTTATCATCCTATAATTAGTTTCAATGATGATTAAAACCTATTATTTATAATTACAATATCTTTAAGAAAATCTGGAAATTATTTGTCCAATATCATGATGCCTTTTTAGATTCATATACTAAATAAAAATCCTTTTAGGTTAATTTAAATTATTATTTCTCCATTCTATTCCAAAACAAATTATGAAAATATTTAACATGGAATATATCCTTGAATATTTCTCATTATATGGAATCTAGATCATATTTTATTCTGGTATACATAATCAAATACATACTTTTGTCAACTTCTTCTTCAAAATGATAGATATAAAGATTTACCTATCGATGTTATAATCAACCCATAAATTCAAATATATTCAGTAATTGATCAATCCCTCATCCACTATTGGGTTAGATGATCCATTTAATTCCATGGGATAGACTTCCTAAAATTTTCAACTATAGACATGTTGCTTCATGGTAAATCAGGTTCATTTCATGCATGGAAACAACTACCATATATATATTTATATCAACTAATACATTACTACAAAAACCCATCTTGTTCCAATTCCAACCATATTGGGAAGTTGATTCCATATAAAATTTTCCTCTCTATTATTTTATAATATAGATTTCTTTTACCTCTACGAAAAACCATTCTTAACAAACATACATTAGATAATGAAACATGGAAATCGTAAAATGCTACTTTATTTCAAAATAAACATAGAAGAAAATATTCTATTTTATTTCTATTAACACTATAATAATCTCTAAAATTGAATGAAAATTACTTTTTAAACCAACTATAAAAACCTAGGACCCTCAATCTTATATCTTCCACTGAAATCCATAAAATTAAATTTTCAATTTTGTTGTTAATAATTGTGAACCAATTTTTTTAATCAAAACACATAAAATAAAAAGGAAAATTTGGATCACTTATATTATGTATGACCATAAGGATTTAGTTTCTAAGATAATTATGAAAAATTCCACAATAAAAAATTCATATTTTATCAGAAGAACATGTATCATATCTAATACATCTTTTCCTATTTCACAATTTTCCATTAACCTATGGAAATGAAATAGGTTCCACAAAAATCTCTATAAAACATGGTTATAATGGTGAAACTGAAAGGGTTCCAAAAAAAAATATTTCACATATTATTATCCCATCTAAAAAATGGGATCCATAATAATATAATAAAATAATTGTTATATTGTGGAAATGAAATAAGTTTTAGAAATATCACATTCAACCCTGATTAAACCATCGAAAAGAAATGGGTTCTATAACAATCTCTTTGACACAATGATTTCTGGTTGAAATGAAATTTGTTCCCAAATAGTGCCTTTCAAACATCATTAACCCATCTAAAATAAATGGGTCTCATAATCATATCATTTTATCTTGCATAAAAGGTTTAAAATGATTGCTTTAATTATAATATCATTGAAATAATCATAAGACATCGAGAGAAAGAATGACGGTGGTATCAATATAACAAATCCATAGTGTAAGAAAATTTTCAATAATGGTTTTTTACATTTATTAATTTAAATTCCTTGGAATATCATTGAAATTTTTTTTGAGAAAAATAATCATTGAAAATTGAATACACATTGTGCCACTTTGAAAAGTTTCAGTCAAAATATCAATGAAATAATAACAATAAACTAAACCATAAAATATCAGAAGAATAATTATATTAATTATATACCCTGTAAAATTAGGATTATATAAAACTCATATATGATGTTAGGATTATAACATTCCAAACAGCACAATGATAGAAAATTATGAAAAAAAATTCCTTTACCACATTGGTAACTTTTCAAATATATACCACAAGAAGGATACATCCTTAAATGGATATTTAATTACCCATAAATTGGATTCTAAAATATTACTATACATTCATGGTCATTATATACAGTGTAAAAAATGGTGAATATGGAAAAATTCACGTAGAAATAAAAGTGGGACATTAAATCCACATAAAACATGAGTAACATTAGAATCATGATATCCATGAAAGAATAAATAAATTGAAACATTGAATATGATGAAATAAATTAAAATAATTATATAATTGGTCATATGGTATAGTTACACAATATAAATGTCACTTTCTTCTTAATAACAAATAAGTATCAATGGAATGTAAATTGGAATGAAACCCCTTACAACTATGGAATCATCTGAATTTAAAACCCAAAATGTAATAATAATAAAAATAATTATTTAAATATAAAGAATATAAAATTATTCATGGAATAATATATCAAAATGTTGTTAGATTCACCACAAAATATAATTTACTGGTGAATATGACATTTATCTCACGGACGTAAAAACTAAGATGAAAATCCCTTACCATGAGTCTTATTTTTCATTCCATTCCTCTATCATCATGAATATTACACTTATTTTAATTATATAATTTTTTAATAACCATTAAAATTTGTGTTGTTAATTTTTTCACTATTAAACAATTTATACACAATGACCTAATCAATAATTTTTTTGAGATATCTTTACCATATTTTTCTTATGTATCCTTAATGAATTTGATTGGTCGACTACGGTCAATGAGGTCATTATTTTAGCCTCTAAAGAATAATAAAATTAAATAATTATCAATTTTTTACATAAATTATACTTTCAAAATGATACATAATATATGGTAATGAAAAATGTACTATCATTATGATATTGGATACGGTATGCCATATGTACACATGAGTAACATTCCCATTATTCAACGATCATTATTGAAAGAAGGTAAGTAAAATTTATCAATAAATAATGGAAATTATATCCTAACAACATTATTATTTATTTATATTTACTTATCTATATCATTGATGTGATTTGGTGATTAATGAAAGGAATAATCACATCACTTCGAGGTGGCGGTAGTCCACACATACATAAACGATGTTATCACTTTTTCAGTGTGTGAAACGGAACGAGTAAAATGATATATTATATTTACACATATGTAAATTTTTAATTAATATAATAAATATTTTATATAGACCATATTTTTTATTTAAACTATCCATAAAATATTTCTTTACAAGTGTGAAAGTATCACATTTCTCTAAGGAGGCGGTATTCAACACGTCCCCAAATGATGTTATCGTATTCCCAAAAAATATAGGTCATTGTGTTTTGTGTTTTACCATTATTAAATAATTATTAATACATAATAAATATCATATATATCTTATAAAATTAGTATTTATATCAAAATTACTAACCATAAGAGTTGGTAATTGTAGAACAAACGATATAGTTCTGTTAGATGGTAGTACGTTGTACACATGAACAATGATTTCATTTCCCATTAAATTAAAGTGTTTCTACGTGTTGGTATAAAACAAAAAATAAAAAAATATCAATATATTAGTTTTGATAATATTATAATATAATCAACTAATAAGAATAACTTAAGGGGTGGAGAACGAAATAGACAAAAGTACTCATTGAAAAATGTAACCACTTCTTCATGTGTCTCCTTTTATATTTCACTAAATAACTTACATGGTTTTATTTTGTATACAGGTTATGATTATAGGATGATATGGGTTATTTTTTTAGCATATTTTGGAAATTTTTTAAAATGAAAAATAGCTTTATATGTGTGAATATATAAGGAGAGTGAATTCCTTTTTATAGTGGAGGAGGGATGGCAATCTTGTAAATAAACAAACGTAATGAGTATTGGGGGGGGGGGGTTCTCCATTATATTATGTTCCTAAAATAATGGATAAAAATAAATATAATATGGTATATGGACTAAATAGTTCAATAAATTCGGGTTTTTATAAATGTATTGGTCATTGGGCTATTTTTGATTAATGGGTAACCACTAAGAAAACAATTTTTAAACATACTGACTACAAATAATTTTAATTAATTTCACTAATATGTTTGTCCATAAGTATTTTTAAATTACTATAATTTAATAAAATTTATTATTCCATATATGGAATCCATTTTTCCAAATTCAAATCTTATAAGTGGAAAATTTTAATTTAAAATTATTCCAACAGATGAAACGACAATGTGGGTTTTTTATGTGAAAATATTTAAATGTTTTCAATGTTGTATACATAAAATCAATATATAAATAATCATAAAGAGAAAAATTAAACTAAATGAAGTATAATTTATCAAATTATACATTAAAATAAATTATAAAAATAATTTCTTTTAAAAAAATATAGATAAAAAAATAGTTTTCAATTAAAATCCAATATTTTTTACAATTCATCAAAACATGATACATTTCAAAAAAAATAAACTAGATTAAATGATTATATTAAAATTTCAAAAATGAAGTTTTTTTCAATTAATCATTTTAAATTTTCAAAATTCAATTTTAAACCATGTTTTCAATAAAAACCCTATAAAACTGGATTTCAAAAATATAAAACCTTTTATGCATAAAATTTGATTTATTATTATTATAATCTAATAAAAATTATAGGATGAATTTATCTAAATTATTAAATATATATCATATAAATTTCATTAATATATTTCACTAATAATAATTTATTAATTTTTTTAAGATGAAACATCATTCTGGTCCTAAAAATATTTTTTCATAAAAATATATCCTTAAAATTCTATTGTTCTTTGTTTTCATTTAAAATTATTTTTAACCAATGAATTAATTTTATATAAATGTATAGAATAAAATTGGAGAATTTTGTTAATATCATTCATTCAAACTATTTAAATTATAGGTGATGACTATCCTAATTATATTAATAGATTATTATCATCTTGTAAGAAATGGGCTTCTATGTATCAAAAGTTACAAAAATATCTAAATGATGCATAAAACAAAAGATGGACATGGTGTTTTTTGTGATGCAAGATAAATTAATCATTTCATGTAACAAGATCTATTAAATATATTTAAATTAATTAGATGGAATATTTTTCACAAAATATCAGGATTTTAATGAAAATTTAGGTGTGAGTTCAAATCCCAATAGGATACCTCCTTGAATATATACAATTTCATTGCACTATAATCAATTATATATATATATATAATTAAATTCATTTAATAAACAAATTTCTAATGAAATAAATTTTCCAATAAAAATTATCGGTTTTCAATAAACAATCCTTACTCAAATACATTAGAATATATGAATTAACATGACTGAAAAAATAAGTGGATTCAATAAAGATATCATTTATTATAATATAACCAAGGTAAAATGTACAGAACATCATGTAAATGAATTCAACATTATATAATTAATCCTCAGAGAACAGTGTCCAATGGTTATATTCTAGTTTTTAAGAGAAATATTTTAAAAAACTCCAAATTGTGAATTCAATGAATAGAGTTAATACCCTCTAAAAATATATATTTCTATATAAAAGTATGTAAATACTATTTAAATCCCCCTAAAAATCATAATCATTTCAAACCCATCTATGAAACAATTTAATGTTCTTAAATCTATTTCCTATGATTAAACTTTTTAAAATACTAGTTTACAAGGCACGATAAATTTAATCCCATAAAACATGTAAAACCCCATGATTTTATATTATGTTGTCTCATTAAAGTAATTCAATTGTTTGTGTTACACGCAACACAGAGTTTTAACGCATCAAAAATTACCAAACTAGCTATTAAAAAAGTGGTTATGAATAATATTGACCGCATTTTGAATCTTATATACTACATAGTATTTTAACATACATATAATGTTTCTCTTAGACATAGTATAATAATAAATTCATTTATTCAGATAAAGGATGTATTTTTCAAAAAATGAAATTTTACCACCTATTAATGGTGAACACATTTTAAATGAAATATTTGACTCTTTTATATTAAATTTTACAAAATATAATTTTTATTTATAAGTGGGTCAATAAAATTTAATTTGGATATATTTTTGGTGTTTTCCTTTAAAATTCATAGTTTGATGAATATTGAAAGATGTAAAATTTTATTTTGAAACAAATTTTTTTATAAATATTATTTATAGTGTTAAACTATTGATTGGTATTGGTTTGAAGTATAATTAGATTATATTTTTATCATTCAATACAATGTAGGTCCTTATAAGTAATTTCACATATAAATTGGACATTAACAAATGTCAATATTTTGATAGTTTTTACTTTTTAAAATATCTGATTTTTGGTTTTCCAAATGAGAATTAATTTTAAATTAATAAATTAATATTCTATGTTATGAATTTGGTAAAATAGAAATCATTTTTTATTTCGGTGTAAGAACATGTATCTTCTTTCAGGTATGTTTTTCCTTTTTTTGGAGTTTTTAAGAAAAATGTTTTTTCTGGATATTTTCAAGGTAGACACCATGTACTTTCTGAGTACACGCCGTGTACTCAGATCCGGCTCGAAGTTGTGTGTCGTTCGTGCCCGGGCCACATACACGGTGTGTCGGGGTGACGTGGAGGCTGAATTTGGTGGAGTACAGGAAGGACCTAGTACCTGCCGTGTACTATAAAAGTACACGCCATGTACATTCGTTTTTTCACTAAACAGACCGGGGTCACGCCTAACCCCCGTTTTCATCTTATTCTCCAGATTTCATCCACCCGAGAGTGACTGTACGGCCGGACCTTCAATGAGCTCCCGCCTCTTCGTCCTTTCTCTGATTTGAGGACAGTCAATTGCATTGGAATCATAGAGGTGAGCTCTCCCTTCTGCATGAGTCTTGTTTGTTGATTCCTCCTGGTTTCCAAGTTATCGTAGGTTGAGCATTTTGTGCGTTTTCTCAAATCTACGTCATTCCAAGGGGAATCTGTCATCGTGGTTCACGCATATCGATCACTTAGTATTGAGGTAGGTGGTTTGTGCCTTTCCTTAGAAAGTTGATGAATATTTTGTGAAAATTCCTCCAATACCCTTGAACGGGGTATTGCGTGTTCCTGTTTTTCCCTTGTTGTATTGCATGCTTTTCTTGATTTCTAGAGTAGATATTTTTCCTATGATTATGGTAGCTTTACTGTACTTTGGATGTTTTTTATGCTTGTTCTGCCTGTTTGTTGTTTTTCCAGTTGTCATGCTTAGTCGTAGGATAGTGGAACTGCTACCTTGTTATACTGCTGAGCCTTAGTTGATAGCCATGTAGTTCTTGAGGTTTACCTGGACGATGTACACGTGCGGTGAGAAAGTATTACCTTTCACTCAGGACTGTGATAATATAGAGTAGTAGACCAAAGGGAGAATTGAGGTAATGAATTCTCCAGTGTGTCTTTTAATTACGATATGAGAAGACAGGGGGAATTTTCGTTGAGTGCTTCCTCAGAGAGTCTGTAGTTCCTCAACGCGGGCCACATGGGGAATAGACATTGAGTGCTTCCCCGGATATCCTTTAGCACGATACGAGGCTATAGGGGGAATTGACGTTGAGTGGTTCCCCAGAGATTCTATCTTTTTCAGAGTTGAAATAGAGGGGTGAGACTGTGTGTTCCTCCAAGAGGGTTTCTAGTACTTATAGGTTGAACCATAGGGGTTAGGCTGTGAGAGCTACCTAGAGGGTTACCTATTTTCTTCTTGTTGTTGGCTGCTTACTTGTGTACTTTATTTGTTAGAACTACATATTTTAGCTGCTTGTGCTTTCCTGTTTACTGCTTCTTCTTTTATTACATGCCTTGTATTCATTGACTGTTAGGCACAAATCGTTGGGTGATTGCCTACTAGGATTGTATCTCACACCCTGTTTGGGCCATGTTTTTGGGCCCAAGAATATTATATGGATGTAGGTATAGATAAAGGCATGTTCCCTTCTACTTTGGGTTTTTGATTGCAGTGGAGCTGGAGAGCATGGGACCAAGCCGGGGCTCGTGTTGCCGAGGACTTTATTTTGTTTTTCTTTTGCACTTGTTTTCAGGTGTATTCCAGTACGTTTTTGTGTTTTCTTCTTTCCATAGATACTTTTACCTACTTCATCGTTGTCATCATTGTTATATATATATTCATTTCTTTCGCAATTTTTTTTTTGCTGTTATGCATGTTGTTACTGCTTCTGCTGTTGACTGTTGTTTTTTTCCACTGTATACCTTACCAAATGAGGGCATAGTTTCCCCACTGACTCACCAAGGCCCTCACTACTAGTCAGCAGCCTATGGCATTCAGGGAAATGGTCTTGAGGTTATGTGGTGAACAGGGTACGGGGCACCAGTGGAGGGGCTCCGGATTCGGGTCGTTACATTCGGATTATCAAAATTATATTAGGGTGAATTTAAGGTATTTTTCTGAAAACAACCAATTTTTTATGAATACTGAAAACATTAAGTTATTAATCGAATTTTTATTTAAATAATTTTTTACCTTATTTAAATTTATTTTAATTAAAATAGATAAATAATAACAATATGATTTAAATGTAATTCATTAGAGAAATTTTATAATAAGATTATATGTATAAAATTTCACTGAACATTTTAACATCCTTTACCAACCATCTAAGCACATTTGAAAATTTTCATAAAACATAATTTTAACACTTTTATTAATTAAATTTAAAAGACATAAAAGACATGGTTGACATCAGTAATTAAAATGTGGTTCAATAAGATAAAAATAATATTTTTTTGGGAATAGTATCTTTTGACTGTTATTTAGCACAACTAAAAGTAAATAATGAAAATTAAAGGTAAAAATAATATTAAATTTATCGAAAATATTTCCTAATTCTATTGGATATGTGTTTTTCGACCAAAATCACCCTTATAACACAAATATGACCCTTGAGGTCCACTTGGATTAGATTAGGATAATTATTATTATTTTTAATGATGAGTTAATAGTGTTAAATTTAATGTTTAATAACTAAACCATTTTTATATTGGTTTATACATAAGATAAATTCGACTGTAAATATTCATTAGAAGTATAAATTTATTTTCTACATGTAGGTATTTTATTTATAATTTTTTAAATTAAATAAATATATTTATTTATGACACAATGATGATGGAGTAATTACCTTCTTAATAAAATATTGAAATAATTGATAGTATAAATATTAAAATAATTAAAATCTTAATGTTTTTATGACATAAAAAAAATTATAGGTGAATATTACATGTTAGGGTTGATTAGATATATTTATTTCAAAGTAATTAATCTTTCTTGACTTTCACAGAAACCAAACACTAAATAGTGCCAAATTGACATAGATTGGTTTTTAAAACAAAATACTATTTTATTAAATGATATAATAGTTCTAAAAATATTCTGTTTTTCCAAAGGACATATATAATAATAGATATGTCATTAATAAGACACGTTTTATTCTCTAAGAATTTTATATTATGTCATATAACCATATAAAATAAAAATACAAGGAGACATGGTAAATGATAAACTATTTAACCAAGAGATAATTCTAAAAGATATGGTTAATATGGTTACATAAACCTATATTAAACCTATTGGTTGAAAGTTTGTCGACTCATACCCACATTAGCCTCAAAATAAATCATTTTGGTGCCATTATAAAACTAATATTATTGTATAATAAAATAATAATTCAAGCATTCCTAAAATGACCCTCAAGTATATTATAAAATATACATCCCCTTATCTCAAAATCACACCTCCAAAGCCATTTGTCTTGTCCATCACCTACTCAAATAACCTATCAACTACCCTCACCTAGACCAAGAGTCATTACTTTGAGAAGAAATACATCTTGAGGAACCCTTACATTGATCAGAAAGCCAACCTAACGAGCCCTTTGGATCAACTCAAAAGGAAACACCAGAAGAAGAGGTAATAATTTATCCACCCTCTTTCAAGTTATTTTCATCTTCCACTTCTTATTTTATGTTGTTTCTATACAAAAATAATAACTCCATTGCCTTGTATATACTGTGATGTTATTATAAATATGGTACAATAATTCTCATTATTCTATCCATAATTTAAATTACAATGTCACCCGATGTGCGTACGTACGGCTTAACGTCTCCATGTCATGGTGTAGTTGGTTATTTTAATACTTCATTATTTGGATGGATATAATAATGAGTATAACAAATGTAAATAACAAATATAACATGTTAATGATTCTTTATATATGATATACCATCCAATTACATACTATTTCAAAATCAATATGTTGATATTGTTGGATGTGCGTACGTACATATTACCCTCCCCACGAACGTGATGAGATTCATTCTCCATCATAATAATTAAAGAATAATTTTGATTTTATGATTAAAAATAATGTTTAATAACTTAATATCATTGTGTATATGAATCAAATACATCCTATCCATAAAAAACATTTCTTACGTAACCAATCATATAAAGGAAAACAAATTTTTTAACACTTGAAACGATGATACTATTCAAATATTATTAACAAAAAAATATTTGAATATCATTTATGATATAATATTTATGTATATGGTTCTTGTAAAATTTAAAAACAATTAATTATCTATTATATAAGTGGTTAACATACCATTGATCAAGGAAATGTACAAGTTTAGTGTTAATTCCTCAATCTCATTATTATCAGAGTTTTTTTCTATGTATATATTTACTGGGACATATTTATCATCCATGTCCATGTTTAATAAAAATTATTTCAAAATTATTATTTTATGTTTTTCTGTAAGTGAATCATTATCTATTTCATCATTTTAAATTTTTAGATGATTCATTTTTTTAAATCCATTTAATTAATATTCATTTTTTCAAAATGATTTTAATGATTTATTTAAATAGACATAATTGTTTTAAAATGTTAATTCCTTTCAAATGATTCAAAGTGGTATGGGAAACGTTGATTCAAAAATCTCTTTTAATTTACTTCCTTTATTAATTATGAGACATTGAAATGATATCATGAAAAATGGTTTTTTCTCGCAAATCATTTTACTAATCATTTTCTACAATGTCAACATCCTTTACTAGATATTATACATGATTGAGGTTGATTTATAATAATACAATCTTCCATACTGAAATGAATGAGTTATATTTTTTTTGACTATGGGTGTATTATTTTTTTATCGTTCATGGTTTATGGCTAAAGGATCTACATTTATTATGCTAGTTTTTATAGGGATGTTTATGTTATGTTTCATCCATTTAATATGAGCAACGTATTGGACTTGTAAGTGATGGGTGGAGCCCACTATAGCTCCTTAGTTCATCGGTAGGACTCATGGGAGATGTGGAATTGGCCGAGGACCTTCCCAATTTTTTATATTTTTTTGGCTGAGGCCTTTGTCATTTTTAGACATCATGGGTGAGTCCTTGAAAAAATGTTTTATAATGTCCCAAATTATACATTCCCTCATTGCGAAAATAATATTGAGGGTTCATTTGGTTATTCAACTAGTACAATACAAATGACTATGTTTTATTATGGGAATATTTACTCAGACCATATTCCTTCTATAATGTTTTCATGTTTATTATTTGTAAAAGCATATGTTTTCAATTATTCACCATGCCTAATTTTTATGTTATCTTCTCATGTATTTATTACTCTAATTGGGAATTTGAGCTCACCCCTTTCTTATGTTTTATTTTCCTAGGCTCCCAGGAAGTGTATTATGATTGATATGAATGGTTAAGCTTGGGGATTAATGGCGTTCCCAAAGGATAATTTCTTTTGTGTTTTATTTTTGGATGTGTAATGTAACATTCATGTATGTAATATATTTTCCAAGGTTTCTAAACTGATCGGTCTTTTGTAACTTGATTCGTTGTAATAATTCCAATGTATAAAATAATGCACCTACTATGGGTAACTAGGGTCGGGGTGTTACAGTTGGTATCATAGATGTTTATGAACAACCTTGGAAAAAGATTTAGATAAAATATTATTAGAGAACATTACCCAATGATAAACATTGAGGATTAGTATAGAAGAAATTTCCAGAATTTTGGTAGTTTAGATATTTTGTGAATATTCCATGAAATACATCCCTGTCTAGATACGAGCAGGTAGAGACGGCTCTATAACAGATATACCGAGGAGTGAAAACTCTGACAATGAGTTCTTTGCTTGACCCGGGGTATCTTGGTATTTGAAAACGGGCCTTGTTGCACTCTCGGTTACAACATTCCCGGAGATATGCTTTAAATAATTTAAATTTTCATTAAAACCCATTATGAAGGATTTAAGAGTAAATACATACTCAATGAAAACATTTTAATGATTATTTATTATATTCATATATTTTTCAATTTATGTTAGGTATTTTCATAGTTTTTAATTATGCCCTGCGTTTCATAAACTAACATAGTGTATGCCATTGTTTATAAATGGTGCCCAGAAGTAGAAATGAGAACTCCAGTAATATGCATGATCCAAAGAGTAATAAGGATCATATCATTCATGGAATTAAGACAAAATTTAGAGGATAAATAGTCTCCCACGTATACTCATCATATAAAGAAATAATATAATGTGTTAACAAGTTACGTATAGAATTATTTGAGTCTTATAGATTTGAATGGAATAAAGAGATGATAAGGATGGTAGACAGAACGATGGTAAAGGGAATATAGGAAAGAAATATTTTCCAAATTGTGATAACTGTGGAAAGAATCACCTTTGTAAATGCATTAAGAGAATGAGAGTTTGTTATAAGTATAGAGAAAAAGGACACCAATTATGTGATTCAAAGGGTATGAAAAATGTTTAAAGTGTACAATGCTTCATCTCCAAGGAGTTGGGTAACTACATGATTTAGTGTTCCAATCATCATAGTACACCCAAATTATGTTATTGGATAACAATCAAGTTATGATACTACCATAGATGAAGAGAATTGAATAGTGTTCTTATGTGGTAACTACTGAATTGTGTCATTTGAGCATTGTATTAATGATGTAAAAATTAAAATAATTATAGACTATATTATGATTTTACTTTAGTACTAATTCATTGAGGATTTGAGATTGTATGGTACTAAGAAAAGTGAATCAATAGAAAGTTAATAATTTTTGAATTTACATGGTTGTGGAAAGATAAAATATTATATAGTTCGGATACTGAGTTAGTGATTTTGGAATATGATATTATTTATTTGGAAAAATAATATATGATATTCTTCACTGCATTTAATGTGATTAATGATTTGAATATTCCATCACTTTTGGAGTTTAAAACATTTTTGGATATAAGGAATATATTTAGAATTATATAATGAATAAAGGAGTTTTAATGTAAACAATATGGTTTTATGGTAATTCAATGTCATACCATGTATATAGAGAATACACGATAAAGTTATTCACATGTTATTATGTGGAAAAAAGAGATCTTCATTGTGTTTACCTTCATTAAAATTTTGAACTATGAGTTTGGACAGAAGTATTTTATATAATACTAAAGGTTGAAATGGATTAATATAAACATTGGATACTATTTTTTGGTTAAATAATTTCTTAATAATATTTTGGATTGTTATAAAAATGAAAACACGAAGGTCGGGCGACAACCCGTCGCCTTGGGTAAGGCCGTGAGAGTTGAACCCACAACCAATGTTCCACAACAGTCCTTTACATACCACTAACCTATGAGATTTCATGCTGTTTATAATTTAATTTTTTAAAATATTCTGAAAAATGAATTATAAATTCATTATATATGGAACCCTATACGATTATGATAAATAGAATATTTTTGAATTCTTTTATATTTTTGTGTGAAAGATGATTTTGTGGTAGGAATTAGTTAGAGGATGAAACTTTACTTGTCAATTATATTTTAATCCTTCTTATTCTATGAATATATTAATTTTTAATCATTAGGGAAGGGATCATCGAACCAATTTCTTTTATCCTAATACCTTATGTTTTGTAGAATTGATTATATTTTAAATTATCATTGATTGATGGATTTGAGGCCCTCAATTATACACTTTTTTATTGAATAATTCAATCAATCCATTTAAATATTTAATATTTTCCTCCAATTATATGTCTCTAATTTCAACCAATTTTCTCCTAATCGAGAAAAAAATTTTGTTGTGACCTTTTCATTTCCCTTTCCCTCTTATTGAGACTAAATTTTTTGAACCAAATTTCCAATGTGGGTTTTCCGAAAATGTATTTTTCTATTTTAACATTTTATTTTCGATAAAAAATTTTAAATTGCAAGGATGCATTATATTTAAGGATTGGAGAATTTAACACCCCAATTTTTCATTGTCTGTTATCTCATTAATTTAATTCTACATATTTCACTACACACAAAACCGTGTTCGAGCGCACCACAACTTACCAAACATGCCATTTAAAAAGCAGTTATGAATATTATTAACTGCATATTGAGTCTTATATACTACATATAATTTGAACATTCATATTACTTTTTTCTTATACATAATATAAGAACAAATTCAATTTTTCAGATAAAAGATAATTTTTTTTAAAATGAAAATTTACCGCCTATTAATGGTGAACCCTTTTTAAATGATATATTTTAAAATTTTATGTTAAATTTAAAAAAAACTTATTATTTAAAAGTTCTACATAAAAAATTAGTTCAGATAAAATTTTTGTGTTTTTCTGATAACTTCTGTATTTTGATGAATAGTGAAATATGGTAAATTTTTATTGAAAACAACTTTTTTAATGAAAATAATTTATAGTGTTAAATTATACATTTGACAGATTTTGAAGAATAATTTGATTATATTTTTATCATTTAATGAAATTTAATTCAATATAAGTAATTTCACATATAAATTGGATATAAACAAATTTCAATCTTTTGATAGTTTTTTCTTCCTAAAAAACCTTCTTTCTGGTTTTGACAACAGAAATTAATTTTAAATTAGTAAATGAAACATATAAGTTTTGAATTTGGTAAAATAGAATTTATTTTCAAATTTGGATTATCAAAATTATCCTAGGGATAAATTATGTTTTTTTCTAAAAACATTCAATTTTTGATGAATACTGAAAAACACTACGTTATTATTTAAAACAAAACGTTTATTTAAATAATAAGATATTTTATTTAAATTTATATTAAGTAAAAATAGATACATAATACATATATATAATAAATTTAATTAATTAGAGCCATTTTATAATAATATTATATATTTAAAATGTTATTGAGCGTTTTATAGTCTTTTACCCACCTTCTAGGCACATTTGAAAATTTGCATAAAACATAATTTTTCTCCTTCTGTGAATTGAAATTTAAAAATCCAAGAGATATGGTTGACATAAATAAGTATAATTTCGTTCAACATGATATGAATAATTTTTTGTGAATTGTAACTATTGACTTTTATTTACCAAGGTAAAAAGTAAATAATGTAATTAAAGGTAAAAATAAATTTAAAATTACCCTGACACATGTCCTAATTCTATTTTATACATTTTGTTTCAACAAAATAAACCATAGAAAAATATATGATCCTTTAAGTCTACATGGATTAGATTATGACATATATTATTATATTATTTAAAGAAGAGTTAAAAGTATTAAATTCAATGTTTAATAACTAAACCAATTTTTATATAGTGTTATACATAAGATTAATTAGACTATAAAACATCATTATAAATATAAAAACATTAACTAAATAATGGTATTTTATATATAATTTATAGACATTAAATAATTAAAATTATTTATGACAAAATGATGATGTAGTTATTATTCTCTTAATGAAAATTTAAAATGGTACTTCCCATTCTCTCAAAATCACACCTTCAAATCCATTTGGCTAGGCCAAAACATACTCAAATAAACACCCAAATACCATCACTTTGACCTATACTCCTTAATTTGATCATAATTCCATTTTATGGATCCCTTTTGATCAACTGAAACGAAAACACCCGAAGAAAAGGTAATAATTTCACCACCCTCTTTCAAGTTCTTTTCTTATTCCACTTCCTATTTATTTGTTTTTTCTATACCAAAATAATAAATCCAGTACCTTTAACATACTATAATGTTATTATAAATATGGTACAATCATATTTGTTATTCAATCCATCCTATAAATGACAAATTCACCATACGTGCGTACGTACAGATTACCGTCTCCACGTCGTAGTGTAGTTTATTATTCAAACACATCATAATTTTAATGGGTATATTATTGAGTATAACTGATGTAAATAATAAATATAACATTTTAAGGATTCTGTATATATGATATACCATCAAATTACATACGATTTCACCCTCAATATAATGATATTTTCGCTCGTGCATACGTACGAATTACCGTCTCCACGAACGCGATGAGATTCATTCCCCATTGGAATAATTCAAGAATAAATTTCATTTTATGATTAAATTTTTCTTAACAAATTAATTTCATTATAGATATGAATCAAATACATCCTATCCATAACAAACATGGCTTACATATCCAAGTATATAAAGGAAACTGAACCAGTTAACACCCGAAATGATGACACTATTCAAATATTATTAATAAAACAATATTAGATGATCATATAAGATATGATATGATATTTATTTTTATAGTTCTTGTATAATTTAATAATAATTATTTATCTTTTATAGAGGAGGTTAACATACCATCGATCAAGGAAATGTACAAGGTAAGGGTTAATTCTTCAATCTCATTATTATCAGAGATTGTGTATATGTATGTATTTACTGGGACTTATGTATAATTCATGTCCATATTTCATAAAAATGTTATCAAAAGTGATATTTTAAGGTTTTATGTAAGTGAATAATTATCTAGATCATCATTTTAAATTATTTGAAGATTTATTTTTCAATATATATTTAATTAACCTCCATGTATTCAAAATGACTTTAAGGATTTTTTCATATGCACATAATTGTTTAAAAATGATAATTCCTTTCAAAATATTCAAACTAGTATGGAACACTTTGATTCGAAAATCTATTTTAAATAACTTACTTTATAAATTATGAGACTTACATGATTTAATTAAGAGGGGGTATTTCTCTCAAAGAATTTTACTAATTATTTTCAACAATGTCAACATCTTTTACTGTATATTATTCTTGATTGAGTTTTACCTATTACAATAAAATCTCCACTATTGTATTGAATGAGTTATGATGTATTTTAATGTGGATGTGTTATTTTTATACCATTCATGGTTTACGGTTAAGTTTTTGACATTTTTTATTCTAGTTTTAATATGAATATTTATGTTACGTTTCAACATTTTCATATGAGGAATATATTAGACTTAGTAAGTGACGGGTGGATCCCGCAATAGCTCCTTAGTGCATCAGTAGTTCTTATGAGACAATTCGACGAGGAATTGGATGATGGATTTTCAATTTTGGTATATAATATTGGCTCAGGCCTTAATCATTTTTAGTCGTCTTGTATGAGGCCTTGAAAAAATGTTTCTGAATGTCCAACATTATACATTCCCTCATTGTGAAAATAATATTGATGGTTCATGTGGTTATTTGACTAGTAGAATACCCCTGACTATGTTTTATTAAGGCATTATTTACTCATCACATATTCCTGTAATAAAGTGTTCATGTTCATTAATTTTAAAGGATTGTGTATTCAATTATTCCCCATGCCTAATGTTTACGTTATCTTCCGCTATATTTCTTACTCTTATTGAGGGTCTGACCTCACACATTTCTTAAGTTTTATATTCCAAGGATATCATGAAGTGTATTATAATTGATATTTAGGCTTAAGCTAGGTGATTAATTGTATTCTAAATGGATCATTTATGTAGTGTTTTATTTTTTAATGTGTAATGAAACGTTCATGTATGTAATCTATTTTCCAAGTTTTCTAAATTAATTGGTCTTTTGGGACATGATTCTTTTTAATGATGCCAATGTATTAAAATATTGCACCGAATATGGGTAACTGGTGTTGGGGTGTTACAAAACATCTCCTCCATAACATAAATCATTGGTTCTCACATACAAAACTAAATATGTTTCAAATGAATGGAATTTAATCAAAGGATAGAGAAATTGAATTGATACAACTACCATGAAATTGTTCAATACCATTCTACCATTGAGAATGGATATGATGGATAAAAAGAACTATTCCCCATGAACTATGATCCATAGGAAGCATAACAATAAAGATGAAAAATGAAAATGGGGTTTGAACTATTTGTTTAATTGTTGAAAACTATGTTAATAAATTCTTCAAGACATCCCATTAAATTTTAACAATGATGGGAAACTAATCTTAGAAACTCTAACACATTGTCTAGTATTTGTAAAATTATTACCAATACAAAATACTCAGTTCATTCCCTATGGATGACTTACATGCCTTGTTTCCCTATCCATGGCCTCCACCATTCCCTAGTGGATTCCTCTTTGTTGTGGTGAAAAAATTGACTACCAATTCACTCCTCCCCCATCCACACCTTGGGAAAGACTCTATCTCTAAGTATCTATATATTTTGACTTTCCATGGATTCCACCTACAATAGTGAAGCATTATTGGAAATTTTGGGTAGGGTGTACAAATTAAAGCCACACCAAGGACCACAACCTTATATGGACATTTTGGATAGGCCATTTGAACAAAGAGACTCCTAGGTGAAAAATGGATGAGACCAAGGTATGGTCCAACCCATTTTTTCTAATCAAAAGGAGAGAACCCCTATCATGATTCGAAACCCACCCAAATACTATAAAAATTAAAATATAATCAACTCTCAAAATAACAAAATAACATACCTAAAATATAATGTTGTGATGTCACACAAAAACTAATTTCCCCAAATGTAAATTTTATTAATGAAATAGACAATAAATGGTTTTTATAATATATTACCTGATATTTTAAAATGATATTTATTGGTTTGATAATTTGAAAATTGTATTATTAAAATTTTTTATTTAAATTTATAAACAAAAATATCAAAAATAGTTACAAAATTTATTTTTCAGATAGATGGGATAGAATTACCAAACCTAATATTTTTTATTATTCACATAAAAATAATTTATTTTAGGAATATATGAAAAATAAATTATATGATAATTTTATTGCAATTAATTAAAAATAATTTTGACATTATAAAATTAAAATTTCATAAATTTTTCATAATAAAAAAATTATTATATAAGAATACAAATATTATTAAAAATAACCTATTAAATTGTAAATTATATTAGGTATCTACTTTATAAAGGTAGTAGATTTAAATGGTTTACTATCTTAGTTTTTTGTAATATCATTATTACTAATTTCCTTTTTAAATGTTGGGGTTTGATTGTATTGGTTGTAGCATGTATAGTAAGATATCAAACATTATTTTTTTAATAAAGAAAAAAATATTTTATTTATTTTCTAACTTGTTAAATAAATTGTTCCCTATTAATTTTAAATAATATTTACTAGACTGAATATATAAATGTGGTGAGAATACTAACATGTCTCATGATGTTATCTCTAATAATATTTGTACATCAATATCATAGGGAATAGTATAAAATGATTATTTTATCAAACCATTTCATGGAAACATGTCCCAAAAATATTTATAATGACTCATGTGAACGATTTATCCTTATGATTAGATAATTCCGATATATTCATACAACAATATATGGTCAAAATTGATTTATAATGAGTTTATTATTATTCTAGGTATTAATTTGAATTCAATGTGAAGATAAAAATTTGATTTGAAAAATATAAGAATTTTTTAACTAATCTATTATGGCATACACTATTTTTATTTACACAAACATATTAATTATACCACTAAATGGTTTCCTTAAAATAAAAATCACTATGGTTGGTGACATGATGTTTTAAGAAGCAATCCTCGATATTATGGGGAAGATAGAACTACAATATATAAACTAATTCATTGAGGAGAATAATTCAATCTTAATTACTAACATTCTATTCATAGATATTATTTACATAGGTTTATCCATGATCCATGTGTCATGGAGGATTAATATTCCAACAATCTACAACAATCCTAGGATTAGGTCATTGAATTGGATAACGATTGTATTCTCTACACATAAGTTCTTTAATTTTTTTTGGTTCCCATCAATGATTATTCCTTGTCTCCTCATATTACCTAGCTCGTTCATTTTCAAAAAAATAGTTATATGCTCTATTTAATAGTTTTCTAAATGTTAAAGAACTTTCTTTCCCCTTGATTAAACTATCTATTTCCTTCTTTATAGATTTTAAACATAGATGAAATTAAATTTTTTCCATACCTCATATTTATCACAACATTTTTTAAAAGACTCATTTTATATCTTATTTAGTGTGTTTTGGTCATAGACTTTGATTATATTTTTTATCATATATAGTGATATTTTTTTGGAATAAATATAAGTTTCATCAATCTAGCTACCATTATGAGGGTTTATTCTTTAAGGTAATCTCTACATTATCCCCTCACCCATGGTTCCTTATAATTCTAACCACTACTAAAAAAACATTTTAAATGAGTAATAACATGTTAATAATATGGTGGAATTTTCATAATTATAAAATTTATTCAACCTTAAAATGTATTATTCCGTTAAATATTCTTTTTCTGTATTTCTTTTTGGTTAACCTTTATAATTCTTGGTTAACCTTTTTGTTTGGTTTGTTAATAAAACATAATCCAACCCCTCATATTATCTAGGAAATTAATCCTTAAAAATTGTTCATAAATAGTTTGATTTAAACTAAACAATATATAAAACTAGTGTAAATATTTTTCTTCAACTCTCCCTCTTTTTTGGGAACCATGTAACATATGAGTTCTTACCCAGACTGCCCTTTTCAGAGTTATTAATCCTCGGTACATTTTTTATAGAGGATGAATCCACAAGAAGTATCCAAAAAGGTAATTAATTCATATTTAAAAGACCTATATAAATCATTACCACTATTTTAGGATAATACCTTATACAAATACTCATCTATATTGTTTTCTATAAGGTTCTCTAAACCTATCACCAAATGTTTGCTAAACAAATCTCTAAAAACAGATATACCATTTTGAGATGCCCACTATATTGACCAAAAAGAAACATCTCCTTATTTTAAATATTTTAATATGTTTACTAATTTAATTTCATAAATAATAATCTCCCAATGATCGATAGGTTTTTGTTTGTTGGTAACTAAGAACATAATCGTTTTATTTTATAATAAATGGGATCGTTTATCCTTAAAGGTGTAATAATAAAAAATATACTATACATATGATTAGTATGAATCATCATTATAACCAAGGAAATTTTTATAAAGGAGTTATATGAAGATATAGGAAAGGGTGAACAATGTTTTCCTCTGGTATCTGTACATATTCATAATTATGTGACATGAACGTGTGAGAAATATAATAAAATGATTAGTAATAAAAATAAATAATAATTTAAGTTTAAAGTACATTACATAAGAAATTAAATCCACAAAATATCAAAATGGAATTATATTATTTATAACATGGTTTAGAATAATTAAATATAAATTATGAATCATTAGAGTATAAGATCATAATTAAAAACATCCTTTAACTGTTGTAAAAAAAATTTCATAGGGAATCATTACTTTTATGAGCCACATAATTATTTATTATGCATAAAAGAAACAAAAATATACTCCAAAATACCTATCTAATGAGACGTAAACACTTTACTAATGAATTTTTGGGTAATATAGGACACCACTTGTCATTATTCCATATATTCAATTTATAATTACAAATCATGCACTCTTCATGTCATAAAGAACCCATGGAAATAAAATGGGTTCCATTAAAAAAATTAAATCATTAAATTTTCATAAATTACCCAGTGATATAAAATTGGTTTCATAAAATAAAAAAATGTAAATTATTCACTGATAATAACGATCCCATTTGAATAATATGGTTTTTATAAAACCTAATGAATTATATCTATTGAAACTAATAAAATGATTTCCAAAATAATCACAAAACTAAATAAAATATAGGGTGAAACAATAAACAAAAATTCATTGGATAAATATCCTTCACGATAATGATAAAAAACCTTGAGTATATTTATTTGAAAAACTTTTTATTTCATCAGTTGTAAAATTCAATTCTGGTAGTATCTTCTCAAAATTGATCTTTAATTTTTATGGAAAAAACCATTAATTTTTGTGTAATTAGTAAAAAATAATTTCCCCAATAATAAAAAGAGAAAATTATTTAAAACTTAAATTCCTATAAAAATAAATTTCAATCAGAAAATATATTACTCAATAAAAGGTTTATGAGTTTACCAGACCCTTTAATTTAACCTTAATTTCTAGTAAAGTGATTTAAACCAATTTTTCATAAAGATGATAATATAAATTACCTTATTCATAACTGTATTCATATAATTTTTTGTTTATAAAGAATATTAATAAAATTTGTCTTTATCTATTAGATTATTGTAATCTCTTTCCAACATTTGGTGTTTATTACTTTATCTATTTGTGCATGATATATAATGTCAATGTTGTTTCCCATTAATTGATTTTAATTTCATCATTAAAATATAATATATGATACTATAATATATTACATACATTTATTTATAAATATAATATATCATTTCATAGGTGTATTAGTTACACTATGTAAAAATGTATCAGTATTGGCTTATTACGGTGATTTTTAATGGATGAAGATGATGTGTTAATTTAATTTAAATATATAATATAATATTCCTAAAACCATATAAAAATCATCATTTTCTACTTATATTATAATAATATTATTATTTATGTTTCCATAGTTATCTATGATATACTTTTCTAAGAACATTCATGTTGGTGGTTAAACTGGCCCAATCATAAACACACATTAACATTACGGGTGAGTGTCTTTGTAGAGATGTTAATTTCGACATAAATCATTATAATTGATAAATATTGATATTTTATTATTATGGTAAACCTGAATTAAATACTATTTATTATGGAATGAAAAACAAGATGAGAATGAAAATCATTTCTTCAATGAGGTTATAGTCTATGCGCACAAAATTATCGTTCCATTTGATAACTAAATGGTTACAAATGAATAAATTTGTTTTAAAAGATTATCATAAAAAATATTCATTATAAAATGTATACTAAATAAAATATATTAATATTTATTTTGTTTTTTTAATAGTGAATGTAAGAAGGAAAATATGTTAAGTAGATAATAATTATATTGTAGACTTAATCATTCTATTGAATACTCCTAGGAATTGGAGAGATAAGATAACATACTATGACCATGCTATTTAAGATGTTTGATTAGGTTATTTTTTTATTAGATTTTTTTTATTTTAATGAAGTAACTTGAGGTATTTTGTATCATTGATTCTTGAAAATGGTATCATTTTATAAGAGAGGAAAAGTGAAATTTTGGAAACACTCATCTTTTTTAATAATAACTTAAAATTATTCAACTATAAATGGAAAAAAGTGGAAAAATATAGGGTGTGGGTAAATATAAGGACCCAAATAATCTCATAAATATATTTTAAAACATGCTAAAATTGATTTAAGGATATTATTTTTCACATTTAACTTTTAATCCTAATTAATTGTTTTCTATGGTAAAATGTTTTTTAACTAAAAAATATTATCTCTTAAAAAATATAAAAGGTAACCCATATTGCCTAGTTTTTCTATAATGAAAAATCATTTAATCTACATGTATTTGAATTAAATTTATAAAAAAGATAGAATTCACATTCAAATTAAAACATATTATATATAGAAACATAGTATTTTTAGAAAGAGGATGTTTTCATGATTATGTTTTATTAATGTGATTTAATAACCATTAAATGAGTTTATATATATAAATATTTATATTTTTGTGTGTTTATGTAAACATAATTTTAGATTCATTATTTAATATATATTAATATAATTTATAATTATAAATTTACATGTCATTCTTTTAATAATTCATAAGTAATCCTTTTCCACCATTAACATGGTAATTAGAGGTAACACTGGTAATCAAAATTTTATACATCAAAATGAAATTTAAATGTTAATAAATTATTATAATTATGATATAAAATATTATATAATATTTATAAAATTATATTTATATATTTTGAAAAATTAATTTAAATTATAGTGTGTGTAATTCATAAAACCCAATTTTTAGAAAAGGTGAATTTATAAGGATAAATGTTTTCTATAGGATAAAATTATCAATGTTGTTAATTATAATGATATTTAGAAGATAATTACTATAAAAATAATTTTTATATTACACTAAAAACACCAAAAAAATAATTTCACAATGAATTAATTATATTATATAAATATATGAAGAATAGTTTTGAATAAATATTACCTGATAGTATAAAATGATATTTATGGATTTTAAAAATTGATAATAGTATTTTTTTTAATATTAATTTCATATTATAAAAATATTTTGTTAATATTATAAATGTTTTAGAATTTTTTATCATTTAAAAGTTGTGTTAGTTGAAAAATGTATTATTTATTATTTATATAAAAATAGATTATTTTAATAAAATCAGAAAAATAAATCCTAAGATAATTTTATTTTGAGGGATTAAAATCTGTGTTTTACCTTATTAAATTTATGTTTTAAAATTTTATATAACATAATTTTTAAAACAAAATACTTAATATAAATGATATGACATTTATGGATAATATGATTTTAAATATTAAATCTCATTAATTATTAGCCTTTTAAAGGTAATAAATTTTAAAGGCTTTCCATCTTAGTGTTACTATAAATTTATTAAAAAAAATCATAATATATATTTTTTTATGTTGGGTTTACTATTTGGATATCAGACATAGTTTTTATTTATACAGGAAAAACACTTGTTGGTACATTTAATCCCTTAAATAAATTTACCCATAATTTTAATGGCCATTTTCAAGCAGAAATAGATAATGGTGGAAAAAATATTGACATTTATCATGATATTAAATCAAACCATATATGAACCAAAATATAAATTTTAATTCTATAAAACAATAATTTTTCTCACTACTTTAATGAATTTTATGTCATAATTAGGTATTAAGACCCATGTAAAGGATTCAATTTTCTTATTATATAATTCATTGTTGTCATTTTACTAAAAAATGGTCATAGTTGATTTAGAATGTGTTTTTCTATATTTGATAAATTAATGTAAAGTGAAATTGAAGATAACTATTCTATTTTGAAAATAAAATCATTTTTTCAAATGTTGATTTTATGATTTACACACATATTTTTTCCAAAAACGTAATAATCATACATATAAATGTTTTCAGAAAATTATAATCTCAAAGTTTGGTGACTTGAGGTTCTTTGAAAACATCCTAGATAAAATATTGTTGACAGAACTATAATATATCCACTAACATTTATTGGAAAAAAGTGAAACATATCTAAATTTATACAATTCATAGATATCCATTACATTGGTTCTTCCTTACTCCATCATATAGGTGGTTCTGGGTTCCCAAAATCCTTAACAATTCTAGGATAATGGAATTTCCATGTATAATATCAATTTTATGCTCTCAAAAGTCAACTAATTTTACATGGATACTTTAAATGTTTTCTATCTTCTTTAATCATGGTAATTGAACTCTTTATTTTCCATTGATAGTTTTATGCTTGACGACCTCCTTTTAAACAAGTAAATCATTTACATGTCACTGTGTGGAAATTAAAATAGTTCTTCATTCAAAAACATTAACATATCAGAGAATGAATATAGATTCCTTCATCATGTTAATCACTTCATCATTCATAAAACTCTATCTTTCATTTATTTGGTGTATTTGTAAATTTGTCTATGTTTACATTTTCAATCATATTATATGATAAATTGATATTCAAAAACCCAATGTTCCTCAAACCAGCGCCCATTCTGAGTGTTTTTCATTGATGTAATTTGTACACAGTCGCCCACACCCATTGTCCCTTCTAGTTCCATCAATTACTAAAACCAAAAAGGCTGACATAAGTGATGAAAATTTACAATATAGGGGAATTATCATAACCATAAAAGGTATTAAACCATAAAAAATATTTTTTACACTATTTTATTATTTTAGTCTCAAATAATTTTAGGTCAACCAATATCATTATTAATCAAACATTAGGTTCAGTTTTCTCAAAACATTTATCCCAATCCCTCTCCATAACATGCATATCAATAATTCAAAATATTTTTTAAAGGATATGAGATCATATAATGAATATTCCTCAATATTTTAAAACATGATGTTTAGTTAGGAATCTATAGTATTCACCTTGAGATGATTGATTTAAAACACAATACACATTTTCTTTGTTTATTACCCAAACCAACATCTATGATATATCCAACATCCCCTTATAGTATTGAGATATGGATGTAATTTCTAGGATAAAAAACTATACAAAAATATAACATTGGATTTAATGTCTTAAAATGTGTCTAATCATATATAGGTATTTCACTATGTTTCTCTAACTGTAACACCTATGGTAGTTTACCAGAACTGCCAAAATATCAATATCCTACTCTGATAGTAATAATAGAGACCAAAGATAAACATGTCCTTATTTTAAATATTTTACATGATAAAAACATTACATTTCATCAATAATAATATCCTAAAGATATATAGGTTCCATGTATTTAGAGAATAATAACATTATCATTTTATTTTATAATACTAGAGATTAATTTTAATAATTTTATTATTTTCTACACTATTTGATGTCATGGTTGAAGTTGAATTTTTGTCAATTGTTTCATAAAATTGTATTATGATAAAAATATAATATTTTTTCATCAAAAATAACATATACTTAAATGAATCATATTCAACCATCTTATACACACCTCATTAGTAAGACTCACCCTAGAAATATTTCTAATGAAAATATGAAAAAGCAGTCCGAATAAACACAATGTAAGTGGTGAATAACATTTAATCAATTATTATTATATAATAATAACTAAAAATTAATCACATTATAAATATGATATCATAATTACTAATAACCATAATAAATGTGATATTCAAAGAACTCAGAATAATTAATTAAATCTTTAAAAGATCAATAATGACAAATTTTATCAATAACATGATTTAAAATAATTTCACACAAATCATGAGTCATGATTTAATAAGATCATAATGAATAATACCATTTAAATTTGGTGAAAACATTAACATAGGGAAACATTTCTTTCGCCAGATAGACAATTTGTGCACATGCATATAGACAACTAAAATGTACACTTGAATAGCTAATTCATGAGAAATAACTCATTACCAATTCATTGGAGGGTGATATATTACCCCACCCATCATTAATCCAATAATATGTATGACAAATATAAATAATTCACATTTCAAATCATAAATTACCCATTGAAATAATGATTTTGTAAGGAAACATCATAATGTTAATCAGTAATTTTCTTAAAGAACCCATGGAAATAAAATTGTTCTAATAAAACATCATTAGTTAATTTGATTTATAAGAAAACATTATCAGCCAAAATAATTACATAATTAATGAAAATATAGGCTGAATCATAAAACCCAACTCCATAGGATATTGAATAATGAATATAATGAATGCCAAATCATGAAAATTTCTTTTCTAAATCATTTTGTAATTATAACTTGTAAAAGTCATAGTTATGAGTTTTTTTTCATAAATTCATCTTTTATATAAAAATTTTATGAAAATAGTCATAAAAATTGAATTGGTTAAAAATTTATTTTTCTCTAGAAATAAAAATATATCATCAATTAAAATTGAATGTCTTCGAAAAACTAATTTTTATAAGAAATTTTATAAATCATAGAATATAGTTTGAGTATCCAAGTCCCTTACCACTACTATTTATTTCTAAAATTTTTTTTTAACCTCATGTATCATAAATAAAAAAATTCTAATTGATTTTTTCATTGAATTATTCAAATAAATTTCTTTGTATTCTCTTCTTTAATAACAATTCTCCTCACATATTCGATTGTTTTAAATTCTTTTTTCCATCATGTGATAATAAATTTATCTATTAGTACATTATTTTTAATTTTGGTATCATTATATGTTCTTTTATACAAATTTTAAAAACAATATATCATTTATAATCTTGTAATATATAATTTAATTTTAGTTTTAATGATCTTATATCATTCCATAACAGTATTATTTATGATTTGGGAAAATGGAATCATGGATTTCATATTTTGGCTGTTTTTAGCGAATGTAGATAAAAAATTGACTATAAGATATATACATAATAAAATATTAACATATCCTTATAAAAATCAGTATTTTCTAGTTATATTTTAATTAGTTTATTATTTATGTTCCATTATTCATCAATGATAGATTTATATAGCCTTGTTCAAGTAGGAGGTTAAACTAACCCAAAAAAACACAAGTTAACTCGATAGTGGGTAAGGTTAATGAGGTTTTTATTTACAATTAATGTCTTTATAATGGGAAAATAATAATAATATTTTTTTTATGGTGAACCATATTTCAGTATTTTTGGATAAATAATGAAATACAATTAGATAAATAAAAAAAATTCTTCAAGGAGAAGGTAGTCCATGCACATGCACGATTAGAAATTATTTATATTATTACGTGGACATAAATTAATTAAAAATTGTGATGAAACTAGAATAAAAAAATTAATTATAATATTTTTATGGAAATAATGTTATAATTATTGTGATAATATATTCTGAGGAGTAAAATTAAGAAGAAAACTTATGAAGGAGATAATACATACATTGCAGACACGATTTTTCCTTATAATAATGAATGAAATTTAATGAATTATGCTACATTATATCGAACAAGGGATTTTTTAAGATATGTGGGTTTATTATGGAAGAAAATAGAGTATTATAATTTGAAAAATAGAATGTGAAGTGTAACGCTTTAAGGGGTAATTGGTATCCTTTTATATAAATAGAATTGGGGAATTGTTTAAACACAAAATATTTTTCAATAATTATAAGATAATATTCAAGGTAAAATTTATAAAATTTGGAGAAATATGTGTTTTGGTAAAAATATAAGGTTCCAAATCCTCTCATACATTCATTTTATACATGTTAATTTTAATTTAAGCCTTTTATTTTCTACTGTTTACCTTTAACAAAATATAAATTTTACTATGGAAACACGTATTTTTTTACTATGTAATTTTATATATTATTAAATATAAAATAAACCATATATTAAATATTTTTTTCTAAACCGAAATTTAATATTTTTTTATTAAAATTTAATTTATAGATGTCATAAAATTAACATATAAATAAATACAATTTATATATATGAACTATTTTTGTAGATATTTTATTTTTCACCATTAAGTATTATTAATCGTATTTAATAACCATTATATGATTGTTTAAATTATTATATATGTCACAAACCATATCGGGTCACTATCTGATCTGATGCCCAATCCGGCCCGCGGAAAGGCCCGAAGGGCGTTCCTGATCCCCACAGGCTGGCACAAGTGCCCGGGTACCACACTAACAACATGGGAATGATTTACCCGAATAAACAAGATAAAACAACCAGTAAAATAACCAACCCAAAAGTACATGTTGTAACCAAATAATCCTTTAATGAAACTATTTTTTGAGTCACATGTATAACTAAATCCAAAAACACAAATAATAGTATTGTGATTGAAAACCAACCCAAAAAATCCGAGTTATCAACGGTCACCTAATGGAAGGAAACCACTGCTAGGCCTTCACCACAATTTCCAAGTCAAAAGAAGCAGCTAATAACTTAGACCACTACTCCCACAACCTTTTTCTTTTCCATTATCATACATAATCATATCTACTTACACTAAAGGGTGTATTTAGGGTGTGATAAATCTCTCAATAGGATGGCACTAGAGAAAAAATTCTACATGTAAAGGTTAGATGATCCAAACAGTTTGCAGATTTATTTATAAAAATTAAATAATAACATGAAAAATATAATGAAAACAATTTTTTTGTACTAAAGTAAAGGGAAAGAAACTTTCATTTTCGACACCAAAGAAGTCACACAACCAAACAATGATGAGTATAAATTCACACAAGTGCCAAAAAACTAGGAGAGGCCATATAGGGACTAAAGCTAGTGGGACCCAAGAACACCACATCTCGGTGAACAAAGGAAAAGAATCCATAACATCTATAGGAAATTGTGCACGAGCTGCTAGTTGGGAAACACCTCCATAACCTACTGGTCTCCATTCATCATCCAATGTTTAGTTAGTGTTTTATGCATCAAACTAGTTATGTGAAACTGGGTCGAGGCCTCTCCTGTATCACTTGCACACCAGATCTAGTCTACCCACCTACTACTCAGGAATCCCCTTTTGTGCTCCAAGCTCTATGTTCACCATACTCATCATGGATAAGACACTACACACATGGATGTCAACTAAGTCAAACACCATACACCTATGATGTCAAATAAGTCAAAAATCACACTTACATATCCAACATAAATGAATAAATAAATAATCCATTTAGAGGTATTGCACACAAAAGAGGTCGTCATAAATAGAACACAACATGAAACCATTATACAATGTAATAAGCAACTACAAAATTTCAAGAATCGAACTAAAATTTTCAAACATTAGAAAAGTTGGTTTAGAGTTTTTAAAGAAAATAAAAAGACATGATTAACGGTTCCAAAATCCACTCAAACAACCATTATCACCAAAAGAACACTGAAACTATAACAGGAATCAAATTTCAGCAGCTATATCTTTTCAAAAAAATCAGTGCAACTATGTAAAAACCTAGACACCATAAACATGCTACTCATAAAAACAAATCACCAAACTCTATCAGCAAAAACTGAAAATCTTAGTATATATTGAATGGTTGACATATTAAATTGATTAAACCAGAATACTAATTAATCATGATAACTGAGCATGTGAAACCACCTACCATAATGTAGGAACAACATTGTGATACAACGCAACACTCCCGCTGTGCAACAGTTTCAGTGCAAGGAGGTGACAAAAAGTTCCAAAAATAGTTGACCAAATAATTTCAACACCAACCCAGAAAAAACAACCACAACCAGAAAAATTAACAATAACTAAATAAATTGATCATAAAGTATAAAAATTTAACAACAAATAAATAAATTTCAATCCAAATCCTAACCACAGAAATCACCAGAAAGAGGCATGGCCAAGGGAGGGAAGTAGCCGGAATTACGACCATAAGTTCATGCATTGCGGCTATCTGGTGGGCGTGAGTTGGGGTGTGGGGTAGCTATCTGGAGGGATGTAGAGAAGGTGAGTATGGGTGGATATTGTAGGTCCGGTGGGAGGAGGGGAATGATAGCATGGCGGTTGAGGGGGGAAGAAAGGAGGGTGAGTGCGTGGGGGAATGGAGGATGGGCGGCTGCGGGGGAGTGAAGGGGGAATGGTAGAGGATTAGTGGGGAAGAGAGAAGGGGAAGAAAGGAGGGTGATTGTGTAGGGAAGAGAGGTTGGGTGGTCGTGGGGGAGATAAAGGGGTACGGGGGAGGCCAAGCAGGGATGAGAGAAGGGAGAGGGGAAGCTAGGGTAGGGAAGGGGAGATGAAAAACCGGAAAAATTTATATAAAAAAAGAAATTATATTATAATAATAAAAAAAGAAAAGGAAGAAAATTAAGATAATAATAAAATAAAATAAAAGGGGTAAATAATCCTAAAATTCAATAACATTTATACTAATCTGAAATAAAATAGAATGAAATAAAATAATGTAATAAAATAAAAGAACTAAATAATATAAATTAACATAGGGTTCTGTTAATAATAATAATAATAATACTAATAGTAATAATAATAATGAAAAAAATAACTATAATAAATTATTATATGGTTACTTAATCGTCCGCGCATCAGGGAGACGCGCGTTAAACCATTGAAGCTGCATGGCTTCGCCCATGCCCTTTCCACGAGCCGAGTGATGTAAATCTAATGCTCACTTATCAGCGCCACATCAGATAACACACATCGGGTTTAGCGTGCACTTCAACCAAAAAATTAAATAAATAGGAAGTTAAACTCAGGAGATAAAAATTAAAAATAAGAACATACCTGAAGTCGATGTCTGGATGTGACAATTCTCCCCACCATGAAAACTTTCTGCCCTCAGAAAGTCAGTTCAAAGCCTGGTCCGAGAATAGAAATGGGTACTCCTGCTCAACCCAAGACTTCCTCTCCCAAGTCTCATGCTTTCCATTCCCATGCTGCCAACGAATACGAACCAAAGGAACGAACTTTCCATGGAGCACCTTCTCCTGAGAATCCATTATTTTCACTGGACGCTCAAACACTGATAGGTCAGTCTCTATCTCCAACTCCTCCCAATTCAACACATGTGATGGGTCGGGATTACACCTTTTTAGTTGGGATACATCGAATACATCATGAATAGACATCAAATTTGAAGGCGAAGCTAACCTGTATGCCACCTTGAAAATCTGCTCAGTAATCTGGAAAGGCCCCACATTCCTCGATGTCTGCTTCCCCAGCATCCCCAAGCGGCGGTGACCCAAATGAGGGGCCACCTTCAAGAACACTCTGTCCCCCACAGAAAATTGAATAAAATGACACCTCTTATATGCATAAGATTTGTGGCGACTCTAAGCTATCAACAACTACTTTCTAATCAACTTGACCTTCTCAGACATCTCCTGAACAAGGCTCGGTCCCAAGAGTGAGGTATCGCCTACCTCAGCCCAACATAAAAGAGCCGGACAAGGCTGACCGTAGAGAACCTAAAAGGGTGACATTCTAATAGAGTATTTTTAACTGTTATTATAAACAATCTCGACCAATCATAAAATTTATATCTCATGAACCTCAAAAATCCAACACACATGCACGAAGCATCTCCTCCAGAATCTGATTCACCTACTTCATCAGGCCATCCATATAAGGATAGTATGTCGTGCTCATATTAATTTTTGACCACAAAGCCTTATAGAGGCCTTCCCAAAACCGAGATGTAATGTGGGGGTCCCTATTAAAAACCTATCCTGACGACACACCATGAAGTCCGACCACTTCCTGAACTTACAAATGGCCCACCTCCTCCACCTTCGATGTATCTCTGGTCAGGATAAAGTGATTTGACTTGGTCAAATGTTGAATTACTACCCAGATAGCATTCATCCCATGAGGTTTACGAGGCAATAAAATAATAATTTCCATGGCGTCCTCATCCCACTTCCATGTAGGATTGGGTAATGGCTGAGGTAGGCCAGAGGGTCTCTGATGATGTGCTTTCACCTACTGACAAGTGTAGAATCTCGATACAAATTCGGCTATGTCCCACCTCATTCCTGACCACTAGAACTAGCGAAGAACATCGAAATACATCTTGGTGTTACCAGGTTGGATGGACCACTGAGACTGGTGGCTATTCTGCATCACCAACTTCCGCAGAGACAACAGCACCACAGCACGTGTAATACCCCGATATTTTATGAAAAATATTCTTTTAATTTCACTAATGTCTTGTGTTGTATGCTTCACTAAGATTACCTTGCGCTATACGCAACACCATATTACCTTGCAGTATACGCAACACTATTCTTGGATCGTGTTACACACAATTTTGATAATAGTTATTCTATGAAACATTGAGTATATATATATATATATATATTAAATGTATAAATGAAATATGGTTGTATTATGTTATACAAAACAACGAAGGATTCTTGCACAGCACGCAACCCTGACTTGGCTTGCATTACACGCAATCGCGACCTTCCTCGATAGCGTGTGTTGTATGCAATACCAGGGTTTACTAAACAACGATATATTATTATAATATTATTATGAACTAGCCGTTATGAATAGTATTATATAAATATTAATTCTTATAACATTATTATTCATCTTACACATTTTATAAAACATGGTATAAGAACGAAATAAATTTTTCGGGTAAAATAAGTATTTTTCAAAAAATGTTGTTTTGCCGCCTTTTGATGGCGCACCCACTTTAAATCTAGTTTTTGACATTTTTATAAGTTCAATTTGACAAAATAATTTTTTTTGGAATCATAAAATAAAAATTTACTTTGGATAAATTTTTCATATTATTCTGGTAACTTTCATATTTTGATGAATAGTAAAAACACGCTATATTTTAATTAAAAACAACTTTTTTCATCGCAATAATTTATATGGTTAAATTATAATATTGAATGTTTTTAAAGTATAAATAGAAAATATTTTTTCCATTTAATATAATTTATGTCATTAGCATTGATTCTACATTGAATTCGTAGGATAAATCAATTCAATCTTTTGCAATGTTTTAATGAAAACCCCGTTTTCTTTCGACAACGGGATTAATTTTAATTTAATTTCTGCAACTTTTGTGTATTTAATTTGGAAAATGGATTCCATATTTGGAATCAGTGGATCAAAATTATGTTAATAAGCTACTTTTTATTTTTGGGAATTATCAATAGTAACTACTGTAAATTTTATTTACCATAGTTAAAGGTAAATCGGGTAATTAAGGGTAAATATAATATTATAAAATTACCCTAACACATGTCAAAATACTATTGGATGACTAAAAGTATCCCCATATCACCTAAGGGTCGGATTAGATTCATTTAATGGACTTTTTTCCATGAAAATAATTTAATTATTATTAAAACTAAAGAATGTGACAACATGTCACTTTCTTAAATCTTATAAGTATAATAATTTTAATTTAGTGATAAAATTTATGAAACTTCTAACCTTAATAGTCTCCAGAACTCTAATACAAGTATCAACATCATAAGAATTTATTTATAATTTTTAGGGATTAAATAATTATCATTTATTATGACACAAAGATGATGCAGAAATTGTCTTATTAATGAAATATTGACATAATTGATGTTATAAATACCCAAATAAATGTAATTTAAGAATTTTAATGAATTAAACTAATTTTATAGGTTAATATGACATGTTATTAGTGATTTAATTAACTTTGTTCTAACTAATCATTCTGTTATTATTTTCACAAAAATCAATTACTAAATAGTGACAAAATTGACATAAAATAGTTGTTAAAACAAATATTATATTATTAATTTTTATTTTATTCCTAAAAATCTAAGGATCGGCAAAATGACTTAGATAAGGTTATATATATTAATAATAAACAACTTGGGGTTCGTTGGGCTTCTTATAGTATGTTTATTAACCTTATATTATAATCACACAAGAAGACACGGTAAAAGTAAAATTATTTAACTTAATGTTAAATCTAAATGATATGGTTAAAATAGGAACCTAAACTTTTCTAAATTATATTGGATGAGATAATTTCGAACCATCCCCACTTTAGCTTTAAAATAAATCAACTTGGAGCTATTTAAAACCAAATTTTATTTTATAATAAAATAATAGTTTTAGTTATTCCAAAGGTACCCCTCTCCTCCCTTATAAAAGGGCACCTCCTCCCCCTCTTCCTCACACAACATTGAGCCTTCAGGCTCGGCCAACCCCTGCCACGTTCTCCTCTCCACTTACCTAGAAACATCCTAGATGTTCTGGTATTCTTCAAAGACCTATTTTAGTGTCCTAAAAGGAGGTCTCAAAGAAGCACTTCAAAGAAGAGGTAATGTCTGTTACCGATTCATTAATCCTTATTTCTTCTTCCACTTCTTCTTCTTTAGTTGTTTCATTATGAAGTAATAACATAAGTATCACTCACATACTGATATGTTATTATAAGTATGAAACAACCCTGTTTCACCATCTATCCATCCTATGGAAAATGAAATCACCGCGCGTGCGTACGTACAGAATACCGTCTCCATGCTGTGGTGTAATCTATTTTCCACCACCACCTTATTTGGATGGGTATAATGGTGTAAATAATTACTATATATGACTATTATAAAGTGATATTTATTCTGAAATAGTATACATACACTCCAATACAATTCCATGATCATAGGAACGATATCATCACTCGTGCGTACGTACGGAATACCGTCTCCACGATGTGATGCAACTCATTCTACATGATATTCATTTCATAATGATTATATAAATTAATTGAATGAATTAATATGATATATATTACAGTAATACCATTCTGTAAATGAGATATCTATAACCTAAAGAGAATAATAAGAATTTATTCGACAAAACACGCATAAGAACAAAAAGTAATAAACACCCGAATAACAAGTAGTAATGAAATATTACTAATAAGAAGCTAAGAATATGACCATATATGATATCATAACAATAATTATGATTCTTGGATAAGTAAATAACATTATTTGAATCATTATATAGGAGGTTCAGACACTTACGAAGCATATCATACCTAAGGTAAGGGAAATATCACAATCTCATTTTTATCCGAGATTGTTTATACTTTGGTATTTACTAGGGTGTATTTTATCATCCACATCCATGTTTTACCAATATATAATATTTATATACTTCTCCAATAGTTTATATTCAATTTTAACTTTCGGTGAGTTTTTAGTAAAAGATATGAAAGGAATCTTTTGTCGTTTTTCGTACGAGGTACTTTTTGAATTTTCTGACAAAAGTACGAGAAGAATGTTTTCTTTTAACTTATAAGGCATGAATGTATTTTTAAAACATTATTTCCAAGAAGATTCCCTTATAAGTTTTCATTATTATTTTTAATCAACTTCTTTTAATTATAATTTTATGACATGTTAAGAAATCAAAAGTGTTTTTGAAGTAGAAAGGATATTTTCCTCAAGAATGGAGTTCAATTGTTTTATAAAAATTATTTTCCATCTAAGATAATAAAGGGTTATGTTTTTATACCTATTATTACATTGACTTGATTATGTTGTGATGGAATTATTTTTATGAATTCCTTTATCTTATATGAATTGTTTTATGATGACCCAATGTTTAAGAATCCAATTTTCATTACATGGGTTATGCTATGACGTATGGTTTATGATTTTGTGGCACACATAAGAATGGTATCATTTTGAGATGGGTGGGTCCTATATCTCCCTCCAATGAATTGGGTAAAGATTTTATATCTCATGAGATAGACATGGCTGGAACTGTAGGTTATACCGGTTCAGTGAAACAGTACTGAAACGAGGAGTGAACTCGGTTCAGAAAGGGACTTTGTCTACTAAGATAGTCTTGGCAATGAGTCTTGACTAATAAGAAATGATTCTCTATGATTATGTTTGTATGACACAAATTCTCATGTTTTATGTTATGATTATTGGGATTACATTTCACTACTATGATTTATCCCATGTTATGAAATTATGATCTCTTTTGCTGGTTAAGATTTCTAAAAGATATGTTCTTATGAATATGACGTGATTGATATTTCTTTTGTTTACCCTTACTGATCATTTGAGCTCACCCTTTTATGTTTTTCCCCAGGACATAAAGAAAGAATTTAGGTTTAAAAAAAATAAGATCTTTATGGGAGATGTTGAAGATCTTTCACCACGATTAGAAGATTATATTCCGAGTTTCCATAGACACTAAACTATTACGGTCCTTGTGTGTGTGTTTTTGTTATGTACTAAGTATTCCGAAAAAGTAATGTAATGTCAATGTACGTCAAGCTTCGGGTCTCTACAGTTGGTATCAGAAGAAAATTTTAGTCAACCTTTGGAAACTAGGATGTGAAAACATTAGTAAGATCTCTAGAGATATTTATAAGGTATGCCTAGGGATTCCCCTAAGGATAAGTATACGTATAGGATATAGTCATAGAACTATGGTAACGATATTAGATTAAACTAACGATTTTAGATATTGAAGTTACTCCCCATTTATTATGATTTTTTCCTCTCACACTATTCTTTTTGGTTTTTAGAAAATGGCTGGAAACAAGATGATTCACGATAATGGAGGATATGATGGAAAATGGAACGATATTCTTCATGAGCCACCAAATGAAATGGGATTTGGAAGTCCAACATCATTATTATGCCGAATCAGCAATATCATAATATGATTAATAAAGTAAAATTTGTTAGGTTTCATGACTTGGCTAATAAGAGAAAGATGGAGTTTCATGATGATCATAGAGGAAAGAAAGTTCAATTTCCCCTATGTAAATCATGTGGGAAGAGGCATCAAGGAGAATGTTTCAAAGGAACTGGAAGATGCTTTGGGTGTGGAAAAGGACACAAATCCAGTAAGTGCAAAGGAAAAGGTTCAGTTAACACCAGGGATGAGGATAATGGTATTGCTATGACATCAACAATGGTTAAATGTTTTAAATGAGGAATGTACGGGCATTATTCAAACCAATGCCCTAAGGGAAAGTCTCATGAAGAGAATCAGTATGGTCGTATGGGTAGTATTTATATTGATGATGATGAAGAGACTACAAATGACATGTGAGATGAAATAATTGTTAAAGCTCGGTCAATGGTTTAAGAATGTAGTGGAATGATTACATGTTTATCATGTGTAATGTTGTATAAGTAATCTCATGGTACTATGTAATAAAGAGACATCTAAGGATTGTTACACTGTTGTCTTTCCTTGAGTTTTGAAAGTGTATGATTAATGGTACCAGTATCCATGAAAGGTTATTCAGATATTTTTGGAATGTAGATGATATGAGAAAATTGAAGGGATAAGGATAAAATTAAATGTTTGATAGTATTCATGAACTCATGACTGATATAAGGAGAAGGTTATATCATGGTTTGAGTATATAGAATTTTTGGATTTTGGTATGTGGAAGGAGTTAACTTTTGACTGCATTCATGTTTTCAATAAAGTTCAATGGGTATTCATTCTTCAAGAGAATACATGATTAAGGTATTCACATGTTTGTAATTTTACCAACAAGATATATCTTATGATATATGGGGGATAAATGATGGCATTCACGTGATCATTTTCTTTATACTACATGCTTGGACCGAAGTATTTTAGATAAGCCTAAATATTGGAATGAATTATGTTGGACATAAGTTATTATTGTTTAAGGATAAAACTTTTTTGATATTGTTGATGGGATGTTATAGTAATATAGCTTTAGAAAAAGGACAACCTGCAGGACGGGTGACGGCCCATCGCATCGGACAAGGCTGTGGGAATCGAACCCACAACTGAAGTGCGACTGGCCTTTATCGCCTACCACTGGCCTACAGGAAGTCCCTGTTTAGTAGAAACTAGTTTTATTATATTAAGAAGTATGATATATGAAGTATAAGTCCATTTTTGGAACCATATATGATTAATCTCACTATAGATGGACTTATGTATTTTTTGATAACTTTTCTAACCATTTGTTTGAGACATATGGAATGACCCTTCATTCTATTACATGATCTGCTAACACATCACGAATGACAAATTCAACTTCATTTCTTTAAGAGATGAAGTGGAAATTGTCCAAAGAACGACAAACACTGAGACTATACCAAAATCAAGAAAGTATTTCTTCTAATTCCAATTTCATCAACTTTAGGGAAATGATCTTGAAAAACAAACACGTTGTCCTAGTGCACTTATATCTGATGAATCAGATTGTACCTTAGATCGTCACAAATTTATGGCTTTGTGATTTCTAGATTTTTCATAGCCATGTTCTCTACCACTCTCCATCAGAACATGATGGTATGATTTCTCTTCCATATCCATATTTTCACCTATGTGGAAACCGAGGGATTAGTTTATTTGGGTAACTGTTACGTTTCATACTTTTGTTTTTAATGATTGGTTTTGGTATTCCTTTTTACAATGTGGGTTTCTATTAGAGAAACTTTTGAATAGTAAACCATTTATAACCCCGACGAATTTCGAGGGCGAAATTCATTTTAAGGGGGGTAGAATGTAACACCCAGAGATTTTATGAAAAATATTCATTTAATTTCATTAATGTACTGTGTTGTATGCTACACCAAGATTACCTTGTGCTATACGCAAAACCGTATTAGCTTGCAGTATACGCAACACTATTCTTAGATCGTGTTACACACAATTTTGATAATAGTTATTCTACACAACATTGAGTATATATATATATATATATATATTAAATGTATAAATTAAATATGGTTGGATTATGTTATAAGAAACAATGAAGGGTTCTTGCATAGCACGCAACCCTGACTTGGCTTGCGTTACACGTAATCGCGACCTTCCTCGATAGCGTTTGTTGTACGCAATACCGGGTTTTACTAAACAACAATATATTATTATAATATTATTATGAACTAGCCGTTATGAATAGTATTAACTAATTTTTGAATCTTATAACATTATTATTCATCTTACACATTTTCTAAAACAAGGTATAAGAACAAAATAAATTTTTCGGGTAAAATGAGTATTTTTAAAAAAATGCAGTTTTGCCGCCTTTTGATGGCACACCAACTTTAAATCTAGTTTTTGACATGTTTATAAGTTCAATTTGACAAAATAAATTTTTTTTGGAATAATAAAATAAAAATTCACTTTGGATAAATTTTTCATATTATTCTGGCAACTTTCATATTTTGATGAATAGTAAAAACACGCTATATTTTAATTAAATACAACTTTTTTCTTCGCAATAATTTATATGGTTAAATTAAAATATTGAATGTTTTTAAAGTATAAATAGAAAATATTTTTTCCATTTAATATAATTTATGTCATTATCATTGATTCTACCTTGAATTCATAGGATAATCAATTCAATCTTTTGTAATTTTTTAAAGAAAAACCCTTTTTCTTTCGACAACGGGATTAATTTTAATTTAATTTCTGCAAATTTTGTGTATTGAATTTGGAAAAACGGATTCCATATTTGGAATCAGTGGATCCAAATTATGTTAATAAGATACTTTTTATTTTTGAAAATTATGAATAGTAACTACGGTAAATTTTATTTACCATAGTTAAAGGTAAATCGGGTAATTAAGCGTAAATGTAATTTTATAAAATAACCCTAACACATGTAAAAATCCTATTTCATGACTAAAAGTCGACCCATATCACCTAAGGGTCGGATTAGATTCATTTAATGGACATTTTTCCATGAAAATAATTTAATTATTATTAAAACCAAATATTGTGACAACATGTCACTTTCTTAAATCTTATAAGTATAATAATTTTAATTTAGTGATACACTTCATTAAACTTCGAACATGAATAGTCCCCAGAAATATAATACAATTATATACATCATGGAAATTTATTTAGAGTTTTTAGGGATTAAATAATTATCATTTATTATGACACAAAGATGATGCATAAATTGTCTTATTAATGAAATATTGACATAATTGATGTTATAAATAACAAAATAATTGTAATTTAAGACTTTTTATGAATTAAACTAATTTTATAGGTTAATATGACATGTTACTATTTATTTAATTAACGTTTTTCGAACTAATCATTCTATTATGATTTTCACAAAAATCAATTTCTAAATAGTGCCAAAATTGACATAAAATACTTTTTAAAACAAATATTATATTATTAATTGTTATTTTATTCCTAAAAATATAAGGTTCGGAAAAATGACTTAGATAAGGTTATATATATTAATAATAAACAACTTGGGGTTTTTTTGGCTTCTTATAGTAAGTTTATTAGCCTTATAGTATAAGAACATAAGAAGACACGGTAAAAGTAAAATTATTTAACTTAATGTTAAATCTAAATGATAAGGTTAAAATAGGAACCTAAACATGTATAAATTCTATTGGATGAGATAATTTCGACCCATCCCCACCTTAGCTTAAAAATAAATCAATTTGGAGCTATTTAAAACCGAATTTTATTTTATAATAAAATAATAGTTTTTGTTATTCCAAAGGTACCCCTCTCCTCCCTTATAAAAGGGCACCTCCTCCCCCTCTTCCTCACACCACTTTGAGCCTTCAAGCTCGGCCAACCCCTACCAATTTCTCCTTTAAACTTCCATAGAAACAACCTAGAGGTTCTGGTATTCTTCAATGACCTATTTTAGTTCCCTAAAAGGAGGTCTCAAAGAAGCACTTCAAAGAAGAGGTAATGCCCTTTACCGATTCTTTCATCTTTATTTCTTCTTCCACTTCTTCTTCTTTAGTTGTTTCATTATGAAGTAATAACATCAGTATCACTCACATACTGATATGTTATTATAAGTGTGAAACAACCCTATTTCACCATCAATCCATCCTGCGGAAAAATAAATCATCGCGCGTGCGTACGTACAGAATACCGTCTCCACACCGTGGTGTAATCTATTTTCCACCACCGCCATACTTGGATGGGTATAATGGTGTAAATAATGACTATATATGACTATTATGAAGTGATATTGATTCTGAAATAGTATACATACACTCCAATACAATTCCATGATCATAGGAACGATATCATCACTCGTGCGTACGTACGGAATACCGTCTCCACAATGTGGTGCGACTCATTCTACATGATCTTCATTTTATAATGATTATATAAATGAATTGAATGAATGAATATGATATATATTACAGTAATAAAATTATGGAAATGAGGTATCTATAACCTAAAGGTAGTAATAATAATTTATTCAACAAAACACGCATAAGAACAAAAAGTAATAAACACCCGAATAACAAGTAGTAATGAAATATTACTAATAAGAAGCTAAGAATATGACCATATATGATATCATAACAATAAGTATGATTCTGGAAAAAGTCAATAACATTATTTAAATCCTTATATAGGAGTTTCGGACACTTACGAAGAAAATCCGACCTAAGGTAAGGGAAATATCACAATCTCATTTTTATTCGAGATTGTTTATACTTTGGTATTTACTGGGGTTTATTTTATCATCAACATCCATGTTTCCCCAATATAAAATATTTATATCCTTCTACAACATTTTATATCCAATTTTACCCTCCAGTGAGTTTTTAGTAAAAGATATGCAAGGAATATTTTGTCGTTTTTCGTACGAGGTACTTTTTGACTTTTCCGACAAAAGCACGAGAAGAATGTTTTCTTTTAACTTATACGACATGAATGGATTTTTAAAACATTATTTCCAAGAAGCTTCCCTTATAAGTTTTCAAGTTTTTTTTTAATCAACTTCTTTTAGTTATAATTTTATGACATGTTAAGAAATGAAAAGTGTTTTTGAAGTAGAAATGATATTTTCCTCAAGAATGGAGTTCAAGTGTTTTATCAAAATTATTTTCCATCTAAGATAATAAAGGGTTATGTTTTTATACCTATTATTACATTGATTTGATTATGTTGTGATGGAATTATTTTTATGAATTCCTTTATCTTATATGAATTGTTTTATGATGTTACAATGTTTAAGAATCCCGTTTTTATTACATGGGTTATGCTATGATGTATGGTTTATGATTTTGTGGCACTCATAAGAATGGTATCATTATGAGATAGGTGGGACCTTTATCTACCTCCAATACATTGGGTAATGATTTTATATCTCATGAGATAAACATGGCTGGAATGGTAGGTTATACCGGTTCAGTGAAACAGGACTGAAACGAGGAGTAAACTCGGTTCAGAAAGGGACTTTGTCCACTAAGATAGTATTGGAAATGATTCATGACTAATAATAAATGATTCTATATGACTATGTGTGTATGCCACAAATTTTCATGTTTTAATTTATGATTATTGGGATTACATTTCACTACTATGATTTATCCCATTTTATGAAATTATGATCTCTTTTGCAGGTTAAGATTTCCAAAAGATATGTTCTTATGAGTATGATGTGATTGATATTTCATTTGTTTACCCTTAATGAGCATTTGATCTCACCCTTTTATGTTTTTTCCCCAGGACATAAAGAATGAATTTAGGTTTAAAAAAAAGATCTTTATGGGAGATGTTTAAGGTCTTTCACCACGATTAGAAGATTATATTCTGAGTTTCCAAAGACACTAAACTATTACGGTCCTTGTGTGTGTGTATTTGTTATTTACTATGTATTCCGAAAAAGTAATGTAATGTCAATGTACGTCAAGCTTCGGGTCTCTACAGCACGGATCTCGAAGCACACAATCCCCTCAGGAGACAAAGACCAATTAGAAGGAGTCTATCCACCATGAATAAAATGAATATATTGCAGAAACAACTCATCTCTAGGCTATTACCGCTGAATCAACTCTATATGAGTGGGAGTCAACTAAATGCTATCCAAGAATGTACCTCCGCTTTTCTCCCTGCTTTTTAGGTGCATCTAGGAAAATTTCCCCATCAAAGTCCACTCATCGCTGGACTTTCTCAACGCCTACTCAATGCATCGGCCACCACATTACCCTTTCCTGGGTATATACAATGTCAAAGAAAAATCCTTGCAGGTACTCAATCAAGCAGTGCTACCTCAGATTAAGATATTTCTGAGAGAAAATGTAGGCTAGGCTCTTATGGTCATAATAGACCACAAATTTCTCCCCAAAGAGTTAGTGATGCCAAGTCTTCAAAGCATGCATCACCGCTGCCAACTCTATGTCGCGAGTCTAATAATTCTTCTCATACAACTAGAGTTGGCGAGAACCATAAGCCACCGCATGATCATCCTGCATGAGTACACACCCAAGGACCATACCTGACGCATCACAATAAACCACATAGCGATTCCCAGACTCTGGTAAAACCAGCACAGGTGCGGTGGTCAAACACCGCTTCAACTCCACAAAGGATGCCTGACATTGTGGGCTCCCATAAAACTTCACCCCTTTCCTGGTGAGTGTGGTCTTGGTGGAGGCAAGCAGCGAGAAGTCTCAGACAAATCACATGTAATAACCTGCCAGGCCAAGAAAACTCCGGATCTAAAACACATTCATCGGCTGTTCCCAAGACATAACTTCCCTGGTCTTCTTAGGATCCACGAAAAACCCATGTTCTGAGATGAGATGCCTTAAAAACATCACTTCCCAGAACCAGAATGTGCTCTTCAAGAGTTTTGCATACTGGAGATGGTCCCACAAGGTGCTCATAACGACCCGAAGGTAATGCTCATGCTCCTCCTCAGATTCAGAATAGACCAGGATGTCTTCCACATATACCACATAAAATTAGCCGAGATATTGGTGGAATTCCATATTCATCAGTACCATGAAAACTTTCGGGGCATTCGTCAATCCAAAAGGCATGACTAGATACTCAAAGTGGTCATACCTGATTCGTAAAGCCGTCTTCGGAATGTCTACTTCTCTTACCATGAGCTGGTGGTATCTCTAATGAAATTCTATTTTGGTGAACGACTTTCCACCCTTCAGTTGGTCAAACAAATCGTCAATCCGAGGCAGAGGGTATTTATTCTTGATGGTCACCTTATTCAATTTCTATTAATTGATGCACAACCGAAGGGTTCCATCAGCCTTCTTCATGAATAAGACTGGGGCGGCCCAAGGATAGACGCTCGATAGAATTCATCCTATGGATTCCAAATCGACCATCTGTATCTTTAATTCCCTTAATTCAGTGGGGGCATGTGATATGAGGGTAGAGATATAGGTTATGTTCCCGGTGCCATCTAAATCAAGAACTCCACGTCCCGCTCTAGGGGTATGCCTGAAAAATCATCTGGTAAGACCTATGGAAACTCATCAACTACATGAGGTAACCTACCTTGAGAGACACCACCATCGTCCTCCAGTGCGAGAGACGACAACTCATAAGAAAGATTCCACAACTCTAGGATTGCAGGTCCCACGCGACCTGGCCAAGGATCCCATTCTCCATGAAATAACTAAGGACTCATGTCTTCTTCCATAATGCTAACTCGACATCGATAGTAGTCAATATATGCTTGAAATCGTACTAGCTAGTCCATGATGAGGATCACATCAAACAGTTCAATATCATGGACCATGAAATCCCACTCCATCTCGCCTCTTGACATATAGAGTGAACACGACAGGAACCTATGACCCTAGTCCTTTTTCGTACCCAGCGATGTCACTGGCTCCATTGCAACAGATAAAAGCTCGATTGGAAGGCTCAACTAGTTCACAAGACATGCAGATATAACTGAAATTGGAGCACCAGTATCAAATAAAACAGTAGTTATAGAAGATGAAATCAGAATGGTATCTCAAATAGTCAAAATTCATGCATCAGATCCTGCTGGTGCCTGATCCAAAGCATGAAAATGTCTGGTCCCCACCTGAGAATGACAGCTCGCATGTGGCTCCACCTTAATCTGGCTCTACCAAGAAGAAGATCCCGTCCTACCACCACGATCTCCGAACTGAGATCCTGACATCCTGGTCGGCTCTGACTGCATTGGTACTCCCCCATAAGCCACAAATACAGTCCCATTCTACTAAGGGTGTGTCAATATGCAAAAGCGTTGTGCATGACCCTTGATCCCACACCGGTAGTAAGGCCTCGAAGGGGTGGGACGTACAGATCAGATGTTCCCTTCCCTTCTGCATTTATGTCAGAAAACAAACCTCGTATTAGAAGCCCCAGATGATGTCTTCCTGGAGGGATGGCCTGAGCTTCCACCACACTTCTTCCAATGCTCATCATGTTTCCACTTCTTCTCTAAAGAACAGCTACAGCCAAAACCTGACACTGATTCAGAAAACCCCGACTTTCCTATCTGGATAATCATGACCATGCAAGCATGATCGACCACCTCGGCATAAGTCCCCAGCTTGAATAAGAAAACTAGAGAGTGGATTTATGGTCGAAGTCCCTTCTCAAATTTCCATGATTTTATATATTTACTTGAAACAATCTTAGGTGCATACCGCACTAGCTCAGTAAAGCGATTTTCATACTCCATCACAGTATAACCCCCTTGTGAGAGATCCATGAACTCCTGGGAGCTGGCATAGGCCAGGATCTGTGGACAGTACTGCCCGTTAAAGATGGCAATGAAATCCTTCCAACCCATATGCTCAAGCTTCCCAGCCTGAATCACTGATTCCCACCACTTGAGACTAGGACCCTCTAGCTAGAATATGGCACACTTTACCCTGACTATTTCTGGCATGTCAAGGAACTCAAACATACGTTCTATCTTTTCTATCCATTCCTCTACGTCTTGAGGTTCTGAACTACCTCTAAATGAAGGAGCTTTATTCTTCAAAAACTCCTTATCTTTATCCTTCTTGGAGCCAAACCCATCTCCTCTTGCTGGAATGGGGGTGGGGGCAAGAGTCGCCCCTTTCCCTAAAGCCTGAATTGCATAAACCATAGCTTCTACCAATCTCTGATCATGTAGCGTTGAAGAACTCTCTCTAAATTCTTCTCGTGGGTGTGTGGAAGCTCTTTGGGGAGGCATCTTGCAACAAAGAGCAACAGTCATAGAAGAACATCATCAATACTTCATATCTCTAGGAAAATCAAATTTTCAGCAAAATAAGTAATCCTCAGTAAACCAAATATGAAAAAGTAACATTATGACCAAACTATTCTTCCACGCCTGATGTCCACGCACAGTCTGCAGCCCTCATGTCCCACATGTAAGATATGTTAAACTAGCATGAAGAAATCCCATGGTGACTCAGGGTCAGTCACGAGGTGTGCTAGCCAGGCACCATACTCACAACCATAATTCTGAGCCCCGACAATCCTAACTCCCGACCAACCAGACTCGTCCCAAATAAAATAACATAGACAATAAAACCTACTCTGATACAATTTTGTCACGAACCAAATCGGGTCACCATCTGATCCGACACCCGACCCGGCACACAGAAAGGCCCAAAGGGTGTTCCTGATCCCCACGGGCTGGCACAAGTGCTTGGGTATCCCCATAAATACATGGGAAAAATTTACCAAAATATACAAGATAAAACAACCAAAAAATAACCAAACCCAATGTACAATTTGAAATCAAATAATCCTTTAATCAAACCATGTTTTGAGTCACATGTATAACGAAAACCAAACTACATAATGAAAATTATGGTGATCGAAAACCAACCCAAAAAACTGAGTCAAAAACTATCACATGATGGAGGGAAACCACTGCCAGGCCATCACCACAAATTCCAAGTCAAAATAAGCAGCTAATAACTCAGACCACCACTCCTAGAACATTTGCCTCTTCCTGCATAATACATAATCAAATATACTTATACCCAAGGGTGTAAGTCAGGTGTGAGAAATCGCTCAATAGGATGGCACTAGCGAATATATTCTGCATGTAAAGGATAGACGATTCAAATAGTTTTCATATTTATTTATAAAGAGTAAATAAAAGCATAAAAAATCTAATGAAAACGATTTTTTTGTTCTAAAGGAAAGTGAAAAAAAATACCTTTCCTAAACGACAGAAGTCACATAACCATTCACTGATGTGTATAAATTCACACAAGAGAAAAAAAAAGTGGGAGAGGCCCTATAGGGACTAAAGCAGAGTGGATCCCTAGAACATCATGTCTCAGTGATCAAAGGAAAGGAATCCATAACATATTTATGTTCTCGTGCATGATCCACTAGTAGGAAAACACCTCTATAACCTAGTGTTCTATAGTCATCATCCAATGTTTAGTAAGTGTGGTATGTGTCAAACCAACTAAGTGAAACTGGGCTGAGGATGCTCCCGTATCACTAGAAAACTAGATCTAGTCCACTCACGATGTAACAAGGCTACCCCTTTTGTGCTCAAACCTCTATGTTCACCCTACTCATCAAGGATAAGACACTGCACACATAGATGTCAACTAATTCAAATACCATACACATTAGATGTCAACTAAGTGAAACATCACACATACATATCCTACAAGGAGGAATAAATAAATAAACCATTTAGGGGTATTGCGCAGAACATAGGTCCTCAGAAACAGAACACAACATTCAAAAATTATGAAATCTAATAGAAACTACACAATTTCAATAATCGAACTAAAAATTATAAAACATTATAAAAGTTGGTTTAGCAGTTTTTAAAGAAAATAAAATAACAAGATTAATGGTGTGAAAACCCACTCAATCAACCATTATAACTAAACACACACTGAGACTATTGTAGGAATAAAATTCTAGTTCTTGCATCTATTAAAAACTATCGGAACAACATAGTAAAATACCGGACAACATAAACATGCTTCTAGTAAAAACAAATCACCAAACACTATCAGCCAAAACCAAAAAAATCAGTAGGAATTGAATAGTTGACATATTAAATTAATTATATCGATAAAATAATTAATCAAGTACCCTAAGAATGTGAAACCACCTACCTTGAAGTAGGAACAACATTGCGATACGACACAAAACTCTTACTGCACAACATACTCATTGTAAAGAGCTGACAAAAAGGTCCTAAAATAGTAAACAAAATAATTTCAACTCCAACCAAGCCAAAATATCAACAACTAAAAAATTTAAAAATAACTAAATAAGTTGATTAACTATTAAACGAATTCAACAATAATTAACGAAATTTTCATTCATACCTAACCGCAGAAATAATCGAAAAGATGCACGACCAAGGGAGGGCGGTCGTCGGAATTATGTACAAAAGACCGTGTGTGGCATCTATCCGGCGGGCATGAGCAGGGGTGTGGGGCAGCTGTCTGGTGGGAGGTAGAGAAGTGGAGTGTGGGGCGGGTGTTGTAGGTCCGGTGGGAGGAGGGGAAGGGGAGCAGTGTGGCTGAGTGGGGGAGAAAGGAGGGTGAGAACACGACGGAAGGGAGGTTAGGCGGTCGTAGGGGAGAGAAGGGGGAATTGCAGAGGCCGATTGGGGAATATAGAAGGGGGGAGAAAAGAGGGTGAGTGCATGGGGAAGAGAGTTCGGGCGGCCACGAGGGAGAGAAATGGGAACGGGGGATGCCGAGCTGGGATGGGAGAAGGGAGAGGGGGTGGCTAGGGTAGGGAAAGAGAGTGGAAAAAAGGGACAACATTATATAATAAAAATTAATAAAACTATAATAACAAAAAAAGGAACAAAATTAAGATAATAATAAAATAAAATACAAGGGGTAACTAATCATAAGATTAATGAACATTTAAACTAATCTGAAATAAAATAGAATGAAATAAAATAATGTAATAAAATAAACGAACCTAATAATATAAATTAATAAAGGGGTTCAATAATAATAATAATAATAATAATAATAATAATAATAGTAATAATAATAGAGACCAAAATTAAATATAATAAATTTTTATCTGGTTACATAATTGATCACACATCGGGTAGATGCGCGTCAAACCAGTAAAGCCGTACGACTTCTCTCGTGCCCTATCCACAAGCCAAGTGATGTAAAGCTAACACTCACTTATCAGCACCATAGCGGACGACCCACATCGGGTTCATCCCACACATTAACTAAACAATTAAATAAATAGGCAAATAAACTCATGAGATAAAAATTAAAATTTAGGACATACCTCAAGTCGATGTCTAGATGTTAGAGTATATATGTCTACACCTCATATAAGAGTAATTATTTAATAAATTTATATATAATTTACTCCATAAAATTTACAAATCCTTATTAAAAAATTCAAATGTAACATTTTCACCATTAAAGCGTTAATTATCATTAAACTCCGTAATCAAATTTTTATACATAAAAATGGAACTTCAATTTTTAAATGATATTAAAATTATCAACTATTATACAATATCAATTTTATAAAATTATATATTAACATGTAATAAATCTATTTTTAATCTTCTACTCATAGTGCATAGAAACTAGTTTCTAGGGAAATTGTATTTATAAACATAATGTTTATGAATATGGAAAAATAATAAAATTTATAAATTATAATGATATTCAGAATATTTTTGTTTTCAATCCAGGAGTTATGTGAAATTAAAATATATACAAAACGTAATTTCCCCATGTGTAAATTTATTTAAGAAAATAGATGATAATTTATTCAAAAAATATTTGTTGATTTTGAAAATTTATAATTATTTGGGTTAATAAATTAAAAATCGTATTTTTAATATTCTAACATGAAAATTATAAATATATATAAATATATAAATTTTCTTTTCTAAATTACTTATTATTATAAATTTTATAGTCTTATAAAAAAAATATTTTTAGCAAATCACCTAAAATGTATTATTTTATAAAAAGCTAAAAAATCGAAATCTATTTATGAATTTTTTATTTAAAATTTGAATTTTACTTTTTAAAATTCATATTATAAAAAAAATTAATTTATATATTCATCACATAATACATTATATAATGAAATCAACTTTAATAGAAAATAAAATTCTCAATATTATGTTATAATAGTTTTTTACAATCTAAATTGAATAACTATAGTTGGTTTATCATATTATTGTTTAAAATATTTTTAATAAAATTTTTATATGAACATGTATTGGGTATTAAATTTTTTAAATCATGTTCAGAAAACTATTTCTCATATGTTTCACTTATGGATGAAAGAATCAGGTTGTTATAGAAGTGGTACTCAGCACGTAGCACCAATGACATTTTGATTTCTTAATGGATATGAGGGAGATAGGAAATGGTTTTTCAATCAGTAAGAAAATTATTATAAAAATTATACTTTTTCCAATATATTTGTTATGATATAATATTCTTGTAGGATAAAAATATGTAATAATGGGTTTGGGAGTGTAAAAAACTCATGTTGAGGACTTAATTATTCTCATTAAGGATATATTATAAATGGGAGACTATGGACAATTTATTGTAACCATGGGCTCAAGAATGTGAAATAATATTTTATGAGAGAGAAAATGGGAATTGTTTAATGGTGAAATATAAGGCATTGTTTTTCTTGATGTGGGTTGAAGTGATCTCCTTTTATAAGTTGAAACGTGGGACTTTTAAACAGAAACCACTGTTTTGTGACGTATAAAGATAAAATCACATAATAATGAGGTTATTTGATGAGGAAATGTTCGTGGTATTTGTGTATATGAATTTTACTCTTTTATATAAATTCTTGAATATTTATGTATTAATATAATTATAAAAAAATTAAGCGACATTATATTAAACCTATTAGCTTAATATTCCATGATTAAATTTTTACCTAGATAATTGTTCACTAAAAATATAATATGAACCATTAAAACAAATTTTTACAAGATAAATATAATTTTTGATAGAATTTATTCTAGTTAAATTTTGAAAATATAAAATAATCAAATTTTAAATTAATATAAAATATTTGAAAAATATTTTTTTATAGAAAAATTCCATTTAAACAAAATGGGGTTTTGTTGTTATTTCATATAATGTACTAATTAAATTAGGGATAATATATTTATTTATATATTTAAAAAGTCGTTATATTATTCATTTATATAATATTGATTTAATTTGTTCAGATAAAAGTAAATATATATAGTAAGGAAATTCAATTAAAAATATTACATTTATATTAAATATCCTCATCAAACACCATTAAATATGGTTTTTTTTTAATTTTTAGATCAGACCTTTCCAATAAAAAGACTCATTTATTAAACAAAAGAGTTAGTATTACAAGATTCTTATAATGGGAGATTTACCATGATCCTTATTAAGAAGGGGTAAATCTCATCAGGAACCTAATCCAACCATTGAAAATCATCATTATTGATTCCTTTATTCGCATGACGATCTTCCACTAAGTTTCCTTATCGATAAATATGAGTGATTATATGATCCATCAAGAAAAGAGAATCCAGAAATTTTCTCCACCGGTTAGTAATCTTAAAAGATAAATAAGACAACACAACAAGAAAAAACAGTTTTTTGCAGCACCCCCCCCCCCTTATCAGTGCTAATGAAAAAGTGCTGATAAAGGGGGGGGGGCTTTATCAGCCCTCAAAAAAGAACTGATAAACGGTGCCTTTATCAGCGCTAAAAAAAGCACTGATAAAAGTACCCCTATATTAGTTCTTGTTTAGTAGTGCTGATAAAGGATCTAATTCAAAAAAATATTAAAAAAATATATTAATATATGAATATATAAATATTGTTATATTGATATAGATATAATATATAATTTTAAATATATTTTAGATAAGTATACATGTACATTAACACTTAATATGCTTAATATATATAATATTTAGTGAAAATGGCTTCATAAAAAATTTTAAAAAATATTTTTAATTAATAATTTGCTAATTATTATGAAGTAGTAGTCATTTATTAAAAATTTGAAGACTAAAAAAATAAAAAAAGTAAAAAAAAGATCCAAAATAAGTTGAAAATGAAACTCAAACATCAAATGGCCATAACTTTTGATCCGGTTGTCTATTTGAGCTCTACCACATATCAAATAGAAGCCTGTGACGAGATGTATGTCATTGTATCCTAGGAGGACCCGAGTGAAGCATCTTTTGAGGCCAAAAGAGGCCCATAATGCCTCCAAAATTGAGTTTTTAGTCAGGGTACCCAGATTTTTTAACATTTTGTGGGTTTTCAGCCTCATTTGAGATGGTATTATTGGCTTTTTGGTGGGGAATGAATATATTCCAAGGTATTACATTCATATTGATATTAATTCTTTGAAATTTTATCATTTTTTATAATTAAATGCTATTTATAATCAAATATATAACTATATGTACATATTTTTTATATATTCACACCTAAAAATTAAAATTTTAAAATAAATAATAAAACATATTTACATATAAAATATATTAGCTCTATCTAAATAATAACTAATATCCATTTTATTTAAAATACCAATATATGAATATTTATATAACTACTGTATATTAATATAACTATATATATATTAATCTAGCTATATATATATATTAATATCACTATAAATATATATATTAATATCACTATAAATATATATATTCATATAACTATATATATATATGTGTATATTAATATAAATATATAATACTATACGAATAAATATAACTAAATATATATATAAATAGTGATATATATTAAAATAACTATATATAGATATATTAATATAACTATATATATATATTAATATAAATATATATTACTTATACGAATAAATTTAAAAATATATATATATTAATAGAGATATATATTAATATAACTATATATATATATTAATATAACTATATATATATTAATATAACTATATATATATATATTAATATAACTATATATATATATTAATATAAATATATATTACTATACAAATAAATATAACTATATATATGGAGAGAGATATCATGAAATAGCAAACAAATCAAAATAGAGTAGTGGTAAGGGCTTAGGCGCGCAGGGGGGAGGTATCGAGTTCAATACCGGCTGGAGGCAGAGGCACGTGCATGGGGGTGGATGTTGGGGGCTAGTTCTGATAAAGGGTGGGGGTGCGTGCGGGTGCTGGAGGGGATAAAAAGAACTGTTAAAAGGGGGGATCAAGTGCTATAAAAGCCACCCCCCCCCCACAATTGGCATGATTTTTTTAATTTTTTTGTAATTTTTTTGTAATTTTTTGTAATTTTTTGTAATGTTTTTAATTTTTCTTAACTTTTATAAGTAAGTTTTTAAAATTTCTGATAAACGAGTCCTTTATCAGTGATAAAACGAAAGCGCTGATAAAGGAAGCTCTGATATAGGACCCCTTTATCAGCGCTAAAAACGGCGCTGATAAAGGGGTGCTTTTATCAGCGCTTTTTTTAGCGCTGATAATGGGACCCCCCCCCCCCCTTATCTTTGTCGGCCTTAACAGCGCTTTTCCTAGCACTGTTAATGGCCCTTATTAGCGCCGATAAAGGGAGTATTTGTAGTAGTGCAATCCCATCCTGATAGTAGAAACAATAGTGGTAGAATTACTCTTAAGCCAAATATTATTCCTGGCTCGGTTCCTGGATTTTTCCACTACACCAATAACACCCACAATATCTACCTCAAGTGAGGAGGAAAAATCAAAGGAGCCCTAAAATTAGTCATGAACCCCCCCCAACACACACACAACAATATATGATGATAACACCATAACTTGAGATCCCTATATTGTCTCTAGAAGATCCATTAGAATTAATTTTCATCCAACCAACAAATGGTTCTTTCCATACAACATCAAAAGTTCTATAGAGAGGAAAAAAATCCTTTGTCAATAATTTGATTAAAAACATACATCTCATGAACCAAATTTAAGAAACAATGATTATTTTGTGTGGAGGCCTCATGACCATCAGAAAGGATCGAAGACAGAGCAGCACCAACCATGAAAATGAAGCAATCATGAATTATTTGGTTTTGAGCATTCCAAATAAAATGACGATGTTCAGTAGCTGAAAGCTAGATATGATCTAGTATCTATGTGGAAAGAACTATTGAGCATTATCATTTGATAAAATCCCAAATAGAAACCATATATGGAATCTAGACTTCAAAAATATCAACTATTACATTCCACATTAAAGAAGAAGTAACACAACTAAGAAAGAACTAATCAGCATTCTCTCTATGCTGATGACATAGAACACAAGAATAACAATGAGAGACTCCATAAGACATGGGAGAATAATCCGTTTTAATTTTTAGGTGATCCAATCTCCAGATGATAATGGACCTAAAATGGTTGATAAATTTTTTATGAAGCCTCCCTGTCCATTGAGATTACATGATGTAATATAATGAATTCTTATAAAATAAATATAAAGAGATATTTCCATTAGTAGTCGGTTTCTAGGACCAAAAATCACCACTTTTGGAAAATAAATATTTATTAACAATATTATTGAGTGATTTCGGAAGTCCCTCTATGTTATCAAGATTATCCTTGATAAGGATATCCAGATCTGGACTGAAATCCTCATTCACCAAGGCAGAATCAAGGGAGCTACTAGTCAAATTATATTTCCAGATAGGAATAGATTAATCCTTCGAGACCATCCATTTGGATTGAGAATCAATGGGAGGATAAATAGATTTAGACGAGGGGCACTTATAAGAATCTAATTTTTTAAAATCTACTTTTTGAGCCTATTCATGATTTTATTCCAAAGTAAATAAAGATCCTCATAATTTCTATTAATGAGTGTCCACATAAAATAAGCCTACAATGTATCATTAGAGATCTAAAGGTTCATAATTCCAACACCCCTGCATCAAAAGGTTTGCAAAATGTACTCTATGAAACAATGGCCAATTTTTATTAAATAATATTTCAAATCCAAATGAAATTATTAGTTGAATTATTAATCCTATTGATGAGAGATATAGGAAATTTATAGACCATAATAGAATAAATAGATACATAAATAATTACAACCTTGACAGAGAAAACACGTCCATCATTGGAATGTGATTATCTAATCCTTGTAGAAAGTTGTATTTGAACATTGATAAGAATATTAGAAAAATAACATGATTTTTGATTCCCCCAAAACATTGTAACCCCTAGATAAGTGAATGGATGTGTTCCTTCAGGAATAACCAACTCCCTAACAATATTATTATTCCTCGAAGAAGAATAATTCCTACCAAAATAAACAAAATATTTTCTCCAACTTATTTCTTGACCAAAGACTTTTTAATACTATAAAAGAGAAATTGTTATGTAATTAATATATTTTATGTCCCTTTTGGTGAATATAATGATATAATTAACATATAATAACTGAGTAGGAGCGACAATTCCACTTCCAATATTAATATATTTTATTTCCCCATTTTGAGCCATAATTGACAATATCCCTCTAAAATAATACTCCAAAATGGAATAAATGATAGAATAAAGGATATCACCATGCCCAAAAACTCTAAAACAATCAAAGTAACCATTTAGGGATCAATTAATAAGGAAATTTTGGTGAGAATAACCAATAATGATTTTGAATCATTCAATAAATTCACAGTCAGTGGCAAACAAATGTAGAACTTTATTAATGATATTTCAACCCATAGTACCAAAAGCTTTTCTATCATCATGTTTATGAGAAATATTTCTACCTCTAGTGGATTTATTAAGTTGGAAGACACATTCTATCTTCATCGTGAGACAATTTTGAAAATAACTTCTTAAATTAAACCAAACTGATTAGAAGAAATAATCCTACTAGTAATTGAGGCCAACCTTGTGGCCAGGATTTTAAAATGATTTTATAAATGGTGTTGACCATATAAACATTCATAAAAAGAATAATTTTATTGTAATTTTCAACCATTGGAATAAGGTATAGATATTTAGCATTCAATACATGGGGAAGAAAACTCCCTTTAATAAATGAGTGACCAACCTGCATACATCCTCCTAAATAATATCCCAGAATGTTTGGAATATGATGTTTCCAAAACTATATATACCTTGAGATCTTTCAAATTTAATGATAAAGGTTGCATCGATTATTTCAAATTATAATGGGATCGAGGTAAGAATATAATTGTAAAGACCCGAAAATTTCAAGGAAATTTTTTTCTTAGTTTCCTTGGAATTATGTCAGTCCGTAGTTTCTGACAGAACCTGATTCCAAGGCCCGGTGTTCTCGGAATCAATTTCCAAAGTTTTGTTCAGGTACGTTCAGTGAACGAACGAGAGGGTTTTTCTCTCTGTTGAACCGGTTCTTGGAATCGAAATCTAAGGGCACCGATGAAACCGCAATGCAGGTAATTTCTTAAGAAGAGCTTTTCCGAAGGTGTGTTTTCTCTGGTGGAGTTGCTTAAATTTTAGGATTAAGTGAAGAATAAAATAAAATTTTATTCCAATTTTATTTCTCTTCTAGTAGTTTTAACCTTTGTGTGGAAGTTAGGGAAACTAACCTAGTGAGAATAAAGGTGAGGTGGGGCCCACAAGAACCCCACCACTTCATATTCCCTAACCCCCATAATTGATCCCATTTAAACCCCATGCCTTTAATAAGTAACTCAACCCTCTCTCCTCTTAATTAAATTCTAACACACCTTATTTAATTAATTGAACTTATTCAATTAATTGGTTTAAGTTGAATTTTGATGTTGGAAACCCTTGGCCTGTTGAAATAAAATAAAGAGCTTATTTTATTTTAGGGGGGTTAGTTTTGTTGTGTTGAGGAATAGGGAAGAGAGAGAGTTGTAGATTTAGAAAATCTTCATCCTCCCTTAAAGAACTTCATCTCCTTCGTTTAAAAACGCTACGTCTCCGAAGAAGTACGCCGACTTGGTGGTCCTGGAATTCTCCATCCACATCCTCTTCCGCGACATAGAAGGAGACACCGATGATGGGAAGGACGCCCTCAACTGCGGCGCTTGACAACCGCCAGCATTCTTCGAGGTAGGAATTATGTTTTTCGTGAATATTCCTTGATGTTCATCATCTTTTTTTGGGGGCCGCCTGTTATCGTTATAACGGGAGGAGGTCGGACCGTACGAACATGGCCGACCCTCCTCCCCCTCTGTTTTTGAATTCGTTGCGGCTCGAACGAAGGTGGCGCGGTGCAACGACACTATGTGGAAATAAGGAGAAATGCGGAAAAGAAGTGTGGCGCCGTCATGCCATGCCATTGAGGCCGAACAAAGCCACAACCGGAGTTGGGCCGCGGTGAAGGGGAGCGGCGTCGTCACGCCCCACCGGAGAACCATGAAGAAACCGCGGCTGGAGCGGGGCCACGGTGGAGGGGCGTGGTGCCGTCGCACGGCGCCAGTCGGATCATGGCTGTGGCCTTTGGTTGTGGCGGAGTATGGAGTGGCGGTCGGAACCACCAGCCGCTGGGGCGTCGGAGGGGCGGGACCACGGGGTCCCGCGGCGGCGGCACCGGCCGGCCAGCCAGGCTGGCCGGTTTCCGAGAAAGTCGGGGGTTGTAACCCCTAGCTGGTAAAGGGACAGCCCCCATGGGGGGGGGGGGTTCTCAATCTGGAGGGAAGCGCCACCCACCCTCCCTTTCCGCAACAGCTCTGCCGAGCCGAGCTGTGTGGCCACGTGGGTCGCACCCGCACCAGTCCCACCGGGCGCCCAGGTCTGGCTGGGCCCCGCAGGCCAGGTCGGGCTACGCCGGCCGGGCCGGGCCACGCCCTAATGGGCCGAAACCAGACCTAGGTTGGGTCGACCCGTTTCGATCCAACCGAGGGGGTCTTGGGCCTGGTCGGTCCAGGCCCAAAACCCCCTAAAACCGAACAGGTTCAATCAAACTTCTGTAACGTAGGCTATGGACCTCCGGTCGACACACCGTCAATTGTGATGTGATCCTTGGATCAAGACGGCCGTTTTGGTATATTACACTTAACGTTTCAAAGAACTTTGTGTACGGTCGGGTCGGTTCGAACACGAAACCAACCGGGACCTCGGAGCAGGATCACTTATAACATGATCTCCAGACATCCGATTGACGTGCCATCGACTTTGTTGGATTCCTCTTAGTGAGACAGACCTTTTGGATTACTCCGCTCGAGGTTTGGACATATTTTGTGTATGTTTAGGCTGGTTTTGACTTAAAACCCAACCGGGCCCCTAGAACGAAAAAGCCTTCAACTCTCAGACCGAGCTTCTGATTGATGTGTCGTCTCTCGTGTTGTGTTCTTTTTGACATGTCGGAACATTTTGATACATCAAATCTGGTTTATGTGACAGTTGATGTATCGACCTCTTGGCTCATGGAGCGGACCCTCCCAGAACGATTGTGCTGTGTGCGGAAACCCTAGAGCTGGCTGAGACTTGACGACTGTTTATCGATCGACGCGAAGTGTTTCGATAGCCCATTGGGGAACACTTGGTTGTAGAGGCAGACCCATAGAGGAAGAGCGCAAGGTTGTAGCGGGAGACCTGTGGTACTCAACACAAGGAGTACATCTGTAGGCTTTGATATGGATCACTTGGTTGTAGTGGCAGACCCATGGTGGGAAGTGCTTGGTTGTAGAATCAGGCCCACAGTACTCGACAGGTTGAGTACTACAACATTCCAAGGTTAGTGGGAAGAATTTAGTTGTAGTGGCATGCCCACTGTACTAGATAGAGGGAGAGTTCCCCAGCAGTTATGGGATCGACATTGAAGACTATTTTATTGGAATCCTCCGTGGGTTAGACGATGACGACAACCGTACTGGAATCCTCCATGGGTTCGGCGGTGTCGACTACAGTACTTGTATCCTACGTGGGTCCAACGATATTGGCCTCTGGTGTAGTATCCTACGTGGGTCTGAAAGATTAGCTGATCTAGAATCCTACGTGGGTCCCAGCTTAGATGAATCAGTAGCTGCATCTGATCATCTCTATCACTTTACAAAGAAGTATACCTGTGTGAGATGAGTCTTGACTTTTAATCATTATCTTCGATAAGATTGACTTGATTTCTTTTGTGGATTGTGTTGTGCTTTCCTGTGTGGATTGGGTTGTACTATCCTGTGTGGACATGATCGAACATTGGCATGGATGTTGGAGCCGAACTGAAATTTATGACTTAGGTATATGTATGTTCATATACCTATGTAGTGTTGGATGATACTTCGTGATTGTATCTTTCCATTATGGATTATCCTTTTTGGATTCTGGGAGACCTTTGGGGGTCTCGGTGTCCCTACTGAGTAGCGTATACTCAACCCTTCACGGGCATCGCCTGCACAACGTTGTGTTGGTTGCAGACGACGGACATCACTGATCGAGGATGAGGCTTGTAGAGCTGGGCGGATCTTGGAGGAAGAACACACGACGAGTTGGTGCCCGAAGGTGGATTTATGACGATTCGGTACCTGGAGGTGGACCACTGGGTGGGACAAACACGGGGTGGACGACAGGACCCGAGGAGATGAGGAGGATATCTGTACCCACCCTTCAGGTGGGATTTCTAGTGGACGGCTTTGCGTTGCTGCTTTACTTTTCAGTTTCTGTACATCCTTTCCAGTTGTACTTTACTTTCAGTCTGGGTTTGTATTCTGGCCCACTTACTTTTCTGCACATACTGTTGTACTCAGTTTACATAGTATTTACTTCTGTTGGCATACTCTGTGGTGTTTTTTTACTTTATAAAGGAAATGACTTCCCCTTTTTGTTGGGATTTACTCCATTGGTGCTAGTCCCCAGCCCATGGCCTATGGAAGGTGTTCTTGGGGTAGTCACGACATGTGCCCCGAAGATGGGTGGTGACAAATTGGTGTCAGAGGAGTTCGGTTCTACCACAGAACTCAGGAATCTGATCTTTCTTCATTGTGAAGAAATAGTGTTAAGGGTATTGAGTGTGGTTATCAGTCCAGGTAGTCTAGTGTTGGTGCAGCGGCCGACGTATCCGTACACCAGGACCCAGACTTCTGATTTCCAATTCAATGCACGAAAACATTGATTGCATGTGTGTTTCAAAGGTTTCCTTTGTGATTACTTTATGTCAGCTCACCAGGTATACTATTTTGACCGTGACACACCTGTTTCTTTTTAGGATGGCCCCGCGATGGCAGCCAGCTTGGGTTCCGAGCATTGTGCGAGACGACAACACACCGAGCGATGAGTCCTCGGTGCATGGCCCTTTTACAGCGGGGGCACCGGCGGTACCTCTACCCCCTGAGCCACCGATGCCACCAGCCCCATACGCTGAAGGTGCACGTCGCCTTAGTGCACTGCACATGTTTCTGCGTCAGAGACCGCCCAGGTTCCACGGGGAGACGAACCCTCCGGCATCCGAGTATTGGATGGAGGATGTAGTTCGAGTTTTTAGGTTAGTGGGGACACCAGGTGACCTCATGGTGATCCTTGCAGCGAGCCTCCTATAGGCAGCAGCAGGAAGATGATGGAGCTTGATTCTCCAGGTGCACGACGGGGCATCTCTCCTCTGGACGGCCTTTGAGAGCCTCTTTGCTCTATGTTCGTCCCAGCCACCCTCCGTGTGGTGCCCATGCAGGAGCTACTACAGCTACAGCAGGGTAGCATGACGGTCGCCCAATACTCGGAGAGATTTACCATTCTCTCATGTTATTCGACGGACATGGTACGAGACCAGTTTTTCTGGGCCCGAACCTTGGAGCAGGGACTCAGGCGAGAGATTAGAGCTTCAGTTTTTTCTCACAGCATCCCGACGCAGACAGGGGTGTTGGAGCGAGCCCTTTTAATGGAGAGTATCCTTTCTGATCATTCTCCAGTAGCATGACCCACCACTAGCCGGTATGCGGCCGAGTCTTCTGCAGCGAGCAGTAGACAGATGACGCAGAGGTCCAAGAGGACCAGACCTATAGGTGATCGACCGCATGACAAGAAGAACGTGTGTGCGAGGAACCCGGGGTGGAGAATGACTTACCAAGAGAGGATAGTGTTACTCCTGCGGCGACGTTAGTCACATGGCCCGTGACTGTCCAACCCGCCATATAATTTACCAGAAGATAAACAAAGGACCTCCCAGGCAGAGGCAGAGGTTTGATCGGGGCAGATCGTAAGGAGCAGGAGACCGAGGTAGGGGATCTGGCCGTGCAGCTGGAGGTGGAGGATGCTTCGAGGTGTTGCCACCACATCCACCTAGAGGTCCACCCTGACCATAGGGAGCAGGTGGACATGGGAGATCTCAGCTTCAGGCATCTGAGGCATTTGACTATGGAGCTCCGGAAGCTAGCGGACAGGAGCGAAACTAGTTCCAGGCATGGATGCCTTTGTTTTTGGTCATTCTAGCTTTATTTTGTTGACGTTGTGGTTTTACGTGTCTTTTTACATTGAGCTGTAGTAATAAAAGACACCTTTCTTGTGGCTTTTACCTTCATGTCCTCTCTTTAGGTTGTTACTAAGAGGTTGTATTTTAAAAACCGTTGACATGACCCTCACTTTTGATATACCTACTAGAGGAGACCCAGTGACCACACACTAATGCCGATAGTGTGAATGAACCCTTGGAGGCGAAAGTAATGGTTGGATCTCTTGGTAGTAGCGTCGAGGCCTTACGATGTCATCCTTGGTATGGATTAGTATCATCCATGTCGGGATTGACTGTATTAGGAAAAGAATGAGGTTCATCCAGGGGATGAGAACGGATTTCTCTTATCGGTGAAGAAGAAATTTTAGCAGCTCTTGTAGGACCAGAGATGGTCCAAGTCATCCAGGAGTGGATGAGGACAGCTCAGATCCAATAAAAGTTGATGCTGATAGGAGGCGGAGACCACTAGAGTTCGAGGATGGCGACCACGTCCTCTTGCGGGTCTCACCTCGACGTGGATTACAGAGATTTGGTCGCGGAAGCATGTTATCTCCACACTTCATCAGACCATTTCAGGTTCTCAGTAGGATAGGTGAGGTGGCTTATCGCCTGGTTCTACCACCTCAGTTGCACCGAGTGCATGACGTCTTCCACATATCTCAGCTGAGAAGTTACGTGCACGACCTGACGCATATAATCGACCATGTGGAGCTGGACGTCGATGACGGGGTGACTTTTGCAGAGGTCCCAGTAGAGATAGAGGATTGACAGGAGCGGGTCCTACGTGGGTGGTAGATTCCTCTAGTGCACATTAGGTGGCAGCACGGGAACCTCTTGGAGAGCACATGGCGGTGGAAGGCTCAGATGCGTGCTAGTACCTCCTTTGGTATCCCTAGACTGTGATATATCTTTACAGGGACGTAAATCCCTGAGGTGCGATTAATGTAAATACCTGGAAATTCAAGGAAATTTTTTTTTTAATTTCCTTGGAATTTTGCGAGTCCGCAATTTTTGACGGCACCTGATTTTGAGGCACGGTGTGCCTGGAATAAATTTCCGAAGTTTAGCTTGGGTACGTTCAGTAAACGAACAAGCAGGATTTTATATCTTTTGAACCGGTGCTCGGAATTGAAATCTTAGGGCACCGATGAAACCGCAGTGCCGGTAATTTCTCAAAAAGACCTTTTCCGAAGGTGCGTTTTCTCAAGAGGAGTTGCTTAAATTTTAGGTTTATGTGAACAATAAAATAAAATGGTATTCTAATTTTATTTCTCTTCTAGTAATTTTAACCTTTGTGTGGGAGTTAGGGAAACTAACCTAGTGAGGATAAAGGTGAGGTGGGGCCCAGACGAACCCCACCCCTACAAATTCCCTAACCCCCATAACTCATCCCCTTTAAACCCCATTCCTCTATTAAGTAACTCACCCCTCACTGCTCTTAATTAAATTCCAACACACCTTATTAAATTAATTGAACCTATTCAATTAATTAGTTTAAGTTGAATTTTGACGTTGGAAACCCTTGAATTATTGAAATAAAATAAGGACCTTATTTTATTTTGGGGGGTTAGTTTTGTTGTGTGGGGGGGAAAGGAAGAGAGAGAGCTCTAGATTTGGAAGATCTTCATCCTCCCTTGAAGAACTTCATATCATTCATTGAAGAATGCTATTTATTTGAAGAAGGATGTCGACCTGGCGGTCCCAGAATTCTCCATCCACTTCCTCTTCCGCAACAAGTAAGGGGACACCGACGACGGGAAGGACACCATCAACCACGGCGCTTGACAACCGCGAGAATTCTTCTAGGAAGGGGTTATGTTTGTTCATGAAATATCCTTGCAATTCATCGTCCTTTTTTTGGGGCTGCCTGTTATCGTTATTACGGGAGGAGGTCAGACCGCACGAACACGACCGACCGTCCTCCCCCTCTGTTGTTGAATCCGTTGCAACTCGAACAAAGGCACCGCAGTGAAAAGGCACCGCACAGAAACAAGGATAAATGTGGTGAAGAAGCGCGACGCCATCGTGCCGCGCCGTTGAGGCCGAACGAAGCCGCGGCTAAAGCTGGGCCACGGCGAAGGGGTGCGGCGGCGTCGCGCCATTCCGGAGAACCACGAAGAGACCGCGGCCGGAGCGAGGCCGTGGTGGACGGGCGTGGTGCCGTCGCGTCGTGCCGGTCGGATCAAGGCCGCAGTGGTGCAGGGAGTGGCAACCGGAACCGCCGGCCGCCGACGCGTCGAAGGGGCGGGACCGCGGGGTTCCGCAAAGGTGGCACCGGCCGATTTCCGAGAAATTTGGAGGTCGTAACCCCCAGCTAGGAAAGGGCGGGCTCCCCATGCGGGGGGGGGGGGGTTTCTCAATCAAGGGGGCAGCCCCCCCCCCCCCCCCCCTTTCCGCAACAGCTCGGCCGAGCCGAGCTGTCTGGCCACACAGGCCGCGTCAACGCCAGGCCAACTGGCCGCCCAGGCCGGGCCGGGCCGCGCAGGCCGGGCCGGGCCGTGCAGGTGGGGCTGGGCCGCGCCCACTGGGCTGGGTCACGCCCTAATGGGCCAAACCCGGAACTGGGTCAGGACACCCCGGTTCGGGCCGACCCAGGGGGTCTTGGGTTGGGTCGGTCTGGGCACAAAACCCCATAAAACCAGACATGTTTGTTCAAACGTCTATAACATGGTCTATGGACCTCTGATCGGTGCACCGTCAGTTGCGATGCGATCCTTGGATCGAGATGGTCATTTTGGTTTATTACACTAAATGTTTCTAAGAACTTTGGGTATGTTTGGGTTGGTTCGAACACAAAACCAACTGAGACCTCGGAGCGGAAACGCTTATAACTTGAGCTCTGGACGTCCGATTGACGTTCCATCAACATTGTTGGATACCTATTGATGAGACGGACCTTTTTGATTACTCTGCTCGTGGTTTGGATACAGTTGGAATATGGTTAGGTTGGTTTGACTTAAAAACCATTCGGGCCCCTGAACGAAAAATCCTTTAACTCCCAGACCGAGCATCCGATTGACGTGCCGTCTGTTGGGTTGTGTTCTTTTTGACATGTCAAAACATTGCGTTACATAAAATATGGTATATGTAATAGTTTATGTATCGACCACTTGGCTCATGGAGCAGACCCTCCGGGAATGAGCGTGCTGTGTGCGGAAACCCTAGAGCTAGATGAGACTTGACCACTGCTGATCGATCGACTCGGAGTGTTTCAATAGCCCAGTGGGGAGAGCTTGGTTTTAGAGGCAGAACCATGGTGGGGGAGCGCTTGGTTGTAGCGTAACACCCACGATACTCAACAAATGGAGTGCCTTTGTAGGCTATGAGGGGAAGAACTTAGTTGTAGCGGCAGACCCTTGGTGGGAAGCGCTTGGTTGTAGCAGCAGGCCCACAGTACTCCACATGTGGAGTACTCCAGCAGTCCATGGTTAGTGGGAAGCGCTTGGTTGTAGTGGCAGGCCCACTGAACTCGATAGAGCAGGAGTTCCCCAGCAGCTATGGGTTCGACGGTGAAGAATATCTTACTGGAATGCTCTGTGGGTTCGATAATGACGACAACCGTACTGTAATCCTTCGGCGGTTCGGCGGTGATGACTATAGTACTTGTATCCTATGTGGGTCTAACATTATTGACCTCTGTTTTAGTATCCTACATGGGTCCAACAACTTATCTGATCTAGTATCCTACGTGGGTCCCAGCTTAGATGAATTAGTGGCTACATCTGATCATCTCTATCACCTTACAAAGAAGTATACCTGTGTGAGTTGAGTCTTGACTTTCAATCATTATCTTCGATATGATTGACTTTCATTCTTTTTTGGACTGTGTTGTGCATTCTTGTGTGGATTGATTTGTACTATCCTGTGTGGACATGATCGAACTTGGGCTCAGATGTTGGAGCTGAACTAGAATTGATGACTTAGGTATATGTTTGATAATATACCTTAGTAGTGTTGGATGTTACTTCATGATTGTATCTTTCCTTTTTGGATTATCCTTTGTGGATTCTGGGATACCTTAGGGGGTCTAGGGGTCCCTACTGAGTAGCGTATACTCACCCCTGTATGGGCTTCGCTCGCACTACGTTGTGTTGGTTCCAGACGATGGACATCACTGATCGAGGTTGAGGCTTGTAGAGCTGGATGGTTCCTCTAGGAATAACACATGACGAGTCGGGGCCTAGAGGTTGATTTACGACGAGTCGGTACCTGGAGGTGGACCACTAGGCGGGATGTACATGGGGCGGACAACACGACCTGAGGAGCTAAGGAGGCTATCTGTACCCACCCGTCAGGTGGGATTTCTAGTGGACGACCCGACGTTGCTGCATTACTTTTCAGTTGATGTACTTCCTTTCCAGTTGTACATTACTTTTAGTTTGGGTTTGTATTCTGGCCCACATACAGTTCTGCACTTACTGTTGTACTCAGTTTACTTAGTGATTACTTTTGTTGGCATACTATATTGTGTTTGTTTACTTTATAAAGGCAATTCCTTCCACTTTTTTTCGGGATTTACGCCTTTGGTGCTAGTCGCCAGCCCCTGGCCTATGGAGGGTGGGCTTGGGGTAGTCATGGCATGGGCCCCGATGATGGGTCGTGGCAATAATTTTCTTCTTGAGTCACATGTTTTGGAATAATTACCTCAATCGGTTCATTAGATAGGGATGGTCGATTGAAGAGATATTTGAAATATGAAATCACATGTTTTGAGGTATCCTTCCTTCTATTAAGAAGTTGATCCGCATTTCTTATCATGGAAAGTGGACTGATAACATTTCTGATTTTCTATAGAGTGTTAAAGAACATTCTATTTCCATCACCATCTCTCTGCCAATTATTATGGAATGTATCTCCTTCTAAATCATCATTTAAAGTCAAAAGAGTATTCAACATGGATTTTATCTCATATAAAGTGATTCTATGAATTTCATAAATGTATCATATCATAAATTAGTAATAATAATTATATGTTTTGCATAAAATTATTTTTATTAATAAATATTTTAATTAAATATAAAATTTTTATTAATTTCTTTATTAGTAAAAAAAATAATATTTCAAACTTTTATTAATAAAACACAACACAATTATACCTATCAGATTCATTTATTTCCAATGACTACATCTACCCTTATGAAATATATATTTTAACCATTATATATTGTGAATATGTTCCATTCCAACTTCTTAGATAGTACTTCACATTCAAAAAAAATTCATTATTGATTTTATGAAATTATTTGTCCTTTCATGATGTTATTTAAGATTATAGATTTTGTTTTACTAATTGTTATTCTCAAAATAAAATTTGATACAAGGGATATCCTAGTTTTAAATATTTTATTCTTTTATATTTATTGTCTCAATTTAATCTATTTACATTTAATGGAGTTAATTATCAATCGTATGTAATATTCCATGGTGTGTAATACTTGGTCTCTTGTGCGAATTACCTTCTTTAGGTAAGAATTAAGAGATTGGAGACGATCTATAGTGTGTGAATATACTAAATTAAAAATTTTAGAGAAATTAATTGATTATTAAAAATAATTATTGATGTTTTTTAGTAGTGGAATGAAATAAGAAAAACCATTATTTTTTATAGTACTTTGGTCTACAGTGTGCCTACAATAAACTTATACATCTCTACGTGGGGAGAGATATGTTTTTTAATATTTTTTTCTAAAGGGGAATCATAAATTGGTTATAATTTCCTTTTATAGTGGATGGATAACCATGAAAAAAACATTTTTATAGGGCTTCACATCCTAATTATAACACTAAAATTAGACTACTAGAGTAACAATGCAAATGGTCCAAACACTAAAATTAGAGAGTAAGAACCGGAAAAAATAGAAGATTAATAAGGATTTTCTGTGTGAAATCCTAAGTTGAAAAGAAAGATGACTTTTTGGAGATGGGAAATAGTATTACAGATTCAAAAAATAAGAAGAAGTAGAATATGACCAATGAATGGCCATGTAATGTTTCTTTAGAGATACATATGTCTTATCAAGGTGGCATTATTTTTAGATGTTCTCATTCAACTTAAGATGTCTCCTAGTAGTTAATTAGTTTAACTGATATGGAAATAATGTTCAACATTGATCTTTGGTTCTCAAAAGATTCATTTGATCAAAATTCATAGAGGTATCATGTGTATCCTTTAAATGCATCTTGAGCCCTTTAAATAGAATCTATAAATACTAACAAACAAATATTGAGTTGGGTAATGAAAATTCAAATTCAAATAATATAATTATTTAGGGGAGATAATATTATCATCCAGATTAATTGATCAAAATAGATACATGAATTAAAAAATAATTAATGATTAATTTAATTTTTTTCTTCAATAACCCCGTAATGAAGATAATATCTCAATTCAATCACATACAAATCATATGTTAATTTCAATATTTTAAATCACATATTAAATACATTATAATAAAATGTTACATGTTATTTAAAAAATATACTACTTTAAACACCATAAAATGTTTTCAAATAAAATCCATGTCATTAATTAATAATTTATATATGAGTATGTCAATGAAAATTACTCAACATATTAATATTAAATATACTAAAAACATGTTCTATATATTACATAATAATATTTAATGAGTATAATAGAATTTTATGAGCAATTAAAATATAATAATAATAATTTCCTTCCCTTATATATAAAATATATGCATTTAAGGAATTAATTGAATTACTAAAACCCTTAAAATAATAATATGGATAACTAAATAATAAAAAATAACCAAAATCAGAGGACATGTAAAAAAGTAATATTTTATAAAGAACAGAATGTAACGACTAACCACATGTCCAATATTCATGCAGTCAATATGGTATATTCTATGTGGTTAGAATAATTACCATGTGAATTGGGTGTAAAACATCTTATAATATCTTGTGGTCACGTGTAATAATTTTTTCAACTATACTAACCTTCGGAAAATATTTCAATGTTTTGTGATGTGTACTAACATGTGGTAAGGTGATTATCACATTTGTTATGGTGGGAACACTTCTATTGGTAAGGTGGAAACATATAATGTTAGCTAATTCACTACTATAATTTAGTTTTAGGTGCAAGGGGAGTTATACATTGCAGTTGTTTCACTATAATTTAATATATAATGCTATTAAAGATGTAATTATTTGAAATGGTCTATTCATAGAGAGGTTGTTTCATGAAGATGCAGTTGTATTAAAACATTCTTCATGTGATAAGGTGAGCAGTCACTATAGTATTAGTTTTAATCTTGTGGTAAGGTGGTAAAATAGCTTCTTATGGTATGTCAGAAGTGTTATTGACGTACAATGTGGTGTGCTCATGGTAGATATGTTTTAAAATCATTTCAAAACCTAGTAAAACTGGAAACTCATAAATTGATGAATTTTTATGCCATTTAAACAACTGAATTAGTGATTTATACTACATAGACAATTTTATATATTTTATTGAGATTTTCAATGATTCAACAATAACATAATGATGTTAAGTATTCAATATTATATCATCAAAATAAAATGAATAACATGTTCTAAAAATTGAGAAACAAATTATGATAAATGTTTTATACCTCAATGTAATATTGTTGTGCATAAATAATTTTTTTAGAATTTAATGTATCTGAATGAAATTTATGAAAATTTATAATATTTCTAACCCAAAATATTCAAAGTAATTCTGATGTGAATTGAAAAAGATATGAAGGAAAAACTTATTTTCAATTCAAGAAATTATCGAATTCTAAACTATTTCAAGGCAATTGATTATTTTTCCATCTCGTAAACAATGAATTTATACATTCATTTAAACTAATTAAATTTATAATTTTTTTGTTATTCCAAGAGAATAATTTTCATAATAATCAAATATCTATCATTAAATTTTTAAACATATAAAAAATTAAATAATTTTAAATGATATGAAAAATATTCTTCATTCCAAAATCATGTATCTGGTTTGGATCAAATTTTGAACATCATAGATATTCAATTAGACTTATTTGTAGTTAAATAAATGTTGCATAAACTTATTATATTACATATAAAAATATACTTTTAAAAATCATATTACAACAACTGATATTATAATAAAAATACAGAGATATTGAAAAAACAGTATTTTCACAGAGAATAAAATTACATTTTTAATTTCTAAAAACATCAAATAAAAATAAATAATAAACAAATCCCAAAAAACCACTTTTTTTAAATTTATAATGTTGAAAAATGATTTTAAAAATTGTACATATTTTTAAAATCATCAAATATCAATATTTTATAAATATAAATTTAAGTAGTTTTTTTCCAAACAAAATCCCCTATAATAAGTGTGTTTTAAGGTATGTTAAAAATGATTAAAAAAATATTCAAACTAAATTTATGACATACAAAATTCAAATTTTATTTTCTAAAATTTGGTATAGTCCAATAATTTAGTGAAAATATCTACCATTTGACTTTATGTTGGGATATATTCAATAATAATACCACTATTATTAACATAATCATAATTGAAATGAAAATATTTATCTATATTTTTATTTCTACAATGCATTAAATTTTTCTTCAAATATTAGTATTATAAAAATTATCCCAACAAATTTGAATATTATAAATAGCAAAAATATGTTCAAAATTTTTTGTTTCATCTATAATGATGGAGAGAACAATGTGCTGTGATATAAACCAAGTGATGAATGTGAAAAAATATAAAAGATACTTCTCAATGGAAAATACTATTATTTCCCTTTGAACAACCACTAAAAAATTAATTAGTTGTGATGAAACCAAATATATGTGTTGAGATAATAATTTTTAACACTATCAATTTTAATATGGAAAACCCAATACGGGAAAAACCGTAGGACTAGTTCTAGAAGAATAATCTACTAATAATGAAGGGAAAAAAATAATCTAAAAGGTGAGTGGAATCTCAAAAATTATACTCTGATAAATTAAAGTATTAATGGAAGAAAATAGATGCATTATGAATGTAGCCATAAACATAGAACATGACCAAATAATAAAATCTAAATGGATCTGACCATAAAAAGTAATTATTTTCTATACAAATTAAATTTTTATATGATAAGAAGCAGGATAAGATTAATGAACAATCCAGATGAAATCCCATCAACCATGGATTGTTACCCATGTTTTAGATATGAATCTCACTAGCTATAATGTAAACTGTATTGCTTCTTGAGAAAGTGAGCCACACACCACAATATGGATAAAAAGGGGCTATACTTAATGAAACCTAATACTCACAAATTATTCCCATAAACCTCATATACTACAAAGTGTTTTTTTATAAAATATATTCACATAAGTCGATCTAGGTGAGGTGGTGATATATCAAACTCCTCTTCCAAGTCAACTGGGAATCACTTCCAATCCTAAAATATGTTGACCAGTTATAAATTTACACCTATGAAAACTCTTTATCAACATTTCTAAACCATTTTCATATTTTTGGATCTTTTAGATCTCCAACTGTCTCGAATCAAGGAAACCACAGATTCAATGATACAAAAAATATATTTTCTTACTAACCTTGAAAGGTGAGATTATTTCCCAAAAAAATAACACTCAAACATTCAAAAAATAACTCCAGCCTTTTCTGATTAATATGGATCTCTCCAATTAATGCTTTCATTAAAAAATAATTTCATTCCTCTATATCTATAATAAACTATGTATCTATCATAGATAAATAAAAACATCTCAACAATCAAGAATGCTAAAATACTACTCCCCCAAAAAAAGTGACAAATAACCAAAATTATACTTCCTAGAATAAATATCTCCCACTATATCTAAAATTATATGTACACAAAAAAGTGGTATCTTATTTGCAAAACACATTCTAAAATCAAATGTACCATGAATATGACGAAACATATACATCACTGATCGCATATTCTATCCACACGAATTATAATGAAACTAAATTACCACACCAATAGCATGGTCTATATTAATTATATTACATACCATTGCATAAATCAAACATCCAATGGAAGATATATAAGGTATGTGTTTCACCTCCCCTATCTCATCATTAGAATACATCAAATGAGTGGTATTGAGCATAAAACTAAAATTTACATTAATAATAACCACTTCCACTATATTTATAGAAAATATCTATTGAACATTTTCAATATATCCCTCTGATGTTTTAAATAATTTATTTTCCATTCAATCATGAGAAATTGACAGGTCAAGAATCTATCATGTTGGCCCCATGTCTTTAATCGCAATCCACTAACAATGATCCTTCTATAATATGTCAATTCTAGATGAATCATGCCCAAAAAATTCCATATAATCGACATAAACGAAAAATACAATAAATTCATCATCAGAAAATATCTTTAAAAAACACAATAACCATAAATTATTATCCTAAAACTCTATTGAAAAGTGACATATTCCAACATCTAATAAAACGACGTAAAATATTTCTTCAACCCATACATAATCATATTTAACATGTAGATATAATTACCATTACCTATTTCATAAAAAAATTCAATCCAGTTCATATAAATCTTCACCTATAAATCTCCATTTAGGAAAGATGTCTTCGGATAAATCTTCACAATATAAAGATCCTATGTAGTATCCAACTCACGAACAAACTAAATGGAGGAAATTTTTAAAATATGTGAGAATATATCACCAAAATCAATAATTTTACTGTTAGAGAATCCTCTATAAACTATCATTTCCTTATATCATGGAATATAATTGGATACATTTTTTTAATCTAATAAATACAATAAATTTTCAATTTCAACATATGAATAGTTAACTTCACATTCTCAAAAGTATTGCACAATAGACACCATTAAAATCATTAAATTTCCTAGTTTCGGAGGAGGAATATTCTAATGCCAAATACCTTTCTACCTATAATACTAATAAAATATTGCAAAATACACGCCCACATTTTAATTTTGAATAAATTTCATATCACTATTAGATTCCCTCTGAACGAAAACCCTGAAACTGTTTAAATACACTAAGCACGTTAATTTTGGAATTCAACACCTAAATCCAAATCATATGTGATTTGACATCAATAAATGTTAAAAAATAACTACATCAACTAAATTTCATAAATTTTAATGGGACAAAACATTTTAATGTGAGAAATCAAGCACCATTGAATTTAGTTAAAAAGGATGATTGTAGAAACTCAGCCTTCTCTATTTTTCATCCACACAGTGGTCAAACATGCCGAATTTAACACCAATAGAATGTTGATGTACATCTATCTTGTCCCAAAAACCATGGAATTTCCCATTAATGTGGTTGATGATCTTATTACATAACATAGAATACATACTGCACTCAATAACACAAGATGTATCAAAAAAATATAATTTCTATTCCATTAAAATACATAAATTATTCTTCCCTCAAACATCAATACAGGAATGAATAGAATGCTTCCATTGACCATCACTAAACAAATTCATCCCCAATAAAATTGGTTCAAATAAGATTGATACGATCTTCAGGTGCATGTGAGACATTCTTCAAAATCATCTTACATATTTTATGGATCTCCAAACAAATAGTCCTAATACCTAAATCAATATGACCCCCATTACCCATCTTTAAAATCAGAAAATTTCCTAGGATATAATAATTAAGTAAATATTTCATTCATGTCATGTAAAAATGCATAGTTCTATCAACATCCTAAGAAGAATCATTAGAAGCAATATTGATGGAGTCATAAAAAATAAAAAGATATCCCTATTGTGGTGGCGGTAACATCATCACCTACATCAAAAATCATCTTCTACCAAATTTTCATCACACTACTCCTCTTATGAAATGATAAAAAATTCATAAGATATCCTTCCATACCACAAATATGACATTAAAAATCACTCTAAATACCCATATAGTTTCTTATACCTTTTCTCTTACCTTTACAAAAATGCACCAGCTTTATTTCAATAATTACTCACATGTTCTCTATGACTAAAATCTCTGAAGAATATTTATCCTAAGTATATATCTTGACGTCTTAATTACAAATAGAATAGTTAAAAAATTAACTTCATAACACCATTAGTAGATGAACCATTTAGAGTAACATGAAAATTATCAAAATAATTAGTTAATTTGTTATGACACAATATCATTATAATAAAGTCTCCAAAAATAATACCTATAATAGAAAATTGATCAAAACAGACTGGATATTCACTAAAATATTTATAAATTTTCATACATTCTTTTCCCCTAAGATTAATAACTTATTTTTTGAGATTAAATTGATTGTTTCTTCTCTGGGATACATTAGTAGTCTCATCTATCTCCGTCAATGTTTTTTCACGAGTGATGTTGATAATATGGTTCACCATGTGGTCTATGACCCATTGAAGAATGATACCACAATCCATGTTATTATCAAATATCATTCTTCTTTAGACATTATTTATAGATTCTACATACTAAACACCAAAATATCAATTATCATAACAAATAAACTATCATTCATTTTTAATCACCATATATTTTAGTTGTTACCATTCTACAAATTCATCGAAATATAATTAGGTTCCTAAATAATTCTAAATAAATACAAACCCTTTGATACCAGATGTTAGGAAATATGGAAATCAACAAATTCATAATAATGGAAGAACAAATGTGGATTAGAAATAAATTTTATTTCCATTTAAATATGACTAATAAATTAATGAAAATGTGCATCGAGAAGATATATGTGAAGAAAAAAATATATTTTTACACATTTAATCTGGATATCCCAAAAATGGAAAACCCATTTGATGTAGTCCTAGAAAATACACAAACAATGAAGAGTAGAAATTTGAGATTACAGTGATAAAAGAATGGATCAAAGGAATAAAGAAAATATAGTATGAAACAAATCGTAAAATGAAGAATGAATCCTATCAATGTAATTCAAATAAAACAGATTGTAATGATAATGTGTTCAATTTTTGAATAAAAGGGGTAGATGAAAAACACCATGATCAGATAAAAGAGAAATTCTCCAAAAATTAAATCAGAACTAAAGAGTTTCCCTAGTGAAAATATGAAAAATATTACTTGAAAGCCAAACTGAACTACACTTGGAGAAAGAGAGACAGACAGAACACCTAGTATAAAATAGTGTGAGGTTCCTAGTAAAACCAATAACTCTCAAAAATTAATGTAAACCTCATCAAATAAATTTATTTTTATTTTTATTTTTTTAAGTCACATGAAGCAGAAGAACTGAGGAGGTTCCCTAACAACAAGATGCAACAAATATATTGTCTCTTTCAACATCTAGAAAAGGAAAATGGTTTTGTTTTATTGAACTCCATGAAACATAATTAAAAACATGAAAGTGAAACATACCTAAGGTTATCTTTCAAGGAAGTCAACATCAACCAAAATATGGGTAAATGTAACTAATTAAAACAAATTCAATTTATTCAAGAATTAAAGAATCCACAATTTATAGTTTATTGACCGTATCTAATAATATAGTTATCCTTTTTTATGTGATATTCCTTAGGATCAAATTTTAATTTATCACATAAACTCTAAAAATTATATTTTTTCTTGATGAATTTAAATACAACAAATATCCTACCATTCTTGTAAATAATTTATACTCAGAAGATTCACTAACAGATATCAGTCCATTAATAGTGGAAAAACGGTCTTTGATAATGCTAAAAATTATTGTTTTCCTGAGATTTATTAAAAGGGGGTCCCCTTTATCCATGTTAAAAAACTGATAAAGGGAGACCTTTATCAGCCCTGTGGTTACAAATAATAAATGGGTTCTATTATGAGTGCTATAAATAGAGATGATAAATGCCCTCCTGTTATTGTGTGCTATTTGAATTATATCACACTGCAACAAAAACCTATATATAGAAAATTAAAAATTAAAATGAAATAAAAATTACATTAGAAATACATAAAAACAATATTATTGAAATTTTGGAAAAAATTAAAATTAAAATATAAGGTACTATAGAAAACATTCATCAACATAAATGTTTAATTGTCTTTGGAATATAACCCTCTCTCAAAAAACACGATGATGGTTTCAGCTTCCTAAAACATACACACCTTGAGAAAATAATCCACATATATAAGAAACTAATTATTCAGTTCGTAATACTATAGGGAAATAAATTAAACATAATATGTAATAATACATTATTAAAATTATAATTTTAAATAAAATGACACACATAAAGTCATACAGCACACATAATGCATCAAATTGAGGCGTGGATGATTCATACACATCATAAATGAAATTTGGATTGTTTTCCTAAAGTAAGAAAGCAGTCTAAATGTTATTGATCATTTTTGAGTATGTCCCCTATATTTTTTAATGAAATTTTATTTTAAACTAGAAACATGAAGTTTCACTCATATTTTTCACATCATGTATCATTATGATTTTATCATTCTTCTTAAATATCACAACTATGTTATGAATCTTTTTTCTTTATGTATTATGAAAATTAAAGCACGTTTTCTTATTTTTGAGTGAGTGACCTGCATTTTTAACTAAAATGTCAATTTTAGACTTATAACAGAGAATTTAAATCATATCAGGAAAACTATATATAGTATTGAGGTGTGGATGATTCCTACACATCACAAATGACTAATAGGTCATTATACTGATGAATCAAAATAATCAGAATGGGTTGTCCAAGTTTTGAGCATGTTACTCTTTCTATTTATTAAAATGAAAATATAAAATAAATAGGCATAATTTGATTCATACTGGTCACACAATGCTTCATATTGAGAATTGGTTAATTCAAAAATATCATAAATGTTATGTTGATCATTTTCCTAATATATAAAAATAATCAAAATGAATTTTATCATTTTTGAGTCTATTAATAGACTTTATTACTAAAATATAATTTTAAACTAAAAACATAAACATTGAGTCATAATGATCACATAGTGTGTAAGTTTTATATGTAAATTATTCCAATACATAAAAATTTTACTTATGAGACATTTTACTATTTTATCAAGAAAACATGGGCATGGTTCCTTACTTTTTAGCGATTGATGCATGTTTGAACTAAAATTTAAATTTTAAAATGAAAATGGATACTTTGAATCATATACAGAACACCATGAATATGATTGTGGAGTGGGTAATTCCTACACATAAATAATTAATTATGGACTACTTTCTTAAATTATCTAAATAATCTGAATTCATTATCTTGGTTTGTAGAATGTCACTTGTCTTTTTTACTAAAATACTAATTTCAAATAAAAAGAAACACTTTGAATCATACCTATCACACAATGAATAAGATCGAGGTGTATATGATTCTTAGAAATCACAAATACCATATGAATCATTTCAATAATGTATCAAAACAATTTTAATTTGTTTGATTAGTTTTGAGTTTTCACATGATGTTTTTACTAAATTGACATTTTAAACTAGAAACACGCTCTTTGAATCATACCGAACAAATCACGTGTCACTATAATGTGAGAATAAATCCTATATTTTAAAATTTAATTATGAATAATTTTCACAAATTATCAAGAAAATATGATAATTTTTTCACTATTTTAATGGAATGAAAACAATTTGAACTAAAATATCAATTTTAATTCGATAGCAGACACATTGAGTCATACATGGAACACAGTGTATCGGAATGTGGTGCGCTAGATTATAATAAATCAAAAAGTACTTATGGATCTATGTCCCCAATTTTAAATATAATCTTAATTATTTTTTTGGTTTTGTGTATTGAACTTATGTTTTTCAATAAAATATCATTTTAATCAGAAAACACACATGTTGAGTCATACTTGTCACATTTTGTATCAATATTATATGATACTACATCTAAAATTCCATGTATGACTAATTTTAAATTTGACTTATTTATAAATACAATTAGATATGGTTTTCTTATTTTTAGTGAGTGACTAAAATTTTAAACTAAAATATCAATTTTAAATTTATAATTTCTTCTTGGAGTGATACCGATCATATAGTATATCAGTTTGATTTGAGACCAATTACTACACCTTATAGATGAAAGATTAGTTTTTTTATTAATTTATCAACAAAACAAGGGAATTTTTTCTCAATTTTAAATTTTTTATACAATTTTAAAAATAACATTTCAATTTTAAACTAATAATAGACACTTATAGTCATACAAAGAACATTTTGTATCAAATATTCGTGTGGTTGTCTCCTACATGTCAAAAGTGACTTATTTTTCATTTTCGTAAAGTATAAAACCAAGAAAAATTTCTTTTAAATGTTTTTAGTATGTCACTTTTATTTTTTACTGAAATAAAAATGTAGAAAAATACACAATTTTGGTCCTATCATTCACCCCAAGCATCGGAATATGTTAAGACTGATTTTTATACATCAAAAATGATTTATGGATTGTTTTTCAAAAATTTACACTTCAATTTGAAAGAATTGTCCCTATTTTCATTATGTCTCTTATGTTTTTTAATAAAATTACATATTAAATTGAAATCACACACATTGAGTCATACTGATCACATCATGTTTCAATTTGACATGAGAATGATTGCAACATTTAAAAAATTACTTAGGAATCATTCCCCAAATTTATTAACACAATACGAGAATGTTTTATCTATTTTTATTGAGTGCCACATGTTTTGAACTAAAATTACTATTTTAAATTGAAAATGGCCACTTTCAGTCATACCAGGTACCCAATGTATCAGATTGAGGTGAAGCTGGTTTTTAGATTTCACAAATTACATATCGATCATTTTAGTAAGGTATTAAAAACAATGAATGATTTTTCTTTGTTTTCATTATGTCACTTGTCCTTTTACTAAAATCAATGTCATTTTTAAAGAAAAAAACAATTTTGGAGTTATACCGATCACATTGTGTGTCTGATTGTGGTGAAGATGATTCCTACATGTCATAAATGTCTTATGGGTGGAATTAATATTGTATGAATATTATAAGAATGTGCTTGATCATTTTCCAATTTGGGATGTGTTTTGAACTAAAATTTAAATTTAAACTAAAAACATACAGTTCAAGTCAAATTGAGAATGTTATGTATCAGAATGTAGTAAATCTAGTTGAGTATGTGATATGAGTATTTCATTTAAATTTATGATATAATCCTTGAAAGGGATAACATATTCCATTTCGAAATAAGAAGAAACCCCTAGGTTCATGAAAAACATCATTTTTCAGACAGTATGGGGTTTCCACTTCCATCCCAAAAGAACATGTTATCTCTTTTTTTGGATCATCATATACAGTTGATAGAAATATATGAATTCCCAAAAATTATATGAAAATACTAAATATGTATTAAAAAATGATTGGTTAATTAATATAGTCAATATAAAAAAATTATGAATAAATTAACTAAACAAGTAGCTGGAAAACACATTTTCATTATGCATATATACATTCTTGTCCAATTTCTATTTTACCATTTTCAAAGTAGCATCCTCAAATACTAATAATTCAAAAGAAAGGGTATATTGGAACAAACCATGCCAAATCATGAAAAAATGACCTATAAAGAAAAAAAATATTACATTAGTAATTCTATAAATAAAAAAATTAAACATAAATATAAAAAAAATATTATTAATAGTTAAATTTTAAACTGATGTTACATACAATGAGTCATTAGTGGTAAAAAATGAATCAAATGGAGATGTGGGTTTTTTCTTACACATCATAATTGATACATGACTTATTTTTTCTAAATTATCAAAATAATCAAAATGTGTTTTCTAATTTTTGAGAATTATACTTATCTTTTTTGAAAAAAAAATTCTAATATGAAGACAATCAATTTTTAGTCATACCATTCAAATTGTGTATCAGTTTGATGTGATACTAACACCTACATGTCAAAAACGAATTATGAATTGTTTTTATAAATTATCTAGAAAATATATGGATGCTCATTCAATTTTCAATGGTTTACACTTGATTAGAACAAAATAGAAATTTTAGATAGAGAATTACAATTTTTAGTCTTACTATGCACACTATGTATCAAATTGAGCTGAAATCAATTATGAAAAATCATGAAATATTTATAGATCATTTTCATTAAGAATCAAAAAACTCAAATGGGTTTTTGGTTATAATCATGTAACCTATATGTTTTCCTAAAATTAATATCAATTTTAAATAAAAACACAGACTTTAATCATAACTATGAACAAATGCATTGGAATGAGATGATATATAACAGTAATTAATTAAAATGTAAGATTAACATATATTATTAATTAGATATTATTGGTTAGTTTGAGATCTCCTTAGGAAATAAGAGTTTAATCTGATGAATTGAGCGAAATAATCGAATATCAAAATTCATTACTAATTATTGACCACATGTGATGCACTTTTAGTGGTTGAGACCAATTGTAAATGTGTAATTAAGAAATAATAATTCAATTTATTGATATAAGTGATATATTTAGATGAATTTATAAATGATATTATAATACTTGTAAATTTTTAATAATTGAAAAATTGGTAGTGATGTACCTGGACTATTTGATGCAATAGAAAATAAAAAAAAAGTTTAATCATTGTGATTAAATCATCCTTGTTTGTTGTATTGTCATTGTAAATAATAGAATCATCCATGTTGATGATTTAATTTCTACATTATCCCTATGAAAATTAATAAAACATTGTATTAGATAAAAATAATAATGAAATTAACTAAAAATAGTCGATAAAACAAGGAAAAAACTAACAAAATAAGATATAGGAAGTCTCTTCTTTGAGATCCATTCCTAAATTCTAAATCAATGTATGTTTCTCATTAATTTGTAAAAAATATATTTCCTACTATTAATATGGGACTATTTAAATTCATTGTATTACTATAAAAATATAAATTCCCTATGTATTAATAAAACTTTTTAATGAAATTTTAATTATCATTGAAAATACCTATTTGGGGATATTAATTTGTTGATGGATTATGATATCATTCCAAAATTATCAGACATAATAACCACAATTTTTTCCATTTTTTTGTTTCATACACTATAGAAATATTGAAAACAATAACAAATTTCTTTCAATATATGTTTTTGTAGTTCAATCATATTATGTATACCCTAATATGTCTCCAATTATTGAAGGTGATCATTTCATTGTTCATTTATATATATGAAATCCACATTTTCCATTATATTTAAACAAATTTCTATTATAGTATAATTCTAATTAAATTATATTATTAAATATATTAATTTACTTTTAGTTATATAACATTTATTGTAGAAAATTATAGATTGAAAAACGCCACAATGTGTGGTTGGTTTATTGGGTTTACATGCAGTGAATCTTGAAAATATATATTTGGACTTTACAAATTTTTTATAATTTCTAACCAATGATGAATAAGAAAAAGGAATTTGAAATTAAAGGATTCAAAATATATTAAATATGATTAAATGGTAGAGTTTTACCCATGCATCAATTGTAATAATATGTTTCTGTTGTCTATATGTTTTCTTTCAAATACTGGCGCCATTTTTTCTACTATTAAAAAATTTTATTTCATTACAATGTTATTTCTTGTTTATAGGTAATGTCAGGACTAATGATTCCATGTTTTTGATCACTAGGTTTTCCATTACAATAGTATTAATATATACACGTGTAAAAAAATATGTATTTTATTTGGTAAAATTTACATATTAGATCATATTTTTGAAAAAATTCATGAAAACACACCTCATGTATAAATTTAATACTTAGAATTCAAGCCATTTATTCATTAGGATCTCATTTACCTTCTCAGTGTTAATATAGTATCCAATGGAATATATATATATTTTCTCTTTAAAATCAACTGTGAAATTACTACCACATTGTAACCTTATATCTTCTGGAATGAATAATGCTAGTAATCGAATAAGCATAATGTGTGTCGTAAATGTACAGTGTAAATAACTTTTTTAATTTTCTACTGAATCTTTAGATCATTTTTATTTGACCTTTTGTTTCCCCCGTACTCTTCATATATCGTTAAACATTCTTTATTATTGACCGATTTTCATTAATTTTTAATGGGATTCCATGAAAAAATAAATTTTAAATGATTAACTCATTTTTGACATGTTATTTACATGATCTAAAATCACTACTATGATTCTTCCAATATCTTTTAAAACTATATTAATATATTCATCTTTTACTGAAACATGTATCTTATTTCTTGGTTCATGAGCTACATTAATACCCAGTGTCACATGACCAATTGGAATTGGTATGTTGTATAAAATATCTTCTTGGATATTGATCATGGTAGCCCTAAAATTAATGTAATGTATTGGCATTGATAGAAATATATCACAATAATTTCCACCCTATATAATTTTAGTGTCACAAAAATAATAGTTCTTTTCTAATTCACCTTTCATAGAAACAATTATGAGAATATTTAATACATAATCTATGAAAAATTCTTGATGTTAATGGATCACCTCAATGGTGGTGGGGTTGGGTATCTTCATATTTTGTTTTTCCTATGTTGATCTAATTATTTTATTCCTTTCGATAACATATCTATGAAACTCAGACTTTTAATTAAATTTTTCTTGAAGATTAGTTAATCATTCGTGGAACTATTCCATTTTCACATCTTTATCCACTATTATTTTATTTTCTCAAAATGTCTGTGGGTTTGAAATCCAAATCCCTAACCACTATTGTCAGCATGTTATTTTGGCCATATCAAGAACACTAATAGTATATGTTCATCATGTGAAATTGATGATTCTTGTGTATAATTTGGATAAAATATATAGGAAAATAAGTCATCAATATTTTATAATATTTATTTAATGAACAAAAATTTATGTAATACTTACATGTCTATCCCATATTTTTCTTTCAAATATTATTATCCATTCATTATTAGATGTTCCTCCTTCCATAGCCCATGTCATGGGGTAGATGCAGCTTTTTATTTTGATTTATCAATCTACATTTAAACAGAGGAAAATAATTATGTTGGAGTTTCATGACACATAAAATTATTATAGTATACAAAAAATAAGTACCATTTTTTTGAGTGAAGTATACCCCATCATTTATTTACAGTAGGGGTGTGTTTATTTTTCTACATGTGGCCTATTTTCAGCACTTATTTTTTTAATAAGAAAAATATTATTTATGAAAATAATAAGAACATGAATTTTCAAACAATGTATTTCTAGTAACAATGTACCAGAAGAGGTGTATCCTTATAATGATGAATAAAAATATCTGATTTTCCTTGGTTTATCAAGTGTTCATACATCTATGGTGGGTGAAAGTTTATTTTAAATTTCTAATAATTGATATCAAACATTGTAATAATTGTTAAAATTATTCTATAATACATTTCATAATGAATAAATAAAAATTTCCTTTAAAATCCATATATAATAAATTCACTTTTAAATGGATAATTTAGTTTATGTGAATGTTAATTACATTGGTTTTATTAAAATAAAAAAATATATCATAATATTTACCAAATCCCTTCACAAATCACTATCTCATGTGTGGGCGCAATATTGTGCATTGAATCTATATCAATCACCATGCACTATGGAGGGGTGAGTGAAATGTCACTAATAAACACATCTTTATTAGGGTAAATAACGTATCCATGCTAATTTTATCTAACATTGAATTTTATTACTTTTCTCATTTCCTTTATTGTTTTTTCTACCATAATAACACTATAGTGATCTTATTTTTTAAAGGAAATAGCTAAATAAAATATACCATTCCCTTGATTTACACATAATCAATATGTTGTTCCTCCTATTTGGTTGTGTCATCATATTCTGAAGGTGGTTATTCCCCTCCATTGAGAGAACCAGCTATTTGAGAAACCTATTTGAAGTGCCCAGATCAGTGTGAATCACTGAGAGGGGGAGGGGGTGAATCAGTGATCCTTTAAAACTTTTTACTAATTGATTCTTTATCAATTAAACCTCTATGGCTGGTTAAAGCCTCGATCCACTCTTCTTGTATCTCTCACCTTTCCTCGAATGATGCAGTAAATATAAAGGCACAGGACACAAGGATTTACAAGGTTCGGCACCAAAGGCCTACATCCTTGCCATGCTCTCCAAGCATGGATTCTCCCATTATAATCTGTTAGTATTACAATGGTCGATACAGTTTCCCACCGTATCTCTCCTGAGTCCCACAGGAGGGTCTTTATACTGCGTCCCACAGTGTTACCAGAGTCCCACTGGCCTGCTCCAGAATCCCACTGAAGACTTCTTCTCCCTGAGTCCCACAGGGTCTTCTTCTGGCTCCTCGAGTCACACGAGTAGCACTTCTTCACTTTAAGTTCTTCAAGTAACTTCAGCAGTCTGGGATAAAGACTCATGGCCTTGCTCTGTACCTCTGATCACTTGTGATGATCAGGATCTTCTCAATCTACTGAAAACTCAGACAACCATTCTCTTCAACTTCAGTCTGGCTCAGTCTCAGTTCACTTCAACATCATGCACTGAGTGCATGACAACTCTTCAAGATCTTCAAGTCTTGGACTCCTCAGATGCACACCACTGATTTAGCATTGTTTACGTGTGGACGTACATGCATGCATGCATGCACTGTCCTCTTTCTCCTCTTGGTGCAATAAACCCTAAAAGGGTGTAACACTTTAAGCACACACCAACTCCTTGAACTTCACACACTTTATTCAATTTGGTTACACACTTAGAAGTGTGTTGTACTCTAGTGTGAGTCCTCCCTTTTCTTCTTCTATGTGTATACACACTTCTTAGTGCACACACTAGGTTCGGCCTTCACTTGTCACTTGTTAAGCACACACAAATTCTTCATTTTGCACACACTTGATCTTGGCCTACTCCTCTATTCTTGCACACACTTGGGTCGTAGGTGGTTCTTCAAGTTTGCACACACACACAAATGTGTGGTCTTCACTTCACCCACTTGCACACACAAGGTATGTTCTTCAATTGTTCATTCACACAATGTGTGCCCTCGGCCTTGCTTTCTCACTTCCACAAACAACCAAGCCTCTGGTTCTTCCTCCCTTAGCACACAACCCGTAGGTATGTAATGCACTCCATCTTCATATTGCACTAAGCACACACATGAGACTTGGGCTATTCTCCTTCTCTTCTTGCACACACACAGCTTCTTCTTCAATTGCACACACACAGTGTATGTCTCGGACAAGGTGTGTTCAACCCGAACACAAACAAGGCGCGCAAGGGTCTGCTTGAGCCGCGGCCAACTTCTTCTCCAACAGCTGCACAAGGTATGAACCACGGCCTCTCTTCCTCAACACTGCCGCGCAAGCCTCACACCACACGGGCCGCGCAAGCCACGGGTGCAAGGCACCTCGGGCTTCAACCATGGGCGCGCAAGATGTTGCGGCCACGGGTCTTCCTGTCGCGCAAGGGAGGCGCGCATGGGACCTCTCAATTCTTCTTTCGCGCAAGAGGTGCGCAAAAGGAACCTCTCGGAGCAAGGAATGCTCCGGGCTTCACTGCCGCGCAAGTGTGCGCGCAGGGCTGTTCTTCGCGAGGCAGAGCTCTCACGGGACTCGGATTTTCAAGAATACTTCAGCGCATCAGCAAGCAGCACAGAGGGCTCGGCCTCATTTTTATAGGCAGAGGAACGCCTCGGATCATCCGCGTGGTTAAATCTCAAAATCCCGAGATCTTCGGATCTTTAAAAACTTTCCAAATCTTTATTTTCTTTCCTCTGTTTCAACGCGGGTTCTTTTATTATTTTCTTCCTCCTCATGCATGCGATTTATAACGCATGCACGGCCTCTGTTTCTTCTATCCCATGCAAGACACGAACCACGTGGCCTCGGAAGCTTTGCTTGCCTCGGCCGAACTCGAAATCCTCCAAACATTGCATGCATGCTCTCTTTATTGCATGGATGGATTCGGTATGTCCAGACGAGCACGAGGGTGCCTTCGTCTTCGAGAGAGACAGCCGGGAGCTCGACTTCAGTGCTCGGGTTGCTCCTGGTTCGACGGCGGCTCGCGGGGAGGCTTCGGCTCGAGCTCGAGGTGGAAGACAAGTCACGGCCGTCGGATCAGGCGATGGAGATACATCGGGCGGCCTGGATCTAAAGATCTCGCGCGGGATCAGATGTGCGGCTTAGATCGTCCGCGCGATCAATCGTGCGGCTGGGATTTGCTCCGCAGAAAAATTCCGCGTCCCACATCGAAACGGCGCCCTGTTTTCACGCGGTTTAACAAAAAAGCGCTGCCCGCTTCACCGCAATTGAACTCCTCCCTCCACGGTGCCGCCCCGCACCGTGTTCTCCCTGCGGGCGCGCTCTGCGCCCAGTCTCTGCTCCTGCGGGCGCGCTCCTAGCGCCCACTATGCTCCTCCGGCGCGCGGGTTTCACCACCGCGTGTCCTCGGGGGCTTACACACGGCCCCCGACCTCTCTTGGGCTGGCCCCATGGGATCCCCTTGGGCGTGGTGACCTGGTCCCACATGTTCCTTTGGTTGAACCCTTAAGGCTGGCCCTTGGGGTTGGCATATTTTTTTTTTGGCAAAGTAACAAATAAGACTTTGTCAAAAACAAAGTCCTCCATGAAAAATACCAATTCTAAATGCCAAATTCCTCCTCCTCTTCTTCTAAGCCATTCTTCCTCTTCTTTATTTCTTCTTCTTCATTAGAATTCCTCCATACTTCTTAAACAAATGTTCATCACTTAGGAATGGAAATTCTTGAAGGTTCTTCATCTTCAACCGAACTCCTGAATCACTTAAATTCTTCAATGAACTTCGTTGAACTAATCAGAGATCAATTGGAACTTTTCCAATTCACATGCACTAAGTGATAGTGCATGGACTTCATTAATCCACTTCATCCACTTAGAACTTGTGGATGGATCATCTTCTAACTCCTCATGCATTGTCACTACAATGCATGGTCTTCTAATATTGTTGTGACTTTGTATCATCAGGATACAAGTTCTATGATCTTAATGAGCAGCTCAGCAATCGTCAGGTGTGTATAGAGAATGTTTCAACCACAACATCCTATGTCACTTAGTGAATCTCCTAAGTGACATGTATCTAAGTACCATGGCCATTCTTCTTCACCACCAACACCATCACAACCTTTGTCATTCACATCTTGACTCCTTGACATCCATTCATTCCAAGACAACTTCATGCCTCATTGACAACAAATGCAACACAATGCACTTCAATCTCCCCCTTTGTATTTGTTATCAATACACTCCTTCAGCACATATGAATGGGTCAATATGTGTGCCAATATTTTCTCCCCCTTATTGGCAATCAAATGCAAAGGTGTGGTGTGGTTCACTTTCAAAAATATCTTCCTCCCTTTGAATAGCATCTTCTTGAAAATCACTAAGAGAGGGATGATGCCACATGTTCTTCTTTAGCAAAGAACCTTTAGTAAATCAACTCTATGTCTACTTGGGATAACCCGGTGTAGAAAACAAGAGTGATGTAACCAAGGAACTCAATGATGTCCACAATTCTCTACACATGTGAGATCATGCTTAGGGGCTTGAAATTTTTCAGATATAATAATGAATTTGCTAAATCCTGCACATGCTTCACAAAACTCATTAGAAAGTTCAGGTGCAAAGATAAAGCTCCTCCTTTCATCCATTAGTCTTCAATCCATACTCCCCCTTAATTGACAAGATAAACTCAATTAAGAAACAAGGGATGAAAGTATGATTGGAATACCTTCACTTTTCTCAAGATGGTATTAATCTAAGAATTCCATCTTCTTCAGATTGGCTCCCCCTCAAGGGGTGCGCTCCATTCTTTTCAAACCATCCTCCAATTGAGAATGATCATCATCTTCAATTCCCTGCAATGTTAGCACATGTAAATACCAAGAGTATAAGGGAATAAGATGGAACCTCCTTGGTTCATCAATGTGAACAAGAAGGTTGAGAAGATTCTCTCAACCGAGATGTCCCATTTTCACCAGTCTTCACACTTGCACATTTGATCTTCATTGATGATTGTGCTGGTGTGGTTCTCAAAACATCTTCATGTGAAACCTTCTGTTTCCTTTTTGCCTTAGCAATTGCCAGAACTTCATCTTCAGCTCTCTGCAGATCTTTGGCAAGTTGCAACTGATTTGGCCATATGACTAACGAGTCATTTGGAAGAGTGGCCTCAGTTTTGGAAGTTCCACATGGTTCCTTAGATACTGTCAAGCCACCTTTCTTAGGCAACTTGTTTTCAATCAATCCCTTCTTCTTCTGGATTGATTGTCCTTTTTAGTTCAGTCTGCCTCTATTGAATTTCATGGCTTCCTTACAAAGATCCATGATGTGTCCTTTCTTTCCACAGTAGAAGCATTTCTTGGTGGTCCTTCTGGATGCATCACCCTTCTTGGACTCAGACTCCAAGGACTTCTCTTCATTTTTCAAACACTTATTGGGAGCATTTTCTACTTTCTTCTTGCTTCCCAAGGAATCTCTCTTAGCCAGGTTCTGTGATCTTCTCTTCTTTCCAGCTTTGGATACATTCGGAGATTGACATGTATCTTTTTGACCACTTTTGCAATCATCCCAGATGTTGTCAAGTAATCCAAATCTATTTGCAGTAAACAAATGTCTCTGGACCTGTGGATGCTGCTTCTTTTCTTCTGGCTTGCTCCCCCTTGGCATGGGCTTCCTTTGTGCTTTGACATTCAGTGGATTGTACCAACAATCCTTTGCACAGTGCCCATACTTGTTACAACACCAACATTGACCCACAAATATTGACTTTTTGATTCCTTCTGATTGTAGGGTTCTTGTCTTGAATTGTTGTGCTGCTTCAGGAGAGCTTTCTTTCTTCATTGTCTTCATCCATACTTGTTTGGAATTATTTTTCCATCCTGCACTTTTTGTGGAAACACAATTAGAAGCATCAGTACAAGATGGTATGGATGGTACCTTCTTTCTAGAAGATGTTGCACTTTTATTAGAGGATGTCTTTCTCTTAGAATCATCCTGCTCAAAGAATACTTGAGTAGCAACATTTCTCCTTTCAGCTGACTGGGAGGATTCAGCTTTGGGTGATTGCAGATTTTTCAATATCACCTCCAATTCTAAGCATTTCATATTGAGGGAGTTCTTCTCATCCTCAATAGTTCTTAGCCTTCCTTCCCATTTCTCTTCCAGCTGCTTCATCTGGTCATCATGCACCTTCTTCATTTCTTGTAATGAATTGTCAAGCTCCTTCACCCTGTTTACTTTGTCTTCAAGTTGAGCATCTCTGACATTCATTGAAACTTTGTGTCTCTTTTCCAGTGCATGGAAAACTTCGTTGACCACAGTCTTAAAGAATTCTTTCTCAGAAAGGCTTCTTTGCAATTCTTCAGTAGTGTCTTCATATCTTTCATTGCAAAGAGATACTATCTCATCTTTAGCCTTCACCAGCTTTCTGAGAGTGTTGGTTATGCCAACCCTTTTAGCCAGCTGATCTTCCAATGCATTGGCTTCTTCATCTAACTGTGATTTTTCTTCTTGAAGATCATGGATGCTTGTAGATATACACTTTGCCACTTCCATGGGAACTGTCTTCTGAAGATATTTGAGTGCACTCTGAAGATCATTCATTGTTTCAACTTCATCACAGCTAGGACATGCTTTCTTCATCTTCTTGGCCTGTTTCTTCTTTCTATTTTTCTGAGTCTTGGCAGATATCTCCATTTGAGGCTGGTCACTCATTTCCTCAAATCTGCACTTCATAAAGACTCCCTTGGATCTTTTAGAGGTAACCTCCCTCTGATACCAATTGAAGTTCCTAGATCAGTGTGAATCACTGAGAGGGGGAGGGGGTGAATCAGTGATCCTTTAAAACTTTTTACTAATTGATTCTTTATCAATTAAACCGCTATGGCTGGTTAAAGCCTCGATCCACTCTTCTTGTATCTCTCACATTTCCCCGAATGATGCAGTAAATATAAAGGCACAGGACACAAGGATTTACAAGGTTCGGCACCAAAGGCCTACATCCTTGCCATGCTCTCCAAGCATGGATTCTCCCATTATAATCTGTTAGTATTACAATGGTCGATACAGTTTCCCACCGTATCTCTCCTGAGTCCCACAGGAGGGTCTTTATACTGCGTCCCACAGTGTTACCAGAGTCCCACTGGCCTGCTCCAGAATCCCACTGAAGACTTCTTCTCCCTGAGTCCCACAGGGTCTTCTTCTGGCTCCTCAAGTCACACGAGTAGCACTTCTTCACTTTATGTTCTTCAAGTAACTTCAGCAGTCTGGGATAAAGACTGCTGGCCTTGCTCTGTACCTCTGATCACTTGTGATGATCAGGATCTTCTCAATCTACTGAAAACTCAGACAACCATTCTCTTCAACTTCAGTCTGGCTCAGTCTCAGTTCACTTCAACATCATGCACTGAGTGCATGGAAACTCTTCAAGATCTTCAAGTCTTGGACTCCTCAGATGCAAACCACTGATTTAGCACTGTTTACGTGTGCACGTACATGCATGCATGCATGCACTGTCCTCTTTCTCCTCTTGGTGCAATAAACCCTCAAAGGGTGTAACACTTTAAGCACACACCAACTCCTTGAACTTCACACACTTTATTCAATTTGGTTACACACTTAGAAGTGTGTTGTACTCTAGTGTGAGTCCTCCCTTTTCTTCTTCTATGTGTATACACACTTCTTAGTTCACACACTAGGTTCGGCCTTCACTTGTCACTTGTTAAGCACACACAAATTCTTCATTTTGCACACACTTGATCTTGGCCTACTCCTCTATTCTTGCACACACTTGGGCCGTAGGTGGTTCTTCAAGTTTGCACACACACAAAAATGTGTGGTCTTCACTTCACCCACTTGCACACACAAGGTATGTTCTTCAATTGTTCATTCACACAAAGTGTGCCCTCGGCCTTGCTTTCTCAGTTCCACAAACAACCAAGCCTCGGGTTCTTCCTCCCTTAGCACACAACCCGTAGGTATGTAATGCACTCCATCTTCATATTGCACTAAGCACACACATGAGACTTGGGCTATTCTCCTTCTCTTCTTGCACACACACGGCTTCTTCTTCAATTGCACACACACAGTGTATGTCTTGGACAAGGTGTGTTCAACCCGAACACAAACAAGGCGCGCAAGGGTCTGCTTGAGCCGCGGCCAACTTCTTCTCCAACAGCTGCACAAGGTATGAACCACGACCTCTCTTCCTCAACACTGCCGCGCAAGCCTCACACCACACGGGCCGCGCAAGCCACGGGTGCAAGGCACCTCGGGCTTCAACCGTGGGCGCGCAAGATGTTGCGGCCACGGGTCTTCCTGTCGCGCAAGGGAGGCGCGCAGGGGACCTCTCAATTCTTCTTTCGCGCAAGAGGTGCGCAAAAGGAACCTCTCGGAGCAAGGAATGCTCCGGGCTTCACTGTCGCGCAAGTGTGCGCGCAGGGCTGTTCTTCGCGAGGAAGAGCTCTCACGGGACTCGGATTTTCAAGAATACTTCAGCGCATCAGCAAGCGGCACAGAGGGCTCGGCCTCATTTTTATAGGCAGAGGAACGCCTCGGATCATCCGCGTGGTTAAATCTCAAAATCCCGAGATCTACGGATCTTTAAAAACTTTCCAAATCTTTATTTTCTTTCCTCTGTTTCAACGCGGGTTCTTTTATTATTTTCTTCCTCCTCGTGCATGCGATTTATAACGCATGCACGGCCTCTGTTTCTTCTATCCCATGCAAGACACGAACCACGTGGCCTCGGCAGCTTTGCTTGCCTCGGCCGAACTCGAAATCCTCCAAACATTGCATGCATGCTCTCTTTATTGCATGGATGGATTCGGTATGTCCAGACGAGCACGAGGGTGCCTTCGGCTTCGAGAGAGACAGCCGGGAGCTCGACTTCAGTGCTCGGGTTGCTCCTGGTTCGACGGTGGCTCGCGGGGAGGCTTCGGCTCGAGCTCGAGGTGGAAGACAAGTCACGGCCGTCGGATCAGGCGATGGAGATACATCGGGCGGCCTGGATCTAAAGATCTCGCGCGGGATCAGATGTGCGGCTTAGATCGTCCGCGCGATCAATCGTGCGGCTGGGATTTGCTCCGCGGAAAAATTCCGCGTCCCACATCGAAACGGCGCCCTGTTTTCACATGGTTTAACAAACAAGCGCTGCCCGCTTCACCGCAATTGAACTCCTCCCTCCACGGTGTCTCCCCGCACCGTGTTCTCCCTGCGGGCGCGCTCTGCGCCCAGTCTCTGCTCCTGCGGGCGCGCTCCTAGCGCCCACTATGCTCCTCCGGCGCGCGGGTTTCACCACCGCGTGTCCTCGGGGGCTTACACACGGCCCCCGACCTCTCTTGGGCTGGCCCCATGGGATCCCCTTGGGCGTGGTGACCTGGTCCCACATGTGCCTTGGGTTGAACCCTTAAGGCTGGCCCTTGGGGTTGGCATAATTTTTTTTTGGCAAAGTAACAAATAAGACTTTGTCAAAAACAAAGTCCTCCATGAAAAATACCAATTCTAAATGCCAAATGCCTCCTCCTCTTCTTCTAAGCCACTCTTCCTCTTCTTTATTTCTTCTTCTTCATTAGAATTCCTCCATACTTCTTAAACAAATGTTCATCACTTAGGAATGGAAATTCTTGAAGGTTCTTCATCTTCAACCGAACTCCTGAATCACTTAAATTCTTCAATGAACTTCGTTGAACTAATCAGAGATCAATTGGAACTTTTCCAATTCACATGCACTAAGTGATAGTGCATGGACTTCATTAATCCACTTCATCCACTTAGAACTTGTGGATGGATCATCTTCTAACTCCTCATGCATTGTCACTACAATGCATGGTCTTCTAATATTGTTGTGACTTTGTATCATCAGGATACAAGTTCTATGATCTTAAAGAGCAGCTCAACAATCGTCAGGTGTGTATAGAGAATGTTTCAACCACAACATCCTATGTCACTTAGTGAATCTCCTAAGTGACATGTCTCTAAGTACCATGGCCATTCTCCTTCACCACCAACACCATCACAACCTTTGTCATTCACATCTTGACTCCTTGACATCCATTCATTCCAAGACAACTTCATGCCTCATTGACAACAAATGCAACACAATGCACTTCACTATTGTTCATCAGGATTAAGAGAATAGACACATGATGAATCCATTATATGAAGTATTTGTGGATATTTTAATTTATATTTTGTAAATATAATATTGAACATATAATAATACGATTTAATGTAATGTATATTAAAAAATATGACCTGATTATTCAACTATGTTTTTATATTTTTATGTATTTGACCCCTCAATCGAGTACCCAAATGCCTTCATTATGGTCTCCACTAATAGAAAAGCAGCCCATTTACATCAGGACTTACTTGAAATGATTATGATGTCCCAATTAATGGGTCATCCTTAGTGGAATTTTCATCTTACCCTTAAGTGGTTTTTGTCGATAATTGAATAATTGACCACAGTCAGTTTGTAGGATATAAATCAAAAAATACATTAATATCCTATGATTCCATTATAATATATTCATATTTGTACCCTTCCCTAATAAAATATACATTCATGAATCACAATTCGTCTAATTTAGTTGAACACCTTTTTTAAACCTACTTTCCATGAAACATCAGAACCTGGTAGTTTTAATAATCCAACAATGATATTTGATTTTTTATAAAAAAGTACAAGAAATTTTTATAAATTGGATTTCTGTCCTTGTTACTATATACACACATCAATTCATCAATAATTTTAACTCCACTATTTTTCATGGTACTATATACATCATATTACTTTTTATAGAACATATAATGATTAATTTCATATAAATTACAATAAAACACATGCACACTTGGTCCTATAGAAATCCATCAATGTAATTTTGAAATTGAATCTATATTTTTAGTTAAATATATAAAGATATGTTCACAAAAATCAATTAACTTTTGATTATGAGTATTTGATATCAATATTTCAGCTTTTTATGGATAAAAATTCCGTAGAATTTTTTTTGAATTTCATCATGTGGTAAAGCACTAAAATATTATAAAACATTTAAAGGTTAGACTAAACCCTATTTTTAATAATTATTGTGACAAAAACTATTTAATAAATTCATTTACCCACAAGAAACCTCCTGTGATATGATTTTCAAAGACCAGTTCTTTCGAAAAAAATAGTTAGTCATTACATTATTCATTGGCTTCCTCATCAATATATATCCTCTCCAGAAAACATTATGTCCAACTTCAATGATTGAAAACCCCTTTCAGAATATTCATACACAATTCAATGGGATACTTACATCTATACCATATAGTCTAATATCTATTACCAATTCAATAATCAATTGAACCATCATATGAATTAATGTTCGCAGGAATAACATATCCAATTCCTATAATATAAATGAATTTTTTTTCGATAGATTTAAATTTCCCAAGGTCTATAACTATGAAACTTATATATTTGAAGAATTAATATATCTTAATTAATGTATGATATAAATTCTTGGAAAATCGAATAGATAAATCTATAAGCATTAGATCTCGCATCAAACCATGATTGTTATGTGATTTCGTAGTCTTCGACGTTAAACAAGTCACCTCCATGATATTATTGATATTCTATGAAGACCACTATAATCATTTAAATCATTATGAAGGTTTAAAAACTCATATATCTCCTACCTAGACATAGTTTATTAATATGGGGGAAGAATATTTTAGTTTTCACCATTCACTGGAACCAATTTTTCTCATATTCCCCTATCAATCATGAACAACCTATCACTAATTACATTATTTTTTCATGCCAATTTAGTAATGTTCCTTTGAAACTATCAAAAAATGATTTTCTACATGCAAAAAATGAATAAAATTTCTCATCTACAAACAATTCTGGAATCATAATTCAAAAAATTGATCTCTTTTCAAATCATTTGTTATAATATTTTTCAAACATGTTTTACCAAATGTAGTGTCCATATCTTTTAAATTGTAGAAGTGTTGATAAAATGTTAGTGTAGATGGTGTCATATGTTCTTATAAACTCCCATAAAATTATGTCATAAAATATTATTATATATTTCACCATTGTAGTAATATAAAATTTCCTAGAAATGCATCCATTAATGAATGATAAAAAAAATTATAATGTACATTGTTCAAAAAATGGGCACTATTTAGGTACATTATTTCAATATCATGAAACATTTCTATATGTATGAAATAAATTAATAATACCATATAACTTTTTTTAGCAATGTAAAATATTTTCTTATATATGTATTATACAATATAACACTTCAATAACACTATAATTTCAAATATTTGATTTATAGATCCAATTTAATATAACATCCTTACCTATTTGTTTTGGTGTTGATATAAGAAGATACACCAATTTTTTTCATTTCATGATTAAATACTATAGAATGATATAATTTCACAAAATAAAATGCCTTGTAATATGAGAGATAATTTCAAAACAAAAAGGATTCACTCAATCTATAGATAGTAGAATGTTTTTTTTCTCATCTCATTTCTAATTTCAAGATACTAGTGACAAATTCTATTTTACTGGGTAGAATATATATGGTAATGAAGTTTCCAATATTTATTTCTTGTATATGTGTTCCATGTCAATTTATTGCTAGTCACCTCACTTAAATATATCCAAATAATCCTTGGAATGGTAGAAAGTTACCATAGAAATTCCATAGGAATCAATTAAATTTTCATGTATCGATAAGAACCACACATTGGGAATTATTTTAGTGGATTTGTTTCATTATGAAATAGTATACAATCACTTGGGATGTTATATGTTAAAATAAATTCATCATATTTTATTTATTTAGTAAATAAAGGAATGAACTAATCCTACAAAGAAAAACTAAGTAGATCTAAAATTGTGAAGTCTAAGGGAATCCTTTTGGACTAAATCTCATCCACCATATGGAGAATCCCACATGTTGGAAAAATAATTGATAGAAGAACTAGGTGAGGCTTTAGATTCTAAGAAGTTATCCACCGTGTTACCTTATCTGTAGTTGTGATATACATCCATATTTTCGAACATGAATCCCTTGCACTTTCAGATGAGATAAGTGATACTCAAAAGAATGTCACAATGGAAAATCAATCAAGAATGAATATTCATTTATTCCACCTCCATTGTAACCAAAGAAATGTTGTGGTGTTGTAAAAGATCAATGACAATTAGTTTCTTCCTCACCTCAACCTGAAGGGAATCTCTAAAACTACAGATATCATGGTATTCATGTATGACACTACCCCTTGAGTCATTAACCCCTTCACCTCCTCACAACCTTCCCAAAGAACATAAACCATCCAAGTTGAGTCTAAAACCCTTAATATGTAAGAAATTTCTACCCAATGGACCTTGTAAATAATGTAGAAAATCGCACAGATCACGCTAATTCAAGTAACCTCTAAGTTAAGGGGCGTCCCGCCAATCCCTAGAATGACTGTAAAGATCATGGAGCATGTACATGATTCTAAAAACCAACCCATGTTGCATACATGGAAGGTATTGAAATAATTCTTAGATTCAAAACCAATATCGCTTTCCATATATTCAAATATGTTGGTCTCTGCTCCATGGAATGACATAGAGAAGAAGGAGTTGGCAGTCAATTATTGAGATGAAATCCCTATAAACTTTCTAAAGATAAACCTTGCAGCCTGAGCCCTAATGCTTTGAAATAGGATAATTGAATTTGAAAAAATAATTACCCAACTGGGGGTATGTATTATCCTTTACAATAATCCATAATGATCATTGTTAGCTTGTATGGGATGACTACTAATCAGAGTAATTCAACAACATAGGTGTGAGTCTAGATGTGGTGGGAGATGCGTCTCTAGAAACAAAATAAAATAATAAATGTTTAGGAGGTGAAGCTGATGAGGATGAATGTTTTCCCCTTTAATTTAAATGTTCCTATGATGGATATATGGTGAAGCATCAAACTATATTTCATAGTTTGTTTTTTATTGTCGAAAAAAGTAGTAGTATTAGTCTAATCTCTATAAGGGGATCATTGATTAGTGTGTCCATGAGAAAACGTGACTAGATGGTCAAAAATGCACTCATGTTGAGACAAATGGTGTAGTTTTAACATTCAATGAAATCATTCAGTTAATCAATGAAAAGGAAATGGATTTTGGTCTGAGGAATTAATTTCATTAGTACTTAGCTTCTTGTGAGTTCAAGGTTGTCGGAGTGCAGTGAAGATATATATCATGTGGATTATATGGAGTTATTTACATTACCTTTATATGGTGTAATTATAAACTTATATTATGTAAGTGGTGAGATTCTATATATCTATGATGTATCATAAACTTAATCTGATCATAGAAAAATAGATACCACCATTTTTTCTTGCACATTTATGCATTTATAAATTTAGATACCACCCATCCCATTGCATTTATTCTATAGATACCTATTAAATTTTTTACACATTTTATAAGGAGTGTTCACAAAATAATATGACATTAGTAAGTGATTGGATCAAGACATTAATAAATAACATATGTAAATTTATAAAGAGTAACTATAAAAGAAAAATTTTATCACTTATTTATTTCCCCTTATCAGGGATATATTACCACTTCCCTTTAATAATCAATGAGGATTATTCATTATAAATGTAAGCGTATATTCTCTACTATAATATTCATATTCAACATTTTATTTTTATAGTATCCCTATACATTCCAATATGGTATTAGGACACAGAATCATTTGAGTTCATTCAATATTCCTTGGGATTGGTTTGAGTGGATTGTTTTTTTGGATGATACCGAGGTAATATAATTTTCCCTTTTAATAGTTTCATATATCTTATAAATTAAAACCCATGCGAAATTTTATTTAAGATCTAATTTGGTTCTTTTCTTAAATTAGTGGTTGATTTTACCTCCTTTGAATCCAAAGTGCTTCACTATAATTCATTATGTTTTTATGCAATTATTCCCACTCAAATTCCCTTATAGATAGGCTGAAAATATATAGAGTTGTGTCGATTTTAGTAAAATTAATCAATTTTTTTAAGAATTACTTATTAATTTATCACGTAAAGAGTTTGTTGGATATTTAGAATCTCTGTTGTCTTTATGGTGACTTTTTAGGACATATTTGGTATTTTCATGTTTATTTTAAATGATTGTAACACTGTACATGTTAAAACATTTGAATTAATTATTAATACTATTTTCTAGTAAATATTTTCCACCACTAATGATTTGGAAATATGAAAAAATAACCCTTATTGATAATATTGTTTTCAAATACACAATTATTCCAAATAAAAAAATTTATAATTTTAAATTGTATATTTTATTTATAAATAATATAAATATGTGTTTTATATATATATATATATATTTATAAATATATATTATAATGTTGATATAATAGATGTTATCAAAATGTTCATTATATTTTCGATTGAGTTTACAAATTTTGATTGACTGAATAGCGGTAGTTGGGAACTAGATACCTGATAGAAGTAACCATTATTGTTAACATTTTAATATCCAATTTAAAAAGGTAATATAGTGTTCTTATATAATAAATGGAAATAGTTCATATAGTGATTATAGATAAGGGAATTCACATTATGAAATATATATAGAATGATGAATTTATAAAATCAAAAGTTAGTTTTTTCCTATCTGGGGAAAATTTATTTAATCTTGAGAATGTGGTATCATCAATGAGGATTGAATTATACAATGATTGAATTGTACCATAATAAGTGTTTTTTGAACCAAATCACATGTGGGATAAATTCACATTAGTGGATATTGTTATACGATCTATGAAAGATATATCCCCATTAGAAAGTACCACTATGGTTTATATCACACATTGGTACTATATTGATCTATATAGGTATAATGTCACTAAAATTTAAGGATTTATTTATCTGTAAATAATTATTTTACTATAGTTTCATCCAATAATTACCAAATTTGTTTTGTAGAGAGACAAATTTTTTATTAATTTAATATTTTTAAATGAAATTAAAATTTATGATACATAAGTGGTCAATTTTAATAAATAGATTATTTATGGTTATATATATTAATTAAATAATTAGTGATCATGGAATAATAAAGGATGTTGGAGAATTTAATATCAAATATTTTATAATAGAAAAGTATTTATTACAATAAAACTTAAATTAAAAATACATTATATGTTCTAAATTAACAACACATATATATTTATTTAACATTTTATATTGAAAAATACATTCCATATTTTGAAACATGATATTGAAAATGATTAAGGGAGTAAACATAATTTATTGGTAATAAAATTATTCCATGTGAAAATAGATAAGTATGTCAATGAACAGTCAATACTATAAAATATGGTAATGTGTAAAAATGACGACTCTAATTAAAAAATAATATATATTATTATAATTTAACAATGTAATACCAAATTTAGATTCTTCAAAAATAAAAATGAATTCAATAAAAAATAATACAAAATTTTTATAAATTTTCTATATAAATTAATATTTCATTATAATCAAAATAATGTATAATAATAATTTTCCATAATCAAAATTTAATTATAAATTATATACATAGTCATAATATATAGGGAGAACATCCAAATATCAAAAAAATAAAAATTTAATAACGTTCATACTGTTTTAACTCCACCCAAAAGATGTAATAATTACCTCTCCATGTGTAACAAATGATTGAACTCCATATATAATTTTCCGACATTGAACCGAAGCCAAGAAAGAGAGACAAAAAACTAGCATCGTGGGAACCTATACTTTTGATAAACAAAAAATATATAAATATGTGATATTGATAGAAGGTTGGGATAACTGAATGATGGATTAATCATAGATCCATATCCATATAATAAACATTTGGATAATTTAACACTAACAACATTATACCCAAACCATTATGAACTATGTAGAGAATGACCAAATTAAGTGATTCAAATACAGAGGGAAATAAAAAAATCACGAATGAAGCCCCAACATATTCAAACATAAGGCCTAAATCATGGTCTGTTTTCAACGTTCCTAAAAATGATCAAGAACAATGTATATGTCGGAGGGGGTAAATATGAAGATGGAAGAATATCATGATTCAAGAGGATAAGAAATAATTGCCTTCCATATATCATGAGAGGATTGATTCATTGATAAGCTTGATGAAGAGTAGTGGGGAGGATTTTAATCCATGATTATTTTGATGGCATGATGGACAACTCTATTAAAGTTCTCTTTAAAACATTGGGTAATACTTCTATCAACACTTTCCAAAAAGTTTTCATAATTATACGTTTTATCAAAAGTAAATTAGTAAGAACTAATATAACATATCATTATAAATGTTAGACTTTTAGAACTAATAATGATATCATTTATCAACTCCTTTTATCACTAATAGAACTCATCATTTATCAGTGCTAAAAAAGGTATGATAGAGAACTACTTATAACAATATAATTTATATGGATAAAAAATTATATTTATATATACTTATTTATAAATTTTTTGAAGAATTTAATATATATATTTATAAATATAATTATCAATAAATATATTTATTGCAAATTTATAATTATATATATTTATCTATTTATTTTTAATTATAATTACATATGAATATTTTCGAGAATATTTTCTTTGTAATTATATATATTTATTAGTATATTAATATATATATTTATTAATATAATATTTATGATAATTTTATAATTATTTAAATATATATATTTATTTATAATTATAGATATAAATAAATAAATAAATATATATATATAATTATAGAATGATATAAATATATAGTAATATATAAATATATATAATTATAAATATAGTAAATATATTTGATAATTTTTTTATTATTTAAATAAATATATATATTAATTTTGTTTAATTACAAACATATATATATATATAATTATACACAAAAATATATTTATAAACTTATTTTTTTATATATTTATTAAATTATACATATATATAATTATATATAATTTCAAACTTATATTTATTTATTACTTTAATATATTTATTTAAATTTTAAATTTTTTTTATTTATATTTTTATTTAATTAGAATTTTATTTATAAATAAATATTTAAAAAATACTTGTCTATAATCATAATTCTATTGATATAACAACATGTAAATATATATATTTTTATATATTTATATAATTATATATATATATATATTTATTTAATTATTAATATATATATATATATATATATTTAAATATAATAAATATATTTATTATTTAGATATATTTATTATAATTTTATAATTATGTAAATATTTATATATATTTATAATTAAAAATAAATATTTTAATAAATATTTCTATATAACTATAAATATCTTTATATAGTTATATATTCAAAACAGTAAGAACCGTGGGTTATATCTCATAATCCCAAATTTTATTAATTTAAAACAAGAAGAATACAAAAAGTAAAGAAGTGATGGATTTGAATAACAACGAAAATCCATTCCCACAAAGACAGAACAATAACTACACTAGAAATATGAAAAGAAAGATTGCCTTTTCAACTGAGATTTTCTACCACCCCTACCCCTCCGATGATGGCCCATCCCCCCAAGTTTTAGGTATTTCACTATTCTTCCCATCATCAACCTAAAGGTTAAGGTTTACGTCTAGTGGGGTGAGATCCTAAAGAGGTTGAGGATCTTGTTATCCAAAAAAACCTAGGACCTCAAGTAATATATTCAGATCCAATAATCTCCTTTCAAAATGATTTTTTTAAAATTCCTAAAGGAAATCATCCTTGATGTTGGATCTATGTAAAAAATCATGTACACATAGTGATTGATCTCTTACTTAAATCTCACCCTAATAATTATCTTCATCCACTCTATTTCCCCTAGAAACACTTATGTCATCATCACCCATAGAACCTGATCTCTTATGAATCATGGATGTCCCCGATAAATGGAAAGTGATATTTGTTAAATAGAATATAACATTTTAATTTTACATTTTACTTTTATTGATAAAATCCTATGATACTTTTGGAATTCATGATCAATTTGGTTTTCAATGATAAATTATTCAAAACGACAGACAATATCCTCACAAGGGGAGTTCAAGGAAGTTGTTCAATGAAAATTAATATTAGGAAGGTGGCTTCCATTGGAATGAACCATCTGAAAATGTAAAACATTATGTTGAACATCTGAGAAAGAGTCATCTTCCAGGTTCACGGCATTTAAGTCAAATTTTCCATCCAAATGTCACATATCCCAGTCAACAATATCTATGTACATCTCCTTCTCTGGTGTGGAATTAATAAATTATTTTCTCTATGTAACAAATTGAGGCCTTGAACACAAGGGTGCCTCGTCAGACTATTTTTTCAATAATTTTTATTCTCTAGAAGCAGTCATTTTTCCTTGAATAAGCTACCAATAATCTATTTGTGATGTAGTCGCATCATCGGATTAAATCCTTTAGATAGATAACCCCTCTTCCCCAAATTCATCCCATTACCTTATATCATTTTTCCTATTAAAATCTCTTGCACACACACAATATCAAGAATAATCGTTCACGATAAGAGTATTTTACATGTCCATCGAACCTTCCCCAATATGGGTTGTAGCAATAAGAATGTCAGTAGGTCCATCTCTGTGTTGATAGGCTGAATGATTTCTATATTATGCATAGGTTCATGACCAAGACCCTATCCAACATCATTCCCCTAATTGCACACTCGTATATCCTGAGCAATATAAGAATAATCATAACCACTATGGTTATTGGGTCTTGGTATAATATCCCTTTTCAATCATAAAATTTACAAATGTCCCCAAATTTAGAAAAAGGCATAGATCACCATTACTTTAAATCTAAAAATCTCAAGACTTATAACCATGCAATTCTGACAAAATGGGATCCTTTTTTATAATCAATACAGAGTTCAAACTCATCATCATTGATGAAATAATTACTCTATTGAATAAGGTGGATCATAAGTCATTTTCTAAAATAAACTGAGTAAAATAACCAAATTGGTCTAACATAGTTTCTTTAAAAAATAATTTTGGAATTCCAATGTTCATTATAATACAATATAGTATCAGAGGGTGCCAAAGAACAATGTTTATACTATAAACCATGACCCACAGTTCAACAGAGGCATTTCTCTTCTCCAAAACATTACAATTCTTATCACATTCACTATTATTTAGAAATAATGGCTTCTGATTTGTCAAGATGATACCCTATGTCATCATCATTAGATGATCAGAAGTGAATAGAAAATGAAAAAACTTTACCCAAAAAAATAACCTCCAATCTGAGAAACCTGAAATGTCCAACATTTTCATGACCATATCCCATGTTCTCTATGGTATGGATCCCATTGATAGAAATAAATGTGGAACAAATGAGTACTTAACAATTTCAAGGCACACAGAGAGAGCATCTGGTTCGACCTATAAATGAGAAACATTTCCCTTCTTTTAAAGTCCACCAGTAGAAGAACCTTTTTAAAGAGAGAAATAATGACTACATGAATTTTATAAAACTTTATTAAAACATTATATATATTGTTAATTTTATAATTAACAATTTCTGTAAATTTCACACATACAGATGTACACATGTTATATATATATATATATTTACATCCCACATAAATGTGTGTGTGTCTATATATATATAAAAACATACATACATCTACACACAAACAACATCTGTATATGCGTGCAGAAAAAACACACACACACACAACATAATGCATACACATAGACATTGATATAAATATATGTGATAAAAAATAATTTATTAGAAAAACATCATTCATATATATATAAGTGATTAAATTATTAAAATAAATATATCATTATATCATATTTATATTAAATATTTACATGAACTTTATAATTAATATATATAAATAAATATTAATTTTTGAATATAAATATGAAAATTTCATATATAGTAAATAAATATATGTATTTATAAATATTAAAATATGATTTAATTAACTTTTTACGTTTTTACTGAATATATAATAAAAATTGATTAACTACAAAATTAAATAAATACACAAATATTGAAAAGATTATTTCTTACATTTACAGATACATGTACACATGACAAACTTACATGCAAACACATGCACATATACACACACACATACACATACTTACATATAGTTATATATAGACATTTTTTTAATTAATAAATATAAATATAAATATATATGTAAATAAATATAATTCGTTGAACATTATATAATTTATTAAATAAATTATTATTATATTATATTTATCTGAATTATATATAAATTTTTTAATTAATGTATATAAATAAACTATTTTACATTATGAATAATATAACTGTGATACATTTTTTATATATGATATTATTAATATATTAATCTTTTTTTATTAATAGATACACAAATATTATTTGATATTATATTTACATATAATTAGTTATTATAATTTAAATATTTTTAAAAAAATGTTGATATATTTATATATATAAATTAAATTACCCACTATGTCCTTTATCAGGGATATAAAAAATCATTGTAAAGGGTGACACTTTTATCAATGTTTACCAAAAGTTATGACAAACGGCAGACATATATCAACCCCTGAAAAAAGTACTGATAAAGGTTACCCTGTTATATGCATTTTAGAGTTGATAAAAGGTATCTTTATCGATGTTTATTGTGAGCACTGCTAAAAGAACCCCTTTATTCATGATTTTTTTTTCAAAGGCTATTGAAGGATAACACTGCATAAGGTGCATTCTATGGTAGTGATTTTCTAGAAACAATATAATATAATTTAAAAGAAAAAATCATTGGGGTTTCCAAATAACAATTAAAATCCAGACCAAAACAATTGATTACATATTTAGAATATTTGAATTTATTAAAAAATATTCCATCATATCATTGAAAAATTTGAATTATGATATATAATTTTCACTCTCTTATAAAAATCATGTCAAATTCAAATTCCCATAAATTTGAAAATTCATTAGAAAAAAAATAATTTGAATATCCAAAAATAAAATAAAACCATAAAGTTGTATAAAAAACATATCATTTCAAATTATTTTACTAAAAAAGGACGATCTACATTACCATTTGAAAAATAAATTTTCAATAAAAATATTCTAAGTATATCAAACCAAGAATGATGTGTTTTTGTAAGAACATATAAGGAATTTTATATATTAAAATCATTATTAAGAAATTTTTCATTTTCAAAACCATTGTGATGAGAAACATAAACTTCTTCAGAAATAAAACAATTTAAAGACATTCATATACATTTGAAATAATTTAAAAACATGATAAGGGAAATAAAATATAATAAAATTATATTATATTCATTTCTACAAATTGGATAAAATTATTTAGAAAAATATATATCTTTTTCATGAAAATATATATGAGGAAAAATTATGAAATTAATTTTAACAAAGTGACTAGATTCATCCATTTTATTTGTATAAAACCATTTATTTAATAAAACATTATTTCCTTCAAAGTTTTTAACTAAAGTCACAAAATTATTTATAAAAAAATTTTATTATCATATTGAATAAAATTAAACTTGTTATAATAATTTAAGGAATCATATATATTATTATGATAAAAATAAAATATAAAATAATTATAAACATAGAAAATTAAAATATAACTCCTTGTTTTATTACCATAATCAATATCATGAATTAATTTTCAACTGTATATCCTCTCTGAGTAATATGTTATTTTGGACCAAGAAAACAAGGAATATTCTCCCCAAAAATTGATTCATGTTTATCTTGAATAATTTTTGTCACCAAATTAAAATTTCTACAATCATCAACAAAATCATGATAGTTAGAAATAAATTCCCCATTAATTTAATTAATCATATCATGAAAAAAACCAATAACCATGTTTATTTTATTATGAAACCTATATAATTTAGTATTTTTATAACATCCAAAAAAATTATCTTCATTAATTTTATAATCAAATTTATCTATGTTATCTATTAAATTTAAAAAAAAACATTACACAATAAAACATAAAAATAACCAAATTTAGGATTTTTATTTTTAAATAATTAATATGTACTTTTCCTTAATAACATTATAATGAGAATTATATCTGATAAATATAAAGAAGAAAAAATGGCTTCATCAAAAAAATATATTGGAAAATAATATTCACTTAACATATTTATATCCATTTCAATAATAGTTATATATTTATATTTTCTTAAAACATTTTTCATTGGTATTCTAGGAGTACAAAAATTATGAAAATAGCCATTATTTTTAAAAAAATAAAATGATATATTAGGAAATTCATAACTTTTTCACTATGAATATAAAACATCATAGAAACTTATACATGTATAGAAAAATAAAAATTGTAAATAAATGTAGTTAAAGTACCATTTTAGGAGAAAGAGTGTTAACCCATGTAAATATACTATAATCATCAATAATAACTATATTATTTTTCATTCCTCTATGGATTAAAATTTAAGTAAGAAAAAATAAATAATGATGTACTAACTACAATGGTCTATTAGTAATTACTTGATTAGTTGTTCTTAATGTGACATTAAGTTGTTTTCTATTCATACAAGCTTCACAAACATGTAGTTTTGCATTAACCAATGTATGTAAATGTGGCACATTATCATATTTAAGGTGATTTTATAACATTATCATCTAAACATGAAATATTCATCGATGCCAAATAATTTTATCATTCTATAAAATATTCAACCGCTGGAAAAGATGATCATTTATTTCATTGAAATCAATGAAATAAATATTTTCATTTTGATTATCATTAATTAATAAAAATAATTTTTAAAAAACTAAATAGTTATATTTATTAAATTTAACATCTATTGAATCGTCAGATAATTGATATAACCTAATTAAATTATTTCTAAAATATTCATTATATAAAACAACAAAAATAATGGAAGAATTAAAAATTCCAACATTACTAAAACCTTTTACATTTCCATTATAATTGTCTCCAAGTGCAAGAGTTCCTCTATCACATGTTTTGTAAGGGAAAATTTTGGTTTTTTATTCCATCATATTCTTATATAATCGACATTCCATTTACATTATGTCATTATTTAGACATCCTTGTCATTTTTCCTATGAAAATATCTTTCTGGGAAATTTTGGCAGCCAAGATACATTAGGGCCAATCATATTAGAAATACTATTTTATATCCCAAACCAAGAAATAAAAAAATTATTGGAATATTGATGAAATTGATTTCTAAATATGTGTTTTTGTAAAATACAATGAGAATTTAAATTCAAGAGAACAATTATTTTAATATTGACTTTTCCTTCCCTTATTAAAATTAGAAATAGTATAAGTAACACAAACATTACTTTAAAAAAAATTGTTATAAAAATTCTAGGTAATATTTTTTCATATAAAAATTCATCATTGTTTTTATTTATTTTATTAAAAAACATTATTTTATGATATTTTTCATGACCATGAATAAAATAAGATAAACATTATTTTAAAACATTCCACTTCCATCATCAATTTTTCATTAAAATCGGGAGCATATTTCAAATTATTATAAAATAGAGAAAGGGAACTATGAGTAGTATTTCATAATTTTACATCTCCTTGTAACATAATGTTATTTTCCAAAATAATTTTTACTTTAATTTCATTAATATTATTATATAAAGTAGTATCATTGATAATATATTTTCTTCTTGTTTCATTTTCATCATTTAAATCGGAAACATTTATATTTTAGTATAATAGTTAGAATTAAAACATCTAGAATAAAATCCGATATCACTAAACATATCTAAAGAATAAATTATGCACATTTTTTAAGATTCTTTCTCATTTCTAGGTTTTCCACTAGAATTATATTCTTTTATAAAACTCCAACTAATGTCAAATATGTTTTTTTATTTTATTTTTTATTTCACATTAATTTTAATTTTTGGGTTCTTAGCCTTGATTTTAAATTTATTTATGCACTAAAAATAACAAACAGATAAATTATTATAATCCATATTTCATTTCTTATTCCCCATAAGTTTTTACTTTTAGAGGTTTCTTTTAAATCGTGTCTCAAATACCTTCTTTTTCATTCTTTTATAGACACCAGTCACAATTTGACCCATATTATCTTTTTCTCAATCATATTGACTATAATAAGAAGATTCTATATTAACAACATTAACAGATAAAAATTCTAAACCTTTTTTGAATCCTATTTGGTTATGTGCTTGAATTACATTCCATAACAATGTAGTGATCCAATTAATTGATCCAAAGTGTACTTTGTGAGGTTCTTACATTGTCAATGGGAATCATCTTAGAATTCTATTTATCTGGTAGTTTTCATAGGAATCTATCAATAAGTATTGGGTTATTCAAATAATCACTAAATGAATTAATTCATTTAAAATTCTTGTGAATCAATGGAAAATTTTACTTACCTTATTATCTTCACCCATCTTGAATTCCTGGTTTTTTTCACAATGGGTTCTAATCATATTTTTAATAAATTTCATTATGTTATAGTGTGTGTATTTTAGAACATTCCATATCAATTTATCTATCTTACTAGAAGAAGTATGTCCAAAAAATCTATTTTTAATGGAATAATATATAATATTAACAACATTTTAATTTTAATCATATTTAATTGTATCACTTCCAATAAGTGTATCTCAGGCAGATTCTGGTAGAGTGTAAGATTTTTACATGATGGAGTACTGTTCTATGTTTTTATTTTTATGGTATACAACCATTTAGGATCTCTAGTATCTTTAATCATTACCATCAAAGTGAGGTTGCATCTATAGACTCCAAGAATCATTTATATTCAAACAATATATTTTAAAGACATATTCTCTTAAACTATGATGTCTATAAATAGGTTATCAAAAATAAAATAAAATAATTCCCTATTAATAGGATTCTTCAATTTTAAAAGGAATTATATTTTAGCCTAATTGATTGGTATCTGGGAAAATAATGGAAAAGATAACAATTAGTTAAAAGGATTATCCATTATCACCAATTATTATGTCATAATAAGGAGATATAAGATATTTAATGGTGTGGGGTTAAAAGTCTTGATTAAATTTATAATGAAATAAATTTATTATTAAATTTAATTAAATAAGTTTATTAATAGGGGAAAGAATAAAAGACATAGTAGTTCAACATAATGTGGGACTACTCTACTCTAATGTCTCTCTACATTGTGAACTAATGTGATATTTCAGGTGTAATTGTAACTAAATTACATGATTTTTTATAGTGTAGGGATAACAAAAAAATGCTACCTTTTTGGGGGGTTGAAAAACCCAATTAAAAAATTTACCTTATGAGATAAATGTCATATACAAAATGTCTTGAATTTGGAATCTGAGGGTCACAACCCAAATAAATAGAACAATAATATTTTTTTTGTGTGTAAAGGCATAAAAATAAATTAGATACCTTGTTTTTATAATTTGGAATAAATTTACACACTCAAAAAATGAAATAAAGAAAAAACTATACAATGAAAGTAGAGGCACTGGTTCTTGAGCATTGTGGATGTCACATCAAGGTAGTGGTAGTAATATATTTATTCATTCATCTGGATAAATTATCTATCATGTAACATGTAAGATTATGACTTGATATATAATTATCATCTCACTATTTTTTTAATACAATTAAACACCTATTTACATAATAATATGAACATATTTCAATTATGAACCATTTCATCATAATATTCATCCTTTGTTATCTTATAGTCTTTATATTTTATATAAACATTAATTTTATAGATTCATTTTCGTGATCATACTTCCAAATATATTCTAAAACCCAAATGGTTTTGATAATATCCAGAAAAATGATAATAATAATAAGAATAATCAATCCTAGTATTTCTTATCCTATAAAAACATTATTTTTAAATATGGTACTTCAGATTTTTCATTAATATAATATGTTTAAACTAAAACTCATTTTCTTTATCTTATCTTTTATGTGGTCACCTATCTATTATGGTCTCTAACCTAACTAGTTATATATTATATATTTAGTTTCAATAAAAATATATTATTATTGTATGTAATGAGCATGTAAATAATAAAAATTATATCCCCTAGAGTGTTAAACATGGTGTGTATTTAGGAAGACATTTTTTTTAAACAAATAAAGTTCATGAAAATACCTAATATCCTATTTTTAGGGATTATTACCTCATGTTTTATCTTTGTTAGAGCCGATATATGACAACCCCTATCATTAATACAAATTAATTCTTGATTTATTACATAAGAGTAAAAATAATATAACCAAGATGATAAATAATTTTAGTGTATTTAGGTAATTTGGTATATCTCATAAAAACATAATAAATTGGGTACATTAGAATTATTGAAATCATATGAAACATGCACATAATTTTCAATCATTCTTAAAACTGTATTGGACAACCTAGGGACATAAATAAGAAATGGGTGAATTAATGGAATTAATCATTCATAACCAGATGTAAATAATACAATCATATAATATATGTATTTCAATGGATCATAAAATATGTTAGAAAAAAAAATTTAATGATGATACATGATATGTCAAGATAACAAAAAGGTAGCATGGAAAATATGAAAAAAACATTAATCATGAAATCATAAAAATACGTCAATCGTAACTTCCAAGATTTAATACTATGGTTGAAAAATATCTAAAATGTATTAAGTTAACTATTTTATCCAATACATACATATCATGAAATTATGAAATTACGTAATGCATTGGATCATTATTTCATTCTAGGCACAACCATCATTTCTTATAATAGACATGAATAAGTGTTCCATATAGATCAAACAAGATAAGGATCTCTTTTATAATTTTTAACACCAATATCATGGTAATTTATTTACCTAAATAGAAGTCCCAAATTAATGAATTATAGGTATATCTCACTGAATACTATTGAGTGGGAATGGAAGGTGGATATTCATGACACTGTCGCTCGTCATGAAAAATCACAGTGAAATTTTGGCAGCATAAATATACTACATAACGATTTCTAAATTTTTTTAGTGAGAGTAAAATGGGTCTATCCTAATTTTTTATGAAATGAAAAATAATTGTAATGTGAGAAAAAAAAATCTCAACCATAGTATTTGGAAATAAAAATACACAGAATAGAGAATATGCTTCAGTAAATAGGATGCATATACAATCCCTTTCTAAATTTCACCATAGTAACAGCTTATGTAAATTCCACAATGATAGGGGGAAATCATTTGTCATTATTACTAAGTAAATTTAATATTATATGGACATTTATAAATTCATGAAAAAGTAACCAATTGAGATTCAAAAGGCTATATAAAATGATGTTTCTTAAATTGAAAAGAAAAGAGATACGCCCCTTACCATTAGAGGTTGATTCCAAATGTTTGAGAGGAGATTATTGAGAGGTTGGGGGAATTGTAGGAGGACTATTGACTGAGGAGGGAAGATTAAGGACATGATAAATGGTTTTTAGAGAATAGTAATGGGATCATGGTTCTGTTTATATAGGAAAAGAGAGTGTGGTTATCTATTATTTTCCAAATTAATGTTTTAGATTCAATATAATAAGGTAATCCAAACAATTTACGTTACAATATATTTTTCTCATGTTTCCTAAAAAATATGATTTATTTATTTATTTATATGTCTATTATCTAAAATTGGTAAAATATTATCCTCGGTTATGTATAAGTGAGTCATAATTATGAAGAATTTATTTTAAAACCATAAAATATGTTGTAGGTATTCAAGGAATCATAAAAGCTTCAAATATTTTATAAAATTACACAAAAACAAATTATTTTAAAGGTTAAACATATAGTTGGCCATGGATATATTTTATATAAATTATTATATCAATTTTTGCCTTTTGTGGTGTCATAATACACAATATATCTTATACTGTATTTCATTTATACCCAAATCATCGAATGACTTATAAAATTATGAAAAATTCACTGTTGGATATTTTCAAAATTCATATTCGAAAAAAAAAATTTATCAAAAAAATTTCCTAAATATTTTAATTTTTAGTTTTATATTTAGAATCTCTGTTTATTTAGAAATTCTTGTTTTTTCAACGATAGTTTTCTAATCCTGATAATAATTTCTATTTCACATCATAAAAATTATAATATCATTTATATTTAATTAATTATTATTTAAATGTGTTATTTTTTTAATAATTAATTAATTTTTTAAATTCATGAAGTTATAATAATGTAATAACTTAATTGAAATATCATATTACTCAAAAATAAAAATTTTGTTTAATCATATAAATATAAGGATCATTTACAATTAATGAAAACAAAAAGTAAATATATTAATTATTATATAAGATATGCATATTGATATTATTAGGGACTTGATACATATCCCTCTTTTATACAATAAAATTCCATAATGGTAAGGTGTATTATGGTGATGTATTTAGGGGTGCTTTAACATATATGATTTGTGCCATGCTCTTGATAATATTAATCCTCTCCCATAAATATCTTCACTTGTAATTTAGTTGTTGGATCATAACATGGGATTGGTCAATGGAAATCCCAATGATTCTACCTCTTTTAGAACCTCTGATAAAGGGAATTCATGTGGAATGGACCTACTAGTCGAGGGCATCACTTCCTTAGCCTATATTAACTGAATATTTTATAATCCAATATTTATAAACAACATATGATCAATATTCAACAACTATAATATCAATGGTAATGATTTTTCATGTTCTTTTAAATATGATAAGATATAAAAAAATAATTTCATTTAAATTCTATAATCATAATAGGACATTTAAATTAATCACAATGTGAATTTTATATATAATATTTTGGGTCATTATAATCTTCCATCTTCATAAATTTCACCATTGAAATTTTAATTTAACATGATAAAATATATTATGGATATCCTATTTCACCACCTCCTCGGGATTCCATGTTTCTTATTTGAACATATGATTTCTGCATAATAATTTTATCTAATGCATTTTCTTATTTCATAGATCAATGTCTCTACGAACTGAGATCCTCACTTGCTACTATTTATATGAATGATCATTCTCCAGGTTTTCCATATCATGATTAAACAAATGTAGGGGGTCTTGTGAGTACTTCGGCAATATGGATACAAGGATTTCATTGTGTACATGAGATTTGTTAAGTGGATTATCGAGTCTATAGTTCACCACTTCGAAGTATCCAAGGATATCAAAGGGACCTATGTATCTTACACTAAGATTTTTATTCTTCATAAATATTGTTAAATTATTACAGGGAGATATGTGTATGAATACATTATCACCATCCTACAATTATTTGTATAGTATACGATTATCACAAAAGGCTTTCTCTCAACTTTGAGTATCCCTAAATTTCTATTGAATGGTTTTGACCATTTACACCATTTCCATGACTATTTTTGGACCAAATAGTTTGTGTTCACCAACTTCATCATAGTTTGAAAGAGTTATACACTACTTCACCATAAAGACATAATTGGTATACATATGGATACATTAGTGGGAAAAAATTTATGGTATCTTTTACAAAGGAATATATTGATCACATTCTCCTTTTATGTCCATTGAGAATTCTCTCATCTAGTCCCAACATCTCTTCATAGTCCACTTATTATGGATATCAATTTGAGAGTGACAATCCATACTGAAGTTATTCGTAGTATTTAGATCATATTTGAGATTTTTCTATAAAATGAAGGTAAATAATGGGTCTCTATTAGATAATATTATTAGTGGTGTTCTATGTAGCCTTAACGCTTCTTTAATGTATATCTGCTCATATTGATCAAGTGAAAATCCCTCCATAATTGGAATTTATTTACTAGTCTTTTTAAGATGATCCACCACAACCCATATAGAATTATTTCATCTTCATGCATTCAGGAGACTATTTATAATTTCCATGGTTTTGTTATCCCATTTTTAGGTTGTTCTGGGTAATGGTTTCCTCATCTCGTTGGATTATTTCATTTAAACCATCACTTATAGATTTACATGGATCCTTTTTTTATATTATATGTTACCCTTCTTTATATTGTCCCAAAAATTGTTCTATTAGATATCTCGATACAAATGTTTTCTCCATAGATGGATAGAGAAGGTCGAGCAATGGGAATCTTCCAACAAATCCTTATTAAAATAAGGATTTTAACATATATATAGTATATCCCCAAATCCTATAACTTCTTCGTGATTAATTTAGATCTATATGGATTTTGTTTCTTATAGCATCTACTATGTTTTTGAATTTCAAAATAATATCTTTGAATGAATTATATTCTCTTGATGGGATGGTTGAGAAATAATTTTTGAACAGTTTGATGATGTTCCATTATTTATGATTCTCATGTCCGTCCTTTTCATCTCTTTGAAAATTAGATGCTTCACAATTATTAAAAGTGATAAACTTTTCATATTATTTCTATATATACTATCTTCCACATTATTTTGTTTACTAGTATGGTGGTGTATTGAGTAATCAAGTGTTGGGAAGTTCCATTCATAAATATTCAATTCCCTTGAGGCATACGCTATCATATTATAATTATGAGTTACTACAAAACTGATGGTCTTATATGCAACATTGATGTATACGAAGAATGGTTCCCCACATGTTGGTTTTATAAGTAATGTTTCAGTGATAAGACACTTTTTTAACTTCTTTATTCTCTATTCACATTCATTATTATAGAAAAATTTAATCCCTTCTAGGTAAACCTATTTATTGGGATTGATAATCATGAAAAATTTCTCATGAATCAATGATTGTATCCTGTTATCCCATGGAAACTATGAATTTTTTTCATTATTCAACATCCTTCATTTTCCACTACTTTTTTATGGTTCAATATATAACCCTTTATTTGTGATACATTTCCCAAATAAAGGGAAATCCTTAAACCAAAACTAAAATTTTCTATATTATTTGTAATTATTTATTATTCATAATTTCTTTGGTATAGTGCATATATTCTCCACATAATCGTCCTTGAATTTGGAGAATATGATAATATTGTCTAAATTTGTACCAAAAATTTTTAGAGGTAATCTATAATGACTACATTTATGAAATACAAAGAGATTTCTCGAGAATTTTGGAGTCCAAATTGAATAATTATGAACTCATAGTTCTTATACCTTATACATAAAGCAGTATTGGAGATATCCTCTTTATTCACCATAACTTAATAATACCCACAGTAAAGATCAATCTTGGAGAATTATTGGGATCCACATATTTTATCATAAAATTCATCACTCCATGGAAGAAGATAATTATTATTTATCAAGTTCTTTTTGAGAACATAAAAATCAATGAAAAGAAACTTTAAAGCATTCATATTATTTACTAAGGGGACTATCGATCAGCAAGGTGATGAACATGGGAATATAACCCCATTATCCATATTCATAGGAAATTATTTATGTTGTTCCGCAGTATTCAAAACATTCATTCAATATGGAGTCTTGTATAATTGAAACACCCAAGGATTAAGCTCAGATGAAAATTCAAACTCCGATGTTAGAGGATGATCAGACCATTATTTGGGAAACACATTAGTGTATTACCTCACATTGGGAATGTCCTAAAAAATAATTTCTACCTTAGACACAATCATTTAAGACATATATGATTTCTCATAGGGTAACTATATCTATTCATTTTTTTATAGAAAATATTAGTCATCCTACTCTTTACACTTATATCGTATCATAGCATTGTTCATGATACAGACAATGATTTCCTTATCATAGAATTTTATTTTGGATCTATGTTCGGAAAGAGAGTAATAAACCATAATTTCTTTAAATTCTACTAAGTATTTTATAAAAAGATTCACTGGGAAGTTCATCCCATAATTTTTTATCATGGTGGAGTTATATACATGGGTTATCATAATTTCCACATTTCAATGTTTCACTGAGAGGACTTTTTCCATTCTCTTTTCTAGTGTGTTAATAGTTCAACTAAACATGTTTGATGAGAAGGAATTCCTGAAACAATATTAAAAAAATAATTTTTTCTATTTTTGAATGATTAAAAACTATACCAGAAACCATGTCATTTTCAATATCATCTCAGTGGTTTTAATTGAATATTATTTCCCTTTCATCCATGGAGGTTATTGGAATAGATTGTGTATTACTAATCTTGGTTTAGTGATTTTATTTGAAATATTCCATTTTTTAGTTGAAAAATTAAATGATAGATTACGTTTTTACTACAGAATTCCTACATTAAATTATCTTTTTGGGTTTCTCTTGTTTGAAATCTCTGGCTAGGTGCCGCTCATTCCCTCACATAATTCATTTCCTCATACCCTTCAGGAAATTTCTAATGTATTTCATTCCACACTTTTGAATAGTGGTATGTAGAAATTTCTTACCACTATTACATTTATCCCTCTAACGAACAAAATTTAACTTAACATTCCTCTTCATATCCCGTGATACCCTTGAGATCAAGTAATCTCTATTTCTACATTGAGATAAAGTCATACAATATCATCGTAGCTATCAACATCCCATATCACTAGGGGTTCTCATAGTCTTTGTTTTATCCCACTATTGAAGTGGTCACCTTTGTATTCGAGTGTAAAAATAAAGCTGAAGGAGTGCCATGAACTTATTTTGATGCTTTATGAAAGAAACATGATATATTAATAATATTTTTTCTTTAAGGAATTAGAATACAATTTCATTTTATATTAGAAAGTTTAAGGGAATTTTTTTAATTTTGTTTGGGATTCCGTCAACACTGTTACTTTGATCTGTTCCTTATGAATCGTATTCTAGATCAATGTACACTGCTAATCAGTGTATCCCTCCATACAATAATGCTCCAGTATGACTATATAAAACTTATTAAATTTATGTGTGGATAATATATCCCTAATAGAGATTATTTATTATTCCATGATTAATGGATATGATGATGGAAATAAATTCTGAGGGCTTTGTCGCATGATGGCCTCAATTTAAACATGTTCATTCTTAAAGGTATGGGTGTTCCAACCATTTCAAATTTCAATTCCCAATAAAAATCAACTGAGATAGTATCATCCCAAATATTGTGACTATTACTCCCATATGGTTGGGAATCTCAGTTGGGTAGTCATCAATATTTCCATCACATTGGTTTTCTACTTTGTTCCTCTTATTTATATTCATTTACTATAATAAAGGTAAAATTAGGGCTGAGTACTTTTCAAAAATTAAATACCAAATTTTTCATCCAGCACCATTTAATGGGTAATTTATTACATAAATTTATGTCCATATCTTATGAATTCCAAGTATTCAACCTAGGTTATCCATGATCTAATTCCTAATGATGGATTTTATGATATTTTTATTCCCTTAAAAATATTTCATGAAGAGATTGTAAACTTAAAAAATCACAAAACTAAATTATTTCAAAAAAATTTATCGTCAAGGATCATTTTCTTTCACTAGTTTATGACCTATTCTAGCTCAATTCTCCCTTTTCAGTATTATTACCCCAAGGTATCACTATGCTAAAGCCACAACCACTTATATTATCCAGATAGAGATGTATTTTCTTCAAAATGACTTACTATACACATTACCTATTTTTAGGGGTATGTTAGTATGTCTAATATTATCCCTACGTATTTATATTGAGATTTCTAAACATAGTACAAAAATTAACTAATCTTTCCTTTGATTTAAACTATGACTACCCATTTCATTATTATAAAATAGTTCATGATTTATATCAGAAGAATACATTTAATACAATCCACATGTTCATTAATTCTAGTTTAATTGGGTAATTATGTACACCATACAAAAAATAAAATAGGGGTACAATGGAATGATTGAAAACTTTCATAACAATCTAATAATTTTGTATCATTCAGAAAAATTCAATAAATGACATGGGGATATACCTAGAAATGGGGTACATATAAAGATGAGTAAAGTAATAAAAAATTATAAGATTAAGTAATTATTTAATGTTACATAATAGGAATATATATTAAACAAAAAAGGGGTGATAATCCTAAAATTTACTGATGGGGAATGATATAGTATGGTAACACAAAGGAAACATGGGAAACATGGACACAACATTAAACACGGCATCAGAAACCTCAGTCAAGACTAAATATAACTACATAATAACATAGAGAAAAAATTCCCATAATTTATTAGGTACCTTTCCTAATACCATGTCAGATTTATCATGAAATTTGAACATTTTCCAATGTATTTCACTGCAATATTTTTTTTCAGTTCACTTGTCGATTTCATATCATCTGTACGAACAAGTATATCTCAAAAATCATACAGATATGGTTGTATTTCATAAATTTTACATAGAATATAAATTATATTGGGTTACATATCTAAATGTACCCAATAAATGAAATATATTTATATATAGGTGAATACTCGTGAGTGTAAAAGGGGGCGTATATTCACGACCCAATATTTTGGCCTGAAAAATCATAGTGAAATATTTCCAGCATAACAGTAGTACTTCACGATTCATATAATGTTTTAATGTGAGTGAAAGGGGTCTCATGTAATTTATCTATCAAAAGTATCGTAATAGGTATGTGATAAAAAAATATCCTAGTATTAGTAAATCGAAATACAAATAGCCTAAAATAGATATAATGCTTCAATAAAGAGGAGAATGAGAGGATCTCTTATGAAATTTTAGCTTCGAAAAAACTTAGTTCAATCAAATAATGAGAGTCTATAAATCATATATTATTATTAGGAAAAAATATATAATAAAGGTATATTTATAAATTCATTAAAATATAAATAATTTGGATTAAAAAACTAATAAAGCGAAGGTTCATGAATTCAGATAAGAGAGAGAGGCCCCTTAGCTTAAGAGGGTGACTCCGAGATCCTGGGGGAGATTTATATTCATTTGGGAGAACCTTGGGGGGACTCTATAAATGATTGGTAGTACTAATTATCTTATTAGATTTCTTAGAATGATGATGAATGAGATCATGGGTGGATTTATATTGAAAAATTGATGATAGTTACATATTATTTTACAAACATACCTTTTAAAATTTTTATAATAAAGTAATAAAACAAAAAACATAACAATAATTTTTCCCATGGATTATTCAAAATAGGAGTGGAATTCATTATTTTAGAATTCCATAGGATACATTCACAAAAATATTAAAAATGGTGATGTTGAAGTGCGTCATGTCTATAAATAAATTATATTGAAACCCTAAAACATAATATAGGTTTTGGAGGAATCATAATGGCTTTGTAAAATTAATAAAATAACCTCAAAAAAATTATTTTAGCGGATAACTATATATTTCTTCTTTGATACATTTTATATAATTTTTTATATCACTTTGGGGCTTTTATGATGTCATAATACACACTATACATCATACCATATATCATTTTCCTCGAATAATTCGGTTGTCTTTGATAATTATGAACTTATACCTTTTAGATAATTTCAACATTTTGATTCCTAAAATAATATTTATTTTGTCAAAATAATTTTCTAAATATGTAAAATTTCGCTATTAAACCAATAATCAACATTAATTGTGAAATATTGATTTTTTAGAAAATTTAGTTTCCAAACCACTTTAACAATTAACATTTTATTTCATAAAAAGTATATCTTGTTTTATATTTATTAGATATTATTTAATTTTATTATTTAATAATTAACTCATTTATGTTTAAAATTCATTTTTTCATAAAAAGGAAACTCATAATTGAAATTTCATGTTACACAAAAATTCAATTTTTTTCATATCTAAATAAAAATGATTTAAAAAGTAAAAAATGTATTATTGAAATGTATTTATTATTATATAAATTATACATATTCATATTATTATGGTCTTGATACAAAACAATTCATTACTCCACAATCAACCCTATGGTTAAGGTGCATGATGGTGATATTTTAATGGAGTGGATTGATGTACAGGGTTTGGGTCATGGTCTCGATGATCTTGAAATACTCCCAAAATGATTTATCTCAGGAATTTGATTTTGGATAATATATTGGTCATAAAAAAAGGAATATCCCTTTGATTTTATCTCCCTTATAATCTCGGATTAATGGGCTTCATATGGTATGATCCAGCTGGTTGAGGCCATCAATTCCTTTGTTTTTTTCCATTAAATTTATCAAACCCCCATATTTATTTTAATCAAATGATTATTATTATAAGGAAATATTATAAATTTTTATGATTCATAATTATTCATTGAATATTTTATGATAAAATAATATGAAATTTCTGCATGAGTTTTCTAAAACAATAATATGGAATTTCATTAAATCTAAAATAAAATTTTATATATAAAATTTTGAGTCCATACACTATGTAAAATTACTTATATCTAGAGAGGTATTTCATTACTAATATGTAACATACTGGATAAAACATTATGTTCTTTTAAAATTTTATTATCTTTTTTTCATATTAACAGTGTTAATGAGTTATTTTTGGGTGTTTCTGTAGTAACTAGATAGGGTGCTACCTACAGGAAATTTTGGTCTCCTAAATGTATAATGTATAGCGTAAATGTGTCATTAGAAAAATACAAAAAAAATACCTAAGGGAATGAAACTCTTTATCATCATAAAATTCATTCTACACCATACATATGTTTCTTGTGGTAAATTAACTTGAGGCGACCTGTTTTAGGTGGACCAGCAATCTGAAGGATTTACGACATGAATCCAAGTTCTATTTCATCAATCCCTTACTATCAATGGGTTTTATCAATATGTACACTTATAATTTCCTTAATTTGGTTTTATTAACCCATCTTCAAACCCTACCACCATTATAGTAGATTTTGTGTGATCTCATATCTTTCTATTTCCATAGTTCGGTCCTCAATATCTACCTCAGTTTCATTGCTCCTATTTTTGTAAGTGTTACATGATCATTTATTATTATACATTTATATTAGTTGTGATAATGGATTTGGGATATGTTTTTAGGATATTTTGATAAGGTGATTAAGATACATCTTATATCCCTTCTATATATATTGGGAAATTTTATTTCAGGTCATGAAAATCATTTTGGTTATGATGTGGAAATCATGTTTCTCAATAAATCTATTGATTTGTCCTACCAACTGATGATTTTTCTTTTAGAATCAATTCAAATATATGGTAATCATTGATAGGGGTTACTTTTAATTCTTTAATTTTACTTTGGGTGTGTATAGATCCAATAATGGGTGGTGCATGACTCGATTTTAAGTAAGGTGGTTCTATATCTATCCTTTGATTATTGTTCCATGAATTCTCATTTTATAATAACTTATTCCCCAATTTAATTTGTATAAATATAATTTTTTCTATGTGTAAAATGAGTTTTCAAGAAATCTGGGGTTCCACTTTTTTGGTAAAACCAAATGGTTTTTTTGATGCATTTGAAATGGATTTAGAAACGGGGTTGAAAGAATGTTTTGATGGATAAATGGTTGTAGAAATTACATTGTGAAATGTGAAATCTATTTTAAATTATTTTAATTGAAACACGTGGGAGCCCTGGGTAATTAGGTGGATGGTGTTTTAGTATGACACATATTTGATATAGTAACATATTTCACTTTCTCGGGGTTCCTTAATTCCTAGATTGAGATGTATTTGGATATATGACATGAATGACATGATAATAGGTTCTGTTTTTATGTTCTCCATCTATATTATTGACCATGATTCAAGGGTTTTAGGTACATGCAGTGGGCACTATTCATTATTTATGTATGTGAAACATTAATAGCTAAACCATGTGTTATCCTTGGCCTATTTTACCATTATGGTATGTATTTGTTTTCTTTTATTTGGATTTTCAATGTTCTTCCTGGATAATCATGTTTTATAATTTTCTATGGATTTTATTCTTGGAAATTGTCTTTCATATATTGTTTTTGAATTATATGAAAATGGGGGACTATTTCCCTCTTTGTTTTGAGATAAACTGTGTCACATATTATAATGAAATTATTTCTATAAACTAGTATTATTAGAATCATTATATAGATACATGATGTGGAGCACCTAGGTGGGATCCTACTGATTCTTTTTAGCTCAAACCCTACACACCCCTTCAGTGGTGCATACACCTTATATTTTATTTTGATGTAGTAAAAGGGAAGGGGTCATAGTTAGTTAATGAGGTTTATGCCAGCTACATATGTGTAGCTGGTGGTGATATTGTGGGACATTTTCCATATATCACATAGAGTAGTTGTTTCCTATAATAATTGTACTTTTAAATTTTTTGGACATTTATCTTAGTATTGTATCTGGTTATTTTGACTTTTATTGCTAATGTTTTCACCTATTTGATTATGGAATAATTATTTTATAATTGTATTTATATATATTTCTATGTTTTTATTTTATATTTTTCTCACATAATGTTGGGTAAATCATTCCCTATTGTTGTCTGTTTGATTCCTTAGTTATATAACTCACCCAATAGGGATCAATAAAACCATTTGGGCATGTTGAATATCAAGACAGGTTTCCAATCATGTTGTTATTCAGGGTTGGTTAATTATAAATTGGTATCAAAGGTCACCTTTTCTCAAGATTCCTTTTCATGGGATATATGGTTGTTTTGAAATTTTATTTTTAGGACATAAAAGGTAGGTTGGGATGAGTTCAAGAATATATCTTTAGTTGAGGATCCATAAGTGATCATTTTATGTTGGGATATGTGTCACATGTTTCAAGTTTGTATCATAATCATAGTTGATTATTATTTTATTTTGAATGTGGATGAGGTTTTCTGATTTCTTGATTATTTTATTATAATTTAAATGTTCAAAAATATGCCTCTAATATGTATTCCACATGATCCATGTGAGGTTGTTGTAAGAGAAGATCCTTAATGGAATCCTCCATTGGATTGTAATATTATATAGGGTATCATATTATTAGTTCGTAAAATGGATTACAATTTATTATGGGTTCAGAAACTCGTTATTGAGTCACTACCAGGAGTTGGAGGAGACATAGACAGATCATGAATGTTTCTACATAGGAATCCCCCATTCCTTATGGAAAATAATGAGCCTCGTTATAAAGAGTAATGAAATGACGATTTTGATTAGGTCTTTAAATTCTTATAATCAACACAGATTATCATGTTGATGTATGCAATTCCTATGAATGTGTGACCCAACAAGTGGTGCTGGTATTGCATAGTATAGGAAAATTATTATGTGTGATTTTAATGGAAGGCTTTCAATAACCTCTCCCTAAAACAATTATTACCACAGTATCTAATAACATATTATTCTAGTTTCTATCTTTACAGCTAGGAGAGTGTTTTCTGTCAACAAACACCAACCATTTTGAAGAGCTAGTTTTTTTTACTCCATAGGTGTTTGTGAATGATTAGTTAAGGGTGTAGAAATACTTAAAGGGATGTTTCTAGGTATCAGATTGAAAGTATTTATTTTCAATCTAACCACCAATGTCAATATATTTTATTGGGATATTTTGATATAAATGGATATGATATATGAAACCCCTACAAAATGTGACATAAAATACTAAATGTTAGTAACCATGTAAACAAGGTAAACCATTATCGTCGGTAGCCTACATAATTATAACTCTAATTGTATAAATTATTTACCTATATTAGTGTTCATGATGGGTGAGGAGTTGTGATTATTCCTAGGAAATGTGTGATTGTTGAAAAATCACACAATATGAATATTTTTTGGCCTCTGGGGATACTCAGTATTCAGATAATTATCCCAATTGGGTAATATCCCATTGTGTTTAGTGATGGAAACCAAGTTATTAAGGATACCAAGTGGGCCAGATGACTTGGTTCATGTCTAATTGTTGGTCGAGTCTTGAAAAATAGAATTAGGGGCAATACCTAGAATAATTTTCAAATTAACTACCATGGATTGAGGTTTGGGGTCCACAAAAAAGGGGTTCTGATTTTATGGGGTTGAGAGTGTAACACCCCTAAAAATGCGGGATATAAAAAAACTAAATATTTCAACCCATATAAATATGTTCAACCTTTCTTTTTAGTATCCTACATAACAAAATCAATATTTAATCTTACATATCCTAGAGTAGTGTTTATCGTGGGTGACATCCTAGTATCTTTCCAAGGGTGTTTGTGAGTGAGGAAAATGCTCCCTAAACAATCATTGGTTAGCCTATGTGGATTATCATCTCATAGATAATTGAACTATGTTGGTAATATCCAATGAATCTCTTGGAATAAATCCAGGTTTTTAATAGAGACACATGTGTCAAAATTAACATAATTATTACATCTTCTTAGTTAGGTCATGACATGATAGGAATGAATAGCTACCCAAGTTCTTCTCTTCCTCCTAGTGGAAGTTTTAGTGGAGTGTTGGGGAAGAAAATAAAGTGGAAGGATAATCACAATGGTGGTGGATGTGGTTCAAAGTAGTGAGACCCCTATTCGTCATAAATAGTGAATATTTGGGTGCCCTTTAATTTCTATCAGTTCAAAATAGTCTGGAACACTATGAATTGTTAACCTTGCTCTATAAAGATGTGGAATAATTGTGGACAAAATGTGAATTTTAATAGGTTTTTATATAAATTTTCTACACCCCATTATGGTCGGGGATCTCTTTCTCAAAAGGCCACTATATTGTACTCAAAATCTTCAAATTCCACATGGATCATCCATAGGCCTCAAGAGTGAAGCACCCTCATGAAGAGGATGACTTTATGGCATTGGATCATGTTGGCCAACAAGTAGTTAAAAGTTAATTTTTTCATCTTCTATATAGACTTCTATATTTGATATAAGTTCCCCCACTTGTTTATATTTGTATTTTTTTATAATGTGTTAAAAATCATTGGATCTCATTTTCTATTCTTTTGGAGATAGAATTACCTCTTGGAAACATAAATGAGTAGTGTTATCAGTTTCCATCATTCCCTCTATCGGTAGTTGATTTGATGTTAGTATTGGATTTCTTGGTTCTTAGTTTTTTCATTTTGATGTCATCATTGTGATGGATTTTCATGTTTCCCACTATACCAAGAATGACTATTAATATCGTTGTTTTGGTTCTCAGTAGTTTAGGGAATAAATCAGGTTTTTTATGGAGTGTGTGATACATGGTCACATAATGAATTAAATTCCCACCCAAATCTCGATATTTTTTTATCTAATATTTTTAATGGGCATGATGAAGTTTATCCTCTTTTAAATATTTCCATGGTTTTTAGTTACATCCCTGATTTCTTCCCTAGGGAATTATATCATAATCCTCTAGAGAGAGCTCTAAAAAAATTATTTAGTGTTGTTTATTTAGATTATCTCCATAACCTCTTATAGTATGGATACTATAATTCAAAAATATCTCATGATCATATGGGTGATACAGTAGAGAAATTTTTTATTATATTTAGTGTTTCATAATGGATATCTCGTACACTCATTATAAAGAAGGTATATGGTTCACATAATCATTCCATGGGACGGAAAAATTTAATTAGGCCATAGTTAATAATAAATACCCTTTTCACTTGGGGTTTATTGGTTTGATCTGTTAATGGTGTCGATGCAGTTTTTAATGATGTATATATGATCTAAATTCAACATCTTAGGGTTCAAGAGTCTAATAATATGAAGAACACTTATAGTACATGGAATGACCATTATTAATATCTTTTGATTCCTTTTTTATTGACTAAATATCCAACAGTATTTAAGGATTTGATGAAAGGGATTTTCCATCTGTATCTCCACTTTCTTTTTAATTTTGTGTGTAGATGATATTTTGTTTTTTTGGAGATTTGAGAGTTATCATGAGCACTATCTAAATATGGGTTTTGATATATTGTGAAGCCACCAACCTCAAATGAGTATTTCAAAATTCAATTTCATTATCCATGATGTGATGTTATTAGGTAACATTATTTCCTAGTGTGGATTATTTGTCGATCATGAAAAATGTGTAGTTTCTTTATCATGGGAGATTCAATGGAATTCATTCCACATTTAATATATCTGAGGGATTTTTTGATACCATCCGTAGTTTATGATGGTTTTCTAGAATTTGGAATCACAATTGACAACTCTACCCAAGAAATAAGTTAAATTTATAGTGTTTTTTGAAGTTCAAACTTCTTTTGATTAGTTGAAGTGAATTATAGCATTTGAACCTATTTTAGTCTTGCTTGAGCCAAGTAAATGTCATATGGAATACAATGATGCATCAAATACTGAATTGGGTTGTGTTATTATGTACTATGATCATGTGGGGGCCTATGACTTTATTTATCATTATTAGAATGAATAAAATTACCCCACTCGTGATACGAAATGTTCCATGGTTATCAGTGTGCTTAAGTATATATAGTAGTATCCTTTTGGGGATAGGTGCACAGTCATTTCCATATATAAAATTTTCGGATATATCATTTCATAGAAAGAAAATATATATTATACAGATATGGTGCATGGAATAAAATATTTCGTTCTACATTGACATCACCTGCCCACATAGAAAGGAAAATTTAATCAGTGTCACCCTAATTCTGAGATTTCAACTACGTGCAGTTTTTGAAGCAAAGGATGTGTGGACACTTATGGGACCTATTTTATTAGTTTCACCTAGAATTTTAGAAGGATTATTCATTTTTTGTTTTATTCAATTTTCAATTATCATTATCTCCCCATGAGTATATTATATAGGGTTATAGTCTGTATGATGCAATGAATAGATGAAGGGATACCCTTTATCATAGGGAGACCTTTTCGAGTTAGTCTCTCACTTCTGATTGTATTTTCAACTTAAAGGTTCAATTTGTCATCCCAGTATCAATTTTTGGTTCAATGTGTCATTTTCTCATGGTTAATTAGGGTTAATTTATCAAGGTTCTATAATGATGTATTATTACATTTGGAAATGAATCTAGTATACAGGTATGAAGAATGATTTTTACGATTTTTTGTTCCACTATTAAACATTTCATAAAATAAAGTCAAAGCATCATAAGCATTCAATTTTTCTTTAGTATCATTTGATGATAGTATGAAAATTAGAAAAGGTTTCTATCTAAATTTTAGATAACTATAGAGTCCCTATGGTAATGAATCTATATGGTTGTTTATTGGATGGTCAAAAAACATCTAAATTTAATCCTATCAAGGATTCCATTAAGAAAAAAATCATGGTAAGTTTTAGTCCTAAGAGATTTTAAGGTTTCAAGTGTATCTCTATACCAAGTTAATAGATAGGGACCACTATTCTCTTTTTTATGAAGATTCTCCAAGTTTGGATGGGGAATGAGGTTAGATTGAGTATATCTTACCATCCATCAATGGATGGTTAGAAAGAGCATGCTATTTAGATAATTGAGGATATACACTATGCATTCATCTTGGATTTCAGTAGATCTTGGGATATCAATATGAGACTGGTTTCGTTCCCTTATAGCTATTCTAACCTATTGTCAGTAAGAATGGTGCTCATTGTGAATTTTTATGGTTACCCATTCTGGTCACTTTGTGATTAGTATGTGATGGGAGAGGATTTTTGTATGGAATAGTTTATCATTAGTGGGATTTCATTAAGGATTTAGTATAATAATCAATATTTGGTAATATCTCATAGCACTACTAAAAAATGGGCTTTATCAGTGCTCAAAATGAGCTTTATCAGCACTGATAAAGGGATACTTTATCAGCACTGAAAAAGCGCTGATGAAGGACCCCATTATCGGCGCTCAAAAATCACTAATAAATATGTTTTTTATCAACACTCTATTAGCGATGATAAACTGGCCCTTTATGAGTGATTTTTTAGCATTGATAAAGGTTTCTTTTATCAGTTATTTTATAGTGATGCTAAAGGCTACCTTTATCAGCACTAAAAAAGCACAGATAAATTCCCTATATGTTACAAAAAAAAATTCTACCGCAGCACACACAAACAACACCTGCACAAAATTCTGCATTTCAACAAGTATACAGATACAAAATTAACACATAATTCATAAGGCAATTACACCAATTATACCCAAAAAAAGTATTCACATACACCATTAACACATAATTCCTATGTTATTAAAATAGATAAGAAATTCAATTCAAAATTCAAGGGGTTTGGGGCTGTTCAGGGGTTTGGGGTGGCTGTCCAAGGGTGGGTAGGGGGTGTTCGGGGGGGGGGGGGTGTCTGGGAATATGTGGGTGTCCAGGGAGATGGGGGTGGTCCATGAGGTCGGGGGGCTGTCCAAGGGGGGTGGGGTGGTGTCCATGGGGTGGTGGGGGCTTCCCATGAGGGTGGGGGAAAATATTGCGTGAGGGTTTATTTTATTTTATTTTAATGTGTTTAGGGTGAAAACATTTAGAGAAATGGGGCATTTGAGTGCCACTTTATGTGGTGCTCAACACTTCGGGTGGCTAGGGCCACTTCAAGTGGTGCTTTGACAACGATTTTTTGTTTTTTTTTGTTTCTTTTTTTGTTCCCCTCCCTTTTATTGTTTTTGTTTTGTTTTTTTACACCCCATCACTTTTTAAAAATATAATTACCAAATAAATAATTAAAATTTTAAAAATATACATATAAATATGAATTTAAAAATGTTAACTTATTTATGATTATTTTTATAAATATATTTATAATTATATAATTATAAATTTATATTTATATACTTATAAAACTTATTTAATTATATAATAAAATAGTGAAATAAACCTTATGTATAATTATTTATATAAATTTATAAATTTATTTATAATTTTTTAGATAATAAATATGTATTAAATTAAAAATATATGGTTTATTTATATTTATATAGTTATATTATATAAAATATGAGGGTTTTTTTCCAATTTGGGTGTTTTATTTATATATTTATATAAAAATATTATAAATATTATTATTATAAATAGTTAAATATATATGTGTGTTTAAATATAATTATGTATATATATAATTAAAAATAAAAATTTAAAAATATAAGTCTATTTATATATATATTTAAATAAAAATTATATTTGTAATTATATAATATTAAATTAATCTTTATAAATAAATATTTATAATTACATAAATATGAATATATTTATAAAAATATAATTATGAAAATATTGTTACATATATATTAAAAATTTATTTATAATCATATTTAATATTCATATATAAATAAATATATATATATATATATGTATAAATATATTTATAAATATATGTAGAATTATATTGTAATTATAGTTATACTTATAAATTTATAACTATATATTTGTACATATATATATAATATTAAATCTATAATTACTAATCTATTTTTATATATTTATAAGTAATTATTTATAAATAAATTTGAAATATTATTAAAGATATAATAAATTGGTAATAACAACAATATTTTTAATGACTACAAAATTTATACTATACAACCAATATAGATGAAACTTATAACATGGATTAAACATATACTAAATAAATGGATTTTAAAAAATTACGTAATCAATGTCGATAAAAAATATTTCACAGTATTTAAAAACCACCTACATGAAACATAAAAATGTTTAAAGTATGTGACTTTTAAAGCCTATAAAATATAAACTGTATGACCAATAAAAATGAAACTTAAAACATGTATTAACCATATACAAAATAGATAAAATTAAAAAATTATGTAAACAATATTGATAAAAAATGTTTTATAGGCTTTCAAAAGCACCTAGTTGATACTTAAAAATGTTTCTAGTATGTGACATTGAAAGCCTATAAAATATAAACTATAAGACCAATATTAATGAAACTTAAAACATGGATTAAACATATAGTAAATAGATGAAATTAAAAAAATTACGTAACCAATGTCAATAAAAAATATTTTGTAGTCTTTCAAAACCACCTACTTGAAATATAAAAATGTTTCAAGTATGAGAATTTGAAAGCCTATAAAATATATACTATATGACCAATATAAATGAAAATTAAAAAATTGATTAAACATATACTAAATAGATGAAATCAAAAAAATTACATAAACAATGTTGATAAAAAATATTTTATAGTCATTTAAAACTACCTACTTGAATCTTAAAAATGATTCAAGTATGTGACTTTGAAAGCCTATAAAATATAATTATTAAATATACAATAATTAATTAGTTAGTAATATAATTTTTAATTATTATTCTTCATTATAATTTTTAATTATTAATGGTAAATACCTAATTATTTAATTACTAATTAGTAATTTACATTTATAAACAGATTTGTTATTATATAATTATAAATGTTACGTTTTTAAATATTTAAGTAGTCATGTAAAATAGTTTTTTGGTTAAAATATATATGTTTTTTTCATTTTTCAAGAAATTATCAGATGTTTAGTCTATGTGACAAGTTTTGTTTACATATTACTTGTACTTTATAATTTAATAGTTAATTTAGATTAGTTTGTATTTACTATATTATTGATTTTCTTGTTATTTGTCCTAAACATTAATTACTTATCATAGTAAATAATGTTTTTCATATATACAACATGACATCCAAAAACATCAATAACAATGCCCCTCGGTACCACAACGCGGCGTCTGAATCTCACATGCTCTCCGTGTCCAACGTCTGTGTCGCTCTGGTGTCCTATTTATCGGTTCCTCCTCTTCCAGTGCTTCTGGTGCCTCCCCATGGGACTTTGGTGCTTCCGGTGCCTCCCCATGGTGCTGTGTAGAGGACTGACCAAAACCATGTGTGGAGGATTCCCCAAAATCATATCGGGTTCCATATTGCTCTGAAGCTCTTATAAATTGTAGATATGGGGTACTGAAGAAGGCCTCGTCGGGAGGAGAGGGGGCCGCCATAAGCTGTGTGACTGCACCAAGATCGAGGTCCATAGTAGTCTGTGGAGACGCCATATGTGTTATATAAGCATCTCCCTACTATGCAAAATCATCAGTCGGCTGGGTCGGATCGTCTCTCTGTGGTGCAGTGACATCTACAGGAGCCGCTCTCGGATGTCGATGTTGTCACCTCTTCCCCTCTGGATGTTCTCATCTCTATCGTCCAGCTGGAGGCGGCGGTGGTGGTGCATCCTCCTCAGCAGGTTTAGTAAGGAAATCGTTATCCCCAGGTGCTTCATCATGATGATATTGATCATGATATATCTTTGGATCCTCATCAAAAAAATTGTCACGTATCAACCATAGATGATCGAATAAATCCACCACATCCCGATGAACTACATCCCGTAGAATATATGCATGCTCTTGAGTCTATGTGGAATGTGAAAGATGACCAATGGAGTCTAATGAAATAAAAATCAAATTAATATCAAAAATGAGTTAAACAAAAAAAATAAATCTTAGTAAACATACCAATCACTGAATGCCAATCCCCTGACTTGTAAGGTGCATGATGGTGTGACATTGATACCAGTGTGCATAATCCCTCTAATCAGATAAATGATAGTGTGATGTGGTATATCCATTTGTAAAGACACTGAATCTAGCACGCATGTCCCAATGCTTGATATAAGATGCATGATGTTGTCGCCAGTCTGTCGTCTGTCTAACTATAAGCACAATCAAATATAACTCGGTAGACTGTCCTGGTTCCATGGGGATATACTGTATAAAACTGAACTGGTTCATGACACTGTCTGGCTACTTCTACTCAATGATGTGGAAGTGAATGAGTGGCACCACTACTGCACAATCTCCAACCATAGATATGCAGTATAGTGGAAGTAAAGCGTAGACATAACCTGTATAAGGAGTCAATGAAACCTGAAATGTAAACTAAAAAAATAAGTCATATATTAGCATGAAAATGTTACTAAGATTATATAGAAAAAACATAAAACAATGATAACAATAAAAATTTCCCTACAAAAAAGTAATGTTTATCTTACATCAGCTAACAATATGGTGTCGAATATCTGTTGGAAGCTGTGCACACTATGTCTCGGAGTATGTGCAGACTTCTGAGACTGACTCCACCTGGTGAAAAAAAAGAGTATTCTACACTATGTTTATAAAAAACAATAAAAAAAGTACTAAATAACTGAAATTAATCATGTAGACATACCATTATCCCCGAGGACAGTCTTGAAGTAGCTCCGGTGCAAGCGGTGCGACTACTTGAGGAGCGATGCGTGGAAAACGCTCCTAGTCCCACATCTATACTAAAACCATGCAACCTACAATTTGATGTGAATCATCCTGACAACTAGTGCAGAGATATCTGTATAGATTTTCTAATACATCAGACCCCCAACTGTATGTAGCCATCTGATCCAGATCCTCAAGTAATGGGAGGTACATCATGTGTACCAAAGTGGTGGAGTAGTCGATGCACAACATGCCTCTGAGCAGCCAAAAAATGTATGCACGTGTGTGATGAAGAAGTGTCTCCTAAACTGCATCATCAGGAATGACGTCCAAATGCTAATCAAGCCACCTCATGCGCAATCACGAACCCTAGAGGATAACCTGTGTGCCGATGATGTCAATGCATAGCAGCCTCTGTATGACTGCAGCCCAATTGCGAGTGCTGGAACCAGTAACTGCATGTCCATAGATAGGTAACCACAACATATAGGCGATGTACTCTAATGTAATAGCCATCTCCCCCTCTGGGAGATGAAATGTGTGTTTTTGTGGCCGCCATCTCTCAACCAACACACCTATCAAATGATGGTCAATGGTCTTGAAGGCACACATAGAGACTCCAGAAAGGCCTGCGCGTCTATGGTATGGAAAAATAGTTGTCGTCAGTGCCTCATGATAGAAATTATGTACTCTCTGTTCTTGAAGATGTCTAACAGGTCATTGCGCCAACACATCGTGTGACACGTGCGTCTCCTGGCCAGATAAAAGTGGTTTCACCATCTGAATGTACAAAAAGTAAAACATTAATTTCTTATAAGATATGAAATTTATAATGTCTGATATGAAATTAATCATTTAATGTTTGAAAGAAGCATAAATACATTGGCTCAGTTGTCGTCTCCCGTGTTGGGGTGTTGGGGTGAAGACGTTCGGATATTCCTCATTTTTGTTTTGTGGCCATTGTAAGTTCATCTTTCATTATAAAATACTGATGACATTTTCATTTACAAGTTCAAATGATTTTGTTTTTTATACAGGTACATTCCTTTTTTGAGGTGGTGTTTTCTGTTTAAAGCTACTCATGTAATGTGGACAGTTCTACATAGAATGTCATGTGAAATCATGGTACATTTTCCAAAAATTACCCTATATACAAGTAATACAAATATGATTAAAAATGGTGATTATGATAAAAAGTATTTAATGTAAAAAGTTTTACAGTAACTTATAGAGTACATGATTCATTTTAACTATTTAATGGTTTCCCTATGTGTCCAGGGAAACGTGTCTTCATATGATCTTCCTGGCGGCATACGATGAACCACTATCCAGTTGAATGTTCACTAGACCAATCCATCTCATTCCGAATATGAGTTGACATTGGTATCCCTTTAGTTCAGTGTCTATTATTGTTTGGTAGAAGCGTGGGTGCGCCATCAGGTAGCCGAAAATTCTGATATTCCACGATTTGCATCCAAAGAGTATTGTAGCAGAATTTGATGCTCTCAAGTCGATATGGTGGATCAATGATCTGATCCAATGATACGTGTATGTAAGCACATTCAGCAATCACATGGCCACAGGGATATCTCAGGGCCTGAAATTTGCCACAATCACAATAACACTTTTCCAGTAGAACAACTCGCACAAGACCATTGCTACATGGCAAAAAATCACAGGGTTGAGAGACCTCAAATTGTTGCTCTTGATGGTTAAATGCAATTACATGGTAAGTTGTAGCCTACTGTAGAACTGTATCTAGCTTGCGATGGAAATGGTGTCAATAGTGCATCCCTCTGTTCAATCCCTCTTTAGCCTACTTTTCCCATTCCAAAAAATAATTTACACTACGATAGAAGGTCTCTTGTACCAACCCTAAAATTTAGATTTACAATATTATACAAATATTATAGTATAATAGTATCTCTTCTGAGTAACATATATTCAAATATTCGTATTTACCTATGACAGGTAGTTTTCAAACTCCCTTGAAAACTCCATTTATACATTCTACTATGTTTGTCATCATATGACCATATCTCCTCCAATCATCATATTCCAACGACAATTCCTACTTTGGAATTTGCATCAGGTAATCATGCACTTCCAGATTCACTCTGTGAATATCATAAAGACGCTTCCCCATCCTTTGTTGATGAGGCTCATAAGCTATCATACAAGTATTCATCTGAAAAGTTATGAAAATAACTATGACAAAAACATTTTAAACAGAAAAGGATGTTCATACCAATTTTTAAGATTGCCTTTTTCATCGACTCATTCTTGAACTTCTTTCACAAATTTCTGTAAATGTGTCAAATACAGTATCGATGATGGGAATAGGGTGGTCTCCATGAGAGACCCTCAGACTGTATTGACTCCTTGATTGCATGGTGGCGATCAAAAATAAGGCAAATCCCTTATACATCCGTAATAAACTCTCAGAGACATTCCAGAAACCAGATCCATGATGAGAAGTTTTCTTTCTCCACATTTGAAAATGCTATAGGTAGAGGTGCTCGATTTCCATCTTATGTGGTTACAATCAATAATGTTTCTATATACATTCCATACAGAAATGTTCCACCAATCTGTATGAACTACTTGAAATGTCTAAATGCCTCCACACATGGTAAAAATGTCTCCAATAATCTATCAATCACAACAATTGAGAGGCCAAGTTGGTTCTGTTGGTTAACATATTCAACAGTAAGTAACCGATAGACTATTTGATTATTGTGGCGTAGAAGCTCCCACAGTTGTGGTAAAACTCAATAATAGTCATCCCAATCAACGTACACTTTCACAATAGCCTTTTGTCGTGTTGCACAAGCCTTATTGTATTAGATTTGATACCAAAAAAGTTGTTTGATTTTCTCAATGACCAGAACCATATGAACGTATTGACATTATCTAATTATTTCACCAAGAATAGTTGAAACAAACTCAACATCTAATGAAGAGTGTTCCTATGACAAGCGTGGGTTAACACAAGTGTGTGGAGTAAATCTACTGATATTCCAACTATGAAAAGTGTTATCAATAATAGCTCGCAGATGCAATTGACAGTTCGATCCATATTTTTCACAACAGATAAAATAGTAAGACCTCTTTGACTCTTCTACAACATATGAGTAATGTCATTCAATGTGATATTTTTTATCAATTTTTTCGTTGCTTATTTGCTCTCAAATTCTCTTCCAATATACAGAACACCATTATCTAACACTAGAATTGTTCCACCAATGATTCCTAGAAATTCTGAACTCGGTGTAAAAACGGAATAATCAAATTCTGGCAAGTGATTCATGCCTTCAGTTGACCAAGAATCCAATAGTGGAGGATGGGTCAATGGTTGGTTGAACCTCACATGAGTTGGCAAAGACTGATCTTCTGCATGCTCTTCTTCTTCTTCAACTTCCTCTTAATATTCTTCTTAAAAATTTTCATCATCCCTAAATTCATCGACCAATGCATCTAAAGTATGTGGTGGACTATCCATTGAAACTGTGGCCGTTGGAAATGATGGAACACTAGTGATTTTGATGTAAATTCTTGATGTGAAGAAGCATATGACATAGTCTCGTGAATTTGATATGGGTTAACCTCCAATTTATATGGAACATCCATTGTAGCTATAGTGATATACAACTCCATCATTTTATTCTCAGATATATACTTAACCAATGAAACTATATATTCCCAATCATCATCATCATTTATCGAATAGGGCACATGCCAAAACATATCTATAAATTAGAGATGTCTGAATGTGATTGCCTCTATTAGTAGATTCCTCGCCAGTTTAAACTTCCGATGAATTTTTTTTGCACGGCTTCCAAAGTAGTACATCCTCCAAGCATCACAACAGCTTCTGGATGTATACTATGACTACATCCTTGTTTAGTCTCAATTAATTGACCGTTGTAATAAATATAGGTAGCGACCATATTTTTTAACTAAAAGAAACCATTGTTATTAATTAAATTTGATTAAAGTATCAATTTATGTATACATGATACTAGTAATTTAGGTTGGAATCCTCATCCCTCCACCAAATCAATATGTTCAAACCATATTGATGTGTAACTATTTAAACAACCCACAAGTTAATTTACTTACCAAAAAAAAGAAGTCAAACATATTCATACACATCCACATGCATTATATGCATGAGGTACACAAACACATCATGTAAATGCATAGTTTTATATGAAATTCAAAATCTCCACATGAGTAAGCCCGGAACGACAGATAGCCAACCCCATTCACTTTCCAAGACAAGGAAATCCTCTAGGAAAGTAGGTGGTATGACCCAAAGCTCCTCTACCCGGGGATATTTTACTCAAGAGAGCAGTCATTTCATGGTAACTCTAACACTTAATAAGCAAAAAATATATTCAACTACTAAATTCAAGTTCATAACTTCAATTAAAAATAGAGGTCAAGGTAGATTAGAAACTAAATGCATTATCATACCTAGAATTTAATGCAAAGGTATAATCCTGAAGCAATTTATAACTACTTCGCTGATTAATATAACTACTATGTTGATTAATATAACTACTTCACTGATTAATATAACTACTTAGCTAATTAATATAACCACGTCGCTGATTAATATAACTACTTATAATTAATTAATTACCTAATAATAATTAATTAATAACCTAATAATAATTAATTAATAACCTAATAATAATTAATTAATAACCTAATAATAATTAATTAATAACCTCATAATAAGTAATTAATAACCTCATAATAAATAATTAATAAACTAATAATAATTAATTAATAACCTCACATTAATTAATTAATAACCTAATTATAATTAATAATAACCTAATAATTATTAATTAATAAATTATAATAATTATTTAATAACCTAACAATAATTATTTAATAACCGAATTATAATTATTTAATTACCTAATTATAATTATTTAATTACCTAATAATAATTTAATAATTACCTAATAAAAATTATTTAATTAAATAATTATAATTAATTAATTACGTATTTATAATTAATTAATTACATAATAAGAATTAATTAATTGCCTAATTATAATTAATTAATTACATAATTAGAATTAATTAATAACATAATTAGAATCAATTAATTATCCAATTATGATTAATTAATTACCTAATTATGATTAATTAATTACCTAATCATGATTAATTAATTACCTAATTATAATTAATTAATTACCTAATTATTATTAATTAATTACCTAAATATGATTAATTAATTACCTAATTATGATTAATTAATTACCTTATTAGAATTAAATAATTACCTAATGAGAATTAATTAATTACCTAATTATAATTAATTAATTACATAATAAGAATTAATTAATTTCTTAATTATAATTGATTAATTACCTAATTATGATTAATTAATTACCTAATTATGATCAATTAATTAGCTAATTAGAATTAATTAATTACCTAATTATGATTAATTAATTACCTTATTATTATTAATTAATTACCTAATTAGAATTAATTAATTACCTAATTTAATTAATTCATTATCTAATTATAATTAATTAATTACTTAATTATAATTAATTAATTATAATTACTTAATTACCTAATTAGAATTAATTAATTACCTAATTATAATTAATCAATTTCATAATTATAAATAATTAATTACCTAATTAGAATTAATTAATTACCAAATTACAATTAATTAATTACCTATTTAGAATTGAATAATTAACTAATTAGAATTAATTAATTACCTAATTAGAATTAATTAATTACCTATTTATAATTAATTAATTACCAAATTAGAATTAGTTAATTATCTAATTAGAATTAATTAATTAGCAAATTATAATTAATTATTTACCTAATTATAATTAATCAATTACCTAATTATTATTAATTAATAAACAAAAAATTAATTAACTAATTACCTAATTAGAATTAGTCAATTACCTAATTAGAATTAATTAATTACCTAATAAGAATTAATTAATTACTTAATTAGAATTAATTAATTACCTAATTAGAATTAATTAATTACCTAATTAGAATTAATTAATTACATAATTAGAACTAATTAATTACCTAATTTGAATTAATTAGTTACCTAATTATAATTAATTATTTACATAATAACAATTTATTAATTACCTATATTAATTAATTAATTAACTAAATAAAATTAATTAATAACCTAATTAAAATTAATTGTTAACATAATTAGCATTATTTAATGACCTAATTATAATTAATTAATAACCAAATTAGAATTAATTATTAACATATTTATAATTAATTAAAAACCTAATTATAATCAATTAATAACCTAATTGTAATAAATTAATTACTTAATTACAATTAAATAATAACCTAATTATTATTAATTAATTACATATTTATAATTAATTAATTACCTATTTATAATTAATTAATTACTTAATTATAATTAATTAATTAACTAATTATATTCAATTAATTAACTAATTATAATTAATTAATTAATTATCTAACTATAATCATTTCATTACCTAATTACATTAAAAAAAACAATACTATTTATATAATATAAATATTATACACTAATTCTATAAATTAAACATCTAAATTATTAAATCAAAATATTAAATATATATAAATAAAGATTTATCACAAATTTTTGGAGACATAGCTCCGCAGGCAGAGCAACCGGAGAGGCAAAGCGCAGAGAAACCAGAGATTTTCAAAGAGATAATAACGTTGAGAGAGAGGGGGGGTAAGTGAGGAGGTGTGAGATGGGGAGGGCGAGCAACCTTATTTATAGGTAGGGGAGATGTTTCGGCGCCACTTCAAGTGGCTCTGAATGGAGAGGGAATAAAGGAGCAGCGCCACTTGAAGTGGTGATGCTCTTTGTTAGTTTATTCCTTCAACGATACTTGATGTGGCGCAGAAGAGTTGCTCTGCCGAAATGGTCAAGCGCCACATCAAGTGGCGCTCAAAGGCCCCATTTCCCAAAATATTTGCACCCTAATACCATTAAATTTTTAAAAAACCTCTCATATAAAATTTTCTGGGTGGGGGTGTACAGGGGGTGGGGGTGTCTAGGTGGTGGGGTGGTGTCTATGATGGGGGTGTCCATGTGGGGGGCGTCCAGGGTGTGGTGGGGTGTCTAGGGGGTGGGGGGCTATCTAGGGTGGGGGCTATCCATGGGGTGTCCAGGGGCATAGGTTGGTGTCCAGAGTGTCAGGGGGGGCTTTCCAGGGGTTGGGGTGTTCGGGGGGTGGGGGTGGGGTGGTGTCTGAGAGGGTGGGGGTGTCTGTCCAAGGGTGGGGGTGTCCCAAGTGTTGGGTTGTCCAGGTGGTGGGGTGGTGCCTATGAGGGGTGGGGGTGTCGAACAGGGGGTTTGTGGGTGTCCAGGGGGTGTCCTGGGGGGGGGGGGGGTTCCGGGGGGGGGGGGGGGGGCTCTTCGGGGTGGGGGGGGGGGTCTGTCCATGGGTGTGTCCAGAGGGTTGGGGTATGGCCAGGGGGTTGGGTGGCTTTCCAGAGGTGGGGGTGTATAGATGGGTGGGGGTGTCCAGGTATGGGGTGGTGTCTAGGGGGTGGGGACAGTCTAGTGGGTTGGTGGGGCTTTCCAAGGGGGGTGCAGTTGTGTCCAAGGGGGTGGGGGTGGTTGTCCATGTGGGTGGGGGTGTCCAGGGGGTGGGGGTGGTGTCCAGGTGGTGGGGTGTTGTCTAGGGGAGTGGGAGCATCCATGGGTGGGGTTCCATCCAGGGGGTTGGGGGCCTTCCATGGATCATTCTCCTAAAGGAACAACATAATCCGAATGTGTTTGGTCAGATTTCTGTAGGTCAGTTGTTGTTCTCACATAAAATTCTATTTATTTCAAATAGAAGAGAGACAGTTTGAGTTATACCTGCCACACCATGCCTTAAATTGAGGTGGGGTTGACTTGTACATGTCAGAAATGACCCTTGGATCGTTCTCCTGAAGGATCAACACAATACAAATGCGTTTGGTCAAATTTCCATAGGTTAGTTGTTGTTTTCACTTAAAATTTTGTCCATTTTAAACAAAAGAGAGACGATGTAAGTGATACCAGCCAATATTTTCTTCAGATTGAGGAGGGGGTTGACTCGTACACGTCACAATTGACACATGGATCATTCTCCTAAAGGATTAACACAATTTGAATGCGTTTTTTTGGATTTTCGTAGGCCAGTTGTTGTTTTCACTTAAAATTCTGTCCATTTTAAACAAAAGAGAGACACTTTGAGTGATACCAACTATACAATGCCCCAGATTAAGGTGGGTTTGTCTCGTACATGTCACAAATGACTAATGGATCATTATCCTAAAGGATCAATACAATATGAATGTGTTTGGTCAGATTTTTGTAGGCCATTTGATGTTTTCACCATAAAATTCTCTCCATTTAAAAAAAAGAGAGGCATTGAAGTGATACCGATCACACCATGACTTAGATTGAGGTGGGGTTGACTTATAAACGACAAAAATGAAACATTTATCTTTCTCTAAATGGATCAACACAATCCGAATGCCCTTGGTCAGATTTTCATAAGTCAGTTGTTGTTTTCAGTTAAAATAATGTTTATTTTAAACAAAAGAGAGACCATGTGACTGATACCGACCACACAGAGCCTCATATTGAGGTGGGGTTGACTCGAACACATCACCAAAACACACATGGATCATTATTTTAAAGGATCAACAAAATCTAAATGCATCTGGTCATATTTTAGTAGGTCAATTGTTGGTTTCACTTAAAATTTTGTCTATTTTAAAAAAAGAGAGACACTTTGAGTGATACTGGCCACACCATGCCTCAGATTGAGGTGAGGTTGACTCATAAACCTGAAAAATGACCCATGGATCGTTCTACTAAAGGTTTATCACAATCCGAATTTGATTGGTCAGATTTCTATATGTTATTTATTGTTTTCACATAATATTATGTCCATTGTTAACAAAAGAGAGACCCATTGATTGATACTAGCCACACCGTGCCTCAGATGGAGGCGAGGTTGACTCGTACACATCCCCAATGCACCCATGGATCATTCTCCTAAATAATAAACACAATATGAATGCGTTTGGTCGAATCTCCATAGGTCAGTTGTTGTTTTCACTTAAAATGTTGTCCAGTTTAAAAAAAAGAGAGACACTTTGAGTGATACCAGCCACACCATGCATCTAATAGAAGAGGGTTTAACTTGTAAATGTCAAAAATGACCCATGGATCATTCCCCTAAAGGATCAATAGAATCTGAATGAGTTTGGTCAGATTTCCATAGGACAATTGTTGTTTTCACTTAAATTTCGGTCCATCTTAAACAAAAAAGAGACCCTTTGAGTGATACCTACCACACCGTGCCTCAGATTGAGGTGGGGTTGACAAGTACATGTTCCTAATGCACCCATGGATCGTTCTCCTAAAGGATCAACACAATCTGAATGAATTTGGTTATATTTCCATAGGATGGTTGTTGTTTTCATTTAAAATTCTGTCCATTTTTAACACAAGAGAGACACTTTGAGTTATATCGGCCACACCATGCCTCGGATTGAGGCGAGGTTGACTTGTAAATGTCAAAAATTACCCATGGATCATTATCCTAAAGTATCAACACAATACAAATTCTTTTGGTCAGATTTATATAGTTTAGTTGTTGTTTTCACTAAAAATTCTCCCCATTTTAAACAAAAGAGAGACCCTTTGAGGGATACCGGCCACACCGTGCCTCAGATAAATATGGGGTTGACTCATACATGTCACCAATTCACCCATGGATTATTCTATTAAAAGATAAACACAATAAAAATGAATTTTTCAAGATTTTCATAGGTCATTTGTTGTTTTCACTTTAAATTCTGTCTATTTTAAACAAAAGAGAGACACTTTGAGTGCTTCATCATTCATTCATGTTGCCGGTGCATTTAATATTATATAATGGGAAAATTACTCATTGGAGAAATGATTTTTTATTTAATAACAATTAAAAATTTCCTACGAACATTTACATACAACAATGTTTCATCTATTGATCCCATTAACCCCTCTGAAAAATTACCGCCAATTGCACACGTCACCAAGTCCGATCTGCATGCTATTTGTGTAGAATCTGCCATCAGGTATGAGGCCCACTCATTTCTGGACAAATCTATATCACCTTGTGAGTATGATTCTTTTTGGCAGTTAGAGTAGTATTTCAAAATATAAAAATAAATAATAAATAAATAAATTTAATAAAATAGTAGTTTTTTATGAAAATAACTCTTAAGGGATGCTAGTTTGTTGATGAAAAACAATCAATTTCATAAATATACAAACATAATAACCACAATTATTATCGTTTTTATTGTTTTGGACACAGTAAAAAAAATTATCATTAAGAGAATAAGTAACTTGTGTTGATATGTGTTTGGATAGTGAAATTTTATTATATATACCCTGATATTTGTCTAGACGTAGTACTTGATCGCCTCCATATGCTTAGACTCTTTTCTCATTCAATTTTTAGATGATAATGATACACCACCCTATCATAACAGAATCCTCAATAAAAGATAATATAATCTATATTACTTGATGTTTAGACCTAAAAAGTAGGATGTAGTGTCTTACAGATTCACAAACACTATCATGTGTGGTCTGTTTGATGGATATCCTTGCTTTGAATCCAGAAAATAATTCTTTGGAGTTTGCAAGTTCACTCCAATTAACAACCAATTTTTCCTAAAAACATAAAATGGAATATTTAATAAATGAAGTGAAAATATAATTAATATGCTTTTATAGTAGAGTTTTACCCCTGCATGGTTGGTATTAGGAATATTATGTCATCTGTAATCTTTCTTTCAAATGTTTTAAGCAATCCGTTCAATATTTCTATCTTTTTTTATGGCACTAATTTTGTTAGATGTGTTGATGTGGTATGAGGACTAACGAGTCTGAATTTTGGCTCGTGGGAATATTCCTTCAAATGTTTTTCATATAGAGTTCTGTCAACAATATAAAAAGAATTTAGTCATAATTTTCACATTACATCAGCTTTTAGAAAATCGATTCATTTAAACATACCTCATATAAATATTTACAATTGTGATGCCTAGCCAACTAGTTTCTAGGATCTCAATTACATTTTTCACTATAAAGAAATCATAACTTTCCTCTCGGTATATATTCTTTTCAAAAACCACTATATGACTACTACCACCTCTTATCTTCGTATCCACATGAGTCTTAAATGCTAGTAAATGTTGATAGAGAACACATGGTGTTATTGGGATTTCAGTAGCTCTTTGGAATTGGTTGGTCGATCCTTTAGATTTTTTGAGCTGACATTTGTCACCCCTTCCCTTTGTCCGTATGTACTCTTAAAATTTGTGACATCCAAGAAATGAATGTCCCAATTGCCTTTTCAACTGTATGAATATCATCTTTATAAGTGGAATAGTTAGTTCTACATTTGGCTCATGAGCTCCAGTAATCGCCACTTTCAGATGATCTTTCAGAAGTGGTCTATTATGTAGTTTCTCATCTTGGATGTTGAACACTGTAGCCCTTACTTCAAGGTGATAGGTGGGTGTTGACAGATATAAATCATAGTCATTATCACCCTGTAGAAGATCAGCATTGGAAAAGTATCAGTGTTTGTCTAATTCATATTTCATGGGAACAATTATTAGAATATTGATTAACATGGCTAAGACAGCTCTTGGAGGTTAATGGCTCGCCTCAAAGTTGGTGGGTTTGGGGCGGGATCTTCACGCGCTAGTTGTTTTTGAGTTGTGTCTTCTCTTTGCTTCCCACCAATTAAAGTTGCTAGCAACTCTCCATGCCATTGAAATTGTTTTTCAAGAGTTCGTTGACATTCACTAATTTGTTTCAATTTTTCATCTCTATCATCCATTTATTTTTTTCTCAAAATATACTCAGGGTGTCACCCCAAACCCCACACCACTAACACGACCATAATTTCCTTGCTTCTTCAAATCCATTGATAATAGGTCTGCATTCGTTATAGGAGTAGATAATTTCTGTGACAGTCGTATATAAGACGATAACTATTTATTTGAATGTAATATCAATTTAAATCAAATATTTTTATTGTCATGTCATACTTACACATATTTCCCACACTTTTTTTCTCGTGTACTAGCTTCCCTTCCATATTCACACATGCATCCTTCTACAACACATGACATGTGATGGAAGTTTCATTGGTTTTAGACTCATCAATCTAGATATAAATATTGAAAGAAAATTATGATGTTGTTAATTGGCACCTAACAATATTACTGTAAATTTAAAATACATACCATTTTCATTTCTAGTGAAGTGTACCCCATCCTTGCTTTATGATAGGGTTATGTTGGTTTTGATGCATGTTCCTTATTTTTAGTAAAGAGTTGTTTCATAAATGAAATATTGACAATTAAAGTGATTAATATACATATCCCCAAACAACAAATTATCAACCACAATGTACCTGAAATTTTTTATCCCCATAGCATCCAATAAATGCATCACATGCTTCTTGGGATATTAAGTGAGCATAGACAATGGGTGGGTACATGTTTATTTTACCATTGGAATCTTTCAGGTGACATTTTGTTGAAATAGTTTGAAAACCATGATGAATCATTCCTACAAGCATAAGTACATAATTCTTGAGTAAATCATATACTATAAATGTAGTGTGAAAGATTTTTAGAAGAATAATACTTTGTTTCATTATGTTATTTTCTAATAAATGAAACAAATAATATCGTAATGTTATCGTAATTTCATCACAGATCACAGCCTTCAGCCCGGACAAAACATGGTTCCATGAATCTATGTTAATCGACACACATTGTCGAGTGACAACTCCAATGTAACTACTAATAATAGCCTATTTGGTATTCACATGTTGGCCTCACGCATTCCATCCGAAATCAAATTTGATGCCTTTGCATCTCACCTTAAGAACTTTGGCTAACACCGTCAAACTATGACTCACCTTTCATATCTGCAACATATTTCTTTCATCCCCAACTATTTCATCGATATCAACATCATATATATGTTCATCTTAAATGGTAGAAACAGTATGTGGTGATGGTTGTTGGACCTCAATTCTAGGGGAAGCAACAGGTTAAAAACTTGTTGTTTCTCTACACTATGAGGAGCCACAGCAGGAGCAGGAGCAGCTTGAGAGACTTGTTCAGCCTCAAGGTTAGGAGCACCAAAATGCGCAGAAGTCATTATCGGAAAAGTTAGTTGAACAGTTAATTATATTAAATAAATTGAGTAATGATACGATAATAAGATGAGATAACAATATCAATATTACAAACAAAATAAAACCTGTTTATTGAACATTATTTCTTTTTTTCAATGGATGAAGTGATTTGAGACCTCTATCGTTTATTAAAATCCCTTAATTATAGTATCCTATAACATAAAAAACATCATCTACATTGGGACCGTTGTGAAGTTATTGCGATGTACCACTGAAAGGATCATCCTAAACATAATTTTAATCAGACGCTTCAGTAGTTATGGACGTTAACAGATCAATCACCCACTTTCAGTTTGCGGGATCTGGAACCTAAAAAACATGTACCGCTTGTGACGCCATTATAAAATATTTTACTTTGTACCCTTCGTTACTAAAGTAAACTTTAACAAATCGCCATTCATCTATTTTAACACCACTGTTGTTATCAAACCATTTTCATTGAAAAATCAGCAATTACAATGTCGTATAATCCAACTCCCATTTTTGTTTCATAATGCCAAAGTATGACATATTTGCATAAATTGGATATTGTCCTTGCTATAAGAATCATGCATCTCTTCAGCCACAAGAGTAACTCCACTATTTTTCATGGTACTATCTTCATCATTTTCATCTGTATAGAATGTATAACCACTAATTACAAAACCATTTTATGATTAAATATACACACATGGTCTGGTGGCTAGCCATCAAAGTCGTTCTGAAATTGAATTCGGATTTTCATCCAACTCCTTAAAAATATGGTCCTAAAACCATCTTATAAACCAGTGATTATGTGTATTTGATATCCATTTTTAATCCCTTGATGGATTGAATAACCTAATAATTTTTTTTTGAGTTTCAATATACAGAGAAACCTACCAACTGTTATGCAAAAAATAAAGGTGGGTCTGCTCCCAATCTGTAATACTGATTGTCACAGCATCTCTTCCAGAAATTACCTCACCCTCAATGCATCCAGTGTGATGATATTTTGGGAGACCAATTCATTCCACATCCGATAGGTATTCCGTACAAAATTCAATGACATCCTCAACAATATATCGCTCCACTATAAAACCCTCTAGCTGACTTCAATTTTTGACATACCCATTCAAAATCTTCACATACCGTTCAATGAGGTACATTCATCTATAGTGAATAGGAGAAAAAAATAAAATCTCTCTCACCAAGTGAATCATTAAATGAACTATCATATAAAAGAATATTGGCGAGAATAAAATTTCTAATTCACATAATAAAATGAAAATTTATTTTTCCATAGCTTGATATTTTTCTCGGTCAAAAACATTTCTACACATAGCTTTGAAAAAGAAATAATGTTTGGTTAACGTATGATGAACATTCTTGGAAAAAATTCAATGTAATGAAATATGAATTAGATCTTGCATCAAAAAACGGAAGTCATGTGATTCCAAACCTTTTATCTTCAAATCATTCATTGACAGAATGTTCTTGATATTTTATAAATACCCTACTGGAACCTTTGCATCATTGAATATGTTGCAAAACTAGGATCTATCCTCCCTAGAAATAGTGTAAGCAGCTGGACGAATAAACATTTTATTTTCACCCTTCACAGGATCCAACTCTTCTTGTATTCCCATGTCAACCATGTCCATCCTTACCTTAATTCCATCCTTTGTTTTTTCAGCGGCATTTAGCACCGTTCTGATAACAATCTCACATAATTTATTTTTCACATCCATCACATCAAGAAAATGTCTGATGTAAATTCATTTATAGTATGGTAATTCAAAAAAAAAATTGATCACGTTTTCCAACCTATTTTCGTTAGTTTTTCAAAAAAGGTTTACCAAAAACAGTGTTCACAAACTTTTACTTTCTCAAATAGCAGATCACCTATTAGTGGAGACAGTGTTCCGCATTGTTCTGAACTTACATTGAATGATGTCGTCCAATATCGATATTTATGCTGACCAGGTTGAAATCTATGGCGTCCTAGAAACACAGATTTCGAAGAATGTTTCAACCTAATTTATTCTCTCTCTTCTTTGCATAGAGGACACCCTTGTGTTCTTTTAATTCTATAACCTAAAAAATTTCCATAATAAAGGAAATCATTTATTGTTCAATACTACATCTCTCTCAACGTGAAGTATTGAATTTTATATGCATCATACAAATAACACTTGAATAACACAATAACTTAAAATCCTCAGTCAAAGGAGCCAGATTAACATCAATATCGTTACCTGGTTGTTTTGGTCCTGATATAACCATAGATAACCTGATGGATTTCCACTTCATGCATAAACAGAATAGAATGTTATAATTTACCAACATAACAGGCCATGTACTGTGAGTGCTGGTTTGAAAACCAAAATGATTCACTCCATCTGTGATAATTCAAGAAGAAGGTTTCTCGACTCTTTTCCAAATTCAGGATACTCATGATCAATTTTCATCTATTGAGGAGAGTTGGCCGAATGACCTAATTTCCCATCTTTATTTCGTTTATCTGCATGCCATGATTATTTTTTAGCAGTTTATTCACTTCCATATAGATGCATAAACCTTGGAATGATTGGAAAGTATCATTCAACATTCGTAGGATTTGATTCATTTTCCTATATTGAGAATCACCACACTTTGTGGGAATTGTTTAAGTGATTTTTTCTCCTTTCCAAATAATAAACAGTCATTTGGCATGGCATGTATTCTTTCAGAAATCATACCCAACGAGCATTGCATTCATTTAGCTTCATATGTCCGGATTGGTAGCTCATTATCTTCCGAGAGCATGTCATTCAATAGAGCATTTAGTTCCATAAAACTGAAATCACTCCATTTGTTGTCTGCTTTCAATTTATACAACTTCAGTACAGTTAACAATGATGTATATTTAGTACAACCAGCATACTATGGCATCTTTGCACAACTCTTTAACTTCTAAAACAATTTTGGGAAATCACAGAGTTCATCTTTAATTGTCCTTTTCATTTTATCAATATGATCTTCATCATCATTGATATATGTAACAACATCCTCCATATGGTCTTATTAATTATCCATAGTTGTATTCATATCTGATGATCCATATAATGCAGTTTTATCATAGCCAGTAGCCACATGCGCTTTTTCTCCATGTTTATTCCAACATCTATAACTCTGATCTATTCCATTACATATCAAACGTTCTTCCAACTCCACTGGAGTAAGTAGTCTATAATAACAACAACGTAAACACAGAAAAAGGATTTGAGAAGGATCGTTTGCGTGATCCCTTTCAAACATGATGAACTCCTTCAACCCGTTCTCATACTCTATTGTCAAACTATTAGCATCCATCAAATATTTATTAATCTCTATCCTATTTGAATCTAAAATATTTTTATTTATGGTTAAAATAAACAAAACAAGACTTCCAAATAAAGTATAAGTGAACCACATATAAAAATAGAGATTAATAGATCCTAATCATTCCCAATAACGATTTGGAAATCAATAGAACTATGATACACCCCCCATCAAAATCAATACAGTTTCCGAACACAAAGGGGTTCGTGGGGATAATCACTTATCTCATGGATGGTAAAACTCACATGGAATGATCCTCTATGGCTTATCCTCCTCTATCAGGTCAACCCTTCTGTTGTTAACTAGAACATCCTTTTATATCTCACCATACTAAAATAATTATGGATGAAAACTAGTAACCAACTCTATAAGTAAAGAAAGGATTCACAAAATCAATACAATATGGAATTCAATAAATATAATTACTTTAGATTCATTATAGTTTCCTCAAATCATCCCATTCTAAACACAATAATAATAAAGAATGATACATCTACCACTCCTTGGTCTCTGCCCTGCATTCAATATCATCGTGCCTAATCTGTTTGGTAAGCTAATTATACTTACATTAACTCACAGGGGGGATAATCGCTTGTGTCATAGATGGTATCCCATGTTATTCCATATGAAGATCGTAAAAAATATTATTGACCTATCATCCAATTCAATCCTTATGAGTGTCTAATTTCAAACAACATCTTAACTATAATATAAAAAGAATATATATTTATAAATTACTCCATATCCACTTCCACACTAATATGTTCATTCTCTCACTCTAATAGAATATTTATTAAACTTTAACCCCATCTATATAATCTCATAACCATTTATCCACACATACACATGTCACAGACACATAAAAATCCATATCCACATCACAACCACACATCACATCCTCATCACAATATGAAGTAATGAACATGAAGGACATAAACATCATACTCCCGTCCTACAATGCACTACCCCAACTACGTATCCACACCAAATACACATAGTCATTTCAACAAGAATATATATACAAAAAAACCTAAAATTGTTATAGGTCATATATATACTCCCACTATGAGCCATTACAACTCATACTAATTGTGAAGGGGGTAAAGGGAAGAGGGAGTTCTTCTATTTGTGTTCCCTATATAACCTAGATATTGAAAAAAACACTTTGAACCAAAGTACCCATATGGATTTCAATTAGGTTACTCGAATAAAGTGGTGGAGCGTAAGAAATATTAAAGAAAATATAATAAGTATGTAGTCACACATAAATCATTCCTAAGGGTTTACACCAAACTAACAATGCAAACACCTTCGTCAACCATTGCCTTGTTACAACCACCCTCTAATAACCACTTCGATTATAATTCCACAAATAATTCCCAAAAAATCACATAAGCATCCATATCAACATTACCAACTTCTCATTTCTTTGAAAATTTTAATTTCGTGGATTTTTATTACCATATGCATTTCAATTGTTAACCATTTTAATGTAAAAGAATTCATTAAATCACTACCCACTATAATCCATTAATTAATCATTACTAACATTTATTCTATCATTAACAATTTATTAAACATAATTATTCAAATAATTATAATTAATCATTTATCATTTCCAACCCATCACCCATTAGTATTTTCATTTATTCCAACCATATTACATGCCAAAAGGAAACTATAACACTACCCAATAACAACTAAATTATAATGACATAAAATAATACTAAACACATTCTAAAATCGATAAAACCAATTATTTTCTGCCTAAATAGCCATATCATTTCTATCATTACCACACAATAATCTATCCATCACTATTGTTTTAATTACCACACCACATGCTCCAAACCAGATCAATCAACCATCACCCTTATAATCATAGTTATAAATACCCCATACATAGTAGCATGAAATGGAAAAAATATAAGAAATTCACACTAAAGACTACCCCTTAAATATTATTTCATATTAAAGTAGAATTTATAGTTTAAATATAACACTTTAATTACAAATTTTCATACACCAAATTCATTACTTACCTTAAGTGACTAGAAAATAATGAAAGGTGATTATAACATATTATTAGTAGAAAGAAATTTCTTTCACAACATCATGAATAAATCACTTAGAAACAACACCAATAAATCCTAAAATATATAAGAATGATTACGGAACATCATAAAACAGATACAAAACTACCTCTTCAATTTAATTTCCATTAGTGTAATTCATTATGGTATTTAGGTTAATCAGTACTATACTTTTTATGGAAGGAAAATAACATGATAATTCCACAATTTACACATAATGGAGAAGAATAAATTTCATGTCCCCATCCTCAATGAATGATTTAACAAATATTTCATAATAATGAGAAGAATAGTTTAATAAAACACGACTAAACAGGTGAGGGTAATCTTAATGTTTTAGGTACGACCATTAACCATTAAAACTATAAAAAATAAAAACAAAAACAGAATCAAAATTATTGTCATATCCTTCCAAAGAATAATGTTTAAGAAGAGAATCAAGAAGAATTAGAAAAGAAATTCACCATAGAGGAGGGTAAATAGAGAGCCTACAGTGGTACATCGTGAGGGGATGGCATAACCGCCAGAGGGGGAGGTGCACTAGAGGATCCCCCAACCATTTAAAAATGGAGGAGTAGGGTTTGCGGGGAAGTAGGGTTGATCTGAGAGGAGGAGAAATAGGGTTTTCGGAGAGGAGGATCCACCAAAGGGGTTTGAGGCGGAGGATAAGGAGAAGGTCTAGTGGCGGAGGTCCGACAATGCAAAGATCGGGGGGCAGAGGAGGTCTGACAATGTCATGATCAGGGGGGAGTAGATTTTTCATCGAAATACAGTATTGCAAGAGATTTAGGGCATGATAAATAGAATACACTATGAAACCAATTTTATAAAATATCGGACTGCAGTTTTATCAGCGCTTTTTTAGTGCTGATAAAGGATACCTTTATCAGCGATAAATTTTTTGTGCTGATAATGGTATACTTTATCAGTGCTTTTCTAGTCCTGATAAAGATCCCATTTATCAGTGAAAATAATTTCTTCCTTTATCAGCACTACAAATTTTAGTGCTGATAAATGGTCTCTTAATAGTGCTTTTTTAGTGCTGGTTAAGGATAACCTTTATGAGCGCTAAAATTTTAGGACTGAAACATGGGTTTTTGATCACCGCTTTTCTAGCACTGATAAAGGGAATCTTTATCAGTGCTTGAAATGTGTTGAAAAAAGGATTCTTTATCAGATCCAGAAAAGTGCAAATAAAGAAGCCATGTATCAGTGCTAATATTTTAGTACAAATTTAGGGATTCTTTATCTGTGGTTTTTTCTTAGCATGGATAAAAGGCGGTGCTTCCCTTGCCCGTTTTTGTAGTAGTGTAATCGGTATAGATCTTATGTGCATCGAGAACATTATCCTTTAATGATTTCTATTGGTGACTATTTTTTTGAACGTTTCACATTGGTTGGGATACCATAATCTTATGAAATATGTTAATTTGGTTCCAATATATGTTGGACCATTTGGGATCACTGAGTTGATCAATCATGTTACTTATTGGTTTGAATTTTTGACTTAGATGACCTGGGTGTTTGATGCCTTCCATATATCTTATATTATGAAATATCATATTGATTCCACTATCATTCATAGTGGGGAATAGATTGATTTCTATCCATAAGTTTTTTATGGGGAGAAACTAGTGGATATCATTAATTTTATTATGAATTTGTTGTTATAGAATTTTATTCCAATAGATTGAGTCTTAGGGAAACATGGATCAAATTCTCACAAGAATTAAGAGTGTGAAACATAAAGGAGGGAATAATGGACTCACCTCATTCAATATCATAAAAATTTTTCATGACTTAATATGGATGAAAAGTAAAATGTATATGATATTTTAACATCTTGGATAAAAATAGAAATTATCTTTTTAAGCTTCAAGATCATTTTTCATGTTTGGTGGCTAAAGGGGGTTTTTAGAGTTATTTCATAAACTGGTTTGGGTTCCACCTACAAGACAATTTTAAATATTAAATGTATAATTTATGAAGTAATGGGTTGGTAGATACAATTTATAAACATATTATTTGTAATAATAACCTTTTATTCCATAAATTCCATTTACAACTTAAATAAGACACTCCGGAATATTTTTCCTAATCCGTTATGTTTTTGGAAGACATTAAATCTATGAAATTTATGATATGAATGTAATATTTTTTTCTTAAATACTTTATGACCAATGTATTTTTCATATATTACACTAAATTTGGTTCTCTCATTTGGTTTTATTCTACAAACCTAGAACCCAACCACTATTCTAATAAATTTTTGGTTATATTTACTCTTCTGGGTGCCACTGTTAAATTCCTGATCTCAAACACAGTTTTTTTACTCCTATTTTGGTATGTTTTATCTTCTTATTTTAACATATTAATTACTCTTTTTTGGTAGTGTAGTTGGGATATATTTTTTGGATCTATTTATAATGTGATGATGAAACTTCTTCAATCCCATATGAATTCAGTTTTTTGATTTTCTCAGGGGATTGACCTTTAAAATGATTATGGTGTGGAAGTTGAATTTTTCAATTTATGTGATTATTTATCCTCAAATTCTTCTATTTTTCTTTTATTAATAATTTTGGTATAAGGTAATAATTTTTAGGGAATATTTTCATTAATTTTACACTCTTTTTTGTGTTCGTGGGTCCCACTGTGGGTTGTATGCAACCAGATTTGGATGTTGGTCATTTATCTCTATCATATTTTTTGTAAACCATCAATAATCCTTATTTATTAAATATTTTTTATAAAATTTTAAAATTTGTTTTATTTTTGTTCTCTTCATATGTGTTTTCAGAAAATGTGGTTTTCCCCTTTTATTAGTAAAACAATGTATTTCCATGTCATTTTAATAGGTATTATGAAATGTTCTCCAAAGGCTGTTTTGATGGAGAAAGTGTGTATTAAATTAGATTGTGAAATGGGTAGTTCAATTGAAATTATATGAAATAAATAAACATGGAAACCATGTGTACCTTGGTTGGAGGATTATTTAAATGACTCATCGTTGATATTGTAAGGGTGTTTGGTTTCTAAGGTATTATTTTGGTTATCGATCATGATCAGTTCCGATATAAGAATAGATTGGTATGGTGGGAGTATTCACATTCTCAGGTGTTCCTTGATACTATATAAATTGATTCATGTGTTTTATGGGCATTTATTGTTTTCAAGTCATGATTATGTATGAGTAATATAATTATCTTGAATCTGAGTAATCCTTGGAATATTTTACCATTGTCTTAGATTTTATTTTTTACTATTCTAAATTGATATTCCTACCTGGCCATTTCTAAGGAAATTATTATTCCAAATCGTATTAAAAATATATTTTCTGGATGTGTCATAAAGGGGGTTATGTTTTACCATGATTTTCTAGAAAATTATTTTCATGATTATAAATACATGTTTTTTTATAAATTTGTTATATTGGGATCATTGTATGAATACAGGATATAGAACACATATTTGGGATGCTACTAAGACTATTTATCACACAACCAACACACCCATTATGTAATGTGTAGAAATTGTATTATCATTTGATGTGGTAAAATGAAAGGTTCTCCAGTGAGGTGGTGATGTTTATGTCATCTTTATAAGCATATCTGATGATGAGATGGTGGGAAATTTCTCATATATCTCATTTAGTTATCCTTCCTTATTTTTTTCTTCCTTTTTGGGTTTTTGAACATATACCGTAATGTTTTATCTTTCTATTTTGAGTTGTATTTCTATAGTTTTTTTCTATATTGATTAGGGAATTTTTCATTTATGGTTATATATATATATTCAATGAATCTCATTTTAGATTAGGTTGAATCATTCACTCTTGTTTTTTTGTTTGATCCCTGAGTACTAGTCATTAACTCATGAAGATCATAAATTCCCTTCGATCATGTTGCAGATCAAGTTAGGTACTAGTATGGGAAGGTATCACGAGATGGTTTGTTACAATGAAAGTCACATACTCTCTACATGAACAAAATTTTGGGTTTCTTTTACAATATTTAGACTTATCCTAATTGGTTAAACTATTTTATATGCTAATAAATATATATCTAATCATGAATAATCCCAAAATCGATTATTATTTTTCCAATATAACCTGAATTTCCAGGAAAGAATATTACCTAGAAACCCATAGGGGTGCCTATAAAATTTTCATGTACTATTTCTAATCAGAAATGATATCTTAACACTACATTAATACTGATTACGAATCCCTGGAGCCACACTTCCAGTTCTTCTTTTAAAATACACATACACTACATACAAAATTTGAAACCAATGGAAGTGAACAGAACTTAAATACCCATTATTATAAAATAAAAATAATTGACTCACACAAGAAACTCGAACCCTTTCAGTTAAGGGTTTTATAGACTTAATAAAAACCATTATCTAATAGAACTAATATATATTCCATCAAATAATCCGTTTTTCAATAAACCAATGATTATTTATTTTATTGTGTTTCTTTACCATCACCCATAAAAATCTCCATACATGGTACCCATATTAAAAAATAATACTTAATACTCTTCTTCATTACCTATGGGAGAAAAAATATAATAATTTAGCGATGAAATTCTCAATAAGGTTGAATCATATTACAGATACTATTTTGTAATATATATAGAATGAATAATTATGTGGTGATAAATAGTAATCAAACAATTCCATATAAATAATAACATGAGAATTTAATATATCCATGTGTAACATATAAATGTAAATAATCAAATCGATAATAATATCAGATTTCACTATGATGATATGAGACACCGAGATATTACTAACAAGTCCTCATACCAAAAATCTTACTTACTATGAAGGATTAATGAAAATATTTCTTACATACCATCAAGTACTCATACCAATAAAATATACTTAAATGCGTAACATATACACAAAATTACTCAGACTAGTTTTTCTATGGAGACCTGCCAATGAATTGATGGGATATATAATTTTTGTCCCCACCTATCACTAATTAATTTAAATGAGCTGATAATATGATGTAATTAATAATAATGTAAATAATTAAACAAAATTCCTTAGCAATCAACACATATCCAAATTTGGTTAAAAAGCATCTGATATTTGAATAGATTCCTCTATAAATAAATGGAATATCTTGATCATTGTCTCTTCATAGAAATATGTTGGATGGTTTCATTATATTATATTCCTATTTTGCAGAATAATATTTTAATAATGATTAAATACCGGAAATATACATTTATAATTAGAACACTATCAAATGGTATAACATAAAAAGTGATCAAGAATTCAATTGATTTATAAAATGACTTCAATCCTAGAAAAAAACATATTTATGTGAATTTAAATTCTAATTCATGGATGATATTTCAAAGGGAGATAAACCTTTTAGAGACTAATAGTGAAATCAATGTGAAACTATAAAAATAATAAATCATTGGTATACGGTTTTAAAATTATGTTTCTAACTAACATTAAAAATAAAATTTCAAGAATTAAAAGGAGGAAAATGAATAAAATTATTTTACAATATTTCAACATATTGAAATCATTATAATAAAGGAATTTTAAATTAGTAAATGTGGATTAAAATATAGAACATATTAATATGAAAATAAAATCCTTTTTATTTTTTTAAAATGACATTATTAAAAAACATAATGTAAAAAGTATAATTAAACATCCTTTTGAAGTAAAGTAAAAAATAAATAATAATTTTACATGAAATAATACATACTTTTGTTCCAAATAAATAGTGGAGAGAAAAAATATAGAAATTGACTATAAAGAAACTATTTAAAAATATTATAATTTTTCACAACCAAAATAAATTTTTAATAAATAAATATATTAGACAATAAGTTTAAAAATAAAAATGTAATTTTTCAATATTGAAAAATGTGATGTAATGTTAACTAAATTATTGGTTTCAATATAAAAATATTTTAAGAAATAACTTCTAGAATAAAAATTATAACTCAGCAAGAGGGGGTGAGTTATTGAAAACTCTTAATTATAATGATATTAAATGTAAAAATCCTTTGTAGATCATTTTAAGAAAATTAATTTCAAAAATGATATAGAAATAAAATTTTATTATTTAAAATAATAAAATGAATAAATCTATGAATAATATTGCTCTTTTAAAAATGGTATAACTCAAAAGAATGAGAAATGTTAGAAAAATCCCGTACAAATTGTATATTATTAAAGAAAAAGATTGGTGGATTGTGAAATGGACATGTAAATAAAATAACTATAGTTTATTCAGGGATAAATAATTCAAATTAGTACTTATAAAAATATTTCGAAAATAATTGGACGATAATATGATTTCATGCCTCAATAAAGTGGAATTGGGATCAAAACCAATACATTTATTCTCAATTTTCGTGAAACTGATTAAACCTCTAGTATAATAAAAATAACTATATTAATCACTTATATTATAAAAATATATAAATATAAAACCCTCTATAAAATCAAATTAAAATCATTTATTATATATTAATAATTTAGTTATTGTTTAATTTAATCGTCTGATATTAGTACATTTGATTATTTTTTACCTGTTTTTTAATGTTGTTTTCGATCCCTATAAATTTTTCCATGTTTATCTTTTAAATATTATTTAATGTAAAATAATAAATCTTCCAAAATTATTTATAAGGTTCTATTTTCAATCATAAATTAGTTATGATTAATAATGGTGAAATTGGTAATGATCTTGTTTTGGTAATTTTTAATAATAAAAAGGAAGTATATTATTGAAAATTTAGATATTAATAGAAATAAACATAAAAAATTTTAGGGTATTAAAAATTTGTTTAATTTTATTTCTATTAAATAAATAAATTCATAATACCATCCTTATGTGGGGGTAAATAAAAAAGAAATATGTAGATTATGATGTTGGGTGTCCGCACATAACATGATTGAGGTTTTTGATTCCCAATTGATGGGAGGGATAAATATAAGGATTGTTCCATAAAAATAATAATTAACAATACGGATTAAATTATATTAGAATGGATAAAATATGGTTTCTGTGGAAAATAGTGAATAAATGGATATGGAGTGGAAAATACTCACATTGAGGACTTAATTCTTCTCTTCATGGTTCTCTTGAAAATTTAGTGCATGGGATAGATTCCAGAATCCAGGGGCTACCAAACAAAGAATTTGATTCTATGGGAGGTAAAATAATATGGTTATAAAGGAAATTTATAAGTATATTTTAGTTTGTATGTGGGTGTAAGTTAGATCCTTTTATAGGTAAAAATGGTGTAAATTTTCATTCGAAGCTAAAGTTTGGTGAGCAGTGAATATGGAATCAAATAGAAGTTAGGTGAGTTGGGTGGGGGAAATTTTTTTGAAACATGTGGGTATGGATTTACGGACAAAAAATTTATTCTATTAGTTCTATGTTTCATCTTAATTTATAGTGAATTTGAAACTTTAAATTACTCCATTTTATCTTTATTAAGCTTATTTTAATTTATACAACGATAATTTTATTTTTACTAGAAATATAATTTAAAACCGAAAAAATAATTTTACTAATCTGAATATTAATTTTCATTTTATTTAATATAATTAAATATATAAATATGATTAAATTATCTTTTAAATTAACACAATATAAATAGATTGTATTATTTTGTAAAAAATAATTTCTTGTATATGTTATGTGTTTCTATTCTTATTTCCTTTCGATTACTAAATAATTTACTTTTAATAAATGGTATTATATGTTAAAACATCCCATTAGTGACTTCATTTAAATTAAATAAATTTAGTATATTTATATATTACTAACATAATCTTTATAAAACGATTATTCTTTAGAAAATATTTCTTTTATATTAAATAATCTTCACAAGATACCGTTAAAATTAATTATTCATATTCAAAAAAATTATTTTATAAAACCATTAATAGAGAAATATTTATTTTAATTATTTAAATATATCATATCCTAATTAATAATAAAGATATTTAATAGATAAAAATATTTTTTAAAATTTTTTTTAACATAATATTGTATTTTTTGATTCAATAATTATTATTTTTGAATTGATTTTTTTTAAAATAGTTAGAAAATATATATAATATCACTATACATATTGTATACATTTATATAAAAGGACTATATTTCTGAACACCATATTTCAAAAAACCATATTTTCATTTATATTTTCTATATTTTCCCAAATAAATATTATAATTTATTATATTCTAACTTCTAATAATACATTTCACATTCCATTAAAAATCATTTTATATTTCATAGTTTCATTTTTCATTTCATAATGTTAATTATCATTGATGGTATAGTTGTATTGATGGGGATTCACAAAAGTGATGATGATCCAAGGGATATTTTTGTTTTTAATATTTTAATATTATTAATTTTTTTTTCTATTTTTATTTACACAATATTAATGGATGTAGTATTATATAGTATAAACAATTACATGGTGTAACACATGTTTTCATGTAATTTTATTAATGTTACTCTATGAATGAATTATGTGTAGTTTTTATTCAAATATTTTACCATTTACTTAAAAAATATGTTAAAATACATTAATTGATTAAAAAATTATATTTTTTAATTCAATGCATGAATTTAACGAAATAAAAGGATCCCAAAAACCTAGTGTGTTAAAGGGTTAGTCACTGCACCTATATTAACGATAACTTATAGTGGAGAACTCTTTGGGATATAAATTGATAAATAGATTAAGGTATTGGGAGGTGTTCTATGAATAAATATCTTGTTACATCTTAAGAAAGAATTCAACTAAAGATCAATCCAAGAAATCACCTAACCATATATTTTGATCTTGTGGTCATAACATTTTCATTAAAGATAAAGAGGCATTATCTATGTGGTATATATATATATATATATATAATGTATAAATTCACACTGAATGAGTTGAATTTTTTCTAAAGGATATGATTTGGGCTTATCAAGATCTATGATAGCTTGATACATTATAATCATAGGAAAGAAAACATTTTCACGAATGCAATTAGTGGGAAAGATCTTATTACCTTATCCATGATTAGGGTTGTAAGAGACGTAATAATACTATAATTATATATTTTAGAACCTGATATCATGAGTGATTGGAAGAAATTATAAATTTGAAAAATCCATTCCCCTCTATCTAACAATATAATGATCAATGTTCCACCGATTTATTATATGGATCTATAGAAGAAGGTATGGAATATTTAAAGCCATATCATTATAATAGATAGAATTATATGATTTAATAAATGATTACGTGTTTTATCATAAATGGAATTTAATAAGGTTTTATTTGATGATAAACATGGATATCATCCACTATCCATCCTATAATAATATATTTATGTATAGAATTTGCAATAATAAATTTTTGTGGGACAATATGAAGTGTTATATTGCAGAGTATGTATCTCTATGTTCGGTATTCTAGTAAGTATGTGTTTAATTTCATAAATAAATGTGGAGAATGAATACACTATGTATACCATTATAGGTATGTGTTAAAATAACCAAATATTTCCTCATAGGTCTTCCAAAGACATCTAAAGGTTATAATTTCATTTGGATTATAGTTAACTAAATTAGTTAATTAGAAAAAACAATTATATTTCAGAATATTTATAACTCAATAAACATTTCATGATATAAATAATTGTTTTCATAAGCCTAATTGAAGAACCACTCCTAATTGTCTCTCATAAAGATCTGAGGATTACCTCCATGCAAAAGAAATTTATTCAAGAAGAATTAGATAATGAGCCATTAATTATTACTATTGACCGTCATAGGATTGATGGAAAATATGAAATGGAAATTCAAGGTCGAGGATATATACTTATACATTGTTTAATGGATTTCAATTCATCTTTTGATCATTATATTACCCTGATATAGTTATCATTAAACGAAAATATATATTCATGAATTAAAATTGTACTATATGTGGTTCTTTATAAAAAGAAGTGTAAATTTGGAGAATAGTGGGATAAAGTTAGAGAGAGTAAGTTGTTATGACCAGTTAATTCATAATTGATTTAGAGAGGAATCAAACTATTAAATTGTATATTAAAACAATATAGTTTAAATATATAAGTTATGTTCATATGAATCCTAAATATTATGAAATTGAAACTAACGACAAAATATTCCCAATCATAGCTCAATTGGAGAGTTTTTTCATATTTAATAAGAATGTAATATTGATCCCTAAATATATTGGCCCATTTTAAATCCAACATAATGTGGAGATAATATATTATCAATTTTCACTTTTATATAACCTATACCACGTGAATGATCATTCCATATACCATTTTTTATAATGTACATGAATGTCCCATCACATATATTTAACATATATGTTGTAAGAAATGGTAAATGATCTATTTTATGATGATCAGCTGGTATAAATCATGGATCATATTTATAATGTACTATGATAAAAGGAAACTATATTGGGTTAATATTAAATGTATAAATGATATGTTTTAGGATGGTATATGGAATCTGGAAGATATAATGTGGGAAGATCACCCTCAGTTGTTTATTTATATTAATAAAATTATGAGTGCCAAAATATTTTAAGGGGGTTGAATGTAACACTCTAAGATTTACTTTATATTGTTGCATTAAAAAATATTTTTTGGAATAGATTGATTCATATATATCACCAAACTAATATAATCCCCGATACATTTTATTAGCATAAAATTTTACAATTAAATATAAACAATAATTCATTATGTGAATACAATATGAAACATCATTAAAATTTTAGAAGGATAAAACCCTAATTAAATAATAATACAATGAGTATAAAATATTTATCCTCAGGGTTTTTTTGATAATGATAACCCCAAATAAACTATAGAAATAAGGTAAATAATTATAAATAAAATTAACAAATTAAAGATAAATAAATTAACAGAATAAATTATCATAATAATTTATGTAATGATATTTATATGAATGAAATTTGAAAATTGTATAAATGGTTATTAGAAATATATCTATTTGATAAATATTTATTAGAGATATTTTCATTATAAATATGGTGGTTATATGTTTCTCAAAGGTAATTTGTGTAATTTAGAAAAATATAATTGCAAAATAATAAATAATGATACAAAAATAAAAAATTTAATTAAAATATTTTAATATTTATTATTTTTTATAAACTAAATGTTATTATTATTACTAAATAAAGATTATTTGTATAAATTAAATATGATGAATGGTTCTAAAAATAATGGATTGATAAAATTATTTTTTAAAAATATAAAAAATTACTTTTATTATGAGGTAGATAAAATTATTTAATGTTAAAAAATGATAATTTTCAGAGAACTATTTTTATATATTGTCTATCAATAAATTAATTTAATAAATTATAATTTAGTAATATAATATATTATTTCCATGAATAATGAAATATATAAACAGTCATTTCATTTGTAATTTTTATTAAATCGGATTTAGAAAACATAATGCTTAAAAAAATCATGTAATGAAATTTTATATATAATATGTCTTGATATAAAAGATAATTATTAAATTTATATAAATTGACTTAGATTAAATTGTGTAGAAAATTTTAATCATTACGTCTAAATTGGGTGACCAAACCAATTTCATTTTTAGGCATAAAAATATTTTACCGAGTTAAAAATGAGTTATAAAAGAGAATATAAAATTTTGTAAAAATGTGTCAAATGGAGAAGTAAATACAGAATATATCATAAAACCTTATCATTAAATTTTTATATGAATAAATTCATAGAAATTTTTTCCCTCCATTATTTTCAACATTTTATCTACATTCCTTTTAAAATGAAAATCTAATTCATTAAAGAATGAGTATTTGTGAAAATTGACCTAAAACCTCACCTGTAAAAAGAACCCTCCAAAACCACTCAAAAAATTATTATCTCTTTAATATCATTAAATTTATAGTTTCTCAATGCCTACTTATATTTTTTTATATATTCTTGTTCAAATAAGGAATTATAAATACTCTATTTTAAAGGAACCTGTTTCGAGAAGGATCGAATTCATCAAGAAAGTATCTAAGTTATTCTCAATCTTTTTTATTTAAATTATCCTATAAATTTTAATCAATATAATTCTCCATTATTAATATTTCACATTTATATAATTTTTCTTGTACTAAAATTACACTATGATTTCATTAATCTAATATCTTACATATTTTTAAGTATGGCATGTTCTTGTTTTGGTTTGTTCAACCACCATCATGAATGATATTATTCCATTATCATAATTTTCATAATTAATAAGTACCCAAACATTAATAGAAAAAATATATGATATTAAATATTAATATATTTCATGAATATTTTCCTTAAAGGATTATATATAAATTAATAATTAGTATTATGTAACCTATTGTTACCAGTAAATTACCTGAATTTTTTTCCCTAGGTTCCAATATGATGATCCATACACATTAATTCCATAAAATTTACATGGGGATGAATATATCAATTTAAAATAATGGTTCCAATACCGTAAATAATATTTTAGTGATTAATATTCTATGAAAAAATGGTACTAAAATCACTATTAGAAAACATCTATGAATCAAACACAATTACTAATAACAGATACAGAAAAAACAATTACTAATAAAGAAATGTTTAATAATTTATTATTCTTGATGAATATAAAAGTTAATATATATTTATTATTAATATTCCAAAATATGTAATTAAAATATTTTTTATTATATAAGAGGTTAAATTGATTATGTGGATGTTTGGGGTAAAGCTATGTTTTCTTTACCAATCTCTTTTTGAAAATAAGATATTTATATTTGAATTTAAATCTGGGGAAAATATTTTCTCTATATCTCTTTAAAAACATAAATTTTATTTTTTTTCTATTTATTTATATATTTTTTAAGCCACAATAATATTTAATCTCAATTTTCTTTATAACTCAAGCAAAATGATTTGTATAAGAGGTGTCATTCTTATCACTTATTTTTTATCAAGAATCTTTCCACTCCAAGGGATATTCAATATATTATATTAGAGAGGTTATTATCTAGTATTATATTAATTATTGAGTTATGTTTTAATTTAATTTACATTATTTTGTAGAGTAATATTATTTTTATGTTTTTTTATGGTTTTATACATCCAACATTAACCCTCTGTACAAACATTAGAAAAAAACATACTTTTTTAACGTATTCTATATAGAAATTTCTCCCACTATAATAACCATTTTCTATACTGAATATTCCTATCATAGTTTTCATGGATTTCCAAAGTACTAAATATTATAATTTTTTGTGAGGTTTTTCTTTTTAAAAAAAATTCAATGTAAAATGATACAACTTCTTATTTTTAAAACAATTTTATAATTCCCTTATAAAAGACATTTTTATCTCTTTTAACATCAAAAAAAATATTCTTATGCTTAAATTTGGATATTATCCAATGAAACCAAGAACCTTATTTCTAAGGATGGATTATTTCCATGTAAATTTAATGATTTCAGGATACATGGTTCTTTAGTTGGTTTAATTAATCTATGATATGATTATAAATTTATTTTTGATCATGTGGCACACATATTTATGGTTTATCGTTATATGATAAGTGAATATTTTATAACCCTTTAAGAATTGGTTAATGTTTTATATGTCATGATTTCAGGATGAGATAAGGGAATCAAGATCAAGTCTGCTATGTTAAGGGATGAGGGAGGTTATCCCAATTTTACAATATTATCATAATGTGGTCATATTGGTCCATTATGATATGAATTTATTAGTACTAGTCCATGACATATGTTATTATGTCAATGATTATTTGTGATCCACATTCATATATTATTAAATTTACTTTTGTTATATTCTATTGGCTCATGATTATTTCCTCTTGTTTCCATGCCCCTAGTTCTCATGTAACTTGTTATACTATAATCCTTATTACATGACTCATTTTTATGATATATGTTTTACCCAGTATGATTCTCTTATGTTATGTCCTTATGTATTGATTAGGTTCTCATACCCATGTTCTCTTCATATTATCAATTATGATCATTGATTGATGTCTCGTGTATTTACCCTTATTCAGTATCACATTTCACCATTTATTATTTTTTTATTCCCCATGTTTGGAAGGATACTATTATGTATCATGTTTCTGGAAGGGTATAATGTGAAAATATTATTTGGGGGTGATGTTGGAAATGTGGTAAAATACGTTTTTTTTATATCTAATATCTATATAAACTAATCATTTATATTATTGATTATGATTTATTATGAGATTAATATTCATGTAAAATTATGTAAAAATTATGTTTTTTATATTTGGGTTTCCTCAGAATATATTTTCATAGAATTTTCTTATTCATGTTAATAGGTAATACTCAGTTGAGTTTTAAATAATTTCATATGAAGGCGATTTTAAAATGAAATTATTATACTGTTAATATGTTGAAATACTAATAGGGGTGTTTAATATTGTTCTTCCTCTCTAAATTATATTTAATTATAATATATACGATCAATAAAATTAGGTGTACATACTATCACAAAGAGCTACAAAATCGGACCTCTGATGGTATTATTCAACTGTTGAATGTATATGTTTTTCTAATGATCCTTGAATTCATATAAACATTTAAATTATAAGGATAAATATTGAATCCCATATATAGTGTTTTAAATCAATGAATCTACTCCCTCTATGAAAGTATATATATATATATATATATTTCTTTAGTTTTCTGATGAAAATAAACATAAACTCATGATAGGAAAACCAAGATTTTATGATGTTTTAATTTAGTTAGTATTCATTGAATTCTTTTACACGTAGATTTTGATTATTTAATTATATCATGTTTTAGTTTTTTGAAAAATAGAATACATTTTATTTATGTCCATCATTGTTATAAATACCATATATATAAAAATGAAGACCTTTTTGACAAGGCCAAATAAGAAGATACAACATTAGTGTGATTATTAATTCCCATATAATTTTTTTCTTTTCCTTCCATGTGAATTAAATATAATAAAATAATTGACATAATTAATTATAGAAAAAAACATGTGTTTTTCTTTAATTTATGTATTGGGATATGGTATGTAAGAATGAAATTTGATTAGTTTTACTTCTTGACATGGGAGAGATGCATTTTTAGGATTTACATTATGACTTTGTCTTCAACATTATATTTTCAAATAATTAAAATGAATTAATAATTCAAAGGAATTTTTTATTTAATGATTTTTTTTATTGATAATCAATTACTTGGGTGAGTTAAGGATTATTGGAATTTAAAACATTTTAGAATATCATTTTTAATATTAAATTGATATGATATTTTATTGGAGTAGTTTAAGTATGTGTTGACCATATGTGATGTTTTTTATATAAATTGGGAACTTGTGTATATATTATGTATATATAAATTAATTAATTAAAAAATCTAAAAATTAACTACAAATCGGTTATCCGTATAACATTCATTCCTTGATAAAAAAATACTCATTAGGGATTATTATTGATTTTGATATTTATTTTTACTTTATTAGAGTAAATATTTCAGACTAACAAAATTTCTATATACCCCATCATAATATTTATTGACTATAATACACAATCTCATTAGTAGTTGATTGGTTATATTATACTAAATGTTTGAAACATTTTATTAATAAATGGGGTGAATAAAAAGTGTCTTTGGTGTGTGTGTTTGTGTCTCAATTTGTAAGAGGGAATGGAGAATAGGATATTTATATATATATAATAAAAACATAAAATCATTATATCCATTAAATGATAAAATATAAAATAGTGGGATTTATTCTTTTTCATTTTATTTATTTTCATTATTTATGGGATTAGTAATTTAAAAAATGCTATCTATTTTTTCATAAAAATCGTTATAACCCACAATTTATATGAGCTTCATTAAAATAATATTTTGATATGTCAACATTTTTTTATATAACAGATAATTATAGTATATATTTCATTAAGATAAGAAAGACTTCTATATAGTGGTATTTGATTCAATTTTTTTAAATAATTTTAAAACCATTTTTCTTATTATTTAATGGTCAAAATATCCAAAAAATCACATTATATATCTATAATATTATTTATTATCATTTTGAGGTAATTTTAGTTTTATTATTATTATTTTTATATTTTGGGAATAAATTGAATGATTTTTATATATGATTATTTTAATTCATATTTGATTGAAATTCAAAAATTCCATATTAAGTGAAATTTCATGTTTTATGGGAAACAATATAAATGTCTTGTTCCATGGGGTGAACTCATAAAACATGATAATTAATATATTTAACAAAAAAAATTATATAGATCCAAAATCATGTTATACTCTTGACCCACTGTTGATTGGAATAGCTTAAATGGGATTTTATTAATTTTTTTACTGTAATGTTGATTATGTTTGGTATTTGGTTAAAAAAATTTCTTCATGATCAATGAATTTATTTTGGAGTATAATTTACTTTTCATGATAAGATAAAAATCAAATTAGTGGATGGTATTATATTATAATATAAATATAAATTATATTTATTCCATTGGATGGAATATCTAATGCATGCATAAAAGTTGATGAACAAAAGAAATTGTTTGAGAGATATTTTATTTGTTATAAACCATGAGTGGGAATCATAGTAAGTTTTTATAGTTACCATTAAATTTTTTTGAATTTTTTTCAGATTATGAAGAGTGGATAGGTATATTTGGGGGAAGAAATAGATTGGTTCTAAGATGATTTGTTTAAATTATGAATTTTTGGGTTTGTGCTGAAAATATTCAGGGAATGAAGTGTATAAGAATAAAAGACACAATTTTTGAAAGTATTACCAGAGCATAACTGAATTATTGGAAAAGAAACTGAGCATATATGAGTAACTCTAATGAATCTATATGATTCATCCATATCATATATATTTAAAAATGGAAAATTATTGTGGAACATTTTATTTTAGGAAAGATATTTTCTCAATGCGTAAATTTCATGGATTTGGATACATAAGATTCATTATAGTTATAGGGTAAAAATTCATAAAAGGTAGGGAATACATATAATTTAATCAACTCATACATAAGATTCATTCAGGTATATGTTGGAAAGAAAATATGAGATTCACTACAATACAAAATGTTTTCCATTTGAATTAAAAAATCATAAAATCATTAGACATATAGTGAAATGTAATATTAATTTACCCTTATGTGATGGACTTTATCAAATAGTTAGTAAAGTCTCAAATTGAACTATAATATTTAAGTGTGAATATATCATATGAAAATTTTCATTATTTATCCAAATTTAAGTATTTGATGATTTCAAAATTATAGATACAAAATTTAAATGTTATTATTATTATATGGGTATTAATGTATTTAATATCATGGTATGTTGTTTATGGTAATACCCAAGATGAGTTTTTTATTGATATTTAAGACAAATATTTCCAAATTATTGACAAGTTCATCATGCCATAAAAAAATATTCGATGAAATATTGGCTGAAGATGGTCATGTTATTTTGTATCTCATCACACCATGAGGAAAATTGAATTATATATTTCATTATGAATATATTATCATGGTGGATCTTCATTCCATGATGATAAGTCATAAAATTTAATTTTCATCCATGATTGAGATGAATGAAGAATTGAATGATGGAGAGAAGTATCATACCATGAGTATTTATATAGACATGGAATGATTAAATTCCTATGGATTTTAAATGGAATAATATGTCATGAAATTTTTTTATACAATGTGAGTTTAACAAAAAGATTCCTTATGATATATTTTATGTACATATAATATCAGTTTAAATGATATTTGATGACTACAATTATGGGATAACTAATAAAAACAATAGATTATAAGATAAAAAAATGAAATAATTAAAACCGGAATGAGGAGAATTTGATTTTAGTTCATCTGATAGTGATAATTACTCATAATTAAGAATATTATATAAATTGAAATAGGATAATTAAAAGGGTTAGTAATTTTATTTTTATTTTCTCTTTTGATTAATTTGAATCTATTGTTGACCATAAGGATGATTCATTTTGAGAAAAAATAGTGTTGATGTTATCATGTATTATCCCATGCATACATATGTTCTTTTGGTCACTGGATAGAAATGATTATATTCATGTGTCGTTGTTGAATATATTATTTCTATAGAAGAACTAGAATATAAGAGGAAAATATTATTTTAATGAAAATTATACATTTTTTCTGTGTTTATTTTCTTTTTAAAACATGATTAGAAATAGTATTACTAAAGTACTGGTTGATAAAAATATAAATCTTTATTATGAGACATAATTGGGAAGCTTGATACTTTTTATAACATTGTAAATGCTGAGTACAATATGATACCTTCTCTAAAATTTTCAATCACAGTAATAAAAATGTGTCAGTATATGACTTAAAATCCAACCAAATATAGTAGGGGTTGGGTTCACACATTGGGAGAGAAACAATAAAATTATATTTCTGTTATTTTTATTTTATTCATTATAGTTTCATTTAGGTGAGAGAGAGAATTAACTAGTGGATAGAGACAACAATATTTCACAATGGTTGATTTCAAAATAAAAATTATAAAATGAGTAAACCTAATGTGATAATGATGCCCACACTATAAGCGAAACATCACCTTTATCCTAATAAATTAAATTTCTATTAGAGCTTACCAGGTTTCCTCTATAATTCCAATCTGAAACAAAATTGTAAAATTGATAATTAGATTTCTATTATTTATAGATGTGTTCCTGGATAATATGTGTTTGAGGGTGCTATAATGGATTTTCCAACTGCTTCAAAGAGACCGTCCAATGAAATTTTCAGGTAATATAAATTTTAGTTTATGTATAATCTTTAAAATCTGTTTTTATTCCCTTATGTGATAAAATATGAAAAAATATAAGACTCAATAATTTAAAATTAATGTTGGATAACATTAGAATATTTTTGTAGGAAATTTTAAAATTAAAGAATCCAAACTAAATATATAGAGAAGAGATTATAAATATATTATAATTTAGAATTATTAGATAATATTTGACTTCATTATATTGTTGAAGGAGATTATTACTCATATCAGGCATCTTACAGACAATATTGAAGTATCGACCAATTTCAATAAACTATATATAAATTTTCTTTAATGGTTAGATGAAAAATAATTATTCTTTGGAATGAAAACATGACTAAGATAAAAATTATTTATAGAAAAAACTTCATAAATATAAGATAATAAAATCCCATGTGCATAAGAAAAATGTTAATGGGGAAACAGAATATAATGAAATGAATATAATTAAAATCATAAAAGATTATGTTAATTCCTTTTGTTAATTAGAATACGATGAATACAATTTCAAATATTAAAAGGAGATTAGGGGAATTATTTCATAAAAACGTATAAAATTAAATAGTTAAATACAAAAGAAATATTATACTGATATTCCTTATGTGCGGTGAAATTATGAATTTTTTAAATTATTTAAGAAAATATAAAATTTAAAATTAAGAAGATTATACATATGAAGAAAGACCCCAAATAAAAACTTGTGGAAAATGTAAAAAGGATTATTGTGATAAAAATAATGCATCAAAGAAAAATATTAGACATATATATATAATAAAACTGGAATTTCGGTTGAAATATTTCAATTATAAGAAACAATTCTTCAAAATTTTAGGAATTTTATGGAACCTATAAAAATAATGAATAAATTTTAAGTTTTTATTAAGGATGTCAAGAAGCATTCATTGAAATCATACTCAATGATGACATTTGAAATTTATTTTTTTTAAACACCCAACACAAGAGAGAATGAATCAATAAAGAAAGTTGTTGATAATTTAAATAAAATTATATATTTTTTTTCAAAATAATGATAATTTCTTCCTTGAGGATATCGAAATTTTCAGGGTGGTAGTTATTGATAAAAACATAATGTTTAAGGGGTTTGAAATGAATTTACATTCAATGGAAAAAGAATTTAACAAATAAAATCAAGGCTACAAAGAGACCACAAAATTCTCTAGAAAAAGATTTTACACCCAAAGCTTTCAAGACATGTTTTTCTTTGAATAATACAATATCTTGTGTTGTATCCAACCCTGGTTTCTAACATACCAAAAACAATCAAACTATCCATTTAAAAAAAGTTCTGAATATTAATACCCAAATTTTTATATTTTCTAAATTTTATTTTTCAATATGGACATCATTTTTCGATTCATAAAATCAAAATTATCTTTGGGTGAATTTTTGGTATTTTTATGAAAACAATTAGTTTTTTATAAATACTGAAAAACACTGCGTTATTGTTGAAAAATGAATTTTTATTTAAATAATTATTTTTTAATTTAATTCTTTTTTATAAATCAAAATAGATAAAAAAATACATCTACTAGTCCAATGTAATTCATTGAAGTCATTTTATAATAATATTAGATATATAAAATTTTATTGACCTTTTTATTGTATTTTACCCCCCTTCTAGAAACAATTACAATTTTCATAAAATGTAATTTTACCTCTTATCTAAATTGAATTTAAAAAATCCAAGAGAAATGGTTGACATCAGTAAGTAAAATGTGTTTCAATAAGATGAATATAATTTTGGGTGAATAGTAACATTTGAATTTTATTTTCCACGGTTAAAAGTAAATTTGATAATTAAAGGAAAAAAGTATATTATAGTTAGCCTACCACATATCCTAATTCTTTCGGACTAGTTTATTTTGACCAAAATCATCCATATGAAAAAAAAAATTATTTTATTTGATCAACATGGATTTGATTAAGACAATCATTATACTTTATTTAAAAAAGTGTAAAAATTGTTAGATTGAAATATTAGTAACATAAACATTTTTAATATCGGGTTATACATAACATAAATTCAACTATAAATATTCATTGGATAGATGAAAATATTTCTGACATCCTATTTTTTTATTTATATTTTTAGATGCTAAATAATTAAATTTATTTTTTACACAATGATGATGTAGTAATTACCTTATTAATGAAAGACTAAAATAATTGATGTTATAAATGTTAAACTAAATGTAAATTGGAACTTTTATTCCATCCAAGAATTTTTTTAGGTCAATATGGAATTTTAGGGTTGATGAAATTTATTTTTTGAGAAGAAATAAAATTGTTATGACTTAAAAAACAAATACTAAATACTGTCAAAATTGAAATAAATTTATTTTATAGACAAATAATATTTTATTAAATGATTTAATATTCTTAAAAAGATAATATTTTTTATAAAATAATTAGGTAATTTTATATATCATTAATTAAACACTTCATGTTATGTTGGTATTTTACAGTAATTTTATTAACCATAGAGTGTAATAGTACAAGAATAAATGGTAAAAGTTAAACTATTTAACTAAGAGTTAAATCAAATATATAAGGTTAATATGTTGAACTAAACTTGTATAAAATCTACTGGTTGAGATTTGTTGGACCCATACCCAACTTATCTTCTAAATGAATCCATTTTTATCCACTAGAAATTTAGAATTATATTATAATAAAATAATAATTCACATTTTTTCTAAAGTGTCCCTCTGATCTCTTATAAAAGCGTTAATCCCCTTCTCTAAAATTCACATCTCCAAGGAACTTTTCCTTGGCCAAAACCAACTCAAATCCCCTCCCAATTACCCTCAATTCAACCAAGAGGCAATACTTTGTTCATAAAGCCAACTTAAGGAGCCCTTTTGTTCAAAACAAAAGGAAGCACCCGAACAAGATGTAATTAGTTCATCCCCTATTTCAATGTTCTTTTTTTTCTTCAACTTCCTCTTTATTTGTTGTTTACATACTAAAATAATAACTCCAATAACTTATAAATACATTTATTTCATTATAATTATTGTACAACCATATTCCTTATTCTATCCATCCTATGAATGACATTGTCAGCATATATGTGTATGCATGGCTTACCGTCTCCACATCGTGGTGTAGTTTGTTATTCGACACTTAATTATTTTGATAGGTATAATAATGTGTATAATTGATATAAATAATAAATATATCATTTTAATGATTCTGTATATATAATTTAACATCCAATTTCATACTATTTCACAACTAATAGAATGATATTGTCGGTCGTGCGTACGTATGGTTTAACGTCTCGAGGACGCAATAATATTTTGTTCCACACCACAACCACTGAAAGAATAATTTAAATTTTATGATTAAAAATAATGTTTATGAACATAATATCATTATGGAAATGAATCAAATACATCCTATCCATAACAACCATGTCTTACATAACAAAACAAATAAAACAAAAGAAATAAGTTAACACTTGAAACAATGTTACTACTGAAATATTATTAACACAATAATATTATAAGATCATATATGTTGTCATATTTATGTATTTGGTTATTTTATAATTTATTAACAATTATTTAAACACTATAAAAGAGGTTAACGTACCCTTGACATAGGAAAAGTACAAATTAAGGGTTAATTTTACTATCTCTTTATTATCCGATGTTGTTTATATGTCGGTATCTCATGGGACTTCAATATCATCCACATCCATGTTTATTAAAAATGTAATTCAAAATATTCTTACAATTTACTGGACTATTGGTTAATGTAATTTATACCCCTGTTTGAATTTTTTATAAAATTATAACAACCCATACTTTACATACATTGTTATTACTTCAGAATTGAATCATACTTATTACAACATATAACAAAACCATGATAGGACTGTAATGGTATAGTGTCTTTAGAAAATGGTAAACATAAAAAACTAGTTCATAAATCTTCTTCATTGGCACGCACATATTTCATCATATCTAGAGTCAATTTTGGCATATCCTACTTAATACCCTTTTTCTTGACCTGGGGAAAAGAAAACATACAAAAGGGTGAGATCAAATTCTCAGTAAGGGTAAATAATGGAAATATCAATCATATCATATTCATAAGAACATAACATTTTAAAAATCATAACCTGAAAAAGAGATCATAATATCATGACATGGGATAAATCACAGTCTTAAAATGTAATAACAATAATCATAACATAAAACATGGAGCTTTGTGGAATACACACATAAACATAGAAAATAATTTCATATTAGTCAAGACTCATTTCCAAGAAAATCATAGCGGGAAAAGTCTATTACTGAACCGAGTTCACTTTTCGTTCTAGTCATGTATCACAAAACCAGATTCACTTCCATTCCAGAAATGTCTATATCATGAGATATAAATCATTACCCAATTAAATGGAGGAAGATATAGGCACCACGCATCTCAAAATTAAACCATTCTTATGTGTTCCACAAAATCATAAATCATACATCATAGCATAACCCATGCAATAAAAATGAAATTCTTAAACATCATGAAATCATCACTTAGTCCATATAATATAAAAGGACTTCATAAAAATAACTCCATCATTACATAATCAAATTAATGTAATAATATGGATAGAAATGGAACCCTATATTCTCTTATATGGAAAATAATTTTGATAAAACACTTGAACTCTATTTTTGTGTAAAATATCCATTATAATTCAAAAACATCATTCCTTTCTCAACCTGTCATACTAAAATAATTTAATTTAAAATATTCTTTTAAAATTTTAAATGAATATTCATTGAAATAATTTTCTATGAAATCATAAAAATCCATTCATGTCGTATAAGTTAAAAACATTCTTCTCATACTTTGGCCGGAAAACTCAAAAAGTATCTCGTACTAAAAACGAAAAAGATTCCTTTCATATATTTTACTGAAAAATCATCAATAGGTAAAATTGGATTTAAATCATTTTAGGGGGATAATATTACATATTTAGGAAACATGAATGTGTATGATAAATAATCCCCATTAAATAAAAAAGTATAAACAATCTCGGATAAAAATTGAGAATGTGAGATTTTCCCTTACCTTTGGTCTGATATTATTTGTACGTATCCAAAACTCTTGTATAATTATTTAAATAATGCCATTTAATTTTTCCATAATCACATTAATTTTTATTATATCATATATGGTCATATTCTTATCTTCTTATTAGTAATATTTCTGTGCAACTTGTCATTCGGGTGTTCATTGATTTATGTTCGTATGCGTGTTTTGTCGAATAAATTATTATTCCTATTATTAGGTTATAGCTAAATCATTTAAATAATGGTATTATTATAATATATATCTGATTTATTCATTCAATTAGATTATATAATCATGGTTTAATGATGATCATGTTGAACGAATCACATCGCACCGTGGAGATGGTAAGTCGTACGTAAGCACGAGCGACGATATTGTTTTCATAATTATTGAATAGTGTTGAAGTGGATGATATAATATCTCATAATTATTATCATGTTATAATAATCATATATAGTTATTCTTAACACCATTATACCCATCCAAGTAATGTGGTGGTGGAAAACAGATTACACCATGACGTGGATACCATATTCCGTACGTATGCACGCGTCGTGATTTTGTTTTCCATTGGATGGATAGAAGGAGAAATAAGGTTATTTAATATTTACAATATCATATCAGTATATGAGTGATAAATATGTTATTACATTATAATTAATCAAATAAATAAGATGATGTAGAAGAAGAAATAAATTTGAATGGATCGATAAAGGATATTACCTCTTCTTCGAGGCGCATCTTCTAAACCTTCTCTTAGGGCACTAAAGATGGTCTTTGAAGAAGACCAGGAACTCTATAATGTTTCTAGATAAGTGGAGATGATAAATGGACAAGGTTTGTCTGAGCATGAAGGCTCAAAATTTTGCGAAGAGGAGAGGGAGGAGGTGCCTTTTATAAGGGAGGAGAGGGGAACCTTTGGAAACATAAGAAATGTTAATTTATAATAAATTCAAACCCCACATAAAAAACTCCAAAAATAAATCAATTAGAAGATGATATGAGATTGGTTTTTAATATAATCAACTAATAAAATTTATTCAAGATTTTAATTTTTTAAACCTTATCAAATTTATTTATCCTTATTTAATCTATTTAATTTAATTTGTGGTAATACTATTCTAAATTTTAAATTGATATAAATATTTAATTATGTGTTTTTAATTTCTATAATTTGATCATTTATGACTTTTTAGACCTTATAAATTTCAATTTATAATTTTTAAATATTTTTTGTTATTTTTAAACAATTTTATAATATGTTATTTTCATAAAATAACAATAGTGTCAATTTCGACACTATTCACTTATTTGCATTTACATAAAATCCAAACATAGAAAATATCCGAACTAAAATATTTAATAGATTAATAATATGTCATATTCATCTATAAAATTTGTGGATAACATTAATTAGTTTAGATAATACTTATTTTAATATTTTTAAAACCATTTATTTGATATTTCAATCAATAAAATAACTTATACATCACTATTGTGTCATCATTAATGATAGGTATTTAATGCATAAAAATTCAAAATAAATTCTCATGATGTATATAATTTTATTATATTTCTGTATAATAATTATATTCTAGGTTTTATGAATTTTATCACTAAATTATAATTATTAAACATATATGATATAAGAGAGTGACAAGCTGTCACTTTCTTTGGTTTTAATTATTATTTTATCATTTTCTTGGTCAATAGTCCATGAAACGAATCTATTCCGACCCTTAGGTGATATGGGTCGACTTTTATTCATACAATAGAATTTTGGCAGGTGGTAGGGTAATTTTATAATCTTATTTTTACCATTAATTACCCGATTTACCTTTAACTATAGTAAATAAAAATTATCGTAGATACTATTCATAATGTCAAAAAATAATAGTAACATATTAAAATAATTTGGACCCAATGAATCCAAATATGGAATCCATTTTTCAAAATTCAAAACTTATAAGTTTCAGAAATTAATTTCAAATTAATCTCGTTATTAAGAAAATGGGTTTTAAAAGTTAAAACATTGTCAAAGATTGAAATGTTTTTACCTATGAATTAAATGTAAAATTAATGGTAATGAAATAAATTATATTAGATGGTAAAAATATATTATATTTATAATTTAAAACCATTAAATATTATCTTTATATATATAAATTATCTTAATGAAAAAAGTTGTTTTTAAGAAAATTTTTGCATATTTTTAATATTCATCAAAATATGAAAGTTATCAGAAAAGTATAAAAAATTTATCCAACGTAAATTTATATATCCTGATTCAAAATAGAATGTTTATTTTGTCAAATTGAACTCATGAAATTTTAAAAAATTATATTTAAAATGGGTGCACCATCAAAAGGTAGAAAACTACATTTCGGAAAAAAATAATTCTTTTATCCAAAAAATTGATTTTTTTCTCATATTATATGTAAGATGAATTATATTGTTATATAAAATTAAATATTTTGTTAATAATATTTATAAAGGTTAGTTTATATAATATTTTATAAAAATATCATTGTTTAGTGAAACTCAGTACTGCATACAATGCAAGCTATCGAGAAAGGTTGCTCTTGCGTGTAACGCAAGTAAAGATAGTGTTGCGTGTAGTGAAAAATTCATTTGGTGTCGCATATAACAAAATAAAAAATATATATTTATCATAAAATATCAGGGTGTTACAAAAAAGGTTTGAAAAAAATATTTTCATCACTTTCCAAACTAGAAGCTTTATAAAATATTTGACAAATTGCGGAAAGAATTTTTTTTAACTTATGTATAATGTGCAACTATTTCTTCCATTATAACGCCTTAGAAGAATAAATTACAATATTATAATAATAGTTTCAATATAAATGTTTTATTTTATAATTACTTGACTTTTAAATGATTTTATAATTGAAAGAGATATTTCTCTCAAATATTTTTGATTTCATCAATATCAACATCCATTGTTAAATTTTACACTTGATTGAAATTGAATTATTATTATCCAATATTCCATATTTTATTGTAGTTTTATGATATGTTGGACTGTTTATGTGCTATTTTTATACCATTCATGGTTTATGGTTAAAGTATTAATATTTATTATTTAATTTTTAATATGAATTTTTATGTTATGTTTCAACCTTTTCACCTTTGGAATGCATTGGACGTAGTAAGTGACGGGCGAGGCCCGCTATAGCCCATTGATGCATCGGTATTACTCCTGAGACAATCTAATGTCATGGAACAAGGACATGACAACTTTTTTTTAGTTTTTGCACTATCCCTTGACTATTTGGTTATGATGCCCGGCATAATGCATTCCAACATTATGAAATTAGCTATTGATATTCCATGTGATTATTCAACTAGATGAATATCCATTTGAATAAGTAAATGAGATTATTTGATTAATTATTTCCATATTATTTTGACATTGTAAGATTAAACGGATTTTGTTTTATTCTTGAATGTTTCCCTAAATTGTAATGTGTATTTATGATAGTTTCCACTATATTTTTATCCTTATTAATCATCTGATCTCACCCCTTTCTTTTGTTTTATTTTCCCAAGATTTGAAAAAGAATATTAGGATTTACCTAGAGAAATAGGATAATGGATATGATTGTTTTCAATGGAGAGACATGGTTTTTTTTTCATTTCATAAGACAATATAAAACTTATTTATGTATTGAGTACTTCCAAAGCTACTAAACTGATCGGTCTTTCAGGACATGATCTCCTGTGATAATTCCAATGTTTTGTAATAATGCACTGACTTTGGGAAACAAGTGTGAGGGCGCTATATTTTTTATCATAGGAAGATTATTATAAACATTGGAAACTAGATTTTGAAAAACTAGGATTAGAGAACAATACCCTATGATATTATTTGTGGATTAGTATAGAAGAACATCCAAAAATTTGGTTAATGTAGATACTATTTGGTTTTCCCAAGAAATACATCCATGTCTAGACACTACAAGTGGACGTGGTTCTAGAACAGATATACCTAGGAGTGAAAACACCGACAAGGATTTTTGGGCTTAGCCCGGTGTATCCTAGTACACAACAATGGGCCTTACTGTGCACCTAGATAGACAATCCTGGGATATATTCTTAGGATAATTCACATATTCAATAAAACCATTATGAAGGATTTATGAGTAAATACTTCCTCAATAATTTTTTTTTATGTTTATGGATTATAGGCATATATTATTCAATTTATGATAGGTATTTTACTAGTATGGAATTATGTATTGTGATTAATAAACTAACCTAGTGTATGCCATTTTTTAGAAATGGAGCCTAATAGAAGGAATGAAAACTATATCAATTCATGTAAACATTGATGGTATTCGCCTCCTACTCATGTTAATTATAGTGGGGTTGGTGATGCAACTAGAGCTGAATATCTTATAACCATTTTGGGGAAATTCACTCAGGTTATGAATAATAACCTTACCCGTATGGAGCACCCTAATTTAAAACGTGGGGGATCAATGTTAGACCGCTTCAAAATGTAATGACCACCAATAATAATTGGGAATACGAATAAATTTGTAGCCGAGAAATGGCTTAGTTCCTTAGAAAAAATATTTCAGTCTTTGGGGAGAAATGAAATGGAAAAAGTTGTCATGGAAGATTATCACCTCATAGGAGATGCAGATCAATGGTTTAAATTAATTCAAAACACAGAGAAGGATGAATAAGTATTAAATATAGAATAGAGGGAGTTTAATGATATTTTCATAGAAAAATACTTTCCTAGTGAACATCGACCGGATGTGGAAAGGCAATTTCTGAGTCTGAGAAAAAATTAACATGAGAATGTTTCAAAGTATGAGGACAACATTACAAGGTTCGTAAGGCATGGTGTATATTATATACATAAACCATGGAGTAATATTGATCTATTATTTAATGGGTTAAACCATTTCAATTTTGAGTATTTGTCTCAAAATCCTTCTCACCATTCAAGGATATAGTCTCATGTGCAATCAATACAGAAAAATAATTATCTAAGGCTTAAGACTTTAAAGAAAATAAAGAGAAGATAAGATATGTTTAACACTCTGGAAATGCAAATAAGTGGAAGAATGAAAAGGTGTAATTTCCACCCTATAGTAAATAAGGGAAGAAACACGCCATTACATGCCTAATGGGGATGAGAGTTTGTTATATGTGTGGATGAATAGGCCCCCAAGATCGTGATTACAAATAGAAGAATGAGTTTTTCAATATTGAATGTTATTATTGAAAAGAAATGGGGAATTGAGGAAATGAATTTCATAAGCGCCAAGTAAACATACCTTCGAAAAGGAAAAGAGAGAAAGTCTAAACTTATGTGATCACAACTGTAGTGGTTGAATTTCTGAATGACGTGGTGGAATGTACATTAATTGTTTCCATAAATTTATAAAATTCTTTATTTTATTCTGGATCATCACATTAATTCATATCTTTCTATTTTTCCATAAAAATTACATTTTACCAATTTGATTTAACAAGGGTGTTGTTAGTAAAAACATCAAAGGGAAGTATCATTGCAACAATGTTTTGTGAATCAGATACTATTATGGCATATAAATGTGCTTTATTGGCTAATCACGTCATTATAACAATGATTGAATTTGATATACTCCTCAGTATGGATCGTATTTTGGACCATGATGTGAAAAAAAATTAACAAGTATGAGGTTAAAATTTTTGATGACTATAAATAATCCCTTATCTTTAGAGAAGAAACATCGCCATATGATTCTCATCTAGATCCACACCCAGTAGCTCTAATAAATTGAATTATTGGGGAGGACGATCGTAAAATAACTATGGGAGAGGAAATGAATTTTCAAATAGAGAATGAACCTATTGTGAAAGAATATGTTGGCGTGTTTCTAGTGGATTTACCAGGACATCCTCCAAATAATGAAATTGAGTTTTCCATTGACTTAATTCTTGGTTCAAAGACCATATCGAAGACCCCTTATAGAACGACCACTACGAAATTAGTGGAAGTAAAGAAACAACTAGAGGAGTTTAGTAATAAAGGAATTATTTTCCCTAGTTTTTCTCCTTGGGGATCCCCAATTCATTTTGTTAGTAAGAATGATTGATCTATGAGGTTGTGTATTTACTACAGGGATATCAATTATATATCAACAAAGAAGAAGTATCCCTTACCCCGCCTTGATGGTTTATTTTATCAACTTCATGGAGCTCAATATTTTTCAATGATTGACCTTCTATATGGATTAATTCAATTGTGCATGAAGAAGGAAGACATTTTGAAGAAATAATTCTGATCTAGGTACGAGAATTACGAGTTTACAGTAATTCTTCTTCAAATGGATAATTCATCCTCTATTTTAATGGATCTAATGAATAGTGTTTTCAAGGAATTGATTAATGAATTTTTAGTGGTTTTTATTTATGATATATCAGTATACTCTCAAACCTATGAAGATCATCAAAATCACTTGCGCACTATTCTAAAAACACTTAGATGAAATGAATTATATGGGAGTTTACAATGTGTGAATTTTGACTTCATGAGATTTTTGTTCTTGGCCAAATTTTCACTATGTATGGAATCTCTGTTCATCCTTAAATGACAAGGGAAATCCAAGAATGGCTAGCACTGATGAGTATAACTGAGATATGCAATTTTATTGGTTTAGCAGGATATAATCAGTGTTTCATCCATACTGTTTTCCTAATGGCTAACCCATTAACCCAATTCACACATAATGGGGTTAAATTTGTTTGGAAAAAAGTGTTTGATATATGATTTGAATATTTGTACAAAAGAGTAGTCAATGATCTTATATTGACTCTCCCATCGGGGAATGATGGTTTTTTATTTATAATTATTCTTCAAAAATGGACATGGTTGTGTCCTTATAAAGAATGAAAGAGTTATTTCCTATGCATCACAACAGATAAAAATTCATGAGAAAAACTATCCAACTCATGATCTTTTGTCATCTACTGTAATTATTGCTTTCAATATATAGAGATACTATCCCTATGGTGAAATTTTTTCGACATATACCTATCTCAAGAGTTTTATGTATATTATCTCAAAGAAAGAACACAACATGAGGCAAATGCGATTGCTTCAACTACTCAAGGATTATTATGGCACTATACACTACCACTCTTGAAAGGCAAAGAAGGTGTCAGATTAATTGATAAGAAAGGATCATGGAGTTATGAACAAGATGAGAGCATAAATGGATCTTATTTTCATGGATCAAGTATAGATGGGTATAGGAATAATCATGGATGGGGAAACATCGGAACTTTTTAAAATGGTTTCCAATAAATCATTACTAGTAAGGATAAAATTTTCTTAGACTGATGATGAGGAGTTTCAAAAGAAAATTAATGTTGTCAATGATGGGAGATTCATTGACTTCATATATGAAGATGGAATTTTGAAATTTGGGAAGAGACATTTTCCCCCCGATATACTTGATCTAAAAATGGAATTGTTGGATGATGCCCAAAGATTAAAATTCTCTATACACTCTAGAAGTAATAAGATGAATAGATATTTTAAAGAACATTTTTTTGGGACAATATGAAAAGGGATATTTCTGATTATTTGTAAATATATATTTTTTGTTAACACTTGAAGGCTGGAAGACAACATCCTAGAGTAGTCATGAAACCTCTTCAAATGCCTAAGTGGAAATGGGATGATATTACGATAGGCTTTGTGATGGCGCTACAAAAATATCCTTGAAATAATGATTCAATATGGGCCATTCTTTATCATCTTACAAAGTTAGCAAATTTTCTTTTTATAAGAGAAGATTTACCAAATGAACTTTTAGCAGGAATATATATTAATTATGTTATAAGACTTTATGGTGTACCCCTATCAATTGTTTATGATTGTGATCCCCATTTTACATCAAGATTCTAAAAATGCCTTTATAAATCATTTGATACTGAACTTAGTTTAAGAACATCCTACCACCATCAAACTTATGGACAATCAGAACATACTATTCAAACCTTGGAATCCATGTTTAGATATTTCTCACTAGACTTTCAAGGTATGTGGGATAATTATTTACATATGGTGAAATTTTACTATAAAAATAGATTCCATTCAATTATTAACATGGTTCCAAATGAAGCGTTATATGGAAAGAGATGTCACACACCAACTTGTTGGAATGAAGTTGGTGAAAGAAAACTCGTAGACCCAGAACTTGTTGACGAATCAATGGAAATGGTGAGGATTATACAAACCCACATCAATGAAGCTCAAAGTATGAACAAAGGTATGTCGATAACCAAAGGAAATATTTGGAATTTCTTTTAGTTGATTATGTTTTCTTGAATGTATACCCATGTAAGGGTGTTATACGATTTAGTCAGAAGGGAAAATTAATTCCCAGGTACGTCGGACCAATCTAAATTCTAGAATGAATTGGAGTTGTAGATTCTGTTGGGAAATGTCACCAAGTCTCTCTAATGTTCAGGATGTGTTCCACGTATCACTTTTGAGAAAATACATGCCTGACCCAATGCATGTACTCATCAATAAATAATTAGAACTAGAACATGATCTGTCTTATTGCGAAGAGCCTATAAGAATTCTTGATACCAGTGAATAATTGTTGAGAAACCAGACAACTTGTCTGGTAAAATTATTTGAAAAAACCATAAAATAGAAGAGGCAATCTGGGAACCTGAGGAACATATGATGAAGAACCTCCCTGATCATTTTTACAGTAATATTCTAGAAATTTCTAGAATGAAATTATTTTATGGAGAGGAGAATGTAATTTCACAATCTTCCATGGTACGTTTTTCTTTTAATAATAAAACATCATGTGTTGTATGCAACCCCGAGTTCTAGAATACCATGACCAAATCAAACTAGCCATTTAAAAAGTAGTTATCAATAGTAATACCAACTTTTTTTAAATTTTATTAATTTTATTTTTCAATATTGGATTCATTTAGGGATTTGTAATATCAAAATTTTCTTAGAGTGATTTTTTTTACTTTTATGAATCATTCAATTTTTGATTTATAGTGAAAAACACTACGTTATTATTTAAAAACAAAATTTTATTTAAATAATTATTTTTTTAATTTAATGTTTTTTAAATTAAAATATAGATACATAAAACCTATATTAGTCTAATTTAATTCATTCAAATAATTTTATAATAATATTTTATATATAAATTTTTATTCAAATTTTTACCATCCTTTACCCACCTTCTAGGCACAGTTATAATTTGTATAAAACATAATTTTACCGATTATGTGAGTATAATTTCAAAAATTCAAGAGACATGGTTTAAATTTTTATGTAAAATGTGACTCATATGGATGAAAATAATTTTTTGTGAATAGTGACTTTTAAATATTTTTTACCACGGTTAAATGTAAATAGGGTAATCAAATTTAAAAATAATATAATAATTACCCTAACACATGTCCTAATTATATTAAATATGTTTCGATAGAAACAAATCAACCATAGGAAAGAAATATGATTCTTTTTTATCCACTTTGATTATATTAGGACTTTTATTATAATTTATTTAATGAATAGTTAAAAGTGTTAAATTCAAATTTTAATAACTAAAACATTTTTAATATGGGGTTATAAAAAAGATACATTTGACTATAAATATTTATTATAAATATAAAAATATTTCCTACATCATAGTATTTTATTTATAATTTTTAGATATTAATTAATTTAATTTATTTATGACATGATGATGATGAAGTAATTAACTTATTAACGAAAGGCAAAAATAATTGATGTTATAAATATTAAAATAAATGTAAATTGAAAATTTTGATGCCATAAACGAATTTTCAAGGTTAATATGACATGATAGGGTTTATTCTATTTATTTATTTTGAAGAAATCATATTTTTATAACTTTCAGTATAACCAAATACTAAATAGTTATAAAATTGACATAAATGGGTTTTTAAATCAAATACTATTTTATTAAATGATATAATATTCTTAAAAAGATATGGTTCTGCCAAAGGAATAAAATAATATTATATATGTCATTAATGAACCACTTGTGGTTCTATTGTTAGTTTATAGTATTTTTAATATCCATATAATTTAAGAATGCAAGAAGACAGAGTAAAAGTTAAACTATTTAATAAAGAGTTAAATATAAAATATAAGATTAGTATGGTGACCGAAAATATTTTAAAACCAGTTGGTTGAGATTTTTTAGACCCATAACATATTATCCTGGAATTAAATTTATTTGGGGCCATTAGAAACCTAATATTATTTACTAATTAAATAATCTTTCAAGCTTTTCCCAAAGAGACCCTCACCTCTCTTATAAAAGGTTTCTTCCCCTTCTCATAAATTCACAACTACATATCCATTTGGATTGGCCAAACCATGATCAAACCTACTCCTAACTACCCTCACATCAACCTATAGGCTTTAATTTGATCATAAATCCAGCCTAAGTATCCCTTTTGTTCAAATCAAAAAAGAAGTACCCGAGGAAGAGATAATTATTTCATCACATCTTTCTGTATTCATTTATTATTCCACATCCTCTTTCTTTGTTGTTTCCATACAAAAATAACAACTCAAATTTATTTTACAAATTGTGATGTTAGTATAAATATTGTACAACCATATTCATTATTATATCCATTCTATGAATGACAAAGTCACCAGACATGCGTACATACAGCATACGGTTTTCACGTCGTGGTGTAGTTTGTTATTGGACACTTCATTATTGGGATGGGTATAATAATATGTATAATTTACGTAAATAATAAATATAACATGATAATGGTGATATATAAATAATATACCACCCAATTATAGAGTATTTCACCACTAATAGTATGATATTGTCCCTCTTGCGTTCATATGAATTACCATCTCCACTACATGATGAGATTTTGTTCCCTATAATAACCATTCAAGAATTATTTCCATTTGAGGAATAAAAATAAATTTTAATAACATAATATAATTTTGGATATTAATGAAATACGTCCTATCTATTACAAACATGACTTATATAAAAAAACATATAACAGAAAATGATTCTGTTTAAACATGAAACTAATATACTAATTAAATGGTATTAACAAAGAAATATCATATGATAAAATATTATATAATATTTATATATGTGGTTCTTGTATAATTTAATAACAATAATTTCACCATTATACATGAGTTTAACCTACCTTCGACTAAGGAAAAGTTCAAGGTAAGGGTTAATTTTACAATCTCTTAATTATCTGAAGGTGTTTATATGTTATTTTCTACTGGGACCTCATTATCATACACATAAATGTTAGTTAACAATTTAATTCAAAACATTTGTTCAATTTACTATACTATGGGTTAAAACTATTTATATGTTTTTTTACTTTCTATAAAATGGTTTGAACGGAATCCTTCTATCGCTTTCCAAACAAGGAACATTATAACCTTTTCTACAAATTATGGAGTGTATATTTTTTTAACTTATAGGGTGGGTGAAGATATTTTTTGTCATTTTAACACCCTTGAAGCTTCCATAACAATATAATAAGCATATTTTCTAAATAAATGTTTAATTTTATAATTACATAACTTTTTAATAATTTCAAAATAGAAAGATATATTTCTCTCAAATAGTTTTGATTTCATCTATGTCAACATATTTTGTTTGATTTTAAGCTTATTTTAGCGGATTTCTTATGATACAATATTATATATTGTGTTGAAGAATTTGTGATATGTTTGACTGTGGATGTTTTATTTTTATACCATTTATGTTTTATGGGTAAATTACTAACATTTCAAATGATAGTTTTAATACAAATGTTTATGTTATGTTTCAACCTTTTCACATGAGGAATGCATTGGATGTATTATGTGATGGGCGGGGCCTGCCATATCCCATCGATGCATTGGTAGGTCTTATGAGACAATAAAGTTCTATGGAACAAGTATTTGACAACATTTTTATTTGAATTCATTGAACGAGGCCTTGACTATGTGGTTATGATGTCCAACATTATGCATTCTATCATTATAAAATTAGCTATTTATATTACATGTGATTATTCGACTAGTAGATTATCCATGTGAATAATTAAATGCTTATATTTCATTTATCATTAACATATTACTCTGAAGTATTAAGTTTAAATGTCATGTTTTTATGTCTTAAACATTTCGTTAAATGTTTATATTTATTTATAATAGTTTCTGCTATATTGTTGTCTTTACTGAGCATCTGAGATCACCCATTTCTTATGTTTTATTTTTCCCATGCTGTGAAGAAGTATATTATGATTGACTTGAAGGAATATGCTATGTTTAATGAGTGTTTTCAATGTAGACACATTGTTTTTGTTTTCCCATTTAATAATGTAATGTTAAACTTAAGTATATATCTCATAATTCCTATGCTAATAAACATGTCGATCGTTCAGGACATGATCTCTTGTGATCATGACAATGTTAGGTAATAATGTATTGAATCTGGGTAACTAGGGTCTGGGCGTTATAAAAAAATACATTACTACATAAAAACTATATATATATTGGGATAGTGATAATAAATTCAGAAGAATTCGTTTACCAAGGCTTAGATAAAATCTTCTTCAATGTATCATAATAATTATAAATCTACATTGTATAACTGTGAAGTCTCAAAGGGAAAATATCTGAAACCTACTAGTTTGAATAATAATCATAATTCCATTCTTATATGAATTGTATATAGATATATCCCAAGAAAGAAATTTTACATAAGGAAAACTAAATCCAAGAATACACTGAGACAGTAAGAAGAATTTCTTTGATGAAATCATCAATTTACTAAACAATTAGATTTTAAATTAAATAATAGTTTATTTGGTTTATGTTTTTTTAAAATCTATGGTTTTTGTATAACATTTCATATCCTAGGAACTAAATGAGGATATTATTACTAGGGAGTTATTCGATGTCAATAATGTAATGATAAAACATAAAACTAGTAGTGAATAAAAATTTATAAAAATGACATGACAAAAAATAGATTCATCCACATGGATATATTTTTTATACGATTTGACCAAGAAGGTATCTATGTTGAATTATGAATGATTGTGAAAACTCCTCAGGCCTTGAGAAAAAAAGGTCGTAGATGGGAAAAAACTAAAAATTATTTTCTCATTGAGGTGGATCCTAGAGAAAACACGAATATAAATACATGGATTCATGATAGAAATTTTTCAACTCACCTGATATAGGATAAATGTTTTTAAAATAAAACTAAATCAAGGGTTATTGGGGAATCACTTCTGCGAAGGAATTGTTCATCAATATTAATAGAATTTGTATATTTGATATAAAAGCTCAAAATTTGAAATATAATGATGGGATTTTTATCAAAGGGATCCAATATAACTTATTAAGAGTGATAAGACTATGTGACAATAATAATAATTTTATTTTTAGAAGAAACTCATTCAATAAAAATACAATAAAATATATAAGAATTTTCACCAAGGGTGAAAGAACAAGTGGAAATTTATTTCACATTGTAATCCAAGTATTTAAGATATCATGGTGAAAAATAATATTGAAATATCTTGTACATGAGAATTGGACATCTTAGAAAAAATTGTTTGAGTAAAATTTCAAAAGAAGACTAAGTGAATTGTGTGCCAAAACAAAACAATGAAATAAAATTTATTTTTGATGTTTTCTAAAAGTGGGAGATAATAAAGAGAAAATAAAAAAATAGAAATTCGGTAAACTTGAAAACCTGACATAATTCACTCAGAGTTAAATGGTCTAATGATACGTCAATTTACTATAGATTATTTTTTATTTACCACATTTTTTTAGTGAATTTGCAATAATTATTGTTTTCCTATTCACTGAGAAATAGTTAGAGTGAGAAGTGATCCGAATGATTTCACAGAGGGGATTTGAGAAATAATCAAGGGTTTATATAAAGAATATTACAAATTATAATACATGTTAAAAATGGAAATTATTTTTAATCCTACCATTGTGTTCAATGGATTAAAAATTATTATAGTTCTTCTTACACTCCCATGTAGAATGGAGTTGTTGAAATAGTGAGTAGAAGTCTAGTTGAAATTTTATGAAATTTGATTATTGAATTAATTCTCCCAAAACTATTCAAGAGATAATTTTTAGTATATTTTTTCATATATAAAATATATATCTACTAAGATACAAGCCAAATATGACTTATTTGTAGAATTGGTATATGAAGAAGAAAAAATTCAGTCCCTTCGGAGTTTTTAGAAGTCCATGATTGCTGAATATTAAAGACTCAAATCATGGAATGATTGAAAATAATTCTAATGGAGATATTTTTTAGATAGTAAACTAATGGAAGAGGATATAAGGGTTGGAATAAGATAAATCATTATATGGTGGACTCTTATGATGTAATGATTATAGTAAAAAGTAATATTTTTAGGTGCCAAATAAATCATATTTGGAAATTTTTAAAGAATAAAATATGAATATTTATGAGAAAATGAGTGATCAACAAGAATTAAATTATCCTAATAATGTTGATGTTTATTGATATAATAATAGTTATAAATAAGGTGTAGTTGGAAATTATAAGAAAATAATGAGTTAAAAAAACATATAGAACAAAAACAGTAATTGTGAAATTATGATCCTCCACTTCAAACTAGAAGAGAATTATGATTTGAGAACCAAAATGAATCAATTTAGAATATAAGGTTGGGGTTTTTAAATCATAAAACCCTTATCTTTTTGGTTCAAAAACAATCATTTGCATTTGATAGTATAAAAATATATTATATAGATGCAATAAATATGGATCTAGATCATATCTAAAATATTTCCACATGGGAGCTTATTGTAAAACCAAAGAAAAATTCATTTTCACTGAGTTGGTATTCCAAAGTAAGATTAATTTTTGATATTATTTGTTAATAAAAAAACTATATAATTTTTTTAAAGTTTACTCTCATGTTCATGGAATTTATTTTGGAGATAATTTTCATATTTGTAAGTCTTAATTCCACAACAGTTTCTTTGACTAATACATCTCATATGGAGTATATAATTTACTATATTGGTTTGAAGTCTACTCACTAAATGTAAATCTATAAGAGGAAGTCTATATTGAGGCAACCTAGAGGTTATCTTCTTGAAAAATATGGAACTATGGGGTGTTAGTTGTATAATGGTTTATAAAATCTAAAATAGGCCCCTAGAGACCAGTATTCTATGACAGATGGATACTTATGTGATATGATGTTTTCAAAGAGAATGTGTACAATAACAAAATAGTGATGGAAATGAAAACATGTACTTTTATTGTTGTTATCTATGTTGATGAAATCACTTTTATAGGTTTAAATGGTATTTCGTGTAAGGAATTTTCTAAACTAGTGAATAATTATTTAGAAATTTCTATTTTGTCATTAGTGGGATAAAATTTAGGATTTAGAGTTTTGAAAAAATATGAATTATTTTCCAGTCCAATGAAATCTATTAATGGGAATTGTTAAATAATTTTGGTATATAAGAACCTAAAGAAGATTCCATAACCATATGGTTTGTAGAAAATGTTAGTAAGAATGTTAGTGGATATAATGTGAATTATAATGATTTCAAAAGGATTATAGGAATATTAATTTAACACATCACTTCAATACCTGCTATTTTCCATACAGTGACATTGTGTGTTAGGTATCAAGTGATATAAGAGAATCACATATGATGGATGAGAATATAATGCATAACTATTTCCAAATTTTTTTTTCATGATGTAAAAAAAAATTTAGGAGAAAAATATTTATGGATATATTAATGTTTATTTGATACTTGATTGTGATTATCAAAAATAAAAAAGTGGATTATTTTTTTATCTTTGAGATATTTGAGATGTCACTAGAATAAGAAAAACACAAATAAATTAAGACGGTATATAATGTGGTTGTTACAAGTTCCTATTTTCATAGGATCTAAATTATTGAACTACATTAGTACATTAAGGTTATTATTTGAAAGCCACTAATAATTGTATGTGATAATAAAATGAAATTGATCACAATATAAATCTAGAAAGGAAATCTATATGTAAATACCATTACACCATATTTCTTTTTATTCACGTGTAATATTACAATGTGTATATAGGTCTTTATTTCCTTCTTATAATGTTTCACCTTTTTATATCTTCAACAAATCCATATCCAAGGGAAGATTTGAATGTTTGAGGTTGATCATTGATATCTTGCTCTTCCCTCTCCATTAAGGAACATTGGTCATTCCCTCACATTGCATTATATTTTAATCAATGGGGGAGATAGGTACATATTTATTTGTTAATCAATATTAAATTTTATGTTATATTTTATATAAAATTGGAGAAAAAAGATAAATGAGCATATTTATTCAAGGTATGAATATTTAAGTCCCTAGAACAAAAAATATTGGTCAGTGTAGGATAAAATTCTCTCAAAAAAATTACAATATCCAATATTTTATCATAATGATATTTTTCTCAAATAAAGCATGTGACATTATGTTTTTTATTTTGATATTTTGGAGTTAACAAAAAATCTAAAGAGTTGGATTAAAGATCCCATAAAATTGTGGAAGTGATATTTTACTTGTTCTCATCCATGAGTGAGAATCAATGGAAGCTATTAAAGATCTCTTCAAATGTTTTATAAATTTTTTGATTTGTATTTCTTGATGTATTGTTATAATAAATAATGAAATATTTTTCAATTTTATTTGTTAAAATTTTAGATTTCTGGGTTTTATAAAAATATTTAATGGTGGGACATGCATATGATTAAATTAATCAATACGTGAAAGTAACATTAGAGAAAAAATAATGGAATTTTAATGGAACTCTGTATATATGAGATACACTAATGAATACATTAAATTTATCTAAAACATGTAAATATTAAGGTGGGAAAGGCATGAGGAAGACAATGATCTATAAAAAACATTCACAAGGTGTGAAATTCATCATATTAAAGACGTAATAGTAATTCAAGAAGTATAGTGGTAAATAAAAAAGGAAATTCATACATTTGATTTATTTAAAAATTAAATAAGATTTATTCATTAGTAAATTATAAAGCTACCCTAAAATAAATTAAATTATGTAGGGGTCTCCATTTTAAGTGAAATAATAGAAAATTCACCAAATTGCAAATAAAAAAATGATTCAGTTAATATTATGTGTGGTTTGGTCTCTGAATTATGGAATTGTATAGAATTACACATAAGACAAAACTATGAAAATATCATATGTAATAGAGCATAAATTAGAAAATTTTGAGATGTTTAATACTTTTGAAAGATACATTGGTGATTTAAATGGTTTTATTTGTAGATTTTTATTCATGTTTTAAAAAACAGAGGATGATTTTTATGCCATGATTCAAGATGAATTTTATATGGACAACTAGAGTAGAATAATTTCAGCCCAGTTAGATGTTGACCATTATATGGTGAGTTATATTATAATATATAGGAATAATTTGGTACTGTTATTTGAGATCCTATCATTTATGGAGGATAATGCAACATCATGTTTCATGAGGATGAGAATATTTTGGGTGAGACACTTGACATGATGATAAGTTATGAAGGATAGTTTTCGTGTTGTATTGAGTAAAATGAATAATAATATCACAGGTAGAAATATTTATCTAATCAAATATCTATATACATGGTAATACTAAATTATAATTAAATTTATGTAGAATAAGGGGTGACATTATTTTTGAACGCTATGTGAGTTTAACAAACTAATTCATTAAAATACATTTTATGGTTATATAATATTATTTTACAAGATATTTTATGATCAATATTGTTGGTGAATTAAAATTATATATACATTTAAAGGTGAAATACTTAAAATATAAAAAGTGGAAGGTGGAGGAGGAGTTAGTAATTTATTTTTTACTAAGACTTGGTTTTCATTTATGATTCCAAATAAATAGAAAGAAGGATATTGAAATGTAACTACATATACACTTAATTTTTATGTTGTTTCATCAGTAATATATTTTTGATCAACTAAAGGATTATTTTTGACAAGAAAGTGGGTTTATGTGTGCATTCATGCTCTCATTAGTTCATGTATCCTTCTGAAAATTAGAGAGAAAAATCTAGTTCCAGGTGTTGTTAAATAATATATTTTTGTATTTGAATAACTATATTATAGTAAGAATATATTATTGTGATTAAAATTCATCCCCAAAAATATTTAAGATATTTTATTTTCATGATAAAAACATTATTACTATAATAGTTGTTGATATCTTGAAGAAATGTTCATCTAGAGACATCATTTTATAAGGATGATACCTACTTTACCCTTATAAATTTTGGGTACCATATGATTCATGGTTGAAATATTGTAATCACAGTAATAAATTTTTTTTATCCATATATCATAACCCAACTAAACAAAATAAGTATTATTTAACCACATTTTTACAGAACCTTATAAAAACTACTATGTACATTTCATTTAATTCAATACAATTTCATTCATGTGAGTCATATAATTACATAGAATATATTGATTCATTAACCAGTAAAGGTGGTTGATTTCAAAAATGAAATTATAAATAGATTATTTATGATTCAAATCCCATGTATAGTGGTAAATTACCTTTAACTGCATAACATCAAAATTAATAACTTTCGGTATGATTTTGTATTACTGGATAATGTTGTTGACAGTTAATTTCCCTTTAATAATGTGATATTAATATTCACATTTTGATCCAAATAGCACTATTCAATCATTTTTATATACTAATACATCCATTAGTTCTGTAATTAATCAACTACAAGATTAATTATGCACCGAAAAATTACCTAATCCATGTTATATTCATTTATAATTGTATGATTTATATTCTACATGATGCATGTATTTTGTTAACGGAATTTTTCATTTTTTGACCCTTTGAGATGTTTTTTATTTCCACATCATGGATCATAATCTGATGAAATATTTTATGAGACATGTAATGACTTTTTCTCATATTTATCTTATACGAATTCATAATTTTAAATCACATCGATTCACTATGTGATTTACACATAACATATTATGTATGTGACAAATTTTATTTAGTAACAAAAAGTAATATTAATTTTCCACCAATAAAAGTGATCATAGGAAATTGTTCCAAACATATTGTATAAATTTATATATTTAGATGATCATTGAGTATTTACCCATGATCCAAGTGAATCACACAATATGGTATGTGATTTTCCTTTTGTGTTTTGGGTGTTTTCAAGTTTAAATAGAATGTTGGGATGGATTTTCAACATAATAATACTGTGTGGATAACGTTGTAAAATAATAAGGAAACCATATATTTTATAGATTTTTTATGTATTTTAATATGTATTTGTATCATGGTTTATAAATTTATTCCCAAACAATACTAGGTGTTAAAAATTATCCAAAGATACTTTCAATGTTTATGGAATAATTTAAAAATAATACTATAAACCATGTCATCAGTTTTAAGATCCATTTTTTTAAACACTCATAATCCTCATTACACACATTTTTTACAAAACCCATATGTATTTGAATAAATTTTAGGAATCTCTAGAATGTTTTTTTGGGTACCCCACAAACATTAAATGGAATTCGTTGATTATTATCTTGAATTATGGATATATAATAGGTGAGTAATATTGGATCGCTTTTCTTGATACACACTTTTACCTCCCTATTATCTGTAAATCTATGTAAAAATTACTTAGAGGGTGGTATATTGATATAATTATATCTTTTATAGTACCCTAGGAATGAGTTTCACTACTAATATGGGAGATTTGAATCAGTGGTTCTTTCTTCTAAAATTTGTTTCTCTTGAAGTTAAACTCTATGATCTACTACAATTTGATCCACTAAAAATATAAATTTGAGACATACCTACATATAACTACATTTTAATAGAATAATTAATAAGAAATTTTTATATGTTTTTTTCCTATGATATGAAAAATAATCATTGTTGGGATTAGTTTTTCACCCTAGTTCATTGTTTTACACTACTGTATTGCCGTGGTTAATTTTTAGGTGTAGAAGTTAATATCCACAGCTCAACACCTACAACGGTAGATTTTACTCTAGAATAGATCTTATGAAATGTTCAATATCTACTTCCCTGTGATAATCAATTTTCTCTTGATAGTTTCAAATCATATTTATAATCGATCACTCTAGTTCATCAAAGATCACCCAAGAATTAAATGATTCAGATATCTTTTACTTCATCCTCTATTAGATACAATGTTGATATCCCACTTGAGACTTCAAATGATCAGAAATTAGTAATCTAACCTTATATAGATCATTAATGATCTTCATCTCAATCTTGAATCAATGTTTATATAGGATCTATATTTTTTCTAATCAATTTTGAACTATTGTATCTTGTCTCTTTTTGTGGGTCTTCATAGTCCTTCTTAGTATCTTTATATTTTAGTCATACCCTTCACAAGAAATTTTTCTACAACTAACTCAGTATTTCCTAATATTAGATAATTTGTTAAATTTTGAAAATATTTTAAATCTCAAATTTTATAGAATTCCAATAACAGAAATATATAATATAATCATATACATGTTTCGTCAATTAGTTGTTCACATGTGCATACACTGAAAATAAATTAATATTTATTTGTATTTTAGTCACTTTCTCCAATTATATTATAGAAATACCATAATTCTAATTAAAAATAATTTTAGATAAATTAGTATGTATGATCTAGTATTTATTTCTTATTGATCATGAGAAAATTTATACAACAATAAATGCGTTTGAGAATTATAAATTTTTTTGAGAAGTGATATACCCTTTAAATCCCAGAAACTAATTTTCAAAGCTACTATTATTGTGTATAAATTCTTCTTAAGACATAAAAGAATCAAATATTACAAAACTAGAATCATTATTTTTCTCTCTTTGATGAATACTCATATTTAGTGTAAAATCATTTACTTGTGTTTAATGAACTAGATATAATAAAAACATCACCTCGTTTTTGGTTTACAATTTCCACATGAAATCTCACATATTTTAATGTGTAATGAGTTACAAAATATTTTCTACATATTATATATTATAAGTCTGATCACATATTTTTACATATCATAAGAAATAATCTTCCATATTACATAAAATAAATCTCTTTTCCAAATTTATTACAACCTCTAGAAAATTGGTAATGTATAAGCATCAATCATCATACTTATATATAGAAACATATTATGTTTTTATATAATATGATATTCTTAGCCACATTTTTTCTTCTACAGGAAAATATTTAATGAATAGCTCAACAACATCACACATATTGATAGTAATTATATGAGTTCACTAAATGTATTATGTATTTCTTACCTTTGAAATTTTATCAAAACATCTCTTTAACAATCAAGAATACATGTAATTCCCAAACACACCACATACATAACAATTCCCTATAAATGATGGACTTCCATTATAATAATACTATAATACAAAAAATATTTTACTTTTATCTGTAGAAAATAATGTGTCTTTTTTCACATGAGTATGTGCTTATTAAACATTATTCCCCTACTATGATGTAGTATATGGTTTCCTAATAGATTAAATTGTCCCAAATAATCTACATTTTGGTTTTGGAAACATCTTTATTAGATGTTAATGATTTATTTTGATAATTAGAAATAAAATAATTAAATATCCTAAAAAACACATATTTCTACAAATCTGTCATGATTCAACATTAAAAAATGACATTTTATAACGATCACATAAATAATTTTTAATGAAATTATTATCACATCAGTGATCTCATTTTTAGTTATTTTTCAATTTTTTATTTTATTTTTCTCTTCTGATTGGTTTACATTTGAATTTTTGTCAAATTGGATGTTTTTTTGTGGATATTCCCCTACGCACAGTTGGCACATGATTAGTAGTAATTTTCCACCCATAGCAGCTAACCAAGAAGAAAGAGATAGAACATGATATGTTGATATATAATGGTTATGTTCTGAGGAATAGGTAATCATGTGGTGGGTCATACTTTAGACAGAACGCTCTGCAAGGTTACTACATGGTTTCCCAAACCATGCGTACTAGTTGTGTCTGACATCCAGGTCATTAAAATTTCTCTCTCCTCTTAGGTTTAATCTACAAAACACCCCATTTCCCACCACACATTTTATTATCCTCCCTGTTTGCACCTCACCCTCCTTCCTCCTCCCATGGGACTCTATTTTGTGCTGAATTTGGTGTGATTTCTCCTCATTTCATCCCGTAAGTGCAACTTCTCCTAGATTGCTTCTGTATTTTAGGGCTTCCTTCTCTTATTTTGGGGGATTCTTTTTCTCCATCCCCAGGGTTCAGATATTGGGTTGGAATATTGATCTTTAGGGCACGATCTTGTTATTTAGGGTTCGATCATACTTCATTGTGGTGTGGTTGAGTTGTAGTGGGAGTTTTGTCCCGAATTTTGGGGATTTCTACAACGAAGGAATGTGGTTCCATGCATAAAAGATTCTCGATGAATTTAACAGTATTTATTGTGTTTTTATCATGTTTAATGAATTACAAGTGATGTTTGAATGTAATTTTTTATGAAATTTTATATTCCATTGATATTAAAGTGGACATTGCATGTGAAAATGGTAAATTCTTAATGTTTTCATTTTTATGTTATTCTGAAATGTTGTTATTTTAATAAATGGTTTTTAAATTTTTTTGTGATGTGAACAATTTTTTCAAAGGTCTTGGTGTGTGTTTGATTCTTAAAAGATGTTTTTTTTTGAAATTTGTGAATTTGGTGTATGTTTTTTTTGGATTATTTCCATGAATGTGGTGTATTTGTTTTAAAAAAACATGAATGATCACTCTATGGTAATCCTGGGTAGATTGGAGGTTGGAATAGAACTATTGTTCTAGTGATATGGATATGGCTATAGCCCTATTTCACTTTCAAGGGTGGACAATGACAACAAAAACTAAATATTTATGATGATTGAATCCCACTAGAAGATTTTTATGTTTCTCCTCTCTAGTGGATTGTCCATAGGAACGTCGATATATATGGTTCCTATAACACATTTCACCAAGACACCTGGTTCAAGGGTCCCACTACAAGCTAGTTCCCATAAGTCCTCTCACATGATTGGTTTTATTTGACTATTTTGTACCCACCATCGACATACAATTTGGAATTTTGGGTTACATAAGACGTAAAAGTGTTTTCATATAATATTTCATTCCTTCAAATTCTATTTTTACTTAAAAAACTACTTTATTTTATATTTCTCAATAATTTAATTTCATTTATTAAACATTCAGATTTATTTTCCTTTTAATGTTTAGAGAATGGAATCTTGAAGGGGTGGTGTCCTACTGGTAAATATCTCACACCCTCCTAACACCTTTGGGTGTAAGAAAACATGGCCATGTTTGACACAAGTAAGGGTAAAGCATTTGGTGATGGTGGTTTGTGATGCTAGGGATCCTCTATGGAAGTGTTATAGTGATGCATTAAGAGAGATTTTCGCTTTTCATTTTTATGGTTTTTTTAAGAAATATTATGGTTCTATTTTATCAGTAGCTCTCTTATTTATTTTTTATAAACTTGTATAATTGAATATGAACCTTGTAATGGATGTATTTGTTTTTTTTTCATCTCTGGTTTATTTATTATTGTTTATTTTTTTTATTTGAATGTTCGGGTAAATTTTTCTCAGTTTCTTTTATTGATACTCATGCACTTTTTCCAGCCCGTCGGGATCATGAATGCCCTTCAGGACTTATCAAAGAGCACGTCAGATGACAAACTAAATTTGTTCTTGAAAAAATGGTGTCATATGAGGTTTTGGTTTATCTATTTGGGTCATTTTATTTGGGATGAATCTGGATATATATATATATATATATATATGCTAGGATTGTGGTGGATCAGAGTTCTATTTGGAAGTAGGGTTCATGGATAACACACCTCGGGATAGACCTCGAGTCTCCATGGTATTTTGGGATGTTATTATGTGTTGTCCTCCTGTTTGGGACATGTATACTTAAGTCTGTATGAGGACACTGGGTGGGGGTGATGTTGTTTGGTCACTATATTTCTATAGCACATTTTATTTAATGGTTTTATGTTTATTTTTGAAATTTGTCATATCTGTTGCATTATTTATTTTATCATGTGACAATATCGTTTTCTAGAAACATGCATCCCCTAAGATTTTCCCTAAAACTGTGAGAAGAATATAGAGATATTTCTCCCTCACCTATTTATTAGAGGCCGGTAGATGTTGTGGATTGAGCCATTCAGGATCAGGGATAGGGAGTTGTTCTTGCTCATAGTGTGGTTAGGGAATATGAGTCTTTCTCTTAGATGGATAATGGCCAAGAATTCATGAAGAATTAACCTCTTTAATTCCAAGGTATCTCAGAATTTCAAGAATTGGGGGAATGTATGGAGAAGATAGAGCACATGTTTGAGTTCAAAAACACTGTTAAAGAGGTCAGGGTGATGTGTGCTCCATTTCAGCTAGAGTGTCCCAGTCAAAGGTGGTGGGACTCAGTGATTCAAGTTTGGAAGCATGAGAATATGACCAAAAAGAAAACCAATACGATATTTAATGTCAAATTCATTCCAAAGTCTTGGAATATGATTGATCCCAGGAGTTTATGGATCATGTTATGGGGGACTAGTCAGTGATAGAGTGTGACAACTACTTTACTGTGATTATTGGTATGCCCTGAAAATAGTCTCCAAAGAGTAGATAAAGGCACAAATATTTGAGAGTGGTTTATGGAAAGATATAGATTCTTAGGATTTTTTGATCACGTAAAAGAATTATGATGAAGTGGTTGACCAAGATTTTATAGTGGATATTGACCGTTAGGAAAGGTTTGGAACATATGGGACCATGTCGGTAATGGGAAGTGGTAGTTCTTATGATAAGAAGATGAATTGTGACTAGAAAAGGAAGACGGGAGATTTCAGTTCAGGCCATCATTCCAGGTAGCCTTCGTTAGTGGATTCTGATGTAGTGTCCATTGTGTGACACCAGTGCAAGAAGGTGGGATACATTCATCCTACTTCTACATCTCCTCCATAAATCCAATCAACGATGTGGAACATTGGGGAACTTGCAATGATTCTTCAGAGCTACATGTTCTTATTAGTGAGGTACTTGATCATTTAATTCCATAGGTATGGATTCTTAGTCAAAACCATCCAGGATGGTGGGATCTTGGTTTTGAAGTCAATGCATCAGGACCAGATCATCTTCTAGTTAGAGTTAGATCAGAGTAGAGTCATGGGCCAATGTTTATCTTCAGACTATGACAAATACGGATAACCTACCTGTTGTGGAGTAGGAACAAGTGAAATAGGATTTAGAGACGTCAAATATTTTTTGTACCATTATGATTTCTTCTTCTATAGCTATAATTTTATTTTAAACTTGTTTGTTTTGATCTTTTATATCTTCTTGTCTTCTGAAACTATTGAATTTTCTGATTGAGCTCTTTTCTTTTGTAATGGATTTAGTGATCTCATTGGGTAAAAAAGGAGTCGGGCCTCAGGTTCCCTTCATGTGTGGTTTCAGTATCAGTGTATGAGATTTAATTTTATATCTTGGTTTTGTATATGGACTTATTTAATGTGATCCTTGGCATGGACTAGTTGGTTCCTTTCCAAGTGCTCATTTAATGTTATCAATGTCAATTTAGTTTCATAGCAATTGATAGAAGTGATCAGGTATTCACTAGAGAATGGGATCCTCATACAGGTCGTGCCAGAACTCCACTCCTAGAGTTTGCTAATTGTTATTTACATTTATTATTTCTCATATTGGAGGAAGATGGTGGTCCTATTGAGGGTTAATCACATCCTGTGGTGGAAGATTTCATGGAGGTGTTTCCTACTGATTATTTAGGTTTTTTTCTAGAGGGGGATGTTGAGTTCTCAAATGATTTTGTTCCAAGAACACAACTGATATATCTTCCCTCATATAATAAATCCACCACCAAATTTAGGAAATTTATAATACTTCTAATGATTTGGAATCCAAAGTTTTCATTCTTCTATGAATCTTTTCAAAGGCCACTCCTACTCTTTTTGTGAAGAAGGATGATGGATCTCTCCCATTGTGTATCAACTACCATAATCATAATAAGGTATCAATCATAAATAAGTACCATTTCCCCCAAATTGATGATTTAATTGACCATATGAAAGTTAAAAAGTGTTATTCCATGATAGACTATTGATCAGGTTACCCCCATGTGAGGGTGAGAAATGTGGACTTCTGAATAAGGCTTTCTGAAGTAGGTATGGCCACATTGATTATTTTTTCATAAAATTTTGATTTTTGAGTCGTCCATTGATTTTTACAGAACTTGGGAATATTTTGTTCCATATATATCTTGACTCTTGTGTTGTGGTACTCGCAGAGGGAATCCTGTTTTACTCCAGATCGGATGATGATCTTGAGAATCATTTATGGATTGTGTGGGTATGTCTACTGGACCATCTCTGTTATTAAAATAATTAAAAGTGTACATTTTTTATTTGGGAAGTGATGTTTTTGGGAAACATAATTTCGTAACAATGGGGTTCTATTCATCCTGAGAAGAATAGTTCTCTTTTGTCAAGGGAACAACCAAATAATGTGCTGAATATCTTGAGTTTTTTTGGCCTTTCTGGTTATTACATGGAATAACTTTTTGTATTTCTCAAATCCTGCTACCCCTATGACCCCATTCACCCAAAAAGTTGTGAAGTTTGAATAGCATCCGGAGTTCCATGATTTTTTTGAGGAGTTGAAGATAATGTTCAATCCTATACATATGTTGATCGTGACAGAATATAATAAGGGATACATAGTTTATTTTGATGCTTCAGTTAAGGTACTTGGATGTTTTCTCATAAATTATAATCATTTAGTGGATTATGGTTCTCATCAAATCTGACCAAATGAGAAAAATTACCCCACCAATGGCATGGAATTTGAAGGGGTGATGTATTCCCTGATGATTTGGTTCCATTATCTTTTTGGGTAAATGTTTGGACTACTCTGATCATAAAATCCTAGAATATATCTTCTATAAAAAATATTTGAACATGAGGTAGCAGAATTTGATTGTGTATTTGTAGGTTTTTGACATTGATATTGTCAATACCTCAGGAAATAGTAATTTGGTGGCTGAGGCCTTGATCATAAAAGTACAATTCTTGGCTTTCAGGAAGATCAGTGATGAAATGATATTCATGAGGATCATTGCCTAGATGCACTTAGAGTCCAATGAACAAAATGGAGGTGTGTTCTTAGAAAGCATTTAGTTGACTCATCTTTTAGAGCTAGTTCCGTAACAGAAGCCTAAGGAATGGTTTTTTTGTGGTATATATATTTTCTCCATAGTGGGGATATGTCCAATGATATGTCATTGTCTCCCAAGGGATCTGTGTGTCTCAAGGGTCATTGAGAGGTGTTGTTATTAATGGGGGAGGTGGTGATGTAGGATAGCCACCATTCTTAGTGGACTATACATCATGGTTCATCCAATATGTATTATGATGTTCATTGAATGTTATGGGTCCAGGTATGAGATGTGAAATACATGATATTATCTCTAGCTGTTATACTTGTCTGATGGAGAACGTAGAGCATCATAGGCACTCTGGTTTTATCCAAACAGTTCCCATTCTGACCTGGAAGTGGGAAGAGGTTGCCATGGATTTTATCGTCAATTTTCTTCATACACATAGAAGAATGAATTCTATTTGGGTAGTGATTGATTGTTTGACCAAATCAAGTCACTTTATCACATTCAATGATTCAACAAACATGGATGATTTTGGAGGGTTGTATGTTCAGGAAGTGTGTGACATCATGATGTATCATTAGTAATTGTTTTTGAGATAATACCACACTTCACCTATTTGGTTTTTAGGTAAATAAATTTATATTGGGTTATAAATCAAATTATGTATAAAATAACACCATCAAATGGATAGTCTGACAGAACAGGAAAATATGATTCTAAAAGACATTCTCCATTCATGTTTTTTAGATTTGATATGTTTGTTGGATATAAATTTGGGATTAGATGAAATTTATTATTATAACATTTACCAAAAATCCATTAAAATGGATCCTTTTGAGGTTCTATATGGTTGGCCTTACCGTTCTCCCATGTGTTGGGTTGAGATAGGTGAGACAACGCATTTGGGACATAGCCTTGTGAAAGAGACGAATGAGAAAGTAAAGCTGATTAGACATTTGTTATTGGTAGCTCGGAGTCACAAAAAATCTTATTCCGACCAAAGACATTGATATATCAAGTTCTCCATAGGTGAACAGGTGTTCATGAAAGTGGCACCCTTCTTCGGTCATCTAATTTTATAGAATCATGGAAAACTAATGCTAAGGTATTTCATATCTTCCAAGATCTCTGAGCCAATTGGTAAGGTAGAATACTTATTAGATTTTCCTTCTCAGTTGATGTTTTTTCATGATTTGTTCCATCTCTCCCAATGGAGAAGTAAAATCCAGATCTATCTCTTATGTTTAATTGGGAGGAATTGGATTTGGAGCCTGATTTATATGTGTCGGAATGGACAATATAGATAGTTGATTTCCAAGAGATGGTTCTTCATTGGATTGATATTCCATTGGATCATTTCATTGTGTATAATGTGATTTATACACATGAAACAAGAGAGATTATGTCTTGGCTAAAGTAATAGTACCCATTTTTCCGATAATGTTTTGGGTTGATTTTTTGAGGGAATAAAGTTTCCATGGTAGGGTGTAGTTTCACATATGCAGTATCATTTTGAGGAATTGTTTTATATTAGTTATATCTTATATATTTACCTTGGGTTCCCTTTGGATTTTGGATATAATTTTAGGGTTTTGGTAGGATAGGACCACACACACGATTGGCGCATGGTTACTAGTAATTATACGCACATCCCCACTAACAGCGTGTTAGGAGGCAAAACCTACCCCACAGCCTTAGAATGGACTTTCACCTCGTCCAAGGTAATTTTGCAGTGGGTATTCCTTCAGAAAAAATTCTTAGCATGGTTACCGCATGGTTTCAAAAACAATGCATACTAACTGGGCACAACATACAGTTCATTAAAATATTTGTCTCATCTCATGTTTAATCCCCAAAACACCCAATTTCTCACACCAATTAGGATTATCCTCACTGAGAACACCTCACCCTCCTTCCTCCTCCATTGGGAATATATTTATATGCAACATTGGGTGTGATTACTCCTTTTTTTTCAATTATATGCCACCTATCTTTGATTCCATCCCTATTTTAGTGTTTCTAACTCCTCATTTGGGGGTTTCCTCTACTCTAGCCCTATAGTTCCGATTTTAGATTTGAATCTTGTTCCTTGGGGCATAATATATTTCTTTAGGTCTCTATCTTGCATCCTTTTTGTGCAGGTGAGTTGTGGTGGGAGTTTTTCACCGAATTTTGCAGATATCTACATCAATGGTAGGCGATTATGTGGTTCAAAATTACTAGATGAATTTGATAGTCTTTCTTGGGTTCTTTAGAGAGTTTTATAAATTATAAATGTTGTGTGGAATTAATGTTTGAATTTATTTTCTATTCGATTTATTTTAAAATGGACATATTGTTTTTAAAAGTTGTATTCTTGATGTTTTTCCTCATGTGATCTTTTTAAATGTTTTATTTCGTGAGTATATGATTTATTAAATGGTGTATGTGATTCGAACCCAGGTTGGAAAGCATTTGGTTTATGTTTTATTCATGGAAGATGTTTTGTGTGTGTAAATGGTCACTTTTGGTGTGTGGTTCCTTGTTTGGCTTGTGTGCATCGATGTGGTGTATTTTGTAGCAAATGAAACTTGAATGACCACTCTAAGGGAATCCTGGGTAGCTAGGAGGGAAAGACTAAGACTAGAATTCTTGTTATTTGGAAGTGTTTATATCTCAATTTCTATTAGAGATATTGATGATTACAACACTAACTAAATATTTATTATGATCATTGTCCGCTAAAAGCTATGAAAGTTTCTTTTATCTAGTGACTTGTGTATGGGAAAGTAGATGGTTGTGGTTCCTATAAAAAAATTTCATAGAGATGTGTGGTTTTAGGGTCCCATTACTATATATTACCCATAGGCCTATCCCATGATTGGTGATATTTTACTATGTTGTCCCCACCATTGGAATATGGTGTGGACTTTAGGGATAATTCAGATGAAAAAGTGTTTTCATATAAATTTTCATTACTTCAAAATTTGTTTCTATTAAAAAGTATCTTTATTATAAATTTATCTAGAATTTCCATTAATTTATTAAACATGTATGTTTATTTTTCATTTAATGTTTAGATAAAATAATCCATATGGGGTGGCTTCCTTCTAGGAAATAGATAACACCGTGATTACCCCTTTGGGTGTATGAAGACTTTGTCATGTTTGATACAGGCAAGGGTATTGATTTTGGTGATGGGGGTTGGGGATGCAATTGATCCACTTGGGTGGTGTTTCGGTGATGGTTTGAGGGAGATTTTCCCTTTAAATTATAGTGGCTTTTGGAGATGGTTTTTGGTTCTCTTTTTTTTGGTGGCAATATATTTGGTTTTGAATAAACTTGTAGAATTAAATATGAATCCTTGTAAATGCTTGTTCAGTTTGTTTTTTCAACTATGGTTTATTATTATTTTTGTTGATTTTTTTATATTTGTATGTTCGGGTAAATCATTCACACTCGATTTTTATTGATACCTGGGAACTTGAGACATCCATTGGGGATCGGGAATACCCTTTGGGCCTTCCGACAGACTAGATCGGGTTCTTAGTCAGATGGCGACCTATCTAGGTATGTAAAAATTATTATCATTTAGAAACTTTGAATTTTTATTTATTAGTTCTTCTATATTCAATGATTTATTTTCATTAATATTATTCACAATATTTTCATGAACAACAACTTTCTACATGAAAATAATATTTTTTTCAATATGAGAATATTAATTTCTCATATACACCTCCTTTAATTAATTTTTCTTAGATTCATTAATCATTAATATATAATTTCCATTGTGATTTTTTTCACTCTTACAGATTTTCATAGAATTCATATTTAAATATATAAATCATGAATTTTATTTCACCATATTCTTCTATACTACTTGAGGATTCTTCATGTATTTCAATTTTATCTATACAGTTAATGAATTTCTTGTTATATTTTTATTTTATTAGCTACTTTATGTTTATTATTCAATATATTATTTACTAATCATAATTATTTTCTTTCTTTTATAAAATATTTTCTAACATTCGATATATTTCAATACTTCATTGACATTTTTCCCAATTTTTTCCCATGTCTTATCTATTTTTTCATCAGTATCAGACATACAACCTGTATTATTTGGATAGTTGAATAAAAAAATTTAATTCATCTAAAATTAATAAGTTTCATTCGTATTTTTCCTTCATTTTTTACTTTTCTCCCTTTTGATATTTCTTATGATAAGAGACATAACACTTTTATGTAATTAATCATCATCCTCATCGTTAGATTATCTTGAATATTAAATATATACAAAATTTTCATTATTTTTTACAAATATTCAAGAGCCTTATCACCCATGATATTATTTTTGAATGTTGGCGTATTTTTCTTCTCAAAAGAAACGAGACTTTTTTCAATTCATTAAGTGTTAGATCCTCTGTATATTATTATGTAAAACCCATAGGGTGAAACATTTATGGACATTTTATCATCATATTTTTGAAATTTATTAAATCATGGAGCATGAATCTATGGAATCTACTATTTTTCACTCTCTAATTTACTTTTATGAATTATTCATCAATTATATCATCCTCATATATTTTCAAATATTAAAATATAGTTATCATTATTTTTAGCCAAGATTATTTAATGTTCACTTTTCCTTCAAAAATTATTTCCATAATTTATTAAATTTAACTTATAATTTGAATTCTCATAACCTATGTATATAAATATCTTAATAAGTTATTTATTTTAAGACACAATTATTTTTTGAAATATTTGTTTCAAAAAAACATAGTCTCTTTAATATATTTCAATACATGCAATAATGACTTAGCTTGAATCCCATGAATCACTAATTTTATATTCAGTCATATGGAACATTGGATTCAGATCTTCTTACATGAAAAACGGATTATATATTCTGTTACATGTACCACCACGTTTAAATGAAGTGTGAAATACTATAAAAATATTACTGTTTAATAATATAATTATCATCTAGCCATTATAATGATGGGTATGAATAGGATTGAATAAATTATGAAAATATATGGTTTAAATATTTATATATAATTAATTATTTTGAATCTAATTATTTAATATTAAAACCATTTGAAAAAAAATATAATAATTATCTAAAAAACTACTTTTTATCAACAAATATGCATTTTATTTCAATGAATTTAAAAAATCACTTTTGGTAAACTATGTTAATTTATTTAATATATTATTTTTTCAATAATGTTTTTCATCTATCTTTGGTGTTTTTTATGCAAGATATAAGAATACATATATTTTTTTCACATAAAACATTACTTTTCTAAGAAACTATTTTTTGTATTTCACACAATTATTTTAAAATTAAATTTTAATAATTTTAGGAATTTTACAAGATAAAATATTGTTTTTGAAAAAATAATGTCAAATTTATCTTATGGTGAATTATTTAAATTTTCTATAAAGTTATCCTTTGGGATAAACTGTAAAAAATTCTTGATTTTATTAAGAATTGGCATTTCTTTTAAAGAATTTAAAAAAATATAAATTGTTTTAAATGATATTTAAATTTAAAATTAATTAAATTAAATATATTAATCTAATTTAGGAAATTTTAACAAATTTTATAATTAATTTCGACATAAAAATGTTTAAAACTATTGAACATATTCTCATTGGAAAACTAGTTTCACATCACATCATTATGATTAATTTTAATATAAAATTTTCCACTTATGTGAATGTAATTTAAAAAATGTATTATATATTTAGAATCATTTTAAATTATATAAATAATATGGTCTATTGAATTGTGTACTATAATGAGTTTTTAAAATATTCAAAATTATTTACCATGGTAAGGGAAAAAATGTTTTTACCAAGGGTTAAACTAAATATATAAGAATTAAAAATGACCCAAAATATTTCCAAACCCCATTTTTATCCATACATAGACCTTTTTATTTCTATTTTAAAAAATGGAACCTTATGGATATGTTTTTCATCTGAAAAACATGGTTACACCATTTTATTTTCAAAAAATACATGTGTGTCTCTCACCTCGCTTATAAAAGGACTCACCTATCCTATACTATAAGCACCTAAACACATAACCGGTTCATCTAATCATAAGTAAAATAACTTTTTTAATTTCATCCACTCTACCTAGAATCCATATTTTTGTATTAAAGCTACTATATGAAGTCTTTTGGTTAAAACCAGAAGATGTTTTCCAATGAAAATTTAACGTCCCTAACCAAGAGTTTTATTTTTTTTCCTCCAAATAAGTAAAATTTTTTAAAAAAATTATAATATAAAAACATCAGTATCTTCAATATAATATTATATTATAATATTAATTTAAAAACCTAAATCCTTATCATATTACCTCAAATGGGTTACGAAAACATCATTCATGTATAAGAGGGAATATCGCCCTGCGAACTGATGTCGTTTATTTTTTTCAGTACCTCCTATCATGGATGGATATAGTGATATATTAAATTTTTATATATGATATTTATAATATTATTATACATATGGAATTATTATATAAAATATAATATTTAAATTGAATTTTTTGTAAATACAATAACATTTCTTGTGTATATGGAAGACTACAGCTAAGTAGAGTGATGTGATTCATTCACACCGTACAAATAAGGTAGTACATTTGGGATTAAAAAAATATGTTATATAAATGAAATAAGTTAAAATATTATTTACCTTTATTTATTTCATTTTTTCAAGAGAATTTAGATTGTCTTAATGCATACATCTGACCTACTATCTCCATGAATGACTTATTTCATTCTATATCTCTAAATTTTATAGACCACTATATATACAAATATACTAAATATATATGATACTTATTTTCTTTTTAAAATTAAATAATTCATGTAACCATGATTAAATTAAGATGAAAATAAATAAAAATCAAAACATGCATGAAAAATAAGCAGTTATTTCCCAAAATGCGACTTTAACATGGAATTGTAAATAAATGTGTAATAAAAGTTCACAAATAAATCATATATGTTGTAATATATATAATTATGGTAATATAACAGATTTAAAACAAACCTATCTTTATTATAAACATATATTTTATTTTTTATGAAGTATTTCAAGACTTAAGGTATGATATTTCCATCTCACATTTATTTTCTTTGAGAAAAAAATCATATTAACCACATGTTTCCTTTATTTGTTTTATATACTGCATATGAATTTATTTAATTGTTATTATTATAAAAATAATTTGGATTTACATATCCATTTTAGGATCTCCCTTTAAAAAGGTTTATGATTTCAAAGATATCAAATCATTATACAAAAAATTATTGGATTTCCATATCCATTTTAGAATCTCTCTTTTAGAGGGTTTAGGATTTAAAAGATACCAAAGTAGTAATAGATTTTGGTCCCAATTTTTCTTTTGTGAGACATGTGTTATATTATGCACCTATATTCTATTATGAATAGTATATACATAAATTTTTTAATATAATATCATGAATTTATTTATTTATTATATATTTTATATAATATTATTCTATCATGTTTTATACAATTCAATGTTACTATGTTGATAAATATTTTATATTGTAGTCTCATCATTTATCAGGATTGTTTATGATTATATATAGGATGATAAGATCATATGATCCATCTATCAAGAAACCTAAGACAATTATTATCCACTAGTTATGTCCTAAAAATTTATTTTTTGCCTTTATTTTTCTCTATTTATATATTCAAGTGTTCCAAAATTATTTTTTAAGAAAAATAATATTTTTTCACTCTTCAAACGAAAACCCATTTGAACAACAAAACCATATTTTTTGAATTGTTTTTTACAACAGATTTTACATTATATAATTAATTTTCAAATCAATTTGACCCATTTTGGTATTTATATAAAAACATTATAAATTAATGTTCATTTAATTTTCCAAACAATACTCATTTCTCTTTCAATGAAAATGTGAAAGGAATATTTATTTTATAATTTATGACATGAAAGAAATTTCCCATCATCACAACCTTCATTTTGTATGATTCATACTTTAAAAATTGTCATGATTATTTTCAAAAAAAAAGACTATAATGTTTTCTTAATGAGGAAAGCATATTTATTTAAGAAAATATTTTAAATATGTTTTATATAATTTTATATAATTTTTTAATTTTTTTCCAATTAATTTTTTGTAAAAAAAATACTTATTATGTTTTAGTTGTTAAAAAAGTATTTTCAATGATTGTTTATTTTCCTCATGAAAATTCAAAGATTCTTTTAAAAATAATTTCCACAAAATTTGATATCCTTTAATGTTAATTATTCTTTTCTGAGGATATAATACATGGGTACATTTTTATTCATTATCAAAATGATTTATGATTTTGATTAATGGATGTTTATGAAGCCCATTTCCATCCACATGTTTTTGAATGATAAAATTATTTTTGAAAATTGAGTCTTTTCCTAAGTTAATATATGATGGAATGACGAAATAATTTTGATACTAGTCCATTTTCCAAAGGTTATGATATGAAGTAATGTTTATGAAACCCATTTTATGGTTTATGATAATAGGACTGTTTTATTATTTTATTGAATAGATTCTTATGATTTTCATCATTTTTTGGATGGTAACAATATGTCCCTCTGGTACATTGGCTTAATAATTATATCCCATGAGATAGACAAAACCAAACAAGGGAGTGAACCCAGTTTGGTAAGGGAATCCATTTTCAATGATGGTATAGGTATTGAACATTGACTACTATGATGATTTGCTATGAAAATAGACTCTTATATGATAGAATTGGCAGTGATACATGAATACTATAGAAATGGTGTTCTATTATTCTATTTATTCCCCGATTCCATGTCTTATTCCAATGTTATACCCTCATGGTTCATGTTATTTCATTCAATTATTTTTCATTTATTTTCAACTTCCATGACTTATTCCATGATACATATCTATGATCTATGATATGTAGGGTATTTTTTTCAAAAGTAATTTTGTTTTTATCATGCAATTATGTTCATGATGTGTTGATGTCTTATAAATTTTCCATTAGTGATCATATGGGATCACCCTTTATTATCATTCCTTTCCCTAGGTTTTGAAGATAGTTTTTACATATGTTATGTTTAAGAAGATTTTTAATATGTAATATTTTATGAGAGATGTTTAATGTAATTTATGAAATAAGAATATTATTTTTGTTGTCTCCAAATCCACTAAATCATTATGATCCTCAATAATATATTTATGGTTTTTCACTCTATAGTTTGTATACAATGATATGTTATGTTATGGTTTTTTATCTAGGATGAGAGATTTTTATTTAATTCACATGGTAAATTTCTAATTTCATTTAATTGTATATGTCTAATGATGAGTAAATGTATAGAAAAATATCCTAGAGTTTTTGTAAAGGATAATGATAATGGTGTCCAAAAAAATTCATCTCTTTCTGGACAATACATGTTTATGTAGCACTAGAATATATGTAACTAGTGGTAATAAATCTTAAAAGATTGGATTGTACTAGAAACATTCATCATCATGTGTGAGATAATGAGATTTACCACACACTTAGTTTGAAACTCCTATGGGATATGCTTTGGAAATTCACAACCCCATATTGAGCCGTCATAAATGATTTAAATAATTATGATGAATGAAATTGGTTTATCTTATGGTAACACTGAAAGAAAATTTAGTGTCATGATTTAGAAATCCTTTATGATAATTTTCATGATTGTGAAATTTCCCTCTATGAATATAGTTAATCTAACAATTCTTTTTTATTTTAGTCTATGGTGGGAACTAGATAAAATTGGAATAAAGTTTATTATGTTATAAAATGTGTTTATGAGAAACCAAATGTGATTATGATATGATTGAAAGATATTATGCTTACGACTAATTAAATATCATGAAATTTATTAACAACATTAAACATCAATATATTTTGGACTCTCCAAATAAGTAAATGATGCATTTTATTCAGTGTTTAGGGGTGGTGACAATATATGAAATAATATTTATTTAAAAAAACATCAAGAATGTATAAAGAATCACCCTAGGTAATGTATCAACCTAATGAGAAGATATGTTGGGAGTTCAAAAGGACAAAGATAATGTAACTTAGAAATGAAAAAGAATATTTTGATTAATACAATGGATGAGAATAATGTCCTCTAATATATCATTGATAGTTTAATATTTCATGTATGGAATGTATGGTAATTATGAACATATATTTCCTTACAGGAAATATCATGAATAAAATTTTCATGGTTGTACAGTTAACGGTGATATTTATAATGATGAAGAGAAAACAAATAACATATGAATGGAAAGAAGTGTTATCGAATAAGGACTAAAATTGTTGTTACTAGTGTATGAAAAACATGCAACGACTAATGTGATTATATATTTGGATTTAAATAATTAAATTTCTATTAGTGATATTTTGGTTATTATAATCACGATACATCAATGTATTTTACTATAATAGTATTTCACTAACAAAATTCCAAAATATATTAGATGGTATTTATGGACTTCAAATGTGATTTAATGGAAATGTGACATTTTTTTTAATGGAATATAACCCTTTATATCATCTACATTTTGAGAAAAAATAATATTCTGGATAAAGAGATCATTGATAGGAATAAATTTTGTTGGATTTTATTGATGACCATGGAACCAATTAATTATTTGTGGGAAAATTTCTTTATGTTATAATTGATGGAGTTTGTAACATTATTGAATTTTGAGAATTTATTCAATAATCTATGGATTCCATTAAAAAATGGGGAACCATGTATATTTTATTTGATTTAATATGGTAATTTAATATGTTACCATCTTATAAGAGAATATATTAAAATGGTATTCACATATTTGTAATGTGATAATTAATATCTATTTATTGATATTTAAGGTATAAATGTTATGTTGATTTTGTGAAATTTAGTGACATTATCTATAAATATTGAATTTTGGAAGGGTCATAGGGTAAAAATTATATGGAATGGTTTATGTTTATCTATAAATTATGTTGTATAGATTTGTTATATTATTTCACCTTATGAATATCTATCCAAATAGGAAAACATGTGAAAACCATTTCGTTTTTGATAATAACTAGAGATATAATAAATGAATTATCATTCTTTTATGGGTCATATTATATTTTACTGATTCAAATATGAACAATTCATCTCATAGAGTAAAATATGAAATTGGAATTTATTAAGACATGCCCAAAGTATGTGATTGTTATTTTATAAATATAATGTAGCCATGTAAGTGTATCTTCTTGAGAAAATTAACCATCTTTAGTAAAATGATCTTTATATAAAAATTTTTCCTAATAGTATCATTTCGGATTGTATCAATGAACTTTTTCACTCATATGTGGTTTACAGTTGTGTGGTTTTTTATTTTCACATGATCATTAACATTATTTTTGTCAAAGATCTCTATCAATCTCCATCAGTACATAGACATTTACTTTTTCTTACATGTCCAAATTTTCTCCTCCCACCTATGTTCTCTTATTTAGAAACTTAGTATATGTTATTCTAGAAGACCTTCAAACATCACTTTTGAAATTTTCATGGGGAGTTTTTATTAAAACATTTTTTCTATGTGTGATTCTCATATACAAAATTTAAATGACAAACCGTTTTTTATTGATAACATGTTCAAACTATGAGGATGAATTATATATTAGGGGTAAAATATAATACCCTTTTATTTAGTAAAATATAGTTTTTATATAAAATTTACTGTTTCTAATATTTTTCATAAAAAACATTGATTTTATCTTTCAATACACACAAAACTGATTATATCAATCATCAAGTGAAACACTAAGATTATATGGTGTTACGCACAACACCATGTTTTTCTTTCATTGCATGAAACAATAATATTAAACAAAATGTGACATTCAACAAAAATATTATTATTTAATATGTATTTATCACCAGCAATTAAGAATTGTGGATATGAATATTATTAACTATATTATGAAAATATATGGTATTTAGAATAATATAAATTGAATTATTTGGTTTCCAATTAATCTAAATAAAATCCATTTTGAAAATAATGGAATTTATTTTCAAAAAAATTATTTATATTCACAAAAATGAGATTTCAAGTAACATTATAAACATTTCTAACAATTATTGTTTCTCAAAAAAGAAGGATTTTTGGGCTTGGGAGCCTGCGGTGAATGGAATTATCACTTAAAAGGTTTTTTATGAGTTCTCCTTGAACCCCAACTTTGACAATAAATGGAAGAGGAACTTGCATAAAAATTTTATTAGACCATCTCACTCCAATTTGGTTTAGAGAATTGCTCATTGCAAGATTTCAACTGATTATTATCTTCAAAATTGTGGTATATCTTTATGTTCTTCTTGTGTTTTCTGTCACCAACACAGAGAGGATGCTGATCATTTATTCCTCTGTTGCGCAACTATGACATCAATATGGATGGATTTAGCAGATATCATTGAGATTTTTCTTCCTAGGATGTCCTCTATTGTGGAATTTATTCAACGATGGAACTATCTTGGTCTCTCCACACAACTGCTGGATTTATTTCAAGTTGTTTCTTCTGAATTGTTGCATTTTTTCTGGTTCTCTAGGAATCAAATTCTCCATGAGAATAAATCCTTCTCAGTAACCTCTGCTCTCTCACGTGTACATGCTGAGATACGTGCGGTTGGACTGCCTAATAAGCATTATTGTGCTAATTCCATTCATGATTTCACTGTTCTTGACCGAATTGGTATCAAAGGAAATTTCAAACCTTTAGTTGGAACTTTTGAAGTTCTATAGAAACAGCCTATTGTTGGTTGGTTGAAAGTTAAATTTTATGGTGCATCGAAAGGGAATCCTAGTCCTTATAGATATGGTGTCGTGTTCAGAGATCATAAGGGAATGGTGGTTGGTTGCTTTCATGGTTCGTGTGGTATTGTTTCTTCAATTGAAGCTGCGATGATGGGAATCATCGTTGTAGTGGATCAGGCCAAAAAATATGGCTAGAATAATATCTGGATAGAGAGTGATTAGACTAGGATTTTCTCTCCTATTAGGGATGGTTCATGTCACCTATCCTGGAAGCTTCAAAATCGATGGATTAATTGTTTAGATTCCCATTACTCTATGAATCATATTGTTACTCATGTCTACAGGGAATCTAATTCTGTTGGAGATGGATTGGCTAACAAAGGAGCTGAAGGTGTTGTCTTTATTTGGTATGACAAGCTTCCTGATGTTTTTTACCCCTCTTGAAAAGGGATTTGGACAGATCTTCTATTTTTAGGATCATTTCTTGAATTGGTGCTTTTCTGAATGAGTTTTATCAGCATTCTCAAGCTATGCACTGTAAGGTTTGGTCTTATGTTTGAGTTTCTTGATAATAAATTTCATATTTGTCCTGCTATCTTTCTAATTCATTTGTATCTTTATCTAGTTTCTTTTTGAGGACCCTGGTGAGGCATGCATGGATGGATCGACTCTTTGATGATGATAGCATGAGGTGATGAGCTTACCCTCAAGAGCAGCAAAGGCACAGCTTGATGGTTCAGTTTGGAGGAAAATGTATCAGACATAAAAGAGCCGGCCAGCCTGTTTCTGGCACTAGAGAAGGATTAATAGTTCAACACAAGAGAAGAAACGACATCAATTTGAACTCCATCCCAGCTTGAGAAGGAGAACAGAACCCGGGGTACTGGTGAATCTCTAAATGTTGTTACTTCTTAAAGAGCTCATAGAAAGAATGCTCTACCTCTGGGTAAGGCTTCCAACCATTTGATGGACAACAATGCCTGGACTCAGGAGGGACTCCTTCAATCAGAATGCGGCTCTCGAATGGTTTAAGGACCCTGGTTCTGGTTATTTATATTCTTTGTTGTTCTTTGTAGTACCTCTCATGTTTTCTTTTTTCATTCAATAAAGAGGACTTTACGCCTCAACCCTTTAAAAAACTAATTTTTAGAATATTTATTGATCTTAAATATACTAGTTTCTATACTTGACCATTTTAATCCTTTAACCAAGAGAAAAATTTGGGTACAATGGTTTCTTTTCAAAAATTAAATGTGTGCCACTCATCTCCCTTATAAAAGCCCACCCCCTCTCCTCCTCTCTGCACACTTCCAAAAACAATTATTTTGGAATCTAACATCCCAAATAATATTATTACATCCCTCATATCATCTATTACGACTAATTTTTTCCTAAAATCAACTTTATGAGGGCTTTTAGAGAAAACCAAAAGATGTTGTTCGACAGAGAGGTAAATTCCCTAACCGAGTTTTCTATTATAATTATTCCTCCAACGCCATCTAATAAAATTGAACCATGATGATATAAAAACCAAAATATCAATAATATTATTTTATTTTATTATTTAAATTTAATAAGATAAATATTTCTACTCTTTCCTCAAATTTGTCACGAAATCATCATTCATGTGTACAACAGACTACCACATCACAAATTTGTGTCATTCGTTATTTACATAACCACCACTAACATATAGATATAACGGTGGATTAAATATTTATATTTTGTGTTAATTAAATAATTATACTTATATAATTTTTTAATCACACATCACTTTGTAATTTTTATTCAATGGGAATACGATAACATAACTCCTGTGTATGGTGAGTTACCGCCATATGAAGTGATATAATTCATTCAGGAGTTACATGGAAGGTAATAATAATATTTTTTTAACATATAGATATATATTATATATAAATGATTATTGAATGATAATTTATTATTTAACGTTATTTCATTCATTCTATGGAGAAAATGGAAACAATTATAATGTGTATGTACGACCTATAGTCGCCATGAACAATGTATTTCAATTACAATCTCTAAAATTATATCTTCTTTTGTAAATCTATATATACATATAAATATATTATATGATATTTATATCATTTTTATTATTATTGAGATTATTTAACTATGATAAATGTAAGAGTTCCAAAAAATAACAAAACAAAAATAAAAAAAATTCAATGAAGTTAATGCCCAAAATATGATTTTATCATGGAATAGTTAAAATGTTGGTAAAAATTTCATAATTAAATCATATAGGGTATGATATATAAAATTATTGATTTTAATATATTTATTATAAAGTAATATTTATTATACACGAGATTTTAACTTGTAAATAGGTTGTCAAGACTTAAGGTAATGTACTTCTAACCCCCTTTTGTGATACAGAAGTCATATTTACCACATGATTCTTTTATGTGTTTTATATACTGTATAGAAATTTATTTTATAATTATCATGATAACAATTACTTATATTTAGATATACTTTTTAGGATCTCTATATATTGGGTTTTATGATATGAATGCTTCAATGGATTTTTTTTCTTAATTTTCTTTCCATGATATAGGTGGTATTTTATGAACTTATCTTCATTAATGATGTGTATAAATATACCATTTTACATTTAATATGATTAATTTAGTAATTATCATGATATTTTATGTCAAATTTATTTTTTTTCTTTATGGGACTTTCAATTAAATTTAACTAAAGTGTTAATGATTTTAGGTTATTGTGTCCTCATTTATCGTAATTGGTAGTGGTTATACTTCCAATGATAAAATCATATGATCCATATCTCATTAAACTTGTGAATTTTCAAATCCTATGATTATTTCATGAGAAAAAAATTTTCTAATTTATTTTCCTCTATCTATGTACTCAAGATTTCAAAATAATTTTTTTATGAAAATTAATCTTGGTTACTCTGTTTGGTCGAGAACCATTTTATCTATAAATCCCATATATTCTAAAATTGTTCTCAAAAGTGTATTCAAAATTCCTAAAATTATTTATTAATGTAATTATTATTCACATTTTTCTTTTTTTTAAAAAAATTTAATGTAATGTTCATTTTTCATTCTAAAAAATCCCTTTTGTGTTTTACCAGAAATGTAAAAGGAATATTTGTTCTAACATGTACGACATCAACATAATTTTCCATTTTCATAACCATTATTTTTTATTAATGTTAATTTATAAATTATCAAGGATATTTTAATAGAAAATTAATTCCAACATTTTTTACATTTAAAAAAATTCATACTAGATAGGGTGTTTTCCACACAAAAAATTGGATGGTTTGTAAATATTCCATTTTAATATTTCTAAGTATATTTTCATAAGAAATAATTTAGAAAATATTATTTGATTTTTTTTGTCTTACAAAAAATCAGTGAAAGCATATTTTCCATAATAAATCTTCCAAGTCTGTTTTCAAAATCATTTTACACCTAATATGATTTCTTTTTATGTGGATTATTTTAATTAGGGATATAATCCAGGGGTATCATTATTATTTTTTACCTAAATGGTATATTATTATGAGGAAAAGATTTTGATAAAACCCATTTCTCATCCATTTTGATTGTATGAAAAAATTCTTATGAAACAATATTCTTTTCACTGGTAATACTATAATGAAATGATGAAATTATTATGAAACATATTTCATTTACGTTATTAGTGATATGATGAAATGATTATAAAAAACATCACTCCATGGGTTATGATACGGAAAAAAATTTATGATAATGTGGCACCCAAAATAGGATTTTCATTGTGTGATGGGTGGGACCTATATCTCCCTTTAATGAATTAGGTCACGATCTATATTCTATTAGGTAGATAGGACTAGAATAGGTATTAAACCACATACATTAATGGAATTTTTCTTTTTATGATGACCATGGGGGTGAACCATAACTAATATTATGGTTTGGGGAGTGACTATGTCCACTATGTTTTCCTTGGAAGTGATCATTGATTATTATTGAAATGATTTTCTCTACTTATATTTATTCCAAAATTCTATGTCTTATTCCATTATTATTCCCTCACGTTTCATGTTCTTGGAATCCATTATGACTCATTTCTTATGATCTTCCATGATTTATTCCATGACTCATGATTATGATCTATGATATGAAGTTTAGGGGTTTCAGATATTAGTCTCTTTTTCTTATACTCTTATACTCATGTTATGTAGAAATACCCCTTTCGTCCCTTAATAATAAACTACATTCACCCTTTATTATGATTCATTCCCCCATGTTATGAATAATGGTTTTTTATGTAGGATAAGTCTAAGAAGAGTAATATGTCGAATAATCTTATGGGAGATGTTTAAGATATTACAAGAAATAAGATGATTTTGTGTGAAGCCTCCGAACGAACTAAACCATAAAGATCCTCAATGATGAATTTTTGTAGTGTAATGAATTTTCATCTAAGAAAATTTATTATCTATGTATGAATATCCTAGGTCACTTTAATGATTTTAAAATTTATGGATTTTCCATCAATATTAATGTACTTTTTATTAAATAAAAAATATTTATGAATATTTTTTAATAAGTAAAACACCTAATTTTTCTATATCGACCATTTCTGGGCCAAGATATATAAGTTAAAATTTCATAATTTTCTTCTATCCATGATTTTTTTTATATAAATTTTGAAAACCACAATTATTAACTGAATATACATTTTTGACTCCAGAAACTATATAATTTCACTCGGAGAACTATAGCATGATATGTTACAAATTTTAGATCCCCAAGAAGAGTTTTAACCATTGAGATGGTGAGCCCTCATCAATGGTTCTTTCATTTACAAATTTAAATTAAATTCACCTGTGTGACCTATTAGGATTTGATCCACTCAAAATATAAATATGAATCGTTCTCAATAATAATTTAATGTAATGAAAATAATGCATAAATTTTTTTGTAATGGTTGGGACCCATGATGATAAATTCACTTATTACCATGACTGGTAATTCACCCTAAGTACCATATCTTCCAAAATTTGATAGAAGCGGTTAAATTTTTATTTGAGATATTACTATGAATTATAAAACACCTACACCAATAGATTTTACTAAAGAGGAAACCATAAGTCATAATTTACATTCACTTCTATAACATAATATAATGTCTCTAGATAGGTTCATATCATATTTATATTATGTCACTCTAGTTCGTCAAATATCTCTACTAAGTGAAATTAATAAGATCTATTACAGATTCAATATTATTTTGGAAGAAATATTTTTCTTCCACTGAAGACTTCAAATTATCAAAAAAGAGTTTCATCAAATCAAAAATAAAATCAATGATATTCTATTATAAATCTAATCACTAATTTATTAGGATCTATATGTTTTCTAATAAAATATAAGTATCTAGATTATGTAACTTTTTTGGGTCTTCATAGTATCTCGAATTTTTTATAAACTCAATTTAAGTCATATATCACTAATCTGATTGTATGGACAAAATTGTTTATGAATAAAATTACCATTTTCAATTTGGAAAAATTTATTATTGAAATATAAAACACATTTTCTTCTATTATTTTATTATTTTAAATTGGATTTAAAGGACCATTATGTATCTTTTTCATTGAAAATATATTCGTTAAATTGTAATCTCATGACTAGTATTAATATAGTCTTTTCATAATTTTTTTGTGCAGACAAAGGAAGTGATGGCCCCATCCAGTAAGATCGTACCCTATGAGCCCCATCTATGATATGAAACAACTTATGAATGAGTGAAAATGTTTACGGGGATGTTCATGCTCATCAAGATCACGACCCAAAACATGTTGACCAAAAATCCCAATGAAATCCCCACAATCGCGCACCTTACTCCTAGGGTGTATGCTGGTGAAATAAAGTGACATGTATCAGGACTCTAACATTAGGAATATATACATTATTTTTTTATAGAACAATTAACAAATTTTCTTCCTATTATTGTTAGGTTGAAAATTATATTTAAAGAACCAATATAAATTTTGGTTAATATTCAAATTAAATTAAGAAGTATATTTTGATAACAAGATGTATTTTTGGAAAAAATTAATATTTTATTAAACAATTATTAAATTACTTTTTTAAAATATAAATTATCATATAATTTTTTTAAAGTCAAAGTTAATTTGTATTAGGGTTTGAAAACTGTTATTGGAAAAAACACATTATTTTCAATAAATATTAATTTTTTTAATTGGAAATTCATATATTTATATATCTATTAGGATAAAATATAAATCATTTTTTGAATTTGGGTGTCAAAATTATCCAACTGTGAGTTTTTCATAATTTTTATAGATAGTGAAATATTTGGGTAAAGATTAAATACCGTATAAAGATACATTGTGTTTTAAGAAATCATAATGACAAAATAATGAAGTAGTAAATACTATGAAATGTATCCATGTATAAATATATTTTTTCCCTTTAAATTTATTTTTTTTTATTTTTATTGGATTTATTTTATAAATCAATTGTGAATCCTCTAGGACTGAAAAAATATTTTATGATTTTAAAATAATTTCTTTGAATGTGTGACTCACCTAAACATATTAATGGGAAATATTTTTTAATCTTATGACCATGGAGTTATAAAATAGTATGATCCACTCTCCTTTTTTAGAATCAAATAGATGAAACTGTGGGATTGTTTGTGGTTATGAATATTTTATTATGTAGTGTCTAAAACAATAATTACAATGAAATCCCCCTCCTTTCCTATAAAACCCAACACCAAATCCAATTTCTATTCACTAAAACTCCTTTAATCAAGTAAAAACTCTTCCCTATTCTAACTGGATTCCTCCCAAGGTGTCTCCAAGCTCTCAATAAGACTATCTGAAGCCCTTTGAGTCACACATCCAGGTAATGTATTTTTATCCTCAACGTTGAATTCATATACCTTCATGGAGATTAGTTATTTTAATTTGAATTTCATATATTTTCATTCATTTATAATAAATAACTTACTATAAATTGATTTTATTTTTATTATGGATCATTTATCTCCCCATAATTTGGATCGTTATGTATTTTGTTATTATGTCCATATTTCGAAATGGATGATCAGTTTTTCCTCTTTCCCAAAATTCAACAACCTTAATATGAAATTATCCTATATATTTTCTACAAGCTATTTTTTCATTAAATTTTTATAATTACCTTATTATCTAGTTCATTTTACTTTATTGTGATACCTTTTATTCTCTCTAATTTTTACCCTTACCTAAGTCATTACTCTGCATAAATTCTGTAAGGAATCTTCCAACCTTCTATTTTATGAAGCATTAATTTTATGTTATACCATTTTATTTTACTATTTTTTATATTAGGATATGTTATTAAATATCCCTATTATTTTCAATTTCATTTCTATATTATTATAGATCCCTTCCTTTCTCATCAACCCATTTTATTTATTTCAACATGACCTCAGTATGATGCGAAAATTGCACAATGATTTTCAATGCTGAAATCATCGTCTAGTGAATAGCATACCCATTTATTAATAACGGGTTTTCACATTTATGCACATATAATTATTTATTGGGTACTTACATGTATGTATTAAAAATTCCTATATCATGTAATAAATTATGATTTATTATGAATCCATGTTATATGATCTCTGGGGCATAGTTATCAATGATAATGAAAGGATTAAGAAGTGAGATCCCAGATAGAGCTGCAATGGATATATGTAATGGTTAGTATAATAATAAATCATGTTGGTATTGTGTATTTACCTGATTATTTTGTTGTACTTTTTCTACAATGGGGTCCTGTCAGATTTATCTTTAATCTATTTATGATGATGTGTTTTAAGTTGTATCCACATTTCTCATGTAATTATTAACATGCTATATCACACCTTATTATTCATGTTCTTTCAATGCTTCATTTATAAGATTTGTCTATCATGTATTATTATCCTAATTTTATTCCATTTTTTCCCCATACTAGGATTTATATCTCTCCCTTTTCATATGTATGTTCTCAGGGTATCCCATACAGTGCTAAGTATGTAGGAATGTTTTGGTCTTGTTATAGCAGTTTTAAAAAAAGATGAATCTTTTCATGTTTTATGCTTTATGGATCATACCTAATTTCACAAATAAACAAGACCTCTCAATATTCTAATTTGTATTATGTAAAATTTTGTGTTATAAATCATGCTTAAATATGAATTATTTAGTAGAGATGTTATAGTTTGTATCATAGGATTGGTTTACTTATTATTGGGATTGTGATTAGAAACCCATAGTGAAAACCTTATGGATAATATGATGTGTATTAAAATATCCATAAATTTTGGACAATATTTATCAACTAGTTTATCATTAAAATACATCTCTATCACGATGATATAAGTAGATGTGATTCTGGAAAAGATGTACGTAGGAGTGAAAACATCAACAAGGTGTTCCAGGCATGAATTGGTGAAACCTAGTACAAAAAATAGGCCTTACCGTGCACCTAGTTTCACAATCCTAGGGGATATGATTTTGTAAATTCATAATCTCATTAAGATCTTTTATTAAGGGAAGAAAGATTCCAATAATAAAATATTTTAGGAAATAGATCACGGATAAAATAGATTGAATTCTAGAAAATTATAAGTTAAAGACATAAATGTAATTTATATATAATACATTTAATGTCATTGGATTCCCCTTTATGCGTTCAATAGTTTTAAAATACTCATCCCAAAGTCTATGATTAATAATGTATAACTAGAATAAAAAACTGAATGGTAGGGTTATTGTCCGTAGTTCTATGTATTCCTTAATATCATGATGGTTTAGAAGAACAATACAAACCCCACCACAAATAATGGATGTAAAGATTTCGGTGAAAACAGAAAATGGGGAAATTATTAAATCCCATATATATAAATCATCCCTTGTCATAACATTTTGATTGAACTTCCCAGAAAACATTATCATAATTTCCTTTTTTAAATATGATGCAATTATGGTCATTGATTAGCTTTCCCTAAATAGATCCAACATAATAGCGAGGATAGGGAAATAACATTCCAAATTGAAAATTGACCCCCCCCCTAATTCAATAAAAGTTCAAGGATAAGGAGGAATATTTTTTACCACCATTATCTAAATAATGGATAATATTTTCATAGGATAAAGGGTATTATCTCTAATTATTGAGTCTAAAGAAAAACCCATCCTTAAAGACATGCCTATTGTATTGGAATTTTCTGTTTTTTTTTCAAGGATTTTTCTGGTCTTCCTCCATGTAGGGATGTTTAATTTTCAATCGAACATATACCTAGGGTATTTCCATTATCTAAGACTCAATATAGAATGGATTTTGTGGAACATGAGGAGATTAATAAATGACTACTTGATAATTTGGATAAAGGGTTTATAAACACAATTGATTCACTTTGAGGTACACCTGTCCTCTTACTAAATAATATGGATGGGTCAATACTCCTTTACATTGATTGTCCTGATCTCAAAAAATCATGATAATGAACAAGTATCATTTTCAAGAATTGATGACTTTTTCAAATGACGACATTGATCACAATACTTCTCCATGGTGGATCTTCGGTTAAGATATTACCAAGTGTGGACACAGAAGGAGGATATCCCCATGATTTAAATTAGTAAATGGTATAAGCATTATGAATTAATAGTGATTCCATTCAAACTGAATAATTCACTGAATATTTTCATGAACTTCATGAATAGGTTCTTTATAGAATAAATAGAAAAAATTTAGGTAATCATTATATAAAATATTCTAACATACTCTAAAACTAACTAGGAGCATGTGGAGCATTTGAGCACTGTGATAAAGACTATGGTAAATGATAAGCCTTAGGAAAAGTACAATTGGTGTGAGTTTTGGTTGAAATATGACTCATTATTGGGGAATATCATCACAAGAAATAGAATATCTATGGATCCTCAGAAGATAAAAATAATTGAGGGGTGGACAAGAACAACATATGTGATAGATATTCATAGTTTTCTTGGGTTATATAGTTATTATTGTTTATTTCTGATAAAATTATAATGTTTTTCAAACCCTCATACCATAATAACTAATAAGGGAGTCAAAGTTTCAGGGAATGATAAATTTTAAGAATGCTTCATGGAGTTCAAAAGGAGGATTATAAATACCTTTGTTCCCATACTACCCATAAGTGGGGAGATTTTCATAATTTTTATTGATCCTTGAAAGATGGGATTGGCATTTATGTTGATGAAAAATGAAAATTTCATTTCCTACACCTCAAGGTAATTGACAATTCATGATAAAAACTATCCCATTAATGATCTATAGTCTCTAGTTGTGATCTTTTCATTGATAATATAGCTGTATTATCTATTTGGGTAGACTTGTGAAATGTATACGAATCACAAAGGTCTCAATTATATATTCATATAGAAATAGATGAATTTTCAAAAATGAAGATTGTTTGATATCATCATGGATTATGATTAATCAGTCTACTACCATCCTAGAAAATAAATCAAATTGTTGGATTCTTTATGTAGAATGTATAATCAATTCTCTCATTTCATAGAATTGAGAAAGACCTGATCTTCTTAGATTTATTGAAATGGGCATGGGAATCATAAATAAATGAACATAACCAATCCTTTCAAAAATAATTTCCCAGTCATCACTTTTGTAAAGGTTAAGGATTCTCAAAAATATAATGTGTGAATTTCGAAGAATATATAACCTATAAAAAAGGTAAATCTCTGGATTTAAATATTAATGAATATAGTAGTGTGATATTTTGTTCATGGATATCTGTTCAATAAAATCCTATGTCAGTGAAATTACTTTTGGACAATGAAAATAATTCAACTTTCTCCATTCTCCCTAGAATCAAAAGTATGTTTCGAGATCTCAGAAAGCACTATTGGTGGGATATATTAAATTAAAATAATTCATAATATACAAAAAATATCCTGGTATTTCAAAAAGTTAATGATAAAATGCATAATTCTGAGGGGAGATGAAACTATTAACCATACCAACATCAAAACTGGAAAAATTAACCAGGACTTTTTCACTTAACTACTAAAGAAACCCAAGGTAAACAATGCTATATGAGTTTTTGTTTATTATCTTTCAAATACTGCACACTTCATCATGATTTGAGAGGATTTATAACTAGATAAATTGGATAATTTATACATCATAGATGTTGTATGGATACATAGAGTACCCCTATCGATTATGTCCGATAGAGATCCAAGATCCACCATTATGTTTTGGAAAATTCACTATAATTTTCTAAACACTAAGATGAACATTAGTATGGATTAAAATCCTCAAACTGATGGCCATTCTAATAAAACTATCCAAAAACATGAATAATTATTAAGAGCTTTCTCAATGGACATCAATGGTATATGGGACCAATATATTCTTTTGGTGGAGTTCTCTTACAAAAACTCCACTAAAGCATCCATATGTCCCTCTATGAATCCATTTATTAGAAGCGGTTCAAAACACTGGCATTTTGGGATGAAGTTGGGGAAAAAAACTTTTAGGTCCTAAAATGGTTGATAAAATGGTGGAGAATGTTAAGACCATCGAACTAAATATCAAAGCTACCTGATACAAAAAAGATATATGATTAAAATCATCGAAGAGACCAATATTTTTATAATGGGGACATGATATTCCACCGCATATCTTTATGGGAGAGAGTGATTATATTTTGGATTAAGGGAAATCTTATTCCAACATACATCATCCCTTTTGAGATCCTTGATTGCATCAGACTAGTGGCATATCAACTAGAACTGCCACCAAACATGTTCCATGTTCGTGATGTATTCTATGTATCACTCTTAAGAAATTACATACCAGAACCATTAGATATACTCAATCTAGATGTGTAATCATTAGATAATTTGCATTCCTATGAAGATAAATCGATGAAAATCTTATATAGTAGAGAGAATGTTCTACGAAATAAGAAAATTCCACTCGGTAATATATTGTGGAGAAACTTAAATTTTGAATATTCAATGTGGGAACTAGAAGAGGTGATGTAGGATAGTTACCCTCGTCTATTTTTGTGTAGGAAAATGAAATTTTGAAGGTTAAATTTCTAAAGGGGGGATTATTCTAATTTCCCCAACTATTATAAATAAAATTACCATTTTAGATTTCATTAAATATCATATGGATTTAGAAAACAAATGCACTTATTTTATTTTATTTTATCTAATTGTATTTAAATGAATTTTAAGTATCTTTACTGTTGATAACATGGATGTTTAATAGTTATCACATGACTATTATAAATATTGGGTTTTAATAAATCATTTCCTTTCAGAAAATAGAAGTTATGGCCTCAACCAGTTGGATCGTACCATATAAATCCCATATATCATAAATTCTGATGAGGATATCAATTCCTGGATTCTCTATAGACCAATCCAAATATGGGATCCAACAACTTAAGTATGGGATAAATTGTTTATAGGATCATTTCAATCTCATCGAGATCACATCCCAAACCATGTTTATCAAACGTCCCCAAGAAACCCCACACTCTTGCAGCTTTCTCATTGGGAGTATACTAGTGTAATAAAGGGATGTGTATCAAGACCCTATCATTAAGAATATGCAATTTGTTTTTTTATATAATAATTTAAATATTTTCTTCATATTATTGTTACTTTTAAAATGATTTTTAATGAAACAATTGTATTTTTTGTTGATATGGAATTTCAATTAGAAATATATTTTGATGAATTAATGTATTTTAGAAACAAATATTATTTTAATAATATATTATTAATAAATTTATTTTTTCAACACCAATTATAATATAGTTATAATTTAGTGAAATATAGTTTTAATGGGGGTTATAAAAATCTTATTGAAAAAAAACATGTCATTTTCTATAAATGTAAGTTTATATTTAAAAAGAGAAAATTCCCATATTTGAAAAATTATTCTGGATAAAATATATATCATTTTTTGAATTAGGATGTCGAAATTATCCAACAGTGAAATTTTTTCTAATTTTATGAGATAATCAATTTTTGGCTAAAAATTAAATAACGTATAAATATTGTATGTGTTTATTGACATTATAATGGCCCAATAGTGATTTAATAAATAATATAAAAGGTATAATTATCAAATAAAATTGAATTTATTTAAAATAATTTTATTTTATGGTCATTTTATTTATTTTATATATCATTTTTGAATCGTCAAAGAATTATAATTTTTGTAGGATTTTAAAATCATTTCTTTGATAGTGTGACTCACATTAATATAAGGAAGCGAATATTTTATTATCATTGGTACATGGACTTATAAAATAATATAATACAATCTCAATTTCTAAAAACCACCAGAAAAACATGGGATGGTTTGGGGTTTATAATATTTACTTATTTGATGTCCAAAACCAAAATTGTAATGAAATCTTCGTCCTTTCCTATATAAATCCACCCAAGCACCCATTTCAATTCACTGAAACTCCTTGATTTGAATAAAAATGCTTCCCTCTACTCCAATTTTTTCCCCAAGCTCCCATAGAGCCTATCCTTTTCCTTTGGAGTCACACATCCCAGTATGGTATTTCTCTCATCTTCATTAAATTCTAGAACCTTCTTTGAGAATTGGTATTTTAATTTCAATTTCATATATTTTCATTCTTTTATAAACATTACCTCAATATAAAATTGATGTTATTTGTATGAGGTATCATTTAACCCCCCCCCCCTACATTTTTACCCTTACCTAATCTGTTACTATGCCAAAATTTCATAATGGATACTTACCTTCCACTATTTTGTAATATTCAAGAGCCATCATTTTGATCTCTTTATCTTTGAATCAGGGAATCTGCAGCAACATTCCACTGTGAGTATTTTTGGTTTGAAGCACATAATGGTACGATTTGAGTCGAAATAAGATTTGATCCTTGCTTGGTCATCTGCCCAGCGTAACTATGATGGCTCCCACTTCTCTCTCTTCTAATGGTCTTATGATTACCATGTGAAGTGCGATTCCAAAACCATGGAAATTTGGGTAAGACTTATGGAATTTACACTTCTATTTTAGAACCCTTGCATCAATCACATGATTTTTCATTTAGTTGGTCATTATTTATGCTTGGACAATAGAACTAGGGTTTTATGCCACCAGGTTTCGCCTAGAATTTGTGTTGAAGTTGATTTATCCATACCGCCAATCATGTCGTTTTTCATTGCTATGAGTGAAGAGTTTAGATATAAACAGTCTTTGTTTTTGAGTCATGCATTGACTAATTCTCTTGGTGTTTTAATGTTGGGAATCTAAGTGATGACTGCAGTGGTAGACGGGTGATTTTGGAAGGTTTTTTGGCTCAACAAGCTTCGGTTGTTGTGGAATTAAACTCCCATCAAAGGGGGAAGAATTTGGGTATTGGACTGCAGATTAGGCCTTGTCCTGCAAGTCTCAATACAGTGAATGACATAAAAATGAGGGCAGTGAAGGAGTCTCTGAATCCGAGTGTGGATGAGGTGTTTCAAAGGCTGTGCAGGGATCTTGGGGTGTTCATTCCGGAGGTCTATAGTGTAATATAAAGCAGATAACTCAAATCAATGGGGTGTATAGTGGGAATCAAGAAGATGTAATCATGGGGGGTAAAAAGGGTTTGGATGGACATGTCATGAATTTGTAGGTTGGAAGGTCCTTAACTGAAATTGGTGGCTGGGTGAGGGCTTTACCTAGGCAGAAGAAACAACCTGCACAGTAGGTAGGGGGCATTGAAGTTAGTAACTACATTGATGGTCTGGTAAATGAGGAACTGGAAGTGGATCAGGATCGAGTTCCCCCTGCTCTGTCTACTGGTTGTGGGTCTATTGATGATGATGAACTGAATGATAGTGGGGGTCTAGGCCTGGCACAGATTTGTGAGAAAAGTGGCAGCATGTTTGAGAAGGTGCAATGGTAGGGAACCTGCCATCGTGAAAAGGAATTTAATCTCGGGAGTTTCTCTCATGAGGAGGAGGAATTACCAAGGAGTTCAGGTGGAAACATGCAGATTGGATTGTGTTCGCAGGATGCTGTTTCTGGAGGAGGTATTATAAAGAAGGGGGCGCTTGAAGTCCATGATCTTGTGGCACAACCTCAGTGTTGAGCACTAGTTGATCCTAACAGGAATGCTAATCTGGAGTATGGATTGAATGATTTATCTCAGGTGGTGAATATCCCTTCGAAATGGGGGGATTTATCTGATATTGATAAACATAATTCTGGTGGTCGAGTATGAACCCCTTATTGATAAGTATTTTAGCATGGAATGAAGGAGGTGGTAGGTAAAGAGGAAGTTATGACAGCACCAATGCCAAGAAGGAAGCAGAAAGATTATTTTTCTCTGCCGAAGCCAATGCCTACCAGATCTTATATTAGAAAAGGAAAGGGATGAACTCTTCTAAGGAGTTTTTGTACTTAGAAAAACTAAATCTCAGAAAAAAGTATGTGAATGCTTTGAAGCATTATGATAGCTCGTAATGGGAATCTGATACCGCAAATGAAGCAATTTCCCTTTGACATGGTGACGGATATGGCAACATGTATGACTTTTATGAAATGTAGTTGTCAGTGTTGGTTTGTAATGCTTGTTTACTATACTTTTCAATTATTTAATAAATTTTCAGAGAATTTTTCTCTAGCTGAGATTTCCTAGTAATGATAAGGAAATGTTTATGATGGGTCATAATAGTTCCTTATGAATTGGGTAATAGTTAGTATCATGATAAATCATGTTGGGATAGGGGATTTACCTAATTCCTTTATGGGACATTTTCCACCATGGGGTCTTGGAATATTTATCCATGATATATTTATGATGTAGTGTTTTATGTTTTTCTCCCCATTTCCCATGTTATTATTATCATTCTATATCATATATTATTATTTATGTTCTTTTTTATGATCCATTGACATGTCTTGTATAACATGTATTATTATCCTTTTATTATACCATGTTTATTCACTTACTTGGATTTATATCTCACCAGTTTTTTATGTATGTCCTCAGGGTATCCCATGGAGTTATATGTAAACATGATCGGTTTGGTCATGTTAAAGAAGTTTTCAAAAGAAATGTTTCTTTTAATTTTTTATGTTTTTATTTAATGTACATAATTTTCAAAATAAACTATACCACATTATCTTCTAAGTTGTATTAAGTGCAATAGTTTGTAATAAAACATGTTTAAATATAAAATAAAGATCATGGTTGTTATCTTACTCCTATTAACTGATTTTTTCAACATATTATATAATTAGTTAAATTATGAAAATCAATCACAACTCAACATTATGAAAATTCCCATAACTCAATTTTATAATAAAATACCTTTCACATTTCTTTAATAATATTTTATGTGTGATGTATCTATTGATAATTGAATATTTGATTATCAATTAACCACTATTTATAGAGATATTACTGAAATATCGTGTTCCCATTTAACCTAATTTTAGATTTCTATATAAATATACCTATTTTTTTATTCATTAGTGAACAATAGAAAATAATTCCCAAGTATATGAATTTCGGAATTATAAAGTATTCAGGTAGTGATATCTTCATTTAATGTAACCAAATATTCATCACAACTACTACTGCATCATTTAAATTCTTCTCCTTATACTAGAGCTTCAAATATTATAAAAAACAACATTGGTTGGTTGTTGCCTTAGAAAAATAATCCAACTAAATCATATAAAAATTATTTGAATATGATTAATGAACTAATGATCAGTATTTCATTGTCTCATTTTAGGTTCCCAATATTCACTGGAATTATCACATTATTCATTGTGAAATTTCTTATTTAATATTTTCAATATCATATACGTAAACATTGTGCGACCAATATTCTCACATATAATAATTCATCAACTTAGGTATTATATATTATAACTGAATTTTAGAAATATTTAGTAACCTCTAAAAAAAAATTATGTATGAACATAAATCATCTTATGTATATATTGAAATATATTATTTTTTATACAAGACGATGATCCAATATAAATTTTCCCTTTCTTGATTAAAACATATTATGTGTGATTCAAAAAAATTGAATTTGATAAAAAATTACGGATTGACAGAACAAATTATTTATTTTTTACCTTTATGAAATAATTATCACTTTGTGGGGGACCATATTATGTATCATGAAAACAACATATGTATAAGTTTCTTATAAAATATTTCTACCTAATTTCATTGACACATATTACATAATTATGGATTTTATTACATATCATGTATAGTGTTATGGTCTTATCTAGGATTGTACTCTTGAATTTTTACCCAATTGAGGTGTTAATGTTTTTATTTTACGTCCGGGGAAGACTCCCATGGTTGACCAAGATCGCGGGGGTGAAGAAATTCTACTACCGAAATAATTCACACCACATAATATGGAATTAAAAATGAATCATTTTATTTTTGTTTTAGTCGACGGGTGATGCACTGTGAATGAATGAAGGTTGGATTTTTTCAAAAGTATTTAATGTGTAAGAAGTAGTTGTGTTCTAACTTTGGGGTGTCATGCAATGATGGTTTCATAGGGTTTGGTGAAATTCTAAAAATATGGAAAATATTTGGTCATTTCCTGTCCTAGGAGTGTGAAACCATGTTGGTTTCGTATGGATAACTTTTTAATGAATGGGTTATTCCTTTAGGACCATGTAAAAATTACGGATTTTGGGATTTCAAACTCTGATGGAGGTGGTCACACCATGATGGGGGTGTCGTAGTTGAGGGATTAGAATTGAAGGGTGAATTTTGGAGGGTCTTTTTGGTATATAAGATATGTTCACGTCATGAAATGGCCTTGGTAAATTATGTCCATATGTTTTTAGAATAGTTATATTGGTAAAATATGGGATTTACCTTTTGAATTTGGACCTCAAAGACGTGTCGGGGCTTTTAATTTAGAATAGTGGATGATCCTCAGTGTTTTTCATGATTGAGGTGGTAAAATTATATTATAGGCATAATTACTACCACAACTTTGGGTTGTTGTGTCTTGTAATGTGCCTCACACCATATCTGAAGGGTGAATCACTATGAAGTTCTAAGGACCATATTTTCCGGAAAAATACAATATGTGTAAGAAGTGGTCGTATCATCACTTAGTGATGTCATTCCACAAAATTTTCACAAAGATTAATTTTTAAAGAATGAAATAATACTTTTCTACATTGTTAAAATTATCAGTTTTTATCATTCCCACATTGGTAATGATGGTCACCACATGATAGACATCTTGCGGTTGAGGGTCATTACATAAAATGTGATTCCCTTTGGGTAACATATATGATATAGATTGATATTGGTTTTTTCAGGTCATTCTAGAGGATACTATAAAACTAGGGTGAAAACATGGGACTTTATTAGAGAAACATTCATCACATAGTTATGGTACATGGTTAGTAAAAACCATGAGGTTGTTGTGGGTGTCTCAATGTGGGGATTTAAATGTTTTTTTCATGATTTGACCACAATTAGTCAAATGTTTAACTTTAAAAGGAGATATTAGGAGTGTCTAGGATGTTATCCAATGGTACAACATATATTGATCATCATTTTCCCAAATCATCTAGCTTAAAAAAATGAAATTGGGCTCCTAATTTTTCCTAAAATATAAGACACACTAAATTGGAATACAGTTTGACTAATGATGTTGCCTAACCATGTGACTTTGTCCAAAGCAAGAAAAGTTCTGAAATTACCAATTTCCCCTTATCATTTATATATCCAATCACCCCATAAGTTTCATTAGGCTAAAAATAACACTTAACTAGTACTTTATAGTATTCTCACCTTTTATTCATGTTTTTTTCCTTCATTATAGATTGTTCTCTTAGAGGTAACTATTTTTTCTCAAATTGTTTTATCTCTTATTCTTTTATGCTCTCCCAATCTCCCATATTATTTTTCTTTGGATCATAAATGGGGTTTGGATAATAGGTATGAGGGATTTTAAATGGTTTTGATTATATTTATTATAGATATAGGATCATGAGGACTCAATCTATAAGTTTTCAATCTCTGTTCTGAATGATGTTTGGTTTCTATCCATTCTTATAGTAGGTTTCTATATACAATGGTTCTAAATGTTGAATTACATGAATTTATTATTAATTATTTTTTTTGTTCTATGATATATATTGATATGATATCAATGTGGCATTGTTTAAATAGATTCATGTTTAAAAGAGATTATTATTTAAAAACATATTTTTCACGCAATATGATCGATGAAATGCCTCAATTGTGGTTTTCATTCTAAAATGGATTTTTATGTTTGGAAAAGGTGTTTCCAAATTGTGGATTTTTTAAAAAAATTTATAGCATGGATTAATAATATTTTTTGGAATGGATGAAAATTTAAAACCATGGGTGTGTCAGGAAATAAACTTGTGAATATAGTTTGTGTAATACCACTTGTGTTATGAAATTGATATACTCCAACATCGCTCGATATTGATCATATTAATTTATTACCAACCCTAGTGATTTGTTTTTATGTTAAAGTACATATTCCCATTGTCTAGAGCCCAATATTATTCCTTCTCATTTATTCTTGGCTTTACGCATTATGTTATATTTCATGGTTTCTCACTTTCTTATGTTATAGTGTATCAGTGGATGGTTTTTATTAAAATTTTATGCCACTATAAGTTCTTTTCAAATTCATTTTTTGTTTTATTATGAAAAGAATTTATAAAAACCAAATGGTTATTTTAAAAACTTATTCTCATTGAGGTAGCTTTATGATTTGTTTTTTTAAAAGATAGAGCTTGCGTTTCCATGATATTTGACATTGTGTAAATTTTTTTTTAAAAAATAACTATGATTCATTCCCACACCATACATTTCACTTTTCCAAATTGTATATATATCTGATAATATAAATTTAAAGGTAAAGGTGTCTTTTTGTTTTTTTATTTCTTTTATGTGTCATCTCTTTCATAATGTGATGGATTTGTGGGGATGGATGGTCACACAAAGTCATGGTTTTATCCTTTTATTATTTTTTCATTAGCATTAACCACATTATTTGACATCGTATGTATCACGGATGTTGAATTATATTCTATATTTGGTAATTTTTGTTTAGTTTTATTAGGTGTTTCATGAAACTCGTTTGGTTGGTTATGGTTCTATATCTTATGAAATGCCATCATGGTTGACATGTCGGGTTGACTCAATTCATTTCATTAAAAAAAATTTCTTTTCCATTAACCAACTAGAAGTGTTATGAAACTATCTGGGTTTGGTTTAGGGTCTTTGAAGAAAAGGTCTTGTACTGTCCAAATTTTTGAAGTAAGTGTGGCAGTGTTCAGGTCTAGTTCAATTCTATGACTAAACTCGAGTCTCCATGGGTGTTGGAGGGATTTTTCCATGCATGAGACTTATTTTTTAAGGGTATTTAAATAATCTTCATTTAAATTTTATTTGAATGAATCTATCACATTTAATGTTTCTATTCCATTTGTTGAATCCATGATTAATTTAAATTATTTATGTTTTTAGGAATTTATATAGATTCATTATGTGGTAAATGATTCTTGAATTTCTCCCAACATCGATTGTTATGGTCTTCTTTGTTTATTAAACAATTACTCTAGTATGAGAACTTCTAAATCCAAGGGAGGAAGATAAAAGACATTATATTCAGCTGAATCAACTTGTGGATCCTCCTCTAGTGGAATTTATAATCCAGACTTTTAAATCCTTGGGTCTACTGGGTGCTAGAAACAATGGATGAGTGCTGGAACATGGATCATATTTTAGTAAATAAAATTAATCTTCCTCCATCGTAACAAAGGGCCCTATGAATATAATGAAATTGTAGATTAGATTGAGGGGGTATTCAATGTTCTAAAAATCGTCTTGGAATCTAAGGTGGGTATTACTTCTTACATTATTGAAGGACTCGGAAGGAGATAGTAGGACTTGATCATTCAAGCTAATTTGTGAAAGGATCTTACATGGACCTATTTCATGAAAACCCTCAACTAGCAGTTTTATTCTAAAATTTTATTGGTAAAGTCCTAGTAATTTATGACCTTAGAGAAGTGGTAATATTCATTTATGTTGTATTATACTGACTTTTTCTTGTTTTTTCACTTGGATCTCCTGCATTTCTCAAATTATTACCTTAAATACCATAGGTTCAAGATGGTACTAAGGGTTTGTATTTGGTTCCTTATGATTCTCTTATGCCTTGTAACCATTGTGTAGGTGGTTGAAAAAGTTTATATGGATGAAGAAAATGTAATTGGGTAAATGGGTTTCTGTGGACCTCAGTTATTGTAGAGAATTTCCAAGGTGACTCTTATAGCTAGAAAATGAAGCATAATAATACCCATGTTTCCTCAAGACCTATTTCAATTTCTTTGTCAGGATAGAAAAAGGAATTTTTATATAAGTGTGAAATTCATTTTCATACCAAACCTAATTGTATGAAATCTCCCTAAAATTTTAACTATTGTAAAAAATATCTTCATCTTTGTTTTTTTCTGGAAGAATTTCTCATCATAGTATGGATGGATTCAAATTCACCAATGGATTATAGGTTCATTATGATACTTTTAATGTTTGAGGATCTTATCTACATGCTAAGGGGGATATTCATGTAGAGAATAAGTCATTGATATGGGAAAATCATGTATGTCATTATACAATGGAGTGTGCTCCAGAAGAAATTAAAGTAGGGTTGGCTAGTTTTAGAGATGTAGTGCATATTTCATCCTCTATGGTACTAAAATTTTTTATATATGTGAAAATAAATATATTATATCATCAATTTATATTTATTTCATAGGATTACATTCTAATTTAATGTCATTATTGTTTTACTTTTCATCAATTTTGGTAAAAAAAAATTCTACAAGGTTTTAGATGTATCACTTGTCGAGGATGATATCTATCTTTGATGTGGTGTAAGATTTCATAGCTCTTAATCTTGATATATCAACCTCTATGGAAAAATATGTATTTAACAGTGGTTTAAACCACCACTAAATAATTCTGTGACGGTTTTGGAAAACCACTGCTAAATCGTGCATCCACAAACAATTAGCAGACATTTTTTAAAGTAGTCACAGAATTGTTTATTGGTCGTTTATTAGTGGCAGTTTAAACTGTCTCTAAATACTTTTTAGTTTTTTGTTATTTATTTAATTTTTATTTTTTAAATTTTTTAATTAATTAAATATTCTTTATAAATATTTTATTTATTTACGTAATTATTTATTTATTTATTATTTCTTTATTTATTTATATTCTAGTTTTTTATTTAATTATATATTATATATTATATATTATTTATTATTTATTATTTATTATTACCATGTGCATGCCCATCTCCAGGAACAACCCCATGCGCATGCACATGCTGATTCCATATATAGAAATTTTGTGTTCGGTGTGATTTGAACCCTATACCTCTTACTTATGCTCTAAAGATGTTACCACTCCAACAGGCTCTTCATCTTGTCAATAAATCAAATTGAATATACATACATAGATATATATATATATATATTAATTGGAAAAACAAATAATACATAATAAATAGATACACACTAAATAATTTTTAATCAAGGATCTATAATTAATAATTAATAGTTAAAAAGAAATAAGAAATTATTATTTTTTAATATTAAATAATTACAAATTACAAATTACTAATCACCAAATAGAATATAAATTAATAATAAATAGAAAAATATATAATTTGGAAAAAATGTAAATCATAATATTAAATAATAAATTGAAAATAATAAACCATAAACAATAAATAGTAAATAGTAAATAGTAAATAATAAATAATAAATAATAAATACTAAATAATATATAATATATAATATCTATTATATATTATATAATATCTATTATATATTATATAATATCTAATATCTAATATCTAATATATAATATCTAATATCTAATATCTAATATCTAATATCTAATATATAATATATAATATCTAATATCTAATATCTAATATCTAATATATAATATATAATATATAATATATAATACATAAAACATAAAACATATTACATAATACATAATACATAATACCTAAAAGATTATATATAATATATAATATATATCATATATTATATAATTAATAATATGTATGATTATTAAAGAAAGATAATAATACCTGAAAAATATACAATCATGGAACACCCAACAACCATAATGGATGGTTATGGTGTTGGGTATCAAAAACCAAAACAACAAGAAACACCCAATGAAATAAAGTGAGCTCAGGATTTCAGCAGAGGGATCATCCTTGCTTCCCAATTTCGAAGGACCACTCCAAGTACTCCAATCCAATAACAGCAATGATGTCGTCCACTCCATACTGACAGATCAGCTCTCGATGAACTGCAAACCGAAGGAGGAGGCCTGCTCATTTTAAAGCCAGAAATGATCCATCTTCAGAAACACAACCTCACCGGTGGCCCCCTGTGATCTAAACCAACCACCGCATGTTCTCACAGGTTCCCCTTTAAGATTCCTATAAATCACATGCTATCAAATGACGGCATTGGGGAAGAATCTTGTTGAATTCCAATTTTAGAGATTCTCAACGAAGATAAAAAACAAGCCGGTGCATTCAAGTCAACATCAAAAAGACATGAAAAAGAATGAGAAGAAAAATATATAAATATATAAGAATAAAATTGATATTCTAAATCCCATTAAAAAAGAGGAGTCATGAGACAATGAAGAAAATCACCACAAGAGGCCACTTCCAAGACCCAAACCGAACAATGCAATCAATTAGATACTCCTTGAAAACCAATGCAGAAATTAACTGTAATTTGTAGACCTACCACTTCATTCTTGTGGAAAAACATAGAAACAAACCACTCCAAAGAAGAATATTGAATTTATCTAACCAGATCATAAAGAGTTAAAATAGAACTCAAAAATTTAAAAAACCTTACCAATAACATAAAATAAATCGTAAAGTAATAAATAGTAAATAATAAATAAAATAAAAATAACTAATAACTAAAAAATAATAAAAAATGAATAAATATATAATGAATATATAATAAATATAGATTAAATACGAAATTAATAATTCAATAATAATAAATTCATTATATAAAACAAAAATAATTAAAAAAATTAATAATTAAAAAATAAATGATCAATAAACTACTAATAAATAGATAATATTTCAATAAAAAATAATTTAATAAATATTAAATATTAAATAAATTTATAAAAAAATAAATCAATGAATAATAAAATAGATAAATAAATAAAAAATAAAAAATTAAAAATTAAAAAGTTATTAAATATTAATTACAATTAAAATATAATTGATCCTTAGGAATAATTAATTCATAATTAATAATTACTATTTAAAAAATTATAAATTATTAATAATTTATAAATAAATAAATAAATAATAATTAATAAATAACTAGTAATGAATTAATAATAAACAAAAAATATAATAAATAAATAATAAAAGAATAATGAACTAATAATAATTAAATATTTAATAAATTAAAAACAAACAAATAAGTAATAATTAATAATTAATAATTAATAAATATTAAATATTAAATATTAAATAAATACATAATAAACAAATGAGAAAATAAAAACACGAAAAGATAAATGATTAATAAATAATAACTAAAAACTAATAAATAATAACTGAAAAACCATTAATAATTAATAATAACTAATAACAAAATATTATAATTGATAAATAATAATTAATAATTAAAAATTATTTTTTAATATTTAATATTTAAATATTTAATATTTAATATTTAATATTTAATATTCAATATTCAGTATTTAATATTTAAATTTTAATATTCAATATTTAATTTTGAATAATTAATTAATAAATAAATAATAAATATTAAATAAATAGGTAATAAATAAATAATGAATAATAAATTAATAATAATTAATTATTAATTATTTAATTATTGAATTAAAATTAAAGTAATAATTACTATGTACATAATAAGTAAATCATAAATAAAAATATATAATATATTAAATACTAAATAAATAATAATTAAACAAATAAAAAAATCATAAAATTTTAAGAACTTCTGAAAACCATAAAAACATTGACATGACCATAAAATATGATATAGAAGTACTTTTTTAGTGCCACAACAAGTCAAATAGATGATCATGAAATGAGCTTCGATATGATAGGTGGTATAGGCCGAACAGACACATGGATCGAATGTTATAATCGTTTCAATTTTAAGGAATCAAGGTTAGCAACTAAAACATATGTTTTAGAGGCCATCTGGGTATTTCTTGTGGAATAAAAAGAGGTACAATGCTTAATGGATTGGTACAATACTGAAATGACATAGATCTCATCACAGGATTCGATTTTATATGTTGTAGAGCCCAAATGGACAATCAGATTAAATTTTTTGATCGTTTGATGTTTGAGTTCGATTTTAGACCTTTCTTTAAATTTGAATATGTTTTTCCTTTGATTATAAAATGATTTAAATATCACTTGGTTTTAGATCATTTAATAATCTTTTATTTGACTTGTTTTAGAGTTGATATGGACACTGATATCAGATGTTATGTTCGTTTGATGTTGAAGTCGGCTTCTCAAATTATTGTAGATTTATTTTAGGTTTCATGTTATTATTAATTAATACATATAAATATTTCTTCATTAACAAATCTTTATTAATTAATTTTAGAAATAATTTATTAAATTTTATTTTAAATAACAAGTAAATATTAATATTAATTAATAAGGTTATTTAAAAAAATTATCAATTTTGAAAAATCTGCTTCTAAAAATAATTGTAATAGTTTTTTTAGTTTGTTTTTTAAAATTTATAAATTATATTTTTAAAAATATATTTTTTTCTATTAAATATAGTAATAAAAAACAGCTACTCATTTTTTGATCAAAAAATATTTAGTAGTGGTTTTGAAAACCATAGCGAAAACCACATCGCTAAAACATTGTTTTCCTATATTGATCCTTTTTATTATCATGGATTGGATTATCTATTTTAAGGATCAAATAAAAAATTATAATCAATGATTTTAGTTTTCATATCTTGATAAATTCTCTCATTCCTTTCAATGTGAGTGGTACTCTCAGTTTAGTAGGGTGAGTTTTGTTGTTCCTTATGTCGAATAGATCTAGTATCTGTTTTCAGAATTGTTTCCTAATCATGTTTATCCACTTATTAGTTGTCTACTTCCATCATTGGTTGTTATATAACCTAAGTGATTTCTTGATTTTTTATATTCTATATTTACATTTATAGTTTAATATTACTATTGACCTACTTCTAAGTTTAATTCACATTTTTGTTCCATATTATCTCATGGCACCTACTGATTAAAATGAGTTTAACATTTACCTTGATAACCTTGAGAATAATGGATTTGTTCATACTATCATTTCAACTTGGGCTACACATGTCCTATTTTCTAATAACTATTATGTGAGACTCATACTGTGTGTTGATTAAGAAATGTAAAATCATGTGACCATTAAGAATAAGAATCTATTTCCAATAAGTGATGATATATTTGATCTACATAGAGGGGATCACTTTTTTCTAAATTTTATATGTTCTTGGGGTTCCATCAATAGATATTTCAGGAATATGATATACCTAATATATCTTTTATGAGTTCTAATAGGCCTTTTAAGATATCGGATATTCAATTCGGTATATTATAGGCTCATATGGTATTCATGGAATTCATTATGTTGAACTTACATAAGTTTATAGACTCCTTTTTGTTCATATTACATGATGATGTTTTTTTCTACATCATGGCAGCGGGGGAAAATTGATAACTTATAGGTCATCTAGGGAATCTTGGGAGAACATATATTGTATTGTAATATATAAAACATTTAATTATTGATACATGAAGTGAAGTTTTGGGTCTTGTTATATCAGTTAGGGGTATCTCAATGGATCCTAAAATGATTCAGGTGGTAATGTCCTGTGAGCATCCATAGATTTGTTTTTGTGATTTGGAGTTTCATGGGCATGGATTTTTATTAGATTCATTTTATTTATGACTTATCCAAACTTCAATATTCTATTTTACCATTACTGAATAATAGTGTTATGCACTAGTGGAATAAGACATGTTAGATATATTTCAAGGATTTGATGAAGGGATTGACTTCTACTATAGTTTTTTTCTTTTAGAACTAGGTTCAGGTTAATATGTAATCGTTAATGCTTCATTTATTGGTTTGGGGTGAGTATTGATGCATGTAAATTATGTGGGGACCTATATATCTTTCCAATTTCACCATCATGTGAAGAGCTACCCTACCCGTGATCTTGATTTGGAATATGTTATTCAACACTAAAAATTTGGTGTCAAAATATCTTTGAGGGGTGGTTTCTAGTATACTATTATCATAGAAGACTTATGTATATTTTCCCTAGATGGATATGAATTTATGATAAATTCACTGGGATAATCATTTTTAGACTTTCAATTTTCATATTTTTTACACTCCTAGGAAATGGAATGTGGTTATTGATACTTTCTGCACGAACATACACACTCAAGCCTTAGAGGAATCCGCAATGTGATGGTATTTGATGTTTTTTATCATTATGTTGAGCATGTTAGTGTAATTGGTTGGTATGGTGGTGTTATTAAATTATATAAATGATGAAACATCATTTAATAATAATATTCATCAAGAATATGTATAAGAATCTAATATTTAGTGTGGTGGTAAAATTTTAAAGGGTGGGTGGACCTTTGGTGAGTTGTCTCAGTATCCTGTTGTAGCATTGTGTTTTTGAGACTATTTGTATTTTACTATATCTATAAGGTAGAAATTTATAGACTATGGAAACCAATCTTATTGGTATGCACATATTGGGACTACCAAGATGTGTAATGAATATAGATTTTGGTATTTGTGTAAAGGGATGAGGTGTTTAATTATATACTTCATGTCACAATGTCTTTCTTGTCAGAGAATTATGATGGATCACCAAAAACCTATTTTTAAACAAAATGATGTTTATATTATTTTATTTAATTGGGAAATATTTCCTTGGAATTCATTATTGTTTTATCAAATACTCCTATTTTAAATTACATTATTTGGATTATCAGTGATTGAATTATAAAATCGGCTCATTTCCTCCCTATCAAAGAGATGAAAAAGGTGAATAAGATCAGACAATTGTATGTCCAAGAGTTAGTGTATCTACCCAGGGATCCTTCTAAAGATGTATTTTATATGAATTTTTGTTCCCATCTATGTTTTTGGATGGTTTTTTAGATATGATGGGTTCCCATTTGAAATTTAACATGGCACGTCAACATCAAAATAATGGACTGACTATGAGATCTATCAAAATTATTGAGGATATATTAATGGTGTGTGTTCTTTATTCAATGGGTTCATTGGAAAATAATCTACCTCTTGACAAATTTATTTAGAATAAATAGTTAATTGCATCGATTCATATAGAAACATTCAATGAATTTTATGGGTGGACATGTAGATATACTTTAATATATGCAGTATTGGGAGAACAAACCTTTGTCAGCTCGAGCCTTGTCCATTAGATGATGTAAAATATACAGTTGATCAAAAAATTATTGGTCATCAAAAAAAGGAATATAAAAACCTATGTGAATCTTTATCGTCAACCACTACAGTATGAGGATGTTAACCAAGTCATTCGTAGGTTGTCACCTCACATTGGACATTGTTAGTTGGGTTAGATGGTAATGATATCAAAATGGTTTTCCGGGCCCAATGATATCATGAAGAGACTTGTAAAATAGGAATATTAGTTTGTCTATCCATCTCATTAGGAATTTATTCATGGCATGATTAATGTTTACCAGCTGGGGAGGTATCAACCAAGCCCTTACCATGTGATATACTGGGAAGATGTTTATATTGTGTATGACACCACTATGATTAACCTATTAGTTCATATTCTAGATCATCGTGATATGGTACTATACTGATGAACAATTACCTAGGCATGTTTATTATGGATGTATAGAATGGATAACCAAGATACATGGATAATATATTCATTTATGTAGTAGTTTTTTCCATGAATTATATGAATTCATAATGATGACATCTTAGTAATATAGAAATATTTTATGGTGGGGTGATTTGTGACACCCCTTGGGACACTAGTATACTTTAGATTGGTCTTGGTCTTTCCATGGGGTACATCTCGAGGTTTCTTGGAAATATGGTTTCAAAAGATGGGGTTTTTGTCAAAGCATGTCCGGGATCATGGATTGGGTACAAAGGTATTAATAACCATGTGTCATCCATGTGGTGTGGCGTTGTGGGGCTCCATAAGAAATTTACATGTGTTGACCATGGTTGGTCAATCTATGCAGATCACAAAGAATATTATGTAGGTTTTTGGGTGGTTTATCAGTAGTATAATTGGTCTTGATAATGGTTTTCCCAAATTTTTTGGCTCATCCTTAAGAATCTTTTCTCCCTTCATTCAAAGGAAGGGTGCCTCAAATGGTTGGAGCATAGTATTTATAACTATTTTACCCAATCTGAAATTATAAAAAGATTAAAAATGCCCCTTAAACAAGATAATTTTTATATATTATCACCCTCTAATCTTCATTAGTCTTGAACAAAACCTTCCCTAGTGCTCTAGAGTACTCTACCATTGGATTCTTGGTTGTTTTCCATTACAATTAATGGATCTATTTGGGGTATGTTTCATTTTTAATCTAGTTTTATCTCCTCTTTATAGATCATCTCTTTATCAAACACATCCTATTGTCTCATTGGAAACAAAATAGTCTATGGTTGTCAGATATAAGGGGATCAATCTATGTTTCTTGATTTTTCTTATGGATAAAGGCACCTAATAACTCGATCTACTCATTTATAATTTTCATACTTCATGTAGAATTGTTTATCTCTGTTCTTATGCTAGGTGTCTCTATAGAAAGGTTCAAACTCATGAATTACTTAATTTTTTAATGAATTCCATTGTTTTTTAATTTATTTATTTGATCAAAATGTTAATTTTTTTTAAAATATATGCAATTTTTGTGTGTTTTATCTTTAAAAAATTTCACACCATGTGTTTGATGAAATTCCTCAAAGGTGGTTTTGATTATAAAATTGATTTTTATGAATAGTAGTGGTGTTTATGCACTGTTAATTTTTTATTAATTTTATTCATTAATTTTTAAAAAAATCTTATATAATGACACATTAGAAATATTTTTTTATCGGGAAATGCGCTTGTCACATTATTGTGTATAATTCTAATAGATGTTTGATATCGACATATTATGAGAGGACCCAATATCAATTAGATTAACATGATTCATGGTTCCATGTTTTATTTATATGATCAAGTATATATCCTCATAGTCTATTTCCTAATATTATTCTTTTCCATTTATTTTTGGTTTTACATGTGAAGGTATAATTCATGGCTGGCTGCTCACAATCATATCTTATATTGTATATGTTGTTGGTTTTTCTTATACTTATGTGATTCTATAGGTCCTTGTAATGTTCCATTGATTTGTGAATATGAATGGATTTTATAAAAAACAAAATATATTTTCCAAAACATTTTTTTAATATTTATTAAAAACTAGTTCATTTTAATGATACAACTGTAATTTTCCGGATATTTATCGTTGTGTAGATTCTTTGGTAAAATTTTACTGTGATTTTCAATCATTCCCAACTTTTTCCATTTTGAGTTAGTATATGTGATTTTTTATGAAAATATAAAAGGAAAAATTGCTTTTAGTTAACCAATTTGTCTTGGTTGTTTTCACCTTCATAGATATATCGATTGGTGGTGATTGATGGTCACACAAAAACAACGTTTCAGTATTGTATTGTTGTATCTATAGGGTTCTCCTCATGGATTCATGTTGAATGTATCAGAGATATTTTATTTTCCTTTTCTTTTTTTATGGTTTTATCTTTTTAATTTTACTAATAATACATGTTTTTGTAATTTTTGGTTCATTATATTATGGGAGTCCAATTTGGGTGACATTTTAGGTCATCCCAAGTTGGTTTGTTAAATGTATGGTATATAGATAAATGTCTTAATATTATAGAATAAAATGGTCTCATTACAAATGACATTTGGACGTGAAGTCGGGGCTTCATTATGTATATGTTCCACCAAAAAGGGGGGCTCACACCGTGAGGGGTCAGTGTTTTTAGGATTCACACTTTGAGTCAAACGGTCATGACATGACATTCCTACACACTTAAAAAAGATTGTCATATGAATAAAATGTTTTTAATTAAAAATAGTGGGGTGATGTCCAACTTCAACCAATAGTTATAGGCACCCCAAATTCTTAACCCTCCTTTGTTATTCATGTCTAAGTGTGAGATCTCCATCGTTTTTTTTCATGTTTCCATTCCTCATTGGCGGTAGCTCTGGGAGGAACTAATAGTATGTAAGAATTTATTCTCTAGATTTCTCATCATTATCTTTGTTTTTTATGAAGATTCTCTCAAATAAAGGTTATATTATATTTTGATAGATGATTTGATTATATCTAAATTAGACATTGTTTTTTGGTGATTGGAGTCTTACTATCTCTATATCGGTGGTTCGTAGAATATTGATATGTTTTAAAAGTGTTATGTGTGTGTAATAAACAAGTGTGGGTTGGGTGACCGATCTGTGACCAAAAGGGGATATGGTAGGTTTTTTTGTTCCCATGAGATGAAATATGATAGTAATATTTGAGAAGTAAACATTTTATGATTTCTAAGGTATTTCCTATGTGATATGTGTTACTTGGACTTTTGGGAATTATAAGAACTATTGTTAATATTATTATTATTATACATTTGTTGATGTATTTTTAGGGGAATGTGTTGGGAATTAACCATTTTAATCTGGTTGGTATTGATCAATGGAATTAGGGCGATGTTGTATATGTGGATGGTGTGAATTGGGTTAGCCATTATAGTGAGTGGTGATGTGGTTCATGAGTGGTGATAATGGTTTACCGATGGTGTAGCCTAGGTTAATAATGATACCACTCACTATGGATATGAGTCAATTGGGGTTATTTTCACAAAAGAAAAGATCCCATGAGTTTGTTTAGTTTACTCATCATAAGTGGTAGCCTCTTTAGTTTGGGCAGTACAATGGGTGGTGTTGGAATCAGTATGGAAAAAGAGAAAACATAAAAAACATAGTTTGTTGTAGTTATGAACAATATAATGTGGCTTGATAATGGATTTCATTGTTTAGGATAAAGTGAATAAAATATGAGGATGAGTATCATCAAGTCTTGGGATCATATGGTTGTTGAGTCCTTGGTTGATTAAAACTTTAATAATTGTAATATGGTTAAGTTGGTATGTGATTTCATGTAATATAAATTTGGCTAGAATTCCACAGGAATATCATGTATGAAAAACTATGAATATATTATTCAACTATATCCCATTATGGGCTTCTGGATATCACAATTAAGGATTGGAGCACAATTTACCAAGAAAAAAGGATATTTTTTTATTTCTGTGATATTAATTGAGTTAATTATTTTCATAAAATTTCCATTAATTTTATATATTATTTTTTGGAATATAGTTCTAACTGGAATGATGGAGTACCCATGAATCATGTTTGGCATGTGGGTATCACATGATATATGTGTGTAACTTGTGATATTTATTTGGAACTGAGAATAAAAAATAAGTTTTTTTTTTGGAACATAAAAAATAGGATAGATAGGGTTTTTCTATAGTCACTTAGTGAAATTCTAATTCATTAACCTAGGAAGGGATATTCAATCTATAAATTATAAATGGTACTATTTTTAAAATTGTTATAAATAACATATACAGTTTTATCATGTATATATTCATGGTGGAATTCTACTCATCCAACCGATTTATGTGAATGTTTTTATAATGCTTATATAGAACCTACATGGAAAAGATGGAGCTCGTTCTTGACCATGGAATGGTTCTGTGGGAGTCATGAGGTCCCATTGTATGTGACATGGTTGCGAATGGGAGGTGTAATGGATTGTGGGTCATACATCCTATTACAAAATTCTCTTTTTATGATATCAATATTTTTTTATAAATACTAAGCATGAGGTTTGATTCCTCGACGAGATTTTAACCAGATAGCTTATATTAAATAATTAGGAGAGGGAAAATATAGTTCCACCAGGGCATGAATGGTTTGAGAGTTGCATTAATAGAATCCTCCCTTTTTATAGGGAGTGGATGGTCCATAAATTGTGAAATATTTTATTGATTCTATAGAAATGAAAATTTTCCATATTTAGACACAACCATGTTATTTGTTGAAGTTATACACATATATTTTCTTGGGAATAGTAAAACTCAAGTGGTATGTACATGTATGTGTAGTCATATAAGATTTGTAACAAATAAATATTTTTTAAATAAAATTCCCCTTTTGATTTAGTTAAATGAATTATTATATATTACGGATATAGAAAATGCATAATCTTTATTGGTTTTATTATATCCAATTTGATTAAAATGATCATTATGAATCATTACTCTTGATAATATATTCATCTTATAGTGATCATATGATTATTTTAAATATAAGGTTTTAATGAACCCATTTGACATAGACAAAGTAAGTGATGGCCTAAACCAATTGAATCATACCCTACACAGCCCATTTATTGTAAAATATGAGGGATACAACATAATTGGTATTATTCCTTTGAAAAGACCATGTTGATATCCAATAACATAAGCATTATGAAAATGGTTTATGAGAGAATTTCAAGCTCATCAAGATCATGAAAAAAACCATGTATGTCAAACCACCCCATGAAAGTCTCACCATTTCACCCCTTACTCTTACGGAATTTTATAGTATTTTAAAGGAATATGTATCAAAAATTAATAATATGAATATGTATATTTTATAGAATAATTTTTATATTTTTATCTTATTATTGTTACTATATATATGATTTATATTTTGATATAAAAACAAAAATTTGAATTCTTGGGAAAAATTCAAATTAAATTAATGAAATTGATTATATGAATTACTGTATTTTGAAATAAATAATACTATATTTAAATATTTATATTAAATAATTTTTATTGAATATAAATTATCTTGTTGTTTTTATGAATTAAAATATAATTTTTATAAGGGTTAAAAACTATTATTGAAAAAAAACATGTGTTTCAAAATTAATGTTGATTCTTATTTTAAAAGAAAAAATTAAAATATTTGGAAAATTACTTATGTGAAATGAATATTATTTTTTGAATCAAAATTTCTAAATTTTCCAATGGTTATATTTTCAAACATTTCTGAGATAGTTATATTTTTGTTAAAATTAAACATGGTATAAATATAACATGGGTATTATGACATCATGATGTCCCAAAAATGATGTAATAATTATTATAATCTGTATCCACGATAAAATACATTTTTACAATTTAATATAATATAATTTTTTTTATTTGATTAAATTTATATATCCTTTATTAATCCTCCAAACCGTTAATTTATTTTAATGTTTTAAAAACATTTTTTATAATCATGACTTTCTTTTACATTAGAGAGGGTATTGTTTCAATAATTTTAGACCTTTTATTTATAAAATAAGTAAAAATTACCTCTTTTGAATAATCCATGGGAAAATATGTGGTAATTTTTTAGAGTTCAAAACCTATGTTTTAGAAAAGATGATGAATTCTCCCACTCAATTCCTATATAAGCCGACTCAATATCCAATTTCTCATCACTAAGAAACATTGCAGTAAATCATTTTTATTCCCTACATTCTTTAGAGTCCAACTATGGTTCCCCGAATCTCTCAAAGAGGCTCCTCCAATGCCTTTGGAACCACTCTCTCAAAGTAAGGGGTCCTCACGTTCTCCTCTTTATTAAAGTAATGTCATTATAATATGACTTTTATATATTATACCTAATTTTAGAATATTTTATTACATATCAAACCTATAGTTCATATTATATCTATATTTAAAGACATCCCTTTCACTCTCATAAAACCCTCCCTTGAACATTTATATTCCCCAATTATGCTTATGAAATTTCAAAATGATTTTCCATGCCATGAAATTGTGTTTTGAATACCTATACCCATTTACTATCAAGGATATTCACCTTTATGAACTTATACTTCTTCATCCGGTACACATATGTATTTATTCCCCACTCCATAAACATCGAGTAAAATATGATGAATAATAAATCAATGTTTTATATTCAATGATGAACACTTAAGCATGAGAATGGAATTAACATGATGGGTACTCCCAAAATTATATAGTGATTCAATGAATTGGGTAATGATTGAGTCCTATGAAACATCACTAAAGGGATTAAGGAGTGAAACCAATCCATCACTGGAATTCTTCCATCAAGATTTCTTTGAATTTATCCTTGACCTTTGTTTATGATGTAGTGTTTTCAGTTGTTCTGCATTTCCAATGTTTCCTTTATGATAATCATATTGTATCATGTATCATTGTTCATGTTTATGATTCTCATCACTTTTATGTCTCATTGATAGGACAATTTTCTATCATGTGTTAATTTCATTATGTTATTTCATGCTTGTTCCTTTACTAGTATTTTTTGACCACCGATTTCTTAGTTATGTCCCTAGGTTATCCCATTCAATTTTATGATCAACGGAATATCATGATCATGCTAAAGGATGTTTTAAATAATGGATATTTACTATCTTATTTTAGTGGTTACATAATATACCTATTTCCAAAATACCCTGTAATTATTGATCATCTAGTTTTTATTATGCGTAATATTATGTAATAAATCATGAATTAATATGTAATAAAGATAAGGGTTATCATAGTTGATATTATTTGAAAATTTAGTTAATTTTTCGATTAGAAATATAAAATAGTAATGAATGCATTATGTAAAAGAAAAGGTATATTAACATATCCCTAAACATTTTTAAGTATATTTTATGTGTGTTTTCATTAAAGACCCATTTTTTTATAATATAAGTGTATATGAATCTATCATATAAGTATGCAGAGGTAAAACCCAAAAATACTTCATTAGGATAGACTCGAATATGAAATAGTGCATGATAATAAACATTGTTGTACACTCGGTTTGAAACTCAGAGGGGATATTCTTTGGTAAATTTAAAAGATCATTACCAAAAATTATTAATGGAACAATAAATGACTATAAGAGTAATTGTTAGGAAATATATCTTGGATATCATAGATTGAAGCCTTGAAAATCATAAATTAAGATATAAATGTCTTTTATATGTTATATGTTTAATTTCATTATATTACCATGTATGTGTTTAATAGTATCAATATAATTATCCATTATTTTTCATTTATTCTATCCAATTTACTAGAATTGGAGTAATTATGTTAAAACCCAATGTGAAGGGAAATGTCGTGACTACCCAACCATGAATCCAAACATGACGAGAGAATAAATAGTGAAATTTATGATGATACTTTGTTAAATGAATTGGGTTCTAAATATAAATGTAGATAAACAGGAGATTCCAAATCTAGTTAAGAAAGAACAATATTCCATTAGATTCTTTATGTGACAATGGCCTCTGTCTTTCAATGGATCATTTGACAGCTTAATCCGGGAACAATTGATAAAATCCATTGAGAAGTTCTTCTAAATCCTTCAACGATCTTAGAAATATAAGCTTCATATGTTCTTTATCATGTTGAGGGAGAATCTGATCCGTTGTAAAAAAATTTCAAGAATATGAAGAATGAGGATGAGATCGAAGTAGTGGGGAGGAAGGAATTCTAGAATATGTTTTTTCGATAATTATTTTCATCATACTCTTCGATGTAAAATGGAAAGGGATTTATTTTTCCTAATTAAAAAAATATGATGAATCTATCTAGTTGTATCAAGAAAACATCAAAAGTATTTCATGATACACATTTGGATTTGAGTTTTTCCCTAAATGTAAGGTTTTCCACTTTTATGGCAAGGGTAATACCATGTCTATGAAATCCATAGCGATATGAAACATTGATAGATTGTGGTAAATTTATGGGTGTTCCGTTATTTTCAAAAGGAGGAATGGAGAATCTCCAGGGTCTCATGGGGAAAATAATTGGAATATGGAGTTTATTTATAGTGATCCTATGGATAAATCTAATAAGGATAATAAATATCAACACCCACTTGTCAAATATTCAGAAATAAGCACTATAGAAATTGTCTAAGGGGGGTGAGGTAATGCTTTAGGTGAAGGATGTATGGAAACCTTGTTACAGATTGGAGATAGAAGAATACCACTAATGTGATTGATGAAAGGAATGCACCAGCCAATCCTCATTACATTTTTCATTTTTTTCAACTCCAGGAACCATGACACATTGCAAAAAAACACTATGGAAAGGGTTTTCAGAGAAAACCAATTACCTCAAATGAAATAAGGGATAAATTTTACCATCAAAACCATGGTGGTGAATGTAGCACCCTAGAGCATCCTTATAGGGGAGGTGTGAATCATGGTGTTAACATTTTCTTCTAAAGTGATGGATATTTTTCCCATATAGGTAGGAACTTTTTAAAACAATTTGTTACATTATTTTGGTAGTAAAAACTTCACATTAAATGAGTGAACACAAGAGTTTTACCTCGATCACTAGTAAGGGTTAGTCCATGGATCATACATCAATAATATGTCTTTCATACCTAAAACCACTAACCATCACTACTTCTGAAATACATATGTTTGGACAGTTTCAATATTTGTCAGGATAACTGTCTTTACATGGTTTTAGGTATAACACACTATGTCCCTTGGAACACTTTTGTCAACTTCCCCTGGCACACTACTATGAGAGAATTCACACTCAGTTTATCGACATGATGGTCACTTCAACTGATTGAAATTAAATTCATTGTCATTATCTTAACACGAGACTATGCTTTAATTAATCCATGAGTTGGTGATATTTTAAATCCTTTTTCATAGAATAGTTAATATTAAAAAATATCCCTTTGCAAATCTTCATCATGAAGCTCAACCCTTCGTGAAGCTATCTACCTTTGTGGAATAAACATCCTTTGTATTGGACCTCTACCTTCATGGAACAAACCGCCATTGTGAATAATCTCTACCTTCACAAAAAAGACCCCTTTGAAAATCTCACAATTTAAACATGGAATACACCATCATCACGAAGTTCCCATTAATAGAAAGTGTTAACATCAGTGAAGACTTGTAGTCTTTTTCTACTGCTCAAGATTGTATAGAAATCCTAATTCTCAGTGAATCCTTATATTTTCTAAATTAGAGAATTTCTATATTTTCCCAATAAAACTCATTAGAATGAAGTGAGGGTAGCCTCATATTTATAGTATTGGAAATTTTTTGATGCTCCAACACCTCTTTTTATATTTTAAGGATCCTTGAAAAATTACTTTGTGACGCTCCTCCCTTTGTGATGCACTAGTGAAATTATATGTTTAAAAAACACATCGTAGTCACTGATCATTCCATAAATGTCCATCGAAGAACTCATCATAATCAAGGATAATTCCATCATTGATAATTAATATTTAATTCTTATTATCATAGAGATATTTGTTTCCATTCATAATGCTCTTAATAATCACAGAGCACACCATCATAATTTATTAATCCTTTATGAAACATAACTCACAATTCCCATATTTCTGAAACTCATTACTTTTACATATATTAATAAATACTTCAAAAAACCCACTATTCTCATTGAAATCCATATTCCAAATTTTTTACTCCAAAAGATTTTAAAACACTCAAAATCTATGCCACTTTCAATACTTTTTTCTTCTTGAACAGTATGATACATTTCCATGGAAACTCCATGATCTTCCTTATGAGGATTGAAAAAAAACAACACTAAATTTATAGATAATAATATCATTGGGTCCATAAATAACCCCTTTAGGATTATTATAAATTTGTAGATTAATTAAATTAAGCACCACCAACAAAAAAACCTGATACACAAGAAGCAAGTCAGTCAGTATTCTATGATTACATGAGTAATTCCTATTGTAGAATCCAAGAGGGGAAGCATGAATTGGGTGTTAATGTTTTTTTAATTACTAAATATATCCATTCTATTCTATAAATCTTTCAAAAGGTCATTACATGACCTAAAATGTGTCCTCATAACACAGAAATATCATTTTTACCCTTTGAAACCAATCATTATACCCCTTCGTGCCATTAAACCATAGAATTTATTCATTCTCCCCCATTGGAAATAAACCAAAATATCCTAATTTTGACTTCTACATCAAAAAAATACCCCCTAGATCATATCTCCCCATTAAACATGCATAAGTTTAAAAAACAGAGTCAGATATTTTGATTTTACAATGGAGAGGGGAAACCTCATAACCTCCTCATGAACATGGAGTTGATTGAACACTGAGGATCATCCAATGCTTCATGAACACATGTGAAGATAATTTCATCGAATGTATGTCATCCGATTGATCATACGTTCCATCATCATCCATTTTAATCATGCCTTGTTCAACTTTTTCCTCAATGAAGTGAAATCTTATTTTAATGTATTTTGTACATGAATGCTGAAAATGATTCTTCATAAGACCAATTTCACTATTGTCATCTCAGTGAATCACCATTTGTTGTTTCACCTCATCACCAATATCATATAGTTGTTTCTTCGTCCATATTAGATGAGTGAAATCCTTTGTAGTAGAGATAAACTCAGCTTTAGTAGTACAATGAGATGTATTTTATTTCTTTTTACTCAACCAACACACAAATTTATTAATAATAAATAATGTTCAAACACTATTGAACAATCAATCAAAAATATATCTATAACAATTATCATCATAAAATATTGAATATTCACTATCTCTTCTTGTATCAAAGTATAATATGTAAATGTGACAACCTTTAATGTACCTCATGATTCTTTTCAATTCCGCCATATTTTCATCGTTTTGATTACTTTGATTGTGGGCCATTAAGAATGTTTAAAAGATAGTATTTGTGTATGTTTGAATTTAGTTCAAAAATATTCTAATGATTCTCTTGTACATATGGAATCTACAAATTACACATCCTCATGCTTTCCAATTTTGTTCCAGCTACACTTGGAGTAGGAATTGGTTTGGAATCATGCATGTTGATTTTCTACCACAACTATCATGTATACTTTTCCTGAGATAAAAGTGTAATACTAATTCTGTATCATTTTCTTCCACATCATGTTTGTGAGTTCACCAATCATACACATTTCAAATTATGATTCAATGTGATTGGAAAATTCTTCAAATGTTCCATGCATGTGGTCGTCCAAAAATTTATCATCACAGTATACAAGAACCATAAATTGATCTTCCTATAAATTCTTCTCATGGATATTATGATGAACACCACCTATTTTTAATTGGGGCTTATTATTATACGAATCCAACTGATAATACCATGTATGAGGTTCCTACTTCATTCCTTATAGATAATTTTGTGTGGTTTTTATGATTTGGATTCAGTATTGGTTTCCTCTTCAAATTATTCATCTGAATCATGTTCATTATGTCAACAAATGTTTTTTAAAAATATCGAACTATTTTTATATTTGAATATTTCTCTACTCTTCTGATCATGTTATAAAAACTCTTTTTACAATTAAATTATCTTCAAGAAATTTCCATAATAATCATGTTAGATAACAATTGAAATAAGGAATCTGGAAGCTCCATCATCCTTCATCATTTTCCCCCCATTAAGTGAAATATACATTATCTGATTCTTGATGATAGATCTCATAATGACTGGATTTCAAGAAATTTCAGTATAGAGAAAACACCAGAATGGTTCTTTACATTGTGACTATCTACATTTGACAACATTCAAATCATCACCATGGAGGATCTTCTTGAAAACCGATTTTCTAGGAACTCCTACATAAGATCAATTCATGATGCTACTTTATTTATCCTTATTCTAATGAATATAACATTCTTATCTTTATCAAAAATTGATCCTCTTTCATATCTGTATTTGAATATTGAAATGAGGAATCATGACTACAAAAATGGCATATACCAATGCTAAAAAAGGGCTGTAACAGCGCTAAAAAAGTGTTGTAAAGCTTAGTGCTAATATAGGGGGTCCCTTTTATCATCACTATGAAAAGCACTGATAAAGTACCCTTTCATCAACCCTAAAAAAAGAGATGATAAAAGACCCCTTTATCAAAGCTTTTTTAGTGCTGATAAAAGGGGCTTTTATCAGAGATTTTTTTAGGGCTGATAAAGGTCAAAAAATAAAAGAAAATAACAAAAAATTAAAATAATGTGGGGAGTGCTTTTATCAGAGCCTCTCATCCCCTTTATCATCACTAGGAGGTCTCCCATACATTGCCCTTCCCGTGCATCCTCATATGCGTGCGCACCCCCTTCTCTTCTACCCGAACATGAACCTAGGACCTCCCCCCTTTCGCAGCTGCACCTTTACCACTATGTCATTTCGTTTTGTTCTCTATTTAATGATACATTTATATATATATAGTTATATTTATTCATATATTGATATAAATTCTTATTAATATAAATATATTTATTCATATATTAGTATATATATATTAATTCATATATTTATATATTTATATATATATTTTTGTTTATAATTTTTTATACATATATTAATTTGTATATTAATATATACATATAAGATTAGTTTTAAATACATTTATGAAAAAATATGTTTTTTATGTGTGTTTATAAATAAATACATACATATATACATACATACATACATACATACATACATACATACATACATAGATATATACAACACACAAACACACCGAGAGAGACACACGCACACAAACACATATATATTTACGAATAAATACATATATATGTGTATTTGAAAATCCATAGAATGTACATATAAGATTTGTTTTAAATAAATTTATGAAAAAAATATGTTTTTGATGTGTTTTTATAAGTAAATAAATAAATAAATACTTATATACATATATACAACTCACAGACACACACATAGACACTCTCACACACACAGACACATATATATTTATGAATGAATACATATATATGTGTGTTTGAAAAGCCATATAATGTTAAAATGACCATAACATATAATCTAGAATCCCATTTCAACGTCACAACTAGTCAAATTGAAGAAAATGAAACAATATTCATTATGATATGTGGTAAAGGCCTAACGGACATCCAGATCAGAAGTTATACTTGTTTGAATGTTAACAAATCGTGATATCCCGACTAAAAACTCAGTTTTGGAGGCCTTATGGGCCTTTTTTGGGCTCACAACATTTGATAGAGGCTTTTTATGGGTCACCAGCATGTAGAGCTCATCACAGGCTTTGATTTGATATGTTTTAGAGCTCAAACGGACACTCGGATCAAAAGTTATGGCTGTTTGAAGTTTGAGTTACATTTTCAACATATTTTAGATCTTTTATTAATTGTTTTGATTTTTTGTGTCAATAAATTGTTATTAAATGATTTTTAATCGATAATAATTATAAAAATATTAATTAAAAATATTTTTTAAAAATATTTTGAATCCATTTTCACTAACTTTCTTATATATTAAATGTAATAGTCTAATTATACGCATCTATAACATATTTAAAAAATATATATTGTATTTATATAAATATACTTATACTTATATAATAATAATTTATTTTTCCAGATTTTTTTTGAAATATAAAATTTTTCAACGCTAATAATTCCCCCCTTAATCAGCTCTACTAATAGAAGAGATGATAAATTGGTCCCCTTTATCAGCGCTTTTTTTAGCACTGATAAAGGGGTAGCGCTTCCCTTGCCAGTTTTTGGCGTAGTGAATCATTCAAAGATGGTGACATCTATATCTTAACTCTCAAGAATTAATAGCCTTATCTTCTTCTTAGGGTCCGCCTGATAACATGATTCACCTTCAATTCAATGAATTATAATAAAAAATAAAATACAAATAATACTAAGGGAATATGGTGGTTCCTTCTTGCTTCATCGAAATGAACTATACGGTTGAGATGATCTTCTCACCATGTTTCCAATTTTGATCTATTCTTTATGCTTTCACCTCTGATCATATGTTCTGATTTAGGTTATCATGTCATTGATCTCTACACATTATTTTCTACATTTTTTGTATAATTATTCTTCTTAACCACCATCACGGATGATAAAATCTTACTCCTCTTAAAGAATTCTTCATGCACTTTTATTACGTTTAAAAATCTTTTTGAAATGTTTTTATAATTCATGAATCTCTCACATATAACTTTATTAATACATGGTTTTCCTATTTTTAAAAAATATCATTACCTTTTTATCATGATATGGAAGTTCCACTTTTCAATTTTCACCATCCTTGGCCGGTGAATCATCAATATTATTCATTATTATTAAATCATCTAGCCAAATTACTAACATGTCATTATGAACTATTGTAGTATGTTTAGATCTTCCACATGGGTTTGTTTTATTATCATCTATCATCGTATTTTTCTGATATTCACTACCATTCATTTTTATGGATTCAGAATCCAAGGTCTTCTAACAATAATTTATTGATACCTTCTTGGGAGGATTTCAATTCACAACATTCTACTTCTTTATTTTGAAGATTTTTTCTTCAATACTAGCTAGATTTTGTGATCTTATTTCCATATCAGCATTAGATATAAGTCACGATGAGCATGTACCAACCTTCTTATCACTTTCATTGGAAACCTCACATAAGATATCAAACATTCCAAATTTGATTGTAGTAAATAGATGCTTCTAGACCTATGAATGTTGCTTCATCTTATTAGTCTTTCTACCCCATGATATTGGATTCCATTTTTCTTTCACATTTTAAATATTATACTAGAAATTTAATTCACAATTCCTGAATATATAGTAGCACCAACATTTTCTAACGTACCCTGATCTCTTTATATCTTCTATATAAGGCTTTTGGAACTTGTTAGGGACTTTTTGTTGTATTTTTGGATAATCTGATTTTGTAATATTTTTTAAATCCAACTTAGTTATTATTTTATATTTCTTATCACCTTTAATCATCCATACTTGTCTAGTACTGGTCTTAAACCTACACTCTTCATGATAATTGGTTTAGATAAATTAAAAAAACATTGTAAGGATGGTAACTGTTTCTTATCAATTTCTTGAGATAGATCAAAATATTATGTCATGATATTCTTATCACATGTTAGTGGTATTTTAGCTTTTGATTCATATAGTGATCTATGAGCAGCTGTAGAAATTACTACGTTCTTTTATGACATCTCAATAAATTTCTTCTCATGTTTGTATAACTAAGCTCTTAAATCAATAAATTTCATATTGAGGACTATTTTCTATCATAAATCATAATCAAATTTTCATTAAAATGATTCTTCATTTTGAAAACTTCTTCTTCATGAATCATAACATTATTCTAAATCAAGGTGCCATATTCTAGGATCTTCTTGGATATTTCTATCAATTGTTAACCTGTGAAATCAGTGCTATTTTTCAATTTTTCTTCAAGATCATGGATCATTTTCTCTAGAGTATTTTTGACTTCTTTAGTATCTTCAACATCTTTGAGGTATTTTAAGGAACATATTTCATGTTCCCTATATTATGAATAAATAGTTCCAACCTATTTAGATATCATTTTACAATCCACAATTTTTCCTTATAAGATTGTTTCCATTGAATGAGCTTCTCGTTCAAGTCGGTTGGTCTCTACCTGTATACATTGAAAGACTCCACAAATAAATGTAATGATTTCTTTGAGAATATCGTAATTTTATTTTACTAATCTCTCAATTCAAAATTCTAGTGAGGTTATATATTTAACAACGTTACCATTTAGTCTATGATCTTTATTTAGAAAAACAATTCAAAGGTGTTAAGACATACAACCTGATCACTTGATAATTTTTACTTACCCAAGGTAGATTTTTTATCCTTTTCATTGGAGGAAGCCTGATTTAATTTCCCTTAACCTTCAAAGAATGATATATCTTTATTGTGAGAATGTAATTGAGAATAAGATACTACCTCTTATTTAGATCATAACTAATTCTTCAATTCTATCTTGTCTATAATTTTAATGTTCATTATTATCTTTGTGGATATAGATTTATTCTCAAAGGTAAAAAGATATTCATCAAAACTATGCTACATTGCTAACTCATGAAAGAAAATAAAATCACCAGCATGGCATATATTTACTGTGGAGTATCCGACATATGTGAACTGTACCCTCTGATACAACTTGTAGGACCCTGGAGCACAATGAGAGGGGTGGGTTGAATCAGGGTGTCATTATTTTCTTCTAATGTGACGGATCTTATTCCAATGTTGATATGAATTTTTTAACCTGTCTGTTGGATTTGTTACGTAATAAAACATTCACCTGAAAAGATAGAAAATAAGAGTTTAACATGGTTCACCACTAAGGGAAATCCCTATGAGCATACTCCATTAGTATAATGGTCATACCTAAATCCAGTAATAATCACTAGATGTGGCATACAGAAGCTTCAACATAGTCACTCTATTCCAGGATCACTACAATTATAAGTTTTTTGGGATATGACACTACGTTCATCAGAACACATCTATAGACACCCCCTATCTCACTACTATGAGAGAATTGTGAATTTATTGAATTAGGGTTCAATCTGGTGGTTTATAATTAAATTATTTGTCCCTATCATAGCATTAGACTCTACTTTCATCAAATACCAGAGTTGATCCTCTTTGAAAGCCTTGTTCACTGAAAAATTGGTATTGAAAACTACCATTCATGAATGTCAACCCTTTGTGAAGCTATCTTCCTTCATGGAACAAACATCCTTCGTGAAGCACCTCTACATTCGTGAAAACACTACCTTCATGAATCACCTTTGCCTTTGTATAACAAAATTATTGACAAAGATCAAAATGTCAACATGGAATACCTCATCATCACTAAGTAACCTTTAATCAAAAGAATTGGAATCTTTCAAGAATTTTTTTCTTTTTTGATGCTTGAGATTTCATAGAATTCCAGACTCAGGAAGCTCCATTAGTTATGTGAAGTCTTAGAATTTCTATATTTTCCATGAAAAAATCATTGGAATGATTTTGGGGAAGCCTAATATTTATAGGATTGAACACTCATAAAGCCCCATTACTTCTTTGTAGATTTTTCTAATCATTCAAAAATGTCTTCACGGTTCTCCCACCATCACGATGTAGCAGTGAAATTATCTGTTCAAGAAGATTGTCGTAAAAGTGGTTCTTTCTATCAAAGTCCTTTGCAGAACATGTCATAATCACAGAGCTTTCTAACACCGATCATGGAGCATCAATTATCATAATTGTGGAGATTTTCATCTCCATTCATGGTTCCCATCATAATCACATATCACACTATCAGAATTCTATAATCCTTTACTAAGCAAAAACTTATTTAAAAATCTTCAAAGAACTAATTTATTTCCATATTTTCATAAACCATTCATGAAAACCACATTTATCATTGAAATCCATCATTCAAATTTTGTACCCCAAAAATTTGGAAAACACTGGGAAACTATGACACCTTCAATATTGTTTTTTTTTTCTTGAAAAATATGATCCTTTTCCTAGAAAACTCCATGATAATACTTATGAGGATTGAAAATAAAAAACAAACCATACTAAATTTCTATCAAAGAACAGCCTTGGATTCAATAGTGTATCCCGAAAATTAAGTGGTGAAATGTATTAAAGTTATTCATTCAAAAATAGAAAATTTACTTCTTGATTATTGTTCTACACATTCTTTCATATAATGTATATTTAGTATAACTATCAAAACACCTCCATAAATCATGGAATTATAACCGTCATTAGAAATGGAATATAAGGAAATTATTGCATGATGAGTATATAACTCGTACCCTTTCCAAATTTGTGGGATAAATTTCCCAAAAAAACTTTTGATTCTCCCTTTCGTTGAATTGGATTCTATTTTGGGTATGGATTTTCATTCCTAGCAAAATCATACATAAATTGACACAAGAAGGAAATCAATCACCATATGATGATTCAACCCCTATTTATATATAAGTTCAAGCAGGAGGATGAATCTTCTTTAGCACTAAAATCTCATGCATGAATATTATTTAACATTGGGAAATGTATCTATATCAAATTATTCAGTCTTATGAAAAGATAATTCTTTAAGACATAACCATTGTGGTGGGATATTCTAATTTGTTTCCCAAATAATTGACTGGTCTCCCACTTAGTGGAGAGGTTGAATTATCAATTGATATTAATCTTAGGGAATTACTATTATACATTAATTCGTATATAAGTTATGTTTTCATGAATAATTTGATGAAGATACAACTATATGATAATATGGATACAGGTTTTAAACAGCCATGTGCTTCACCTCGGGGTGTACTAGTCCACTTCATTAAGAAGGGGATGGGTGAATGAAACTTTTTATTTATTATCATGCTCTAAACATGATCATTATAATGAAAAAGTATCCCCTAGCACATATTGATGACTTTTTCGATCAGGTATGTGGAGCACAAAACATCTCTAATGGGTATTTTTGGCTAGGGTGCTATCATGTAAGGGTGAAGATGGAGGATATCCCCAAAACTACTTTCCAAACAAGGTGTGATCGATACGAGTTCATTATAATACCATTAAGACACAGTAAATCTCTATATATATTAATTTACATGATTAATAGAGGATTTATATATTACCTCGAAAAATTTATATCAGTCTTTATAGATGATATTCTAATATAATCTAAAATATTGTAGGATTATGAAGAGAATCAAAGAACTATGATAAATATATTAAAAAAGTATAATCATTATGAAATGTACAAAAAATTTGAAATCTTGTAGAAGGAATTATCATTATTGGGGCATATTATCACATGTAATGAGAAATATGTAGACCATTCAATGAAAAAATTAATTAAATGATGGTTCATGCCAACATTTGTGATACAAATTTACAGTATCCTGGGATTATCTGGGTACTATCGTTGATTTTTTAAAAAATTATCATGATTCTCAAACCCTCTATCCAAGATCACTTAGAACAAATTCAATTTTGTCCAAATGATGAATATGAAGAGAGCATCAAGGAGTTAAAAAAAATTTTTTCATTAAACATGTACTAACACTACCAATTACTGGATAACTTTTCGTTATGTTTGGATCATTTTAGAACCATTTATTAGGTTGTATGTTAATGAAGAATATAAATTTGATAGCATCTGCTTTAAGAAAATTTAAATTTTATAAAATGAACTGTAGTTTACATGATTAAGAGTTTGTTGTAGTGATCATTTCCTTGAGAATATAGTGGAATTATCTCATTAGGGAGATATGTGAAATTTTGTTAGATCAAAAAATTATCAAGTATATATTCCCACAGAACAATATGAATTTCTTCTAATGAAGATGGTTAGATCTGATGATGAACTATGACTTGACAACCACTTCCATCCTAGGACATAAAATAAAGTATATGATTATCTAAGTAGAAAAGATCCAAAAAATATTATCATTTATGAGAATATATAAGGATATGATCTTATTAAATTTGAAAATATTGGAAACTAGAATCACAGAGGATTGAATACAATCAATCATTTCACAAATGGTTACTAAATTGTCACTTTATGGAGAGTATAAATGATTCTCAAATAGATTATGTATGAATTCATAGGGTAGAGGAAGATATAAGAAATGTAAAATTCCTAGAGTTCAATATTAATGAATATGGGGTTATGAGAGTAGGGTCATTACTATGTGTACCATCAAATCCTTTGTTAAATAAGGAGGTGTTGGATGATGCACATAGTTCAACCTTATTCTTCCATGCGTTATGAACAAATATATATTATGATCTAAGAGAGAATTATTTGGTGGGATAATATGAATACTGACATGTCATAATATACATCAATATTTCTTATATTTCAGCAATTGAAGGAGGAATAGAAATAGCTAATGGGATGATGGATCCATTACATATAACTACATGGAAATGGGAAAACGTCACCGTGGAGATTGTATCTAGTAATCCAAATACTTCAATAGAAAATAATTATATATAGGTTGTTTTTGATCATCGTACAATGAATTTGTACTTTAGTAGAAATTTAGAGGACTCCATACTCGATTAGTATTCAATGATATACATTAGAGAAGTGGTGAGGCTTAATTGAACACCACTATCAATTGTATCTGATCGAGACCCATGATTTACCTCCTTGTTATGGAAGAGTCTCTACCATGATCTAAATACAGATTTTAAATTTTTTTTTGTATTATTATCCTAAAATTTATTTCCAATAAATGTTTACTATCAAGACACTCAAGGACATTTTGAGAGCGTGTTCAATTAACTTCAAAGGAGGATGTGACCAACATCTTCCTCTAATGGTGTTCTCATAGAATAACAGTTTCAAAATTGACATCCAAATGCCTCCCTATGAATCCATTTATAGGAATATATATATAGAATACATTCATGTAGGGATGTATTTTTGGAATGTAATCTACTAGGTCCTAAAATGGTCGAGGAATTAGTAGAAATTTTCAAGAACATTTTGTTGCACATCAAGGATACTCATATTTAAAAAAAGATCTATGATGAAAAATGTCGACAAAACCTAGATTTTTATTATAGAGAAATGGTATTATTTAACATATATCCATGTGATAACATCAATATATTTTCCAATAAGAGAAATCTTAATCAATGATACATCAGTCCATTGGAGATATTTGATTGCATTAGAGTAGTGTCCTATCAACTAGAACTCCCACCATACCAATCTAAAGTACATGATGTATTCCATGTTTCCCTCTTGAGTAAATACATACTAGACCACTCACAAATACTCAATCCAGAGGTATTGGCATTGGTAAATAATCTCTCATATGTAGAGAATCTGCTAATAATATTTGATCATAGATACAATGTTCTATGAAATAAGACAATGCACCTTATAACTGTGTTGTGGAAACCATATGTTTGAATAAGTCACGTGGGAACCAAAGGAGGTAATTAAAAAAAATTTACTTCATCTATTTTTTTTTGGTGAAATGAAAATTTTTAGGGTGAAATTTTTGAAGGGGGGATATTATAACGATTTAAAATTATTAAATAAAATTTCAATTTTGATTCAATTAAAGGAATTATTATATATTGGGGATACAGAAAACACATTCATTTATATGGTATTATTATATAATATTAGATTCAAATGCACATTAATAAGATTTATCGTTCATTGTATTATACATTTAATAGTGATCATATGACAAGTTTAATTATAAGGTTTTAACAAATCCAATTGACAAAAACAAAGTGATTCACTCATCTAGTTGGATCATACCCTACGAAAACCATTTATCACATCATTTGGGGAAGATATAATCACTAGGTATTTACCTTGACAAATCCTAATATTATATACAAAAACATAAGCTTGATAGAAACTTCTTATAGGATATGTTCAGGAACATCAAGATCATGTCTCAAACCATTTATGTCGAACAATCCCATGAATGTATAACCATTGCAAACATTAATCTAAGTGCCCTTTTTGGTGTATTAACGAGATATGTATCAAATAGTAATAATATGAATATTCATATTTTATATCATAATTAATATATTTTCATATTATTATGGTTACTTGATGAAAGATATTTATTTTCATACAATAAGACAAAAATTATATTTTTGGGTAATATTTAAATTTTATTATGAAATTTATTTTAATGATTAACTATATTTATAAATTTTTCAAAATTTGATTAAATATTATTCTTCAATAAAATTTATTAAATATAAATTTTCGAAATAATTTTATGAAGCAAAATGTAATTTTTATAAGGGTTTGAAAACTGTGATTACGAAAGAATACGTAGTATTTTTTAATAACTGTAAATTATATTTTTATTAGTGAGAATAATAATATATATAAAATTATATATATAAAATAAATATAAATATTGGGATCACAACATCTAAATTATCGAATTTTTTCTTAATTTTCGGAGATAGTCGAAATTTTGGGTAAAAAATAAATGTGATATAAAAATAAAGTATGTATTATGACATCATAATGACTAGAAATGATGAAATAATTTCTATAATGGGTATAAATGATGAGATATATGTATCCCCTGTACAATAATGTAAGTTTGAGTTTATTTTATTAATTCTATAAAGCCTTTTTGAATCCTCCAAATCATATAACATATTTTAATGTTTTAAAATCATTTCTTTATAAACATCACTCACTTCCACATCATCAATTGTATTATTTTAATAATTTCTACCATTTTCCTTCTAAAATAATTACATCCACTCCTATCAATAATATTTCATTGGAAAAAAATATGGTAATGTGTTGGTTTTTTTAATTTTATTATATAGAGTAAAAAAATAATTTTGAGAAATAATATTTAATTCCAAACACATTTCCTATATAAACCCACCGTATATCCCATTTATTTTCACTAAAAACATTTTATTATGTTCTTACTCTATCATAAATTTTCTATGTTCCATCCATGGATCTCAAAATCTCTCATGAAGCTCCTCTAAAGCCTTTGGTACCATTCCCTCAACTTAACTGATCTTCTCCCCCTCATTATTCATGTATCTGCTTCATCATATGTCTTTTACATTAATTTTCTAATGTTATGATATGTCCTTACATATACCCATTACTTTAAATTTTATTTATAAATTATTATTTACATTTTTCACTCTCATTAATACCTCCCATGGACATTCATATTACCCATTTATGCAGTTTAAATTTCATCCCAAATTTTCAAGCCAAACAATTGTGTAGTAAATACATGTCATACCGATTTCCTATGAAGGGTGTTATCATTTATGCACATATAATTATTCATTTCAGACACCCAAGAATGGATTCAACACTTGATCATGTAATAGTATAAGATGATGAATGAATCCATTTTGTATGATCTTTGTGGAACACTTAAGCCTAAGAATGAATTGAATGAGATGGGTGTGCCTGAAATTATATTGTGCTCCAATTCATTGGTTATTGTTTTAGTCTCATGAGATATCATTTAATGGATCATGGGGTAAACATTATCCATAATAGTTCTTTTTCCTTAGAAATGTCTGGTATATTATCCTTTACATATGTTTATTATGTAGTGTACTATGTTTTCACAACATTTCTAAGGTTTTATTTATGATTATCTTTCGATATAGAGCATAATTATTCAATATTATAATTCTTAGCCAATTTATGGATCATTGATATTCCTATTTTCTAACATGTATAAATTCATCATGTTATGTCATGTTTATTCCCTAACATAACTTCTTATCTCACCCCTTTCTTATGTATTTCCATAGATTATCCCAAGATTTTTTATGTTCGATGGAATATCCTGATCATGTTATGAATGTTTTATATATTGGATGTGAATTATCTATTTAAATTTGTTATTTAATGTATCTAATTCCCAAATACATTATAATTCTTGATATTCAAGGATTTATTATGAGTATTTCGATGTAATAAATCTGTAATTAACATGTAATAAAGATAAGGGTTGTCATATGACGATTTGATGTGAAAGGAATATCAGTCAATGTTTTTACCACTTCTTTCCCAAGATGTTAATGGTGGAAAATTCCCATGATTTCAAGAACATGAATTATTGAGAGTCCTAAATTTTGGATTTTGTAGATATATTAATAGATCGTTTATGATTTTTCAAATAATGGAATGATATGAGATAATCATGGTGTTACAATTGGACAACGGTCTGTGACATTATGCCTAGGTCAATGTTAACATCTTCATTATAGCCTCATTATTCATGTTAAAAAATTATGTGTTGATAGGTGAGTGGAACTCGATTGATGGGACCATACCATTGAAGAGATTTGAGATAGGTGATATAAGAGTTGGAACCCTGGGTAGCTAGAAGTTGGTCCATTAACAGACATTATAGGGAAGTCATTCAAAATATGTATTGATTCCACTATAGAGTGGTTCATCGATAAAATAATTATAATGGGTGAATACATGACAAATTCATTCCAAGTGTAATTGATTGTAGAAATTGTGATTTCATAACATCTTGATGGGGAATATGGAGAGGGTTTATAATAGGACCTTGCATGTCTTAAGAGGTCATGAACTGGGTCACCCTAGGGATCTGAACTAGGTCAAACATTGGTACCAAGAGTTTTTATCTAGGATTTATCTATATGCACATGATAACCAATTATGGGGATATGGGATAGTTGTTATTACTCCACCATTGGATGGAAAAGCATCAGGTAGTAAGTATTCTTTCCACCACATGCAGTTGATCATACATATTCTGAGAATGCCAAATATTATACAATAATTATAGGTATATAAAGAGGTTGTTACTATGGGTTTTTAAATTTGTTGTGATTAATTTTTCTACATGTGGTGTGTATATGATATGTTAATTAATCAAGTGTATATTAACATGTGAGTATTAGATTTTATGCATGGTAAATGTGGGATGTGTTTCTATCATGGATAAGAGTGGGAATCCTATATTTTGTGGGATAAAAGTGGGAATCATTTATGATGTGGGATACATGAAGGAATTATTCATGATATGAGATATAAGTGGTAATCTTGTATAATTTTGGATGATATGAGTGCATCAGGATATTGTGGGGTGACGATGGATGAAGATCCCTAGCAATGTGTTGATAGCCTAGTTGTGTGGAAATAATTGGTTTGATATAAAATTGTTTTAAGTAATTTATGTAAAATGAGACTAGGTATGTGATTTTTATAGTGGGTAGACACCATTGAGGAGTAGAGTTATTTGTGTAAGTAGTTAGAGTTTTATGGGGTACGTGGGTTGAGGTGTATGTGTTCGGTATCATCTTAGTTGTTGGGAATCCTAATATTAGGGTGGTACGGATCGGGAAGATTGGTTAGTGTGTGGATAGGATAACTCATAGATTACCATTGTGATGTCCCAGAATTGTTTACTCAAGAACAATAGCTAAACCTCCCAACAAAACATGTCAATAGAATCCCCTTTATGCTATAGAATTCCAAATATAAGTTTGGTTCTGTATGATTATTGTGGGCAGACTACACTATAATGATCATAGTGTGGCACTACAAGAACGTAATATCATTTAATAGTGGAATTAAAATGAATAAACAACCATCTGTAGAAAAAGATAATTTCCCCAAAATCATAGAAAATGGGTATGAACCTTATCCAGTTTCATATTCAAAATGATGTTGATCATGTCATGTTGATATGTGAAGGGGAATCACGTAGAAATGTAAAATCATACAAATGAAAAATGATATAAAAAAATAAAAACCAAAAATATATCTCTAATAACATTGTGAGCATATGCTCTGTCCTATACACCCATAATCAATTCTGGAATAGGTAAATAAAGAATCATTTATTTGACCACTCCCTTTATTTCTTCTTGCAACCACGAATTCTATATGGGAACCTATCAGCGGCCCAATCAGGGTGTGATATATAATCTATAGGCACCCAAGAATAGGTTATAATACATCCAGTCCATGAATATTTAATGAAAACATTTGCATGTACTAATAATAATTAAAAATGAAATAAGTAATTTCCAAGTTGGTATAAAATCCCAATGGGAAACTCAATTGATTCCACACAATTCAAACTATTCCAGAAGATCTCTAAATGATTAACTATATATTATTTTATTTTTAAAAGATACTAAAGACAGAGCCTCTGGTGACTCAAATCTTATACTTATTATTTTTGGATATTTTATTGATTATTTTAGGGACCAAGCGCTAAGAAATCATGTAATTCTAAGGCCTAATCTGCCCCAAATAATTCTATAAAAAATATTAAAAATACTAAATACATGTTTGAAAAACTTTAATTAAATAAGAGAATAAATTATAAATATAATATAAGATAAAAAATATGGGAATCCATTGAATTAAAAGTGAGGGGTTTCCCCTATGAGTGATATAACCTTGGAATTCGTCAAGTTTTTGGGTTGAGGAGCGATCTTGGGCGAATCATTAAAAATTATTTAAATTAATAAATTAATTGTTTTACCCTACATAAATTCAAATATTTATGTATATTATTGTGGAATATTTTCAAGATTATCTATATAACCATGAATCTATTATAGAACTATTGGAGAGAGTGTTGGATGATATCTCTCTAATAAAACAAAATTGGACCAATGATCGACTATTTGAGTGAAACATTATTTGACGATCTCACCAACGATAATAATGCATATTTTTTATTTATCAACAATCGATTCAAATCGAGGTAGGATGTTGATTTTTTGGATTCAACTCCATTTTTTTCATTTTTTTGATGAACACTGGTTAATCAAACAACAAATTGATTCATGGATCCTGCTTATTTTAGATAAAAGTAGGATTTAACTTGGAGTTTGTGAATTACATTATGATTCTCTTATTATCTCTCTATTGAACATTATAATCAAAATGAATAATGTCCAGCCTGAAAATTTTTTGAGGTTTTTTCCTCATATTTTATGTTTTTACATTTATTCCCCAAATATTTTTCCATCATGGGAAAATCTCTTATCCCATGGTTTGATAGATATGTGAGAAATCAAATGTTACATATCTAGTTCTTAGCGGAATGATTCGATATCGTAGATCCAGGATTGGAGGGATGATGGAACGATTCAATATCGTAGATCCAGGATTGGAGGGATGATGGATTGCACTATGATAGAAGTGAATATGTATCATATGTATTTTAAGATACCCAATCATCATGTTATTTGGTGTGTCATGATATATAATGTGTATGGATGATTCCAAAATGGAATCAAAGGGAAAAAAATTCAATCAGTAATGTAATTATTCATTAGGTTTTGTTTCTTAACATTCAAATGATATTCATTACAAGATCATGGGATATTAGAATAACCAAATACAAGGGATCCAAATCTTGGAATCTTGAACATCCTTGAACACAAGGTGTGTAATCTAGGATTACATGAGTAAGGGATACAGTAGGATGGATTGGGGTTTCATTCTAAAGGTGCTAACAAGCATGGGATTCTCTAACTGGACCCGTGATCTCCTATTTCGTTGCTTTAGCTCGGCTTGGATCTCCACTTCATTTATGGGTAAACAATTTGGTTTATTCAAGGCGTTTAGAGGTTTAATACAGGGGTACCCCTATCTCCAACCCTATTCATTTTGTCTCAAAATGTGCTAAGCTACTTTATAAAGAGAAGCCTTCGCAAAGGGAGAGTTTTTCCTTACTAGGATAAACATTCATAGAAGGGAATATCTCAATTGATGTTTTCCGATGAAACAATTTTATTTATTAGTGGAAGTATGAGATTAGTGGACAAATTGAATGGGATTTTAGGTTAATACTGTAAATGGAGTGGACAGGTGGTGAATATGGAGAAAAGTTTGTTTTATAATGCTAAGGACCTCTCGACCAGAAGATCTGGATCTTTGAAAAACATGTTGAATATGCGGAGATGCTCCTTTCCCATGGAGTATCATGGAGGCCCGGTGAGTCCAAATTTTATTCGTGTACACCACTTTGATAAGTTGGTGGGAAAGATTATGGGGCGCATTCTCAAATGGAAAAACAGGTCTCTTTCCTTTGGAGGGCATATTACACTGATAAATAGTGACTTAGTCTCTATTCCTATGCACCTCATGTCTACCGTGAAGGTTCCTAAAAGTGTGATCGCTAACATGGAGAGGATAGTGGTATCCTTCTTATGGGATATTCAAATGGAGAACAGGCATCACTGGGCATCGGGGAAGCGTTTAGAAAGACCTATATTCGATGGTGGTATCAATTTGAGGAGTGCTTCTTTAACCATGGACGGGATGCATGCCATGTATGCATGGGAGGTGATAGAGGGCTGCACTCTATGGGGTCAGCTCAGGCAAGATAAATATGGTCTGGATTTGGCTTTGTAGTGATCTAAACCATCAAGAATATGGATGTTTATCCAACTATACTCAGAGGGATTTTTTCTTATGCGCGATGGCTGGTTGGAAAAGGTGAGGTGAATTTTTGGAAACAGGGTTGGGGGGAGTGACTCTGTAGTTTCTGGGCTACCCAGTACCGGATATATCCTTTAGAGAAGCTAGTGTATACCCTGATTTCTTCCGCTAAATTATCAATAATGTTCATCATTCTGCTTTCTTGGAGGTCGTTCAGAATGAGCAACCTGATCGCCTCATTTTCTTGGGTGCCCAGTCTGGTATATTCTCTATCAATGCCTATAGTAGCGTCTGGAGGGTTCCCAGTTCTGGTGATCAGTTGGGGGATACGATGAGGTGCAAGGGTATTTCACCCAAGTATAACATTGTGTTTTGGAGAGTCTGGAATAATGTCATGCCCACTGATGACAACATACAACACATGGGTGTTCTTCTCGCGTCCAAATATTGGTGCTGTGGTAATTCCCAACTGGAAACAGTGGAACATCTCTTCTTCACCAATGATTGGGATCATTGGATCTGGTAGGCTCTCGGTCAGTTTTCAGCATCGCATGGTGTAGGTGGGAGGCAAGAGGATGTTCTAGATCAATGGATAACTAGTTCAGGTGAGCATGGTTCAGAGAGGAAAGGCAGGGCAATAATTCTTGTGGAGGGTTACTGGACTATTTGGAAAGTGAGGAATGATGCGTGACACAAGAGTTTCTCTAACACCCGAGTAAGCATATCCTTCAAAATTAAGAATACGTTGTTGGATTTAGTCAGATTATGTACAGATTTCCATGGTGCCCCATCGGTTAGATCCATTTTCCAAGGTGATGTCACTCTAGTGGGGAGGATAGGAATTGGTCATTGGGTACGTTGGTACCCTTTCAGTGATAGGCTCAAACTCAACACTGATGGATCCCTTCAGGGGGGAGATAAGAGGAAGTGGTGTTATAAGGGACCAGAGGGGGTCTGTTGTGGCGGCCTTTTTGGACTTTTATGAAAGAGGTGAGGCCCTTCAATATAAGGTGAAGGCGATGGTCTTGGGTCTCGAGATATGTGATCATCAGAATATTAATTTGAGGATGGTGGAGACAGATTCTCTGATACTCTCTAAAGCTTTATCAAGATATGGAAGTATTCCTTTGAGCATAGCTTATTTTATCTGGAAGTGCAAGCAGATCATGGGCGGCCATATGGGGATCACCCACACTTGGAATTAGAGGAATAAATTTGTCGACTTCTTGGCATCCCAGGCTACCTCAAGCCATAATGTTTCCCTCTTCCTTAATTTAGGATCCTTTCGTCATGAAGGCATCAAATTTTTTATCAACGATGCTTTGGGGCTTCATTATTTCCAACCTCCTTGATGTTTTTCTCCTTTTTTTGTTCTTTTAACAAATAAAAATGATAATTTTCTATCGGTCAGGGTATAAAGACATGCCCATGAGTACATGGTCATGGAAACTCCATGTACATTAACACGAACATGGGTAGGATAGAAGTACATCAAAAAATCCATGAACGTGGACATAATCAAGAATACATGGTATTGGACACACCGTGTACTTTACATTGACACAGGCACAATATATGATACATGGCTAGGAACCGATTTCAAAGGGACATGTCATGTAATCCTAGTAGATTTTATGTACCCCTTTAGATAAGGATTAGGTGTTGTGTACTTCTCATCATGGATAAGAATCATTAGGTTGTGTTTCTTTTATTCATTCCCTTAGTATTTTTGTGGAATAATTTCTCACACATATGATGCTTTTCCTTATAGCATGACATTCTTGATAGTGTTGCTGGAATCCTTTTATGAGGCAAACAGTGAAATCCAAAATCATCATCTTTACATAGGAGTTGTTCTTGGTATTGTTGTGACCAACACTTCAAAGGAATAAACCCTATACATTATGGTTTATTATAGTTTGAGTTGTTGGTATACCCCATGGCCATGGGTGTGATCCTCATATATGTATCATTCCTTAGGTATTCTAGCATATAATTATTATGGTAATATCCGATGAGCATGACACCTTAGATAGACACCATTAGTTATGTGGGAATCATGGACTGTGTTCTCCTATAACAGTGTTATGTGGAACCATTGCACATGATTCCTAGACTATAATAACAGTTGCAAAATTACACTGAGATTATGTTTCTTTGATGAGTATATATGAATATTTTTGTTATATATGGTGTATTGATATACCTATGTAGTGCTGACTATTATTCCAGTTTTTTTATTCTTTGTAATTTTAGGGTATCCTACTATGTATTGGTATATTCACCCCAGGATGGGATTTTCCTACACATTTTGTGTCTTATGAAGATGATTGAACTTTAACTGAGATCTAGAGGGACCAGAACCATGCACATCTTAGTGATAGGAAAACACAATGTGCGTTCCTATAGTTATCATTAAATAATCCACCTTCTACACTTTCATGTTCAAATTTTTTTACTCTTTTTGGTGGGAATGTATTTGGACATGTTTACATTCTATTACATATTGTCATATGATGGTAGTGTTATTTTGATACATGCATGAAAATTTTATCAACTATTTTAAATTTTATCATTATATGGGATTTGAGATGTTCCCACTTGTATAGGTACATTAGGCTATGACCTCCCATGTTATTGATATTCCTACTCAGCACTAGTCTCCATCCCCTATCCAATTGGAGGATGGATTGTTGAGTCATTACATATTCCCCTTTGGAATGGTTCATGATAGAGTGGAATCGAATAAATCGATTCTACCTCAGGAATAAAGGTAGTATAATTGATTTTGGGAAACAATGATTTGTTTTTTGGGTTTATCTTTGAGTTTAGGAACCCCACTATGGGTGCAAAAACAGAGATATCCATACACACAGAATTTGAAAATATACCATTTGAATGATTATATTTTCTAACTAGTTGCAGGGAAAGACAATGGTGCCTGAATCTTAAAGGAATCAGTTGAGGTTTATATATCCTTCTTGAGTAATATCTCATGATATATTTATTGAATGCGGTACATTTTTTTATTTTAGGACTCCTTCATGATGTATTCTAGTTAGGATTAAGTATCGAGATCATAAAGATGATCCCCTAAATTATGAGGCATCGATATAGAGGCTTGTTCTAGAGGTTTCACTTTCAGTTGGAGCACCAGCCATAACACTACTTATTGAGTAGTAGATGTTACCCACAGTACCTACAGATGAGCTAGGTAGGCTGAGTATGATTTAGAAGTATCAATGATAGTGAACCAAATGTTTCTATGCGTAGGGTGAACCACAAGAGTCTTAGGACAATATTTAGGTAGTGATGATATTTTTCTATCTTGATTGTACATCGGAATATCATAAGATGGTTCTAAAAGAAATTATTTTATATGTCTATGTAAGACAATGGTGGGGTTTATCGATCCATCTATATGGATGGGCGACTCTAGAATGGCTAGAGTTTGATCACCTAATGAAATTATAGTTATCTATATACACATTTAGGATTGTAAGCATCTAGTTTATTATGAAGCTCTAACATGGAAATATGATGCTGGATGATTATTAATCATGGTTCACCAACCTTTCTATGAACCTGGTGTATATGGTTCATGATTATATCTTTCTTACATTTAACATCTAGAGTGGATTGTGTAAAGACATATGATCTAGTGTTATAAATTTTTTTCATCCATACCTATGTTGGGGTACTAAATAGATCTTTGGTGGTTAAGAGTTTTCTAGATGAGTAGACACAACCATTTTTTATATATTCTCTCACTCTAGATTAGTGAATTTTCCAGTAGGAATTATATTCCAGTCTCAGGGACCTCGACATGTAATATGTTTTATGAGGAGGTCCTAGGATAGAAGGCATGTGTATCAGGGATCACAATATGGGTAACGTCGACCAAGTGATAAGTGGTTCCACTCATGTGATGACATGGGATATCTCAAGGGGGATTTCTGTACTCGAGCTTTGGATTTATGGGAGATAGTGGGTTGGCCTCCTAGGTAATGTTAGGGACATTAGAAGATAGGTTTTTAGGGAGGTGGATTTGGTAGTGGGTGCAGGACAGGATCTAGTGGTGTCATAATCTATGATTTTTTACCACCACCACCCCCTAGAGGTTCATGTCGTACTCCGAGAGTGGGATGATATGGGTTTTGTAGCTGTAGGGAGTTGTAGTTTATGAACTCGAAGCACTATAGATAATACAAGTTATGATCTAGGTCGTTTATAACATATATACAGTACCAATAGACAAAATATCTAGTAAATCGTTTATTTTTACATATTTGGTATGAGACAGAGATATTCTGGAGGATCCCTTGTCATGAACCTTGTACATGGAGACTCATATGGGGTGTGGCATTATGATCACAAACATATGCTGACATTGTGACATTAAACATGGAGGTGTGGTTTTATAGGATCTATATGTAATATAATTGACTCAATAAGATTCCATCATAGGTTTGAACTAGTTATATACATCTCATTCCCTGATTTAATACATTAGGAGGATGATTTGATTTATCTGCAGTGATGGAGCTATGATTTATTTATTTTGTGAAAGGGAAACCCATGAAGCGCATTATGGACTCATTAATTGGAAGGCTCATCCGAATACTCTTCATTTGGATAGTATGACCCAGGGTGCAATGGATTTTATGAGTTTTCAATTCCATTTAGTGGTGGTGGTGTATCAGGATGTCATTCGTATGGATGTTCCATGATTACCTATCCACCAGTAGATAGAAATCTTCACTGATCTACACCTCAGGATGAACCTAATATCTTTTGCAGTATATCAGATGGCTCTTGTAGAGCTTCATGATAAGTGTTTCAATTTGAAGGACTTGTATACGAATGGATTTTTTATACCTAATGTTTTACCCTAGGTATCCACAGTGTTTTTTTCATGAAGGAGGATGGGAGTATGAGGTTATGTGTGGACTACCATCACTAAACACAAGTAACTGTAAAGAACAACTGTAAACTACTAATCAATGATTTCCTTATCGATCACTTGAAAGGGGAATTTTGTTTCCCAAATATTTACCTTAGATCAAGTTATCACTGTTATGAGAATGGGATGAGGATATACGAAAAATGGAAATCAGATGTTGTTATGGTCACTATATGGACTTCGTAATTCCCTTTGGGTGACAATTTCCCTTGTAGGGTTCGTGTAACTCATGAATTATTTATTTCATCTTTCTTATACTACATCATAGTAATCGTCATCAATTATATCCTAGTTTAAATGACATCTAAGGGGGAGAACACAAGACACTTAAAGATGGTTCTAGATGTACTCTGAGAGAACCATATTTACAGGAAGATCATTACATGGAAGTTCTAGATTCATGAGGTCCACTTTGTTGGACACATTATCTTAGTATACTATTTGGAAGTGGGTTTAGAAATGGTCGAGGAATTGTTAGCAAGGGATCCACTCAAAAGCATGAATGTGGTACATATATTCCATTGGTTGATAGGTTACTTTTGGAGATTCATACCAGACATCTCTAGAATATTGTCTACCCTGTACACATTGACCAGAATGGGATAGCCTTTTGTTTGATCATATAGGCGCCAATAGGCTTTCTAGGATTAAATATAGATATTAATGAGCACTCCCATCTTGATTTTTTCTACATAACGGTGTCGAGTATGTATTGATCTATGATAAATAAGGATTTGGTCTTGGTTATGTTATAATTCAAAGGAAATTAGTGATTGAATATGGTCTGTGTAAGTTGATACCACATGGGTAGAACTACATGACCCATTTTTAGGAGATAGAAGTGATAGTCTTTTCATTGAATATATGGGGACAATGCCTTAGGTGTGATTAGTTTTCCATCTATTCGGGCCACAAGAGTCTCAAGTATATCATGAATTAGAAGGATATTAACTCAAGACTGAGTAAATGGATATATTTCTATCAGGATTGTGACATTGAGATTGTCTATACATATTGGAATGGGAGCATGGTATCATATTCCCTCAGCATGAGATCTTGTTCGCAGTTACTCACTATGTTTTTAGAGTAATTTCCCTCATTTTAGACACACTTTGTGGATGTATATATAGCTTATTACCAATAGTTAATGGTTTTTACCCCTCATAATTTATAGTGATTTATGAAGGTACAACGTGGGGATTCCAACTATGATACTCCATGTTATTATATATAAACTATACAGGCTCAAGATTGATTTTATGAAGGTGTGAAGCATGTCACTCTTTTCATAGGACTCACGATTTGACTAGTAGTGTTGTGGAAGGATGTTATAAGATAGATTCATACATATCAATTAGTGGTACATCCATGTGTCGAAATGATGTACCAGGACCCCTAATGTCAGTTTTGGTGGCTAGGTATAACGAAGTTAGTTGGAGAGTTTGTCTCCAAATACCTTACTTGTCAACAAGTAATGGATGAGCACTAGTTTCTAAAGGGTTTAGATCTACCCCTTGAGGTAGTATAGTGGAGGTGGTATGGTATATCCAAGGTCTTCATGAAGTGGTTACCATCTACATATAGGGGATTTAATTTTGTCTAGGTGACTATACACAGAATCCCCATGTCGACCCGCTTCCTAGAAATTTTGGATTAGAGCATAGTGGTGGTCTTGGAATGCATCTACGTGTAGGATATAGTCTGACTCCATGGAGTAACATCAATGATCTTTTAAAAACATGATTACCACTATACATATCAATTATATAATGGATTACATGATTTTTTTGATACTCCTACACATGAGCATGGCTTTTCATCCCCAGATGGATGGCCCGACCGAGAAGACCATTAATGTTTCAAAAGACATGCTACAAGATTGCATGTTTTAATTTTTCCCTAGTTGGTACAATCCCCAAACCTTGGTGGAGTTTTCATTAGATAATAGCTACCATTCCATCATTGGTATGGAAAAATTTTAGACCTTTTACGAGTGATAATATAGGACACCCCTCTGTAATAATGTCTTATGGGAGTTAGCACTTATGGGCCTAGATTTTCTGTGAGCCACTATATAGAATGTGGAAATCATCTAGAAGCGAAAAAATAATGAGAAAATAATTAGAAATTGACTGTTGACCAATGGTAGAGGCCCTCTAAATTAGAGGAGTGATACCATGGGTTACTAAGAGTTTCTCCACTGCGTGGATTACTGAGGTTTATCCGAGTTGGAAAAGCAATCTCCAAGATTCATTTCCAATTTCCAGATGATACGTAGATTTGGAGAGGTTTCATCATATATAGCTCTGTTAACATAGTTATAAGTAGAACATAATTTATTCCACATATCATAGATGAGAAGGTATGTGAATGACTAACCCCATGTTATTTATTAGAGTGAGGTGGATATCAAGGAATGATCTAAATTTTTTGAGTACCTAGTAGAGATCAAGGATCTGTTGGATAGGACCTTTCTTGGGTGATAAATTCCTTTTTTGTGTGTCTATTGGAATCTTGGTAATCATTATTAGTAATCCTAGGAGCGGGAGACTCATATGTGTGCTTATTACCGAAATATATTTGTGTACTATTTTTTTTGGGGTGTTTAAGACATAAAACCCCAAGGTGAGGAGAATTTAGTGACTTTGATTTTCCATGTTGTATTTTTGGATATTTTACTGATTATTTTATAAACCATACACTGAGAAAATTTTTTATTCTAAGGAACAATGATCCTAAAATTTTTTTTCAAATATATTATATATATTAAATGAAAACCTACATTGTCTTCCAATAAAGTGTAATAATATATAAATGGATGATTATATTAGAAATATAAGGCTTCCATTGAGTTCAGATCATGGGTTGTAACTTGGGTGAGACATAACCATGGAAGGTGTTAGGAAATTGGGATGAGGCACGATCATCAATAGATGTTTAAAAACCAAATAAATTAATAAATTATTTTATTTTAATTACCTGAACTAATTAGAATTCTATAATATTATGTTTGTGGAATATAAAAAAGGTTAGATGCACTACCATGAATCTTTTTGAGAATTGTTGGATAGAGTGTTGGAATATCTCTCTCATAAAAATGAAAACATGATCCATGATCGTTAATAGGTGGGAAATGGAATTCAAGGTTCTCACCGAAGATGTTGATGTAGATTCATTCTTCATCATTGATTAATCCAAATCGAGGTTGGATGTTAATGTTTTATTATTTTTCCCTTTTTTAATTTATATGATGAACAATATTTAATAAGATAATGAATTGATATGTGGATCATGTGTATTGGTGGTACAATTTATATTTATCCAGTAATTGGGGATTTATTTGTGATTATATTGTTATCTCGTTGGTCATTGTTCTAATAGAAATTAATCAGGGTGAATAGGAATAATAGATGAGGTTTGATCGTTGAATTTGTGGTCAATTCTTTTCTCCCCATTTCTTCATTCATCTTAGATATATACAGTGGCCTATGGATTGATGGATTTGCGTGAAATCAAACATTTTTCGCCTGATTCATGGCGCAACAATTCGATATCATAGATCTAGGATTGAATCAACATTGGGATAGAGAAATAATGAAAAATGAAATGTATTGGATATATTTGGAGATACCTGCTATTTATATTTATAGGCGTGAGATGATGGAAGACATATATGGATGATTCCTAAATATAATCAAAGAGAGTGAATTTTTCCATCGATTAAGGAATTATATTTTTGGTTGTGTATCTCAATTTTCATGTGACGTTTTTTTTGGAACAATGGATAGAGGAGTGGATGAAGAGGTGATTGCTAGATCTTTGATTCTGAAAAACCCCATAACATATTGGGTGTAATCCATGTGTCTGACCCACTATTTGGTGCTAGGGATTCCATGTTGAAGATTAATATCACATGGCATGTGACCCTATCAAATAGTGTATTCCCTGAATTGGTGGCCCAAACTGTTTCTCATAGGGTACATAGACCCATCAAAGAGTATATTGTAATAGACACTATGTGTAATTCTCTGTGGACATGTCCATGCCAGGTGCACACGGGCAAAGCCATGTACTTGAAACGATCAATAATACACATTATTTGACATAGCTTGTAATTTTACAAACACAATGGCAAATTCCATGATATACAGGTAGGAATTGGTGGTAAAGGGACATGTCACGTACTCCATGTACACATCTTGCACTCATTTAGAGAGGTTTGGATCTATTATCCTCCTCATATTGTCCAAGAAGAATTATGGTGAGTTATAGATATCCATTCCCTAAGGGTTTGAATGGAATCATGTCTTATACATAGGATGGTGATCAAATTAGCAAGCCTTCATGGATAGGGTTTTTGGAATACATCATTTATGATATCAGTGAGATCCTCTATTATAATACTTCTGAAGGTGGAGTTACTTGTATCTTTTTGAACAACACTATGAGTGTGTCAATCCTCATCATAGAGGTTTATTCAATATTGAGAATATGGTATACCCCTTGGAATTTTTTGTGATCATCATCTGTGTATTGTTCTCATCATACTTCATGTGTATTATTCATACATGGATTTTTTATAACCATTTCACGTCAGATATATTGCATTATTTTTATTTGACTCATTGGGTGTCTTCTCCTAGACAAGTGTTTCATATAACCTTTGATCATATTTATAATAATAGAATTATGGATTTTACATTACATTGAGATTTTTTTTCTTTGTTGACTATATCTGGATATTATTTTCTTATGTGTTGTAAACATATACTTTTGTAGAGATGAATGTTATTCTAGTTTTTATATATTTACTGATTTCAGGGTGTCTTACTATGTATTGTTATACTCACCCCTACATGGTATTTTCCCCCATGTGTTGTTTCTTATCATCATGATATCCATTTTTATGGAGTCCTAGAAAGACTATGACTAGGAAATAAATTTTTAGCTGAATAGACTGAGTTGTGTTCCTACTATTATCTTGACCATAGTACCCTTCAATACTTTCATGTTGGACTTTTATTCAATCTTTTTGTGGTGGGGTTCAATTTCACCTTTTTTACTTTCTATTACTTTATTTCATACACTATTTATTATATTTATATGTATAACTTCGTGGATTATAAATTTTTTAACATTTAATCATTGTTTGGTTTTGGGGATGTGTATGTGTGTATTGATACTTTTAGCTAAGTCCATCCATTCTATTGATATTCCTACTCTGTGAAATTTTACATCCCTTCTCATATTAGAGGTGTTATTGGGGAGTCTAATCATAGTCCCCTTTGGAATAGGTCATGACATGTCCCATATCTGAGGCATTCCTCGTGGATCATGTATGTATATAGGATTTACACATCCTGTTACATTTTACATGATAAAGGAAATATAACAAGGATTTATTGTATATAAAACATTAACTAAATCCAATTATGTTCATTAGCTTTGCATAAGTATATCTTTGTCTAATTAATCAATAAAATTATTAAAATCATGATCCCATCCATGGTGATCCATATAAAAATCCCACATACTTGTCTAGCTAAAACATGTACCCATGTCCAAAAATACCATCCACAGAATCCCACATAGTAAAATAGGTATCACTTTTGTTGTGGTATAATGTAATCTCCCTCATAGTATATAATTTTTAGTTCTCATAAGGAATTAAAGTTTCATTCATGGAATAGTAATAGGAAATTCACATAGATTCTGTCTATGGAATTCCATATATGGAGCCCATGTATCAGTCATAGAGTACAAATAATCCATCCACCCAAGCATTCCCATCTATGGTGTTAATGTGAGATCCATTATATTAGCCATTATGAGATGTAAATCCAATTTAAAATTCATTTGGTTCAATAAGATCAATGATTTTATCCATGGTCTTCTGAGTTGAAAACCATGCATCACCCTCTTCATGGTATAATGAATGGCGATGGCCTCTCAGTCTAACCATAACCATAAATATTAATTTTAATTAAATTTTATATTTCATTTAAATAGGATATGTCCTAATCACTTCATAAGGTGGTTCAATAAAAAATCATGGGCTTATATTTCCTAGTTGAGCTTAATTTTCCAATCTATTTTAAGAATTCCACCTCATTAAATTAATCATGACCATCCAATTACATAGGGTAAGGATCATATCATTAAAGTTGACAATAATAATATGAAACTCATGGATGTATTAAAAAATTTATAAACACACCATAATTGCTGGTTCTACAAGTGGTTATCAACACTCATGGGTGATCACTGGTATCATGGGATATATAAACATATGTCTGTACATTTAATTTAAGAATTACACCATTATGGAAGTGATTCCTAGAAAGTCCAGTTTGGTGAAAAAAAATGCAATATATAGATCACTGGAATTTTAGAGAAAATAATGAGACCACCTACCTCAGAGTTGTAGTGGATTCCAAATCCATTATTAGCCTTTGATTTATTCTATATTAAGGGGAAATAAAGAAATAGAAAACTCTAAGACGATAGGGTAAAATATCTAACACAAATTTAGCATTCCATAGGGGATGATAAAAGAAGGAATTAAGTAATTTGATTTGAGAGGTTAACAATATGAATTTAATTTGATATATAGAGAAGGGATCAGATTCCAATTGGATATTGTATCTATAAGACTTGGCTGATAGGAATGTGCGAGCTCTAGTGGATGGATTGTGTGGCGTGTGGAGAAGGTGAAATGAGTTCTTAATGTCTTAATGGCCCAAGCGAAAAATCAATAATGTTCACTCTCGTTAAGTGGTTTGCTGTTTGGATATATGATTAGAAAAATAGTTCACTAATTGGGCACCACCACTGTATCAATGGTATACCCCTTATTATGGTTTGTCGCATGAGTTGACAAAATGTGTGCCAAACTATTCAGAACCATTTCCTAAGTGGTACTAATGGTGTGGGATATGCACATTGTTAGGGTAATCATGTGTAACCCATAATGATAGCCTATTCAGTTTTTCTTCATATCTTCACATGTTTGGGTGTGATACCACACACTGTTAACAAACAATGCTCCTCCTCTTATGTGGTTTCATGGTTCAGCATCAGAGTTACTTCAAAATTTCTGCTAACTGTGCACATCTAACTGTTCATCAAAAAAATGGTGATATGGGATCTGAATGAATCCCTAACTCTCAAAAAACCCTCATTAAGATTTAAAGAACTTCAAATAGATGAAAAAAGATTATTTATACATAAAATTGAACGATTTTTACCTCATTAGAAAAAATGGGTGCATACAATCCCCCCTAAATAAAACAGCTTGTTCCTGAGTTTTCCTTCCGAGGGCAGCGTAGCATTTTCTATGAAAAACAACAGTCACTAAGAATGTACATCAGCACCTATTTCTTAAATCTCATTATATATATGATCATGCTTCAATTGAACCCATACTAGTGGAACAAAAAATCCATGGAGGCCCTTTATTTTTTGGTTAAATATTTCATATAGGATTCTCCTCAATGGATGCATTCACCACAAACTCATCCTCTTAAGGATGATGAAAAGTAGATGGGTAAAAATGATATAGTGAATCTATAATACATTGATGATATGACGCATGGATTTGTTCTTCATAAGAAACTATAGCTGATAGGCTACTGACCTAACTCCTTATACAATCTTAAATGGCCATATTGAATGTGTTTATAGCTTGCCCTGTCTCAAAATATGTCTATTCGATAGTCTATGTAACTTCCCAGCCCATATCACCCTTGAACCGGTGGTTGGACTGGTCACCACATGACCTAAGGTGCGTCTCCACATACACCAGAAGCTACAGACTAATAGAGAGGGTCTAAGAATAGTCAATGGGGAGACTATACCCTCTTATCAAAGTAAAAATAGTTGACAATACCCAAAAAAGGTGGAAGCAGTATGAATCACAATAAATAAGTGGAAGAGATAATTTTATAAATCTTGTATAAAAAAATGGCCAAAAAATATTATACAATCCATGCATTTTATGATCGTAAAAAAATAAAAGTGATAATCATTACATGATGATATACAAATCAATGAAGAAATAAATAAACAATGACTCAATAGCACTATGATAAAAATCCATGAGAATCATGGGATCTAGCCTAGTCCTTTTCTCCAATATCAAGGTACTAGAATACAAAAACATGCAACGTCCAAGGTATGAAATCCTATGAAAAATAAAGGTCCACATGAGTACCCCAGTACAATAGTGTCATGAGTTGGGTGTGAGATATACCTCTCTGTCTGCTGGAACAACTGATGTCTACTCCAAATCTAGTCATTCAATAAATAATGTAAATAGTGTGAAAGCATTCACTAATAATGTAAGCTTTACAATATAACTATATACCCAAGTACCTACTTCATATTTTAGTGGGTTTCTGAACATTCATTATACATTTTTCAAGCTTACACAATAGTCATCCACATTCATTCTCATTTATCAAATATTCAAACATCGTTAAATTATATAAGTCTCTAGATCTTGCATATACATGACATTCCCCATATAAGTCACTCACAATTGATGTCTCTGAAGACAATATAAGCAATCAAAGTAATGACCAATTCAAATCTTGTTCTTTGGATTGGGTAATATATTATAAGATATTTCATTTAATCTTTCATACACAATTTCCGAGCACATCCACTATACATAGTGATTCTCTCCTAGGTTTCCCTGTACACTAGTATCTTAAAAACATCCTCAGTTGGGTCGGGGTCCAAAACATTTCACATATTCAATAACAAATCATTACATCACACTGGATTTCATTAACCATTTGATACAGTTCATGTACGTCCAATTGGTCCCACTATCCAATGTCATTTAATGGGTGTAGAACGTCATGTCTAACACCCTCATGAGTATTTGGATCATCAGTCCTTGTCTCACAACCCATGGGTATTTGGAGCATCTATCACTATCCCATAAAATAATATTTTCATGCAAGATGGATCTAGATTACCTTTTCTAGTACCCCATGAGTATTTGGAGCATCTGTCCCTATCTCACAACCTGTTTATCAATCATACATGTATATTTATAATTGGTGTAGAACGTCATCTCTAACACCGCAAACCATCCATTAATTAATTCAAAAATTAATTAATCAAATCATTAATTAATTCAAAAACTAGTTAACAACATAAATCTCTAATCGTATAATTGTGTAATCAATTAACCATTCAACATCTTAATAGTAAATGATTAATTAAAAATTAATTATTCTTAACCACAATCAATTCAACTAGATAATTAACTCAACGTTTAATTATCCCAATTCATTAATCGAAAACATGATAATTTATTCACCAATCAACTATCCTAATTCCCATACTATTCCAATCGATTAGTTAAATATACTAAATTTATTAGTTAACACAACAATTAAATAAGTACACATTACCATTAATTAATCCTTCAATTAATTAATCTAAAATAAAAATCACATCCCATAAATAATTTTCCAAAAATTAATTATCTCATACTATATCTCATCTCTCATTATTTAATTTCCACATATAATTATTTAAATCAATCAATATAAAAGCACATAGTTAATTCATCAATAATTATGTCAATTAATACAAATTGACTTATCACATTAATTGATTTTTTTAAAAAATTATTTTATCACATGATGTAATTATTTAGTAGTATCACATTTACTATTTCAGCAATACATTATTAAAACCAACACAAGTTCATGTCCTAATTTATCTCACGTTGGTATCATCATTTAATAACATCGAAATGTCTGTATCAATATATCACATATCTCATTTAGAAATTTAATCAGACTTAATAAATTAACATTTTTATGGAATTCAATATAAATACTCCACTGCATAATTTAAATACCAAAATATGTTTATCAAGATTTATATTGTTTCATTTATTAAATTTGGGGACTTGAAAAATGATCCTACCTTAGGGTGGAAGAAGGTGGAATATGGATCCATTTCATTTACTTTCTGGAAACTAGTTGTTATTGGCATGCAGTCGCACATACCCACCATTACATGGAACCCAAAAATATTTTGGCAAGAACCGATGCACACCAAAAATATTAACCGCAACACAAAAACACCATAAACATTCAAATAATTGGGTGTGATGCCAAATAATGGGTTTAAACCATTTCCTGAATATAAAGGTGATGAACAGAAACAAAGCCTAAATGATTCACCCTCGGCAGCAGTAGTCAAAAAATAGACCAATGGGTCTAGAGGCGCCCATTTCAAAACCCTTGACGAGGTGGACAAGAATAGTGATGACATCAGAAGAATTTGATGCATAGAGAGGAGCATGGTTGCTGGTGTGTAGCACACCTCATATGAGGCCTACTGTGGGTTATGCTACTCATGAAGTACGCCTCCCCCTTTCAATCACCACCCTCAATCATCTAATTAATACCCTCTTAAAATTATATATTTAATATAATAATAATAATAATAATTTTTTTATACTTGTTATTAATTAGTTTACATTCTTATTAGATAAAACCTTGTAATAAATTAACATATAAATATTAATGAAATTCCTTCTAATGGAATTTACATAAATAAGAACCCTATCTCATTTATTTAATTTATTTATCTCAACAAGAATTAATTATATAAAACCCCCCACTTTAAAGTGATTAAAAAATTCATTGAAACAATTAATTTATTTAAAAAAACTTCCACGTCGCCTTAATTAATTAAATTCCTCAATACCTTGAATTTAATTAAATTAAAATCAACTCCACATTTATTCCTCAATTAATTTTACCATTTATTATACCATTACTTAATAACCTATAACTCCTCATTTACACATCATTTAATATTACAATTTAATATTACCATTCTTTGATAACAACCAACTCCTCATTTAAATGTCATTTAATTAAATTATAACAACATTAATTTAATTAATAGAAACCCCCAACAACAAATTTAGTAAAAACCATTTAATCATAAAATTAAATAATTGAGACCCCCATAATAATAAATATCATTGTTATTATCATCTAATTAAATGATTCTTTGATAAAACCCAAAAACCCCACTACACATCATATAATTCAAGTCTTTTTAACTAGATTTTATTAAATGAACCCTCTGCTTCACAATAATTAATTAATTCCCCATTATCCTTGGATTCCATTAAAAAAATATTCCATTAGTATTATTCGTCATAATAATATTAATTACCATAATTTATAATAATTATTACAATAATAAAACCATAATAATAATAATAACCCAATTATTATTATTCAACCATAGAGAAAACCTAAAACCTCTATTAAATAAAATAGATTATTTATTAATTCCAAAAATGTATATTGAATTAAGAGAATCATAATTATATCTGAAAGTCCTCATTGAAATTTTTTTAGATATCAAAATGCCTCATTAATTTCACATAATTGTTACACCTCATTAATCATCCAAATAAAATCATTTAACATCAAAAAAACTTATGACACCATAATAATAATAATAATAAAATTATTATTATTAACACATTCTTTTATTAAAACAAAAATCTCCCATTATATATATATAATTAAAATAATTAAAAATTAAACAAGGTAAGATGCATGGGTTAGATGTCTACCATGCGCAGCCTATGCAGATCTGTTAATGTATACTTTTATAGATCCGGTGCTCCCAAGACTTATCAAGACACCCCTAAAAATAATTGGGTATTCACCCATGTCCAAAGACAACACCATTAAGTGTTCTATCACACAGAATAATGTTTTAGATTTTATTATAAAAATCATATCTTCGATAAATGAATAAAAATTGAAAACCTTCATAATTTAACCCCGTTAAGAAACACATGACTTTACAATCTACCCACCTTAAAACATCTCATCCCTAAGAAGTGATTAGGAAGAACTATAACAACTTATGACCCCCCAAGGTTGAGAAGTTTCATTTGAATAATGATATTTGTTTTCCAAATTCATAATTCTCTAATAACCAAAACATAATTCCAACCACTTAATTCATTAAAAACAGATCCATAGAAGACCGGAATAGAGAATACATCCAAGGAAATTACAGGGACCTTATCTATAAAAATGGACGAAACTCGATTAACAAATAGAAAAAAGACGCGTCTTCTTTACTTGAAATACATCACAGAAACAAAACCCACACTCTCCTTAAAACTAAAAATGTTCCTCTAATCCATTCCCTTATCAATGGAATGTACACCTAAGTCATTATCCAACCTATGTTTACATTCCCAATTGAATACTTTTAAGTTCTATAAAAAACAATAACATGCCCCAATATGAATGAAGGTATATCCCAAATAAAACAAATGTCCCATGTACAACCTAAATAACAACCACTCATCAAGCACGGCAATTTTTAAAACATTAGTACAGCATATAAGAGACACACTATTAATGTCTCCATAACGAGGGCAAGATATGGTAAATCATCATCTCATTTGAAGGAGCACACTAAGATCAAACCATGGAATCTAGAAAATCAGTCGTACTATCACTGGATGACTCTTTAAACAAAAATCTCATCTTATCCTACCGATGAATCAAAAACCAAAACTCGATGCCTATATCATCAACATTATTCGTGTTCTTTAAAATCATACTATTGCATCACCACCCACCTTTGGATTGTAAATGTCATCACAAGAAATGATCAGATGCTCACTAGCGTGCTATTTTAGAACATCCTAACACATGCATGTGACATTACTGAAACCATAATCACCACGTCAAACAATGATAAAAAATGTCATAAGACAAACCTATCGGCATGTAAAATCACTCAAGTCCCATAAAATCATTCTAAGTAGTGGACAAACTTGACATAATGCCCAAAACATTCTAAGGGTTCTACATACCACAAGTTATCCCCTTACAAAACATAAACACCAACCCTCTCTCTTGGTCATTAATATCTAAAATCACGAGATCCATTAATTTAATTCTTTTCTGAAATTAAAATTTTGAATGGATTTCAACAAACCCACATGTTTTTTTTCATAACAAGTGACATGGTTTTCAAAACAACGCCCTACTGAAAAACATTCATGCTATCACAAAAATCCTATTCAATCATTTAGCATCAAATGTCTTCAAAATATAAATAGGAAATTTTGCATCTACATTCATTTTAACAAAAAAATTTCTTTCGAGGGCCCCATTTATTCAATATGGGTTCATCAAAAAGAAACCCAAAATAGATCATTTCAATCAAAACATAGAATTTTTACATTTATAATCATTTTCAATCATACAATGGTTATATAAGGTTCAAACACATGGGTGTCCATCTACCAATCTATAAGGTTCCCATACACCTTATTGCTGACATTTGGCTCCAATTTATCACAATCAACATTCATTTAACATTTAAAAATAGTATCCCTTTGACACATCAATACTTCTGTAGCATGTTATCATAAGCATTAACACAACATCATGCTATAACACAGAATTATGGAACAACAAAAAAACACTCAAATAAGTGAGGCAGTATTTCATATAGTCACTCGATAATGTTAAATCGTTCACTTAAACAACATATCTATAGTGGAAATCTAAAGAAGATCAAAGCATGGCATTACACTCAAGGCACACAATCCAAATTAGGCGCCATAGTACTAATGCATATACACGGAATGTTATATGCCTATAATGTGAATCTCTAAGTTCCTAAGATGATTCATGTATAAAACTTCCATTCCAAATCATGCCAAGGTAAATTTTTCAAAATTTTCACAATCAATTAGCAGCTGAAATACACTAGTAACTCAAGGTGAAATCATATCAAATACAACAGTGAACAACATGAACAACAATCAAAACCCTGGTCACTTGGTCATTTCCCATACATGGGATGATCAGTACCATGCACATTTATTAACCCAAGTGTTGACACATTCCTAGTTTCCTATCTATCAACCCCCAAACAATAAGACCAAGGTAAAGAAATCCCCTTGATGTCACTTTGTATCTTCCCGACCTGGCTCACCCTTGAATCAGTGGCCGGACCGGTCACCAAATAACCTCAAGTGCATATCGCCATATGCCAGAGGCTACCTACATTCATCAGGGAACTATGTATAGTCATTGGGGAGACTATACCCTCTTATCAGAGTAGAAACTGTGGACAATCTTAGCAAAAGGCGGAAGCAGTTTGAGTAATGATAAAGCAGTAGAAGATATAATTTTATTAACCTTGTATAAAACAAAATAACCCTAGACAATGTTATAAAATGCATGCATGTTATGATGGTAAAATTGTGAAAGAAATAAACAATACATCATTATTTAAATATCAATAATGAAATAAGTAAATGATTACTCAATATCACCAAGAGAATACTCGATGATCATCCTGAGCTCCATCTCAGTCCTTTGCTCCTATCTCTCGGTCCTAGAATACAACAACAAGAAAGGCCCAACGTCTTTAGTCCTGTGAAACAGAAAGGTCTACAGAGGTACCCCAGTACAGTGGCGGCCTGGGTAGGGTGTGATATATATATATATATCATAGTAGGCTGGAACCACTAGTTTCTATACAAAATCCAAACATTCAATAAATAATTTAAACGGTGTTAAATCTTGGAAAAATATAGTATGAAGTACAATGTATCTATACAACCAAAAACATGATTTAGCCCTTAGCTGGTATCTGAATATGCATTATATGTTTTTAATTCTTAAAAAACAGTCATCGGACATTCATTTTCATTTATCATATATTCAAACATCATGAAATTATATAAGTCTCGAGATCTGTCCTATGCCCGAGATTCCCCTTATAAGTCACTCACAATAGATGTCTCTAAAGACTATCTAAGAAATCAATGTAAAGACCAAATCCAATATTGTGCATCATCATAGATAACACATCATAAGATATTTCATTTAATCATTCATATAATATGTCTGAGCATGTACACTATATATTGTGATTCTCTCCTGGGTTCCCATGAACAACAATATCTCAATACCAACCTCAGTTGTGCTAGGGTTTCAACCATTTCTGATATTCAGTATCAAATCATTACAGGACACAAAATTTAATTAACCGTTTAATTAAGTTCTTGTATGACCAATTGGAACCACAATCCAATGTTTATAAATGGGTGTAGAACATCATGTCTAACACACTCATGATTATTTGGCACATCAGTTCTTTTCTCACAAGCCATGTGTATTTGGAGCTTGAGTCCCTATCCAGTAAAAAAATATTTGTATGAAAGATGGATCTAGAACTGCATGTCTATCACCCTTTGAGTATTTGGAGCATAATTCCCTATCTCACATCCCGTTTTTCAATCATTCATATATATTTATCATTGGTGTAGAACGTTATGTCTAACACCCCAAAACCATCCATTAATTAATTCATAAATTATTTAATCAAATATGTTAACCAATTAAACAACTAATTATCAACATAAATCGTCAATCAAGTATTTCTATAATTAATTAGTCATTTTACATCTAAATTGTAAATAATTAATTAACAAGTAACTATTATAAACCACATGCAAGTCAACTAGATAATGAACTCAACGTTTAATTACCCCAATTCTTTGACCAAAAAAAAGATAATTAATTCACCACTCAACTATTCAAATTTCCTTATTAATCCAATTGATTAGATAATTATACTAAATATATTAGTTAACACAGCAATTAACTAAGTACGCATTACCATTAATTAATCCTTCAAATAAATAATCTATAAAACAAATTACATCCCATAATTAATTTTTCACAAATTATTTATCTCATTATAAATCTCAACTCTCTGTATTTAATTTTTAAAATTAATCATTTGAATCCATCAATATAAAAGAAAATAATTAATTAACCATTAATTGCCTCAATTAAGCAACAATGACTTATCACATTAATTAATTTTTTTTTAAAAAAATATATCATATCATTTAATTATTTAATCGTATGACTTTATGAAATTCAGAAATACATGCTTAAAAGCAACGTATGGTCATGTCCTCATTTATCTCATGTGGGTAGCGTCATTTAATAACATCAAAATCCATACATCAATATATCACATATCACATTTAGAAATTTAACCAAACTTACTAAATTCATGTTTGAAAGGTATTCAATATAAAAAATCCACTTCTTAACTTAAATACCACCAAAATTGCATAATTTTTTTTTTGTTAAAGCATTTATTAAAGATGAGAAGTTGAAACAGATCCTACCTCAAGGGGGAACCATATTGAATATGAAACCCATTGATTTACTAACCAAAAAACAGCTGTTAATGGAAAGCACTGGCACATAAACACCATTAACTGACACCCATAAATAGTGTGAAAGGAAACATTACACACCCAAAATATTAATCGCAAAATTAAAAAACCATAACCATTCAAATCATGGGGTGCGAAACTGAATAACAAGTTTAAAACCTTACCTGAATATGGTGATGATTAACTGCAACTGAGCCTAAACGCTTCTCCCTTTGTTGCGGTAGTGGTAAAATGAACCAATGGTTCTAGAGGAGACCATTTCACAACCCTTGACGAGGAGAAAAAGACTCGTGAAGTCATCGTATGGATTCAACGTGTGGAGAGGATCTCGGTTGATGTTTTGTAGTGTGCCGCATAAGAGGCATGGTGCAGGTCACCCTGCTCATGTAGTGCACCTCCTTTTTTCAATCACCTCCCTCAATCATCTAATTAATACCCTTTTAAACTAATAGATTTAATATAATAAGAATAAATAAAATAACAATTATATTATTCATATAATTAATTATTTTACACCAATATTAGGTAAAACCCAATAATTCATTAACAAATTAAATATAATTAAATTCTCTCCGACGTAATTTAGTTAAATAAAAACTCTATTTAGTTTATTTAATTTATTATCTCAACAAGAATTAATTAAATAAAACCCCCACTTCATAGCGATTGGTTAAATTCTCTTTAACCATCCAATATTATTAAAAAAACCTCCACTTCCCTTTATTTAACTAAATTCCAAATTACCTTGAATTTAATTAAATTAAATTCAACTATACATTTAATCATCATTTAATATTATGATTTAATATTACCATTCTTTAATAACCTTCACCTCCTACTTTACACATCATTTAATATTACTATTTAATATTAACATTCTTTGTAACACCCAACTTCTCATTTACATGTAATTTAATTACATTATCACAACATTAATTTAAATAAATGAAACCCCAAAAAACTAATTTAATGAAAATAATTTCAACCTAAATTAAATAAATGAAACTGTCATAATAATAACCATCATTATTATTATCACATTTTAAAACTCTTCTTTGATCAAACCCAAAAAACCCCACTACACGCCATTTAATTCAATTCCGTTTTACTGCATTTAATTTAATAAAACCACAATTTTTCCAAAATTAATTAAATCCAAATTTTCATGGATTTAATTAAAAAATAAATCTGATTATTATTATTTATATTAATAATAATAACCAAAATTTATAATTATTATTGTACTCATAAAACCATAATAATAATAATCACATTATTATTATTATTCAACCTTAGATAAAACCCAACACCACTATTAAATAAAAAATCTTCTTTATTAATTTTGAAACTCCTTCTCTAATTAAACGCATAATCAATAAATCAGAATTTCCTCTTAAAAATAGTTTAATTGAGATATCCAAAGGACTCATTAATTTAACATAAATATTACACCTCATTAATCATCCAATTTAAATATTTTAACATCAAAAAAAAATTATAATTCCAGAATAATAATAATTACATATATTATTAAAAGATTCATCCATTTAAACAAAAATAACATATTTAATATTATATAATAAAAATAAATAAAATATTAAACTTGTTATGTTTCACTGGTTGGTCCTCAACCATGCGCAGCCTATACCGATCTACTAAGGTGGAATTTTCGAAATCTGTTTCTCACGAGACATATCGGGACACCCGTGAAAATTATAGGTTATTCAACCAAGTCCAAAAATAACACCTTTAAGTGTTCCAACAGTCAGAATTATCTTCTGTTGCTCAGTTAAAAAACCGACCTGTCGATAAATGGAAAAAAATAAAAAAAAACATTCTTAATTTAAACCTGGTTAAAAAACACAGGAATTTATAGTCTGGGTAAGACCACCATTAATACCCAATCCTCATCCTCAAACACTAGTGTTTGACAATGGTGTTCAGAGTAATACTTCTTCTATGTGTGAGCTAAATCCATTTTCTTCCAAATAAGTTGTACCTCCTCTAATGTACCCTGAATAGTATGATGTCCTAGTAGTTATACCTCTCCTACCTCTAACTAGTATAGGGGTGAATAGAATAGCCTACCATATAAATATACATATGGTTCCATCGGTATAGTCTCTGGAAGATTTTATTATAAGTGATCTTTGTGAGAGGTATTTTTCCCCCAAGAACAAACAAAATCATGGAAACATTCTATAATATTTCTATAAAATACATGTATCATACACTCTGACTGACTATTGGTATATGGGTGATAGGTTATACATTATAGAAACTATTAACCTAGTTTTCTCTGCAACCCTAGACAGAACAATGACATAAAATGAGTATCCCTACTTGACATGACAATACATTGATCTCTATCAATTTTTATGATCTATCCATCATATAGACTCCCAGTATGATCCAATGAAATGGTTCCTCAAATAGGTAGAAACCGACATTGATTCATCTATTTTTCTTTGATTTCCTATATAACATCACATTCTTAAGGTGACATGTGTAATATCATCACAAATTCTAGGGTGATGTTTCTAATTACCACTCATGAATGATAATTGGCCATAAAATCTCAACTTGTTGTTAGTGTTCTACATTCACCTGCTAATAGGTGGAATACTTATCATTGAAAAAATATATCCTTATTTTCCAACCATGCCACAAATACTAGAAACATAAATCAAGGTAAATTTTCGTAAGTGCAGGGTAAACCACCCTTGAAGAGGCAAGAGACTCTCAGATCAACTTCTCTTGGATATCTATAGGATCCTCTTCACATCCATTAAATCACAAGACCTCATCCTCATTTAAGATCAAGGAAGGTGGTGGATCCTTATCTAAGCCACTCTCATATATAACCAAGCCCATAGGATCGAACATCTTACTCAAGATCACTCTATTCAGAATAAAATAGGCCACTAACAACAAAGAGAGTACATGTTGTACATGATGGTCTTCAACCTCCAAGTGCATCATAGAATAGAGTTCCGTCAACTACCACTCACATTAGGCCTCTTGAACTACCTATGTATATGTCATTTTCCACATATCATATTCCATGTAATTTCAATTACTAGTTTTATAAACATGATTGAATTTAGAGGAATGATTGTATTCTACCCACATTCACTAACTATGATTTATTTCATGATGTGTATATATATATATGAGAATTTTATAGTCATTTAAAATCACAAAACACACTTCTAGTATGTAATACCTCCAACAATGAATGGAATGTACCACATCTTCTAGCTTGAGATCTTGTGTTAGGTAATTACATTCATGGTTCCACAACTATAGAGACCTATACAGTATGACTCAATATACAAATATTAAAACAAAACCCATCCTAAGTCCAAATGCATCACAATAAGAAATGAAACCTCTTCTTGGATTCAGTAAAACCAGGACCGACACTGAAATAAATCTACCTTTTAGATCCTAAATAGATTTCTTACATGCTGTATAATATAAAAACATTAAACCTTTCTTAGTCAATCCTTTGAGTGGTGAAGAGAGTTCTAGGAAATCCTGTATAAATTTCTAGTACTATCCATATATCCTCAAGAAACTCCACATATCAAATATGATATTGGGCTTCCCATAGTAAAAACATATAATCACCGTCTTTGGTTCAACTAAAACTAATATATATGGGATATAAAAACCTAGGATGTGCACCTTGTCATTCCAAAAATATGATTTTTTGATCATAACATACACCTGATTCTCACAAAGTGTTCGAAAAAAAATATTATGATGATGGTGATTTTTTTTCGATTCTTATGAGTACAATATGACGTTTTCCATGAAGACTACCAAAAATGAATCTAGATACATTTGAAAATCCTAATTCGTCATAGCTATGATAATTACTATCGTGTTCTAGAGATCAAATGATATGAATGATTATTAATATAATCCATATAATCTATGAGTTGATATTTGTGTTATATATAATGGTCTAACATAGACCTCATGGTATCATGACCTCAAATAAATTTTGAAGAAAACCCTCACCCTTTAAAGTTGGTCTAAGTGTTCATTTATACATGATAGTCTGTGTTATTTATTAATTGTATGCTGGTTCAACTGATTGTAATCCATGAAAACACTAATCGTATCATCCAATTTATTATAGAAAATTATAGGTGAACCCTATATATAAGTACTGAGTTATATGAAACTCTTTCATTCAATGTCCTATAGCTATCTTATAAGTCCTAAAACACTATAGTATCAATATTGTAAGGGGAAATTGATACAGATGTTACTCCTAGAATTAGATCAATTATAAAATCTACAACTCTCTTTGGAGGTATCTCTAAAAAATTATTAGAGAATACATCCCTAAAATGATACTCTACAAGAGGGAAATCATCTTGACGTGTTCACTGATCATCTATATAATGTCTAGGAATCTAGGTTGTCACCCTTCCCAACCCATAATGTTCGGTTCCTTCTCGACCTTTCCAGATATCCTATACACCCTTATTAATATATATATCATGCTTAGGGGATGTGATAGTCACCCTCCAATGTTGAAAACTAACATAATATTGATATGGAAATAACCTATATATCCCAATTATGATGTAAATCATTTCATATCAAGGATTAAGAAGTCCCATAATAAAAAATACATTCCATACTCAAAGGGGGACTCCTACCATTGGTGTTCACTCTCTAATTGAATTCCTAATGATATTTTAACTATCTTTACAATATGAAAATACTGAATATCTTGAGAAAGGATCTCTATAATAGAAACATATATGATGGTGTGGAAGATCCTATATCAAATAAAGAAAAAACTAGACTGGAGGATACTAATATCATACCTATAAATATAGATGGACTAATAATATGATCCTCAAGGATCGACTTCCCTATATATATATATCCATATCCATAACCCTAAGATACATCCTTACTACACTAGGTAGGCCCACTATATTGGAGCTCTATGTCCTGATTCTAGATCCCTTGTCCACGATCAACCCCATGGAATGACCAGTTGGTAGTACAACATCACCCAACCTAAATATAGCCTACTATTCCCACTCATGAACATGGAGTCATTTCAGATCCTATCTCACTATCAATTGGAGGAAATGTTCAATAAAAAACATTAATACAACCAATATTTCAACAGTACCACCACTCAAATAGTACCATTATTCATTGGGTCTCATATTCCCTAACCCAATAATATAATGTAATACAACCTAGCTATCTGAGTTCACACTTTGACCACTACTACTCCCATTGGGATACTCAAAATGGTGCTTCATCCCACTAGTATAAATATTTAAGGGACTAGGATTAAAACCACATTTTCTCACTCCATCAGCCTCTCTCAACATGCACTGAGTAATGAGTACCTAATTCACAATCCTAGATATGTTATTCAACGATAATACGTTCACATGTGATTAAATTTTTTTCCTGAGACCATCCATCAATCTCTTATACCTGGATAACTTTTCGCCTTTATGAATTTTTAAATCATGTTGGAGTTATGTTTAATGTTTTAAGTATTCAATAATTGATATGTATCCTAGCTCTTGGTGTATAAACTCTATGTCCTTGTCATCTATCGACATCTTTGGATATAAATAATTGTAGAAGGCCTTCTAGAAATCCCTCTAAATGAAATACCAATAATTATATTGTTAGGTAACAATTTTCCCCCATCAATTGGAGGAATCACATATCATATACATAAATACCTCCAATAACCACTCAAATGGTGTCTCAAGATGTTTTAAAATCAATAGCATCACCTCCATCCAAAAATCGGTAGCCTGTGGACCACCATCCATTGAAAACATGGGTGAATTCTATTGTCTAAACACAAGAATCAACTCTACCATAGGTGAGGAAGGTCACGAGGCTCCCTACATAGTATGCATTATCTATATAAATACCTCATAAAATTTGGAATCATTTCACGGGTTGGTAATAACTGTAGGTCCCTCAAGTGGCCCTTCCTATAGTAATACAGGTTGCTCAGGGCCCACCACCTCTATAGCATGATATTCACCACCCACACAAACATGAACTGAGGACATCATATTGGAGCATATATATAAATGAAATGTACACATATCAAATAAAATTTTATAATTATCCACATCATATATATAAAATATAAAAGAATAATCATGGTATTATACTTCCTATATAAGATTCACACCCCAATGATTTCTCTTCAAGCCAGGAATGGGCTCTGTAAAGGACTAAGAAGAAACACTAGTGATACATTCCACTACATAATTATAAGGTTGAGATAGCATTAAGTCATCTATTTTCTTTTTATGGGTTTAGATATTCATTGCATCAATTGAAATTAAATGAAAAAACCCTTTAAGTTGAATTTAGAATATCTATTTAATGGTAACCAATTATTTTATTATTTTAGAATCAACGGTTCATACTCACTTATGTATATAAAATGGTAATGTCGGATGACCTACCATTACCATGTTATAGAGTTCCTTATTTATAAATTAAAATTGTAATTTCATGTAACTATAACTAGACATATATATTCAACATCAGAATGTAATAGTTTATATGTGATGGTTTTGTCATGTGGAATACACTTCCTATTTTATAAATTTAAATACACTATATAAATTGTTTTTGGATCTCATATAGTCAGAATGTTAAATGTTTCATCCCATGAAACTTATTGTTCATGTCTTAAAAATTCATAATTGGTTATTTAAAGTTCCACTGACAAGTTATTCGGTGAAACAACATTTATGTTGATGCAGACACATTAATAACCAATACCGTATCATAACTATAGAAAAACAAGATATCAAAATGAAATAATACTTGAAAAGAAGGAAATACAAATAGAAAAATTGTTTTTATTAATAATTATAAATCAATAACTAAAATGGTATAAATATAAAGACAACAAATAATCAATATGTCAAGCAATCAAAACATGATACAAATAATGCACACAGTAAAGATAGATATGGAATAGAATATGCATAACATGTTAATCTATATGTGCCTACAATTATGAATGAGACTCCACATCCTTTCTATAGCAGGATAAGGGGAATGTTAATCCATATCAATTATAACAATCACCACTTATCATGTGCATCATGAAATGGTAAAATTAATTCAACTATAATTGGGAAAAATTAGAACTAAAATTCCAATACCAGGAAATTTGGGTTTTCCATGTTCATGGGATAGCTACTCTTAAGCACAGTCTCATTAAAAAATTACAACACATTCCTAGTTTCCTTTATAGTAACCCAAAATAATATGATAAAATGAAAATAATTCATTAATACCACTTTGTGTTGTCCTGGTCTGAATCACTTGAGAATAGTAAACAATCCAGTGGCCACATGACCTCAATCACATCTTAACATACACTAGAGGTTTTCGACTATAAGTGAGGGTCTATAAATGTCTGCTGGGTAGATGATATAATCATGATCAATGTATATCACTGAAAAAACATAATATAAATGAATAGATGGAGAATAATTAAAAAACTAGCAGTAAAATATTTAAATCAATTATGTATCATAAATAAAGTTATCGAAACCATATCCAATTTCATATACAATATTATTATGACGATTTCAAGATGATATATTAATGGACTATGCATGTGAATAGAGTATTAGTCATATATCAAATTTAAAAAAAAAGTAAAAAAGGAAAACATCTATCACTAGTAGCTTCATGATCATAAGCTTGGACCTATTGCCCCATACTACATCCCAACACAGATAAATTGATCTTTGACAGACGGACCCTTCCCTTTCTCCCTACCTTCAACTATGAAGTATATTTGGGTACAAATCTGTGGCTAAAAAATGTGTGAGATATACTCTGTAGGCCTCCAACAATTATGTCTGACACATCCATTCTGTAAATATGTAAATATGTAGTGTATATTTAGTAGTACTAAATTTAAATGAAATTTGTAATATCCATGTTAGTGTGAGTTCCCAACGTGATAGTCGACTAATATCACCTACATCAGCCTAAGTCAGAATGACTCTGAAGGGTTACCCATTATTTATTTTATTCTTAAAATAGTCTCAGATTATATCTCATTCTAAAGGAAACACCCATAGATCATTTCTATATATGGGATGAACACACCCCCATTCCATTTCACTTTATAATGGAAATTTGACCAGATAATCACGTCTATAAATATTCGACTGAATCCATGCATGTTATTCGACATGGAAAATGAATTTCTTTGATTAATTAATAAATTATTTTATGGAAAACCTAAGGCCATCAATGTATTTCCTTATATGGAACACAAGTATCAATCCATGTGCATAATGAACCCATCACCCAACAATATCAACCATGCAATTCCTCATAGGAAACTAGGTATTGTTCTAGGAGTGGAATAAAGTCATCTCCCTCAAATTACATCATTAGAGGTCCACATAAGGATCCCTTCTTGTCAATCCTGGAATAATAATAAGAACTACCTTCGAGTTTTTACTTATAATTCAATGTGAAGAACCTATGTATCACTCATAGAAAAAAAATAATCCATATTTCGAAGTGTGTCCATCCATGGAGGTCTTGTGAGAATCCATATATCTCCCATTTCATGATGTAAATCCATTAACTATTATTTTAATTAAATAATCGTGATGAGTCTATCCATGGAATCCTAGGATAAATCCCATGAATTACCCTTGGCATGTCATATTGAATGGCCCTAGTCTCTCAATTTGATAATATCCTTAAACATCACATCTAATTTAATTATACATCAAATTTATATAGGGTACATATAACACACCTCAAATGGAGGTTCAATCACATATACATGGTTTGGAAACCTATCTTAGCTTAATTTTTTCATCAATTTCAATTGATCCATCACAGTTAATTAATCATAACCTCCCAATTACATGGGTAAAGGAGCAAACCTCTAAGAGTGAATATGATCACCAGAAAAACATTGTTGTCTTATGAAATTTAGTGACACAAACTAAGGGGTGGTTCTATAAGTTGTTATAGAACCTCAATAATAATTATTAATGATGGAGGAAATATAAACATAATCCCATATAATTAATTTAAAAAAGACTCTAGTTTGTAGGTTACGCTTAGTAAGTCAAGCTCGTGTCACAATGATGCATTTTATAAAAAACTATAATTCTAGGGAAAATCATGATACCTCTTACCTTAGATGAGTAGTATATTACTTATACTTTATTATCCTCTAATTCAGTCTTGATCAGGATAAAATGAATAAATATTCCAAAACCATGAAAATAGTGAAAATTAGATTGAACTTATTTACATTTCCATACAAAATTATAAATGATGGAATGAAGTACGAAAAATTGAGATCTTACCAATATGGTTCAAACATTAAAAATTGTGAAAAAATATAGGTTTGATAGGAGAATATCTCTCAATTCCTGGGTTGAGAAGAATTCAGGATCTCTAATGGGTGGGAGGTGATGAGCATGGAGAATGATAAATGAGGGGTTAAATTCTTAAAGGCTTTATGGGAAAATCAATAATATTCCTACTCATTATTTGGAACGCATTTCCCCACATGGTTATCCAAACTATATGAAAATTGTGCACCACCAATACCCCAAATGTATTCCCCTTTGCACTGTTAGACTCATGGTTTTAAAAAATCTGCACCTAAGCAAGTGGGATCACTACCTAAGTGTCACTATAGGTGTGGTATAGGTGAATTATTTGGATAACCATGTGTAAACAGTGTGGATCCCCTCTATAGTATCTATGTAGCTCCTTATACAGTAATGAATCATACTTCAAACTATTTACAAAACATTCTTCTTCTCTTATTGGGTTTCATGATTCAGTTGCATTGTTTCTGCTGACCAGGCCCCAAACATGCACCTCAAATTTGTTTCCTAAAATCTAGACCTCCATGCTCTTAATGATCCCAAGACACACCTAAAACATTTATAAATACTTTAAGAACAACCATTATATGGAGAATATATATATATTTTCATATTAATGGATTTTTATCTCATTAACAACTGTGATCTTATATTATATTATATTTTTGGGAAGTTGTAGTGATTTGAATTTTTCATAATATATTTTTGGTAAGTCTTGGACCCACCTCATGAATGTGGACCCTAAAGATATTTTTAGGATGTTGGTTTAATTCAACAGATAATCATCACGATTAGCCATGATTAAGGGACTGAAACACTAATATATGAATTAATCATTCCTTTATGATGGGATGTTTTATAATGGTGTGTTCTTTATTCACTAGCCGATGCTAGATTCCCCATTAAGGCATGATGACTAGATTTTTTGAAATGTACTTTATGAAAAAAAAAAGTGGTCATGGCATGACCCTGGATTTTCACATCGTGATAATTTCCTAAGGATTTACGACATTGTGAAAAATTCGGAAAACATTTGGTCATGGAAAAACCAATGGGTCCCATTTTATGATTCTTTTATAACTATTAATTTTTATAGAATTGAAGATTCCTTTGGGACATTCTGAAAATTTGGGGTTTTGTGTAGTCACATCATGGAAGGATGGTTGCGCCAAGATATGGGTGTCATGGTTGGGGGTTGAGAAATGAAGGGTGACTTTTATGGCATCATCACATTATAAAAGTTTGGTTCATGCTACAATATCGCCATATGAATTGAAATTAGGGCATTGAGGATAAACCACACGACAAAGAGGATCTTGAATCACTTTAGAGATAGTTTAGGGGGTCTTCACGCCATGTTTCTAATGGTCACATCATTACCTACCCCATGCACATCAAAATGAGAGTTTATTATATAAATAATAATTATTATTATAAATTTAGGGGGAATAGAGGGTCACTTTTGTTAGTAGGAACAAATGCCTTAAACCATACTCCCTACATCTTTATGCATCTATATGTATGAGATCTCCCATATTTTTTGGCAAGTCATGGTGTTGTTTATCACAAGTGTTAGTGATGGGAAATAATGGAAATCTATAACCATCTATTTTCTAGATTTCTCAATATTTACATTGTTTTTTCCAATGATGCCCTAAAATAAGAGTTTTCTATAATTTTTTTAGAACATATAATTAGAGTATAATTATAAAGTGTTGTTTGGAAGGTGGATTAATATTAAAATAAAATTGGTGATTCTAATATTATTACAGAGTTATGCCTGTCTTATTGGAGTGTAATAGACAATTGTGGTTAGAAATGTCTGGTGTAACCAAAAGAAAAACCTATAGTGGGTTTTTCTACCACTAGATGATATCAGAATGTAGTATAATATGTTGAATTATGGGTTTAGGATTTGAAATTCATGGTTTCTATGGTATATGTTTTTTTGGATAGTTGGGAATGATGACACTAGTGGTGGATATTTTTATTTTTATGCAATGAATAATTTAGTTATATAAGAATGTGATGGGTTTTTCCCATGTGACTATAGGCAATTTTGATCACTATAATTTAGGTAATTTGAATCACCAGTATGATGTAGATAGTTTTAATGATTGTTGTCGGTGGAGATTTTGTTCACATGTGGAAACATATGACTGTTTATGATGTGACCTAGGTTGTTTATGATGTTTCTCATCATGGTGTTTAGTAGTGTGGGTACATTTGAAACTGTATATGGCTGATGAAGTAGTTTACTCCAATAGGTATTAGTGGGAAATATGTAAGTTAAGTGGCATCATATGATGGTGTTGTTCATTGATATAAAGAAGATTCACACTATATAATTCCATGGTTTATGGTTGATGAGACCACCAAATATGGGATTCAATATCTACACTTTTTTCAAGATTGATGGCCTAGAACTAAGTGGAAGGGTATCCCCATGAAATGGGTTCATTAGGTCATTGATCCAATGACTAATAAATGGTTTTTAATGGTTATATGGTTTTGTTGGAATGTGAAATCTTGAAGTGTTTATTTGATTAGATTGATGAAGGAACTTTCAATATAGAAGTCTATAGATACATCATTCGCTTTGAAACTAGACATTGATGGTAAAGTCTCACTTGGGGATGGTGGATCATTATTTTTCTTTGTTTATTGGTTTTATTAGAGTGATTCTTTATTGAATTTTCCATAAACTAGAATATGTATGCTTATAATATATAGTAACCATTGGTGTAGGTCTATGGATTATATTCTCACACCCATTACTGGACCTTTATAATGATTGTAAACTTCATGATTCTTTGTATATATAAAAGTAAAGGTCTAACATTTGGTTCCTTATGTGTATGGGAACACCAGTGTGGTATTTGATCATTGGAATTATTTTTCATAGGGGTCTGGTGGTTATGAGGTTCTAGGATAGTTTTTATTTTATGTTTGGTATATTTATATATGTGATCAGCCCATGAGAAATCATATCTACTCTTATAAGACTATCATATTGTTTTTTATGCTTATTAAGAAGTAAAAATGTATATTTTGGATTATTGTTAAATATTGAATTAATTTATTCCATGGTATTATGTTGAGTTGATATTATTATTATCATCATTATAGGTTATAGCTTCCCCAAATCACCCATAAACCCTCACTACTAGTATTCACCCATTGGAATATGGGAGGCATGCCTATGGTCAGGTAGTAATCCCAAACCAGACATAATAGACTAGTCCAAGGTCATTGGTCCATTTAAATTATTAAAATTTAAAAGATATAAACACAAAAAAACATCTTACATGCGTATATAGATATAAATACAATTATTCCAAAAAAATACTAGAATTAATTAAATAATCTAATAACCTCTTCCAACCTACCCACATAATTATTAGTAACATTAAAACACCTCAACACCATTCATAACATTTCAAATAAAATTTTAACAGACAATAATGATTTTCACTCATGGTTCTCAACAAGTACAATAATTAAACAACATTAATGTGTATGTCAACATGTTTATTGAAAATGGATCTTGGAGTATCTGATTTGAAGTATCAGATCAAGAGAGGGAACTACAATCCTTGAACTATAAAATTTTCATAACTATCATCTAAGGAATATGTATTTATTCTAATTATATAATAATTTTGATAATTTTATATGTTTTTATTCGTGATTTATGATTGATTGATATTGATATGAGTTTATTCAAGTAATTGTATATTTATAATTAATTTTATAAAAATTGAATTTTTATTTTGTAAAATTTTATTTCAATCCTTATATAAATCATTTTTTAAATTTCATTAATCAATGTATTTGATTTCAAAGAAAATTAATTTCCTAAAAATATTATATTTATCTCAAATTTTATTTTGGAGTAATATTTTAAAGAAAATTAGATTTTATTTAAAAACATTTTTTGGGATAATTTTATTTATGGAAGGTAATTGAGTCATGGGTGTGAGTGATGGTCATAAGGCTCATTGAAATGAATTATTTTATTAAAAATAAATATATTTTTTGGGTATTAATATGGATTGGTTGATCCGTAGTGTGATATGTAATGATATATCTTCGAAAATTAAACATCTATATTGATGATAAACAATTACTAGTTATTATGTGATCTTTAATGGAGTTGGTATTGGTTTGATGTATTTATCGCCCAATATTCCTAAAATTTTATAAAAAAAACATTTTCTTTGATTTTGGGTGAACCAAGATAGATTAAAACTAATTAAAAATAATCTTGTATGATTTGTTTTCAATATAGTTGTTTTCTTCATTTGAATTATTTAAATAAAATATTGTTTTAAAATTGTTAACTAGTTTTTAAATGATATTAATTTATATTTACTAGGATTTATAATAATTTTCATTCATGGGTTTGATTTGGGAAAATCTTATTAATTATTATTATTTTCACCACAACATTCATATCTAAATGATGTTGAAACTTTTTTTCCCTATTAATGATAAGGGGAATGAATTATTTCCAAGGAAGTAACTTTAGTGGTGGAATGAGTTAGTGTTATTAGTCAATATATTGAATGAAGAAATATTTCTATGACGAATTTACATTGTTTGTTTTGTTACATAGATTGTTTGTATATAACTACACTCTATTTAACATTAAATATGATTTAAGGATCAGTTTTTGTTTTGAAGAAAAACATTATTTCATTTCATATAGTTGTTGATATCATTTAATTAAGGCTAATTCATTCTCCAATGATTATTTATTATCACTAGTTACTAACTTCTAGGGATATAAGAATGCACTTGATGTTCTGTGAAAACCTCAAATTGAGTCCTTAGATTCATAAATCTAGTTTACATAAATTAAAAAATGATATTAGAACCAAATATAAGATGATCCCTAGAAAGATTATTAATATTAAAATGGTACTTATGGAAATGCACAATAAAAATATTTATAGTTTATGGATATAATTTATTAAAATATTATAGATAATTTCTTATAAGGGGTTAGTTTTTTATTCTCTATAGGTTTAGTTAACCATGATAGTTTTTTAGGGTATTTAAACATGTATGGAGAATATATACATGTCCATAGATTTTAAAAATGATTTTTATTATTAAGATTACTCTTGAAAAATATTTTCAAGTGTTTCTTGAATTTCATGTGTTATTTAAAAAATTTCATTTTAAAATAAAATTTAATTTAAATAATTTGTTGATGTTATATGAAATGGGTATTGTGAAAGGAAATAGATTATAGAAAATTGAATTGATCCACATATTTATAAATGTGAATTTTTTTGAGTTTTTTAGACATTTTGGTCTATAAATATGGGATTTCTATATAGATATCAATTGATTTGATTTTATAAACATTATATAAATTAATTTTCAAATCAGTTCTACTAACTATCCAAAAAAATATAGTGTGTTACTAGGATCTTGAGTATATTGGTCATAACTATATATTCTATTTGAGGGAAATCAGGATACAGTGATCAAATATAGTGGATTAAACCTTCAATATTCAAATAAAAAATCCACTTATATTTTGAAAGGGGGTTGATTAAGGGAATATTAAGACTAGTTTGTAAGGATAAAATATATATTTTAATTCTTAACACTCATAAAAAATTACGGGGGTGTTTCCCCCTACATAATCAATGAGGTAACTCATAAGTCAATGGAACAGATATATAGGTGAAGTTACATCAGGATTTTATGTGGTTTAGATTTGAAAAGAAATTAATAAAACATTTCAATCTTGAGATATAGAAGAAGAAAATGGATTGAAGATTATTGGATTTATAGTAAAGTAATATGAGGTAATTGGATTAATTTTCTCAATTTATTAATCTAATTTTTTTAAGGGATTTTATTTTCAAGGAAAATCACATATAAATAAAATTTGAGACGAATCTTCCACCAGAGATTTGACCAATGGTGATTCTATTTGATCAACCCACCTATAATGGGGAAGTGTATGAAATATTAATTTATTAATAAGAGATTACGGTTTTTTGAAAAATCAAGTATAGTTATTCCTAAATTTTATGGAGGTTAAAAGTCATTAAATGGGAAAAAGGAAACATAATTTCATATAATAATTTAGTCTAAAAAATGTTTTACATTCATAAATTAATAACAGTTGAGGATTGGGAGAAAACATTAATAGGGTATACCTTGGAAGAATCAGAGTCAATTTTATTCTACATAGAATAAAATATGATAAAATAATAATATAATTATTATCATATGGAAATATGTTGTTATAATGTTATAACTTCTATAATAATCTCTCTCTTTTTCTGAGAGCATCTTATTCCAAAATATTTTAATCAGAAGAAAATAAATTCAATTTTCATGTGTATTTAATATCTTATTTTATAAAAATTGAGATACCCCATGGAAAATATTAGAATATTGATTTTAATTCACATCTCATTCAGTCCTGATAGGCAACATTATGGTTCTCTAGAAGAGAATATCTGATCTCGTTGTTAGAGTATATCAGTTTTTAATTTTATGTCTCATATTGAATAAAATAATTAAAAATGTTCTTTTAATTATATATATTTGAGTATACATGATATTAATAAGGACTAATACATTCATACGAGTCCAACGAGACATGTTTTTTGAAAACATATAGATTTATGATGTTAGAGGGTCAGGATTGAACATGAAATATACTTTTATAAAGATAACACATGGTTTTTGGAGTGATAAAAGAAACTTTGGACATTATTCATGAAGTATTTTTTGGGGTTTACACTATAAAATAGGTAAATTATCTATTGAAGTGTTTCATAGAATAAGTTCAATATGAAAGGCCTCTTACAAATTGGAACCTAAATATTTATCAAAATTTAAATTCTAACTATAAATCATAGAAGAGAAGTTATTTATTTAATGGAGGTATTTCACTATAGGTGGAAATTATTTTTTTCAAATAAATATAATGGTAGTCTATAGGTTTTTTTCAACTATTTGATGATGAATCTGGTGATGGGGAAGAATAATTACAATCTACCATTCATAGATGACGTGTTTCACAATTTAAATGATCAATATGGTTTTTGAATATTTTTTTGATATTGTCATGTAACCAAATAATGTTAAATGAATATCAAATCTTCTGGATTATATGTCGAATTTGATACTGGAATTATGATTTATAGTTATCCTATTCAGAGTATTGAACATAATTTCACTATTCTATGAATCGATAGATATGATATTCCATGAATACCTTAACTTATTTTTTAATATGCCTTTAGATTAAATATTTTCATAATACACATTAAAATCTAATCCAAAAATACTAATTAATACTATTTAAAAACAATATTGGAATAAAAAATGTATGCAATTATTTTTGAATGACATTTCTTGATTATTGAATTAAATTTAATAGAACATGTAATATATGAAATATTAATCTTAATTGATCCGGATAATATAATGTCTATTATGTCAATGGATATTCAAATGATTTTTAGGATCATATCTTTATCAATAATACTTGATATTAATGACATTATATTTTGTATTTCTTAATATTTAAATCTATAATTATGGAATTGAACCAAGAGGGTGTTAAATTTGATTATTAAAAATAAATTTTATAAATATTTTGAAAAGGATAACATAATGTTTTCTTTGGATCCAACATTTATTTTTATAAAATCTCATTATGGTATTTTGATTAATTTCATTGATTCAAATGCCAGTATGTAAAATGTTTTTATCCATAGAAATAATGTGGAGGTTCATGTGACTAAAAAACATCATCCAATTAAGAAAAAACATTGAAACATTAATTATAATTGTTATAAATTTTTCATTGTTTGAAAAGATAGATATAAATCATATTTAGTGATAATTTCATGATATATTTATAATAAAAAAGGAATATGTATATTTTTTCTCAATGGGATATAGTCATAAGGAAACAACTTGGGATGTGTATAAACATAATTTTAAAACTATGTTTTCATATAGACTAAAGAAATTTAATGTTGTAGTTTTTTCATGGTTTATAAAATCCAAAGTTGTGAATTGAGAGGAAATTCAATATAAAATAGGGGGTTTAATTTCTATGGAAAAAATAATGGAAGTGATTCTTCTTGGTTTTATCACAAAATGATAAAACTTTTGGAATTTTAGTGGAGGTTATGGAACATAAAATGTTTTATATTTAATATATGAAGATTATTAAACCAAAATTGGAAGGGAATGCATTGAAAATGGATAATAGAAATTGAGTTAATGCATATTTTTAGGATTATCATTGAAGTTACCTAAAGATTATAGAATGAGTTTTTCATAGTATTTAACAATTCAAGTAATGTAGTGAATATTAAAATGATGAATATATACAATGCCATTATATGTAATTTCTTTGTTATATAATAAAAAAGTAAAGTAGTCATTTATGCGTCAAAGTTATTTATTTTTTAATAATTGAATTCTGAGAATTAAATACAAATATATATTTTAAATGATATTTATATGCCAACATTGATATTAGATAATATCATGATTGAATTTATAATTGGTCAATGGATGTTTCCATATCATAATGATGATGTATTGATCAATTTCTACTCATATAGGAATTTAGATCAATTAAAATTTATTCAAGAGTGCTTTTAACTATAACTCATTCGTATAATGTACATAAAATTATTTTTTGATAATTCCTTGAGTTCCATCAACACTCGTATTTGATAGACATATATGGTTTACATCATGAAAATGTATGGGAATTTAAAATGTGATAGCTACTCAATTGAATATGAATACATATTTTCATCCCTACATTTATGAGATATCAAAATTATATATATATATATATATATTCTAATATATGCATCAATTTAGTGTGTTATAAATTGAAATATTGTTGAAAGTTTATATTTCATTGGTTAAATTTTTTATAATAATAGTTATTACTAATTTATTTAAATAGTGCATTTAAATTTATTTTAGAACAAAATATTTCAATAATCCTAATGTAAAGATAATGTAGGATAAGTATATATTATAATTGAATATTGTTTTAGATGTAATTAATCATGATATGAGGATAAAAATATATAATAATTATAGTTGATAATTAAAATAATTCATATGGTTTTTATCAATGAAAACCCTTAAAATTTATAGTAATTTGTTGAATCTGGTTATGGGTGTCACTAATTTTTTTAACCTCAATCACTATAGAATAAAGTAATTATAGAAAATTGATATGTGGGTTCTTTTAATATTCTCAATAAATTTATATTTATTGATTTTTTTTATATTCATTGAATTTTTTTTATATTCCTACCAAAATATATTATTTTATATAATTTGTTCAAAGTTTCTCAATAAAGGATTAACATATATGTTCTCATATAATATATTTTGATATGTTCAATTTGAAACTAGTTAAAACCTTTATTGAATATTTTGATTAAATTATTGATAAGAATGGGATGTTATTAAAGGGGTGGATAATTTTACAAGTATGAGTGTTATAGAAGAATAGAATGATTCAGTAATAGAATTTCGAAAGAATGATTCTTATATAGTGGTGATGATTAAAAACATATGATGATGAATGCTCTAGGTAAATTTTTTAGTAATATAAAATTAAATGGTACGGAGAATTGTGAAACCCTTAATCAAGAAATTTGTAATAACATATTATTTTTATCTATTTTTATTGTAAAATATAGTGTTCAGAGCAATTTATCTCCAAATAATTATTTAGGTCACTCATTTTAATCCATGTAGATAGGAATGTTGGGAACAGATAATTGTAATGTACCTCAACCATAAATTGAAATACAAATTATATTTTTTTATAAAAACATGTAACGATGTAAATTTTTCAAGGGATTCATTAATAATTTATAAGAAGAACATTAAATCCATGATACAAACTATGGGTTTAGTTTATTGATCTAGATATATTATTTTAAACACTCAAGTTCCTAATTATATATACTTTGACTAACCTTAAATTCCCTTGACTGGGTTAATGGATTATCTAGATAGGTTTTCATGTTATATACTACCTAGTCATGAATTTAGATTATTTTTTACAAATTTTAGGTTTATTAGATTCAAGGATTTAATTAATATTAATACCTACTATCCTGATTAATGGAATTATACTATCTTATATCCATGGTATGTGGATTATATTCATTTATATATTGATTTTATCATTATATATATAATTTTATGTGATTTGTTTTATCAATGATGATAAAAACTTATTAAATTCATGTCTATATTAAACTATTTTCATAAATTATAGATATTGATTTATGGAAAATGTATTTAAATCCTAATTTAAATTAGGTTTATGTGATTTGGAAAAATAGTGGAAATGAATTCAATAACATAATGTTCTTTTTAATGGTTTGTGTTTATCTCTAAATATGTTTGTATTTAAGATGGTGAATTTTTTTATTATCATTCTACATTATTTTTTGTAATGTTTTTTAGTGATTGAATCATTAGTATAAACAATGTTCATAAGATCAAGATAATGTTTTGGAGAGCTAGAAATAAATGGACGTTTTAATATTTTACACGAATAGGAAGGACTATGGTGTCATAGGGGAGGATATAGTCAACAAAGGTTATCATTAGGATAGATAAATATCCATTATGGGAGTAACTATAACAATATTTTGAATTAGTTTCTAATTTTTGTTTTTATCTATCATGATTACTAAGATTTATTAAAATTATTTTTTCCCTTAACTATGGTTGAACAAGTAATGGTTTACTTCATTTCAGAATACTCAAAGGTTAATTTTTAATAAATGATGGTTTTGGAATCATGTTAATTTTTTTAATAATCTATTTTATTGTAAGGTTAAAACTAATTTCAAATAACCTTAATTATCATGTTCTTAGATTGAACATACGTGGTAATTCATGGAAGTGTTTTTGGAGATTTTTACAAAGTATTTTTTTACATATCCTTATATGCATACCATAATGTTCTTGTAGAAATTGTTTTTAATGATACAAGAAAATGATGTCATTGTTTTTATTAGTGTTAAAGCGTAATTAATACTTTGTAGATGAGATATTTCAATCTATATCCATTTATTTTTTGTGGGGATAAGATATTAATGGTGGTTAGGTATCAATAATTTTATATTTGATTTTTATTATGAGGAAGCTAGGTTGTTCTGTATTATTCTATACTACCATTCACATTAAAAAAGTTGTCATATTTTTTTTGGTTTTTATAAAAAAATATGTATAATTTATTATTGTTATTGAGAATACTTGAATAAGGGTAAATTTCTCTGCAATGATTGTGTTTAATCCCTCAACATAGTTTTTTATTCTATAGAAATCAAAAAAACAAATGTGACACATTTTGGTGACACTAAATTTATTATAAGAATTTAGGAATACAAGTCATGGTGGTATATTCTCATGTACCACAATTTTCAATCCTAATGGATTATTTTTGAGTGAATCTATTATAATGGGATTTAATCAGAAATATTCTTTATTGTTCTTACCATGGGTGAAATGTTGAGATGTGGTGAATATGGCTATTATAGCTCCAATTTCCCATTTCTTTTATCTTTTCTATGATTCGTAAAAACATATACCTACTCCTCACTGAATAAAAAATAAATAAAAAAATGGTTCACCTACACTAGGATCCATTCATGAAATGTATACGTTTTGATGACTTGGTGTACCCAGATTCACTAAATTTAACTACCTTTATAAATATTAGATCATACTAAATATCCCTATTAGTTTATAACCAATTACAAAAATTAAATAACATCGATATCTCACTCAAAATTTAATCTATACCTTTAAATATTAATAAATTAATCTTTTAAATCAAAAAATGAATATTGTGGAACCACTATTAGTGTAGCTATAAGCTTCATATTCATTAAAATAATGTTCTCAAATCTCTTACATTGAATATGTTTTACAATGTGATCTAGTCATATTCCTTCTTTTATAAGCACTCTATGAAAATAAATCTATCTGATGTCATATCACCATCTTAAGACTATAACTTGTTTATAAATTCACAAACATTAACATTAATCACACCCTCACCCTTATTTTTTATTTGTGGGAAAACTCATCCAATTATATCTTCAATATATGAGTTAATATATTCATATTATATCCTAAAACATTCTATTTTTTAGTATATATTAGAATAAAAAATTCATATAACACTTGATCAAGCCATGACATGGTCAATGAGACCATAGTTTTCTTTTAGAAATATATTGAGTAACTCTCCAAACCACAAATTGAAAATATTTTATCACATAAAAATGTAACTATTTTAATTTTTTGAAAATTATATCTATAATAGACCATGAGGTCGTGTACAGTAATCTTGGAAATATTCCCATTAGAATTTTTTTATCAAGAACAATCTTTAAGATAAATTTCAATTTTCCGAGAAATATTCACCATTTTACTAAGAACTATTTATTAACCATGACTATTGATTAATTATATATGAAATAAAAATATTTTAATAAGTTTTATATAAAACTATTATCTCTAAAATTCCATAAACCATATCCAACCTTCCCTTTATTTAATTTTTCCTCCACCATGCCTATTTTCCACTCATATTTTTATTTATACAATAATCCAAAAATGAATGGTATTCAAAATTAAACCTTATTACAATATATTTAATTCTAGATCCCCATTTTTCAATAATATGTGAGATCCACAGGGTCCACTATGATTTGGTTCCATGTTGAAGAGGAAAAATATATCTCCAAAACACATCTCCAAAACCACCACCAAACACTAAATTAATCTTTCATAAAAATGGTGAAAACCAAATTTAATTGACATTACCACAATGTGGTTTTAGTTATCTAATAAAAACATATTAAAAAAATCCTAAAAACATCACAACACACTATATGGAAATTTTTCATTTATTTGAGGATCCTTTTAAACTTTTTATTGGAATTTTTTCAATAATACAACAAAAAAACACTTATAATGATTTTTTTTAACAATATCACCAATGGGGTTTTTTTTAAAAACACCAAACACATTCAAAAAAATATATTATATCTATTAAATTATTTCTAGGGCATAAAATTATTCCCAAATAATTCACTATAACCTCCAAGGATATTGTTTTATCATGAGAAAAAAGATAAAAATGAATGGATTATTAATGTACTACTTCATTAACCCCATTACCTACCACTACTCACCATTTACAAACATATTTAATAACATTAACTTCTAATTTATTTAAATTGTTCAGATTCACAATATACCATTATGAAACATTAAATATGATATTCTCTAACTCATATTCCTTCAATAGTATTCTCCCTATTGAAATATATCATGGGAAAATCACTTTGAAATTTCATTCTAAATAATTCATTAAGTCCCCCCCCCCCACTGGGTTTTTGAGTATCTACACCCTTTATCCAAAAACCCAATGATCTATTATTTATAGAAAAAATGTGTACTAAATAACATAATGAATCATATTGTTAGAGAACATATACATTTTCATGAATAAATTTCACAATTGATAATAATTCCTAAAATTTTCAGTGAGTGATACGACATGTTAAAAACTATTCATAGAGAAACAATAAGCTTTTAAGGAATTGGGATCTCATTATCTAATAAATTATATTGATTGAGATTACTGGACTCCAAGGGACAAATAATGCTATGAAAAACACTCCATGAAAACATACTTCATTGAGATATATCTAATTATATATTGAGTTGGCATATACTACATATTAATTTTCCCTATCTGAAATTTCTCCTTAATAAAGTGACAATTGATCTAAATTTGATTCTTCATTTTATGATGAACATCCTTTTTACTCAGATTTATATCATTCATGTTATCATAATTAAATTTAACAGGATAATTTATCTCAACACCAATATTTTTATGCTCTTATTTTATTCAAATAAAAGTGGTAGGAATGATTTTTTAGTGACTTTGTATTTATTGTATATAGTAAACAATGTTATAGAATAATTTTTATCTCTTATATAAGAAACACATTGTCTTCATGATCAAATTCACTACCCAAATTATACTTCCAATCCTTCATTGAACCATTCCAATCATTGTCTTGAGGCAAATATGTGTGGTTGTGATAATTGAAATGATTTTTTAATGATGTTTTAGAACATCCCAGTACCTATATGGGTCGTTACCGATAAAATATTTATTTTTTTGTTTAGATATTTATTATTTGTATGGGTTCCCACACCACAAATTCTGTTCATTTATAGAAAAAATGAAATTAATACACTATTTCATTATTAAACAGTCTAAAATCCACTTTTCCATTCCTACTATGAAGTATTCTTTTATCAAAATTATGTGGATGTAAATAGAATATATTTTATATATAATCACATGGAATATAAAAAATAGTATTTTATATTGTTATTTTTAGGTAATGTAAGCTTCCAGTGATTCATATACTATATATTATCGACTATTTTTTCATCATCATTTATAGAAAACTTCATCTTTGTAGTAATTGATATTTTTATTTATTTTATATCATCGATTCCAAAAAATTTAAAAACCTCATTATCATATATTAATTGAGATATGAAATTATCATTCATTTCTTATATCACCAAGAAACTATGAAAAAATTTCAATTAAAAAATATTCATATTTTCTATTTTTAATTATATAAAATCTATAAACTGCATGCAATTGGCCTTAATTTATCCTCCAAATAATATTTAATCAAGAAAAATTAGCAACATAATAATTTTTTACTCTACTTTTTAACATAAAAATTATTATAAACTCCTCCATGTGGGAATCTAAGATGATTGAGTCTTGTATTTGAAGATGAAGGTGTTTGTTTTCGAACATATAATGACGTCTTTTAGAGAAACACTTTTCTCTCACCTTCATCGATGAAAAAACCATCTAATATTTTTAATAAAAACCTCTTATTAAAGGTATAAATTTGAAAAAACTAACTATATGCCCATTTTAAATAATATGAACTTCCATTTTACTACTATGGATTAGAATAATATAATACATTCTAATAATTTAAAGGGTGGAAATGTCTCCTCCAAATAATTTTTATTACTTTGGGAGTATTCTTTTCCAACATTTCCTGATTTATTTCAAATCATCATGAGTTGTTCATTCAATTTTTTTCGACATACCCACTTTGTTATGATAATATTATTATCATCAAGATATTAAACAATATCTTGTGTTTGATTATTCCCAATTTTTACTTCCATATCACCATAAAAATGTATTAGCTCTACATGAGATGAAAAAAATATAGAAATTTCTTTCCATTTTATTAAACTAGATATTTCTTATCACTAATAATGTTTGTTAATATATATTTTCCCTAATAATTGAAATGGTTTCAGATAAACATGTTCCTATATCAATATTTTATACTCTCTCATCTAAATTAATTTAATCCTCTTTTTTCTCCCAATGAGTTTCTTGATTTAATGCCTCTTTCTACAAGAATATATTCTTTTATTTATAGAAATATATACCATTTCAAAAAAAAACTATTAAATATTGAATGATATAATTTTTACAAACCCTTTCTTGAACCAATTTTATTAACTTATCATTGGTAACTATCCAAGACTACCAATTTTTCTCCCTCATGATTCGAAATTTTTATTATCCATAACATGTTAAAAATATATTATTTGTCTCTTATGTTATGAATGTATGCTAATGTTAAATTTTTTCTATTACACATGACATATGGAGTATTCTCCTTAACTAGTCATAAAAGGGCCATATTGTTGATTTAAACTAATGTAAAAAATATTCATTATAAAGCATAATTGGTATATCAATCTCAATTATCTACATCATAACCATAATATTGATTAAAAAATTTATCTACTCAATAATACTACATTTTTGAGGAGTTCTCAACACTGAAATTTGAATCTGCATCCCATGTTTTTTAAGATAATCCTATACTTTTATATTTTTTAATTATAATAAATTATTAATAATAAAATCAAAGGTCTTCTCTAAATAATATTCTCTCCCAATCACTAATATAATGTTATTCAATTAAAAAATAAAAAATGTTATTAATCATCATAAACAATGTATTTTTTCCTTATCTATTAATGAATAGTATATAGTGATTATTATCCTCAATATATGTTGGTGATATCAACCTAAACACAACAATATGATACAATTTTTATATAAATTTTCAATTTATTGTATTTCGGCTTTTACTGCTTAAAATTAATCTTCCATTTATTTAAAATCACTTGAAAGAGTATGATCATATCTAAGTTAGGGATATTATATACAATCAAAATATTCAAAAAAATTAGTATTTTTAAATCAAATGGGAAAGTCATTTTTGGAGAAATACTATTCAAATTTTCATTAGATAGATGGAACACGTCCCCTTCTCTAATATTATGATTGATATTCCCCTTCATGTTCTACCTTTCAATTAATGTTATATTATTTTTACCTTCAAATTAAAAATATTATTGAAAAATATTATACTATGAATCGGGTGACACAATTATCTTTTCATAAAGTGATTATAACCAAAACCACTAATAACAAAAACCTACATTATCTTCATTTATTTTTCATTAATTTCAGACTTTCTGAAGGAAATAATTTTCAATCCATCATGATTAATAAACCTTATATTTCCTTCCATTTCATACTTGAAACCATGTTGTCATAATTTTAATTCATATTAAAAATAAAACATAATATAATTAGTTGGTAGTATTTATCCAAAATTTAACACTAAGTGGTAGATCATAACTCAATTAATGAAAATTTAGTTACAACAAATAGTTATAACTAATATTACAGTTGAGTAAAATAAATATTATGAAAAAAATACTAATTTGGATTATTATTTATCATTAATGAGAAATATATAGTAAATATTAATCCATTTGTAGTGAGTACAACATTAAGAGGAAAACATTATGTAAAACATCAAAATATCGATCAGGGAATTTATTTTTGAGACAATGAATCCTTACGTCTGGGGTAACAGTTTATCCAAAACCCCTTGAAATAGTGGGATTGTAATTAAACATAAAATACCAGGATGAAAATATAATTCATGGTATGAAATATCAAATATTTATTATATATTTGAAAAAAAATTAATTAGGTGCGTAATACCATCCATTTCTAAAATAGATGAAGTTGATATGAAAACTCATTCCTTGTTCAAGATTTTTTCTATACAAGTGCTTAACATATTGAAGAATAAAATAATTGTTTTTAGATACATTCTAATGAAGCTTATGATATCCATAATTAATGCTAAAAAAATGAATAATACCACAATGTCCAATACAACATCTCACAAGGATATAAAATCCAATAAATTATCCATAAGTGTTATAATCATTAAAACCATGTCTCCACCACCACAAAATGAATACATAAAACAGTAATCAATAAGGTCAATTGAACAAAAATGTTTCCATGACCATACATGTTTAATGTCAAACAAAGCCAATATATTCTCAATGGCATAGGTAAGGGTGAGGCACATATCCTAGTAGGATACCACCATGAATATATATAAATCATTTCCCTTATAATACCAATATGTTTAGTTTAGAGATTAATCTTTCAAAATAAAGTTCACTTCAATACATCTTGATAGAAATAACTATTGTTTTTTTTCAAAAACAAACAATATTTTTTAAATATTCGTAACCAAGCCTAAAATAAAGATACAAAACCACTCCTTGAGAATATTATCAACACACCCAAACATGTAATAAACATGACAATAAGCAGAAAGATTAATAAATAATTATGTAATGTAAATTGGGTATAAGCATACAATATATCACAAATAAATAAGTAATTAGAATCAGGAATAACACATATAAAAACCTTCCATCATAAATAATTGGCACCATATATTCTATCAAATATGAAATCTAATATGACTTGGAATAACCGTTGGTTTACTAGTCACTAGGTGGGTATAAAAAGGTTCAATTCCCTCTAAGAATTACCCAGGAATCTTTCTCAGTCTTCTTTTTTACAATACATCATCCACATGGTATCCCTAGATCCCACTATTAAAATTAATTCTATTAGTTTAATTTTTCCCACATGGATAACACTCCCTAAATAGTTAATATTCATTTTCTTAGATTCATCATCAACGGACACAAAAAACCCGTAGTTCGCCACTCCCTACGTAATACCAATCATAAAATCATCAACCATTTTTCATTTCATAAAATATTTAAATAACATTTTCAATATCTTTTATTTACTTCAGAGAGTCCTAAATCTAAAACCATAAAATAATTCTATAAAACTTATTCAAAACCATATTTTTAAATCATGAAAACTCATTGATCCATTTTAATAGACACATTAAGTGTATTAAACCCCACTCCATTTTAATCTTCACACTAAACTATATATTTTCCAAACCATTTCAAAAACCACTCTATAATTATTAACCATCACTAATGACTCATGTTCGGGATAATTTAATATATAATATCCAAGGGAAAACAAGATTTAATTGAAATATAAGAAAAAGTGACATTAAATAGAGAAACCTACAAGAAAAAAATCAAAAACATGTAACCTTCAATATATCCAACTTGAATAAACAATGAACAGTTCTCAATAAACTCTATAGTGATTATTCACTCATTGAAATGTACAGTGGTCCTTACAGTCATGAATAATAATATACCTACGATGATAGGTGAATAATATGTGGTAATTTAATCCTCATTATTAAATAAAAGGAGAAAAATTTGGATGACCAAATTAGGTACTCTGTTTAGAACATCATAATGAATTCCTACTAGAAATAAAGTAGATCTATTTTGATGTTAAAGAACCACTATTTTGGGTTTGAGTTATCCAATATGTTAATTAAAAAACATCACGTTTTATTAAAATAATATAAGTTATTATATCAATAAATTCATTTTTAAAAGGAATATATTTGACAGAATATTTAATATAAAATGTTACTAGATATTGATATTTTTTGGAAACTATATTGTGATTAACACTGACACACTTCTTCCCAATTTCACACTCTTATAACATTGAAGCTTTATATTTTTGGTGCATTGTTCCCTATAGAACATGGTAAATTTATGAATTTTCATAAGATATTTAAGTAGTTCTATGTGAATTTGAACTTACATTATTGTTTCTAAAATACCCTTCCGAATTCCCATATATTTTATATTCGATGAGGTGATTATCCTTGATGGGAATGGTAGTGGATTGTATCTTGTTTCCCTAATCTATTTTCACAAATAAATTTTTAGTTTCTTCTTTCCATTTTTACGTTTATTTTTAATGTCATATTCTTCTTATACTAGGGGATTATTTTCACTTTAAAATTTAGATTACTCTTATTCTCTTTTGATCTCTCTTCTTTCTCAGTTTGGGGATATCATTTCTTTAAATCTGGTTTGGTTATTGGGTGAAATTTGTTACAACTTATAGTTTTTATTTGTCTTAAATTGCAATTGGTATTTGGTTCTAGTAGAAATGGTAATTTTTATAGATTTTTATAATGTTATTAATTATTATTTTTCACCAAGTTCCATAGTTCTTCCACCTCACTCCTCAACTCATAAACCAATGAAGTCACCTAATACCACAACCTGAATCTTACCCAAATACATATGATAGGGTTGTAACTGAAATGATTTCCATTCCACAACCAAATTATGGGAGTGTAGTTTTGTCCAATCCTTAATCCATTACCTAATGGAATAGAGAATTATCATATGTTTATTAGCCTCATCCCATCACTTCGAACTTTTGGGAGTTTAATCATCTATGTGTCATGGAAATCAAACTAACTCAACCTCACACACTCAATGAATGTCATAACATGACAACCAACATGTCCTTAAGGTCACTATTGAGGATACCCTAGGCACAATAGTGCATCCTCAAGAATTGGGTGGAGGTTACCTCAAGAAACATAAGCCATCCCATGCAATCAAATGAGATCACCATAAGCACACCGAACCATCCTCGAATATTATGGGGTGGCCATTCAAGGAACACCAACCCATCCATATGAACATAGGGAGGCTACCTCAAAAACATAGATCCATTTTAACATAATAAAAAGAGTTAACACCATGAACACCAATATATACCTATTCAAAAATGGAGGTCACATCAAGCACAAAGTCAATATACACAAGCAACACCAAACATGACACATGTCCTTTCTCATATCTCACAAAATTACCATTCAGTAACTCATCCCTCGTGACATAGCATATGCTCTCAAACATGTCACACTACTAATTTCATCCCATTAATGGTCCAATCTCATTCACCAGGTCAAATCTATCACTTTGACACCAGAACAAGGTTCTCACTCAGTTAAACACACAAAATTCCTCATCAGGCATCAATAATGTTCTCACAAAGCTACACACACCACGTGAATCTTCAACTAACAAGTCACACACTTAGAAATAACAATTATGAAGAACTTTAAGGGCACTGAATTAAGAAAAAACGAAATCTCCTTCCTGAGGTCAGAAAAAACAAACTAATTAAAGACAATACATTCCATATTTTCATTAAAAACCAAGTCAAATAGCCCATTTTCAAATTTTAAAAATCCATATCATACCAATTTAGCCATTTTTGTCCCTTCGGTAAATCCCATAATGTTACAAAATACATTTTGAAATACCATCTCAAAACCAAGTTCTCTAATCACCCCTTTTCATTTGAAAATAAATTTCAATCAAAACTCATTTTAAAATCACATTTTAAAAATTAAATCCATCTTTATTTCCAAAATAAATCACAAACACAAATATAATAAAATCATAAATCGGTCCATTTGAGATTTTTTAGACAATTAGCCATCTTAAAATTTTTTTAGCAAGTTATATGGTCCATGTGGACTATTATGCTAAAGTGTTCAGATACCATACTTGTGGGAATCTCAAATAAGCTATAAAATATAATGGAAGATAATACTAATAAGGAACATTAAAATTAAAACCCTATGTAAGAAAGAAATTAAAATAAATTAAATCTCCCCTACCTTAACAAACATATCAAAAAACACTTCCAAGACTATACCAGCATCCATAATGTCCATGAAAACCTACCCTAATAATCATAATCCATAAAATTATTAATTAAAAATAAATAATCCCAGAACCCAATGTATCATAATCAACAACAAACTCATCGAGGAACCAAAAAAATCCAAAATCAAAAGAAAAAAGTTATGGTATACTCTTGATTAACCCTTGAAACAAGACATAAAAAAATAAAAAAAAATTAACAAGTGAACTAATGGAAAACATTATCTATTATAGGAAAAATACATTGGAAGACCCATGATGAAACATATATTATATAAATGTTAATGATAGCTCGAATAAACAGTCATATTACATCCTTTGTGAGTCAAACACCAAATCCTCATAACATGAAATCATTACTCCATTCTCTAATGAAATTTCTCACAAAAAACCCAAATTATGGAGGAAAATATCTAGGAAATGATGGATGAATAACAAGGGTAAGAAAGAGGAGATGCAATTGAACTGCTAAGAATGAACCCTAGTTGGTGGAGAATTATTCAAAAGAGGGGGGGTTACCTCCGTATATATGTGTACCCATCTGATAGGATATATGAAAGGGGTTTTTAATTATAAACCCACATACTAATTTATCTAAAAATATTCTATATGGATCAAAAATTGAAAAAGGGTTTATTATGTGAAGACTCTCTAGGATTTGGGGAAATCCCCTCTTCCTGAATATTTCACGAGATGAACCATTTGGTCCAAACATGAAGGGACCCCTATTAAAAAATCTAGCAGCTTGACCACACAAAACCTATCCCGTATAACTTTTTAACACCTAGGGAACCACCCAACCCTTACACCCCATCAAAAAACACATTTGCATGATATTAAAAAACATATAGTAACATTCTGTGCCATAATTATTAGAAAAAAACATTCAAAAAAATAAAATTTAAAATTGATTCTAGAATTTTACAACCTATAATGATAAATGTTATTATAAAATAGCCACCTAAATGCTTATAATTCATATTAATAAAATTAATTACTCTAACAATTAAACATGTCCTACCTTGATCATCCACTCGGTACTAACAATCATCATTTAATCATAAAATCCTAACATGCTTCCACAACGCAACATTAAACACCAATCCCAGATACACTAAATATCCACCAAAACCACAGCACAATACTAAAACCAAATAAAATATAATCAAACTACAATCATGATGAATTTTACAACTTACTACATCTTCATTCAAACAAAAAACTCCATGAATACCTAAACTGGATAAATTTTCCCAAAAAGCATTGAACATCAACCATCGATGCACCACCACATCACTCAAACATGATTCCTTAACACCCAATTTCATTTCTAAATCATCTAAACACATACAACTTGGTCTTTCTCGTATCCATGGTCATGAAACAAAATTATTTTACTTCTCTAATAATGGATGCCCAAAACTATACCCTTGACTATGATTAATTGTGTAATCATGCCTATAAATAACCTAAAGAATAACCAATCACCCATTGGATCACTTGATATATCTTGATTCACCTAATGAATCACCGTTCAACCCACGCATCATTCCACAAATATACTATCTCCCAACATCAAGCCTACCTAATGGCCCAGGACTCAATCCACTGAACCAACACCCAAACTCCACAACCCATATTTCATCTATTACTATTAATAATGAATTGATGTTAACACTCCATTCACATCTGAGTGCCAATCATGAAGCACCAAAAACAAATCTCTGATATTGTTCTCTACAACGACTGTTGATTCTAGAACACCAATGTTTTGAAACCCAAGTCATCCCAACCCATATGATCCTCCTGATTATCATACCCCACTACCAATGGTTGGTTCCACCTAATAGTTCTCACTAACATATGATTCACTTATATAACACACTTCAACCATTCCATGGTGCTAACTCAAATTCAAATATGCATCAAGAATTTCAACCCATGAAATCATCAATATTCAAATCAATACTCACACCCAACTACTCAATCCCAACATCAAAATCCATAATCCCGTTATAAGTGACTCACAAAAATCATCCACTACAAGACCTCCACATGTGGCTTCCAAATATTATCCACTCATACTCATATCATATAGATAACACAAAACAAAAACTTTATTACACATCATATGCACAAAACAACCACCATGCATCTCCTTGTAATCCATTGCAAAACCATCAAAAAGATCTACATAAGAATCAGTTTCTTTTTCATATAAAATAAAAAAAACATATCTACAATAGGTAATCACACATGCTAATTTATAAGAAAATAATAAATATTATCCAAAACCCCAAATCAATCAACATAGCCACTCATAAAAAATGAAATCCTTGACAATTGGTATTATATAGGCAGCGATAAATTATTTTGAAAACCACATTCAAAAAATTTTACACCCACTGAAACTCATCCATGTTTTAGAACACCCATAATAACCCAGAGTTTTTTTAAAAACTTAAAATCACCCAAAATCCCTAGACATGATATTGATTTTCCTAAAAAAGGTCATGTTTTCATAAATTCATTTCTAAATCCAATTTCAAAACTAATTTGATTAATTTTTTATATATCTCATAAATTCTTATATGTTTAAATGTCACTAACTCCATGATCCATTAAAATAAAACCATCATTCAATAAAATATTAAAAAAACCTAGTACCATCACATGAGTTTCCTTTTTGAACCACTAATTTAAAAACAGTGACACATCAAAAAAAAATTCCCCTTAGGGGCGAAATAAGAATAGTCATAGTCAAACTTCCAAGACCCATGTATTCATATTAATAAAATCCCTAAGAATAATAAATATAGAAAACTTCATTTATATTATAATTTCATCAATTAATATGGATTTTAATGAGGGGTAATCTCAATTATTACCACCCATGGGTGAATTTATCAAGCCTCTATAATCTCAATATCAAGATTAATAAAAAACCCACTAGCTCCCTCATAATCCTTAAAACTCTTCCTGGGTCTCATCCATCCCATGTTGGGATTCTCAGTCCAAACCAACACCTCACTAATATATGATTCCAAGTCCCAAAACTAGACATCCCCTCTAGACATGGGTTTCATCCAATGTCATTCTAGCATCGAATGCCCTCATTCGTCCACTTTATTCTTAAAAACCCAACTCTGTCTCTTACTATACAACTTGTTTCAAAAGAATATTTGATATAATTTTTTGACACCCAAGCCCAACTACCTGAATGGTGCCAATTAAATGATGCTACAACACCTCAATCACACCTCCCCATAAACATAAGGATTATGACATGTGGTTAGGGACTAATATAGTCATAGGTAGATTATGCCCTCTATATAATCAAAAGGAACATTACTAAATCTATAAAACAATTATCATGAAATGTCCATATAATAATCATTCTGAAGTACATATATATAAAATGTGGAGCCAATAGGTCCCGCACACTCTAGTGTAGATAGAAATAAACTATTTTAATAATGCATAAATATAAATATATAAACATTAATAATCCTCTAATAGTAGGTATTGTGTAAATAAAATATGAAATTAGTCTGTGAACATGATTATCAAAAACATAAACAAAACAACACCAGTCCCCAAACCACATAAAAAATCATCTTTTCATTTATACAACCTATGTATCCTACAAGACCAATACCACATTTCCAAACCCATGTGGTATTTAATCATTGAGATAAAATATGTATTTATACCCACAAATATTGAAACTCAAGTCGTTTAGGTAGGTAGGGGTGAGTATAGTGACCAAATAGGAACCCCCAATACCTCAATGATATCAATTGTCTTTTTATCAAGTGGATGTGGATGAAATTCATATAAATAGATTTTTTATCTCTTCAAAACATAACCACCCAAAAAAATTAATACCCAATGCACATATAATCACACAGTTCATATCTTGGTGTGTTAACAAATCCACCATTATGTCTAACCCTTTCTAATTAGGCACCATGTCAAAAAGAATAAGTCACCTAAAAATACAACCTCACTCGTATCTGGACACACAAGTTAGGGTTCTAACTAAAAAAATGTCCATCATGCACCCTATGTATTGGAGTAGGGTGTTTTACAAACATAGACCCACTAATAAAATGAACATGAAACATTCATATGTTTATGTGCCCCATCCCATAACTTCTCACTAAATATAAGTAAATCATTTATCCATCCATTCAATAACACTGACCCATCCCCTCACACTCAAGGAAGGTTACCTCAAGGAATATGGAACATCCTTATAGACTCTATAGAGTTCACCTCAAGAAAATATAACCATACATGTAGACTCTAGGAAGTTTACATAAAGGACATCTACCCATCCCTATGGACACTGTTGAGGTCACCTTGAGCACACTAACCCATCCCTGTGGACCATGGGGAGTTCATGTCAGGCATATCAACCTATCCTAGTAAACTCATGGAGGTCACCTCTACCACACTAACTCACCCTACATACTATGTGTAGGTCATTCCTCGATCACTGACCCATCCACAAGAACTCATGGTGGTCACATAAAGCACACAATCATTACACCTTGGAAATGTCAATTAGGGCTTGAAAACCATCTCAAATATTCTAAAACCCTTATCAGGGATTGAATCATATATCCTGAACATGTCATACAAATATTCTCAAACCTCTAAGGTTCGTATACCATTAATATGTACCAATAAAAATCATTAATACCAAAGAAATAAAATGGATATATACCCTTCTTCAATCATCATAATCTAACAAATTTATCATGGGTATACAGAATCCACATAAATTTTCATGAAATAAGGCACACACTATGAATGAAGAACTATGAATCACATTAATCAAAAAAACATTATAAAACAAGTTATTTCACTAATTATGTCAATCATAAAATAGAAATTAAATCCATTCCCATTAGGTTTTCCTTTAAAAACAAATTCAATTCTTCATTTTCAACATTTATCTTGTTTCATTACCCAAACTAGGGAGTTTTCCGAATTCCAAAAAATTTCTAACCCTGCATCAAAATACCATGTGAAAACATAGTTCCCAAATCTCTAATTTTACATTGAAAATACATTTCAATGAATTTCTTTAAAAAAATTATTTTAAAAGAGAATTCAATTTTTCATAAAAAAAACTTCACACACATCCCAAAATACTAATAGGGGTCCATCAACACTTGTCTATCCAAAGAAACACCATTGAATCATTTATCAAGCTATATGGTCCATGTTTGATATTAGGTAGATGTAATCCCATCCTATACTTATATGAATACTCAAAAAGATAAAAACATATGTGGGTATATTATATTGAGGAGGCACATCAAAATAAAATCATCAAGTAAAAGAGAGACTCAAATAAATTCAAGGCCCCCAACCACAATTCTAATTCCAAAAATCCCATACAAGATTGTAAAAGATTCCATATATTCCAAAATAAACTATATCAATAACCCACACAATTAATTTGATTAATCTGACCATGAATATAGTGTAGTATAATTTATTTTAAACTCTTTAGGAAATAATATAATGCTAAAATAAAAAAAAACGAGTTGTGTTCTACTCCTGACGCAAAAAATAACTAAGACAGTACAAAATATCCAAAATTAATACCATAATTGATGCCCAATTTACCCAAAAATATCAAAAAAAATAGGAAACACATTGGGAAACATATCTTATGGAATATAGGATATGGAAATATCAAAATAGCCTACTAAGAATACTTTTTGAGTATAAAATCAAATCCAATCACATAAAACTATATATCCATTCTCTTTTGATATCAACCATTGTAAAACCCTAATGGATAAATTGAAATTATGTAAAATGAGGGTGGAGTAACTAGTGGATGAAATAGGATTTCCTTCCTTGAATTAGCAAGATGAAATTCGAGTAAACCACACAGATCAAAGGAGGAAGGGGAAGAGGGGAATTGAAACTCCCTTTTTCCACATGGTCATCCAAGAGGGGAAACATAAGCAGTTTCTAATTTAGGAAACCCTTGAACATTTAAAAAAATCCAACATACATGGTTCACAACATGAATAGGGGTTCACACAATAACCCCTCTCTAAGAATGATGGATAACCTCTCTTCATGAAAAATTTATGTATTAGCCCATATGGTTACATCATGAATGGACTCCTAATGTTATTTCTAGTAGTCTAGACACATTGAACAGACCTCGACGCCCTTTTAAAAACCCAAGACACTACCTAAGACTTGAACCCCAACAAAATGATATTTTTTAGGCTTTCCAAATGCTTGAAATTCTTTTCTGAGTCCTAGTTATCGAAAAACAATTTCACAAAATGGAAATTATGAATTGCATTGAATGTTTTCCAACCGATAATGATGTAGGTCATTAAACCTTTACGCTTTCCTAATTAATTACAAAATATCATCAATTAACTTTTGATACTTAATATTGGGATGTTTTTTAAAATTGAAGTGTATACTGACCACACCACTAGTGAAGTAGGGATCAGATTGGGGGGACCCATTTAAGAATCTTTATGATTCATCAAAACAAGCTATTAGGTTAGTTTCTTCTCAAATAATTTATATAAGATATTACGTTTTGAATATTGAGAACATTAGATGAAATCCAAAACAAATATTCAACCACTAAAAAATCCTAATTATTTATTTTATATAAATTTAGGTCATATTTTTTGGTACTAATGAGACTATTTTCTAGGATCATGTATCCCTTAGGTACATAATAAGGATGAATGAAGTCATTATAAGGATGTTTATATTGATAATTTTACTTTAATTATTTGATTTAGAAATAAAATACAAGATAGGATTTGAGAATAAATTGGATTACCAACTTACCATGATACACAAAACATCCTAGGTAAAAAATCCAAATAAAACTATATTCAATGACTTAATCTCATGAAAGAGGTCATATTTAGTCGGAATATATTTCAAATGGTATGTTAATATAATAAAAAAATCTAGAAACTTCTCAAGTCCTATCTCACCTGAACATGTAAAAAAATAAAACTCAAATTTGAATCAAGGTTTTAAATTCATAATGATCTATATATTTGGAAAATTAATAATTATCAACATATTATAATTCTTCATCCATAGAGTGAGGTATAGTCAATACAATTATTATACAATACATTAAGTTGTGGACTGAAATTTGGCCCAAAAATTAATACTAGGAATGTTTTAGAATACGGTATATACTATCCCGCACTATTTCAGGATACTATTCAATTTTTTATGAGATATTATAAATTTAATTTCACTAGTAACATTTCCATATGATTAAATTTATTTGAAACCAATAAGACTTTGTGAAAGATTTGAGGTATTTGAAAATAATTTATATGACTGCTACATATTTCATTTTTATATTCTTATCTTCTATTAGTAGGGGACTATGTTTCAAAATTAATGAAAGCTAAATTCACCAAAACTGATGATTCTAATATAGTATAATTTTTTAGGATAAACAATTATTGATTATATGGAGTTCCAATTGAAGTACTCACTGAAATAGTAACCAACTTTCACAAAAGGAGGATAGAGTCTTTGATGTGAAATAAGAAGAGAATCATAAGACATTAACACTATACCACCCATAAACCTATGTAAATATTAACTTTTAAAATAGAGAGATTAAAGGAATATTGGGAAACAACTATCATTTCAAATCTAAAATATTATACCCAATGGAATGAAGTAACCTTATGGGGAAACATGATATAATAAAAATAATAATTGGAATGATCCTATACCAATTAATATATGGAAAAAAAATTATCTAACAACTGAGTTAGAACATAAGGCCGATTAGATAGTAAGGGAGATGAATCTTCATATAGAATCATATGAGAATGATTGAAGACTATAGTGTCATGGAATTGATGATATCAAAAGATATGATTTTATAAACAATATTATTTTCAAAAATAAAACAAAATTGTCACATGAAAAGGTCACGCAATAAAATTAATTTCACCTAGGAGAATAACTATCAATTTATTACTAAAGATAAATATAGATAAACAACATTCTAGATGCGTAGTTCCATTAACTATTACCAATATAACACCATTGGATTTTTTGAAGATCACTAAAGAAGGAAAAAAGAACCCATTCACTATCAATGGGAATAAAATAAAGAATTATCAATGGAATATTCCATAAACACTAGTGGATTAGATCAAATGTCACCAACCTTTCAGTCAATAACACCCTTAGGATGTACTATTATATAAAAATGATTTATTATTGTGAATATATTAAATATACATTAAAATTATTTTTCTATCAGAATATACTAATGATATATAATCATTCTATATTAAGGGAAGGAAACTTGAATATCTTTTAGCAAATTCAAATTTCCATTTTTCTTTTTTGACAATATCTATCATTTATTTCGTTTTTTGAAACCATATTTGATCAAATTTAATACAATTGAAAATTTAAAACTTATTCCAGTTAAGATATATTGTTTTGACATTTTAACAAAAATTTAATTAACATTGAAATAAACTTTTTTCAAATTTTATGTGTTTTAAATTCTTGAAAAGACCATATATTTCTAAATCATAATCAGTTCCATACATACCTATTTTCAAAATAACGTACATATTATTCATATAAAATAATTTTGAATGATTCATTAAAATAACATATTTTTTAATAGAACCAATACATATTTCAATTACTAGGATTTTTATATTAATGTATTAAAAATCATGGAATATAGATAACTCTATGTTTTAAATGATTGAGGTATTGTTTTGAATGAAAATGCACAACTATTAATAAACCATTATTTTGGAAAACCATGAAATGTGACCCTTTATCTCCCCTCATAAACATGAATTATATATTTATAGATACATTTACATCCTTAAATCCATATCTAAACCAATATATATATTAATGAATTATTACAATAAAACTCAAGTGTTAGGGTATTGGGATGGATGACATGAACTGAATATATAGGATAAAAATAATTTTTTTACTTTTCTGATAAAATATGGGAGATTAATGTAAAATATATGATCTATTTAGAGAAATGATCTAAAAATACTCAATGTTGAAGAAAATTAAATGAAAATATCATCTAAACTATAGTTAGAAAATTGTCACAATTTTTTTTATCGATGATTCCTCCCAACCTTCAAAACACAAATTTGTATAGAACTGAAAAGAAAAAATGTTTTTGTAGGAAATAGAGTGAATAAAATTTTATTTTTAAATGATGATTTTTTAGATGAAAATTAAAATTATTAAGAATTTTAGATTTGAAATCATTCAAGGAAGATTGAGTGATGATTACATTCTAGACAGTAAACTATAAATCATGAATTTTACTTCAAATTAGAACCAAGACTCGTTATCTACCTCATAATATGATAACATGAGATCCTTAAAACCCTTATACTCAAAACTAATTCAAAATTTAAAAAATAATAAGAACAAGTACATTACTCATTTTTTTGTTGATTTGGAAACTTAGTCAGCTTATGGTGACCCTTGTATATTCTGGGAATGGAAAATCTTTTCTTATAATTCATATTTTGTGTAATGAGTGAAATAATTATAGAAATGTGGATATAAATGAGTATAGTTGGATGCAAGAAGTGGAAGTAAATTTAATGTACATTATGGAGTAAAAATAATTAATAACATTTAAGGTGCATAATGATTTTTCTGTGATATTGATATCCATAATTGAAATCAAATTGGCTATATTTTTAAATTTTAATTTTTTTGATATATTTGAGGTCCATTTTTCCATAAATCCCTGGTTTTTTTGGGTAATTGAATTTTCAAATAAATAATTATATTTTTTATATTTAATTAACTTTATTTTATCACATTTAATTGGTAAATTTTGTTTTATCATATCTTAGAGTTAGAGTGTCATTTCAACAAACTTTATGATTATTTATTAAAATTTCACAATTTATTAATTAAAATGAATTTTTTAATTTATTGAATAATTATATTTCTTGATATTTATTTTCCTCCTAGTGTTACGTTTAAATGGATTTAAATGGATGATAAATATTTAGGTTGTAACCACAAATAGGAACCCTGTTTGAGTTGTGGGGGGGAGGGGATTTATAATCCATATTATGCATAAGATATTGTGTATAATAGGGGATGAATTGGTAAATCATGGATTTATAATTGTTAAAATATAAACTAAAAGTTTTATATAATATATTTTACTTTTTTATAGAGGGGCCCAATTAAATGGAAAATTGTGGTGATATATAACATGTTCATTGGGATTTGTATGAATTTTTTCATTTCCTTATTCGGGGGATGGGCCATGATTAATTAGTTAATATGATGCATAATAAGTTTGGGGATTATTAAGATATTTCCCATTTTAAGTCATTTGATAACATATTTTTCTTTTCCACTGGCATATATATAAGGTACTTTGGAGATATTTAATAAATTATAAAGTGGAAGATGATTTTAATAAGACTTTAACATTGTGTAATTTGAGAAAAGTTTTTATATAAGTTATTATTAAGTAGATTAATATATATGTAATATTTTATCATTAAGTAAATTTTCACTAGATATCTCATGTATGATATTTTAATTTCTTGAAATCAAAAGTCTTGAGCCTCATTTTATGTATAAAAAGGTCACAATGTGGTTTTATTTCAGGTTTAATACTTCAAATGGAAGTAATATATGGATATGTCATGATGATATATGTTGTGTCATAAAGTGATTTTAGAAACATTTCATTTGTACTTATATTGTATAAATTCCAACAACATTGTAATGGTTCTCCCAATGCTAAGGGATGAAGGAAATCAATCCAAGGAGATTATTTAGAGCCATGTTGCTAGAAATTCCCATTCATAAGTCAAACATATTTAAAATTATAAATACATGGAATAAAGGTTCTGAGATCATCATTGATTTAAATAAAATCCATAATATTTAGTTGAACCCACACATTAATCAAAGAGATAATATCAATAAAATATGAAATATTGAATCTTGTGAGGTCCCACTTTTGGATGAAGTTATAGAATAAGAATTCAAACGATATGGGTTTTTATGAATTTAAACAGAAATATTGGGGAAGATATATAATATATATATATAGTAAATAATATCACAGTGTTAATATAGAATGAATAATGAAAAATATATAAAACAAAATTGGACGTAAAAGAAGCTAGGGGATCATTGTTGATTAAATCTCTAAGTTTTAATTTCTTTCTATAGGTGTAATTTATTATTTTTTTCTTATCACTGCTTATTAGCTCATAATTAGTGTGTTAAAAACCTTTGGTAATTATGTGAGAGGATTTATATTTTATTTTAATTCTAGTGAATTTAAAGTAATTGATAAAAAGTATTCTTATATTAATTAGTTTTTTCAAATAGTAATTGTTTTAAAGGTAGTGATTTATCCTTCAATTCGTTAGAAAAAACACAACCGTATTGGTTTTTTCCAAATTAGTTTAGGAAACATTTATTATTTTATTGTCTTCTGATGCATTTTCATTCACATAGAATGATGATTTTATAAAATACTGATTAATTATAGATTAAAAGATAGCATTTCTTTCATCATTGGTGATTACTGAATAGATCATGAATTCCTTAATTTTCCAATTGATAAGAATAATTTCTAAATATTGATAAGTCGAAGATATATTTTCACATTTAAATCCATCTCTAAACCCACCATATTCCATATTCTTGATTAAAATTTACTTCCTTTTAAAAAATAAAACTACTCTTAAAACTGAATTCATCCAAAACCACTCCCTTTTAATATTTATGAAACCCTAATTTTTCCACCTCTATCTAGATAAAACCCATTGTTTCCACTATAATATATAAAATAACCATGGTTTTAGCAATATTTCTGACCAAATAAAATACTTTTCTTAATAAAAAATCATAAATTATCAATTTATAAGTATAATATGTCTTAATATATATGTAATGCATCCTATAATTTCTATTTAAAACCTTGTATCAAAAGTCACCATCACTAAAAAAAATCAATCAAATAACTAAATATAGGTAAATAAACTACAATTATGTAGTTTAAATAATATCACTCTGTATAACATGAGTCAATCCTTAATTTAAGGTTCTTCATAAACTAGTCCTTCACAAAAAAATCACCTATATTTATAAAAAGGTTTTCATTACACCCCAAAAAATTTTGAAGTGGGTAGGGTATAAATTCCAAATAAACTTATCCTATGTACTAATACATCCAAAATAAATTATAATAGCCATATGATTAATCATGTGTGTAAATTCATGAAATAATCTAAACCAACATTAACCATTCTAATAGTTAAGAAAAACCTAAGATAATATCATTAACCATCATAAGAAATTTATCATCAAAATAATATTATTAATAAATCTAGATTCATTCACACAGAAATTTTTAAAAAACCTAATAAACTAAGTTAGAGAATAGTTTACAATGGTTCTCTATCTTTGATGTCTTTATATGTCCATGATATAGTCATGAAAACTGATTTTATATCAATTTTGTTGGATTCTAATGCTTTTTTGTGGAAATAATATATATAATTTCCAAAATCATGACTAAATTAACATTAAAAAAAATATATCTCATATTATGAGGAGTTATAAATATAGATATACCAAAATTTAATTTTTTTTCTTATTTTTTAAAATATTATAAATATATATAAAATCATAATACTAAGCTTATTAATATTCCTATTAACAAACCTCACCATCCCAGTAGTTTACCAGACTATAATGATCCAAGAGTTTCTAATATAGACATATTTAAATTATCATATAAAAATATTAGGTCATCGAAGGTTTATAAACTTGCCTCACCGATCATAGTTCCATTCTCATAGTAAATGTGTCTCGTGGTGATATGTTAGCCCAAATATGATAATTTTAACTTGGTTTTGTAAATTGAAATAGTCAATTAGTTTTATAAATTTATCCAACAATACCTCAAACTATGATCTAATATCATTGGAACACATGTGTGTTAAATAAGGCCATGCATAGTCCTTTTTTCTAAGATATGGGGTCCAAATCCTATAATGACTTCTTATAAATCAAATAATATGAGACTTCAACCACATTAAAAAAATATAAAGTAAAATTCTTCCTTAAATTCTAATTGAGTCTATTATTGGATAAATATACAACAAATCATGCTGAATAAAAAGTTTAAAAATTTAGGAAGAGAGATGTAAAATGTACCTAGGAAATTCAAAGATCATACATGCCCTAAGAAATAATTTATTTTTAAATATAAACAATGAACATGTATAAATAACATTTTCAACATATAGGGGGATAATTCTCACTCAAAATGTTGTTTGAGGTCCACATGATATAGGAAAGTGGTAATTACTTATGTTTTTCTATAGTGGTGGGATTAGAGAAAACATGGATTGGTGGGATTAAAATTTCGGTTCTTTGAGATTTCATGATCAAATTTTATTTTTAAATAAATAATGTTAATTAAAATGATTTTTTTATAAAATTATGGATATCATTAGGGTAATTGGCAGGTTTAATTAAAATTATAGGATACGATGGTATATGATGCAAACTAAATTAGATAAGATTAGGTATTTACATGGGGGTCACCGGGTACCCAATGATATTTTTAATGGAAGTAATCATAGTAAAGTCCACCAAAAGTCCATTGGACACTCACTAGATGACTAATGGATCATCGATTACCTAGAGGTCACCCCTAAGTACACTATGGTATCATACAATGTAAATCTATTAAAATTTTAATTATAAAAAAATTAAATCACTCATACATCCCTACCATTTATTTTGACTAGAAGCATATAGAGATACCCAGTCCACATTCCCTATAACATGATTGATTTATGATTACATTTTCCTTTACTATGATACTTATTTTATTTAATAAAATGAATACAAACTAGGGTAAAAATAATTTAATAATGTATGAGTAAAATTAACAACAATTTATTCACTCATAGATGAACATTATAATAAAAGTACATGAAACCATTTATTACATACCATGGATTATTTTACACCACAGATAATTACATCCCTAAAAATGTGAGAATAACTATAAAATAAAAATATCATTACATATTTTAAATATCATACATCTTTTTCACCTTTAATTATCATGGTTAGTAAAACTAACCATATATTGTTAAAAAATATCACGAATGGGGAACCATTTTTTTAAATCATAAATGGTATTTATAGAAATTAGAGGATTTATTTATGAATTAATAACTAAATTAATTAATATAATTTAATAAGAGTAATATATCAATTATTTAACTATTATAAATGGGTACGTGGTCATTGTGTATAATAAAAGTAAATATATTACAATTCCAAAATTAAAATTCTGTAGTTAATATCAATAATGTTTATTTAAATGTTAAAAATATATAATTATATATATATATTTTTTATTTAAAATGTAAAATAATTTTGGAATAGAATAAAATGTAACTTTTTTCAATTTTGAAAATACCTTTCATTATAAAAAATTACTGGATAAATTTTTTTTATTTTATGTTAAATTTACTATATTTGAAGGATTTATATAAAAAAATTATTTTATTAAATAAAATTAATTATTATTAAAATAATTAAATAACATCCAATAAATATTAGGTAATTTATAATAAAGAAAAATTTATTGATTCAGGTCCAATGAAATATGTTTTATTAAAAATTATAATTTATTTATTACATATTAAAAGTTTAAAAGTTATATTTCTCATATTTAGAATAAGAAATTAATTAATGATTTATATATATAGATATATAATGAATGAAAATTTATAAAATTATTATTATTTGGTTATCAACAATAATAAAATCCATTAAAAATATAAAGAAATATTTTTCCACGAACTATTTTTCATTATTTTTTATTTTAAACATAATATTTTAAATTTTAAACATTAAATATTTGTTTTAATGAAATAAATTATTTATAAATATATATAATAAAATAAATTATAATTCATTAGATGAGTAATTATTTGTAACAAATAAAAATAAATTAATAATATGCTTAAAAATATATTTTACAAACTCTTTGTATGTGTTATCCATTTCTTATTTTTAAATAAATTTATATCACTTTTATTAGAATTTTTTATAATTATCAGGATTTAATATTTGGAATCATCATTTAAAAATTGGGTAAAAATTTCACTCTATTTGTTTAATAAAACTATATTATGTTCCCATGGTAAAAGTGAGTAACTACTATAAAGGGTAAAATGATGTAAAGGGTTTAAATAAGGACTAAAGTCATGAAGTATCATAAGAAAAATATCAAAAAAATTATGATGGAATTCATGACCTAACATTCTCCTTTACCAATTGATTTTCAATTTTGGATCTTCTTTCTTTGAAAAAATGACATTCTGGTCAAATTAAAGAATATGTATTTACAAAAATGCCATTGATTATTACCCATAAAAGGAACCCTCCAATTCCCAATTCAGCCCACTCATTTCGTTTTTTTATCTTAGATACGTACATAAATTTAGTTTCTAATAAACTTATATCATGTTTTATAGCTTCTTGTCTCAAGATAATTTCCATTACCTTTAACAATTATAAGGATTCCAAGAGAATAGAATATATGTTTTTTTAAATAATGACTTCTTATCATTATTTATCATTTAAATTCATCCTAAAAAACATCCCAATTATGATGTATCATAGTAAAATCATATTAATAATTTGATTATACTTCTTTCATATTGATATTTTCGAAAAATCAATTCATAATCATACTCATTCATTTATTATGGAACCTTCTTGTTTGGGCCTCTTTAATAACAAAAATAGAAGATAATATAAATATTTATCATCGATGGTTATTATAACTTAATTACTAGTTAGATATAATATCAATATGTATATAATTTTTTATTATTTTTATTAAATGTTTATATTAATATTTAATACATCATTAATAAAACAACTCATGTGTATTAAATATTACTAAAACAAGATCATTATTGGATTCATATTTGCAAATAATTTTAAAAAAATCATTGAATAAAAATATAACAATATAACTCATTGTAAAACTACAATTCTAATTCCTTGAATATCATAAAGGTGATTAACTTGTCATTTTGTCATCCCATGGAGGTGGCCATCTCAATTACATGACATTAAGAAAATATTTCATTTCAAAATATTCTCATTCACTTTTATGTTTATAGTTTTAGAGGATTACAAAAACCCATTACCAATACAAACCATTTATTTTTTAACTAGTGGAAATTTTTTCCAAGGTATGGTAAAATGGTAAACCCCTAAAAGTATTTGACAACTCCTAGAAATTTTATCTTTTAGAATCATTATATTTATTGATTTTCAATATATCCTAGGGAAATGGAAACATATAAAAGGGGGACTCTTAGTAAGGATAAAAAAAATAGATAACAATAAAACATAATATGTGATCATAATATGATCATATGGTAATAATAAGGATAAATAATTATTTTGTTCCCAAAAAATCATAGATCATAGATAAGGGGATAAGTCATGGAATAAAATAAAGGTATGGAGTTTCTTAGAAAAGTGGCATAAAAATTAAAATAACCAATCCTGAAAACAAAATAATATTTTAAATGTGGTTCACTCGTAATCCTTAGAAAATATTATTATAAATCTCATTATTCCAATTCTAATGATAAAAACCCATTATATCCATGACATAAAATGTTTTCAAAATAATTATGCCCACACCTATGTGAAAAAATTCATCAAGTCCACACATGACTGGATCATAAGATATAAAACATAAAAAATGAATTAGAGTGCGACATAGGACCCTACCCATCATTATTCATAAAAATATGATCCACTTAAAATAATTCATATCATAGAGGACTGATAGAAAGAAAATTGGTTTTATATACCATTCAAAAAAATCATATAAAGAAAACATTCATAATTTATTCAATAAAAATAATTAACCCAAAAAATATAAATGGTTATATAATGATAATAAATTACATCATAGCTATATACCATTAAATTAATTATATGGTTTTTACCCTATATAGATAAATTGGTATACAATTTAGTCAATAATTTCCCTAATAAATTGATGTGTGTAATCCATCTGAACAATCTTCAATCTGGGAAATAGAAAATAGGACATTCAAAAAGGAAATGAATTATAAGAAAATTTAGTCCTATTAATGGGGGATAGATAGGAATGAATAATTCCATGATGTATCACTCTTTGATAATAAAGATCATTTTATAAGCCATCTAGAGAAATAAATTAGACTGTATCATTTAAAAAATATCCTCAATCTAGTATAAGATATATCCATGGTTAAATAATTATATAAAAAAACTTTTTAGGTGTTTTAGAAAAAAATCACACCGATAATAATATATATCATAGATCTTTTGAGAAAATAATAATTAATTATTTTTTTAGAGACAAATTAAATAAAAGAAATAAATTTTCATTTAAATTGAAAAAGGATATGAAAATATACATTTACATAGAAACATTAAAATAGGTACTTATTTCAAAGTAGAACCATAAATAAAATGTAAAATATATTTTTTAAAAAACAATTATAATGAAATTAAGTATAGTAGAAAATTAACTATTTAAAATTTTTAAATTAATATAATAATATCAAAAAAAATGTTGATTAGAAGATAAATTTAGATAAATAAAAAAAATAAATTCTACTTTTATATTTTTAAAATAATATTTTTGAAAGCTTGATCCCATTAAAGGATTAAAAAACAATAATTTTAAATCAAGGTAATGATAAAAAAACACATGAATTATATCTAAAAGGTCAAATTTATTGTGTTATAGGACTGGAATAATATAAAAATTACATATATGGGTTATCAAATGTGAGAGATCTCGATTTTAAAATAGGTTTTAGAAAAGAAACCTTTTTTTAAGAGAAATTGTTTAACAAAAATCATAAAAGTGGAAGCTCTTGAAATTGAACATAAAATACCATTAATGAAATATAATTCGTAATATAATATAAAAAACAGGTATTATATGATTCATATTTTAATAAATTACTAGAAAATAAGAAGTATGTCTTAAAAATTGAAAAGGAAACCAAGATACCCTTTCATGTAACATTATATTTGATGTAAGAGTCGTTTTATAAAGAACTTATAAGGTAGATTAATATAAGACCAAAAAAAATAAAGATTATATAAAATATAAATTTTTTGATTGGTAAAATAAATCAAACTAGGAATAATATATCTCAATAGGAAATCATATAACTCAATAAAAAAATTATTTAACATAAACCCTTATAAATTTTTAACCTCTGAGTCAAATCCCCATGAGTGAAAAAATATGGAATAGAATATTGAATATCATAAAATATATAATAATCGTGATATAAAATAACAATAAGGATGAAAGTGAAAAATAAAAAAATAAAACACAATTTATAAGAAAATCATGTCTCAAGGAATTGAAATATGACACAAATAACCCTTACGAAAGTAGAAACATTTGATTCAAACCCATTATAGGATATTATTCTAAAATAAAAATTAAAAATCATGAATGATGAGATTATCATGATAAAAAAATATTATATTAGTATTATATACACCATTTCTAAATAAATAAAATTTCATAATTAGATTTATGTCCAAATAAATTAAATTTTAGGCAGGAAACTCTTACATTCTTTCCTTGTTTAGTCGAATTCATTCTAAGATTGATTATTATGAACAAAAATATCATAATCTTATATTTTTTAACATATTCATTTTCATTAAATTTTATATACTTAATTTATCATATTTTATTATGGTAATATTAGTTAGTTAGAGCATAATTTCACTATTGGGTTTCAGTAAGTTTAATTGTTCTGTAAAATGTTTTTAATGTAAATTTCTATAACCATTAATTGACACCAAGATAATAATTCCTTGATCAATAATGGAAAGATAATAGGTAAATTTTTTTGGATTATAAATATATTTTATCATTTAAAAAAAATAGTTATGTTATTTGAAAATGGAATCATATTAGCTTATTTCAGTACTATTCATGATCAAATATTTCATTTTAATAACAAGTTGATTTCTTAATATAACATTTCTTGAAAGGTAAAAAAAATTATTTTATTATTGAATTAAAATAATATAGGTTTTCCCTAATTAATAAATGATAGAGTTTTATAACATTTTTTATTAGGTGGTTAATCCGACCCAAACCAGATCAATCTTTAATTTGATGGGAGAGTGTGGATAAAATGGTTTTTTATATAATATCAATAAAAAAATAATAAAAATATTTATATTTTAAGAAAATATTTAAAGCATTATGAATAAATAATTGAAATCAAGATTAAAAAAGAAAAATGTCACTTTGTTGAGTCGGTAGTCTACACATACACACGATCGACATTATTTTTTACATTCCATATAGATGGGAGTGAATAAATAATATTTTTCCATTTATATAATAACATTTAATCATATTAATAATATTTTATTTATTATATTATAATGAAATTTTGGGGTGTTAAAAAAATAGTGTGGAAAAAAACTAAAGATAAGAGAGACACTTACATAGAGGATATTAATCCTCTCTTGTAAACCTCATTGATTATTAAGGGGTTGGGAAATATTAAGAATAAAAAGGTGCAAGAAACTAAGATAGGTTTATAGGGGAGGTAAATTGTAGAATTTAATGAATAATTTAGAATGAATAATGGTGAAGGGTTGGAAGCATTCTCTTTTTATAAGTGAACATATGGGCATTTTTTGGACTACGCATTACTTTTAAATATTCAAATTATACTATTCAAGGCTCAAAGGTCAAGAAATATGAAAATATAAATTATTAAATATAATTTTCTTTATACTCCGCAACACCAATAAATTTTTGGACAATTTTTATTGATTTAAGCCACTTTCTTTTTTCTTTTTCAACCATTACCATAATATACTTTTAATTTGGTAAAATAAAATTAACCCTAAAAAATAATTTTAATTAAAAAAATAAAAATAAACTAAATAAACTATTTAAAAATTCTAATTTTAAATTTTAAAATTATTTTATAAAATAAAATTTAAAGGATTTATATAATTTAATATCAAAATTAATGTACATGATGTGTAAAAAATGTTTTTAGAAAGAGCCTGTTTAAGCTAAAAATTTTTTTATTAAAATTATAAATGAGATTATATTTCATGAAAAAATTATTTTGGTATAAAATAATATTTTTTTAATTAAATTTAAATTAATCCTTAATATAATTCTGGAATAAATTTTTTTATCTAAAAAAAATAATCAAAACTATAATTAAATAAGAATAAAAATGTTATTGAAGAACAAAAAATTAAACATATGTATTTTATGTTCAAAAATATTATTTTAGCATATATATTTTTACCCTTAAATAAAAAACATTAATCAGTTAAAATGTTTTATAAAATAATATTTCATTCCCATATATTGATAATTTCATAAAATTTACAATTTTGGTAAAAAATATTTTTAATTATTCACTTCAAAATCAATTATTTCAAAAAAAATCTCAAAAGCGCATACAAAGATAATGTTGACATTTTGAAATAAAAACAATGCTAATTTTATCAAATTATAAGTCCAAATAATTATATATTTATATTTTGAGTGAAAATGAAAATTGTAAACATAAGTTCAAATTATTGAAAAAATATAAATATTAATCATTAAGTGTTATTAATATTATTTCATACAGATATAAAATTTAAAAATGTTAACATATTAATTTTTTTTAAATATCAGTTATTTTTATATTACAATTTTAAAATTGTTTTTATTTGATTTTTTAAAATAAATTTCTCAACACATAAAAATGGAAATTTGAAAAAAAAATATTTCTAATATTTTTTATTTGTATTTTAAATATATGGATTTTAGATTAATTATTATATTTTAATTTTCAAGTTGTTTTATTATTTTTAAATATTCTTCATAACAAGATTCTTATATTTCATGGCCTATTTTTGTTCAGTGTGGTATGTATTGATTTAGGGATACATATATTCCAAAATATCGAGTCATTAAAATGAACATCGAATAATGACTAAAACCATTATATATAATCAAAAAAGGAAAAATTCAAACTACTAACAAGTGATTATAGATAATAAATAAAATTAAGTACCAACAATGTAATAAAATAATATCAAATGTTAATATACATGTCAATACATATTAGGAAGGATATGAAATATATATTTAATGGGTTTATAATTTTTATTCATAATGTTAAGGATTTTTCATGAAATTAAGAATCTAATGTAAGGGTTTTTATTGGCTCAGTATCTCTTAGTTGATTCATAAACATTCTTCATTGACAGTAGCCTTTTTGTTTTATATATTCTACCATTTCATTCAATTATTTTTTATTTCCTCTATATTTTCTTAGGATTTTAGTTTCTCTCTCAAAATCTCACTTTCTATTGATTCTTACATCATAGAATGCAAAATTATATGGGTTTTACTCTTAGTTTCCATTCATTTAGAATTGTTTCATATTATTCACCTATTTTCCATTATATAGTCTTTCCAATACCAATTTTTAATAATTTTATTAAAATTTAATTTCTATTAATATGGTGTATAATTAAATTTCAGGATCTATCCTCCAATATATTTTGATTCATACATTACAAAATCTGAAAGAATATATCTTTAACTAATATTCTTTCTTGAGTAATTATCATTATTCCCTTATTATGTTATTTTATTTTTATTATATTCTACCATTTTAATATTTTAGGTGGTATTGTATCTTAATTCTAGGGTGAACACAATTCATTAAAAAAACTATTCCTTTTCATTTATTTTTACTTCATTAACATGTTTAATTATAAAGGAAAAACATTCACTTTCTATTTTATGTATTTTCCTTCCATGTCCATGTTCAGTCTTACCAGATATGGATTATTTTTTTATATTGAAGGCCAAATATATGTTCCCTTATATATCTCCAATATTTTAACTTTATTTTATATAAAATTCATTTTTATATCAATTTTATCAATGTGGTTTATTTAAATAAAAAAAATATTTAAAAAGTATTTCATTCTACTTCAATAAATTTTATATCTCCTGATACATATTTATAATTCAACGCCATTTTTTATTTTATGGTTTTACTTTGGGACATTTATTTGTAAAATAATTGTTAAAATCTACTTTTCATGGTTTTGATAATAATTATTTTGATATTCAATTTTAACTTTTTTTATGATAAATTCATCAAAACATAGAAGACTTTCTTTTGAAGATTGTTTTCCCATTTTCCACTCATTATTATCAAATTTTATTTTTTAAAAATTATGTCTATTATACATTTTGATATTTTTAAGAACAAATATATAAATATTATTATATTTTGTTGAATTATTTTAAATTTTGGTTAAGCTAGTTATTTTTATATTTTCATTTACTTTAATAATACTTAATGTTATGGAGTTTCTTTCTCAACCTTTTTATAATTTTTTATATTCAATTATCTGATTCCATATCTATGGGAGTAAAAGTTTATATTTTTTCCTTTGATTGTTTCTTATGGTAAATTTCATATCATTATATCATTTTCTCAAAAAATTTATTTATTTTTAAATAATCCATTAATTGATTATAAAAACATAAATGGTGATGAGGAAATCAATTTTCCATGAGGGGATTAATCCATAACTTCCTTTCAGTTTATTTATTTTATTAATATTATAATGATTTTATTCTTACTATTTTCTTTCCATTATGAGTACCTAACTTCTCATACTTCTTATTCAGGGGTGTTCACTAGGATAATCATACCATTTTATTGATTGGGGAAATATATTTTCATCATTATATACATCTTATTTCATATGGGGTGATTACCCGTACATAATTATTTTTATTTAAGGGTATTTACCTTGTGATCCTATATAACTATTTAGATATTTATACCTCATGGATGTTTATATATAGCTCCTTTGTTTTAATGGGTTTCTCATGCATTGACTGGTGATTATTCCTCCTAGAATACATATTTATGATTTATCATTATGTAAAAGGTGGGTCATATATATCACTCCAATTCATTGGGTAAAGAATTATATTTCATGAAATTACTATAGAATGAAATTAGTGAATCATAATATATTTTGTTATGTGGGTTAGGTGTTTGTTTTCTTATTTATTATGATAGTTCACATGTGGTGATTCTTGATTCACTGTGTTATTGTGTTATTTAGAATTAAATTTGAAAAAAAAATATAAGATTTTATTTTCTTCACTTTATTCCAAAACCAAATTCCAATATTTTCATATCTCTTGGATATTATGTTGTAATTTTATATTATTATTCCATGGTAACATCTTAATTATTTAAATTATGGTTCCTTGTTATTATGTATTGATCTATGACTATGTTATCATGTTACATAATCACTTCCTATTATATTATTCATTAATTAGGAATTTCTCCCATGTTCATGTTTTATCACATGCTTATGCTATAATAATGTATTACTAATAGATATTATTTTTATCCTTATTGGGAAATTATTATCACTCCTTTATTATGTTTCCCCATTTCCCAACGAACTTATATGTTGGACTATAATTGTTGGGATATAAGTTTTTGTAATATTTTCGGATATATTGAATCATAAATGTATAATAATATGGGTTTCTAGATAATCTATAAAACACTAAACTTTTTTACTGTATGTGTGTTTTATGGTTGAGATTATATGTAAAATGAGGTATGTTTTCATAATATTATTTATATTATAGTAACTATGTAATGATTTTTATTTGTGAAACCTGATTTAAGAGTGTGGGTATTAGTTCATCTCAATTTTCACTACAAGAGGTTTTAGTTATTTTGGATATTTAGTTATTAATAATAAGGAAATAAGTCTTAATGTACCCAATGTTAAATGAAAAGTATCATAACATGAATAGATAACATAATGGTTGAACTAATGGTATCATAGTTTGAACCATTAGTGTTATAATTGAATAAAATTATATTTTGTTAAAATTAATTTGAGTTATAAGAAGACATGTTAAGTTTTATTTTTCATATTCATATGATTAATTATGATTATATTATGGAAGATTATAATATCCCTTTTAGTTTATGTATTTATATGAATATAGGATCATGAAAATGAAATTTGGAATGGTATGTATCAAAAAACTCATAAGTCTTCTGACCCACTAAGAAACAATATTTTGAAAAAATTATTGAGGCAAGTGAAAATCTCAACATATTTATTTTATTTGGGAAAATATTAGTTTATCAAACACACTAAATATAGTGAGGTTTATATCTCATTAGAAATTATATCTTGAGTCGTGTAAATCTAATGGATACCTATAGTTATTTCCATGAGTGGGAGATAATTAAAATGCAGAGGAAGAATCTTTTTTAAGGGGGAATGTAACATCCTATATTTAAAAATTAATTTTATTTTCATAAGATAATTTTTTTTATTATTTATAATTGATAGAATCATTGGTTACAAAAAAAACTTATACTGTATGAATCAAACTAACAACACATTATTCACCCATAATGGAAAATTACAAAAAAAAAGTACATCAATCCATGTATTATATATCTTAGACATTTACAAACAATAGATGAGTGAAATAATTAAATGTCAATAAAATAAAATGGGGTAATAAATAGAAAAATAATAATATATTTATAACTACAAAATACTTATATCCTATTCACATATGAATATATATGTTAATAGAACTAAACATATAATGAAAAAAAAACAGAATCAATGGAAAAATAAAATAGTTAAACACTAAATGAAAACTATAGGAATGATAAGTGTTGTTTGTGAAGATAAAATGGAATTAATTGATTGAATTTAATGGGGCTAATAAATCCTTTTATTTAACAATTATAAAGGGTAATATTTTAAGTGGGTATTAAACCACTGGACATACTAACAATTTAGAATTATCATTAAATAGTTCATCTAAATATAGATTATACAATTTTTAAAAAAGAAATATAGTTTTATTATAAAAAATTTATTTTAATAAAAAATCATATTTTGGAAATAGAATAAATTTATACTAATTCATTTGTGAAGGTGTATTTTTTATGATGATATTTTTTCTAAAAAATTATGATTTTTTTAAAATTTAATACCTTAAAAATGATTTCAATAAAATAAATTGACAATATAAAATAAATAATTAGTAAAATAAGTAAATGAAATCAAAGAAATGAAAATCGTATTACATTGAATATATATTTTATGATTCATGGCCAAATAATTATGTTTTACTTAAAAACAAATTATTTATTATATACTATTTTTTTAAAAGTGAAATTTACCTTATTTGGATTATGAAATTTTATGAAATTACTTTTTTATAAAAAAATATAAAAAATTAATATAGTGATCATTATTTTTGAGAAATTAGAATAATATTATTTAATATTGAGTAACCCCAAGAATTATCTTGTATGTGTGGTATTAGTTTTCAACTATGATATGATATAATTGGAAGGTAATGCGAATATTTTAGAGCTATAAAACATGTATTTAATGTTATTTGAGATACGTTTGAGTGGATGACACTATTTATATTTGATTTTAAAATTTTGGAAATGAATTTTGGATATTAATTTTTTAGAGAGTTTGTAAAAGATAAAGATATGTAATGTTTTTTGGGAGTTCCACAATGATTCACAAAATATATTCGATGGTATGTAATGTTTTTTCTGATTCGTAGTATATCATAGGTCATAAGAAATATAAATTCTAATCTCAACATAAAATATAGATAAGTCAAGGAAAAATTATAATATGTAAGATATTTCACAATATTTTGAATATTTACATGTTCATAGGTAGTATTTCACATTGTTATATAAGATGAGGAATAAATTAATTTCTTGATTAATCAGCCCTACTATGATATTTTATATATTCTGTGTTATGCGGATGATATAAAAAGACATGCATATTATTAATTTAGAAATATTTAAGATCCTATCATGATCATATATATGATATTATTGTGGATTTGTAATATATTTTAGAATACTAAAGTGATATATAAGATATTTTATTTCATATATAAGTTTCTTTAGTTTTGAAAATATGAGAATTGTATAGAATCAAAATTATATGATATGTAACTCCCTATCCCAGATCACCCAAACAACACCCATGTGTAGGAATTGTATAACCTCAGTTTCACCTTTCATAAGACAAAGGATTCTGAATAGTGGTGGGATCTTAAAACATTAATTGTGGTACTATAAACATTAATGTAAATCCCTAGTAAAATGCACAAATATAAAGAGAAATTTAGAATATCCCATATGTTTAATGCATATCCCTTAACTTGTAGATATAAACAGGGAACCAATAGGACCACCACAATCTAGAATTTAAAATTTGTAAACATTATATATGATGTATTACAATATAAATTATAAATAGAATCATATACATATGGAAATTATCATCAAAATAAATCAAATGGGGGACACAATGTTTTATAAAATAAGAACAAAAATAATAGGAAAAAACAATTCCCTTCTAGTATAACATTAATGTTCTTCTCTTTTAATCTGTTTCATCCACAACCCTCTATACCTGATCTATTTTTCTATCTCAATGTAATACCTATCACTAAATGAAAACATGATGTTCTATCCAAGGACATTGAAAACCATTCCATGTACATGGGTAGGGGATAACTCCAACAACCTATAAATATTCCCCCAATTTCCTTAACACAGTGAGTAATACTGTGATCAATTGTATATGCATGAAAACATAAAAAAAATGAAATTCATGCTCATGAAATGCACCAGCCCTAAAACATAACCTAATATTCACATGCAAGAAAAAATATTGGGTCATTATGTGCTAAACAAGACACCCAACCGCACCGAGTGCAACTAGTTCTGGAAAGAATAAAGTCACCCCATACCATAATACATATCCTAACATGACCAATACCTTCTCACATAAAAAATATCCTCACATTAAATACAATATCAAGTCTCGGATGAATTACTAGTCCACATCCACTCACTCAGGGTTAGTCACGTACTAAGTTATATCCCACATAAAGCACTAGATGATCCCCCCCCCACTCAAGAAAGTCCACCCACAAAAACCTATTCCACTTCTCTAAAAACACCCTCTAAATCAAGTTTGGTCTCTAATTTTATTCAACATAGAATTTTAGACCATACCCTATTATTTAAGATTCATTAAACATCATCACCTCAACACATCTATTCTAACTCAATAAAGGCCACCATGAAATACAATAGGAACAACCTTCTCACTCAGGGTGTCCAAATTAACAACAATTTCATTATAAATCTCCTAACTCCCCCCATCACTTTGGGTGAGGTATCATACCACATTACATGAATAATCATATTCATAAACCCTCTCACTCAAATAACTGACTCATACCACATCACATTTATGTGAAATAATATATCACTCTGTGTGTCTCATGGTAGCACCTTCTCATTCCATGTGAGACCATACATCCAATACCCTACCACATCACATTGAACACTCCAATATTACTCAAGGTGGGTATCAAATAACATCATAATGAGTTTTACTTTTACTTTGGACATCTTTATGACCATTTTCGTCAACAAAAAAATATAAATATATAGAAATAGACAGTAATATAGTAAGTATATATGGAAAACAATTATCCAAAATAAAATTCCAATGAAAAAGATAGGATAATCATATCCTATAGGATTTTCCAAATATAATTCCGCAAGGTTACCCACACATATCATGTTCATTCACCTGATGCCACAATATATGAGGGATTCATCACCAAAACCCATTTACCAAACAACTAGATCACATAATCCTAAATTCGTCTTAAACATCTCAGTTTCGGCTCGGTATAACAAACAGGATAAAATATCATCACATTATAGAACCATGTGTGATTTTATCAAAATGAATCCACATAACCCATCACTACCATCTATATTGTCGATTATATAAATTCAAACCCACCCAAGGCTTTGATACCAACAGAAAAACAATATTTTGTCAAATTATGCACTAGTATGTAATATAGTCTACAAAACCACATATAAATGTTTTAATAAGGTATTTTATTGGAATAAAATAATGTGTCATCATGAAACATGAAAAATATAATATTAAATCATAATATGACAACCAAAAAATTGTATAAAATCATTATAAAATATGTCATTTCCCACTCAAGATCAACTAGACCAAAACAAATCTCAAAATATTCCCTTATGAATTTCCTATAAGAACCAAGTAAAATACATTATAAAAACCAATATATAGAATCACATGTCGTATTTTCTTAGGATAAGACCCTTTCAAAAGTCCATATTAATACATTATTTATAAAGATCTAATTTTTTTTGAATATTCTATTGTAAAAAAATCACTTGAATTAACACATTCTACATTGAAATTAAACATTAAGTAATTTTTAATAAAAACAGTTTTTCATTGAAATCCCCTTTTAAAATAAACATTAATAAATTAAATCCCATTTACCTTGATAATCCACTCACAAACCCAAACATTCTACAAAGTGGGACACAATTTTCTGTTTAACCAAGGTGGCACCAATAAACCTTTTAGAAGATTATGTCATACTAATTGTCTAGTAGGCTTAAGTGATTTTAAACTAATTTATGGGGTGAGATAACACAATTTCATGAAAAATTTATATCAAACCCCATAATTATATAACCTCACCATAAAATCACTAAATGTGAAATAGAGTTACTAATGTAAAGGCTACCTACCTCAATTGGCGATCAACTGATAAATCTTAATGGTGTACTAAACTCTTCTATGTGCTTTAAATAATATCACATCAGTAAATAATATAAAATTAATCAATCACCCATTTAATGATGAAGTCCAAATATGTAATATTTTACCCCACAATTAATGTCCATCATAACAGATCCAAAACCATAAGAAATGGGGTGTGGTCTACACTCCAGATTGACCTGACCCTAAGCCACAAAAAATATCTTGATTATTATTTAATTTATAAAGACATAAACCCCAGTAGTTTCGATTTGGTGCCTTAATTATATTGGTACTAAAAATCATTAACATCCCAAAAGACTAAATAGATTTTTCCCATTGGAAAACTATATAAAAACATAATTGTAACATTTCATCATTGAATGAAAAAAACATACAAACCCCATTATAAATATCCCTTAACTACTATATTTTCCCTTTAATCCATTCATAAAAAACATCTTCATATCCTAAGGAAAAATAAAAAATAAAAAAGGGGTGATCACATATTCATAGAATGTGGAATAAATATTGTAGAATATAATATAAATATAAAAAGAAGACATGTATAATCACTAAAATTTCATTCCATTAAAATAGAATCTTGCATGATAAGGAATGAATAAAATAAGAATAGATAATTCCATGTAAATAAGCACATGAAACATAACAATGTATATTACACTAGTAAAATTATCACATGATTTTTCAAATTTTAATATCATAATTAGGTAAAACATAATGTCACACATCGAAAACATATCATCAAGGCCACAACCAAGACATCTCAACATAAATGGTTAAGGCCTCAGCCAAATCCATATATGTTTTGGCTCATTATACCTGTAGATACATTGAGGGGATATAGAAGTACCATACCCTCACCAATGCATTACACATATGAATGGGGTGAAACATATAATCTTTTACATAACTTTCCGTGATCGTAAAACAAAATCACTAAGCATTATGATTAATATGGAGAATGGTATCAAGATAAAACATCGACAGTCAAACTAATCATGATACTTTTTGTAAAATATGTTATATATTATCATAAAACATCAATCCTAATTAATCATAAGATTCTATAGGGGGTGTTGAAATAGATTAAAATACATTAATAAAACCATCAAGAATTTTTTGATAGAAATACCCTTTTTACATTGCAAAGATGAGTCATTTTGGAAATTCATTTGTATTTTACATAAAACCATATTATAACTTGTATATCATAGAATATAAAATTGGGGAAAACTAAATTACATTTTTTGAAAAAAAATTATTGACAAAATAAGAGGAAACATGTGACAATACAATTTAACAATCTTCATAAATGAGTTGATTTAGGGTTATTTAAGGGTAAGTACTAAAGAGTCTTTAATGTAGACAAAGGAATTATTTTTTTATAAAACTAGAAATGAAAAAGAAAATCATCATGACAAAATTGATGATTTTATTAAAATAATGGGGTCTTAAAATAAATTATGGAGTATACTTGAAATTTTTTAAGAAATAAGGAAGTTCCCTTTGGTTAAGCTTTCTTATCAAGAATAATTTAGAGTGGGGCCTCTTTAAAACATGTCTTTCCCAAAAAAAAGATAAAATGATTTTTGGAACATATAAATATAATTTATAATAACTATATAAAAATAAATAATATTTAGATTGGGTTAAATAGAAATCAGGATTAACTCGAATGAAAAATGGATATTTATGTAGATTTTTTTAGCTTATTTCTGAAAGTGTTCTACACATATACATAAAACCCAGATAATGAAATTAGATTGAATAATCATTTAATTTAGAACCTTTTAAACATTTATTTTATTTTTTTATGTTCAGTTATGATATTTTTGATGACTTATAAGATTCAATTTCATTGTTCAAAAGTGTTCACTTCCATATTTTTCATTATTAGTTCAGTTATATACATGTATAAATTATCATGACAAATGGGAATAGTAACCCATAATTGAAATTATTTGTTATTAAACACATAAATATGATTTAATGGTTTTATATATCATTTTTTTATAATGGAGGATGATTTAATAGTTAAAAAGTTAATGATAAGTGTTTGGATTATTTTGGTATATTTTCGATCATCGAGAACTAGTTTTCTTTTATTAATTAACAACAATTATATATACTATTTATAGAATAATAAACAAGTTTTTATATAATTTATAATATTTTTTGACCATAATAATTGTATTATGACCATCCTTCAAGTTGTAATTGTAAAACTAATGATCATCATTTATAAGGCCGTAAATCATCACATTAGGAATGATGTTTTCATTTATAGATTAAAAGGGGAAAGCGAAAGTAATTCATCATGCAAATCCCCTTATCATAATAAGAGTATAGTATATATAAGATATTGGAGTTATGATGCATTATTTGAAATATTAGGTAAGTAAATTATGAGAAAATACAATAAATTTAAAGAATATTAAAATAACTAAAAGGGGTTTTCCACTTGAATTCTTCTCCTTGATAACCTCCTTAAAGAACATTCAAATGGTATTTTCGGATAAAAAAATTACCAGAATGTGAGGGAGGGGATTGGGAGGGTAAATAGGTGGAATATTGAAATGATTCAAGGAATTATAGGTTTGAGGATAAGGTGTGGTGGGGGATGGTATTTATAGAGCTGGAGAAGGGTTTTGTTTTTGAATATTTTATTCATTTGTTTCTTATTTTGGCTCAAGACTAAAAATAGTTTTAATTATTGTGACTAAATACAGAAAGGGGTGCATGTGAGTTTGAACTAATGGTTATTTCATCATCAATAAATCATCCATGACTCAATAATTCATTTATTTTGCTAATATTTTAAATTACCATATTTTATTATTCAACAAAAAGTCAAATATTTTAGAAAAACCCCAAAAATTCACCATCCCCATTTTTGAAATTTAGAATTCATAAATGTACTCCATTTTTTAAAAATATTTTCCCATATGTGTTAAATTTAATATTAAAAAAATTACTGTTTACTTAATAATACATATTTTAATAAGATAACTATTTTTATGATATATTCAAAATTTAATAAAGGTCTCATAACATTACTTTATAATCATAAGACAAAAAAATTTAATTTATTAATATATTTCATGAAAATAAATATTAATTTAAAAAATTATTTTAATTATATTATTATAAATATACATTTATGTTTCCCAAAAATAACAATACTTATTTTGTCATTTTTTAAACATTTATTCACTTATTCCATTATATAAATATATTAAATTTCCATTCCTAGGATATATAAAAAATTTATACTCTCATAGTAGTGGTTACTATTATATTGTTTGTATTACTATTCATATGGTCATACTTAATTGTATATTATTTGTTTATACTCGGTGTTGTGTGAAGAATAAACTATCGAAGATATTAAATTCAAAAGAGGTATACCATAAAATCATGGGGTGTTACATTATCCCCTCCTTCAAAAAACTTAAACCTTGGAATTTAGAGAATGTCACTGCATAAAAATATTTTGTATGTCCTTTGTCATAAGTAACTCTTGTTCCCACATCACCTCTTTGGTTTTATTATTTTCTCAATGTACCTTTACCAGCTGAGTCATCTGATTTCTCAACACCTTTATTTTAGTGTTCATAATCTAGAAGGGCTCTTCACAAAAATATAAATCAGTTTTCAATTATACTCTTTTAAAAATGAGAACATGTGTTGGGTCTAGCATGTCCATTACTTAATAAAGAGATGTAGAACACATTTTTTACTTTAGAATGATTAGGTGAAATTTCCAAAGGATAATCCATAGCTCCAATTCTCTCCAGGATTTCAAAAGGAGAAATATACATGGGTCCTAGTTTCCCTTTCTTTTAAAATAATATAAAACCATTCTATTGATATAATTTCAAGAAAACATGATCTCCAACTTGAAATTACAAATCCTTCCATAGATAATCATCGTAGTTATATTTCATACATTTAGCTTCATAGATATGGGTTTGAATAGAATTTACCTTTTTTGTTATTTCCTCCACAAGTTTTAGTCCAATAATATTAATCTCACATACTTCATCCCAACTTGTTTGACTATGAAATCTCTTTTAATATAATGCTTCATATTGTTCCATTTTAAATCTTGAATGAAAAACATTATTCTTGGAAAATTCAAAAAAAATTTAATACTGATCCTACAATCCTTAAAATTGATGTGAGAAGGACCTCAATATGTTTTCAAAATTTTTAATTATCCTTTCTGACTACCCACCTATATAAGGGTGGTAAGAAGTGCTAAAATGAATCGTGGCATTAAAATAATTTAGTATACTTTTCCGAAACATTTATGTAAATCTTTGATCCTGATCAGACACAATTGAAATTGATGCACCATTATGTCTTACAATTTAATTAATATATAGTAATTCAAGGAGCTGTAATGGAAAATACTCACTTCTATAATAGAAATGTGAAGATTTGGTATGTTGATCACCAATTAACCATATTTCATTTTAATGTTTTGGAGACCTTGGTAATCCAGTTACAAAATACATAGAAATGTGATCTCATTTACATATAGGAATAAGAAGAGGTTCCACTAATCCTCTAGCTTGTTTTCATTCATCCTTATCCTATTGGGAAACTAAACAGTTGATACATAATCAATATTTTCCCTCTTCATATTATCACACCAAAAAATTCCTTCAAATATATTTACATATTATTTCTACAAGTTAGTATTGCCAAACTCGATATTTGAGAATCATCAAATAATTATTTAATTATCTTGTTTATAGAGGGAAAAAAATCCTCTTACTAAATATATATGGACATGGACTTAAAAAAATTACATAATCTTGAATTAAACGAATAATTCACATTAAAGATCATTTCAGGTTTATAGTTTTAGAGAATTATGAAATAAATATTACATTACATCTCAAAAAAATAAAAAGTAGACACTTCTACGTAGTTTAATTTTTTTTATAAAATAAAAACTCTTGAAAAAAAGGGTCATGTCCAATTCCTTGTTTTATACAGCATGACTTTCCCTTGATCCCATCTTTGACCCAATTCACTTTTAAGTATTGTGAAAAACATTTCAAAACATAGGATGAGCATAAAAATCTGAGTAAGGGTTATGAGAAAAATAAAGAACAAATTAGTACATCAACAAATACATTACATGTTCTCCTTAACATACCTCATGAAATCATAAGATTTATGAATAACATAGAGATATTATAAATAATAAAGGTAACTTGTAGAATCCATATCATACTTACATTATAGATATCATAGAAACATAGAGAGTTACATTTAGAATACCCATCATAGTATATTTCTTAAATCTATTAGTAGAAACATTGACATTTACCTCCGCTACATTACCCAATTCATTGGAAATCTATCTTCGTCTCACCCGCCTAAGGATTATCATGGAAACACCCATATACGTAAATAATTGCCACGTACCATAATATAATCATAACACATAACATAAGAATAAAAGTAAGATAACATTCCTAAATTACAATCACAATATATTTTTTCCAGATATTGAACAAGATATTGAAATAATAAATCCAAAAATGATTTTCAATACCAAAATATATAAAAGAGTATATGATATTTATTTTCCTTTGTAAAAACAATACATCTTGGTAAGGAAGCCAAAGATGAAATAATACTCACGGTGGTAGAAAGGGTCATTGTCACCACTTACGTTAAAAGAAACATTCCTTTTTTTCATTTACTGAAATGTTTCATTGATAAAATATTCCCTTTGAATGAAATTAAAATTCAAAAGGGTGGTGTACACCATATAAAATAAAGTCATGTAGAAATCAAAACATGCGTCAATGAAAGGATATTGAGACGATGTCTCTTACCTCATGTCCGACATGACCTGTTCGTTCATTAATCCATTGAATAATAAAATAAAGTAAATTTCTACTTTCTTAAGAACGTTTTTCAATAATATTATTAATTTTATATAACTTATTACCATTTTATAAACATTATGTAATCATTTATGTTAATAACAGTCATTTTGTCGATATATGGTACTTGAGTCAAAAATAAACTTCTTACAATTAATATTTGTTCATGTGGTCAAAAGTTTACTATATATAGAATTATATTCATGATGTAGATATCATATATATTGTATATATCCACTATATACATGAATTTATAATATTACATAACATTTATAGGTAAGAAATGAAATGCACTGTTCATGGAGATAGTAAGTCGTACATACACATGAACGCTACCTTCATTTATATTTCTTATTTAAATGAAATAAAATCATAATGATACATAGGTATATTATAATTCTAGTATAATATCATTTATAATATCATTACCACCAGCCTTTATAAATCCACATGTGGTAATAACGAGTCATATCACTTTGTGTGGGTGGTAGTCCGCACTTCCTCATTTGAAATTATCGTGTTTACCGATAATGGAAAACATAAATGTATGGTATAAATAAAAAAATATAGAAGAATAAAGAAATAATAAACATAATATATATCATATATAAATATAGTTCCATATTAATGGTCACCATAAGTGGTGGTAGGAGATAATTGAACAATCATCATTTCGTGAGGCGTTAATATTCCATCCATAGAAACAGTATGTTATTTACCCATTAGATGGAGGTGTGTGTAGGTGTAGATCAAATCCTTCTCAAAACAACATCCTAATATATTTAGGATACTGTTTTTGTTATAAAAGAAATGAATAAAATGATTTTATGGGTTTGGGATGTCAAATAAAACAAAATAATTTAAGGGAAACTTTTACCTTTAATTCCATTAACTCCCTTGGGTTTGAACCAAAAAGACCTCTTGAAGTGCCTTCTGCCATTAGTAAGGCTTATAGGTGGAGAAGTGGGATGTCTGTAGATTAATTGGTTAGAGTTTTTACATGGAATGGGGCTGGAGAGGTGTGTGTAATTGGTTAGAAGTGAGATATTTTATAATGGATAGGAGGGGATTTTAGGAATGTGTGAAAATATTATGTTATTATATCATGATTTTTTGATTCTAAATGTCAATAACTAATTAAAGTAGAATCTAGTATGACTCTTGGTAGATATAAAATCATCTAATAAAGTATTGGATAGGTTTTGGATATTTTTTTAATCTTTATAATCTCATTTATTAATGACGTAAACACTGCATCATTATTGTGTCATAAATAATTTACTTTATATGATGTCTAAAAATTATAAAAAAATACCATGATATATGAAATATTTTTATATTTCTAATGAATATTTATAGTAAAATATATCAATTATATAACCCCACATTAATTTTTTTAGCAAAACTATACATGTTTATGATATTTTTATTTTTTACTTTAAAAACAACATATTAATATCATTATCTCACCCAAGTGGCTTTAAAAGGCCAAAAGTCTCACCAAATGATTTTCATGATCGGCAATTACTCATAAAATAAGTTTATCACAACTGTTAAGGTAATTTTATATTAATTTATTATTATTTTTACCTTGAATTACCCTATTTACCATTAACTGTGGTAAATAAAAGTAAAAAGTTACTATTCACCAAATTTTATTTTCAACTTATTGAACCTTATTTAACATATTAATAACAACCATGTATATCGTATTTTTGAAATTCAATTCATAGAAGAGTTAAAATTTTATTTAAATAAAAAGTCAGATTTTTAACTACTACTTAGTGGTTTCACTATTCATCAAAAATAGATGTTTTTTAGAAAAATACCAAACATTATACCTAAGATATATTTGATATTCGAAATTAAAAAATGATGTATATTTTTACATATTAAAAACATAAAAGTTGGATTAATTAATTTGAAATTAATTCTCGTTGTCAAAACAAAAAGAACGTGTTTTTAAGAAATAATAACTATCAAAAGATTGACAGTTGATTATGTCCAATTTCAAAGTGAAATTGCATCCAATGGCCAACATTTGATTAAATGATAAAAATATAATATAATTACTCTTTAAACCCAATTACAAAGATAATATAACCACATAAATAAATTACATTAAAAGGCATCTTTGACTTAAAATACCGTATTTTTTACTATTCGTTAAAAAATAAATATTATCATATAAATACCAAAAATTTACCCAAAGTAAATTTTGATGTCCTAATTCTAAAGAAGAATTTTGTTTTCTCGAATAGAACATATATATGTGTCAAAAACTAGATTTAATGAGGGATCACCATTAAAAGGTGGTAAATCATCCTTTTAAAGTAAATTATTCTTAAAATTAAATTCATTCCCATTTTAAGCCTCTAAAATTTATTGGATAAATGTAAAAGCATTTAACAAACATATATAATAATTTTTTAATTAGTTCTATTAATTATTTCCAATAAAACGTCTTGAAGTTAACTACCATTTAAAATAAAATTATAATATTATTAGTGTGCAACATAATATTTCTAAGAATCTTGTAGTTGTATATCAGGTATTCCATCTAACATAGAAACCCCTTTAAATTAAAATTAATATTTAATTCAAAAAATATTATCAAATATGAAAAATTAATATTTCTGTATTTATCTGGGATGTTACATCCTTCTCCCTTTTGGGAATTGCATCCTCACAATTTTATTCACTTATGAAATAAATGGGGGTACTTATCCCTAATAGCATTTTCAGATTCCCACATTGCCCCATCAACCATGTGGTTTTTCCACAAAACCATTACCTAATGAGTTACCTTATTCTGCAACACTTACCCTCTTCAGTCAAGAATCTGGACTGGTTTTGTTCATAAGAGAAATTCTCTCCCAACTACACCACATCAGGGCTCGAAACATGAGATGATTCAAAAATATAATTTCTCAACATTGAAACATGAAAAACATTGTGTACCTGAGATGAAGTTGGAGTTAAAGCCACTCGGTATGCAACTGATCCAACATTCGTTGGGATTTCATAAGGTCCAATGAACCTTGGACTCAGCTTTCCCTTCTTACCAAAACACATCACACATTTTCATGGAGAAACGTTGAGAAATACATGATCACCTACCTCGAAAGAAAGATACTTCCTCCAATTATCCACATAACTTTTCTGCCTACTCTAAACTGTTCTCATGTTCTTCCAAATCAATTGAACTTTTTTTACCATCTCTTCTACCAATTCTGGCCCCATCCACTTCCTTTCACCTACTTCATCCAAAAGAGATGGAGTTAGACAATGCTTTCCATTTAAAGCCTCAAATTGAGCCACATATATACTAGAATGAAAACAATTATTATAATAAAATTAAACCCAAGAAATATGTTGGTCCCAAAATCCTTGGTAATTCATTGAATAATCACGTAGCATATCCTCCATCGTCTAAATTGTTCATTTTGACCTCCCATCAGATTGACGATGAAAAGTTGTACTAAAATTTAATTCAATACCAAACGACTTCTGAAGGCCTTTCCAAAAGATAGAAGTAAACATAGGATCACAATCAGATTCAATAGAGAGGGGAACATCATGAAACCTGAGTATCTCTTTAGCATAAATCTGAGAAATTTTATCTAGAGACAAATTATCTCGAATAGAAAGGAAATGAGAAAATTTAGTCAACCGATCAACAATAACCCAGATTGAATTATTACCTCAAGATGGATTCGGTATCCTACAATGAAGTCCATGGATATATTTTTCCATTTCCACTCTGGCACCAGTAAAGACTAAAGCACACCTTTTAGTAACTTCCACTCTACATTAACCTGCTGAAAAGTCAAACACATCACAGTAAAATCAGCAATATCTTTTTTCATACAATCTCACTAGTAATACTCACGAATATCTTTGTACATCATAGTAATTATAGGATGAACTGAAAACGGAGAACTATGAGCTTTACATAACAACTCATTCTTCAAATGTGAATCACAGGGCACAAATAATCTTTTCCCAAACCTCAAAACACAATCATTATCAATGTTTAATTTAGGATACTTACCCTTCTGAACCAACTCTACCATTTTCTAAAACTCACTATATTCCTTCTACGCTAGATTAATTCTGCCTAAGAGATTACTTCACTGACACCTAAAACAAAATAGAATAATTTCCGGCACCAACAACTTCTATTCCAAATTTCATCAAATCAAATACCAATGATTCTCGTTCCAAACATAGCATGGTTAATGAAGCATTACTTTTTCAACTCAATGCATCAGCAACTTTATTTGTGTTTCCAAGATGGAAATGAATCTTGCAATCAAAATCCATGATTAATTCTAGCCATCTCCTCTATCTCTTGTTCAATTCATTCTGAGTGAATATATACTTTAAAATTTTGTGATCAGTATATATTTCACATTTTAATCCATACAAATTATGCCTCCAAATTTTTAAAGAAAAAACAACATAAGTTAATTCCAAATCATGTGTAGGGTACTTTAATTCATGAGGTTTCATCTAACGTGAAGTATAAGAAATTACCTAATAATTATTCATAAGTAAATATCCTTGTCCATTCAACGAAGAATCATAGTAAATAATAAACTCACCATTTTTGGGAGGTAATGCCAAAACTGGAGCATTCACCAATCTTCTTTTCAATTCCAAAAAACAATCATCGCATTCTTTTGTCTAGATGAACATAACACCTTTTCGAGTTGACTTAGTCGTTGGACAAGATAACCATGAAAATTTTCCACAAAACTCCTGTAATAACCTTACAAACTAATAAAACTACGGATCTCAGTTATATTTTTGGGGGTTGTCCATTCATCAACAACTTTTGTTTTAGCAGGATCAACAGTTATGCCATTTCTGGAAACAAGGTGATCACGGAATGAAATTTTTTGTAACCAAAACTCACACTTACTGAATTTACCAAATAGTTTCTTTTCTTTTATGGTTTTCAAAAAACCCTTAAATGACTTTCTTTCTCCTCATTAATTTTAGAATAAATCAAAATATCACCAATGAACACAACCACAAACTTATCCAAGAACTCATGAAAAATTCTATTCATAGGATCCATGAATATAGCAGGTGAATTAGTAAACCCAAAAGGCATAAATAAAAATTAATAATGGCCATATCTAGTATAAATTGCGGTCTTCGGAATGTATTCTTTTTTACTTTCAACAAGTGGTACCCCGACCTCTAATCAATCTACTTAAAATACTAAGCTCCCTGGAGTTGATCAACCAAGTCATCGATATGAGGAAAATGATACTTGTACTTAATAGTGATGTTATTAAATTCTCTATAATAAACGAAAAGTCTCATTGAACCATATTTCTTTTTAACAAACAATATATGAGAACCCCATGGTGATGTGCTTGTTTGAATGAAACCTTTATCTAATAACTCCTACAATTGCACATTTTAACTCTAAATGATCGATTTCAGCCATTCGATAAGAGGGTTTTGAAATTAGCTTAGTATCAGGAACTAAGTCAACTATAAATTCAACTTCCCTATCAGGTATAATACTAGGCAACTCATTAGGAAAAACATCAAGGTACTCATTTACAACTAGAACATCATTAATCTAAACAGTTCCTTTGTTTTCAATAATATGTGCAAGGTAACATTCATTTCCATCTTTTACTAGTTTCTCAACTTCCTAATATGTTATCAAATGTAATTGTTCATTTTTTACACAAACTGAAAATCTTTCTATAAAGAATCCTCTTTAGCATTTCGGTCAATCTTGGCATGATAAACGGAAATCCAGTACATACCCAAAATAACATCAAACTCTACTAGAGGAAAACATAATGTTTGGAGGTAGATTATTTTTGCACACAAGGACCGGAAGGTTCATATAATTTATTTTTGTCTCAACATTTCCTCCAAGTGTTTTTACCATAATTTTAGGATTCATATCTTGAGATGGAATACCCAATTTACTAGAAACCTTCTCAGAAATGTAACAGTGTATAAACCCTGAATCAAACAGGACATTTGAAAAATCATAACAAACAAACAGTGTACCTAATACAACTTAATGTGATGGCCCAATATCTGCTGAACTAGTTGAAAATTATTTCACCAACCATTTCTACTTGTAGTCTAGATTTTTTCCCTCGGTTGAGTTATTTGTTGTACAATCATTTTCATAATGACCCATTTAATTTCACTTAAAACATTTTATAGACTGTAAATCATATTTTGTCTTACCATTACCCTGCTCTTTTTTAGTGCAATTACGAGCCTTATGTCCTATTTTACCATATTGATAGCACTTACCATAATTGAAAATACATTCCCCATAATTCTTTTTACCATAATTTTTACAAACGGTATATTTAAGTTTCTTACCATCATACTTTTTTAAAGTGTTCATCCCTTTCACCTGCCTCCTTGACCTATTATTCTGTTGTTTGTCAAAGAAGAATTGATCATAAAAAAACTCCATTTACACCTTCTCCGCACATCGAACAAGATTTTCATAACTTTTGAACTCATGATAAGCTAAATACCTTCGATACATTGGCTTTAATCCTGAGTAAAACATTTTATTTTACTATCAATATCTCGTATGAAATTTCTAGCATGCCTTGATAGTCGAGTGAACTTTTCTTCATAAGCATCCACTAGTTCACCCTCATGCCACAATTCCAGGAATTGTTTTTCAATCCTAAGACGTACCACCATAGGAAAATATTTCTCAAGAAACATACCTTTGAATTCATCCTAATCAAGAGAATCAATGTCCTTACTATCCTTGATAGTTTTCACCATTTACCACCACAGATCAGCTTCACCTTCAAAATGGTAAATAGTGAGAATAAACATTTGATGTTCTGAACATAACATGACTTGAAAATATTTTCCAATTTTTTAATCCAACCTTCTGCTAGCACAGTATTAGATGATCCTCTGAATGATGGTAGATGTTGCCTCATGAAATTCTCGACTATTGACATGTTCCTATGTGGTTTATCTAGAAGATCTCGTTCATGGATACCACCAACATTTATAGCCTAAGTCAATTGTTCCATCACTGCAAAGAAATATTCAATTTCGATTTCGACCATTTCAGATTGCTAATTTTGAATCTTTTCTTCCTTCTCATGTTATCCCATCATAGATGCTTAGTTTACTCTACAGAAAACAATTCTAAAAACATAATTATATTAGGCGAAGCAACATTGTAATCTTTAAATGCTATATCATTTCAGTCTTAACATAAATTAATTTATGGACATTAATTGAACAATATTCTAACTCCTATAGTTTTTAAAACTGACCTCTCATGCCAAATATAAGGACTCGGACTTAAAACATTACATAATCTTGAATTAAACGAATAATTCTTATTGAGGGTGTTTTCTGGTTTATAGATTTTGATAATTAGGCCATAAATATTACACTACATCTCAAAAAATTAAAAAGTTGACAATTCTAATCAGTTTCTATTTTTTCATAAAATAAAAACTCTTGAAAAAAGGGTCATGTCCAATTCAATGTTTAAGAAAGCATGACTTTCCCTTGATCCCATCCTTGACCCTATTCATTTTAAGTCTTATGAAAAACATTTCAAAACTTGGGATGAGCATAAAAATCTCAGTAAGGGTTATAAAACAAAGAAAGAAAAAAAAAATTCATCAATAAAAACACAACATAAGCTCTTTAACATTCCTAGTGAAATAATTAAATTTATGAAAAACATAGAGAAATCATAAATCATATAGGAATCTTGTGGCATCTATATCATATATACATTGTAGCTATCACGTCTACGTAGGGAGTTACCTTTGGAATACCCATCACAGTATATTCCATAAATATATTAGGAGAAACATTCACCTTTACCTCCATCACGTTACCCAATGTATTAGAGAGCTATCTCAGGCTCACCCGCCCTAGGTTTATCCCCAAACCACCCATATACATAAACAATGCCCAAGGACCATAATATAATCATAACACATAACAGAAGCATAATGAAAATATAACATTCCAAAATTGCAATCACAATATTTCTTTTCTAGATATTGAACAAGATATTGAAATAATAAATCCAAAAACAACTTTCAATACCAAGATATGTAAAAGAGTATATGGTATTTATTTTCCTTTTTTAAATACATTACGGGTTGTTAAGGAATCCAATGATCAAATAATACTCACCGCAGTAGAAAGGGTCGTTGTCACCACTTACATTAAAAGAAACATACCTTTTTTGTCATTTAGTAAAATGATTAGTAGGGAAAATATTCCATTTGAATGAAATGATAAGTCAAAAGGCTTTTATACACCGTATAAAATAATGTCGTGTAGAAGTCAAAAGATAAATCAATGAAAGGAGATTGAGACCAAGACCCTTATCTTGTGTCCAACCTGACCCGTTTATTCTTTAATCCCTTGAATAATAAACTAAAGATAATTTATAATTTCTTAATAACCATTTCCAAGTTTCTTATTCATTTTATATCACTTATTATCATGTTATAGACATTATTTAATCAATTAAGTTAATCACGGTCATTTTGTCGATATTTGTTACTTGAGTCAAAAACAAACTTCTTATAAATACAAGTAGTTCATGTGGTCAAAAGAGAATTATATACATAATTATATTCATGATTTATATATCATATATATCATATATATCCATTATATACATGTATTTATAAATTTACATAACATATAGAAGTAAAAATGAATTGCACCTTTCATGGAGATGGTAAGTCGTGCGTACGCATGAACGCTACTTCCATTTATATTTCATATTTAAATGAAATTAAAACATAATGATACATAGGTATATTATAATTATAGTATAATATCATATATAATATCATTAACTCCATCCTTTATACATCCCACATATGGAATTAATGAGTCATATCACTTTGAGGGGGTGGTTGTCTGCACATCCTCCTATGAAATTATCATGTTTACCAATAATGGAAACCATAAAGGTCTGAAATAAATCATAAATACTGAACCATGAATAAAACATAAAAATAAAATTTATAATATATAAATATAGTTCCATCTTAATGGATACAATAAGATGTGGTAGGATAAAATTGAACAATCATCGTTTCGTGAGGCGTTAATTTTCCATCCACAGAAACAGTATGTTCTTTACCCATTAGATGTAGGTGTGTGTCGGTGTTGTTAGAATACTTCTCATATAAAATCCTAGTATATTGAGCATATTTTTGTTGTTATAAAATAAAATAATAAAAAGGGTTTATGGGTTGGATAAGTAAAATAATACAAAATAATTTAAGAGAAATTGTAACCTTTAAATCGGGTAACTCCCTTTGCTTTGAGCCAAAAGGACCTCTTAAAGTGTCTCATTCCTAATGTAAGGCTTCTAGGAGAAGATTAGGGGTGTAATTAAATTAATTTCAAAGAGTTTTGATGATCCATTGGGGTTTATAGGTGTGTGTAATTGGTTATAAGTGATTGATTTTTATAAGGGGGAGTAGGGGATCTTTCGGAAAGTGTGAAAATATTATTTTATGATATCATGATTTTCGGTTTATAAATGTCCAAAACTAGTTATATTAAAAGATAAGATTACTCATGTTAGAAATAAAACCATCCAATAAGAATTGGACAGGTTTTAGATATTGTTTTAATCTTTATAATCTCATTTATTTAAATCATTTATTAATGAGGTAAACACTGCATCATTATTGTGTCGTAAATAATTTAATTTATTTGATGTCTAAATATTATAAAAAAACCATAACGTAGGAAATACATTTAGATTTCTAATGAATATTTATAGTCAAATATATCAATTATATAACGCTTCATTAATGTTTTTTTATCAAAACAAAACATGTTTATGATATATGTTTTTCATTAAAAATATTATTAATATAATTATCTTACACAAGTGGCCTTAAAAGGCTAAAAGTATCACCCAAATATTATCTTGATTGTATATTACGTATACACTAAGGTTAGTAAAATTGTTAAGGTAATTTTATATTAATTTAATATTATATTTACCTTTAATTTTCCTATTTACCTTTAACCACGGTAAATAAAAGTAAAAATTTATTATTCACCAAAAAAATTCATCTTATTGATCCAAATTTTTCTTATTAATAACAACCATGTAAGTTGGATTTTTGAAATTCAATTCAAAGAAGCTGTAAAATATAATTTAAATAAAAAATTCAGACTTTTAACTACTACTTAGTGGTTTCACTATTAATCAAAAATTGATGTATTTCCGAAAAAATTCAAAAACACAGCCTAAGCTATATTTGATATTCTGAATTCAAAAAATGATGTTTATTTTACCAAATTAAAAACATACAAATTTTATTAATTAATTTAAAATTAATTCCCATTGTCAAAACAAAAATAGTGTTGTCAATAAATAATAACTTTCAAAAGATTGACAGTTGATTATGTCCAATTTCAAAGTGAAAATTCTTTCAATGACCAAAATTGGATTAAATGGTAAAAATTTATACTATTTACTATTTAAAACCAATTAAAATGATAATCTAACAATATAAATATATTATATTAAAAGGCATATTTGAATTAAAATACAGTATTTTGCAATATTCATTAAAAATAATTCTTTTCAGAAAAATACCAAAAATTTACCGAAAGTAAATTTTGATGTCCCGATTTTAAATAAGAAATTTATTTTCTCAAATAGAACAAATAAAAGTTACCAAAACTATATTTAAAAAGGGTTCTCCATTAAAAGGGTGTAAATCGACCTTTTAAAGTAAATTATGCTTAAAATTAGATTCAGACCCATTTTAAGCCTCTAACTTTTATTGGATAAATATAAAAACATTTAATAAACATATATAATCATATTTTAATTACTTATATTCATTCACGCCAATACAACGACTTGGTGTTAACTACCATTAAAAATAATATTATTATTTTATTTTTGTGCAGCGTATGATTTGAAAAGACATGTTGTTGCGTAAGATTTACACCATCGAACATAGAAACCCCTTTAAATTAAAATTAATATTTAATTCACAAAATATTAATAAATATAAAAATTTCATATTTTTCTATTTATCTGGGATGTTACAAAATATAAATATGCCATATTTCTATTTGAATTTTAAAAATTTCCCATCATTAACATCTTTAATTTTCTTTTTAAAATTTTTATCATCAGTGTGATTACATTTATTCCTTTCCAATAAAGATGGTTTGGAAGTCATTTAAAAATTAGTCATTATTAACCTTTCATGATAATTCACATATCCATCATTATATATCCATGTACATAGAATCCTTATCGATACTCATATTTTAGAACACCATGATATATCCTTCTAAATGCATCTTCTACCATATTTTCCTTCCTCTGATGATATTGTATTAAAAAATCATAATCCTTCAGTAGATCAAGCCAATTCATTTGCCTCATGTTGACTTATATCTTTGTAAAGATATATTTCAATCCCTTATGATGTGTATCTATCTCACATATTTTAGGATAGATATAGAATTTACATATCTTATGAAAAAATATTACAGCTCATAAATCAAAATCATGAGTTGGATAGTTCTATTGATGCATTTTTAACTACCTTTATTCATAGTCAAAAACTCTATCATCGTGCAGGAGGAAAAAACCAATTCTTTTCATTGATGAATTCCTATAAATCACAAATTCGGCATTTCTAGATGGTATAGTCAATGTAAGAGAATTCAATAGTCTCCTATTAAATTATTTGAGACATTCATCACGATATTTTTCTATGTGAACTTAACCTCTTTATTGGTAAGATCGGTTAACATGTTAGCTAATTAGGAAAAATTCTGAATAAAATGCAAATAAAAAACTACTAAAATAATGAAACTTAATAACTAGGTTTTTCTCATTAGTGTAGGTTATTCTTGAAGTTCCTTAGTCTTCATAGGAGCAACTGAGATTCTATCCATAGAGACAATATTTCTAAAATTAATTGAAGCCATAATTCAAAATTTATAACCTTACCATAAAAATATTTTCATCAAAGTGTCTCCAACAAAATCCATTAATTCATTCTCATGTTCCACTTACATTTTTTAATACATCAATATATCATCAATACATACTAATAAACGAATCATGAAATTATTTGAACTCTCTCGTCAATAGTTCCAAAAAAAGGCTTCATTAGCCAATCCAAATGGGATAAATATAATGACATAATATCATATCCTTGTTCGAAGTAATGACTTTTGAATCTCTTCTTTCCTCACACACAATTGATGATATCCAAATTGAAGGTAAATCTTTGAAAATTATTGAGATTCTTGAATTTGATAAAATAAATAAACAGTGTGAGGAAGAGGATACTTTTTTTTATTCTAATAGCATTTACTTTTCTATTGTCAGTGTATAGCCTCATTGATCTGTATTTCTTATTAAAATGGATAATAGGGGTTCTCTATGGAGAAAAACTATAGAGAATAAATATATTATCACACAATTAATCAAGATGTATCTTTGACTCTTATAATTCCATAATTTATATTCCATACATATTCATTGATATATTTCTTAAATCACAAATGAAATCAATAGAGAACTAAACATACATCTCTAGGGGATGTCAAGGTAAATCCTCTCAGAATAAAACTATTGTTTCCTGTGAAAAATTTACACATATTATTTTTTGATTTTTCCCTCATCCATAGATTTTGTTTTCTATTCCTTCCCAAAAACATCATTTAGAAGAACAACTGGAGGTGGATACTTATATGACTCAAATTATTTGGTATCCCTTCTAAAGAAATGAAAATATATATCTACATCATGAATCATAATTTTCTATTATTTGCAATAAATATTTGAATTTTATTTCAAAATACATTCCATACCAAGAATTATATCAAAACCAACAATATGAAAGAGGTAAAAAAAATATATTATAGTATGTTTATGTGACATAATAGGAAAATTAGGGCACATATTTTTTGCAATACGGTTTCCATTAGGAGTCTTTACTAACAACTTGATTGTTATGGAGATTTCGAAATTTCTAATTTTAAATGAAAACTGGGAGGATATAAAGGAATTGAATGATCTATAATTCAATAAATATTTATCTAAATTTTAGTATATGATTAAATTAACTTCTTCAATATCATTAGGAACATTAACATTCGTTTTTTGATCACATAATCTTATCCTTTTCCATTGGAATTTTATGGATCACGTATCCTTGATGCTTATGAAAATCATTTTCATAATTCCCCATAACATTACAATTGTAACATTAAAAATTGGTAGATTAGTTATCTCCATTTAAATCAATGTATTTTTGGTATCTTTCACCTTACTTGTAACAAACTACTTTCACTTTCCTAAAGGCAGAAGAGTGCTTCCTTATATAATAATTCCAAATTAGAAAATTACATTTTTTTTCATAACTTATCCATTCTTTTCTCAACCACCCCCTTCTCCTACAGTTTCCTCTTAATGTCATAAGACATATAAAATTACATATCTATCCTGATAGCACATGAGACTATATAGTCAAATGATGAGAATTTTTTGGTGACCAGTTCCCTTTAGTGGAATGGTTTTAAACCATCAATGAATCCATTAGTCTTGTACCATGGATAATGTATATAGTTTATGGGATTCATTAATAACATTAGGTAGTTTACATCATACATGGGAAATGTTTCATCCTATTTTTGTTTTAGACTCATGATTTTCCTCTTAATATCTACTCGTTGTTCATAAGGTAAATATTTATCCATGAAAATTCCCTTAAAATTATTCCATTCCATATTTGAAATTTCATCCTCCTCCTTTTTGTTTATAATTATTTATAATCATTTATTTGAAACCCTTTATTGATGATTAACCATCATGAAAACCATATCCATTTCTTTACTTCCAAAATTAATAAATAGATTCTCTATGAAATTTATCAACTACTCAGCTAAAAATGGGTTTCTGGCCCCATTGAATGATTGAGGTTGCTGTCTTAGGAGGTTGTCTAACAATATTCCCCCAAATTTTGGATATGGTTTCTCCATACCAATAATATTATATTTTATAACCTCATTCATTTATCCCAGTATAGTAAAATGTTTCTTAGATGCAATTTTCACTCCCATCCGACATATTTATCTTACGTATTAGGTAAATACCTGCATGGAATATTCATGTTGATATGGTTTCTGTTCCTTACACTAGTATCTATTTATAAATAATGGCATGTAATAAATTACTTTATGAATAATAATGCATAATTTTGAACTAGAAATATAGTTAACATAAATTTATTTTTTATAAAAATATAATATCTTAATCATCAACAAGATTTATTTAGGGAAATATTTAATTTTAAATAAATAATAATGGTTTATAAATAAAATGTGAATTATTATATGTATATCTCCTAGTTTTTTGTAATAAGGTGCCTATTAAGGACTTTTTTGTGTAACAAGTTTCACCGAGTCACGCCTGACACACATTGTCAGAGTTGTATTCCCTAGGTACATCTACTCAAGAACCATAACCACATGAAGTATCCAGAAACGGATGTATTCCTATGAATACCCACGTAATATATAGATTAAAAAATATTGTATTTTCTTCTATTTTTATCATCAATGTATATCTTAGGGTTATGTTCTCGAGTCAATATTTCTTAAATCTAGTTTCTATGGTTTCACTTAATCATCCTCTGATAAAAACTGTAAAGACCCCGACCCTAGTAGCCTAGAGCTTGTGCCATACTTAATTACATTGGTATTAAGAACAAGATGTATCATCCCAAAGAACCAAATAGTTTAGTATTAATGGAAATACTATATACAATCATAATTGTTAAATTACTACATTGAATTGGAAAAAACATAGCAACTCCATTATAAACAACTGTAAACTCATATATTATCCCTGCCATTCATTCATAATATACATCTTAGAATCTTGGGGAAAAATAAAACACAATAAAGGTGTGAGATCAGATTCTAAGTAAGGGTATTTAATAAAACATAATCTAATATAAACGTAAACAAAAAAGCATAGTGAATACCAAAAATCATATTTCATTACAACATAATCTTGCATACTATGGGAGGACTAAAAGGTGAATAAATAATGCCATGTAAAAAATCACATGAAACATAAAGAATTCATATTTTAATAGTAAAATAATCACATGATTTATCCATTAATAATATAAAAATTATGGAATTTATAATTCTAGACATTATAATCACACCATCAAGGACTCGGCCAAAACATCGAAAAAGAACTGGTTATGGCCACATCCAAATCCATATCTGTATTTTCTCACGAGACCTACCAACTCATTGAGGGGGTGTATAAGTACCCAAACCTAACATAATTATTTAAATGCATTTCACATATGAATAGGGTGAAACATAATCATCATATACATTACTTTCACCTATTGGAATATATAATCACTAACCATTATGATTAATATGGTGAATGGTATCAAGATAGCACATCCACTTTAAAACTGATTGTAAACCATTTAATAAAATATTGTAGATGATATAATAAAATATAAATCCCAATTAAGCATAATATTAAATGTAGGCGGTTGAATTAAATGAAAATACTTTAATAAAATCAATGATTAATTATTAAGAGAAACACCCATTTTACTTTGCAAAGAAGATTTCTTTTGTAAAATTGTTTCTATTTGTCATAAAATCAGATTTTAACAAATATATAAATGATTATAAAATGGAGGATTAATGTAATAATATTTTAGGAATAAATTATTCCCAATATAGGTGAAAAAATGTAAAAATAGTGTTTAAGAATGCTTATAAATGAGCCGCATTAGTGTGGTTTAAGGGAGATACTTAAGTTTCTTTAATACATATAAAGGCATAATTATTGAATAAAACCAGAAATGAATAAAAACAGGTTTTTTAGGGTAAAATATGTGATTTTATAAAAATAATGGTGGATTAAAATAGATTATATAGTGTACTTAGATATTGGAAAAAAATTTGGAAGTTCCCCTTAATTGGGCTTCCTTATCAGGTAGAATTTAGAAGAGAACCTTTTAAAATATATATTTCCCCATCAATGAAAGATTTATCGAACCAAATACCTGAGTTTGGATCATATAGAAAAAATTAGAATACATGTATAAAAATAATGAGTAATTACATATAGTTAAATAGATATAAATTGTAACCTGAAAGAAAAATGGAGATTTGCGTAAAACCCCTTAACTTTTGAATGAAAGTGTTCTGTACTTATACATAACAACATGGATAATGAAATTAGATTCCTTAATAATTTAATAAAAAATATTTTCAATATGTATTTTATTTATTATAATTTTATTATGTTCATTTATTGTCTTTTTTATGAGTTATAAGATTTGATTTCATTATTCAGAAGTGTTTGTTTCATTGGTTTTCATGATTGGTTCACTGGTATACATGTACGAAAGATCATATGAAATGGAAATAGTTTTGTAGAATTGAAATTATATGTTATTAATGATATTAAGTAATATATAATCATCTAATATATCATTTTCCCCCAATATAAGGATAATTTATTAGATAAAAACTTAGCGATAACTTTAGGTATTATTTTGGAATTTTTCCAATCCTCACCCACTAGTTTTGTTTTATTAATTACTATCATGAACATATAAAAGTTATAGAAAACTAAATAACTTGGAATATAAATGTTATAATATATTTTATCCATAAAAATGGTTTTATAACTAGCATTAATGTCATAATTATAAAAACCTTTTCATTTATGAAGGTGGTAAATAAACATCTCACGGACGATGTTTGCATTTTTTGAGTAAAATTTTAAGAGAAAAGAATTAATGGTGGATTTACCATAATCATAACAACATTATAGGTTATATAATTTAATGGATTTATGATGCATGTTTGTATAGTAGTGTTACAGAAATTTAAAGGAATGAAAAGAAATTGAAAGAACTTAAATGAATGAAAGTGGGTTTAGCTCTCGAATACCTCTCCTTGAGAACCTCCTCAATAAACTTTGATATGGTTTTTTGGAAAGAACTTAAAGGAAAAAAATTGGGGCAGAGGTTTTACAATTTAAATGGTAAGAATATAAGAATTAATCAAGGATTTAGAGGTGTGATCAGAAGGGGTTGTGAGGGTGGTATTTATAGTGGTGGAGGGGGGTGTTTTTTTAATATTTTACTCATTTGTTTATTACATAGGCTCAAAACAATGAATATTTTTGATTATTTTGACGATATACTGTAATGATTGGATATGAGTTCAAACTAATGGTTCCTAAATCATTCATAAATCATCCATGACTCAGTAATTCATGTATTTAGCTAATTTCGTAAATTACTATATTTCATTATTCACAAAAAAATCATATATTTTAGAAAAATTCCAAAAAATAACCATAAAATATTCTAAATGGGTGTAATTAAAAAATGGACTACATTTTATAAAAATAATTACCTAAATATGTTAAATATAATTTATAAATAAAATTATCCTTTACATGAAAATTTTCAATATTAATATTATAACTGATTTTATGATTCTTTCATTAATTAATTAAAGTATCATAAAATTATATTACAATAATAAGGAAAAAAATTAAATTTATCAATCTATTTCATGAAAATAAATTTTCATTTTAATAATTCTTTAATTATAATAATGTGAATAAACATTTCAATTTCACAAAAATACTAATACTTAATTTATCAATTGTAACATTTATTTACTTATTCCACAATAAAAATATATTACATTTTTATTCATGAGATTCATAATTTATTTTATACTTTCATATGAGAGGTTACTACTATATTTGTAATATTACTATACCTATTGTCCTATTTAGTATAATATTATGGTTTTATACTAAGTGTTGCTTGAATCATAAATTGTTAAAGATATTAAATTTGAAATAGGCATCATATAAAATCTTGGGGTATTATATAATGCATCCCTCAATATAACCCAAACTACTGTAAATTCATAAATAACTCAATGCAATGACATGCCTCTTTTTATTCAAATAAAACCTAGTGTGTTCATCTGATTGTGACCTTACCATGACAATCCACACAAAATGCCCATTATATCAACCTGATGATACCATGATTTGGTGGAGTCGATGTCAACCCCTAGCCTATAGGTACCATAATTAATGGATAAAAATTCGGATTATAGTTATATATGATGAAGAAAATATTTTCATAAATGATGAGACAAACCACCTACATTTATCTTGGATCTTGAAGGTAAAAAGGGAGAGGGGGATATAGAGGGGAAGATTGGCCACCCATAATTCACACATTTAATAAATAAAGAACCTCTACAGGGGTTTTAAATTTTGAAGACCCAATAGGTCATCCTACCATTGTATTTTAAAATAAATAATTTTGGAATATCATTGTGTGACCCTTACATCATATAGTGATTCCTCAACCAGATATATAATAGTTCAACATGGTGTGACCCTCACTCACAACTTGTTTTCCCCATCATGACCATCACCCTAAATTTTTTAAAAAAATTTAACTCTCACACAACACCCCTGATTAACCATTATGTATCATCCCATAGACAAAAAATATATATCAACCCTTAAACATTAACATATTTATATAGGGTATAAACACATACATATTATCATATCAAACTATATTTATCAAATGGTTATGACACTTATCCATTTTTCTATCCAACTGTAGAAAAAATTATGTATCAACCCTCACACACATTATGACCCTTACATATTATGGATTTAACCAGTACAATTTATAGGGAAACCCTTATGTATCATAGAGTGACTCTATTAATATTTCAACTCCCAATTCCCACTAACAACAAATATGTATTTTAATTTTCATTGGGTGACCATTATATATTAGAGTAACTTTACATTTCAGAGTGCCCTTATGTATTAGAGTACCCTTACATAAATATATCTTAATAAATGAGTACCATTAAACATTATAGATTTATCCTTTATATATATACAGATAACACTTACATATCACATACCATTACATGTTCTATGTTAATCCTTATGAAACAAATATATATCCATTTTTTCTCAAGATATAATAAACTATAAAACAGTTAAAATTATTCATTGTCATAAATCTATAAACACTCTAGCTTTACTCATGCACCTCAAACTATATATATTAATATCACAGAAATCTCAAACCTTCTCAAACACACATCTAACTACATGAGATGCCTCTAGGACCTCTAATCACATCTGAAACAACTCATGGATATTTTTGGACTCTCATAATCATGATATGAATCCCAATTCTCAAAAAATTACCTACTCTTGGAATGAAAAGTAAAATTTTTCCTAACTTAAGTTCAACAATAATGATGCAGGTCATTAAAAACTCCTCGCTTTTACACTTCTCATCTGTGAGATGCCAAGGTTATCCTTCACCCATAAATCTTGAACTTTCTCAGTCATATATTAGCTACTAAATCTTTGTGTTCTATCTTTGGACATAAATTACTATTCCGTTTTATAACTCTAACCTCTAAAATTAATTATTTATAAAAAATCATGCTATCCTCCCATTGATCCTTCCATAACTCAATCCCTGACATCCAACAACACTCTAGAAAAACATCACTCTAAAGTATCTATTGAAAATCACCTAACCCAATTCCATTCTCTAGAGAAACCTTCTCACAACCATAACTAAAACACCAAGGTAGTTCAAAAAACACCTATGAATACCAAAAAATTGAAACACATAAAACCAACCTATCCTAATTCTTATGGTTCTCCCCACCATAAGGACTATCTACCAACAATTTACTCTAAATAATGGTTCTCTGCAACATTATAATTACCTACTAAAGTTGAAATCAAACATTATAAACCACATAACCATAAAAACATATTCAAATATACTTGATCCTCACATATAATACCCTTCACACCTATCTAAAATAGACATCACTCCCAAAATAACCATGGGATACTCGTCAAATTAACAATTAAAACTATTGGTCCCTCCCTAGTCTAATCTTCTAAAAAACAAACCAAACCCAATCCAGAGAGGAATTGAGTTCGTATTAAAACATAAATTAATCCTAGTACAAACACTAAAAACACACTAGGATCTATAAAAACAATCATGGGTGACTAAAAAATACAAAAAAGAAATATTCCAGAGACTCCCACTAAAAATTATAAAATCCAATTCACATATTTTAAACATGTACTAGTTTCTTATCCAAAAAATCTCAAATTATTTTTAAGAAACACGAAAACTCACTTATGTTTTGATACACGCCTTATCATCCAATATTTTATCCCCAAAAACATAAAATACCCATCCTAGCCTGTCTTTTTACATGAAAATCAATAACATTTTTAAAAAAAATTCATTAAGAAATACTCCATTTTTTCTAAGAACAAAAAAAAAATAAACCATTTCTAAGTCACTATATCCCATATCCATTTAAATTCAAACCAACATATAGGAACATTTGAAACAAAATAATTTACACCACATTATTTTTATTTATTAACATTTGTTTATCAAAAACTAAAAATCCCAAATATCAGTACCATATGGAAACAAAACATTTATTATTGATAATCAATCAAAACTTAACCTCAAATCCATATTAATAAATTAATCATTGATAATTTAATTTAGATTCAATAAAATATTTTAGAATTTTGATGTAAAATTAAGGTTCATGATGACATAATATGTTAAATTACTCCATTAATGGGTTTAAGTATCATGTCCAAAGAATTCCACTACCATGATGCATGAAGAAGATTATTGGAACTCAGAAATGCACTATGACTCAAATGTGTCTCATCCATATAGTATTGGGATTCAGGGGTCATCACCACAATCATCCAAGAGTTCTTAGTCCTAATACTAGACATCCCCCTGATTACTTGGTATTCAACAGAATCCATGTCATCCAAGCATTCTACCAGTATCCCTCTAGAGTACTAAAAACCCAACATTTCCCCCAACTATCGTTGTCCCAACCAAAAAAAATATTTTATACCATTATGTAATTACCTACCCTAGATTATTAGAACTTTACTGATGTGAGGGTGTTTTATAACCTTAGTCGTTCCTCCCTATATTCCAACATCTACCAGCTAGTGGAAAAAGCAAAAACACATTTGGGAGACTATGAGTGTAGATATAAAAACCAATATTTATACCTAAATATATGAATAATTAGGCATGAATCATCCATTAAATGTACTTTATAAAAACCAATATAAATAAAAATAGATTTAAGATAGCCCCTGTAGTGGAGAATATAAAATTATTGAATAGTATTTATGATGCATCACAAAATAATAGAGTAATTTCAGTAGTATATACACATCGAATGTATCATTAAAAAATAAAATGTGTGAATACTAGAAGGTATATATGTAATAAAATAAAAAGGTGTAATTCAATGGAATCTATACCACCTCTTTATCAAATGCTCAACTACCACAACCTCTTAATCCAAGACTAGGTTTGTAGATCCATGTGATTATTATACCCAAAAAAAACATAATGGTATTCTCATGTTCATAAAATCCCATTTTATGGATGTAGTTAGGTAGTGAGTCCAATGACCCCATATGATTCCCCTATCAAGAACAAACCAAGGCCACCCTTAAACCAGACATGGAATTTAGAGTGGAAAAATTCCTAAATGGGACTCTTTAACCTCATCAGATGGGAATTGGAGAACAAATATCGTGATTATATATCCTATAGAAAAATTAAAAATAGTATCAATAAAAAATGGAATATAACATCAATTTAATCTATATAAAAAAACCTCAAGAATGTGAAAATGAAGAAAAAATCCAATTAGAAACAAGAGATGATGGACGTTCTATCTAGGTAACAAAAATACTGGACAAATTGATATAATATAATAGACCAAATTTTTGTATCACATAATCACATGACATCTGGGTTATCATCCCATTGTTCCACTACCATAAATTATAGCCATCTATAATAAGAAACAACTGCCACTAAGTGGTGGATTTTCATTCACAACATCAGAAATATCCAATTCTATACACACCCATTGTCTTTATTTAGGGTGTGAGAACAATTTCCAATGGGGTTACACCAAGTGTTCAATTAGCATAGATTATTAAATAAACCAATTTTAAACATTAAAGAACTAAAACACATAAGGATATAAGATTTTCAAAATTTTACATAAAAGAAGTAGATTAGTAACTTTGAAATACATTAAATGAAAAGCATGAGTGACGAACCAACTTGACAAAAAAAATTGTATCACTATAGTAAGTAGTCATGGGCTATATCAGGTTATGGATAACTAGGATCCTCACACCTCAATTATAATAACCCAATATTTTAGTGATATATTCCTCCTTAAATAAGTTTTTTTTATAGCTTTTTCAACATAAAACATAAAACCTGAGTCGAACAGAATTCATTTTTTTAAAATAGATATTGACCAATGTATGGTACTTATTGAATAAGCGAGTAAAAAAAGTTATAAACAAATAATCAAATAAAGGTCCCATTAAATATTGTCTCAAAAAGTTTAACTGTTCATCTACTAAAATATTTTTATGCATGAAGTTTATTATCAAAAATTATATTTTTCATGTATAATATTTTAATTATAGTCACTAATTTATGAAGAAATTTTAGTATAGCAAAAAATTATTTCTTATAAACCAAACATATACAATATTTTATGATTTAATTTTATAAAGTATTATTTATATATTTTAGGATGTTAATTTGAAAAAATTAAATTCATTTTTTGATTTTTCAAGGTAATATTAATTTTTTAGTAAATTTTTTTATTTTTTTTAAGATTATTGATTTTTAGGTGAATATTGAGAATAAAATTTTTATAAATAACAATAATTTTATAACATTATCATTATATAATATTGAATATGAATTTTAGGAAACCTTTTTCTAAGATAAAATATATATTATATAAGTGACATTATTATTTTAAAAACATTGGTTTAAATTTTCAAACCCCAATTTAAAATTTTAAAAGATAAGTTATTTTTTAAAAATTAGAATTATTAGATTAAATTATTTTATTTTACCATTTTATTTTTAATCATAAATAGTAAATTAATATGGAAAAAACTAGTAACCTTGTTAAAAGAAGGTGTAAAATGGGTCTAACCATGAGGAAAAGACCAAAAACATGTCTAAAACAAGTGTGATAAGGGGTTTCGAGGCCTTTATAGACCTTATATCTTCAACTCTAAGTTATTTCAATGTTCATGATCAACATGAAATTATAGTGACTTACCATTTATTAAATTTTTCTAGGTGTTCAAAAAAATATCATCTTTTTCACTTTTAAATGGAAAACTCATATATTCACTTCTCCCCACACCACAACACAATTATTCCATACCAAATCTATCCAACAAATTTTAGAGACTCATATCCACCTTCAAGTTTTTCTGGTCCAAAATACCACCCCTTAAAGTCTTAAATCCCATTGTAAAGGAGACAATACAAGAAGTGAGGTGTTAGTTCTATATACTCCTATCTGATTTATATTTCAATATGTTCCAAAATTCTTCCTCAAAATACAATTAAAACATTTTAATATTTTAACATAAATATCATTAGTATACTAGTATGTTATTGTAATAATGGTACAATAATTAACCACCATTCCCTTTTCATTATAGAAAAACAAAAAATTTAATCATGTGCATTTGTGGACTACCACCTCAATGAAGAAATGTGTTTTTTATTTCACTTACGAACATGGATGGTACAAAGGGTCATTAAATAAATATGTATGATATAAAAATATATATCATATTTATGTTATTTGCATTATAAACCATTTTACTTATTTTATCCTCGAATATAAAAATGAAATCATCATCCTTGCATATGTGCAGACCACTACCTCTATAGAACGATGCATTCCATTTATAATAGTTCCTTCATGGATTGTTTTTATAACACCACAAGATTTTATGATTTTATTTAAAAAAAACATTCAATTTTTTATTCATCTTTTAGAGATTGTTTTTGTAACACCACATGATTTTATGAATTTGTTTCCAATAATTTTAGTTTCATTGATTGCTTTTGTTACATGTAAAATCACGTTGTATGAAAATGTGATATAATTTTCAAAGTATTATTATTTAAACATTATAGAAAAAACATATCTATTAATATTTTTGGTACAAATAGAATAAAAAAAATTTAAATTTATGTGTGAAGGTTTTTTATAAATAAAATTTATCTACAAATAAGTACATAAATATTTTTCATGTAATGTAACCTATTTCCAAGTAATTATTTTAAAATTATTTGGGCTTATTTTGAGACAAGAAGATGATATATCATGCGATTATGAGGCCCAGAGTGCCAGGAATAATCTGTCAAAAAAATGTTTATGTTTTAAATAGCGAATGTGAGCAGTTTTACTTAATAAATGGAATAAAACATAAAAATGTTCCTAGATCTGAAATCTGAGTGCAAAAGTGTGTTCAGGATGGTGGGATTACCCTAGGTTCTAATTATGTTTAGTCGGTGTGGGCCTCCAGTTGAAACACCCAAAAATGGGATAACTATGAATAGAATTATTAAATAAAATTATTTTATCTTTCAAATCCTTATAACTCATGAACGGTTACTCTGATTGAAAATCAAACACCATCGTTGAGCTCTTGAGGGTATTCTTTCCTTAGGGAACGCCTACCATTAGCCGATGTGGATCAACTGTGGAAACTACTTTTTGGTCGTAAATAAAATATTTGAATAAGGATTATTGTATTTTCATATCCTTATAACTCATAAAAAATAACTCTGATGGAAAATATTAGAGTACCATTGAGTTTGTGAAGGTATCATTCTTTTAGTCAGAGCCAAACATCCGCTGGCGCGGGCCGGTAGTAAAGGTAGGATTTCGGGTCGTAACCCAAATTAAAATTAATTAAATAAAAATTATAGTACTTTCAAATCCTCATAACTCACAAACGGTAACTCGGATTAAAAATCTCATTCCACCATTGTGTTCATAATGATATTTTTTCCTTAAGAAAATTTATTCCTTGACTGGTGCGGGTCGAGGAAAAAAGTTATTTTTATGACTTTTTAAGAAAAAATAAAAAAACCATAAAAATTTTATTTTATTCGAAATTGTTTTGCAATTCAAAGTTATAGAAATTTTATTTCATATATTAAATAGAGTAATGGATGTGACATAGCGTAACAGAATTGGTGTGACACATTTTTCTCATTTAATGGGATAATCGGAATTGGAGATCAAATTTGGATCATGAAAACCACTCTAAGTCATAGAAGGAAAACTCTCCAGTGACGAATGAGAGAGAATCTAAAATCGACAGCGATACTTAGGGAGAGAGAATCAGAGCCAGAGATTGACAGATAGTGATAAGAGATCTTCCGCGACTGATCTCTTTTTCCTATGTAGGGGTATTTTTCATAATGAATTCACCCTTTCCATTGTTTTTAAAATTCTACAATGAATGCGGACCAATATATAATAAAGTTTTCCCATGGATATATTGTCATTGTGGGATGGTTAATGATGTGGGATAATGTGGATATCTATTTTCTTTCAATTATTTATCCCCTTTTGGTTCTTCATGATCCTACTAATCATAAATTATTTGTGTTTGTACGAACAAAGTCATGGATCAATTGTTGGGTGTTCATTTGTGTGACTCATTCACCTCTCCTCTTCTTGCATTCTTCAAATTCTTCATAGCCCAATGAATTTGGAGGTGATGGTATTCACTGTCCCGACAAGACTACAGGGGTGCATCGGTGTATCGTTCCCCCGTAGGAGGTCACGGGATATGGCGACATTAGGTGGGAACAGCCACGGCTAGGTGAGCTACAGCATCAATAAGAGGCCATGGCTGTAGTAAGAGGCTGCGACACACAGCCACAGTGGAAACTCCTAGTTGTGGAAGTGGTACCTAGCCGTAGTGGCAGCACCAAGGCCACGGTGTGAGGCGGCACACCGGCAGCATTCCATGGTGGTGATAGGGGCAGCAGACATGGATTTCGGCAACTGGCAGCTGGTAGACATGATCACCCAGGCACATTGGGGTTTTCATGTGCTACAAATAACAGTCTGTAGACTGTGATGGGGGTAGGGGTACCCACAAGTCTCTGTGGGTCAGGTGGAAGACTGGTCCATGTGAGCGGACTGGCAGGATGAGGAGACGGTGCCACCATGGCGTCATGTGTCTGCATGTACCGAACATCACATGGCGTCCAGGATGGAGTAGAACCAGCCCACAGATGCATTCCAAGATAGAGAAATAATCTATGCCGCATGACCACCCTAATTTTAAGAACCAGTCTAACTAATTCGTACCAGACCAGTTGAGAACTGGGCCATAGTGTGACCCGACAGACAGGATTCACGGCTGATCAAGGCCAGATCCGGAAAGGCCCAATGGGCCTAGTCATTAGGCTAAGCCAGACCAAGTCAGCCCAGAACTAACCAAGATTAGTCGAAATGGCCGAAAAGGATTGGGTCATGGAGGACCCCCAGGTCGGGTTGGTCAGGTAGGTCTATCCAAGCAGACCGGGCCTAGATGCAACCGACCCCAATTTACTAAAATGCCAAAATCTATCAAATTGAGCATCCAATAGACATACCTCCTTGGGCTTTGGGACCCTTGCGAAGAGAGGGTCCTTTGAGTCCTCTCTGAGTGAGTTCTTATGAATGTAAAAATACTACATATTTCTTGGGGAGTAGAATCTTCTAGAGTCATGCGTAGTAGAGATAAGGAATCCTACATTGGATGTGACACGAAGTATATAACAAGCGAGAGCTCAGTAGACCGATAGTATAGTGGACCGTAGTGGTCCAGGAGCTGGACGGACCTCAGTGGTCCAGCAGGAATGCGGACCTCAATGGTCCAGTAGCCGAGAAAACCTCAGTGGTCCAACAGACAAGCGGACCTCAGTGGTCAAGCACACGATCTGACGTTAGTTGTTGAGTAGCCGAGAAGACCACAGTGGTCCAACAGATGAGTGGACCTCAGTGGTCTAAGAGACGAGTAGAAATTAGTGGTCCAGTAGAAGACCTTGACTCAGTGTTCCAGTAGACGAGCAGACCTCAGTGGTCCAGGTGAGGAGAGGACCTCAGTGGTCCCGCAAATGAGCATACCTCAGTGCTCTCAAAGACGAGTAGACCTCAGTGGTCCAGCGGACGAGTGGACCTCAGTGGTCCAAAAGCCGAGAAAACTTTAGTGGTCTAGCAGCCGAGCGAACCTCAATGGTCCACCATCTGAGAGGACTATAGTTTTTTAGTAGTTGGCCATCCCTCGATGATTCATCAAGTATGATTCCCTCAGAAATACAATATGATTCATCTCTACTACTGATAATCATACTTTATATACCTTAATTTATACCAGGTGTGAGTTGTCATTTCTATGAATTGTATTTGTTGTGAGTTTTCTTTTATAGGTTGTTTTGTTTTGTGTAATTCATTGTGATATTTTTTTGGGTTCCCTAATGAGTAATGTGTTACTCGCCCCTACCTTAGCTTCTCCTGCATGTCTTGTGTCTCTTGTAGGTGTTTGATGCATCGACGGGGACCTTGGTGGTTCGAGGCCAGGTGGTTCCCAATTAGATGTGATAGAGGATACATATTTATATGTCTATAGATAACAACCCCACCTACACATGTAGTAGGGTTTGAGAATATGGAATTTGGAAGTTTTACATTCCTTTGTGGTTTTGGGCATGTATTTTTACCTCATTTTTTACATTTTAGTTTGTAATATACTTTTAATAGTTGTCTCAGTGACAGTAGTGGTTTAATTAGTGTTTACCTTCCTGAACTTTATGTTGGGTGTGTGTATAGGTATAAAGATAATTCCTTTTATTTTGAGATATTCCTTTTCGGCTCTAGTTTCTAGCCCCAATCATAGGGAAGGTGGACTTGAGGTTATCATGGCACGGGACATAGGGGATGATTCATGAAAAAGTGGTATCTGATGATGGTTGATTCTACCAGAATAACTCAATTTCTATAAATTCATATTTGGAAATAGTGTAATTGGTTTTTGTTTTAGCATTTAGCCCAGAGAGTCCAGTGTTCCTTCGGTGGCCAACATATCCATGCACTGAGACCCTGAATTCGGCTTTCTAACTCAGTACATGAAAATACTAGTTGCATGTGCCATTGAGTGTCTTTCTCATGATTTTTTTGAGTCAGAGATGGATCACAATGTATAATATATTAATTTTGGTTCATCTTAATACCCATAAATCTACTTCCACATAGACAACCAAACAGGATTCCAATGTGTGACCCTGAGGATGGTCCACAGATCAATGAGGTTTATCTACAGGGACCATTTACCTAGTTGGTATCTTCTGGGGGAGTCCTAGTGATAACATAATATTTCAGTAAGTAGTTACGTCAGACGCTACTAGTAGAGTATGCCTGTAAGATCAGTTCAATACATAAATTGTAGAGATAGAGACCTCCCAGTTTCACAGGAGATATAGATCCTGAGGTATGTAGGGATTGGCTGGAGGCAGTGATGTGAGTCTTCTACTTAGTGAGAATACCACTTGAACAGATTTTGTTTCTAGTCATAAGCCTTCTATAGGGATAGATGGGGAGATGATGGATTTTTATCATCTAGCTAGTTGAAGAGGAGGAAACACTCCCTTGCAAATACTTTGATCATCTCTTCAAATAGGAGTTCTTTCCAACGACATTGTCATCAATGTGTATACAAGAGCTACCACCAAGAGACGGGTTGTCGAGTCATATGTGGTAGGTAGTCGACAGATTATGCAGAGGCCCAAATTGACCATAACATTCATTGGATGACCCGAGGACTCAGGATCGGTAGTATGATGCTCGCGGGCTAGAGGGAGTCATTAGGGGAGCAGAGTATGAAACCCATGCGGCGGGAAGGGTCACATGGCTCATAATTTCCAAACTCATCACATAGAGGACCAACATAGGGTTGAGGGACTTCCAAGGTAGCCGCAAAGATAGGAATAGGGCGGTCCTTTAGGTGGTGGATGAGGCAGAAGAGCTGGACGAGTGGTAAATGGTGGGCGTAGGTACGAGGTAATACAACCTCCACCCCCAGGTGGTCTCACATGGGCTCCAGGAGAAGGTGGACATGGGAAGGCTCATATTCAGGTAGTCTAGGCATATCATCTAGACATCCCAGAGATGATACTAGGTAAGACATGTGTATTCTCCACTTTAGCTACAGATCTTATAGACACAGGTTTTGGTCACTATTTCCTTGCCATACACCTTGTTCAAAGATTAGAGATTCCGATCATGCCATTATATCAATCCTTATGAATAGAGACTCATAAGGGATGTGATTCAAGGATCACACACTGGTGTTGGTAGTGTGAGATTACTCTTGAAGGTGAGAGCTCCAGTTGAGATCTCCTAGTAAGGGATTTTAAGCCTTGTGTTTTCATTCTAGGTATGGACTGGCTATTATTAGTCCATGCACAGATCAACTATTTTAGGCACACGGTGTAGTGTGTCCACATATATGGGACCATGTTTTCCTTTATCGGTAAAAAAGAAACCGGATCTGCATAGGATTCACTTGCACGCAGGAGGGTGAAACATATCACTCATTAGTTTTCTAGTATGACCCTTGGTGTAATGGATGAGATGAGCCCACAATTTCTGATAGTGGTGGATGAGTAGCAGGACGTCCATCCAAAATATGTTTTAGGACTACTTCTTTGTAGATAAGTAGACATCTACACTGATCTGTACCCTGATACGGCACAGATAACTACACCTACATATCTAATGCCTCTCATAGCGGTCTAGGAGATTAGTGTACAGCTGGAGGACTTTCAAAGTAATGGGTTCGTATGGCCCTAACATTTCACCATGATTATCCCCAGTGTTTGAGGTTATTTGTGTATTAATAGACCTTTTTCAAAGTGGTCATGGAGAACGAGTATCCACTATTAATGGGATGATGATACCATCAATCATTTAAAAGGGGAATCCTTTCATGAGGATGAAAAGGTACCTATAGGCTATCTAAAAATTAAGACATAGTTTGATGAGTACCCTGATCTTGAGATAGGAGTGGTAGTCTTCACAATGAGGATGTGGTGAAACTACCTCCATGGGTGAATGATTCATCATCTACATTGACCACAAGAGTCTCAGGTATACCTTTTCTCAAAAGGATATGAATCTGAGTTAGTGACCTTGGATTGATTTCCTCCAGAACAATGGATTCAAAATATTCTACACTTCTAGGAAGGGAAAAGTGGTGGCACCAACTCTCAGCATGATATTGGGTTCAAAACTAATGAACAAGGCTTTAGAGTAGTTAGCCTCTCTCCATATATCCTTCCTGGATAGAGGGGAGGAGAATTTTCTCTAGTCGATGGTAGTTTCCTCTCCACTCTTAAATAGCTCTAGGGAGCTGCAACTTAGAGATGTTATCACGATACTACATATACCCAAATGTCCACAATGAATGCCCTTAATGGTAATTAGAATGGTGGGGAGAACTTCATCCTTTTTAGAGTACACTCCATAGTACCGGTGGCATTGCGGGAGGAGGTGTTGGGAGTGTTATATACATCCCATTTGGTGGTACATCTAGGTGTGGAAAAGATGTAATAGGACCTACGATGTCAGTATTGGTGGCCAGAGATGAAGGAGGTAGTAGCATAGTTTGTCTTGAGATGCCTCACTTGTCATTAAGTGAAGACTGAGAACCAGGTTTTAGTAGGTTTGATACAACCCCTTGAGTTAGCAGAGTGGAAGTGGTATTTGATATCAATGGATGTAATGATGGGATTACCATGTATGTCTGGGGTGGTATGATACCATCTAGGTGATCTTAGACGAACTCACCATGTTTTCCAACTTCATACCCATTTGAGATAAGGGTTCCATAGAGATATTCAGATACCTCTACATGAAAGAGATATTTTGGCTCAATGGATTCCCATCTACTATAGTCTAAGTTCACGATGCATGCTTTACAACCCAGTGGTGGAAGCGATTACAGGAGGTGTTTGGGACTCATCTGCGCTGGATCACAACCATTCAGTCATAGACAGATGGTTAGATGGAGGGAACCATACAACCTTGGATTACATGCTTCATGATTGCATTCATGATTTTGGTCATAGTTGGGAGGACCACATAGAACTAGTGTAGTTTCCATACAAAAACAGATACTACTACACCATCGATATGGGACTATTCGAGGCGATGTATGGACAAACATGCATGTCAATGTTATTATGAACAACCTAGGGTATTCTACACTCAATGGTTCAGAGATGGTACAAGCATCCATTGAGATGGTGTAGGTCATCCGATAGTGGATGAAGACTTCACAAAGCTGACATAAGTCCTATGATGATTGGTGATGTAAACCATTGGATTTCTAAGAAGGGTTCCATGTATTCTTAAGGGACTCTCCTTGATGAGGGATACAATGATTTTGGATAGGGTGGTATGTTATACTTGAGGTTCATCGGACCTTTACTGATACTCCGTGGAGTGGGAGAGGTGGTATATAAGTTGGATATACTTCCAAAATTAGAGAGGGTGCATGAATTCTTCTATGTATCCCAGCTGATGAGATAAGTGCCTAACCCTTCTTATGTCATTGACCACAGTAAGATGGATATTGAAGATTAGGTTACATTCGTGGAGTAGCAGGTGGAGATAGAGGATCAACATGAGAGGATCCTTCAAGGATGGTTGATTCCTCTTGTCTGTGTTTGTTGGTAGCATATAAATTTCCATGGGATCATATGGAAAAGCAAGACTCGGATTTGTGATCAGTACCCCCATTTTTTTGATTAACCTTTGTTTTGAATTATGAGGAACTAAATCCCTAATGATGGGGTAATTTAATGTCTCATAATTCCATGTAATTTTTTAAAACATTATGTGTAATTATTTCAAAACTAGGAACTTATACGGCTTGTGATTCCGAGTCCCAGATTTTCAGGAATGAACTGTCAAAAAATGTTAAGGTGTAAATATCGTATGTGAGTGGTTTTTCTGAAAAAGTGGTATAACTGTTATACAGTTTCATGGATTAGAAATCCAAGGGAACTGTTACATTTAGGATGGTGATTTTAGCATTAGAGAGACTTAATTTTAGCCCGCACAGGCCTCTTGTTAGATAAGTCGATAATGGAATAACCATAAATAAAATAGTTAGATAAAATTATTTTATATTTCAAATCCTTTTAACACATGAACGGTGACTCAAATTGAAAATCAGATACCACTGTTGAGCTCATTAGGGTATTATTTCTTTACTCAGAGCCTAACATTATTTGGCGCATGTCAATAGTGGAAATTAGTTTTTTCCCATAAAGGAAATAATTGAATAAATATTATTTAATTTTAAAATACTTATAACTTAAAAATGGTAACTCGTATTGGGAATTTGAGAGTACCATTGTGTTTTTGAGGGTTCGATTCCCTTGGGAGAATCCTAACATAGGCCGGTGTGAGCTGGGTGTGAAAGGTGGGTTTTGGGATATGACCGTAAATAAAATAATTCAAATAAAAATTATATTATTTGTGAATCCTTATAAATCAAAAACGGTAACTCAGATTAAAAATATGATTCCACTATTGAGTTCTTAATGAGATGTTCTCCTTAAGAAGCACTTAACCTCAACCAGCACACGTCGAGGAAAAATGTTATTTTTTAGACGTTTCAAGAAAAATAAAATAAACATAAAAATTTTATTTTATTCGAAATTGTTTTGATATAATGTAGAGATGAGATGACTATTTCATTCCATAAATGTAACCATTTAATGGTGCTGAGACTCAATGTAACAGAAATTTTGTTTCATAAATTAAGAATTACAATGGTGGTGACTTAGCGTAATAGAAACATTGCAACATGTTTTCCCCATTTAATGGGATAAGCTGAATTGGATATCATATTTTCATCTTACAAATAAATCTGAGTCTCTGAAGTAAAACTCTCCAATGATTAAAGCATGTGAATCAGAAAGCGACAATGATACCCATGGAGAGTGAATCTGAACTGGAGATCGACGGACGATGATAAGAGATCTTATTTGACCGATCTTCTTTACCCATGTAGGGGGTTTTATTCTAATGGAATTATTTCATTCCCTAATTCATGAAATTATTTGAAAAACGCTTAGTAATCAACAAATATATTTATTTTTCAGATCTATCATCATTATGGGAAGCTTAATGATGCAGAATAAAGGGGATATCTATGTTTTTTACACCATTTTTGGTTATTCGTGATCTTGCTAACAAGAACGTATATAGTTCTATACATAAAAGTACACAAATCATTCTTTGGGTGTTAATATGTGAGACTCTTACCCCTCTCCTCTCTTTGAATTTTTTCTATTCTTTGTGGCGCAATTAATTTGGTTGTGATGGTATCTGCGGTCCAAACGAGATCGTAGCGATGCATCAGTCTGTGGGAGATTGCGGAATCTGGCGGGAAGGGACACAACATCAGAATGTTGTCTTAGGGGCACCAGGCCGCAACACCTAGGCCACAGCAGCAGGCGGGATGCGGTGACAGGGACAACCAGAATAGAGGCCAGTGATAGGCGAACCCGACCCCCGATGGCATCAGTGGTGCCACATGGAACAAATATACGGTTCATGGACCATGGTGGGGGTACCTACGGCTTGTCACAGGTCACGCAGATAAACGATCCATGTGAGTGGATAGTCTGGTCGAGTAGGTAAGGCCACCGAGGCATTTCATTCCTATATAAACCAGACAACACATGACGTCCGGGCTAGTGTAGAACCTACCTGCCAATGCGGACCATGCCAGATGAGAAATTGGGCCGATGGGCGGCCTGATTGGGCAGAATTGGACCAAATAAGTCAAATTGGACTGGTTGGAACCGGTTCACTTTGCATCACGGAAGACTATATCCATAGCCAATCTGTTCCAGATCCAGCAAGAACCAATGGTCCTGGTCATTAGGAGAAGTTGAAATGAGTTGGCCGAGATCGAATCCGGGCAGTTCGGGTCAGCCAAAATGGGTCGAGTCATGCTAGACCATTGGGAAGGGTTGGTTGGGTCATTCCAACCAAGATGGACTTGGCCGAAACATAACAAGAACATGTTTACTAAAATACCAATATCTTTCAGACAGTTCATCCAACTGATGCATCGGCTAGGGAATTAGGACCAATGCGATGAGACTTTCCTTTGATTACACTCTGTATGAGTTTTCATGGTAGTTGAAATATGGCTGATGGATTGAGGAGTAGAATCATCTATATTCATTCACACTAAAGAGAATGAATCCAACAACTGGTTGTGAGATGATGAATATGACGAGCAGGACCACAGTGGCCTAGTAGAAAAGTGATTTTCATTTGTACAGTAGACAAAAAAACCTTAGTTTCTATAATCCTATAAGATTAAAATGGACAAGAAAATGAGTGGACCTCATTAGTTCAGAAGACAAGCGACCCTTAGTGGTCCAACAGTAGAGCGGGCCTCAGTGGTCAAGGAGAGGAGCGGAACTGAGTCGTCCAGCAGACGAGAGGACCTCAGTGGTCCAGCAGGAGAGCTGACCTAAGTGGTCCAACAGATGAGCAGACCTCAGTGGTCTAGCATACGAGGGTGCATTAGTGGTCTAGCAGATGAGCAGACCATAGTGGTCGAGTAGACAAGCGGACATCAGTGGTTCAGTAGCCGAGCGAACTTTAGTCGTCTAGTATTCAAGAAAAATTTTGTGACTTATTAAAGATGATTCCCTTAGAAATACAAGATGATTCAACTCTATGAATGATAATCATACATTCTATACGTTGATTTATACCTAGAGTGAGTGGTCCTTATTGTGAGTTGTCTTTGTAGTGAGTTGTCTTTGCAATGTGGTCTTCGCTATGTGTTCTTGTTGTGGGGTCTTTCGTTGTGATCTTTCTATTGTGGTTTGTATCCCTACTGAGTAATGTGATACTCACCCCTACATGGGATTCAATATCATGTGCCGTGCAGGTGATTGATGCTTCGACAGAGACCTTGGTGGTCTGGGACCAGGAGGTGCCCAATGATACAGGACAGACTTGACATACTTCTATGGCTACAGATAACTATCCTCCACCTACCATTCAGGTCGGATTTGAGCATATGGACTCTAGCAGCATTACATTCTTTTGAGTTTTTTTCTTGTATTCTTTCCTTTTATTACTTTGGAGTTTCTATTGTACTTTAATTAGTTTTCTTAGTGACATTTGTGGTTTAGTTTGTGTTTACCTTCTCGCAGTTCGTTTTATGTGTGTTTTTACATGTTTAAAGGAAATTCCTTCCCTTCTTTAGATATGCCTTCTCAGAGCTAGTCACAAGCCCCAGGCATATAGAAGGTAGGCTTGGGGTAGTCACCAAACAGGACCTAGGGGACGGGTTGTGAAATTTTATTTTATTATATGCTTAAAAAATACATTTTTCTCTAAAAAAATTTTGCATTCTATGAATAGAAAAAAAATTAATTTTTTCCACTATTAAAATATATATTTGAAAAAATATGCTAAATTTTATATATGAAAATTTCAAAATTATCTAATTCTAAATTTATTAAAAAAAATTATAGGAGTTCACTATTTCGATGAATAGTGAAAATAATGTTTTTTATAGAAAAGTGCATTTTGATTTAAGACATTTAAAATGTTGCATTTTTTTTAAAAACAATACTTAGTAAAATTGTTTCAATTATTCATTTTCGATTAAAAATATATCATCTTAATATATAATTTATTTTGAAAATTTTGTATAAAACATTTTTGTACTTATGAAAACCTTTCTTGGAAAAACCACATTTTCATCACGCCTGCTGGTTAAATTTTAAATTAAATATTTCCACTTAAATTAATTGAATTTAGTATAATTGATTTAATGTTTTAATTAATTATAATTAATATTATTTAATATTTTTAACTTAATTTTTTAATAATTAACATTTAAAATAGTGAAATAAAATTAACTGTTGTGGTTAAGGTTACAACTTCTTTTTGCGAGTAACATGCGTTTCAAATAAAATTAATTTTCAAGACATAATGATTTTTAAATTTATAACTTTTATTTTAAATTTATAATAATGTGTAACAAATTATCTAATAAGTATCATTTGATTTTATTCTTAAATTATACATTTCCAAGGTTAATAAATAAAAAACTAGTTGTTGTGGTGAATAAAAAGTAAAAATTAATTAGACTTAGAGTAAAAGGGAATTACATTTTTAAAATATTTGAATTTTTTGGAGGGTTTTTTGAACATATATTCCGTAAAATACATTAATAAAAAAATTATTCACTTGGTTTGGTAGTGACATCCCATTATTGAATAGTTTTGGGTATTTTCAAAAATAAAACTCCTCAATTAAAAAATGGAACATTCTCCCCTCACTTATTTACACCTAATAATACATTTTTTTAGACCAAAAACTGATAAAATATCTCCCCAATATTCCTATCCTTGTTCTATATCTACTGGTCTCCCAAAAATACCAACCCTATAGTCATTAATAAGGGATAAAAATGTGGGTTTTCTATGCGAAGATAATTGTCTTCACTAAGTGCACTGACATTTTTCACAAATTTTACGAACAGAGGCCTTTTTCATATTATTTATTCCTTAACTTATCTAAAAATCTACTTTTGGCAGTAATAAAATATGTTTCTTGAAATTTTGAACCTCAAATTTAATTTTATACTCATAAATATAAAATTAATGGTAAATTAATGGTTAGAATGAAACTTTCTTCACTTTTTTTTCAAAAAAAAAAGAACGGATTCTGGAATGAATTTTAATATAATAAAATTTATCTTTTTTACTTCTTCTCTTACCAAAATCAAAAATTCATTAATAAATAAAATACAATAACAACAATATATACCATATACTAATATATTACTATGTTTATGTAATAACTTGTATCCATATCCTTTTTCAATGAATGGGAAACGACATCATCTATCATGCGTATGGAGAACTGCCGCATCGTGAACCACTATAATTTTCCATCACCGCCTATCTTAGATATATATGATTTTGGATTTAATTTTTATATAAATATAATAAAGTCATCTAAAGATAATAATTATTTATTTTTAATACAACATCTACCATCATATCTTCAAATCTATTAGAAAATAAAAATTTTGTTCGAGCGTACGTGTGGACTACCGCCTCTACGAAGTGAGGTGGCTCGTTCTAAAAATATATTTTATATAGAAGGTAATAAGGATATATTTCATTTATAAATATGATATTATAACTATTATGTAAGGGTGAAATATTTTGTAAATTTCCTTTCGTCCATCTGTTAGAAATCTAAATAGCATTCTTGCATACATATGACCTACCGTCTCCATGAACGGTGTAATTGGATTCTCTATCTCCAACATTTATGGAAGAATAAAAATTTATAAAAAATAAATATACCTTATATTTATATCATGATTGAAATTATTCATATTATTTAACAATAATAAAATAAAAATGTCTAAAATTACTGATCCAATCATACTGAAAAAATAAAATAGTTATTACATGAAATAATGTTTTTAACAAAGAATAGTTAATAAAATGGTGATAAAATATCCAAATTTTATCATTTTATGAATTATATTTATTATTATGGTTCTTGAATAGATTTATAATAATTATATATTTATTATAAATATGTTTTGAATGTGTACGGAGAATTTTGAGACTTATGGTAAGGGGTTTTAATATCACTTGTATTTCTTTGAGACACATGAATTATTCACCACTTATCTCTTTTATGATCTCTATATATTGACACTAAATTTATTTTCTTATTATTATTATAAAAATTATGGTAATTTACCTATCGATATAAATTTATTTATTTTAATGGTATTATGATTTAAAATTTTCCAATGGGGTAAAGGTTTTATGTTACAATCTCATTATTTTTTAGGATTGTTTAGGACTAAGTTTCTGATAAAGAATTATATCATATAACTCTCAAAAACATAATTAATTTATTCTCCTCTAATTATTTGTAAATAAAAAAATATTTCTTACCATTTTCCTCACATTAACAACTAAATTGGAAAAAATATTTTTTTTAAGGAATAGTGACTTTGTTTCTCTATTCAGTTGAAAATCATTTCACTTCTATATCTATGTTTTCTAAAAATGTTTTAAATAATTTTTTTATTTTTCTCTAATTATTATTTTAATAAATTTTTATCATTTTTTGTGTAAATAAATGGTTTAATAGGAACGTTTTAGTCATTTTAGGCATGAGGAACTTTTCACTTTTTACAAAAAATGTGAAAGGAATCTCTATTTTAACTAGTTTGACATGAACAATATTTTCCATAGTTATGACCACTCAATGATTTGAATCTTCCATTAAATTTTTCCAATTTCATTTTGAATGAAAATGATTCCATTAATATTTTTTATTTTTATTTTATTTTTAAAAGTGACATTCAAATTGGAAAGGGGGTTCTTCTAAAGAATGTTTATAATGATCTTTTAATGGTATTTAAATTCATCCAAATCAAAAACCATAAATTATAACTATTTTTACTAGTTATATAATCCAATGATACTACACTTACTCTCTCATTTGATGGTTTATGTGGAATTTTTTTGTGAAACCTATTCCTTTTCCATGGGTTTTTCTATGATGAAACTTAGATAAGCCACATTTTTTACACCGATTATTCTAGGATGAAATGGTGATCAAACCCATTTATATTTCATGGTATATGATATTTTTAATGTTGTATGATGTTATGGCACAAATATGTATGATTTTCATTGTGTTATGGGTGGTCCCATAATTATATGTGCCCATAATGCATTGGAAAAATTATTATATCTCATTAGATAACATTGGGAAACATGCTGATATGATATATCCACTATGGGAAAAAAGTCAGTGTGATTTATCCACTATGGGATACAGGTGGTGAACCATGATCCATTATGAAATGTTAAACTGGTAGGGATTCATAATCCAAAATGATTTATGGTCTACATAGTAACCTTTATATATTAAATGGTTTTTAAACTTATGATGGATCCATATTTATATAACATGAATTTATGGTTCATGAATTATTTATGATGATTTGTCACTCATATGATTCATGTATTTTGACATGATATTTTTTCCCAAACTAATTTTTTTAATCAATGATTAATTGGTTATGATGTTTTTTGTGTTATATTCATTATATCATACCCTTATGGTTATTTTTTTCATATGATCATAAAGTTATATCTCACATTCTTACCCTAACTGATCATCAAAGATCACCCTCACTTATGTTTTCTTTCCCTGGGTTATGGAGAAAGATTTTATGTTGGGTATTCCTAGGATGTGTACATAAAATTAAGATCCTTGTGGGATATTTTTAATATCCTTCATAAAATAATATGGTTGCTTATCTAATCTCGAATAATAATTAATATTTATGGTCCTCATACCTTTTTTTGTGGGATGTAATGAATATTAATCTAAAAATTTGTAATAATTATGAATTAAAATCATGGGTCATTATAGTTTGTATCAGAATAATGTTTAGTTATCCTTTGGAATCTAGGATGAGAAAAAATTTGTATGAACCCTTAGGATAATCCTAAGTATATGAGAACATTCAATGTTTTCATAATGTAGTAATTTTTTATATGAAAAACATCCATATCTTGATACTATAACTATATATGGATAGGATATATTTGTACCTAGGGATAATAGCCCTAAAAATGGTATATTATTAAAAAATTTGATCATCACCCAGTTCGTGAAAATGAGGCCTTACTACACACCAGATGTGAGACACCTAGGGGATATACATGGATAACTCAAATTATATTAATAAACCATTATGAAGGATTTTAATAGATGATGGCCATTAATAAACTATGTTAAATATAAGTTTTCATAGATTTAGAATAATGTTTTAAGATGTAAAAGTTATTTTCATTATTTTTCATAAATAATATCTATAACAAATGATTCTTTGTGTTCATCATGACTTTATTTGTTTTAGAAAGTAATTGATTATATGATGATGATGTTGGCATGGAAATAGGTAAGCTCAAATATTTTAGTTCAATATTTTAGTTTAATTGTATGAATTAATTTCTATAATTACAGTTCTATAGTAATGTTAATTTGAGTGGTTATATTTTGAATTCGAAATAAAACCCCTATTGGTATATTGAACACATCTCATGTAAATTATTCTTCTCTAGTTGAATTTTTTGGGAATTGACTTCCTTTAAATCTTGTTATTATTCCAATGGATGAATTCTATGTTACCATAGGCATGAATTGGAATTATCTACATCAAATAATCATTAATTATTGATTAAGGGAATTTAAGTTTGATATCCCAATCCAACCTATGATATCTTATTAGTGTGATGTAAAATATGAACATATGATTGGAATAAATTATATTATATGGGTCGTGATTCTTATAAAAATAGGGGTTCTATCCCCAATGGTTGACATCATTTATATTCTAGTATTTTTAAATTGTTGATGTATTTCTTGAAGAGATTCCTACTGTTCCACTGAATAGGGACGTCGATTTATCAATAGAACTCATATTGGGTGATATACATATTTCAAAGAATCCATAGAGAATGGAACTGATTGATTTATGGAAAATCATGAAGAAACTCCAATATAATCATAACAAGGGATTTATTATACCATGTTTGTCACCTTGGGGTGAACCAAATATTTTTATTAAGAATAAATAAGGGTCAATGAAACTATTTATTGATTTTCTAGAATATGACAATATCACTATCAACAAAAAGTATCATCAACCTTATATTGATGACTTCTTTGATCAACTATTATGGGATCATTACATTTCATAGATTGATCTCCATTTTGTATATCATTAATTGATTATCATGAAGGTTGATATATCGAATATAGTATTCCAAAAAATGTATGTAAACTATTAATATTGAGTGATTCCATTTGGCCTTTCTACTTCTCATAGTATCTTTGTGGATTTAATGAATATAGTAATTATATTTTACCATATATAGTTTGTGGAAGTATTTATAGATGATAATATAATATATTAAAATAGAAAGGAAGAGAATAAATATTAAATAAGGTTTTTAAAAAATAACCTTACTAAGGAAAATATTTATGAAAAAAATTCAATGTGTTAATTTTATATATAAATAAGTTTAATTTTTGGTTCATATATTCTCAACTGATGGTATATTAGTGGATCCACAAAATAATAAAGAAAATTGAACAATGTCCTAGACTAACCACGGTATAATTAATGGTTTTACTAAATACTATTGATGTTTTACAATAAATTTATAATGGGTATCCCATCCACTAACCATGTTTACTCTAAAGGAAAACATGTTCCTTTAGAAATGTGAATGTGAAAAAATCAAGGAACAATAAAGAATGTTATGGATGTACATGTTCTTACATTACCCTATAATAGAGAAGATTCAGTATTCTATAGAGACGCATCAAAGAAGGTATTGGGGTGAATTTTCATGTAGAATGATCTAGAGATATCTTATGTATCATAAAAATAGAAGGATAATAAAAATAATTACTGAACTCGTGATTTGGAGTTAGATATGGAAATTTTTTCATTAAATATATTGATAAATTATTTTTATGGAGAATGGTGTGATATATATTCTAAAAATGAAATTTTGAAGTATATATTCCTTATAGTTACCCAAACATTATATACATTGATGTTACATAAGAATTGATTTAAATTCATTACAATATATTACAAAATCATGAGATGACCCTTTAGGTATAGTGTATTTATAAACTCCGAAACATAAACAACTAGTTCATACAATATCTACATTGTTTCCAGTTTATTTCTTCATAAATAAACTCTTTTTTGGAATATATTACATAATACCCTTCTTCCTAGCCTGGGGAAATGAAACATATGAAAGGGTGCACTCAAATGCTCAGTAAGGGTAAACAAAGGAAATATCAATCATATCATATTCATAAGAACATGACATTTGAAAATCTTATCCTACATATAAAATATCATAATATCATGTAATGGGACAAATAATTGAAGTGCAATGTCATCCAAATAGTCATAAAAAAGACATTAAATTTGGTTTAATACACACATAAGCATAGAAAATCATTTCATATTAGTCAAATCTCGTTTCTAAGACTATCATAGTGGATAAAGTCTATTACTAAATCAAGTTCACTCCTCGTTCTAGCCCTTTCTTACTAAATCAGATTCCCTTTGCATTCTTGTGATGTATATCTCCTGAGATATGAAATATATACCAAATTAATTGAAGGAGATATAGGTCCCACCCATATCATAATGAAACCATTCCTACATATGCCACCAGAACATAACTTTCTCTATAGCATAACCCATGAAATAAAATCAGTTTCTTTGCCATCATTCCATCATAACATAATCCATATAAAATATCATTCAATAATTAAAACAATATAATAATATGAATTATATATATATAAACATAAACCTATTTAAATATCATCGTCCTATATGGAAAATAATTTTGTTAAAACAATTGAAATTAATTTTTGAGGAAAATAACATTTCTTCTTAAAAAACATTTTCTTCTCTCAATAAGAAATGAAATTTTAAGACATAAGAAATTAGTTGAAAATAATATTGAAATCATGTACAGTAATATTCATGGAAATAAGGTTTCATGAAGGTGTCAAAATCTATTCATGTCGTATATGTTGAAAAAAAACATTCTCCTTATACTTTTTCCAGTAAATCCAAAAAGTACCTCATACCGAAAATGAAAAATGATTCCATTCAAACCGATGAGTAAAAATTTACCAATGGGTAAAATTTAATTTAAACAATTATAGAAGAATAGAAAGAATATTTTGAAAAATATATTTAGAAAATATGGACTTGGACGATAATTATACCACAGTAAATTCTTACAAATAAACAATCTCAGATAAAAATGGGATTTGAAATGTCATCCCTTACCTTTGGTATGATATCCTATATATGTATCCAAACATAATATATAATGATTTAAATAATTTTACTAATTTATTACAAAATAATAATAGTTTTTATTATTACATTTATGATCATATTTTCATCCTTTTATTAATAACATTTCATTGTTACTTGTTATTCAGGTATTAACTATTTTATGTTCATATGCATGTTTTGTTGGAGAAGTTTGAATTCCTATTTTCAGGTTATAGCTATATAATTTAAAACATGGTATTAGTATAATATATATATATATTTATTAATTAAATTAGTTTTATATAATAATGGTTTAATGAATATTTTGTAGAAGGAATCACATCGCACCATGGAGACGGTAAACCGTACGTACGAACAAGCCACGATATTAGTCCCATAATTGTTTAATGGTATTGAATTGGATGGTTTATAATATCTCATAATTAGTATCATGTTATATATATCATATATAGTTATTATTTCAACAATTATACCCATCCAAGTAATGTGATGGTGAAAAACAGATTACACCATGGGGTTGATATGGTAAGTTATATGTAAGCATGCACGGTGATTTCATTTTTTCGTAGGATGGATAGAAGGGGAAATATGGAAGTTTAAAATTTATAATAACATATTAGTATATAATTAATAAGGATTGTTTAATATTATATTGAATAAACTAAAGTATATGAAGTATAAGAATAATGAAATTTGAATGAATCTTTAGAAGAGATTAACTCTTCCTCGATGTGCCTTATTTAAATTTCATCTTAGTGCACTAGAGTTGGTCATTTGAGAAGACCATAACAACTAGAATGAAATTAGGTATGTTTATAAGATAAATTGTCAGTGAGTGGCCATTATTTAAGGCTCAAAATGGATTGAATAAGAGATGTAAGAGGTTCTCTTTTATAAGAGAGGATATGGGATCATTAGGAAACTCTCAAAAATATTAATTTGTAATAAAATCAAACCATACCAAAAATCCTCAAAAGTGTCCCAAATTAATATAGTAGATGAAATATGGTTGTAATATCAAAATCCAATAAATTTTGGACAAATTATTTTTTGAATTTAATCCTTATAATTGTAATTCCCAAATAGTTCTTCAATTAAAGTTTTATTTTCGTAATAAAATTCTAGATATTTAATGGTAATGAATATTTACTTATGTGATGTTGATTGAACATAAATGGATACTTTATGTAATATTAATATTTATAATTATCACTTCATAATTTTTATATATTTTTATGATTTTTAAATAATTTAATAAAATGTTATGTATATAAAATGTAAAAAGTGTCAGTTTTGACACTATTCATTTATTAGACATTAAATAAAATTCTCACAGAAGATAAATTTGATAAAAAAAATGTAATACACTAAAAAAATGTCTTAGTCACCATAAAAATTAATCTATCATGTTAATTAATTCATATGATATTTTTTTTAATATTTTTAAAACCATTTTTTCATATTTCTATTTATAAAATAATTTCTACATCACAATTTTGTCATCATTAATAGTAAATATATAATTTCTAAAAATTATAAATAAATTTATATGATATAGGATATTCTTTTAGATTTATAAATACTATCTATATTTTATTTTATCTCCTATTTATCAATAAATTAAAATTAACATACTTATATGAAATGAGATTGTGACATTTTGTCCATTTCATTAGTTTTTATTTTATTCATATCATTTTCATAGGTAAGTGGGCATAAAGTGATTCCATTTCGAACAATAGATGGTAAGGGTATAATGTAATCATCAAATAAGATTTTTTACTTCTGTTAAGGTAATTTTATAATATTATTTCAACCCTTGATAAACCAAATTACCTTTAACCGTGGTAATATAAATAATTACCAAAGTTACTATTCATAATGAAAAAAATTATCATATTAACATAATTTTGACCTAATTATTAGAAATATGGAATTCATTTTTTAAATTTAAAATCATAGAAGTTTCAGTAATTAATTTAAAATTAATCCCATTGTTTAGAAAACGAGTTTTAAAAGTTAAATCATTATAAAAGATTGAAATTTTTTACCTATGAATTAAATGAAAATTAATGATAATGGAATAAATTATATTAAATGGTAAAAATATATTCTATATATAATTTAAAAAAAATCAATATTATAATTTAACCATATAAAATATCTCGCTGGAAATTGTTTTTTTAATTAAAATTTAGCAAATTTTAACTATTCATCAAAATTTTAAAGTTATCGGAAAAATATCTAAAATTTAACCAAAGTAAATTTGTATTTCTCGCTTCAAAATAATATTTTAATGTTTTCATACCAAAAAATTTAATGTTTCAAATTCTTTATTTAAAATTAGTTCTCTAATCAATGGTGTAAAATAAACCCTTTAGAAAAATACATTAACTAGGGTTTTACTCTTAACCTATGACTAAAATATCCATTGAATGAGTATCAAAAATAATTTATTAAGTATATAATACCTATATATCTAATTAATTTAATTAAGAAAAATAATTCATTCTAAAATACAAATATATAATTTATTTATATTTTTCATAATGCATTTTAAGAAGTTATATTTTTTCCCAGTAACCTAATAGCTTGGATTTAACGATAATTTTATTATAAGGGAATCTCACGGTTCTTTTCAACTCATGGTTGCGTGAAAATTAAGATACTGAGAAATAAAAATTATTTAAAGAAAATATTTCATAAACAAATATGGGTGGTACATTCTACCCCCCTTAAACTGAATTTCACCCTCAAAATTCGTCACATGGAAACAAACACATGATGATACCTCTCCCACATCATATATTCATTTTCCCATGTATCATATTAAAATTGGTGGTTCCTCCATAAAACATTAAATAGTTAATTGGTCTTGTTTTGTAGAGCTTTTTCATTATGATCCAAAATCTCTATAGGCTATTCTTCATAAGATTGATCTTGCTCCCGCAGTACGACTTCAGATATTAGTACATGTGAAGGATCGGGTATGTAAATTACCAAGAGAGATACATAGAACACCTAATGAAATTGAGATATGTTCTATTGAAGAACCAATCGGTAAGCTACCTTCCCAACATGATCTAGAATTTTAAAACGACAGATATACTTAGGGCTCAACTTTCACTTCATTAAAAATCTCATTACTCTCTTCTAGGGAGATATTCTTACGAACACCTTATCACCCACTTCAAACTCTAAGTGTTTTTTTTCTATTGTCAGCCAGACATTTTTGTCAAATTTGAACTACTCTTATGTGTTATTGAATAGATCTTACCTTTTCATCCATTTTCCTCAACATGATTAGTTCCTAATAGCTTTATTTCCCCAACTTCATCCCTGCATGTTGGTGTTCTTCCCTTCTATCCAAAGAGGGATTAATAGAGGGCCATATGAATACTGAAGTGAAAGTTATTATTTTAAGAAAATTACACCAATGGTAGGTGTCGATTGCAACCGTCAGGGAAATACAAAGAGAAATCTCTCAACATGTATTCTAGAGTTTTAATTGTTTTCTTAGACTAACTATCTATCTGAGGATGATAAGTAGCGGTGAAACATAACTCTATATCTAGAGCATACTCAATGCTTCGCCAAAACATTTAGGTAAACCTTAGATCCTGATCGGATATAATTGAATGTGGGACACCATGAAATATTTCGACTTCCATTACATAAATCCTGGCAAGATGATCAAGAGAGAAATCCTCCCTAATAGCAATGAAGTGTGTTGTTTCATAATATGATCAACTATAACCCAGATAGCAATATTGCCTTTGGATATTTTGGGATATCTTATGACAAAACCCATTGTGATGTGTCCCCATTTCCATTTTGGCATGGGTAATGGTTGTAACATCTCCTTACACTTATGTCTCTTAGCCTTAACTTAATGAAAAACCAAGTATCGAGAGACATATTCAGTGACATCTCTTTTCAATCCACGCCACCTGAAGTACTCTTTCTGGTCCATGTACATCTTTTTGATTCCAGGGTGAATATAGAATGACAAACTGTGAGCCTCATCCAATATCTCATTATTTAATTATGTTATGGGAGGAATAAAAACCCAATTCTTGAACCTTAACATTTCACCAAAATCAATGTTGAATTTTAGAACATTTCCCACATTATTTTGTAACTCTACATATTATTTATATTCCTCTATAATATTCACGTGTATATATGATCGAACATTAATTTTAGAAATATAACATTTCATCTATTCCATTATAATTTCAACATCCATCCTTTGTAAATCCATAAATATTGGATCTTTCATGATCCTCATCATAGATAATCTAGCATGGTCTTGTCAACTTAATGCATCTGCCACATTTTTTGCTTTCACAATGTGGTAATGTATTGATTATTTGTAATATTTATTCAACTCCAACCATCTTCTTTGGCACGTATTCGGATCCTTTTGTGTGAATATATACATTAAACATTTATGATCTGTATAAAAATCACACCTTTCATCATAATGATAATGCCTCTACATTTTTAATATAAGGATTACCATATCTAACTCCAAATCATTATTTGGATAATTTTTCTCATTGATTTTCAACCTTCGGGAGGCATAACCTATCACCATGTAATTTATCATGATAAAACACCATAGATCCATCATGGATGCATCATTATAGATCACAATATTTTCTCCAGTATACGGTAGTGTGAGCATAGGTCCACTGGCTAACCATCTTTTTAGATCATTGAAATTCTCTTCACATTCTTTTTTCCAAACAATCTTAACTCTTTTCCAAGACAACCTGGTGAGTGGATTAGATTATAATAAAACATATTTCACAAAATGTTGATAATATCCTGCCAAACCAAGAAAAAATTGGAACTCAATTTCCATTTATTGTCTCAACAATCTTTTAATGACCTATTTTTTTGCTACATCCATAGATATCCCCTCTCTTGAGATTATGTTACCCAAAAATGAATATTTTTATTCCAAAATTCACAATTGGTAAATTTTCATAAATCGTTTCCTTTCTCAGGGTCTTCAATACAATTCTCAAGTGATATTTTTATTCTTCCTTTCTCTTTGAATATACAAGAATATCGTCTATAAAGACTACCAGAAACAAACCATGATATTATCTAATGACTCTATTCATTATATTCATCAAGATAGTATGGTAATTGGTAAGTCCAAAATTCATCACTATAAATTCATAGTGTCCATACCTAGTACAGAATGATTTCTTTGGTATATCCTCCCTTTTTACCCTTACTTGATGATATCCTAAATGTATATCAATCATATAAAAGTATTGTGATCTGTGTAGTTGGTCAAATAAGTCATCAATGTGGGGAAGAGGAATTTTTTTCCTGATAGTTATCTTGTTAATTTTTCGATAATTAATGCAGAGTCTCAATTATCCATCTTTCTTCTTAAAAAATAGAACAGGTGCTCCCCAAGGCGACAGACTAGGTCTTATGAATGATTTATCAGGATTATCTTGGAGTTTCTTCTTCAATTATTGCAACTCAATTGGGTACACTCTATAAGGTGACTTTGAAATAGGCATTTCACCTGGTATAAGTTCTATTTAAAACTCAACTTCACACTTTGGTGGGATACCAGGGTATTCCTTCATAAAGAAATCATCAAACTTTCATACAATGGGAATATTCTAAATCGTGAGTTTCTCCCTAACCATTTGAGTTAAATAACCGCAATTTATTGGAATCAAGACGCCTAACATGGAAGAAATTTCCACTGTATGTTTATATTAATCCTTGAATGGATAGATTATCATAGATTGATCAGGAATATGAAATGTGACTTCCCTTTATAGGAAATTTATATGATATCCATATAAAGAAATCTAATCCACACCATGAATAACATAAAATTCCATTATAGGAAAGATCACAAGATTTGCAGGTAGCACATTCCCACAAACTTCAACAGGAGAATAATTATAAACGTTTTATGAGACCATTTTTTCATTCGGAGTTGTCACAACTAACTCAACATCTAATTGCTAAGGTAATACGGTGATACCATTAGATAATTATTTAGAAATAAAATAGTGTGTGGGTCCAAAATAAAATAAAACATTTTCTACTTTATAGTTGATGGTATGTGTACCTTTCACCACACCATTATCGTACTCCACGTCACCAATAGTAATTTCATGTGACTTTCCTTTTTCATTGGACTTAATAGTTTTTTGACATCAATCATCATCTATAACCCTTGGATTAGGTCTTTTATTGGCCTAATTCCCCATTTCCTTGCACTTGTAATGTTGAAGTTTTGGAGGTGCATTCTGTATAGTATTTTCTTTATTCATATCATTTTACAGATTTTTTCCCATCCCTTTGTAATTCAAATGCACGGTGAACTCATTTTCCACACTTCAAACATTTAGTAGCCCCATTATGACAATTCCCCTCATGTTTCATTCCACACATTGAGCATAAGGGAAAACTCATCTTTTTTTCGGTGTGGTCTTTGGATTTTCCCTTGAATTTTATTTTCCCCTTCTTATAAAACCCATAAGACTGATCGGTAACTCCAATCTCTATCTCAACCATCAGATCACATTGAAAAATTTCTTCATAGTTATTGAAGTCCCTTATGGCTACTTCCCTTTAGAGATTTGTTTTTAAGACACTAAAATATCAATCATTCTTACTCTCGGATTAGATATTAATTTCATATGCATACCTTGAAAGTCTTGAAAATTTTCTTCCAAGGTACCAATGGATTCATCATTATTTTTTTAAGTTCAAGTAACCCCTTCCCCATATTTGTTTTGAAGAATATGAGGAATTTACTTTTTGAAAAATATGTTCTTGAACTTTTCCCATTCTGTGGACTCAATTTCATCTCTTTGCATCGTATTCTTGATAATATTCGACCATTAAAAAGCTTCACCTTACAAATGATATACTACTGAGATGAATTTATCATGTTCAGAACATTGTAGAACTGAAAATATCTTTTTAGTGATACTGATCCACTGTTCATCCATTAATGGATCAGAATACCTGCTGAATAAAGATGAATGTTTTCTCGTGAAGGACTCAACCGAATGTTTCTCTCTCTATTCCTCGTTTGAAAGTCTTGCATGATTTGTAGCTTGAGAATTTTTTGTTGAGCCAGGCTACCATATTTTTCATTCCAACTCCCATGACATTTGTTTTCTTAGGGGGGAAATCATTTCATTTCCTGTCACATTCACCATTAACGTATTTCCTTTGGGTTCCGTCCATTGACTAAAATTAAGAATCATAGTGTGAGAAACACTAATCCTAGCAATAAAACCACATAATAACGAATAAAATATCAATTTAGGACACTTTAGGTTTCATTCTAGGTTATTCATGGTCATTTTTAAAACACTAGGATTGTGTCCTATACTTTGACATGTCCTTAAGGCCTTGTCATCCTAGTTTCCAATGTTTAACTCCCAATTTCATATAATACCAACTATAGTAACCCAAACATTATATACACTAATATTACATCAGAATTGATGTAAATTCATTACAACTTATAACAAAATCATGGCAGGACCTTATTGGTATAGTTTCTTTATAAACTGAGTAACATTAACAACTAGTTCATAAAATATCTACATTGTCTCTTGTTTATTTCTTCATAACTAGACTCATTTTTGGCAAATCTTACTTAATACCCATCTTCCTGGCCTAGGGAAAAGAAACATACGAATAGGTGAGTTCAAATTCTTAGTAAGGGTAAACAAATTAAATAACAATCATATCATATACATAAGAACATAACATTTGAAAATCTTATCCCGCATATAAAATATCATAATATCATGTCATGTGAGAAATAATACAAGTGTAATGTAACCCCAATATTCATAACAAAATACATGAAATTTGGTCACAAACAAACATTAGAATAGAAAATAATTTCATATTAGTTAACGCTCATTTCCAAGACCATCATAGCCAAAAAAGTCCATTATTGAACTGAGTTCAAACCTCATTCTAGCCCTGTTTTAATAAACTAGATTAACTTTCCATTCCAGTCAAGTCTATCTAATGATATATGAAATCTCTACCCAATTAATTGGATGAAGATATAGGTCCCACCCATCTAATAAAAAACCATTCTTAATTGTGAGATAAGAACATAACATTCACCATTGCATGACCCATGAAATAAAATGGGTTTCTTAAACATCATTCCATCATAACATAATCCATATAAAGTATCATTAAGTAATTAACACAATGAAATAATATTAATAATATGGATATAAACCTAACCCTATTTAAAGATCATCATCTTTGATGGAAAATAATTTTTATAAAACACTTGAAATTAATTCTTGAGGAAAGTATCTTATCTTCTTTAAAAACATTTTCGTTTCTCAAAATGCCATCAATTTTAAAGGATAATAATTTTTTTCTAAAATATTAAAAAAAATTAGAGGAATATTCATGGAAATAATGAATCATGAAACCATAAAAATCTATTCATGCAATATAAGTGGAAAAAAACATTCTCCTCATACATTTTCTGAAAAAGTTAAAAAGTACCTCGAACTGAAAATGACAAAAGATTCCATTCATAACATTTCGTAGAAATTTACTAATGGTTAAAATTGAATTTAAAAAATTATATAAGGATATAAAGAATATTTTGAAATATATATTTTGGAAACATGGTTTCGGAAGATAATTATACACCAGTAAATACTTACAAATAAATAATGACGAATAAAAACAATATTGGAAAAGTAATTTGTTACCTAAGGTCTGATATCCATTATATGTATCTAAAACTCCTGTATAATGATTTAAATAATGTTAATAATTTATTTCAAAATCATAATATTTTTTATCCTATCATTTATGATCATATTTTCATTTGTTTGTTAGTAACATTTTATTTTTTCTCATTATTTGGGTATTAACTGCTTTATGTTCTTATACATGTTTTGTCCAATAAGTTCTTATTCCCAATTTTAGGTTATAGTTATATCATTTAAAAAATGGTATTATAATAATTTATATCATATTTATTAATTAAATTAATTTATATAATCATGGTTTAATGATGATTATGTTGAACAAATTACTTCGCATTGTGGATACGGTAAGTTGTATGTACGCACGAGCAATGATATTGTTCCCATAATTATTGAATGGTATTGAATTGGTTGGTTTATATTATCTCAAAATTAGAATCATGTTATATTAATCAAATATAGTTATTATTTCCACCATTATACCAATCCATGTAAATTGATGGCGAAAAACGTATTCCACCACAACGTGGAGATGGTAAGTCGTATGTACGTACGCACCGTGATTTCGTTTTTCATATGATGGATAGAATGTGAAATAGGGTTAATTAATATTTATACTAAAATATCAGTATATAGTTTATAAAGATGTTATTACTTTATAATTAAATATATAAATAAGATGAAGTAGAAGAATAAACAAATTTGAATGAATCGATACAAGAGATTGCCTCTTCCTCGACGTGTTTCCTTTAAAGTTTCTCTTAGGGCACTAGAGCTGGTCTTTGGAGAAGACCAGAACCTATAGAATGTAACTGGAGAACATGAGATGAGATATGGGCATGTTTTTTCGACCATAAAGGCTCAAAATGTCGTTAATAGGAGAGGTAGGTGGTTCCCTTTTATAAGAGAAGAGAGGGGCACTTTATGAAACTCTAAAAAATATTAATTTATTATAAAATAAAACCCAACCCAAAAATCACTAAAGTGTCCCAAATTAGATGATGAGATCATATGGGGTTGTAATCTCATCAACCAGTAAATTTGGGACATCTTATTTTTTCAATATAAAAGTTATCATTTTAATTGACACTTAGTTATTCTCTTAATTTTTGACACTATTCATTTATTAGACTTTTAATAATATTCACAAAGAAGATAAATTCGATCCAAAATATTTAATACACTCCTAACATGTCATATTCACTATGAAATTAGTGGATTACATTAATTAATTCATATGATATTTCTTTTAATATTTTTGAAACAGTTTATTTGGTATATTTAATAATAAAATTCTTTCAACATCACTACTGTGTCATAATTAATGGTAAATATTTAGTCACTAAAAATTATACATAAATTTATATGATATAGGTGATTATTTAAGATTTATAAAGACAATATATAGTATATTTTACCAGCTAGTTACCCATATATTAAAATTAATATACTTATATAAAATGAGATTGTGATATTTTGTCCATTTTAATAGTTTTTATTAAATTCATGTGATTTTCATAGGTAAGTGGCTAAAAAGTGAGTCAATTTCGAAAAATAGATTATAATGGTCAAATTTAGTCATCCAATTGTATTTTTACTAGTGTTAAGGTAATTTAATAAAATTATTTATACCCTTAATTACCTGAATAATCATTAACAATTGTAATAAATATAAGTACCAAAGTTACTATTTATAATTCCCAAAAATAAAAGTAGCATATTAACATAATTTATACCTAATGATTCTAAATATGGAATCCATTTTTTGAAATTCAAAATACATAATTTTCATTAATGAATTTAAAAATAATCCCATTGTTGAGAAAATGGTTTTTTTAAAATATAAAACATTGTAAAAGATTAAAATGTTTTTACCTATGAATTCAATGTAAAATTAATGTTAATGACATGAATTATATTAAATTATAAAAAAATATTCTATTTATATATTAAAACCATTCAATATATTAATTTAACCATGTAAATTATATTGAAGAAATAATTCATTTTTAATTAAAATTTAGTATATTTTTAATATTCATCAAAATAAGAAAGTTATTAGAAAAATATCATAAATTTATCCAAATTAAATTTTTATATCTAAATAAAAAATAACATGTTTATGATGTCATTTAAAAATTATTAATGTGCCAAAATATGAATTTAAAATGGGTTTTTCATTCAAAGATTTAAAATTATCATTTAAAAAAATACATCAAATAGGGTTTTACACGTAACCTCTGACTAAAATATCAATTGAATGAGTATCAAAAATATTTTATTAATTATATAACACATATATATCATATTAATTTCATTACCAAATGTAATTGACTCTAAAATACAAATATTTAATTGATTTATATTTTTTATAATTCATTTTCATGTGTTAGTAATAATTATTCTCGTTAAACTAACGTTTTGGTTATAATGGTAATTTTATAATTAGGGAATCTCTATGTTCATTTAAACTGACTATTACATGTAAATAAATCTAATGAAGAATAAAAATTATTTAATGAAAATATTTCATACAAATGGATTTATGTTACCTTCTTTTAGAAATTGATGAATATGTTCTATAGATGATGTATGGAGCTGCTTAAATATTAGGACTACTCAACACATTACAACCCAAGGAAAACATGGTGTCTTATGCTTTATGATTAAATTACCATGCTAGATTATTGATTATGAGAATAAGAAAAACGACCAATATTTATATATTTACAAAAGATATACCTTGAGATATTGATGGAAGGGAAGAAATATTTTCTTTCTCAAGTGACTATTCTACCATTTATCCAACTGAAGATTAATGGGGCCTAGAAGATGGTGAGAAATGATCGTGATTTTAACCAATATTAGGATGGTATGATATGATTTATAATCTTTTTTGTGAACTATCCAAAACAAATTTTAGGAAGGAGTTCTTAGAGGAAGGTCAAGGTGTTTCATACAGTATTCATCATGGAAATGTAAATTATATATATATTTGAAATAGTATTTTTGATTGGATTATATGAAGAGAGTTATTATAGGGTTTATATATAGTTACTCAGTATTTCAAATAGATAATGTTGAGATAAAAAATTATAAGCGGTTGTTACATCCATTACCCATACCTCAATGGAAATGGGAAAACATCCCAAGAGTTTTTTCATTAGATTCTCCAAAACATAAAAAGGTCATAATGTTATTTGGGGTTTAGTTCATTGTCTATGGATTTCATCACACTTACATACTTTCAACGGAGATTTGTCACCTAATAATCATTCTAGAATATTCATTTCTAAAGTGGTGGGTATCATGGAGTACTATATTCTATTGTATCTTATTAGCAAATGTGATTTACCTTAACGTTCTATAGAATCCTTTAGCAAGCCCATAATACCGTTTTGATTTTCATCACTACATATCATCCTCAAACATATATTTAGTCTTATAAAACCATTAAAACACCTGAAGATATGTCTAGATATTTTTATATTTATTAAAAATGTGGTCAAGATCATCATCTTTATCTAGTCATGTTTTATTACCCCAATAACTTTCATTCAAGAACTTATATGGCTCCTTGTGAACTAATCTATGGAAAGTATAGTATAAATCCAATATTTTGGTATTATTATAGAAAAAAACAATTGGGACCTGGTCTAGCTAGGAATATGTTAGTGAAGGTTGTATCTATTCAGCAACACATAAGGCCATCAAAAATTTCATAGAAAAGTTATACTGACAATCATCAGTTATATCCAGAGTTTAAGTTTAGTGAGAAGGGTTTTATATGAATTTTTTCACCCTAAACAAGGTTATGATATTTTGTAATAATGTAAATTTTACCCCTATTTATATTTTACCCTTCTATATTCTAGGTTGTGTAGAGAACGTAGCTCGTCACTTGGTGCTTATACTAAACCTCTGTCATGTCCAAGATATTTTCCATGAATCTTTCTAGAATAAGTATATACCCAAACCAATACATGTACGGAACATAGATATCATTCCACTAGATTAATATATTTATTATGAGGAATAATCAATGATGATTCCAGATTATACTTAGAATGTGCTATGAAATAAGGCAACCCTCATGGTTATATTTTTGTGGTGAAACCACCAATTTGAGGAAGCTACATGGGAACCTATGGATGTTGGCATGTAGAAGAATCCTCAGTTGTTTTTTATAGGGTTATGGAATTTTGATGGAGAAATTAATTTTGAGGGGGGTGAATTTAACACCACAAGATTTTTGGAAATTAATTTTTTTCAAATAAATTTAATATCATCAATATCTTCTATTACACACAACACTATGTTTTAACAAACCATAATATACTTTTAAAAATATTATTGTTTAAAACATTACTATTATAATATAGTAGTTAAATGTTAATCTTCTAATATAAAAACAATATTTTGAAAATTATGTATTATGATTTTAGATAAAAAAATATTGATTACTAAGTACATAAATTATAGTAAATTTTTTATATACTTCAAATTTACATTTTTCTCAAAAAATTATATTATTTATTATTGTGAAAAGATAATTAATTAAATTTTTGGAAATTTTAGAAAATTATTTTGAAAAAATGACAATCAATTTTTAAATAAACATATAAATTTTATCTTTAGGTGAATTTTGGATAATTTTATAAAAAATAATAATTTATCAATGAATATAGAAAATAATGATTTTTCTTGAAAACTTCATTTTCATTTATCTTTTACAAAGTTCCATTTTGTTATAAAATTGTGTTAAAAGTAAAATTTATTTAATAATTTTATTATCTTATTTATCACATTGTAAACATTTTAATGTTTAAAATTTAATATAAAACAATTTTTCTTAAGAAATGATTATTTTCGAAAGCCGCAATTCTGTCATGCTTCCTATTTTAATTTTAAATTTAATACTAATACTTATTTAAATTTAATTGGGTAAAATAGATATCATATTTTTAATAAGAATAACAAATATTATTTAATGTGGTCAACTAAATGTTTAGTCATAATTAATAGTGATTTCAATAAAAATAATTAATTCTCATGGTTATGGTTTGAAAACGGTATTGTGTGTTACATACGCTTCGGTTAAAATTAATATACCTCACAAATATTTTTTTATTTGATAAATTTGATTTAAAATATATAATAGTTGCGTCCAAAATATAAAATTAGTATCATTTATTTTAATCTTAATGGATAAATATCATAGTAAGTAAATTAAAATATTTGTTCCCACAGTGAAAACTAAAATGGTAAAATTAAATAAGATTTAAGGATAGGGGAATAACATGTAAAAAACCTCTGAATTTTTTTGAAATATTTATGGACCATATATTCAATACAATTTATTATTTATCAATTTTGGTGTCACTTAGTTTGAGAGTGACTTTCAAATATTGAATAGCTTTGGGTATTTAGAAAAATGTCACGCCTCAATTATAGTAGGGAACATAATCCCCAAACTTATTCACAAACCATAATCTATTTGGAAATAATATATTTCACCAAAATAACTTCCCAAAATACTTATAGAATTTTTATAACTTATTTTCCCCTAAATAGACCAACCGTAGGGTCATTAATAAGATATCCAAAAGAGATTTTTTTATAAATTGTGTTTTTGTCTTCTCTAAACTCTTTATTTTTTTTAACTTCTTCTATTACCACCTTCATTCTTTTCCTAATAATACAAACATAACAAAACATGTATTTTCAATATAATAATATTATTTTATATTTATTTAATAACCAATATCCATCTCATTTCCAGTCAAATCAGAAACAAAATAGTTGATCGTGTATAAAGAAAACTACAACCATGCGAACCGATGTAATTTTTGTCAATTACCAAATATCATGGATGACTATAATGATATATTTAATGATATATTTATTATATTTATGAAAAAAATAAAATTATTTATTTATTACACTACGGAAAAATTGCTTTTTGCAACGGGCCGTTTGCTACTAGATGAAATCCCATTGCAAAAGGTCCGTCCAAGAGGTTATTTGTGACAGTTCATTACGTCCGTCGCAAAAAACCAACTATTTGCGATGGGATTTCGTCTCCCATCGCAAAGAGTTAGGCGCGGATAGCGAGCCAAACGGCGCGAAGGTAATTTGTGACGCTGGGATCCCACCGTCGCAAATAACCAGTGGCGGTTTATAGCTTTTTGTGACGCGACACCTTTTGTGACATGACCCGTCACAAATAACCAGTGGTGGTTTATAGCCTTTTGCGACGGGTTGTCTTCCCGTCGCAAAAGGTGTGTCGGCAGGGACTATTTGTGATGGGTCTCGTCGCAAATAACTTTTTAACCACCGACAGTAATTAATGCGGGCGTAGGTATTTGCGACGGGTCCCATCGCGAAAGATGCTATTTGCGACGGGATACTCGTCGCAAATAATCTCGTCGCCACTAATCTAACCTATATATACCTCCATCAGTTTCCCCCCTCATTCCCCTAAAAATTCAGATCTTGTTTCTCTCTAAACTCAGATTTTAGAGAGAGAATTTTTCTAAGTTTATTTTTTTTCATGAAGATGTTGTGAAGCCGCCTGCATCTAAAGAAAATCAGTCATAATGGTATTTATGTTTTTTTAATTTATTATTTCTGTTAATTTTTTATGTTAATTTTTTTATTGTTGATTAGTGGTAATTAAATTAAATTTAAATTGTTTTGTCGTTAGTATTTATTTTTACTAATAAATTGAAATTTTTAGTTTTAATTTTTAATAATTAGTAGTAATTATTAATTATTAACTATAATTAGTAATGCATATAAATAATTTGTAGTAATTAATAATAATTGGTAATAAATATCAATAAATTGTAATAAATAGGAATAATTGGGAATAATTACTAATAATTAGGAATAATTATGAATAAGTATAAATAATTAGGAATAATTAGTAATAATTAGGAATAATTTTCAATAATTAGAAATAATTAGCAATAATTAGCAATAATTAGAAATAATTAATAATAATTAGTAATAAATTGTAATAATTAGTAATAAATTGTAATAAGTAGTAAAAAATTACTAATAATTTCTAATAATTACTAATAATTACTAATAATTAGCAATAAATACTAATTATTATGAATAATTAGCAATAATTAGGAATAATTAGCAATATTTAGAAATAATTAGAAATAATTATCAACAATTGGAAATAATTAGCAATAATTAGAAATAATTAAGAATAATTAAGAATAATTAGCAATAATTAGCAATAATTATAAATAAATAGCAATAATTAGTAACAAATAGTAAAAATAGGTATAATTAGTAGTAATTAGGAATAAATAATAATAATTAGAAATAATTAATAATAATTAGTAATAAATTGTATTAGTTAGTAAATGACTGTAATAATTAGTAATAAATTTTAATAATTAGTAATAAATACTAATAGTTACTAATAATTACTAGTAAATACTGATAATTAGCAATAATTAAGAATAATTGGAAATAAATAGTAATAAATATTAATATATAGGAATAATTAATAATAATTATGAATAATTAGGAATAATTAGTAATAATTAGTAATAATTATGAACAATTAGAAATAATTAGGAATGAATACATATAATTAGTAATACTTTCTAAAAATTAGTAATAATTAGCAATAATTGTGAATAATTGGAAATAATTTGGAAGAATTCAGAATAATTAGTAATAATTAGCAATAATTAGTCATAATTAGCAATAATTAGCAATAATTAGCATAATTAATAATAATTAGTAATAAATTGTAATAATTAGTAATAAATTGTAATATTTAGTAATAAATTCTAATAATTAGTAACAAGTACTAATAAATACTAATAATGGTATAAAATACTAATAATTAGCAATAAATACTAATAATTAGAAATAAATACTACTAATTAGGAATAATTAACAATAATTAGGAATAATTAGAAATAGTTAGAAATAAATAAGAATAGTTTGAAATAAATAGTAATAATTAGCAATAATTAGTAATAATTAGCAATAATTAGCAAAAATTAGCAAAAATTAGCAATAATTAGAAATAAATAGGAATAATTAGCATAAATTAGGAATAATTAGCAATAATTAGCAATAATTAGAAATAATTAGCAATAATTAGGTATAAATAGAAATAATTAGTAATAAATATCAATAAATAGGTAAATTTATTAATAATTAGGAGAAATTAGTTATAATTATGAATAATTAGTAATAGATATGAATAATTAGGAATAATTAGGAATAAATACTAATAATTGGGAATATTTACTAATAATTTGGAATATTTACTAATAATTACGAATAAATACAAATAATTAGTAATATTTAGAAATAATTAGTAATACTTTAAAATTATTTATAACTATTAGAAATAATTATGAATAATTATCAATAATTAAGAATAATTATAAATAATTAGTAATAATTAGCGATAATTAGTAATAATTAGCTATAATTAGTAATAATTAGATATAATTAGTAATAATTAGCTATAATTTGTAATAATTAGATATAATTAGTAATAATTAGCTATAATTAGTAATATTTAGTAATAATTATAAATAATTACTAATAAATACTATTAATTTGTAACAATTACTAATAAATACTTATAATTAAGAATAATTAGGAATAATCAGAAATAATTTGCAATAATTATGAATAATTATCAATAATTAGAAATGATTAGCAATAATTACGAATAATTAGTAATAATTAGCAATAATTAGTAATAATTAGTAATAATTAGATATAATTAGTAATATTTAGTAATAAATACTAATAATTAGGAATAATTAACAATAATTAGCAGTAATTAGAAATAATTAGCATTAATTAGGAATAAATAGGAATAAATTGTAACAATTCGCAATAATTTGGAATAATAAGGAATAATTAGAACTAATTAGCAATAATTAGGAAAAAATAGCAATAATTAGGAATAATTAGCAATATTTAAGAATAATTAGGAATAATGAGGAATAATTAAGAATAATTAGGAATAAATTATAATAATTAGTAATAAATTGTACTAATTAGTACTAATTAGTAATAAATATTAATAAATAGTAATTATAATTATATCCAATTATTACTAATTAAAAAATTAAATTATCAATATTTATGAAAAAAATAAATTAATATTATTAAAATAAAAAAATATTAAAAATATTAAAAGTATCAATATTTTCAACAGGCTTTGCTATATTCTTAACATGTTCAAATCTCAAAGGGTTGCCAATTGTTAGGTCATGCGCAATAAAAAGTTTGTGTCAGCCTTGTCCAATGTAAACTAAATAATTTTCATTGCTTGGTTGATCACCTTGTAAGTAGCGTTACAATAGGATAACTCAAGTCATGCTCTTCTCATCTATAAGAATTATCTCACATGACCCTTTACATAGACCATTATTCATTGAAAATTGAAGGGAAAGATATTGATGTCCCATCAAATTTTTAAGGAAGAATGATCTATATAAAGGGAGCGAGATGATTCTTAGAGAGAGAACGACATTACTTTGGTCGTCATATTGCAACACTACTTGCTATATGATCAACCATGCAAGGACAATTATAGTGTTTACATTGGACATCTCTGACACAATCTTTTTATAACGCATGACCTGACAATTGACAACCCTTTGAGATTTTAACATGTTAAGAATAGAGCAAATCCTGTTGAGAATATTTATAATTTTAACATTTTATAAATTTTTTATTATTTTAATAATATTAATATTATTTTTTCATAAATATTGATAATATAATTTTTATATTACTAATAATTAGATATATTTATAATTAGTAAACAAAAACATCTTGGATAATGAATGGAAAATTTGTAATTTTCTCAACAACGATGATTACCAAATTTCCTTTCATTATTCAAGTAGTTTTCATTTTTTTAAATATTGTTAGGTATTTCTAAATTAGTAATAATTTTCAATAAATAGTAATAGTTGGTAATAATTAGTTAGGAATAGTTAGAAATAAATTTTAATAAATTTTTATAAATTCCAAGAACCTGGCCCAATTTCCAATGGATTGACACCACTCCTTTTTCTCGATGACATTTCTCCTTTCAACTCTCTCCAACTCAAAACAATATGAAAAATATGCTGCTACATAGGAATATTCAATCTCATATACATGATATTGGATATCCATTTGTGGGATCATATTTTTTATAATGTGTTCAGGTGGTGATAGTTGGAAAAAGATGATTCTTCGATGAAAATTAGGCTCTTTTGTCTGACGGCTCAGTTACATGCATCTTTGTCACACTGAAATCACAATGAAGAATCTGGTCAGAGATACGCATATTCATTCTCATGCATACAAGAATGAATATGCGTACCTCCGACGAGATTCTTCATTGTGATTTCAGTGAGAGAAAGATGCAAGTAAATGATCTGTCGGACAAAAGAGTAGTCTTCAATCCACTAGAAATTTTATCACATTTAATTAATGATAATTATTATGAATTAGTAGTAATTATTTATCTTCTTTTTTCAGATAGTATTTTTATAATTTCAAATTATTCAAAAATAGTGATGATTTTAAATTTTGTGGAAAAATATGGAACAAGAAAGTTGAAATCAGTCATTATTAGATGATCATGCTTGGATAAATCAGCCAAAAAATCCAAATGGTTCGGGTTTAAATCATGTATATATTGAGGGTGTTGAAGCTTTCTTAGCATTTGCATCATCAAGATAAGAATATGTTTCAGAAGGCACAAATAAGTGTCCTTGTAAAAAATGTGCTCTGAGAACATTTGACACATTTGAAAAGGTTGGGGGACATTTCTTGTGGTTTGGTTTTCAACCAGATTATATTTTTTGGTATCAACATGGTGAACACAGTTCCAGAGAAGACACTAATCACTTGATTATGGATCCATCATAGTTCCAAAATTTAGTACATGATGTTGCAGGTCCATCTGTTCAACAAACTAAAACTCACGATGATTTTGATTTAACTCCTATGTTGGCACCATCCAAATTTTAGGAGTTGTTGAGGTATGCTGAGGATTCATTATATCATGGTTTCAAGATAATCAAATTAGATTCTGTTTCAAAATTTATGGCTATTAAATCAGATAATGAAATGTCAAGAACCTATTTTGATCATATATTTTCATTGGATAAAAAATTGTTACCTGAAAAAAAATTCCGGCAAATTACTATAAGAGAAAGAGGATGGATTGTAATATAGGCCTTAGTTATCAGAAGATTCATGCATGTGAAAATTATGGCATATTATATTCTGGTGAAAATGAGTCGTTGGATAGTTTTCCAACATGTGGAAAATAGATGTATAAATAATCTCAACTAGGGATCTATGGATTGATTCCTATAAACTAGTTGAGATATTCCCCCCTTGCACCCAGGCTGCAACATTTATTTTGGTCTCATAACATAGCGTCAATGATGAAATGGCACAAAAATAATATTTCAACCAGTAAAAGCTTGAATAATCTATCTGATGATGATTCATGGAAACATATTGATCGTCTGCATCCGTCTTTTGATTTAAAAGCCTGAAACATTCGATTGGGTCTTTCTACTGACGGTTTCTGTCAGTTTGGTTCTTATGGTAGTCAGCATTCATGTTGCTATGTCTTTATAACTCCGTACAATCTACCTCCATGGATGTTGATGAAGTATCCCCATATATTTTGGACCTTATTAATCCCAGGACATCCGAAAAAGAATATTGGTTTTTATTTGAAACCATTGATTCATTAGTTAAATGAATTGTGGAGTAATGGTGTTAGTAAATATGATGTTGCTGTGAAACAAAATTTCACATTAAAAGCTGTATTGATGTGGACTATTAGTGACTTTCCAGCATATGGCATGTTATCTGGCTGGAGTACACATGTTGAGAAATTATGTCTTTACTGTATGAAAGACAACAAAGCTTTTATGATCATCAATGGAAAAAACCTTTCTATTTTTACTGTCATCAAAGATTTCTTCCAACCGATCATCCTTTTTGAAGGAACAAATCTCATTTCAGAAGAGACAATTGAAAGGGATGAACCTTCAAAAATGATCTTAGGTACAGAGTTTAAATTAGTTGTATTTTCATTACCTCTAATCGCATTTGGTCCAAGAGTAAACAAACAAAAAAATTATGTCATTGGGAAATAACATAACTAGATAAAACGAATCATTTTTTGGGATCTCCCATATTGGTCTGATTTGTTGGTCCGCCACATGATGGATGTCATGAAAATTAAGAATAATTGTTTTGATAATTTATTTCATACAGTTTTGGATACACCAGGTAAGACAAAAGATAATGTAAAATCCTGATTAGATCTTACCCAAATTTGCAGGCGACCAGAACTTGATCTATTTGAAAATGTCAGATCACAGAGGTTAATGAAGCCAAAAGTAGCTTATGCACAATCCAAAGAGAGTATTAAATTATTTTGTCAGTGGATTGTAGATTTGAGACTTCCAGATAGATATGATTCTAATTTGGGAAGATGTGTTAAGAATGGTCATATTACTAGATTAAAAAGTCATGATTGTCATGTTATAATGAAAAGACTTATGCCGATTGGATTCAAAGGTTTGTTGAATTCTATGATCTGGGATTCGATAACACACATATCATATTTTTTCGAGACATTTGTGCAGCAACAACTGACTATGATGTGCTAAGAACTCTAGAAGAATATGTGGTTGTAATTATATGTAAACTAGAAAAAATATTTCCACCTACTTCCTTGACTCAATGGAACATCTTATATAACATTTTCCACAAAAAGCTAAATGTGGAGATCCAGTACAGTTTCGATGGATGTAACCATTCAAGAGATGCATGCAGAAATTGAAGAAAAATGTACATAACAAAGCATTAGTTTAAGGATCAATTGCGGAAGCTTGTTTGCAAGAGGAAATTTCTTTTTTCTGCTCTCACAATTTTGAATTCGAATATCCCTCAAAAAACAGCATGGTAAGGAACAAGGGAAATTTTAATGATGAAATAGATAGTCATTTATTAATTTTTAATCAGCCAAATCGTGGCTTCGGTGGAGTTCAAGAATTATGGATTTCAGACGATGAACATCATATATCTCATACATATGTTCTGCTCAACTGTGAAGAAATGACAGAATTTGTACTATGAGTGCTTCTATCACTTATTCTATAATTTTTTTACAGTATGTAAACTTATTTTATTTGTAGATTATATGATAATCATATCAAGAAACAAGTTCCACAAATTACAGCTGCTACTCTTGAACAACGCAGACAAAAAAAATTCTCAATGGATTCAAAAGATGGTAACATAAAGTATTGATGGTTTTATATCAATTTAGTTTACTATTTATTATGTTGATAATTTTTTTTTCAAATTTACAGGTGTCTGAACATGCTGATAAAATTGATAAGCAACTGTGTATATTGAGTGACCCACCATCCAAAATGGTTAAATTTTATAATGCATATGTGGTGAATGGTTTTCGATTTCATACACATGCTTATGGGGAATCAAAAGAACAATGAATAGTGGAGTTTTTTTGACAGGATCACATCATAGAGAAACTGAAGTTGACTTTTAGGGCATTCTGGATGAAATTATTAAGCTATGTTATCTTGGGAAAAAGTACACAACGATGTTTAAATGTTGGTGGTTGGATACTGAGAGAGGCTTGTGTGTTCATCTGACTCATGGAATCATTGATATTAAATATAAAAGTATTCTAGTAGTAAATGAACAGTTTTTACTTGCTCAACAGGCACATCAAGTTTATTACGCAATGTATTGTGCTACTTCAAGAGACCTGGGTGATTGGTGGAGCATAATAAAAATAAAATCTGGGGGAAATCAATTTACTCAAACTAAATGTGGTTCTGCTGAAGTGGAAGAAATTGAAATTTTTCAAGAGACTACTCAAAATCCATCTATTCACAAAGAAATGTGAATGTTGATGAGGACACCCCACAATTAAGGGTCTATAGTGATGAAATTGTTAATGATGTTACAAAGGAAATTGAAATGATAATGGATGATGAAAGTGAAAATCATATGTATATTGATAATGTAGAGGAGGAATATGAAGACATTGACGTTGTCAGATATGAAGATGATGATGAAAGTGAACATTGGAATAGTTTAATTCTGGTTATGATCATAACTAATTATATATATATATATAATAGAGATTTTCAATAATCTGCTAAAAACATTAATTTTGTGTTTCAGATGGACTCTGATTTATTGTGTGAGTTAGAGGAGGATGAGCTACCTTTTGATGATGGGAATGTGGGATCATCTGACCCTTAGCCTACTGGGGGTTTTGGAGGTACACAGACGGGGTAGGGTCTTGTGTAATTGATTATTCCTGACCCTATTCCCGAGCAACTTCCACATCATGGCTTCGGTCCACGCACACGGAGGTAGGTAACCTAAATATTTTAGTTATATTTCATTAATTAATTTATATATATACTAATTGTTTGATTATTTATTCTTTTTTCACAGTTTTTCATATGTAGATGATGGACAGGGGAGCCCTATCTTGCACAATTATTTTTCTCATCCATGGACCACATGGGAACAGATTCTCATTGATGTGCAGCTCGGCATGTACAATCATTGGCTGGTACGTAAATAAATAATATTTATTTTAAAATTTATTTTATTAATAACTTGATATTATAATTTATTTTTAGGGTTTATGGTATCCCATCAAGGAAAGCAAGCTTTGACATTGTCCATGTAGCATGGGAGGTGTTTATGCATGAGCGTTTGAGTTAGTTTTTTCACAATTTGAGAATGAAGGAAAATAAGAAAGCATGAGAAGCGGTATTTGATGAGTTGTGTAGAGCCCACAATCCAGAGTTCATTTCATCTCAGGTTTTGGATGGATTATGTGCACACTGGTTGGGAGGTGGATTTCAGAGGAGGTCTTCATTGGGTCGGCAGAATCGGGGGAGACAGAAGCTGACGCTTCGAGCTAGTAGTCGTACATTCAGTACACATAGAGAGCATCTGGTAAGTATTTTTTTTAAATATTTAATATAACTTCAAATATAAGTAGTTTATTTTGTATTCATATAGGCAGTCGAGAATCCTAATATTATAGAGTAGGATGTTTATTGAAGGATGTACAGTGATCCATCCACCGTAGCGATTAGAGGTGATCGTCTGTGTCAGATTGTGGTTAGTCTTATTTTCTTCTGTTTGAAAATTAACTTCATATAATAATTTCACAATTTTAATTTCAAATTGGAATTGAAGGAGTCATATGAGGATGCGACTTCTCAGACACAGGCTGAGGGTTAGGATGAGACGACTGATCAGACTAGTGCCCACCATTTCGATGAGGCGACATGGATGCAGGGGACTCAATATGGCTTTGAGAAGGGCTGAGTAGTTTGTATCAGCTCTCATGTGACTCATGGTACATATTATGGTACTACTACAATGACAGCATCCAGCTCAAGAGGAGCTCATGTAGAGGCATCATCTTCTGGCTCACAGTATCATGAGCAGTTCTGAGCTCAGAATGACCTTATGGAGAGTTTGCAAAAGTGGCAAGAATAGATGCGCCAACAACAGCAGCAGCAGCAGGAGGAGATACGTCGATGGAAACAGCATTATCACGAGAAGATATAGTACATGCACCATCTGACTCATAATTTAGGGATGGAGTTTCCTCCACCAGCTCCTTCAGCTCCTCCACCTCCTTGAGAAGATGACCCCCCCCCAGTGATTTTATTTATGTCAAAAACATTTGAATTTAAATGTTTTGTAATATGAACTATTTACAGTTTTTGTCATTCATATCGGTGTGATTATTACATAATTTAATTTTTAATATTTTATGACTTATTTTTGTGAATATTGTGAATTTTAATATTTTTTATTTTTTTATTATTTTAACAATATTAATATTATTGTTTCATTAATCATAATTTTATTAAATATACTTTTTTCAGTATTATATTTTTTTAATATTTGTTTATTTTACTAACAATAATGATAATAATAATATTTTATGATTTTTTTATATTTTTTTTAATATTGAGAATTTTAATATTTTTTATTTTTTTTATTATTATAATAAAATTAAAAATAATTTTTTAATAATCATAATAATAATTTATATTTTTATTTATATTTTTTGTGAATATTTTGAATTTTACATTTTTTTAATTTATTTTTTATTTTAACTATATTAAAATTAATTTTCCAATAATCATAATTTTATTAAATTTATTTTATTAAAATTATTTATTATTTGCGACGGGATCTGTTGCGACGGGATCCCGTCGAAAATATTTTACATAATTTTTTCTTAAAAAGGTATTTGCGATGGGATTAGGGGCTCGTCACAAATACTATTTGCAATGGGCCCGTCGCAAATAAGCTGAATAAATATTTTCAAAAAGCATTTGCGATGGGATTATGAGCCCGTCGAATAAGATTATTTGCGACAGGCCCATCACAAAAGAAATTATATATAAATAATCATATAATCGTAGACTTATTTGTGATGGGGAAGTTTCCCATCACAAAAAATATTATTTGTGTCGGGCCCATCGCAAATAATATTTTTTTGCAGCGACATTTTCTGCAATAGGCTATTTGCGACAGGGCCCCGTCGCTAAAGCTTATTTGTGACAGAATCCCATCGCAAATAATCCGTTGCAAATACCTTGAATTTTAGTAGTTTTATATAAGTTATACATTCATACCATCTGATCATTTGAAAAATGATAATGTCATTTGTGTGTGAGTGTGGACTATGGTCTCCATGAAGCGATGCGCTTATTTTTTAATTCATGTTTTACATGGATATTAATATATATATATTCAAGATATATATTATATATATATATATGATATTATAATTATTCCGGAACATTTAAATGTTATATACATTTGTGTCATTCTATCTATTAAAATCGGAAACATTATTCATACATAGGTACGGTCTACCGTCTCCATGACCAATGTAATACATTTTTCTATCTCTAAATTTTATGGATGAATATATATTAATTAATATAAAACATATTTATATCATTAATATAATTATGGAGATGATGGAACCATAATCAATGTACAAGGACCAAAATTAACAAACCACAGTAAACATGAAAAAATGCAGTTCTTTCTTGAAACAATTATTTTTATAATGAATTGAAAATATAGAGGTGCTAAAATGCTATAAGTTAAAAATGTATTGTATTATATGTGTTATTATTTTTAATTAATATATTTATAATAATTTTTTAATTATTAGACACGATTTATGATCTTGTATGATGAATTTTGAGAGTTGAGTTAAGGGATTTTCGTCTCACTTCTATTTCTGTGAGACACATGCCCAATTCACCACTTGTATGTTTTATTTTTTTATATAATTTCCATGAATTTATTTTATTATTCTTATTATGAAAATTATGTGGATTTACAAATCCATCTATTGTTATTTCTATGATGGTGCTTATGATTAAATGTTTCTTTATTGGTAAAGGTTTTATTTTACAATCTCTTTTTTTATAAGGATGGTTTATTATTAAATTTCTGATAAGTAAGTCTTATGATATACCTCTCCATAACCTCATGAAATATATTTTCCTCTTTTTATTTATGGATAATAAGTGTTCTCCTTATAGTTTCCTCTCTTTAATAACTACATATTCAATAATAATGATATTTAGGAAAAATGACTTTGTTTCTCTCTTCAGTTGAAAATCCATTCTCTTCTCTGTCCATGTTTTATAAAAATGTTTTAAATAATTTTTTTACTATTCTCCATTGATTTTTAAAGTACATTTTATATAAAAAAAATAAAAAATTTAAAATGAATATCCATTTTTTATTCCTCATGATGAACTTTATACTATTCACAAAAAATGTGAAAGTAATATTTTCATCAATGTGTATAGCATGAACAGTATTGTTTATCATCATGACTGCTAAAATATTTAAATTTTACATTATATTTTTCTATTTTTGTTATTTAATAAATTGTTTCTGTTAATATTTGTTAAATTTTCATATTTTAAAAAGTTTTTTTCAAATTGAAAATTTTTCTTTCCCTGAGATTTTTTGTAATAATATTTTAATTGTACTTCTATGCATCAATGAAAACAACCCTTTATTAAATCTATGGATTACTAGGTATATGATCCAATGATTCCATTTTTATTCATTATCTATATTTTTATGATGAATTTTTTTTAAACCTGTTTATTTCCCTAGGTTATGCTCAGATGAAATTAATATGAAACCCATTTCATTTACATGTGTCACGCTATGATGAAATGATTATAGAATTTGTTTCATTTTCACTAGTTATTATATGATGAAAGATTTAAGACATAGTGGCATATATACTCATAACTTTGATTATATTATGATTGTACCTAGAATTATATATCCCTATAATGAATTTTGAATACTATTATATCACATTAAATAATAATCCAAAAAACTCTATCTGATTGATCCACTATTGAAAAAGTATTTGTGCTTTATCCACCATGGGATTAGAGTGTTGATGTATAATCTCTTATGATATGGGATAAACTGATATTGATTTATCCACTATGATTTATTTTCCCAGTAGTAACCATAACATATAAATTTTATTTTGTAATTTTCATGGTTCCACATTTATATGACATTATCTAATAGTTAATTGTTTATTTATGTTGATTTAACAGTTGCTAAGATGGGTTGTGATTTTATTTCCAAATGTGCTCAGAATTAAATTTATAAATAAAGTTTACATATTTTATATTATGTGCACATAGTTTTTTAAGGAAAATGAGATACCACATAAATGGAATCTTGGATCATAAATATGAGACCACGATTGACTCTATAATGTGATATTTATCCAAGTTGTGATATTAAATAGGTCAGGATGTGGTGTTATAGTAAAACCAATCATTTCCAATAAATTCAATAAGTTACTTAAATAATTATTTAATTAATAAAGTAATTAAAAAATTCTAATTTTCTTATTAATACATCGCTATGGACATATTATTAGGGTTAGAGGTTAAACCCTGGGATTTTTTCACAATGACATCATCCTCCTCTCATTGGAAAATTAGATTTTGATGATAAAGGATATATTAATCCGAGCAGATCGATGTGCATTAAACTCAATAAAACATATCATTCATTGGTGATCATGTTATTCGATGAAAAAAATAATTAAAAATAAGTGTGAATCTTGAATTCATGGATTACACCATTATTAATTAAATTTATTTAGCATGTAAAATTCTGATCCTTTGATCTATGTCAATTCAAACATGTCATTCTCATATGTACATGTTTAAATGTATTATTTAGTTTTCTCAACCCAAATTGACCAAACTAGATTTTTTGGCCATGACCTCTTGTCCTGCAATCATTTCACCATTTTCCTTGTTCTTGTCTCCAATTGATTCTTCGCGTATTACATTATTTTGACAATGGGGCCTCAGTTCGACATTGGAAGGCTGGACGAAGCCCGTTAAGACCCCCAGATTCACTGTAGATTCGTATGTAATGAAAAAATCAATGAAAAAATAATTAATTGAGATGATTTATAGGTTTTAGGTTAATGATTTGATGCTATATATCTAAAATGATGATGGAAACAATAGATTTGGAGTGTTAGGAGGTGTATGGGTTCATGCGGGAAGAACCAAAGGTCGATTCTGAACATCAAATATCTGAAATTCACTTTCTAGAGGAGGATCCAGGATATTCAAGTGGATATATGTGAGATCCATGGTGGAGTATCCAAATCCAAAATACCCAATTATAGATATTTCTTTAGGTGAAGAACACGGCTACACGTTGTGCAGTCTGATGAACACAACACTGGTAGCACCTGCAGCTAAAATACAAGGGTATCTGTGGAATTATAAGTATCACATTCCATGTCGGACCCCCACACGTCATGTGACATGTGTTTTTTGGCTCATTTTTTACTCTGGGAGTACACAAACATGGGTGCATCCAGGCACACAATGTAATCCAAAGTACACAGAAATGGGTAAGATACACAGACATGGTCTAGGAACATGACCAAGAGCATAAGTGGATAAGGAATTCAATATAGTCCACATAAACACCATGTATGGAAACTTATATAGTGATCTATATACCTGTAGAGACATGGATAAGAAATTTGGTGGGACCACACACTATGTGAGACCCATTACATGATGTGGACCCTTTCTTTCCTTTTAAGGAAACTTCAACCACTCTTATCTCTTTCTTTTGGACTCATATTTTTTCCCAAGAGTCACCTATCTCTATTTTTTTCATTGTATTATGTGATTGTGGACTCCATAGTTATTTTCGATATAAAATAAAATATTTTCAAAGAAGTATTTTTTATTTATGTAGTGTTAGACGATGGTAGTGATTGGGACCTACCATTAGAGTGGTACCCCCTACCCGGATAGGGTTCAGTTACTCTATTAATTTTCCGAGTAGTTACCTCTATCATGTATGGCAAGGATCCTCCTTTAACTATGTACCCCCCCACTGGAATTAATATGTGGTTCCTTTATCCGATGAGTTGTACCCTTATGAAAATATGGTGTGGGTCCTCGGTCCATTGACTGTACCCCCAATGGAAATAATATTTCATCCTCTATCAATTCAGTGGCACCCCCTAAAGGATCATGATGTGGACCCTCTAGTTAATGAGTGGTACCCCCTTTTAGATAGGTTGTGGGCCTTTGTGAACCTATATGGTGTCCTCTTGTGGTATTGGGGTGCCTATCTTCGTCCCATTGAGTTGAACCCCATATTAGGTAGGGCATGGGTCCTCCATGAACTTAGTGGAATACCCCAGGGACAAATCGGGTGGGTGTCCTCTTCTAGAAGATAGTGACCCCCTCACAATTGTATGACATAATGATGATGCATGTACCCTCATCTTGGTTACTTATTTAGATAGCCACATGAGATGGTGGGAATAAATGATGAAAATCTAGAACTATTGGCTCTCTTTTATTTAGGCTAGACTGTGAGATGGAGATCCCCCTTCTCTCTCATTTGGGATTATTTGGTCTGAGTAGACACACACAAATATATATAAATACACATGCACACACACACACACATATATATATATATATGTATATCCATGTCAAGGTATTTCACAATCTCTTACTTTGGATTGATCTGTCTACTATCTATTTATTCATATTGGGTCTCTTATAGCCACCCCTTCATCTTCAAGGGCATCCCACTAGATATGCATATTCAAACCCAAGAAATGGATTTTTTTGCATGTTTCATGTCTTATTCAGAATACAGAAAAGTCATATGTGACTAAAAACGAGATTATGGATACCTGGTTCATTTGACTATGTACAGTGTTCAAAAATTGGATATTTGGGGTTGGGATCTCTCATCATTTCCTTTTTCATATTTTTAATTTTGGGACATCTTTTTGGTTGTGTATTTATTTTCCCCTTTAATTTTTTGTTCTCATTGTCATACTTTTTACACCCTATATATTTTTTCATGCATGGTTAATATTCTTGATGTTTCAAGTTTTCAATTATTTTTTCCCCACAATTTTATATTAAGATGGTCAGGTGCCTTCATACAGGTACATTGGGAAAATTTCTTCTATATAGTTATGAATTTCATCACTTTTCTCCATCACATGGCCTATGGAGGTGAACTTTGGGTAGTTGCAGCACAATCCCTATTGGGTCAGGTCATTACATATTAGTATCTTAGTAGTCCATCCCTTTAGATGGTGTTTGTTGTTTTCCCCTTAAGACGATTCGTTTGGGATTAAGGAAAATAATGTTGAAGTGTCTCGAGTATATATTTTAGGCCTAGGAAACCGGTTATGGTGCGGGTGGCTGATGTATCCATTCACCAGAACCGTGATTGTCTAGTTGTCAACTCAAAATGATGAAACATTGTTGTACAGACAAATGGAAGATGCATCATATAGGATCAATCTATTGACTATTCTTCTTGACTAATATCCCCATTGTATATATATATATACTCATTTGACCATGGTTCGTCTTTATTAATTTTTTTGGATACTTGTGTGAGGACATCCATCCAGGTTATCAGTTTCCAATCATGATGATAATATGATGAGGGATGACACATCAATTCAAGGTCCATCCTACGATATTAATCTTCTAGGTGTATAGTAATAATCACTTCCACCTATTGAGAAGTAGATCATACTAGTAAGGTGGGGTAAGGATACAAACATGATTATTATTCTCTAAGAGTTCTAGTAAAATAGGTTTTTGGAGGTCCATAGCAAACAATATCCCTAGGAATATTAGTATTGGATATAGTCAGTGGTCCCTATTTTTAGTATTATCTGAGCCTTGGTGGATTTGGTGTTTTAATTTGTATCTATCCTTTTCAATGGTAAAGATAAGAACTGGTGGACTCTTTTTTCCCATATGAATGATGATTTGACACTATCATGGCCTAAAATCTAGTAGATTTTTCTTGAGGAGTACTACCCCTTTAGATGGAAAGCAGTTTGGATTCTGAAGATTTGTAGCTGTAGAATAGAGAGATGATTGTGGTAGAGTGTACTGTGAGGTTAAAATACCTTGTGCATCACTCCCTTGACTTGATCTGGGATGGATACTTTCAAGCATGGATGTTTGGTCAAGGTATCCATAGAGATATATGTTTCAGTGTAGTTCCTTCTTGAATCCCCCACCTATTCAGGGGTATTGGAGTGGGCACTGGAGATGGCGAGCTACCTTTTATAGTTATTCCAAGAATCTAGGGCTAGAATTCGGCATTACATAGATGAGTCATCTGGAATATCTATAAGGCACTAGCTGACATGATTTTAGCATATTATACTTCCCACGATCAGACTCTAACACATGGTCATGTTCCATAGGGACAACAAAGAGAACTCTGGTAGCCCGAAGAGGGGTGGTATTTTTATTTTTATGGGCGAGGTCCCATTGAATGTGGTTGAATGGCCATAAATTTTATGGAACGAAGGATAATAACATATATACCACCATTGTAGAGGTAGTTCCATGATTAGGGATCTCATCGGTGAGGGAAGGGTGGATCTAATGGAGGTAGATATAGAAAATGAGTAGGTGGAGCTCTGAGAGGAGGAGAATTGGGTAGTGGAAAATGCTAGGATGTCCTTCCACCACCACCACATGGCGGCCCACGTAAGGCTCATGGCACTGCAGATTGGGGTCGCGAAAATTTGTAGGCTATATAAGATTATGACCCCATGACACACAATATGATCACATGAATGATATGTTTTTATTCTAATACTGATTTTTTATTAGTAGAAAAAATTGAAATTCATTTTTTTTATCATTTCTACTATTGCGAGATCTAGTTATCCCTATTGATTTGTTATCCCAATAGCTTTGTCTTGAGGTTCATATGGATAATGCTTACTCTATATCATTAGTCTCATGGAAGTGAGTTATTTCTTGGTGGAGAGAGGTTCACATGGGACCGTTTGGTCATCTCGAGTCAACTTATTGATATCATCTTGGTTATGGACTTGTTTCACATGGTTGGATCCTAGATTGGATGTCTCCATAAATGATCCAGATGGCATTTCATATATGGTATGAGATTATCATTTTTTGGGTGAGAGTGATATCATGGTGGGCTGAGTGGGTTTTGTAATCTAGTGGCTACAACCCATCACCCATAAGGTGTAAAGTCTTAGTTCAGTATGATTTTCTTGTATCTAAGTTCCTTCAGTCATGGAAGATTATAAAAAGTCATACTCCAAGTTCATTCAAAGAATATCCTTTAGGAAATATTTGGATTTTGTATCAGTTTACATCCTAGGAATTCTCAGATATATTCTTCGGCATATTATATAGCTTCTACAGAGCTCTTGGAGTTGTGGTTATAGATGAAAGTCCTTCAAGAGAATGGATTTACAAGACCCAGTGTGTCCCCATGAGAAACTCTAGTGTTTTTTTAAAAATACGGAAGGGAGCTTACAGATTTTTGTGCATTATCAAATCCTGAATCAGGCCATTATAAATTACATGTACGATTTTTGTGGATTGATGAGCTATTGACTAGTTTTGAATAGCAAGAAGGTTCTCGATGATCGATCTTCTGTCTGGATACCACCTGTAGAGATTTTAGAGGGATGATATTTCAATGATGGAATTTAGATGTTGATAAAGACACTGTGAGTTATTGGTGGTTCTAGTGAGTGTGATTAATTACACCAACATTTTTATGGATTTGATGAAATGGATATTCAAATCTTACTTGGAGTAGTTTTTTGTTGTCTCCATCAACGACGTAATTATCAACATGGTGTCTTGGGAGGATCATGAAAATCACTTATGGATGGTTCTAGAATTACATTGGGATCCTGATTTTTTATTATTATCAAAAATTTACAGATCTTTATTCATGCGGTTAACTTCCAAGGTTATGAAATTTGTAGTCATGGATTATTTGTGGACCCAACAAATATTTATTCAATTGTTTCATTTGATCCACCCAAGAAAGTCTCATGAGAGTGATGTTATCTTAGCTTATTGAGGTACTATAGGATATGTTTGGTAGAATTATCATGGAATGAAGTCCCATCAACTAACCTAATGTGGAAATTGAATCCTTTTACCTGAACTATGTAGTTATATATATCCTTCCAGGAGTTGAGTATAAGGATGGAGAGTGCACCTGTATTGAGACTAATAAAGGAGGGCAAGGAGTGTGTAGTGTATTATAATTCTTCATGAGTAGGGATTAGTTTCATATTGATGTAGTGGTAGAAAGTCATTTCATATGAGTAGAGGCAGCTAAGACCCCATGAGAAGAACTTCACAAATACTGACATAGATCAAACAGTGGTATTCTTCACCCTGTGGATGTGGAGGCGCTATATTTAAGTAGATCACATTGTGGTTTACTCAGAAAATCATTTTATTATGTATGAATTCACATAGGAATACTTGATCCTTTAGTAGAGGCTCTAGTTGGAGTCTATATGGGACTATGAATCAGATATAGTAAATAATCTAGAGAAGGAAAACATGTTATCATATGCCCTTAGTAGGTAGTATGAGGCTCATTTACTGTAGGAGACTTCTAAGGAGTTGGATTCCTTGATGTTCACCCTAGTTGAGAAGGATGGTGCAACTTTTATTAAGTTAATTTTGTTGAATCCTCTAATAATTTTGTGTGTGAGAAGGTCCTAGTTGGGAGACATCATCTTTGAGATCTGTAGTGACCATTTAGCTTTTAGAGAATCACCCCATGGATTTTTTTATGGATGGAATCATGTCATCCTTTTCTAGTGATGGATGGTGTTCCTGGTGATGATTTGAGGGAAGCTGATATGCGAGTCCCACACAACTCCTTTGGATGTAAATCTAGGTGTTGTGAAAATGCATATTGATATTTAATTCTAGTTTTAGTGGGAGAGTATGACACTTAGTGTGGCCAAGTCCATCTCTCGGTGTCTCACATGTCATCAGGTGGAGACTGAGCGTTAGGTTCAAGAATGTTTATTTCAAAACCTTGAGATACCATAGAAAAAATGGTAATGTATATCCATCGACATCATCACATGGATTTTATGAATAAAAAGGTCCACAATTCCATTTGGGAGATAGTTGACCAACTCACAATGTTGGCACATTTCCTTACTATCAGGGACCATTGTTTGGGGGAGAGTTTTGTGAAGGTGTTTATATGAGATATTTTCCTCATTCACGGGGTTTAAATAACTATTTTCTCTTATCATGATTCATGGTTCAAATAAAATATTGGTTTAGGCCTACGTGAGGGATTTGGGACCTATATGGGGATGAGTACAACCTTCCACCAATATAAAAATGGGGAGACTGAGCACATTATCTAGGTTTTAGAGGATATGTTGAAGGCTTTCTTGTTCGATACTGAATAGAGATGATGGGATAAATTTTTATTAGTTCATTTTGTGTACAACAATAGATATAACTCCAGTTTTAGCATTGAACCTTTTTAGTCCATGTACAGGAGAACCTAAAGGTCACCCTTATGTTGGAAAGTGACTAAAGAGGAAAATTCTTTGGGCCTAGAGATGTTGTAGGCGATGATCGATAGGTTCTAGGTCATTTGTGAGTGGATTAGGAAATCCCAAAGTAGGTATAAATCTTTCCTAGATCTTCATCATAAGCCATTATTTTTTGAAAAGGGAGACCATGTTTTACTATGAGTCCCCACATGATGAAGATTAAAAATATTATTAAATGGAGGGATGTTCTCCTCAAGGTTTATCATTCCATTCTTGATCTTACAGAGAGTTAGAGAGGTTTTTTACAGCCTCAACTTACCCCCACAGTTGGTGCAGGTGCATGGAATCTTCCATGTATCATAGATGGGGAGATACATGTATGAACCTATTCACATTATTGACTAGGTGGAGCTAGACATTGAGGATAGAGACACTTCTTTTAGAACCTGGTGGTTATCAAGGATTATTTTGAGAGGACCCTATAGAGATGAACCATCCCTTATTTTTGTGTATTATCGAAGCACAACATCAGGTAAGATAGATATTGAGAATAGGAGATATAGATGTAGGATCAGTATCATGAGTGGTTTTTTATTTTTTCTGGGGATAAATATATTGAAATATGGAATGATGTTGAGACCTTATTTTTTATGCCATTGAATATTTATATATATATTTTCAGAGCCATACACTGAGGCGATGTTTGATTCTGAGGCCCAATTTTGTAAAAATAAATTTTATAAAAATATTAAACATATTTTATATTACATGAGTATGTTTTGTTAAAGAAATGGGATAAACATTAAATTGAATCTTGGATAAAAAATATGAGACTACAGTAGAGTCTGAAACACTATCTTTACCCTTGGTGAAACCTTAAATATGTTGGTGTAGGGCGTTCAGATAAAATTATTATTTGGTGATAAATTCATTGGAATAATTAAATAATTAAATAACCTAATTCATATTTTCATGTTAATAAATTACTATGGACGAATCTCTAGGCTTGGATGCCCAACTCTATGATCATTATATAGAATCATATTCCTCCTCTCACTAGAAAATCAGATTCAGACGATGATAAACCCCTAGATCTAAGACGATCGACGTGAAGTAAACACAATGAATCCTCTCATTCTTGACATAGTGTTATTTGGTGAAAAAAATCCAAAACCATGTAGGACTCATCAATTAATTGATTATTCCCTTATTGAATGAATTTATTATGCATGATGTAATCTTGTCCTTTTATGTGAGATAATTAAACATTGGGGTGTTCATATGTACTAGTTTAAATTTTTTATTTAGTTTTATCACCATGAATTATCCCAAATGGATTCATTATCCAAGAAATCTTGGAAAAAATCATTGCACACTTTTTATTTTTCTTTTAAAATTTTTATTCATCACGTTCTTCATTGATTGGACTATAGGTCCTTAGTTTATCATTTAATGTCTTGAAAAATATAAATCGGTCCCTCAGATTCATGGTAGAATCACTGTCAATGAAAAAAATAGTGAAAAATGATGGATTTGAAATTTTTGGTAGTTGTGGTTGATCAATTTTTTGATCAAGACTGTACATGAAAACAACATTTATGATGCGTTATGAGGTGTACGAAGCATGTGGGTTCATAGTGGAAGAATCATTGTCCAATTAATACCACTAGAGATCTATAAATCAATGAAAAAAGGATGATCTACTAATTTCTAGTGTTTATTGGAATAACATAAAGAAGAGGATGTAAATATGGAACACCTGGGCAAATATATGACTTCTTATAAAAACACGACTACACTTCGTGTAGTCCGATAAACACGCGGTGTGTAGCCCATTCAGCTGTAGAACTAGGGTTTCAATGGAATTATAAGTATCAAAACCCATGTGGGACCCCCGTACATTATGTGACACAGGTGTTTGTGTACCATCATGTACTCTTGGAGTACACGGACATGGTAATATCTAGGTACATATTGTGTACCAACATACATGAACCTTGGTAGGATGCACTGACACAACATGCGAGCACAGGAAGGACCCAAAGTTGTTGAGTCATCCATATAGTCCACATTCTACCCATGTTTGACTACATGGGTAGTGATCCATGTAACTAAAGTTACATGTACATGTAATGGAATGCTCCCACACACCTTGTGGTATCCCTTACATGTCGTGTAACCTTTGTTTACTTCTGAGAAACCCTATCATATCTCCTTCGTTTGGACACAAATAATAAAATGTGAGTTTCACATCCAAAGTGTTTTTACATGTAGAATGTGATGGTGGACTCCAAAGAGAATTTTTAGATATTATGAGATATGTTCTGAGCCAGAAATTTATTTAGGCAGCTGTTGACAACGGTAGTGATCATGCTTGATCATTAGACTATTACCCCCTAAAGGACTAGGGTGTGGGTAATCAATAAATATCTAGAGTAGTACCCCTATCATGTAGGGTGTATTTCCTCCTTGAAACAAGTGGTACCCCCTTTGGTATTAGGGTGAAGGTGCACTATCCACGGAGTGGTACCACCTATGGAATCAGATTGTGGGTCCTCTATCCTCTGAGTGGTACCCCATATTTAATTATAGTTTGGGACATCTATCTATTGAAGGAAAACCCTCTGAAAGATCATGGTATTGATACTCTATGTACAGAGTGGTACTTTCTATTGGATAAGGTGAGGGTCCTCCTTACACTGAGTGGTAACCCCTATGGAATTAGGGTGTGGGTCTTCTACCCAAAAAAATTGTACATCCTATGGGATATAGAGTTGGTCCTCCATAAACTGAGTATAACCCCCATGATGTACTAGGGAATTGGTCCTCTATTTAGAGATATCTCCCCCCTTGATTGTGAGGTAGAGTTAAGAGGTTTTGTCCCTCTACATGGTAACATATTTGGATAGAAACATGATATGTTGGGCATTGAGGATACACTTATAGAACTATTTGTTATTTTTTCATAAGTTGGGATATGAGATAAAGATCCCGCTTCTCTCGCATTTTGGATTCTTTGGTTTGGGAATATATATATATTTATATCCTTATTGTTTGATTTTTAACTCTCATTCTTTTTTTTATGTTTTCTTTGTTCAATAAAAACCAATAGTGTCTCTGACTACTCCACATTTATCTTTTGGTAATCCTATTGCGTATTTATACACACACACCTAAATTGGAATTTCCCATATGTGTAATGCCTTATATAGATAATGGGATGCTCAGTGATTAATATAGAGGAGCTTAGGGATAACTATTGTATTTGACTACTTACGGTGGTTGGAGCTTGGGGAATCAGATATGGGATCTCTCATCATTTATTATTTCTATTTTTTCAGGTTAGGAAATATTTGTGGTTGGGAATGTATTTTCCCAATTAATTTTTAGTTTTCATTTGTGTACTATTATGAAACATATAGTGTTTTTATGAATTTTATATAGTCTATCAATTTCATCTTTTATTGTATTATTCCTATTCACTTCTATATTGAGATGATCAGGTTTGTGTGTAAAAGTACATAAAGAAAATGCCACTGATATTTTTTTTTCCTTTCAGTGATTTTCGCTAACATCTAGCCTGTAGAAGTGGGCTTGGGGTAGTTATGGATCGATCCCCATTGGGTCAATTCATGACTATGAAATAATTATATGGAATTAATATATGGTTCATAATTGATCTATGTTTATTTATCACTCTTATGATTCATGAATTTTGAAATGCTAGTGTCATATGCCATGACTCATGTTTATATTCTATGATGAATTGGGTATAAACATTCTATTTAATATTCACGATATTATACCCTTATGATAATATTATTATTTCATAATATCATCAATTTATATCTTCCAGGACTACCGTTACTAAGCATCAGAGTCCACCCTTTCATTATGTATCTTTTCCATAGGTAACGAATAAAGGTCTTAATTAGGGTATTTGAATGAAGAGTAATAAATTGTAAATACTTTTTTTATAATTTTTATATCTTTAATGAAATAATATTATATTTTATCTAGTTATCAAATACACTAAAAGATTACGGTCCTTGGGCTTGTATCTATGAGATGTATTGAATATTAATCAAATAATACGTAATATTGATGTATGAAAATCCCCGGTTTTTGTATCTATATTTTATATTTGATTATTATATATGATGTACATAAGTAATATATATAATAAATATGGTTCTTCATGTATAATACAAAAACTAATGATCATTATAAGGTAATCAATCCATATTGGTGAATAACCCAAAACCAGTTCACCGTTGCTTTTGCCTTCATGAAATGTGATAAAAACTTCCATCTCAATTATAGGTATTTATAAGACATCAATTATAGTTGATTTATTTTGTTTTAAAGATGTAAATTTAAAGAATAAGGAATATAGGTACTTATCTTATGAATTTAATTCAAAACTCTCAAGATTATTATCAACTAGACTTGAAATAATATTTTAACAACTCCAATATCTGAAGAAAATTTTTATTAATGAAGATTATAAATGTTAATGTATAAGAATAAGGCATTTTAATAAAAAAATTATGATTTTTATGTTATTTATATATGAGATTAAAACAATTTTTTGGTAATCAAGGGTAAATGTAAGAGACATGGTATCTCATACTTCTATCTTTGTGTTATAAAATTTTCTATAAGACTTAAGTCTTCAAATTCATTCCATTTTTAATGATGTTCTATCTTTTATTTATAAGAGAAAATAGTTTTTTACCGAAATCCATTTCCAAGAATACTCTTATTTTCACTTTTTTAAAATAATATATATTTTTTGAAAAGGGAAATTTAACTATAGAATTTATATATATGAATTCAAAATATTTTCCTGAGGTATCTTTTCATTATTCAATTTTTTCCCCTATATCTTCAAAATGATGTATCCCCAATGGAGTTATGTTTCCTATTTCACTAAATAATTTTATTTTATTATGTTATGATTTTTAGTGATTAAGGCTTTGGTATTAATTGATTTAATTCATGACGTTCATTTGTACAATTTTGATATTTTATAAAACTCATTTTTATTTATGTGGTTTCTTTGTGAAATGTGAATTATTTTCATTTGGATATTTTTTTCTACCTAGTTTATTTCCATGGGTTCTTTGTGATTTTAAAAGTGAATGAATTTTATGTAGACCAAGTAAGTATGGATGAATTTTGGGTGGGGTCCTATACCACCTTTTAATGAATTTGTTCAGTGTAACACCCCAAGAATTTGAAATTTTTTTGAACTAATTTAATCTTTTTAATATTATTGATTTCACACAAAATTGAATATATATTCAGTTATATTAAAATAATAATTTTTTCACTAATTATATGAAACACCAAATAAATATTTCTCTACGCGCACTACATTGATTAAATTTAAATTCTTGAAACACTTTCACTTTATAGTTTTACACAGAATTCTTAGTACCTTCGATAGCTTATTCTATATGAATGGCTGAGTTTTACGAGACTATAATATAATATTAATATTATTTATTATTATTTTTATAGATACTACAAAACAATTGGAATGTAATATACAAATAAAATTAACAATGGTGTGAAAATATTATTTAAACATGTATATTAAATGAACCCTTTGGTTATCATCTAATTAAACATGCATTATTTACGAATTCCTTTTTATCACAATAAATTTTAAAAAAATATGACTGTTTTTAATAAAATTAAAATATTACATATTTAATAAAAAAATTACACTCATATAATATATTTTATAGGCATAATATAACAATAAATTTAATTTTATAATGAAAAAGATGTATTTTCAAAGAGGTAATTATAATAACTTTTAATGGAGAACCCATTTAAAATATAATTTCAGAAACGTTTATAAATTTTTTTTGAAAAAATAAAATTAATTTTTTGAAGATTTATATAATAAATTACATTAGGTGTTTTTTTCAAAGAAATTTCATTTTTCCAAAATAGTGAAAAGTACTGAATTTTAATAGGAAAATTTATTTTTGTCAAATGTAATTATATAGTAATATTTTAATTTAAAAATTTTATAAAGATAATATAGAAAAATTGTACATAAATTAATATAATTTTTCTCATTGGAACCAATTTCACATCAAAATTTGGTATAAAATCATTTCAATCTTAAAAATAAATTCAAAATGCGCTATCATGAAACATCTATGGGATTAATTTTAAATTGTTATTTTCCACTTCTGTGATTATAATTTTAAAAAATGTTATCCAAGTTTGTAATCATAATAATATTTAATTTTTGATAAGTTCATATTATTTTTTGACAAAAATATTGGGGAAGGTAATAAAAATTAACTATAATGATTAAGGTAAAAACAAGATTACATGGTGGATAAAATTTAATTTATGGGAAAAAATAAGCTAAAAACATATAAAAAAGAATTTTTATTCACATATAATGACCAATTATACTATTATATAAATAATGGATAATTTTTGGTGGCACATAATATAAGGGAGGCATCTCAATACTATTTATCTTTTTATATTTACAAGAATCCCACTCATCCTCCATTATAAAACGATACTCATCCCCCCAACATTCATCACACATTTATAGCTAGTTTTATCATCCAACTCATGAAAACAAATCCTCATAACCTACCTCCATTCATCATATAATCATTAATTTGGGAACAAATCCATCAAAGTAATCCCCTTGGTAAAAACCAAAAGGAGTTACCCAAAGACGAGGTTGCATTATTCCACAATCTCTTTTGTTTTATTTTCATTATACACCAAAAAAAATATTCTTATTAGATGATTATATGAAAATTTTATTATAATCAATATTATAATATTATATTACGTTAAGGGTTTTATCTACACTCATACACACTTCCATCAAATGGGATACACAATCATTGTTCGTGTGAATGGAAGACTACTGCCTCGTGAACCGATATTGATCGTTCATACATTTACATGATTAAAGGTTGTAAATAATGATGTAATTTATTTTTTTATATGATATGTATGAATATAATGATGTATTGATTCCTATTTAATTATTATATGAAACATACATTCATGCTTTCCATTTTTTGGAAATATGATAACTTTGTTTGTGGACGTGTGGACTACTACCTCTTCAAAGCCAGGTGATTCGTTAACACATTGCATGAAATGTATTAATGAAGAATTTTTTAAATGTATATGATAGGTATGAAATAATAATTATACTTTAATAATATATATATATATATACAAATATTTCATTTACTTTTATTTGTTCAATAGAATATGTAAATGGAAGCAGTGTCCATGTGTACGTACGGGCTACCGTCTCTAAGAGCGGTGTATTCCATTTCATATTTATATATATTGTAGATTATTATAAATATTTATATATGTAATTTATATTATATTTATACCATGTCTTAAATTTTTTAAATAATTAAATCATGATCTAATTAAAAGGATCAAGAATTACTACTTTAGACATATTCCAAAAAATAGAGGATATTAGCAAATAGGTAACATTATTTTTTAATTATTGATAAATGAGTTATATATTGTTACAATAAAATCATATATTTTATTAGATATTAGAGTATTTTTATTTTTTGGATATATAATATAGTTATATTTATTATTAATTACTTTTGACTGTGTATAAAGGAAGTTAAGAGAAAGTTTTTTTTTCTCGTCTCACTTTTATATCTTGGTGATTTATGACTTATTCACCACTTGTTTAATTTATGTGGGGTATATAATTACAATTAATGAACTATATGATAAAAATAAATAATTTTAGGGTTATTTAAATACCTATTTTATGATATCTATTTTTGGGGTTGTATGGTTCAAATGTTACTAAATCAGTAAGGTAGTTTTGTCTCAATTTTCCTCCTTTGAGGTAGTGGTTTTATTATGCACCTATATTCATTTACAAGGTGTATATAATTATATTTTACTTATTATATAATTATTATATTTCCTTTAATGATATTTTAATGTTCATATAATTTTATTTTCTTGCATGGGTAGTTTAATTCAAAGTTAACAAAAAGGTAAGGGTTTATTGCAATCATTTCATCATTTATCAAGATTGCTTATGATTATGCTTCCATTGATAAAGTGTTATTATCTATATCTAAATAATTATAATGAATTTTTTCATAAGTTTATGAATTATATATATATGTAATTATAAATTTTTTCCACTCTTTTGTATATAAGATACTTAATAAAAAAAATTATGAATATATGACATTATTTCTCTCATCGTTCAAAAATTTTTTTCGTTTAAAAAAACCATGTTCCATAAATATATTTCAAAATGTTTTTAAATGATGTATTTAGATAATTATTATGTTAAAATCATTACTATTTTTTTGACTTTTTAGAAAAAAAATTCAAAAATATTTTAAAATTTCTTTAGATTTTTTTGTTGTATTTTAAAAGGAAAAGTTTTTCAAAATATTTTCAAGATTTCATTATATGTATTCCATGTATTTACAAATGAAAATATTTTCAAAATTATTTCAATATTTCTTTATAATTTTTCTAATTATTTTCAATGAAAATGGTTTGGTAATGTTTTCAACATTTATTTATGTATATTGAAATTCTGTTCAAATAAAACAGTATTAAAAATAATTTTAATCATTAATTAGAAGTTTTCTGTGTAATTTCAATGAAAAATGTTCTAATAATTATTAAATAAGACTTCATAATTTTTAAAATTATTTTCAATGAAAAATGATTTCAAAACATTTTCAATATTTCATTATAATTTAACTATGTATTTCTAAATAAAAAATATTTCAAAAAAATCATGATTTATTTATACGTTTTAAAATTGTTTTTAATGAAAACTTTTTTAAAAATGGTTTAAATAATTATTTAAATATTTTTAAATTAATTTCAAAGAAAACAGTTTTAAATTTTAATATATATTCCTTTATAATTTTTCATGTTTACTTTCAAATAAAATGGTTTTTAAAAGATTTTATATTATAAAATGAATTTTTCTACATAGGATATTTTATTTTCCTCATGAAATGTCTTTAAATTATATTTCAAATTTATTTACTATATAAGATGACATATGTTGGTGTTACCCATTACTTTCTAGAAATATGGTCCAAGGGTTCAATTCATGTTCATTCTATGAATGGTTTAGGTTTTAATGGCATTATGTTTATGAACCTTTTTTCTCATTCATGGGATATATGTTATTGAAACCTATTTCTATTCCATGGTTCATGTGCTTATCAAACCTGCTTAATTTCATATGTAATGATTTTATGATATGATTATGAAACCTATCAATTTTCAAGGGGTTATGATATGATGTCATGTTTATGATTACCATTTAATTTCATGAGTTATTAGAGTATTTTTTATCTACATGCAGAACATTTATGTATGATTTTATTTATGAGATGTGTTAGAGATATATCTCCCTCAAATGTGTTGGGTAAACATTTATTTCCCATGAGATAGACATGGCTAGAGCCAGGATTCAACTGAGGTCAGAAAATGAATTTTTCCACTATGATGGTCTTGGCAGTGTATATTCACTACTAAAATTGTCATTGTAGTGAAACAAGACTTCCAACATGGTTTGGGGATTAAGCCCATTCCATTAATATAACCCTGTAATTAATCCCTGATCACTGTGGAAAATTATTTTTATATGGTTATGTGTCTACAAAATTCACTGCATTATTCTTATGTAATGACCTCATGGATTAATATCCTAATTCTATATTGATTAATGTCTTATGAAATACAAATATTTATTCCATTAATCATTTATATGATCTTTGATATGTATGGTATGATAATAAAATTTTATTCCCATGTTCTCATACCCTTATACTAATGTTATGCTTATGTATGTCCTTTTTTTACCCTTACTGAGCATCTAAGATCACCATTTATCTTATTCATTTTCCCACATTATGATGAAATGTTTTATGTATAATTATTAAAGGGGGGGATATTTTAGGGAAGCGATGAATATTTTTGAAAAAGTTGGATTATTTTTTTCCATGTCTCCAAAGACACTAGAAAATTATGGTCATCAGGCATGTACTATTGAAATGTCTTAAATATTATCTTAAATTGATGTAACATTATTGAATGTTAACCCAAGGTAATTATAGTTTTTATCAAAGTTATGGTTTATTAAAAATTTGGAAACTAGAAAGACAAAACATTATTCGGACACCTAGGGATATTTCTAAGGATATCTCTAGGGATGTCTCTAAGGATAAGATAAAGGTTTCATAGATTTAAAATTAGGTTCCATGATTTTGGCATCCTATTGTTGATTTTTCATGGTTATGCATTTTTATAATATGATAAGTGTTAATCACACTATGATTTCTGGATTTAATAATTCGAAGGAACATAAAGAACTTGGTTAACATTGAATGTCATGAACAATTTGTTGATGAGTAGTCAAATGGGTTGATAACTATATTGAAGGATGTTTTGATCATGTCTAATTGGTTCTCAATGAATATTATTAATAATGTGTACCTAATCCAACTGTCAGACTCAAAGAATAAGATAAGGAAGGAGTTTCATGCGTGTTTGGGTAATGGAGACCATAAAAGAAAGAAGATTCAATTTCTTTGATGTCACAAGTGTGGAAAGAATCACCCAATTAAATGACATATAGGAATACGAAGATGTTTTTACTATAGAAAATAAGGAAAATAATTAAATAAAAAAGAAAAAAATTAATATTTTTGTTAATGAAATGGATTGAAATATTGTCCTCCCTAAGACGTCATCGAAGGTTAGAAGCTTTAAGTGTGTAACGAATGATCATTATGCAGATCGATATCATTTGTGGAAATATCCAAAATAAAATCATTATAGTGGAATGAGTAATTGTTATATTTATAATTTTGATGATATTATATGTGAAATGTGAAGGGAAAAAGGAATTAAGTGATTTGATGTGGTCACCTAGTCAATGGACTGTGGTTGAAGTGAAATAATTAAAGAATTTATATATATAAATTCAATAATTTTGAAATATTTAACGATTTTACATTTTATGTTTTCACTAGGGATTTAAAAGAATATAATGAATAGTTTTTATGGACTAAAAAATTGATTTAATTGAAAGATTAAATTTTGACTAAGGGTATATAACCCTTAATATTATCCTTATGTTCTGATAATGATGTTTGGATATATATATATATATATGGTAAATGAATAATAAAATTGGATGATACTGATTACCTTGGAAGTAATTAAGGATTTTTTAATCAGTGCTTCAAGTTATAATTGATTATGTTGGAAATCCTTTTGGATTTGAGGAATATATCCAATAAACATTGGAATATAGAAACATTCATGCTTTCAATAATGATTTTCGGTAATACTGGTCATTACCACGTTCCAAGATAATAGATGTTGAAGGTATTCACATAATTATAATGTAACAAGAAAGAGAAAATTTATAATATGTGGGGGATCAATGAAAATGTGTTTTTGAGAAATTTATTAATGTTTTTTCTAATATTTTGGACTTTCTTCTTTCATAAGGGTTATAAGGTTAACTGTTCATGAAATGGTTTAAATTAAAATCCAGATGAGGTTTTAGAGATTTAGGTATTATCATTCCTAATTTTGATTAATGCAAATTTCATAACTTTTTATAAAAATTTTAATGTGATTATAACTAAAGATATATGGAATGAATTTTCATTCTTCCTCGTGATCTATTAGTACATAAAAAATGACAAGGACATCTTTATTTTTTGGAGTAATATATTTAGTGTAAATTTGATCAAGGAACAGCAAAGGGTGAGGTTTTCCCTAAATCTTTTAAGTACATATATTCAGGAAACCTCATCATCTTTTGGGAAAATGGTCTTCTAATAAAAAATTTCCCTATTATCATCATTTTATATGATATCAATGACCTTTTTCAATATCCTTGGGTTATGGTTATTTGATCATTAACATTCTCCAAACAATATTTTCGAACAATCTCTATCAGAATATCATAATTAGATTTTACATCAATGTATATTATTTCACTTCAAACCATTGTTCTCTTATGTGGAAACCTATTTATGATTTTCTTTGGGTAACCGTTATGGTTCCAACTTTCACTTTTTAAAAGAATTTTTAATATTCAGTTTTAAGATGTGGGTTTCTTTGACATTAAATTTCAAGTAATAAACCATTGTCTAACCAAACGAATTTTGTGGGAGAAATTAATTTCAAGTGGGTAAGAATGTAACACCCCTATATTTTGAGAATTATTTTTTTAAGAAATTAAATTAATCTTTTAAATATTCTACATTTCACACAACTCTAAATATATATTTTTTATATGAAATCACTATGTTTGACTTTAATTAGATGCAACAAAAATATATGCTTTCACTACACTCAACACATACATTATCATTTGGTATTTGAAACACTATATTCACGTTGTGTTATACATAATTCCATGTTCCTTTGATAGCTTTCATTACTCTAAAGGCCAAAGTTTACTGAACTAAAATATACTATTAATATTGTTTTTAAAATAGTACTATAGTTATCACCCATCCATTAGAAGGGTAGTTACAAATAATATTAACTAATGTGTGATTGTATATTTTATGCATGTATATAAAATAAGTCCTTTAATTAGAAATTTTTTCAAAAATAATGTATGAACTATTTGAAAATAATTAAATTCCCTTACTAAGAAAGTTATTCCTCTATATACAAACAATATTTTATATCAACAAATAAAACAAGCCACTTTTAAGATTGATTTTAATATAATTTATATATTACATGTTAAATCAAATAAATTTGACAATCATTAAATATATTTTATAAGTTTAATATAATAATATATCCAATTTTATAAATAAAATATGTATTTTTCAAAAAGGAAATTTTACCTCCTTTTAATGTTGAGCCAACTTTAAATATAATTTTTTAAACATTTAAAATTTTTATCTTTCAAAAAATGATTAATTATTGATATATTAATATCAAAACTTACATTAGGTGAATGTTTGGTATTTTTCTAAGAAGTTTCATTTTTGATGAAGTGTGAAAATAATGAATTTTAATTGAAATTGAATTTTTTTATAATTTAGTTATTCTATTTTAATTATATTTTCAGTTAGTCTTAAATTTATTTTGATAAATTATAAATAAATTATTCCAATATAGTTCAATTCAACAAATTTTACATTAAAATTCGATATAAAAACAATTAAAACAATTAAAAATTTTCTCTTAAAATCCCTGATATCATGACACATCTGTGGGATTAATTTTAAGATAATTTATACAACTTTTATTATTATAATTTGGAAAAAATGATTAAATATTTGGAATAAAAATAATTTATATTGTTTTATAAGGTAAAATTATTTTTTATCAAAAAATATTTGTGAATGTAATTTAAACTACTTCCAGTGATTAAGGGAAACCCCAGATTACTTGGTGGTTAAACATTAATTTTTAGTGTCCAAATAACCCAGACACATGAAAATGTACATTTTATAGATATAAATTGACCAATATACCTCTTGTTTAAGAAATTTATAATTATTTGTGTCACATGATGCAATGAAAAAGTCTTAATAGTGTTTACCATTTTATATTTAATGTCCCTCCTCCTCCACTATAAAAGGGAACTCACCCACACCCCCTCACTTATTAACACATGTCATGAAATTTTTATCATCCCAAAAACTTAAAAAATATCCAATTAACCTCCATAACATAATCCTATAATCATTCCTTTTGAATAAATCCAACCACGGAATCCTTTTCATGAAATCCAAGGGGTGTTACTCGAAGAAGAGTTAGCATCCTTCCAAAAAGCTATTATTTTATTTTCATTATCTACCATATAAAATAATGAAATTTTATGATTTTATAATATAAAAATTATCCTACATATAATGATATTTTCTTTCATTAAGGGTTCAACCCACACTTACACACACTTCCATCAAATGGTATATGCAATCATCATTCGTATGTATAACAGACTATCGCCTCGCAAACCGATGTTTCTTATTCTTTCACTTCCACTATTAAAATTTTGAGACAATGAAGTAATTTTTTATATTATATTTATAATTAAATAATTATTATATAACATATAACTTCATGATTTCCTTTTGTAAATATGAAAACTTATTTTATTGACATGTGGACTAACACCTCCTCAAAGCAATGTGATTTGATATCACTTTGAATGGAATGTGTTAATAATGGGTTTTATAAATTTATATGATATTTATGAAATAATAATTCTACTACAATAATAAGATTTAAATGTATACATATACTTCATTTACATTCTTCATTATAATATGATATGAAAAAAAGAAACAACATTCATGTGTACGTACATGCTGCCATCTCCATGAGAGGTGTAATCAATTTCATATTTATATATTTTATATATTGTCATAAAAAATTATATACTAAATATATATGATAATTATAAAATTATTTAAATTCTGAAAAAGTGTAAATAATGATATATCTAAGAGGATCAAGAATAAAAATCCAAAACATATATGAAAAACAAAGCGGATATTTACTAGAATGTAGCATTAACATTTAATTGTTAATAAAGAGGTAATATAAAGTCATAATAAAAACATATATGGTATTAGATAAAATATAACATTATGTTTTTATATTTATAATAAGAATATATTTATTATAAAAAAATTTTGAACGTTTTTTAACAAAGCGAATACTTAAGGTAAATGTTTTCTTGTCTCACTTTTATTTCTGTGAGATTTAGGTCTTAGTCACCATTTGTTTGTTTGTGTGGTGTTATACTACCCATTACTTTACATCATGACATGTATCCTTTTGTTTATGGGTATTTACAAACCCATTTTATTATCTCTATTTCATGTTTTTTTAAGGATCAAAAGGAACCAAATCATTAAGGAAGTTTTGTTTCAATTTTCCTTCTTTGAGACACATGCTTGGTTATGAACCTATATTATTCTACAAGGTGTATATACTTCAATTTTAAATTTTATATTTAGAATTTGATTCTTTTTATGATATTTTATGCGTCATATAATTTCATTTTCTTTAACAGTAAGTGTTATTAAAATTTACCAAAGTAGAAATATTTTATTATAACTATTTTATCTTTTCTCGAGATTGTTTTTTATTACAATTTCACTAATGAATTCTTATGATACATTTGTCAATAATTGTCATGAATTTTATTCTCCAATGTTTATTGATGTTATATAAATGTAATTATTCCATTTCCCACTCTTTTTTACTTAAGATAATTGAGGAAATGTTTTCATTAGAATAAGACTTTATTTCTCTCTTCGATCAGAAATCAATTTAATACAAAAAACCAATATTACTAGATATATTTTCACCATTGTTTTTAAAAGATTTATTAATTTTATTTTAATGTAAAATGAATTTATTTTTCATTTATGTTTTAAATAAATTGTTTGAAAAAAAATCTAGTTTTCTTTATAAATTTTCAATGTATTTTCAAAGAAAAAGATTTTCAAAAAATTTTCATGATTTCTCAATATGTTTTCAAATTATTTGGAAGTTAAAAGGAATAAAAAAATTCGTTATTTATTTATAATTCTTAAATTTATTTTCATATAAAAAGGATTTAAATTTTTTTTAGGAATTATATATGAATTTTTAATTTATTTTCAATGAAAAATATAATCAAAAAGTTTTCTATCATTATTTATAATTTTTCAAATTATTTTCAAAGAAATGGTTTTTCGAAATGTTTTCAATAATTCATTTTAAGTTTTCAATTTATTATAAAATAAATATGTTTCCATAATTTTTTCAAATAGACATTATAATTTTTAAAATTATTTTAAAAAAATAAAAAAATTCAAAATTATTTCAACATTTCATTATAATTTTTCAAAATATTTTCAATGAAAATGTTTGTCAAAAAATTTTCAAGAATTATTTTGAAGTTTTCAATGTATATTAAAAAAAGGTTGTAGAAATATTTTCAAACCCTCTTTATATGATTCAAATTATTTTTAATGAACATGGTTTTCAAAAAATTTCTACATTCATTTATAATTTTTCAAGTTTATTTTCAATGAATATGGTTTCCAAAGGAGTAATGTTTTAAAAAATATTTTTTCAAAGAGGAAAAGATATTTTAATAAAAACTTGTTTTTGAAATATATTTCAATATTATTTTCTATCTAATATGAAATATTTTGGTGTTACTCGTTTCATTCTAGGGATGTTATACTCGGGTTAAATTCATATTATATCCTGGAATGGTTTATTTTTTGATGGTATGATGTTTATAAAAGTCATTTCACATTCATGGGTTTTAATATTATAAAACTCGTTGTTCTCTCATAGTTTATATACTTATGAAACCATATTATTTTCATTGGAAATTATTTGAATAAATGATTACGAAAACTTCCCTTTTTCCACAGGTTATAATAAGATTACATGTTTATAATACCCATTTCATTTCATGGGTTATTATATGATTCTTCTTTATATTTAGGAACATGTACTTATGATTTAATTATATGTTGGGTGGGACTTATATCTCACTCCAATGCATTGGGTAAAGATTTATATCTCATTATATAGACATGGAGGGAATAAAGAGTGAAATCGGTTCAGTAACAGAATTTGTCTACAATGATAGTATTTGAAGAGAACCTTGACTATTAAGATTTTCATGGTATTAAACCTTGACTACCCAGATGGTTTTGGGAGTGAACCCATTCCACTAATATATCATGGTAATTAATCCTTGACTACTATGGGAAATAATTTTTATATGGTTATGCGTGTTCCAAATTTCCATTTCTAATTTTTATGTTATTCTCTCACGTCTTATGCTCTTGATTCCTTTTTTTATTAGTGTCTTAAAAAATTTAAATATTTATACAATGACTCATGTATATGATCTTTGATATGAAGGTTATGATCTTAAAATTATATTATCATGTTCACATACCCTTATGCTCAAGTTATGCAAATATATCTAATTTGTTACCCTTAATAACCATATGATCTCTCCCTTTCTTATGTTACCTTTAACCAGGTTATGAAGACATTTTTTAGGTTGAATTAATGAAGGGGAAGATATTTATAAGAAACATTGAAGATATTTTTACAAGATATAATAAATTTTTCTTTTTTTAAATACAGTAAGCTATTACGGTATTTATGCTTGTACTTTTGTAATGTTCTGAATATTCACCTAAATAGATGTAATATCAAGGTATTTTAAAGTTGGGCCTCTATATTAATACTTTATATATCATGAAATATGTATCCAGGAGTAAATTGTTAATTTCTCATATGTATGGGCATTAATGTAACGGCTCATAAAGGTAATTTTTACCTATGATAATGTATGTCTCATAGTTAAAGTATGATATTCCTTTTGATCATATGATATCATGAATAATGTTTTTTCTAATGAATATAATCCATGTTTTATCTAATATGCTTTCATTTTAATCTTTTTTTTGCATTAACCTCTTAGAATATGTTCTTTCAATCTCACTTATGTAATATGATTATTACTCATAATCTTATGTTATTTCTCTTATGATCTGGTTTTCTATTATTCTTATTAATTCATCATTTATGAAATATTTATTAATCCCTTACTAAATATTTGTTCTTAGGCCTTTATTGTTTTTTTTTCATTAGAAATATTTCTAGTATGAGTCTTACTAATGATATTTATATAAGATGGTCTACTATAATTACTTTAAGGAGAAATTATTATGAATTTTTTTAAAATAATATTATTATATAGCTAGTCTCCAAAGACACTCTAACTAGCTATTCTTGGGATATTATTATTTTATGAAATATAATGTTTTAAATCATGTAAAATAAGTAGTATAAAGGCATGTTTAGTTTGGGACTCTATGCTTGGTATTATAGAAGAGGATGAGATTTTTTTTGAAATTTGAGAAGATATTTTTTACAATTTTAGTTAGAAAACCTTAGTGGAATCCCAAAATATTAGTCTAATTATAATATGATATCCTAAAATTTTGGTATTTTCTTGAGGGTAATGTTTTTATAGAAATTAAATTATTGAATGGATAATATAATTTATGCAGACTTAGGAATGTATTTTCCTAACGGTGGTAACCCTAATGATGGAATGTTGGGTGTTACCTCAATCATAACATGGATCATGAAAAAGTGTCATAATAGCACATATAGTTTGACACGACTATGGGATATTATTTTTTGGATCATATTATTTTTTAACCATTATGATAGATTTATTTCCTAGTAACATTGAGGGATTATGTCTTGATGTATGAGAAAACTATTCTAATTTTTAACCAAAAATGTTATTGTTTGAATAGAATAATTATATACATTCATGTTTTTATAAATGGGTAATACGATTAAAGGTTGATTTAATTTTGTGTTATTATTACCTCATGGTGTTAATTGTATTTCACTTGAAAACTCATTTTTTGAATTATTATGGTTCGAACCAGAAAGAACTTAGTTAACAACATGGGTAAGGGATAATGTAATCATTTCCCTAATGAAAAACTAAATGAAATGGGATTTGGAGTAAAAGATATAAATGAAATACTAACTCAAATATCACAATATATAAATAAAAAGACAAACCATAAGGAGCTCTTAAAAACCACAAGGATATAGTAACTTGTTATTGAGTCATTCATGCGACAGTTCTCGTCCTGTTTCATTGTCTCCTCAAATCAACTTATCATAGATAAATGGATCAATGTGAAGGAAAATATATTTTCCATAATCCATTTCAAAGAACATGAGAAGATAATTATTTTTGTATACCATCTAGAAGGTGAATTAGACCAATGGTGTACTCTTATTATGAATAAGGTGAAAAACAGGGTTGTGGATTCAAGGAAATGGGAAGAGTTTAAGAATCTTTTATTTACCAAGTATTCTCATCAAACTCTTCACATGAAGTTGGAGGGTGAAATTATTGTGTTGCAACAAAGGATTCTGAATTTTTTGAATAAAAAAAAAAGAAAACATCTTGAGGCATGTAAGATGCACCTCTGGTTTTATTTATGATTCTAATAGTAAAATTGAATGTCTATTCAATTTATTAAAACCTAGTCATTAAAATACATTATCCATAAGAGACTTTATAAGATCAAAGTCAATTTTTTTTATGTGAGATAATGGTGGAGATGGAATCTTTGGTGCCTTGTTACTCTGTATAGGAAAAGGGAATGATTAATATAGGGGGAATATTGATGGTATATCACAAGGGTGGAAGAAATGTCAACCCCCTACATTGAAAAAAATTGGGACAAATCACCTAGGTAATTTAAGTACATGATCAAGGAAGTGTTTGGTATATTGTAAAAAAGGAAACTAGACCTATAACTTATAAATTAATATAAGTGGTTGATTAACACAACATAGGAGAATATGTTTCTATCTAATAATAAACTCTCACTAAAATTATTCAAGTGAATGGAGTTTGGACACTATGAATCAATAACCCAACACTGAAGCCAATGAAAAAAATAGGCCCCAAAAATATCTCAAACCGTGGGAATAAGTAATTTAATTCATGTTCATTTCCACTAAGGTATATCACAATAATTAATTGATGGGTGGTACACTTGATCTCTATTATATATATGAATGTACCTTATTTTATTATGGTTCATCATATTATTTCATATCACACAAGATTTCTATGAATGTAGAATCCACACCTTATGGGATGGATATCAAAATATATTTTCAATTACCAAGTTTTACCATCATATAATATAATATATATAAATATTTTAAAATTGTGATATGTGGTATGTAATTCATACATATCTAATTCTTCTTCATTGAATTTAATTTTACCAAATTTGTGTTATAGATTAGCCTTCCCTACAAAAGGAACATATAAATTATTGTGTAAATGACATAACCTTTCATATAATTAATCATTTTATCATCAAATATCAAAATAGTAATAACCATGAACGTCCCTTGGAATAAAATTATATAATAATGGTCTTGATACCTAATAATAAGTAGTTTCATACTGAAATGGTCGAAGAAGAAGTCCAAATTGATGATATTCCTATTATATGGGACTATAATGATGTATTTATGAAAGAAATACATGGTCATTCCATAGAGAGTGATGTTTATTTTTAAATATAATTCATACTTAAATTATAATCCTATCTCAAGGATTCCATATAGAATATATCCCCTTCAATTGGTGTAATTAGTGAAGCTATTAAAATAAAAATTATATAATGGTTTTATTTGTCCTAGTGTTTAACCATAGAGTGGACCATTAATTTTTTCAAAATATGGATAGATCAAATAAGATTCACGTTTCCTATAATGATAATAACAACATAATTAATAATAATTAGTATAATTTACCCTGTATCAATGAATTTATAGATCTACTTAGAAGAGCTCACCACAAGTCAATGATAGACCTGCGATTTGGATATCATCAGTTATGGTTCAAAAGGGAGGGTATTTCAAAGTACATTTTATGAATGAGGTATAGGAATAGTGTGATTATTAGGATTCCATTAATTTTGACTAATTCACCAACCATATTCATGAATCTAATTAATTGAGTCTTTTGAGACTAACAGGATTACTTTGTGGATTTCTTCTATGATTATATTATTTTACACTATGATCAAGGAAGATCATGTAGATCCTTTGGGGATTGTGTGAATTCCCTTAATAAATTATAATTATTTTTCTTAATTTATAATATTCTAATTATAGCTTTAATAGTTTTAATTATTATGTAATGTAATCACAAGTAAGGGAATATTTTCATGATCATCAAAGACACAATTTTTTTAACAATGTCCCAGATCAACCACAATAACTGTGATCTATAGTTTTTTTTTCAGCTATTTGTAAAATATATATTATTTGTGAGAATTTACTCATTTATATAGAATCCAATAACAATATTAACATATAAGGTAGGGTAGTTAGTTTTAATAGATGGAAGTAATGATTTTTTTAAAGGAACTGAAGAACAGATCATTCATTACACTTGAACTTACATTACCCAACATTGGGGATGGATTTTTTTATATAGTGACTCTTAAAAGAAGGGATTGAGATGAATACACATGAAAAATGAAAATGTAATTACTTATGTCCAATGAAATATAAAAACTTGTTAAAAATTGAACCTTACACATTATTTAGAGCCACCAACGATGTAATTTATATTTAAAACGTGGAAGCAATGTCTATTTGGTGAGAAGTGTGATATTTATACTAACCAAAATAGTTTTAAATACATATTCACAAATAATGAGTTATTTATTTTCCAAATAATATCGTATTAACTGATCAAATATAAGGACCGATCAATACGATACCACCCTTATAGGGAAAACAAGATGCTTGATACATTGAAAAAGAATGTGAGATGTCTTATCTTTATTAAGTGACTACTCAGCCATTCATTAACGTGATGATAAATGAATCCCGGAATGTTTATTTATATCTATATAAAATGATAATGAACATTTTGGAGTTCAACATTTATAAATATAGATTTATAAGGTTTTGAACCAACATATGTTTTCCATCAAAACTTGTAGAGAAATAGAACATTTGGTTGAACTAATAGATCATCCATCTCTATTAATCCAGGAATCATAAAGATTTATATACTTTACTCATTCTAGTATGGTAATGGGAAAAATTAACTAAGTATATAATCGTAGTACCCTCCATGTCATCAAAAATCCATAATGATATATAGGTGGTAGTTGATCGCCTCAATATTTCAGCCCATTTTATCTTCATCAAAGAAGATCCCCCTATTGACCAAATTTCTATTATATACATAAGGAATTTAGTGAGGTTACCTTCAGTACCGCTATCCATTGTATCTGATGATGATCTGATGTTTACCTAAATATTCTATAGGAACCTTTTGAAATAATTGGAGATGTAAGTAATTTTTAGACCTCCATACACTCTTTAGATGAATAATCAGCCTTAAATTACCATTTCAAATCTATGTGATATGATAAAATATTATTTGATATATTTTAAAGGACATTTCTATAAACAACTACCCTAGAAGAGTTTTTATATAACAAAAATTTCCATTCAATCATTCATAACGTTCCATATGATGATCTATATGGGAATAAATGTATGACTCAAAAAATGTTTGGATGACGTTGTAAAAAGAAAGTTGATAGGACTTGACCTTGTCTAATAACTAAATAAGACGGTTCAAACAATTTAGCTGTATATGAGAGTTTCACTAATTCAAATTAATAGTTATACATATAATATTAACAAGATATAGTGTTTGAAGTTGGTGAAAAAGTGTTCCTTCAGATATCACTTTGGACATTATTTATGATATTTTTGAAGGAAGGACAAATTTATCCCCAAGTACACACTTCCCATAGAGATCCTATTATGTTTCGAGATCATAGCCTATCTCTTAGCACTCCCTGCACACCTATCTCAAGTTAATGATGAGTTCAATGTATCACTTTTTAGAATTTATATGGCACATCCCTCACAGATATGGATCTTGGATGCTCTATTACTAGGACATGACCTTTCAGAAGAACTACCTATGGGAATCTTGAATTGAATAGACAATATTCTACGAAAAAAACAACATTTATCGATTCAATGTTATATGAATAAATCACGAGTCAGTAAGGGTTTCATGTGACCTTAAAGATGTAATGAGTGAAAAGTATCATAACTAGTTTTATTCCATGTAATAATATTTCATAAATGAAATTATTTTTATGGGGGTAGAATGTAATGACCCAATATTTTAGTGATATATTCCTCCATAAAAAAGTGTTGTGTTCAATAGTTTTCTCGACATGAAACACAAAACCCTAATGGGTGAAAACTCTTTTTATTAAAATAGATATTAATAAACATATTATAGTCATTGAATAAGTATATAAAAATTGTTATAACTAACTTAGGAAATAAATTTTCATTTTAATATCTTTTCAAATATTTTAGATAAGAAGATAATAGAATAATTTTTGTTCTTAAATTGTAATTTGTTAAATTTATTTTTTAAAATTTACTATATTTATGAATGGAAGAAATATAATAGGAATATTCAATATATAAAAATCTAATTCCTATAAAACCAGTTTTACTTATTATTTTGTGATTTTATTTTTATAAAAATATTTTAATATATGGATTTGAATTTTAAAAAATAAATTTTATTTTTAGATTTATCACAAAAATATTATCTCGACAAAAAAATTTGTATTTTTATAAAAAAAATATTTTTTATTGAATTTAGAAAAAAACACCATTTTTAATAAGTAAAAATAATTTTATTACAATATATTTATATAATTATGAGTTTTAATTAACAAAAACTTCTTATAAGATTTTAATTTCATTTTAAAAGTGAATTTATAATTTTAAAAAAATAATTAATTCCTGAACCCTTATTTTACATTTTATAATTTTAGTTATATTTTTCAAAACAATATAATACATTTGAAATTTACTATTTTCAAATTCATTTTAACACTTATATAAAATTAATATAATAAATTGGATTTAGGATTTGGAATTATTGGGTATAAATAATACAATAAAGGACATTTTTTCATGTATAAAGAATAAAATAATATCGTAAGAACTAGTTACCTAGGTAAAATATAAAGAGGTAAAAATGGATTAACTAATAAACAAATACCACAAGAATGTTTAAAACATGTTTGAGAATGGTTTTCTGATTTCATTTTTAGACCTTATACTTTCAAATATTAATTATTTCTCATTTTTTGAGCTATATTCTAGGATATTAGCTTCACGTTATTACATGTTTTTTAGGTATTTACAAAAATGTCACCCTTCTCACTTATAAAAGGGGCACTCCTCTCCTCACATACCGTCACAAGAAATCCCACATTGTTTTTATAAATCTATAACAAAAAATCACTGAAAAAATTCTATCCACCTTAAATAGTTTCATCTCTTCTCATGATACCATGCCTTAATGGATTAACTGCCACTGAAAAGAAGATAATATAAAAAGTAATATATAAATTTATAACCACTCATTTCAATTTCATTATGTGAAATTATTATTTATAAATTTCCATTATAAAATACTAAAATTATTACATTGATAACATTAGTATTCCATAAATTTATTATAATTATTTTATATTCATTAAACATATTTCCCTTCTACTTTAATAAAAATAAAAACATGTTTGTTTTGTATGTGTGGGCTACCCCATCCACAAATAAATGGGTTTAATTTCCATCAATACCTAACCTAGCTAGTAAAAATGGTAATTAACTAATCATGAATTATATATATAATATTTAAATTCTTTAATTGTAAACAATGTTCCTTCTTTATTCATCCCTTAAAAAAATTAAATCAGAATCCACACATTCAAGTGGACAGCCGCCTCCATGGAACAATGAATTCTTGTTTTTTAATACTACCATCAAGGATTTTATTAGTTTACATTTTATGAGTATATATGATATATATATATGTAATTTATATTTGGAATAAGTTTCATTATGTATAAAAAATAACTATCTTTATAAAGTAATCAATCAATATTGGTGAATAACCTGAATCTAGTTCATCGGCACATTCAACATCATGATATATGACTACAACTCACTTGTAATGGATTTATAAAAATATAGGTATTTATAAAACATAAATTTAAATAACATTAACGAATTTAAATGATGAACATTTAGATAATAAGGAACATAAACATCACTTTTACAAATATAGTTCAAAACAGTCAAGATTGTTAACACTCGATGTTGAAACTAGATTATAAAATATAATACATGTAAATAATTTTTGTAAATGAATAGAATAAATTAAAATTTATAAGGAATATGTTCTTAAATATTTAATTAAGTTTCTTATATTTATGATATAGTAGGATAAACAACTTTTTTGTAAATCAAGCGTAAAGGTAATGGACATTGTAACTAAAACTAATTTCTTTGGGTTATACAATTTTTTATTTTAATTTATTCTCTAAATATTACTTTAATAATGTTATCTATTTTATTGTGCAAGGAACATTATATTTGAATGAAATAAATTTCAATGAAATTTGTTCCTTTTTATGTTTCTTCTTAAAATGAAGGATGCTTTTTTAAAATATACTCAAAACATTGGCTTTTACCTTGTTGAATAAAATTTGTTTAGAATAAATTTCTTTTCATGTTTTACTTTTCATTTTCCTCACAATATTTAATATGATCTATCTCAAATAGAGTTATGTTTATTTCCACCAATATATTTCTTTAATTATGTTTTTATTTTTGTTGATGAATTTTTTGTATCAATTGATTTAATATCCTATGTTATTTATAACATTTAGATATTTTATGAATCTAATTTTTATTTCCATATGTTTTTTATGAAAATTGAATGATTTAAATTTGAAACATTTATGGAACACAATTTATTTACACGGTTTAAAAATTATTTTTAAAGTTAATTATTTTTATGTGTTACACATATGTATAGATATATGAGTATTGGAGTCCTATATCACCCTATAATCCATTGGTTAGGAGTATATATCTCAGGATATAGGTATTCACAAGTAAATTTTAGTTTCTTATAAGCATGCACAAAGATGGTGTGTCCCATTAAAGTAATGTTTCCATATGATAATATTTAAGCCACTATTAATGAAAGTTATTTATTTTCATCATATGCTATCATGATTCAGGTTTTACATTAAAATATTCTCAGCCATGTTATAGATATTATTCATCAATGTTTATATTTTGTTAATTTAATTTTTTATGCCTTATACATTGAAGTTCAATTATATATTATGATTATCACTCATTTTGTTATGATATTTCCCTTATTATCATGTCTTACAGTTATAATTATGAAATCACCATTCATTAAATATTTTTCATCCCTTACTGAGTATTTGAGATCACCTATTTCATATTCTTTCATTCCCTAGGATTTAAAGATGAGTCTTACAATTTAGATGTATTGAATATGGCCTAGTATGGTGTATTTAATGAGAAATGATCATTAATTTTGTAAAATAAACTTATTATATATCTAGTCAACAAAGAAACTATACCTATCAATTCTTGGGGTATTATTGTTTATGAAATCTATTTTTTCGATCATGGATATGAATTTAAACAAACGAAAGCTTATCTTGGGTAATTATATCAATGACCAAGATAAAACAACCAAGTGCACATACATCCCTTGAAATCAGTCCTATGTATTAGAGATTACTAACACGTGTCTCCCTCTTTAGACAATATTTTAGTTAGATTTATAGTGTATGTACAATCATATGGAGGATAACCAATCATATACATGTTTTTTCCTTAATTATCCACATAATACCCAGGATCCCATTAGTTATACCCCTATCATGGTGGAACTATTTTCAAAATTGAATCTTATTTCAATTGATGTTTCATTAATAAAATTTCATAATTATAAAATAGAATATAAACATCCCTATTTCCAGACCCAAACCATGCACATTAAATCAATTTCAGTATCAAATCATTTCTGACAATAATAATAGTTTAAAAAAATAAAAACCATTCCCTTAAAATATTAAAAAAAATCACTATAAAACATGAGGAAGACAAAGAGGTTCATATGAAATTGATATCTTAAAAAATAACTGTAACACCCTACATTTTTTAAAAAGAAATATATATTCGATAGCATATAGGACCCTCGACATATATCCCAAAGGAACCATGATTACAAAAATATGATTTTTCTAACATAAAGATTAAATTGGTGGGTGTGAATAGTATTAACTAATTTCTGAAATATATCAAAAGTTACTAATTTTTATAAATTTTTTGGTAAATTTTTTGGGAATAATCACTCAACTTCTAATAAATAAATTTTCTGATTCAAAAATTATGTTTTCTAAATAAATGTTATCATTTATTTTTATGAGAAAATTTTGTAATTAAATGATAGTACATTTAAAATAAATTGATAAAATGAAACTAATTTTTTAAATAATCATATTTAAATTAACTTTGGGGAAATTTATTATTCTTATGAAAAGATTGATTTTTCTAGGAATAATGAAAATTATAAATTTTTCAAATAATGTCATTCAATTACATTAAATAACATAATTTAAAAAAATTATATTTTTTATTTGGTATTTATGATAAATATAAACCATTTTATTTAAGATTCTATAATTAATTTTATTTTAAAACGAAATTTTCATGATTTTGTAATAAGTTTATTATAATTCTTTAAAAACTAATTTCCTATAAACTGTTATAAGTGCATAAATATTTCACTTTTTAATTATTTAAAATAACCCCAAGTAAGTAAATATTTAATTAAAATATATAATTTTTTTATTTAAATTAAATTAAATTTATATAATGATGATTTCTAGACATGGAGTTAATATAATATCATCTATTGCTTGAAAATTCATTTTCCTTAAAACCAGTTTTCATAACATTTTGTATGATTAATTTGAAATTAAAAAATGAAACTTATATGAATATAAATTTAAAAAATAGATTAATAATTTGGAATAATAATAATTAATATTATTTAATATGTTCAACACAATTTTTTGTAGTAGTGAAGATTAAAAACAGTAGAAATTACTTATGGTGGTTAAGGTTAAAATGGGTTTTCCATGTTACATGAGATTGTATTAAAATTAATTTTTCAAAATACATCAGATTTTGATTTTATAAATTTTATTTAATATTTTTAATCATTGGGTAAAACTTATCTAACAATTATCATTTTATTTTCATTCATAATAGAATAAAATTCATAGGTAAAAAAAATAGTTACTGTGATGAAAACTGATATAGTATAAGTGAGTAACCACAATTGTAAAGGGAATAATATGTTAAAAACACATTTTTTTTATTTTGGAGGTTTTTATAGAAAATATATTCCATATAAACCATTATTTATCAATTTTAGATGCACTTTTCTTGATAGTGACATCCCATTATATAACTATTTTTGGTATTTACAAATATGCCCATCTTTCCTACTTATAAAAGGGAATCTATTATCCACTATCATTCAAACATAAAAATACATTGGGGTCAACATGAACCTGAAAAAATACATTCCCTACTTCTGTTACCATTTAATATAATCATTATATTATTATAAAACCTTCTTTGTAATGCTTTTGATGCATTCATAAAATAGATGCTTGAAGAACAATTATCGTTCTTAAATAAGCATTTTGTATTATTTCCTTTCTCCAATCATTAAAATTTTACTCAACCAAAATCATTTAATGTCATCATTATCAATCATATATTGAAATTTTTTTATGTTAATCGAATAAATTTCTTCTATTTACTCTTTAATAAAATCTGAAACAAAACCATCAATCGTGTGTATGGAGGATTACCTCTTCACGAACGAATGTTAATATTTTCTATCATAACCACTCATAGTTATATATGATGATGGATTTAATATATATATATATATATATTATATTAATTACTTATGTTTTATTCTTTAAAATTAAAATATCCAAAATTATCATAGGTTTCAATTCATTAAAATATGATAACATCATTCTCGTGCACGTGTGGATTACCACCTCCATGAAAAGATGTGATTCGTTTCCTATTACTATGTCAAATGATTTGTATATATAATTTTATTTATAGAAATCATATGATATTTTTTATATAATTATCATTATGTAAATATAAAATCACAGTTACATTATTTCCATTTGTATTGTTGAAAAATGAAATGTTCATCATTCGTACATACCACTTGCAGTGTCTGTGATTGTAACATAGTTCATTTATTATTATAATAATTCATAGTTGATTTTAAAAGATTAATTTATGTATAAAAATGATAATTATTTTTATATTATTATTCTATATATGATTAAATAATGATCCCATTAACCTTGGTCAACATACCAATGTTATTTTTGACATATGTGGAAATATCATCAAAACATCTAACATGAACCCAAATGATTATTTAATTGAATATGACTAGATGATAAATAATATTAAAAGAATAATGAAATTTAAAATGTTATTAATAAATTAAAAAATTAACATTATATTATTTTAGTTATATAAAGAACACAAGTGATAAGTAGGGATTCATGTAAGGGATATTTGTATTCCACCCTTTTCATCAAGTTATGACATTTATCTGTCTAACTAACGTTCTATATATATATAACATTATGGAACACTTTAGAGTTATATATATATCTCTCTCTATATATTTTGATTATTCTCCCTTATTTTTATTGGGTAATACATTCCACAAGTTCTATTCTAAAATGTAACCCATTTTTTTCACGAATAAATTTTCTTTTTATTCCTTATGATTGAATTAATTTTGTGGAAAACATAAGCATGTACATGTCATGATTTTCCTGATTAGAAAATAATCCAATGCATTGGGTAAAACATTTTTCTCATGAGAAGTTATGTATGGGATAAGGGAGTAAACCTAATCTATTATGGGACTTTTCCACTATGTGATGTAGTTTAGGTAGTTAGACTTGACTCGTGATTATGTCATCTTATATGTTTCTTCAATATTTAGTTTTTTTATGGTATTATTATACCATATTATTTATGTTATACTTCAATGGGATTACAGAAGAGCCTTATATTTTATGATACCATGTTATACCTTTTCCACGCACGTTATGTTTCCATATCATTTTTATTCCCTTACTAGGATTTTTTTATCACCCCTTTATTTTATATATTCCCTAAGTAATCCTATACAGGATTAAGAGCTCTAATTAATTTAGGAGCACATTTCGGAAAATAAAATAAGGATTTCAAGTTTTATTTTCCTATTGATGTATTATAAACCTATTCTTCCAAACAAACTAGTACAGATGATCTATGGGATGTAATTATTGGATATTTATGTTTAAAAATCATGTAGTAATGTCTGTAAACATATTGGGATTCTATAGATTGAATTATATAAATGTATATATATTTTGGGGAATTTTATTAGATAACATTAGTTAAAAACCATAGGGTTAATTATAAATATGGGATGAAATCAAAATTATTTTTTAAGGAAGAGATTATGTGGTTTTCAATACAATTCATCTCTTTCTAAATACTTCAAGTTGGTATATATCATGAATAGTTTTACCTAGGGATAATAACTCCAAATACGTATATTGGGATTTTACTCGATCATAAACTGGGGAAAACATATTTTTTAATGAACAACAAATTTGACACTCTTACGGGATATGTTTTGGATATTCACAAACTCTTTATAAACCATTATGAAGAATTTGAAAAAAAATATGTTACAATATCTAATAAGAAACGTTTCATGGAAACCTATATTGAAACATATATACAAATAAATTAGGATATATATTTCATTTATAAATTCTTTATTATTTTTTTATAAATTTCCCATTTGTATATTATTTTATTCCCATCCTGTTGTTTTGTATTTTTTTTTAAGGGAGGAAATACGAGAAACCATGGAAAACCCCAAAAAGAAAAGCAATGTGATTATTTCCATAAATATATTACTAAACATATGGAGTGAGAGATTACAAAATTATGGGAGTACTTGATAAACTAGAATAAGTTATATATAATAACATAAATCATTTGGAATTCCATCCTTCTTCGAAGGAAGATCAGGTTATAGTTTAGTCTTTTATGAAAATAGTGCATCATACATTTAGTTGACATCATGATCCCATCATTCTGTAATAATATATTAACAAAATTATGAATATATTATCTTACCTCTAATGCTTAGAAAAATAAAAGTTATTTTAGTCATTTATCACATTATGTGGGAATCCGATCATTAGTTGGAACTGGTCAAGGACACAAAGTCCAAAAAGGATATTGATTCACTGCAATGGTAAGAAACATAGAAAATATTATTAAATAAATATTTTTTGTGAAATCCCCATATAAAAAAGGAGAGTGAGTTTCTCATGTTGAATTAAAAGGAGGGTGAGTCTATCGAGGCATATAGGGAAAACATCACAATATTTTCATGGCAGGCCTCTGGATTTGTTATCAATACTAAAAGTAAGGTGTAACACTTATTTAGTGAATTAAATCCAATTATATGGAAATATATGGTGATTTGAGAAATTTATACTTATGAATTTATTTTTCATTTCTCACTTAAGTTTAGGATATATATTAGTGACTCTTATTAGTCTCAAGGTATTAAACGAAAAAAGATAAAATAAGAGTTCAATTTAAGATGATCATTATATAAATCTCATGGAGGAAAGGAAACCCAACATCCCACATGATAAATTTGTGACAATAATCTCCTATAAATTGTCTTAAGGTAATTAAATGATTTTAAAATGGGAAAAATGCTAATCGTGATAATAATTTAGAAGGAAATTGAAGAAACCCACTAATGTGGAAGAATAAATGAATGTTAAAATCAATACTCAACGTGTAGGGTAGTGTTTCAACTATAAATAAAATAGAAATTGTGAAATATAATTCTTTAATCCATGGTTTATCAATGATAATAAATGAAAACAACCTCCATGGTAAAGATAAAAATGATTGGAATATGTTATCACAACTATTAAGGTGCATCCTAACAAAGATGTGGTGACTGCAATAATAGTTATTTATTCAATAACAGAGAACATATTATTATTTTTGATTTCAATAAATTGTTTCATATCCTGAATGGTTAGTATATATATTTAAAAACAGCCATATAACATGGAGGTAGAGTTATATATGAGAATAGAAAATTGGGAAATTGTTGCATCTCAAGTATATAATTCCTCCCCAGTAAATGTTTCGAGGTTTAATCTCCTAGAAATTATTATCTTACTTCTTTTAGTATATTTTCCTAACATATTAGGAATGTATTTCCTTTATTTATATTAACCAAACACCAACTATTTAGATAGGGATATAACTCTCCATTTTCCAATTAATCCTCTAATTCTATACATGTGTAAAGAGAAAGAGGAATCTCTCCTAGAATATATTGTCCATGCATGGATATTTTTTCCTTATAAGAAATCAAAACTAGACCAAATTATTTTTAAAATATAGATTATCAGTCTTGAGTACATTCCCATTGTGATGGATTATACTGAGGTACTCGTTGAAGAGTTTCCTTGTATTCCTCTTAACCAAAATTTTGAACTTCAATGTATATTATAACTATAAATGTGATGGCCTATTTGAGAAGACAATTTAGTCACTACAAGTCATATTGAGATTATTCTCAGTGGACATAAGAGGGGGATGGGATAATCATATTTTTCTAGTCAAGTTCTCAAAAAATAATAGATTTCACTCAAACATAAAAATTATTCCTTATAAATCCCTTTGATGGTAGATAAGTAAAAAAATTGTGTTTGGATAATGTGGGTGAACATAAGAATTTGGGGCCTAAAATGGTAGGTTTAGTAGTAGAAAAGGTCAACACTATTCAACAACACATAATGGATCTTCATAATTGATCGAACCGTTATTCCGACAATAATCATGGTGACCTAAATTTTGAGGTCATAGAAAAAGTTTTTCTCTTCATTTCATCATATGAAATAGATTTATTATATTTTTAATGAATTGAAAATTGATTCCTATGTACATTGTCCCCTTTGATATTCTCAATCACATTGGAGCTATGGAATATCAACTAGAACTACCTCCATATCTTTCTCAATTACATGACTTGTTCCATGTATACATATAGAGGAAGCACAAACCATATCTCGTACTTTTATTGAATTCACAGGTGGTTTAGTTGGAAAATTATTTCTCTTATGATGAGTAATCAGTGGAGATCGGAGACCATTGAGATAATGTTCTATGAAATGATACAACCTATTTTGTCAAAGTACTATGATAGAATAATTAATATGAAGAGGGAACCGACAAACCGAAGGAATCCATGAAGCATAAGAATACTTTCCTATTCTCACCTTAGTGTGTAATAAAAAATATCAATGGTTAAATAAATTAATGGGGTAATAATTTCAAACCCTTCAATTTTTAAAAAATAAAACTATGTTTATTTGCATATGTAGCATGCAACATTGAGCCCAAATGAGTCATTCTATATAAATATTACCTTTATAACCTATATATTAAAATTTCATGTTTGAATAAGATTAATTAATTTATAATATATATATAAATTTCTTACTAAATATAAATATATAGACAAAATATTTAGAAATAGTAACTCATTTTTTCATAAATAAATTTTATTCTAAACAAATATGTTTTCTTAAAAAATTATTTTTATTTATTTTTATGAGAAAATACTATAATTAAAATCATAAACTATTATAAAATTTATTTTATAAAATGATCAAAATTTTTGAAAACATCATATTAAAATTAACAAATGGTGAAATTTTTTATTTTTCTAAAATAATTTCTTTTTATTGAATATTAAAAATTAATGAATTTTTAAATATTTTTATTTTTTCATTAGATCAAGTAATTTAAAGGTTCTGTTTTATTTTTTATGGGTTATTAATGTGAAATATAAAAACTTTTATTCATAATAATCTAATAAAATACATTTAAATTAGTAATTATCATGATTTTGGAATATGTTTTTTTATATTCGAAAACACGATTTTCTCCATACTATATTTATGTGCAAAATGTATACCGATTTTAATTAATTAAAATAAAACATAGTAAAGAAACATTTCCATAAAATTTATATATTATATATCTAATTATATGATTCCAAATTTATATAATTATTATTTCTATTAATATAGTTAATATAAGATAATGTATTTTCTTAAATAATGTATTTTTCAAAAAAACTATTTTTCATCATATTTTACAGGTTAAATTTTAATTTATATTATCAAAATTTTGTGAATTTAATTTGATAAAATGTATTCAATATTTATAATATTATTAATTATTATTATTTACTAATTTCTACTTGTTTTGTTTATAATCATTAGAACAACTGTAAAACATAATTATTGTGGTTAAGGTTACAACGAGGTTTTTCATGTTGCATGCACTTTTGTTAATACTAATTTTCCATAAATATAGAATTTTTATTTGATAAACTTTATTTCATATTTATAATCATTGGTTACAAATTATCTAATAATACTCATTTTATTTTTAATATTAATGGATAAATTACCTTGCTAAAAAACTAGTTACCATGGTGATGACTAAAATAGTAAAAGTAAGTAACTAAAATAGTAAAGGGAATAAGTTGTTTAAAACATGTTTATTTTTTTAGTTTAGAGGTATATATTTGACTTAACTTCTCTAAAATTAATTATGTTTCTGGTTTTGAAGAACATGGCTTCAGAGTGACTTCCCATTATAGAATATTTTTTGGTATATACATAAATTTCAGTCCATCTCACTTATTAAAAGGGAGACACCAATCCTATTTTAATCAAGAATAAAAATAATTTTGGTTAATAAAATAGCTGAAAATACCATAAAGAATTATTTTACTAATTCTTATAATCCTTTGTTTCATTGGAAAACCATACTATGAATTATTTTATTGCAGACATAAAGAAGTTTTCTAAAGATAGTGTATCGTTCTTAACTGAGCATTTTGTTTCGTTCCTTCTTCCCCCTCCCTAAAATAGTATTCATCATTTAAAATATAATAAAATAATTTTCTTGCATATAATTTGACTTTATTATGTTCATTTAAAAAATATATATTATCTTCTCTTCTATCAAATGGTAAACTAAGCAATCATTTGTGTATACAGTGGACTATCGAGTCACGAATTGAGGTTATTCATTTTCCATCATCACGTCTCCTTTATTTTTTTATGAATTTAATATATATATATATATATGATTATATTGAAATATTTATCATTATTTAAAATAAATATATCATATATTTTCTTACATTCCCAATCATTAAAATATGATAACATCCTTCATATTCATGTGTGAATTATCACATCCATGAAGTGATGTGATTTGTTTTTCAAAACCACATCACAAGGATGTTATATAAAACTATATTTAAATGAATAAAATATTCTATATTCTATAATTAACATTTTTTAAAAATAAAATAAAACTTTCCTTCTTTCCATCATGATCATTGAAACATGGAAACGTTGCTCATGTGTACATACAACTTATTATCTTCATGATTGTAACGTAGTTCACTTTTCCTAAAAATATCTTATGGTTGGTTTTAAAAGTATAATTTATGTATTAAAATAAAAATAAAATTCATTATTCTTAATCAATATATGATATAATAATTATATCCTTTACCATGGTCAACTAACCATGGTGATTTTGGAAATATAAGCAAAATGTCATCTAAACGGCCGATAAGAACATAAATGATTAAGTAATTGAATACAACATGATAATAAATAAAAAAGGAATGATAAACATGAAAAAATTTATTAATAAATTAAAATAATTAACATAATTATTTTATTTTGGATGACAAATAACACACATGACAGTCAAACGTGATGTAAGGGACCCTTCTAAACTATTCTCTTCTTTAGGTTATGACCATTCTCTCTCTAACTAAATTTTTGTCTCTATTTAATGTCATAGAGTGATTATTAATTCAATATATATGTATCTCACGTATATTCATAGTTTATACTACATTAATTTGATGCGGTGATACATGGAATAATTTTTTTCAAATACAACCCATTTTTTCAATTTCTAATTCATAGGTTTCCACCTTAAGATCAAAATCATTTTATGGAAAAAAATAACTATGTACATGTTATGTTGGCTGTACTGAGATTGAACATGAATGAATTAGATAAATATTATGTCTCTTGAGAGGTTATTTATGGGATTAACAAGTAAACCAAATCCATTATGGTACGTTTTCCACCACGTCATATAGTCAAGATAGTTATCCATGACTCGTGATTATGTTGTGTTATATATTGCAACCACATTTCATATATTGTGATGATTATAGAATATGATGTAATTTTTGTGTAAGAACCTGGGTTTTGAGACTATGTGACCTTGAATTTTTCATGATGTTATTCCGGAGCAGGGCGTTCAGACGACGTGCAATTTAGAGCCCCGGTGTGGCCTGAATTAAATTTTAAGTGTGTTCACACTAGTCACACCAAAAAAATGGAATAACTCTGAAACAGTAGCTCATACTGGATAACTGAGGTCACCATTGAATCCATAATAGTTCGTTTACCATAGGAGGGGTGTAAAGTTCGCAGGCGTGGGCCTTCTATGGAAAACGCCACCAGGGGAATTTTTGTAATTTAGCCACCTCAGGAATTGAATTTTATAACATTAGAAAAAAGACTCAGATTAAAATTTGGAGACCGTCATTGTGCTCTGGGCGTGGTGATTACCCTAGGAGATTCTTAATCTCATCCTTGTTAAGAGTTTCGGATGCAGGTCTTTTCGTGAGTGATTAAAAAAATAATTAATAAATAATTCTATTTTTTCCAACTTAAACACAAATCCTCTCCTTCTTCCCCAATTGTGTTCTCTAGAGGAATCTCCCAAAAATAACTCCCCTCCCCTTCTTTAAATCTACACTTCCTCCATAGCAAGTCGTTTTCGTTTCTTGTGAAGGTAGATCGATTATGGAGCATCGTGCTTCGCCCTGTGAGGTAGGCATCGTTGCGTTTTGTTTTAATTTCCCTCACCTTCTTTGAGATTAATTTATATAATTGAAATTATGATAAATTGTCGAGCTAAGTCCATAGATGCGTAGTGTTCGATCTAAGCTTTAGCACATTATTTTTGGATTGAAAATATGAGTATCGGGTCATCCGGGTGGCCCTGGGATGTTTTCCGGCAAAAATCATTGTTTTTCGGCAGTACGACGGGCGCTACGGCGGCGCGGGCTCCCCAGGCAGTGGCACGGGCTCCCCAGGCAGCGGCGGGGGCACCTCTACTATCGGCGTAGGCGACCGGGATGGCTTCTCGGCGCAGCAGTGGTCCTGGCGAGTGGATGTGATGGCAGGCGGTGCGGGGGTCCTCTAGCCGGCTTAGCCGGTCGGTGTGCTGCGCGAGACCGAGGTCGTCACGGCCTCGGGAGCGGACTGAGCCCCATGAAATGTGGGTCCCGTTGGAAAAATCCAGACATACTCATGTCGGTCTGGGTGAAGCAGTGCGGTCCGCGTGCTGAACTGTGGGCCATGGTGGACCGAGCGATCCGGGCGGCTGAGTCGCGGACCATCGGTCTAAAGGGGTGGACAGGCCGAACCGGTCCGGCCCGCCCTATCTCCATATTTTGGCGTTAAAATTCCTCTAACTCTCAAACGGAGTATCAGATTTTCATGAAGTCTATGGAAACACGATCCTAGGACTGAGACGGATGTTTTATGTTGGTCTTGGGAATTTTTAATTCTCGAGAATGGGGTTTGGTGCCGCGACACGTTCGTTATGTGTTATTTAGCGCCTCACCAATATTCTTGTTTTGGATGGTGCGGGCACATATGGAGTCCGTTTTATGCGTCGTCATTGGAGATGTGACCCTGGAATCGAGACGCAGTTTTCTAGGGTGGTTTCAGGCATTGAAGCTCGAGTTGATGTGTGGACCCACTAGCCGTATTTCATGATGCGTGCAGCGTTTTGCGTCTTTTTCACCAAAAATCCGTTCGGGGCATATGAATAGTTGATTCAGTGCGTTTTTTCATGAGGATTTTAATGGTGTAATATTTTTTGGCGCGTAAAACCTAATTTGAGATCTCATTAAATGTGGAAGCATTAAAGGATTTTGTTCGGAGGTTCCTTTGATGCACTCTGAACCAATGAACGATAGCGATGTTGGTGACACCCTATGATGTCAGTTGTAGTGCAGATTTATAGGACCAATTCTGGGTCCCCCCCCCCCAGTAGGGCTAGTCAGTGGGTCACCCGTTGATTTATTGGGGTTTACCCTCCAGCGGGGCTGGGCAGAGGGTCACCCATTGATTTATTGGGGTTTAACCACCAGCAGGGCTAGAAATTGGGTCACCCATTAACTTATTGGGGTTCAACCTCTAGTGGGGCCGAGAAGTGGGTCACTCATTGATTTATTTGGGTTTATCCTCCAACGAGCTGGGAAGTGGGTCACCAGTTGACTTATTAGGGTTTACCCTCTAGCGGGGCTGGGCAGTGGGTCACCCGTTAACTTAGTGGGGTTTTCCCTCTAGCAGGGCTGGGTAGTGGGTCACCCATTGGCTTCTTAGATATAGTTCCTTCTGCTAGGCTAGGCAGTGGTTTTCTCTGTTACTACCGGAGCGGGACACTTGTTGTGTGGATCAAAAGTGTGAAAACTTTGACGTGTCCTTAGAACACACGAGGAAGAGGGGTTTTTTTCCATCCAAGATGCGCGGGGTATGCCACGTGCTTTCCATGCCTAGATCGTCTTGGTTGAGTGAGTCTACTCTCCTACTATAGGTATCGAAGACTCGATGAGAAGTTCTTATTCTCACAATTTCTAGCTCCTTTCATTTGGACGAGTCTACTTCCTTTCTGTTGTTGGGTTGAGCCGCACTCTCTCTACTATACTCTTACAATGTTCTTTGTTATATCTACTGCTCACTGTTTTAGTACCCCCTTTGTTTATCCCTCTAGATTTCTGGTCATCCTACTGATCATCCTAATACTCACCAATGATTGGGATTTTCCTTCACTTGGTGTGCCCTTGCAGACGACAGACAGGTTGATCGAGACTACAGAGAAGCGTAGAGGACATAGGAGCTAGGGCTGAGTTCAATGGTCGTAGTGGGACTTTCATGTGTGATACTCACGAGCGGTTTACTTTCATTTACATATTTTTGGGTTGTTCCACCTTTATATTCAGGCACGTGTTTTTCCCTTTACTATTTAGTTCACTTGTCAGTATACTTTTCAGCACTCTACGTTTTCTATTTTGTGTTCGATGCATGCTTTTAGTTTGGATATTATCGTCTGTACATTGGTTTCCTTTTCACTCTGCACTTCTGCATTGAGTGGATTGTGTGTGTGTAGAAGTACTTATGAAAAGGCCTCCCTGAGATTGTTATACCCTTTGTGCTTTTCGCCAGCCCCTGGCCTATAGAGGTGGTCTTGGGGTAGTTGCGGCTTGAGACAGGTAGGGTCAGGTAATGAAAAAGTTGTATCAAAGAAGTTTCGTTTCTTGGGGTATTTTTCGAGAATCCCTAAAAATGAATTGGTTGGGATTTAGGGAAATAGTGTTGATGTATCTCAAAAGCATCTCTCAGGCCAGGGAGTCCAGTGATGGTACGGGCAGTCGACGTATCCATTCACCAGGACCCCAATAACCTGCTTGTTGACTCGGCATGCTGAGACACTTCTTACATGGAACTTTGGAACATTCATATTGTAGGATTGAGTCTTTGAGTATCTTTTTTTATTCATCTTCCATTTGTTATTACTGTTATATATATATATGCTCACCTGATTGTGGTAATCGTTGATAATTTTCAGGATGCCCCCACAATAGCATCCAGCCAGGTTACCCTCTATAGTTCATGATGACGACCTGGCGAGAAACGAGGCGTCAGTTCAGGGACCCTCACTCGATCCCCTTCCACCCTGTGGTTCAGTAGTAGCCCCTTCATTTGGAGAGTGGCAGTTAGTACCGACAGCATAGGCCGAGTTTAAGCATAGGTTGAGTGCGCTCTGAGACTTTCAGCATCATCGGTCGTAGAAGTTCCTGGGGGACTCGGATCCCCATGCAGCAGATGACTGGATAGAGTATGTGGACCAAATTTTTTGGCCATTATGGACACCAGTGGACCAGATGGTATCCATAGCTTCCAGCCTTTTCGTCGGGACGACCGGGCATTGGTGGGGGTTGGTTACGAAGACCCATGATGAGTTGTCTCTTATGTGGGATATCTTCCAGTAGATCATTGGGGAGGAGTACTCACCCTATTTTTATGCTTCATTCGAATTCAGTAGTTTCTGGAGCTGAAGTAGGGGGGATGACTGTGGCGCAGTACTCATCCCGATTTACCGATCTGACATGCTACTCGCAGGATATGATCAATGATAGTTACCTCCGGGCACGAATGTTTGAGCAGAGTCTTCGTAGGGAGATATGTGCTAGTGTAGTGCCCATGTGCATCCCTACATATGTTGGGGTGCTATAGTAGGCACTTGTGATAGATAGATTCTTGGTTGATGGACGCCAGCTGGAAGGGCCTAGCAGTGGCCGCTTCATAGGAGAGTCTTCGGTAATAGGCAGGCAGTAAAGGGCAGGGCCTCAGTCAACGAGACCCTTCCATGAGTAGACTCAGGGGCAGGGTCCTACAACATATTGGTGCCGTAGAGCACCGGGGTATTCTAGAGAGAGTCAGTGCTATGCTTGTTATGGACAGGGTCACCTAGCACGGGACTGCCCGACCAGGGGTACCGAGCAGCAGTGGCAGGCAGTGGGTGCACTAGAGCGGAAGAGGCAGCATCGTGACCAGGTATCTCCCATGAAAGGAAAGGGTGGTCCTCATGGAGGTGGCGCAGGTAGAGCGGTAGGACCTAGAGGTGGGGGACTACATTTCTAGATCCTTTCACTGCCACCATCAGGTGTCCCACGCTAGGCTCAGGGAGATGGCGGTAGGGGTCGTGGGCAGCTTCAGGATATGGGTGTTCATGACCCCCAACACTGGAGATGGTCCGAGATATGCTTTGTATTTACTATACTCTTGATTCAGTACTAGTATACACAGGCGACAGCCAGTCTTTTATATCACTGCATTTGGTACGGGAGTTGGAGCCCCCAATAGATGTGCTGACGCACGTGCTTATCCACGAGGTTCCTACAGGAACTGCCTTGTTGGTGACCTTTATCTGCAGACAGTGATAACTGTCGTTCGGAGGAGAGAGTTTCACATGGGACCTACTCGTCATCGCGATGGAACCTTATGATTTCATCTTGGGAATGGATTGGCTTTCCATGGTTCGCGCCCAGATTGACTGTCGTCTTAGACTAGTCAGATGCATCCATTCTAAGGGGATGAGGTTCACCATTCTAGGTGAACGAGACCTCATGGCAGAGCAGACGTGTACTCTAAGTAGGAGACCATGGCCTTTTTATCACAAGTTAGCGAGCATGGATCTCACAGTAGCAGGCGCTACAGGAACCTGAATCCCTACCATTGTAGAGGACTATATGGACGTTTTTTCTGAGGATGTCTAGGGACTACCTCTGAGGCGAGAGATGGATTTCTACATTGACTTGTAGCAGGGGACTACCTCGATATCATGTGCAGCATATCGGATGTCACCCATAGAGCTTTGGGAGATACGACTTCAGTTGGAGGACCTTCATGAGAATGGATTCATCAAGCCCAGGGTGTCCCCCTAGGAAGCTCTGATTTTGTTTGTGAAAAAGTCATATGGGAGTCTGTGACTCTGTGTAGATTATCGTGGCCTGAATCAAGCGACGATAAATAAAAATTACCCTTTTTGAGGGTTGATGAACTCTTTGACCGGTTCAGAGGTGAGAAGTGGTTCTCCAAGACTGTTCTTCGATCAGGCTACCACCGGTTGCGGGTTTGTGAGGATGACATCCCGATGATGAAATTCCATTGCCGTTATGGGCATTACGAGTTTCTAGTTATTCCCTTTGGCATTACAAATTCCCATGCCGTTTTCTTTGCTTTGATGAACCGGATCATCCAGACGTACATGGACCGGTTTGTGGTTGTCTTTATTGACGACATACTCATCTACTCTACGATAGAGGAGAAGCACATTAAGCATTTAAGGATGGTCCTAAACATACTCCAAGATCACCAGTTGTATTGGAATCTCTCGAAGTGTTGGTTCTGGATTCATGAGGTTCACTTTCTGGGGAATGTCATTATGGAGCATGGATTGGTTGTAGATCCCACAAAGATAGAGGCCTTGATTTCTTGGGAGCCACCCAAGAACGCCTCAGAGGTGCAGATATTCCTTGGATTGGAAGGGTACTACATGAGGTGCATGGAATATTTCTCCATTATTTCTACCCTTTTGAACACATTGACGTGGAAGGGATGACCATTCACCAAGGCTGATCAGGGCCAGAAGGCCTTCGAGGAGCGAAGGTAGAGGCTTACTAGTGCTCTAGTGTTGAGGCTTCCAGAGGAGGGTGTCGAGTTTGTGGTATATTTCGACACTTCAAGAGTTGGGATTAGGTGTGTGCTGATGCAGCAACAGACAATGATTGCCTATAGGTAGAGGTAGTTGAGGCCCCATGAACAGAATAATGCGACTCACGATTTGGATCTGGCAGCGGTGGTCTTCGCTTTGTTGAAATGGAGACACAATCTTCTCTGTGAGCATTTTGTGGTCTACTCAAACCACCCGAGCATCAAGTACATATTCACTCAGAGGGATATGAACTTGAGGTAGTGGAAATAGCTTGAGTTTCTATAGGAATATGATTTTGAGATAGTCTACACTCCAGTGAAGGAAAATTTAGTTGCAGATTCCCTTAGCGGGAACTCCCAGGCTCGTCTAGTGCGGGAAGCTTTAGAGCAGTTATCTTCTCTACAACAGAGCTTGGTGGAGCATGAGGGTATAGCTTTTCTACATTCGATGATGCTGACCCCTTCTCTCCTTGAGATTGTGAGACAGTCCCAACTGGGGGATATCGACATTAAGGTATTGCGTGATCAAATATCCACAAGCAACGCACCTGATGGGTATTCAGTAGGAGGGAATCATGAGATCTTGTTCGAGGGGTGAGACGTAGTACTAGTGGAGATGTGGGAGGTGTTGATGTAGTAATTACACACATATACCTTGGATTTACATCTTGGTGTGGGGAAGATGTGCATAGACCTTCAGCAGAAGTTTCGGTGGTCTGGCATGAAGCAGAGCATAGCTGAGTTTGTTTCTCGGTTTCTTACCTATCAGCAGGTGAAGGTAGAGCATCAAGTTCTGACAATGTTGTTGCAGCCCCTTGATATCCTGGAGTGGAAGTGGGATGGCATATCTAATGAGTTCTTCACCGGGATTCCACGCACAATGAAGGGTCATGATTCCATTTGGGTGACAGTAGACCGACTCATGAAGTCAGCACACTTCCTTTACATCTTGGAGCAGATCTTGGTGGAGAGTCTAGGGAATCTGTACATTCAGGAGATCATCTGCCTTCATGGAGTACCCTCGACGGTTGTCTCCAACCATGATACACGTTTTATGTCGCTTTTGTGGGGAGGACTGCAAGAGGCATTCGGGACTCGGTTGCGGATGAGTACAGACTTTCACCCCCATACCGACAGGCAGACGGAGTGCACTATCCAGGTGTTTTAGGATATGCCCAGGGTGTGCTTGTTAGACCTTGGCCTATGCTGGGAGGATCGCCTACCCTTGGTGTAGTTTTCATATAACAACAGTTACAACTCTACTATCAGCATATCACCTTTTGAGTCCCTCTATATAATTCCCTTCAGGTCACCATTGTGCTCGACGGAGGTTGGGGAGACCTCCCTCGTGAGCCCAAAGTTGGTGTGGGTGACAACAGAGAAGGTGCATGTCATTAGTGAGTGGATGAGTATGGCTCAAGTTAGATATAATTCATGCGCAGACCGCCATCTCAGGCCTTTGGAGTTCGAGTAGGGGGACCATGTCCTTTTGAGAGTCTCCCTGTGGTGTGGAACACAGAGGTTCGGTCAAGGAGGCAAGCTATCCATGAGTTTCATTGGTCCCATTGAGATTGTGAGCAGGGTTGGTGAGGTTTCCTATCACATTTCTCCACCCCCACAACTGGAGAGGATGAATGACATCTTCGACATGTCGTAGTTGAGAAATATGTGCACGACCCCATGCACGTTATCGACTGGGGAGAGCTAGACATTGAGGATGGATCCACCTTTGCGAAGCACCCAGTGGTTATTGAGGACTGGCAAGAGTAGACATTGCGTGGATGGACCATTCCTTTGGATTGTGTGTTGTGGTAGCACAGAAGGGTGCATGAGAGCACCAGGGAACTGGAGAGCCAGATGTGGGCCCAGTATCCCTAGTTGTTTATGTAGTTTTGTTTTTTAGGGATGAAAAAATTTAAGGATGGAATGATGTAAGAACTCAGGTTTTGAGACTATGAGAATTTGAATTTTTATTGATGTAATTCCAGAGAAGGGTATTCAGACAGCGTGCGATTCCAAGCCCTAGTGGGGCCGGAATTAAATTTTAAGTGTGTTCACACTAGGCACGTCAAATAAATGGTAGTTCAAATAGGAAAACCAAGGTCATAGTTGAGTATGGAGCATGACTTTTACCCTATGAGGGGTGTAACCTTCTTGGGTGTGGGCCTTCTTTGGAAAACGCCACTAGGTGCATTTTTGTAACTTAGCGGCCTCAGGAGTTGAATTTTATAAATTTTTAATAGAGCCTCGGTTTATAATTATGAGACCGTTGTTGCGCTCAAGGTGTGGCATTTACCCTAGGAGTGGCATAATCTTGGCCCTGTCGAGAGTTTCAGATGTGGGTATTTTCATGGGTGATTAAAAAAAACTAATTAATAGTTAATTCTATTATTTTATTACTTAAACACAAATCCCCTACTTTTTCTCCATTTGTTTTCCCTGGTGGAAGCTCCCTACAATAACTCCCCTCCCCTTCATTCACGCTCCAACTCTTCCCCAGTAAGGCGTTTTTGGTTCTGGCGAAGGCCGATCGATCGTGGAGCATCGGGCTACGCCCTACGAGGTAGGCATAGTTGCGTTTTCATTTTAATTTCTATCACCTATAGAGAGCTTAATTTATATCATCGAAATGAAGATAAATTTTCAATAAAAGGCCATAGATGCGTAGGATTCGATCTGAGATTTCCAATATTTTTTCGGATTGAAAATATGAGTCTCGGGGTATCCGGGGTGGCCCTAGGATTTTTTCAGGACAAAATCATTGTTTTCCAGTTGTTCTATAGGGGTCCGGTGGGTGACTATGGCAGCACAGACTCCCCAAGTGGCGTCATGGGCTCCACAGGTGGTGGCGTGGGCTTCTCGGTGGTCGACGCGGGCGAGCGGGACGGCGGCCCAGCGCAGCGGTGGTCTGGGTGAGCGGCAGTGATGGTAAGTGGCGCGGGGGTGCACTGGCCCGCTTCGCCGGTCAGCGTGCGGTGCGAGATTGGGGTCGACACGACCTTGGGAGCAGACTGAGACCTATGAAACGTGTGTCTTGTGGGAAAAATCCGGACCGGCTCGTGCCGTTCCTGGTGAAGCAGTGCGGCCCATGCATTGAACTGCATGTCGCGGTGGACCGGGTGGTCTGGGCGGCCAATCCGCGGGCCGCCGGTCTAAAGGGGTGGACCAGAAGAACCGGTCCAGCGCACCCCGTCTCTGTTTTTTGGCGTTAAAATGCCTCTAACTATCAAACCAGGTGTCAGATTTGTGTACCGTCTATGGAAACAGGATCCTTGGATAGATACCGAGGTTTTGAGATGGTCTCGAGAATTTTTAGTTCCCGATACTAGGGCTCGGTGGCCCAACACGTCTGTTTAGTGTTATATAGTGCCTCGCCGAGATTTTTGTTTCAGATGGTGCGAGCACATCCAGAGTACATTTTAAGCCCCATTAGCGGCGATGTGACCCTGGCCTCGAGTCGAAGTTTTCCAAGGTGGTTTCAAGCAATGAAGCCAGAGTATAAGAATGGTCCCATGGGCCGTCTTTCAAGCTGCATGCAGCCTTTTGCAACTTTTTCACTGGACGTCCATTCATGTTAGAGGAATTGTTGATTCGGCATATTTTTCTGTGAGGATTGCAATTCTGTAATAAGTTTGGGCATGTGAAACCTCATTATAAATCTAATTAAATGTGGAATAATTAAAGGGCATTTTTCAGAGGTTCCTTTGATGCACTCTGAACCAACACACAGTAGCGATGTTGGTGACACCTTGTGATGTCACTTGGAGTGCAGAGTTATCAGGACAATTCCGAGTTTACCCTCCAGTAGGGCTGGGCAGTGGTTCAACCGTTGATTTATTGCGTTTTACCCTCCAGTGGGGCTAGGAAGTGGGTCACCCATTGAATTATTGGTGTTTACCCTCCAGCGGGGCTGGACAGTCAGTCATCCATTGACTTATTGGGGTTTACCCTCTATTGAGGTAGGGAAGTGGTTCACCCATTGAATTATTGGTGTTTACCTTCTAACGGGGCTGGGCAGTGGGTCTCCCGTTTAATTATTAGGGTTTACCCTCCAGTGGGGATGGGCAGTGGGTCACCTGTTGACTTAATGGGGTTTACCCTCTAGTAGGGTTGGGCAGTGGGTCACTCATTGGCTTCTAAGGCACAGTTCCTTTTGCTATTCTAAGAAGTGGTTTTCTCTAATACTACTAGAGTGGGACTCTTATTGTGCGGATCAGTGGTGTGATAGATTTGACGTGACCAAAGGACACACGAGGAAGAAGGGATCTTTTCCCACCAAGACACACGGGGTATACCACATGTTTTCGGTGTCTAGATCCTCTTGGATGGACAAGTCTACTCTCCTGCTATAGGTAGTGTAGGCTCGACAAGAAGTTCTACTTCTCACCATTTGTAGCTCCTTGCGTTTGGATTAGTCTACGTCATTTCATTTGTTTGGTTGAGCTACACTCTCTATACTATAATCTTACATTTTTTATTGTTATATCTATTTCTCATCATTTTAGATCCTCCTTTATTGGTCCCTAGAGATTTCAGGGAATCCTATTGAGTATCTTCATACTCACCACTTCTTGGGATTTTCCCGCAATTGGTGATCCCTTGCTGATTATAGACATGTCGATTGAGACTACGGAGGAGCGTAGAGGACACAAGAGCTTGTGATGCGTACAGTGGTCATAGCAGGACTTTCAATTATGAGACTCACCTTCTATTTAATTTCATTTACCTATTGGATGGTTATGGAACCTTTCTAGTTGGTTGCATGTTATTCCCTTTACAGTTCAGTTCACTTGTTAGTCTACATTCCAGCACTCCACTTGTTCTGTTTTAGTGGTCGATGCATGCTTTTGGTTGGGATATTGTAGTCCATACATTGGTTTCCTTTTCCCTCTGCACTTCTACATTGAGTGGGCTATGTGTGTGTGTACAGGTACTTATGCAAAGGCCTCCCTAAGATTGTTATGCCTTCTTCACTTATCGCTAGCCCCTGGCCTGTGGAGGCGGGCTTGGGGTAGTTGCGGCTACAGACCGGTAGGATCAGGTTGTGACATTATGACTTTATTCCATGTTATTACTCATAATCCATATCTTTTATGATATATTCTTATACTTTTGACTCACATGTTATATTCCCCCATCATGTTTCATCCCTTAATAGTGTTTTTATCTTGACAATTTATTTTAGGTGTTCCCCATGTTTTACAATGTTGTTCTAGGTGATCAAATGGATATTGGTAAAAATTATAGAAAAGAAAATAAGGATTTCAGGTTTTAGATTCATGTAGATGTATTATGGACCTATTTATCCAAAGAAACTATGCCACATGATCTTTGCATTGTACTTATTGGATATTATGAATTCATTTTAATTTATATCACCTACATCGAGCTTAATTTATATCATCGAAATGAAGATAAATTTTCAATCGAAGGCCATAGATGCGTAGGATTCGATCCGATATTTCCAATGTTCTTTTCAGATCGAAAATCTGAGTCCCGGGGTGTCCCGGGTGGCCCTAGGATTTTTTCAGGACAAATTCATTGTTTTTCGGTTGTTCTATTGGGGTCCGGTAGGTGAATATAGAAGCACAGACTCCCCAGGTGGCATCACAGGCTCCACAAGTGGCGACATGGGCTTCTCAGTGGTTGATGTGGGCGAGCGGGACGGTGGCCCAGCGCAGCGGTGGTCTGGGCGAGCGGCGTTGATTGCAGGTGGCGCGGGGGTGCACTGGGCCGCTTTTCCGGTCAGTGTGCGGTGCTAGATTGGGGTCGAAACGACCTTGGGGGCAGATGGAGACCTACGAAACACGTGTCTAGTGGGAAAAATCCGGACCGGCTCATGCCGTTCCTGGTGAAGCAGCGCGGCCCATGCATTGAACCGCGTGCCGTGGTGGACCGGGTGGTCTGGGCGGCCAGTCTGCGGGTCGCCGGTCTAAAGGGGTGGACCAGACGAACCAGTCCATCCCACCCCGTCTCCGTATGTTGGCATTAAAACGCCTCTAACTGTCAAAACAGGTGTCAGATTTGTGTTCCGTCTACGGAAATAGGATCCTTGGATTGAGACTGAGGTTTTTCCATCTTTCAAGCTGCATGCAGCCTTTTGCAACTTTTTCACCGGACGTCCATTCAAGGCATATGAATTGTTGATTCGGTGTGTTTTTCTGGGTGGATTGCAATTGTGTAATATGTTTGGGCATGTGAAGTCTCATTATAAATCTAATTAAATGTGGAATAATTAAAGGGCATTCGTTAGAGGTTCCTTTGATGCACTCCGTACCAACACACGGTAGCGATGTTGGTGACACCTTGTGATGTCAGTTGGAGTGCAGAGTTATCAGGAAAATTCTGATTTTACCCTCCAGTAGGGCTGGGCAGTGGGTCAATCATTTATTTATTGCGTTTTACCCTCCAATGGGGCTTGGAAGTGGGTCACCCATTGAATTATTGGTGTTTACCCTCCAGCGGGGCTGGGCAGTCCGTCATCCATTTACTTATTGGGGTTTACGCTCCATTGAGGTAGGGCAGTGGTTCACCCATTGACTTATTTGTTCTTACCTTCTAACAGTGCTGGGAAGTGGGTCACCCATTGAAATATTAGGTTTTACCCTCCAGTGGGGCTGGGTAGTGGGTCACCTGTTGACTTAATGGGGTTTACCCTCTAGTAGGGTTGGGCAGTGGGTCACTCTTTGGCTTCTCAGGCACAGTTCCTTCTACTAGTCTAAGAAGTGGTTTTCTCTAAGACTACTAGAGCGGGACTCTTATTGTGCAGATCAGTGGTGTGACAACTTTGACGTGACCAAAGGACACACAAGAAATAGGGGATCTTTTCCCACAAAGACACACAGGGCATGCCACGTGATTTTGGTGTCTAGATCCTCTTGGTTGGATGAGTCTACTCTCCTTCTATAGGTAGTGTAGGCTCGACAATAAGTTCTTATTCTCACCATTTGTAGCTCCTTTCAGTTGGATTAGTCTACATCCTTTCATTTGTTGGGTTGAGATACACTCTCTATACTATAATCTTACATTTTTCATTGTTATATCTATTTCTCACCATTTTAGTAACACTTTTATTGGTCCCTAGAGATTTCAGGGCATCCTATTGAGTATCTTCATACTCACCCCTTCTTGGGATTTGCCCGCAATTTGTGAGACCTTGCAGATTATAGACTTGTCGATTGAGACTACGGAGGAGCGTAGAGGACACAAGAGCTTGTGCTGCGTACAGTGGTCATAGAAGGACTTTCAATTGTGAGACTCACCTTCTGTTTAATTTCATTTACCTATTGGAAGGTTATGGAACCTTTCTAGTTGGGTGTATGTTATTCCCTTTAAAGTTCAGTTCACTTGTCAGTCTACATTCCAGCACTCCACTTGTTCTGTTTTAGTGGTCGATGCATGCTTTTGGTTGGGATATTGTAGTCCATACATTGGATTCCTTTTCCCTCTGCACTTCTACATTGAGTGGGCTATGTGTGTGTGTACAGGTACTTATGCAAAGTCCTCCCTGAGGTTTTATTCCTTCGTCACTTATCGCTAGCCCCTGGCCGTTGGAGGCGGGCTTGGGGTAGTTGCGGCTAGAGATCGGTAGGATCAGGTCGTGACATTATGTCTTTATTCCATGTTATTACTCATAATCCTTATCTTTTATGATATATTCTTATACTTTTGAATCACATGTTATATTACCCCATCATGTTTCATCCCTTAATAATATTTTTAGCTTGAAAATTTATTTTAGGTGTTCCCCATGTTATCCAATGTACTTCTAGGTGATCAAATGGATATTGGTAGAAATTATAGAAAAGAAAATAAGGATTTCAGGTTTTAGATTCATGTAGATGTATTATGGACCTATTTATCCAAATAAACTATGCCACATGATCTTTGCATTGTACTTATTGGATATTAATGTTTAAAAATTGTGTAATAATATATGTAAATGGTTGGGGACACTATATTTGGTATCAGAGAAAGTTTTAACTAATTTTAGGTGTAAGGATTAGATAAATTTAGTTTAAAACCTATATATGGTTATAAATATATATGATAACATCCTAAAGTTGTTATAAGGTAGTGATTATGTGGTTTTACTATAAATGAATCTTGTTCAATATACTAAAAACGGATTTGGTTCTAGAATAGTTTTACATAGGGGTAATAACTCCAAATAGGATGCATTGGTCTTCGACTTGATTATCACTTAGTGCATAAAAAGTAATCCATGATGCACACTTTTTGACACTCTCACAGGAAATGTTCTGGAAATTCAAAAACTCTTTACGAACCATTATGAATGACTTCAACAAATAGTTAGGCTAGAAAACCTAATTGTAAAAATTACCATGGATAATCTATATTGACACCTAGAGACTCAAAAATTAGGATAAAAATATAATTTATAAGTTATTCCTTCTATTTTTATATGTTTCGTATTTGTATGTTAGTCTTCTCTCATCATGTTGTTTTATATTTCTTTTAGTTAATGGAGATAAATAAGGTAAACTATTCCAAAAAACTCCCTGATAGGGAATGTGATGATTTCCCCAATTATATTTATAAATAAATGGGAGTGTGATATTATAATATCATAAAAATGCTGTCTAAAATATCTTAAGTTATAGATAATGGCTTGATTCATGTGGAACACCCTCCTCCTTCTAAGAGAGAGTAAGTCATAGTCTATCCTTTTATGTGAAAAAACACTTCATGCCATTAGTGGATATTCTAATCCCATCATGATTGAATTATTGGTCAAATACATTTAGAAGATATTCCATTTACACCAATTGTTAGAAAAAGAAAATGTTGTGTTAGCCATTTATTGTACTGTAGGGGAAGACAAACAGTGGTGGGAACTGATTAAGAAGACAATGTACTGAAGGGATATTGATTCCATGGAAGGAGAATACATGAAAAAATAATTTTCCATATATATTTCCATTGAAATATCTATGTTAAAATGGTTATGTTGTTACTTAGACTTATGTAAAATAATATTAGTCTATCAATGCATATCAGGAAAACCTCACAAGGATTGCATGCTATTCCACCAGATTCTTCATCATTATCGAAAGTAAGGTGGTCCATTTATTTAATTATTTAAATCTAATTCTATAAAAATAAATGGTAGTTATAGACTTTGATAGTGAATAATAGACTATTTTTTGTTCTCTAATGGACAAGATTGAGATCAGTGACTCTTATTAGTCTCATGTAATTTGAGAAAAAAAAAGAGAAAAAAAGAGTTTTCTTTGAGAAGATCAATAAATAAATATTTTATAGGAATGAAAAACACTAAATTTCACAAGCTAAATATGTTATAAGAATCACCCTAGAATCTATCTCAAGAGAACTAGAAGATATTTATAATGTGAGAATGGGGCATCAGGTGAATCATTTCTAAACGTAAATGAAGAAACCCATTAATATGGAAGAAGAAAATATTGCTTAGATCAACACTAAGCCTATAGTGTACTATTTAAATTTAAAATTATATAGAAATTATGAAATCAAATTTTATAAATGAAGTATTATCAAAGACAATCAATGAAAACATCATCTAAGGCCAAGAGAACTATGATGAGAATATACTATCACTACTACTTAGGTGAATCCAGATAAAGATGTGGTAACTAGTAAACCATTTATTCATTCAGAAATAAAGAAAATAATATTTACTTATACTTATGTTCATTCTTTCATATCATTAATGTTTATTAGAACTATTTAAACACCACCTCAAAACATGGAGTTTGATTTTTCTATGTTAAAGGAAAATAGAGTATTGTTTTCATCCCAATTATATAACTCCTCCCAAGTAAATGTCCTTCACTAATAAAAAAATACTGTGTATCCATGATATTTGAAAACACCATGGGTATAGGTCACCCCAATATCGATGGGGTGGAAATTTTTTGGGAATAACCTTTACCCACGGTTCTCCCAAAATAGTGGGTATAGGGGTAATCTATACCCACAGTTTTGGGAGAACCATGGGTATATGATTTGTGGGGAAATTTTTTTTGAGAATGAAAAATACCCATGGTTCAAAACAACACTGGTATATGTCACCCCTATACCCACATTTTTAATTATCTATCTTAATACAATGAGCGGGAAAACAATTTTGTGGGAAAAATATAACTAGGGTTTGATAAAACATTGGGAATAGGTTGGCCCTCTATTATTCTACAGTAATAATACTAATAATAAATGATTTTATAAGAATAAATTTATATACATATATATATATATACAATAAAATAAAATGTGATCTAGGATAGTGGTAATGTTGATCTTTTATCAGCAAAAGGTTTTGGGATGGAATCCTAATGGTGTTTTTTTAAATAATGGCCTATACCCACGATTTGACCAAACTAGGTGTATATGTATTTAAATTAACATTTTCATTCCAAATGGTTTAATAACTATGGGTATAGGTCTCTATCTATGCCTTAAAATGTTACCAATGTCAAAATAGTGGGAAAATCCTATCCCCGTAGTTTTTTAGGCAATATCAATAATTTTGATTTTTGTGTATAAGTAAATTTTCTAGTAGTGTTTTTACTAAATCTCCCATAAATTCTTATCTTACTTCCCTTAGTGTAATTTGATGCTAAAATATTAATTTTTTTATATCCTTATATAAACCCAAAATCAACTATAGATATAGGGAGATCACTCTTCATTAACCAATTCATCCTCTAATTTTATACAAGGGTATGGGGGAGAATGAATCTCTCCTAGAATCATCTATTCCTGCATGGATATTACTTCCTTATAAGAAAACATATATATTCTAAATGATATTGATATTGTAGGGAATCATGATTTAAGACAATCCAATTATGAGGGATTATATTAATGTATTCCCCGAAGAGTTGTATGGCCCTTCTCTTGACCAAGAGGATGAGTTCTCAATAGAACTTAAATGTGGATCTCTACCCATATTGAATAATCCTTACAAAATTCAAACATTTGAGTTAGAAGAGATAAAATATATTCTACAACAGACAATCATAAAGTATTTTATACATCTGATTGGTTCACCATGGGGTGATTTAGTCCTCTTCATCAAGAAGAATGATGTGTTAATGCAGCTCTGCATTTATTATCATCAACTCAAAAAAACATGATAAAGAATAAGTATCCTCTATCATAGATATATAACTTTTTCAGTTAACTATGCGGGGCCTAGTATTTCACTAATGTGGACCTTTAATCGGGACATCTCTAATTTAGGTTTAAGAAAGAAGATATTCCCAAAACATCCATTTGAAACAAATATTGGCACTCCGATTTTACAATGATGTCTTTCAGACTCATTGATGCTCTATAAATCATTATAGACATAATGAATTGAGTCATTAGGGATTAACTTTGCATAGTTTTGCTCATATTTATATATTATATTCTAATATACTCTTAAATCAAGGAGGATCATGAGAGGAATTGAATATTATGATAAAAACTTTTCAAAAAGATAGGTTATATGAAATTTTTAGTAAATGTGAGTTCTGGATGAATGAAGAATAATTCTTGTGGAATATTAACTATAACCAACAAATAGATATATGTGAAACCTTATTTGATAATGGTTATTGAGGAGGGTCCCAGAAAACCATTGTAATGGATATCCATAGATTACTTAGAATAGAATGGTTGTACTGATCATTTTTGAGAAACTTCACATTATTTTAAAAACTTGCTATCAAAGATAAATCAAAAAGTGAGTAATGTTTTTATAGATCTGGGCATGAAAAGATGTTATTAAGGAGTATAAAGTAAGACATAACACTACATCATTCCTCATGCTATCTTCAAGTAGGGATCATTTTGTTGTATATATCGATTCTTAAAAAATATTATTATTATGTGATAATGACAAATGAAAAAGTGAGATCCTATTCCTCAATGTAGTTGAATGTTCATTACCAAATGTATCTAACACATGATCTAAATTTGGTTGTAGTGACATTATCTTTGAAAATATAGTGACATTATCACCATAGGGAGATGTTTGAAATATATATGAATCATAAGAGCCACAAATATATATCAACACATAATTATTTTAATATGTTTCAGTGCAGAGAGTGAGATTCAATCAAGGAAAATGACTACTCAATCAATTACCATACTAGGAAGGAAAATAATATGAAAGATTCTCTAATAATAATGGATCTAACAACATTATCAACGATGATAGTTGATGATGATGAAATCATCTATGAGAAGAAAATGATATGAATGGAAATCAAAAAGGAAGGAACACCATTATTCCTTCCTCAAATGATTTCTCCAAAATCCCTTCTAAATAAGATAAATGATTCTCAAATGATTATTCAAAAATTTAGAAGAAGGTGGAAGATTTAAGAAAATTTAATTCCTCAATTTTCAAAATTGATGAAGAGGAACTTGTAATATTTGTGTCATGACTATATATACAATCAAATCCTGAGAAAAAAAAGAGATATTTAATGATTCACATAGCTTGACCTTCTTCATTCACCAATGGAAGAAGAAGACGTATCAAGATTACGAAGAGCACTATTGGTGGGGAAATATGAAGATTCATATCATAGAATGTACATAAATGATTCTATTATGATAGAATGTGATGAATTCAAGGATAAATTAAAATGGGATAATTCATACATTACCCATACCCATATGGAAATGGGGAAACATCACCATGGACTTTGTCACGGGTCTTCAAGGGAAATCAAGAGGAAATATATCTATATGGGTTGTAGGGAATCTAATTACAAAGAATCATCACTTCATTTAAATTATAGATGACTTCTCACTCGATCAACTTATAAGGATATGAATCATAGAGGTTATGATGATACATAAAGCCCCACTATATATTATATATAACTAAGATATGATATTTTCCTCCATTTTTTGGAAGAGCCTATAATATGCTCAAAATACTGAGTTGTCCTTTGGGATTTTTTATTAGCCCAAAAATTATGGTAAATAAGAGAAAACTATTCAGAAAAAATAAGACATGTTGATATCATGTTTTGTGGACTTAATAGAAGGATGGGTTAAAAAATTCCTTTTTTGGGTTCTCATATTGTAATAGCTTTCACTCAAAGATACAAATGGCAGTTTATGAATACCTTTGTGCTAAGATATATAAAACACATATGTGTTAGAATGATGTTGTCAAACACACCCTTTTGGTGCCTAAAATTATTGTGGAAATTTTAGAAAAGGCCGAGAGCATTCCGAAACACATCGTGATGACTCAGAATATATAGAATATCTGTACTAAAAATCATCAATGAGACCTCGTGTTTGAGATTATGGATAAAGTGTTTCATCCAATATGTCCATGAAAGAGTGTTATAATATTTTGGAAGAAGGGAAATCTAATCCTCAAGTACATCATCCCTTTTGATATTCTTAATCACATCAGAGTTGTGCCTTATTGAAAAATCACTCCTTCAAACCCTTTCTCAGGTGAATGACGTATTCCAAGCATCCCAATTGATTAAGTACATACCAAATAACTCATATGAACTAAATTTAGATGTGGTAAATATGTACAATGATCCCTCTATTAGGACTAAGTTGATGATGAATGTATTTGTTTTCATGAGTTATTTTTTTGTGTGAATTAAGGTTTTATTTCTTCAAGGAATTTTAAAATAAAACATAAATCACCTCATTTTGTATTTTTGGGAAATTTTAATGACCTTTTCTTTCAAAATAATAATTCTCACCATGGGTAAGGAATGGGAGAATATCGTAGTGAGGAACTGGTTATGATTGGACTCACCTCAGGTCTATAATGAAAGTTAATATATCTTGCTGGAATTAAATGGTCATTGGATTCACCTTGGACCCAATGTGAAAGAAGTTATTGTTTTGATGGGAAATCGAATTCTTTGTGGATACTTTTTAAATGTGATGACACAGTTCAGATTTTTATTTTATATAAATCATAATTTTATTATAAAAATTATTATACAATATTATGGAAGAAAACATAAAAAAGATACTATATAAAATGTACTAAGATTTATCATATCTAGGTGGAAGAGAAGAAAGAGATGATGTTGATTGAATAGTAATAGTTCCCAGTTCAATCATATCCAAGAAGAAATGAAGAAAATAGAAGCTGAAGATTATACTCAGGAATTATAGCATATGATCATCCATCGAATGCATAAATAAATTGTTTTATGCAGAAATGGTTATATCATATCAAATCATACCTATCATAATCTTGGTTAGTCATTTTATTATCTAATCATCCATTGTATGCATAAGAAAACATTCATACTCAGGATGGTTGTACTAATGCTCAAAATGAGAAACATCATACCTAGAATGATCATACCCAGAATGATTGTGCTCAGAAAGATCATACACTATAAAATCACACTTAGACCAAGGTAGAATGAAAGCTGGTTAATTTTCAAGTGATTTTCGACTTGGTCAAGAGAGGAGTAGAAGAAGAAGGTATGTTTTTTTATGTGGGTCAAGAAAAGGTGAGGATAAGAAGTCTTTATTCTTAATTGGGTCAATAGAATAATTTAATAAGGTCTAAATGTAGAGATTTTTGAATGTTCTATCAAGGGGGAGCATGAAATTCAAATGAATAACTTATTCAGCAATCACATTGGTATCCATTTCATCAGTAATTTATATTAAATTGACAACAAAGATTTTATTGGAAAATTATTATTCAGAAAATTAAAGTCATGAATTGAAATCGGAATAATGATTGAAATTAATATATGAAGAATACATGATGGTTTTTATAATATTTGAGAATAATAAGGATGCATTGATGAAGTCAATATACACCTGACATTTTATGAGAAATTGATATTAAGGTTAATTTGATTAAGAGGGAAATTGTTTTGGATCCCCAAGAAATACACTCAAGGGTTGCCTATAAAAGGTGAAAGGTACATTTTACCATTATGATGACAAAGGTACAGTTCACGAGAGAGAATCTCAAGGTTTTAGAGAGAAGAATAAGTTTTCATACTCACCTTTTTTGAAGATTTTTTTTATGGATTGAAGTGAATGAGAAGATACAAGATTTCAATGTTGTATTCAGATTATTATCATTCTCGAGGATTATTGTACTAAGCTAATTACTATACTTATACTATCAATTGTCTTTGGTAGATCTTCATATCATTATGGATTAATTGGATTATAAATTGTATAGTGTGATTTTCAGATTGGGGAAGAAAGTGAATGGAAGTTCTGTCAATTAATCTCAATCATATTCTATCAATGTTATATTTCTAATACTAGGGAGAATCATATCGAGAAGTGTCATAAAGATAATAATTGTATTAGGGAGAATCTTACTCCGAGTAATTGGACTAGAAAAAAGGGACTGGGAAAATCAGACTTGGATTTTCCCTAAAAAATTCCAAGAAGTTATTACCATATTCTCGATAAAACATTGAACAAATATTTTTTAATTAAATACATTTCTTGAATTAAAAATCAATCATATGTATTGGGAGTTGTTACACAATCATTTTATTTCTCTATTTATGCTAAGACGGTGCAAAATCACTATTGGAATTGTTAACTCAGTGATGCCTGAATGTTAGGGTATATCCTACTCGTTATAATGCAAAGATTTTTTTTCTTATATATTTTATGGTATTGGATAATTTCCAAACCATACCAAGTATGTAGATTTTTTTATTGAATAGTGAACCTTATAAATACATGTGTTTATTTGGATGTGTGGGTGAAATTCTTTCAGCAAGGAATTGGATCATTAACAGGAGGTGAAGGTTGTTTCAAGGAAACATAAAAAGGAAAAAAGTATCACTGATTAGCCATCTCCCCTATCAAAGATAAAATAATCTAGAATAGGAACTTTCAGGTGGTATCAAAGGTATATTTTCCCATCTCTTATTCTTTAATAATGGATAATTTGAACTATGTGAACAGTAAATTTCTTCCAGTCTTAGACGGAATGAAGTATAATATCTTGAAAGACAAATTTTTTCCTTATCATATATATATTGGATATGATTTTCTTAATGCAAAAACATATGGTTTTCCTCCTATTGCTTTGAAAATTCCTCTTACATCTTTTAATAATACGAATCTAGAGAATAATGGGAGAGACAAAATTATAATATTCTCATATCTCTCTGAAAGTTAATTCTTAAGAGTGAAATGTGTTTCCCCAACCAAATGTATATGGGATAAAATGGAAAACATAAATGAATGAAATACAACTGTGAATATGGAAATTTATAAATCTACATATTGAAATATGAAGATTTAAAGATATGTGAGAATGAATCTGTTGGTGACTTCTTTACCAGGGTAAATGAAATTGTGATTACTATTAGACATCTTAGTGAAAAGATATACAATTCTACAGTGGTTAATTTTTTTTTTTGAATTATTATTGATAAGTTTGATGCAAAAGTAACTTCATTAGAAGACAAAGATCCTAAAAAATTATCTATTGATAATTTTTATATAACTCTTATTACTTATGAAATTATATGTGAGAAATATATGAAAAGAACAAAAAATTGATATAAAAATGTCATTCAAGGATGCAAGGATAGAAAAGTCAAGGAATATTTTTATTAAAGATAAAGCTGATGAATATGATTCTAAATATGGGGTATTTAAAAAGTTTGAAAATATTTTATCCTTGTTTTCTAAAATTGTGAAAGGAGTTATAGGAAAATAAAAAGGATAAATTCTATAGAAATGTTTTTAATGTGGATCCATTGGCCACTTTTCTACCAATTGTCTGTGAATAAAGAAAGAAGAGGATAGTGAAAAAGAATAGATAACGAAAAGAATATCATAGAAGAAATAGGGTGAAAAGGGAAATTTTATTCGACATGGAAAGATAATAAACTATTCAAATCAAAAATTAAGAGCTTCTTATCTCAATATGGAGAAGATGAAGGAAGTGATGTAGAATCCAAAAAATCATTTATGTATGGTGTAGAAAATACCTTTATTTCAATAGTAAATGATGATGAATTCAGATGAAGTGGTTATGAGGAAGATGAAACTCAAATTTAACAACATGTGAAAGAAGAGTTGAAGGAATGTATAATAAATATCAGAATTATTGAAAATATAAAAAACATTGGAAGATGAATTATATTCAATAATAAATTAGGTTTGTTTCACTGATTAGAATGTAATGATGATAAAATAGATTGAATAATTGATGAAATCTCTTGAAGAAAAAATGAAATGTAATGAGAATCTGTAGGTGAGGTTGAAGGAAAAATAAAAAGAGTTATATCTTTTCCAAAAAATAAATCTCTAAAGATGAATTGAGAAATTCAAGTTTCCAAAACACTGTTATTAAAGTTTTTGAATGTTCATGGAATGAGAAACCGAGAAAATTCAACAAAATTAACCTTCAATGGGCGAGGAGAAATATGGAATGGTTTCTAAAATGAAGAATGATGGGAATTTTATGCACGGGGCTAAGACTAGCATAGTTGGTAATTTAGAAGTCTCATAGATCACTTAGTTTGAAATGGGTTTCAAACAATATGAGTCTAGAAAAATTTTAAAAATATCCGGTTCTAATAAATAAGAAAATAAATGAAAGACTCTAATTGATAATATAATTTTTGGTGGCACAAAAAATAAATAGAAGAAGGTGGCTGAGAAATGTATTTAAAATTCAGGCCGATATGGAAGTTTTAGAGGTAAATACTCATTTTATGGCTATTACCGGTATGGTGGGGGATTTGGACTTATGGAAAATTAATGTTGGTTTAACCAACAACATCACTATTATTCCAAATGATATGAAAGAAACAATTTTATTTGGAGTCATTTACCTTAAAATAAAAGTTATGTGAAGGTTTTTTTCATGAAACAAGAGAAAGGGAGAGTAAAATTTGAAAACAGGCTCTCAACTTTGGAATCTATTTGTGAAATATGTGAACAACCTTGAAACCTTGAAAAGGATTTATTTATTTTTTAAGATCACAAAAAATATTATTAACAATCTTCCAAAACTAATGTTGATGAAAGAAATGAATGAAGTAAAATCTATGGTTGTTGAAATGTATTTTAATATGAAAAGGGTAAGTACCTTGGATTCTTTATAGTGGTTGTTCTTCTCATATGACAATATATTTGAAATTGTTGAAGTATGTTCTTTTTTAAAGAAGGCATAGTGACATTTGGAAATGGTGAACCCTTGAAAATTAAAGTTGTTGGATCAGCTATCATTGGGAATGAAAATATGAAATTCATAAATCTTTGTATGTTGATGAAAGAATAATCATAAAAAATTATGATAAATGATGAGATTATAGTAACAAATGAATTCCAATTTAGTAAATATGAATTATAATCATGAATGAATAAATAAAATTAAATTAAGCTTATAATATAAATTTATAAATTATGTTCATTATATAACATGTCAATGTTTTATTATATACATTTTTTAAAAGAATATAGGTTTATAACATTAAATATGTCTTGAAGAAAGAAAATTTAGGCAAAATTCCCTTAACGATTTGAAAACATTTGAACATTAAACCCCATGGCACAGATATAATAAATTGGATATATAAATATAAATAACCATTATTATAATCATAATAATATAAATTCATGGGTATTATATACCCCCACATAAATGGAATAGGTGGTGAATATTGAACATGTCTCACAAAAGTAAAAAAGTGGGATGAAAATACCTTACCTAAAGTCGTAAAATTATTTATACTAATTCAAAAATCCTTTATAAAAATAATAATTTATTATAAAAATATTATTTTAAAATATTAATAATTATATGAGATCAAATATTATTTTATTATGAAATTTTAATACATGATTATTAACAATTCCATGTTAATGTTCTGTTTAGGGTAATAACAGCATTGTTTTCTATATAAGTTTTAATTTCATATATTTTTTGTTCAATTAATCTATTCAGGGTTCATTAATCTCCAGAATTATATACATAATATAAATATAATATGCATTCCATATATATATTTATTATAACTCATGAAATTTTAGAGTAGGAAATTAAATACACCATTCATGGAGACGGTAGGACATCTATATGTATGAACGCTATTTTTTCATTTTATTTTTGGGTTCAAAAAAAGAAAATAATGAAATATATTATCATTTCATATTAAATTTTATTTCATATATATATAAACATTTCATTAAAATAACCTTTATTACATAACATATTTATCATGAATGAATCACATCACTTCTTGAGGCGGTAGTACACTGTGCACATAAATAATGTTATTGTATTCCCACAAATGGAATGCATAAACATATGTGTGATTTAAAATTATTGATTAATTGAATAATAAAAGATAAAATATATATAATATATAATTTTTATTTACATCCTTATGAAAAACCATGAATTATGGTAATGTAAAAATGAACGACATTGGTTTGAAAGGTGGTAGTCTGTTGTACACACAAATACTGATTTTGTAACCCATTTTATGGAATTTGTGTGGTTTATGATCATAAAAAACCTAAAAACATCTAATTATATTGAATATACATATTTTATTATATAATATTGGTATAATCGAAATTTAAGGAGGTTTATAAGTAAATAAAATAAAAACACTTTGGGAAGAACATGACATCTTCTTAGAGTGTCATCCTTAGGTTTGCACTAAAACCATCAAAGGATTTATTTATTCTTAAAATAATATATATAGGATAATGGTAGATAAGTTTTATGATAATTTTTGTTTTTTTCGGTTGACCCAAATGGTTTTAAATGTGTGAATAAGGGGGGGGGGGATGAGTTTCCTTTTATTGTTAAGGAGGTGCGGCATTCTTATAAATACTTGTAATCATTCAATATTGGAAGGTTTACCTTACTTCATTTGATAAAAAATTTAATAATAATGGAGTTGAAGGATTTTTTGGTGGATAAAAATATTCATAACACAAATTTAATTTCATTTAAATAATTTTTACCCATAACATCTATGTTTTCCTAATTTAATATTTTTGGTTTTTATTAATGTAACTACTTTTTTAACCTTGGTAATTTTTTAATTAAGAATAAATTAAAGTAATAATTATTATATAATTTATACCCACTTATTATAAATATTATATCTACTTTTTAAAATAAAAAAGACATTCTTTTCTGAAATTAATTTTATCAGAAGCTCGCAAAAACACTGTTTTATCAAAAAATGTGCAAACATTATTTTTAATACTTATGGGTTAATGTGTTCATAATAAATGAAAAATTGGATTATAAACAGATCATATCTTATAATTATTAACTTTTTCAAATCAATTTTAAGAAGGCATTTTTTTTATTATTTTAAAATAATTTTATAAAATTCATTTATTTTAATGTTTCATTAATGTCAATTTTGAGATTATTTATTTAAATTAAATTACAAAATATCTATACAGTTATGTAATTTGAATATCTTTAGTTGAAACATGTGCAACATGATATATTATTCTAACATATTAATTTAATAAAGAAATTCCTCATATTACATCGCTTTTTATATTTTTTTAATACATTATTTTAGTTAAAATATTAACTAAATAATTATTGTGTTGGAGTTTATTAAGAATTGTAAGAAATAAATTAATCTCAAAAAATTAATGATAACTTATCATGATTAAAAATAATAATTGATATCTCTAAATAATATGTATAACTAAACTAATTTTGTTGTTTTTTCACAATCCCAAAGCTTTATAAATTTTAAAGGGAATGAAGGTTCCTTTTTCGTCTTTTTCTTTTCTTAACTTATTATATAGGTTTTATTCATGTAATAGAATCCCAATAACATATATTTATATTACTTAATGTTATAAAGGAATAAATATGACCATAAAATGTATTTCGGAAAATTTGGTATGTCATTTAACACAAAATATTATAAGTTTAACCACTAGGTAGAGCCCTTTTTTCCATAATCGTTGTAGATAATTTTATCTTTTTCCATCAATGAATTTTCTAAAAATATAATTTGGAAGTATTAGAAATTTTATATTCTACTTAATAAATATATTGAATACATTTTTTAAAATTCAACTCTTATAAATGGATGAATTTAATTTATAATTATCCCTAATGAAGTGATGATAAATTGGGTTTTTAAATTTTAAATGTTCAATAGTAACAATATTTTTATATATAAATTCATAATTAAAATTATTATGAGGAAATAAGTTATATTAATTGATACAAAATTTATCTAATTTTACATTAAAACCAATTTAAATTAGAAGTTAGCATTTAAAATTTTTTAAAATAAAATTTAGTATTCAATTAAAATTCATTATTTTTGCTCTTCATCAAAAAATAAAACATCTTCGAAAAATACCACAAATTCAACCTAATATAATTTTGGTGTTATTATTAAAAAAATAAATTTTATTTTTCATATAAATTTTGTAAAAAAATATAATTTTAATTTTAAATTATGTACACAAATCATGTTTAACTCATCTTTTTGAAATGGTAATATTTTGAGAAAATGTTTTTATTATTTTAAATAATGTATATTTTATATCTAAGTAATAGATAACTAATAAAAAATTGAAAAAATATATTTTTATAATTTATTTAATCCTATTCATTACTTCCATTATAATCTATAAGCGATAACTATGATGTAAAATAATAATGTTATTATTATATTATAGTTCAGTAAAATGTGGTCTTGTGTATAACACATGATATTAAGGAAACTAAATATGTTTTGTAACACAATACCAAAAATAGTGTTTCTTTTACCAGAAGATAAACTCCATGTTTCATGTAGTTAATGATTAAGTTGGTGTTTCATATAATGAAATCATAACTAAGTATAGAATTCAATGTAAGACATCAATGAATTTAAATTTATTAAAAAGAAATAATTCAAAAAAATCTATGTGTTTCATCTAATATACCAGGTGGTATGGCCCCATGTATTTCCACTCATGGACTCATTAATCAAGGTAAATTTCCATTAATAATAACACCAATACCTAAAATGTAAAAACTATATTCAACATCTATTATTGTACTCATAACTTCAATTGAAAACATAGGTCATGGTAGATTAAAAACAAAATTTTATGAAGTCATATGTATCAGGTAATGTAATTCTCTATCTCACATGAGTAGTTTAAATGTTAAACCTAAATCATACATAATATTTTCATTTATAAAAAAATTACTGAATGTGAATATCAACGGAATCTAAAAAATAATTAAAAAATTTATTTATTTATTTATTTTTAAAAAATGAGATAAAAAATCATAAAAAATTCCAATTTTTTCATTATAAACATTTTAGATATTAGTTGAAATATAGACATTTTTATATTTATTTCAATATGAAATCTTCAATATTATTTTATTATAAGTAATTTATATGATATTTCCTGAATTATAAAATTTTATAATTAAATTTATATTATATAAAAATTTTATAAAATAAAAAAAGCATATGAATATATATATATATATATATTTAAATACATTATCAAATTCCACTTATGATTTATAAATAAACATTTTATTTTTATATCATAAATCATTCTATATTATAATTTCAATGATATTTTAATTATTAACATTTAATATTTCGGAAAACAAATCATAAACATTTATTAAATTAGTTATAAAAAAATATTATTAATTAATTAGTTAGTTATTTATTTATAAATTAAATATTTATAATCACCTTTTATTATGATTTATAATGAAATTATAAACCATTAAAATCAATTGAATATTTTTTTAAAAATAATTGACTATTTGTTTACCCTTACAAAAAATCAATATTTTGAATAAGGGTAACATGCCTTTACCCTTACACATAAAATATGTGTAAGGTTAACCAAGATTTATGGATATAAAAATAATTTTTTATGAGTATTACTGTAATACAGCTTGTGTTGTGTAAGGGTATTGCACTGAATACCTTTACACAACATGCTTTCTTTAAGGTAACATAAATATTACCTTTACACAAACCATTTTCTTGAGGGTATGACCTTTACACATCTCATTTGTGTAAACTTGACATAGATATTAAATTTATGAAGGCCTTCCATATAAGTGTATATCCTTTACATAGGATTTTTATGTGAGATATAGTCATATTTACCTTTATCCAGCTCATGTAAATATCTATCAACTATTTCTGTTTTAAAATATGTTGTTCTTGGATACTCATTTATAACTAGTCAAATAAAAACATTTTAATATTGAAGTAACATTATTAGATACCACAAATTGATTTTATTTTATCATCTTAATATCATTGGAAGTAGAAAAAAATCTAGGAATATGTGGATTTATTATCAAGAAATGAAACATTTAAAATAATCATGAACAAAACTGTACCAGATACTCATTTTTAGCAACTTCCATTTTCTCTTTACATAGAAAATGTTTGATAGAGATCACTAAATAAATTTAAAATTATTCCTACCTCCTGGGGTATACATCAGTCATCGAATCTATGATCTTATAATAAGGATACCCAAAATTTTAAGGGGTGATTGCGCCTTCATTATGAACAATGAACTACGTTTCACGAAGAAGATAGATTTAAAAATTTTGAATTAAACTAATGATCATAAAAAAATTGAATTAAAATAATCCGCCCAAAACAACACCAAATAGAAGAGACTATATGTATTTTTATAGGTGAATCTTGATGATCCCAATTTGAAATGTGCTATATAAATTATTGTTCATTGGCTGTAATATTAATTAAAAAATTATTAAATAAATAAAACATAAATGAACCAATCCTTTGGTTCTAAAATGATGAAACTGTGTGGGTGAAGTGGTGGTGCTCATTTGGCATCACATGCAGCGGTTTAAAAAATGCATTGCATATATAAATATAAATATATATACATAATACACATATATATGTATTACTTTTATTATAAATTCATAACAAGCTGGAATTTTTAGATCACATTCAACAAAAATAATCACCAATCTTAGTGATACTAAAACCATAAGTAATTAGGATCATTCCACTCCTAACATTCACCAAGTCCTAATCCACCGAAAATTCCACAATTCTTATTTATCACTTCCATCAATTTTACCCATACTAATTGAAATCTCAAAATAACTAAAATAAATAACACCCCCCCCCCCCTTTAATCCACACCAAACATGGTTTATTCATACTATTATGACCATTCTTATACAACCCACACTGATTCCCCATCAGATTGGGAAAATAGAACCATGGTCTATGGAATTGGAATAAAACCCTAGCCTAAATATATGGTAACATCCAAAACTCCAAAAACCTAGATCTAGTATTTATATTTCATTATTGGTATTGAATGTAATAGTCCCCATAGGAATGAATATCTTATTAGTCTAAAAATACTATATACATTCATAAATTACATTTCAATACATATGATACAACATTAACACACTACAAGTACATTATCAACCCCTCCATCATATCCAGGGAAAATACACATACTCCTTTTTGGGTTTCTTTGGGAAATGAAATCAAATAATGCTGATCTTAGATGATCATTAAGGGGTATCATACAATGTAATCTTACATGTTATAAGCTTGGAATAAGTGATATAGTATGAATAAATTATTAATATAAATCTATAATCAACTAAAACCAATGGAATCATATAGCCCTTATAATAAATGAAAAAATAGATAACAATAATCGTTGATCTCATACTAATGGAATTAATAATTCTTAATATCAAAACATTTTTTCAAGGCCTTATACCAAGATTCTTATCTTGTTTTGGAAAGAGGTACAAACAAAAAAGGAACCTGTTTTTTCTCACGGGACTTGTGATACATCAAGGTGCTCCATAATTTCCCATATCACCTGATAATGTATAAATTATTCTTCACAAGAGTTTTCAATAACATTGATACCATTAATTGCGGAAATTCTTAGTGAAAAATATTTATATAACCATATAATTACAAATAAAGAAATCAAGGGCTACCCCAATCAATAGAATAAAGATGATTTCTATAATAACACCCCTTAAAAACAAATAAGTTCTGTGATATCTTAAATGTAAATTAAAGTTCCCTCATCAATGAAATATATGTGTGATGGTAATTCCAACTTTTTGAGTCATCTATAAAATATAGTAAGTGGGTTGAATAGTATTCATTATTATGAAACCAAATAAATGGTAGAAAAATTAATTTATCAGGTTTTATTAAGAGAGTGTGAATATTTCAAAAAAATAATCCATGAGTGTCTCATCTACTATGTGGTCTTAAGCCCAGTCATCATGAATCAAGGTGATGACTGATTTAATTATCGACTACAAATTTTTTGGGTGATTACCCCTATGTGGTTTTATTCCATTCTAAAAACACATTCTAGTATCTAGATTGTGATTTATTTTAAATTAAATTAAACACTTTTACCTTGCCAAACCATAGGATGGTTTTCCACGTTGAAAAATATTGATTTTCAAAAATGTTTTGGTAACTCTTAAATCCAAAGTGTATGATATATGGATAAAAATAAAAACTTCTTAATCTTTTAAATTTCTGGAGTAATGTAGAAAAATCCTTCCATGTCATTGTGCACACCATATATAAAAAAATTGGTGGTGATTATAACATGAGTCCTAAATAATGAAAATGGAAACAAGAAAAACACAACTTATGGCTACGAATGAAATTCAATAACATCATCCTGATATATAAGAAATATAATTGATCAAAAAACACCATTAAAAAATACATTTAATGGTTCAAATATAAGTATATATACACAATATAAAATAAATTATTTTTAGAATAGTAAACATGTCTCCAAGAGCGGAATTTGATATGGAAACCCTTAACTATTTTCACATCCTTATATTTATTTTGAGAAATTTTTTGTATACATTTCGTATTTATTTTTCACCTTGGGTTTCCCATGATTTTTTGATGAAAATGAAGAATTTGGGAAAGGAGGAGGGAGGTGCACGGTTTGTGCATGGTTTGTCAAACCGTGTTCCCACGCACAAGAAATCATGTAACCATTTGGCATTTTAGATAATGGGAAAATACACGATTGCAACATGGTTAGTCAAACCCTGCAGGGTAACAATGTGATATGTCCCTCTTGGATAGTGAGGGGAACACAGTTTCGGCATGGTTTGTAAAACCATGTGGGAAAACTATACTACTTTTCGAGGTCATTAAAAAGTGTGTTTTAAATTTTTTCCCCTTCCATATTAATCCTTGAACATAGCTAATCATACTCTTCCAAGATTCTTCACCATAGGCTCCTCCTCCCTCACTCCATGATCCATTGGATATTCATTGTTTATAGTGATTGTTGTTTTCTTTCTCCATTAATCTTCAATTAAGTTTCTTTATCCATTGATTTTCACTTTTTCTTGGGTTTCCCTTCCTCTTTATTTGGTTTTTCACTCTCCAGTATGTTGGGTGACCTATTTGGGGTTAAATATTGATTAATAGGGTTCAATTGTGATTTTTATGGTTTTTCCTTTCTTTATAGGGTTTGATTGAAGTATGATTGTGGTTTCACTCTGATTTTTGTAAGTTTCCATGCTTAAGGTATGTGATTACATGTTTTAAAATTATTAAATTTTTTATGCTTTATTGATTGTTTAAAAATGTTCTATGGATGAAATGGGGGTTGAAAATGTGTTTTAAAATGGATTTGTGGTGGATGTGTGTTGGAATATGGTATTCTAAAGTAAATGAGTTTTTTTCCTATGTTGATCCATGTTTTGTTTCTTAAATGTGTTTCATAAATTGTGAATATAAATTATTAAATTGTGAAAGAGGTGTGAAACATGTTATAAAGTGGATTTGGAGTGCATGTCTATTTGAAAAAGGTCTTTCTTATGAGAAATGGTGGTTTTATATCTATATTCAAATTTCTTGTCTGTGCATGTGAATGTGGTGATCTATGTGACATGTTAAATTGAAATTGATCATCGAGGGAATCCTAGGTATCAAGTTAGGAATACTAAGACTAGTAATCTAGTATACTCAGATGTTACTTGGGTTAGATTAATCTAGAAAAAATTATGATTTCAAAGCTAAATAAACTATGATTATTATTTGATAACAATAAAACCTGGGATCGATTCCAATCTAGTGGCTCGTGCATGAGGAAACTATGGGTTGTGGTTTCTATACCACGTCTAACCAAGATACGATGTTCCAAGTGTCCCATTAGTACTAGTACACTTAGGATTTCACGTGGTGCTCTAATGGTATTTCTCATATCATCAGCATATGGTGGACCTTACTCTTGTGTTAATTTTCAAAGCATGTTTCTTTGAAATTTTTTTCCTTAAATTGTTCTATAAAAAATGTTTCCATTTTCTTCCTTATAACTTACCTAGTTATTTTTCTTATAATGTAATGTCATGGAATCCTTCTTCTGGGTGGCATTGTAGTGTTATTTCAATGATATCCTATATAAACCCTTGGTTTTATGTGGAGTTGACTATGTATTAACTAGGTAAAATAATGATGTATCATGGCGATGAGGGTGGATCTGGATACTAGTGTTCTATTTATTATTAGGGTTGGTGGTGGTGTCTTAAAGATGAGATTCCTATTACTTCATAATAGTATTTGGTATAGATTTTTTGTTCCCATTCTATTGTAATACTTTTGGGTTTTGTTTAAAGTTGTAAACCTTGAATCTAAATTTTTTTACCTTATTTGGTTACGTTTATTTATTTATTTCATTTTATTATTATTGGTTTTTTATGATTATTTAAATGGGTTAAATAACTCTCAAATAATATTTTTGATACAAAGGAACTAGTTTCCAGCCTGTGGGGATCGATAACACCCATCATGTCAGGTTTTGAATTGGGTCGAGTGTCAGGTTGGATAGGACCCCTGCTTGGTTCATTATAAAATGGTATCAGAATACGTTGCACTCTTCTGGGTCAAGTTATTTTTGGGTGATTCTAGAGATACATGAGCTATGACTATTGGTTCTTGTGGTTCTAGTTACGAGTAGGGCTTCTGGCTGGAAAACCACATGAAAGATCATGGGTGTCCTTGGTATATTGTGACTTATTTTACATCTCCACTAGGTGAGATTTAAAGGTTGTAGAATGTATATAGACACTAGGTGGGGTGGATTTTCTTTATTTGTCGTGATATAATGATTGACTTGGTTTTGTTTTTATTTATATATATAATTAAAAATTGTTTTCATTGGTGAAAATTTTCAAAATATGTCTTTATTGTTGTAATGCTGGTTTTACTTTTGGTTATTTAATGTGTTTTAAAATTCCTCCCTTGAGAATTCTTGTGCATCCACAAGATGATGTAATAGAGAGTTATCCCCCACCAATTGATCAGATATTAATGTAAGTAGTGGTTTGGGTTGTCCAAGCATTGTAACAAGGAGAGATATCTGGTATTTTTGAGGTTAGTGAAGCCTTATGGTTTCCTAGATTTGAAATATATCACCCATTCCTTAAGAAAAATCCTCCTTCTCTCCGAGGTAGTATAAATACTTAGTAATCATAGTAGTGTCTTGAGAAAATAGAGAGGATATTCATGTTTCTTGATACTTGTGATGATATCAGTGTTAAGTGTGCTTCGTTCATGTTGGAAAGTCCAATTTACCATTGGTGGTACTTAGTGGTGAAATCAATATAGTAGGAACAGATGAGTTCAAAAGACTTTATAGTTGTTTTTAATGAGATTAGTTGTCTTGGGGTCTTTTTTAATTTCATATCATAGGATTTTTTGGAGATGCGCTCGAGAGATAGATCATTGATGGAATATGATAACCGCTTTGTTTTGTTACTTTGGTTTGCACTCGAGCTCATTTCAATGTTAAAATGGAGTCCCATCATTTCGACAGGGGTTAGTTATAGAATCATATCTCATGTCTTCTTGGTTACGCTGAAGAACTATGCTGAAGTGGTTGATCAAACCATGATGGTAGAGATTGATCATAGTAACCAGCTTGGATTCCATTAATCAGTGTCTCCTATAGGAAGTGGTATTTAATTAGATAATAAGAGGAAATGGGATGAGTAGGGGAAGAAGGTACGTGATAGTTCAATCCATCCTTCTCATTTGACTTCATCTCTGGCTTCTAATGATGTGTTGGTTGTGTGCCACCATTGTGGGAAGGCGTGGCACATACGATATTTGTGAACATCTCCTCCCAGACCTTTTCATTAATGTGGATCTAAGGGACAATTGATACTATTTTTAGGGCCACAAATTCTTATTAGAGTGGTGAAGGATCATTACCTTCTAGGGGAATATCATCCCAGTCAGAGACATTGAGGATAGTGATTTATCAGTTTGGTAGATGTGGTGGCAGGGATGGATCATCTTCAGGGAAGAGTATATTTAGATAATATCCATAGGAATGTGTTCATTCTCATGCTCGGTGTGAGATGAGGAAACATCATGTGGTAGATAATGAACCTCTAGATCCGATGTGGGCCGATGAGAATTTGAGGTACCATTCTTGTTGCATCATCTTCAGTTGTTGCTCTATTTTATAATACTGTTTCAATTACATTTGTTTCTTAACACATTTATGATGGGTTCAATTTTCAAACCAATATTATGTTGTATGAGATTGAGTTGGTAATTCCGCTTTGTATGAAGAGAAATCAGGGTTTTAGGTGTCCATCTTGTGCACTCACCTTGTTAGGGGTCAATTTTTAATGTGATGTACTTTTTTCGGATGTGTCCCTATTTGACGTAATCAAAGGTATGGAATTCATGTTGTGATTTCAGGTACACATCGATTTTTATAGGTAGTGAGTGTTCTTTTGGGAATTTATGGAATTACCCAGGTCTTTAATGTTGAATGTGATCCTCAATCAGGACATGTTTTAACTCTACTTCTAGATTTGGGCAATCATGTTTTGAAAATATCATTCCTCACATTGGTGGATTGTGGGGGTTCTTAAATGGGTGGATTACATCATATAGTGGATGAGTTTCTATATGTTTTTTCAAATTATGTTTTGGGTTTTCCTATAGAGTTTTATGTGGAGTTCACTATTGAATTAACATTGAGAACACAGCCGATATCGCATTGCTCATACCGTATGGGCCCCACTGATTTGAGGGAATTAAAGGCATAGTTGTAGAATTTGGAATCCAAAGGATTCATTTATCCAATAATTTCACCTTTGACCTCCCTATTTCTATTTGTGAAAAGGGATAATGGATCTCTCTAGATATACATTAATTAAATAAAGTTAAATAGGGTGATAATCATGAAAAGGTATCATTTTCCACATATTGGTGACCCTTTCAATCATATTAAGGGGAAATGTGGTTTTCCAAAAGATACTTGTGTTATGGTGACCACCAAGTCATAGTTAAAGAGACGAATGTCTCTAGAACAACATTCCAAAGTAGGTGCAGCCATTTTGAGTACTTGAACATGTTCTTTAGGTTGGAAAATGCTCTATTGGTCTTTATGGATCTTATGAATAGGGATTTCTATAAGTAACTAAATTCAATTTTCATGGTATTTTTGGATGAAATCCTAGTCTATCCAGGGATAGAGGAGAATCATGAGTATCATTTGATAATTGTATTGGGCACTATTTAAGATCGTCATCTCAATTCAAATTTCACTGAACACAGCTTTTATATCAATGATGTGATGTTTCTAGGATATGTGATCTCAAAATAAAAGGTTTTGGTGGATCCTTGGATGATTATTGTAGTGATGTCATGGGAGTTGCAGAAGCATGTTTTTGAGATCATGACCTTTTTATTTAGGGAAGGGTATTATAGGTAGTTCATTCTTGATTTATCTCACTATATTCACCCATGATAGTCCTCACATAGAAAGGGGTAAAGTCTAAATGGATCCTAATGTGTCGAGATTCCATTGAGTACCTTAAATAATGTCTGACCACAACTCTTTTTTTTTATCATTCAAAAATTGGTAAGGGGTTGTGCTCTCAATTGTGATTCCTTAGGTAGGGGTGTTAGGTGTGTGCTAATGAAAAATAATCATGTGGTGGCTTATGGTTCATTCCATATCTACCCACCTGAAACTAATTACCCAAATCAATACATGTATTTAGAATTAGTGATTCAATCATTGAAAATGTGGATCCATTATCATTTTGGGGAGAAATTTATTTTTTCTTCGGATCATCATATCATAGCCTAAATTTTCTCCCAAAAGGATTTGGATCTATCGCATCGTCACTGGTTTGAGTATATTGAGGGGTTTGATTTTTATATACTCTATACACTAGGAAAATGTAACATTTTTGAATATTATTTGATTAGGAAGGTTCAGGTGCATGTTTTTAATGATACTTATGTGTAGTATAATTTTATAGGGATATTCGATAAAAACACATTTGGAAACCAAGGATCACAGTGGAGCTGCATTCTTGGAAAGTTTTTAGCTGACACCTTCTCTTCTGGATTTGGTTCAACGTGATCATCCTAATGATGAGTTCTTCTAGTAGTCTATGTAGTTCTTTCATGGGGGTGAGATACTTGATGATTGGTCTCTATATCCCAGGGGTGTTTTTTGTTTCAATTTTTTCATTGTGGTTCCATTATATTTGAGGAAGGTGGTGAGGCATGATAGACACCAGAATCATTAGGTATTTCATCCCAGTGTTATCCAGATATTTTATGATGTGAATCATATGTTCTGGTGTCCATGTTTGAGGCAATACATAAGTGACATTGTATTACAGTGCCATACATGTCAGCAGGATAAAAGTAGAGCACCTAAGGCCCTCTAGTTTACATTATCCACTACATATTCCATCCAGGATGTGGGATGATATATCCAAGTATTTTCTTGTTGTCTTTCCTCAAACACCATGGGGGAGGAATTCCATTTGGGTTGTGATTGACCAAATGAATACATCATCCAATTTCATTCCAATCTGACATTCATCCAATGTGGGTGAGTTGGTTTAGATATATATTCAATAAGTTCTGAGGCTTCATGGCATGCCATCGACAATAATTTCTAATAGGGACCCCAATTTCACCTCAATTTTTTGGCATGTCCTTTAGAAGGTGATGGGGTCATAAGACAGGTGGGGTATGACATACCATCCTAAAACAGAAATATGACAGAGCAGGTGAATCAGTTTTTGGAAGAAATGATATGGGAATGTGTGTGGGATTTTTTTGGTTCATGGGATATCCATTTGGAATTTGATGAGTTTACATATAATAATAGTTAAAAATTCTTGGTATGAATGGCTCCTTTTGAGGTGCATTACTTTCGGCCATGTCGGCCACCTTTGTGTTACACTAAGGTGGGGAGACCTCATTGTTCGGAATGAGCCTTGTGAAAGAGACTTCTGATAAAGTCATGTTGATCAAGAATCATTTAAGGATAGTTCATATTCATTATAAATATTATTCCAATGAAAGGTGTTGATATTTGGTTTTTTCCTTTGGTTAATTGGGTGTTCATATATATAGAACCTCGCTTAGGTCATCCTCATTTTTTTGAAAGTAAGGGATGTTAATGTCACGATATATCGAAACTTTTGATATAACATTATTAATTTGTAATATGGAATAATGTTCATATATTCTTTCTCATTTTACCTGAGTCTGTGATGTGTTCCATGTATACTAGCTGAAAAGTTACAACCAAGATCCATTCCATGTGTTTAATTGGAAATATAAGGAGTTGGATCCTGATTTATCTATGTTTTAGAGGCCACTATAGGTTGTGCATTCCCAGGAGAAACTTCTTCATGGTTAATCCATACCATTGTTCTAAGTTATTTGGCATAAAAATTTGATTATCTTGAGACATGGGAGCGGATGTCTTGGGTTGGATAAGAATATTCATTTTTTATTCTATGGCTAGGCGTAGAGTTGACATTCTATAGATGATAAGTATTCACGGGGGGAGAATTGTTACATTCATGTTATAATTTTTAGGTATTATTTTTTTACATTTAGTATTTATTTTTTTCATTGGGTTTACCATGAGTTTTTGATAAAAAAACGAAGAATTTTAGAATTGAAGTAGTTGTTTTAGGGTTATCATACGATTTTTCCAACCTACAGCCTTTCCCATGAAAGCATGCGACCATTTGGATTTTTTGGAATGTGGGAAACCACATAGTTGCCTCACAGTTTCCACACTGTTTTTCAAACCATGTGGGGTATTTGTGTAGCATGTCCCTCTTAGATAGTGAGGGGAGCACTACTGCCATATGGTTTTAAAAACCATGCATTAAAAATTCTGACTTGTCAAGGTCATTAAAAATTGGGGTTTTACCTTTCCCCCATCATATTTTGTGTGGTTCCTCCAAGAATCTCTAATTAAGTGTCTGTCTCCCCTGATATCTCCTCTTTTATAGGTCTTATCTTCCTCTTTATTTGTGGTTTTGATATCCATCAGCTTGGGTTACCTATTTCTTTTTGAATCATGATTATTGGGGTTGAATATTGATGGTTATGGTTTGATATTTATTTTATAGGGTTCTCTTGATGTGTAGTTATGGTTTCACACATATTTATTAAAGTTTCCAAATATGAGGTAGGTGATTATATTTTTTTAACATTATTAAATGATTTTTATGATTTCTTGATTATTTAAAAATGTTCTATGGAATAATTGTGTGGTTAAAAATGTGTTTTAAAAAGGATTTGAGGTTTTTATGTGTTTAATGATGGTTTTCCAAATGAAATGAGTTGCGTTTCAAGTGTGATTTCATGTAGTGTTACATAAATGTGTTTGATAAATTGTTCAAGTGGATTAATAAATTATGAAATGGGTTTGAAACATGTTTCAATGTAGATTTTTGGATCTTTTGGATTATAAAGTGGGCTCTCTTATAAGAAATGGTGGTTTTATAAGAGTATTCACATTTCTTTTGTGTTCATGTGAATGTGGTGGTCTATGTTATATATGAAATTGAAATTCATAATAAATTCAATCCTAGGAATCTAGGTGGGTGGATTAGGACTAGTACACAAGGTGACTCAGAAGTGGAATGGAAAAAATTCAATTAGGAATATTTTTTACTTAAACTCTAACTAAACTATGATAATTATTATATACCAATAGAACTTGGGATGTATTCCTCTATAGTGTCTTTTTCATAAGGATGTTGGGGGTTGTAGTTTTTGTATCGTTTTTCACTGAGTTAAGAAGTTCCAAGAATCCTAATAGTTCTATTTCCTTTAAGGATTTACTATGGTTATCTTGTGATGATTCTCATACCATTGGTATACGGTCTACATTAATCTTAAGTTAATTTACAAACCATAATTATTTAAAAATGTTTTCCTTAAAATCTTTTGGAAAAAAATCATCCATGTTCCTCCATAAAACTTTTATACTGATTTCACTTCTAATTTTATGGAATGGAATTATTCTATTCGGTGGTATCTTAATGATCCTTGGGTCACACCCTACATACACCTTTGGTTGTATGTAGGTGTTTCTATATATTACCTAGGTAAAGGCATAATGCATCATGGTGATGAGGATAGATCTAGATGCTAGTGTTCCACTTCATGTAGGGGTTTGTGGTGGTGTCTTGAGGATTATGTTCTTCTTATTTCATGAGGGTTTTTGGGATTTTTTTATGTACCCAATATTTTTTAATACCTTGGGTTATTTTAAGTTGTAAAACATGAATCTGAAAATTGGTCTACCTCGTTTGGTGATGATTATTCAGTTATTATTTTTTTATTATTATTGGTTGTTTATGATTAGGAAAATGGTTTAATGTTTTTCCAAATATTAATTTTTATAATCAAAAAAATGTTTCCTACCTTTGGGGATCAGGAACACCCTTCAAGTCATGTTTTGAACTGAGTCAGGTGTCGAGTTGGATGGCACCCTAGATTGGTTTATGACACTTCTTGTCCTAACTTCCATGAAAAAAATAATATCTTGTATAAAAAACATAGATATATTAGTTACATAATTAATAACCATATACATGTACATTTTTATTTATACTCTTCATAAAAAGGAATTCTCAATATAAATTCCTTTTATTTTTTGCATCAGGTTTTTATGGTTTTTATCATATGTACTAGTTTCATAAAAAATTTGATTTTTTTTATTCTTGTTTCAAATTTCTTCATTAGTGGATCATTAAATTCATTTTTTTTACTATTTGTAATTATTTATGATGTTTTAAACTCATTTCATGACTGTTTTAGTCTTTATCGTTGAAGATGAAATTGATAACAACCATGTTTATGTGATTATTTGTGATCCAATTGATTTTCTTAATTAATGAACTAAATATTGATATATCATATCCAGAACAAAGAAACATTATTTACACATTTATATCATAATATACCAATAATTATTCTCCCAGTTTTTATTCCTGATATAAATTCATACTATTTTTCAATTAATTAGTTTAATTTACTCAAACATGAACATACCATGATTTAATGAATAATTATGTGATGGTTTTACTATAACATAATTATATGAGGAATATAATGATGTTCTTTATTGTTTATTTGTGTGATATATCAAAATTTTAATGAACTATATGAGTAATTAATGTGTATTAAAGCATTGCAAAATTAGATTAAAATATTATCTTCTTAGTATAATAATTTTAAACAATTATATTAACGATGATTGTTTTTTAGGAACATCACTAATAGGTTATCAAATTTTTCATACAATAACCTTAATGAAATCATAAAAATCATATTTATCCCTTAATCGCATCCTTGTATCCATCCCTATAAGTTTCTAATGAAAAAGAAACATGTCTCGTTGTCGAGGCAGCAGTCCGCATAACGCAAGAAAAAAAAATGTCCTTAATGGATGGGGTATATGAATAAACAATGATAATTAACATAATATAGTAACATTAAAGAGTATATATTATACTAATATAATTATATTTTTTTGATGGATAAATTTGAATGAATATAATTAAGAATAAAAATCTAAGTAGTTGATAATACTCGCGTCAGGGACTTGATTTTTCCATGGAAGCCTCAATATAATGATAGCCTTATTATAACTAATGGTGAATATAATATTGAAAAGATGTGATATGGTTATATTAGTAGAAAAATGTAAGTGTTTAATGGATTAATAATAATGATATGTGAGTCTTGAATTGGTGAAAATATTATCCTTTTATAAGTGAAGGGAATTGTAATTTTGGGAGTAACCCTTACATTTTCAGTAATGAATGGATATTAATAAAGTTTCAAATCCAAAAAAAAATGTAAAATAGATTACCAAAAAATGATTTTGGATAACAAATCAACATAACAAATCATTTTTTAAAAAATATGAATATTTTTTCCTTTTTTTATTTTTGTATCCTTTACCCTAATCCACATTTACCTTATTAATAATGTTTCTAACCTAATTAAATGATTTTAATTAAAAATATTAAGATTTATATTTTTAACTAATAAGTAAATTATAATATGAAATTATAATTTAATTTTCTAAAAAAAATCTAGAGTTGAGACAGTTTAAATTTAAAATAATCACACTTAATCATATAAACAATTCATAAGGAAATATCATTTTTACAATTTAAATTTATATATATGAAAAAAATTTCATGCATAATGATCTTAAGGATATAAGTTGATTTAATATTAAAAAAATAATGAAAATGAGTCTTTCTGGGAATTGAAAAAACAATTTTTCTTTAAAAATACCTAATTCAAGGAAAATAAAGAAGGTATATTTTTATTACAGTAACATTTTAATTAGTTATAAAATGTTGGAAAAGGAATTCAAAAGTTCAAATAAAATTTTAAAATGAATATTACTATTCATTTAATTTATATTTTTTTACATAAAATGTTTTTTAACATCTAGGTTTTTCTTATATAATGATAAAGACATAAAAATTACAATTTTGGGGAAAACTATATTTTTCAGTAAAAACTAGCCTTTTATAAAAAATAAAACTAAAATAATTTCAATATGATGAATTCAAAATTGAAATTAATTTTTAAAAATAAAATTCTAAAATTTAGAAAATAAAATTTTCATCATACTCATTAACAAAGGAAATTTAGACTATAATACACTAAAATATGGTGTTTAGCTACTACAGTATGGTTTTAGGTATTTAATTCACCCATTAAAAAATTGCATCCTGGAAATTTGGGTATATATAAGCTACTGCAAATATGTGGATAATCATTCCTTATAGCTTCCTGAAGATCCTAGTGTATGTCCTATAGTTTTTTATTTATCTAAAGGAATTTTACCAGTAATTTTTTTTGATTCCACAACACTTTCTCTTAGGTGATAAGAATATTGATTCATAATCATAAGACAGGTCTAAATCCAAAACTATTCCATAATATGTGAGCACATCTATTGTATCTAGAATTTTTTTCATATTAATGAATCATAGAAAATGGTTTTACCTCATAAATTTTGTGAGACATATCTAATCATCAATCTACAATACTAGTTCTTTATAATATTTCAAAATGTGAAATGTACCTAGGGTTTAACGTCCCCTTTTTACCAAATTTTACAACTCTATTATACAGTGAAAACTACAATAATACATGATCCCTAACATTAAATTCAATATATTTCCTTCAAATATTATCATATCTCTTTTTTTACACTCTAGGATGCTCTAATGTGATGCATAGTGGTGTATAATTTAACAGTTGTCTCCTCTATAATATTTTATCCAACTAACATTCTTTCTCAAAATTCATCCCAATAAGTTACTGTATGAAAACTCGTCCCCATAAAATGATTCATATGGTGCCATATGAATGCTAAAATATAATCTATTGTTATATATAAATTCCACTGAAGGTACATAATGATCCCAAATACATTGTAATTCAAGATTACATGATCACAAAATTTCATTGATATTCTGGTATTTCCTTCTAGAATTCCCATAATTTTAGGGATGATAGTTTGGGACAAAATGTATCTAAATATTTAAATCCAAATAAAAAAAACATCCAAAATTTGGATGTGTATTGTGGGTCATGATAAAATAAAATTAATAAAGTTTCCCCATGAAGAATTATGATTTTATTTATGTAGAATTTTTCAATGTACTTAATGGGTAGATCTAATATTAAATCTAAAAATTATATGATTATCGATGATTACCTATATAGAATCACTATTCCTTAGATAAATTTGGAGTCAAATGAAACATTCCATGATAAAATTGTCCCAATTTAATATAGGTAAAGGAAAATGCTTCACGACCCTCTTTGGATTTCTTATTTAATAATTTACTTATTAGTTTACTATGCGTCTAGAAAAATAGAAAAAAATTTCCTTAGTAAACATTCTCGCTAGAAATTTTCCCTTAAATACCTAACTATCATTATTGTACTAGGATGTATAGATAAATTGTATATATGTGTTTCATATAGTAGTTAAATCTTTAAATATATCATGGATGGTACACATAACCTCTTTTCAAGCATCAAAAATCCATTTTTATAATTGAATTCTATCAATTTCCCATCAAAAACTAGTTTAATCATCCTTTTTAATTCCATATCATCTTTTTGGAACCTCTAATAATTTTCTCTTAAACATGGTTTATAAATATCATGAGAAATGAAAGATGGATATCCTTTCCTAAAAATTACCATAACCATATTTAGTTAATAAATTTATACATGACCCTAGTTAATTTTCATTATTATAAAAAATCCATCGTCCCACCCACTCAATGCACCACCCACCTTGTTTAAATTTTCAATTTGGTAGTGTATTAAGAAATCATAGACCTTGTGTACTTACAACCATCTTCATTTTCTCATGTTGATATCCTTATGAGAAAATGTACACATAAAACTATTATGGTTAGTTTATAAATCACATATTTCACCATATATATAGTGCCTCCATATTTTATAATCAAATTTCATGGAATAAAGCTCAATTTCAAGAGTCTGATAGTTCTATTCATGAATTTTTAATTTCAATGATTTTTAGGTAATCAAACAATCATTCTATACAAGGAAAAACCATGTTATTTCATTCATGAAACACTATAATTGATAAATTTTTCCTTTCTTGATTGTATATTTAATATTGATGTGTTAATTATTATCCTATTAAGCTCTTAAAAAGTTTCATTACATTCCCTTGACCATGTGAATTTAGTCTATTTATGTGTTAACTTGGATAAAAAGTTGGAAAACATGGTGAAATCTTGAAAAACATCATTATTAACCTATTAATCCCATGAAAGATCAGATATCGAATACGTTTGTTAGTATAGGACATTCTTGACTACCATTTCCATTGACGGGTCAACAGATATTCCCTCATGGGAGATAATATAGATGATAAAAGAAACATCATTGATAAAAATTAACAGGAACTATATTTCTTGAATAATTCCGTTTTAGGGTCTTCATAATTATTTTCAAATTAATATAATTCTTTTCATATCTCATATATTATGAAAATATATCATTAATGAATACTAATATACACAACTACAAAAATTCCATAATTCCACAAATTTATTAACAAATATTATTAATTTGTTGGAAACACATTATCCAAATCCATGTTTTATTAAAATTATTATAATATAATTCTCCAATTTTAACCCCTTCCCACCATATTCATTCCCCTATTTTTTGTCACACCCAGTCCACCAAAATTATTATCCCCAACCAAAACTTCTCCACTCTATGATAGACCCGTGACCTTTTTAAATCTCCCCCCCATCCAACACTTCCTCTATTTGAATGATCAATCCAACCCCCCCCCCCTAATTATTCACCTATTTTAATGATCAACCAATGACCTCCACAAATATTTTCAACAATACTTCCCATATTCATACAATCAACAATTTTTTTGGATTTGGAATATATATTGTTCTATTATTCCCCATGTGATTGAATAACCTCTAGCCCCAAAATATTTTGAGTTCCCCCTCACATCCTCTCTTAGAATTATTGACCAAATTGGTGGCTACACAAATTTACTTTCTCAAGTCATTATAAATAATCCCACATGACACCTCCAATTTCTAAATAGGGTCTTCTTTATTAAAATCAATATGTTTATTTTCCTTTCCCTACCAATGACAACAATTATTTTACTACAATCCCTATTTGGAAATTCATTATCACCAAATAAATTGATTCGTTAATACATTATTATTTTGAATATAAAATCATAGTTTTCATATTTTATTCAATAATAATTGTTATTTAAATATGAGTTCAATGTCTTTTTTTGAAAATTTAGATATTATGCTTCTTTCTGTCATTATTCTTAGTAATTTAAAAAATTACTATGTTTAGTGGTAGTATGCCTATTATAGTAGGTTTTATTCATGAAGTAATAAAGTGTTCTATATTCATATAGTAATATTTTTTAATCCACTGTAGGTGGAAGAGGAACAATGATGATGCATGCTCTAATAGTTCAAAAATTCAAAAGTGGAGGAGGTGTTTATAGCAAATTTTATAGGATTGAAACTATTATAATGAATCCTTCAATGATTTAGTATGGTAAATCAATGTTTTGGTTTCAATTTCATTATACTATATTTATTTTTATATCGTAAAGTATTGAAATAAAAAAATCCATTAAAACAAAAAAAATGAGTTAAATGGTTGTTTTACATAAATTAAATTTTAAACAAGAGAAACTTATTTATAAATAAGAATTAATTTTAAATTTTTGGTTTAACTAATCAGTGTTCCACATATTAGTCTCTATTTTTTTATTATAATTAATAATTTTTAGAACCATTAAAATATATATTCATCACATACAATACATTAGTGAACAATAGTTATTAACCAGGAGATTATTAAATACATCTTTTTGTGATATTACTAAACTAATGATTATTATCTGGTCAATGATCAATTAATGTCATGACATGAATGGATACTATATTATTGTGACATAACCCCCATATTTCTATTTTATCATTGTTTATATACATTATTGGTAGTTTATTTATTCTAACGTGTTTTATTTGTCTATTTTTTATCAAATGTATTTTGAAAATTTTCTTTTTCAGATTTAATTTCAATAAATTATTTTAAAAAAGAAATTATAGGTGTGTTTGGTGTTATTGTATTTTGTTACATGTTTGGGATATGTTAATTTATTTAAATGGTGGAATGTTAGCATTTTATTTTTACTGTTGTTAATTATATAAAGGAAATGATAATGTTAATAGTCTTGGTAAAACACATGAGGCTGATTCTATTTATATTAGATGATTGAAAAGGGTAAATAGTGTGAAAGAGTTTATTTTTTTCATTCAATTGGTTAAACATATTTATGTTTTATAATTACCGTTAAATTTTTTTATTGAATTAAATATATTCTATTTTACTAAAAATTTAAATTTAAATTTTTTTATTTAATCCATAATGAACATTTCATACTTATGAATTAATTAATAATTAGGATAAAAAATTAATGAGTCTATATTGTACTTATCTTATGCATGAGTGATTTGAAATGTTGGTATTTATAGACCCAAATTTTCCAAAAAAACATTCTTATTTGAATGGATACACTATGGATGTAAAACATTTATCATATTCCCAATGTGTCTTTGAAGGATTTAGATTGTTTGTTGGATTTTTCATTGAATAATGGTTCAGATAAAGGATTGATTCGATGATGATGTTTTTATTGCATTGGAAGACATGATTAATATTAAAGGAAGTGAGTTTCCATATCACTAAAAAATTCATCAAAAATAATATCATGTTCGATATCACAATGGAGAAAAATTTCAATTGGCCAATGATTATGATTTAGCTAAAATATTTAGAATAGAAATTTTTGTTTTTCATTAATATCAAGACATAACTTCATATAGGCTAGAGTAAAATGAAATAAATATGGGGGCATTGTTTTAATTTAATTATAAGAATGATGATGTTGACCATATTATAAATTTGACTAAATATGTGAATATCCAACATACCATAAATGTGTGAAAATAACCAAACATCATTTTTAATGTTATTGAATAATGGAAAAACAATTTATGGATTTAGCAATGATGTGATTGACTATATCTTTACCTTTGGATTGAAATACTACCTTAAGACACATGTATTAATGAAAATGATTTTATGGAGTCATATTCGGTTAACAAATTTGGATTTTCATGTACTAAAATCCATGGGTTCCTTAAGGATTATTGCATGTTCTAGTTGGGAAAACACAATTTAAATGAGTGGAAACATTGTGGTAAGTCAACATGGTGTGATAATAAATATGGATCTCAATCACATATACGAGAGAATGTAATTTATCCCTATCCATTGATTCATATATTTTAGAAAAAAATTATATCAGAACAAATTGAAATGAATATGAGGTGACATGGAGATGAATAAAATAATGGTAATTATGATATACTTCACTGAATAAATGGTTTATAATGTAAAACATTTAATAAGTTATATACATATTTTTGAAGTTATCCTTGAAATTGTATATTGGGAATATAATGTGAAGATTTCAACCCATTTCATCAGATTCCTACTACACATAGTACATGGCCTATTTTCATTAATATTTAGAATTTTATGTCATGGATATTTATGAAATAACCATTTACTATTAGAAGTTCATTGATTTATATAAAAACTATTATTGAAAATTATATTGACATATAATTTCATCCATTAATAGAGGATTTGAATGATCTTTAAACAATCAGGGTGCAGACATATGATGTATTCAAAATGTATTACTTTATGTTTCAGTTAGCATTATTATAGATAATAAAAGATTTATTTACTTACAATATGATTTCCTGTTGTAGTAGAAATTAAATATTATCATTTCCTATTTTTATGAAAAATAAAAATTCTATAACATTAATGTTTTGATAAACATTCAGTTTCATAGGGAATTTGATAATTATATATATAGATCATCTATATAGGAAAAATCAAAGATAGATTGATAATTACATTGAGACAAATGAAGTTACTAAATGAATGAAGATGGTGATATTATTAAATAAATAGAATATTTGAATTTTATTCTTGTAAAAAGTTAGTCAAATTCTAGGTAGTGGAATATTGTTCCTTTGAATCCGCACAAAAACTTGAGAAAAAAAAAATATATATTATTTTTGTAATTTATTTAGTTAACAAAATTTTTGTGTCAAATTATAGTCATAATGCATATTGAGAAAAATTCATGTGAAATGTTATGTATATCAATTTTAGGGGTAAATAAAAAACAAAATATGATTTTTTTTCTCACATTGTGATTTAATGGATTGGGGTATAAAACCAAAAATTCATCATGGGTTAATTATTTATAATAACTACAAATCCCCTTTTGATTTTTTACATGAAAAAATATATAAAAAGTAAAATTTCTTCAAGCCTTGTAATTTTAAAATTATCCAAATGGTTATTCATGTAACATTTCATAATGGGTGATTGCATGATACGTGAATCTAAATTCCCTCTAAATCTATTAATTCCATATATCGATGTAATTATTGATTCCTATTACCATTCAGCATTTACTGTAACATAATATCAAGGTCACTGTGATTATATTATGTCACTTTTATCATGAAAATTATGCTAAAATATTTATCAGAAGTGTTCTTAAAAAACTATATAAAGATGCACCTATCAATCTTTGTGACATGCTGAAAATTTTCTAACCATTGTTTTTCATGTGTATGTTACATCTGAACATGCATCTTACAAAATATTTTATTTTTATTTTTTTGGTTTATAGTAATTTTAAGGATCCAATAGAACTAATGGTGTTTACATTTAAATATTAAGTGATAAATAAAAAACACCCTGAATGATTGATTGTGTAAACTTTTTTAGCATTGGAATGCATAGATTTCTATTCAATGTACATGGATAATTTCACCATAAAATCTAATAATTCAAGGTGAACTGAATATCATAAATATTATCCCATTGATCTTATATTCTTTTATCTTCCCCAAATGGGGGTATATGGATTATGAAGGTTGTGATCATTGAAAAAGGATAAGTGGGAAATATCTTATCATACAGTATTATTCAACTATGGCATGGTTGATGATTAAATCAGGTAAGTAAACTTATAAATATATTTTTCTATATTGTGTTTATTCATATCTACTTAAATAAAAAAAATTCATAATCACAGAGAACGTAGTTAAAATTATAAAAAATACACTATTCTTTATCTATAGAGGGGATAAGCAAAATTGCTTAGTAAATAATTTTTTCTTGGTTGAAGAAAAATGTCAGAAATTTTTTTCACATGAAAAATTCATAGGTACTTTTTTAATAATATATTTTTATATATTTTATGTCCAAATTTTACCAATGTATAATGTATATTTAGAAATAATGTATTTATAATTTTTTATGAATGATGTGGCCTATGAATGTAAAGAAATTGTTTTAAAGGGATTTAATTTCCGAAAAAATAGTTATGAAATAAACATAGAAACACAACATGGTTATTCCATGATAATAAAAGCTATATATTTTTATTTTTTTGCATTATGCATACAACCTCTATCAAAAAATTTGTCATATTATATGGTTGTTGTGATAACATTATTATTAGAATAATATAAACATAGTCAAGTTTCTAATATGAAATAAAAGTGGTTTGATTCAATTAAACAATAAGGAATACATATAGATAGTTGTGTATTTATAGTTATTGAAATGAAATTTAAACTTTTTACATATAAGTCTTTCATTCTTGCATCACAAGGTAGAAAGGTTCTTTATGTAAATTACAAATTTAAACCATAATTTACTATGTTTTATGTTGTTTAAAGATTTTTTTTATAAAGGAATGGATGAAAGTGGGGTTTTTTATGAACTATATAATAGTCACTAAAATTTTCATTTGATGAAACAGATGATTCAACTGATAGAATCGATTTTAAAACAGAAATTTTAATAGAGCATGTGTAGGGTTGACATGTTTGGAAATATTTTGTTTATGTTATTATGACGTGGTATTTATTCTTGAAACATAATTAATTTTCTTATGTATATTATAAAAATTATCTACATTCATTTTGTTTGTATGTTTTATAAATAGTTTTGAAATATCATATTTCTAGAACTATTTGTTAGGAGATATTTATTAAATGTAAAATTCCTGAAATCTCTTCTAAAAAATCCAACTATTTAGTCTTTTGTATGTGAATATACTTAATATTGTTCAAATAGATGTAATAATTGATGTCAAAGATTAACTCAAAGGTAGAGGACTTTATGTTTACTGAAAAAAGAAATTCTTTTGTAATTCTTTTTTATTTCACCATGCCTTGTATATCACCAAAATTTGTTTTTAATATGTTGTTTTAGGAAATACATAGAAAAAAATATAATGATATTTTATATGGTTAAATAAGAATATAATCCATGTGTATAACATAATATTTTACTTAAATAAATCCTTAAATTCCCCTATTTGTTATGTGGGTAATATAAACAACCCTAAAATATACAAATGATAAAAATAATTAATTTTTAATTAAAATAATATCGGTTGGGGAAGGTTTCAATACTATCAATGTTAGGGATCACAATAGCCTTATATTATTTGAAATTTATTTAATCATTAAAAACAAAGAAAAACCCATAATTGCACACAATTATTTAGCTTAGTTTAGAATTTAAAGTAGCAGCTTATGTTGATGTGTAATGCTTAAATTTTTTGGGTAAGAAATATTAATAAAACCAATATAATGGCACATGTGATGTATTGAAGAATAATATTAATTTTCTTGTAATTTTTTAGCTATTTAATGTTTTATAATATTTTTTAAATTTTCACATCACATATAAAATTTTCTTGTTATTATTTCTTGTGATTAGTTTCTTAGAAAATAAATCTTGAAAACCCATCACTGATTCAGAGAAGCATGGATAAAACATATAATTGTATTAGTGGGAAATGTATTTATTAATTAACTATTTATTAAGTTTGAACAAATAATCATGAATATTAAAAGGAATCCATGAGGAGGAAACTTTCATTCATTGGTGATATATTCTATCAATGGATAAATTTAATTCTAAAAAGTGTTTCTTAGAGGAATGGAATGTGAAATGTTTATGGATGATTAGGGAAGTGGAATAACAATATTATATTTGAAACATTGAGTATAAATGATTAAATACGTTCCTAGTAACATTGGAATCCAAATTCATAAGGTTAATTATACACATTCTTGAACCCATGATCTTTTTTCTAATAACTATCAATAAAACACAAATAAAATAAACATCATCTAGAGGATAAATAACTTATTTCTCAAGAGAATTATTTTTTTCATCTTTTGTTGATTTTTTAGTTGTTTCAAATAAATTATTCTTTATTTATTTGAATAATATTTTTTAAAAATTATTTTATGTAATTTTTAAATATCTTTTTTGTTTTATTTATTCAGATATTAAATGTATATGCAATCTAAAATGAAACATGTCATATTTATGTTATTTATCATTATTTTTTCTAAAAAGTAGAGATATTTTCATTTAATGATGGTAAATATTAAATAATATATTAACTTGGTTTTCAAATCATGAGGATCCATCAAAAATTATTACCTATTGGTTTTATTGGGGTTTCAAAGAGAATAAATAATAAATTTTTCATAAGAAAACTATTATATTTGTAATTCATTAAAATGAAGAAAATATTTTAGAAAACTCTGTTAAAAATTGGGAAACAAGGGATGTTGCACTCAATGTTTTGAAATAATTAATCCATAATTTGTGGGAAAGAAAATATAATTCTCTATAATGAGATCTAGTGGATTTTTAGAATATAATGTCTCTTTTTGGAATAGATTTCAAACTATTTTGAAAAACACACATTTTCATTAAAAAATTGTTCTTATAATATTAGGAATTACAGTTTTTTTGAGTTAGTGGGTGGTAAAATGAAAAAGGTTTTATAATTTCTTCAAACTGAAACTGATCACTACAAGGATTTTGAGTATTCATGTTGTGAGATTTAGGAGATGCATTTTTTTGTCAATATTTATATTATTAGCATCTGATAAATTGAAATAGTTATATTTTCCACCTTCCTTTAGAAATATTCTTCACCCTCCCCCCCCCAACATTATTTGAGAACCCCCCCCCCCCACATTTCAATCTCTCCATGTCACAAGGTTTGTAACACTAAATGTATAAGATTTAAAATAATTGTAAAATAAAGAACAATGAACCCAAACTCATTGAACATTAACTGATCATAAATCCACATCAGGGTTCCTAGAACATGGCCACAATGACATTCATATTTCCTCCTAAATCTCTTTTATCACAAAAAACCTTCTTCCATGGGAAAAAATGGTCAGATATCCCACCTCATCAAATGAAACATCATTGGTATGTATTTCAAGTTAAATTGAGATAGAGAATCCACCACTAATAAACTAGTTACTTAAAAACGTTTCACCTCTACCATCACTTGAACCAATCACTAGAACAACTATGGTTCTATATACAAAAAATTATGAGAAGAGAATCCCTAAAATTACATTCTTAAAACGCACTAAACGATAAAATAAGAAGAACTGTAAGAAAAAAACCCCTTAAAAAGAAGAAAAACATCTCAAACACATCACCTATAAATTTAGAAAAGGGAAAAGAAAAAAAATTGAAACCCCAAAAATACATAATAAAAAGAAAACATGGAATACCCCTAGACCAAAGACATTTCCACTCACCTCTCCTAGTCATTTTAATTACTAATTCAAAAACTAGATCTGGTCATTTGAAACCTCTACTATTGTACCAAAAAAACAAACCAACCACTTACTAAAATTTATAACTCTCCTAGAAGGTAATAAGATCACTAATAACAATAAATTAAAATGAAATAATATTTAACATCCAAAACATGAGTACAAATATCTATAATTCATAGTAGACAAAGGTAAACTAATCTTTATCACCTCATCAAAATCCCTCACATCTAGCCAAAACATTAATAATAATCATTCTAACCTCTATAGAATCCCCTACCTCGTAGAGGAATTGAAATAAAAATACCCCATGAGGTCATCAACTAATAGGTTCAAAAATATGTATAAATGGTTAAAAAATAACAATAAGATTCACAATAGAAACTCACCACTATAGGTCCATGACCTTCTTCATATGTTCATCTCACTACTCCGATAGATAATATTATTCCAAACCCAGATAAAGAATTCTTCATAAGAAACCTCCTATAGATGATTGTGATCCATCTTTCACCATATCTAAAACACTTTTGAGTGATAAATCATTGCTGAGAAAACATATAATTGATATTTTATCATAGTTAATTCAAATTCATCCTCAACCACTTCTAGACACTCCTCAATCTTGAGGCTCAATAATCGGCTGGGGAATATTAGAACCTACTGCAACTCATATATGAATAAAATCTGATTCCATTACTCATTCTTAAACTTTCTGATCCAAACTCCATGTTGGTTCTCTGATGAGACATTTCATCCCAATATTAAAAATCAAGATGGATAATTTATATAATTAGACGACACACCAACAACAATGAAAACACAAGAACAATGAAAGGTTTATCAGTTAATCCTTATGGAAAACTTCCACCACAATACCCAACCATTATCCTTCCTCCGCAAATAATACCATACCTATCACCCTCATGTATCATCAAACAATCAATCATCCCTCCCTCTCCCCACCAATTGTATCTTCACACAAAACATACCAATAATCCAAATCAATGAAAATAATTTAACTACACAATTCAATGAAACAATAATTAACCATATATAATATAATTCACATTAACCCTGCACAAAATAACCCTCAAAATTAGTTAAACACCTGAAATGTTTTCCTTGAAACCAAAAAATTTAAAAATTCTAAAATTAACGAAAATTTTCTCATCAAACCCATCTATTTTACATAATCAATGAAAAAATCCTAAATCTTTCTTTAATAAAAATTATGAACAATTCACTTTTAAAAATCACAAAAAAATATTTTTAAGGTAACCATGTTATTTTTATATCTATAAATATTTTACAGAAAAATGAACTATTTTCATTTATTTGTAAAATCCTATTTCAAAAAACCATAGAAAATACTAAACCAGTCATGTAAAAATCATTAAATTTCACTACACACATTATTAAACATCATTGGAAAAGTACCATAAATACTACATAGAATTATATAAAAATTTGAAACAATAAAAAAGAAATAATTAGGTTGTATTAAATTTATAACCACATACTCATCTTGAATAAGTAATTAAGAAAAACAAAACAAACAGAACTATATTGAAATTAATTGAAGTTTCTAAAATTTACTTATATATTGTTATCTTATTCACTTTTATTTTAAAAATATATTTATTATATCTTTTAAATTAATATTTAATGATGGTAAAATATATATATATATCTTATTCCTTTTTCCATTTGTTGGTGTTGAATTTTTTAGTTTATTACAATATAAGTTGTTCATATCCTATTATATTGGAATTTATTTGTTGGTTTTTTGATTGAATTTAAATTTGGTTCTTGGGAGTGTGTATGGATTTATCAAATTTTAAAAACCACTATATTTGAGTTATGTATTGAACTCATGAAATTATTAAGTTGAAATGGTTATGTTTTATCTCATGCGACTTCTTTAAATGATTGTATATTTTTTTCTAAGAATAAACATGTGAAAGGAATAAAAAAATAAGGGAACCATGAAATATATTCATACATTATGAATTAATTCAATATCATGTCATAAACTGTCATAGGTAATATATAATTTAACATTTAGTATATACTTATTTTCTAATTGATTCATTTTTAATTTTCATTCAAAATAAGGCATTAAATATTTAAAGACATGTTCCTTGTTCAATATTCTCCTATACTACTAGTAAAAATATATACATAAGAACTATGAATTGGGAAACACTTAATAAAATTTCAAACTATTTTAAGTATTTAATTTTATTATATTTTATAAGTTATTATCATGTTTTTTATCATTAATATTTTTATTATCTATTAAAATGGTAACAACATTTTATCGGATTCTCTATAAGATTTAGTGGGGAAGGAACCAGAAAAAATTGGGCGAAACAAATAATTATACTAGGTCCAAGGTAATGAACATAGTTATAGGGCTTATTGTAAACCTGGAAAGAAAATATTGCCATGTAATTAATGGTCTTTAGGTAATGAGTCTTCTAAAAACACTACAGGAACGGTTACGCAAGAATAGTTAGTTACTTTCATCGAGACAACAATGAACCAATATGGAAAAGATTTAAAATGTAATTAAAAATCCCAATGACCAATTATTTAAATTGATATCAATTATATTATCATCACATATTTGATAGGGCGCATCAAAAGTGGATGGATTTTTATCGTTTCAATGATTGATTTATGAGGATGTATATGATTTTAAAGTTGTTTCTAAAGAATATAATGGAGATGGTGGTGGGGGTGGGGGTGAGGATACTAGTGTTGTTGAGGATATTGGTGGTGATGATGGGCAGTTGGTGTTGATGAATTTTGTGGTCATGGTACACATCCCAATGTTTATGGAAGTGTTGTTGACTTAATTTATGATGGTGAAGGTGTTGATGAGGATTTAAATGACCCTATTAATCAAAACTATTGAAAATTTATATTTTTTCCAATCTATTTTTTTATTTGAATGTAATATAAAAATATTATATGTGTTGTTTTAATACATTCCTCATATCTATTTTGTTGGATTTTGGTTTCAAATGATTAGCATTGCATAATACTGGTGGACTGAGTTTTGATATTTCTATTATTTAATCCACCACTATAGAAACAAATTTCCATAGTTATAACTATACATGTACATATATAATGACATAGTTTAAACTATTTCTATACATACTATTCTTACTATATTAATACCATGGCTATGAATACCCTACCGACATGGTTAAACTCGTGGTTATACATACATACTTCCACGATTAAAACCGTGTCTTTACATAACCTACCACCACTATTGAAACGGTGTCTATACATACCTATTTAAATGATTATAAATATTACTATCCATCCTATTTCAATGGTTAAAACAATGGATATTAAAAAATCCTTTTGGAATGACAATAAAAACCATGTTAATGAGAACCGTGCCAATCACTTATAGCTACAATTGTTTTTCTACTACCAATGTTTCAAATTGTGGTCTTATGTATATTTTATAGTTATGATAGTTTTATCAACATAATAATTTAATTATATAGTCATTAAATATATAAATATATAATGGTCATTATTCAATCCAAAATTCTTTATTGTAAACTCATAATGTATATACCTTGTTCAAACTATCATCCTTGGTGTATCATCCTTTTTCACACTTAATTGATGATAAAAAAAAAGTAAATATAGATCTTTGAAAAGTATTAGGATCCATGAATTTGATTAAATAAGTCATAAATGTGTGTCAAAGGATACTTATTATTTTTAGTAATTCAATTTATCTCCCTATAATAGATAAACAGTCTCATAGACCCATTTTTATTTTTTTCAAGAATAAAATAGGGGCTCCTCATAGTGAAAAACTAGGGAGTATAAATACCTTATCACTCAAATCATGTATAATTTTTTTTATCTCCACTAAATCCACTAGTTCCATTCTATAAGTATTTACATATATATATAATCCTTTCATCATGAATGGTTTTAATGGACAACTCGACTTCACACTCTGGTGGATGACTTGGTAATTATTATATAAAAACCTAGATGATTTTTCTATACCATAGACACATCCTATATTCCTAGTATATCATACTCATAAAAATATCACACCTCATATTCAACTCTAAAAAAAATTTATTTAAGTAGAGATACTGGGGAAGGATCCTATCATGATTTTGATGATGATGTTTCCCCTCTAAAGATAAGATCGTTATCCTCACATTTTCAAGTCATAATCTCTTTCTCATGGAAATAATTTTTTTATTATACATTGAAAACAATATATACCAAGGATTATATAAAATTCATACATATATAGAATAACCATGTATTCAAATAGAATATAATCATGCATTATAATTGAAATTTCCTAACATATATTTGATTCCATAAGATTCTCACTTCGTGTCTTAATTGATAACTCACTTATTATAGTGATAAGTAAATATCTACTGTTTTTGTCAAAAATTGAAGACATAAAAGACTAAAAACATCCAGAATCATATAAAACAATATCAAACATTGAGGTAATGATCAAATCACATGACGCCACATAATTAGGATCTTTATATTCAATTATGGTAATCATATAACCTTTGACTTTCTCTCATGGCCTCTATATTCATTTAACAAATTAGTCTTTCGTTCACCTAATATCTCTTCTCCTTATATTTAAATCATTAAACATCCAATGATTATTCCTTTCCATTATATTGGTGAGATTGATGTCATTTTTATTTCCACTTTTAATAAACATTATTTCTCAACCAATAAGACGTAGGGTGTTTTTTCATAGTTAACACATATAGGAAATCCCATCCTTTCTTTATTCCCTATTTCTGAATTTTTTTACAATAATTATTATTCTACCACTTATTCCCCAAATTTTCTTATAAAACATATGGCATGGATAACTCCTTTTATATAATAATGTGTATTCTTTACCATATTATCATATGAAAAAAAGGAATTATATACCGACACCCTTATAAGGCTCATCTTTAACCCATAAAATAAATAATAAATATTACATTCCAGACTATGTATATATTCTACATCATTATTAGAAATCCTTGTAATTTTTTCCTCATATTCAGAAATATTTTCCTCTACCTTTTTTCTAATATTGAGGAACACATTTTTAATTTTTTCACTCTACTCATGAAATAATTATTTTTCATAGAATACCTTGTTTCAATATCCTAATTCAATGAATATGATCTCATCTCTCTCTTTAGATGTTTGAATTAGTGACCTCCACTAGCCAGAATCCCCCATCATAGAATATACCACTATGAAAACCTTTTCCTTTTCACTACCACCAAAAGTGAGAAATCTACTCTCCAGGGACATGATCTATTGTACAGCTACCAATGGATTATTATTTCCACATAATTCTATAGTTTTCTATCACATGAATTTGTCTATAATAGTTAGACCATAAGTGAATTTGTTGGATTCTCTATGTCAGAAATATTATTTTTCATACCACGGGTCAACTACCCCACTATTGTTATGAAATTACTAGTCTCAACTCTAGCTACATTAATATGTTCATGGAGAATATCCCTATATTGGCTATGAGCATTGAAAAATATTACATTCCTCACATAGGTCTCCATATTTCTACAAAGTCACGGATCAATTTAAACAAGATATAGAATTGTAAAATACAATTCCTATTATATTTTATAGAGTATTCCCTATAAATATTGTAGGTATTTTATAGAACATTTACTATCTAACTTGATTCCTTTAAATCGATTCCCCAATTTTTCTACTATAATTTTTCTAATACCAACTTTAATATCCCAAACTCCATAAAACCAAAGATAGTACTTATATTACATTATTTTTATAGTACATAATAGATCCCATATAATCAAACATATAAGTATTCATGGATGACTAAATAAATACATAAATAACATTTGAAAACATAAGACACAACATCAACACATTATGTGTCCATTATTAATCCTTCCATCATATCCCTAAAAATTACTTATAGTTCTCCTCTAGGTTTCATGTGGAAAGAAGAACAAATAATGTTGATATCATATGCTTAGTAAGGGTAAGCATATAATATAATCTTATATAACTTTAACATGCAATAAGTGGTATGGAAAGAATAGAAAATATAATTAATCCATAATGAACTAAAATAAAGGCATGTTATGTCCTTGAAAATAAATTAAGCAGGGATAACAATAATAATTCATCTCATAACGATGGAATGAATAATTTTAGACATAAAACTATTGTCAAGGAATTGTTTCAATAAACCTATAATGTTACAAGAAGAGGTGTACACCAAAACCCAATATGTTTTTTCTCATGATACTTTTCGATGCATCAATAGGGATATATAAATCTAGTCCCCACTTGTATCATAATTAAGTTCAATGCATTCATAAAATGATTCATCAACACCTTTCATACAATTCCCACTGGAACATCATACATCATAAAACATCATATCCATATAATGAAAAATATGAAATGATGAATCCCCATATAAAATAAGGTGGATTTCTACGATAACATCCCTTAATTAACACAAAATTTATGGGTTATCATCAAATTATATTAGAGTACACTCATCAATGAAATATGGGTATGAGGGAACTTCCAATGTGTTGAGTCATCCATAAAAACTAGTAATTTAGATAAATATTTAGTATTGTGAGGAGACCAATGAAATGGTAGGAAAAATAAGTTATCATTGTTCACTAAGAGTGTTTGAATATTCTAAAGAATATCCCTCCAAAGTGTCGTTCTAGGTTTCCATTATTAGACCTACCCAACATGTGTTAGAGTGATGATTGAGTCAATACTCAACCAACCATTTTCAATTTGATTACCCCTAGGTGTATATATTTGACATACACATCCAATTTAATGTATCTATAGAGGAATATATTTTCTAGGAAATTACACTCACTATTAACCAACCAAAACCTATGTAGGTTTTTCCACCATGGAAAAATATTCAGTTTCATAATGGTTGTGGTAACTCATAAATCAAAATAATATGAGGGTGGGATAACAATATAGATTTTAATTCTATTAAATTTCATGAGTAATATGGAAAAAGTTCTTCTATTTAAATTTATTCTTGATACAAAATAAAAATGGTGGTGATTATAACATGAGTCCAAAAGAATAAAAATTTATGTGGAAAACACTACATATGGCTTGAGTAGAAATTAAATTATAACATATTGAAATAGAGAACATTAAATTAATATTAAAATAAAAAAAATTAATTTAATTTTATGATTTAACATCCCATATAGGTAGTATATGTACATCACATAAAGTAAATTATGTGAATAATATAGAATATGTATCAAAGAAATTAATTTGAGATTTAATACCCTTACCTCTTGTACAGACTTCTACAGACACACAATAGACTCTTGTATCAAAACAATTTCTATATTAATCACATAATTATAAGACATACTTGGAAAAATTTTCATTCATACACTTCTTAAATAATAATTATGTACATTAATTCGTTTGATTTTACACATCTTGTGTTTATAGTTTCGATCATTTGTACTTATTTCATACTAGCAATGTCTATGTTTAGTCATCATTAAAAATTAATTACCAATTGATAAATAATGTTACTATAAGTTATTAATTATAATTATTTATGATGTTTAAAACTCCATTCATTAATGTTTTATTCTTTATCCTTGATGATGAAATCAATAATAAGCATGTTTCGGTGATTCTTGACGATCAAAGTGTGTTATCGTAATTAATGAATTAAATATTGATATAAAATATCAATAAACAAAAAAATAATTATTTACACATTTATATAATATTATATTATTAAATATGTTCCCATAGTCATTCATGATATAAATTCATAGTATTGTTCAATTAGGTGGTCGAACTAGTCTAAACTTGAACAAAACCGGTTTGAATTAGTGATTATTTTTTGTTTTTTGTAATATCATTATAAAAAGAGAATAATGAACTTATTTAGTGTTTATTATTTTAATATATCATAATTTTTAGTAATTATAATTAAAATTATTTAATATAAAAACATTACATAATTTAAATAAATGATTAACATTTTAGTATACTTATTTTAAAATATCAAATTAACGACGATCATTTGTTGTCCATATCCTTAATAGGTTCTCAAATTTTTCATATTACAACCTTAAATATATCAGATACCTCATATTTATCTTTTAATCCCATTATTAGATCCTAAATTTTAAGGCTGTTATGGAAAATAAAATATGCTGGATTGCAGAGGTCGTATTCTTCACAACGCACGAACAATGATTATTTTCATTTAATGTGTTATGTATCTGAAAAAAAATGATAATTGCCTAAATATAGTAAATTTATAGAAAATAAATGAAACTAATATCATTATATTAGTTTTTATATAATAAATTTAAAATATTATAATTAATAATAAAAAACTAAGTAGTTGATAATAATCATTTCTGGAACGTTAATTTTTTGTGAAAGTCTCTATAGTTGTGTCGCCCTTATGATAAATAACGTTGATCAGAAGATTTTTAAAGTGGTAAAGGTTTCAATGAGAATGAAAATTTATTATTTTAAAAGATAAATTCTAATGAAATTTGAGTCTTTAACTAGTGCTTCTGTTTCCCTTTTATAAGTGAATTGAAGGGTAGTTTTGGGGGTAAGTCTTACATTTTCAATAATGTAAGGTGCCTATTTGTAAACACCCCAAATCCAATATACCAAACCTTTTGGTTAATTTGTTAAATTGTAACTAGAACCAATCTATCACAACCCAATAGACTGAATAAATTATTAGTTTTGGTAAACAATATATATACTTGAATCTCACATTAAATTTACATATATAAAATACATAACATAGTGAAAGTAAATATTTTTCATCTGTGAACTCATTCAAATATTCCTTCTTCATATCCAAGGAAAAGGATAAAAATTATTGAGAAATTATATACTCAATAAGGGTTAAAAATAGTGGATTATATAATGAGTAAATAATTAATAATAAATAAATAAAGGAAAACAATTAAAAACACATTACATTTAATCAATCACTTGAGAAAAAATAATAATATGGAAGGAAAACGTGATGATCAAATATTACATATAAATAGTCACAAGAGCTTGAAACTTATCCAAGGATATAAAAAAATTAAAATAAACTCATGGGAATCAATAACTGTTTTGATAATTATTGAATGCTTAATATTAGACATTTGAAACTTATCATTGATGCCTTGTTCCAGGACTTATAAAAAATTTCATCAATGCCTCATGATAATATATATTACATATATAGGAAAGGCCTTTTCCAAATCCCCTAGGTAGTTTATCACATGAATCATACTGATGCATCTAGGTGTTATAGGGGGCCTCACCCATCACATACTATTTCCCATTAATTTCTCATATGAAATGGGTGAAACATAATTTATGTAATTAATCATATTGAAAAACAATAATATCAAATTATAATAATTTCCTAAACCAATAAACATAACCATAAACCATCAAGAGTAATGTGGTGAATTATATCAATATAGTACATCACGAGTCAATTTGAACCCAAAATAATGGATAAATATTATGTATGGTATCATTACAAAATATCCCCACTTTATAATATTTAGAAAAGTTTTTTTAATGAAAATAAATAACATAAAAAGTTCATTAAAACTTTCATGAGGAAAACAACATTTTTTAACTTTGAAAATCACTTTTAAAAACTAAAATTTTTTGTAATATTATGGAAATAATTTAATTTTAAATTAAATTTATAAAAAAAATTTGGAATCATTAAATAACTTATCGATCATGAAACCGGTAAATTTTTTTGATCCTATATAAGTTAAAAAGGTATTCTTTTTACACTTTTGTAAAAATTTCATGAAGTTTATCCTTAAAAAATGAAAAGAATATTAGGTTAAATCCATTTTTTAAAAGGAAAATATGGGAAAAAATTTAATAAATAATTTGTAAAATTTTTAAAATAATTTAAGAAATAATGGATAAAGAGTGAAAAGTATTTTCAAATAAAGACAGACATAAAGTGAGGTTTTTAGGGAAAAAATAATTATCATTGTAGGTGCCAATGAGTGTAAAATGGTAATATTAATTGAAAAGTTAATTAATAAGATGATTAAAATAAAATATATATTTTTTAATATAGAAATATCAATTAATTCCCACAAGGGATACTTAAACATAAACAATCTTAAATAAAGATGATATTATGAAATAAACTCTTACAACTTGGGAATCTTTTGAATCATTACCACCATTAAAGTAATAACATAAAAATAAACTTTATATACCATTAATATAAATATATTCATGATATAACATATCATATGGGAATTATATATTCCACAAAAAAGTAACACGTGGTTAATATGGAATATGTCTCACAAAATTAAACGTGATATGAAAAAACCCATACCGCTGATCTGATTTCCTAGGTTTGTGTTCAAACTTCTTGTATAATAAATGTTCATTTATTATAAATATATTATAAAACCAAAATCATATATATAATAACATATATTTTTTATATATAATCAATTATATCATTTTTTTTAACAATTCTTTGTTAAAATTACTATTTCGGGTAATAATAGATTTGTTTTTCATGAATGTTCTAGTTTGGAAGTCTCAATCATTTTAATTATATCATGGTTCCATCTCATCTTGAATGTTAAAAATTATATATATATATATATATATATATATATATATATATTATTTATATTAATTATAAATATATAGTAATACATAGAATAGTGAGATTAAAAAATTAATTACATCGTTCATGGAGATAGTAAGTTATGCGTACACATGAATGCTTTTTAAGATTCATAATGGATGGATTGAAAGAACGTTAAATAATAATTCCAAATTATATGTTAAATATTATATCACATATAAATATATATATGATATATTCATTATATATATACTAATTTCCATAAGAGTAGACTAGAAATTAAAAATTAATCACATCCCTTTGTAAAGGTAGTAGTTTACACAAACGCACAAGTGACGTTATCGTATTAAAATAGATTAATAGGTAAAATTTATATATTATATATTAGTTATAGTATCAAATTTATTTCATAAAAATAATATATACACATTATTTTCATATTTATAACCATCCAAAATATTGATGAAAAATGAATTACACAACAATATAGAGATGGTAATTCATAAGTATGCCAAAGTGATGTTTTCACATTTAGTAGGATGGAAAACAGGTGGAATAGGGTTTCATCATTATGATAATAACATATAAGTATATTTATTATAGTTTATTTATTATCTTTGGATGGTTACAATTCATTAAGTGGAGTTATAAAAAGAAATAAACCTAAAAAAGTCTGTAAAGATGATTACTTGTTCATTGTTAGACTTCCATTGGATAACTTCTTAAGGGACCTATGCTTGGAATTTTGGATTGACCAGAACCTATAGAACATGGATTCGGATATTTATAAAAGTAATATGAATTATATATATATATATTTCTCAAAGTGTTGTAAATAATATAAAAGAGAGGTTTTATTTTATAATTTAGGGGAGGGGAATTCATTGAATTTCTTTATGTATTCAATTAATAAAAAATATATTTCATGCCCAAAGGGATCCAAATTGATAAAATTAAAATATAAGGTGACTATATGTTTAAATTATCTCAAAAAATATATTTTTTACAAGATTTGTTCATGTTTTCACACTTATCATTTAGTTTTAAATCATGTTAACCCATTGGACAATTACAATAAAATTAATGTTTTCTACTATCTAAGGTTTAATATTTCTAAAATAATATTAAAAAAAGATTCTTAAATTGATCATGGTTGATTTATAAAACCATATCCCCTTAATTTTTCCAAAAATATGATTTTTATTAATTTTAAATCATTTAATAAATTATTATTTATTATAAAATATCATTAATTTCATTTTAACCATTATTCGTAAAATTTGACTTGAAAAAATAAAGTAAAAGGGTAAATTAAAATGTAATACTTTAAAAAATCCAAAAAATGTCATATAGATCTAAAAATGTCTGGATGAAAATGAATTAATTTAAATTATATCAATTGTAATATTTTTAATATCATTTAATTTAATTTACAATTAATTGAAGAGAAACTTTTCAGTGTTGTGTAAGCATTTAGGGTAATTTTTAATTACATAAAAAATAAAAAAAAATTACATCATGAAAATAATTTTTTTATAATCATAATATTCACTGAGAATCATTCACCACTGGTTTTTTTCTGCATGTGGACACATAAAGGACACATAAATCTAAGAGAGTGACATTTCATAACTTTCGTTGATTAAATATTATATTGGAAAATTTCATGGAAAAGTTTCAATTAAAAAATCCATTTCTAGAATAAGGTGATAAATTTTGAATTATTTTTATCCAATAATAAATATTATTAAATATTATGTCATTATCACATAGCTTTAACCAAGATAAACCTGATTTACCCATTACTCTGATGATAAATTTTACCAAAGTTACTATTCATATTGACCAAACATAAAATGGGATATCAACCAAACATTAACCTCCAAAATAAAAAAATAGAATCCATTACTAAAGATTCAATTTATAAAGGTGTATTTAATTTGTTTAAAATATATGTGAAAAAAATGGAAATCAGTTTTTTAGAAAAAAGAATTTTTTATAAAAAAATTACTTCTATGCATAATATGATCATAAAATTGATTTTAATGAACAAAATTTAATTATTAATAATATAATGGTAAAAAATTTATTTTTATATATTTTAAAAAAAATTATCTTTGTAAATCATTTATAAAAAAATCATTTTTAATAAAAAATCAGTATTTATCACTGTTAATTGAAAAGTCAGTCTCTTTATAAAAATAAGAAAATTTCACTGAAAGATAATCATTATATACTAATTTAATAACAATATTCATTTTATAAAATATATTTTATTGAGTTTTTATGAAATAATTATAATATTCTCCCTCAAAACCCACTAAAATTAATTTTTTAAGATAATGTATTTATGAGGCATAAATAACCTTACTAAAAATTGATTACTTATTTCTTATGAATTATTATGTAAATTTATATTATGTAAGTTATTTATATATATTTCATAATTTTGATTATACTATTCATACAAACCGATTCAATGACTAAGAGAAAATAATATTTTAATAGTATATTATTATTTGTTTAGACTCGGTGTTTCATGTTGTGAATGTAATCGAACATTGTTTTATTTAAAAATAGATGTATTATACGTCTCCATACCCCTAAACAAATTAAATCCTTTAAATTTGAAATAAATATCGATAATCAAGGGTTTACATTTGAAAATACTTTTTTATAAAACCCATATCATAAAAAGGGATAATAAAACATCCTCTTAAAACTGGAAAAGGGAAATATAAAGGTCACAAAAAACTGGGTTTCAAAATATGAGAATATTTCAAGGAAGTGAAAATTTAGACAGAGATGAAAATGGAAAATTCTAACTAATGATGGAGAGTGATAGAGATCATTCATCATAATAAAATGAATGATCATGAAGAATTTGACAACCACAAAATCAGGAATGTAATAGGATAAATTATTTATTGAAAGATAAAACTCATATAGTTGAGGAAGTTATTTACCATATATAATAATAAATTAAGGAAATTTATTCACTTAAAATTTATAATTTAATTCATTTATCAATTTCAACCGCAATTCCCATCTTTTGTTCCAAATGATCAGTATTCAAGATGATTTTTATGCTTGAATCAATAAATAATCATCTAATGGGACACATTTTACTAGATCTTATTAACTTGTATGAAATTGAATTATATCAAATAATAGTTTTGGATCTATACACTTAGTTGGTGCATGATTCGAAGGCCTGGTGAACCTGGAATTGATATTATAATAATATTAAATATAATATTATCACACACATATAGTTTTTGTAAAAAATCGAATAACTCCAAAAAAGAGTACTAGATTGTAAGTCTAAGACTGTGATTGAGTCTTGATCATGTGATTTACCCTATATGACACCTCTGGATGGTCCACATCGGGCATATGACCAAGTCAGTCATTGTAGGTGCGTTTAAATAAAGTATAGAATTGAATTTATTTATTTTATTTTAAATATCCACAACCTAATTACCTCTATAAATAAACTACTACATAAATTCCCTAGGGTCATCCATATAAACCATGTAGAGATTTAGAGGATATCTTATTGTTCTACATTGGGGGATCAGATCAAAGGAAAACAAATCATCAGATCAAGGTTGATCGAGATGAATCAAACACATATGGGCTTATCCTTCCCTAATGAACAAATTATTCACTAATGATTGATCCAAATATTGGTAGGATTCATGAATTGTGTTTTGATCACTCTTGGTTAAATTGGTAAATCATAGATTATTATCTTCTTTTGATATGTGATTATTTGAACCTTCGTATGATCCATGTATACAAATCAAATTGTTGAATTCAAATTACTCTTTCATTATTGTGATCTCACTCTGGATATCCCTAATTTAAGATCTATTGAAAAGAAAACAGGGAAATTATTTTTCACCCATGTTCTTGTATTATTCCACCATATGTTATTTACATTATTCATCATTAGACCATGGGGTCATTGTTTGATATTTATAGGTATGGTTTGAGTGTGTTCGAACCCCTATTTGGGGTGATTGTGTAAATGATGAACATATTATTTTGTTGAGGATTGATCAAGATGAATCAAGAGTTATGTGTGATTATTTGTTATTCCAAGATCTGAATCGACAACGAAATCTAATGGAAGACAATGAGATTAACGATAGTCAGTATTAAAGGTTAGTGCAGATTTTAGATTTCTATTTTTCATCCATCAAAGGTTGGGAAATGATAGGCAATGTAATTTCAATCAGTTCTAGGTGATCAAAATAGGGTATATTTTATAGTGGAAGTAGATCATGAAAATGAAGGACCACAAAACACCTTCAGAGGGGGGGGTGAATTTGGGTGTCAACATTTTATTTTGAACTGATGGATCTTGTTCCCACGTTGGTATGAACCAATTAAAACAGTCTGAAAAATATGTGTAGAAGACAAACAATCACATTCAAAGCAACGACAAAAAAATTTACTTGGTTCACCGCTAAGGGCTATGTCTAAGGAGCATACACTGATAGTGTGTCGGTCATACCAAAACCTCTAATCTTCATAAGTTGTGGATTACATGTTTTTAGCATAGTCACTATGTAGAAGGTGCACTTCCTTTACAAGGTTTTAGGGATAGCGCACTATGGCCCTCAGATCAGTTCCACTGACTCCCCCTTTTTCACTGCATTGGAAGAATCTTCACTCCGTTTAATGACTTGAAGGTCACTTCAATAGTTTAGCATCAAATCATGCATCCTCAACTATAAATGGATGCTCTGTTGAAGTCATATAATCATCCATGGATTTAATTTATTTTCTCGTACACTAATATATTATGGAAACTAATTTCTCAAACTAATTTGGTCAATTTTCAGGAATCCATGGGTATTATGTGTACTACTGTTGTTTCTGTGTACTTATGTTGTTTTCATGTACCTTCCAGCTCCTCCATGTACCATCCTACTCCTCCGCAAATAGCCCTTCATGGCATACTACCCTGCTTTATCGACTGCTCTACTCCTCCGTGTACTGTCATGCTCTACGTACTACCTTTCTCTGGTGCGTATTGCGAGGGCTACCTACGCGAACCACACTCTCTTCCACGTATTTTTTTCCTTTCATAGATTATTATCTCCGAATACTGTCACCTCCACCACGTACCACTTAGGACTTCACCTAATTTCTTCCAAATGTTTTAATCTTCAATCTCGTCATATAATAAAGGTGATTATTTTTTTCTTAAATAGGAAAATAACTCCACATATTGCGCTAATCCGACTTACCAAAATGTTCAATGTGGGACAATATTCACATTAAACTAAAATCTATTAGCATACAGTTAGAATCCACCGTATACCTTTCATGTTTCGTGAACCACAACAATCTCACAAGCCTTCATCACTTTGTGTACCGCATGCCTTCAATGCATAGCATCATTGTGAAACAATTTTCATTTCAACCTTCATCATTCCACGTACCGCAAACCTTTGTCACGAACCATTTATGTAAACTATTCTCAGTTCCGCACACCGCTCCACATACTGTTCTCGCTGCATGGAATGCAGCCGTGAACCATTCCCGGAACATGGTAAGCAGTGCATGTTCCGAGGTATGTGGTTCACTTATTTTTCTGATTTTATCTTCCATTTCTCATACAATTCAATACAATCTAAAAAACCCTATGTTTTCCGACAACAAACTCTTTATTTTGAGGCACAAAAAATTAGCAATCACTAGGGAACTACTCCACTATCAATACTACTTTCATCCTCAAACGTATGACCTCATTGGTTGCAAACTCTGTATTCAAACATGTGAAGATTGACAAAAAAACAAAAACCAACTCCATTATTAACAACAAACATCCATGGATCCGACAATATCCCCCTTTGGTTTTGTTGAAAATCTCTTGATAAATTCACTGATGTGCTAACCACGATCAAAACATGAACCTTCAATAAACAACTCATCCATCACTCTAAGTCTACATGAGCAGTGCTCAGTGTAGAAAACAAGAGAGAGGACATGAATTTTGTTTTCATTCTTTTCTTTTATCCACTGAATCTATTGAACTTATCCATTCTCTCTCATTGGTAATAAACACCAAAGACATGTATGTAAACATTATAGAGCTCATAACATACTCCCCCTAGATCGTATCTCCCCCATATACCTGAAAAACTTCCAAAAATTGATTAAAATAGTTAAAATATTAGTGAGAGGGGAATTTTTTAACCTCATTATACACTAGGAGGTGGCTGAACACTGAGGTTCAACTGATTTTTCTCAAACACGGCCACTGAAAGTGGCTTGGTAATAATGTCATCCACTTGATCATCAGTTCCCACATGGTCCATTTTGATCATTCCTTGATCAACTTTTTCCTTGATGAAGTGTTATCTGATATCAATATGTTTTTTATGAGAATGATGAATAGGATTCTTAGTAAGATAAATTTCACTCTTGTAATCGCTGTAAATCACCTGTGGTTGTTTCACCTCAACACTTATTCCACTCAGTTGTCGTTTCATCCAAAGTAACTGAGTGGAACCATTGGTAGAAGATATATATTCATCCTCAAAAGTACTATGAAAATTAATTTTCTATTTCTTGCTTAACAAGCCCACACATTTCTTCCCAATATTGAATTCTCCCCCACTAGTAAACTTTCTATCCACTAAATCTCCAGCACAGTCATCATCAGAAATTGATTACAGTTCACTAATTCTTCCTATAGAAAATTACATCCCATAATTATTTATACCTTGAACGTGTCTCATGATTATTTTAAATGCCACCATATATTGTTCCTTTGGATTACTTTGAAAGCGGGCCATAAGGGAAATTTCAAGGAAAATATCTGGCAGTGTCACCATCAGGTACAATAGGATTCCAATGATTCATATGTATATGATGGGATCCAAATAATTCCCTTCCTCATTCTTCCCAATCTTTTTTCCAACTGAAATAAGAGTCGACATTGGTTTTGAATCATGCATATTGAATTTCCTCAATAGCTCTCTTGCATATTTTTCTGAGAAATGAAAGTGTAATACTTCTTCTAAATCACCTGCAACCCAAAAAATTATGTGAGTTCACCAACCATGGACATTTCAAATTCATATTTCATGTGATTGGAAAATTCATCCACTAATCCATGCTTTCTTCCACCAAAAATAATATCATCCATGTATTCTAATATGATGAATTGATCCTCTATTGAATTTTTTACGTAGATATTGTGATCCACTCCTCCTCTATTAAACTCAAGATTTCTTAGATAAGATTCTAACTGAGAGTACCACACATGTGGTACTTGTTTTAGGAAATAGAGTGCTTCATTTAATTAATAAACATTCAGTTAATCATTTCAAAGAAATACCCTACAGGTTTTTTAATATAGACTTCTTCTTCTAATAATCTATTTAAAATTTTTGTCTTGACATCCATTTGATACAGATTAGAACCTCTTTGGATTTTCGTGGAAAGAAATAACCTAATTGATTCCATTCTCACTATGTGAGAAAATGTCTCCTCGACATAAATTCCTTCAATTTGTGAATATCCTTTAAAGACCATGAATTCTTTATTTCTGAGCACATGTCCAGTGACATCATATTTGTTTCGTAAAAATACACTTTGTACCAATCACATTGTGACCTTCTGGTCTTTTGAAAAGATCCCAAGTCTTATTTTTGTCAATCTAATATAACTCTTCTTTCATTGATTTTACGCATGACTCGTCCTTTGAATATAGACCGCTTCTTGTACTACATATTTCCAGTAATGTCGAGAAATACAACTCTTGGTCAATATAGTTCTGGACATGTTATTTACCTATGGAATTATACACTCAACAACACCATTTTTCTATGGAGTTATCACAGAAGCCACTCATGTTGTATCCCATGATTCTCTAAGTAATTTTAAAATTCAATGGTTGTGCATTCCCCTCCATTATCAGACCATAAAATGTTGATCTTCCATCCAGTATCATTCTCAGTGATTCGATGATAGGTTTTCATGAAATTAGGAACTTCTTTCTTCCTGTGTATAAATATCACACATGCCATTATACTATAATCATCTTTGGGAAGAAACCACTACGTTTCTCCTTGTGTTCCATCATCATTTCTCAAGCCACATACATCTGTATGGATGATGTCAATGAGATTTTATGCTCTTTTCTTCTTTGGTCGGTAATAACTGTAGACCATTTTCCCTCGCATGCACGCATCATATATATTTTCTCATTCATGCTATAGATTAGGGATATACATGACTATATTCGTCTTGGATATCTTTTCCATGTATATCTGATTGATGTTAACCAGTCTTCGATTCCATAAGTTATTTTCCTCTAAAACTATTAAGTAGAAAATGTTCTCTTTTTTCTCAACTTGATATAAGATTTCATCTGTTCTATAGCCTTCCATGAGTTAATTTTTTAATATTCCTCTTATAGTACAATCATTCTGATTTAATGTCACAATATGTCCTGAGTAACAGATTTTACTCACACTATGAAGATTGTAATGTAGACCATTCACATAAAGGACTTCGGTTTTCTTCAGCTCTCCATTAGTGAGCTCAGTACTTACACTACCTTTTATCATCCTAGCACCATCGTTACTGAACCTCACTATTCCATCTACCTTTTTCTTCACATTCGTTAATAGGTATGCATTAACCGCCATATTGTATGAACATCTGCTATCAAAAGTCCATGTGCTTTCGTTCTTTCTATCTTTGAGGGCTACTTCTGAAAAATTGGACTCTTCCATTTTCCTCTTTTATTTCCATGAGATATTGGATTGAGTGTAGGATGTTGATGGCCTTTAAATTTTATCTTCCATGTACATGGGTTCTTCATATTCAAATTTGTCTTACAGATGGGAAAACTTGTTTGAAATAGAAACCCCTTCTGGTTGATGTGTATTGACTCGTCTCTGAGCATCAAATGGATTTCTCTTATCATATCTCTACCTGCATTACAAATCTATATGGACAAAGTTAGAACAGTGGAAACAATATCCATAGAAATTATTTATTCTATAAGATGTAAGGTATGAATATGTTCTTCTTTATTAAACTCCTAACTCATTCTCATTCATATAGCTCCATGCATCTTCGCAGTATGACATGGTATGGCCCAGATGACCAAAAAACTGACACTTCATGAATGGAAATGTCTTATTACTTATATTTCTCCTCAAGACTTCTTCCTCAGGAAAATAGTTTTACTGCCTATCATTTCTATAGACTCGAGGATAATCTTCAGTTTTACATTCTTTTTTATTTAAGGGTTTATTTTTCATCACTTTTTTCTTTTCAACATGATCGACATTTTTGTAACCTTTATTCTGCTTCACATAATTTATAGCATTTGATGTTTTGGCATCATCACCAATTCCACTATTTCCCATGAATGTTGGTCTTTGATCACTCAAATGCCTTTTTAACTCTATAATAACCACAGTTCTCTCCCCCTATAAGCACAACTTCTGAGGACCTTCTAAATTGTATTTTCATTTTTTCTTCAATTGAAATTTATTCACTTTAATGTTTACTTCTCAGAGTAACAACTTATTCTTTGAGTCCTTGAATGATCTTGGACTTCTCCTCAAGTCTTGAGGTAAGGTAATTGATGAACTTTTATTGTTATTTAATTCTGAGTTTTTGTTCTACAAAACATCAATTCTTCCAGGGATTGATGATTTAACTTTTACCAGTTCTTCTAGTCATTAAATTTCCTCTTCCAGCTGATCAATATATTCAAATGATTCCACCACCATTTCTTTCCACTTAAAACATCTCTTGCATTTAATCACATTCATAAAAAAAATCCTTAAGTTTCAAATAGGGATTGGAATTAGTAGTCAACTGATTATTTACAACATTATCTATTGTTGGTTTAGACTTTTCAATGGTATCCATCATAGAAGCATGGTTTCCAGTCTTAAATTCTAGTTCATCTTCTTCACAGAATTCATTATCATCATCTTCCTCCCCATAGAAAAAATATTATTTTATAAATTATTTTAAAATGTGATGTTTCAATTTTTGAATAATATTTTCTGAGGCTTATCTATGTTTTCATCTTTTATTTCTTCATCATCAAATTTTCTTTAGCACTAAGAGGAAATTTTTCCAACTCTTTCATAACAAAAGAAATTCATAGGTATCTTTCTTTCAAATTCCCATGATTCTTTCTTGGGGTTATTGGAAATGTGAGAAAGAGTTTAATTTTCCTCATCATCTTCATCACTATTATCTCATGAAACTTTATGTTTTTCCATGGATTTGAATTCCATTTCCTTTCTCACACAAGTCATAGCTTATTTAAGTTTAATTCTCATTTCATAAGATGATAGATTACTCAAAAAAACATCCACTAAGAGTTTGGAGAGATATATTCCCTCAAGTTCTGACACATTTGAATTGTAATGGGGTGAAAGTCTTCTCAAGATTTTATTCACTTTGTAATCATCTCTGATTTCTTCACCCATGCCTCAGATTTCTCCTACAACATAAATAATTCGATTGAAAAATGAGTTTTCATTCTTATTAGGGTGCGTATTCAGATCATCAAACCTGTTGTGTAGAACATTATGTTTTTCCTACATCACTTTTCTATCTCCTTCATAAATAATTTATAGTTTATCCCACATTTTCCTAGAATATTTGAAACTCATTACCTTTAGATATATCTGATCAGAAAGGGATGAAGTGAGAGCATTTTGTTCTTTTGCATCTCTATAGAAAAATATCCTATATGTATCTGTCATCGACGGTCTTATAAGATCAGTGACTTGTATTCCACGTACAGTACCAAATAAGACTTACATTCCAAGAGATCATATGTGAGATCTCATTCTATTTTTCAATATTTGAAAATTAATTTCACCAACTAGGGGAACTCCCCTAATGTTGAGTGGATTATCCATGATAGTAGAAGATATATTCAACACCAGCATCCACACTATGATACCACTTGAAGGACCCTGGAACACCCTAAGAGGGGAGGGTTGAATCGAGGTATCAATGTTATCTTTTAAATGTATGGATATTGTTCCCACATTGGTAGGAACCTGTTAAACCTTTCTAAAGAGGATGCATGGAAAATAAACAATAACATGCAAAGCAACGACACAACAATTTTACTTTGTTAACCACTAAGGGATACGTCCAAGGAGCATACTCCAACAGTGTGTTGGTCATACCAAAACCACTAATCTGAACAAGTTTTTGATTATAAGTGTTTAGAAAAATCACTTTGTGCCAAGCATATTGCCTTTACAGGGTTTTAGTGATATCACAATGCATCCCTCAGATCACTACCATGGATTCCCCCTTTCTCTCTATGTTGGAAGAATCTTCACTCAGTTTAACGACTTGAAGGTCGCTAGATTGTTTTCGTATCAAATAATGCATCCTCAACTATAAATGGACGCATTGTTGAAGTATTGTAATCACCCTTAGATATAATTTCTTTTCTCATACACTAATATGTTATGGAAATTAATTTCACGAGCAGATTTGGTCCATTTTCATGCTTCCTTGGGTGTTCTTCATACTGCTGCTATTTCCACATATCGTCCAACTACTCCACGAACATCCCTTCTTGGAATACTACCCTTCTCTGCATACTTCTTGACTCCTCCACATACCATCCTGCTCCATGTACCTCCTTTCTCCGCCACATACTGTGAGGGCTACCTGCACAAACCACACTCACTTCTGCATACTATTTTCCTTACACGGATGATTCTCTCTGTGCGCCGTCTCCTCCACTGCATACCACATCAAACATCACTGAATTTCTTCCTGAAATTTCAATCTTCAATCTCCAAATCTTACAAAGGGGATTAATATTCCTTAAATAGACACATAACTCCGCAAATTTTTCTCAAATGATTTACCCAAATGTACAATATGGGATAATCTTCTATGTGAACGGAACTCTATATGTGTATGGTTAGCCTCCACCACTTACTGATCATGTTTCTCAAACCACAACAAACCTTCCAGCCTTTAACACTCCATGAACCTCATACCTTCACAATGTACTATCACTGCGAACCATTTTTCATTTCATCCTTTATAATTCTGCATACCCCGTACCTTTAGTGTGTACTGTTGTTGTGAACTATTCTCGGTTTCCTGAACTACTCTGTGTACTATTTTCACCACCTAGAATGCGGTTTTGAACCATTACTGTAACATGGTATGTAGTCCATGTTCCGAGGTATGTGGTTCCATTATTTTTCCAATTTTATTTTCTGTTCCGCATACCACTCACTCCTATCTGAAAACCCATTTTTTTCCAACCCCAAACTCATGGTTTTGAGGCCCAATAAATTGGAAAACACCGGGAAACTACATCACCTTTAATACTAATTTTATCGCCAAACATATAACCTCATTCTTTGCAAACACCCTACTTTTCTATTTGTATATTCTCAAAAAATACAAACCAAACTCCATTATTAGCAATGAATATCCTTGGTTCAAATAGAAACTGCATGGAAAATATTGGGATTATAAAAAAACCCAACTATATGTCATGTATCTCGAAAGAAAACATGGAATGAATCCCCCTAGATGTGGTGTTAGGGTTTTGGTCACAGTTAAGGATCACACGCCATGTGGCTAGAACCACACACTATGTGGACCTCTCCAAGTGTACAACTCTTGTTCCAGCTAGAACTCACCCAGAACAATGTGCATCTGTCCATTCCATGTACACTAAGAGTACACAAAAATGGTCTGGTCCCCGAGCATGGCCAATTATATGGTCAAGTACATGGGTATGTCCCAAAGTACACAGGCACAACAAGATGTAAAATGGTATGCACGAAGCAGCTGAGACATGTCATGTACCACTCATACATGTTGAGTACATTGACATAACTTATGAGACATGTACAAATGAGAACATGGAAAGGTGATGAAGTACAGTCACACACCGTGTGGATCCCCATACATGTCATGTATTCCCTCCATGAAATTATTTTAATCATATCTCTTTCATTGTTACTTGGATTTTGGCCCAGGAGTAGCCTATCTAGAGTAGTTTTCCATAAATAAAACTATGGTAGCCTTCATTGTGGAATAAGAGATATGATACAATATGTTATGGTCATGATTATTCTTTATGAAATGTTTAAATGTGTCAGTGATCACAGTATTAACATTTGGGATACGTTTTCATCATAACTCACATGTCTCACCATTTAATGGGTCATGTTTACTCTTTATATAGATAGAGACAGTACTCACCAACACTGGGTGTAGGTTATCTTACTATTGAGTGGTAATCCCCCATATTCTAATTCATTAAATGGGTGGTTTCTCTAAGGTAGTTGTGAGTCCCTCAGATGTGGGTCATAGTAGTAAGTAGTGTTCCCCTATACACATATTCTAGTGATGTTTCTTAGGTTTTTGAGCATTTATGATAGAATTTTGGAGCTTCAAGAAGACTCCTTAACCTTTGCTAATCTATGAGGTGTATATGTAATTTATATCCCATATGAATTACATTATGAGTAAATATATGTATTGGTTTCCTTCCCCTCTTAATTTGGGGTGATATTTCTTTATTATTGTATCTCTCTATCACTCCTATTATAGTTTCCAGGTCTTCTTACTAGGTATTTATATACTAAATCATGCATCAGATTTCCCCACATGTTTCATGTCTTATACAGACAACTAACATATCTTTGGTCACTTTGGATGGGATTAGGTATACTGGGGTGCATTGACCACATATGGTGGTCAATTATTGGAGATCAGGAGGTGAAATATATCAACTTTCTTATAGTCTAGATTTTTTCAGGTTGAGACTTTATTTCTATTTCGGCATGTATTATTCCATTTTACACTCTGGTTATATTTTATCATAATCTGTTTTATTCCCTATAAGATATTTTATGCATGGTTTACTGTAGATTTCACAGTATATTATATTATTCTTCACTATTTTATAAGGATAATTGGGTTCTTGTGTGTGAAAGTACTTTAGGATAAACCCACCCATTTTATATTATTTTTTCTTAATGCATGTCTCTAGACCCTAGACCATTGGAAGTAAGATTGGGGTTATCGTGGCCCAACCTTCTTCCATCCAGGTACGCCCTGATGGGTTTGTTCATTAAAGTGCACTATCATCGAATTTCAATCCTTTGGTTGGTGTTAAGAGTTATCCCCTTATGAGGAAATGGTTTGGACTAAGGGAAATGGTTTCCTTGTTTCTTGAGTGTGCCTTTTATGCTGAGGGATCTAGTGTTAGTGTGGTAGTCAGTGTATCAATCCAAGAGGACTCTGACTACCAACTTCTGGACTCTCTATACCGAGACATTGGTTTTAGGTAAAAATGGTAAATTCATCATTTATGATAGAATCCTTTTAATATCCTTATTGAGTCATATCCCCATGTATATATTATTATCTGGTCTTGGTATCTCCTAATCACCTTCATAATTCCTTCACAAAGAAATACACCCATATTATCAATTTAGGATCATGATGATGATCAGATGAGTGATGAGGCATAAGTTTATTATCTATCTCACAAGGTGGTTCCTCTAGGTGGGAAGGGAGCATAACCACCATTTATTGGGAAGTGGATCATACTATAATTTCAGGATGTGGATGCACAAGGGCTTAGAGTACTTCGTGAGTTCTGGAATCATAGACCATTATGGGTTTTTAGCAGTCTAAATCACCATAAAATGGATTATTTTGTTGAGTCAACGATCCAAATGTTCAAACTTGTCTGAACCCAAACTGATCATATGATTTTACTGGAAGACAATATTTTCCATGGAGAATATAGGCACTATTATATTTTAGTAACATAGACTCATGACAACATGATTCTCTAATGGTATAAGTTCCAATAACTATTTCTTGAGGAGTAATACCCCTTATTCTTGTTCTTAGTTCATATCCAATAGCATATTAGGATGCAGTAGGGTAATATGAGAGTAACTAGGTATTCCATGAGGTTCACCAACCTTATTCAATACTACCTTAATATGGTACAAGATGGATTATTTATGGTGAGGATGTTTTATTATGGTATACACATATCCATTCACACTAGTGGGGTTACATTATTATTTAACACTTATGTTGGAGTGATAGAGAGTGATATGGTATTTGAGAACTTCTAAGAAGAGTGATATTATGAAGTTGGAGGCACTGGTGGGAATATTTTGGCTAAGACATCTGTAATGGGTATCATGTGTCAAACCATGGGGTCTTGGTAGAGGATGAATTCTCATTATCAGACTCGGACGTGTGGATCTATGGTTCATGGATTGTGCATAGCATCCTGTCATCTCAGAGAGTTTTGAGGTTATGATTTCAATGGGTGAGGTCACTTATCATAGGACCTCACATACTTTGTTACTTATTATGACTGGTAGGTAGTGGACAGACCAACCTAGTTGAGCTAGACCCATGATTAGGGATCTCCAAGACATGGCCCGGGTGTCCCTTGGAGAGGTAGTGCTAGAAGAGGTGTAGGAGACAATCTGGATGGAGGAATAGTTGGTGCAAGATGATTTCATAGTCTCCCACCACCAATAGTACTTGGATTTCCACGTCAAGCTTATAGATCTGGAGGTAGGGATCGTGTGTAGTTGTAGGCCATGTAGGTCTATGACCAGGATGCCCCTGAGATTATGTGAGGTATGATATCTATTTATTATAATATTTAATTACTACCAGTATAGATGGTATTGATTCATTAATTAATCTTCTTATTCTATGTGAGAGAGTTGGATCATCCATATGATATATTAGACCGACATTTGGGGATAGAGGTTCTTGTAGTGATAAATTCATTGATATCGCTTATTTGTCGACATTGTGAGCTATCTCTTGGTGGAGGTAGTTTCACATGGGCCCTCTGGGTCATCATAACAATAATCTATGATATATTGGGTATGGATTGGTTTTCTACAGTCCAATCTTATATTTAGTATCATCACAGATTGGTCAGATCCCTATAGACATATAGGATGACATTCTCCACTGTTGGTTAGAGTATCTCATAGAAGAGTGAGTTTGTCTTGTATGTAGGAAGCAATAAACCATCACCAATTAGTTAGAGAGTATAGACCTTGAAATAGTGAGATCTTCAAAAATATATATTCCTTTAATATTCAAGAACGATATGTACTTCAACCATAATTACGTTTTAGGACTACCACTTTTGAAGAAGATAGATATCGACATCGACATGCACACCAGGACCACACCGATACCTTCCATAGCATACGTGATATACCCAATCGATCTCAAGGATATGAGGGTGATATTTTAAAAAAATCATGAGAAGTAATTTATTTCACCCATTATATCCCACTTGGTAGCTCCAATTTCGTTCATGAAAAAGCTAGATGGGATTTTAAGGCTTCTAATAGTTTATCATCCTCTGAACTAGGTAATGATAAATAACATGTTCCCCATGCTAAGTATTGATGTCTTATTTGATCAATTGTGAGGTGTGAGTTGGTTCTCTATGATCAATCTTAGTCTCATATACCACTAGTTCAGTTTTCAAAAGGATGATATTATGATGGTAGTATTTCAATATCACTTTGGAGACTATAAGTTCCTCATGATGTGATTTAGTGTGACGGATGCCCCTGATATTTTATATGGAATTGAAGAACTATATATTCCATCCATACATGGAAATATTAGTGGTTTTCTTCATTAATGACATAATCATTTACTATATGTCTTAGGAGGATGATGCAGAGCATATGAGGGTAGTCCTAGACTTACTATAGGAGCACCAGATTTTGGTAAGATCCTAAAGATAAATTTTTAAAAATATGTGCTCTACATATTGGGTAATTTCGTTTATGATCATGGTTTAGTTGTGGACCCATTGAATATTGATGTAGTGCTTTCCTGGGATCCACCGAATAGCATATCATAAGAGCAGAGTTATCTTAGCTTGGTAGTGTACTGTAGGTGATTTGTAGAGGACCTTTCAATGATTTCATCTCCTTTGACCACCCTGATACAGGACAGGTAATTGTTTACCTAGATAGAGTAGTGTAAAATAGTATTTGAGGTGTTTAAGATAAGGTATATTATGGATCATATGTTGTGACCATTCGATAATGGAAGTGAGCATGTATTATTTTGTGATCACTCTGCATATGGGATTCACTGCATGTTGATGTATTTTTAGGAAGTGATTACATGTGGGTGGAAGAAGTTGAGAACACATGAAATAAAGTACACTACCCATGACCTAGAGTTTGTAACAGTAGTATTCACTCTGAAAATGTGAATGCACTATCTACAAGGAGGGTGTTTTGTTTTTTACTCATACCACTAGAATGACTTGAACTTCTTCACTAAAAGAGATATTATCCTAAAAAGATGTATTGGTCAGGGATCCTATGAGATCGACAATGAAATAGTATATTATACAGCTAAGGTAAATGTGGTTATAGTTTCCTTTAGTAGAAATTATTGTTCTATATTTGTGGAGGATACCACTATGCAGATGGATTTTTTTATTTGTCCCTGAAAAAGGAGAGGTGTGCATCTTTTCATCAATATACGGTGTTGACTCCTTCTCTCCTTCATCGTGTGAGGGGGGCTCAGTTGGGAGACATTGACTATGAGTTTTTACATGATAAAATATCCTTAGGACATTCCCCAAATGGATTTTATGAAGGATGAGAGCATGTAATCATTTTTCATGGACATATGGTTGTTTCGGTCATGATGTGGGAGGAGCTGATGTGGGGGGTCATACATTTCCTTTAATTGTACACCCTGGAGTGTAAAAAATCTACGTGGACCTTCATCAATATTTTTTATGGATTATATTGAGGGGGATCATCGATGATTTAGTCACTTTTTGTCTCATATTTTAGTAGGTGAACAATGATCACTAGATTTAACCAAGTATTATGAACCCTCTTGATATCTATGAGTGGAAATAGGATTAAATATCCATGGAATTTGTCATAGAGATTCTATAGACAGTGATAGGACATGATGCCATCTAGGTCACAATCGACTGACTTACCATGTTGTCACACTTACCTGTTATTATGTAGTGGAGTTCAATGCAGTGTTTGGGGTCATTGTATGTTTGTTTTATCATCCTACTCCATGGGTAACCCTAAACGATTATCTCTGACAATGATGTTTGTTTTATGTCATTCTTTTGGGGAGACCAACAGGAGAAATTTGGGACATATTTATGGATGAGTACAACATTTCACCCCCATATAAATGGAAATAACATGAATACTATCCATGTATTGGGGGGTATACTAATAGATTTCATGGTATACTTCTGTTAGATTAAGGAGGCTAACTTTACACAAGTTGAGTTTTCTTAAAAAAACCTATCAATATAATATTGGCATGGAACCTTTTCGGGCCCTATAAGGGAGACCTAGAAATTCACCCATATGCTAGTCTAGTATTAGTGACACATATCTAATTATAATAAATATAGTTCTTTCCACGTCATATAAGGATTTTTTATTCATGAATTTATGGGGACATCCCATAGATGATAGAAATCTTACACATATTGTCATCGTAGGCCTTTGGAGTTTTATCAGTGAGACCATTATTTCTAGAAAGACTCCCCATGATGAGGATTTTTAAGGTTTCTATGGGAATCCAAGATATACCCATGTTTTATCTAGTTTTACGTCCTCCTGGAAATGAATTGGTGTTGTTTTTTATCACCTATCCCTTCTATTGTAGTTGGATTTGGTGCATGGAATCTTTCATGAATTGCATCTGGGTAGATATGTGCATGATCCAAAAAAAATTATTAATTGGGGAAAGGTATACATCAATGATAGAGGTTCCTTTTTAGAGTACCTGGTGGTGATCAAGGATCAGTGGGAGAAGATCTTGTGAGAACAGACCTTTCCCAATGTTCATGTGTTGAGAAAGAATGGGAACACACAATATATTTCCTTGGAGTGAGATAGAGATAAGCAAGCTCAGTACCCCCACAATTAATTTTTGAATTTTTTTAGGGGGATATCATTGAAGTATGGGAGAATTTTTTAAATATTTTATTCCTTTTTAATAGTTTTAAATAAATAAAATATTAGTATTAGATCCATTCCCTATGATGAGGTGAGATTCCAATGCCCGATGATCCTGAAATTGATATTATAAAAATATTAAATTTATTAATATCACACGCATATAGTTTTCTAGAATAATAAATCCCAACGGTAGTCTCTAATATAAAATATAATACCACTTTTCATTCTATAATGTGGAGTTTACCTTAATCATGGCCAATTTATATTTTTTTTCAGACGTCCGGTTGAGGCAGCCAATGGAAGTGTGTTTAATTAAAGTAAATAATTAAATTTTTTTATTTTATTTTAAATACCCATGACCTAATTACCTTTAAGAATACAACACTAAAATAATTCCCCATGGTTAGACATGTATACCCCATGTGAATTGATATTATCTCTTAGTATTATCATTAGAAGATCTTATTAAACAACGATGTGTGGTCAGATTACGCAGGATAAGAAACTAGCGAACACAGCGGGATTAATCCTTTACTAAAGAACACTTTAATTAACAATAATGGATCCAAATCATATTAGGACTCGTCAATTGTTGTTTCCCACCTATTGATTAAAAGTTTATGTAAGAATTATTATCTTTTTTCTATCTATTATTATTTGATCTGTTGCTAGGGCTGAGTATAACAATTAAATTATATGATTCAATTTATTCTTTCATCTCGATGGTCTCTCCCTATAAATCCTTGATTGATGATCAATGGACAAGAAAACATGGATAATGAAGTTTTCACCTTTGTCTGTGTGTCTTTACCACTCCCATTCTTCATGTTCTTCACTGTTGGAACACAACATCATGGTTCGAAATTGGTGAGGCAGGCTTGAGTTCCATGAAACCCCTATATTTTTTGTGGTTGTGTTCATGATTAATAGATTAGTGTTTTGAGAATAAATCATGATTAATCACGAGTCTCATGGGATTATTCTTGGTCCTCAGATCAGGAGTGGAGAAAACATCATATGTCATGAAACAAGAGGCACAATGGTTTGTGTTACAGGCATCTTGTTGACAGTTTATTTCCATTTTCTAGATATCAGAGGCTAGGAAATTATTGAAGGAGATGATTTAATTCACATTTGTGTGGTCAAATGGAAGAATTTTATATTGAGGAAGTTTACTGTGAAAATACATGGAGAATATTTAGATTCTATAAAAATACCTAACCACATATTTTTTATCCTGGAAGATCACATGGTGTACAGCCTCTTGGCTACAATGATAGGGTTTCAAATAAAGTTAAGGATCACACACTATATAGTTAGACCCACACATTGTGTTACCCTCCCAATGTGGATAATCCACCTACCAAATTACACACACACAATTACTCATATATATAGACACTCCATATATATTAGGAGTACGTTATCATGGTTCAATACCCAGGCATGCCCAGGTACACTGCCAGTTACATGGGCATGGCCTAAAGTCCATGGGAACAACTAAATATAAATGGGTAAGCCTTGAGTAGACAATAAACATTGTTTACCACCAATGGATTATGTGTACATTGAAATGGATTCCAATCTATATCCATGGGAGAACATATCATTGTGATGGGGTGGGTCCACACACATTGTAGGCACCCATAAAAGCCATGTATTCCCTCAAGGAACTTATTCTTCTCTTATCTATTTCATTTGGACTCAGGTTTTGGAATTAAAGTAGCCTATACTGAGAAAATTTCCATGTAGATCATGGTGTTTTCCTTCATTGTGGAATAAAATATATAGTGAAAAATGTTTTATCGTGACTATTCTTTAAGAAATTCTTAATAGTTGAAGTGATTAGGGTAGGATCATCAAGGATATTCCGAGGTTGGAACCACGGGATGGGTCCCCTAATATCTTTATATAGATAGAGATGGTAATCCCCTACACTAGTTTTTGGTACAATGTTTTTGAGGTTTTAATCCCCTATATTGACAGTTGGCGGTGTGCAGGTCCTCCATTGGAGTTGTGGCTCCCTCAGATGTAGAGAACAAAAATGAGAAGTGATCCCCTCTGCCCATATTATGGAGAGGTTGTTTGGATTTTGGGAATTAATAATCGAATTTTTACATATATAGGATGAATCATCGACCTTGTATGGTCTATGAGAATGAGACCCCCATCCTCTATCATCTGAGTTTCTTTATGAGTATATATATGTATTGGATATAATTTCCCACTTGTTTGTGTTGATATGACCATCTTATTGTATCACTCTATCACACCCTTTACAGTTTTTGGGGAATAATACTCGGTATGTATATACTCACCCAAACATGGGATTTTCCCAAACATTTCATCTCTTATGCAGAAGATACATAGATCAAAGGTTACTTTTGAATAGTATAGGAAAACTTGGGTGCAATGACCATGTATGGTGATCTAGGCTTAGAGATCATGAGTCGATCTCTATCATCATTATTTTATTCTAATTATTTTCAACTTGAGACTTCAATTTTAGTTGGTCAAATATTTTTACCATTTACACTTTCATTATATTTTTTCTTACGATGATGTATTTCCTTGAGGTCATTTCAGGCATGGTTTACTCTGGATGCTACATAATTTTATATTCCGCTAAACTATTTCATGGTGATGGTTGGGTACATGAATGAATGTGAATTAGGCAAAGGCCTTTCATTTTATATTATTCCTTATCAGTTCATATTTATGTCCCCTAACTATTGAATATGGTCATGGGGTTGTGGTGGCCTGAACTTCCACCTTCCAGTCAGGTCCCAGTGGGTTAGGTTGTTACACACATAATCCAAAAAAGGATAAAAATATATTACTAGTCTCTTTATACATTAACCAAATCATAAATGGTTACCAAAAGGTAAAATAATAATAAAATATATAATCATTATAGTGAATAAATAATTCATTAATATTAAAATTCTATAATAAAACCAAAGGTTTAACCAAGATCATTTCTTTATTAAATAAACTTATATACCCCCCCCCCCTCCCTCCCCATTTCATTTTTTATTCATTAACCCAAGTTTCAAAATAACCTTAATAACATCAACATCAAAGAACATTTTAACCATAAATTTTATCTCATATCCCTTATCGTACATCTACAAAAATATATTATTAGTCATCCCAATTATTCATTTAAACTAAAACTGAAATTTATATATACCTCAACATAATAAAATGTCTCTAAAAATAAAATTAATAACCTCAAAATTAGAAAAATTAAAAAATATTTGATCCTATAAAATGGTTCATAAAATCAAATTATTATTTATCTGTCAAACTATTTTTTATGTGAAAACAATTTCATAATAACTAGTTCACCATCTAGTCCTGTGGTAGGCACATCACCCTTTATCACCATTCGTTGTAGGTTTGGGACCCATGACCTTCATGGATATAAAAAGTTGATGCCTGACATATGAGTTTTCCTTTTTACAGATCAATATTTTTATTATTCTTATAACATTACTAAAAATATGATGAAATAACTAAAAATATAATTAACCATAAAATAATTTTCAAATCACATGGTTATCTATATGATAAAACATATGTCTCCAAATATTAATAACATGTTATTACATTAACATCATAGATCGTATGAATCCTAAAAGATATCAATACTGTTAAACCTATGTCCATAAAATAAAAACAGTAATCGTCAAATAAACTTTTCAATAATTCATATACAAAACTAAATTTTTGTATTACTATAAATGTCTCCAAAAATAATATTAATAATATTAGACTTCCATCACATAACACATCAAAAGAGGAATCTATGACTTTAAACATATGACCAAGAATTGACTTATTCACCCACGACGGTGCTTAAAAATCATAAATTATCCTCATCTAAATTATAAACAAACGGTATTTGGGGAATATCCTAAAATTATTTCATAGGGATATATTCCTTAATATATGTTTTCCAAAATCTAGTTCCCAAGGTTTCAAATAAATTTCTTCTAATAAAAACTATAAATACCCCAACTCCATCAGCTCAATGATAGTGGTTTATTTATTTCATTGGAATTAGATACAATAAATTTCATCCCAAAGGAATTTATAGTTTAGAAGTTGTGGTAAATATATACATACATGAAAATAACATCATATTTTGAAACATAAAATACACAATATAGTGAATGAAAATATTATATATCCTTAAACTCATTCAAATATTTATTCTTCATATCCTCAGAAAAGGAAAGAAAGTAAGAGTGATCTTAGATGATCATTAAGGGTTATATACAACATTATCTATCATTTTTTAATAAGAATTTATCAATATGGAAAGGTAAATAACTGAAAACAAAATAACTTTAATCAGTGACTTGATCATAATTACTAATATGGACAGAAAAAATTATGATCAAATAATATCATATAACTAATCACATATGCTTGAAACTTATCTATGGTTATAAAAACAATTCAAATAAACTCATGGGAATTAATAAATGATTTCATAATTATGGAATTCATAATTTTGAACATATAAAACTTACCATCAAAGCATCATACCAAGACATCTTAAAAATACCATCAAGGCCTTATGATAAGAAATATTAAATAAATAGGTAATTAATTATCCCATTACACAAGATTGTTTGTCTCATGAGACGTATTAATTCATTCAGGGTCCATAATAGGCCCTACCCATTACTTAATAAGTCCAATGCATTCTATATATTTAAGAGGTGTAGGATAATCAACATAAAAAATCATATTGAAAACTAGAATATTTAGGATTGAAATACGAATATAGATTCTCAATTAAAAAAGGTTTGTGAATTGTATGTTTAAAAACATTCATTTTTAACAATAATGAAAAATTGTGTTTAACAAAGATAAACAAGGTATATTCACAAGACCTTTCCAAGTTCTACAAACTATCAAGGTTCCAGAACTATGGTTCTAAAAATAAAACTTAAGAAAAGTTTACAAGAAAAATATTCTACATTAAAGTATATAGAGTGTTACTTTTTATAGTATAAAAAAGTACAAGTATAAGAAGGTTATAATTTCTTCCTTTATTAAAATAATAAGGAAATAAACTTGAAACAAAAAAGTAACAAGTTTGAAATATTTTAAAATAAAGAGTAGGGTATCCAACAACCTTGGATAAAGGTCCCTTGATTAACACTTTCAAGAATGCCTATCTTAGCCACACCAGGGTATGCCCCCAATAAGAATATCAGAATCGGTCTTTCTATCCTTGTAAGCCCTAGATCATTAAGGTAGTTGGTGCCTCTATCTTCTTATCCCTAAAAGTCCAGAAAATTTAAGGTAGTCAACAACATTGTCTTCCTATACATAGAAGCTCTCTGTTGTACACAGAAACAATTAGAGTCACATGAAGTAATATGAACAAGGTGTTTAGTACGCACAAAGCATGAGAGTATCTCTCCTTAGAAAACACTTCAAAATCATGTAATCTCTAGAGTGATCAACAGATATTGGGCTCATTCAAATGAAATCATATTTATAATAACTTCTCCAATAGTCAGCTCCCACCTCCAATGGTCATATTTGTCCTTAAATCATGGAGGGACCTGTAGACTTTTCACTCAAACAATGGTTAGTTAGAAACAGATTTTATGACATCATTTCATAATACATGTAAGGAAAATTATGTTTTTTAACCAAATTTATTTTCCAGAGTCTAGAAAAAAATTATTGTTAAGAGTATAACCAAGTAAACATTCAGTGTCTATAAGACATGGAGATTCAGATTTAGTTTTACAAAGAATTCAGAATCTAAATTTTATAGATTTTGGAGTCTGAATTCTATATATTTTGGTGTCTAAATTATGAGGAATTCAGAGTCCATATTATGGGAAATTCGGAGTTGGAATTATGAGGAATTTAGAGTCTGATTTTTGGGGAATTCGGAGTCTAAATTTTAGATAATTCGGATCTATAATTTAAGAGAATTCAGAGTCTGAATTTTAGAGAATTTAGAACATGAATTTCATAGAATTCAGAATATGAATTTCGGAGAATTAAAAGTCTGAATTTCAGAGAATTCAGAGACTGAATTTCAGCTAATTTGGAGTCTGAATTTTAGAGATTTTGGAGTCTGAATTTTAGAGAATTTGGATCTTGAAAACATAATACTCAATAAAAAAGGATTTATAGGATACCATGGTATTATATGTAAAACCGAAATTTTTCCTTAGTAATAAAATGAGTTAGATTTAGAGATACTATAAAATGAACAACAAAAACATAGGTAACGATAAAATTTCTTTATAGAAGGGAACTTCTCCTTATGGAAATAATCCTTACTGAAAAGAATTTCCATAAGATAAAGTCGTTATGATTTTCAAAACATAGGGAAATGTAAAATTCACAAGGAAATATTATTTACTCAACAAAATATGAGATTTTAATAATTACCGCTAATGAAATACATAATCATAAACCATCTAGAGTAATGTAGATAATGGTATCCAAATAGTACATCCATAGTCCAACTAATAATAAACCATCTGGATATTTAATAAATATTTTATCATATTAATATATTCATAGTGTACTATAAGTAAAATAATGGTTGTAGTTGATGATGAATATAAATACCATAAAAAATTCATTAAAACATTCTTGAGGAAAATATAATTTTTACTATGAAAATCACTTTTAAAAACCAATAATTTATTGAATATTGTGGAAAAAAATTTATTTTAACATAAATCTTTAAAAAATAAACAATCAAAAAATAATTGAGGAATCATGAATGTATGGAACTTTTTCAAGTCATTTAAGATAAAAAAAATTCTTTTAACACTATTGTAAAAAGGTCAAAAAGGACCTCATTTGAAAATTGATGAGAAAATTCCATTAAAACCATTTTATAAAAAGTAAAAAAGGGGAAGAAATATATATAATAAATAATTTAAATGTTTTGGGAAACATTTCTATCAATATTTTTTTTGAAATATGGATATGGAATAAAATGGATTTTTGACTGAAGATAGAAATAATGTCATTTTTTATTAAAAAAATTGAAATCATTTTATGTGAAAAAAGAGATTAAAATGGTTATATTATAATATAATTAAATGAATAAAAAAATTAGAATAAAATATATTTGTCTTAACATAGAAATATCAATCCTTTTTTCTAAGGGATACTTAAACATAAACAATCATTAATAATGATGAGAAAGTGAAATAAACCCTTACCACTTCGGTAGATATTGAATTATAAACCCCATAAAATAAATATCAAAAAATGAAATTTTAAATGAGATTAATATAAATATGTTGATAATATAAAATATAATATTGGAAGTATATGCACTACTGAAAATTAATGAGTGGAGAATATGGAATATTTCTCAAGAAAGTAAAAGTGAGACCTCAAACCCTATACCTCATGTCTGATTTCATTTATATGTATGTGAACCTCATATATAATAAATATTAATATATTATAGAACAAAATTTATATATATAATACAATTTATTATTTACTTATAATCTTTTATAACCCATTTATTAAAAATTCTATGTAAAAATTACTATTTTGGGTAATAACTGCATCATTTTCCATGTATGTTTAATTTTTTTAGTTTCAATCATTTTTATTTATCATAGTTCGATCATACCTATAAATTTAACCATGATATAAATATTTTATATATTTATTATATATTTATTTATAATAATAAATAAAATATAGAGATAAAAAAATTATTACATCATTCATGAAGACGTCAAGTCGTACGTATTCATGAACGCTTTTTTAACATTTAGCAAAACTAAAAAATATAGATAAATAATAATTATCCATTAAATTAAAAGTATTATATCACATATATCTTAAATATTAATTAAATATATCCTTATTACCATCAAATTAATGAAAAAAATAAAAATTAGTGACCTCACTTTATGGAGTTGGTAGTTAGCACGTTCGTAAGAGAGACATTATCATTTTCCAACAGATTAGATGTTAAAAGGTAGATATGGTATTATATATACATACTAATATATATTTCGTAAATATAATATATAATCATTATTTACATATTTAAAATCATTCAACTAAAATGGAGATGAAAAACTAATTACCCTGCTTCGTGGCGATGGTAAGATGTAGATACGTACGAGCAATGTTTTCACTTTTTTAGGATCGAAAAGAGATGGAATATATTTTTACCATAATCACGATAACATTTAAGTATATTTATGATACTTTATTTATTTTTTTATGATTATTTCGACACATTAAGATGAATTAGAAGAATAAATAAACTTGAAATAATGGGTAAAGATGATTATCACTTCTTCAATAGACTTCCTTTAGATATCTTATTGAGGGATTTAGGGTTAGTCTTTTGGAATGAAAAACACTATGGAACATGTATAATAATGTTTTTTAACGAACTGTTCTCATTTTGGTAAATATATATTTCAAAAATTGGTTTAAATAAGAGAAATGAGAGGTTTCCTTTTATAATTTAGGGGGGGTAGTCTTGGAATGTCTTGACATATTAAATTAATATAAATTATTTTTCCTTATAAAATGGATCTAAATAGATAAATTTAAAATATAAGATTTTTATATGTTTAAATCACCTCATCCAATAAAACTTTTAAATGTTTTGGGTATGTTTTCACCATTATCCTTTATTTTTAACCCTCCATCAACTCTTTTGACAATTACAGCAATATTTTTGTTTTCTATTTTTTGGAGATAATAAGGTTACTATACAATGAGAAAAAACCATAAATGGACCATGAGTGATTTTTAAACCCATATACCATTATTTTTTTATTAATCTATTTTTTTTATTTTTAAATCATTTAATAAAATATTATTATTTTCATTTTTAACACTATTCATTTAATTTGACTTTAAATACATCAATAAAATAGGATAATTTGAATATAACACGTAAAAAATTCCATAAAATGTCAAGTACATGTATTAAATTTTGGTTCCATATTAATTAATTCATATTATATCACTTTTAATATTTTTAAAATCATTTATTTTATTTTTTTAATTAATGGAACAAATATTTTTTCATCGTTGTGTAAGAATTTAGGGAAATAATGTAATACCAATAATTATTAATAAATTACCATCATGAAAATAAATTTATTATGGTCAAAATATACATTTATATTGATTCATAATTTTTTCCCCTGTATTGAAACAGAATAGATATTTAAATCTAAGAGAGTTACATTTTGTAACTTTCTTTGATTTAAATGTATTATTGGTAATTTTCCTGGACAAGTGTTCATTAAAAATATATATTTCTATAATAATGTAATAAGTTTAGTAAACTATCCTTAATCATTACATAATCTTTGGATAAGTCAATAATTTTACTTTCTTCCACATTGATGATCTTTAAGGTTTAATTTTTTTAGGCAATTAGGGCATAACTCATATATAATAAAACCATAAAATATGAAGTGGACACTTCCGATCAGTAACCTTTTTCCCATAATATAATCCTTTAAAAATAAATCATGAATTTTTATCCTGGAAAATCTCCATGACTTCCAACTTGACTTCTTCATTTCCATTTCCCATCCTTAATCCCTGTGAAAACATTTAAAAAAATTGGGATGACAAAAAAAGCTCAGAAAGAGATATAAAAAGAAAGGAAGGTGTTAGTTAAGTAAAAACAGGAAAAATCATTTAAATATTAACTTTATCTTTAATGTTCATTCATTATATTAAATAAAACATTTAACCATTAAAAACACCCATCTTCTCAAATAAAAATCATAAAAACCCATATAAAATAATTAAAAATCCATTAGGTGACTTGGGGAATCATATACATAAAACCCTTTCAAACCCCATTTAATAGGAATAACCTTATGTCTGACTTCCAAAATTTTAATTACCCAATTAATTTTAGATCTAATTATGGATCACCCTTTATATAAGTTATATTGGGCTCACCTGTGAGGTATAACACGGCACAAACCTTCGTATAAGCTATATCTGGATCTCCCATGAGCTATAATGGGGTTCAACCCTTCATATAAACCAAATTGGCCTCACTCATTTCATATAATTTTCAAGTACCATATCAATATTAGAACACTATCCTCATAAAATCCTTTAAATTCCCTTTCTAAACAAATTTTAAAAACAATTTTGGATATAAATACCTCGTACCACAACAAGATTTCATGGTATGTTATTTATTCAAATCAATTCAGTAACTTGCACTACACGCAACACCGAGTTCAAATGCAGCACAACTTTCCAAAATAGCTGTTCAAAAGCAGATATGAATTTTATTTACTAAATTTGTAATTTCATATATTCCATATAATTTTAACATCCATATTATGTGTTTCTTAGACATAATATAAGAACAAATTCATTTTTTCAGAAAAATGATGCATTTTTTATAAAATGAAATTTTACAACCTTTTAATGGAGAACCCTTTATAAACACAATATTTAACACATATATATATATAATTTGAAAAAATAAACTTCTTCTTTATAATGATGACGCAAAAATTTTGTTTCAATAAATGTTTGGTGTTTTTCTGATAACTTTCATATTTTGGTGAATTGTGAAAAATACCAAATTTTAATTAAAAACAACATTTTTTAATAAAAATAATTTATAGTGTTAAAATATAAAATTTAATAGTTTTTAAGTATAATTAGATTATATTTTTGTCATTTAATACAATTTTTTTTATTATAAGTAATTTCACATTTAAATTTGACACAAACACATGTCAATCTTTTAATAGTTTTTACTTTTTTAAAACCTACTTTTTGGTTTAGACCTTGAGAATTAATTTTAAATTAATAAATGAAACTTCCATGTTTTTAATTTGATAAAATATACTTCACTTTTTAATTCATAATATCAAAAAAAATTTAGGGTTAATATTTCGTATTTTTCTGAAAACGTTCATTTTTTTATGAATAGTGAAAAATATTGCGTTATTGTTTAAAATTGACTTTTTATTTAAGTAATTAGTTATATTATTTTAATTTAATTTACATAAAAATAGATACATAATACTATATATGTTCAATTTAACTCATTGGAGTCATTTTATAATAAGTTTACTTAAATAAAATTTTATTGAACTTTTTACTGTCTTCTACCCACCTTCTAGGAGCATAACAATTTTCATAAAAAATATTTTTACCTCTTATGTGAGTTTAATTTTAAAAATAGGAGATAGATGGTTAAAATAAGTAAGTTAAATGTGGTTCAATAATATAAAAAATATTTTTTGGTGAATTTAAACTTTTGACTTTTATTTACCATGATTATAAGTAAATTGGGTAATTAAGGGTAAAAATAATTTTATAATTTTCTTAACACATGTCATGATTCTATTGGATAAGTTTAATTCGACCCAAAACAACCTTAGGAATAAAATACTATCCTTTAGGTCCACTAGGATTAGATTAGGATATTTATTATTATTATTTTAAGAAGAGTTAAAAGTGTTAAATTGAATGTTTATTAACTAAACTATTATTAATATAGGGTTATACATAAGATAAATTCAACTATAAATATTCATTAGAAATATAAAAATGATTTCCTACATATTGGTATTTTATTTATACTTTTTAGATATTAAATAATTTAATTTATTTATGACACAATGATGATGCAGTAATTACCTTCTTAATAAAATATAAAAATAGTTTATATTATCAATTTTAAAATAAACATAATTTTAAGGTTTTGATGCCATCCACGAATTTTCTAGGTTAATATGACGTGTTATGGTTGATTAGATAATTTTTTTTCGAAGTGATATGGTTTCTATGACATTCACAAAAACAAAATACCAAATAGTGTCAAAATTGACATAAATTAATTTTTAAAACAAATACTATATTATGGGTTGATATAATATTATTAAAAATATAGGGTTCTAAAAAAGGTCTTAAATAATATTATATATGTCATTAATGAACCAATTTTGGTTTTTATAGAAGTATAGAGTAATTTTACTAACCATATAGTGTTAAAATACAAGAAGACATGGTAAAAGTTAAACTATTTAACTAAGAGTTAAATCTAAAAGATAAGGTTAAAATGGTATCAAAAAATTATCTAAAACCTATTGGTTGAAAGGATTTAGACCCATAAACACCTGATTATCGAACTAAATTTATTTTTTTCCATTATAAATCGAATATTACTGTATAATAAATTAATATGTTAGTCTTTTCTTAAATTGACCCTCACCCCTCTTATAAAATGGCACTTTCCCTTCCCTCAAAATCACACTCCCAAAGACATTTGGATCGACCTACCCCTTACCGAATATCCTCCCAATTTCCCTCACATCAACCTATAGTCCTTAATTTGATCATAAATCCAACCTATGGACACCTTTTAATCAACTAAAAAAGGAAACACCCAAAATAGACGTAATAATTTCACCACCCTCTTTTAAGTTATTTTCTTCATCCTCATTCTCTTTATTTGTTGTTTACATAAAAAAAATATTAAATCCAGTACCTTATACATACTTCACTATTATTATTAATATGATATAACCATATTTTTTATTCTATCCATCATATAAATGACAAAGTCATCATACGTGCATAAGTATGGCTTACAGTCTCCATGTCCTAGTGTAGTTTTCTATTCAAACACTTCATTATTTGAATGGGTATAATAATGAGTATAAATGAAGTAAATAATAAATATACCATGTTAGTTATTCTATATAATATATATATCGTTCAATTACATACTATTTGACTATTAATATAATGATATTGCCACTCGTGCGTACGTATGGATTACCGTCTCCACGAATGCGATTTGATTCATTCCCAATCGTAATCATTCATGAATAATTTTCATTTTATGATTAAAAATAATGTTTAAGAACTTAATATCATTATTGATATGAATCAAAAAAACATTTTCCATAACAAACACGGCTTACGTAACCAATAATATAAGGTAAAATGGATCAGTTAACACCCTAAACGATGATACTACTAAAATATAATTAAAAAAATTTATAAAATAATATATTATATCATATTTATGTATATGGTTCTGGATTTATTTAATAAAAATTATTTGTATATTATACAAGAGGTTAATGTACTCTAGACCAAGGAAAAGTACAAGGTAAGGGTTAAACTTCACAATCTCTTTATTATTCGAGGTTGTTAATACGTAAGTATCTACTGGGACCTCTTTATCATCCACATCCTTGTTTTCTTAAAAATGTATTTCAAAACATATTTACAATTTAAAATAATATGTGTTAAAGTAATTTATACCCTTATTTTTCTATATATGTTTTTAAAGTAATTTTTCCATCATTTTCCAAACAAGGTACTTTATGACCTTTTTTACAAAATTAAGGCAAGAATGTCTTTTTTAACTTATATGACAGGTGCGGCTATTTTCTGCCATTATAACATCATAGAAGCTTCCCCTAGAAGCTTATAATAATATTTCCAAAATAAATGTTTTCTTTTAAATGGTTTCAAAATAAGAAGAGTTTTTTCTTTCAAATATATTTTATTTCATCTATGTCAACATCCTTTGATGGATTTTAAACTTGTTTGAAGTTGATTTATTATGATATAAATCCTCCATATTGTATTGATGTTTTTGTGATATGTTTGACTATGGATGTATTATATATATAACATTCATGGTTTATGGATAATTTGTTGACATTTTGTATGATAGTTTTAATACGAATTTTTATGTTTTGTTTAAACATTTTCATATGATTAATGCATTGGACTTAGTAAGTGGAGGGTAGAGCCTGCTGTAGCTCCTTGATGCATTGGTAGGTCTCATAAGACAATCAAGTGTATTGGAATGACGCCTTGAAAAAATATTACTTGTAGTCTTTGAATAAGGTGTTGACTATGTGGCTATGAAGTATGGAATTATGCATTCCATCATTATGAAATTGGATATTGATATTATATGTGATTATTCAACAAGTAGAATATCCATGTGAATATTTAAATGGGATTATTTGATTTATATCTTCCATATTATGATGAATTTTAATTTTAAATGTCTTGTGTTTTAGTCTTATACATTTCCTTAACTTTTTTTCTTATTTATGAATGTTTTTTCTATATTGTTATCCTTACTGTGCATTTGAGATCACCCCTTTATTATGTTTTATTTTCCTAGGATTATAATAATTGTATTATGATGATAAGTATGGTTAGGCTAGGGGATTAATATTGTTTTCAAAGGATCAGTTTTGTTGTGTTTTATTTTCTACTATGTAATGTAACGTTCATATATGTAATCTATTTTCCAAGACTGCTAAACTGATCGGTCATTCGGGACTTGATTCCTGGTAATAATGCCAATGTATTAAAATAATGCCCGACTTTGGGATTCTGGGGTCGGGGAATTACAGTTGGTATTATAGAAGTTTAGAAACATCCTTGTAAATAGATTTAGATAAACTCTGATTAGAGAACATTACCCTAAGACATACTTTGAGGATTAGTATAGAATAACATCGAATAATTTTGTTAATGTCGATATTTTCTATATTTTCCAAGTAATACATCCCTATCTGGATATGATTAGGTAGAGGTGTCTCTAGAACAGATGTACCTAGGAGTGAAAACTCCAACAAGGAGTTTCAGGATTATCCCAGGGTATCCTGGTACATGACAACGAGCCTTTCTGCACTCTTGGTTATGACACTCCCAGGGGATATGCTTAGAATAATTCACATTTTCATTACAAGTCATTATGAAGGATTAATAAGTAAATACATCCTAAAATAAACCATTTTATGATTATATATTATATGCATAATATTTTCAATTTACGTTAGGTATTTTACATGGTTGTAATTATTCCTTGTGATTCATAAATTAACCTAGTGTATGCCAATGTTTAGAAATGGCAACTAGTAGAAGGATTGAGAATTCTAACAATGTGCATGATCAAAATATTAAGAATGATTATATATTTCATTGTATTAAGACAACATTTAAAAGGGAAATAGTCTCCCATGTATTCTAATCATATAAATAAAAAATATCATGTGTTAATAAGATTGGTAAATAATTATCTGAGTCCAATGTATTTTAAGAGAAACAAAAGAAGAAAAGGATGGAAGAGAGAAAGATGGATAAAGGGAAGAGAGGAAAAAGGGATTTTCCCATATGTGATAACTTTGGAATGATTCACCTTAGTAAAATTGTGAAGGTAATGGGAGTTTTTTTTAATTGTGGAGAAAAAGGACACCAATTATGTGATTGCAAAGGTAATAAAAAGTTTTCAAATATACAACGCTTCATCTGCAAGGAGTTGGGAAAATCCGTGAATCAATGTCTAAATCATTATAGTATACCTCAGATGCTGCTATTGGATAATAATCAAGCTATGATACTACCAAAGATGAATATGAATGATTATATTTCTTATGTTGTTATTGAAGTGTTGTGTCATTTGAGTATTGTATTGATGAAGTACATGTTATAACAATTATATAATATATAAGGATTATAGTGTAGTACTATTTCATTAAGGACATGTGATTGTGTGGAAGAAAGAAAAGTGACTCAATAGTAGGTTAAAACATTTTGGAATATATAGGGTTGAGAGAAAGATAAACCATAATATGGTTATGATAATGAGGTAGTGATTTTGGAATATTATATGATTGATTTGGATAAATTATATTGGGTATTATTGGCTACCTTGAAGCTGAATAATGATTTTTCAATTCCATAATTTTTGGAGTTTAAAACATTCTGGGAAAAAAAGAGTATATCTAGTATTATATAAGGAATAAAAGAGCATGAATGTAATAAATAAGGTTTTATGGTAATTCAAGATGTTACAGTGTTCTAATAGAATACATGATTAATGTGTCCACAGGTTATTACGTGGAAAAAAAGATCTTCATTATGTTTACCTTCCACATAAATTTTGGACTCTACGTTTGGATAGAAGTATTTTCGATAAGTCTAAAGGTTGGAATCGATTATGTTTCACATGGGATACTGTTGTTATGGTTAAATAATTTTTTGCGATTATTTTTATATGGTCATAAAAAGGACAAACTGGAGGTCGGGCGACAACCTGTTGCATCCGGCATGGCCACGAGATATAAACCCGCAACCTAAGGGCGACAATGGTGGATCACCTTACACTGGAATACGTGATGTACTATATTGTATAATGTAGTTTTTTTTAAATAGTATAAAAAATGAATTATAAATTTATTATTTTTGGAACCCTATACGATTAGGATAAATAGATTATTTTTTAATTATATTACATTTTGGAGTGAAAGATGAGTTTGTGGTAGGAATTAGTTGAAGGATGAAACTCTACTTGAGAAGTATATTTTTTCCACTTATTCTATGAATAAATTAATTCTTAAACATTATAGAAGGTATCTTAAAACCAAAAATGTGTTATCCTAATACCTTATGTTTTGTTGAACAGACGTTATTTTAAATCATCATAGATTGATATCTTTAAGGCCCTCAATTTTACAATTTCTTGTGAATTATGACCTCAATAACTGCCTATAAATATTTATATTTTCATCTAATTATGTGTCACTAATTTTCATTAATGTTCTCTTAATCGAGATCATAAATTATTGGTGACTTTTTCATTTCCCTTTCCCTCTTATTAAGATTAAATTTTATTAACCCAATTTCAGATGTGGGTTTTCTATAATGGAATTTTTCTATTTTTAACATTTTATTTTTGAAGATCAATTTCAAATTGTGAGAAATAAATTTATTGAAGGAGGGGATAATATAACACCCCAAGATTTTATAATACATTATTTCTTCAAATTAATTCAATAACTTGCGCTACACGCAACACCGAGTTCAAGCGCACCACGACTTACAAAATTAGTCGTTCAAATAAGGTTATGAATAGTATTAATTGAATTTTAAATTGTAAATATTATATATAATTTTGACATCCATATTATGTGTTTCTTAAACATAATATAAGAACAAATTCATCTTTTCAAAAGAGGGAAGTATTTTTCAGAAAATGCAATTTTAACGCCTTTTAATGGAAAACCATTTTTAAATCGAATATTTGAAACTTTTATATATTAATTTTTCAAAATCAAATTATTCTCTATAATTGGGGCATAAAAATTTAGTTTCAATAAATTTTTGGTGTTTTTCTGATAACTTTCATATTTGGGTTAATAGTTAATAATACTAAAATTTAATTATAAACAACTTTTTTTAATAAAAATAATATATAGTGATCAATTATACATTTTAATGGTTTGGAAGTCTAATTAGATTAAAATTTTTTCATTTAATATAATATTGATAATTATAAGTAATTTCAAATTTAAATTTAACATAAACACATGTCAATCTTTTGATAGTTTTTACTTTTTAAAAACCTTTTTTTTGTTTTGACAATGGGAATTAATTTTAAATTAATAAATGAAACTTCTATCTTTTTAATTTTGTAAAATAGACTTCATTTTTGAATTCAGAATACTAAAATTTTCTTAGGATGAATTTTTTGTATTATTCTAAAAACTTTCAATTTTTGATGAATAGTGAAAACACTTTGTTATTGTTTAAAACCGATTTTTTATTTAAATAATTAGTTATTTTATTTTAATTTATTTTAGGTAAAAATAGATATATAATACCTATATATGTTCAATGTAATTCATTCGAGCCATTTTATAATATGTTTAGATATATAAAATTTTATTGATCTTTTTACCATCTTCTACCCACCTTCTAGGAGCATTTTAAAATTTACATAAAACATAATTTTACCACTTATGTGAGATGAATTTAAAATATCTGTGATACATGGTTAACATCAGTAAGTTAAAATTGGTACAATAAGATTAAAATAATTTTTGGTGAATAGTTACTTTTGACTTTTATTTACCATGGTTAAAAGTAAATAGTGTAATTAAGCGTAAAAATGACATTATAATTACCCTAACACATGTCTTAAATCTATTGGATAAGTTTAATTCGACCCAAAAAATATTAGGAATAAAATATGATTCTTTAGGTCCAGTTTTATTGGATTAAAACATTTATTATTATTTTATTTCAAGAACCGTAAAAAGTGTTAAATTCAGTGTCTATTAACTAAACCATTTTTAATAAAGGGTTATACATAAGAAAAAATCGACTATAAATATTCATTATAAATATAAAAATATTTTCTACATAATGGTATTTTATTTATAATTTTTAGATATTAAATAATTAAATTTATTTATTACACAATGATAATGCAATAATTATATACTTAATGAAATATTAAAATAATTTATATTGTAAATATTAAAATAAATAAAATTTAAAAGTTTTTATGCCATATAAAAAATTTATAGGTTAATATGACATGTTATGGTTGATTAGATAATTTTTTGTCTAAGTCATAAGGTTGTTATTACTTTAAAAAAAACAAAATACCAAATAGTGTCAAAATATACATAAATTAATATTTAAAACTAATACTATATTATTGGTTGATATAATGTTCCTAAAAATATTAGGACTTTAAAAAGGGCTTATATAAAACTATATATTTCATTAATGAACCACTTTAGATTCTCTTGTAATTTTATAGTAATTTTATTAACCATATAGTGTAATAATACAAGAAGACACGGTAAAAGGTAAACTATTTAACTAAAAGTTATATCTAAAAGATTAGGTAAAAATGGTAACCTGAACTTGTCTAAAACCTATTGGTTGAAAAGAGTTAGACCCATAAAAACCTAAGGTTATAAATAAATTAATTTTGATCAATTATAGACCGAATAAGATTGTATAATAAATTAATATTTTAATCTTTTCTAAAAGTGACCCTCACCCCTCTTATAAATGGCACTTCCCCTTCTCTAAAAATCACACCTCCAAAGAAATTTTTCTCGCCCAAAACCTACCCAAATATCCATCCAATTTCCCTTTACTCAACCTAGAGTCCTTACTTTGATCCCAAATCCAACCTATGGAGCCCTTTTGATAAACTTAAAAAGTAAACACCCGAAAAAGTGGTAATAATTTTACCACCCTCTTTCAAGTTATTTTCTTCTTCCACATCCTCTTTCATGGTTGTTTCTATACCAAAATAATAAATACAGTACCTTATACATATTTTTATGTTATTATAAATATGGTACAACCATATTCATTATTCTATCCATCAAATAAATGACAAAATCAACAAACGTGAGTACTTACAACTTACCGTCTCTAGGTCGTGGTGTAGTTTGTTATTCAAACACTTCATTATTTGGATGGGTATAATAATGAGTATAAATGATTTAAATAATAAATATAACATCTTAATTATTATTTATATATGATATATCATCCAATTACATACTATTTTACCATCAATATAATGATATTGTTGCTCGTGCGTACGTACGGATTACCGTCTCCACCTAGGCAATTAGATTCATTCCCCATCGTAATCATTCAATAATAATTTTAATTTTATGATTAAAAATAACGTTTAAGAACTTAATATCACTCTAGATAGGAATAAAATAAAACCAATCCATAACAAACATGGCTTACATCGCCAAACATATAATGGAAAATAGATTAGTTAACATCTGAAATGATGATACTACTAAAATATTATTAACAAAGAAATATAAGAAGATCATATATGATATCATATTTATGTATGTGGTTCTTATATAATTTAATAAAAATTATTTAACTATTATACAAGATGTTAACGTGCCCTAGACCAAGGAAAACTAAAAGGTAATGGTTAAATTTAACAATCTCTTTATTTTTTGAGGTTGTTAATTCGTAAATATCTATTGTAACCTCTTTATCATCCGCATCCGTGTTTTCATACAAATATATTTCTAACCAATTTACTATTTACCAGACTATGGGTTAAATTAATTTATACCCTTATTTGACCTTATATGTTGTTTAAGGAATCTTTCCATCCATTTTCAAACAATGTACCTTATGACCTTTTCGGAAAAATTAATGTAAGAATGTCTTTTTTAACTTATACATTTCTTGTTTCTATTTTCCACTATTATAACATCATCGAAGCTACACTTACAAGTTATAAGAATATTTCCAAAATAAATTTTTTCAATTAAATTGTTTCAAAATAGAAAGAGGTATTTCTTTCAAATAGTTTTTATTTCATCTATGTCAATATCCTTTGATGGATTTTAATCTTTTTTGAAGTTGATTTATTATGATAAAAATAATCCATATTGTATTGAAGGTTTTGTGATATGTTTGAATCTAGATGTATTATTTTTATACCATTCATGGTTTATGGATAATGTATTGTCATTTTTTTAGAGACCCGTAGCCTGACGTACATGGACATTACATTACTTTAGTTTAATACTTAATACATAACAAAAACAGACACACAAGGACCGTAATAGTTTAGTGTCTTTGGAAACTTGGAACGTAATATTCTAATCGTGGTGAAAGATCTTCAACATCTCCCATAAAGATCTTTCCCCTTTTTTTCTTACCTAAAACCTTTCTTTATATCCTGGGGAAAATAAAACATAAAAAGGGTGAGATCAAATGCTCAGTAAGGGTAAGTATGGATAAAATAAAACATACCATATACATTTGAACTTAAAAACATGAACATAATGTTTAAACATCAAAATCTTGAGAAATGACATAAAAAATCAAGTACGTAAGGCATAGATCATAAAGAAACATTAAGAATGACAAAATAGCATGGGAATAAAACATGTAATTGTGGCATCCATTAAGCACATGTAATGATTTCCATAGTAGCCAAGGCATTGCTGCCAAGACCATCTTAGTGGACAATTTCCCTTTCTGAATCGAGTTCACTCCTCGTTTTAGTCCTGTTTTACTGAACCGGTTTAACCTGCCGTTCCAACCATGTCTATCTCATGAGATATAAATCTTTACCCGATGCATTGGAGGGAGATATAGGTCCCACCCATCTCATAATGAAATCATTCTTACTTGTGCCACAAAATAAACATACATCATTCATAATAACCCAATAAATAAAATGGGTTTCATAAACATCATCCCATCCTCACATAATCCACATAAAAGAAATGGATATCCTTTCATAATAAGAAAATTGAAACCATGTAAATCATAGAGACATGATACTTGAAACATACACATATGAAATAATGTCATCTTAGATGGAAAATGGTTTTGATAAATCACTTGAAATGAATTCTTGAGGAAAATATCATTTCATCTTGAAAATCATTTTCTTTTCACGAAATGCCATTTAATTTTAAAAGAAAAGGATTTTTTTGAAAATATTCATGAAATATTTTGGAGGAAGCTTCATGAAAATAAAATCGTAAAAATCCTTTCATGCCGTATAAGTTAAAAAAACATTCTTCTCGTACTTTTGTCGGAAAAGTCTAAAAGTACCTTGTAGGGTAAATAAAATAAAGATTCCTTCCATACCATGGGGTAAAAGTCAAAAATGGTAAAAATGACATTAAACATACATGAATACACTTTTATAAAACATCGACATGGATGATATCAATATCCCCAGTAAATACTTACGAATAAGAAATCTCGGATAAAAATGAGATTTCCGAATTATCCCTCACCTTAGGTCCGATTTGCTTCGTAAGTGTCAGATCCTCCTGTATAATGATTTAAATAATGTTATTGACTTATTCCATAATCATACATATTTGTATGATATCATATATAGTTCACTTATGACTTTATTTTACTCGTTCTTTTGTAAATTCCATGTTAAAGAGCGTTTTGGGTAAAATCGTTTCATTTGTCGTCCGTGTTTTGACTTGTAATTATTCATATGATTACTTAGATCATGATTACTTAATTCCAGAATATAAAACATGATTTATATATAATATATATTCAGAATATACATATATATATAATAGATCAATAAATGGAAATAAATACACCGTTCATGGAGACGGTCGGTCGTACGTACGCATGAACGCTGTTTTCGTTTCCTTATTGAGTTGAATGGAATTTAGTAGATGACATACATATATATACACATAAATCTAGTGTCACTATTATGTCATATATTTCATGTTTACTTATTATATATACTTTATAATCATTCATGAATGGTTAACGTGGAGAATAAATCTAATCGCGTCGTGGAGACGGTAGTCTGTACGTACGCACGAGCGATGATATCATTCTAATGATTGTGGGTTTGTATTAGAGTGTATGTATAATATGTCAGAATCAATATCACTTTAAAATAATCATATATAGTTATCATGTACACCATTATACCCATCCAGGTAAGGTGGTGGTGGAAAATAGATTACACCACGGTGTGGAGACGGTATTCCGTACGTACACACGCGCATTGATTTCGTTTTCTGTAGGATGGATAGATGGTAAAATAGGGTTGTTTAATACTTATAATAACATATCAATATATTAGTGATACTGATTTTATTACTTCATAATGAAACAACCTAATAAGAAGAAGTGGAAGAAGAAATAAATTTAAAATGATCGGTAACGGACATTACCTCTTCTTTGAAACGCCTCTTTGAGTCCTCCACTTAGGGCACTAAAATTGGTCTTTTAAGAAGACCAGGACATCTTGGATGTTTCTAGGGAAGTTTAGAAGATAATTTGGTAGGTTTTGGCAGATCTTGAAGGCTCAAAGTGGTGTGAGGAAGAGAGGGAGGAGGTTCTCTTTTATAAGGGAGGAGAGGGGCACCTTTGGAATAACTAAAACTATTATTTTATTATAAAGACAAATTCGGTTTTAAATAGCTCCAAATTGATTTATTTAGAAGACAAGGTGGGGATGGGTTGAAATAATCTCATCCAATAGAATTTAGACAAGTTTAAGTTCCTATTTTAACCTTATCATTTATATTTAACTTTAAGTTAGATAATTTTACTTTTACCGTGTCTTTTTGTGTTCTTACACTATAAGGGAAATAAACTTACTATAACAAGCCAAACGAACCCAAAGTTGTTTATTATTAATATATATAACCTTATCAAAGTCATTTGGCCGAACCATATATTTTTAGGAATAAAATAACAATTAATAATATAATATTTGTTTTAAAAACTATTTTATGTAAATTTTGACACTATTTAGTAATTGATTTTTGTGAAACTCATAACAGAATTATTAGTTCTAAAAAAGTTACTTAAATCAATACTAACATGTCATATTAACCTATAAAATTATTTGAATTCATAAAAAGTCTCAAATTACATTTATTTTGGTATTTATAACATCAATCATGTCAATATTTCATTAATAAGATAATTACTACATCATCTTTGGGTCATAAATAAATTAAATTATTTAATCTCTAAAAATTACAAATAAAATACCATTATATAGGAAATCATTTTATCTTTCTAATGAATATTTATAGTTGAATTTATCTTATGTATAACCCTATATTAAAAATGATATACTTATTAAACATTGATTTTCACTATTTTAACCCTTTTTTAATTAAATTAATAATAAATGACCTAATCTAATCCAAGTGGGCCTAAATGGTCATATTTTATTCCTAAGGTTGTTTCTGGTCGAATTACACTTATCCAATAGAATTAAAACATGTGTTAGGGTAATATTAATAACACTTTTACCCTTAATTTCCCTATTTACTTTTAACCGTGGTAAAAAAAAGTAAAAAGTTACTATTCACCAAAAATTATTTTCATCTCATTGAACCACATTTTAGTCCTCGATATTAACCGTGTCTCTCAGATTTTTGAAATTCCACTAACAGAAGTGGTAAAATTATGTTTTATGAAAAATTCAGTTTTTTAACTACCACTTAGTGGTTTCACTATTCATCAAAAATTGAAAGTTTTCAGAATAATACCAAAAATTAGGCCTAAGATATATTTGATATTATGATTTCAAAAATGAGGTTTATTTCAGAAAATAAAAAAACATATCAGTTACATTAACAAATTAAAAAATTAATTCCCGTCATCAAAACAAATAGCGTGTTTTTAAGAGATAATAACTATCAAAAGATTGACACTTGTTTATGTCTGGTTTAAATGTGAAATTACATCCAATGAACAACATTGTATTAAATTGTAAAAATATATTCTAAATATACTTTAAAACCACTCAAATTAATAATTTATCACTATTAATTATTTCTATTAAAAAATTTGTTTTTAATTAAAATTTAGTAATTTTCACTATTCATCATATTATGAAAGTTATCCGAAAAGTAACAAAATTTCACCCTAAGCTACTTTCGATATTCCGAATCCAAAAATGAAGTCCATTTTGAAAAATAAAATTTACAAACTTTTAAAAAGTGGTTATTACTATTCATAACGGCTAGTTTTAATAATATTTTAATAGCATATTGTTGTTTAGTGAAACTCGTTATTATGTAGTACACACGCTCTCGAGGAAGGTCATGATTGCGTGTAATGCAAGGAAAATCAAGGATTCATGTTGTGAAAGATCCTTTTGGTGTAGTGTACAACACAAGACATTAATGAAATTAAAAATAATATTTTTCATAAAATCTCGGGGTGTTACATTCTACCCCCCTTAAAATGAATTTCGCCCTCGAAATTTGTCGGGGGTTTAAATGGTTTACTACTAGAAAGTTTCATTAATAGAAACCCACATCGTAAAAAGGAATACCAAAACCAATCTTTAAAAACAAAAGTATGAAACGTAACAGTTACCCAAATAAACTAATCACTGGGTTTCCACATAGGTGAAAATATGGATATGGAAGAGAAATCTAACCATCATGTTCAAATGGAGAGTGGTAGAGAATATGTCTGTGGAAAATACAGAAATCTCAAAGACATAAATTTGTGAAGATCTAAGGTACCATTTGATTCATCAGATATAAGATCACTAGGACAACATTTTTGGTTTTCAATATCATTTCCCTAATGTTGATGAAATTGGAATTAGAAGAAATACTTTCGTGATTTTGGTATAGTCTCATTGTTGGTCATTCTTTGGACAATTTCCACTTCATATCTTAAAGAAATGAAGTTGAATTTGTCATTCGTGATGTGTTAGTAGATCATGCGATAGAATTATGGGTCTTTCCATCTGTCTTAAACAAATGGTTAGAAAAGTTATCAAAAAATACATAAGTCTATCTATAGTGAGATTAATCATATATGGTTTCTAAAATGGACTTATACTTCTTATATCATACTGCTTAATATAACAAAACTAGTTTCTACTAAACAAGGACTTCCTGTAGGCCAGTGGTAGGCGATAAAGGCCAGTCGCACTTCGGTTGTGGGTTCGATTCCCACAGCCTTGTCTGATGCGATGGGATGTTGCCCGTCCTATAGGTTGTCATTTTTCTAAAACTACGTTAATATAACATCTCATCAATAAAATCGAAAAAAAATTCTATCCTTAAACAATACTAACTTATTTCTAACATAATCCATTCCAATATTTAGTCTTAACTAAAATACTTCGGCCCAAGCTCATAGTATAAAGAAAACGATTACATGAAATTTCATCAACCAAGCATGTGAATACCATCATTTATCCCCCATATATCTTATTGGTCACATTCCAATAATGGGAATACCTTAATCATGTATTCTCTTGAAAAAAATGAATACCCATTGAACCTTAGTGAAAACATGAGTGCTGTCAAAAGTTAACTCTTTCCACATACCAAAACCCCAAAATTCTATATACTCAAACCATGATATAAATATTTCCTTATATCAGTCATGAGCTCATGAATACTATCAAACATTTAATTTTCCCCTTATCCCTTCATTATACGCATATCATCTACTTTCCAAAAATATCTGAATAACCTTTCATGGATACCAGTACCATTAATCTTACACTTTCAAAACTCAAGGAAAGACAACAGTGTAACAATCCTTAGATTTCTCTTTATTCCATAGTACCATGAGATTACTTATACAACATTACACTTGATAAACATTTAATCATTCCACTACATTCTTAAACCATTGACTGAGCTTCAATAATTCTTTCATCTCACATATCATTTGTAGTCTCTTCATCATCAACAACATAAATACTACCCATAAGACCATACTGATTCACTTAATGAGACTTTCCCTTAGGGCATTGGTTTTCATAATGCCCGTACATTCCACATATAAAACATTTAACCATTGTTGAAGTCGTAGAAATACCATTATCCTCATCCCTAGTGTTAACTGAACCTTTTCCTTTGCACTTACGGGCTTTGTGTCCTTCTTTTCCACACCCAAAGCATCTTCTAGTTCCTTTGAAAAATTCTCCTTGATGCCTCTTCCCACATGATTTACATAGGGGAAATTGAACTTTCTTTCCTCTATGATCATCATGAAACTCCATCTTTCTCTTATTAGCCGAGTAAGGAAACTTACCAAATTTTACTTTTTTGATCATATTATGTGATTGCTGATTCGTCATAATAATGATGTTTGGACTTCCAAATCCTTTTTCATTTGGTTTCTCATGAATAATATAATTCCATTGTCCATCATATCCTCCATTATCGTGAATCATCTTATTTCCAGCCATTTTCAAAACCCAAAAAGAATAGTGTGAGAGACAAAAATCATAATAAAGGGGGAGTATCTTCATTATCTAACATCTTTGGTTTAATCTAATATCGTTACCATTGTTCTAGGACTATATCCTATACGTATACTTATCCTTAGGGACATCCCTAGACATACCTTAGAAATATATCTAGGGATCTCACTAATCTTTTCGCATCCTAGTTTCCAATGGTTGACTAAACCCTTCCTCTGATACCAACTATAGAGACCCGAAGCCTGACGTACATGGACATTATATTACTTTAGCGGAATACTAAATACATAACAAAAACAGACACACAAGGACCGTAAAAGTTTAGTGTCTTTGGAAACATGGAACGTAATCTTCTAATCGTGGTGAAAGATCTTCAACATCTCGCATAAAGATCTTTCCATTTTTTTCTTACCTAAAACCTTTCTTTATATCCTGGGGGAAAGAAAACATAAAAAGGGTGAGCTCAAATGCTCAGTAAGGGTAAGTATGGATAAAATAAAACATACCATATACATTTGAACTTAAAAACATGAACATAATGTTTAAACATCAAAATCTTGAGAAATGACATAAAAAATCAAGTACGTAAGGCATAGATCATAAAGAAACATTAAGAATGACAAAATAGCATGGGAATAAAAAATGTAATTGTGGCATCCATTAAGCACATGTAATGATTTCCATAGTAGCCAAGGCATTGCTGTCAAGACCATCTTAGTGGACAATTTCCCTTTCTGAATCGAGTTCACTCCTCGTTTTAGTCCTGTTTTACTGAACCGGTTTAACCTGCCGTTCCAGCCATGTCTATCTCATGAGATATAAATCTTTACCCGATGTATTGGAGGGAGATATAGGTCCCACCCATCTTATAATGAAATCATTCTTACTTGTTCCACAAAATAAACATACATCATTCATAATAACCCAATAAATAAAATGGGTTTCATAAACATCATCCCATCCTCAGATAATCCACATAAAAGAAATGGATATCCTTTCATAATAAGAAAATTGAAACCATGTAAATCATAGAGACATGATACTTGAAACATAAACATATGAAATAATGTCATCTTAGATGGAAAATGGTTTTGATAAATCACTTGAAATGAATTCTTGAGGAAAATATCATTTCATCTTGAAAATCATTTTCTTTTCACGAAATGCCATTTAATTTTAAAAGAAAAGGATTTTTTTGAAAATATTCATGAAATATGTTGGAGGAAGCTTCATGAAAATAAAACCGTAAAAATCCTTTCATGCCGTATAAGTTAAAAAAACATTCTTCTCGTACTTTTGTCGGAAAAGTCTAAAAGTACCTTGTAGGGTAAATAAAATAAAGATTCCTTCCATACCATGGGGTAAAAGTCAAAAATGTTAAAAATGACATTAAACATACATGAATACACTTTTATAAAACATGGACATGGATGATATCAATATCCCCAGTAAATACTTACGAATAAGAAATCTCGGATAAAAATGAGATTTCCGAATTATCCCTTACCTTAGGTCCGATTTTCTTCGTAAGTGTCAGAACCTCCTGTATAATGATTTAAATAATGTTATTGACTTATTCCATAATCATACATATTTGTATGATATCATATATAGTTCACTTATGACTTTATTTTACTCGTTCTTTTGTAAATTCCATGTTAAAGAGCGTTTTGGGTAAAATCGTTTCATTTGTCGTCCGTGTTTTGACTTGTAATTATTCATATGATTACTTAGATCATGATTACTTAATTCCAGAATATAAAACATGATTTATATATAATATATATTCAGAATATACATATATATAATAGATCAATAAATGGAAATAAATACACCGTTCATGGAGACGGTAGGTCGTACGTACGCATGAACGCTGTTTTCGTTTCCTTATTGAGTTGAATGGAATTTAGTAGATGACATACATATATATACACATAAATCCAGTGTCATTATTATGTCATATATTTCATGTTTACTTATTATATATACTTTATAATCATTCATAAATGGTTAACGTGGAGAATAAATCTCATCGCGTCGTGGAGATGGTAGTCCGTACGTACGCACGAGCGATGATATCATTCTCATGATTGTGGGATTGTATTAGAGTGTATGTATAATATGTCAGAATCAATATCACTTTAAAATAATCATATATAGTTATCATGTACACCATTATACCCATCCAGGTAAGGTGGTGGTGGAAAATAGATTACACCACGGTGTGGAGACGGTATTCCGTACGTACACACGCGCGTTGATTTCGTTTTCCGTAGGATGGATAGATGGTCAAATAGGGTTTTTTAATACTTATAATAACATATCAATATATGAGTGATACTGATTTTATTACTTCATAATGAAACAACCTAAGAGGAAGAAGTGGAAGAAGAAATAAATTTAAAAGGATCGGTAACGGACATTACCTCTTCTTTGAAACGCCTCTTTTAGTCCTCCACTTAGGGCACTAAAATTGGTCTTTTAAGAAGACCAGGACATCTAGGATGTTTATAGGGAAGTTTAGAAGATAATTTGGTAGGGTTTGGCAGAGCTTGAAGGCTCAATGTGGTGTGAGGAAGAGAGGGAGGAGGTTCCCTTTTATAAGGGAGGAGAGGGGCACCTTTGGAATAACTAAAACTATTATTTTATTATAAAGCCAAATTCGGTTTTAAATAGCTCCAAATTGATTTATTTCAAAGACAAGGTGGGGATGGGTCGAAATACTCTCATCCAATATAATTTAGACAAGTTTAGGTTCCTATTTTAACCTTATCATTTATATTTAAATTTAAGTTAGATAATTTTACTTTTACCGTGTCTTTTTGTGTTCTTACCCTATAAGGTAAATAAACTTACTATAACAAGCCAAACGAACCCCAAGTTGTTTATTATTAATATATATAACCTTATCAAAGTCATTTTGCCGAACCTTAGATTTTTAGGAATAAAATAACAATTAATAATATAATATTTATTTTAAAAACTATTTTATGTAAATTTTGACACTATTTAGTAATTGATTTTTGTGAAACTCATAACAGAATTATTAGTTCGAAAAAAGTTACTTAAATCAATACTAACATGTAATATTAACCTATAAAATTATTTGAATTCATAAAAAGTCTCAAATTACATTTATTTTGGTATTTATAACATCAATCATGTCAATATTTCATTAATAAGATAATTACTACATCATTTTGGGTCATAAATAAATTAAATTATTTAATCTCTAAAAATTACAAATAAAATACCATTATATAGGAAATCATTTTATATTTCTAATGAATATTTATAGTTGAATTTATCTTATGTATAACCCTATATTAAAAAGGATATACTTATTAAACATTGATTTTCACTATTTTAACCCTTTTTTAATTAAATTAATAATAAATGACCTAATCTAATCCAAGTGGGCCTAAATGGTCATATTTTATTCCTAAGGTTGTTTTTGGTCGAATTACACTTATCCAATAGAATTAAAACATGTGTTAGGGTAATATTAATAACACTTTTACCCTTAATTTCTCTATTTACTTTTAACCGTGGTAAAAAAAAGTAAAAAGTTACTATTCACCAAAAATTATTTTCATCTCATTGAACCACATTTTAGTCCTTGATATTAACCGTGTCTCTCAGATTTTTGAAATTCCACTAACAGAAGCGGTAAAATTATGTTTTATGAAAAATTCAGTTTTTTAACTACCACTTAGTGGTTTCACTATTCATCAAAAATTGAAAGTTTTCAGAAAAATACCAAAAATTAGGCCTAAGCTATATTTCATATTATGATTTAAAAAATGATTTTTATTTCAGCAAATAAAAAACATATCAGTTACATTAACTAATTAAAAAATTAATTCCCGTCATCAAAACAAATAGCGTGTTTTTAAGAGATAATAACTAACAAAAGATTGACACTTGTTTATGTCTGGTTTAAATGTGAAATTACATCCAATGAACAACATTGTATTAAATTGTAAAAATATATTCTAAATATACTTTAAAACCACTCAAATTAATAATTTATCACTATTAATTATTTCTATTAAAAAATTTGTTTTTAATTAAAATTTACTAATTTTCACTATTCATCGGATTATGAAAGTTATCCAAAAAGTAACAAAAATTTCACCCTAAGCTACTTTCAATATTCCGAATCCAAAAATGAAGTCCATTTTGAAAAATAAAATTTACAAACTTTTAAAAAGTGGTTATTACTATTCATAACGGCTAGTTTTAATAATATTTTAATAGCATATTGTTGTTTAGTGAAACTCATTATTATGTAGTAAACACGCTATCGAGGAAGGTCATGATTGCGTGTAATGCAAGGAAAATCAAGGATTAATGTTGTGAAAGATCATTTTGGTGTAGTGTACAACACAAGACATTAATGAAATTAAAAAGAATATTTTTCATAAAATCTCGGGGTGTTACATTCTACCCCCCTTAAAATGAATTTTGCCCTCGAAATTTGTCGGGGTTTTAAATGGTTTACTACTAGAAAGTTTCTTTAATAGAAACCCACATCGTAAAAAGGAATACCAAAACCAATCTTTAAAAACAAAAGTATGAAACGTAACAGTTACCCAAATAAACTAATCACTGGGTTTCCACATAGGTGAAAATATGGATATGGAAGAGAAATCTAACCATCATGTTCAAATGGAGAGTGGTAGAGAACATGTCTTTGGAAAATACAGCAATCTCAAAGCCATAAATTTGTGAAGATCTAAGGTACCATTTGATTCATCAGATATAAGATCACTAGGACAACATTTTTGGTTTTCAATATCATTTCCCTAATGTTGATGAAATTGGAATTAGAAGAAATACTTTCGTGATTTTGGTATAGTCTCATTGTTGTTCATTATTTGGACAATTTCCACTTCATATCTTAAAGAAATTAAGTTGAATTTGTCATTCATGATGTGTTAGTAGATCATGTGATAGAATGATGGGTCATTCCATCTGTCTCAAACAAATGGTTAGAAAAGTTATCAAAAAATACATAATTCTATCTATAGTGAGATTAATCATATATGGTTTCTAAAATGGACTTATACTTCTTATATCATACTGCTTAATATAACAAAACTAGTTTCTACTAAACAAGGACTTCCTGTAGTCCAGTGGTAGGCGATAAAGGCCAGTCGCACTTCGGTTGTGGGTTCGATTCCCACAGCCTTGTCTGATGCGATGGGATGTCGCCCGTCCTACAGGTTGTCATTTTTCTAAAACTACGTTAATATAACATCTTATCAATAATATCTAAAAAAGTTTTATCCTTAAACAATACTAACTTATTTCTAACATAATCCATTCCAATATGTAGTCTTAACTAAAATACTTCGGCCCAAGCTCATAGTATAAAGAAAACGATTACATGAAATTTCATCAACCAAGCATGTGAATACCATCATTTACCCCCCCATATATCTTATTGGTCACATTCCAATAATGTGAATACCTTAATCATGTATTCTCTTGAAAAAAATGAATACCCATTGAACCTTAGGGAAAACATGAGTGCTGTCAAAAGTTAACTCTTTCCACATACCAAAACCCCAAAATTCTATATACTCAAACCATGATATAAATATTTCCTTATATCATTCATGAGCTCATGAATACTATCAAACATTTAATTTTCCCCTTATCCCTTCATTATACGCATATCATCTACTTTCCAAAAATATCTGAATAACCTTTCATGGATACCAGTACCATTAATCTTACACTTTCAAAACTCAAGGAAAGACAACAGTGTAACAATCCTTAGATTTCTCTTTATTCCATAGTACCATGAGATTACTTATACAACATTACACTTGATAAAGATTTAATCATTCCACTACATTCTTAAACCATTTACCGAGCTTCAACAATTCTTTCATCTCAGATATCATTTGTAGTCTCTTCATCATCATCAACATAAATACTACCCATACGACCATACTGATTCTCTTAATGAGACTTTCCCTTAGGGCATTGGTTTTCATAATGCCGTACATTCCACATTTAAAACATTTAACCATTGTTGAAGTCGTAGAAATACCATTATCCTCATCCCTAGTGTTAACTGAACCTTTTCCTTTGCACTTACGGGCTTTGTGTCCTTCTTTTCCACACCCAAAGCATCTTCTACTTCCTTTGAAAAATTCTCCTTGATGCCTCTTCCCACATGATTTACATAGGGGAAATTGAACTTTCTTTCCTCTATGATCATCATGAAACTCCATCTTTCTCTTATTAGCCGAGTAAGGAAACTTACCAAATTTTACTTTTTTGATCATATTATGTGATTGCTGATTCGTCATAATAATGATGTTTGGACATCCAAATCCTTTTTCATTTGGTTTCTCATGAAGAATATAATTATATTGTCCATCATATCCTCCATTATCGTGAATCATCTTATTTCCAGCCATTTTCAAAACCCAAAAAGAATAGTGTGAGAGACAAAAATCATAATAAAGGGGGAGTATCTTCATTATCTAACATCTTTGGTTTAATCTAATATCGTTACCATAGTTCTAAGACTATATCCTATACGTATACTTATCCTTAGGGACATCCCTAGACATACCTTAGAAATATATCTAGGTATCTCACTAATCTTTTCGCATCCTAGTTTCCAATGGTTGACTAAACCTTTCCTCTGATACCAACTATAGAGACCCGAAGCCTGACGTACATCGACATTATATTACATTAGCGGAATACTAAATACATAACAAAAACAGACACACAAGGACCGTAAAAGTTTAGTGTCTTTGGAAACATGGAACGTAATCTTTTAATCGTGGTGAAAGATCTTTAACATCTCGCATAAAGATCTTTCCCTTTTTTTCTTACCTAAAACCTTTCATTATATCCTGGGGAAAAGAAAACATAAAAAGGGTGAGCTCAAATGCTCAGTAAGGGTAAGTATGGATAAAATAAAACATACCATATACATTTGAACTTAAAAACATGAACATAATGTTTAAACCTCAAAATCTTGAGAAATGACATAAAAAATCAAGTACGTAAGGCATAGATCATAAAGAAACATTAAGAATGACAAAATAGCATGGGAATAAAAAATGTAATTGTGGCATCCATTAAGCACATGTAATGATTTCCATAGTAGCCAAGGCATTGCTGCCAAGACCATCTTAGTGGACAATTTCCCTTTCTGAATCGAGTTCACTCCTCGTTTCAGTCCTATTTTACTGAACCGGTTTAACCTGCCGTTCCAGCCATGTCTATATCATGAGATATAAATCATTACCCAATGCATTGGAGGGAGATATAGGTCCCACACATCTCATAATTAAATCATTCTTACTTGGGCCACAAAATAAGCATACATCATTCATAATAATCCAATAAATAAAATGGGTTTCATAAACATCATCCCATCCTCACATAATCCATATAAAAGAAATAGAAATCCTTTCATAATAAGAAACGTGAAACCATGTAAATCATAGAGACATGATACTTGAAACCTACACATATGAAATAATGTTATCTTAGATAGAAAATGGTTTTGATAAACCACTTGAAATGAATTCTTGAGGAAAATATCCTTTCATCTTGAAAATCATTTTCTTTTCACGAAATTCCATTTAATTTTAAAAGAAAAGGATTTTTTTGAAAATATTCATTTAATATTTTGGAGGAAGCTTCATGAAAATAAAACCGTAAAAATCCATTCATGTTGTATAAGTTAAAAAAAACATTATTCTCGTACTTTTGTCGGAAAAGTCAAAAAGTACCTTGTAGGGTAAATAAAAGAAAGATTCCATACATACCATGGGGTAAAAGTCAAAAACGGTAAAAAGGACATTAAACATACATGAATACACTTTTATAAAACATGGACATGGATGATAGCAATATCCCCAGTAAATACTTACGAATAAGCAATCTCGGATAAAAATGTGATTTTCCAATTATCCCTTACCTTAGGACCGATTTTCTTCGTAAGTGTTGGAACCTCCTGTATAATTATTTAAATAATGTTATTGACTTATTCCAGAATCATAATTATTTTTATGATATCATATATGGTTCATTTATGACTTTATTTTACCCGTTCTTTTGTAAATTCCATGTTAAAGAGTGTTTTGGGTAAAATCGTTTCATTTGTCGTCCGTGTTTTGACTTGTAATTATTCATATGATTACTTATATCATGATTACTTAATTACAGAATATAAAACATGATTTATATATAATATATATTCAGAATATACATATATATAATAGATAAATAAATGGAAATAAATACACCGTTCATAGAGATGGTAGGTCGAACGTACGCATAAATGCTGTTTTCGTTTCCTTATTGAGTTGAATAGAATTAAGTAGATGACATACATATATACACATAAATCAAGTATCATTATTATTTCATATATTTAATGATTAGTTATTATATATACTTTATAATCATTCATGAATGGTTAACGTGGAGAATGAATCTCATCGCATCGTGGAGACGGTGGTCCGTACGTACGCCCGAGCGATGCTATCATTCTCATGATCGTGGGATTGTATTTGAGTTTATGTATAATATTTCATAATCAATATCACTTTAAAATAATCATATATAGTTATTATTTACACCATTATACCCATCCAAGTAAGGTGGTGGTGGAAAATAGATTACACCACGGCGTGGAGACGGTATTCTGTACGTACGCACGCGTGGTGATTTAGTTTTCCGTAGGATGGATAGATGGTGAAATAGGGTTCTTTCATACTTATAATAACATATAATTATATGAGTGATACTGATTTTATTACTTCATAATTAAAAAACCTAAGAAGAAGAAGTGGAAGAAGAAATAAAGTTGAAAGAATCGGTAACGGACATTACCTCTTCTTTGAAACGCCTCTCTGAGTCCTCCACTTAGGGCACAAAAATTGGTCTTTGAAGAATAACATGACCTCTAGGATGTTTCTAGGGAAGTTGATAAGAGAATTTTTCAGGGTTTGGACGATCTTGAAGGCTCAAAGTGGTGTGAGGAAGAGAGGGAGGAGGTTCCCTTTTATAAGGGAGGAGAGAGGGACCTTTGGAATAACTAAAAATATTATTTTATTATAAAGCCAAATTCGGTTTTAAATAGATCAAAATTGATTTATTTATAATCTAAGGATGTGATGGGTTGAAATCCTATCATCCAATAGAATTTAGACAAGTTTAGGTTCCTATTTTAACCTTATCATTTATATTTAACTTTAAGTTAGATAATTTTACTTTTACCGTGTCTTTTTGTGTTCTTACCCTATAAGGTAAATAAACATACTATAACAAACCAAACGAACCTAAAGATGTTTATTATTAACATATATAACCTTATATAAGTCATTTTTCCGAACCTTAGATTTTTAAGATTAAAATAACAATTAATAATATAATATTTGTTTTAAAAACTATTTTATGTCAATTTTGACACTATTTAGTAATTGATTTTTGTGAAACTCATAACAGAATTATTAGTTAAAAAGAAGATAATTAATTCAATACTAACATGTAATATTAACATATAAAATTAGTTGAATTCATAAAAAGTCTCAAATTACATTTATTTTGGAATTTATAACATCAATTATGTCAATATTTCATTAATAAGATAATTACTTCATCATCTTTGTGTCATAAATAAATTAAATTATTTAATGTCTAAAAATTACAAATAAAATACCATTATATAGGAAATAGTTTTATCTTTCTAATGAATATTTATAGTCTAATTTATCTTATGTATAATCCTATATTAAAAATTATATACTTATTAAACATTGATTTTAACTATTTTAACCCTTCTTTAAATAAATTAAAAATAAATGTCCTAATCTAATCCAAGTTGGCCTTAATGGTCATATTTTATTCCTAAGGTTTTTTATGGTCAAATTAAACTTATCCAATAGAATTAGTACATGTGTTCGGGTTATATTAATTACACTTTTACCCTTAATTACCCTATTTACTTTTAACCGTGGTAAAAAAAAGTAAAAAGTTACCATCCACCAAAAATTATTTTCATCTCATTGAACCACATTTTATCCCTTGATATTAACCGTGTCTCTAGGATTTCTGAAATTCCACTCACAAAAGCGGTAAAATTATGTTTTATGAAAAATTCAGTTTTTTAACTACCACTTAGTGGTTTCACTATTCATTAAAAATTGAACGTTTTCAGAAAAATACCAAAAATTAGGCCTAAGCTATATTTGATATTATGATTTCAAAAATGATGTTTATTTTAAAAAATTAAAAACATATCAGTTACATTAACTAATTAAAAAATTAATTCTCGTCGTCAAAACAAATAGCGTGTTTTTAAGAGATAATAACTATCAAAAGATTGACACTTGTTTATGTCTGGTTTAAATGTGAAATTACATCCAATGAACAACATTGTATTAAATTGAAAAAATATATTCTAAATATACTTTAAAACCACTCAAATTAGTAATTTATCACTATTAATTATTTCTATTAAAAAAATTGTTTTTAATTAAAATTTAGTAATTTTCACTATTCATCAAAATATGAAAGTTATCCGAAAAGTACCAAAATTTCACCCTAAGCTAATTTCGATATTCCGAATCCAAAAATGAAGTCAATTTTGAAAAATAAAATTTTCAAAATTTTAAAAAGTGGTTATTACTATTCATAACGGCTAGTTTTAATAATATTTTAATAGCATATTGTTGTTTAGTGAAACTCGTTATTGCGTAGTACACACGCTCTCGAGGAAGGTCGTGATTGTGTTTAATGCAAGGAAAGTCAAGGATGCGTGTTGTGAAAGGTCATTTTTGTGTAGCGTACAAAACAATACATTAATGAAATTAAAAAGAATATTTTTTATAAAATCTCGGGGTGTTACAATTTTATATGCTAGTTTTAATACGAATGTTTATGTTTTGATTAAAACTTTTCATATGAGGAATGCATTGGGCTTAGTAAGTGATGGGTGGAGCCTGCTATAGCTCCTCAATTCATAGGTAGGTCTCAAGAGACAAACAAGTGTCTTGGAGCAAGGTCTTTATAGAATCATATTTGAATTCTTGTAATAAAGCCTTGACTATGTTTTTATGAAGTCTGGCATTATGTATTCCATCATTATGAAATTGACTATTGATATTACATGTGATTATTAGAATATATAATATCCATGTGAATAATTAAATGTAATTATTAGATTTATCTTTTCCATATTATGATGAATTTTAAGTTTAAAAGGCTTTTGTTTTAGTCTTATACTTTTCCTTACATGTTTATGCTTATTTATGAAAGTTTTCACTATATTATTATCCTTACTGAGCCTCTAAGCTCACCCCTTTCTTATGTATTATTTTTCCAAGATTCCAAGAAGTGTATTATTATTGATAAGTAGGGTTAAGCTAGGAGATTAATGGTGTTCTCAAAGGAACTTTTATGTTGTGTTTCATTTTCTAATATGTAATGTAATCTTCATGTATGTAATCTATTTTCCAAGACTACTGAGTTGATTGGTATTTAAGAACTTGATTCCTTATATTCATTCCAATGTGTTAAAATATTGCACCGACTCTAGGCTTCTGGGTTCAGCGTGTTACATACCCTTTTTTTAAGAACACATTTTCAATACCAAAGCACCCTTTTCTATGAAAATCCATTTTCAATAAACAAATACCCAAAAATATAGGTAGTTTTTTATCAATTAAGGTATAATAAAATATTTCAAAGGAATTGAAAAATAAAATAATTTCTATGGGGTTTAAATTTCATTGTTGACTTGTATGTTAAGAATGGAACATTCATTTTGTTATTTGTAGAAATGTTCTTTATAAAACAGGTTAAATTATTCATTTTTAAAACCATTAAATGATATTAAAAAATTACATAGCATAAATTTTTTAATAATTTTATATAAATAAGATATAAAATAATATCAATAATATTAACATTGAGATAATTATTTTGAAATTATATCACAAAACATTTAAAAAGATATTTTTAAATTAAAGTCTCCCATAACAATATGAAACTTGAGAATCATAGAACACATTAAAAAATAACATTAAATTTTTTTAAAAATCATTGTAATATAGAAAATTAATGATATAAAATTTAAATGTGGTTATACATACACATTATAAAATAATAAACGTGTATAACATCAACATATGCCTCAATGAAATAAAATTAAGGTGAAGTCCTTTACGTGGAGTCGGTCATGTCACGTCTGTCTTTATCTTCCAGAATAATTAAATTCTTTTAATTGTTTACTTTATTCATAATTTATTTCTATTTTATAATTACTTTTATTTCACTTATAAATTTTTTTTATACAATTACATAATAAATTATGTTTACATCATATTTTTTGACCATATTCGGCTTATGTGAGAAAACAAATAAGGCTGGATGACTATTTTCAAAGAGGTCATTATATAAAAATCTAGAGTATAATAATCATGAAATAATTATCATATTTATACATAAATTATACTTTTATAACCAATAATAAAATATGGTTATCAAAAATTAACCAACGTTACAATCTTGTTGATCATAGGTCATACGTATGCTTGACTATGTTCGCATTTTTCAATGATCATTATGAAAAGAAAGTAAATAACATTTATATTTCCATAATTATTATTATATAATAAATAACATTTTATTTAATCATATATTCTTAAATATATTACTATTTAATGTAAAATGTGTCACATCGCTTTGAGTAGATTGTAGTCCACACGTCCACGAATGACGTTAACACTTCTTCAGTGTGTGAAAAGGTAATAAAGAACATGATATAATATATTTTAATAAAAATAAATATGTCATTAAAATAATATAGATTTAATTTTGATCACATGTTTTTATTAAAATCCTACTTAATACATTACATGTAAATTGTGAACGTATTACATCGCACTGAGGGGGAGGTTGTCCACACATCTAGAAACAATGTTATCATATTCCCAAAAAAATGGAAAAAGTGAAAGTATATGTTATATAACAATAAAAAAAGAATTATGAATTTATAAATATCATATACATAATATAAAAAAAATATTTGCATCATATTCCCCAACCATGAACGGTGGTAATGGAAAAAACTAATGACATCATTTCACGAGGCGATAGTCCGTCATACCCATAAATAGCGATTTTATTACCCATTTGATGGATGTGTGTGTCATTCTCGGTAAAAACCATAACATAAAAAATATTAGTATAATTATGAAACTTACTTTATTATATAATCATGTAATAATAATAATTTAATGAGAGGAGAAAGAAATAAAACCAAAGTGCTTGTTGAAGAATGTTACCTCTTTTTGGGTAACTCCTTAGGTGTGCACCAAAGGACTTCCTTGATTTTATTTATGACTAAATTTAGGCATCTAGTATGATAGTAAGGACGTTGGGAGTTCATTTTGGTATGTTTTAGATGATCATAATTTATTTATAGGTGTGAATGGTGGGGTAGAGTGGCTGTCTTTTTATAGTGGAGGTAGAGTGGCATTTTTGTAAAAAATGGTAAACACTATTGAGAGGTATCCTTTACATCATTTGCCTCAAATAATTAATTGTTTTTATAAAATTGGTTATATTGTCTAAATATGGACATAAAATGGGTTTTTTACTTGTTTCTCGGTCATTTGGTCCTATAATATTAAATTTCTACCACTAAGTAATCTAATTTTTACCATAATTTCTATAATTAATTTTAATTTCATTCACAACTATTTTTGGTAAAAAACTATTTTCACCTTAATATAAATTATGAATTTATCTTATACCAAAATATGGAATCTATTTTTCAAAATTTAAATCCTAGAATTGAAATATTTTAATTTAAAATTAATCTTGCTGAAGGATTGAAAAAGCAGGTTTTTAAAGTAAGAAGTTTAAAAAGATTGAAATGTTTTTAAAACAAATTTTAATATAAATTGATTAAAAATAACTAAATCGAATTAAATGATATAAAGCTTCTCTAATTATTTTTGAAAAATAACTAATAATTTAATTTTTTAATTTAAATTAATTTGATGAAAAAACATTTTTCAATTAAAATCCAATATTTATCACTATTCATTAAAACATGAAACTTATAAAAAAATATCAAAAATTCACTGAAATTAAATCTTCATATTAATATTTAAAATATGAAGTTATTTTTTTATAAGATAATTTATAAAATTATTAAAATTTATTTTTAAAATAATTGCGCTATTAAAAGGCAGTAAAAATGCCTTTTAAAAATACACTACTTCTTATGCTTAAAATAGGTTTAATTCGTATATTAAGATTATTGAATTTATTTGATTAATTTAATAACAATATATTGAATACATAAAATATAAATTTTATTAATATCTTTCACTATTAGTGATTAATTTCATTTAGTAATATAAAACAAAATTATGGTCATCAAAATTGATTTTCATAAAAAAACATCCTTTAGATTCATTAGGTTTAAATTTTAATTTTAATTAACATGTAACTAATGAATTATTTTTATTGACATGTGTAAACTATAATTTAATAATTTAATTGATCTCATTAATTCGGTCCATTCCAATGTCTTGGTAATAACTATCACAAAAATATTAATAGAATATTATATTCTGGTAAGACTCAGGCTTGTGTTTATCATAAGTCATCAAAGGAACTCATTATTATGTGCAAAAAAATATAAAATTTTTATTATTTGTGATTCAAGATAATATTATTATTGTTTATAACAAAATATATTAAATAATTTATATTAATTTTAGATAATTATATTCATAAAATCTCGAGATGTAACATTCTACCCCCCTTAAAATTAATTTCTCCCTTGAAATTGTTCATGTTTATCAAATGATTATCTTTCTGGAATTCCTTTATTGAATCCCACATTGTAAAAATGGTTCATAAAATAGACTCTTAAAAAGGGAAAGTGGTAAAACACCATGGTCACCAAAATTTACACATAACAAGGATTCCACTTAGGGAGAACATTAGCAGGAAATTAAAATATGGATTTGTACGGAAAAACTAATTCTCATGAATAATAGTGAGTGAAAGGGGAAATGTTAAATGGGAATTCAATGAAGAAAAAACCACCCGAGAATTATGTCTGAAAAAGATGGTTGATATCATCAGAGAATATAGTAATAGGATAAAATTTTATTTCACGATCATTTTCTTAGAGATGAATGATTACTTCACCATATATATCATGAGTGTAAAGAAATAAACTTACGTGATTATTTGGGATTCATCCTTTAATCAATTTCCCAAAAATAATCATCTATTAATTCAAACAATGAGTATAAAAGATGACTTTTCATTCCTAAATCAATATAATTAACTTCTAATGGATCAAAAAATCCTAAAAACAATAACACGACATTCCTCCTTTCATTAGATATTAACCAAAACCAAAATAGATAGAACATAGTAAGATAATTCAATCACATATGTGATAAGATAATACATTAATCTATAAATATAAATAGTAATACACAAATTTACAAATAAATCATTCCATATATATATAACCCAAATGGTCACCAAAACCTTTAAAATTACATCCACATAAGTAGTGGTAATCTTCCTCAAATAACCTTTAATCATATACCTATGTCATCTATAGAAACACAATAAATGTCTCCCTAGGTATTTATAGTATTTAAAACATTATATAATGTGTTACTATGAAAATGGTCTTATGATGAACCTCCTGAAAATATCAAGCTACCTACTATTTTCACCACATCTCTAGATAGAAAAATATTAATTGTAGAAGTGTGAAATGACTTCAACATCCATTTTCTCTTCTCATCGTGAATATTTCCACACTGTGTAAGTTTATTCAAACACATGATGGTATAATTTCCTAAATCATATTAGTTAAAGATTCTTATTGTTCAATGGCTATACGTTATCTCATTGTTGGATTATTTGGGACAGTTTTCATTATAGTAAAGACTAGTGTGACAAAATAGACCACACCAGTAACCTATCAGGATCCTGACATACATTCTAAAAATTTAAATTACCACACCTAGAAGAAGTTTAAGGATAACCTCCATAATTCTTATTTTTATTCTTCTCTATTACCCGCCACCATGAACATGTCTTACTCTTATCATCTCAATCATCATTAGTGTTGCAAAAATCTATTTAAACATTCTCAGGACAAAAAAACACCTCTTCATTACTTTATAATTTTTTTGTTGTAAAATATATTCATAGACATGGATTAAATCATGAGTAAAATCTATTAATTTTACTTTCAATACCTCAAATAAAATATTGAACATACCTTGACAATCTTGGGAAGATTTCTTCATATGTGGTTTCTGATTCCTTTTAATTTTTTAGTAATTCCAAGAATTTTTTCTCCATAATAATCCAAAAAAATCATTGTGAAATATTTCTAAAGGAAATTATCCTTGGATTTTCTATATTCCATTGTATCAATATCATCTTTTTATCTTGTATTTCTAACCAATTTCCACCATCGATAAGCCTCACATTCAAAATTATTGATAAAAAGAGTTATATTTTGATGTTCTAAGCATCCCATGACTTAAAATATCTTCTCCAGGGCATTGTTAAATCCTTTAGATATCACTAGGTTATATGATCCATTGAATAATGAGGGATGTTACCTCATAAAATTCTCAAATACTAACATGTTACTCCATAGAACATTGTATTACTCTTTATATTAGATTCCACCCCAATTAATAGATTTTTTACAATGGTACATCACTGCAAAAAAGTAGTTTATACCTATTCCAACCATCTCATGATGTTGATTTGGAAGTATCTTTCCCTCTTCATGCCTTCCCACTATAGCATTCTTGTTTCATCTATGGGAAATGATTCTAAAAAGACATAATTTATATAAAGAAACATGTTAATCGTAAAATAATATTTCATTTCAACTTAACCATAAAGTAAAATTTTCTAATTGAATATTATTACAAATATACTAACCTCTAATGTCATCTAAAAACTTTCTTTGATACCAACAATAATTACATGACCTTAATCATTACATAATTTTTATTTTTTGTCCGGAATTTTACTTTATTTTATAATTTGGATCTTTTCATGAAGATAGTTTTATATAATTAGTCCATAAGTCATGAATAAATAAGAAATAAAATAAAAAGTGTAAACTTACTATCAGTATCCATCATTCCCAGAGTATAAGTATTTAATTATAAATCATGAATTATTTTCATGGAAAATCTCCACTACTTCCAAATTGACTTATTCTTTCCCTTACCAATCCATAAAAACATTGAAAACATTTTAAACCATTTTCATGAGAACAAAATCCAAGGGATATAAAATTAAAGGAAACCCTTAGTTTAGTAAAAACAGGAATACTCATATTATGTCTACCTTTATCTTAATATTTCTTTAGGAATATAAAATAAAACATTTTGAAATGAAAAAAACACACATTTTTCAATAATAAAAATTATTAAAACCCATAGAATTTAATTAAAACTCCTTTAGGTTACTTATATCATCGTACACTTAAAACACATTAAAAACCCATTTAATTGGAATACACATATAGTTGACTTCCAATATTATCAATACCTAATCACTCGAAGATCTATAATGGGGATCACCCTTTGTATAAGCTATATTGAGCTCACCTGTGAGCTATAATAGAGATCAACCCTTCGTATAATCGATATCAGACTCACCCATAAGTTGTAATGGGGCTCAACCATTCGTATAATCTAAATCAGGATCATTTGTTTCATATAATCCTCATTTATCATATCAAGAGTAAAACAATCTCATCATAAAACCCCATGAAAAACCCTTTTAAAACCCATATGAAATTCACTTTCAGATAAAAATATCATTTTCATTTAATAACCAATTTTCATTTACAAAACACCATTTTCATTGAAAACCAATTTTTAAAACAATAATTTCTAAATATATAAAAAAGTTTTTTTATATAATTAAATAATAAATTATTCAAAGTAGTCAAAAGATAATAAAATGAAAACAATGTATGAAAATTCATTGTCACTATGTATATTAAAAATGGAATATTCCTTTTATCATTTTTCAAAATGTTCCACATAAAAAATGTAAAAATATTACTTTTTGAAAAACATTGAATAAATTTTAAAATAGAAATAAAATTTTATTTATAATAATTCTATATTAATAACATATAAATTAATATCACGAATATTCAAATGGAGGAAAATATTTTTAAATTAATTCATAAAACATTTAAAAATTTATTTTTAAATCAAAGTGTCTCACACCACTCTAAAACTTTTGAATAACAAAACTCATTAAACAATAACAATAAAAAAGTTAAATATTAAGATAATAGACAAGATTGATGATATATAATGTCCAATGGTATTTATATAAACTATATAAATGAATAATGGGGTATAAAATTGAGATATGCCTCAATGAAAGGAGATTGAGACGAAGTCCCTCACTTTGAGTCTGACTTGTTACATGTGTCTTTATATTCCTGAAAAATAAAGTTATGTTAATTATTTACATTCATAATATATTATTTCAGGTTTATCATTACATTAATTTCCCTTAATACAATTTTGTATACAATTACTTAGTAAATTATGTTTACATCGAATGTTTTGACCATATTCGGCTTATATATCAAAACGACTAAGGTTGGTTGACTATGGTAAATAAATTTAATATATAAACATATCTAGAATAATAAACATGTAATAATTATCATTTATATAAATGTATTATACTTTTTAAACTTTTAATAAAATATGGTAGTGAAATATGAACCAATGTTACAATCATGGTGATGGTAGGTCATACGTATGTATGAGTAATGTTCCCATTTTTCAATGATCAGTATGGAAATAAGGTAAGTAAAATTTATCTTTCCAAATTTATCAATATATCATCAATACCATTTTATTTAATTATATATACTTATATATATAATTCTTGTGATGTAAAATGAATCACAGCTCTTCGAAGAGGTAGTTCACACGTTCCAGAAGGACATTATCACTTTTTCAGTGTGTGAAAAGGTAATAAAAAAATGATATATTCTTTTTTCAGAAATTTAAGTATGTTATCTATATCATATATATTTCATTTATTTCACTTATTTTTTTTTAAATCATACTTAATTCATTCCATTTGAAATTGGAACTTATTACATCATTTTGAGATGGCAGTAGTCCACACATCCACAGATAATGTTATCTTATTCGCAAAACATGAAAATAATGAAGCTTTGTGTTATATAATAATTATAGAAGTATTAAGACATCATATATATATCATATATATCATATTGACACGTTATTTCAATAATAATTCCCAACAATGAGAGGTGGTAAAGGAAAAAATCTATAACAATGTTTCACGAAGCTGTCGTCTGATGTACACACAAACGGTGATTCTATTACACATTTGATGTAATATCATGTATTTGTAGGTAGAAAACACAAGGTTAAAATATATAAATATATTTAGGATAATTAGGTAATAATATAATTTTGGAATAATAAACATTTATTTTGTGGATAAAGAAATAAACAAAAATTATTTTTGAAGAATGTCATTTCTTCCTTAGGTAACTCATTTTGGTTTGCTCCAAATGACTTGTTCGGTTTGCTTTCTGCCTAATGTTATGATTTTGTGATGATATTATGGACTCTGGGAGATTATTTTTAAACGGTTATGATGATCCAAATTTCATAGTATGTGGGAATAATGGGAGATAGTGAGCACCTTTTTTATAGTTGAGGGGGAATGGCGCTCTTGTAAATATAGAAAAGTAAGCACTATTGGGAGGTCTCCCTTACATAAGTTTCCCCTAATAATGAAACATATTCTAGAAAATTGGTATTATAGTCTAAATATTTTTAAAAAGTAGGTTTAGTAGAATATTCTAGGTCATTTGTATCCATAGTATTAATGATTAACCACTAAGTAAAATCATTTTTACCTTAATCATTGTAATTAATTTTAATTTCTTTCACTAATCTCTTTGGTCAAAATATATGTTGATATTAATCTAAATTATCAATTATTATGATTACTAATAATTGATCAATTTACTTATATTTAAATCAGAGTAGTGGAATAATTTAATTTAAAATTAATCTGGCTGACAGAATATAAAAGTGGTTTTTCATAATTAAAACTTCAAATGTTTGAAATGTTTTTTTATTCAATTAAAATTTGAAATTGATTCCACGTACCAAAATTGGGTAAAATTGTAAAAAAAATATATGTAATTATACTTTTACAAACATTAAAAATATTATTTAGCAGCATAAATTATTTTGATGAAATAGAATCTTCTAATTAAAATCGAGTATTTTTATTATTCATCAAACCATGAAACTTCTCAGAAAAAATATAAAAAAACCCCAAGTAAACTTTAATATTCATATTTAATATATTTTTATTTTTTCTAATTTTATTTAAAGTGTCAAAATTTATTTTTAAAACATTGTCTCTAATAAAATGCATTAAAAACACCTTTTAAAAATATAGATCTTTTTATTATTTTGGATTTATTATTATTCTAATCATATAAAAATTATTGGATGAATTTTGAAAAAAAATTATTAAATATAAATCTTATAAATTTAATTAATATATATAAATAATAGTTATTAATTAAATTTATTAAGATAAAATGAAATTATAGTCATAAATATAGTTTTTCATAAAAAATAACCTTTGTATTCAATCAGCCTTTATATTCATTTCTAATTAATTGGTAACTAATGAATTTATTTTAAAATCATTTGTAAACTATAATTTCAAATTTTATTTAATGTAATTCATTCCTACCATTCCAATTGCAAGGTGACAACTATCTTAGTAATATTAATAGTGTATTTTTTCAATAAGAATTGGGCTTTTGTATAACATATGTTGTCAAAGGAACTCGGTGTTGTGTCGAACACAAGTTAAACAAGGTGTTGTGTGTGATTAAACCAAAAATATTTATTCCATGAAACACAATATATTAATGAATTTAAATTATTTTTAAAGAAGATATTTTATAAAATATCAAGATGTTACAATAACGGTGAAATTAACATCATACAATATGAATTTATATGAATTATTATGACCTCATCACTTATTTTTAACCTAGATTGACCTGATTTACCCTTTACCAAGGTGACAAATTTTACCACTATAACTATTCATATTGACAAAAAGATAAACGAAAATAATTAACAAATATTAACCTATGGATTCCAAATATGTAATAATTTTTTTTAAATTAAATTTCTATAATTTGAATTAGTTAATTAAAAATCAAAATAGAAAACTCAACGAAAATCATTTTTTCTGAATTTTTTTTATGTATAAAAAAAGGGTTTTCGAGAAAATTCAAATTCAATAGTAATATAGATCCCAATAAAATTAATATAATTATTAATAATATTGGAGATATTTTTTTAGTTTTAAATAATTTTAAAATAAAATGTTACTTTGTAAATACTTGGTACATAAAATATAATTTTAAAAAAAATATGTATTTTACATTATTCCCTAAAAATTAAATATTTTCAAAAAAATATAAAAAAGTTCACCGAGTTGTAATTTTTATTCAATGATTTCAAAAATGATATTATTTTAATAAATTATATTTTACATAGGTTCAAGAAATTAAATATAATATTTTATCTTAAAAATAAATAAAATTTATTTTTGAATAAAACTTAATTTTGAGGACTAAAATAACATTACTAAAAATTAAGTACTTATTTACTAATAATTAATCAATAAATTTTTATTGAGTATGACCATAATATATATATTATAAGTTGTTTAATACTATACATACCTAACATTCCAATATCTAGTCGGTTATGTTTTGTGTGTGCTATCAAACATGATGCTCTTAGAAAATATCTGGTTGTTACAATATTAAATTGTAAAAGGCCAAAAATTTAATAAAATAAGTTATTACAATGAGTGTGTGTCAAAACTCTTCTCAACCAATCCTTTTGAGAAAATGTTTAGTGTTTTAGTGATTTTTATTTTATCTTATCATCATTTACCCTTATTTACTTTTACATTGGTAATTAATTTCTAACCAAAGTAATTAATTTCAATGATAATAATTTATATTAAAAATTTTACCAATTTTTTATTTATAATTAAAACATTGAAAACAATTTTATCATTTTTTGTGAAAATTTAAATTTATAAAAATACCCTTAATCATTTTAATATTGTTTTTAGAGAAATAACAATTTTTTTATTTAAATTTATATATAACATAAAATTATCATGAATAATAGTTTTAATGTAATAAATTTATTAATTTAAAAAAATGGTATAAGTATTTCAAGGAAATCCAAAACTGAATCTCTCTTCAAAACACTGGATTCAAATAAAAGACTGAAGAAGTTTTTTGTTAATGTTACACTTTAATTAGTTATAAAAATGATAGTCATAGGATTTATATGTTTAAAAATATTTTAAAATATCTATAATTATTAATTAAATTAATTGTTTATGGCATAAAACTTTTTTTGAACTTCTAGGTCAATCTTATATAATGATAATGACATACAAAATATAATTTTTCTAAAAAATAGTTTTTTTACTAAAAACCTACGTTTTTAAAAAATATTAAAACTTAAAACTATTCTTTTCTTGATGTGATTAATTACAAAATTGATTTTTATTTTTAAAAAAATAAATTCTACTATTTAGAAATTAAACTTTACAATACACTCATGAATAAAGGCTTGTAACACCCCGAAAAGTATAATATAATGACTTTTATTTAAAAGCATATAACCACTCAAGATGTTATGGTAAATTTAATATTTTAAAGAAATTTAATATATTATATATTTCTGAATTCATTCAAAAATGAGTTATCTCATGTTGCACCCAAAAATTAATTTTTTCGATGACTTACATTACACGCAGGACCGAGTTTTACTGAAAACAATATATTATTAAAATATTATTATTTAATATAATAATATATAATCTAGCCATTAAATAACTAGTTAAGAATAATATTAAATAACATATTATAATATAATTTTTACAAAAACATCATATGATTTCATTGGTTTCCAATTAAATATAATTCAAAATATAAACTACTTGAATATAAAGGAAATATTTCCTTGCTCAGAAAGGTGGTTTCCCTTAATAAATAAAAATATTTACTTCTATTGAATGGTATTAATTAAATTTATTTATTATGTATTCAATATATTATTTTTTAAATTCTTCTATTTGATTTGATAAGAATAATATAAGAATAAATCCAGTTTTATGCTTAAAAATTGTATTTTTTTTAAATGGAAATTATTTCACCTTTTAATGGTGCACCTATTTAAAAACTGAATTTTGTAACTTTAATAAAGTTTTAATTGTCAAAATAAACTTAATTTTTTAAATTATATCTTCTGAATTAACATTGGGTTAATTTTTTCTATTTTTATGAGAAGTTTCATATTTTGGTGAATAATGAAAAACAATGATTTTTAATTGAAAACTACAACTTCATTGAATTTATTTATTTAGTTAAATTATGTATGGATTGGTTTCTAATGATTAATTAGATAAATTTTGTATAATTTAATTCAATTTAGGACATTTTCACACATTTCAAATTTAAATTAGATGTAAAAACATTTCTATCTTGTAGTAGTTTCCACTTTAAAAATGTGTTTTGTCATCTAAATTGCATGATTAAATTTAAAATAATTTATAAAACTTATATGATTATAATTTTTAAAAATGAAGTTAATATTTCTAATCATAATAATTTATAAATTACACTAATTTCAAATTCGTTTTTTACCAAAACCATTACAGAAATTTATTAAAAATAATTATAATGGTTAAGGTAAAGTTAAGCTTAAAAAAAGACTAAACCTGAAATATAAGGGCCAAAATGAATTCAAATCATTATAAAATTCAATTTTATGACTATATTTCTACCATATATATTATTTTATTTTATTTGGTTTAAATATTTAGGCATGTGATTTAAGGGAGAACACCCAATAGCGTTTGTCTTTTTATATTTACAAGAATGTCACTCCTCCTCAACTATAAAAAGAAACTCACCCCTCCCTCTTATTCACACCTATCAAGCCATTTTTATCATCCAAAATATCACCAAATAAGATCCCACATTCCACCCCTCCTTCTGGAATCCTAAATATTGAAATAAATTCAACCAATGAAGTATTTTGGTATAATCCAAAAGGAATTACCCGAATAAGAGGTAACGTTCTTCAACGATCTCTTTGGTTTCATTTAATTCTCCACCCAATAAATTGTTTTAATATAATGATTATATAATAAAAATTGTATATTCAATATAATTATATGTTTTTTTATAAAAAATTTACCTACACTTTTCCACACATCCATCAAATGGGATATGCAGTCATCGTTTGTGTAAACGGTGGACTACAATCTTGCGAACCGATGTCGTTAGTTCTTTCATTAGAACCATATAAGGTTAAGATAATGATTTATTTTTAGTTTATATTATATATATATATTATTTAAGAAGTATAAATTATTTTTCAATTTTAATATAACACACTCATTTATGATTTCCATTTTGTGGGAGTATGATAACTTCGTTTGTGGATGTGTGGACAATAGGCTCCTCAAAGCGATGTGATTCGGTCATTCTATACATGGAATGTATTATGTACAATTTTAAAAATAAATATGTGATGTATATGAAATAAATATCATACCTTAATTATAATATAAAAATATATCACTTACTTTTAAATACGACAATATAATGAAAGTAGCGTTGATGTGTACGTACGACATACTGTCTCCGTGAATGGTGTATTTCCTTTACCTTATCCAAATTTTATGGATTATTCTAAATGAATATATAATGAATATATATTATATTTAAATAATTTATAAAATTATTTATAATATTAAGTAATCATCTAAATAATAGGAACAAAAAACAAGTCAAAACATTCTTGAAAAAACAAGTCTATTAACACTCAAAATGGTAAAAATAATGAATGATTGTTAATAGGAAGGTAATAAGATATTATAAGAAGATCATATATCATATTATAAATATATATGTGGTCATTTAATAAGTTAATAACATCATAAAAACCAATTTTTTAGGTTGTTAATGAAAATTCACCCAAAAGGAAATATAAGGTAGTAGATTTTCATCTCGCTTTTTAAATCTGTTAGATAAATGTCTTATTCACCAGTTAATTATTTTGTGGGGTGTATCTACTGATAATTTTGAAATATTATATCATGAATTATTTTGTGTTCATTATTTTTAAATGTATCATTTGGTGATGACTACTTTTTGAGTTTTCGATTCAGATGTTACCATAGTTATAAGGGATTTGTCTCAATTTACATTCTATTAAGACTTATTTGTTATTATACAGAAATTAAAATTAATGTGGTGCATATACTACCCATTTTTTATTTAATATCATGATTATATCATAATTCATGGTATTTTAATTTTCACTTTGAACTATCTCATCAAATGGTTTTTGACTTGAAAATTACCAAGTGCTAAAATTTATCATTGCAATATCACTTTCTTTTGTGATTGTCAACTTCCTATTGAAACAATCACTTCCATGTGAAAAATTTTAGTGTAAATTACATTTATATTAAATATAAATATTCTCATACAATGGATATTATTATTTTATAAACAATATACCATTTTTACATACAGTTTTCACATTGATAGTTATTTGATTAATGTGAGAATTGTTGATAAATATGTATCTTTTATTCAATATGGATATTTGAAAAGGAAAAGTATTTATGATTTATATTTACTATTTCATTGTATGAGGAATTATTTGTACACACATTATATGTGTTTCGGACTGGTTAATGAATGATTCATGATGCATCGGTAGTTTAATGAGATGAGTCATTTGGATAAATCCGAGTAGTTTGAACTATCTTGAGAAAACGTATTCACTATAAAGGTACCATCTTATCTTCATAGAAGAGTTCATTATAAAATAGTACCACCTATGGATTGATTACATGTGATGGTTTGGGTATGTTCTTTCTCAAGAGTGATAAGTAGAATACATCATGTACTTGATATAGGTTCTGTGAGAGTTCTAGTCAATAGGACTCTGCTCCAATGCGATCAATGATCTCAAAAGGGATGATGTACATTTGAAAAATATTTACCTTCTTCTCAAATCTCATAAATCTCTTCCACGGTGATATGTGTAGGAATACTATGTCTCCAACATCAAACTCTGGGTCATGTCGACGATTATCAGCATAACGCTTTTGTCAACTCTGAACAGCTTTAATGTGATTTTGGATGGTCTTAACCTTCTCATCATTTCTTTAACCATTTCAAGACCTAGGAGTTTTTGATCCCCAACTTCATCCCAACATGCAGATGTTCTACGCCTCTTCTTATATAGGTCTTCATAAGGATCCCTTGGGATTCTTGAGTGGAAACTATTTTCGTAAGAGAACTCAACTTGAGGAGGATGTCAAACCCATCCTCCTTTGAAGTCCATTGAACATGTTATAAACATGTCCTCAAGTGTTTCGACAGTGTACTCTGATTGTCAATCAGTTTGAGGATGATAAGTTGTACTGAAGTTCATCTCAGTATTCATAGCCTATTGGATACTCTTCCCAAACATAGAGGTAAATCTTGGATCTCAGTCAGATAAAATCGATAGTGGTACTACATGGAGCCTTACCACTTCTCTAATGTATATCTGTTCTATTTGATCCACTAAGAAATCCCATTGAATTGTAATGAAGTGTGTAGTCTTTGTAAGATTATCCACAGCATCCCAAATAGAACTTTTTCCTTTGGATTTATACGTAAGTCCATTGAAAAATTCCACGGTGTTGTTTTCCCATTTCCATATTGGTATGGGTAATGGTTGCATTGTCACTTCAGCCTTACCCCACTTAGACTTTACTTACTGACATACCAATCACTTTGATGTATGCTATGTGATATTTTTCCCATGTTATCCCACCAATAATTCTCTTTGAGATCTTGATACATCATTGGGTTTAATGTGTGGATAGAGAAATTAGAACTATGTGCATCATCCAAATGTTCTTTATTTATCTGTGGATTTGATATAACACATAGTATTGACCCGAATCTCATAATTCCTTCATCATTATCATTGAACTTTGAGGATTTAAATTTTCAAATATTTCCCACTTTCTTTTTAATTCACACATCATACATTTGAGCATCCTTTAACCTTTACAAAAGATAAAATTGAGAAATCATTTGTGAAAGGATTTATGATGTTCCCTTGTTTATGATTCTCATTTCCATCTCCATTAAATCTCATAAAGTTGGATCCTTTTGAATTATAATCAATGATAGAATCGCTGGGACCTTTCTACTTAGAGTATCATTCACCTTATTCAATTTCTTAGGGTATTGATTTATTGAGAATTCATTTTATTTGGTTAGATCTAATGATATTCGTTGGCACATATTAAACTATTTATGTGTGAATATATACTTGATGATTTTTTATCCATATATATTTCACACATCTCCCTAAAGAGGAAATATAGTAAAATTTTTAGGGTCAAGATTACTACAGTCTACTCTAGATCATGTGTTGGATAGGTTTTCTCTTGAAAATTCAATTTTCTTGAATCAAAGGCAATGAAATTTTCATATTGCATAAACACACAACCCATTCCCTTCTTTGAAGGATAATTGAATACCACAAAAAATTATCCACTTGTGGGTAGTGCTAGCATTATGATAGTGATTAGCCTCCTTTTAAACTTCTTAAATATATCTTCGCATTCATCACTCTATAAAAATATTACTCCCTTCCGATTTAGCTTGGTTAGAGAGTTTGAAAATTGAGAAAAATTTCTCACAAATCGGCGGTAATATCAAGATAACCCAAGGAAGTTGGGGATATTCGTCCTAGATGTTGGCCTCACCTATCCCTCAATTGTATTATTCTTGTAGGGAACCATATATATCTCATTGCTTGTGATGATATGACCCAAGAATGAGACCTCCTTTAACTAGAACTCAAACTTTTTGTACTTTTCATAGAGCTTATCCTTTCGCAAGGTCTCTAGTACAGTGATTAGTTTCTCCTTGTGTTGCTCCTAGGTTTTGGAGTATATTAGAATGTCATCTATAAAGACTACCAAATATTTGTTGAGGTAATTTCTAAATACATTATCCATCAATTCTATGAATATTTATAGTTAATTAGTGAGTCTGAATGGAATTACTTTGATTTCATAGTGCCTATACCTTGTACGAAAAGCATTTTTGTGTATATCCTCCTTCTTCACCCTTACTTGGTAATATCCCAACCACAGATCGACCTTGGAGAGGTATTATGCTCCACGTGTCTAATCGAACAAGTCACCAATTTGTGGAAGAGGATACTTGTTCTATATCTCTATTTTTTTGAGCTCACAATAATCAATGCAAAGGCGCATTAACCCATCCTTCTTCTTGATGAAGATGACAAGTGCACCCCATGGTGATGCACTTGGGAATATAAACCCTTGATCCAATTTATCCTGTAGTTGTTTCATTATCTCCTTAAGATCCACAACATCCATTCTATATGGGGTCTTGAATATTGGCAAATCCCTAAGTATAAGATCGATTGACAATTCAACATCTCTTTTAGTAGGAAGAACAAGCAATTCCTTGGGAAACACTTTTGAAAATTCCATCACTATAGGCATGTCTTCAATTATGGTTTCTTCCATAGACTCAATCATCTACGCAAGATATGCATGCTCATAGGGTAGTAATATCCACACATGAGATTATTGTGCTAAATAAAATCCATCCTCATCCTTGCACATGTACAGAATCAGGGGTCAATTCTCAATATGGAGAGTTATTTACCACTAATGGATATTTATGTGGGCTCTATATAAGGAAATCCAATCCATGCCAATAATTTCATCATATTCTAGTACAGGGAGTATGATGAAGTTTTCTGGGAATTTCAATCCACAAATTGTGATAGGGGAGGAGTTATATTCATGGGATGCAATAATTTTCTGATTTCTCATTCCCACCAACATCTCTACTTCCATGATTTGTATTAGTGATGGGGTTGTTCTAAAAAAATTAGGTTATAAAATAATGTGTACAACTAGAATCAAAAATTCTGTTTGCTATTCGTGAATGACTAACTAGTGTACTTATCACCACTTCATTGGCGGGGTTCGCTTTAGTGGTAGTGATGGAAAAATATCATCATTGTTGCCTTTCTAGTTGTTGGTTGCCTCTGAAAAACCTTAGCTTATGGAACTGGCCTGTTAAATACACTAGTTATTTTTATTTGAAGAAATGGATAAAGAGTTGAGGGTAAAAAATATTATTTCACTCCCATGTCTCAACATCGGGTTTTTATTTTCGACAATTAATGGCCAGGTCCCCTTCTCTTACACACTTAAATCATTTCCTTGTCCACTTTAGGGAATTTATGGGCTACTTCTTTCTTCACCTTTAGATTGTGGCATACTATAATTTCTTAGCATCGTCGGATTTATCCATCAGAATTATATAATTAAAGTCCACTTTCCCCTTCTTAAACCCAAGATACCCCTAAGATTCTATGTTCTCCATTTCTACTTTGAGGGAACATAAGACAATTTCATTATAGCTATCGAAGTCACGGATCACTATTGATTTCTTTAGGATAGGTTTTAGCACACCAAAGAATCATTCATCCTTGAATTAAGGGGTAATGAAAATTCTAGAGGTATATCATGCAATCCATATGATGTTTTCCTCATAAACTCTGATGGATTTATTGTATTTTTCTAAAGGTAAAGGAAGTATCTTTCCATCTTAAGCCATAGGGTGAGAAGAAAATATTTATCAAAAAATATTTTATGGAAATCCTTCGATTCCAATGCCTTGATAATCTTCTTCCGGCTTCATATTTTTTATCAATGTCTACTATTGATCACCTTTACCCTCCATACGATAAGTATCCAGAAGAACCTTCTCTTGTTCGGAACATTCAAGGATGGAGAATATCTTCTCAATAGATGTGATCCATTGTTCGGTGATTAAGGGATCAAATGATCCATTAAAAGTAGGAGGCCTCCATCTCATGAATCTCTTGATTGTGGCTTGTTTTTTCTTAGGGGGGTATGGATGATCCTCTTGACCCATGTTTCTACTAAAAACCTATGTAAACATAGAGATTATGGTTACAAATTTTGTGATTCCGAATTCCATCATAATGGGAATCTAATTAGAACATTCATCACATTGATCTTCACATCAGTAGTTACTCTAAGTCCTCTTATTACCATCCATTGGTTGGAATAAAAGGAACGTTAGGGGTAACATATAAAGGGGTATCCAATGGTAAAAAGGGATAACATATAAATTATATTTCTTTACTTTACTTATGAATGTATAGGCTTCAATATATGTTATCCATGATCTAGTTCCAAACATATATTCTTAGGGGAATTTTTTATTCCCTTAATAATGGTTCATACTAATCTTATAAATTTAACAAATCATATCCCCTAGGAGTTTCAAACCAAGAGTGTAGCAAAGACCATTTTTATGCCCCATTTCCTATTTGAGTCAAGCTCAAAGTGGTGTGTTCATGTTTTAACCCTATATACATATGTTCCAGAGCCACCTTTACATGTTTGAATCCAAATAGGGATGTATTTTCATGATAAACTACTTACTTTATACTCACAAAAATATAAGGATGTTTTTATTATACTTAGTCATATCCCTAATGATTTCTCTAGAGTTTTCTAATTCTTATCCCCAAAATAACTAAACATATCATCTGATAACAACTCTAACAACCCTTCTCTTTATTACACACTTACGCATGATTTATTACATAAACTTTCACTTGAGACAACTCCAAGGATAGAGAGGTTTAGTGTATTTGGATGTTAGTATCATAACATAACAACTCAAAACATAAAATAAAACATCTTTATTGATATCTTCTTTTACATGACCACAACATTCCTTAATACTTAGCATTGCATGGGATAACCTACGGACATACATAAGAAACGGTTAAGCAATAAATACCTATAAGTGAGTAAACAAAAAATAACATGAAGAATATAGTACTTGTTAGAAAATAGGAATATCAGTTGAGAATAATAGAAACATGAACAAAATGGCATGATATAGCATGATTATCATAACGTAGAGATGTGGAGAAAACATTTTACATGATATTAGCATGAGCCAAGGCTCGTTGCACATGAAGCATGAGTAAACACTAATTGGGAATGAATTAACACAAGTAAACCCTCATTTAACATGAATTATAATGAATCAACACTCATTGCACGTGAAGTATCATGATACTATACTTTAACCAATGCATTGGAGTGCTATCATGGTCCACCCTTTATAAACATTTCATTTAATGCATAATTGTGCCGCATGGATCATATAACATGGAATCATTCAACATCATAATTTATTCGATGATAAAAAAAATTGGAATACATAAATGAAATTCTATAATCAATAAGTATATGGGAATATTTTTTAATACCCTTGATGGATAAATGGGAATGGTATTCACTACATGATGATTTTGGCATGGAAAATTTCGGTGCAGTTTCACCAGCCAAATGACGTGAGATAATAATTCATAAAAATGGTTGATGAGAGAGAAAAGAGTATCTTATCATATGTAAGGGAAATTTAATTTAATGTTTTAATATATATACATCTCCCAACACATATAATTTTCAAATATAAGGTGTAACATAATTAAGACACTTGAATAAAGAGGATTAATGAAATAACTCGTACGAAATATGTTCACGGTAACGGGTGTACATGGGAGGCATTAATGAGAGATAAATGGGTATCTCATCATAAAAAAATAAGGAGGCTGGTATATGGTAGGTGAGAAATCACACCCTAGTATTTTTAATTGAAAATAAAAGGGTATAACAATATAAGGAAAAATGGATATAAATAAGGAAGGAAGGAAAGTGAGGATCCTTTACATTGAAGTGTGATCCCTAAGGAACGGGAGAGGCTCGAGAGAGGCTTATAGAGAGATTGGGGAGAATTTTGAGGATTATATACAGAGGAGGGAATATTAGGGATGTGATACAAGGTTTTTGAATGAATAGAAGTGGGATCTTGGGTGGGTTTATATAGGAAATTAGAGGTAAATTCATTAATATTTCACAAACATAGGTTTTAAAATCTATATAATTAAATATTCAAAAACACAAACCAAAACATGGTTTTTGAAAAAAAAAATTTACAAAGGGGAGTGGAAAAAAAATATTTTATAAGGCCAATGGCCAAATATATTAATATATTAGTCTTTCTTATGTAGAGGTGAGTCACGCTCTCATGGAAATCATTTTAAAATGATAAAATATTTTATATGTCATGAGGGTCCACTAAGGCATTGTAAAATTAATAAAACAAATATAAAATCACATTATTTTAAAATTTAAAAAATATATTGGCTGATTATCCCTTTTATATTATTTTATTACATCACTATTGGGTCATTATGATGTCCTAAAACACAGTATAGATTTCAACGATATTTATTTTTTACCCAAAAAATTGATTGTCTCAGAAAATTATGAAAAATTCAACGTTAGATAATTTTGATATCCTGAATCCAAAAATAATATTCATTTTATCTAAATAATTTTCCAAATATATGAATTTTCACTTTTAAAATAGAAACTGAAATTTATTGAAAATTCATGGGTTTGGACAAAAACAGCTTTCAAACCTTAATAATAATTACAATTGAATAAAAATTATATGATCATTTAAATTTAATAAAAATTAATTTAGTAATAATATTTTATTAAAATATTATTTAATTCCAAAATCCCTTAATTGAACCAAATATATTTCTTAATTTAATATAAACTAAAAATATTATTTGTGCATTAAAAACCATTTACAAAGTAAAAAATAACAAAATGAATGAATATTATTTGTTCTATTAAAAAATGAACATAATCATAGTGAAAGGGTATTGTTACATAACCCCTTATAACAACCTCATATGACCTAAGGGTATGTATCGAGATGCTGGAGGACTCTTGTGGCAGCTCAGATAACATCACTCGGGTGGTAATCACTATTAACATCCACTTCTCCCATAGGCGATTCCATCCAAACATGACATGTTGAATATTGAATTGGGATTGTTTTAGATTGAAGCCCAGTGATGCAACACCCTTCCTCATATCTAATAAATGGGCTTCGTATGGAGCAATTCTACTGAATGAGGCTATCACTTCCTATATCAGAGTAAATTGGATTTGTTAGAGCCCTATATTTATATTAATCATGTGATCACTATTCAATTTCTATATTAGAAATGGAAACAATTGTTGATGGTTTTTTAAAATTTAGAAACAAAAAACCAAGGTAGTTAATATGGTTTATGTAAACATTTTACATAATAAATCATTTAATTATATCAAGAATAATTTTCATTAATAAAATTTTGGGTTGTTATAGTGAGAGCCTTGGTGTAGATGTATTCCCTAGGGTATTGACCATGAGAGATACCCAAGAGGTCATTTATAATTTATTAATAAAATGTAGAACCATGGTTATAGACTGTGAGATCTACATAGGAGGTCATTTCTAATTTATTGATGTTCTTTTGACCTAGGGGTATTGTCCGTGAGAGGAACCCAGGAGTTCGTTTATAATTTATTGATTTCATGTTAAACTTAAGGGGTTAGACAGTGAGATATTTTCCAGAGGGTTGTTTATGAATTATTGAATTATTGTGACAATTCTTCCGAGATAAAGAACAAGCATGGACTTAGTCTTAAATGATTACTTAGATGGCCTTTGAGACATCTGTTTGTTACTATTACTTTGGGGGTATAGAGAATAGGCTAGATCCCAAGATTACATGATTTAAATGATGAATAATAAATGAAAAATGAATGTAATTGAAAACTGTAGTTTGTTTACTTTTTAGTATGTCCTAGTTTATTGTTTCATTTCTGCATTTACCTGCTATATATTTTCATTGATAGTTAGGCACAAATCATTTTTTGGAATCCTAATAGGATTCATCTCAAACCCTATTTGGGTTGTGTTTTGGACCCAAATAGATTATATGATTGTGGTTATAGATAAGGGGGAGATCCCTTCTTAATGAGGTACTTGATTTTTTATTGGAACTGGAGAACAAGGGATCAAGATGAGGCTTGTGATGCTGTTGGAGTTTAATTCCTTTCCTATACTTTGGTTTCTGTATTATATTTCCAGCATTGTGATTTTTTTGGATTCTTTCCTGGACACATGTTACATACATCATATATATATATATATATATATATATATATTCTCTAGTTATTTTATTACTATTAATCTTCTATTGTTTACTTCTTTTGTATGGTATTACTACTTCCATTACGGTTTACTCTTTTTTTTCTGATGGGTATACTCAACTAATGAGGGAAAATTTTCCCTATTATCACACCTTGTATCTCACTTCTAGTTAGCAGCCTATGGAATTTGAGGAAATTCACTTGAGTTTATGTGACCAATTGGGTTTAGGTAACCTTAGGGTGGCACCCAGATTTGGGACGTTACAAGGTGTTATCAAATCCAAGAGTGGAATCGGTGTTCATTCCTCCTTATAGGATGGATACACCAATGTTATAGGACCTCAAGAAGCTATTATAGGAGTTGAAAGAAAAGGGTTTCATCTGACCCAGTACTTCTCCTTGGAATTGCCTGTCTTTTTTGTGAAGAAGGCGGAAGGTACCCTCAGACATTGTGTGGATTATCAGAAGATGAATCACTTGATAGTCAATAACTGATGTCCCTTCCGAGGTATGATGATCTCTTTGAGCATTTTCAAGGATACTGATTTTTCTTTAATATTGACTTGAGATCCAGTTATGATTAGTTGTGTGTTAGACCATCATATATACCTCTGAAAGACATTCAGGTTAGGTATGGTCTATACGAGTATTTTTTATGCCTTTTGGTCTCACGAATGCGGTGACAATTTTCATGGCAATGATGAACCGAGTGTTCCATCCTTACTTGGATTATTTTGTGGTAGTCTTCATGGACGATATCTTGGTTTATTCTCACACTCGACATGACCAAGAAACCCATATTGATATCATATTTTGTACACTGATAGAGAATTAGTTATATGATAAGCTCAAAAAGTTAAACTTTTGGATGGACCAGATTCACTTCTTGGGTCATTACATCTTAAAGATAAAAAGTATCAGTATCCCTAGAGAAAGTGAGAGTAGTATTTTCCTGGGAGAAGCCAGAGAACGTCCTTGATGTAAAAATATTTTTGTGGATGGCTGGTTACTACAAGAAATTTTTTCATGAATTCTCACGCTTATCAATTCTACTTAAAGTCTTTACTAAGAAGGGTGAAAAGTGCATGTGGACAGATTCCTGCAATTCAGACTTTCGGGAGCTGAAAGGGAGATTGAATTTAGCACCAATACAAATTTTATGGAACTAAGAAAGAGTAACACCATTTACTCTGATGCATCATGTATCGGGCTAGGAGTCATCATTATGTATGGGGAAGGAAGTGTTGCGTAAGAGTCTCAGCAGTTGAGGCCCCATGAGAGGAATTAACTGACACACGATCTCGAGTTGGTAGCAATTGTGCTTGCTTTACACGGTTGGAGACAATATCTTTTGGGAGATCATTTTTGTGTGTCATAGACCAAAAAATCCTCAAGTACATATTTAGTCAATGTGATCTAAATTTGAGATAGAGAAGGTGGGTTGGGTACCTTTAGTCTTTTTTACTTTCAACATGCCTACACACCTAGAAAAGTCAATGTGGTGGCTGATCCATTGAGTAGGAGGAATTAGATATAGGCAGTTCAAGAGCATAGTAATGAGTGGTGGCTTGTGGCTTGTGGCTCTGTTTGTTGAGATTAATTTGTAGGAGCATGATAGATATGGTCATAAATCTATTTCTTCTATAGATATTACCTCTAATCTATTAGATCGAGTGATAATGAGGTAGTCATCAGATTATGAATGCCTATTCCTAAGGGATAGTGTGTCAGGATAGGACCCTACTCCAGGATGGACCATAGGTGAGGATATGGTTTTGCATTTTCATGGATGCATATGGGTGTCAGTAGACATACATGAGGAGTTGTAGTGGGATTTTCATTCCTTAGTATGGTAAGTTCATCCTAATGTCACCAAGATGTATCGAGATTTACATTGTCAGTATTGGTGTCTGGGTATGAAGAGAGATGTATCTGGTTTTTTATGAGACTTTCCACCTTTTAATAGGTGAAGGTGGATCACCAGTGACCGACATGGCTTTTACAGTAGTTACCCATTCCATAGTGGAAGTCTAATGATGTCGTGATGGATTTCGTGATTTGTTTACCGAGGTTGCCTCTATGAAATGATTTTGTATGGTTTTTTGTTAATAGACTCACGAAGGTTGCACATTTCATATAGATGAATGAAAACTTTAGTTTTGATGATCTTGTAATGTTGTACATCCAAGATATTTTACATTTACATTGTGTCCTACACTCCATCATTTCAGATAGGGATGCCCGGATTTCTTCTCATTCCTAGCAGGGACTACAGACTGATTTGGGTTCACAGGTTCTTCTAAATACAGCTTACCATCCCCATACAGATGGCATGTCTGAGCACATGATTTACATTTTGTAGGACATGCGGTGAGCATGCAACAAAGATTTCAAGGGATCTTGGGAGAGATACATACCCCAAGTGGTGTTTGACTACAATAATACTTTTTAGTAAATGATTCATATGGAACCTTATAAGGCTTCTTACAGTAGGCCATACTGATCACCCCTATGTGGGATAGAGGTAGGAGAGAAATCCATGTTGGGACCTCATCTTGTCGAGGAGACCACTGATCAGGTGGAGTTCATTCAGAATATAATGACTAATGAACTATCTCGATAGAAATATTATGTTGATCCATGGAGATGACCTCTAGAGTTCGAGGTTGGAGATTAGGTTTTCCTATGTGTCACAGCGAGGATGGGACATGGGAGGATCAAGAGATAGGGGAATCTTTCACCGATATACATTGGATCATTTGAAGTTTTAGAGAGCATCAGGTCAGTTTCCTTTTGGATGAAATTACCTCAGAGGTACCAGGCTATGCATGACGCCTTTCATGTTTCTCATCTATGACGTTTCTTCTCAGACAGTCTCTTGTTTTTCAACCTGAGGCTATCGAGTTGGAGGTGGATGCATCCTTTGAGGAGCACCATCTTCAGATTGTGGATCGGAGCACGAAGGATTCCTATGGCTAGTATGTTCCTCTAGTACCAGTGTTATGGAAACAAGGGATTGTACAGGATGAGACATGGGAGAATGAGACCAACATGCGATCATAGTGGCTAGAGTTGTTTGAAATTTATTCTTCACCACCCATGGAAGGGAAATTTGGGTTCGAATTTCTTTAAGGGGGGGGGGTTGTAAGAACCCAGATCTTCATTTCAGTTATGGATCTTAATTTTGGGTTGTTTTTTAGGAAAAAGTAAGGAATGGGTAATTTTGAAGTACATGCCATGTACATATGAGTACATGTTGTGTACTCGGTTATAGCGTAAAGCCATGTACAGGCCGTATAATGGATGAGTACATGGATGTGTAGTGACCTGGAAGACCGCTTAATGTTAGGGATGGTTAAGGATACTAAATTTTGTATAAATTTAATGAAATAACCAAGGAGTATTCTTTTTTATTGATATATCATAGCAGGGTCCAATCTCATGTCCAGACCCACCTTCTTCTTCAGATGTATTTTATAGGGGAACATGGGAATGAAAATGAAGATCGAACCCCTGATTCTCTATCTGACCTCTAATTGAGATGTCTTTTGATGAATTATAATCCCACTGGTGAGTTTTCTATTTCTCTAGATCCCTTCTTCATGATTCTTCCTCCCTCGTGAGTTATTAAAGAATGATGGTTTTTCACCTTTTTGTAGACCTATTCCATTCTAGGCCAATTCAAGTGCCAGTTTTCAAGTATATCGATTGAGTGATATTGATGTTGGTGGTTTTTTCCTTTTGTTGTTCGTATTTGGATTATATATTTCTAAAGTTTTTCTTTCCCATGTTTGGGGAATTTCTTAATTTGGAATCTAAAAATATATATTACCTTTTATGATTTTATTGATTGATAAGGGTTTGTTTCATTTACGTAAGGTTAGATACCTTTTTTATATGACACTGAAAGGGTACGTTTCCCTTTATTGATAGTTATGATCATTTGTTCTAGGTTTCCTTGATTAATACCTTGTTTACTATGGCTTGGTTTCTTAGGATTGAGTTGGTCGATTATATGAAATGCTTTTGATATGCTTTGTGAATTTTTTGTCATGTAGTAGTTATAGATTACATGAGATGCGTTGATATGATATGTGTGATGTTTTTTCAATTCTCCATGAGAGCCTTGGACTTGTAAGACTTTGGGGACATCCACATTATTTAAACAAGACCATGGGAGCCTTGGAGTAGATGTAGACCTAGGGGTATTGACCATGAGAGCTACCAAGATGGTTGTTTATAATTTATTGATACTATGTAGACCTAGATGTATTGACTGTTAGAGCTACCTATGAGGACTTTTATATTTTGTTGATGTTATATTGACCCAAGGTTATTGAGAATGATAGCTACCTAGAAGGTCATTTATAAATTATTGATTCCATGATAAACCAATGGGGTTAGATCGTGAGAGCTTTCCTAGAGGGTTTTTTAGGAATTATTGAGTGATTGTGACGAGTCTTCAAAGACAAGTAGAATACTTGGACTCGATCTTAGTTGAATGTTTAGACGGTCTTCGAAGACATATATTTGTTACATTAACTCAATAGATATAGAACATAGTCTAGTTCCCGAGATTATATGATACAAAGGATGAATAATAAAAGTAAATTAATGTAATTGAAAAATGTGGTTTGTTTACTTTTAAGTACGTCCTAGCTTATTACTTCATTTCTGAATTTACCTATTATATATTTTCACATGTAATTAGGAACAAATATTTTGGTTTTTCCCTACTGGGATTCATCTCACAAACTATTTGGGTCTTGTTTTGGACCAAATAATATCATCTGATTATAGGTATAGATTAGGGAAAGCACCCTTATTCATCGAGTACTTGATTGTTATTGGAGATGGAGAGAATGGGATCAAGCTAAGTCTTGTGATGTTGTTGGAGTTTACTTTCTTTTCGGTAATTTGGTTTCTGTATTTTCTTTCCAAGATTTTCTGATTTTTTGGATGATTTACTAGACACATGTGACATGCATTATATATATATATATATGCTTCAATTGTTTTATTACTATCATTATTCTATTTTTTTTAATTCGGTTGTATGGTATTACTGCTTCTTCTACTGCTTACTATTTGTTTTATGTTGAGTATACTAATTCAATGAGGGAATAGTTTCGACATTATCACACCTTGGCCCTCACTGCTAGTCAGAAGTCTCAGGAGTTTGATGAAATGATCTTGAGGTTATTTGACCAACCGGGTTCGGGGCACATTTGGGTGGCACCCGGATTCGGGATGTTAGAATTTCACTATATGATAACCTTTTTTACATGCATTATTCTGGTAGCGGACTTGTTAATAGAATCCACTTGATGAATTGGTTCATTCTTGAGATCAGTTGGCCAAATCAGAGTAAGTTAAACTTCTTTGAGAATATATCATGATAGTAAAGGTATCATGGTGTCTAATAATTATGAACTATATTTATTGAGAAATCAGTTTTATTATTATCCATGAGATTTTTTCTTTGACACTAACTATGGATTATTTTCATTCTCATTTCATTGATTAAATGGAATGTGTTTTAGTGATCTATCATTGTATATTTAGTATTCCTTATACAGATATTTATATGGAATGTGTGTTCAGTTATTTAACTTTCCTTGATGATTATGATCATTAAATCATTGTTTATTCTTTTTTAATTACCCTTACTATGAATATGTGTAAAACCTTATTTTGTTTTTTTCCAAGACATGAAGATGAAATATTTGATTGATCTTTAAAGGTTGTACTTGTTAGACGGAGAAAACGGGGAATGAATGGCAAGAGGGGGGGTGAATTGCCTTTTAAAAAATTGATTAACAAATTAAAAATCAAAGTATAAATGCAGCGTAAATAAATAAGGCAAGACACACAAAATTGATAACGGAGTTCGGCCAAAAAACCCGGCCTACGTCTCCGCTCCCAACTCAACCGTTGAGAGATTCCTACCGCTTGCTTTTCAATGGTTTTAGCAAGAAACCCACTAGGCTTTGAGGTAGCACTAGGACCTATTACAGCTTGCTTTTGGTGGTTAAGCAAGAACCCACTTGCTTTCAATGGAATAGCAAGAACCCACTAGCCTTTTTAACGGGTGAAGGCTAGCTCACCGAAAACTCAAGCCTTTTAAAAGGAAAGGCTTGAAGAAACCTCTTCACACCTTAATGGTGGTGTGAAACCCAAAAGAAAGGGGGATGAGAAAAGGGTTTGGGGTTTGTAGGCACAAACCCAATTTTAAAGCTCAAAATGAATAAACAAGAAAAACCGTATTGGAGGAAGACTTGGGCGCCAATTGGATGATGGAGTTGATGTAGCGTGCTCTCCCAAGCTTCTTGAGGTGCTCCTTGGATTGGAAATTGGTTGGAGCACTTGAGGATCCTTGAAGGTGGAGCGCCGGAGGTTCGCCAAATGTGCAACAATATGTCCGAGCGCTTGGTATATGATCCGATTGGTGTCCGGGGCTTCCTTGGCCTTTATTTATAGCCATGGAACCCATTGGGGGCCTTCGGAGCCGTTGGAGAAGTCTTCGGAGACGTTGGAGGCCAAAATAGGGTTGACTGGTCAAAGCCAACGGCTAGTTTGACTGGGCTACCGGCTGGCCGGTACAGGGCCACCGGCTGGCCGGTGCCTTGGCAGAGGAGGAGAATTCTGGTCCAGGCTCCACCGGCTGATTGGTGCCAGAGCCACCGGCTGGCCGGTGGGCAGACAGTAGCTACCACTGTTGTCTGGGTGCCACCGGCTGGCCGGTGGTCAGGCCACCGGCTGACCGGTGGAGCCTGGCAGTGGGCAATGCCTCTGCCAGGTCCACCGGCTGGCCGGTGCTATAACACCGGTTGGCCGGTGGACTGAATTTCAGTCCACTTCTTGATTCTTTCTTGGGCCATTTTCTTGGAAACCTTTTGCCTATCATCCACAACACTTAAAAACAATGTTAGACAAATAATAAGGTGATTGTGATCATGAAAATCAAACAACGAGGGGAACGAGATGTACAACAATCTCCCCCTATTTTGATGATCACAATCACCAAAACAATTAAAGTAAAAAACATAAATGAAAGGCATGCTTTTAAATGATAAATTGAAAATAAATACTAAGCATGAGAGAAAAGATTCTCCCCCAATCAATCAAGAAATTTCTCCCCCTTTGTGATTATCAAAATAGAATGGGGCATAAAACTTGATTGAGGGATTTCGATGAAAAACGAGATTTGAGATTTGAAAATCAATTGAAATTTTGGAATTGAAATGAAAATTTAAATAACAGTTTGAATTGAAAGTTTTGAATCAAAAATTTTGAATTGAAAGTTTTGAAATCAAAAATTGAATAACAGTTTGAATTGAAAGTTTTGAATCGAAAAACTTGATACCAAGAGTTGAAAATTTTGAAATGAAAATTTAATAGAAAATTTTGAATTGAAAAAATTTGATACCAAGTGTTGAAATTGAAAGATTGAAAACTTTGAATACACAAAAAGGATTAAAAGATCCTAACTCCCCCTAAATAAAAACAATGAATCATCGGGGAGAGGAAATAAATTTTGGCCCGGAGAGACTCGCAAGAAGGGATTTTTCAATCCAAACTTGTCTCATGGCGGGTCTTCTCCTATAGAATTCGTCCGAAAAGAAAATACTTTTGGGTTGACCTTACCGGGCGTTTTTACAATTACATTCATAAATTAGGTGCTCGGGTTTTTTACAATAGTTGCAAAATTTAAAACAAGAGCTCTCCCTTACAAAAACAGTGGGTGCATGGGTGGAGGAGGCTTGGTTGGTGTAGCCAAGTCCATTGGTGGTTCTAGAAATACGTTGGGAACCAAGCAAATTGTTCAAATTTTGTTCACCTTGGGTGAACTTAGCTAGGGTCTCTCTTAGATCTTTGATGGTTGATTCCATGGAATCAACATTTGGGAAATTTTGGATTTTGAGGGACAACTCCTCCTTCTCTTTGAGAAGTTGTTCTTTTTCGGAGGAGAGTTTTTTGAAATTCTTTTTCAAAGAAACGAATTTTGAAGAAAGCTCATGAAAACCATTTTCTAGTTGGTCTCTAGCGTGTGAGAGTTCTTCATAAGATAGATGATTTAAAGAATTGGAATTTGAAGAACAAGAGGAGGAGTCGGAAGATGTTACCTCATGGAATGCCATTAGGCATTTTGTACCTTGGTCGCTCGAGGAGGAGGAGGAGGAGGATGATGAGGTGTCACTCCATGTCGCCTTGAGGACCTTTTTCTTTCCTTTTTCCTTTTGCGTGGCCCGTTTTGTGTTGAGTGGGCAATCGGGCTTGTAATGGCCCTTTTCTCCGCACCCGTAGCATTTCACCTTGGGCTCGGATTTTGCGGTGGGTTCTTGCTTTCGGTGCTTGCGGGATTTCTTCTTTTTCTTGTGCTTCTTCATAAATTTGTGCATTTGGCGGGCGAGATTCTCCATTTCCGAGTCGCCGCTTGATGATGAAGAAGATGAAGATGATGATGAGGAGGAGGAGCTTACTTCTTTTTGTACCTTGAGGGCGATGTTCTTTGGTGTCTTGATTGGTGTGCCCTCCTTTTGAGCTTGCCTCCTCATCGTGATCTCATAAGTCATGAGAGATCCGATGAGCTCTTCGACCGGCATGTTCTTTACATCCTTAGCTTCTTGGATAGCCGTCACCTTTGGTGCCCATGTGCTCGGTAGGACCCATAGAATCTTTTTGACCATTGTTTCAGCTGAAACATCATCACCAAGGGACTTTCTCCCATTGCACACGTCAGTAAATCTAGTAAACATTTCAGAAATAGATTCATTTGGATGCATAGAAAAATACTCAAAATCCTGACGGTACATGTCCAATCGAGTATCCTTTACTTTGTTGGTCCCCTCATGGGTAACCTCCAAAAGTTTCCAGATTTCATGTGCGGAGGTGCATGTGGAAACTCGATTGAACTCATTTCGGTCAAGGCCGCAATGAAGAGCATTCATGGCTTTGCCATCAAGCTCAAAATTTCTAATGTCGGCTTGGGTCCATTTGGATTCGTTGGGGGTAGACAAAGTGTAACCTTGCATGACTATTTTGTAAATGGGATATCCTATACTTCTTAAAAAAGTGGTCATGCGGGTTTTCCAATAATTATAGTCGGTCCCATCAAAAAATGGAGCCCGACCCAATGAGAGGCCCTCGGGGGCGAAAGAGGTTGATGCCATCTTAATGGATCTTAAATTTGAAACCGGGTTAGGGTATTACTCAAATTTCCCCTTTGATACCAATTGTTAGACGGAGAAAACGGGGAATGAATGGCAAGAGGGGGGGTGAATTGCCTTTTAAAAAATTGATTAACAAATTAAAAATCAAAGTATAAATGCAGCGGAAATAAATAAGGCAAGACACACAAAATTGATAACGGAGTTCGGCCAAAAAACCCGGCCTACGTCTCCGCTCCCAACTCAACCGTTGAGAGATTCCTACCGCTTGCTTTTCAATGGTTTTAGCAAGAAACCCACTAGGCTTTGAGGTAGCACTAGGACCTATTACAGCTTGCTTTTGGTGGTTAAGCAAGAACCCACTTGCTTTCAATGGAATAGAAAGAACCCACTAGCCTTTTTAACGGGTGAAGGCTAGCTCACCAAAAACTCAAGCCTTTTAAAAGGAAAGGCTTGAAGAAACCTCTTCACACCTTAATGGTGGTGTGAAACCCAAAAGAAAGGGGGATGAGAAAAGGGTTTGGGGTTTGTAGGCATAAACCCAATTTTAAAGGTCAAAATGAATAAACAAGAAAAACCGTATTGGAGGAAGACTTGGGCACCAATTGGATGATGGAGTTGATGTAGCGTGCTCTCCCAAGCTTCTTGAGGTGCTCCTTGGATTGGAAATTGGTTGGAGCACTTGAGGATCCTTGAAGGTGGAGCGCCGGAGGTTCGCGAAATGTGCAACAATATGTCCGAGCGCTTGGTATATGATCCGATTGGTGTCTGGGGCTTCCTTGGCCTTTATTTATAGGCATGGAACCCATTGGGGGCCTTCGGAGCCGTTGGAGAAGTCTTCGGAGCCGTTGGAGGCCAAAAGAGGGTTGACTGGTCAAAGCCAACGGCTAGTTTGACTGGGCTACCGGCTGGCCGGTACAGGGCCACCGGCTGGCCGGTACAGGGCCACCGGCTGGCCGGTACAGGGCCACCGGCTGGCCGGTGCCTTGGCAGAGGAGGAGAATTCTGGTCCAGGCTCCACCGGCTGACCGGTGCCAGAGCCACCGGCTGGCCGGTGGGCAGACAGTAGCTACCACTGTTGTCTGGGTGCCACCGGCTGGCCGGTGGTCAGGCCACCGGCTGACCGGTGGAGCCTGGCAGTGGGCAATGCCTCTGCCAGGTCCACCGGCTGGCCGGTGCTATAACACCGGTTGGCCGGTGGACTGAATTGCAGTCCACTTCTTGATTCTTTCTTGGGCCATTTTCTTGGCAACCTTTTGCCTATCATCCACAACACTTAAAAACAATGTTAGACAAATAATAAGGTGATTGTGATCATGAAAATCAAACAACGAGGGGAACGAGATGTACAACAGTACTTACTTTCATTTTGTATGTATCATTTTTTATTTTCTATTTCTAATGTAATGTGTGTATCATGTATGTAATATAGTTTTCGAAAACTAATAAATAGATCAGTCATTTAGGATTTGATTCCTTTTACTCATTCTTATGAAATAAAGTTAGGCACCAACTCTAGGATTCTTGTTCTGGGGAATTACATGGATATTTACAGTGTTATAGTCAAGGATATAGTGTTTACCTACTATAGTAGGGTTGTGATTATTATAGATACCATAATCAATTTCTAGAAAAGGGTGAAGAACCAGGGAATAAGAATAAAATCATAACTTAAATGATTATTCAAGCCACCTTCAATCATCATGGATCATAGAAGTTAAAAGTTATAAGAGAAATTGGAAGATAATTCCAACCTCCCCAAGTTCACCTCTTTAAAAATGAAGAGCCCAAAAAGTGGTTTCCAATTTAGAATCCTTAAAAGAACATTCTTCCCTTCGCTAAAAAAATCAAATGGTCATGTAATTTATCAATGTAACCCTTCGTCCATGGCGTGAATCCTCAGAAAGATATATCCTATAACATCATGGTCTGACCACCTAACTCTTGTCATGTTACCACCCTTAAGACTATTACATGCAATTTTTAAAAAAATTTATAACCCTTATGCATCATCATGGACTAACCCTTATATATCATCCTAGGGAAACCCCTTATGAATCATCCCTTACTTACTAGGTATTATCCATTACATATCATAATATCAACATTTTGGTATCACGGAGCTTGCAACACTTTCCATTTTTATTCCCCAACTAAGGTAAACCTTTTGTGTCAACACTCTGATAGAGGGTTACCCTTTTGTATCACAGAGTTAAACCATACACATCACAAGGTAACCCTTATGTATTAAAAGAAAAAAATAATAATTAATTAAATTTCACTATCCTATGATAACCCTTATGTATCTTTTAGAGCATCCATTTGTATTACCATTTCAATAGAGAAAACCACACGTATTTCATTTTTCACTCAGAGACCATTATGTATTATATTATCCTTGTGTAAATAGACCATTTTACATTAAGAATGACACAAAATATATATTTATCCTTTACATATATTGGTTAACACTTAAATATTATATGGTAACTCTTACGCATATAATACTTAGATATTTTATCCACAGTTTTACAACTCTAGAAGAATCATAATTTATCTCCTACTACAATCTGCAAACACTTATTGACTTTTTCCACACACCTACACCAATTTAAATTCATAGAAATTTCACCCTGACCTTCCTCCAACACTATCATAACCACATGTGGCACCTCTACAACCTCTGATCCCACCCATTAATAGATTTTTTCCAGATTCCAACTCTCAAAATCTAAACCTGAATATAAATTATAAAAATATTTCTTAATCTAGAACAAAAAATAAACATTCCCCTAATTTTCACTAATATTTAATGATGTGGGTCATTAAATGAAGATTTTATGATTTCAATTCATAAATTTAATGATGTTAATTAATTTTAGTCCTGATCTAAGATAATATTATTTTATGGAGATGGTTATTTCAAGGAGGATATTCTCATTCTACAATTATGCTGACCGAAATATAATAATGCATGATTATAATGAATATCTTTGGTAATTAAGGGATATATATTTTAGAATTACACTTCTTGACTATTCTATAATTTCACATTTGAATAATTTAAAATGATTTATTTAGATCAAATATAGATAATTTATTATAATATATTCCTGGTTGGTTTCAAAGATAAAATATGGGAATATATAGAAATTTTGTTCCAGATAATGGGGAGAATACCCAAAAGGTTAGTTGAAAATTAAAATCTATTAAGGGGTATGAAAACTAATATATTTAATCAGTTATATATAAGTGATCATGGGGAGTAATATTGATCAAATCATTTGAAATTTTCAAACTGAATATTCCAAAATTTCATGGGGTGATATATTCTTCTATAATTTTCATAATTCTAAATTATTTATTAATTCATGTTTCCTATAAAAAATATAACTTGAGAAATATGAGATGAATTGATGTGTATAAAATATTTCATATAGTTAGTAAGAATTATGAAGGGTATAATTGATTGAGATTGATTATAATGATGGAGATATGTTTCATCTTACTATATATTCTAGGAATAAAGATCTTGAAGTAGCAGAAACCTAAATTTTGTGGAAAATTATATAGTCTTAATGAATATATACGATTTATTATGAATAATAATGAATATTTTTAATTATATTCTTCTTTATGATTTTCATTCTTTTTATAAAATTATAAAATCTAGTACAAAGAAAATTTAAAGGGCTGATATATTGGGAAATAGATATTGAAATGACTTTTTATATTAGAGATACAATTTATACATCATATTTTAACTGAGAATAAAAAGTACATAGCCAACCACCTTAGCAGAAAACCTTTTAAAATTATTGTGTTCTTTATTTTCATTATCTAATTTCAATAGATGGTTGAATGGGAGTTGGTTTGAGTAGATACTAATATTATTTAGTCTTAGATTTTGATTCCTAATAAGGAAAAATATTAAATGTATCTAGATTTTATTCAACTCTACCACCATAGTGTTCTATAATTGATTACATGGGTATTTCAAGTAATATTAGAGAAAATTCAGGTTCCCTTTGAGTGATCCTATTATGTTTGAATTTGGTGATAGAGAATATATATTCTATCCATAGTACATATTTTACTATATTTTATGATAATAATTAGCATGTCTTGAAGGATAAGATGATTACTTATCTTCTTTCTCTTATACATACATATACTAATGCTGCTAATGTAGATTTTAAGATAATTGAGAGAGAGAAACCCATGAAAGTTCCTGATAAAATGAATTTTTGGGTTTATTGAAAATAAGGAATGAAATTTTTATATCCTTATCAAATATATTTTCTACATATGTGTTAGGATTCAAAATTGCTACAGATATATGGGATAATCCTGAGAATATTTTTAAATGGAATGGTAAAGTGAAAGAAGATAATTTTCTTATTTTTATAAAAAAAATTAATATGTTAGAATGGAATATGATGATACTATTAATTAATTTTTAAATGGTTGAATGATATTTCTAGTAATATTAATTGTTATGGAAACACTATGGAAGACTCAACCATTTTCAAGAAGCTAATGAGAAACTTCCATGGTATATTTGATGAAATGGTTTCTTCTCTAGGGGATTGAGATTATATATCTCTTAACAAACTATAAATTTTATTTTTTTATTGAATGGGAATGTATTTAGGTTTTTAGAAGAATATTCCAGTGGAGAAATAAATTTCATTTAAACCAATGAAATATCCCAAACTAAAAGGGAAGAAGAAAAAATCATTATAAAAATATAAAGATAATAAATAAAGAGATGAATAGAATAATAGATTCTTGTGTATTATTTCAAAGAACCATGAAATAGGAAGATGAAAATGTAATTTTCATCATACTTTCAAATTATTTAATTTTTTGTGGAATGGGGAATTCTACAGTTTATTTTCCAATTATGATTAATGGTAGGATAGAGAATGATTATTCGGAAGAAGTTATTCCCAAAAATAAATTGTGAATGGTCAATAAGTACAATATTAAAATAAATATTTTTTTAATAATTATTAGAAGGAATATAATAATATTTGAAGAAGAAGATGAATTCCTATAAAAAATTATATGTTAAAATGTTTATTTTCTATTAAAAACATAAATTCTTCATGGATCATGTCAAATTACTTGAATCCACGTATACCAGTGTTGAGGAGGATGAAGTGAGATACACTAAACATATATAGAAAGATGAGATTGAATATTTTCAATAGAAAAACAAAAATATTTATAAAAGGATTTTATTTATAAATAATTAAACATAAGGTAATTTTAAATTACTTAATAAGAAGTATTATTACATAGAATAAATTGAGAATTGCAAGGATAGAATTATAGAGAAAGACAATATGTTAAATGATATTGATGTAAAATATACTAGAAATGAATAAGAGTTGAGTAAGTCATAATATTGAGGTCTTAAATCAAGAAAATTCCTCAAAAATGATTAAATAATACTTCAACAATGTTTCATATGTTTTGAAGGAATCATCTAAAGGTTTTGTGAATACCACCCTAGAGAAGAAAGTTCAAATTTCCCTTATTTTTTACAAGTTTACTAAATATTTTTCAACTAAAAGTGAGGTTCCTAAAACCAAAATTTATCTTGTATAGGCAGATAAAAATTGTGAAAACATCAGTTATATATTAATATAATTTAGGGGTAATTTTAGAATAGAAAATTCCAATAAATAATTAAAAATGAATTTTTGAATGAACTTGAATTGTAAGATTATTTTCATAGGAAAACATATAATTCTTATGAAAGAACAAGATTCAAGGGAAGTATTTTTTAGAGCCTATGGGAATATATAATTTGTTTTTTGGTATAATATTTCATTTACATGGATTCAAAAAAGTCAATAAGTAAGGGGGAGTTATCTAAGGAAGATGATTTTTTCTAAGAAGAGTTAATCTATGGATAAAATTCAATAGTGTCTTCCAAATCCAAATATATTTTATTTTCTATAAAAATTCATGGATGATTTATACAAAAGGGTTATTTTGTGAAATATTATATTAAAAAACATCTATTATAAACACTATAATCTACTATATTTTAGAAATTTCGTAAGAGGGATAAGGTGTATAATTAATTTCTTATTGAAGTGGATATTAGTGTAAAAAAAATAGGTAATATATGGATATTTGATAGTGGTTCTTTATCAAACATGTTAGGATAAAGAAAAAACTTGACCAATATATAATTTCATAGATAATTTTTAATAAATATTAGAAAATAATAATCCTTGAAAATTCAAGGAGTTAATATAACTAAATTTGAGGTTTAAAAACAAAAATTAAATGAATTTATATTTCTATATATTCTTAAGAAAAAATATGAAAATCGGCCATATTTTTATGGTTGAAATTAATTTTTTTAAGATAAATTTCATGTATCATCAAGTGTTAAAAATATAATTGTTTCCAAAGATTAAACAAACTAGTGGAAACTTTATCCAAATAAGAAATTTCTGTGATTATTCTTATTTGATATCAAAATATGAGCAAAATCTATGGAAAATAATATTTAGTCATCTTGGTCAAAGGATTTTGTGAAATATTTCCATAGGATATTTGTTAAGAGTATTGCCTAAATTTAGTAGATGAATAGAGGTTATGTTTTAAATACATAAAATGGTAAAACTATATAAAGAAGTTATAAGAGAGTGGAAATTAATACCACTGGGCCACTTGAATTGATTTACTCGGACTTATGTGTTCCAATGATACATAATCCTAAAGAGTTGATTTTTATATTACATTCACTAATTATTTTAAAATAATGACTGATGATAATCTAATGAATCAAAAATAAAAGGTTGTAAATAGCTTAAAATTTACATAATATAAGTTCAGAAATAGGAAGGGGTGTATATCAAGAGGTTGAGAACTGATATTGGATCATATTTGACTAGAAATTCATTTGGATACTATAATATTAATAATTTGATAAAAATCAATACATTGGCTAATATACACCCTATGATAATTTAGTTATTTGGATTAAAAATAGAATATTTTTTGAGATTGGAAGAACCATTCTAACAGAATTAAATCATTCAAAATATTTCTAGAGAGAATCTATGAGTATATTAGTGCACATTCATAATTGTTGCATGTTGTTAAATTAATAAAACATGAATGATTTTGAAATTTGGTATTATAATAATCATTCTCTAAATTACTTAAATGTTTTTGGAATTCCATGATTTATGAAGATAAAAAATTAATATCTAATAAAATTTGATAATAAAGATGAGGAAGGAGTGTCCAAGGGTTATTTATCCAATGGAATGGGATATAAGTTCTAGAAAAAATAATAAATAATTTGGTTGAATGATATATTTTGAATATTATTAACAATAATCAAAATTTTATGGAAACCAAATAGGATTTCCAAAATACAGTTGTGGAAAAAATGACGATTTCTTAAAAATGGGTGAAAAAGAAGTTGTAAATGAATTAGATAATTCTGATATTAATTAAAATCAGACCAATTATGATAAAGTTATTGGTTTAGATGAATAAATGATATATCATAGTATAATAATAGTATAAAACCTAAAAAATATAATTATAAATTAGAATACACCATTTCAAACTAGAATAAAATAGAAGTTTAACCACTATATATCCTCATAGCACAAGTTGATCCACAAATAGTTTCTAAGTTTCTATAGAAAAAATTGATAAATGAAATGAATAAAGAGATGGATTTGATTTAATATAATTCAACTTGGGACCTTGTTCCAATTATAAAAGTGAATAATTTCCTTGGAACCAAGTGGGTATTGAAATAAAACATTATGAAAAAGGTTAAGTTTTAATAAATAAAGTCATGTTATTTTAAAAAGAATATTTTTAGGTTGATAGAGTATATTTTGAAGATAAATTTTCTCATGTTTTAATACTTTTTTCCATAAGAATATTCCTAGATATTCCAACTCAAATACATTATAAAATATAAAAATGGTTCTGAAGTGTAATTTCATGAATAGAACAATTGAAGGTGAATTTTATATTAATCCAATCAAATTTTAATACTAAAAATGATGGAAATATGGTGGAAAATTTGAAAAAACATTATATAGTTTAAATTAGGGCCCAATAGACTATTATTCAAAGCTTGATCGATACTGGAGGGACATAAAGTTCACTAAAGGTAATATTGAAAACAATATCTATGTAAAATATATGATCACATTTACTCTAATTATCATTTTTTATGTTAATGAAATTGTTTTTATAGAATACATGCATTGTTCATGTAAAGAGTTTGTAAGGAAAATAATATAGCATTTTGATATGTCTATGCAAAGGGATATGTGTTTCTTCCAGGAATTGTATATTGTGTAAAAAAGATTCATTCTCTATCCTAGTAAAAATATTCCAAATAATGTTTGAATATGTTTGGAATGTAAGATTATATATTTGTGTCTACACCCATGATAGTTGGGTTGAACCAAATAATAGATTATATAGGGTATGGTTGGGATCGATAAGAATTCATGATTTTTATTAGAAGTTTATTAATCTCATTACATCTAGATATGACATTGTTTATATAATGTTATGAACTTTTCACGAAGTCATCTCGGGCCCTTTTCAGATACTTTTTGAGGACTTTAAGTACATTTGTTTTGGAGTTGTTGTTTGGGGTGAATTTTGGATTGTTTTTATGAAACATTAATAGATAGAGGGTTGCACATGGTTTCAAAAACTGTGTGCCACTTTTTAAGTAGCCGTGAGAACCTAGATTGAGACATCCACATGGTTAGCACACTGTTTACCCAAGCTATTCGCCCCTGCCTTGGAAACTATGCATGTGGGTTTTAATAATCTGAACATTAGTTTTTAAATAACCCGAACCCCGGAAACTCATCTATTTTGACCTAGGATCCATCATGATTAATTTTAGGTGAACCTGGAGCCTTATAATGGGATTACAAGGTGATTATAATTTTGTTCTTTGAGATCGAAATCCTAGATTGAAGAGCTCATCTCTCCCTAGTAAGTGTATTACATCCTGATTCTTTCACCCTTCTTTACTCTATTGTTATTTGATCTTTTAAGGGAATATCTCCACCATTTCCATATATCGAAATCTATGAGTTTAGGTCTGTATCTAGGATTATGGATCTAGATCTAGAGTACGAAGATCTCGATTCTTTTTATCTTCTTTATTGGTTTAGGGATTTGGATCTAGATCTTGATCGACGTCGTTGTGCCACTAGAATTTTTTGGATTTATTATGTGAAAAAATCCATCAATGAACTATGGTAGGTGGTTTAAATCAAAATCTCATAGTCATAGATTTGATATGTGTATATGATATTATTAATTTTATATCTTTCCTTGATAATTGATTTCCTATATTAGAGTAATTAGGAATGTTAATTTAACTAGTTGATGCCTTGGACGTATATATGATTAATTAATGATTCAATCATTGAACAAAGGGGGATTGACAAATAGATATTTCATTTAGATATTTTTTTATTGGTTGATATATTGAATTGTTTGTGTGAAGATAATTAATTAGAGGAAATTAATTTTGAGATGATGTTTGGCTATCTAAGATGACTATTGGTTAATTAATTATATTCCATGATGTTGTTTAATGATAGTTAATTGTGATAATTAATTATGATAAGTTGATAATTTATTTGGATAATTCATTTTGGATAATTAATTATGGAAGAATATTTGTGTTGATTGATTGATTAATTTATGAATTAATTATTGTGTTATATGCTTAGATAATGGTTGGGTTTACTAATAGGATATAAAATGCTTAACAAATCATTGTATTTTTAAGGGAATGATGTGGTTAGTTCATGTTAATTAATGAATGACTAGATAATTGAGAATTTTTGTTCTATACATGGAATTCTAGACTAAGTTAAAAGTTTGGACATGGACATGGTGTTCTTCTCCAATAGTTATCCAAGCTTGAGATGTGGGGTGTTAGACATAGAGATCTACACCAAATGAGATTTTGGTTGCATGAAATGGTGTTCAACTCTGAATGAGATTTTTGGGTTCTTGACATGGTGTTCAACACTAGATGATTGAAATTATTGAATTATTATTTAAATGTGAGACATGAATTGAAACTGGAAAAAATGTGATGATTAAGCATTAAATTAAAATTTGATAACTATTTAATTATTTATTTTATTTATTTCTTCATAGATTCGCGTAATATGTCTTTTGACTATACTTTTTTCAGACACCATTGGTGGTGGGCTACTGGGCCATACTCACACCCTATTTGAGCCTCTTGATTGGCACTGAAGAAGACTTTTTTGTATGAAAATTTAAGGGAAAGACCCTAGGATAGGTTGTTGATCAGGAATGGAGCATGGGTGAAGGAACCAAACATGGTTCAGGACCGCTTTGGAGTCATTGTGTCATTACATTCAGATTCATCGTAGACACTCGAAACTTCCATTATCATATATTGTTTTCCCTGTTAGTTCAGTATTATATTTTCTATATTGAATACCATGTTACATAGTATTTTTTTTTTTGTTATTTATAAGCTTCCACACTTGTTTATTGTTGACGCTTCTGTTGATGTCTTATTTTGCTACAAGAGGGTATAGTCTCCTCATGATTGACTTACCAGACCCTCGCTTCTAGTCAGAACACTCTAGCCTATGGGGATGTGTGCTTCAGGGAATGATACTAACTAGTTTAGGGCACCGTTTAGGGGCACTCAGGTTGGGACATCACAAAGTGGTATTAGATGAGTTTTCGTTTCATTATTATTCTTTTGTCATTCTATTTTGGGAATGGTAGATATGATACTAAGAAGATTAGGGGCTTTGTAATGAGCTCGTGAATGGGAGCTTCAAACTAGTATGTGGGTATAAATCTAGGTACTCATGGAGGGATTGTGGTGATTTAAATTTTTTTGTTACAGTTTGCTATTATTTCACCTTGGGTGAATCAATTATGGTGTGATGTGATATTTTTTTTACAATTGTTGAATTTGGATTTGTGGCCTAAAAAGGCGTTATAGTTGAGTTTGTATGCATCATTCAAGGAACTCGGGGTTGTGGTGACATGCATCATTCTTGGCCCTCACAGGAAAACTGGTTATTTGTAATTTGTTGAACTTGGATTGTTTCTCCTTATTGTGAGATTAATATAATGTTGCAAAATGAGAATAAATGGGTGTATAATGAGAATATTGATCGTTGAAATTACTATTATTAATTATTTAATTTTGGAATTAATTAATTATAGATAACATGATTAATTATTGGTTGAATTAATTAATGAGAGTGTATATTTCCTTGTTATCCAAGGAATTGGATTAGGATGGTTAAGGGTACTGATAAGGCCTCGATGTTTACCATATAGTGAAAAAAGTGGAAAAGACATGTTCAAATGTTTTTTTGTTTCTTTCTCCTCTTTCCTAAATGTTATATGGTTTTGTTATGAGACCTAAGATGTGTTTCTAGATTTTCAAAGTTATGATCCATGACGCTTGTTAGGAGGGAGACCGAGGTGTATGGCCCAAGAAAACTTCCAGATAGGGATCCTAAGGCACCGTTAGTGCAAGATGAGGGGGAAGGGGATCAGTTCCAAGAGAACTTTTCTCGTTTCATGAAATTCATGGAAAGAGACCCATGGCGGGTTTTGAAAATCATGTCTAAGTTTATAAGAGAATTTCAGTTGCAGTACCCACTGACTTTTACTAGAGAGGGTGGACCTGAGGGTGTGGAATTATGGATTGAATCCATAGAGATGATACTTGACCATTTGGAGACTTCATTTGAGAAGAGGCTCGTGTTGGATTCTTATATGCTATGTGGATCAGTGATGTGCTGGTGGGAAATTCAGGTACGTTATAGATATAGAGATGATATGCAATGGCAGAACATTCTAGAGAAGGTCTTGGAGAACTTATATCTAGAGATGATGATAATAGAGAAAGCCTCGGTGTTTATGAATCTGAACCAAGGGAGCATGCCCCTAATCGATTATGCTGAACATCTCATAAATTTATAACAGTTTTCTCCAGCTTTGGTGGACGATGAGAATTCTTGGGGAAAATTACTTCAGGATAGGCTTAGGTGTGAAATTAAGTCCCAGTTGAATATATTGAGGATTAAGAAGTTCTCAGAAGTAGTTAATCAATATCTCATTTTTTGAGGGGAATATGAAGGAGGCTTCTAGTACTAGAGATGTAACTGTCACTAGACAATCAGGGAGTGTGCCTTAATAGAGAAGGATGCACCGTTACAAGAACCATAGTCCGGACCGTGAAAGCAAGGTGGAAGATGAGGAGGAACATTTGCACCAGATCTTACTCATGTTATTTTCAACCAATGTGGTGTGGAGTGAAACTACCATGCAAATTTTCCTCAACCACCAGTGGTGTGATGATTTTGTGGAAAGATGGGAAACCTAGATAAGTTTTGTAGGAATTTGTGACAGGATGGTTTTGAGGGAGCAACTGTGCAGATTCATAATGTGGTAAGGGGTATTCTATACCTTATCGGTCAAGTAGCTGGAGTTCTACAAGTAGAGGTGGTGGATGAAGTGTACATGGTGCATTAGGGTATGAGCACCCGTACTAGTAATGTGGTGCAACTCAGGGGAATCAGAAGGCACCACAAGGAAGAGGGGCATGAAAGTTATATGCAGTGCATCCTACACTTGTAGAGACGAAGGTTGGACAATCGATAGTGAGAGGTACTATTCTAGTAGCTTCTACTTAATCTAGTACCTTTTTTGATATTGGTTCCTCTCATTCCTTTATATCTGCAAAGATTGTTAATGGTTTTATCCTCAAGGTGGAGTCCATAAGTAGAGTTATGAATATTGATACAACATTGGGAATGTGGTCTAAAGATATCTATATATTCAAGGGATGTTCCTTAGAGAATAGAGAGTATATTTTTCTTCGGTGTATTTATGTACTTCATATAATGTTCTTCGACCTAATTATACATAGGGACCGGTTGGTCACACACCGAGCCCACATAAATTATTACCACCAGAGAGTGACCTTTGTGTCTCCTAAGGGTGACTAGTATGTTCATCATGGATAACGTGATATACTTGAAAGTCAGGATGGGTTATTACTCAGAAACTAAGAGAGCTCGCAACCCAAGTTGATAGTATTTTTCTAGATGAAGGGCTGGTAGAACCTTTTGAGATAGTAGAGATAATAGGCCTGGTAGCATACCGATTGGATCTACCATAGAGAATCATCACTACACATGATGTTTTACATGTGTCACAACTACGATGATATCACCCCAACCCTTCTCATGAGATCAGTGTGAAAATGTTTTGTGGGGAACGATTGTGCCGATTGTTTGTGTGTTATGGTAACATGGAACTGTCCAAGAGGAAACGTGGGAATGAGAAGAATACATGAGGGCTCAATGCCCCAAAATTTATGTCTCAGAATCATAGAGAAGTTAGAAAGTGTAGCTCGAGGATGAACTATTATAAGGTGGGGATATGGTATGTTCATGACATTTTCCCGAAGTCATATCAGGCCCTTATTCTAGTACTTTTTGAGGTCTTCATGTGATTTTGTTTGGGATTTGTGTATTGGGATGCGTATGGGTGAGTTTTTAAGAAAATTTAATAGACATAGTGTTATTCATGGATTGTGCACAATTTGACAAACCATGCACCTCTTTATGAGTAATTTTCTGAACCTTTGAAGAGAGGTCTACACAGTTGGTGCACATTTTACCCTAATCGTGTGCCCCTGCCCATGAAACCATGTCTGTTGGTTTCAATTATCCTAGAATTAGTTTTCAAATCAACCAAACACCCAAAATTCCCCTATTTAGACAAAGGCTAAGTCTTAATGAATTATAGGTGATCTCAGAGCTTTCCAGAGGGATTCCAAGTCGATTAAAACCCCATTCTTTGAGATCTAAATCCTGGATTGAAGATCCACTCTCTCCCCAGTAAGTGGTTTTCATCCTAGTTCTTCTCTCGTTATTTCCTATATCTTTCTTTGATCATTTAATAGAAACCCTCTATTGTTTCAAAGGATAAAAACCTATGATTTGATATATATATATATATATATCTATGATTATGGATCTAGACCAAGAGTTTCTTGGTCTTGATGCTTTTGATGTTAATTTTATGGTCAGGTATTTAGATACGGATCTTTATTGATGTCTTTGTGTCGCTTGGATTTTAGGGATTTCGATCGGGAAAACAACCGTCAATGAACTAATGTAGGTTGTCTAAATCAAACACCCATAGTCATGTATTTGATATGTGTATATGGGATTATTGATATGATAGCTTCCCTCGATAATTGATTCCCTAAATTGGATTAATTAAGAATGTTAATATGAATTATTGATTCCTTAGAGATATAGATGATTCGTTGGTGATTTAATCATGGAATAATGGGGGCTATCCAAACAGATATTTGATTTGGAGATTTTGTTTATGGGTTGAGATATTTAATTGGTTGTGATAAGATAATTAATAGGGGAAATTAATAATGAGATGATGTTTGGAAATCTAATATAATTAATGGTGAATTATTATGTTCCATGATGTTGTTCAAAGATAATTAATTATGAAAATTAATTATGATATGGTGAGATTTTATTTGGATAACTAATTGTGAATAATTAATTATGGAAGAATATTTTTTTGATTGATTAATTAATTGATGAATTAATTAATTGGTTATGTTCTTAGTTAATTTTTTGGTTAACTAATGGGATATGAAATGTTTAGCTAATTATTGGATTAGTAATGGAATGATGTGGTTAATTCTTGTGAAGTAATGAATGATTAGATGATTGAGAATGTGGGTGTTAGACATAGTGTTCTATACCAAGTTAGATGTTGGGAAATAGACATGACCTTCTTCCCCAATAGTTATCCAACGGTGGGATGTGGGGTGTTAGACATGGCGATCTAAACCATATGAGATTTGGGGTGCTTGACATGGTGTTCAGCACTGAATGAGTTTTTGGGTTCTTGACATGACGTTCAACACCAAATGAATAAAAATAATGATTTATGATTTAAATTTAAGACATGAATATGATATGGGTATAATGTGATGATTATGGTTTAAATGATATTGTGATAATAGTTTAATTATGCATTGTATTTATTGATTCATATAATTGAATACACTATCTTTTGACTGGACTTTTTTTAGACACCGTTAGTGGTAGGCTACTGATTCATACTCACACTCTATTCAGGCCCCCTGATCGGCACATGAGAAGACATTGTTTTTGTAGGACAATATAAGGGGAATTACCTAGGATAAGTTGTTGTTTGGGAATAAAGCATTTGTGAGGGAACTAAACATGGTTTTTGGCCCACTCTGGAGTTGTTGTGTCTTTACTTTCAGTTTCATTGTAGATACTTGATACTTACATTGTCAAATCATTTTTTCCCTTCTAGTTTAGTATTTTGTTTCTGATTTTGACTACCATGTGACAATGTATTGTCCTGGTTATTTATATGATTCCATCACTTTTTTATTTTTGTTTCTTCTGTTGATGTCTTATTGTCGTACATAAAGTTATAGTATCCCCATGACAGACTTACTAGACCCTTTCTGCTAGTCGGCACCCTCTAGCGTACGGGGAGGCATGCTTGGGGGCAAGTTACCAACTAGCTCGGGGCACTGTTTATTGGAACCTGGGTCGGTACATGAACGTCTATGTTATAAAATTGTGTGATAGGTATCAGAGGGATAAAAAATAATCAAACTTGATGTATTCCAAGAGTGTTCTAAAATATGTCGAAGGTAATTTAAATTATATTTTGATCTATAAAAGAGGTTAACACATAAAATAGTTTTGGTACACTAATACATATTTTGCTATAGATTTTGGAAATATGAAATAAACAACATGTGGTGTATTATTTTTTGTATAAATTCTTGTGATGTGGAATTGTAGGAAGAAATATTCATTGATTTCTAGAGAAAAAATGTGATGAGTATGTGGATTATAAAAAAACATCTCTACAAATTATTCGGATGAAATAGAAACTGGAATACTTAAATGTTTGAATTGAGAATCCATTTAGAATTAAATGTGATGATCAGAGTGCAATTAGTCTTTCCAATAATCTAGTGAAACACTAAATATATAAACATATTGACCTAAGATATCATTTTATCAAAGTTAAGGTTTTAAATAGAGATGTGAGGTTGTAATATATTCCTAAAAGGGATAAAATAGATAATATGTTCACAATGGACATTCCAAAGTAAAAAAAATTAAAGTCTTGATGATGAATATTCAATTTCAACATGTTCTTATTACATGAAATAAAAAATCATTCCCCATGTTATTTTGATTCTATATTAAAAGGGTTAGAAAGGTACACAACTCTTGTTCCTTATAATGAAACCATATCTTGTTTTATTTCAAAAAGGTGGCGAAATGAGTGAGTTGATTAAGGGAGAGAACTTCAAAATTATTATCCCCAAATTTTTTATCACTGAGAGATAGAATTATCTTAAAATAATTTCTTTATTATGGTGTGTTCATAGGAAAATTTTATATTATGAAAATGAACTAACTTGATGAATTTTTTATCAGTTTTTGAAGTTGAATAAAAATCCAAAGGGGGGTATAAATAACCCATTAAATTTTAAATAAGTGTTCTATTTTTTCAACTATGAGTGGAGATCATTAAATTCAATTGAGATTTATTTTCTTCTATTGAATACTATTTTTTATGTTATTTTATTTGAATTTGATTAGATGATATTGTTTGGATTTTTATTGGAAATACTCAAGAAGAATTATAGATTTCAAGTTTATAGATAATTTTGAATACTGATAGGCACATAAGGTTTCTCTCTGAGTTTCACCAAGATGCATTACATTTTTAGGTACTGCATAAGGTTTTATTCTGATACATAACATCTCTCAGGGAATACATAAGAAAAATCATGAGATCATGTTAAAATGATACAATTTCATAACAAAACTATGATATTCTTGTTGATATTGAAGATATGTAAAGGAATTTATAATAATATTTTCAAAAAAAGTAAGATCCTCCATAGTATGAAAAAATAATTCTATGGGATTTAAAAGATATTTTTCTCATTGAAGTGAATTAGAAGATATTTTATTTCTTTTTTATGGATTATTAATTTTAAAAATGAAAAAATATATAATTGAATTAGACTATTATTTTTTGGTCTCCATGCAAAAAATATCATGATGTTGAGTGATTTTATTGTTTGCCTTGATTATATTATTTAATAAATAACGTCATATCATGGTGTATATGGTCACACTGAAATCATACATACCTATAGAGAATAAGTGAAATTTAAGAAGATTCTCAAGAGGAATTGAAATATTAATTAATTACCAAAACCATCACCTAATTATTATGGATTTTAAAATATAAATATTTGAAAAAAATTTATTAATATCAAAGATATATCATTTACTAAAAAATTGGATTGTATTGTTTAAACAAAAAAATATGGGTATTAATGGAAATTTCGTTGAAAAAATGGAAGAAATAATCATATATTTAGTTAATAATAAAAATATGTTAATGATCATTAAAACTAACCCATGTCATTGGTTAAATGGGAAGATAATAAGGAATAAAGTTGATGAAATCCATTAATAATTTTAAATAAAATATTATATAGTTACGTTCCATGACATTCTATTTTATAATTTAAATAATTTTGAATTATTAAATAATGTAGGAGGTTTGTTGAAAATTTTAATGGAAAAATATGAGATGAATTTAGGTGTGGAAAATATTTCAAATACTAAGTTGCATTAAAAAAGGTATAAGTCATTGTTATTGATTTCAAGGATATTTTTCTTCTAGATATTACTGTATATTATATGTGTAAATATATTTAATAAGAGGATGCCTTATATCTATTAATAATTATAATGTATTCAAAAATATATTCTCTTTATGCTGAATCATTCTAGATCAAGTTTTTGGTCTTCTTGTTCTAGTTACATATTCTTATTGTAAATTACTAGGATCCAATATAAAGCCCAGTCTATAGAATAAACTATTTTGAGACAGTTATGTTAATTACTTTCGATAGTTGGGGTAAAATATGTGTCTCGTACTCATCCTGGACATCTAAAGAACATATCCACCCACCATGGTTCCCTAAAATTGTAAAAAACGTGGGTGCTTGGATTTCATCCATTACTTTTTGTATACGGGTGAGTGATAGTTGGGTTGAGTGGATAAAGATCTACACCAATCAAGGAGGTTTCTTTAAAATAGGAGAGAAATTATAAAATAAATTAACACTTATTCATGCTCCCCTCTTTAGTGTTACAAAACTAATTACATGGGAATTTGAAATATAGAAATGAGATATTTTTCAACAAACTATTTTTCATTATTTTGGGTATTTTTATATAAATTAATTAATTTACCCACTAGTAAAGAATTATTTAAGTGAAAATTATTTTTAGTATATATAGTAAATTAAATTATAATTATTATAATTATTATTACTTCATAAGACATATAAATAAATCCAATTTTTTTTTTGAAAATATATTTTTATAAAAACTGTTTGTATACGTTATATATTTATTATTTAAAATTTAATTACATTTTTGTAAATAAATTTCATTTAATATAATGGTATTAATATTTGGAATTATAATTTCCAAATTATGTAACGAGTTCAATCTCACTTTTTTTATAAAAATAATTTACCAAGGTAAAAGTGAGTTACAATGGTAGAGGGTTAAATATGGTAAATGTGTTAAAATGTGGGTAAAGTCATTAAATAACACAACAATTTATATATAAATTTTACTAATATTTAATAAAGAATTATAAACCTCCAATTATCCCTTTTACATTATTTATCCACTTTATATCCACTTTCCATGGAAACTAAAAATCATTTCGCACTTTAAAATTAGAATTTATAAAAATAATCACCTCTTCTCACCTATTAAATAATCCCTCCACTAACAACATAAATCCACAACATTAATTGTTTTTATCTATAATCCCTAAAAATATCTCTCTCTCTAATATTTTTAATATATTTTGGGTGGATTTGGGTCTCAAGAATGTTCCATGATTCTTTCAAAACCAAGAAGGCTTCTAAGAGAAGATAAATTTTTTTATTTGTACGTAATGAACTTGTATAATTATTTTTTATTTAAATTATTCCTATATATATTATAAATTATAATTTATCACATTAATAATATATTAATAAAATCATTATACTTCTGTAATAGAGATATTTTTTAAATATCACCTCATGATCATACTCGTCCATTGATTATAACATTTTCTTGTTTGGGTTTTAACAATCAATAAGGATGATGCTATAAATTATTATCATGTATGATCATGAAAACATTATTATTAGTATGATATAATATTAATAAGTATATAATATATTTATTATTTTTACTGAAGGATGATATTAATACTTAATACATCATTAATATAATAATTCATTGTTGTTAAAAAGTACTAAAACACGATCATTATGGATTTCAACTTTATGAATTATACATAAAAATTACATGGAATTAACATGGAACATAATAACTCATTATCAAACATATATTATAGTACCTTTATTATTATGTATATGATTAACTCATGGACATGAACTGATGATCAAAACTGTTATACCAAAAAAAGGAATTATTGAAACTACTAACAACCAATGATAAAAATAAACTGAAAATAAGAAATAATTAAAGAATAAATTAATTTAAAAGTTAATACATGTTAATAAGGTTATAAAATATATTTTTTTAATAAGTTTTTGATTGTTATATACGATTATATAATATTTTTGGGCAAGGGAGAATCCAAGGTAAGGTCTTTTGTTGACCCAATCTCTTTTCATTGAGTCATACCGTTTCTTCTTGGACTATGTATGTAAAAGTTTTAATTAATCACCCCTAAAGATTTTATTATGAATTTTTTACCATTAATAGTTTTAGTTATTTTCATTTCATTCTTAGAATCCCATTTTTAATTGATTCTTGCATCATGAAATATGTCATTGTAAGGGTTTTCATCTTAGTTTCCCTTCATTGAGGCTTATTTCACATCATGGTCGTGTTTTCATTTATATAATGTCTCTAATTCCCCATTGTCCTATTTTAATCTTGAAAAAAAAATCTTGGGATTTATAATCCCATTCAATGATATCTCTTCAATTTTTATTTTATTCATATGTTACCAATGTTGTAATGTTTTTTCTTGACTCAATAAGCTTTCCTTGAGTCATTTTTATTATTCTCTTTTTATGCTTCTCTATGTTTGTAATATAAAATAGTTTCTATATAATATAAATTATTTTCTCATTATTTATAGATATAATTAATTTCATTACCAAAAAATACTTTTTCATTGATTATTACTTCATAAATATGGGTCGTTACGAAGGAAAAACATTCAATTTCTTTTTAGATTATTTTTCTTCTTTGTCCATGTAATAGATTACATGATATTGTTGGTTTGACTATTTTGATTGAATAATATTTATTTAATTTTATACATCTCATATTTATATTTTATTATATTTAAAATGTATTTTTGTATCTTTTTTGTTATTCTGGTTTACGTAAACAATTCAACATTAATTAAAAAGAATTTTTTTCCACTTCAATAAATTTTACATCCTCCACTCCTTATTTGTTTCTATTAACATTAATTTCATAAAATATTCATCTATTGGTACATTATTTAGTAAAATAATTTTTAAAATATTAATTTTAACCTTTCAAAACAAATTATTTAATATCCACTTTCTAGTTTTTTGTGATAACATTATCGAAAAGTATAATAATCTCTTTTTAATATTTCATTTTAATTTTTTAATATTTATTTTCATGTTTATTTTCAATTAAATTATTTGTATTATATATTTAAAACATATTTAAAAAAAGTTCCAAAATATTCTTATATTTAGGTCATTTCTTAAAAATGATGCTTAATCCCGTGATTTCTTTATTGTCAAATATTTCAATTTTGGATAAAATTTAAGGAATTACATTCGAAAACATTATATAACATCATATATTACTGTAAATTATTATTATTTCTATTTTAATATTCTTTTATATTTCATCCTTTGAATGTTATTTATGGTATATTTCCTCTCATTCTACCATTTTCTCCAGCTTCTTATATTCTAAAATAATCAATTAATTCTTAATCAAAACATACATGGTGAAGGGGAAATGAAATCTCTAGGAGGGTAGTGATCCATCACTTCTTTATTATTTCTTTATCAACATCATTTAATTAAGATAAAAAAAATCTAATTCCTTCACATTGTGAATAACCTTAAATAATTTCTTCTGATTGAATTTTATTCTACAAGATAATTATACCTTTCTATTGGCTCGGTAAATATATTATAATGAATATATACCATTATATATATATATTACGAATACCCCATACATCATTATTTAAATTAAAGGGTATTTTCCAAGGTATCCTCTATGATTATTTATATTTGTCTCACCCCATGATTTTTTATGTGGCTCGTGTATTTTCACAAGATGATCATTCTAGGACTTGTGATTATTCAATTTGGCTCACATATGTATGGTTTATAATTTTATGGTGGGTGGTCCATATATATCCATATAATGAATTAGTAAAGATCTATATATCATTATATTAATACGGTATGTAGGGACTTATTTCTAATCCATTATGTTATCGGATGTAGGTAGTGATGTCAGGTCTTTTACGTTATGGGAAGTGGGTGGTGAGGCATAATACACTATGTAATTAATGTTTTGTTTGGAATTCCCTACTTCTACTTTTAAGTATGATATCATATATTTTTTATTTATATCCTTATTAAATATTTTTTATTTACATTTCTTTAAAATTTGGTGAAAAATATCAATGTTGAGGAATATAAATTTAGAGCATGATTAGAGAGAAATTAAAAGTAAATTTGTAACCTCACCTTACATAGGGAAAACCCTTACAGTGACAGGTCTATGATTAAAAAGGATAAGATTAACAATGTGGATTAATCATTCATATATTTAATAAACTATGTAATCCTAAATTAAGGCTCTGTAACCATTCACTTGGTGGGTGCACATTTACCAAATCATCTGAACTTCCCAGAACATAAAAATTATGAAATTACATTCATTCTCTTAAACAATTTAACTAATTTCAGCACCAATTTCCCCTCATTTAAAAATATACTTTCTTTACTCATGTTTAACCTTTATTATCCCTCTCTTGGATTTATTTATTATAGATTTATGTTAATATTAAAATTAATTTTATCAAGTAAGTGGTTATTATCTTCTTCTTTCGGTGTTATTACCTTTATTTCATTGAATTTATCCCTTCTCTATGTCCATTTTCACCTAGGAATAATTATAATTTGAATTTTTGTTGGGTATTTCTTTTTACATCATTTTTTTTCTTTTTATTATCCCTTATTCCTTATGTTTTTGGAATATTACTAGTGCAAGAAAATTGGATAACATTTTTGCTAAGTGACGACTTGTGCCTTCCCGTAACAACCAAATATTTTGTGAAATATTTTTTAAAAAATATATTTAATATTTTAGATATTATTTGTTAAATGAAAGAATAATATATCATGTTTTACATACAACACTATGTTTTTATTTTGTTACACGCAATACTAAGTCTACCTTATGTCATACAAAACAACGAGTTTAAATAAAATGTGGCATGCTATTAAAATATTTTTTTTTTGGTATTATAGTTATCACCTACTCATTTTAATTGTGGTTATTAATAGGTTTAAATAAATAATGAAAATATATGATGTATTTTCTGGTGACCAATTAATTCTTAATGAAAATAAAAACCATTTGAAAACAAAGGAAATATTTTTCAAAACACATTTATGAACATAAATGTGTTTTATGTAAATTAATTAAATAATTAAATTTTTGTGATTCATTTTAATTAAATTTATATTTCTATATTATATAGAAAAATTTAATATTTATCTTTTTTTATATAATAGATAATAATAAATCTATTTCTTCTCATAAAAATATTATTTTTTCTAAAACATTATTTTGTCGTATATTGCACACTTATTTTAAAATTTATTTTTTACAATTATTGAAATTTTATTTATAAAAAATCAAATTTTTATTTAAATAATCTGGTAAAACAATTTAGCATGAAATTTTTAGAATTTTTTAGAGAAGATAAATTTGTCAAAGAATAGGTATACATATTGGATTTTCATATGAATTTTCACATCTTTTAATGAATTTTAAAATATAAAAATTGATTTAATATGGTTTTAAAGTTAAATTTTGTTAAATTATATATATATATATATATATATATTAATCCTAGTTAGATCATTTTTAAAAAATAATATTGAATTTTTGTATAAAATCTTTTTAAATATTTGAACATTTTCTCTTTGGAAAAACACTTCCTCGTTGGGACTGCAAGATTAATTTTTAATTACATTTTCTCACTTATTTGATTTGAATTTGGAAAAATTTATTACATATTTTGAATCATAATAACTTATAATATTTAATATGTTAAACTTTTTTTAACCATAATGAATAGTAAAAATAGCAAAAAATATTTATCGTGGTTAAGTTAAAAATGGGTTTACTAAGGGGTTAAAAATTATAAGGGTTAAAAATGACCCCAAAATTATAAAAACCCCATTTTATGTCCATATTTATACTTTATATCTTATATATTCTATAATGGCACATTATTTATTCTTTTTCATGTGATAAAAGTCAATACACATTTTCCTTTTTAAAAATTATATGTGTGATACTCAGCCCACTTATAAAAGGACACCCCTCTCCTCTATTCCCCACATATCATAAACCCATTGGTTTATCCAATACCGAAACAAATACCTTCCTTAATTAAATTATAAAATCCTATATGCATTATTTTGTTCAAAAATTCAAACTAGGAAGGATTTTTCTACAGAACCAAGGAGGGTACCTAAAGAAGACGTAATGTTCTTATGATAGGTTAATGACCTAAAAAACATCTCCACATACTTAAATTGTTATTAAACCATGATGAAATAATAAAATAAGAATATACCATATAATTATATGTTTTTATGTTAGGTTAATAACCTAAAAACATCTCCACTTCCATCAAATGGGTTACAAAACCATCATTTATGTGTACAGTGGACTACCACATCGCAGACCGATGTATTTAGTTTTTTCATTACCACCTTTAGTGGAAAGATATAATGATATATTCATTTTTTTACATGAAATTTATGAAATTATTGTAATTATATAATTATTATATTACATATACCTTTTTACTTTCCATTCTGTGGGAATAAGACAGTGTCATTCGTGTGCACAGTGGACTACTACCTCGCCAAGCGATGTGCTTCATTCAAGTTTTTCATGGAAGGTAATAAGGTTGGTTTAAATGAAAATATGTGATAAAAATATAAATTTAAAATTATTATGTTCTGGTAATATGTTATTTAAATTTATTTCATTCAATCTGTAGAGAAAATATATACAATGTTCTTGCGTACGTACACCCTACCATCTCAATGAATGGTGTATTTCAATTTCTTTCTCTAAACATTATAGACTAATATAAATACATACATACTGAATATATATGATATTTATATAATTTTTAAAATTATATAGATGATAGAACCCTAATAAAATTATGAGTACCAAAAAATAACAAATCATAACATATTGAAAAAAAGTAGTTATTTTCCTAAATGTGACTTTAATATAGAATTATTAATAAACTGTTAATTGAAGGTCATAAGTAAATAATATATGGTATTAAATATATATAATTTTTTATTTTTAATATTTTTATAACAAAAAAAAATTTATTATAAATAATTTTTTAATTTCTATGAAGGAATTGGAGACATAAGGTAACGAATTCCCATATCACTTTTTAATTCTGAGGGACACGTACCATTTTCTTCAACTATTTCTTTTATATGGATTATATACTAACAATGAATATATTTTATTATTATAATAATTAAAATTATTGGGATTTATATATTCATTTGAGTATCTCTATTTTATGTGGTTTACGATTCAAACATTACCAAAGTACTAAGTGATTTTTGTCTCAATTTTCTTTCTTTGACACATATGTTATGTTATGCACATATCATATTTGATGAGGTTTATATACAGCCCATTTGACATGTAATGTAATGAATTTATAAATTTTCAAGATATTATAATTTTCACTTATTTTTATTCTTTCATGGGGATTATAATTCAATGTTATGAAATTTGAAAGGGTTTTATGTAACAATCTCATTATTTATCATGATTTCTCATGATTATGATTCCAATTAGGCAATATTATTATCTATATCTCAATAAACTCATGTATTTTCTTATTATATGGTTATTTTTAGGGAATAAATTACTTCCCTTCCTTTCACTCTCTTTATTTACTCAAGTGTTCAAAATAATTATTTTTAGAAAAATCATCTTTATTTCTCTCTACGATCAAAAACCCCTTTTTCATCCAAAACCATATTTTATAAAAAAAATTAATAAATATTTTTAGAATTTTAAAAATGATATATTAATAAAAATTTTACCAATATTTTACATTTTACAAAAAAAAATAATGGAATATCCATTTTATTTTCTAAAAAAATCATGTTTGGATTTTACTAAAAATCTGAATAGACTCTTTGTTTTAACATGTATATAATGAATGTAATCTACCACTATCATAACCATTATATTATTTTATTATTATTTTACATGTTTACATGTTTATTTTCAAATAAAACAGTTTTGAAAATTTTTTATTCATTAAAAACTTTTCTTCAATGTGGAAACAATATTTTCATCTATAAATGTTCTAAAAGATTTTTTAAACTGCCTTTAAATGTTTAAAAGGTAATTTTAAAAGAAATGGATTGTAAAAAAAATTAATTTTTTTTCTAAGTTTAAATTATATTTCACAAATTAAATGATTTCAATTGTTTTTGAATCATCTTTTGTAAGATATCAAGGTCATTTTCAAAGAAAATAACATCCAAAATATTTTATGAATTTTTAGTTTTAAATGATATTTTCATAAATAAATGTTCAAATTGATATTTTAGAATAATTTTCCATATAAGATGAAATTATTTGATCCTACATATTCTTTACTTGGTATATTAACCAAAGATACCATTAATATTATTTACTTGGATGGTTTATGTTTATATTGACAAGATATTTTTGAAAACAATTTATCATCATCGGGTTATACCATGAAATGAGTATTTGAAAACCTTCATCATTTCCAAAGGATATTCTTTGATGAAATGATGAAATTATTATGAAGCCCATATATTTTACATAGGTTTTGATATGATGAAGTATTTATAAAACCAATTTCAAATAATGGTTTATTCTATGTTCAATGTTTTATGATCTTGTGGTACACATATGTATGATTTTCTTTATGTGATGTGTGTGACCTATATCAATCTCTAATGAATTGTGTAAAAATTTATATCTCATTATATAGATTGGGTTATAATGGGGATGGAATACTTCCAATAAAAGAATTTTTCCACAATGATGGTCTTTGGAGTGAACCTTGACTACTATGATTGTATTGGAAGTGAACCCATTCCACATTGATAGCCTTGGAAGTGATCCTTAAATACAATAGAAATTATTTTTTATTCTTATGTGTATCTCAAAATTCCATGTATTTTGTTAATGTTATTCTATCAGGTCATGTGTTTTTCGATTTCCTTATTATTCATGTATTGTGAAATACCAATCTTTATAACATGAATCATGATTTTGATCTTTGATATGTAGGGTAAGGTTTTCATATGTTTTGATCATGTCATCATACCATTATTCTCACTTTATATTTATATATTCTTTCCTTATTACACTTACTAAGAATCCTAGTTCACCCTTTCTTATGTTTCCTTTCTCTAGGCTATGAAAAAGGTTTTAAGTAGGTAATATGTATTAAGAGTGCTAAATTGGATAATCTTTCTGGGACATGTTGAATATCATTCACTATAAAAATATATTGTGTAACTAGTCTCAAATGTCAATAACTCGTAATGATCCTTATGCAATTGTTTTTGTAATGTAATGAATATTAACCAAAAATATATAATATCTACGTATTAGAAGACTTGGAATCTATAGGTGCTATCAGATGAATGGTTTAGTTAAATTATGTAATCTAGGATGATAAAAATTTAGTGACATCTCTAGGGATATATATAAAGATAAGTATAAGGATGAGTCAAAGTATAGGAAAATGTCCAACAATTTTGGAAACGGATAAATAAAATGGTTTCAAAAAAATTAAATCCCAATATAAATATTACAAGTGGGAGTGGATCTTGAAAAGAAGTACCACGGTGTAATAACTTCCAAATGGGTGCATTGAGCTAGACTCAATCATCACATTTTTTCTGAAAATGGGCCTTACTTTACACCTTATTTGATACTCCCAGGGGATATGCCTAGGAAATTCATAAAATCATTAAGAACCATCATGAAGGATTTAAAAATATGGTGACTATGAATAACCAAGGATAAACCTGAGGTTTCATAGATTAAAAATAATGTGTTGTGATTTAGATATCCTATAAGTGATTTTTCATGATTATATGGTTTCTTACTATGAATATTGATACTCAAACAATGATTTTGGTTTTAGTAAATTTAAGGATCATTAAGGAATCGGATTAACATTGGGTTTGATGGAAAATGTGTTGATAAGAAACCAAATCAGATGATGGCTGGATTGAAGGACATTGTGATTATTCCTAATCAGTTGTTACAATATATGATTAACAACTAGCACCTTTACCTACTCTGTGACTCACTATATAATATAATGGTAGAGTTACATTAGATTTCGAGTGGTGGATACCATGGAGAAAAGAGGATTTGGTTTTCTATATGTTGAGAATGTGGGAAAAAGAACCCAAGTGAATGTATTAGGGTAATGATAAGATTTTTTGAGTGTGTAAAATAAAGAAACATAGAGAGTAACTGGAGACTAAAAAAGGTAAAATTATGTTAAATAAATGGATGAGAATAATTGTCTCCATAAGGAATCATCGATGGTTTAATTTTTTAATTGAGTAAAGTATAGTAATTATGAATATTGATGTTATAGAGAGAAATATCATAAATATAATCAGTAATGTTGTATGATTAATGGATATATTGATGATGAGGAAGAGATGAAAAAAGAATATGAAAGGAAATAAGTGTTAAGGAATAATGCAATGAATCCTGGACCATTGTGTATGAGTAAAGTGGAATGATTTATGTGTATATGTATTGGGATTTAAATAATTATATTTATCATAGTGGTATTCATATTATAATAATCATTAAATAATAATGGATTAATCAATCATAGTTTTTCATTATGGAGTATCAAGAATTTTCTAAATGGTATTGACTACCTATAAAATTGATTTAATGGAAAGGTGATATTTTTTTTAATGTAAGATAACCCTTCATTATTTCTTCATGTTGATGAAATGGTGTTTAGTATGGATAAAGAGATGATTGATATCGATAAATTAAATTGGATATTTTTTGTTACCATTGAACTGATTAATGATTGGATGACAAAGTGTTTTATGTTATCATTGATGGACTTTTTAGTATTTTTGGATTTATGGAATATATTCAATAATATGTGACTTTATTTAATGTATGAGGAAAGAGATAATTTTTTAAAGTATATATGTTTTAATTAAATTTTTATTGTGATTAAATATATTATCATTTCCAATATAATATATGATTAATGTATTCAAGTATTTGGTATGGGACATTAAGAGATACTTCATGTTGTTTGGAGGATTAACGATAAGTATATTTTTTAAATTTAGTGTAATTATTTCTAATTTTTGGGATTTTAATTTCTTTTAAACATGGAGTATCCTTAAGGATAACTATGCATGGAATGGATTAAGTTGAACTTTGGATGTTATTAGATAACACATGCTTACAATTCTATTTTTTATAAAAACATGAGAATTAATGAATATCTTGTCATTATTTCATAGATATTATGATCCATGGTTGATTTGGGCATAAAAATTAATCTTTATATCTTAATGTAAGAGATGAAGTGTAAATTGATCGAAGAACAACTGAGGTACGAAATTGTTCTTATGAAATGGAATGAAATCAAGTAATTATATCATCTAATGAAAATTATTCAAATATTTAGAGAAGGATCTTGAAATTAAATTTTATACATTTACATTAATTTATGATGAATTAATGGTCTTTTAACCTTTCAAAAATTTACGAATTCATGGTCGTTAACTTTCTCTTAACCTTGATCTCTATCACCCTCCTTCGTTATTTGGGTTTTAGTTTTCTCTTCTATATCCATGTTTTCAGTTATCACCAATGTTCTCCTACCTGAAGACCTTGTAATGTGTTGTTTTGTATGACATTAATACAACCCACTATATCTTTTAAATACGAATGAATATTATCCATTTTTATAATGGGGGTTTTCCCACAAATGTATTTTCAAATTTTGTGTTCTTTTTTACTAAGCCTACATTTTAATTGTGATAACCTAATTTATTGAAGGGGGTAGAATGTAACGCCCTGTGATTTTTTGAAATGTTATTTTGGAATTAAATTTTATCATATAGATATCTTTCATTACATGAAATACTAATTTTATCTTTCATTACACACAACAATTTGTACGGATTTCATTACATGCTATATTGAGTTTATATTTTGTTACATGCAACCCAGAGTTTAAAAAAATGTGAAATATTATTAAGATGTTATTATTTAATTTTGTAATTATAACCTAGTAATTGTAATGGAGGGTATTAATATGACTAACTAAATTATGATAATATATTATTTATTTAGTAGTGAACATTTAATTATAAAAGAGATTTGAAACCCTTTCAAAACAAATGGAATCTTCTTCCAAAAAGAAAGAAATTTTTATGAACACAAACATATTCTATTTCAATTAATAAAATAAATCTCTTTTTGAATAATTTTAATAAAATTTTTATATGTTATATTTAATAAATTGTATTAACATTCATCTTCTATTTTTTTACACAATAGTTAATAATAAATCGAATTTTCTCTTAAAAACATCATTTTTATAAAAACCAGTTTTGTTGTATTTTAAAAACATCGTTCAAATTTTTTTCCCCTTTTAGAAACATTATTTGGGAAAATGAAATGAATTTTTGAAATCATTATTTCAAAATAATAATAGGGTGAAATTTTTGAAATTTTTTTTAAAAGATAAATGTTTCGATGAATAATGAAATTTATAGGTCTTAATTAAGAATTTCATTTATTTTTAATAAAATACAAATTATAAATTATTTTAAGGAGGTTTTAAAGATAAAATTAGTTCAATTATATATATATTAATTCAATTAAGGTAATTTCAGTTAATTTTATATTGACTTTTGATATTTAATATTTTTAAACTTCTAATCATTTTCTCTATGAAAAAATAATTTATTGTTGCGGTTGCAGGATTAATTTTAAATTAAATTTTTTCACTTATGAGAATGGAATTTTAAAAAAAAGATTCCAAATTTTGAATCATAATAATTTATATTAACTAATAATGTAAACTTTATTTTTTACCCCAATAAATTGTAGAAACTGTAAAAATTGTTTACTGCGGTTAAGGAAAAAATTGTTTTGTAAGGGGTTAAACAAAAATTATTATGATTAAAAAGGACTCAAATTTTATACAAAAAAAATTATGGAAATATTTAGACCTTATATCTTCTAGGATTGATAATTACACATATTATAGCCACTTTTTATGTAAAACCTCTGGGTACACCTTCATCGTGTAAAAATTTACAAATGTGTCACTCACCTCACATATAAAATCCCACTCCCTATCCTCACATATTCACACATACAACCCCCCCCCCCAATTTTATTGTCCAATACCTATTCAATAACATCCATAATTATTAACTATCATCCTATAAGAATTATTTTTTGCATAAATCCAATCTAGGAAGGCATTTCTTGCAAACCCAAGTAGGTTACCCAAAGAAGAGGTAATGTTCTTCAATGAGTGTTTTTATTTTATTTCTTCTTCCAACTCATAAAATTATTATTAAAACCTGTTGATATAATACCCAAGGTATATATCATATACTATGTTTTTTTATATTAAATAAATTACCTAAAACTATCACCACTTCCATCAAAAGGGTTTTGAAAACATTATTTGTGTGTTTGGTGGGTCACCACCTCGCGGACAGACGTCATTCATTTTTCCATTACCACCTCACTAAGCTGGATATAATGATTGATTAAAAATTTATATATTATATTTATAATTTTATTATACTTATTGAATTTTCATATAAGAAATAAATTATTACTTTTCATTTTGTGGGAATATGATAACATTGTTCTTGTATAAAGAGAATTATTGCCTCGCAAAGCGATCTGATTTGATGACGCTTTACATGGAAGGTAATAATGATGGGTTTAATGAAAATATACGATATATATGACATAAAAATGATTATTTAATTGTAATATATTATTTAACTTTTTTATTTCATTCTATTGAGAAAATTTAAACAGCATTCATGCATACATACAGCATACCATTTCCATGAACAGTGTATTTCATTTTCAATCTCTTACTTTTATGGAATACTATAAATACATATATAATGAATTTATTTGTTATATATATCATGTTTAATATTATTTAGATTATTTATCCATGATCAAATTAAAAGGACCTAGAAATTACCAATCAAAACATACAGGTAAAGAAAAGCTGTTTTACGTGAATTGTGACTTTAACATGGAGTTGTTAACAAATATTTAATAAAAGTAATAAGTAAACCATATATGGTATTATATATATAATTATTTTTCTGTAATATATTTATAATAGACTTATATTTATTATATATTATTTTTTAACATGTACGAAGGAAGTCGAGACTTAAGGTATGGGATTCTCATCTCACTTTTTACATATGTGAGACACATTCCATATTCACCAGTTATTTATTTAATGTTGTGTATATAATAACAATGAATTTATTTTATGTTACTTATACTGAAAATTATTTTTATTTACATATCCATTTTAGGATCTTCCTTTCATGGGGTTTACTCTTCAAACTTTACGAAAACGGTAAGGGGTTTTTGTCTCAATTTTCCTTCCTTAAGACATATATTATACTATAAACCTATATTATTTGATGATGTGTATATTAAGACCCTTTTACATGTAATATCATGAATTAATTTATTCTAATGATATTTTGATTTTAACTTAATGTTTTTATTTCATGGGTCTTTGGATTCAAATCTAACAAAGTGGTAATGTTTTTATGTTACGATATCATCATTTATAGGGATTACTCATGACTATGTTTCCAATTATGAAATATTTTGATCTATCGCTCAAAAAACTCATTTATTTTATTATACTATGTTTATATGTTTAAAATTTATTTATTTATTTCATTTTCAACTCTTTATGTACTCATTTGTTCAAATTAATATTTTTAATAAAAATAGACTTTATCATTATCATCAGTTAAAAACTCTTTTTCTTCCAGAACCATAACTTATAAAATAATTTCTCAACAAAATTTAAAATAATTCAATGATTTTTTAAAAAAATTCATCTCATGTTTTACTTTTTAAAAAATGTTTTGTTATGAATCTTAATGTCATTTTCCAAACAATGTCTGTTTAGATTTAATAGAAAATGTGATAGAAACATTATTTTAAATTGTACGACATGTTTGAGAATGAGGACCATTATTTTATTTTAATATTACTTTATTAGTTTACATGGTTGTTATAAAATAAAATCATTTTAAAAATGTATTATGTTTTGAAAAAAAAATCAAAGAGGAAATTTTATTTTCCTCAATAAATGATTTAAATTATTTTTTAAAGATTCCTTTTTATGTTTCCAGAGATATTTTCATAGAAAATTATTTTCCAAATTATTTAAATTTTAAAAAAGTATTTTTAGAGAATAAAGGATATTTTCCTATATAAAATTTTTAATGATTTTTAAATATTCATTTATATATTTTAAAGGTTATTTTCAAAGAAAATGATTTCCAAAAATATTTTATTAATTCTCCATTTTAAAAATCAATTTTCAAGGAAAAGAAATTTTTTCAATAAATGTTTCAAGTGATATTACCAAATACAGAATATTTTTAAGGTATATATGATTTAAAATGGGTATTATCCAATGATACCATTCTTATTCTTTCTCTGGATAATTTATGTTTATAATGATAAGAGGTTTATAAAACCTATTTCTTAACCACGGATTATACCAGGATAGAATGATTAGGAAACCCATTTCTTTTTCCAGGGGTTATAATTTGATCAAATGATTAAATTATTATGAAAACTATCACTTTTCTACAGGTTATGATGTGATGAAATACTTATGAAACCTATTTCATTTCATGGTTAATGATATGATGAATTTTTTATGGTCTTGTGGCACACATACGTATGATTTTAATTATGTGATATTTGGGAAATATATCTCCCTCCAATGCATTGGGTAAATATTTATACCACATTATTTAGATATAAATATATTGGGGAGTGAACCCAGTTTAGTAAGGTACTTTTTATACTATAATAGTGTTGGGAGTGAACCTTTACTACTATGATTATAACAACTTGGATATTTTTCAATGAAATATCTCTTCTTCTTTCATAAAACACATATATCACCTATAGAACCTAATAAAAACATTATTCTAAAAATTTATGAATGATAAATTATTCACAATATAATCAAATATGAATTCCAAATTTTAATGTGGGACAAAAATAGAAAATAAGATAATAACAATGGAAACAATTTGGATCTGCTTGATCCACTAGAATTACCGCACTCAAGAACAAAGGTATAGAAAAATAACAAATAGTAATATTATATTTTCATTTTTAATAAGAAAATATAAAACATTTATAGAAATTAGATGTGAATGAAGAATGAATGAAATGAGTTGTATTTATAGAAATTAAAGAACCTATGTGGCCATTATAAATCTAACCATTGGAATGGTAATATAACAATTGGGAATAATAATCAAGTAGTTAGAATATTAATATCAATTATGAAATTATGAAATAATATTTGGATATATTTTTATTAAAAATGATATATTTATATCATGGTATAAGTAAATAAATTCTTTAAAAATGATAAATTAGGTGTTGGTGTTTTTGTAAAACAGAAATGTTTATTTACAAATCTATAATGGATAAAATGATTTAACATAATTTTTTTATAAAAAAGATTTATTATGTAATATAATTTTTTGTTAAAATTATAATATAAATTTATGTGACTTTAATTAATTTTTCTATGGGTTTAAAAAGATATTATAATATTAAAATTAGTATTTTTGGAATAAATGATAATTTTATTTAAAAAATAAAATTTTCAAATTAGTAAAATATTTTTCATAAAATGGATTCAATTTTTAAAATATCAATGTCGAAAAATGGTTAGGTTGTATTTTTGTGGTTGTTCTAAAATAGTGGTATTTTGTGAATAGTGAAATATGGTAATTTATAGTATTTACCATTATAAGAAAAACTCCTAAATTTTTTATTCATGGATGGTGTAAGAACCCACTGGATAGGAATTTCTTGAATAATTTAATATATTTAGTCATATGAATCAACACTATTTATACTCTTGAGACAAAATAATTAACCGATGAATATAATAATCAAAAACACCCCTCTCCCCCTATAAATACCACCCCTTCTCCTCACACCTTATAAGCCTTTTAGCTTTTAAAAATTCATCCCAATTATATTTATAATACTCTTACCCACGTCTAATTGCTTATGATATCACCATGAGACAAATTCCATGTTCTTTATGGTGTCCTTCAAGGAAGTGATATTCAAGTGGTGACTTTTCAAACCATCTCTTTTAATTTCATTTCATTTCAAAATTCTCCTCGTCTCCTTCATCCATAATGTCATAATAAATCTAGTATCTTTTAAATTATATAATTAAATATTTAAAATGTAATATAATATTTCCACCCCTTTTCCCAACTCCTCTTATTCAAAGAAACGAAATTGCTACCCAAATTATGGTCATTTACCATCTCTGTGGATAATGTGTTTTTTTTCCATTACCACCTTCATGGCTGGTCATAATACCATTATTATTGTTAAATAATTTTTTCATATGTATCTTATAAATTTTATTCGTTTTATTGAACTTATATATATAACATTAAATAAAATGAAACTGATTTTTGATGATCGAAAAACTGCCAAAATAAACTGAACATTGAACGTTAACATTTTATCAAATCAATCACACTCATATCATAAAAACTGATATTTTGGACTATATAAACATTTTTATGTACATTAATACCACATAATATCAATTATAAATTACAATTAACATTTGGAAAAAACTTCAATAATTATACACATGTAAACAGATAATGAAACCATGAAAATAAAAGCTCATAGAATGACGAAATTGATCTTTATAACTCATATAAATATACATAAATGAACCTAATTAAATTATAATAAATAAAATAAATTTACAAGAGGTTCTAAAGTAAGTAAATAATTAATCTAATTTTATAATCTATGATATTAAGATCTAGTATAGAATACATTTTGACATAATGTAATGGATCTCTCTGAACCAAAATATTTCCTTTGGGTTACACTCTCTCTCTCATTGCCTCGATTTATCCCTAAATTTTTTTGAAATAATTATACTATTGTATATTTACATATTAAAAAAATATGTATGTGTCTCAATTAATATTCTTTTTATGGGTAATTACATGTTTCAAAAGGTTCCCTTCTCAATTCATATCGATCAGAATCCCCAATTAAAGGGAACTTCTCTTCTTCCTACCCATTTTCAAGTACACTCTGTAAACAATATTAAGCAACCAATATTTTTATAAAATCTCTAATTTCTTCCTGAAAAACTATATTATTTAATTTTTGGTTTTATACAAACAATTACATATTTTTCATCTTTAAAGACTATTTAATATTTTCCATTATACCGCACTAAAGTGACTCATTAACAAAGTTTCATAAAAAATATTTTTCTTATACACATTTAATTTTGACATATTTATTCATGAGATATTTTTATTTTTACTTCATGATTGTCCTAAAATTATTTAATACCTTCTTTCATGGATACCATTTTGAAACCCCCATTCATTTTTCCTTATAATATGATTAAGAAATCTATTTCCTTCAATGAGTAAGGTTTATGATGATTCCTTGTGTGTGATTTCGTTATATGGCACACATATGAATGAATATTTTATGATTCGAATTTCCATATATCACTTTAATTCATTGGGTAATGTTTACTCTTGTGAGATGTCGTTTATGGGGTTAAAGAGTAAACCTAATCTATAATGGGACTTTGTCCACCATGTGATATAGTCTTTGAAAATTTCTTCATATAATATTTATGTCATGTTATATGTTCCTTCCACATTTCAATATTTCCATGGCTATATCATTCAATGATCTATATTTTATGCTTCCAAATGATTATTCTGAATCTATTCCTTTAATGTTATCAGTTTATTCCATTAAACTCATGTGTTTTTCTTTATTCCCAAATGTATTACCTTACTGGCATATTTATCTCATCCATTTCTTTATATATACCCCATGTTATACTGTAGATTTATAAGAGCCAAAAGTGAGTTATGATATTTTTATAGATATTAATAAAATGATGTTTTATTTTTGTTTCAAGTTTTCTAATTATGTAAATATTCTTTCAAAGGCACTAAAATTTTCTATCCTTGGTTTGTATTTCATAGATAACTATTCTTAAAATCATGTAAAGATACATGTAATAGGATTGGAATGCTATAGTTGGTATCAGAGCGCAGTCTAGTTATTTAAGGGTATTAGTACTAGAAAACTTTATTAAGGACCCTAGGGATAATTCTATCACCATGGATATACTATATTGAAATATTGGTAATCATAAAATAGGTTATAATTTTCATTTATATGTTATTCCTTCTATTTTATTAGTATCCTTTTATAATCTTGTTACATAATTATTCATGCCCCCTAATTTTATTTTATTTATTTTACTTATTTAATGGCAATAAATAGAAGAACTCGTTCCAATAGTTAATATGATAGGAAATGTGATGATTACCTTAATGAGATGCCAAATATAATGTGAAAAGTATCATAGAATGTCATGATAGTACTAGATCAATTGGATAAAGTTATGAATAAAAATTTTAATCATTTGGAATTCCCTCCTCCTATGAAATTTAAATTTTTTTCGATTCCTTTATGCGACAAAGTAAATCTATATTTAATAAAATTCTTGATCCCCACATTGTGGAAAAATGGATTAGCTTTTTTGAGAAGATATTCTTTATCATAAAATTTTCATATAAAGAGAAATTCATTAAAGAATTATATCATTTTGATGGGGAACCTGATCGGTGGTGGACACTAATCTAAAACACATACTAATTATGAGATTCATTCCATGGTTTCATAAGGAATCAATACAATAATTTTGAATAAAGTTTTCCCTGAAATACCCATCTAAAGATGGGTAGTGAGTTTCTAGGACTGAATCAAAAGAAAGATGAAACCATCATGATATAAGAGGTAAACCATTAAAGGATTTATAATATGCCTTTCCTTTTTCATAAACATTTAATGCAAGGTGAGTCTATTCTTTATAAGATTAATGCTATGTCCCAAAAAATCCTTGGTGATTCAATAATGTTAAAGTTATGAGGATATTATCTAATGTTCCCTAAATGTTGATATGAAGATTGGTGACTCTAGAGGGTCTTGATGGATTAGAGATAAAAAGTATAAAATAGAGTTTAATATTAGAGGATCAATAGATAAATACCATGATTTAAATAAAACCCATCCATCCATATGTAAAAAATTTGGGAAGAGGCATTTAGGGAAATGGATGAAGAGGGCCAGGAGATACTTTAAATGTGTAATAGAGGGGAAACATAATTATATTTTTCTGAAGGGATTTAAAGAATCCCACAGATGTAGAAGAAGAAAGGAAGGTTTATATCAACACATAGCCTATAGTGTAGTATTTCAATTGCAAGGAACATGGGAATTATGTGATCCAATTCTCTAAGGTAAGGGTTGTCAACGAAAATCAATTACAGCAACCTACAAGGTAGAAAGGAAGGGAATATTCTATCACTACTACTGAGGCAGAGCCTATAAATGATGTGGTTATAGGTACTCTAGTTATTCACTCAAGAATAGTTAATGTACTATTTGATTCTGGTTATAAAAATTCTATAATATCATTCATATTTAGTAGAACTATTTTAAACCCACCTTAAAATGTGGAGGGTGGGTTATCTATGAGAAAAGGGAATTGGGAAATTATTTCATATAAAGTATATAAATCATCCCTGGTTAATGTTTCTAGAGATAACCTCCCATAAAATATCTTCTTACTTTCTTTCATGGAGTTGGATGAAATATTGAGCATGGATTGGATATCATTATATAAATCCAACATCAACTATCGGGAAAGGGAGATCACTCTTAACATCCTAAGGCTTCCCCCATTTTTTATTAAAATGTGATGATGAGGATCAATATTTTTCAGAATCACTATCTCAATTGTAGATATTTTTTTATTTTGATAAAATATTTCTAGCTCAAATGATTGAGAAAAGGGATATGATCATGATCGAAGAAATGTCCATTTTGAGGGACTACACTAATGTGTTCCTTGACGAATTTTCTAGCCTTACTCTTATTGGAGTGGTTGAGTCCTAGATTGATCTTATATGTATATATCTACTATATTGGAGACTCCTTACATAATGGAAACTATTGAGTTAGAGAAACAAAAGAAGTTGTTACAAGAAAATTTTGAAAATGGTTTTATATGTCTGAGTGCTTCAACATGGGGTTTGTCAGTCCTCTTCATCATGAATAAGGATGGATCAATTTTAATTTGCATTAATTATCAAGGGATCAAAAAATTCATGATAAGGAACAAGCATACCCTGACAAAGATAAATAACATGTTTGATAAACTACCCAGGTCCAAGAATTTCACTTAGGTGGACCTTCAGTGGATATATCACCAATAAAATGTGAAGAATAATGATATTCCTAAGACTTTCTTTCGAATATGGTATAGAAATTATGAGTTTATAGTTATTCCCTTTGGACTCAATAATGTTCGAATAAATTTATGGTCCTAATGAATATATATATTAGATATGACCTCAATAAATTTTTGTTTGTCTATATAGACAATAATCTCATATACTCCTAAATATTGGAGAAACATGAGGATCATTTTGATACAATTAAAAATACTTTTTTATGGGATAAACTATATTAAAAGTATAGAAAATGTGATTTATGGCTAGAGTAAGTATCCTTCATGAGGAACATTAGCACTAATAATGGAATATATATGGACCCTTAAAAAACAAAGTAAATTGATGAGTTCCTAGACCAGCATCTATAATGATGATTAGTAGTTTCCTTGGTCTAGATGGGTATTATTGACAATTAGTTAGTAAAGTTTAACAATTATCACAACCACAAAACTAGCTATCTTGGAAGGGAGTAATGTTTTCCTGGACCATTGTATATGGAGACCACTCTAAAAGGATGAAAAAGAGGATTATCACTACACCAATACTTACACTATCGAAAAGCTCATAACTCATTGTGGTATACAATGATTCTTAAAATAATTTATTTGTATTTGTACTTATGATAAATGATAATGTGATATCATATTATTCAATTTAGTTGAAATTTCTTGAGAAAAATTATCCTATACATGATTAGTAGTTGGTTGCAATGATCTTCACATTGTAAATTTGGAAGCATTATCTCTATGGGGAGAAGTTTGAGATATATATTGATTACAATATACTCAGATATAAATTCATAGTGATCAATCCAAATATGTTCTATTGAATATGGGCATATCTCATCAAGGATTATGACTTCTCAGTACACTACCATCCTGGTAAAGCGAATAAAGTGGTAAATTATCTATGAAGAAAGTATCATGTAACTTTATCAATGATGAGAATTAATCAGGATCCAATATTTTTATAATTTATTAGGATGTACTTGGGAATAATAAAGTAAGGAATGTCATCATTCATTTCACTAATTATTTCTCAACCACCCCTTTTAGAGAAGATAAATAATGTTGATTGAGATGATGTGTAAATTAAGAAAAGGGTGGAAGCCATAAGAAAATGGAAGTCCTCAGAGTTTAAAATTGATGATGAAGTATTTTTAAGATATGGTCCATGATTATTTATACTATCAAATATAGAGATAAATAAAGTGATTCTATATATTTCAAATATCTCAACCTTCTCTATTCACTAAGGGAGAACAAAGATGTATCAAAATCATTAAGAGGACTATTGGTGGGAAAATATGAATAAAGAGATCACTCAATATAATTTAAAGTTACTGGTATGTTATAAAGTAGAGGATTAAAGTCTAAACTAGAATGATTCATGAAACCATTTACCATACCTATATGGAAATGGAAAAAATCATTATGAACTTTTTCACTAGACACCTAATGGAATCCAAATGAAATAATGATATATGTGTTGTTTGGGATCATCATATAATGACTACTCAAATTATTTTGATTCAAGTGGAATTATAACTAAACCAACTTCTATAGATATACATTATATAAGTGATGAGGATTCTTGTATTATGATTATCAATTATATCTTATCGTGATCTAATATTTTCTTGCATGTTCTGGAGAAGTCTCCAACATGATCTAAATACTGTGTTGAACTTCAATATGGATTATCACCCCTAAAATTATGGCTAATCTGAGTAGTCTATTTATACATTGGAAGACATGTTGAGAGAATTCTTTATGGACATAAAAGGAGGATGGGATCAATATATATTACTTGTAGAGTTCCCTTAAAAAATAGCTTCCACTCAAGCATCCAAATGGATCCATATGAATCCCTTTAAACAAAAATACTTATAAAACCTTATTTTGGGATGATTTTGGTGAACATAAGATGTTTGGACTAGAAATGGTAAAGGAAATTGAAAAAATGTTGTAGACCATCCTGTAGCACATCTGAGCTTCCAAAAGTTGACAGAAAAGCTATGCAGATAATCATCGATGAGATCAATAGTTTTATTTTTTAGATATGGTATTCTTCCTCATATCTCCATCAAATATATTCATGATATTTTTAATGAAAGGAATGATAAGTCCAAGGTACATCGACCCCTTAAATATTCTTGATCGTGTTGGAGTTGTGGCATATTGAATAAAAATTCCACAAACCTTGTCTCAAATACCTGATTTATTCCAAGTATACCTTTAGAGGATTCACATGTTGAATCCCTTATATGTATTGAACTCAAAAGTAGTATAGCTGTAAAACGATCTCACTTATAAGGACAAGTTGGTGATGATTTTGGATAGTGGAGACAAGGTTCTACATTACAAGACCCCTCGCATGGTCAAGGTACTATAGAAAACCCATAGGAATGGAGAGGTGACATGGGAACCATAATAAGTGATGAAATAGAAATACTACCAACCATTTTCACTATATTATATATAAAAAATGGAGGGAGAAATTTCATAAGGGGTGAATGCAATAACCCAGAATTTTATCAATGGAATTTCCCTTCTTATGTAATAAAACACATACATCACCTAGAGAACCCAATAAAAACATTATTCTCATAATTAAAGAATGATAAATTAATCATAAAATATACCAATAATAATGCCCAATATTATAGAAGCATAATGAATAAGAAATTATATAATAAGAATGCTAAAATTTGGACCATCTCGATCCACTAGAATGATTGTACTCATGAAAAAATATGTAGAAATATAAATTAATTTTAATATTAAAATACTAATTTCAATAATAAAAATATATAACTTGGAGATAAAGTATAATCCAATGAATAAATAATTAAATAAGTGACATTTATTGAAATTAAATAATCTATATGACCGTTATAAATCTGATCATTGGAATAGTAATATGACTGTTAGGAATAGTTATATGTTCATTAGAATAGTAACCTCACCTTTTAAAATATGAAATAAAATTTGGATATCTTATAAAAAAATTGATATATTTATATCATGGTATAAGTAAGTAAATGTTTTAAAAATGATAAATTAGGTGTTTGTATTTTTAGAAAACAGAATTTTTTATTTACAAATTTATAATTAATATAATGATTTAAAAAAATTAATGAAGTAGAATAAGAAATTAACATTATATTGTATTATCATTATAACATACTTTTATTTGACATTAACTAATTTTTTAAAGGGTCAATAAATTTATAATAATATTAAAATTGGTATTTTTCAATAAATGAATTTTTTATTTAAAAATTAAATATCTCATATTTAAAAAATTATTTTCCTTAAATAAATTCCATTTTTAAAATCTATAAATCAAAAAATTGTTAAAGTGAATTTTTGGACTTTTTCTAAAAGAGTTGGATTTTGGTGAATATTGAAATATGGTATTTTCGGTATTTTACATTATTAGGAAAATACATGAATTTCTGAGTCATGAATGAAGTAAGAACTCATTAGTCAAAAATCTCCTACATTATTTTCTATTTTTATTAATATAAATCAACACTACTTATAGTATTGATCTAAAATAATAAACTAGTGAATATAATAGTCAAAAACACCCCTCTATCCCCCTAATAAATACCACCTCTTCTCCTCACACATTCTAAGACTTATAACTTTTCAATATTCTTCCAAATTACATTTCCCAATCCTCTTATCTTTGTCCAAGAAATACTGGAATTAAAAAAAATGCCAACTCCAATTTCCTTACAGGGGTATTCAAGGAGGTGATATATTAGAGGTGACTTTCTGAAATTATAATGATCCAACACAAATACCCTCTCAAACTGGTGCCCGACCTGACCCGTAACATACCCAAAGGGAGTTCCTGATCCCCACAGGTTGGCGACTAGCACCCAAGAATCAAAAGACAAATATAGGGAATTATTTCTCCCATCCTATAGAAAATACATGGAATTTATATAAAATATATCCAATAGTGAAATTGATAAAAATAATCCATAACTGAAAAAAAACAACAGAAACTAAAAAAAACAGATATTTACAAATTTCCAAGTACAATTCAAAACCAAAATGACCAAAAAAATATTGGAAAAACTAATACATGTGAATGTGTGGGAAGAATCCCAACATATCACTACAACCTACCCATCCTAGATGATATAAAAACTCACTTCCTAATTGTGGTGCCTTGTATTTCTCTACATCAAAAGACATACAAAGGTCTATTAAGCACTAAAGAAGTGCAAGGGGTGTGAGCTAATAGGCTTAGTAGGATTCCACCCATGTGCTCCGTAAAAAGTCTTTATATAAAAACACAAGTATTATCAATTCAAATAAAACATATCATGAATGTAATAATGAAGTTATATCAAAGTAATGGTAAATGTTTTCCTTTTTCAATCAACTTAAAAATAAATTTAGGTATATATTTTTCAAGAATAATTTCTATTATCATTTATCAAAATCAGATATTCATATAAAATCTAAAATATTACAAATCCATGCATAAGTAAATCACAACAAAGAACTCAAAAGATTGGGATAGTACATTATTCATACCATAAAAAATTACTAGTCCACAATAATCTATTAGAACACAAGTTTAGGGAATGAAGGTACACCCCATGAGTGACCCCCCCCCCCCCCCCACCCCACAATTTAAATACCATTCCATAGAATAAAAGGATTGGGGAGAGGAGATAATTCATTTGAAAAAACCATCCAATGATAATACGGATGATGGAACTAATCTAAACCATAAACCTATATACCCAAGAATTCCCATGTGATATATTTCCAAAATCATTTCCAGGATTTGAAAATACCAATTTTTTCATTTAAAAAAAACCAAGAAAAACCCACCTTTTATCAAAAACCCATTTACACACCCAAAAAATTAATTCCAAATATGTATATAAATAATTTTTTAAAAAGAGGAGGAATTCAGTTTCATCAACCCAAGCTAGAGGAAGAACAACCTACATGAAAACTCAGGGTCGTACATGCCCACAAACGATCCACAAACAAGAGAAAGAAACTAAAAACAAAGAGTCCCTGGAATAAATATATACTTATTAGAATTTATCCATTTTAACAAAAATGGTTGGTGGATAGTATAAAATAAAACATACCTTAGAACTCACACCCACAACACTATAACTAATAAAGGAAATAATCTCTAGAATAAGATCACACCATGGATATAAACTGAAATGTCAAGAAACACCATCACAAATCAATGGATATAATAATTAAATGCCACAACATCATTGTAATTAATGCAATAAAGAAGCATAATGTCTCACTTACCCAGAGTGACATAAACCCACCACCATGGGGATTAATTGGTGAATGGATCAATATGGATTGAACGAAAACTCCAAAAATAACCAAAGAAGGTTACTAAGTCCACAACCAAAAGATATGTGGGAAAAGGAAATGATATTATCACCTTTACATAACCCTAAAATGTTATAAATACTAAATTTACACTGTGTGTAATACATTTATACATCATGTAACTTCATCGGTCTAGATATGCTGAAAACATCATTTCCTTTTTTTTAAATCAACATTTTATCATTACATGTCATGTTACCATTACACGACGTTTATTCCTTTTATGGTATGTAAATTGTTCATGTATTTTTTTTGGAGACCATATACATGTTGTTTAACTCCTTGACATGCTATATAATCCCTGAGTACACAGCATAAAACTCTATGTTCCTACACAAAAACTAAAAAAACCTCATGAATTCTGCAAAATCGGGAAGAACCCTGAAAACCATTAACACATTTAGACCTACATTCCATTAATTAAAAAAATCCATACTAAAACATTAGTTAATTTTTAGTTAATTTTACATATCCCCATGAGTCCCAAGACATGCCAAATTTAAAAGTAAAATAAAAAAGATGAGATAATTACCTTAAAGTTGGTAATGGGATGTTACAAACTTCCCACCATAAGATATTACATCCCTAAAAAATCCTGTGGAAGAATGAATTCTAGAAAATAGATGACCTCATTCTTCCCTCATCAATGACTCGCACTCCCAAGTCTTGTGAGAATCTAATTCATGCCTCTATAACACTCTGACCAATGAAATCTAGTTCCCACATATGACTTTAACTTGGGTGTCAATGAGCTTCTCAACAATAGAAAATTATGTATCTAACTCAATCTCTTCCCAACTCAAAATGTGATAGGGATCGGGGCGATACTTCCTGGGCAATGATATGTGGAAAACATAATGAATTATTTTCAACTAATACAAAATTTCCAACTGATAAGAAAATATCCCAAGCTTCTCATTGTCCTCAAATGGTATAATATATCTCAGATCCAACATTCCCTATTACCCAAGCTAACAGTGAAACAACTGAGGATAAATTTTCAATAGAACCAAATCACCTATATAAATCTCCAAAGGATGGAATTTTTGATTAGTATAATAATTCTTATAAATCTATTCTATAACTAGATATTGATGTATTCCTCGGATCTTTGCTGACATCTCATGAACCAAACTCGGCCCTACCAAAAATCTTCGCCCACTTATTCCCAATAAACAGGTTATCTTCATAGGTGACCATACAAAGCTTCAAAAGGATCCATTCTGATAGAATTCTAATAACTATTTTTTATGAAAATTCAACATGTCCCAGATGTATATCCCAAGATCCATCAAATTCTAAGACATAGACATGGAAGATATCCTCTATAATATGACTAGAACTCCCTATCTAACCATATATCTATGGATGATAATTTTTAATGAATATGACCTAAGTCCCCATAGCCTATTTGATAATTCTAGAAAACCACTACGTAAACCTTGGATCCCTATCCAAAAAAATATCTAAACAAACCCCTTGTAACTTTACAATTTCTGCGCATATATCTTACCTAGATCTTTAACTCTTGTTGTTTATTTTATTGGGATAAAATGAGATGAATTTTTCAACCAGTAAATCACCACCAAGAGAGAATTCATCCCTTAAGAATATTGTGGTAATACAACAGAAAAGTTCATGGATTCCCCATATCATTTCTAAACTAGCACTATAATATGCTGGAGAAAACTAGAAGGTCTAAAAATCTCTTCCTTAATATTTTGTTAGGTATAATAGTGGGGCACAAAATCAGAAATTTCAAGTTTCATACCCGACCACCATAATCATTATCTTATATCGTAATAAATTTCTGTAGTGCTTAGATGAATGGACCAAGAAACACTATTAAAATAAGAAACAATTGAACTACTCATGGATTCTAGGACAATAAATTGATCCCTAAAACGGATAATACCATCTAAAGAGAGAGACCAACCCAACACAATCTCCCCATCATATAGGGTTTCTCAAATTCCTTTAAACTCATCATCTTGTTTCTAGTTATGAACAATATACTTCAGGTGAGATGATAATAACTAACCACTTGTTATAACCATGCTTGAAACATCCTTTTGAGAATCCCTATGAAAATTAGGAAAAATTCCCACAAGGTTCCACTCTTCCTCCGATTCCAAAATAGTCGGTGATGGGACTTTTCTACTAAGATATTATTCCACAACATTCCCCTTCCCTAGGGTGTAGAAAATATCAAAGTTACACGTCTGAAGGTATTGTACCCACTACGTCTATCTAATATTCAAGTTTTTTTAGGAGATATATAGCTCATACACTTATAATCAGAATTCACTATGAACTTTTCCCCCAAAAAGATATTACCACCAACACTTAATCTCACTCATAACTTTGGAGAGCTCTAAATCATTAGTAAGGTAATTATTATCATATGTTCAAAGGTTATGAAGGTTTTAAGCTACCATATGATCATCCTACACTAGCTCACAACCAAAAACAGCACCAAAAGTATCATAGAAAACCATTTAATCTTTATTAGGCTAATTTGAGATCAAAACAAGATCTGATGTCATAAGTTATTTAATTTTTTCTAAAGAAGACTAAAAATTTTTATCCCATGTGAATTTCACCAAATTCCTGATAAGAGTAGTCAAAAGTGACACTAAAATTTAGAAATATAAGATGAACCATCAATTATATCCAACAAGACCAAGGAACCTTTTAATCTAAAAAACATACCACTGCTCTTACAATGAAAAAATAGCCTCTACCTTTTCAAGATACACTAATAATCCATGCTCAGATATCATGTGTTCCAATAATTTCAAATATCAAATCCATAAGTTTCATTTTTAAATCATTCCATAAAAATAGTGATTTATTGTTATTTCCAAAACAAAATTCATATGGTGATAATGATCAGTATCGGATATTGATTAATCAAAAATATAATCTATGAAAACTACCACAAAATTGTTGATATACTAATATAATATCTCATTCATCAAATACATGAAACTTATAGGAGACGTTTTCAGACCAAATAGAATTACAATATATTTTTAATGTCCATACCTTATCCAAAATTAAATCTTTGGTATATCACACTCTCGAACTCTAAGATGAGGATAACTCGGTCGAAGATCATTCTATAAAAATCGCATTTCCCCATCTAAATGATCAAACAAATCATTTAGGTGAGGCAAAGGATACTTGTTATTGATTATTACTTGGTTAAAATTCTAATATTTCACACACAATAAGATTTACCCATTTACCTTTTTAGAAAATGGAATTGGGTCTACCTAAGGTGAAAAACTAGGGTGAATGAAACCCTTTTCCACCAAGTATTACAACTGAATCATTATCAATATTATCAATACTAGTAAAATAAAATAATAAGGTATAAATATAGGTTTCCTTTATTCTAACACCCCAAGCTTCCCTGGAACACTTCTTTTTAAAATAATTCTATAGTGTGTGATTTACGCAACACTATGTTCAAGCACAGCAGGACCTATCAAACTAGCCATTTAAAAATCAGTTATGAATAGAATTAACCAAATTTTTAATTTTTTATATCCAATATAATTTTAAAATTCATATCTTATATTTCTTAGACATAATATAAGGGAAAATTCAATTTTTCATATAAAAGAAGTATTTTTCCAAAAATGAAGTTTTTCCGCCTTTTAATGGAGAATCCTTTTTAAAACCAAAATTTTACACTTTTATATAATAAATTTAATGGAATTAAATTCTTCTTTATAAGATGGACATTAAATTTTTAGTTTGGATACATTTTTTGTACTTTTCTCATAACTTTCACAATTTGATGAATAGTGAAAAATACTTAATTTTATTTGAAAACAAATTTATTAATCAAAACAATTTATAGTGTTAAATTATAAATTTGAATGGTTTAAAAGTATAATTATATTAAATTTTTTCATTTAATATAATTTATTTCATGGGAAGTAATTTAAAATTTAAATTAGACTTAAATACATGTCAATCTTTTGATAGTTTTTACTTCTTAAAACCCCGCTTTTTGGTTTTGAAAGTGAGAATTAATTTTATATTAATTACTGCAGCTTCAGTGCTTTGAATTTGTGAAAATGGATTCCATATTTGGAATCTAGAGATAAAAATTTTGTAATTAGGTACCTTTTATTTTTGGACATTATGAATTGTAACTTAGTAATTATTTTTATTTTTCATGGATAAAGGGTAAATCAGGTAAATAAGGGTAAAAAAATAATATTATAATAATATAAAACTACCCTAAATCGTTTCATAATCCTATTGGATTATATATATTCTATAATGATCATCCTTATCCCTAGATTTTGGTATTTTGGGACCACTTGGGTGTTATAATGACATGTTATAAAAATTAATTTAAAGTAAAGATAAATATAGAATAAACATATATCTTTTACTAACTGGATTTTAATATAGGTTTATAAAACTGATATATATGTCTATAAATAGTGATTATAATTATAAAAATATTTCCTAAATCATGGTATTTTATTTATAATTTTAGACAATAAATAATTAAATTTATTTATGACATAATGATAATGTAGTAATTACTTTATTAATGAAAGATTAAAATAATTTATATTATAAATATTAAAATTAATGAAAATTGAAACTTTTTATGCCATCCACTAATTTTATAGCTTAATATGACATTTTAGGTTTGATTAAATTTTTTTTTCTATGTAATCAAGTTGTTATGACATTCAAAAAACAAAATACGTAATAGTGTCAAAATTGAAATAAAGGAGTATAAAACAAATAGTATTTTAATAAATAATATAATAATCCTAAAAATATAATTTTAAGCCAAAATATATATATAATGTTATATATTTCATCAGTTAACCACTTTAGGTTTTCTTGGGATTTTATAATAACTATATTAACCATGTAGTATAAAAATACAAGATGACATGGTTAAAGTTACACTATTTAACTAAGAGTTAAATCTAAAAGATAAGGTTAATATGGTAAAATAAACATTTCTAAAACCTATTTTTTGAGATTATTTTGACTCATACCTACTTTAGCATATATATAAATCCATTTGGAGCTATTATAAACCGAAAATAATTTTATAATAAATTAATATTTCAAGCTTTCCCTAATGTTCTCATAATCTCTCTTATAAAAGGGTACTTCCCCTTCTTTTTAAATTCCCACCTCCAAATCCATTTTTCTCAACCAAAACCTGGTAAATTCTCATCCCAACTACCTTAAATTAATATTATAGTCTTTAAATTGATCATAAATCCCTTCTATGGAGCACTTTTGTTCAAATAAAAAAGAAGTACCAGAAGAAGAGATAATTATTTCATCACCTCTTTCAAAGTTCTTTTCTTATTCTACTTCCTCTTCCGTTTTTATTTATATACTAAAATAATAAATCAACTACCTTATATATAATGATATGTTATTATAAATATTTTAAAACCGAATTCAGTATTATATCCATCCTATGAATGAAAAAGTCACCATACGTGCTTACGTACATCTTACTATCTCCACATCGTGGTGTAGTTTGTTATACAACACTTCATTATTTGTATGAGTATAATAACGAGAAAAATTTATGTAAATAATAAACATACCATTTTAATGTTTCTTCATAATTAATATAAAATCCAATTCCACAACTTTTTTTCATTAAGTAAATGATATCGTTGCTCGTCCGTACGTACAACTTTCGGTCTCCATGATGCGATTAGATTCATTTCCCCATTCACCATTCAAGGATGATTATAAAAATATATATTATTAATAAGTATTTAATATAATAAATAATAATTCTAATATAAATAAATATATATGTATTTAAATATATTTCATTCACTTACTTCCATTCAATAAGATAAGAAATCGGAAACAACATTAATGTGTACGCATGACCTATCGTCTCCATGAATAGTGTATTCCATTTTATATATATATATATATATTTATCTAATATATATTTATTTTATTAATATATATGATATATAAATAAGATTATATATTCTAAAAGTAATTAAATCATGATCTATGTAATATGATCAAGAATAACAAATCAAAACATGTACGATAAACAAAGTGATATTACCCGGAATGTTGCATTAACTTGGAATTGTTAATAAATGGGTAATATAAAGTCATAAAAGAATCATATATGATATAATAAATATTATAATGATTTTTATATAAGTTAAAAATATGATTAAAAACATTATAAATGAGTTTCATACACGTACGAAGAGTATCATACCTAGGGTACGAGTTAATTCCTCAATCTCATTATTATCCGAGATTTTTTATGTTTAAGTATATACTAAGACAGATTTATCATCCATTTCCATGTCTCATAAAAAAATTAAAAAGTAATATTTTAAGGATTTATGGAAGGTGATTTTTAACTATATCATCATTTTAAATGTTTTCAATATTTATTTTTCTAAATCTATTTAATTAATGTTCATGTGTTGAAAATTATTTTAAGGATTTATTCATATAGACATAATTGTTTTAAAATTTTATTTCCTTTCAAATGTTTCAAAGGGCTATTGGACACTTTGATTTAAAAATCTATTTTAAATGACCTCCTTTATAATGATTTCATGATAAAGGAATATTTCTCCCAAAGATTATTACTAATTAATTACAACTTTGTCAACATCCTTTATTGGATATTATTCTTAATTGTGGTTGATTTATTATAATACAATATTCCATATTTTATTTAATGAGTTATGATATGTTTTACTATGGATGTGTTATTTTTATTCAATTAATGGTTTATGGTTAATGTATTTACATTTCGTATGCAAGTTTTAATAGGGTTGTTTATGGTAGGTTTCACCCATTTCATATGAGTAATTTAATGGAATTAGTAAGTGATGGGTGGGTCCACCTATAGCCCCTTGATGAATCGTTAGGTCTCATGAGACAAACTAGTGTCTTGTCACAAGTCTTTGATAGAATATTTTTGAAGTTTGTTAGCATAAGGCCTTGACGTATTAGTTATTATGTCTGACATTATGCATTCCCTCATTATGAAAGTAGTTATTACATGTGATTATTAGACTAATATAATATCAATTTACATGTTTATATGGTAATATTTGATTTATTTTTCCATATTATTTTCAAGTTTATGTTTAAAAGGATGATGTTTTTATTATAGATCTTGCCTTAAAATACTATATCTTCTGCTGAATTATTTACCCTTACTGTGCATTTTATCTCACCACTTTCTTATGTTTTATTTTACCAGGATTCCAAGAAGTGTATTATGATTGATATACAGGGTTATGCTAGGTTAATAATAGATTTATCAAAATAATATCTATGCTTTATTTTATGTTCGAAATTTTAATGTTAAGATATTATATGTAGTCTATTTTATAAGAGTGCTAAACTGGTCGGTCCTTCGAGACATGATTCCTAGTAATCATGCCAATGTATTAAAATAATGAACCAGCTCTTGGAAACTAGGTTCGGGGATTTATAGAGGTATCAGAGTAACATTAGAAATAACATTGGAAATAGATTTAGAAAACATAGATTAGGGATCATAACCCTATAATAGACTTTGAGGATAAGTATAGATGAACCCCCTAGAATTATGGTAATGTAGGGATTACATGTATATTCTAAGAATTACATCCATGTAGAGATACTACATATAGATGTAGTTCTAGAATAGATGTTCCATGGGGAGAAAACTCTGACAAGGTGTTCCCGGATTGACTCGGGGTATCCTGGTACCTGACAACAGGCCTTAATTTACACTTGGTTTGACACTCCTGAGGGATATTCTTAGGATAATTCATATTTACTTTAAAAACCATTAAGAAATATTTATGAGTAAATATGTCCTCAAAGGAACCATATTTATGATTATGGATTATAGTTGCATAATTTTTTTTACTTATGTTAAGAATTTTACTAGTATGGAATTATGCATTATGATTAATAACCTAATCTAGTGTATTTTATTGTTTAGAAATGGAATCTAGTAGAAGAAATGGAAATCATATAAATGCAGATAATCCATATAGGGATTTCTCTCCTATGCAAGATAATGATAGTAGAGCTGGTGAAACAGCTGGTACTGAAAAACTTATAACCATACTGGGATAGTTGACACAGGTTATGAATAATAACTTTACATGTATAGAGCATCCCAATCCACAATGTGCAGGATAAATGTTATAACTCTTCATGATACAACAACCTACAACAATCAATGGGGCTATAAATCCTTTTGTAGATGAGTAGTGTATAAGTTCCTTAGAGAAAATATTTCATACATTGTTATGTAATGAAAGGGAAAAGGCTTCCATGGAAGTTTATCATCTCTTAGGAGATGAGTATCAATGGTGGTCATTAATTAAAAACACAAAAGAGGTTGATAAAGTGGGAAATATGTAATAAAGGGAGTTTAATGAAATTTTTCTAGAGAAATAATTTCCTCATGAATAGAGAGATGATATGGAATGACAATTTCTATGCCTGAGGAAAAAGGAGGATGAGAATGCTTCAAATTATGAGGTTAACTTCACAAGGTTCGAACGGCACGCTGCAGACCCCATACATAACCCACGATGTAAGATTTATCAATTCTTTGATGGGTTAAAACAAATCCTCCAACAAGCTTTGTTAACACAATATTTTTAATTGTATGAAGATATAGTCTAGTGTGCTATTATTACTAAAAATAAATTCTCAAAGTCATATAAAATTAAAGTTATAAAAGAGAATAACAGAATGGTGGAGAAAGAGATAGATAAATTGAAAAATTGAAAGAAGTATTTTCCCTTATGTGATAATTATGGGAATAAACCCCCGGGTATTTTAATAAAATGAATGGGAGTTTATTACAAATGAGGAGAAAAAGGCAACCAATATCGTGATAGAAAGGGGGGAAAAGTGGATTTCATTATTCAATAATATAGTTGCGAAGAAATAGGAGGTTATGCAAATTATTTTTGAAAGTTTCAAGAAAATATATCTCAGAAAAAAAAGAAAATGGATCAAGTCAAGCATATGTTGTTACTACAGTCAAAGTGTAATAATTAATTTATTTGTGTTTTTGGATTAAAGAATTATATTTTGGTTATAAGAATAAAGTGATATATATATATATAAGGATGGTACTATAGTACTTTTTGTTTTAATTAAGAATTTAATATGATAAAGGTAATCATATTTGTATTATATAAGAGCAACATTACTTTGTTTTGGGAGTATGATATTACAATAGATTTTTGGAAATTTAGAGTCCTTTTAGAGAGAGTTTGGATAGAAGTATTTTGGATAAATCTAAAGGTTGGAATTGATTAAGTTGAACTTCGGATAGTATTTTTAAGGTTAGAATATTTATTAGGATTGTAATGGGAATGTTATAATACTATAGATTTAGAAAGAGGACAACCTATAGGTCAGGTGATAACCTGTCGCATCAGACAAAGCTATGGGAATCGAACCCACGACCAAAGTGCGATAAGTCTTTATCGCCTACCACTGTCCTACATGATATCCCTAGTTATTATAAAATATTTTTCATTATTTAAATGGAAAATTTTTATATTTTGAACCTTATATGATTGAGATAAATAGAATATTTTTCAGTTTTAACATTTGAAGAGAAATATGATTTTGTGGTAGAGGATGGAACTATACATATGCTTCCTTGTGTTCTTAGTCTATGAATTAAATTAATTCTACAGTAGTAGCAAAAGGATCATAAAACCCAAAAAAAATTCATAGTACCGAATGAATCAAATGGTCCCTTAAATCATCACTGATTTATAGCTTTCTGGTTGTTAACATTCTCCTAATAATATTCCATATCACTCTCCAACAGAACTTCATGGTCATTTTCACTTCCATATCCATGTTTTCCTGCATAGAATCCTAGTATGTGTTATTTTTGGTAACCTTCATACCTACCTTTCTTTATTTTAATATAGAGGCCTCGTTAATCCATTTTACGATGTGGGATTTCACACAAGATATTACAAAATGTCAAACCCCAAGTTTTCAATCCCTTGATTAAATTGTGAGGATGAAACTTATTGATTTAGGGGATAATGTAACACCACAAGCTTCTACATTATTCTTCCTTTTTAAATAACTCAATAGTGTGTGATGTATGCAACACCGAGTTCAAGCACACCATAACCTAACAAACTTGCCATTTTAAAAGGTAGTTATGAATATTATTAATCAAATTTTTTATTTTATATATCCCATATAATTCTAAAATTCATATTTTTTGTTTCTTAGACATAATATAAGGACAAATTCATTTTTTCAGATAAAAGAAGAATTTTTCAGAAAAATGTAGTTTTTCCTCCTTTTAATAGTGAATCCTTTTTAAATAAAATATTGTACACTTTTATGTATTAAATATAATGAAATTAAATTTTTACTTATAATTGAGACATAAAAATTTATTTTTGATAAATTTTTGGTACTTTTCTAATGACTTTCACATTTTGATGAATAGTGAAAATTACTAAATTTTGATTGAAAACAACTTTTTTAATAGAAATAATTTATTGTGTTAAATTATAAATTTGAATTTTTTAATGTATAATTATATTATATTTTTATCATTGAATATAATTAAGTTCATGGAACGGAATTTCAAATTTAAATTGGACATTAACACAGGTCAATCTTCTGGTAGTTTTTACTTCCTAAAAACCATATTTTTTGTTTTTGACAACAGGAATTAATTTTAAATTAATTAATGCAACATCTGTGTTTTGAATTTCTAAAAATGGATTCCATATTTGTAATTATAAGTTCCAAATTTTTTAGATAGGTATTTTTTATTTTTTGACATTATGAATAGTAACTTCAGTAATTATTTTTATTTTCCATGGTTAAAGGGTAAATCAGGTAAATAATGGTAACAAAAATAATATTATAATAATACAAAACTTCCCTAACATGTGTCCAAATTCTATTTTATGAGATATATTCAATAATGAGAATCCTTAGGCCGAACTTTTGGTATTTGGGGGCCACTTTGGTGTGATAATCACATGTTATAAAAATTAATTTTAAAGTAAATATATTTATAACATAAACATATATCTTTAAATAATTTTATTTTTATATAGGGTTATATAACTGATCTCTATTTATATAAATATTCATTGAAAATATACAAAAATTTCTAACATTATGGTATTTTATTTATAATTTTTAAACATTAAATAATGAAATTTATAAGTGACACAATGATGAGGTAGTAATTACCTTATTAATGAAAGATTAAAATAATTGATATTATAAATATTAAAATAAATGTAAATTGAATGTTTTGATTCTATCTACGAATTTTCTCGAATAATATGAGATTTTAGGTTTGATTCAATGTATTTTTTTGAAGTAATCAAGTTGTTAAGACTTTCACAAAAACAAAATACTAAATGGTCTCAAAATTGAAGTAAATGAGTTTTTAAAACAAATAGTATTTCATTAAATGATATAAAAATAAAAAAAATCTAATATTCGGTAAAAGGACATATATAATGTTATATATCTCATTAATTAACCAATTTAGTTTCTTTTGTAATGTTTTAGTACATATATTAACCATGTAGTATAAAAGTACAAGGAGACACAGTAAAAGTTAAACTATTTAACTAAGAGTTAAATATAAAAGATAAGGTTATGTGGTGACATGAAATTTTTTGTTTGATAGGATTTAGAACCATACCCATATTATACTCTAAATAAATCCATTTTAATCTATTATAAACTAAAAAAAATTATAATAAATTAATATTTATGTCTTTTCCTAATGTTCCCCTAACCTCTCTTATAAAAGGGTACTTCACCTTCTCTTATATTTAAACCCTCAAATCAATTTGTCTCTGAAAAAACATGATATAATATTCTACCAAATACCCTCACTTAAACCTTGATTCCATACATTGATCATAAATCCAACCTAAGGTACCCTTTTATCAAATCAAATGGAAGATCTTGAAGAAGATGTAATTATTTAATCACCTCTTTCAAAGTCATTTTCTTCTTCTACTTTATCTTTATTTGCTATTTCCATTCTAAGAAAATAAATATAGTACCTTATATATACTAAGATGTTATTATTAATATTTTACAACCAAATTAATTATTATATCCATCCTATTAATGAAAAATTCACCATATGTGCGTACGTACGGCTTACTGTCTCCACGTCATGGTGTAGTTTGTTATTCAACACTTCATTATTTGGATGGGTATAATAATGAGTATAATTGATGAATGTAATAAATATAACATGTTAATGATTCTTTATTATTAATATACCATCCAATTCCCCAACTTTTAATCATTGAAAAAATGATATTGTCGCTCATGCGTACGTACGGCTTACCATCTCCATGACACGATGAGATTCATTTCCACGTTCACCATTCATGGATGATTATAAAAATACATATTATTAATAAGTATTTAATATATTATGTAATAATTCTACTAGAAAAATATATATATGTATTTAAATATATTTCATTTACTTACTTCCATTCAATGTGATATGAAAACGGAAACAGCGTTCATGTGTATGTACGGCCTACCGTCTCCATGAAAGGTGTATTCCATTGTATATATCTATCTATTATATATATTTGTATTATTAATATATATGAAATATAAATAATATTATACATTCTTTATGTAATTAAATCATGATCTATGTAATTTTCACAAGAATGACAAGTCAAAAAATGTACGATAAACAAAGCGATATTACCAGAAATGGGGCATTAACAGGGAATTGTTAATAAATTGGAAATATAATGTCATAAAAGAATCATATATGATATCATAAATATTATTATGATTCTTATAGAAGTTATTAATATGTTCAAAAACATTATTCACTAGTTTCAGACACGTACAAAGTGTATCAGTCCTAAGGTAAGGGTTAATTCCTTAATCTCATTATTATCCAAGATTGTTTGTGTGTAAGTATATACTAGGACAGATTTTTCATCCAGGTACATGTATCATAAAAAAAATTTCAAAAGATTCTTTTAAGGTTTTATGTAAGGTAATATTTAATTCGATCATTATTTTAAATTTTATAATGATTAATTTTTCTAAATCTTTTTAATTATTGTCCATGTTTTTAAAATGATTTTAAGGATTTATTCATATAGACATAATTATTTTTAAATGTTAATTTTCTCAAAACTATCTAAGTGTTATGGGAACCTTTTATTCGAAAATAACTTTTAAATGACTTCCTTTATAAATTGTGTGACTTTTAAATGATTTCATGAAAAATGGATATTTCTCTCGAAGATTTTTACTGATTAATTTCAACTATGTCAATATCCTTTATTGGATATAATTCTTGATTGAGTTTGATTTATTATAATAAAATCCTCCATATTTATTGAAGGAGTTATGATATTTTTGAATGTGGATGTTCTATTTTTATAACATTCATGGATTATGGTTAAAGTATTAACATTTTTTATGATAGTTTTAATGTGGATGTTTATGTTATGTTTCACCCTTTTCATATAAAGAATGCATTGGATTTAGTAATGGATAGGTAGGGCCAGCTATAGCTCCTCAATGCATCTGTAGGTCTCATGAGATGAACTAGTGTCTTGACACGAGTCCTTGATAAAATATTTTTGAATTTTCTTCGCATAAGGCCTTGACATATTAGTTATTATATTCGAAATTATGCATTCCCTCATCATGAAATTAGTTATTACATGTCATTATTATACTAGTAGAGTATCCATGTGCGTGTTTACGTGGTAATGTTTGATATATTTTTTCAAAATTATGTTCATTTTTATGTTTAAAAGGAAGATTTTTTATTATACATGTTTCCATAAAATTTTATAAACTCTGCTGAATTATTTACCCTTACTAAGAATATGATCTCACCCCTTTCTTATGTTTTATTTTACTAGGATGTCAAAAAGTGAATTGTGATTTATATGTACGGTTATAGTAGGGGAATAATGGAATTCTCAATGGATTATCTATGCTATATTTTATGTTAGAAATTGTAATGTTATGTTCTTGTATGTAATATATTTTCCAAGACTGCTAAACTAATCGGTCCATCAGGACTTGAATCCCTTTTAATCATGCCAATGTATTAAAATAATGCATTGGCTTTGGGAAACTGGGTCAGGGTGTTACATTTATGGAACTTGGTCTACCAAAAACTCTACCTCCTTATCTTGAGAAATCCCGAAGAAATCACCTGGGAAAAAATTTAGAAAAATATTAACAATGGTGGGAATATCAATGATAGAAGAAAATTTATCGGTATTAACTACAACACCAGAAAAAAAAACTCCTAGGATCTAGGAGGGAAGGTCCTGCAAGACCAGACCTCAGATCCTGCTCTCCCTGAAAGACTTGTGATTTCCAATCAGCTACAATAAATGAGATATGTTGATGATAACAATCAACCTAAGATCAATGAGAAACAATCCAATCCATCCTAATGATGATTTCAAGAAGATCCAAATTGAAACCAAGAAAATCCAAAACTAGATCGGTATCAGCTATCAATATAAAACAAGAAGATCAAAAAAAACTATTCTCTTTCCTCTTCCCAAGAGGTGTTTCTAACTATATTTATAAGGACACATGTTTCATTTTATGGTTAATAATATCATAAAAATATAAAATATAAAAGATTGGGAATCAAAATTATCAAATAAATCAATCGTTACTGATAATACAATAAATATGGTACCTCTCACTATCACTAGACACACATCTATATTCACTGGAAAATCAACAAATACGTGAAGGTGATCCACTCCTGAGGCATATGGATAGAGCCACGTAGTCTTTTAAGAATCTAATTATACCATAGTAGTCTTTGGATTTGAAGATCCTTGACCATAACAAGGTGCTGACATATTTTGAGAGAAGTGTTATAGATGATTGTATCACCCATAGCTGTTACACATCATTGTGTGTGAAGGAAAACAATGACATGTGTTTCCAGCTTTTCCCCACTAATAACAAGTTATAGGAACACCACTATCTATAATTGGAGGTGTCAAATAGGCATTCTTCTGAGAACCACCTCCACCTCTCTTGAAATGATCCTACCAATTTCACTTTTTCTCTAGCGTTCCACTAAAGAAAGTGCATGGTGGAAGAAAATAGGCATAAGATCCTACCTTTCCATCCATATAAACTTTTTCCACAATATCTGTATCCACTGTTTCCTTAGATATTTAAATCATCAACATAATACCTATGATCTCATATCTAGTCGCAAACCTTATAAGTATTTTTGAGATTTTAGTTGGTATTTCTCCATACATATGGTGAAAAAAACCATTCCAATTAATTGATTGTTGTACCCCAACACCGTGTGATCCCTCTATTGTATATAGAGAAAATCGTAATACTTTTTTCATCATCAGTGAATCTAGATAAAACTGTAAGAAGGATTGTGTCATGAAACCCTTCCAGTCTCAGACCAAGTGCTTATCAGCCTTTACCATGAAATCCTAGCAACACATACTAGGACCCTCAATTATAAATGCTACAAAAGAAACCTTGACACTCTCATGTGTATCTATTAATTTTAAGATCTTATCAATATTTTCATGCTAGACCTCTTCCTCTTTAGGTTCATTCATTTCATTAAATGATGGTGGCCTCTCATGAAAGAATTCATGTGATTGGTCCTTTACTCCAAAAACTCCAGATTGTACCTCAATGACTATGTTGAAAAATTTTGTTACACTCTGATCAACAGAATGAATTGGATGCATGATAGCCTCAATTAGATTCTAGTATATCAGAGGATTCCATTGAGGATCATGAATAGGACCATCATAGGGAACATGCATAACACATCTTAAAGACAAGCTATTTCACACAAAAACAAAGAAATGATCATGGACCAAAACAAATTTAGTTCAAACCAGAAAACCCACATACAAAAATTTATATTAACATGAAAACTAAAAACATTTTATATGCATCCCATCATCCCATGCTAACTTAAGTCTCATCACTTAAATAGATGGCCAGGCACTTCCAGAAATCTTCCTCTCAAGTCTCGATAATCTTATCTTCAGTCTACCAAACATCATAAAACAAAATCAAATCAAAAACCTAGGCCTGTGGTACTCAAATAAAATGAACCAACAAGAATACCCTCTCTAACTAGTACCATACCCGACCCAAAAATTCATGAAGGGTGTTCTCGATCCCCATGCACTGGTGACTAGAACCTTGGAAATAATCAACAAAAAGAGGGAACGATTTTACCAACCTGAATCAAATAAATGGAATAGATATAATAGACACAATAGAAGAAGATATAAACATATTCCATAACTAAAACCAAATTGAAAAAACTAAAAAATACAAGATAATAACAAATCTTTAAATACTTGTCTAGTCACAATAGACTATAAATACTAGAAAAAAACAAACTAATACATGTGAAAGCTAGGGATGACTTCCACCATCTCACCACCAGCTACCCATCTAAGTTGATATAAAATCTCACTGCCTTATAAAGGTGCCTTACATTTCCCTACTTTGAAATATTTACAATTGTCTATGTAACACTGAATAAGTGCGTAGTTTGTGAAGTCACAAGATTCATTTGATCCCACCCCGGTGTTCCATAACAAGTCTTTGTATAAAAACTCAAGTATCCACTTTTCAACTAAAATATGGAATGATAAAAAATAAAGTATTTTTATCCAAATAAGGGTAAATAATCCACATTTTCATCAATTTCAAAACAATGTCATGTATGTTAGTTTCAAATATAATTTCCATTATTTTTCATCAAAATCCAAGCATGCTTATGAAATCCAAAAATATTATAAATCCGAGAACTATTAAATCATTCCATGAAACTAAATCAGCTATGCTTGTATACTACTTGTACCATAGAAAATGACTTTTTCACATAAATTCCATAAAAAATAGGCCTGAGAAGAATAGGAAGACCCCATGAGTGAACCCCAAACATTGTTATGAACATGTCCCAAGAACAACAGGCCTAGGGAGAAGAGATAAGTCCTGTGATAAAACATCCAAATGGTAATATGGATGATGGCTAATGAAAAACTATCCACCTACAAACCCAACGGTTCCCATGTTCTATATTTCATAAATCATTGATATGTATTGAAAATACTCCTTTTTTAGTTTAGAAAAAACCATGGAAAACCCACCTTTTATCACAAATCCATTTAAACACCCAAAATATCATTCCAATTATTTTTAGAAATTAGTTTATAAAAATTGGAATAATAAAATTTTATCAACACGGGGTAGAGACTGAACCACCTACCTCAAAACATTGGGTGGAACATGGCCACAATGCATCCACCAATAATAGAATGAAACAAAACCATGGACCTCCATTAATAGACAAACACATATTATAATTGATAATGTTAAACAAAAATGGTTGGAGTATAATACTAAATGAAACATACCTAAGAACTCACACCCATTTCACTATAACCAATTATGGAAATTACCCCAAGGGCAAGATTTCCCCATGGATCTAGAAGAAAAAGATAATAAATATCATCACAGATCAATAGATATAATAATGAAACACTAATACATTACCTCAATAAATTAATTGAATAAGTATAAAGTATCACTTAAATGGAGAGAAACATACCCACCAATATGGTGATTAGTATCCAAATGGATCATTCCAGATCAAAAGGAGACTCATAAAATGATCTGAGAAGGGTTCTATATCGAGAGGAAAAAAGATGAGGGATATTTAAATGATAAAATCACCCAAATATTTCCCTCAAAAGTTTTTCATACAATATTTACATGGATTTTAATCAATTTACATGTCATGTAACTTCTCAAGTCTAGGTACACCAAAAAACCCATCACCTTTTTCTTAAAAATCTATCTTTTATCATTACATTTCATGTAACCATTACACGGTGTGTATTCCATTAATGTTGTGTAAAAAGTTCATAACTTGTTTTGGGATAATATTTACAGATTTTTTAACTCATTTACATGTTCTGTAATCAACTAGAACATAGAAAAAAACTACAGGTTCAAATATATAAACTCAAAAACACCTCAGGCGTTCAATGAACTTTGGAAGAACCCTTCCAAACCATTAACACATTTACAACTAGATTACATAAATTAAAATGATCATACCTTCCAGAACACTAGTTTATTTTTATCACAAAAACTTACCCATCCTTTGGAGTCCCAAGACTCACCCAATTTAATATTAAAACAAGAAAATTCTAGAGTTTTACTTGAAAGCTGGTAACAGGATTTTTCATAAACAAACTCGTTTAATTTTATTTATTTTTATAAATTCTTATCACCTCCTTAATCCATAAACTAAAAACAACTCTAGTGTCATGTATATAATTAAATTTTATATCTTTAATGGGAAATATTTTTTCCACCCATTTCCTCATCTTCTCTTACTCAAAAAAATGAAATCGTTGTCTAAATTATGGTGGTTTTTCATCTCTATAGATAATGAGTTTTAATTTTTCATTAACTCCTTAAATACTAAAAATAAAACCATTAATATTGATAAACCATATTTTATAATGTATATTATAACATTTTCATGTTTTAGAACTAATATATAGACATAATATTAAATAAAATGAAACTAGTTCGTGATGATCAAGAAACTGCCAAAATAAACTAAACATTTATCATTAACATTTTATCAATTAAATCATCTTCATTGCCAAAAAAGGTATATATGGGGTTATTTAAACATATGGAAGTTCATTTATACCATATAATTTCACATCTTGAGTAATATTACAATATTAAAATAACTTACATAATTATATAAATGTAAACCAATCATGAAAGCACGAATATGAATGCTGTTGAAGTGATGAAATTGAACATTAAAACTCATTGAAATTTTGATAAATGAATGTAATAAAATTATCAAAAATAAAATAAATATAGAAGGGTTTTTAATTAAGTATTTAATGAATCTAATTTTATTATCCAGAATATTACATGCATGTTCAAAACACATTTGGATATAAGGTAAAAGATCTCTCTAAACCTCTATATTACCATTGGGCTACACACTCTCTCTCTCTCTCTCATTTCCTTAATTTATCCATCCATTATTATTATATAATTCTTTTATATTATGTGTATATGTACCAAAAATATGTATATATCTCAATTAATCATTCATTAATTAGTAATTACTTGTTTTAAAATGTTCCTTCTCTATTCATCTTGATAAGAAAACCTAATTAAAGGGATCTTCTCTATTTCTTACCCATTTTCAAGTACATTACCTAAAATATTTTAAGCAACCATTTTTTTAAATAACCCATTTTATCATGAAAATTTAATGTTTTTAATTTCAGGTGTTAAACAAAAAAATTACCCATTTTCCTCCTTAAATAATCGTTAATATTTTCCCTTAAACCGCACTAAAGCTGCTAATTTCAAAAGTTTCTTAAACACTCTTTTTGAAGTACTCATTTCTATTGGACATCATTATTCTTGATATATTATAATTATTACTTAATTATTTTCCATAAATAATTTAATCCCTTCATTCATGCAAATCATTTTGATACACCCTTTGGATATGACTTATGACATGATTAAGAAACCCATTTTGTTCCATAGGTGCCTTTTATGATTATTCCTTATGTTTGATTTAATTATGTGGCATACATATGTATGAAAATTGTGTGATAGTTTTTCATATACAGTGATCCAATTTATAGGGTAATTATTGGTCTCATGATATTTCATGTATGGGATTATGGAGTAAACCTAATCCATTATGGGACTTTTCCCACCATGTGATATAGTCTTGATAGGTATCATTGAGTCATTATTATGTCATTTTATATGTCACTGGAACATTTCCATATTACCATGATAATATTATTTCATGTTATAAATTTTATGCTTAAATATGTTTACTCCTTATCCATTCTTTTTATGTTATCATGCTTTTCCTTCAAACTCATGTGATATTCTTTATTCACATTTTTTTCCATAATGGCCTATTTTTCTCATCACATTGTTTATATGTTCTCAATATTATCCTATTATGTTATAGGATCACAAAGGGAGTTAGGAGGTCATTATTAAGATTAATGAAATTATTTTTTATTCTAGTTTCATGTTTTCTAAATATGTATCTAGTATTCTAATGACACTATACTTTTCAATATGAGGTTTTTGTTTCATGGATAATTATGATTAATATAATTTAAAAATATGAGTAAAATTAGTGGGTCTCTATAATGATGGTTTGGGAAGTGAAATTGTTCTACTATGACACCATTGTAAGAGATCCTTTACTAATATGGATATGATTTTACATTCTTATTTGTATACCATGATTCCATGTATTATGTCAATGTTATGCCCTCTTGGATCATGTTCATTGATTTACTTATGAATAATATCTTATGAGATGCCAATATTTATTCCATGACTCTAGATTATGATCATTGAAATGAAGGGTATGTTTTTCATATGTTGTGCTCACATTCTCATACCCTTATGCTCACATTATGTTTACGTATCTTCCCTTGTTTACCGTTACTGAGTATATGAAATCCCTCTTTCTTATTTTTTATTCCCTGTATTATGAAGAAATTTTTAAATTGTGGTATTTCTATGAATATTAATAAATGGGAAGATATTTTTGGGATGTATTTAATATATATCACTAGATAAGAAGATTATGTACCTAGTCTCCAAAGTAACTAATCCATTACAATCCCTAAGTGTATGTTTGTGTAATGTAATGAATATTCTTCCAAAAAGATGTAATATATATGTATGAGAATACTAGCTCTCTAAAATTCCAATATTTTTAAACCATGTATTTATTGGTCTTTTATAAATTATTTTAGGAATATCAAGATTTTTTATAATTCCTTTTAAGACTGAAATATTTATGATCTTTCATTTGTTTTTTTATTACAAATTTTTTGTGGATGAATTTCTTTTAAAAATATATTTCTATAACGTCTTCACAATATAATATCTATCTATTTGATGAAATTATTTAATTATATTTCATTCATATAATATGATTGGTTTTATTTAAATGGATATCTTTTTGTTAAAATAAATTTTTAAATTATTTTTACGGAAAAACACTTCGTTTAACAGGTTTTTTATTATGTGAATAGAGTTACCCACTTTAATTAATATCCCTTATAATGAAATGGTTTTGATAATTTTTATATAAAAATAAGTTAATTTAAGAAATGAGACAGATCCATATTGGAATCCAGGAGAACTTATGGTGGATCAGGACTCATAGCATGCTAGTCTTATGGTGTGGCCCATCCTAGTGGATATCTATAGTCCTCAATATAGGCACACACTATCATGAGGTAATTCTTAACAAGTGTATAAATCTATCTTTATTATTATTCATTGATGATATAGTTGTACACTAGTTTATAATGTAAATCTACCTGGTGCATCTATTGTGCTTTTGGGTATGACTTTATGATGTCTCCATATCACTCTATCATAATTATCTATGGGTTTTCCCATGATATTATGTTGATTTTTTGTTGAATTTATGCATATAATTTTTTATATCACTAGTAAAATCCTAAAACTAAATTCTCATTATTACTTATTATATTTAAAATGTAAATCTTACCATTATACATTTTAGTTCAAACTAATAGGATATAGTTTATTTCATGTGGGTTTCCCAAGGATTTCTTAGTGGGATCCTACATGGAATTTAATTCTCACACCCTACATTTTAAAAGCCAAATATGTGTATGAAATTTTTCTCTTTAAATAATTTGATAACTTGTGTTACACGCAACACCGATATTAAACGAACCATAGGACATTATGACTTTAAAATTACTATTATAACCTAGCCATTAAATTGGTGGGAATAAATATGAATAAATAATTTATTAAACAAATATTCATTTCCAACTAAATATGAAAGTATTGGTATGTTCTTAAAAAATAATCAAACATTTTTTAGAAAAATCATCGTATTCTTTAAAAATATGTCTTCTTCAAAAAAAATTATCTTCTTTTTATGAGTGAATATTAATTTATATATGTTATAGAAAATTTATTTGACAAAATTAACTTCATTTTTAAATTATTTGTGTCAAATTTATCTTAAAATTATTTTATTTATAATTTTTGGAAAACATCTATTTCTTTAAGGAAAAGTTAAAATAGTAATTTTTACTAAAAACTAAAATTACATTTAATGTATTTAAAAGGTAAAATTGTGTTTTGTATTATTATTATATTTTATTTAGATAATTTTTATTTAAAATAATAAAATTATTGATTTTTAAAAGAATTTTATAAAATAATTTATAATAAAAACATTTTTTTAAAATGAACTTTTTCCGAAAATAACTTATTTTCATGAAATATTGATTTTAAATTATATTTTTAAACATATTTTTTTAATTAAAAGAATTTATACCAGATTTAGATTCATAAGTTCTTAATTTTTTAAATATATAATTTTTCTTTTTTTTCCCCATATTAATAGTAACCTTGGTCATTTTTGTTACCATGGTAAAGCGTAAATTAGGTAATTTAGGATACAAATAAAATGATAAAGACTAAAAAATGTCCCTAAAACATTTATAAATTTTATTTTATGAATTTAATTATACCCTTAACGCATAAGGTTCAAAATTAAGTTGTTTAATTCATAGTTGTCCATGAAAATTACTTTTATAATTTACGAATCAAAGAAAGTCACAAAATGCAACATTCTTTGTCTTAAATATACCTTATGTGTCTACATGGTGAAAAATTTATGTTATAAACAAATATAAGTATAAATTTTTTAATTAATAAACATAATTTCATGAGGGAAATTTATTTCTTACATTTTGGGTCTCTTATATGTGATTATGATATATATAATATTTTATTTAATAAAAATTTAATGATTTCACATTCATGTTTTAAATAATATATAATTTATAATATATTTTTAACCAAAATATATAATATACAAGAAATATTATTCTTAAATCTTGAATATTTATGTTAATCACTGTATTTTATTTTTAATTTTTAGTAAATGAATAAGTATATTAAATATTTACACAATACTGATGAGTTAATTACTATATTAAGGGAAATATAAAATAAATGATAACAAAATATTAAATTAAATATAATTTTAGATAATTAATGGTATATAATAATTTTATAGTTGAAAATGACATATTACAGAAATAATAAAATATTTTTTTTGATGTTAACTTGTTATCTTCATGTTTTTAAAAGTCTAAGTAATGAATTGTGTCAAAGTTGATACTAATGATATTTTATCAAATTAATATTTTAGTAAATTATTTAAAAGTCATAAAACATCATTAAAACACACAAAAATTACAATATGGTATAAAATTTTACAAATTATTCATTTTTATCTAATTTACATCACTTAAGTAAATATTAAAACCTTTTAATATTGAAAAAGTTGTTAAATTAGTTAAAATTAAAATATGTAACTAAGAGTTAATCCAAAAAAAGATTAAAATAAACCAAAACATATCTAAAATCTATTGGTTGATGTGACAAAAAATTTATATCATATTATCTTGGATTTCATATCCTTTTAGACGTATTTATATTGATATTAAATTTATTATAAATTAATATTTTTTGAAATTCCCAAAGATTTCCTAACCTTAATTATAAAATATCGCAACCTCCCTCACTTCTTAACATCACATTGATTCTTTAATATCACATATAACCAACCAATTTCTCTTATAAAATTCTATAAAAACATTATAGAGGTGACTTTGTTGTCCAAATACCTACCCTAGTGTCCCTAAGGGGAGATCTAAAGGTAGTTCACCGAAGAAGAGTGTATCGTCTTTGTCGACTCTTTCATGTCTATTTCTTCTTCTAATTTAAATTAATTTTTTTTCCCATTATAAAGTAATAAATCCAGTATAATATTTTTTATGATATGTTATTATGATTATGTAACAACCATATTACACATTCTATCCATCTTACAAAAAACAAAAGCTCCATGTTTGCATACTTATGACTCATCATCTCTACGTTGTGTTGTAATCTATTTTTTATCACCAATTTATTTGGATGGGTAAAATTATCTAAAAAATATTTTATGATTCTAAAATTAAATTTATTATAAAAAAATTAATATATTATCAACTCCCGTACCATTTTATCATTAATTGACTAATATCATCACTCATGCGGATGTAATACTTACCGTCTCCGCGACGCGATGCATTTCATTTTCCATGTTCACTATTCAAGAATGATTATATAAATATGTAAAATGAATAAATATTATATATATTAATTTAATATAATTTAGGATATGATTTAATTATATCATATACATAAGAGTAGGGACTTATATGATAAAACATGTGTTGGAAAATGAAGCAGTTAAAACCTAAAAGAAGGGTAATAAAGAAATATTATAAACAAAATGGTGAAAAAGTGATATAAAAGGATTATATATGATATCATAAATATAAATATGGTTATTTTATGTATTAATAAAATTATTTAAACCATTATATAGTAGATTATGAATTGTGTGAAGGAAATCAGACCTACAGTAAGTGTAAATTTAGCAACCTTATTATTAGTCGGGATAGTTTATATGTAAGTATATGTTGGGGGATATTTATCTTCCATGTCCATGTTTCCTAAAAAAAATCAAAATTATTTTTGAATATTCTTCTAAATTATTTTGAAGACATTTCTACTGATTTGTGAATTTTTAAAAGATAGTTTGATATGAATATTTTTGTCGTTTTCCAGATGACTTACTTTATTGATTTTCTAAAAAAAGAAAAAAGAATTTTTTAACATATACAACATGAATGGGTTTTTCTAATTTAATGAATCCCTAATGTTGTGAAGCTTACTCTATAAGATTACAAGGTTTCATTAAAATAAAATATCATCTTTATAATTATGTGGGTATAAAAAAGTGTTTTCAAAATAGAAAGGATATTTTCCTCAAGAATTATTTCAAGTGTTATTTTAAAATCATTTTTCATCTAAGGTAATGTTATTTGTTTTTACTTATGTTTTACTGGAGATATGATCCAATTATAGAATTCTTGTTCTTTCTCTAAATGTTTTATGTTTATGAAAAATTTATGTTTATGAATCATGACTATTTTCCATGAATTTTGTTATGATAAAATATTTATGAAACCCAATTCTTTTTATGGGTTATGATATGATGAATTATTCATGTTATGGGGAACACAGATATATGGTTTTAATTATGTGATAGGTGGGACCTATATCACCCTCCAATTCATTAGTTAAATATGTATATCTCATGATATAGATAGTTATGGAACAGAAATTGAACATGATTCAGTAATACAACATAAGAATGGGGAGTAAACCTGGTTCAGTGATACCAAGCTCAAATGAGGAGTGAACTTGGTTTGGTAATATAATTTATCCTATATGATTGTCTTGTAAATGAACCTTTATTAATATGAAAAAGATTTTCTATACTTATTTGTATGCCAAAGTTTTATATCTTTTGTTATAATCCCATGAATTATGTTCTTTTATTCTTTTATAATTCATGTACTTTTAACTTATATGATTTATTCAATGACTTGGTATCATGATAATTCACATGAAAGACATAGTTTTCAAACTATATTTCCATGTTCTTATACCCTTATGCTTATGACATCTTCATTGAGTGACCATGGTGAGTATCTGATCTCACCATTTCTTATGTTTATTTTACCTAGGATATAAAGAAATTTATTATGTAAGATGTGTGAAAAGTGGTCTAGTTATGAATAAATTAGTGAGATGTGATGTAGATGTTTTATGAATTAGTTTTTTATGTTTCCAAGTTTCCAAATACACTAAACATATATGATTCTATCATGTTGTTTTATGTTATATATTAATTATTATCCTAATTAGATTTAATATATATCTATGAAATGTATATTCCATTATAGTCGGTATCATATAAAGGTTTAGTTATCCTTTGTAAAATAGGATGAGAAAACCTTATTACGAACCCTATGGATAAGTATAAGTATAGGATGCAATCCTAGAGTTTTTGGTGATGATCAATAATATCCTAAGATAAAACCTAAGGTTTCCTAAATTGAAATTTTATTAGTAATTTCTTATTATTATATGTTATTATCTATATGATTATTGTTTATCACACAATGATTTTTTGTTTTAGTTATTAGTTGGGACATGAAGGAACCCTATTAATGCTAAATTCAATGGGAAATACAATTATTTTCTTCCTGGTCAACTGAATATGGTAAGAGATGGAATGAACAATCATGTTTCAATGCTCACACAAATTTATCAAGTTTTAAATCATCTTGTACTTATAAATTAGAAAATTAGGGAACAAAATTCTATTGAGTCATTCATAAGGTAGTTCCCACCTTATTTCAGGTGGTCTTATCATTTACTAGTGGCTGAACAATGGATCAGTTCCACTGAAATGATATTTAGGGTTCTCCAATTTTCATAACATGAGAATGAAATTTTGGAAATATATCATTTATAAGGTGAAGCATATCAATGGTGTAGTATTATAAATTATATAAGGAAACAATATGAAATTGTATTTATGAAATGGGAAGAGTTCAAGAACTTATTTTTTAATAAGTAATTTTCTCATATTCTTCAAAAAAAATATGGGGAAGTATTTTATTGATCTTAAAAAATGGATAAATAATCTATTGGTACCTACAGGGAAAATTTTTCAAGACATGCTAGGTACGCTTCAGGAATTATCAACCCACCTAAGAGTTTGTTTTATTGATTCTTTAGTGTCTTAAAACCAAGTCTATTAAGGGAATTATCCATAAGGAACTTCATTATCTATGATGAAATTTTTCTATTTTCTCTCAAGGTTGAGAAGGATATTTGACTCACCCAACAATCTTATAGGTTTAATAATATGAGAAAAATGTAATCAAGGGAAAATATAATAAACATAGTGAAAATAATATGAGATTTACTTTATGCTCATTGTGTGGAAAGAAACATAGAGGAATCTATATTAAGGGGACTAATAAATTTTTTAAGTGTGGGAAATAAGTTCATAGATAAATATACTACCTATGCGATTAGGAAAAGATATCTAATTATCATAATAGTGAAAAGGCTACACAAATTGAACCTCACACACTTCAATGCTTCAAATTCAAGTAAAATGGGAAATATACAAAACAATTCCCAAATTCTAGGGCTATAAATGATGATTGAAATTATAAACCTCTTAATTCTAAAGATATAGGAAAATTACATCTGGTCACTATTATTGATCTATAGTATGAAAATAAAGTGGTGAAAGGTAAAATTAACATCTATTATAAGGAATTTATTGTTTTATTTGAATATAAATCCACCAATAATTATATTTAAAAAAAATTATAAGGGTATCACCATATTACCTTAATAATTAAATGTTGAGTTAGCACTGAAATATCTTAATGGAACAACAGTCTCATCATAAGAATATAATTTTTATCTGGTTAAATTTTTTGAGAAGGTGCTTTCTAAAAATTTAGTGATCCATCATTTACTATAATTCAATGTGATTCTTAGAATGGATTGGCTTTCACTTTATAGAGTTCATATAAATTTTCAAGGAAGGGAAGTCCCATTTTATATTCTGAATGAATCTATGAACATATATTGATGAAAGGATAAATATGAACTTCTAGTTTAAATTACATCCATATTGGGGGTCTTAATTCCAATAAATTAAGGTTATCAATCACAGATTGTAGGAGAGAAAATTGCAATTAATAATACAAATATTGTATGATATTTTGTTGATGTCTTTCGAGAATAATTGTCAATTATTCCACATAATCATGAAGTTTAGTTTTCAATAGTTTTCATTTCAGTTGTTATGCCTGTTCCAAAGACTCCTTAGAGAATGGAACTAATTGTTTTGTTGAAATTGAAGAAGAAAATCCATGATAATCTTGACAAGGGATTTATTTTCCCTAGTTTATCACCTTAGGGTTCACTTGTTCTATTTTTTAAGAATTAAGATTGATTAATGAGAATCTATACTAATTATCGAAAACTTCATAAGATCACTATCAAGTAAAAATATCCTCTCCACTGTATTAATGACTTCTTTGATCAACTACGTAGAGATCAATACATTTTCAAGATTGATATTCATTTTGAATAACATCAATTAAGAGTCAATAAATAGGATATACCCATGAAATCATTCTATACAATATTTGGACACTGTGAATTTATAGTTATTCCTTTTAGTCTAAATTATTCCCCCGATATCTTCATGGATTAAATGAATGGATTATTTATAGACTATATGGATCAGATTGTGTAGTATTTATAGATGATATTATTGTATATTCAATTATAAATTAAAACCCATATTATCACTTGAGGATTGTATTAAAGACCCTATAAAAGTAAATTCTTTAAGAAAAATTTATAAAGTGTGAATTTTGGCTTTAGAATGTGTCAATTTTTGGTCACATGATCTCAAGAGATGGTATATCTATGGATCCTGCAATGATGAGACTTATTATTCATTGGTGTATACCAACGACGATAACATAGATCTAATTTTTTTCGTAGTTTGGATATATATTATCTATGTTCTGTGAAATATTTCCCAGGATTATCTAATCCACTCACCAATTTGGCTTGGAAAGGACTTAAGTTCATATGGACATGTAATGTGAAGAAAATTTCAAGAATATAAAAAGAAGGTTAATTTGAGCACCTTTTGTCACACTACTCTATAGTGGAGATAGGTTTTTGATCTATAGTGATAAACCAAGGAAGGGGTTGGGATGTTTTATCATGAATAATGATATGCTGATATCTTATTCCTTACAACAATTAAAAATCCATGAGAAAAATTACCAAACTCGTGATTTGGAGTTAACAATGGTTTTTTTTCATTAAATATACAAAATTATCATATTTATGGATAAAGGTGTTTCATATATATTGATCATAATATTTTAATGTATATTTTCACTAAAAACAATATGGATATACACCAAAGAATATGGTTAGGGTTGAAAAAAAATTATGACTACTCAATACATTACCACTATCACAACCAAACCCAAGCTACGGCCAGAGCTGCAACTACCCCAATCCCACCTCCATAGGCCCGGGGTAAAAAAAGCACTGAATCCTTAACTAAAATGGGGAGGCCTTTTCCTAAGTACTTTTATACGCACACATATCTATCTTGATGAAAACGTGGAGAGGGAGAGAAGAAAAGATTCAACATTACAAAAATGTAATCAAATCATGCATGAACCCCTAGATAGTATAAAATTACGACAGTGTATACTAAAATGTAAAGGGGAATTACATGCCCAACTAGAAATTCATCAAAACCTAATATAAAACTATGAATAGTACACCACTAAGAGATCCTCACTCCTAAATCCCAAGATATAACCAACATACATGGTACAAGTACCTAGTATCCCTAATCTATTTTGTAATCATTGTAGACCTATCCTTCATCTTCATAAGACACAAATTGTGTGGGAAAATCCAATGTAGGGGTGTGTATAAAAATGCCCAATAGGACACCTAGAAAGCATAAGGTGGTGTGGTAAGAGATATAATAAATGAGGAGAATAGTATATATAACAATATAAAGTTAAAGGGTATCGCTCAATCCAGAAAGAGTGAGATAAATATTATCCATGCACAAGGGTATAAACATGACGAGTAGATGAGATACTCATTGATTCTTCACCACCTATAGTAGGAGAGTAGACTCATCCAAAAAAAATAAGCTAATCACGAAAGGTATGTGCATACCTCACACGTATTCACCTCTCCTAGAAGGAGTGAAACAAAATCCACATGGTGGGTATAGAATGTTGATATATATATATATATATATATATATATAATGTCTACTCAAAATACTCCCAAACAATAAAGTAAGGGTATTTCAATATCTCAACTCATCCCAATAAGAAAAGTATCCAATGGTTCCAAAATTACAATAATGATGAGAAGTATCTCATGCATCTGCCAGGAACATACATGTATAAGGAATTCATTAACCATACATTGATACTATCTAATATGGGCAACACTAACTTTCCCAAACATTTTTTGTCATTTCTTAAATATTTGTCTTAGTGGGGAAAGAGTCTCTCATCCTCATGAGTCCAAAGATACATCAAACTACATCTCTTCATGGTGTTTCATAGTTGAGGGGAAACAATTTCTAGGTAGAGGATAGATGACCTATTATTATATGAGGTTTAACTATGGTGGTCGAGGACCCTTTCCCATCCTAGTTGTGGGTTCCACTCATAATTTCTAAGACCCATGCCCAGCCTGGCTGGAGGGTTCCACTCTAGGTCATCGAGGACCCATGCCCTGCTTAACAGGGGGCTCCACTAATATTTTTGAGGATATATTCCCATCCAAGCTAAATAGTTCCACTCTAGGACATCAAGGGACCATTCCTTTAATTTCAATATAGTTCCACTCATAAGGCCATGGACCCATGTCTGGCCTCGTTGGGGAGTTCCACTCAGGAGTCTATAGAGGAACTATTCTCATCCAATCATGAGGGATACACTCTAGCAGTCATCGAGGGCCCATTCCTAGCCTAGATTGAGGGTTCCACTTGGGAGTCTTCATCTGGTGATCCTACATGACCACTTCCATAATCAATCATCACCTCAAAAGGTGTCATGCACATAACATTCTACATTGTATCTAGAATTACACAATTAATGGAACCATCATATTTTACATGGAAAACACTTATGATATTATACTCATAGGAAAATATCCAAGTTCAAATGAATGAGATATGGATTATCGAAGTTTTATTAGAATATGTCAAGGGGTATATGGCGTTTGAGCGGACCCACACAACATGTGGTTCCGATTCATATCCTAGTCGTATCCCTGGTCAGTACAAAGCTTCATGTTTGTATAGTGGTACACACTGTGTAGGTGGACTACATGATGTGCCCAAGCTAGTCGAGACTAAGTTCATGTGGTGATCAGCGTATCTGTATACCTAACCTCATGTACTTCTACATGGGTTCCCCTCTGTGTGACCTATCACACGGGTTATCCAACTGGGAAGGGGGTAAACACAATGTAGGGTGTCCCACATTCCATGTCATCCTTGATCTTTATAAAACCCTATCTTCCACTGTAAGAGGTGATACACAATGTGTTTTATTCATTAAACACATCATGTAGCTATTATTTCGATTAAAATTGTAAATTTTTCAAATATGGTCTTCACGCCTCAATTCATGCCTTTCTACTTTAGATCTGGCTCAATTATCATCCAAAAATGGTGGATCCTGCCAGATACATTGGATCCTGGCAATTGTTCACTGGAAATCAGCATAGATCATCCATGAGGGCTTCATCATGAGTTATACATGACACCCTACATCCTTTCGTATAGATATTGATCTATAATCACCAAATTGGTCATCCTCTACTCAAAAATATTCCCAATCTATCTTCGGTATTTCAAACCGTTCTCATTTCCTCAATTTACCAAAAATCTGGGGTGGGCCGATTGAGCCCAGTACCTCCCAGAAAATTCAAGTAGGGACCACGAGGATCCAACCGGTGATTAAGGAAAAGAATATTGGGGGAAAATTCCCAATAAAAATGTTTTGAATGGTCATTTTTCCAAATTTCATTCAAAATGATCAATAATGGTGATCCATGTTTAGATAAAAAATTGAAGAAATTGAAAACTAGTACAGAGTCTCATGAAAAGTCTTTAATTGGTGAAGATCCAAGAAATTGTATGGATCAGGTCAACCATTTTATAAAAGTGGAGTAACTACACAAATTGATGATTCCTACCATGAAAATTTAATGTTTCTTGATGAATAACATGTTTTCAAACAATTCAAAGCAATCCACTACATTTGTTTCATCCTGGTCTAATATGGTCCATAGATTCATCATCATTCTATTGAGATTCTCCAATGAAAGGGGGAAGAGGCCTCTCAGTGGTGATCTCAGAATGATGGTCTATCCCAAGAATGGTTTCCATAATAATATATTTATAATATTTTATTTAGGACAAAAAATAATTAATTAATTAATTTCATAGTTAATTAATCCACTTAATCGCACTTTTATTGAGAAAGGGGTATGAACATAGCATGTCGACTCATTTTATGTCATGCCTAGGGTAAAAACTGAATTCCTGACTCATCCATGGTCTCAAATTTCTAATCTGGTCTACTGATTATGAGTTATTCTGTTTTTCATTAATAATTAGTTCACATGTAATAAAAATATATATTAAATATTTTTCTAGAACTAATTTTGGGCACACAGGGTCTCAGAATCAAACCCTTTATCATCTCATAGCTCTATAAATATATATAGAAATATTTAAAAGTATTACAAGAAAATAAATGTGTCACGAAATTATTCCATCCTTCATGATATTTGTGATCAAAAAACAAAACTAGGAAAAACTACTCAGGATACCGAGCCTGAAATTGCATCTCCTCCTCCTAGGAACTCTCCTACACATTTCTATAGTTCCATAGGACATGAACCAAAGGGATGGTCCATCCAGGTAGTGTCCACTCAAACTGATCCTTGATCACCACCATGTGCTCCACAAAGGTGTCTTCATCCTCAATGTACATCTCTCTCTAGTCGATGATGTTCATGGTTTCATGCACGTACTATCATATTTGTGACATGTGGCAGACATCATGCACCCACTCCAGTTGTGGGGGTGTGGTGATGAGGTAACAAACCGCTCCAATCCTTTGCATGATTTCGAATGGACAGATGAACCTTGGGGATAGCTTGCTTCTCTAGCTGAACCTCTTCAATCCTCATCATGGGAAGACTCTAAGGAAAATGTGGTCTCTCTGCTTGAACTCCAAGGGCTTATAATAGAAATATTTGTAATATTTATGTCTTATCTAGGATATCCTTATCCACTCAGAGATGACCTGGACTTTCTCCATCATCACCTACACCAACATTGGTCACACTAGAGATGCATCATTTATCTTTGTTCAGCACAATGGTGACCTGAAGGGTCTCCTATATAAGGCCTCAAAAGGTGTCATTTTGATGGAAGAGTGGCACATATTTTTTTTGAAAACTCTACCAAGGTAATGTGATCCTCCAATATTTTTCTGAAGTCCAACACGCAAGCCCTTGGCATATCCTACATCACCTGGATAGTGTGCTTGTTCTACCCATCAGTCTATGGGTGAAATGATATAATCATCTACATCTAGGTCATGAATTTCTTCTATATGCCCCTCCATAATCATTATGTAAATTGTACGTCAATATCGGAGATAATCATTGAGGGTACCCCATTATGGAGAACTATCTCTTGTATGTACAAATACCCCAAACCCTCCACCGAACTCTACTCTCAGATAACAATAAAGTGTTTCAACTTCATGAGTTAGTCAGCTGACACCCAGATGGAATCATGTCTCTTCCCTATGAATAGAATACCTATTATATTGTCCATCGATATTTTTCCCTATTTCCACTCAAAAATTTCAGGGGGGGTGCAACAAACCTGTAAGAACTCAGTGCTCAGCCTTCACCTACCGAGAGGTGAGGCATCGAGAGACGAAATCAACTACACTTTATCGTATACCAAACTACCAAAACTACATATATAGGGATTTTCTAATCTTCCCCACTCCTATATATATAGCTAGTGGAGAATTTTGGAACTCCCACATCACCTCCTCCTGCACCATGACCAGAACCATTGTTTTTTTATGTCACATGATAACATGATTCCCGCCTTTAGAATATCCATTTGGTAATTATCCTATGGATATTGGATCCAGTAAGACCTAGAAGTCGATGTCTACCAGCTATGACTCTTTCACACACTCAATAATGAAAGGATTCAACACCATCTAACTAAGAAAACTTCTGCCCTCATGCACCAACAGGGTCATCTGCAGGGAAGCTAAATACTCGAAAGATTCCAATACTAAGAGATCCTAAGAATTACTACTGAGGGAATATTATACATCATTGAACTTTCTAAGAGTACGCACTATCTTAAAGTCATAGACCTATAGGAAATCTGACTAGCTTCACTATCTCGGGTTCAGATCTCTATGTGAAAACATACATGAGACTCTGGTGGTTAGAGTAAACCACAAAGCACTCCCCCAGAAGATATTTCATCCACATCCTCAGGGTGAAGACTACTAGTTCTTTCTTTAGGTTGTGACATGATTTGTTATGTTCATGGGATCTCAACCGCCTTGACCCATATGCGATAACTATTTGTCACTACATTAAGGTGGATGTCTATCATGCAATGGTACCAACGATCAAGGGAAGTGAGTTGATTCATCCAATTATGAGAATAAAGAGATGGAATGTACATGGAAAACCCTAGGAGTATTCACCTCTCTTTGAAGGAGAGTAACCCAAAACTAGAACTTATCCACACCCACTAGTGGAATCCTATGAAAAATGAATCCAGTAGAAAAACACCATTTATAATCTCAGGGCCTTCTCTGACACTCCATCGCATAACCTTACCCTAAACACACAAGTCAAAGGCACTCATCCACCACACCTTGATACTATATTATTTGGGTGGAACTGACTCTCCCTCATAGTTTTTATCACATCTCAAAAATGCATCTTTGTTGGGGAATAACCCCAATTCCTTAGGAATTCAAATCTATATCAAACTACTCCCACATTGGGATACAATGACACCATATTTCACCCTGATTTAAACCTCGAGAAATAAGTGGAAAGAAAAGAGTATATCTAACTTTGTCTAATAATTAATACTATATAATGTAGAAGAGACACATAGTGTACCTCTTATAATATCATGCACTACGAGATCATAAACATCCAGAGCCAATAGCTGTCTATGACCCCATACACCCACTCCCTGATAATGACGTGGGTCACATAGTGGGGGTGAAAGGATCTCATAGTGACATCCACCACCCATAGATCCTCTAATTCCTTTTACAACTTTGCCTCCATGGGGAACACCATATCCACGATTGGGAGATCCTTGATCATGGTACTACCTATACCACGGTTCTATGTCATCTATCTTCCTTTTCTACTCAACATGTCCAGTCAATTAGTCTCATTCCATGTGACCTCACCTATCACAAGTAAAGAACCATCCATATCTATGAATCTGTGTCACTCCACGCTACCTCTGACCACATGCATGAGTTTGATCATGGAAGGATCTCATGTGCCAATATCTTGGAAACTGGTGTTTTCCAAATTCTATAGATGACTCGTCTCTATGGAACCCACATCCATCGATAGTTGTCTGGAATCCCTCTGAAAGAAGGATCCCTTTCATGAGTTCCCAATCAAAAACCCCAACATAGTTTTGGATCCAGAATGGTACAATTATGGCTCTGGTCTCTCTATAAAGTCCCTAATCAAACTTCTAGGCTTATAATTATCCATCTTGAATCATTTAAAGATAGTACCAAGAAACTTCTATGAACCTCATCACGTACTCAACCACTATAGTTCCTCCCTTTTGAATCTTTAGAAGCACATTTATCTTGAACAAGCTCAAGAAGGAGGGGTAGTACTCCTCCTGAAATAACTACTGCAAGTTGGTACATGATTTTGTCGACTCATCATGCATCTATGTGACAAGACTCCACCCAAAACTGAATGCTCCATGGAAGAGGATAGATACTAGAAAAAACAACTGGTTTGTAGGGTTCTAAACAAGATTGATGTTACGGAGCACCAACTCTATCCAATCTTTTTTTGCCTAATGATCTAGCTCACCACAGAACCTCAGTGGTATCTGATGTTGGAACTCATGAATAATTACATGCTTGCACCCATCCTTAGATTTCTCTATTGGAACAATATGCTTCTAAAAAGGGTAGAATCTAATATTTTCCTAGATGAGGGATGGATATCAAAGGATGGACCCTGAACTACGGGCTCATAACTCATAAGGTCGTCATCACAAACTAAAGCTAGTATCATGGCTGGATGGCGTCGTGGTGGCATCCTGAATGTTATCAAGGAGTACCAATTTCAGATGAGAATATATATATATATATACATATATATATCAAATAAAAGTGGATCAGACTCAAGAATCATAGTTAAAGACTCAATATTATATGATGCATTTACCATTTATCCCTACAAAAATGTATTGGCATGGAGAGTTGACAATGATGTAGTCAAGGTTCTGGTGAATTGATACATCGGTCACCGCATCATCACCGGATTCCCTAAATAGAGATCCACACTCAAGACACTTCGACATTATTTCCCTGAACCTAACCAACCCTATTTAATGGGATACATCCAAACAACATATTAAGGGGTGAATTTTATCTGATACCACTCTATCACAAGCCAACCAAAGTCAAGGAATGAACCACAACTACCCCATGCTTGCCTCATTAGGTTTGGGGTGGTGACAACAGCTAAAGGAATAACTAACTTGGGGATGCCTTTTCCTAAGTACCTATACACACACAAACACACACACATATCCATATTTATGAAAAAGTGTAGAGGGAGAGAAGATAACATGAACCAATGTTATAATGTAAAAAAAGAAATAATGAACCTCTAGATAGTATAAAAGTACAGTAGTGTATACTAAAAAGTAAAGGGAAAAAATACATTCCCATCCTGAAATTTCTCCCAACTCAAAAAAATATAAAGAATAAACATATAAGAGATCCTAATGCCAAAATATCATGATATGACCAATGTACATGATCCACGAACTGAGTATTTCTAAGCTATTTTATAGTCACTGTCGACTTTTCTATCATCTATATAAGACACAATGTGTGTGGTAAAATCCCATGCATGGGTGAGTATAATAGTACCTAGTAGGACACCCTAAAAACTGGAGGGGGATAAGTAAGAGATGCAATATAAGAGGAAAATAGTATATAGAACAAGGTGCAGTGAAAGAGTATCTCTCAACTCAGAAAGAGTGAAGGTAATATCATCTAATAATAAGGGGTCAAACACGGTGAGTAGATAAACATCACATCAATCATTTTATAACTATATTAGGAGAGTACACTTATCCTACCATGTGCATATAAACACAAAAAGAACTTAGTATACCCTATGTGTCTTCACATCTCCTGGAAAGAGATTAACCAAATCCAAGTGGTGGATAAAGAAGAAGGATATATATATATATATATACTCAGTAAAAATAATCCTAAATGGTAGATTAAGGGGATCTCCGTCTCATAGCTGAACCCAATAATAAGAGTATCCAAAAATTTAAAAATTCAAAAAATGATGTTGAGCATCTCACACATCTTCCATGAACATAATATTATAAGGAAATAATTCATCACACCATGATATTATCTATCTTGGGAGGCACTGACTCACCCTCGTAATTTTTTTTGCATCTCAAAAACATTTCTTAGTGGGGAAAGCATCCCTCTTCCTCATGAGTCCAAAGTTGAGTCAAACCACATCCTGTAATAGTGTTACACTGTCAAGGTACCATTATTTCTAGGTACAAGACACATTCCCTAGTATGATAGGTGTGCTCCACTATGGTGGTCGAGGACCCATGCCCATCCTAGTTGGAGGGTTCCACTCGGAAGGTCGAGGACCCATGCCTAGCCTGACTGGAGGGTTCCACTCAAGGACATCAAGGAACCATTCCATGCCTCGTAGGAGTCTTCCAATTAAATGGTTAGGGAATCATGCCCATCCCAATTGTAGGGTTTTACTCTAGGTCATTGAGAATTCATGCCCTACCTTGTAGGATGGTTCCACTCAAATGGTCGAGGACCCATGCCCATCTCGGCTAGAGGGTTCCACTTAGGAGTCTATAGAGGACCCTTAACCAGCCCAGTTAGAGGGTTCCACTCTAAAAGTCATCGAAGACTCATTACTAGTCCAGTTTTGGGTTCCACTTGGGATGTTGACTCTATTTATCATGTTGGGCCTCATTCATCATCAAGCATCGCCTCAAAAAGTCCCATTCTAGGAACATTCCACGTCATATCTCAAAATCCACAACCAAGGGAGCCATCAAGTTCTATGTGGAAAAACACTCTGAGTAGGCTACTCAGGGGGGATAAAATATTATTTCTAATCAAGTATATATGGACGTTCAACATTTTTCTCATGAGAGCTCAAGGGGACATAGTTTGTGAAGGTACCAACATGGTTTGTGGTCCCACTAAATATCTTGTCCATGTCTCTGGTCATAACATGAATTCCTTTACATGTATCAGTACATGCCGTGTAGGTGGAAAACACAACATGTCCTTACAAATTGGGACTAGGGTCATGTGCTTCACTCCATGTCCATGTATCGGAGTACACAGGCATGCACCTGACCTCGTATACTTCCACATGAGTTCCCATCCCTGTGACCTATCACATGGGTTATACAATTGGTATGGGTTAAATTGTGTATAAGATGGGCTACACACCTTATCATCCTTAAGTTTTTCCAAACCCTAAACACCACTACAGGAGGGGCTACATGCCATGTGATCTTCATTGAAAATAGCGTGTAGTCAATAATTTGAAAAAATCCCAGATTTTCTAGATCTGATATTCACACCTCAATTAATGTCTTTCCACTTCATATTCAACTCCAATCTCATACATAACTAGTGTATCTAACTAGAAAAATTGGATATTTTCCATAATTCACTGGAAATTTTCATCAGTCATCAATGAGGGTTTCACCATGCATTTTTCATGATTCTACACCTCCATTCATCGAGATCTGGATCTATAATCCACAAATCGTTTGTCCTAACCTCATAACAATACTTCATATATGCTTAGTTCATAAAATTGGTCTCATTTCATCGATCGTCCAGAAATACAGGGGCCCTATTATGCTTGGTACCTTCTGAAAAAGTCAATTTGAGACCACGGGGATCCAACTAGTGAAGAATGTGAATCACATTTCGGAGAAAGGAACAACAACAATGTTTTAAAGGATTTTTGACAAGGGGCTCTAAGAAAATGACCAATAAGGTTGATCTAGGGTTAGATTAACAATTTAACAAAAATAAAACCCGTATATAGGCTCATGAAAAGTTTGAAATTGGAAAAGATCCATAAAAGAGGATGGATCTACTCAATTATTTATTCAAAAGTGAATAGCAACAGTAATTAATGAGTCTTACCTCAAAAATGGATCATTTTTTGATGAAGAACATGTTTTCCAATGATTTTAATGAATCATCTGCATTCATTGCATCCTGATCTGATCTGATCTAGAGATTCATTGTCGTTCAATTGAGATCTGCCAATGGAAGGGGGAAGATAGCTCTTACGGGTGATTTTGGAATAATGGAATGACTCTAGTGAGGATTCCATAATGAAATATTTATAATATTTAATTTAGGTCAAAAAAGAATTAATTAATCCACTTAAATTCATTTCCAATGAGCGCGGGGTCGGAAATTCTCATGCCAAATAATTTTATGTCATGCCTAGGGTAAACACCATGTTTCGGACTCAACTGTGGGATCATATTTCTAATAAAATCAACCTTTTAAGAGTTATACGTTTTTTATATAATAATTATTATATTTTTAATATAAAATATTTTAAATATTTTTATCAAATTAATTTCAGGCTCATCGTCCATCAAAATCTCACTTCATCTCACTACCAGTCTTTGGAAATATATATATATAAATATTTTAAAATATTGCAAGGTAAAAGTCGAGTCTCTAAGGACACCTTAGGATAGTGAGCGAGGTGGTAGATTATTTGAGTGTAAATGATCGTGCTAGCCTCTATATGATTAGGATCATAATAGATCCAATATTTATGGATTTGTAATGAATGGATCTTGAAATTTTAAAGGGTGGGGAGAAATATTTTATGGCTCAATCGAATGTTCAACCATCTATACAAGTAAATATTAACGAGTCGTAAAAGGATGATATAGAGCTAGAAAAGAATGTAGGAAATGTTACTTTTTTTAACTTTGATTGTGATAGAATAATAAGGTTCATGAACTGTGTTTGTGTACCGCCAATACCAGAATTTAAGGAAATTTTGGATGATACTCATAATTCATCATTATTTATTTATCCTGGAAGCACAAAGATGTATAGGGACTTGAATGATTATATACGGTGGGATAGAATGAAGAAAGATACTACAAAATATGTTTTTCGAGCCTTGGTTTTTTAGAATTTTAAGGATGACTGATAGAATTCAAATGGGATATTACACCCACTACCCGTACTAGAATGGAAATTGAAAAACATCACCATGTATTTTTTTCATCAAATATCCTAAAAAAATATGAATGCCTTAATGCTATATAGGTTATAGTTGATCACCTTATGGAGTTGGCATAATTCATTTCTATCAAAGAATATTTATCTCTTTGGTCAACATGCCATAATATGTATTAAATAAATGGTGAGATTTCATGGTGTACCACTTTCCATTATATCTAATCCAGAATCGAGGTTAGCTTTGATGTTCTGTAGAAGTCTTCATTAAGCTATGGAAATAGAGTTACGTTTTAGTAAAACATATCATCTTCATACAGATGATTTGTCTAATAAGAAAATTCAAGCTCTATAATTTAGGTTTAGATCCTGCTAAATGGATTTTAAAGGGGGTTGGGGTTAATATCTACCTTTGGTATAATTTTCTTACTATAATAATATTCACTCCAGTATTCAGATTACTCTTTATGAAGACCTATGAGGTAATAAATGAAGAAATACAACATGATGGAATCATGATGGAATTATTATAGGGAAAGTAAGATATTGGGAAATGGTCTAGTTGAGGAAATGACAAATAAGGTTATATCTATTCAACAAAAAATAAGACGGTCTTAGAGTCGATAAAAAAGTTATGATGAAAATTGATGGAAAGACCTAGAGTTTGAAGTGGGTGAAATGTATTAATACAAATGTTTCCATGGAAGTGAGTGATGATATTTTTAAATAAGGGAAAGCTAATCCCTAAGTATATCAGTCCTTTTTAAATTCCAGATTATGTTGTGAATGTAGCATATAGATTGGTGCTTCCACTGAATCTCTCTCAATTTCATGATGTGTTTCATGTATCTATCCTGAGAAAGTACATGCTCAACCCTTCACATTTACTAAAATCAGAAGTAATATTAATAGGAAAATATCCTTCTTATGAATAAAAATACATAGAGATTCTATATCATAGGGAAAAATTTCAATGAAACAAGACCACTAACTTGGATAAATTTTCATGGCCAACCCATCAATTTTACGAAGCTACGTGGCAACCTGAGGATGTGATGAGGGAGATGTAACCTCAACTGTTTGTATCAGTGGGAAGAAATGTGAGGGTTAATTTCATTTTAAGGGGGATTTAATGTAACACCCGATTATTTTTATGAAATTTTTATCTTTAAATAATTTGATGGCCTGCGTTGCATGCAACATCAAGTTCAAACAGACCATTAGACACTATTAGTATAAAATGTCCAACAAAACCTAGATGTTAAATTGGTAGGAATAAATATTAACAAATAATTTTGAAATAAATATAAATTTACTACTAAATATGAATGTATTGGTATGTTCTTAGAAAATAGTGACCCAATTTTTATTACAATCACTTTATTCTTCAAAAATACATTTTCTCCAATAATGATTTCATCTTATTTTAATCAGTGAATATTAATTTTTATAAGTCATGGAAAATTTATTTAATAACATTAATTTCATTTTTTAATTCGGTAAGTCAAAATTATCTTATAAAAAAATTACAATTTTCTAAATACAATAAATTTTTTATGGAATAGTTAAAATAATTATTTTTATTGAAAATATTATTTTATTTTAAATTATTTACAAAGTAAAATTAGGTTTTTTATTAGTTTTAAATTTTAATTAGTTCATTTTTTAAAATAATCCAATTTTTTTTAACATATATTTTAAATTAATTTATTATAAAATCATTTTTTAAAACTCCCATTTTTTCAAAAAAAAATATTTTCATGGAATTTTTCATTAAAATTAAATTCTAAAACTTATTTATTTTTAATTTGAAAAATTAAGATTCAATTTAGATTCATAAGGTTTAAATTTATTGGATAATACCGTTTTATTTTTTTGACAATATGAATATTATCCTTGGTAAATTTTATTTCCACAATAAAGGATAAATTTTGTAATTTATGTTAAAAATAAATTGTGAAAAACTGTAAAATAACCCTAATATAAGTCCAATTTTTTTGATGATGATAATTAGAAAATTACACAAAAGTATCTAAATTGAGTTTTTTGTGGAAATTTTTTCATAAAAATGGATTATATAATATTTAAATCAATTATAGTCACAAAATTCCACTTTCTTTATATTAAATATCCCTTATGTGTCCACATGGAAGAAAAGTTATATTGAACTAACAGAAATGTAATGTTTTAAATTAATAAACTTTTTTTCATTATCAAAATTTATTTTTGACTTTTTGAGCCACTAATATGAGATTTTGATATTTATTATATTTTATTTATAAAAAAATATAGATGTCACATTCATGTTTTACATACGATGTGATTTTTAATATTGGCAGAACCAACAGATATATTTGAAAATTAATATTTTTTTTAAAATCTAAAACATATATATTCGTCATGGTATTTAATTTTTAATTGTATTAAATAAATCATTTTATTAAATAATTACTCAATGCTAATGCGGTAATTATTTTATTAATAGAAAAATCAAATAAATGTTAATAAAAATTTTAAAATACATATAATTCGAGACAATTAATGTGATAAATTAATTTTATAGATGAACTTGACCTCATTGGGATATAATAAAATATTATTTTCCCAGTTAAATTTTTTTCTTGATATTGTTAAAAGTCTATGTAAGAAATAGTGTCAAAACTACAATAATGATATTTTATCAAAATAATATTTTATTAAATTACATAAAAATCATAAAACATATTTAAAAAAATTAATTATAATATGGTCTAAAATGATATAAATTTTTCATCTATGTTATAATTTGCATCACATAATTAAAAATTACAACCTTTTAATATTGAAAAATATGTTACCTTAGTTAAGATTAAAATAGGTTAATTAAGGGTCAATGAAAATGATAAGGTTTAAATTAATACCAAAACTATTCTAAAATATAATATTTGGTGTGATTACAACTTTATATAATCTTATATTCTAATTTAAATGAATTTTGAGTTTTTTTATTGATATTAAACTTATTATAAATTATTATTTTTTCAAATTCCAAAAGTGCCCCTCACCTCAATTATAAAAGTGCACCTCCTCCCTCACTTCTTCACATCACATTGATCTTTAAATATATACCATACCCTTGAAAATTATCTTTTAAAATTACTTATATAGATTAAATATGTGTTTTTCTTCTCAAAATACCAAACCTATTTTCTTTAAGAGGGGATCTAAAGGAAGTTCACTGAATAAGTGGTAACCATCTTTATCAAATCTCCCAAGTCTATTTCTTCTTAAAATTATTATTCATGTGTTTTTTATATTCTAAATTAATAAATATAGTATAAACTATATTATTATATTTTATTATGATTATCTAACAAGTGTATTCTAACTTTTATCCATCTTACAAAAAATGAAAGCATTGTGCGTGTGTATGTACAGCTTTCCATCTCCACACTGTGGTGTAATATTTTTTCTCAACACTTTATTTGGATGGGTATAATGATGTAAATAATATATATATTTATATATTATAATTGTAAAATTATATTTAGTTTGGAAAAAAAATCAATATACCATCCACCTCCCTAACATTTCACGATTAAGGTAACTATATCATCGCTCGTGTAGAAGAACGGACTATCGTCTCCATGATGTGATGTGATTAATTTTACATATTCACCATTCAAGAATGATTTTTTAAGAAGTTTATATTTAATAAATATGATATATATTAGCTTAATATAATTCTGGATATGATTGAACTATATCCTATTCACAACAACTATGACTTATACGATAAAACATGCATTGGAAAATGAAGCAGTTAACACTTGAAAAAAGGGTAATAGTGAAATATTTTTAACAAACAAGTGGTGAGATGATATAAGAGGATTATATATGATACAATAAATATAAGTATGGTTTTATAATAAATTAATAAAATTATTTAAGCAATTATATAGTAGTTTCATGTACACATGAAGGAAATCATACCTAAGGTAATAGTTAATTTCACAATATTATTATTAGTCAGGATTGTTTATATGTAAGTATATATTGGAGAATATTTATTTTACATGTCCCTGTTTTGTAAATATGTTTTCAAAAATATTTTTAATATTCATACAAAATTGTTTAAATTCATTTTTACTCATTTGTTAATTTCAACTAAACAGTTGGAAAGGAATTTTTTTTCCATTTTCAAAATGATGTACTTCGTGACTTTTACATAAAATTTTTGAAAAGGAATGTTTTTATAAAATATATGTCTTGAATTAGTTTTTACCCTTTCATGAAGCTGTAATTTATTAATTTTTACGTTAAAATATTACAAGGTTTCTTTCAAATAAAATTTTTTATTTTTTAAGTGTGAGACTATAAAAAAGGTTTCAAAATAGAATGTATATTTTCCTCAATAATTATATTAAGTGATGTTTCAAAATCATTTTCCATATAAGAGAAAATTATTTGTTGTTACTTATTTTTTACAGAGGATATAATCTAATGATACCATTCTTATTCTTTCTCTAAATGGTTTTTGTTTAAGGTGGATTGATGTTTATTAATTCTGATTCTTTTTTATGAGTTATGTTATGATAAAATATTTATGAAATAGATTTATTTTTATGGGTTAGGATATGATTAATTATTTATGTTATAGTGGAACACAAATTTATGGTTTTCATTATGTGATGGTTGGGACCTATATTTCCATCCAATTTATTTTTTAAAGATTTATATCTCATTAGATAGGTAGGAATTGACTATAAAGTAAACTCGGATGAATAATATAGGACTAGAATGTGGAGTAAACCCAATTCAATTATACAGGGCTAGAATGGGGAGTGAAATTGGTTTAGTAAGGGACTTTGTCCTCTTTGATGGTCTTAGAAGTGGCCCTTAACTAATATGAAAATTATTTTCTGTGATTATGTGTATGCCAAAGTTTCATTTCTTATGTTATAATCCCTTGAATATTTTTCTATAATTATTTTCTAATTCATGTATTCTAAGATTCTATGATTTATTCCCTAACTCAACTTCATGATCCTTGATATGCAGGATATAATTTTCATAAGTTTCTTTCATGTTCTTATGCCCTTATGCTTATGTTGTCTCCCCTAATTAACCTAACAGAGCATCTGAGCTCACCCTTCCTAATGTTTCTTTTCCCCAAGATATAGAGAAATGTATTGAGTAAGATGTGTCAAAAATTGGTCCAATAATGAAAGAATAAGTGGGATAAAATGTAGTTTTTTTATGATTCAGTTGATTATGTTTCAAAGTTTTCAAATATATATATATATATATATAATGTTCTATAATGGTTTAGTTATGCTATGTAATGAATATTATTCTATTTATATTTAATACCTATGTATTGTACTTTTTTCCCGGTATATACATACACCCTATGGGTGTATGTAAACCTTGTTTTTAATGAGAAAATTAAAGGTATAGAGCTAATTAGAGGTGGTATATATTCATGTTAACTTTGTTTGGGTTTTGAAGAGATTACATGGAGGGAGCTATCCATCATGTCAAACAACGATGGGAATAAGTTGTCTTGTTTTATTTTTTTAATTTAGGTTTATAGTATATTTTTTCCTTGTATTGTTTTATTGGATTCCCACCATTTTTTTCCACTAACTTTTTTAGGATCATATTATATATGTATTCTTAACACCATGATAATGTTTTGATATTATGGATGAAATTATTCTTATACTTGTTTTAAATATATAAATTATGATATTTAATTTATTTTTTATTAGTTTTTGGTACTTAACTTATCTTTGATTTGGTTTAAAAGGGAGCATAACTTCTCAATAAAAGGTGTGATAATGTAAATCTCTCAAGATGATCCTCATATTTCTGTTACTTTTATTTTTAGTTAAAACCATTCCTAGGTTTTATTATTGATTCCCATTCACTACTTTCCAACCCATAGGGATTAGGAATTCCCATTGGTACATGTCACATGTCATTAAGGGTACCAAAATAGGTGAATATTGGGTTTCTTTGTGAAATAATTATATCAAATACCAGTTTTGTTTTCATTTTATTTAGGTAAATTAAGGTAGAAAAGATATAGGATTATTAGGAAAATAGGGGTACAGTGTGAGTTCTTTAATTACCAATACTCATCACAAAAATCCTTAATTCACAATGGTTTGTTGAGAAAATAGTTTCATGAATGTATTTTCACCTAATTTGGGATTTTACAGAATTTCAGTTTGAGGAATGAAGTATTGGAAGGAATTCTAATGGTACACAACTAAGGTTGATGGGCTTCCGGCCATGAAGTAACCTTGCATCCCATTATATAAGGGTTCTAGTGTGCCATATATTCTTGTAACAATGTTTGTAAAACCATATATCTAAATCCCAACTATCTAGTGAACCCCACATGTTTAGCACAAGGTTTGGTGAACTATGCAGTCTAACTATGTTCAGTTGAAGATTTAGTGATTTTCATGTTTTCAATCTTTTAAATGATTTTTAATGATTCTTTATTCATTGTATTTTTATGGTTTCAATTATTGTTATTTACTTGTTTTAAATGGTTTCTTCCTTATTTATTCAATTTATTATAGTATCCTTCCCCATTGAAGAGATCCATGAATTCCTTTTTAGGGAGATTTAAATTATTTTTTGAAATTAAATACTTCAATTGATCAATATATAGTTGACATAGTGGTGTAAACCATACAATATATAGACAAAGGTATAATCCTTAGCATGAATCAAACTAGAGAGTCAGGTCCGGTTTCAAATCAATATATGAATCATGCTCGATAATTTATTCTCTAATATCCCCCCCACCCTTCAAGGGGAGTAACAACCCTTAAATGGTGAAAGATTTATAGGAAAATTTAATTTATATTTTTGAATTCCATGAGAATACCCAAACCATTAAGGTTATTTTTTAGCATTCATAATGAAGGTCCTTAACCATAAATGGTGTTATTTCATTATTCAGGATGATTTTCATTGGTACCAATAATTCAATGAGTTTATGTTCATGTTTACTCATAAATTCTATCATGATATTATGGCATGGTGAAGCCTCAATATTTTTTCCCCTCCAATAAGGAATCATAATGTTCATGGATTATATAAACTAGTTTTTGGGGCTTATTAACTACATAATTAATATTGTCTCTAATAATAAATTGAGTTCTTTCCATTTTAAAATTGGACTTTGACCAAACATCTAATCTCGCGTTTTTCGGTTGATGCTACCCACTTATGCCTATGTAATGGATACAGACCTAACAGTATAAATAGCTCGTGATAGAATTTCAAGAATCGTTGATTACCCTTATATTCCATGTGGTATTGAATGTGGATTCCTTGAAAATAAGTGTATATAAGATAAATTTAAAAGGTTAGTGATTGTGGTTTCTATAACATATCTTAATATGTATCATCTATGTTCATGGGAAATAGATCTCTTGTCTACCATCAATGTAAACAATTTTGGGAATATAAAACCCTCATGCTTGGAATACCCTAAAGTGTGCCATTATTTTTTTTGGATATGTCATCTTCGAAGGATTTATAGGTTGAATCTCCCATAAAAGAGCATTGTTGTCTTATCAGTTCAAACAAGATCCATATCTTAATCAAATTTTCAAATGTAATGGGATCTTTCTCTCAATGGTGGGAAGGTAGAGTTGGTCCATCTTATGGATAGTTACAACTTAGGACTAGGCCTCAAGCAAGTGATAGGCCTTAGGATCTCTCATAGATAGAGTATTTTCATACTATGGAGCAAGCCCATATAAGAGTTCAAACAATATTAAAAACTATGAAAATCTATATTTTTATTTTATATAAAATAAAAACTTTTTATTTTTTATAGGTTTTTAACATTCATTTATTTCTTTAAACATTCTATATTTGTTGAATCTTTCATCTGATCATATTCCATATTTGATCAAAATATCTACACTTGGTTGGATGATGAAAGGGTATGGCTTCCAATGGCCTTTATTTATTATCTCTATGTATGAAATATATTTGGCATGGGATTTTGTCACTCATGAGATTTATTGGTTTGATTTTATTCTCATGGTGGATTATATTATGACATTTAAGTTATTTATTGATTTTTATCATTAAAGGTTAACCTTTATTTATTATATTAGAGACTATCATCATTTTCAAGAAGAATGGGATCATATATCTAATCAGGTGGGACCTATTCCCCAATGGTTTTCTAAGTTAATATGATCAATAGTGTCTTTTTTATATAGTTCCATAAATGGAATTTTGGAATTGATCTATCTTCCACAATTATGGAATTTTCTGAAGTGTTCCTAAATTAATTCTTAGGGATTACCACTAAGTGGAAAGTTGAGTATTTTTTGATATTATAACAACCCCAAATTCTATAGTATGTATCTTCTTAAATAAATTCAATATCTTTGAAAGAATACGTTACACAAAACACCAAGATTATACAAGTGATTAAATATTTTTATCTAATTGTGATAGTTTTCACCTAGCCATTGGAATAGAATGAATTAATGATATTAAATAAATTATGAAAATATTGTTTACAAATGTTTATAATATCAATTAATTTATAACCAATTAATTATAAATAAAAATGAAAACCAATTGAACATAATGGATTTGTTTTTATTAGAAAACAATTTTTATACCCAACATGAAATTTGATCATAATAAATTAAACTAATCACTATTACTAAAATATTTTAATAGAGTTTATATGTTACATATTCAATAAATTGGTTTGAAAATTAATTTAAAATTTTTTATTGACTTAATAAAATAATAAATGTAATTTTTAGAATAAAAAACTATATTTCTTCTAATGACACTTTTTCTACCTTTTGATAGCGCGCCTGTTTTAAATATAAATTTTGAAAAAAATTAATTTTTATTCTAAAAAATAAATGTATTTTTTGATATAAAATTTCCAAAATTATACTAGGGTAAAATTTTTGTATTTTCTAAGAAGTTTTATTTTTCTGATGAATAGTGAAGAATATTAAATTTTAATTTAAACCCTTATTTTCATATAATTTATTTCTTTTGATAAATAATATTTTAAATTTTATTAAAAGATAATTAGTTCAAGTATATGTCAATAAAAATAATTTATGTCATTTTAAAAAAAATTAAATTGAAATCGAATGTAAGAACATTTCAAACATTTGAAATTTTCAATTTCAAAACCTGCTTTTTCATTGTATCTATGGGATAATTTTCTAATCTAACTTTTATAATTAATTAAATTATATTTTCATAAAATTGGATCCATATTAAGAATAATAAGTTCCATATTATTTTTAAATTTAATATTTATTTTAGAACATAAAACATTTATCGTGGTTACAAAATTATTTACTATAGTATAATTAAACTAATGAAAAGGGAGAAAGTTAAGAGGTGAAGGCATAAAATACCTAAAAAAATACAAAATTTTATGGTAGTTTGAGGTTTTATTGGACCTAAAATTTTTTTAAAATATTAATTTCTATAAAAAATCATTGAAATTAATTCCCCTCAATGTGGTTGCCTTTAAATATGAAATAATCAATACTTTAATCACTAAAATCCCCTCTCGCCAAGTATAAATAAAACCCCATTTTGACTCAAGAATCCTTTAATTTCCTTAAATATCTAAAAAACCAAAATACTAACTCTACCTATGTCCATTCTCTTCATTCTTCACAAAAAGACCATATCCAAGGTCCTCAATGGTCTCTCAAGGTGGTGATATTCAAGAGTCAATTTTCTCAAAACACCTCTCTCAATTTCTTTTTTTTTCTTCTACCTTATCCTCGTATCCTTAATAAAAAACTTCATGATAATCCCATAATAATTTATATACTAAAATTTTATTTTTCTAATGTAATGTATTATATCCATCCTTTTTATTCTCTCCTCTTATTCAAAGAAATGAAACTATTTTCCATGTTTTGGCGATTAACCACCTCCATCAATAATGTTTTTGTTTATTTTCCATTACTTCCTTAATAGATGGTAATAAAACTATTATTATGATTAAAAAATATTTTATTAATTATATTTTATCCTCTATAAATTTATAGAACAATTATATACTCCAAATATAAAAAAAAATCTAGTTCATGATGTTCAAAAAAACCTCCAAAATAAACTAATCATTTATCATTGAAATTTTATCTAAAGAATCATCCTTGTGTTAGAAAAAAAGAATATATTAGACCATTTATAATCCTAGTTTTTAATTAATAATTTTTCATTCTAATTGTATTGTTTTAATTCAATTTTACATTAGTATCCAAAATTTTATACAAGTTAAAATGATCGTGAAGTGATGAAATAAAAACACCTGAAACTGGTTTAATAATGAGATGTTATTAATTAATGAGGCATAATATGTTATAAAATAATCAAATAAGGTATTATAAATATTGATATTGTTATTTAATGAGTTAATAACATTCTTTAAACCATTATAAAGGAGTTTAAATTAAGAGGGACTTAAAGGAAGCGTGAGGTAAGGGTTTTATCATCTCACTTTTTACTTTAGTGATATATATTCCTTATTCACCACTTATTCCTTGTGGGTGGTGAATATAATTACCTTTTATATATCATATCATGAATCTAATTATCGCCATGTTATTAAATTTATCTTTTAATAATTATTTCATTTATGGGTTATACGATTTTACTTATTACAAGTGGTATGGGATTTCGTAAATCAATTTTCTTTCATTGGGTTAAACATCTATTTCATTGATTATGTCATAATAAGGTAAAGTATTAAATTAATTTTCATTATATCATGACTTTTTTACACTTTTTTATATGTATTTAAAAATAATATATATAATTTATCCCTTTTATTAACAAAAGGATATTTGTAAGGGACTTTATCCCAATATCCTTCCACTGAGGAATATTTTTATGTTATACACCCGCATTATTTTATGATGTGCATATACAACCCCTTTGATATATAATATCATGAATCTCATTATCTTCATTGTATTAAAATATTTAAAAGTTGTATGGGACAGTAGGATTTAAAAATCTCTTCTTATATCATTAATTCAGTACTTAGGGAATTCTTTGGACATGCAAACACGAGTGGGGCCTGATTATATATCACCCGTTGATGCATCAGTAATATAATGAGATGAATCATGTGTCCAAATTAAATGTATTTATACCAATAAATATTATTTTTATTAATAAATTTCTTGATGGTAGTGGTTTTTGTGCTAGATACATGACACCCAATAAGAAATAATTTCATTAAAAATCTAGATATTATTATCGAGGAGATTTTCACTCTTAAAAAAATTTAGATTCATTTAATTAAAATTTTATTGGTTAAAAGGAATTTGTTTTAGTTATTTATTTTTCCATATTTATTATGATCATGGATTCATTATTTCTTATATATATATATCCCTTACTGAGCATTTGAGATCACCCCTTTCTTATATTTTCTTTTCCCCATATTTTAAAGAAGTTTTTAACGATTAATATATAAGGTTAAGATAAGGGTAATAATGGTGTTTTCTTAGAAAATAATTTTTTAATTTTATTTCCAAAATTTAATTTTAATTTGGAATATTTTTCTATTTTACCATGACTATTAAACTATCAAGTCCTTTGGGATGCCATTTCTTTTATCTTATACCAATCCACGCACTAGCTCAATGTTACTGGGTTCAAGGTCATTATAGTTGGTAATAATTAAGTTTTATTTGAAGCCATGGAAGCTAAATTAAGGAAATCATAGTTTAGTTAACATTAACCTAAGATAAAATTTGAGTATAACTATAGAAGGACCTCCCAAATAAACAATGATAAGATTGGTTATGCATGAAATTTTCATTTTGTGTTAATTATTTCACTATTATGGAGATTATTCATTATATTCCATAATTATATGATCTAATATACTATATTCCACTAATTATAAATGGATACTAGAAGATTAAATGGGAACTATATCAATGTACATAATCCTTATAAGGATTTCCCTCCTAGGAAAGATAATACAGTAGATGCTAGAGTAAGAGATACAGCTGGAGCTTAACAAATTATAAATATATTGGGACAACTAACTCAGGTTATGAGAAATAAATTTTTTCTTTATGGAGTGTCCTGATCCACAATTTGGTGTAACAATGTTATATCTCTTAATGAAATAACAAACTCCATCATTCAAAGGGACTATAACTCCATTTATACCTAATTAGTGGATAATTTATTTAGACAAGATATTCTCACTTTGGGAAGTAATGAAATAGAGAAGGTTTTCATGGATGTTTATTGTCTATATAGCTATATAGATCAATGGTAGTCATTGATTCAAAACACTAAGGAAAATTATGAAATATAAAACATGAAATGGAAGGATTTTAAGTAACATGTAATTGAAACATATTTCCCTCGTGAACTATGATCAGATATAGAGCGACACTTCTTGATTCTTAGATAAAAGAAGGATGAGAAAATTTCTATGTGTGAATCAAAAAAAACAAAATATTGGAAATTCATGCTACAGACTACATACGTAACCTATGAATTAATATTTATATTTAATTTGATGTGTCAAACCCATTCCTCTAAAGGTAACTAGTCTCTAAAACATTCGCATCAAACAAATATATTGTCTAATGTTATATCAATACATGGAAAGAATTATCTCTATCATATTACATTAAGGGAAAGAAGGAGAAGAACACAATAATGGATCAAGAGACAGATAATGGGAAAAATGGGGGAATGTATTTTCCTAAATGAGATAATTATGGAAAGAAACACCCTCATACATGCCTAAATGAAATGGGAGTTTATTACAAGTGTGATGATAAGGGTCACCAAGATCATTATTTCCAAAGAAATAAATAAGGTTTAAAGGTTAAATTTTGAACTGTAATGATATGGGGAACTACGTAAATGAGTTCCCAAAGTGTCAAGGTAATATGACTTAGAAGGAGAAATGTAATACTAGTCAATATTATTCTATTACTACAGTCAATGTGGAATAATTAAAGTAATTGGGTTTTTTGGATTCTAGAATTGTGTTTTAAAATTATAAATGATATTATAGTTTTAATAATCAAGAGATATATAAGGATTTTACAATAATACTTCTTGTTTAAGGATTTAGATGCATTGGGGAATCGTACCGATAACCAAGATAAGTGATTTTTTTATAATTTGATTTCTTTGAAAACACATGATTAAGGGAAGATAACCCTTCTTTATGATTCCTATATAAATAATAATGAAAAATATATTTTTATGGGATATTATGTGTGGAAATGAAAGTGGTTAGTTATTTGATGGTTTATGTTATCTTTTTTGGGACAACAACATGTATGGATTTTATGAATGTATTCAACAACTCAACATATTATTTTTGGAAGAATGATTAGTTTCATTAAGTTTAATGTTTTTCATGGTATTCATATACTTGTCATGTGATAATAATATCTGCACTATTTTGTTAATAAAATCTGATGTCATCCTGATTTTTGATATTTAGTGACCTTCCTTCTAATTTTTTGGTCTTTGAATTTGGATAGACCTATTTTGGATATGTTTTAAGATAATTTACTTATATAATTAATTAATTAGATCTTTGGATATTATTGTTTAATGTTTAAGTATAATCTATCATATTGGATAACTTGTACTAACCATTTTTCTTTTGGTAGATATTTAATATCTGAAGGAATGACTTGTGGATCATTTGATAAAGTGATTTAGGCATACAAATTCATCTTGAATATCCATATAATGGTTAAATAAATGAAGTGGAGATAGATCAAAGAAAAAAATAGTGATATTATAATAATGAGATTAAATCAAGTATTTGTATCTTCAAAAAATATTTTGAAATACAATTTTATCATTTTCTCTGATATCAATGCCCTTTTTTGGACCCAATTTGTATATGGTTTTGTGGTCATTAGCCATCTAATGAAAAAAAATTTTTATAACTATCCATCAAAACTTGATAGTTATATTTATCTTCCATGTCCCAAATTTTACTTAACACTAATTTTATCCTATTTCAATGCATACAATTTTTAGGTACCTTCTCATTTAACATTCCCTCAAATTAAGAGGTTGTTATATTAACCCTATTTGAGTTATGGGTTTCCTATAAAGGTATTTTCAATTATCAACTTTTGATTTTGAATGTTAAATTTAAAATAATGAGGGAACAATTTATTGGATGGAGAATCTAACACCCAAAATTTTTATGGTATGTATATTCTTAAAATAAATTCAATATCATCGATCGCTTATGTTTCAAGGAACACCGAGCTTAAATAAATATTCAAATATTATTATTTAATTATGATAGTTATCACGTAGCTATTTTTATGGATGGAATGATTAAAATTAAATAAATTATTAAAATATATTTTACATATTTTTATATAATTAATTTACTGGTTAACAATTAATTGGAAATTAAAAATGAAACCCAATAGAACATAATGGGTTTGTTTTTATAAAAAAAATTATTTTTCCCCCAAATTAAATATTATCATAATAAATTAAATTAATAAATATTAGTTAAATATAATAAGGAAATTTATATTTTATTAATCTAATACAATGTTTTTTAATTCATTCAAAATATTTTATAGGATTAAAGAATGAATAAATCCAATTTTAAGCATAAAAAAGAAATATTTTTTTTCTAAAGGTGGTTTTACTAAATTCTAATGGTGCGCATATTTTAAATATAATCTATGAAATTTTTATAATTTTTATTTTAAAAAATAAATTTATGTTATTAAACTGGAAAACCAAATTATCTTAGGGTAAAATTTCTATATTTTTCGAAGAAGTTTCATTTTTTGATGAATATTGAAAAATATTGAATTCCAATTTAAAACATCTTTTTTATGTAAATTTTTTCTATAGTTAAATTATATTTGAAATTAGTTTTATAGTATAATAAGTTCAATTATTCAAAAAAAACCAATTTATGTCATTGGAACCAATTTCTCATTGAAATTGGAAATAAAAAATTTTCAAACTTTTGAACCTTTAACATTAAAAACCCGCTTTTTCAATGTGTTTATGAGGTTATTTTTAAATATAATTTTTAAATTTTATGAATTTAATTTGATAAAATTGTTTATCTATTTGAATCATAACAACCAATTTATTTTTTTTCAATAATTTTCATTTAAGAAAATAAAAAAAATATATTATTGTGGTAAAAAAATTATTTACCGTAGTATTTGTAAAATAATGAAAAGGAATAAATTTAAAAGGTAAAGGCTTAAAATACTTAAAAATTAAATTATTTAATTTTTGGATGAGGTATTTCTCAAAAATTATCATACTATACAATATTATCTACTAGAAAAAGTCATGGAGACTAATGTCGCCTCAATGTGTCTTACTTTAAATATAAAATAATCATTACTTTAACCACGTAAACCCAACTCTCCTAAAGTATAAATATCACCCCTCACCACCCATTTTCGACTCACAATCCATTAAACTCTAAAAATATCAAAAAAAACCCTATCATACTCACTTTCCCCACGTACATGTGCTTCTAGTATCACCAAAATACCAAATATGAGGTCCTCTAGGGTCTCTCCATCAGATGATATTCAACAGGTAGTTTTCTCAAAACACATCTATTGATTTCTTTTCTTTTACTAATTTTTCCTAACATACATAATACATTAATAAATTATAACTCCAAAATCATTTACATACTTTAGTTTTATGTTTCTAATGTAATTACTTATATCCATCCTTTTTATTACCTCCTCGTATTCCAATAAATGATTCCATTCTCCAAGTTATAGTGATTAATCACATCTGTGATTAATGATTTTGTTCATTTTCCATTATCAAATACATGGATGGTTGAAAAATTATTAATATAGACAAATAATAAATTGATAAGTATATTGTACGTTATATCAAGATCTAAAACTAGTATATACTCATAATAGTAAATAAAATTAATCTAGTTTCTGATGTTCAGAAAAAATGAAAAAAAACTAATCATTTATCATTAACATTTTATCTAATGAATCATCCTCATGTTAGAAAGAAAAATAATTTATTGGACCATTTTTATTCTTGTAAGTTAATTAATTCTATTTTGTTATATTTATATAGTTCTAATTTCATTTTATGGGAAAATCCATAATTTTATACAAGTAAAACCAACCATGAAATGCTGGAATAAAAATACATGAAACCATGAAAATAATTAAATATTATTAATGAATCGGTCATAAGATATTCTAAAATCATCACATAAGGTATTATAAATATGAATATACTTCATTAATTCGTTAATAAAATTATTTAATCCATTTTATAGGAGGTTTAATTATGTGACACTCAATGGATGCGTGAGGTAAGGGGTTTCTCGTTTCACTTTTTACTTCTGTGAGATATATGCCATATTCATAACTTAATCCTTATGTGGGGTGTATGTACTTCACTTAGATATTTAATATCTTTAATACCATTATATTCATATTATTAAATGTATCCTTTTATAGTTATTACTTTTATGGGGCATACGATTCGACTGATTACAATTGGTATGGAATTTCTTAACACAATTTTCATTAATTAGGTTAAAATTCTATTTCATTGAATATGTCATGATATGGTTAGGTGTGAAATTAATTTTTACAATATCATGCTTTATATAAACTTTTTATATTTATTTATTTATAATACACATAATTGATCCATTTGATTAATGAAATTGTTTTTCTAAGGGACATCGCCACAATCTCCTTTCATTGAGGTGTATTTTGATGTTATACACCCACCATGTTTTATGAGGTGTATATAGAGTCTCTTTGAAATATCATATCATAAATATCATTATATTAATGGTACTCATAATTTTCAATGTGGTATGGGACACTTTTATTTAAGAATATATTTTTAAATCGTTTATTCATTATTTGTGGAATGCTTTTGATAAGCAGAAACGGGTGCGGCCCAGTTATAAATAACACCTTGATGAATCGGTAGTCTCATGGGATGAATAATGTGGCCAAACTAAATGGGTTTTTTCCATAAAAATAAATTGTCTTGTCCTATTTATTTATAGTAGTGGTTCATATACCAGATGTACAATATCCAATAATAAATTATTTCATTAAGAATTTGGTTATTATTATCTAGGATATTTTCACTATGGAAAAATCAATAGATCAACTTTATTCTTAGTTTATGGATTAAATGGAATTTTTTCCGACTTATTTATATTTACATGTTGATTATTCCCATTTATTAATTATTTCTTCCACTATATGTATCCCTTATTGAGAATATAATTTCACCCCGTAATTATGTTTTATTTTCCCTTGGTTTCCAAGAAGTTTATTAGGATTGATATACAGGGTTATGCTAAGGGGTGTAATGGTGTTTTCAAAGAAAATACTTTTTTTATTTTAAGTCCAAAATGTAATTTTAATATAAAATATGTATTTATTTTAACAAAAAAACTAAATTGTTTGGTCCTTTGGGATGTTATTTATTATATCTCATGTCAATGAAATAATGTAAGGAACTAGATATGGGATATTAGGGTCTGGTTAATTATATATTTGAGGCCCATGATATATTTGATATCATTACCGTTATATAAAATAGAACTAGCTAAACAAAATGAATTAGATATTAATTTGGATAATTTATAATCCAATAGATATATTTAGCATTGTGCTTCACTATGGATTTCTCTGGTACTCATTTCTAATAAATTAGATTGAACTCTTTTATTATATATATACTGTGGAAAGACAGACCATGTGACTATCATGAATAAATAATCACCACCTAAAATTGATACCTTATTTGATCTATTTAATGGGGAAAGGTGATTCTAAAATATTGACCATTATCCAAGATACTATCATTTTAGGGTAAAAGAGTCTATAATTCCCAAAAGTGGTTTTAGAAGTATATATTATCACATAAAATACCTAATGATTATATTAGTCCTAACTAATGATCCCATTATATTTGTGGCCCCTATGAACTGGATATTCCATCAATAACTCTACACCTTTATCATGGTATTTTTAGACAACATCTTGGTTTATACCAAAACAAAATAGGAGCATATGAATCACTTGAGTATTGTTTTTTGGAATCTCTACAATAATTAACATTATTAAAAGTAATCAAATTTCATCTTCTAGATCCATGAATTAAATCTATTGGGACAAGTATTTTTAGGACAATGTGTTTCATTTGATCCTAACAAGGTGAAGGTGAATATTTCATGGTAAGAAATAATTAATGTATTTGAGATGTGTAGCTTCTTGGTTTTCGCAGTTTACTACCTATGATTCATCAAATACTTCTATGATATTTCATGTCCTTGAAAATATATATCCTAGAAAGGGGAGAAATTTTACAAATCCCTAAAGGTCATTTCTCACTTAATGAGTTTTAACAGTGGATAACCTCCGAAATAATTTTAATTCTATCTAAGGCAGTTAAATGCTTTAACATTTATTATGATGCATTGAAAATGGGACTGGTTTGTGTTCTTATGCACAGTGATAATGTGATGGGATGTAGTTATTTTCAATTTTAACCACATAAAAATAATTTTCCTACCCATGAACTTGATCTTGTAGTGGTTACACATTATTTGAAGTATTGTGGAAGTTATATTTTAAATGGGAAATTCACAGTTTATATTAGAAAAAAATCATGAGTTATATCTTCTCTTAGAAATAAAAGAAAATTATTCAATATCATTGGGTTGATTACCTTTAAAATATTGATTTTTTTATTACCTATAAACTATGGAAATGGAATGTCATTTTCGGTTCTTTTAGTATGAAATTTTCATCACAATAATTCATAGAATATAGTAAACAATGGAGCCTCATGATCCACATTACCTAAAATAACCTAGAGAAAAAAGGAAGGGAATGACATGTTTCTTGATAAATATTTATTGAAACCAACCTTAATTGATGTTATTCATCAAGAGAAACCATTTTTTGAGGAGCTCAAGATTTTTGGAAGAACTATATATTTTAAGGACACCACTAGTGAGTGTTCTGAATCACCAAATGGTGTCTTAAACTTTAAAATTTTCTATGTTTTACCTCACACTATAAGACATGATGTAATGAAATATTTCAATCACTCTCAAAGAAATGTTCATATAAGAGACAATAATATTTAACACGACATAAGGCACTAATATTTGTGACTTTTTATGATGTGAAACATAGTGAATTTCATGTCATGATTCTATACTTATTAGCATATTAATGAGAACAATCTATAACACTATTGTTTTTTCAGCCTCTTAATATTCCCACCTATAAATCGGATGATATATCAATGGATTTCATTATTGTATTACCACATACACCTAAGTTAAAAAAAACTATCTGGGTGATTATAGATCAATCAAGTAAATCATCATATTTCATATTGATCAAGGATAGAACCCAAGTGAATGATATTGGGATGTTGAATGTCATCAAATTTTGAAAAATATTTGTATTATTTTTTCTTTATATTCTTATAAGGATTAATGTTTTATATTTTTGTTCTATAAGGTCCTTTATAAGTCAATGGGATCTCAAGTGAAGTTGGTCATGGCATATAATTTTGAAAACAGATAGGCAGATTGAGTAGGAAATACATATCCTAGAGTTCAAGTATCATGTATGTGTCTTAGAATTTGGAGGATCATGGGATACCAATATGGAATTGGTTTATTTTTAAGATAATAATATCTATCAATATTTTATCTAGATCAATCTTTCGGAATAATTATGTTTTCATTCGTTCTGGTCTCCACTCTAATATACTATGGTTGGTGAAAACTCTCTTATAGGATTGAACATTGTTTAGTATATTAATGAAAATTTTTATCTTATCTAAAATTGACTAATGATGTCTCACATACACTATAAATATTATTCCAATCATCATGTCTATGATTTGTAGTTCCCATTTTTTAATCAATTTTTTTTAATATTATCACCACATTTGGTCCTTTAAAGGATTTATAAGTAAGGGAATATAACACCAAGGTATATTAGACAATTAGACATCATTAAGAGAATCAATACGGACACAAATCATCTATAATTTCCTCCTAAGATGAAATAATTTTAAAATAAATTAAATATCTATTAACTAAAGAAATAACATCATGGTCCCTCAAATGTCTTGAGTTTGGAATGATAGAATTAAAGATATATGTTTTAGTGAATGTAGAACTAATACAGATTATAGAATCCTAGTTTAATGTTTTGTGTGAGAAATCAATAACATTATTTAATGTCTTATTCCATAATGGAAGGGATTCTAATGAAATATAGTATCTCGAATCATCTATGAGGGAGCAGTATCCTCATCTATTCTCTGATCATCAAGTTTCAAATTGACATTACTATGTAAGAAATTGATATGGTGGGCATAATTATCACATCCTGGTTCCAATTTTTGATACAAAATATTCTATCTATTGATTTTTATACTTTTTCTATTTTTTGGTTTATATTTATTTAAAATTTTAAGATCAAAATGGTGGTGGGGTGGTCTATATGTTTATAACAGAGTTGGAACATGTTCAATAGTAACCATATAGCTTAACCCTATGTAGGGTGACCCCATTATAGTGAGAGGTGAATGGTTATTAGTAAAAATGAACATCAATAATATATAGCTAGGGGAAACTATAGAATTGTGGTGATAGGTTCCAGAACTATTTTTACAATTGGCACACAGTATACCAAATTGTGTGGCCAAACCGGGTTGACAACCCAAAACATAAAAAATATAAAAATATAATATTTTCTTCACTTTAAAAAACCCAATTTTCCCCCTCTTTCCTCTCATTTAATACTATAATATCATGTATGGTCCTTTATTATCCCTCTCTTGGATTTCATTCATTATGGATTTTCATCAATATTAATCATATGGTGTTCAAGTATGTGATTATTCTTTTATTCATTTGGTGTATTTATATTTCTTTATATATTTTTTCCTTACCTATTACCATGGTGTCCTAGGTATCATGATTATTAACATTAATGTTAGGTATTTCCTTTATTAGGGTTTTATTTTTGGATTCTTGGGATCCCTTCTTCATTCAGTTACTATAAAATGACTAGTTCATGCAAATTTGGTCACATTATGGTAGATGAGTCATTGTTCCTTTCCATAGTTTTAATCCATTAGTTTTTATTTTCTTGTAAATTAAATAATGTTTTGATGCCTATGAGAATTGGAATATTTATAATAATTCTCTTTTTTAGTTTCATGTATTTTTTTGGTGGTAGAATTACTTTTAAAATATATGTGGATCTATTAGTTTTATAAACTAGCCACAAATTATTATATGAAATTATTCAATTAGATTTCTTTGAAATAATGAATGATTATTTTTGGAAATGGTAATATTTTCATTATAAAGAATTGTCAAATTAGTTTTATAGAAAACACTTGGTTAAATGTGATGTTTGGATTATGTGAGTGGATGTACCCACTTGAATTATAATCTACTATAATGTAATTGTTTCAATAATTATAATATAAATCTTAGTTAATTTTATAAATAACATAAAGACTTATGGGATGACTTAAATATTTAGGGTGCCACCCAGACTTGTAATAAGGTATACTTAGGGGATGTCCCTTCCTGGAGTATATCTCGAGTCTTTCCTAATACATGCACATGATAGCACATGGTATGTTATGGATAATGGATAAATATATCTCTATTTTTAGTCTTTCTTGATATAGGCACATTCTAGGGAATGATATATAATACATTATACTTTTTCAGACATAGATATTACATCTTTTTATATTAATAATAATATAATCAATACCATAACTATAAAATTTTTGGGTCTTTCACGATTAGATATACAATATTCTTATTTTATGAAATATCTTCTCGTCCCCCGAAAGGATTTTATAAAAAATTTCTCTTCTTATATATACCATACCTAAACCTTTCTTGATCACCTAGAGAAGGAAACATAAGAAAGGGTGATATTGGATGCTTATTAAGGGTAAACATATGAGATATAAATACATGATAAAATTAAAGAATAATTTAAAAATAAGGTTATCTTATCATGAACACAACTTACGAAGTTCATACCCAACATGTCATAGATCATAAACAAGATTCTTGTAATAAACATTATGATTATATAAAACATGGAGAATAAGAGTGATAAATCAACATATATAAATCATGAACTATAATCTCATGTCATAAAAGTGTGACACCATCATAAATATTGAAAAAAACCATATGTCAAAGTGAAACAGCAGGACCATCAACATTGTGTATTTGGGCACACATGTTTCCCATAATATATTAGGACACACCTATTTCCCATAATAGATTAGGACACACTTGTTTCTCATAATGTATCAATCCTACTGACTTGTTTTCCAGTTCTATCTCATGAGATATTAAGATATACCCAATTCATTGTAGGGAGATGTAGGTCTCACCCATAATATAATGAAACCTATATATATGTGTCCCATTTGAAAATTAATCATCCATAATATCATAACCCAGGAAAAGAATTGGGTTTAATAAAAATCATTACATCACTATCATAAAGCTACCAAAGAATGAATAAGGATTTTATCCTTGAATCACAACCCCGGTAAATCATAATTAATATCAAATAATGTTATATTATATGGAAAATGGTTTTTAATGATCATTTAAAATAATCTTGAGGAAAATATCATTTCTATTTTTTAAATCATTGTTTATTTTAATAAGCCATTAAATTATAAATTAAAACATTTTTTTTGAAAACAACCTTATAAACATGTAATGTAACCTTCAATACAATAACTTTCATGATAGAAAGAAACTTTTCTCATTTCGTATAATTTAAAATAATAATCTTTCCATTTTGTGGTCGAGAAAGTCACAAAGTACCTTGTTTGAAAAATAATAAAAATATTCCATTAAAACCAATTTAAATTTTTTTTAAAATTAGTAAAAATGACTATAAAAGTTAGTTGGATAATAGTAAAAATATTTTTGAAAATATTTTTATAAAAAATATACATGGAAGAGAAATATTCCCAAATGGATATTTAAACATAAACAATATTGAATAATAATGATATTATGAAATAAACCATTTCTACTTTGTAATCGTTAGAATCGTATACCTCATGAAATAAATTAAATTATATGGATATTTAAATACCAAATTATTCATAATTGGACTCATGAAATATATTCATTCAAATTATATACACCCCAACAAAAAAACAAGTAGTGTATAAGGCATGTGTCACAGATAAATAAAAGTGAGACAAAAGTCCCTTACCTCAAGTCTTGGACATTATTATTCATATTGAAACATCATATAAAATAAATAGTAATTTATTATAAATATATTACATAACCCTATATATATTATATCATGTATTATTTTTTTATAATATTTTATCATCTGTTTATTAATAATTTATTATTAATGTCACTAGCTTGGGTGATAATTGTTCGGTCTTCCAAGAATATTTTGGTCTGGTAGTCCTGATCCTTATAATTTGATCATGGTCCCATAATTCCTAGAATTTTAATCATGGTATTAAAAAAATATATAAAAATAACATATGTATTTTTTATTTTTCACATAAAGTAGATATATAAAAAGTAATAACACCATTCTTGATGGTGGTAGGTCGTATGTACGCCTGAATGTTGTTTTCATTTTTCAATTGATGGAGTGAAAGAAAGGTACATAATTAATAATATCTATAGAAAAATTATTATATAATATATATAATTTATAATAATTAAACCCATAATAATTACCATTAATAAAATATGGTGATGAAAAATAAATTGTATCTCTATGTGGATACAGTGAGTCGTACATATGCAGGAGTGATACTTTCATTTCTTATTTGATGGGAAAGAGAGTTTATAATGGTGTTTTCATAATCAAAATAAAATTTAATAACATTTAGGATAATAAATATATTATTTTATGATAAACATTATATATTTATAGGAGGTATGGAAGAGTATAAAAATAAATTAATCAATTAGGGTGATTACAACTTCTTCAAAACATCTCCTTGTGATCTTCACTAAATGGCTCAAGGGTTGGTCTTATTAGAATCCAAGAACCTCTAGAAGGAGTATATGGATGTTTATAATAGAAATTTATTTTTTATTTTCAAGATACAAGGATTTAAGTGATATAAATAAGTGAGGTAGGAGGTTCCCTTTTATAATTGAGGTGAGGGGCACTTTTGAAATTTCTAAAAATATTAAAATAAAATTAGCTTGTTCTAGTGCCAAAAGCTTCCAAATATCCTATAAATGTAAAAGGGGAAAAATCTTGGACCATATAATATCCCCATTGTAATTATGAAACATTTTTTAATTTTTAAATAATTTAATAAATTATTATATTCATGAAAGGTCACTATTTTTAATTTTGAAACTCTTCATTTATTTGAAATTAATAATATCAATATAACAAGATTTCTCCATACCAATACATTCAATAAATCCCTGGTATAACATAAATATCTAGGAAACTCATCAATCGCCTTAATCAATTAACATTATATAACTTTTATCATTTTTAATATAATTTATTTAAATTTTTCTATAATTGAATAACTACATCATCATCATTGAGTAATTATTTAAAGTAATTGTTTAAAGTAATTATTTATACACAAAAAAAAATACAAATAAATTAATAGGATATAGATATATATATTATCTTCATAAATACTATTTATAATCTAAAATATATTCTGCATAACATCATATTTAAAGAATATAATTTTTTAAAACAAGAGTACGACGTGTTTGACTTTTAATTAAATAAAATACTATAATAGACATAACCACTTCCTAATGGAAAAAATGGTCAAAAATATGCACCTACAACTATTATGGAAACTTTTATTCATCCAAAAAAATGAAATCAGGTGTCTATGTAATATAACAGTTTTTATAATTTTAATTAAAATCATTTTATTAATTTTCCCATCAATTAAATAATTTTTGCATCATTGTTATATAAGAATATGTGTCATTTATTAATTCCTTGAAAATTAAAAATAAATTAACATGATTAATATCAATATTTTTTCTTTAAAATTACTATTTATGATCAAATATATCTTCAGTAATCCCACATATTAAAAATTTTATACTAATTAAAACCCATAGTGTGAACAGTTTTACTTTCTTTTAAATAAAATATTTTTAGGGAGTTAATGTCAACCATGTAGATCCAAAATCTCATAAATTAGACCCTGGGGTGGTTAAGGCCTAAAATTACTCATCAAATTATATTTAGTCAAATTTTTGGGACATTTTATGTTTCTTATAATTTTAATTAAAATCTTATTATTGATTTTTTCTTCTTCTTGGAAAAACACGGCATTAGTGTTGCATAACAATTAAAGGTAGATATTTCATATATAAATATTGAAATTAATTTAATAAAATAAAAATAAATTAATTAGGATCAATATATTTCTTTATATTCTTTCACTATGTGTATTTAATTTTATCCATGTCAAGTCAACTTATTTAATTTGTAAATTTAACTTTTCTATCCTTATACGAGCATTGCATACGCATTTTGACATGATTCATGTTATATAAGTCCAAAACTAGAAATTATAGGTCAAAATAATAATTTATGAATGATATTTAATAATTAAGATCTGAAAATAATTATTACTTCAAAATTAATATCATTAAGGCACAGAATTTGTCTTTTTCAATGCTGTGTAGGAACTCTATTGACACTGAAAATTACTTTTATAATTATAATGTAATAATTTGTTAATTTATAAGTTATGTATTAATTTTTTTAATATTTATATAATAATTTTATAATTTGGTCATTTCATATGTTTAACAAATTTTATATCATAATTATGTCGTGACGATGTCACAAAGATACAATATTTTATAAAAACCAATATTTTTATACTATTCACAAAAAAATTAACTTCTAAAATAATTCTCAAAATTTAACAATATAATAATTTTTAAATTTTTATTTCAGAAATTAAATTCATTTTATCAAAAAAAATTTCTAAAAGTGTCAAAAATTATATATATATATTCCATAGAAAGAAGTCTCTTTTTATTAAAACTTATACTTAAATACTAAAATGACTTTCCTAAAAATTAATTGTTTATTATAAAATAAATATTAAATATATATATTTCATAACATATATATTAATCTTCATACCCCCCAATTCAATAGCTATTTCATTATATTTTTGTTAATATTTTTATAATATATTATGATTCGTTAAAACTCAGTGTTGTGTGCAATACAAGATACTCAAGAAATCAAATTATTTATATAGAAATATTTTATAGAAATATTAGGGTGTTACATTCTAACACCCTTAAAATGAATTGCACCCCTTTAAAATCATCTTGGTCATAAAAATTTTAACATTTTATAATTCATTCATTGAAACCCACATCGTGTAAATGAATAAAAATCCATCCATAAAACGGGGAATGTTGGAAACATAATGATTAATTTAGGTAACAAATAACTAAGTTTCGACATAGGTTAAAATTGGTGAGAAATTAAAATATCTATTTGGAATTAAAAACTATTACATTATAACTAATAGAGAGTGATAGTGAACATGTTGAATATAACGTTAATGACCACAAAACCATAGACCTAATCTCACTCACCGGTTATACCTTGATCAATTTACTCTTCATCTCTTACTCTATGAAATGAATTTGAAATTGAAATGTCAAAATAACTAATGGATTATAAGCACCATAATGGGATGAAAATTCATTCCTTCTATCTCTAGTTATCATCATAAATGTTAGTTATAATAGGTTATTCAATAAGCATAAATCATAATATGTTGAAGTAATACATTAAGGTCTAAAACCTCTTCCAAAATTCAACTTAAATAATTACATAAATACTTACCCTTATAAACCTTACAAAAGATTAAAATCCAAAACTTTCAAAAGAAGGTCAATAAATTTAAAAAATTAACTTATCACATTTCCCCAAAATAACATGACATAGCTCTTTATTGCCACATATATGAATACCATTATTATTTATTCTATTGAGACATGGTAATAACTTGAATCGTGATAAAACCTTAGTGAAAACATACATGCTTTCCAACATCAACTATATCCTCATACTATTAATCCAAAAATTTAATAAACAAAATCCATGATATCATAAACCACCTTTTTATTATATTAATAATTTGTTCCAAGGTCATAAATAGTATCCCATTTATTTTATTACAATAAAACATCTATTTTTTATCATCATTATCCAAACATCGTGAATAATTTAGGGGTTATCATTCCCTTAATCATGGGTTCTAACCACTTTAATCACTTTTCATGGTTTCTAGTACCATTCAACACATGTTTTTAAATCCTTAAATACTAAATTATAATAATCCATAGATGTTTCATTATTCATTAGTACCATAAAATTACTTATAAAACATTATTCTTAAATTCCAATACATAGACGATCTATCATTTCACTACCTTATTAAACCATAACATAGATTTATCATTTTATTCATTAACACTTATTTCATCACATATGTTTCTCGTAGTCTATTCATCATCAGCAGTATAACCATTACTCGTGAAACCTTTCAGATTCTATTAATGATATTTCCACCTAGGGAATCAATTTTCATGATGCCCATACATTCCACATTTTAAAAAATAAACTCTTGTTGATTCTTTAGGAATATCATTGTCCTCATCCCTAGTGTTAACTGGACCTTTCTCTTTTCCTTTATATTTTCATGCTTTGTTTCCATTTTTCCCACACCCAAATCATCTTCCAATTCCTTTGGAAATTCACTTTGATTCCTCTTCCCACATTAATTTCATGAGGAAAATTTAACATTATTTCCTCTATGGTCACCATGAAACTCCATCCTTCTCTTATTATATGGTTTAAGAAACTCACCAAAGCTGACATATTTTATCATATTATGATATTGATGATTATGAATAATAACAGGGTTTCACCTTCTGACTCTTATTTCATTTGGTTGCTCGTGAAGAATATCGTTCTACTTTTCATCACATTCACCATTAACAAGAATCCTCCTGGTTCCAACCATTGTTTAAAACCCCAAAATAATAGTGTCAAAAGCAATAATCATTATGGGAAATGACATAATCATGAGATATGATGTCTAAATTATGAAACACTCCTTTTAATAAATTACTCCATAGGTATATCCTAGTTCATCCATGATCATTATCAAAACATTAGTATTTTATCCTACACTTACTTTTATCCCTGATATTTCCATATAAATTTTCCAACCCTAATATCCAAATATTGTTTAAACCCTTCTCTGAAACCAACTATAATAGCTCAAAATTTTCATACGTAGATATTATATCTTTTTAGATGACTAACAATATAATCCATACTATAACTATAAATGTATTATGTTTTTTGAAGTTAGATATACTATTTTATTATTTTATGAAATGCATTCAACATATCCCATTAATATTTTTTCGCATTTAACTCCTCTTAGGCATACCTGACCAAAAACATTCTTTTTTCGGTGGTGAATGAATCATAAGAAAGGGTGACCTAAAATTATTAGTAAGGATAAACATAAGAGATATAAAAACATGATAATATAAAATCATAAGACAAAAGAATTTATATTTGATCGTGAACATTACTTATGAAGTTTGTACCCCACCTATCATAGATCATAAACATGATTCATGGAATAAAGATTATCCATATAGCAACAAAGTATATAAGGGTGAGAAATAATCTTACATTAATCATGAACCATGAAATCATAACATAAAATTTTGTAACCATCATAAATATAAATAATCATTTCATATGAAAAGGTGAACAACCAAGACAATCAATATAGTGGATCAGGACACACCAGTTTCCTAAAGTAGATTAGGATGTACATTTTTCCAATAATAGATCAGTATGCACATATTTCCCATAATAAATCAAACTTACAGAATTGTATCTCATTTGTATCTCATTAGATATTAAGACTTAAAAAATGCATTATAGGGAGGTGTAGGTCCCACCCATCACATAATGAAATCCATACATATGTGAGCCACATGAACAAAAATCATTCATCATATCATAAAACATAAAAGGAAATGGGTTTCATAAACATCATTATATCATAAAAATAAACCAAAAATAGAAATAATAAGGATAATATAATTGAATAATAACCCCATAAAATCATTAGTAACATAAAATAATGTTATATTAGATGGAAAATGGTTTTGAAAAATCATTTAAAATAATCATGATGAAAATATGCATTCTATTTTTTAAATCATTATTTATTTTAATAAGACACATATTTATAAATCAAAAAAATTATTACAAAATAACATTATGAAAAAGTAATGGAAGCTTCAAGGAAGTGAGGTTTCGTGATTGTTGGAAAATATTGTCATGATATATAGGTTAAAAAAACATTTCATCCTTTTTTTTTGAAAAAATCACAAAGTACCTTGTTTAGAAAATGATTAAAATATAATTTTCAAACAATTTTTTAAAGGGTAAAAATTATTAAAAATGAATTTATACATTCATAAAATAGTTTCAAAATATTAAAAAAATTATAAAACATGGACATGTAAGAGAAATATCCCCGAATTTAAATTTAAACATAAAAAATCTCGAATAATATTGATATTATGAAATAAACCCTTAGCACATTCTAATCAATCGAATTGTATTTATCATGAAAGAAATAAAAATATTTTGATATTTAAATACCAAAATATTCATAATAAGTATAATAAAATATATTCATGGTCAGTATATAAACCCCAAATAAGAAACAAGTAGTGTATAAGACATTTGTCCTATGAAAATAAAAGTTAGAAAAATATACCTTACCCGACGTATTAAATTTATTTGTTCATGTTGAAAACGAATTTATAACTAATATGAATTTATAATACATGTAGTAAAAAATAATATGTCTATCATATCATGTATTATTTTTTATAACATCTTATCATCCATTTTTAAATAATGTTTTATCAAAATAACTATTTTGGGTGATATCTGTTTCATTTTCCAAGCATGATTCAGTTTGGTAGACCCTATATATATAATTTGATCAGCGTACCATTATTTATAGAATGTTAATAATGGTATAAAATTATTATATAATTATTATATAATGGTTTATAATAATTAATTTAAACTAGAGATATAAAAATGAGTTACACCATTTCTGGAGACGGTTGGACGTACGTACGCATGAACGATGTTTTTAATTTTCAATTGATGGAGTGGAAGAAAGGTAAAACACAACTCATATCACAAGAATAATTATTATATAATATATATCATATATATTATTTAAATACAATATAATTTACATCAATAAAAAATTCTCATGAAAAATGAATTTTATCACTATGTGGAGACGGTAAGTTGTATGTACGCACGAGTGATACTTCAAATTATTATTTGATAGGGAAGAGGGTGTATAATGGTGTTTTAATAATCCTAATAACATTTTATAACATTAAAGATTATAAATTTATTATTTTATGATATACATCATAAATTTAGGGGAGGTAATGAATAGTTTAAAAAGAAAGTGATCGGTCATAGTGATTACCTCTACTCGAAAACGTGTCCTTTTGAACTCCTCTAAATGGATCTACGCTTGGTCTTTTGAGAAGACCATAACATATAAAAATTTTATAGGGAATCATAGAAGATAAATTGGTTGGTCATTATCAATATATAAGGCTCAAAATGATGTAAATAATTGAGGTAGGAGGTTTCCCTTTATTATTGGGGTCGGGAAGTTTTGGAATTTCATGAAATATTGAAATATAATAAGGATATTATATATATAAAAGCTTCCAAATATCCAATAAATGTGAAGGGAATGAAATATTAAATCATATATTTTACAAATTTTTATTATTTAATATTTTATTATTTTTAAATAATTTAATAAAATATTTTATTCATGAAATATCATTATTGTTAATTTGTATATTATTCATTACATTGACATTAAGAATATAAAGATAGAAATATATCAACAAAAAAATACTTCTAATTCATAAATAATATTTCATATTCATCTATAAAATTCTTATTTCACTTTAATTAATTCAAACTATATTAATTTTAATATTTTTTATATAATTTATTTGACTCTTCCATTAATTGAATAATTACTTCATCATCATTGTGTAATTATTTAAAATAATTATTTCTTCACTAAAACATAAAAATTAATTAATATAATGTATATAAATATTTTATATTTCTAAAAATATTTATATTTGAATAAATCTCCTTGATAACACCGTATTAGAAATATTATTCTTATTGAAAACAAAATAATGACATATTTGACTCTTAATTAAATTAAACAATATAAGGGTCATAACCACTTCCCAATGGAATTGTCTTTCATAAAACATAACTGTAAATGAATATTAATATAATTTACTCTTAAAATAAAATTTATTTATGTGTTTTATTAATTTAATGGTTCTTATCATTTTCATTAAAATAATTTTTCTGATTTTTCCACTAATTAAATAATTATTACATCATTATCATCTAAGAATTTATGGAATTTATTTCTTCCCTAAATATTAAAAATAAATTACCATAATAAAGATAAATCTTTTAGCTTTAAAATTAATATTTATTATAAAATGTATCTTCTAGAATACCACAAACTAAAAATGTTATACTAATTATTAACCATATTGTGAACAGTTTCACTTTATTTTAAATAAAATACTATAGGGGGATTAATGTCAACCAAGTGGATCCAAAAGGCCATAAATTTGACCTATTGGTTTTTATAGTCTAAATATAATCATAAAATAATATTTAGTAAAAAATTGGGTCATTTAATGGTTCTTATAATTTTAATGTGTATTTTTAAGGATTTTTTCTTCTGTTTGTACAAGCACAGTGTCAGTGTTTCATAAGCATTAAAGGTAACTATTTGATATATAAAAAGATAGAATAATATATAAAAAAATAAAGATCAACATAGTTCTTTATATTCATTTATTTTTTTATATTTACTCATATCCATTTCTAGACATCTTATTTAATTTGTTAATTTGACTTTTCTAGCCTTGTCTAAGAATTACAAGCACATTTCGATAATATTCGTGTTATATAAGTATAAAATTATAAAATATCAATAAAACCCATAATTTATTAATTATATTTAATAATAAATCTGTTAAAATACTTTTTTACATCTAAATTAATATTTAAAAGGAACCAAATTTGACTTTTTCAATGTTGTGTATGCATTGCGTCGGAACTGAAAATGATTTTTAAAATTCTCATGTAATATTTTATAATTTATATATTCTATATTTTTTAGTATATTTATATAATAATATCATAATTTAGTCATTAGATAATTTTATTTTAATTTTTATTTCATAATTATTTCTTGGCGATATCATAAAATGTACCGTATTTTATAAAAAACTATATTTTTACTATTCTTCGAAAAATAACTTTTCAAAAAAAATAGTATATCACCATATACTAATTTTGAAATTATTATTTGAAAAATGAAGATCATTTTATAAAATAAATTTTATAAACATGTCAAAAATTATAGTTTTCCTATAAAAAACAATGAAAGTATCTTTTTTATTGAAACTTATATTTGAAGAATAGAATGACTTTACAAAAAATTATGTGTTTATTTCCTAATGATTAATAAATAAATATATTTTATAATATGGTTGTTCTTATTCATACCCACTAATTCTGAAGCTGGGTTATAATGATCATGTTAATATTTTGAAAATATATTGTGGTTCATTAGGGCTCGGTGTTGCATACAACACAAACTACCAAAGATATCAAATTATCTAAAGAAAAATATTTCATAAAAATATTGCGGTGTTACATGATGTTACTCTACCTAGTGAATATTTCATGCTTCTATATATATCTTTATGGTGTATCTAGTTCACTCAACCTTAGTTAAATATGGATTCTCTCATGATATTAAATTCCTTTTTTGTTTACGTTATTAGAATTATTTTATCTTTCATTGGTAAATTTTTTAAATGAAATTTACCAATATTACTTATTTTATTTAAAATTTAAGGGTTTCCTTTATAGATTTTAGTTCAAACTATCCGTCTATATCTTATTTTGTAATATCTTCACATGTATTTCTATGTGGGATCCTACTAGGATTGTTGTTCTCACTCTCTATGTACACCCTACGAGTGTATATCATCTTTGTTTTGATGGATACATGTAAAGGAAATGCATCCTTTGGAGGCGATGGATGATCATGTTAGCTAAGTCTATATTTGAGGGAGGTTACATGGTGGGGTTTAGCCCTCGTGTTGTAACAACCTATCTTTTCATGAATGTAAAGATCATTTGGTTTTGGTTAAAAGTCCTTTAGATGACCCTTTTGGTGTTACCCAATGGAGTCGTGGGGGTCTGGGTCTTATTAAGAGCCCAAAACCCCATAAATTTGGAAAATAAACTTGTTTTCATGGTTATTAGAAATTTTCCCACCTAGACAACATGGTTTCTACATAACATACAGGGAAAAATAAAGGGACTGCAAGAGTTGCACAGTTTTTCTACAACCGTGTGACCCTAGTGGAACACCCATGTAAAACTTTCATAGGTTTTTATGGAGGATATCTACATGTTTTTTCCGGATTAGGGAAACTGTATGCCTTAACTATGTGGGGTCTCTCTTTGGATAATTGAATAATTGTGGTTTCCGCACTGTTTGGCCAAACCGGTTGACCAAACTATGAGCCCATATATTTGAAGGTGAAATGACATTTTCACAATTAATTAATCTAATTAACCCTTTTCCTCTCCTCCCTCTTAATTTTCAATATATGGGTAGCTCCTCCTTCTCAGGTAACCCTTCCTCTTCTCCAATCTAGGTTCTTTAGTGACTCACACATCCATTAATCAAATTAAGATCCTTCAAAGGTTTTGGATATATTAAGATGATATCTCAAGTTATCTTCCATTCGATCTAATTTTATCTTTGTATCAATTAAAAAAATTTGGTGCAAGCTCTTTTTTCCTATTTTCAGGGAATTGGATCGTTTCTTTGATTTATCACAACCTACATATTATTTCAGGCTTCCCTCAGATGAGGATTCGTCAACGGACCTAAGTTAGGTTGTCTCCTCATTTTCTCAAATTGTTTTGGTGTTTTCATATCTTTTTCATAGTTTCGTACTTCGGTCATTACCACACGTAACTATTAAATTTAGTTCATAATTTTAAATTAATCTATACACTTTGATATATGTTTGTTGATTATTTTTTTTATTAAATTGAGGACTCTGACCTTGATCATGGAAACCCCTGGGGTGTTCCTTCTTGAATATACACATTTTAAGTTAAATGTATAAATTTTCGGAACACATCTTAAGCATTCATATTGATTTTTAATTGATTTTTTCTAGTCCCACATAAATGTATAATTAACCCATGGAACCTTCTAAGTTCTTTTCCCAATCTGTAAATGGAATTTACCATGTAGGTAATTTCGTAATTGATAATAACACCTCTTCAGTTCTTCATTGAGTACTATAATTTAATATCCATGGTCGGGATAAATAATTGTCTTAATTGTATTAAATTTCTTGTTCATGATTTTTATTATTTAATTAAATGAATTGAATGATTTAAATGTAATGAACCACTAAAGGGTTGCAAGGACACCCCAATTGTTTCATACTTTATTAAAGGATTTTATTGTATTGTGATATAAATCATTATAGGTAATGCCTCATTACTATTGTTACATTTATGATTACACATTAGTGTAGGATTTGGAATGATTTTAAGGTTCCAGTCATTAATGACGATTAAAGATCCCTTGCATCTGGTATTGAGCATAATGTATCACAACATTGACACTATTTGTATGGTGGGAATGAAGCATTGTGTCCCTTTCTTTGAGTGTTGACATGAAGGCACGCTCACCATCCAGAGTATTGAGCATGAAATCTCTTACAATTTATAAAATGTAGGGAATGTACCTTATTTTTTGAGTTTATAGGATCATTTAGACAGGTAATGGATGTCTGAGTTATTCCCCAGTCTATCTAGCACCTAGTATTCCAGGTATATGGATACTTACATCTAAACATACTTGGTCCATATAGGTGGATGAAATATATAATTATACCATATATATTATTCCTATATAAATATAGTGACTCATTAAAAACCCATTTCATCCATGATTTGAACTAGGTAGTGCTTCTAGGTGTCCTATAGGAACCTTATCGGGATGTTATTTATTTATTCAGATTTGTAAATTAAATATTTATACATGCACACTATTTAGCTATGATTACTCCTTGGATTACTTCTAGAAACCTTTGGGATTTTATCCCACTCCCCACTTAGGTATCCTTTGGTATTAGAGTAGATTACATGTCTTTAGGTATGGATAATGGAAAGCACCATGTTATAGTGTTTTGATATGATTTACTTTTAGATGGAACATAGGATAAGGGGATCAAGAAAATGATCAGGATGCTTGTGGAGATTATTTTTTTATCTTTTTGAAATTTTTGTATAGCATGATCCATTATTCCTCTTTTTTATATCAATGTGTCATGAATCCATGTATACGTCACTACCTACTGTCTTTTTATATTTTTACTCGTTTTCTAAATTATTTATTCATTCATTGCTTATTTATTCTCTTTATTTAAATATATGATTATACTGTTGTATTTTTATGGTTATATTCACTATGCCACTCTGATTAGAGGGTATAGTATCCCCATCATACCATCTTCACAACCTCCCTTCTATTCGGAAACCTCTGGCATATAAGGAGGTGTACTTGATGCCATGTGACTCATCGGCTTAGGGCCCCAATTAAGTGGATTCTAGTTTGGTTCATTACAAAGTGGTATCAGAGTAATTTTTTTCATCCATATTACTATTTGGGAATTATATAAGATGATATGTGTTAATTGTTTTTGGAATTAAATCTATGCATATATGTATCTAACCCATGTACAGGGAACCACAAATTACCTACAATGGGAAATTGTTATTATTTACTATTCTTGTTCTGGTTATTAAGAATTAATCATTGGGTGATGCACTTGTTTTATGGTATTATTATTATTGGTATTGTTGAAATGATATGTATTCACCATTTCTTGATGAAATGAGGTAATTTTATTACATTCATCATTATAGGAACCATAGGAATAATATTTCATTCCTCGTTTATTCTCGTCATGAATTTTCCTATTTCATATTGGCAGTTCTTTGATTATGTATTTAAATGTTCTGACGTTACTTGAAGGGATTAGAAAATATGACTAACCCTTAACGTTTATGTCTTAACCTAACAGTGTTTCCTTACATAGGTCAAATCATACATCTTAATTAGTCAATAATGGAATGTTGGGTCCTAGACCATTGGTTGCATGGGTTGGAAAGTTTTATGGTGTGGGTTAACTGGAAACCATATTTTGGTTAATAAGAAGTATGTTCCATTATGTATTGGAAATGGATATCCATCTAATTCAAACATTTAAATAAATTTAAATACTTGAATAAGAAAAAATTTAGAATTTAATATGAGGTTAAAGTGAAAATGTCCATCTTATACATGTGAAATAGTGACCCAGACCTGAACCCAGACTTAGTAGTGGGTAGTTTGGTATCAATAATGTTATTATATCAATTATGGTTAATTATATAACATAGAACTATGTTTTGGAGTTGTAATAGAGGCGTTATTGTTTCTATAGTAAGGTTATACACCTGTCCTAGTTTTCAATCTTCAATATTTTCAATTTTTAGCATCTATTTTGAGGTGTGCATTTCGAATTGTATTATCATAATTCCATGACTTCCTCTAGTATCATGCCCTGAAGGTGGTGAAGACCATGCATTTTAGGTGGTGGGTCTTGATCCTCTAATGATTCCTCCAATAGTTCCACCTACGGAACCTCTTCGTGTTCCTGATATGGTCACTAATGCCCTGTTCTAAGAAGAATTTCTATATATGTTTCAGAATATTAAATGTTTTGTTAGAACATACCTGAGTATGGAAAAGTGGACTTGATATTTCTATTTGTAGCATCCTCCCACATTATGGGGGGATGGGAGAACACACGTTGTTAATTCATGGCTCGAAGCTATTATTTCTATATCTGATCCCTTGGAGATGACTCTAGAGTAGAGGGGTAATCTTGATGCTTATATGATACCCAATTCTTCAAAGAAGTGGTGGGATGTTATTAACCCGATAGATCGGTATATAGACATGGTATGGGGAGACTTCTAAATTTCTTCTTATGATTTTTTATTTCCCCAGACAATGAGGGATGGCGGAGATAGATAACTTGTGAAACTGTACCAAGGGTGTATGTATGTGATGCAATACCTTTCTCATTATACATATCTATAGAAGTTCACATTGACTCTAGTGGGTGGTGATCTTATGGCCTCTAGGATATTTGAGTATGGGCTAGTATATGCCTTCTAATCATAGGTGAATGTATTCATGTTGACCAATATTTCTAAAATTTCCACCCAAACCCTTATTATAGATTTAAATTTGACGGAAGTAGATGGTGCGAGCAAGGGTAGTTCAGTACATAGTTCTATCAGTGTTCCTTATTATGGAAAAAAAGACGTTTTGAAGATACTCATATAGGTAAAAGTTGTCAGGATTCTCATGTAGATAGATTTATGATATTTCACTAGTAAATGAATTTAAGAAAAATGAAGCCTTGATTCTCACAAGATCCAATGGACTACGTATGCTATAGAAGGATTTGGAACACCTAACTTTTATAAAGAACATTACCATTAGTTCCTAGAAATCATCTATATTCTCCTACCCCATGTTCAAGAGTTGGAGAAGTATGATCATGCCAGACAGTCATTCAGAATATCACTGACTGGTCATGATGATGTGGTGGTCAAGGAAAAGGTAGTTAGACTCATGATTCTTAGTAATAGAAGAGTAGGCATTCCCAGGGTAGTGAGGTAATGATTCAGGGTCACTATAAAGGACAGTTACATGAATACCAAATTAGGTCAGAGGAGGAGAGTGTAAGAACCTTTATTTAATGAGTTATTATTCTAGTATCCTCCAAATTAGTTTCTAATTTATTTGACACAAGAACATATCACACTTTTATATCTGACACTATCATGGAGAGTTTGGGCCTCAAGATCAAACAATTTAATGGTGTTATAACCCTTTATATACTGTTAGGTATCCAATCATAGGGTGTTCATTGCTGTAAGGATTTTCCACTTGATATAAGTGGATACCTATTCTTTTGGAATCCATTTATCCTTTACCTGATGAGCATTATCTTAATAATCAAGATGGAATGGTTCATTCCCTATTCGGAACATATATATTTATATCATCGGAGGGTGAAATTTGCATCACCATAGGGCTTGAGGAACATGTATAATGGATAATCATATATATGTTCAACTCATTCTAGATGCGAGTAGCAGAGGTTGGGTAATGTGAAAGCTCATACTTCCAGTCATTACATAGATGATCAGGGGTTATGAGCCTTTATTTTTCCTCCTATTATGGAGGTTTTTTAGGATGTCTTCATAGAAGACTTATTTGGTCCACCTATAGTGTGAGAGGTGGAATTTCTAATTTATCTTATTATAGGAGAATAACTAGTGACCATTCAACCTTATAGGATAGAACCTATGGAGCTTCAATAACTCAAGAAATAGTTGGATGATCTCAATTCTCAAAGCTTAATATGCCTCAGTACTTCACCTTAGGGTTCATTCGTTGTTTTTTCCAATAAGGTGGGTTGTACCCTCCGAATTTTATTAGATTACCATAGATTGAATCAGATAACTGTAAGTAATCGATTTCCATTTCCTCGAATAGATTACCTCTTTGATCATCTCTAAGGGGAGAATATGTTTTCAAAGATATAATTGAGTTCGGGCTATCATTAAGTTCATTTTAGGTCATCAAACATAACTCACACCTCTTTTAGAAGAAGGAATGGTCTCTATGAGTACATGTTCATATTAGTTGGACTCATGAATGCACCTGTAGTTTTTATCGATCTAATGAATCATGTTTTCCATCCGTATCTGGATTCGTTCATGGTAGTATTTCTTGATGATAACTTAGTTTATTCATTCACCTGACATGAAAATCCCACCAATCATGAGATTGTTATGAATACACTAAGAGAGCATAATCACTATTCTAGGCTTAGTAAATTCCAAATTTGGATTGATGAATTCCACTTCATGGGTCATATCATCTTGGAGTCAGGAGTTTTAGTATACCCAAAGGAAGTGATATCTGTAGTGTCCTAGAAGAATACCAATAAAATATTGAACATTCAAAGTTTCTTAGGGATATCTGAATATTAAAAATGCTTCATCTACGATTTCTCATTCCATGCAGTGCTGCTAATGGGATTGGAAAATAAATGTATGAAATTCATATGGTCATTAAAATTATGATGCAACCTTTCAGGAGTTGAAATGTGATTCTACTTCAACATTGATACTAATTCTAGCAGATCCAGATAAGATCTATATAGTCTATTATGATACATTAGGTATTGGTGTTGGAGTAGTTCTGATATAAGACAAGTGAGTTTTCACGTACAAGTTTCATCAGTAGAGGCCTCACGAGTGGACTTTCCCAATGCATGATCTCGATCTATCTATTTCTCTTCACTCTATATGTTACTAGAAAAAAAATCTACTTTGAGATACTTATTATTTATAAACTGATCAAAAAATATTCAATTACATCTTTACATAGTGGGATCTGAATCTCATGTAGTGAATTTGGGTTGAATACCTACAGTCATTCAGTTTCGAACTTGCTTACATTCCTAGTAAGCGAAATGTAGTAGCTAATGCTCTCATCTGAAATACATAGACATGGGTGGTTTAGGAGTACATTAGTGAATATCATCTCAAGGTCTTATTCTCAAATGTACACATTGATGTTTAGAAGGACCATGGATAAACCAAACATATAGCCTTAGCGGTGATCGCTAATCTTATCGAATGGGTAAGAATGAGGAAAATATATGATATTGAGGGCCTTTTCTTAAGGTAAAAAATATCATATGAGGAAAATTATTTAGGATTGACTGTGGATGGAGATAATACAGTACTATTTCATTAGAATGTATGTATCCCAATAGATATCAAAGATGAGCTGATGCAGGAATCACATGCCTCCATATTAGTATTTCATCCTGGTGACACCATGATTTATCGAGACTGACATCATCTGTATTGGTGTCCTTGTGTGAAATGTGATATTTTTTATTTCATCAAACGATGTTACACCTTATTTCTACAAGTGAAGGCAGAACATCAATGTTTACTAGGGATTTTACTACCATTGTCAATTCACGAGTGGAGATGTGATGTCGTTTAGATGGATTTTGTGATTGGTTTTCCAAGGTCACCTCATGTAAATGATGTATTATGGATTTTTATGGATATTTTGATGAAGTTCTCACACTTCTAACCTTTTTGAGGGACCTTATCAGTATATTATATTGGCAGTTTGTACATCAAGGCGGTCGTATATATTCATACAGCTCTATGATCTATCATTTCTAACAGAGACTCTCTCTTCATCATATGGTTTTGTTAGGGGTAGCATAAGTCCTTGGCTACACAGGTTTTTCTAAGCACAGACAATCATCCACAGACTATTGGACAGACAGATCAAACTATTCATGTTCTATATTATATGCTCCATGCATGATTTCGTAACTTTGGGGGTTCTTGGGAGAAACACAATACCCTTTTTTATTTATCCTATAATAAAATCTTTTAGGTTACCATATAGATGGATTCATATGAAGTCTTATATGGTAGGCCTTTTTTCACTATTGTGCTAGCTAGAGGATGAGGAGGCCGATATGCTTAGACTACGTCATGTGTAGGAGACTACATAGTAGGTCTAGTTTATCAAAAATATCATGATAAAAGCTTAGTCCAAATAGTAGTTTTATGCCAACCGACACTGGTGACCTCTCAAGTTTGAGTTTAGATACTATGTTTTCTTGTGATTCTCACCAAAGTTGGTCCATAGATGTACTTGAAGGAAGGTTAAGCTCTCACTTAGGCATGTTGGACCCTTTTGAGGTTGTGAAACAAACCATACAAACAGATTAACAGATAACACTTCCTCAAAGATATCTGTCTATGCATTGTGTCTTTCTCATTTCTCATCTTTGATAATATTATCTAGACCTATCACATTTCATTCATCTTGATGAGGTTAAATTGGATGTGGATTCTTCCTTCAATGAGTATCCAGTTCATATTTTGGACCAGAGCATGAAGACACGTTGAGGTAGGTCAATTCCTTTAGTAAGGGAACTATGGTGGAATGGAAGAGTATAGTATAAGACCTAGGAATGGGAGGATAATATATGAGCTCAATGGATATAACTTTTTTCTAAAGAAACAGCTTTACCCTCATAAGGCCAACTCGAGGATGAGTTTCTTTAAAAAGGGGAGGTTGAAATGATCCTTCATTTAATGAACGTATAGATAATTTGTTCTATGTTAAAATTAATTTAAACGATCCTTATAATGTTACCCTATGGACTGACAGAGATCATAGGGGTGTCCATCATTGTTTAGATCCTAGAACCGTGAAAATTTAGAAAATGAACTGGGTTGCACGGTTTGTAGAAACCATGCTTCCAAACCCACACGGTTTCTACGAACTGTATAGGGTGAACAGTAGTAGCGGGATTCACATGGCGTTTCTAAAACATTATAAACCTAAGAGAATTCCCATGTGGAATATGCATTGGTTTTTATAGATTCTTTTTTCATGGTTTTTTAAGCATTAGGGAAACCATGGGCCTTAAACGTGTGGGGTCTCTCTTTGGACAATGTCTTGATCACAGTTTTCATATGGTTTCACCAAACTGTACGTCCAAACCATGTTCCCCTATATTTTAGGGTAAAATTAATTTTTCACCCTTAATGAATGTAATAAACCATTTTCCTCTTTTAACTCTTCATTTATAGTATATGGGAATCCCCTACTTATCTTGAATCCCTTCCTCTTCTCTAATCTAGGTTCCTTGGTAAATCACACATCCGGACACCAAAGGGAGATCCGTTGAAGGTATTGGATAGATTAAGGTTAGATATTGAGTTATATTACCTTCAAACATAGTTTATCTTTATATAAATTATATTATATAGGTTAAAGATCATTTTCTCTATTTTCAGAGAATTGGACCTTTTCTTCGATTTCACCCAACCAACTTCGAATCTGAGGCTACCAAAAAATAAAGAGTCTTCAACAGTCCTAAGGTAGCGGGTATCATCATATTACCCAAGATTTTTGGTGTTTTTTCATCTTTGACATTGTGATGCACACCATCCCTTTTCTTGAATCACTGTTTATTTGATTTCATCATATTAAATTAATCGACGCACCTTGATATACATATTTTGATTATTTTTTGGTAAATTGAGGATTCCAACCCCAATCAAGGACACCCCTTTGGTGTGCCATATTAAATTTTCCCTTTTAAAATTAATTTTAGAAATTTATGGAACACCTATTAAGAATTATTCTAGGGTTTTAATTAATTATGACCACTCCCACATTATTTTTTAATAAACTTGGGTCACCATCTAACTACTTGGACCTCTCTATAAATGGAATTTCCCTTGTAAGTAATTTCCCATTTGAGAATGAAACCTCGTAAGTTCTTCATTGATCATTATAATTGAATTTCCATGATTTAGATATTTAATTGTATTCATTATGTTGAGTGGTCTATTCATGATGATTTTCTATTCCTTAATTTAATTGAATGATCTAAATGGAATGAACCACTAAAGGGTGGAAAGACCACGCTAATTGTTTTATAATTTATTAAGGGATTTTATTGAATTTTGTTATCAAGAATGGGAGGTAATGCCTCATGATTATTATTATAATTATGATTATTCTTCTGTATAGGATGGTTAATTATGGTAATAGTTCAGTTGGTTAGGATGATTAATTCTACCTTAAATCAAGTGTTGAGCATGATGTCTCACACCAGTGACACTATTTGGATGGTGGGTATGATGCACCATGTCCCTTTCTTCGAGTGTTGACATGATGGAACACTCACCATCCCAAGTGTTGAGAAAGAATTCTCCAACTCTATATGATATGTAGGGAATATACCCTATTGTTGTAGCTTATAGGCTCCTTTAGACTGGTCATGGATGTTTGAGTTACACCCTAGTCTGTCAAACACCTAGGATTTGAACTGAAGGACATCAGAATATTTTGGAAAATATTTCTATAGTTGGGTGTTGATTCGGCGCGAGATCTCGAAGCCCAGGGAGCCTCGGGGCAATGATATTAGAATTAATAAATATATTTTGTTATGCACATGAATTTTTTCATGAAACATAAATAACTCTGGTTTGGAGTCTCAGATCATATTTCAGAGACAATATTTGAGTTCGGAATGTTGTTTTTACCCTTGGCACGATATAAGGTCATCTGCAGTGGGAGTGTTTTTTGGGGGTTGTTTTGGTGATGTTTCATTGAGATATAAATTAATCGGTTTTAATTTATTAAATCCAATTCTCTCCCCCCATCCCACATATGTGTATGACCCAACCAAGGATATCCACACCTCTCTTCCCTTTAGTGATGACAAAACCAAAACTAAATCCATTCAATTAGTTTTCATTGAACTCCGTTTATGAAGAAGATCATCATCACATCATGATCCAGAATAATTCAGACATCATTATTGATCCAAATCTTCCGTTTTTTCCAATGAGGGAGGAGGATTTTATTTTTGGTCTTCATCCATTTCTTTTTTCATAATTTTAATGTTTTAGATCCCTATCTCAATTTTTGTTGGTCCCTATTATGTAAATATATGGTTTTTGGGTTGAATTGGGGTTATTCAAGTGATTTTGTAGGTTATTCTCGACTTGAATCACTATCTACATGGCGTTTAGTTTAGTGAAACATATTTTTTATCTCTTCCTATGCAGGGAACTTGAACATTTGGGACTATATTCCATGTATGGGTGTTACACATTGTGCAGTTCCCTAAACAGTGTGACCATGGGACATGGCTTGGGTTATCTGTGTGAAAATACATGGTTTTGTACCAACACATGACCAATATACTTGGACACATGGTCCGTTAAATGGACTTGGAAAAACTACAAGAGAAGGAGGTCATTTATCCAAACATTGCATGTGAGGGACACCGTTGGAATATCTGTGTATAAGAGGAACGACCATGTGATGAGCGATGAGGGAAACAATTTGTACCTACTCTACACACTTTGTACCCCTACATGGGTTTGAACCCGTGAGGAACAAATACACAATAAGGTGCTCGGGTGGGCTCACACGCCTTGTGTGGACCATGAGCATCCTCTGGGTGTTATGTAACGATGACAAGACCTCTGGTGTTGGGAACTAGAGTTTTACCTAGTAATATATTCACAATAGATCACATTCTCTTGGAAGAACCACTAGGAATGGTAGAGTTTTCCCCGATATAGTGCATCTCTCATATGGGTTCCATCGGAGATGCATGATTTTATCGAGTGTGTTCTCTTGGTTTTATGTTATGGTTAGATCCTTCATAGAGAATCTTGTTTCTTGCCATGAGGTTGTAACCTCATGAAACTCAGTGTCTATGAGGAGTACATCTATGAGATTTTTGCGAGTCCTTTCAGAATTTTCACATGTCAGGGTTGACAGCCCTTATAGACAGAGACGAATTTTCATGTACTGGTGAGCAAGGTTCAAGATGGAGTTTCCCTCTCGATTGGGTTTCCCTATAGCTAGGTCAAGCAGACTATTTCCTTTCATTTAATCCCTTTTTCTTGGATAGTTTTTGGGGTTCCTACTGGGTATTTTTATACTCACCCCTGTACAAGTTTTCCCCATACATGATTTGTGTCTTTTGTAGACCATAGGCCTTTGGTTTGAGTACACATAGGACCTAAGGCAGGCGGAGCTTAGTTAGATAGACAGACCGTGCTATTTACCGGATCATATCGAAGGAGATTTTTGAGAGTTAATTTCGACAGGGATCATCTCATTCAAAGAATGTTGGATGATTTTACATTTTTCTTTGGTGGGTGTTGTTTTTCCTATTTATTCTTATAGTACTTATGTTGTACTCTAGTTGTGAGATATAGATTTATGAATTCCTTGGTTTCTATTGGATTTTACATTTATCATTTAGTGATCTTGGAGATGTGTGTGTTGGTGTGTAGGTAATTATCCAATTCCTCCCATGCTAGTGATATTATTTCTCAGTGTTGGTCTGCATACCATTGCCTATTCAAGGTGGGCCTAGGGAGTTGCGGCCCAAGACCTGTTGGGTTGGGTCAGGACAGAGTGGTACCAGAGTTGGTCGGTTCCCCATTGGGACCGTAGTGTCATGATCTTGGTTTGGGTTTCCTAGAGAAAGTGTCAAGATGTTTCAAGTTTTTCTTTCAAGACAAAGGTTCTAGTGTTGGTGGGACGATCGATAAATCCTTTCATGAGGACTCTGATAACAGTCTTTTTGACTTTGTACATTCGGATAATGGTCACTAGGAAATAAATTTTACATGCATCGTGTAAGACTAGGTTTTTTTTCATATCGTTCTCCAGTCAGCTCTATAGATATAATCTTTGATTATGGTACATCTTGATTCTATTTTAGGATTACTCCACAAAGATAGCCATATAAAATTTTATGGCAGGATCGTGATGATGATATGCCCTGTGATGATCCTTCAGTGTAGGGCACTGATTCTAAGGCATTACCTCCATGTGGTCTAATGATGGCGCAACCACCCATAGAGAATTAGGTTTTACCTGTAGTTGGGGATGAGGATGCGTACAAAATGGGTAATCTACATGAGTTCTACAGGTAGCTACCTCTAAGGTACCCGACTAATCCAGACCCCTAGGAAGAAGATGACTATCTCGAGGTCATCACACTATTTTTTCTCTAAGTGGGGACACCTCTTGAATATATGTTGGTCCTATAAGAGATCATTCTATAGTCTTCCATAGGTAGATGGTGGATTTTAGTGATAAATTCTCATGTAGAGGTGAAACACACATGGGGGGAGTTCGAGTGACTCTTTAGAGAATATTCTTACCTAGAAATTTTTACATCAGTGTGTATCCAGTAGCTTCTATAGCTTAAAAATTGCAATAAGATAATGGTAGAGTTATTGGAAAGGTTAACTGACTTTTCATGATACTCCTTAGATATGGTATTGGATTTTTTTCTTTAGTTCATAGACCTTTGAGTAGGGATTTAATCGAGATTTCATTGCATCTATGATTATATAGTGTATTCCCAAATATGATGGAGTATTGGAGAGATAACTGGTGGTGGAAAGTTTCCTAGATGAGGAATAGGTGGAAATTACCCATAGTAGGGGTCACGAGGTTGAGGCGTCTACAAAAGATAGAATACAATAGGTTACAGGATTGTAGCGCAGGATCCATACACATTATCAAACTCTAGCATGTGGTTCTATAGAATAAGAGTAGTTCCAAGGATCAGATCAGCCGTATGAGATGCAGTGTTATTCATGTGATGTTTGGGGGCATCACGTAGGATATTTTCCGACCTGTTATGCTGCTGAGAGGGAGATAGATGACGATCCACCTAGGAATAGGTGTCGTATTGAGTATGAAGTTTTGAAAGCTAGTGGATGAGGTGGATGAGCTCGTATAGCAATAATAGGTGGCAGTCAGTCCAAGGTATTTCCACCCCCAACCCCATGTAGTATGATCCAAGTTCCGAGACCTTGAGGACGTGGGTGAGAATAGTTGTAGGCCATATAGTCCTTTAACCCTAAATCACTGAATATGAATAGAGGTATGCCTTCTGTACTTTCTACTTTATGTAGTATCAATTATTAGACATTATTGTAGGTAATATTTTCTTTTTTTCTCATGCTTGAAGTTTAACTATGGTTGTGTAGGGAATCAATAGAACCTCATGTTGGTATTTACAACAGAGGTCCTAGTAAGACCCACTGCATGTTCAAGAAGCCATTTATTTTTCATTGGTAACCTTTTTTGTTTGGAATCAGCTTTGTACATGACACAATCGAGGAGGAGGTGGTGTAGTTTGATGTTTCTTTGAACTCACGAGTAATAGAGGATGCTTTCCCCACCGAGATGTGTTTTTTATGCAATCAGAACCATGTGAGCGAGTCAATTTCACCCAAATAGGGTATTATCGAGGTGAGGTGGGCGAGTTCTTTAGGAATGAGTGTTCATGGTTAGGTTATGTGATGAAGTGTCAGATCAGGTCTTGTCCTTGAAAGCGGAGTTTTCACATTTGACCCCCTTTTAGCTTGGCCTCCCTAGGAGAGGGAGATCCATACATAGAATCATTCCATAGTAGTAGCGTATGACCCTTCTATGTTTTCTCATTATGGATTGGTTACGGACCATCTATACTAGTCTAGGATTCAACTATTGGGTGTGGTAGTGTTTCTATTTCGGTGAGATGTTGTACAATTAGAGGTTTGTAGACAAAGGTAATAGTAAGACCCAATGATTACTCTTCGAAACCATATTTTTCTCATGAATATCCTTGTGTGTTCAGCATAAACCTTGAAGGAAAAATGATTGAGTAGGATGTTGAACAGTCCATTCAGGTTTCGATGAGAACTGACAGTTTCTGTTAGTGTCTGTATCAGGTTAGTGAGGTGGTGTACCGCTGGACCCCATGACAGTAGATGGACTATGGTGCTTGTTTATTTCCCACTTAATGTAGCTAAGGATACATGTTCTCATTTGTTACATGATTTTTTGCTAGTAGAATCATGAAATAATAGTAGTTTGATCTTTCTGGTTCCTCTATGTATGTGATTGCAATTAGCACAGGAACCCTTGGTGAGATTCCTAGAATGGGTGCCCTATTGGTGGCTCAGTTTCTTCCCTTGTGCTTAGTATTTCACTTTTCTTGGAAAAACACCTAAGGTGGGGAGAATATAATGACCAAAGTTTTGAAACGAAGGACTTCAGAATATTTTTTAAAATATTTACGGTGTCAGGAGATGAGTTGGCGCGGCAAACCAGGGCCTAGATAGCCTCGGTGCGGTGATATTAAATATATTAAATATATTTTTTCACATATATAAAGATTCACTTGAAACATAAATAACTCATGTTAGGTGTCTTGGATTGGATTTTTGAGACCACGGTGGTGTCCAGAATGTCGTGTTTACCCTAGGGGCGACCTATGGTCATCTGTTTTGGGAGTTTTGTTTGGGGGCTGTTTTGGTGACATAGCGTTGAGAGAGAAAATAATTGGTTTTTATTTTTTAAAACCAATTCTACCCCCCCCCCCAATCCTCATATATGAATGAACAAATCATGGAGAGACCCACCTATCCTTCCTTTGGAAATGAGGAAACCAATGTCGAATCCATGAAATGGTGTGCTATTGATTTCCATTTCTGATGTAGATCATCATCATATTGAGAACCATAATGATATGGGCATCGTTATTGATCCAAAGATTCAATGTTTCTCCAAATAGGTACTAATATTTGAGTTTTGGTCCTATAACTTTTCTTTTTTCATTCTTTTATGGTTCATATAGCCCTATTGCATTTTTTGTTGATCTCTTCTAGGTAGATCTATGGGTTTTTGGTTGAATTGGGGAAATTTAGTTGATTTTATAGGTGATTCTAGACTAGAATCACCATATACACAATGTTTAGTTTAGTGATACATGTCATGTATATCTTCATGTTCATGGAATATGTACATTTGGGACTACATGTCGTCTATGGGTGTTACACGCTATATAGTACCCTAAACTGCGTGACCGTGGGACATGGCTTGGGTTAGTTGTGTGAAAATAAATTGTCATCTAATAACACACGACCATGATATATGGACTCAAGGTCCGGTACACATACATGGGAAGTCTAAATGGGTAGGAGGCATTTTATATAAAACATGTCGTGTAGTATGTGATACACGCCATGTGAGGGACACGGTTGGCCGGTCCGTGTAGAAGAGGAACACAGACATGGGACTAGTGATGAGGGACATAGTGTGGACCTCCTATACACACCTTTTAACCCTAGATGGGTTGGAACCAATGTGGACCAGATACATAGGAAGGTGCTCAGGCATTCTCACATATTTTGTGTGCCCTGAAGCACATTGAGTACTATTGTTAGATCCTCTATGAATATTCCACCTGTCGTATCTCCTTCACTGGGACTCAGATTCTATCTTTTTATTAGTCTGTACTTATCCTCTTCCCACATAGGAAACAATATTTTCCTTCGTTATGGATTATGATATATGATGTGGTTTGAATCTGGTAATACACTTGTGGCGCAATACTGAGCTGATGTTGGAGATTTGGGATGTTCGTATAGAGAGACACTAGGGCTGTTAGTCCCCTGGTGAACTAGGGCGCGGGTTTTCTTTATCTTTTTTATTAGGTGGAGACATGAATCCCCATGTTTTTTGTGTACATTTTTTACCTTTGGGTAGTTTCCTCTAGGGGTGTTACTCCCCTACCAGAATAGGGTGTCGGTTTCCTCGTGATGTTCCTGAAGGTAGAGTAGTTACTCCCCTATTGGACCAGGGAGCATGTCCTCTATCCGTGGAGTCGGTACTCCCATGTTGGATCAAATAGTAGGTCCTATATAGATGACATATAGGTAGAGTGGGTACTTTTATAGTGGTTAGGGTGAAGGTCATCTATTATAGGAGTCGGTACTCCCTTATCGTTTCTGGGCACGGGTTCTCCATACGTGTTGTTTTGGCAGAGTCGATACTCACCTATCATGTCAGGGAGCCGGTCCTCAAACCTGGGGGTGGTACTTCTCTAACATGTTAGAGTGTGGGTCTCCCATAGTGAACGATTTGGAAGATTTGGTACTCCCCTGTCATTCTAGGGTAAGGTTCCTCTAGCAACTAAGTTGTACTACCCTACTAAGTTATGGTGCAGGTCCTCAATTTACAAAGTGGATCTCCCCTATCATATCAGGGTGTGGGTCTTTAATGAGTAGTACTCCCCTATTTGATTTGGGTGTGAGTCCTCTCTTGGAGAGTAGTACTCCCTTGTCTCTGAGTAATAGGGGGAGAAGGTCCTCTATTGGATTTGGAGCTCCCTCGCCTATTGGATACAATTATGAGAAGCGGGCCCTTCCAATTAATGTGAACAATAAAAAGTTAGTAGGTGGTGCTCTCATGATATAATAACATGTGGGATACTCCTTATAGGAGATATATATGTTTTTAGGGTTATTTAGGAGGTGTACTCCCTCCACTATAGGGAAGTGGTGAGGGGAGCCCTTGTATTATCTCTGGTTAGAGAGGAAGCACATGGTGCATTATCTGGATCAGTGATCCCTCAACTGTGAGCATTGGTGCGGGTAGAGACTCTTTACATGGGTTTCTATAGATTTTTTTGGGTGCGAGGTAATGATGACAGGACCTCGGGTGGTAGTAACTAGAGTAGAAATAGTTAATATGTTCCTGATGGATCATGTTCTCTCGGACATTCCATTAGGAATTCTAGAGTTGTTCCTGATGGAATTCATCTATCAGATGGGTTACATCTGAGATTTCTGATCTTGTGGAGTGTGTTATCCTAGTTTTATGTTATAGTTAGAGCCTATTAAGAGAATAATATTACTAGATATGAGGATGGAACCTCATGAGACTTAGTGTATGAGAATAGTATATCTGGGTGATTTTTGGGAGTCCTTGTGGTGTTATCACATGTCGGGGTTGACACCCCTTGTAGATCGAGTTGAATTTTCATGTGCATATGAGGATGGTTTGAGATGGAGTTTCTCTCTCGATTGGGTTTCCCTCTAGCTATATTGAGCATACTATTTCCTTTCATTTTTCCCCTTTTATTTTTGGGTTTTTGGGGTTCCTACTGATGACTTTTATACTCACCCCTACACGGGAATTTCCCACACATGTTTTTGGTCTTGTTCAGTCCACAATCCTTTTGATAGAGTCAACAGAGGACCCGAGGTATGTAGATCTTAGTGAGATAGACAGATAGAAGTATTTACCATAGCTTGGATGAGTATATTTCTGGTAGTTTCAGTTGACATTGATCCCCTCCTTCTGAGGATGTTGGATGATTTTATAGTTTTTTGGTGGGTGTTGTTTTTTCCTTTATACTTTTAGTACTTTTATTATACTCTGGTTGTGGGATAACGATGTATGCAATAATTGGTTTCATTTGGTTTTTAAATTTTAGAAATTAGTGAGCTTGGATAAGCATACATATGTACAGGTACTTAGGCAATGCCTTTCATGTTAGATATATTCCTTCTCGATGGTAGTCACCATCCCCTGGCCTATTAGAGGCAGGCATGGGGAGTTGTGGCCTAGGCCCCATCTGGTTGAGTAATGATAGTGACTCATTGTACACTCATTCTTTCCATGAGTTGATGTAGGTAGATCTATCAGGTGTACTTTAGAAACATGAGCGTGTTTTTATTTATTTATTTATCTTTGTAAATTAATTATTTATACCTACAAATTTTTTATTTATGATCACTTCTTTGATTACTTATAGACACCTTTGGTGGTCTCCTATTGATATTTTATCTCACACCCTACTCAAACCACCTTTGGTACCCAGGTAAATTACTTTTTTTTCTAGTATGGATAAGGGAATGTTCCCTACAATAGAGTTTTGATATTCTTTACTTATATATGGACTATAAGATAACCAAGAAAATTATCAAAATTCAAGTGGAGCAGTCTTTCTTCATTTTTATAGTTTTATAAGGAATGATTGTATACGCCTTTCCCCTATTCCACTTTATGTATATAATCATTCCATGAATCCATGTATATGACACTACTTAGTGGATTTTGACATTTTTAATCAGATTATCAGTTATTTATTCTTCCACTACTTTTTTATTCTATCTATTTAAATATATTCATCGTCTGTTTTATATTTATGGTTATATCAATTATGCCACTCTAATAAGAGGGTATAGTCTCCCCATCATTCTAAATTAAAACCCTCACTTTTTTTGGAAGGCTCTAGCATATGGGGTGGTGTGCTTGAGACCATGTGACCCACCATCTCAAGGCCCAAGTTATGTGGACTTCAAATCGAGACATCACATGTGTCACACAGTTGTGGGTAGTAATTATCTATGTCTATTATCATATTTAGTTTTTTGGTAGGCTTGTTGACTTACATTTTTTTATTGTCTTCCCATCTCTTTTTCTTATATATCATTGTGTGTGTGTGTGTGGATCATTTGGTATTTGAATACTTGACCATATAATTATGTTTTTATGTTATGTATGATAATATTTTTATGTTTTTTGTCATGTTTTATTATGATATATCATTTAAATTATGATACATTTGTGTACATTATTTATCTTTGATTTTTCTTACATAAGAGTGTGACTTGTCAATATAAGGTGAGGATATGCTTGATTGTCATGAAGAACCTTTTATTTCCTTTATTTTTTTATTTAGGTGGAACCATTCCCAAGGTGTATCGTTGATTACCATGAACTAGTTTCTAACACTTGGGGAGCAAGAATTCCCATTAGGATATGTTTTGTGGTTCAGCTCGAGTATCTAGTTAAGAGAATTTTGGGTTAGTTCCACAATATTAGTGGTTAACCATGACTAATGTTTTGATATTATATTCTTATGTTTCTATCGCATACCTATTCATATGTTTCAATGGATCATAACAATTTTATAATTATTTTACATTTACATTTCAATGTAAAATTTATACCCTCTTCATGATTTATTGTAAGATTCAACATTTCTATGTCTTTATCATGATTATGCTATCTTGTTTAATAATAAATTCCTATGATATTATTCTTTAATTTGTAATTTCTACCCTATTTGTGTTTTCTAAATAACTTTAGGATCTAATACTCTCTAAATCATTGATATGTATTTCCCTTACTGAGTTATTAATCCCACTACTTTTCTATGTTCCAAATTTCAACATGAACTTATATAAATGAGTATGTTTAGGGGGAATCAAGTGTGGAAAATTTTGTGGGATTAGTTAAATGACCAATATCTAATAATATGGTTAAGTATCTAATCTAAAAATACAATAAACCTTTAGTTCATTTTTGTGTGATTTAATATTGATATTATATACAAAATGATGTGTGTTTTTTTGGGAAATATCAGTTTGTATCAAAGTAAGTGTGTATAGTTTTTTATTTATAACAGTGATTCTTGGAGCTTTAGTCCAAGTTCATCTCATTCCCTCCTCTCTTATTATACTTATATCACATTAAAATATTGACTGGTTCTCAATCAATCTCTGGATTTGGCCTCCCACTAGTAAATCTAACCTCATTCATCCATTCTTTCACTTTTTTATCATTCATTAATAATTTTTTATAAATCCCAAAAAAATAGATGCTCATTTGTTTCTTTTATTTCATGTGAATATGTTTGAATCAACCCATTATAATGGATAGGATTACACTTGATGATATAGAGTAGATAATACATTTCTTCATTAATTTATACATGTTTTCTTGGATTGTATGATAAAGAGACATGGTAGGTGGGTGTGACCGACAATAAACTCATCTAATAATGCTTAGGGATTTTTAAGAGTATGGTTGAAATAATATTGGTCCATGAATGATATACCACATACATTGCATCAATATTTTAGTAGCATTTATAAATTAATTCAATAGAAAATCATTGACTATAATTGAAATAGGGACCCAAAAATGGTGTTTATCTTTTAGTTTTGTCTAATATAGAAAGTCATATGGTGTAATGTTTGTAATTCAATCTATTGTGATGATTTATCCTATAGTTATATGTTTGGTTAGGTTAACATTATAGGATTTAATTTAGTCTTTTATTGGGTATCATCCATCATTGTGTGATATTTCTAGTGATAGGTGTCATGTGGCCATATTCTTCTATGACTGTGACCTAAGAAAGGGTGAATTAGGATATTGGTTGTCTAAATATGGAATTACAAAGGTATTTTGGGAATGGAAATGTTATAATTTTTTAATATAAATTTTACCATTTAAAAGGTATCGTGGAACAAAGTAATCCTTTATTTTCCTAATCTAGTGGTAATAGTTAGAATTCATGAGTGATTACATATAAAGGGTGGGTAACTACTTTTCTATTGTTTATATGTCATGGTTTCTACGGATAGAATCATAAGGTAGTGTAATACACCAAGGGGATTTGGATTTATATTTTAAATGATTTTTATTGTAATCTATTATATTGAAATCAATTAAATTAATCGTTTTCTATTATTCTATGACTTGTGAGACACAAATATTTTATTCATTGAGTTTATTTATGTTTTTATAATTCTTTTATTATATGTATAAAAATAATAATTATACCATAACAAACATATGTGTAAGTTTCCCTTATAAATTGTAATGAAGGATCCAAGTAATTATTGAGGGAATCAGTTTTATATATAAATATACGAACACCTTTGGTATATGGGCTACTTACCACTACATAGGATGTGTGTGTATATGGTTTTTTTCCATCTTATATAATATGTTGACATATATGGAAATTCTCCAAATATAGAGTATGACTAGTTCCTAATAACATGATTTTGAACATGGATCAAGGATGGTATAGTTTGTTTCCATAGTTGTCGGGTAACCAAGTAGGAAACTGATAACAAAGGTATAAGGTTTATTACCTCTGAATAGTGATATATGAATGGATTATGATTATTCTTTAATTGTATACCTATTGTATGTTGGTACTATATATCATATTATGAATTAACTAATATACATATATTTATATTTATAATATTATGTTGAGGATATTGTTGGTGGTGGATTATTGAGTTATATACTCATACCAAACACATTCACCCTGGTGGATATTCAGATTCTCTGATTAGCATATAGATTAGGTCACAACACCAAATAAAACTAGAGGTTTCATAGGAGCTCGATGGTGATCAAGAAACATGAATGAGGTAATACCTAGGTTTTGGGTAGTAATGTATCCATATTGTTTTATATTTAATTCATGTCTTTCATATTATCATTTTATTAGGAAATATATTCTATAGTTTATAACTATGTGACACTATCAATCTATTTTTTTATTTCATGGGGATAATTCATTTATCATGGTATGACTTACACTATAATTCCATGTTATACCTTGATGATATATATGTATTATTATTTTTCATTATTTACCTACTACTTCATATATTTATATTGATTCTATATTCCCTCCACTTAATATTATTAGACCCCCACTTCTAATCGGTTGCCTCAGTAGTATAAAGAGGTATGCCTAAGGTTATGAGATAAATTGGATCAGGAAGTATAGGTGGCGACTGTATTGGAGATGATAAATTGATATCAAAGAATTATATTATTTTTTTTCTTATTTGGGTCATAATATTAGGAGATGGGTTAAATAGAACATGGAAATAACATCATATTTATACTTGGAAAAATATTATATATTGGAATTCCATGACACTAATTAATGGGATTGCTCTATATTTTTTAATATTATTAATTTTTATTTTAATAAATATGATATTATGAATTACATTTTATAATTTTACACAAGACTCAGGGTGGAAAGAGGCATGCGTACATGCATCCAATTTTTCATGTTGGATTACATTAATTATGCATAATTTTATGAGATTTGAAAATATATTATAAAAATAAAAAAATTTAATACATTTTAGAAATTTTTTTAAATTTTTTTAAAAATTAAATAAAAGGGTTTGAATTAATTATATCATTAAAAATAAATTAATTTTTGTGGAATAATTTATTTATGTTTCATTAATTAAACAAACCAAATAATTATTAATTTGATAAAAAATTTCACTTTATAGTATTATTTTTTAGATATTTATATGGGATATATCCTTTTTTAAAATAAAAAACTATTTTACTTGAGGTATAAATATGTGTTGTTTTATTTTTATAAGATAATATTTTAGAAAGGATCATTCTTTTCTATCTTGAGATAGATTTTGATCCCTTTTTTTTTGTTAATGTTATTTTTTTATGATTTAGGGGTAGAATTTTTAAGTTATTCTACACTTGTGGATTTCCTTGGGTTCTGTCTGGGTTGGAAGCATAGATAGTGCTTGTGATAAATTTTTTTATGTGTGAAAATTTAAGCATGTAAGATACATAATCTAATTGATTATATTTTTGAGTTTAGGAACAATTAAATAATAAATTTTATATATGAGATAATTAGGTATAAATATTGTATGATCATATGTTCTATCACGTTGATTTAACTCGATGGACCTTTAAAATGTGATTTCAAGATTAATATATTTAAAGGGAGATAGAGGGACCTAAATTAATTATGTGTAACTGGTGATTGAACCATGAATTATGTATATATAAATATAGTGGATAAAACTTTCAAATGAAGTTTGAGATATGTTTTAAAATTATTTGATAAGATGTTTCTAAAATGAGAATTTATATATAATCAATCAATTCATTATTTTGAGATCCATTCTACCCAAATTTTTATGGTGAATTAGGATTCCATGAAACATAGAATATAAAATTATCATTCGAATTTACTCATAATCTAAACGAGTTACATGGTAACTTGATAGTCTCTATTCTATAATGTGATTCATGTAAATAATGGATAAGCATGAATCTAAAAAAATCATTGGTGGAATATCATATTGTATGGACTTTTACACTCTCTTCAATGAGGTATTCTATCTAGATACAGTAAAACCATGATGATTTTAGGAACTCATGTACCACTAACTTCTTTTTTGATCTATGATAGACTTTATTTCTAAATATAGAAGATTATTTTAGTTTATATAATTATTTAATGGAAATTAATTCCTGAAATTTTCTATTCTAAAAAACACCTTCAGTGTTTGGTATGATTTCAAAAATTTATCATTTCTTTGATACATACATGAATGTAATCAAGCATGATTTTTTATAGTGGAAAAGAAACCTCAACTCTTGAGAATATGAACAGAAAATTACTCGATAAGAATAAAAAAATATGATTATTACATTTGGAATGGGCGGAATTGTGTCGACTCGGAATGAGGATATAAACCACTATGATATAGAGTAAAATGTCCTTTAAAATATATATAATATTTAAATAAGGAATATGTACAAACCCTCTATCATAAAAAACCAATGGAACTCCATGGTTTTTGAAATATAATGTACGTGTGGTGGTTTCATAGAAAACTCATAAGAGTTTTATAATAAACATGATGTGAGTGTAGATTATGTGGTAAATATTTTTATCTCTCATGTTCCATGGTGAAGAGTTATCTTAATCCAAGTGTAATAATCCCTACATATCTTGGAATGAATTTAATTTATTTTTCATCATTATTTATTTGTTTTTATGATTTCAGATTGTTAAAGTGTTTGGTATAGGTTGGGGTAGAAATTAGAGGAATAGATCTTGGAGGGTGATAAAGAGCACCAGATAGTTGGTGTCCTATTACAAGGTTCTTGGTGGATAAAGGGATAGGGTTATCCTAGGTTCTAATGGGATGCCAGATACCTGGACAATTCTAACTATATTTTTAAAATTTCAATTTAATTTAATTTTAATGATTTAAAATATAATTATACTCACATATCTCCCATTCCACACACCGACCCACAAGTAAACCCCACATTCTCTGTCATTTTGTATTCAAGGTGAAATATCTTTATCATTTATGTTATCATCAAAGTTTCATTCTTCTAAATGGATCTATAAAGGTAAATATAAAACTTATCTTCCATCTTTTTAAGATGTATCTTGATGTTTTGTTATTATTTTCTATAAATAACTTATATTATGGTTTTTATTTGAATGAGGTATTTCTTCCATTTAAGAGTGATTCATCTAGAGATACATACTGAGTGAGTGTAAGGACCCAAAAATATTACAAGACCCTTTTTTAGGAATACTTAATTTTTAACCTTATAGTAGGAAAGGTTTTGAGATTTGGAACCCAAATTATAATTCAAAGGGATGGAAGATATAATAAAAATATTTGTATTTTATTGAGGCCTAACATATGTTATAAGTGCTCTGGTGAATATTGGAGTAGGTTCAAGGTGGCCCCCTTACCGGAATTTTGTTGTATAAGTAGATCAAGTCATTACCCTTAGGTTGCATCAAAATAACCTACTGTAAGGGGTGTGTCAGAGTAGGTTCATGGAGGCATTATGCTATAAGGTAGGTGAGTTCATCTCCTATGGAATGGGAAGCTTCTATGAGAGACACATTATTCCAAGACCCAGAATGGTTTCTTTGTGATTGTAATAAGTAGGTTGATGGCCTCTATGTCTAGGGGCGGTCACATCGCACCCCATAGGGACTGTTCCATGATTGAGGTAGGTCAAGGGACCATCTACCTGGGCTGGTCAAATCATGCCCTATAGGGGCCATTTTGTGACTTTGTCAGTCAAGGGGTTGTTGATATGTGACCCTGACAATAACATCCCCTATCATTTTACACAAATTATTACATGATTTTAAGCATAATAATTCATCAAATAAAAACTAAGGATTGTAAATTCTAGTGTCTCTGGAATATTTGGTACATAAAATTGAAAACATAGAACTAGAATAAAACATATTTATAACAACAATCCACAAATAGATCCCTAATTACTTTTAGACCCTACATCTGCATAGGATAACCTAGGGAATATATATATAAAAGGGGTGATATAAAAATCCTAGTAGGGGAATATACATAGGAATAAAGAATAGAACATGGGTCAGAAGGCATAACATAATGAAAGAACAATGCTTGGAACATGGATAAACATACAAAATAATAACATATAGAAAATGGTATCATGGAATAATGGAATAATATGAATGTGGAAGAAACATATAACATTACGTAGACATGATTCAAGGATAAATTCCAAGAAAATATCACGTGGTGGACAAAGTCACATAAAAGAATTAGGTTTACTCCTTATCCTAACTTGATATCTCATGAGAATAAAGACGACCCAAATAATTTGATCACTATATAGTTGAATCCATAATAAATTATGCTTGAATATACATTCCACATGATGAATCAAACATAAACATAAGGGTTACCCATGGAAATAAATGTGTATCATAATCATGTCATAGAGAATAAAAAATGGGTATATCATAAATGTATCCATGAATGAATGGATTTAAATCATACATGGAAATTCATATGGTAAAATAGTAATATATCATGATAAATTATGTTCAACTGAATTGAAAACATCTAAAATTAGAGTTTAAGAAACATTATCAATGATCCACCTTCGTGCAGTTTAAGGGAAAATACTTAAGTGAACTTAAAGAGGAAAAGGATTAAATGTTTTAATAAAACCTAAAATAAAAAAAAGATAGATATTAATGATTAAATTAATGATTTTAGAAAAATAATGGTGTACTAAAATATATTATGGATTGTACTTTAAAATGGGTATGAAATTTGGAAGTTCCCTTCAATTGGGATTTCTTATTGGGAGAACTTGAAAAGGGGACCTTATAAAAAATGTATTTCCACAAAAAAGAAAGAAGAACTGAGCTGAGTATATATATTTGGATAATAAAATAAAAATTTAGTAGTATTAAAAAAGAATAATTAGAAATTAAATTGGGGTAAATAGAGATAAAGTGTAACCTGAAGGAAAAAATGGGGGCTCAGAGGGAATCCCTTACCTTATTTCCGAATGTGTTCTATACTTGTACATAATGTTCTAGATAATCAAATTAAATCCATTAATTGATTAATTAAAAACATATTATGTATGTAATTAATTTATTATAATTTTATTTCGTTCATTTATGCAAATTTTTCTGACTTATTGTATTTAATTTCAACTTTTTGGTAGTGCTCATTTCATGATTTTATGAACGGTTCCATTTTGTTTAATTATGGGAGTTCTTGTCAAATCAAAACAAAACTCCAAAAATTGAATTATATTATACTAATTCACATCTATAATTTTATATTGACTCACATATGATTTTTTCAGAAATTATAATGATTCATTAGATAAAATGTTAATGATGAGAGTTATTTTATTTTAGTGAATTTTTGTTCATCACGATCTAGTTAGGTTTCTTTAATTAATATTATGTACATAAATTATTTCAAAAAAATAAAACAAGTTATAATATAAATTTTAAAATCCATTTTGACCATTATTATGGTTTTATGACCATCCATGAAGGTGTAATGTATAACATAAAATCCACATCCATGAAGGTGGCGAATCTACACATCACAAATGTTGTTTTCGTTTTTAAGATAAAATTGGAAGAGAAGGGATTTGATGATTGTTATTACATTAACAAAATAAAATTATATTATATATATGATATTGGATTTATCATGTTACTTTGGTTAGGGTATGTGAGGGAAGGATAGTAAAATAAAATAAATCCAAAGAGAAAGAGGGAGGGTTTTACCTCTTGACTATTGTCTCCATGATAACCTCCGTCAGGCAATAAGAAATGGCCTTTTAGTAAGACCATAAATACCATAATGTAAGTAAAATTTTTGTGATAGTAATTAAGTATAATATAAGAAATATATATGCTTAAATGGTGTTATTATACGAGGTTTTTAGGGGTGGTATTTATAGTTGGGGGAGAGGGGTGTTTTTGATTATTTTATACATTTTTTTATTATTTTGGCTCAAGACTATCAATAGTGAATATTACCATGAATTAATATTGTAAATAGAAAATTATAGTTTGATATAATGGTTTTTACATTATACATACATCATCCATGAGGCAAAAAGTTATTTATTTACTTATAATGTTAAATACTGAAAATTATTCTATTTCCTTACTCACCAAAAATTCAACGATTTCAAAAAAAATCCAAACTATTATCCCTAAATATTTTCCAATATTTAGAATTCAAAAATAGACTCCATTTTTTTAAAATAATTTTCTAATTGTGAGAAATTTTATTTTTAATTTAAATAATTATTTACTGGACAAATATAAATTTTAATATTATAACTAATTTATGACACATCTACAAATTCTTTATGGTCTCATTAAAATTATCTTATAATCATAAGACAAAAAAAATATTAATTTTCTTTCAAAACATTATATTAATTATATAATTGAAAAAAAAATTACATTTCACTAAAACACCAATATTTAATTTATCATTTTTAAAACATTTATTTACTTATTACATGATATAAATATATCATATTTTCATTTATAATATACATAAATTTTATTTATAATTTTATAGGTTGGGTTACTATTCTATTTTCCGGATTACTATTCATAATGGTAATATAACTATTCCAATGATAAGGTTACTATTTCGTCAGTAAAGGTTTTTTAATTTCTAGAAATAAATTTTATTTCATTCATTATTAATTTATAAAGTTTTTTAATGTATTATATATGTTATTTTATGTGATTTATAATATATAACAAAATTATAAGAAGGTAATTTCCATTGAAGAAATTTTAGGTCTTTACACCCACAGTCATGTTATGGTTGAACTGTAGGCTTTTTTTCTCATAGGTGTCGACTCATCTTTGTGGGGATCACCCCCTCATAATTTTCGGGAGATATGTACATGGGGATGTAAATTTATTCTAAATAATACACCTATGATCCTCATTTTGGATTCCACTTTAAGAATGGTGTTTTTAGTAAATTATGTATTAAATCAAGGGGAGTCTCTCTATAAGGACCTAACCTTAAACATTACATACTCTTTAGTTAAGTCAATAATTAACATTGAGGATATTTTCAGGTTTAGAGTTTTAGAGAATTAGGCCATAAATTTTACATTACATCTCAAAAATTACAAAGTACGCACTTCTACTCTATCCAATGTTTCAAAAAAAATAAAACTCTTTAAACAAATCAAGAGTTCTTTTTTTGATATAAATCTTCTTGAATACTTGTTTTCTCTTAGCCATCCTTATACCCAGTGAAAAATATTTAAAAAACATGGTATGAGAATAAAAAAGATCAGTAAGGGTTATAAAATATGGAAAGAAAACATTGTCCCATTAATAAATACAAAATCAAAGAAACCATACTTTTCAATCTTATCATACCCCATTAAATAATAAGATTTATGAATAACACACAGAAATCATAAATCATAAAAGAATCTTATGGCATCAATATCAAACTTACATTGTAGATATCATATCTACATAAGGGGTTACACTTGGAATACCCATCACAATATATTCCATAAATCTCTTAGTAGATACATCATGATTACCTCTGTCACTTTACCCGTTGCATTGGAGAGCTATCTCGGGCTCAACCACCCTAGGTTTATCATGGAACCACTCATATAAGTAAACAATTCCCAATATCCATTACATATTCAGAACCTATAAAACAATTATAAAGGAATATAGCATTTCCACATTGCAATCACAATATATCATTTCAAGATACTGACATAATCAAAGCTTTATCTAACCATTTTCAAAAAAAATTAAAACATTTTAATAAATAGATTTTTGAATCAAAGTGTACCATACCACTTTGACGATTTTAAAGGAATTAACATTTTAAACCATTAATATCCATATAAATACATATTTAAAGCAATTTTTAAAACATGGAAATTAATGATAAATATTTAGAAGAATAAATCATTAAAACATTTAAAATGATATTTTAGTTAATGATTTTTTAATAAAATGTGGGACGATTGAATACAAATAATTGTGGAATAACATTTAAACAGAACTTTATAATATCATGATAATAAAGGGATTCATGATATAATTTTTCAAAGTACATAATATACACTATATAAGAGTGAATTGGTGCATAATAACGTTGAAGTCTCAATGGAATGTAAATTGAGACGAAATCCCTTATAAATACGGTATCCTTAGATTAAGGATAAATCAATGATAGAATTATGTGTGAAAAATAATAATACACCCAATATAAGTGGATATTAAGTGTAAAACAATCATAGGTTATTCACACATATTCATAGCATGACATAATGAATAAGTAGAAGTTTAACCCAAAGAATTGAAATTGGGAAAGAAGTTCCCTTACAGAAATTTGACAGCCCAACGACGTCCCATTAAAATTCAAAAAAATGAGTTAATGAGAGGGAAAAAGGGTATATCATCACATGGACATAAAATTTACAGAAATAAGGATATATAGGAACATATCCCAACATAGTAAAATGTAAATTCAAAGACATAACAAATAAAGAAGTCTTTTAGAAAGAACAGGGTGAAAGGTTTCCTTACCGATTTGGTAACTTATGAAACATACACCCCACTAAATAAGGATAATAAAATGAAATGTAAATACCCATAAGTTAAATTATATTCCACAAGGAATACAATCATGGGCAGTACATATACCACATAAAAGAAAATATTGTAAAATATAGCATGAATATCACTGGAATAAAAAGCGATATGAAAACCCCTTAACACGTTATAATTTAATCAAGTCATATGAAAAAAAGTTAATAACCACAAAATTAATCACATAATAACATGAATATGAAGATAATTATAATATTATATATCAAATTTTAGTACACAATACACCACATGCAATAAATAAGTGGAGAACAAAGGAAATCTCATTGAATTAAAAGTGAGATAAGAAATCCCTTACATCATGTCGGACCTGACTCGTATGTTCCGTGTTCTTCATGAATAATAAACTTAAGTTAATTTATACTTACATAAGAATATTTTTAACTTTTTTTATTCCTTTTATATCACTTATTACCTTTCTATAACAATTAGTTTATTATTTGAGTTCATATTGGACATTTGGTCGATGTTCGGAACATTAGTCAACCATGAACTTGTTATAATTACAAATTGTCCATGTGGTCAAAATTACATTATATACCAAATTATATTCATCATTTATATATCATATATATCCAGTTTATATGTATTTATAATATTCCATATCATTTGGAGTTAAGAAATGAAATGCACCGTTCACGGAGACGGGCAGCCGTACGTATGCATGAACGCTACTTTCTTTTCTATTTTATATTTAAAGGGATGAAAAAGTAATAATACATAGATATATTATAATTATACTATAATATCATATGATATATATGTTACATAATTTAATTAACTCCATATTTTATACGTTCCATGTATGTCGTAAACAAATCATATCAGCTTGAGGGGGCGGTAGTCCGCACTTCCTCAAATGAAATTATCTTGTTTACACATATTAGAAATCAAAAAGGTATATTTTTAAATAAAAATTAAAGAATAATATAGAAAACATAAGCATAATATATATCATATATAAATACAGTTCAATCTTAATGGCCACCATGAGAGGCGGTAGGAGATAATTGACCAATCATAGCTTCGTGAGGCGTTAGTTTTCCATCCACAGAAATAGTATGTTATTAACCCATTAGATTGAGGTGTGTGTAATTTTAGTTTAAATAATTCTCATAAAAACATCCTAGTATATTTAGGATACTGGTTTTGTTAAAAAAAATGTAATAAAATGATTTTATGAGTTGGAGAGCTAAAATAAAGGAAAAGAAGTTAAGAGAGAATATTACCTTTAATTTGGGTAACCCACATTGGTTTGAACCAAACGGACTTGTTGAAGTTCCTTTTGCATAATTTAATGATTCTAGGAGGAGGATAATAATCTTGAAAGATTATTTTGGTAGGGTTTTGATGATCCAAGGGGCTTGAGAGGTGTGAGGAATGGGATAGAAGTGGTGTCCTTTTATAAGGGAGAGGAGGGGCTATTTAGGAATGTTTGAAAATGTTATTTTATTATAAACATATTTTCTATTTAAAAAGGTCCAAAAATCATTAAATTAAAATATAATATGACTCATGTTCTAAATAAAATAATCCAAAAAGAATTGTACAGGTTTTAGATATTTTTTTAATATTAATAATCTTATTTATTTAAATAATTTATTAATTAGGTAAATACTGCATCATTATTGTGTAATAAATAATTTAATTTATATTATGAATAAAAATTATAAAACAAACACCATAACGTAAGAAATATTATTATATTTAAAATTAATATTTATAGTCTAAATTATGAATTACACAACCCCATGTAAAAATTGATATAATAAAATATATTTGTTAATGTCATTTTTGTCTTTACATTAATTTAATTAAAATAAAGTGTCATTATCACTATTAAGTGTCCCCATGGGGTCCCATAATAGACCCAGGGATGATCATGGTCGTCCATGACTCATCCAATAATGTTAGGAAAATTTTTAAGGTAATTTTTTATTATTATAATATTCTTTTTACCTTGAATTTCTCTATTTACCTTTAACTACAGTAAATAAAAGTCAAAAGTTTCAATTCACCAAAAAAAATATTCATCTTATTGAAGCAAATTTTACTTAATAATAACAACCATATATGTCGTATTTTCTAAATTAAATTCCCAATATTGTTAAAATTTCATTTAAATTAAAAAGTCATTTTTTTAACTACTACTAAGTTGTTTCGTTATTCATCAAAAATTGAAGTTTTTTTTGAAAAATACCAAAAATTTAGCCTAAGCTATATTTTATATTCTGAATTCAAAAATAATGTCTATTTTACCAAATTAAAAACATATAGTTTTCATTAATTAATTTATAATCAATTCCCGTTATCAAAACAAATAGTGTGTTTTTAAGAAATAATAACTATCAAAAGATTGCCACTTGTTTATGTACAATTTCAAAGTGAAATTAATTCCAATGAACAAAGTTGGATAAAATGATAAAAATATAATATAATTTCATATTAAAACCAATTATAAATATAATATAACCATATAAATAAATTATATTAAAAGGATGTTTGGAATTAAAATACAGTATTTTTCCCTATTCATTAAAAAATGAATTTTATCAGAAAAATACCAAAACTTTACCCATAGTAAAATTTGATGTCCCGAATCTAAAAAAGAATTTTATTTTTTAAAATAAAACATATAAAAGTGACCAAAACTATATTTAAATTGGGTTCGCAATTAAAAGGCGGTAAATTGACCTTTTAATGAATTTTAGAGTATTCATTCTTAAACATAGATTATTTCTTATTTTAAGGCACTACAATTTATTGGATAAATGTAAAAACATTTAACAAACATATATAATCATTATATAGTTAGTTCTGTTCATTCCCTCCATTATAATGGCTAGGCGTTAACTACTATTTAAAATAATGATATTATATTATTATTTTTCAGTATGACTCATCATAGTGTGCAATGTGAGATTTCAAAGAAACCCATTGTTCTTTATTGGGTATTATATCGAATAATAGCATCCCATTTAAAGTAAAGTTAATATTTAATTAAAAAATATTAATAAAAATGAAAATTTCTTACTCATTATTTACCTGGATGTTACATTATTCCCCCATTTTGGAAATTTCATCCTCGCAATTTTAAAACTAGGCATGGAAACATAATTGAATGTCCCACATTGGAAAAATAGTCAATAAATATATCACATTAAAATAAATAAAGATAATTAAAAAGGTCACCTAAGATAATCCCATGCAAGGATTTCATGCAGGAAATCAATGATATGGAAGAGAAAACAAACCATCATGTTCTGATGGAGTGCGATAAAAAACATGGATAGGAGAAAGTTAACCACCAGAAAATCACAAACTTTTGAAAGGTTAAATGGTCTTTGATTACCCAGTATGAAAAGTAAATGGACAAAAAAATTAAGTTTATTTTCATAAATTTGAGGAATTATTTTACTACTTAAAATAATAACATAGGGAAATATACTTACTTTTCAAGTATAGTTTCATCCTTTAATAAGTTTCCACCAAAAACTCATATTTTCTCCAAACGATGAGTATTAAAGATGACTTGGTCACACCTAAAGCACTAGAATAAACTTCTAGAGAATCACATGATCCAAAAAATATTAAGCATATATTTTATATGTCTTTAGACATAAACCAAAACCAAAAATTTTAGTAAATTATCAGATAATCCCCAAAAAGGATAATCCTTTATAAAAAGGAATATTATTCCTAATCTCCAAAATTCAATAAATAGTACCCTAAGTTCAATAAAGACCATTCAATAAACAATGTTCCTTAAAATTTTTCAATATAATCCAAACTAATATTGAAAATAAAAACTCAGAAGAATTTAATCCCACAGTCTTCCACTGAAAATATTAACAATTATCTTCAAATAACACCGACTACTTTTAAAGTCTCATACTGAAGTGTAATTAACCTAATCACATATTTTATATGATAGGTTAATAATTTACATAAATAACACAAATTTCCATATTTCCATAATAAAACATAGATTCCTACAAATATAATATTTCAACCATTACTCCAAAAATTAAATCCCATAGTATTTTATTTTCCGTACGTATATACTATTTCCCAAAAGAGAGAATGTCGTCCAAAATAACCTTTATCACTTAATCACCAAATAATATCTATAATAAATATATCCATTTGATAAAACATAAGATCAACTTATTCTTGATCCATAAAATAATTTAACTAAAAATAATAATTAGTTATATTAACCAGGGACTTCATGTAGGCCCGTGGTAGACGATGTGCCTTTATCGCCTTTTGGTTGTGGGTTTGATTCCCGCAGCCTTGCTGGATGCGATGAGTTTTTACCCTTCTTGTAGGTTTCCATTTTTCTAAAACCAAATAATTTTATAAAATTCCCAAAAATTAGATAAATTCATCAAAAATAACCATAACATATTTTTACCATAATATTTCTCATTATAGCTCCCATTTTATTCAGTATCTCATTATGAAAACCACTACAGTTTCTTTCACATCTATTGTTACGTTGGTTTCTACTAGATCAATAAATTTACTAAAACCAAAAAGTTCAATGTGATTTTATCTATAAAATCATCATATATTATCCTATGAGGATGGTAAACACTATGATATAATTATTCATGTTATCTTAAACTCATTATATTTATCTAAAATAAACAAGACTCTTTTTAATATAATAAACACTATGGTTATGTAACTAATGCTTAAATAACACCCTAACCTCTAATGTTATCTAAACTGACCTCTGATACAAACTATAATGACCTGACCTTAAACATTACGTAATCTTGAGTTAAGTCAGGAATTCACATTGGGGATCTTTTTCGGTTTATATTTTAAGAGAATTAGGTCATAACTTTTAATTGACACTATTAGGCTGCCCAATTTTTATAAGATAAATCTTATTTTTGTCTCCCTTTCATGTTTTTTCATTTCATATGGTATGTCATTCAAATTTCATTACCATGTTCTTTTATCCTTTATATTCTGCCCCTCTACTATTTTTTGGATCATTTATGAGTGGTTAACTCATGTCCCCTCTCTTTTCAATGGTTTCAAAAACCCAGAAAGATAGCCATTATGCTGCAGAATTTTCGTCTCAAAATGTCTCTCTATTTTTCTCAAATTATTTTATTTTATTAACTGAATACTAAAAGATATTTCTTCTATATGGGTATTCACATATATATCAAAATTTTCTATTTTAATTCTGGGATTTACATACATGAAACCCGCTTTTTTCCGTGGGTTTAAAATAAAATAAAGATCATGTCTTAAAAGTAGTTTTTTAAAAACGTTATGACTATGAAATGAAACCCATTTATTTTATGCTATATGGGTTATTTATGAAATTTTTGATGATGATATATGTGTCTCACATTATAATAAAGAAAATTTTAACAGTGCGCCCTGATAGCGCTACAATGCATTGGGTAATGATGTAATCTCTAGGGATTACAATTTTAAAGATACCTTGGTGAATAACCTTGGTAATTTTTTTAAAATGACACATTGGGGATGGAACTTGGTGATATGTTCATGATTTTATATGTTAATTGTTTTATATCCATCGTTAATTAATGAATCATGTTTTTTCATTATGATATGCCCCATTATCTCTTTCTCAAGCCTTAAAGTTATTTATCATGACTTTATTGATTTATTTTATGTTCACATGTAAAATTTTTCCCTTGTTTCCCTTACTGGGCCTTCTTCTCACCCTTTCCATTGATGTATGTTCCCAAGTTATGAGATGCAGTAATGAACATAGGATGAACAAATTAATAAGCATATTAAGGGTTAAAAAGAATTATTTTATGTTGTCATGTATTAAGTTCCTGGTTTCCAAGACATTAATCCTTAAAGATCCTCGGTTTTGTATAATGTAATGAATTTTCATGTGATGAGAAGGCGGGATGCTATAGTTGGTATCAAATGATGGTTTAGTTATTTGTGGAAATTAGGATTTGAAAACATTACAAGGTTTCTTAATGAAAAAATTTAATATAGGAAAATATCCTGGTATTTTGGTGAAGTATTGAGTAAGGGGTTTCCAAAAAAATAATTCCATGTCTGGATATGAACAAGTAGAGGTGGCTCTGGCATAGATGTACCTAGGAGTAAAAACTATAACAAGGTGTTTCGGGCTTGACCCGGGGTAACCTGGTGCACGACAACGGGCCTTGGTGCACACTTGGTTTGACACTCCTGGGGGATATGCTTTGGTAAATTCATAATCTTAGTATGAACCATTATTAAAGGAATAAAGATAAAATAAAATAAAGATTCAAATAAGAATATATGATCATGGATAACCTTGATTGGAACCTATGGGATCTCTAGTTAGGATATAATTTTTTTCTAAAAGTTTATCCTTCTATGCTTAAATTTTCCTTTTCATGATTATTGGATAAGAATTTAATCCCCCTAATTATACTTTCTATTCTTAGTTAATGGATTGAAATAGAAGAACATGTCCCAATAACCAATGTGATAGGAAATGGGATGATTTCCCTATTAATATTATAGATTCAATGAGAGATCAAGTTGAACATATTGTGATTATTCCAAACCAGCTATCAAAAATAAAAATTAATAATTGGTACCCAGTTGAATGCCTAAATTCATCTAGGAAGAGGAAGATTAAGTCCAAAGGATGTTCATATGATAAATTTGATAAGTTAAAAAAGACTGAATTTCCTTTATGCAAAAATTGTGGAAAGATGCACCAAGGAAAATGACACAAAGGAACTGGGAGATTTTTTAAGTGTGGGATGATAGAGCATAATGTAGCAAATTGCTTTAAAAAATGGATACTGTGATGAATGGAGACAAGGTTCAATATAATGTACCTTATATTATTCAATTTCATAAATGTGGAGAAGTTGGACATTATCCAAGGAAATTCTCTCTTGGAAGGGATGAAAATCATGATGAGGATCAACAATCTTCAAGGACAAGGAAACAATGCAAGTCCAATGCTGAGATGGATCATGATGACTGATATACATGTAACTTCTTCACAATAATTGTCTATGTCATGCTGTATTTTAGTTCGTACTCTATGAGCATATCTTTATTGTTTTCTAAGAACATCGAGCCACTACCTAAGATGGTTTTATATCATTAAGTAAAACATCTATAGTTATGTATCACATGTTGATGTTTTGAAGCTGTTTTTCTTAAAAAAAATGATTAGGGGATTAAAAGATGAATATTATTTTGTAAGATGTTCACTAATTTGGGAACCCTATATGATCAAGGTAAATATATTACTACTGTATATTCTTTAAGAAGTTAAGTTTGGCTTATATTTTGAAGAATAGATGAATTTAAGGTGAACATATGGTAATTTAGGTTACTTATGGAAATGATTAACCTATCTTGGGGAAAATATGATTAGGTTAGTTACTTTTTTTATAAGATGTTAAGAGTGGTTGATGTTGTTTGGAGATGAATGATAAAGTTTATCATGGAAGACTATGTTATTAAATCCTTCTACGTTTTGGGTTCCAATCTTAGTTTGGATTATTATGAAAAATTTTAAGGATGGTTGTGTATTCAATGGTCTTTCCCGAACATTGGGTACTTTTGTTGAATTTTGGAGATTAATAGTCATATTTCTTTTTATAAAGGATTATCCTTTTCGGGGATTATATGATCTCGTACTAACCATTTTAGTTTTAGTTGATCACTAAAGACAAGGGTAAAATATAGTTATTCTTTTGTGGATTGTGTGATTCTTTAGAATATGATTCTTGTGCTTTTGATGAGACCAAGTCCTTTGGATTGCTCATTGTTTGGAGAAAAGATTAGTCTTGGTAGAAACTTATTAAACGATGAAACTCTACTTGAAGGTATGTAAATTTATTTATGTTTTTATTCTATGTAGTAAATGAATTAATAAAAATTATGAAAATAAACGTAAAACAAATATGTTTTTGGGTTATGTTTCCTACTGGGTAATAAAAGACCATTTAACACATCATAAGTTTGTGATCTTCTTGTGGTTAATTTTCTCCTAATCATGTTTTCTATCACTCTACATCAGAACTTGACCCTTTGTTTTCTCACCCATATTCATGTTTTCCTACATGAAATCCTAGTATGGGTTAACTCGGGTGACCTTTGTACTTCCCTTTCTTTTAAAGTAATAGTTTTATTGACTATTTTTCTGATGTGGGACTTTCAATGAAATTTCCAAGCCCAATTTTAAAATTGTGAAGAGGCAATTTCATAAGGGGGGAAGATTGTAACGACCCGAAATTTTTGAGTAAATTTTGTTCTCTATTTTGGTGGGTTATTTTATTTTTTTCATTTAATAAAATGAGTATAATTAAAATGAGACCATTGGGTTTCAGCTTTTATATGACCGTTGGTCAATATGACCATTGGAAACTAAATGTTATATTTATTTTCTATAAATACATGTGATCTTAATTAATTCATATAGAAAGAATATTCGATTGCCCCATACAGTAGTCTCGGTCCGATCAAATCCCATCTAATGGAACTCAAGAAGGAGGTAGCACCTTTAGGCACTGCTCTGGACCATACCAAAGCCAAAATTCATCGTGTGATGCTGGAACGGAATCGCCTTCACGAGAAGTTCAAGCTGATTAAAATCACTACATGGGAAATGTTGGCCAAGTCGCCCCAAGATTCTATCACCCTAGCACACCTTACTATTAGGTCTTATGTTGGTGTTATAAGGGGCTATGTAATGATACCGTAACTTCCTTGTGTAATCCTTTGATTTAAAAAAATTGATTTCTTCTTATGGTGATGTTTGTGAATCTCAAGTATCCAGATAAATATAGGATGTATATTATTGATGAATTTCGGAAAAATGGTATTTTAAAATATTTATGTAAACCTTAAATAATTAAAAATGTATAATGATTTTCAAAAAATGGTCTTCTACAGTTATGTTCAGTATAAAATTTAGAGTCTAATAAGATCAACTTAATTTTTGATGAATAGTAAATTATGAATAGTGATTTTACGCTTAGGATTAGTAATGTGACCAAATGGATTAGTAATCTCACTTAAAGAAAGTATTAATATAATTTAGGCACCTTTATTAAGTAATGGGATTCAATAAAATAGGTAAATAACTATTTCAGAAATTATTGGTTAAGTATTAGTTTTTTCGGGTGAATAGTGTTTTTTATTTAAAAATTAAATTAATAATATTTAGAAAATTATTTTCATAAAATTGAGTTCATTTTTGAAATAAGAGAATTGATATTTGGTTATGGTGAATTTTTGGGATTTTTCTGAGAAAGTTGAGTTTTCAGTGAATAGTGAAAATACAGTTTTTGAGTTTCGGGTGGTTAATGGCATCATTAAGGATGTAATAATTATGCAATAATTTTGTTTGACTTATGAATAGTAATATAAGTTATTAGGTATCTCAATTGGCCAATACCATGGGAAAATACCAGGGGTAAGCCCATGGTTTTTCCAATACCACTAATGAGGTGTCCCTTGGCCATTAATGACTTGTCCCCTCACTTATCTTTTAAATACCCATCCTTTCCCTCATTCTTTTCGTTTCCAAATCCTACTACACAATGTTCTGGGGTCCTTACCTCCCAAGTAGTCCTCCCAAGGTTCCCTAAATAATCCCATGGTCCCGACCTTCATGCTTACGAAGTTACTCTTCAAGGTAAGGGATCCTACCTCTCTCTTTCTTTTCAAGTACTCTCTTTTATGTCATTTCTTTTATTCTCCATGTTATTATGTTGGAGGATGTTATTTTATATTCAAATTACTGTAATTTTTATTTTCATATGATTATATACCCCCACTTATTCTCATAAATTAACTTTAATAATTTTTAAGTGGCTTCGTTAGCCCGCCGAATTTTTATAAGAGAAATCTTAGTTTTGTCTTCCTTTGAAGTTTTTTCATTTCATATGGCATGTCATTCAAATTTCATTATCGTGTTCTTATATACTTTATATTATTTCACTATAATGTTTTTTGTATCATTTATGAGTGGGTAATCCATGTATTTTCTCTTTTCAATGTTTTCAAAAACCCTGTAACATAGCTGTTATGGTGCAGAATTTTCGTCTCAAAATGTCTCTCTTTTTCTGAAATTATTTTACATTATTAAGTGAATACTCAAATATATTTCTTCTAAAAGGGTATTCACATATATATCAAAATTTTTTATTTTAATTCTTGGATTTACATACATGTAACCCACTTTCCTTTTCTGTGGGTTTAAAATGACATAAAGATCATGTCTTAAAAGAAGTTTTTTAAAACATTATGATTATGAAATGAAACCCATTTCTTTTATGATATATGGGTTATTTATGAAATTTTTGATGATGATATATGTAGATCACATGATACTAAATAAAAATGTTAGGGTGTGCCCTAATAGCACTCCAATTCATTGGGTAATGATGTAATCTCTGGGGATTACAATTTTAACGATACCTTGGTGAATAACCTTGGTAATTTTTTTAAATGACACATTGGGGATGGACCTTGGTGATATGTTCATGATTGTCTAAGTTAAATTTTGTAGCCACATCATCGAATTATGAATCATGTTCTTTTCATTATGATATTCCTCATGATCTCTTTCTCAAGCCTTAAAGTTATTTATCCAGATTTTATTGATGTATCTCAAATTCAAATGTAAAATGTTTCCCTTGTTTCCCTTACTAGGCCTTCTGCTCACCCTTTCCTTTTATGTATGTTCCAAAGTTATGATATGTAGTAATGAACTTAGAATGAACAAATTAATAAGACTTTCCAGTGTTTAATAATAATTTTTTTATGTTGTCATGTATTACGTTCCGGGTTTCCCAGACACTAAACCTTAATGATCCTCAATTTTGTATAATGTAATGAAAGTTTATGTGATAAAAAGGCGGGATGCTATATCCTTTCTATTACCCTTACATATACCATGAGAAAAAAATTTCAAAAACATGGTATGAACATAAAAATATGAGTAAGGGTTAAAAAATAAGGAAAGAAAACATTATCCCATTAATAAATACAAATCAAAGAAACCATACTTTTCAATCATAACATACCTCATGAAATCATAAGATTTGTGAATAACACAAAGAAATCATAAATCATAAAGGTAACTTATATCATAAAAATAAAACTTAAATTGAATCTATCATAGTTATGTAGGGAGTTACACTTGGATTAACAATCATAGTATATTCCCTAAATCTCTTAGCAGAAATATCATGTTTACCTCTGCCACATTACCCAATGTATTGGAGAGCTATCTCGGGTTCACTGACCCTAAGTTTGTCATGGAACCACCCATATATGTAAACAATACCCACTATCCATTACATATTCAAAACATGTAAAACAATCATAAAGGAAGATTACGTTTCCACATTTCAATCATAATATATCATTTCAAGATATTGACATAATCAAAGCTTTATCAAACCATTTATAAAACCATTTAAAACATTTTAATAAAGAGATTTTTTAATCAAAGTTTCCCATACAACTTTGAATATTTTAAAGGAATAAAAATTTTAAACCATTAATATACTTATAAATAAATCCTTAAAACCATTTTTAAAACATGGACATTAATGAGGAATATTTAAAATAATAAATCATTAAAACATTTAAAATGATATTTTAGTTAAAGATTTTTTAATAAAATGAGGGATGCTTGAATACAAATAATTGAGGAATAACATTTAATCAGAACATTATAATATCATGTGAATAAATGGATTCATGATATAATATGTCAAAGGACAGTATATACACCATATAAGAGTGAATTGGTGCATAACAACATTTAAGTCTCAAAGGAATGTAAATTGAGATGAAATCCCTTATAAATATGGTATCCTTATATTAAGGATAAATCAATGAAATAATTATGTGTGACAAATAATAATACACCCAATATAATTGGATATTAAATTTACAACAATCAGAGGTTATTCACACTTGTTCATAGAATGACATAATGAATAAGTAGAAGTTTAACCCAAATAATTGATATTGGGTAAAGAAGTTCCCTTACAGAAATTCGACAGCCTAACGGCGTCACATTGAAATTCATAAAATGAGTTGATGAGAGATAAAAGGGGTATCTGATCACTTTGACATAAAATTTACAATAATAAGGAAATATAAGAACATATCCCAACATAAGAATATGTAAATTAAAAGATATAACAAAACAAAAGAAGTCTTTTAAAAAGAATAGGGTGAAAGGTTCCCTTACCGATTTGGTAACTTATGAAACATACACCCCATGAAATAAGGATCATAAAATGAAGATTTAAATACCAAAAAATTAAATTATATTCCACAAGGAATATAATCATGGGTAGTACATACACCACCCAAAAGGAAATAGTGGAAAATATAGCATGAATCTCATGGGAATAAAAAGTGAGATAAAAACACCTTACCACAGTGTAATTCAATCAAGTCGTATGACCAAAAGTTAATAACCAAAAAATTAATCACAAAATTCCATGAATATAAAAAGAATAATAATTGTATATTTCAAATTTCAGTACACAATACACCACATGCAATAAATAAGTATCAAACAATGGAAATCTCACGGAATTAAATGTGAGATAAGAAATCCCTTAACTCGTGTTCAACATGACTTTTATGTTTCATGTTCTTCATGAATAATAAAATTAAGTTAATTTATACTAACTTAAGAACATTTTTAATGTTTATTGGTTATTTTATATCAATTATTACCCTTATATAACAATTAGTTAATTATTTGAGTTCATATCCGACCTTTGGTCGATGTTCGAAACTTTAGTCAAAAATGAAGTTGTTATAATTAAAAATTTCCCATGTGGTCAAATTACATCATCTACAGAATTATATTCATGATATAGATATAATATATATCATATATATCCAGTTTATATGTACTTATAATATTCCATATCATTTTTAGTTAAGAAATGAAACACACCGTTTATGGAGACGGTAAGCCGTATGTACGCATGAACGCTACTTTTATTTCTATTTTATATTTAAAGGAATAAAAAAACATAATAATAAATAGGTATATTATAATTATATTATAATATAATATAATATATATGTTACATAATTTCATTAACTCCATATTTTATACCTTGCAAGTATGTCCTAAACGAATCATATCACCTTGAGGGGGCGGTAGTCCGCACTTCCTCAAATGAATTTATTGTGTTTAAACATATTGGAAAGCATAAAGGTATATCTTTAAATAAAAATTGTATAAAAATAGTGAAAAAAACATAATATATATCATATATAAATATAGTTCCATCTTAATGGACACCATGAGAGGTGGTAGGAGATAATTGAACAATCATCGCTTTGTGAGGCGTTAGTTTGTCGTCCACAGAAACAGTATGTTCTTCACCCATTAGATGGAGTTTTGTGTGAGTGTAGTTCTAATACTTATCATAACAACATAATATTATATTTAGGATAATTTTTTTGTTATAAAAGAATGTAATAAAATTAGTTTAGGGGTTGGATAAGTAAAATAAAATAAAATAAGTTAAGAGAAATTGTTACATTTAATTTGGGTAACCCGCTTTTGTTTGAACCAAAAGGACTTCTTGAACTGCCTTCTACCTAAGATAAGGCTTATAGAAGGAGTATAGGGATCTTGATATATTATTTGGTAAGGTTTTGGATGATCCAAGGTGCTTGAGAGTTGTGATGAATGCATTATAAGTGGTGTCATTTTATAAGGGAGAGGAGGGACTCTTTAGGTATGTTTGAAAATGTTATTTTATTATAAACATTTTTTCAGTTTTAAAAGGTCCAAAACACATTAAAGTATAAGATAAGATGACTCATGTTAAAAATAAATCATCCAATAACAATTGGATAGGTTTTGGATATTGTTTTAATATTAATAATCTTATTTATTAAAATCATTTATTAATGAGGTAAATAATGCATCATTATTGTGTCATAAATAATATAATTTATTTGATGTCTAAAAATTGTAAAACAAATACCATAGAGTAGGAAATATTATTATATTTCCATTTAATATTTATGGTCAAAAATATTACTTATATAACCCCAAGTAAAACTTTATATACTAAAAGATATTTGTTAATTTCATTTTTGTCTTTACTTTGTGTTAATTAAAATAAAGTGTCATTATCACTCTTAAGGGGCTCCATGGGGTACCAAAATCGACCCAAGGATTCTCATGGTCGTCCATGACTCATCAAATAAGGTTAAGACAGGTGTTAAGGTAATTTTTTATGATTATAATATTCTTTTTACCTTAAATTACCCTATTTACCTTTAACCTCGGTAAATAAATGTCAAAAGTTACTATTAAAAAAAATAATATTTTCATTGTATTGAGCTACATTTTACTTACTAATAACAATCATGTATCTCTGATTTTTGAAATTCATTTCACAGAAGCGGTAAAATATCATTTAAATGTAGATGTCGGTTTTTTAACAACTACTAAGTGGTTTTACTATTCATCAAATTTGAAGTTTTTTAGAAAAATTCCAAAAATTCACCCTAAGATATATTTGATATTCAGAATTAAAAAATAATTTCTAATTTACCAAATTAAAAACATTGAAGTTGCGCTAATTAATTTGAAATCAATTCTTGTTTTCAAAACAAAGAGCGTGTTTTTAAGAAACAATAACTATCAAAAGATTGACACTTGTTTATGTACAATTTCAATGTGAAATTAATTCCAATGACCAAATTTGGATAAAATGGTAAAAATAAAATCTAATTACACTTTAAAACCAATTATAAAGATAATATAACCATATAAATAAGTTATATTAAAAGGGAATTTTGAATTAAAATACAGTATTTTTACTATTCATTAAAAAATAAATTTTATTAGAAAAATACCAAAATTTTACCCAAAGTAAATTTTGATGTCCTGAATTTAAAGAAAAATTTTATTTTATAAAATAGAATATATAAAAGTGACCAAAACTAGATTTAAATAGGGTTCACCATTAAAAGGCAGCAAATCGACCTTTTAAAGAATATTAGAGTATTTTTGCTTAAAATTAGATTCTTTATTATTTTAAGGCTCTAGAATTTGTTGGATAAATGTAAAAACAATTAAAATAAATGTATAATCATATTGTAGTTATTTATTTTCATTCTCTCCATTACAACGGCTAGGCGTTAACTACTATTTAAAATAATAATATTATATTATTATTTTTCAGTATGACTCAGCATTGTGTGCAACGTAAGATTTCAAAGATAACCATTATTTTATATCGGGTATTCTATCAAATAATAGCATCCCCTTTAAACTAAAATTAATATTTAATTCAAAAATATTAATAAATATGAAAATGTCTTACTCATTATTAACCAATGATGTTACACTCTCCTTCTATTTTCCTCTATTCTTATTTCCCCTTTCCTTCTTTTTATGTGTGATTTTGGATTAGTTATTGGTGTTGATTCCACTAATTCATTTTGGAATAAAATATGAATGAGTTTTATTTTTCCATGTTTGGAAATAGGGTTTATCGTGAGGATGAATTCAATAAGTTCCATGTGATTTTAAAAATGTGGCGATGCATGGTGATTTTTTCAACATTATGCCACATTGGTATAAATTGAATAATTAATTATAAAATGTTATAATTAATTATTTACATTTTTTTCTTGAGATAAGAGCATAGATTGTGGTATGTTCTTGGATGGGGAATAGAAGGGATTGGTCAAGGTATTACAGAGCATTATGGGGATGGTAGAACCAGTTTTGAGGTAGGTGATCCCTTTAATACAAAACAATGTCATTTATTAGCCATGATTGTTCGTGAATACAAGTTTAAATGTGATAAGGTAATGGTATTGGGATTGATATTTCCCTAAAAACGATATAGGAGGGCCTTGATCATCCTCAAGTTAGAATAAGTGATCTTTAACACTTTGGGTATTGTACGAAATCTCGACGACCATGTCACCAAGGGGAAAAGGTGTTAATTGAGTTGACGAGAGGCCTCTGATAGGTCTTAGGGTTTGAGGTGTGATATGGTTATCCTAGGTTATACCTATAATATATATATATATATATTATTAGGCATGAGATTCTTAGTCCATGAAATTATGGGGGAGATGATTAAATCTCTTACACTTGGTAAGGAGAACCCTCCTGAGGATGGATTGAGGGTTAGTGTACACCATGAGAAGGATGAGTCCTCTGAAAAAAGATGATATTTAATATATAGGTATTTCCTTTATGTTTTATTTTTAAATCTCTTTCAAGAGAAGTGTGAGGTATAACCTTGGTGAGGTTTGTGACATGAGATTTTGATGCGGTTTTTTACCATGATTTGAGGACATGGTTATGAAGACCATGTGGACTATGAGGTCATTATGGGGTGATGAGTGTGTTTGGGTATAGATGATATAGTATGGTTCTAAAAGTCATTATTGTATTCCCCTACAGGTGAGATAAGTCTTCCAAGAGGTTAATGAAAGATATACTTATGAGATCGAGGTAGTCCATGGAGGTTAGCTTATGGGTTTTTTGGATGATGAGATGAATGTAGAGGTGTATGGACAGGTCTCAAGTGAATAGTGTCCTAGAGGAAAGTTATGAACTTATGGGATTATATACATGCCCTATTTATTATTTCATGAGTGCGTTGACTTTTTTCATGTGAATAACAATAGATCTCATCATGGCTGCTGATAGATCATGAGGGTTGTCCACGCCTTGATTGATAATGTTTTTGTAGAGCCCTACATTGAGTGATAAGGTAGTGGTCAGTTGTGATTTCAAATTAGACCCTACATTGAGTGATAAGGTAGTGGTTAAGATAATTTTCTCACCTTGAGTGAGAAGGTAATGTTAAACCCAACCTTGAGTGATAAGGCAGTGGTGAGGTTTTGAGGTGATATGTGACCCTACCCTAAGTGACAAGGTAGTAGTCAGGATAATGGACTCATATTGAATTAGAACATGTTTTCATATACCTCATTTAGTGAGAAGGTTGTTCAGGGATATAATGTGGTACAGGACCCCACATTCAGTGATAAGTTGGTGGTCAGAATGCGGTATGAGTTCCTACATTGAGTGATAACGTATATGTTGTATTTGTTCAATAATTACTTTTTTAAATTATCCCAAATCATGTTTCTCAAATTTATAATGAATTATTTTTTTCATAAAAGGAAATTATTTTTTCAATAAAAATTTGAAAATTTTATAAATAGGGAAGTGATCATATGTTATATTATTATTAACTACAAGTTAATTAAAGTGACTGCATATAGAAATGGATCAACAACATAACAAATGAAATGAATGTGAAGAAATTTGTTAATGTTTTGGATCGACCACAAGATGGGTTTAAACTGATTATAGCAGATAGATAAAATATTTCAATCTGTTGAAGATACTTTAATATGAAGGTAAAACCAACCATTCTGATCTACCAACTTTATATTGAACTTTCATGAAACCATGAGTTGAAATTTCAAGTGACCACAAATAGTAATTCATGAGAATGAATGTTAAAGGATGAAGAAAAATAAAATTTAAGGATGAAGTGACCACCTGTTATGATCAACAGCTAGATTGAGTATATACCATTCAGTTTACCAAATCAATAGTCTCTCATTGTCAAAAATCATCATGTGACTATGTATGAGGGACTTTTTCAAATGATAGATCCACCATATATAATTCAAAAATATGTAATTAAAATACAACAATGGATATATTTTTAGGAATTTAATGAAAAGTAAGAGTATATGAGGAATTCTAGATTCCATTACTAATATAAAAATTTGATCATTATTATATTCCACCTATTAATTAGATAATATCAATTTACAGGTAAGTGGAACAGTCACTCAGGCATGGTTTTAGGTTCTCCTCTTGATCATGATCTCTCATTGTCCAATAGTTATTTTTTTGGACACTCTATTATCTAGGAGAGTTTGAGACAACTAAGAAGATGAATGAATTGATAACAACCTCTATTAACCCATGTAGAGCTATGGAAGAGGCTATTTATATCTTGGATTAACTTGTGTGCAGTTGATTTTGTAAAACCTAGTTCAGGTTGTGGATTGTTTATTATGTTTTAATAAATGATCTTGGAAATGGCTTGTTCTCCAGTGCTGGGGATTAATCTATTTAAAGGATCTAACCTCTTGATTGATTCCACTTTCTATTTAAAAAATTATTCTTAATTCTTGATTTAAATTTCCTATAAAACCATTTTATATTCATTTTTTGTTTTTAAATCAATGAATGAAAGATATAGTCTCATAGTTTTCATTTATAAAATATATATATTTTGTTTAGTGGGAGTATATTTTTTCCAAAAGATAAATTAATTTAATGTTTTTTTTAACTGTGGTTTTATTGAGCCTTTGAGAAAATATTTCCAAATAACAAATTATATTTACCTATTATATTATTTAAATTGGTTGGTAATTCAAATTAATGAATTTTAAATTTCTAATTTTTTAAATATAATGTTTTTATAATGGAATCTCAATTTTCCTCTCTCTTGAGCATTCATATCAGTCAAAGTTTTGTATTATAGTAGTATTTCTATCTATTTTTCTATTTTACCTCAACCAAAATCATGTTTTGAAAACAATATATTTACTTTCTATTTATTTATTCTATTATTTTGGATGATAAACCTGATGGTTATGCTACCAATCAACCCAAATTATTTAGTGGAATGAACTATTCTCAATGGAAAATCAAAATGAATATATATTTATAAATCATGGGATTTAATATTTGGGGTTCTATTAATGATCAATTCTAACAACACAACTCTACTTGAAAATAATGGGATGCCCCAATTAAGGAAACATGTGATTTTAATTTTAAAGTAGTATTTTTTTATTTATTTGAAGATGAATTCAAAAGAATATTTTCTTGTGCTACTACTTATTAGATATGGGATTCTTTAGTGTTTCTAATAAATGGTAATTTAATGTTAAATAAATTTGATTGCATATATATATATATACTATGAAATATGCCACTTTCAATATCAAATATGATGATTCAATTTCTAAAATGTGTTAAAGAATTAATGAGATCATCAATACCATGAATTCACTTAGAGAATCATGTGACATCATTAAGATGAAATTAAAGGAACTAATTAGAAATATTATTACCAAATAGATGGATAATTATTGTTGTTTCAGTTAGAGAATCTTGTGACATCAGTAAGATAAAAGTAAAGGAAATTATTAGAAATATGATTAAATATGATGAAGAATTAAAATCAAACAATGAATATGTTGAACCAAAGAAGAAAATTGTATCATTTAATATATCTAAATCTCAATCCAAATAGGTGATCAATTTTGATTCAAGTGGAAAAGAATCTAATTTTTAGAGTGATGAGGAGATGGATAATCTAGCTATAAGCTTCAAAAAATTATTAAAAAAAAGAATTTTTCCTGAAATCGAAATTAAAAGGGAAAGTATTATTGGAGATGAAACAAAAAGAAACACTGGAAAAATTATGAATCTATTGGAAACATTATATGATATAAATGTAATAGGAAACGACACAACATTGAGGAATATTCTAATAAATTCACAAAAAAGATTTATAATTATATAGATAATAAACTAAATAATCGAATGAAATAAATATAAAGTGAATTGATATAAACTCCAGTGAATATGACTCTATCAAATATGATTCTAGTGAAAAATATAATTTGTTTTTTATGGGCAGTGCAACTGAGGTATATAATTTTACTATTGATTATTCTCTTTTTGGTGATGATACTTTAGATGAATCTAATATGTATAATTAATAACTATTTTAATATATTTTTTGTAAGACACTGTGAATGATTTTAAGGATAAATAAAAAATTTGAAAAGGTTCTGTTATTTATCTTATCATAATAAAATTGATCTTTCAATTGAAATAGAGAAGAATGAAAACTTGTTAATTCAATAAAATGTGATAAAATTGGTTAATTAACAACTTAAAATGGTTATATAATAATTTTTCAAAATTAATAATACTCTAAATATAATTTTTGGTAAGTTAAAAACCACCCAAGTTTAACACTAAAATAGATTATAGTTATTAATATTGAAGGAATATGTAAAAGAATTAATCTGTTCTGGGCTCTAAGGATAAGACAATAATTTGTAAGATCAAAGTAACATATAGTTATGGAAATAATTATAATTTTTATAAACATCGAAAAGTACTTTATTTAAAAAATATATTAACAGGGTAGTTAAAAAAATTGTTCTTTCACCAGAAATACATGGATGGGTTTGGACTGAAAATTTGATTTCGGGGGGGGGGGTTGAATCCTTGATCAATCACTCACATCAGGTTTACCAATTTCTAATATTTCTAAGAAACTCCAAATGGATCCCATGTCTCTAATTGAGTATATACCTACTTTCAAAATGCAAGTGGTACTTTTAGCATTCAGACCCAAAGAATCTTATGAACTCACATTGGTTGAGAGGATGGGAGGTTGGTCTCATCACACCCTTTTAAGGAAAATTGTTGCCTACTTTGGGACTCTGTTATAGATTTAAGATATGTTTTTCAAATCCTTCCAAAACCCTGATATGGTATTGGTTACCCCCGTGTTAATAACTTGATTAATACCATGTATTTATAGGAAAATTGTATGGATATCATGGGTTCTCAATCACTCTCTAGTTTATTTCTGATGCTTTGTTCTATAACCATGTTCGGAAAATTTGGATTTTATTACCATCCAACGGGGTGGTTGGTTTCATGGAGATGGGATTGAACCTCTATAAGTTTTCCTACTTATCCTTTGAGAACAATAATCAAAACTCATGTTGTTATTTATTTATATTCTAAGGTTGAGTGATTGGACTGATCCATGCAGTTTAACGTAATATGGTATGGATGTGACTATCGGGCTCAGACCTCAATGAGGCATCATTCATGTCATGATTAAGTTGGGAATTGGAGTTTATATATTTCTCATATGGGAATTTGTGTTGTGATAGATACAACAATAGGGGACTTAGGAAGCACTTATGCATATAAGGATTCCTTATATTGTTTCACCAAGATTATGGGCCTTTGAGAAAAAGTTGAGATGTAATATGACTTACATCCCAACAAAGATCCCTCCATGGGGAATTCTCATCATTCTATTGGTGTACTCATCTCCAGTCTCTAATCCCATGTGATTTATGATCAATATAAGAAATAATTGATAGCACAAGTTCAGAAACATTGCATGAGAGGTTATTTGATCGAGGCTTACACATCAAAGTATCCATGTGAGAGGTACAACTAAACATCTCCTTGAGGATATGGTATGGTAATTGGGAATTATTAAGGATTCATATATATCATCTTTTATACTTGTAATAAGTGTCATCGTTGTTCTATTTGATCCTAACCCACTAATGGGTTTGAGGTAATTGAGGTAATGGTATGGTATTACACTTAAAATCATTATTGTGTATGATCCCACTTCTCATCCACTAATGGATGAGGATGGAAGGTAGAATTATGGGAGAAATTAGTCCCATTAGCCAAGAATGTTTGGTATATTAATGGTCTTACATTAGGGTGGATTCTTATTGGATCTTTGGCCTTATAAAGGTGTCATACATCTCTTGTATGGGAAGGAATCAGAGTTCTCATAGTTAATTTATCCTTTAACCCACTAATGGGCTAATTTGGGTGATTAATCTCAGAGAAATCATGGTTATCCTAATGTTTTTTAAAATTCTAGAGGCATATATCAGGGTGAATTCCCTTAATGATATAGTCATTCTATATATTATAATAGATAAAGATAAATGGAGACCCTGAAAAGGTATTCCCAAGAGAATTCCACTAGTATGGTTTCTTGAGTGTGCAATCATATTCTATCAAGGACACTTCCCTTATAAAACAGCTATGCAGCCAAAAGTTCATGGCCAAGGATCCTCAAGGTATAAGCTTGAGTATTATTTCTAGATGAAATAGACTTATCTTAGGGTAACTCTCTACATCTCTTGGTTTCCCAATGGAAATTTTTTATTTTATTTCCAATATATTTGGGGAATCAGACTAATATGGAAGACACATCCAAGTTGATGGTTCCAAACACATCACAAGTGTTTGATGGTTGGTGACTGATTAAAAATTATTTTAATAAACATTTCTCAAAACCAAGAGTGATGATATTTCATGTATAATTTATAATTAATTTATTTATTGTTTTAAGAAATAAATAATTGGGATTAGGAAATTTCATCATTGGTGAATTTCAATTTCGCAAAAACAAACTTTTAGATTAACATCATTTCACTATGAAGATCCAAGGATAGAATACATCTAGTAGTGATCCATAAATACTCCTATGATCTTAGAGAAATATCACTTTATCTTTAGGTTCTAGAGTAGTATGTCAAATTTCTTTCAATGTTCATTATTGATTTCTCATTCTTTAGTCTTGAATAAATCTCTCTTTTTCTTCTCATTATTGACTGGGAGAGAAAAGGGGGACTTGGGAGAGAATATGTTGTTTGAAAAAATTCTCTATTATCAAATTTGAGATTCTCTACATAAAGGACATAGACATCTATTTATAGAGTGATAATTTAAGATAAAATATTATTTAATTTAATACCATACATTAAATAACATTTATTAAATTTAATAAACCCATTTGACATAATAATTATTATATTATTATTATTTTTTGGCATGCTTCAACATGAACAACAACAAATATTATATAACGGTCCTGTTACTTAATATTTATCACTGGACTCGGTCTTGGTCTATTGAAACCCATCTATAATTTATTAAACAACTCAATAAATATTTTATTCAAAAACATATATCTTATTTACAATATGGTGAATAAATATTTTCTAAAATATTCAATAAAGAAAATAAATATTTTATTCACAAGTTGATAAATAAATATTTATTTAATTTATGTGATCAATATAACTTGAATAAAACTATTCCTTGTACTTGAGTATAATATTTTTTCACTTCATTAAACTCAAGTATAATTTAATTGAGATCAATGGAAACACTTATTGTGTGACCCTCTAAGTTTTTTTCTCCTTAGCATTATGTGGGATTGCCTTAATTTGAAGATTACTATCTAGAAAAGGGTTAATGCATTCAAGATAAAGATATTAATGTTGCAACATTCACTACTACAAAACTAGACTTTAACAACGTTTGAAATGGAATTTATCAGCACTAGAAAAGAGCTGACAATGTGAGTGATGTTAAAAATAATGGAATTTTATCAGCACTAAAAAAGAACTGATTATTAGAACTAAAAAAAGCACTGATAAATGGGACCTTTATCAACACTTTAATTTATTTCCACTAAATTATCCATTTATATGTTCTTATAAAATATCTAATAATGGCCTTTTATCAGTTCTTTAAGAAGTGAGGGTAAATGTGTTTATTATCAGCAATTTTAAAAGCTCTTATAAAGAGGAACTTTATCAGTGCTTTTAAAAAATCATTAATAAAGGTCCATACTGCAGTATGCTATTCTAGAACACTACTTCTCTAGAAATACATAAGAAATCAACAAAAAAATGTTCTAATATAGAATTTAAATTAAATAAAATTTAAAACACAAATACTAGAAAAAACACTATATTATAGACATTTCAAACATTAGTTGATACAGTTACATAATAAAATTATTATATACATTCAAAAACAATCCTAACTTCTAATGTCCCCATTATTTCTATTTAATTTTTTTTCAAACATACAAAATTTCATGATTAGTTTCGAACAAACCACCCCAACTCGAAAAAATATTCCACCTGTATAAGAAAACAATTATTAAAAGAAATACTAAAAATAAATTAAACATAAATATGAAATAATACATTAATTATATAGAAAATTATTTTAATTTGAAAATATCATTATTACCACTATTATTGAGTAGTGGAGGGAAATTGAAATAAAGTGATAAATTTAAACACTACAGGAGTGAAAGGTTTTGTGAGAGAAGAATTATATGGAAGTTTTGGTGCAGAAAGGGATTAAAGATAGATAGAGCTCCCAAAATCAAACAAAATAATCCAGCTATATAATAAAACAATTATTATGTTAGTAATAATAAAAAGAAATAAATTAAACATATATATGAATCAATACATTAATTCAACGGACAGTTTTTTTACTATTAAAATATCATGATTACCTCTAGAATTGAGTAGAGGCAGTGTCATTGCTCTTCTAGAAAAGGGAGTGGAGGTAACTTGAAATAAAGTGATAAATGAACCATTTTAGGGGTAAAAAGTTTTTAAGGGAGAATGAGAATGAAGTTTGGATAAAGAACCCAAACTCAAAAAAAATAATTTTCCTGTATAAGAAAAGAATTATTCTATGAGTAATACTAAAAAGAAATAAATTAAACATACATATAAAAAATATATTAATTCTATGGACAATGATTTTACTATGAAAACATCAAGATTTCATCTGTAATTGGGTATAGGTAGTTTCATTTATCTTCCTACAAAGACAGTGGACGTAACTTGAAATAAAGTGATAAATTCACCACTATAGGGGTGAAAAGGTTTTAAGGGAGAAGGAACATGAAAGTTTGATAGAGCACCCCAACTCGAAAAAAATAATCTACCTACATAAGAAAACAATTATTATGTGTGTGATCATAAAAACAAAAAAAATAACCATAAATATGAAACTGTACATTAATTCTATGGAAAATTATTTTACAATGAAAACCTCAAGATTACCTCTATGATTGATCAGAGACGATGTCGTTTCTCTTCTTGTAAAAGCATGACCCATGGATATAAATATTCTAAAATAAACTAACTCTTAAAGGAATAATGAAAATTAAATCTACATTCTATTATATAATTTTTTGGTAAAATAAATAAAGTCTATCATAACTTTACCTTTGAATCTATCCAATGGGTTTTCTTAATTATATTTTGTTCTTTTGAGGGATTGATAACAACATCATGTGTAGAATATATTATCTACATTGGTATACAAACATTTAATTTAGATTATGTTAATACAATAGAGGGAATATAATATTATGTTGAAAAGAATAATATATTAAAAAACACATTTACCTTCCCATTGAACTATATTTTTTATAGGTTTCAGGGATTTGGTTCCTCTTTTGAGAATCAAAATACCCTCTTTGTGATCCCCTCTAATGTTCTAGACATTTTCAACAATGGGACTGGTATAAACCGATTGTGATGTCCCAAAAAAGGGTCATCCTTGATAGAATTTTCCTTTGACTCAACATTTGTTTTGGTCTCTAGTACGAAAATCGACCAATTCTTGTTTGTTGGGTCAGAGATATAAAATAATTTCACAACATGTTATTCCATTATGAACGACTCATCTTTTTACCCTTTTATAGTGAAATTGACCTTCACAAATCCGATTTCATCAACTTTCACTCCATTTATACTGTGAAGCCATTTTTAATGGAAAATGTACACTTGAAATGTTGTACAATCGAACACATATATCTATTTAATAATTCCAAAATATGAAATATTTTTATAAAATGGTTTTCAATCCTTTTAACCAAATATGTGCATCGCTTTAGCCATAAGTGTAACACCACTATTTTTCACCATACTGAAGTTATCGTGTTATTTTGTATATAACGTATAACTATTGATTACAAACCTAGTGTAATATATAACATTTTCATTTGGTCCTATGGATTTCCATTGAAGTTGTTAGGAAATTAAATTAATATTTTCAGATAATTCCTTATAAATTTGATCTTTGAACCATCTTATAAATTGTTAATTATGTGTATCTGATATCCATCTTTCATCCCTTGATGGATTCAAATCTCTATGAATTTCTTTTTGGGCTTCAATGTATGGATCAACATCTTTACTATTATATAATATTTCAATATGTTCTTACTCTTACTATTTCATGGTAATTTTAAAAAACACCTCTTCTAGAAATCACTTTTCCCATAAAGAATTATCTCTGATGAGACATTAGGAGACCATTGCTTTCAAAAATTGATAGGTAATCGGTACAAAATTTAATATATTCTTTAAAAATATATTGTTCTGAATTACAACCTTCTGGACGACTTTGATTCATGAAATACCCTTTCAAAATCTTCATATACCATTCAATGGGGTACATCCATCTGTAATGGATATGACCAAATATTTGATCCCCTCTGACCAATTGAACCATCAGGTGGGCCATTATATCAAATAATAATGGTGGGAATAACATTTCTAATTCACAAAATATGATTTAATTCCTCTTATTCATGATGGGAAACTTCACTAGGTCTACAAATTCACTAAATATGGCTTTAAAAAAGAAGAAGAATTTGGTTAATGTATGTCATAAATTTTGAGGCAGAATGAAATAGATAGCAAAACTGGCATTAAATATTTCATCAAAGCATGAAAATTCTGTGATTTTATTCCTTGTAACTTAAAATTAGTCATTGACATGACATTCATGATGTTTTGTTAATAACCTTGTGGAACTTTTACACTGGTAAGGAAAAGGAAAAAATGAAAATTTTCTTGTTTGGATATAGTGTAAGCTACTGAAGGAAGAAAAGTCTACCTTTTACCCTTCATTGGTTCCAAATCTTCCCTTATCTCTATTTCAATCAAATACAACCTAGCATTAATTCCATTTAGCAACATTTAGTAACATTCCTATAACACTATAAAATACATGTTTTCTACATAAATGAAATCAATAAAATGTATGAAATACCAACAATTACAATATAGTAATTCAATGAAAATTTATCACTTCCTCCAACCAGATTTTGTATGGTTTTTTTAAAATGGTTTACCAAAAATAGTGTCAATATTTTTTACTTTTTTGTACAGTTGATCACATGTTTCTGGATATGGTGTTGTACCTTCTTTTATATTAACATCAAATACTATCATCCAAGATTAGTATTTATGTCATCTAGGTAAAATAATTTTATGTCCAAAAAACACAGCCTTTGATGAATGTTTCAACCGAAAAAAATATGTGTGTTTTTCAAAAATGGGACACCTTATCATTCCTTTAATGGTATAGCCAGATAAATTTCCATAAGAGGGGAATTCATTTATCATTCCATACGATATGGCCCTCAATGTTAATTCTAAACTTTTATAATATTCATTCATTATAATACATTTATCCCACATCAATTATAGATCTCTGATTAGTGGAGCCAAATAAACATCAATATCATTACTGAGTTTCTTTTTCTCTAATATAAGAAGACACAATATAATATATTTCTGCTTCATGAATAACCATGGTGGAAAGTTATAATTCTTGAATATGATGGGTCATGTACTATGAGTACTACACTATACACAAAAAGGGTTTATTCCATATGTAGATAACGCAAGATGAAATTTTCTCTGCACATCTCCAAATTTAGGAAACTCATAATAAATTTTCTTCTATTGAGGATAATTTTCTAGATGATGTGGGTTCCCATATTTATTTTTGTATATGAATTCAATGTTAATTGTATTGAGGTTTCCTAAAATCCATAGAGTCTTCTAAACCATGGAATGATAGGAAATTACCATGCATATTTTGAAGGACTTGATTCATTTTTCTTGTATCGATTTGCACCACACATAAGGAATTTGATTAGTGATTCATGGTCCTTGAAAAACAATATGAAATAATTTGTAAAATAATTTATATTTTTTAATATCATTCCCATTTAACAAAACATTCATTTAGTGTCTTATGTTTGGCATGGTAGTTTATTTTCTTTGGGTGGCATTTCTTTTAGATGACCATGTAGTTTTGTAAAGTTGGTGTCACTCCATCCATTTCCAACATTCAAATTATATAAATTCAATAAAAATGAAAATGTATTGTATTTAGTTCAACCGGTATACAATGGTATCTTGGAATAACTATTTTACTCCTCAAAAAACTTTGGACAATTGTGAAGGTCATCTTCAATTTCCATTTCCATTTCTTCCATGTGATCTACATCGTCTTTTACAAAGGTATTAAAATCAAATGATTCATAAACCATAGTATCATCTCAAAAGATGTCTTCATTCCATTTTTTTTCTCTGGTTTAGTCCACCATATATATCTTCAATCGATTCTTTGATAATGTATATGTTCTTACAAGTCTTCTAGACCAATTTTTCTTAAATTAATAAAATGTAAACATGGGCAGTAGATTTTAGAAGGGTCATTTGCATACTATCTTGCAAACTATATGAACTCTTTAAATCCATCTTTATATTCATTTTTCAAATGATTAACATGCATCCATTTTTCTCATATCCCTCATATTTGGGTTCATAAAAGATTAATTTTTTATCAAATATAAATAAATACACATAATATACTCATTATCAAAAGTGAATGTTATATACAGTTTTAATAAGGGAAATATAGATCATTTCTACTAGAATATCTGAGCGCCTAGATATTCCAAATCTGATAACAAGGGCTATTCGAATTTGAAAAATAGAGTGAGATAAAGGAAGATAATTAATGAAAGGTGTTAGCATATATATAATCACTAGGGAACCACCAATGTGCCTCAAATCAGTAGAAAATAAACAATAATATACATTAAAAATTCTACAAATTTATATATATATATATATATGAAAATAATTATTTAGTGAGAAGATATAAAACATAACAGTAAACCAACAACTAATAAATCAAAGGTTTTGTGTCAAATATAAACAAGGAATCATTCATCGATAGTCAATACAAAAAATTGACCAAAAATCATTCCCTAAACAAGGAATCCCAAAAAAATTGTAGACAAATGATCATAAACAAAATATCATAAACAAATCATAGAAGAATAAATGAAAAACAAAACCAAAAATACACAAATAAAAATTGGAAGACCTACCTGTCTAGGTTGAAGAAAATCTATGACACTCTTCAGTTGTCAGATGAGATGTTTGAAGGTAATAGGGTGTTGTGATTCGAACATCGATTCACTGAGGAGGAGCACTAGAAATGGATGGCTTTCATGGAAAGAATCTATATCGTAAAGTTTTTTCAAATGGTTAGGGTTTCTAAAATAGATCGGGACACTTTTATCAGCACTTATTTTGCACTGATAAATATAGGTCTTTATCATCACTAAAAAATCACTGATAAAACCAATCTCTATCAGCACTAAAGTTATAGCGCTGATAAATGTTCATTTTATCAGCACTATGTCTAGCGTTGATAAATCCTCATCTTTGTCAGTGTGAAAAAAAACAATGATAAAGATTATTTTATTAGTTCTTATTACTAAAGTGTTGTTAAAGGATTTATAATTATAATTATGAATAAATATATAAATATTTATAAATACTTAATAAATATATATAAATATAAATATAGTAAATATTATTTTTTAAAATATATTTATTATAATTTTATAATTATATATTTATAATTATAAATATATTTTTAAAAATAATTATATATACCATTTTATATATTTATATAATTATACATATATATATATTTTATAAATATATATATGTATAAATTAAATATATTTATTATTTATGTAAATTTATTATAAATTAAATAATTATTTAAATATAGAAAACTATGTATTTATAATTATATTAGTACTTTTAAAAATAATATTTATTTATTTATAATTATAAATATATAATTGTATAAATATTGTTAATGTACATTTATAAATATATTTTTTTATAAATATATTTATTTATAAAAAAATTTACAAATATATTTTTGAAAATATTATTGAATATTTAATTTTGAGTGCATGCATATATGTACAAAATGAGTGAAATTGAATAAACTAAGAATATAGGTACACGTTAAAAACATTGAAAAAAATGGATAAGTTTTGTGTGTGTGTGTGTGTGTGTTCAAATTGTATATAAAAATATATTAATTACGTATTTGTGAAATCAATATAACACACATTTGATCTATACTATATTGAAAAATCAAATGACATCCAATTATATGTTGAGTACTATGAAATTAGTCAATATTTTTAATTTATATTAAATTTTAATTATATATCCTTATTCAATGAATATGTGACAATTTAATGTTAAGCACGTAAATATTTTTTAATTTATAAATCATATTTATAAAAATTAATATATATATATATATATATATTTAATATATAAAATTTAATAAAATTAATTATCATAATTATATAATTAATAAAATGTGTAATATTTAATAATGTATAATCAATCAATTAGTTTTTATCAGTAATTATTTAATTAATAAAATTTGTAATATTTTTTTAATAAATACATTTTTATTTTTTTTTATTTAATAATTTTATTTTATCAGCACTAAAACGTGTTGATGAAAGAAATATTAATCATCGATAAACAAAAAGTATTGATAAAGTGTACCCTTTATGACCACTAAAAATAAAGTGCTATTAAAGGATACCCTTTATCAATGCTAAAAATAAAGCACTGATAATGGTTTGCTTTATCATTGCTAAAATAAAATCACTAATAAAATGTTATATTTATCAGTGATTTCTTTAACGCTGATAAATATTCCATTTATCAGTCATTTCTTCTAGCGCTGAAAAATAATAGTGTTGTTAAAGTCTTGTATTATAGTAGTAATTGTAAACCACATATGAACAGTCATTGTGTAATAAAATCATTTTCTCAAAATATCTCCTCAAAAAGGATTCACATTCAAGTCATCAACCTTTATGGTTGATATGTCGTTATTTGAATATCTTAAATAAACACATCATTACAAATTGGACATTAAATCTAATGTGATGGGTCTATTCCAATTAATGGGTTGAGATATCAGATTCTATAAATATGGATTGGAAAAATCCTTCCTCAAATTATTCATTAATTATATCTCACCCATGACACACCCAACATATCCAAGTTCACCATGAAATATTATTACCATGGTCTAGTAAATACATCTAAGTATATGAGTTGTGACATTCATTAATAATAATATTAAAGTACAAGGACCATCACACTTGCTTGTAGATAGGAATATTTAAGGGAACCAAAACATGTGGAATTCCTATTGGTAGATCTCTTCTCTTAATCTTCTTTCTTGGATATTACCAAGTGAGAACTTCATGAGAAGAAGAATCATATAATTTTGAGAACTCACACCTAAAATTCTATGTATCGTGTGTCCCATCATAGTATGGTATCTAACCATAAAACATTATTTGAGAACATCATCATAGAACATCAATATTCTAATCATAGTGGGGAACTTATATAACCTTATCAATGTGATTTATACTCTATGAAATTATTACATTAGATTCAAGTATAACAATAAACAATATGTAATAAGATGTTCAATTAATTTTCAATATAATAAATATACATGTAATAAAAGTACAAACAGTTGGTCCTGGGAAACCAACTCCAACAAACTATCACTTAGAAGAGAGCCAATTTTATGACCTTCTATCCGTTAGACCTCACATGATAGCCATGTTTCTGCTAAGTCAAGGATTCTATTATGGGTTTTGTCGTGTTTTCTTCCATGTAAATACTACTCACATAAACATCACCTTTATGAGAACAATCTCTCGAGAGGTGATACTTTCGATGTATGTGCTCCATCCACTGATGTGACCTTGTATCTTTTTCATGATTCCCCACTGTAGTATTATCACAATAGAGCATTATAGGATATTTACTTCAATATACTAAATCAAGCTCTTCGATGGAGTTTTGCATCTATACAACTTCTTTAGCTACCTCAAAATCTATAATATACTCAGACTATACTATATAATCTACAACCATAGCCTTCTTTGAGCACTTCAAATTCATAGAACCTCTATTCAAAGTGAAGATATATCTCATTTGTGACTTCATATTATCTTGACCCATTTGGAAACTAGCATCTTTATATCCTATGATGACTAGTTCCTCTTCTCCTCTATAAAATAGGAATATATCCATAGTACACCTCAGATATACTTAAGGATTTTCTTGACTTCCATCCAATTTCGGTCACATATATAATCTTCGTATCTTCTTACCACACATAATCCATAGGTGACGTCTATCCTAGTACCTAAAAACATACATGAATGACCCAATCGTTGATGTGTATGGAATCCTTTTCAATATTTGTATTTCCTCATGTGTATGAGGAAACATTTTATTGGAATGATGAATTCCATGTGATGATGTAAACAATCTGCACATGAGCCTCAGCCCAGTTGGTGAGAACTCGCTAGGTGCATCCAAGACACTTGGGATCAAATCTGGTGGAGGCATATTTTCAGGTTACTGTAGCAGTATTGTAGCAGAACTATAGTAGGCTTTGTTCGGTACTGTAGCAGCTAGAACTATTCATCCATCTGGGCCTTTAGGCCACCGGTTTGGTCCTCGGGTTCTGCAAGGCTTTCAAACCACCGAAGGCCTTCAGGCTAGTTTATTCTCAAGGCCTTCATACCACTATAAGGCCTTAGGGCCACCCCAAGGACTTTGGGCCACATGAATGTAGGCCCCAAACACACTACAAAAATAAGCATCCCCAGAAGAGGATTCAGAGCAGCTGCACTCACCAGAGCAGAGCCAAATGGATTGTCAGAATGAGAGGGTATGGTTATATCAACGGTATTAGCCTGTGCTTGCATGGGAAGCCTAGCCAGACGGTCATGCAAAGGTGGGGAGCTACTATCAGGATGAAGATGCTGGGGAGGGGAAGTTCCTTGTAGATAGTCTGGTTTAATTCCCTAAGACCTTTGAGCCATGTAATCTCATATTCCTATGGGCCATGAAATCTCTAAGCCTAAGAGCCTTGTAAAAGTTCCCCCTCATCCAAAAAAATGATGTAAACAATCCCTTATTGTATTTTTCCATAATGAATCCCTTTAGTATCTTGTCAACATGTGTACTTTGACTTAGGCTTAGAAAACTTTTCAATATATAATGATTTTTCTCGATCCCAAGAATATATGTTTCCTCATCCAAGTCCTTTATATATAAGAATTTAGTCAACCACTCTTTAATAGGAAATAATTCTAGTATTTTATTTCCAATGAGTAATATGTCAACGACATATACTATTAAGAAAATGACTACACTCTCAATAAACCATTTATAGAAACACCACTCACATTCATTATTTATGAAACCAATTTCCATTATGGTCTCATAAAAATGAATGTTTCTAGACCTGGATTCTTGATTAAATCCAAAAAAGGGTCTTTGTAACTTGCATACCTTGTTGGAATCCTTTTGAGTCACAAAAACTTCGAGTTGTGTCATATAGAAATCTTCTTGAAGGTTCTTGTTAAAGAATACTATTTTTAAATACATTTTATAAAATCTCATTATCCTATAAGGCCACAATAGAGAGTATAATTTTTAGGGATTTTATCATTGTAACTGGTGAAAAGGTCTTATCATAGTCAATGCCTTGATTCTATTTAAACACTTTTGTAACCAATCACGCCTTATAGGTACTGACTTGTCTTCCATGTCTTGTTTCTTCTTGAATATCCATTTTCAACCAATGGGCATTAAATATACAGGAGTTTCTACCAAAATCCATAATTGGTTTTTGTACATGAAATCTATTTCAAAATTCATGGCTTCTTGGAACTTGGAAACATCTATTCCACTTACTACATCCTTATAGGTTAGATGATCATTATTGTCAACTAATAATGATTCATCATCCTCAGTGACTTGAAAACTATATTTTTTTGGTTACATAAACTCTCTAGTACCCCTGCGCATTAATTGTGTGTCTTGAACAATTTATTCTTCCATGGGTATTTTTGTAATTTTTTGATATACCAACCCTTGTGTATCTTGAGCATGGAGTTCATCAAAGTCAATCTGACTCCCAATATCTCTTTTATAAGTAAGATCCATCTAAAGAAATTTGGGACATCTATCAACCACAATCGTTTTTTATGGAGGATTTTATAGTTAGTATCCCTTTGTTTCTTTGGGATATATTATAAAGATACACATTGTAAATCGGGGTGAAATTATTTTAACTAAATATGCCTTAACAAATGCTCTATAACCCTAAACATGTATGTAAGGCCACACGAGCATCTTTCCATTCCTGAATTGTTATGGTATACTATCTATTTCAATATTTTTTACTCGGTTTAGTATGTATGTTGTTGGTTTTAATGTGTATCCTTAAAAGGATAATAGAATACTCGCATGACTCATCATTGATCTCACCAAGTCCAACATGGTGTGGTTACTCCTTTCACTAATACCATCCCATTGAGGTGTATAAGGAGAATTGAGTTGAGATAAAATCTTAAACTCTCATAAATAATAAATAAATTCATAATTAATATATTCTCCACTTCGGTCTAAGTGAAGTTTATTAATCTTATAGCCAAGTTGGTTCTCAAATTCATTCTTCTATTCCGTGAATTTATCAAAAGAATCCGACTTATACCTCATTTAGTAGAAATATCCATATCATTTAAAATCATCAATAAAAGTTATGAAGTATGATTACCCACCTGTTTCTTCAATAGGAAATGGTACACACGCTAGTATGAACTAATTCAAGAATATCTTTATCCCTTTAACTTTTCCCACTAAATGGGGTTTGTTCATTTTTTTCTTTTAAAAATATATTACATACACCAAGTGTTTTTAGTTAAAAATAATCAAAATATCCATCTTTATGTAATTTAGTCAAGATATTTTCATTTACATGACTTAGCTGGTGGTTCCAATGTTGGGTGTGGTATGAATTATGTGAAGTAACTTTGATAAAGATTTCTATTGTTTAGTTTGTGTAATTCAATACATAAATACCATTATTTTAATTTTATTTACCATAAAAAATTAAATCTTTACCAAATAATAAATATTTACATTATAATTTTAAAATAAATCCATTCATATCAAGTTTTGATATAAAAAAATGTTTTTGGAAACAAAAGGCACATAATAATCAAACCTTTAAAACTAAGATCATTCTGGTCAGAAACATGTGGTGGTAGTCCACAATAGCTACAATAAAAAAGTTTAGCTTTATTGGCATCTCATAGATCTACCTCTCCTCAGTCAATATTTATAAATCTACTTGGTTCCAATATATGAGTACATATGTGAGAACCAAAAGTTGTACCTAATATCCCATTTGCAAAAATAGATAAATCACACTCGATAACAAATACAACTAAAGCTTCCCATTTCTTTTTCGGATGGTTATAGTTTTTCTTCCAGTGGACCTTCTTGCCACATGAGAAACTAAGAGAATCATTTTCCCTTTCTCACCCCATTATCTTCCTCTTCATAGAAGTACATGAAGAAGCTTAGGGATTAAATATCTTCTCTTTCCCTTTCTATTTTTTCACCATAAGTACAGAATGTTTTATACACTTTTTATCCTTATCTACTTCATGAAAAAGTGTAAGAAGATCTGATAGATACTTATCAATGTTTTTCATATTAATATTCATAAAAATCTAGAGAATCTTTGAGAGAGTGATTCTATATTGAGTTTGATTCTCAATTCTTCAAGGAGATTAAAACCCCCAACCTCTAAGATCTCAATGTAGTCAGTGATATTAACTAAGTGAGGCCTATATGGGGAACCCTGTTCAAGATTTATCTATAATAGATCCTTATAAATATCAAACCACACATGTCTATCTCTATCTTGGTAAATACTACAGAGGTGATCAAAAATGCTATATGCATCCATGTTTTCTTGAGACTTCATTAGTTCATTATAAATCAATTAAATTAGAAAACATTGGACATCGAATTCATCACTAAAATTATTTTCACAGAAAAGTAACAATTCATCACTCTCCTCTTTAGTAGAAATATCAGATATTGAGGATTCTAGAACATAAGATTTCTGTTCAGGGCATAGCATAACCCAAAGGTTTCCAATCCACTCCTAGAAGTTACTACCAGTTATGATGTTATCATTATCTAGTATTTATCATAGAGATAGTGTGGATGAAGAACTTTTCATTTTATTCTAAAATTAAAAATATAAATTATTAGTACTTTTCATTATTAATAAACAAGTGTGATATAATAAATTAAATTTTTATTTATTTATTTATTAAATCTCCCTCTATTTTATCAAGTCTCTATATACCTCACCATTGACTCATAATTTCTAGTAACGTTAACAATATTTTGGATAATATCCCCATTATATTTCTTAATGATCTATACTATGGCCATGAAAACCATAATAATGTAATTAGTTATTTTTTTTCAACTACAAAATTGCAGCACCTTGATCCTTTGTTTGGATTCCCCTATCCTAAAATTAGTACTTGGATTTCCTGAACACTTTCCTCTAGTTTTGTGTTTAATAGAATTTGAAAGTTAAAATAAATACAATTTTGGTTAAGTGAACCTAAAACTCTCATGAGAACTCCATAAAAAACTAAGTATCTAGAATTTATCCATGCACTACTCTTAGTTCTATGGTTTCATTCCCAATAAAGTATTGGAAGTCTTAGTCACACTTAATATTTAATTGAGGTATTTTAATATATTATACAAAAAAATAAATCATGTTTTATTCTTTACACATTTGGTTAATATTAATTATATGTTACTTAATTAATTAACCATGTTTTATAAATCATTTATTCATGATTAATTTAGTTAATTTTTGTATTTTCACATTAATTAATTTTTTATGTGATTATAACCTTGCATCCATAAAATAAATAATTTCATAGACAGAAATAATTAATTAATTAATTAACATGTTCATTAGGTTTATCGAATGGTTGATTTAATGAGTGAACATTAAATAAACCTTTGACCTATGGGAAATAACACATATTTTTGGTCTTGGCATGATTTACAACATTAGACTTGTCAACTTGTGTATCACCTGGGATGGAATCATTATGCTTCCATGTTGAACCACCTCCGTGTGCCTTGGGATGATCAATTATTTTCAAATATATATTAATCACATGCAGGTAATGGGATATAAAGGATTGGTTAAAGGGTATTACATTAATATCTTTGGACATGCAGGTGTTACATAATAATAGAGGGAGGGATGAATAATAGGACATAATTTAATTTAATATTAAATAATTGAAAACTCCTGAAATAAATTTAATTAAAACACCCAACACATACCCAGGTCTTGGTTAAACTCATGAATTTTCATACATACAACGAATATTAAAAACTAAACGGAAAGCATTCATTTATTTATTCATTCTTTTATTATTGAAGATAAAATTTCTTATATTGATTAGTTAATTAATAATTCTCTTTAATCTTAATAATTATATGATATTATTTGGAGATACCCACAATTTATGGAATTTGTGGAAAAAAAGTACAGAACCCGTAATGACTTTTTAATTATTATAAGTTAATTGAGAATTTGAAATTATTTAAAAACCTTATTTAATAAAAAAACAAACAACGGTGTTCCAATCTATAAAATAACGTTTTAATGCTGTAATTTCCAAATTTAATGTAATTTTATTTTTTTTAATTAATGGGAGACTACACAGTATGTACATCCAAATACACACCATGTACCCTGGTTTCTGCCTATCCAATTCACACATCTAGGGATTCTGTGGGTTAACTCATCCCAAATACTCGGTGTGTACATTCCATCTACACAACCTATATATACCTTTCGCGTTCTAGGTTGGCTTAGTCAAAATACAGTGTGCAATAAAAGTACCTCTTGTAATTAATTGTTTAGTGCATCTATGTACAATGTGCATGGGTATAAACTGTTTTCTTCGACTGCATGTCATGTACCCGAGTTTTTCTAGCAAAATATTTGGAACTTCTCGATGGAATCCTCATTCATTATTCATTAGTTATTAAACCTTTGTGAAAATGAAACACTGATTAAAAATGAATAATATTTCGATAACATGTTAATTCAAATTGGATTAAATAAATAATAAAATGAAATGAAAATATAATCCTAACTGTGAATATATCAATAATAAAATAAATAATTATAAATTTAAATGTGATCACTCTGATACCACTAGATGGTTTTGGGCACAGTGGATGTGTGCAGAGGTGGTGATATATTAAAATTTATTTTAATAATCGTTTCCTAAAACTAGGAGAAAGGATATTTTATGTAAAATTTATAATTAATTTACTTAATATTTAAAAAAATAAATACCTAGTCTTATAAAAATTTTAGTTGGTGAATGTTGATCATCTGAAAAGACCATTTCAGATTACATTCATTTTACTATGAGGATCCAAGGATAGAATCCATCTATTAGTGATCCACATGTGCTCCTATGATCTCTAAAAAACATCACCCGATCTTCAGGTGCTAGCATAGTGAGTCGATTATCTTGTGTTTTTCATTCTTGATCCCTTGTTCTTGGGTTTTGATTAAATCTATCTTGTTCATGTCATTCTTAAGAGGGAGAGAGAAGAAGTTGATAGAGATTTCATTATGTGTAATAATTCTCTATTCTCAAATTATGTATTCTCATGAAAATATACATAACATTATAATTAAATAGTAAGTATTTGAGTTAAAATATTATTTAATTCCATATCAGCCATTGAATAAAATTTATTACCTTTAATAAACCCCATGCCACATAATAATAATTATATAATTATTATTTTGTGGTGTGCACCCACTTATGCAATAACAAACATTATGTAACAGTCTTGTTAATTAATATTTGTCATCAGACTCGATCTTGGTCTGTTCGAACTCCTCTATCATTTATTGAACCGAATAAATATTTTACGAATAAATAAATATTTTATTTACAATATAGTGAATAAATATTTATTAAAATATTTAATAAATCAAATAAATATTTTATTCAAAATCTAGTTAATACATATTTATTTAAATTATGTGATAAATATAAATTGAATAAATTTATTTCTTATACTTGATAATAGTATTTATTTGATTGATTAAACTCAAATAGAATTTACTTGAGGTCAATGAAAACACTTAGTGTGTGAACCTCTAGGATTATTTCTCATTGGCATTAGGTGAGATTGCCAAAGTCCCATATTACTGTCTAGGAATGGGTAATGGAATCCAATTGAAATAACATAATTTCGCAATTTCAACAACCATGTACGAACACTCATTGTGTAATATAATACTTTTTTCACAACATCTCATAAATCAGGTTGCACATCCATGTCACCAACTTATATGCTCATTTTTTCTTTCTTTGACTATCTGAAATAAACAAGTCATTGCCCCATGGACATAGAATTTAATGAAATGGTTCCATTCTAATAAAAGTTATAAGATTTTATATTCCATAAATATTGAAGGGGAAAATTCATCATTGACTTATTCATTAATGATATGTTACTCATGGCTCACCCAATGTATCCAAATCCAGCATGAACTATTATCGTCATGGTTTAAAAAATACATATGAGTACTCAAGTTTTAACATGCATTAATAATAATCCTAAAGTTTAAGGACCATCATACATGATTGTAGATAGGAATATCCAATGATACCCAAACATGTGAAATTTCTACTGGTAGGCCTATTCTTGTAATATCTCTTATTTGAGACTACCAAGTGTTAACTTCAGGAGAAGAAGCCTCATCATATTATGAGTACTCTCACCAGAATGTATTCATACTATGTGTCCCATAATAGTACATTATCCAACCATAAAATATTATTTTTGGGTATCATCATAGCACATTAGGGTTCTCATCATATCATGGAACTTATATGAACTTTTCAATATGATGTATACACTGGGACATTATTACATTAGTGTCATATAGAACGAAAAACCATATGTAATAATAATTTTTATTAATATTCAATACATTGAATATACATGTAATAAAATTAAAAATAGTTAGTCCTAGGACACCAAATCCAATAGAAGTGTGTCATCCTAACATGTCCAATGTGCTTTTCATTATTGGATTCAGCATTTCTAAGATCTTCTACATGATCGAAGAGGACATGTCTAGGGTCTTCCACGAGATCAACTGACTTTTTCTGGATATATTCGCATGATTGAAGTGAAAATTCCCTATCAATTGCACATGGTTGAAGCAGTCATGTCTCTATATTGTCATAAAATCAACCAATCTTGTCCTCATATTTTCACATGACAATGATGACAAGTCAAGGGGTTTTCACATGACAATTTTAGCATGTCAAAGATTCTTCATGTAATCTAAGAGAACATTTCTAGGATTCTTAACTTTTCCTTCCCTCAGGCTTCTACATGATAATTCTTACATATTAATGTGAAATCACAAGACAATGGAGATATGTCAATAATTTCTTACAATATCACCTTGAATTTTACAAGACACATTCATTTGATCAAACTTTATTTCCCTTTACACCTTCACCTAATCAACTTGGTTTGTCCACATACTATCTTACGACCAACTTTATTTTTCCAAGGATGAATAAGTGAATTTCAAGACCAGTGATGAGTCTTGAGAGTTCATGATCTTAGGAGGTTTATGTAGTGGGGTGTCACAAACATTTTTATGATCCAATATTATTCCAAGATTTTGAAGTTTCATTCCCTAAGGATCATGGTCCGGCCGCGTAGACAATGACTTGTCTAGGAAGAGTACAATGATAATAGATCATGTTGAGGAAAATATTTTAGGTTTTTCATGGAAAAAGAGTGATCATTCCCATATATCCTCATGAATTCTAAGGCCATACACATGAGGAGGGGTGTCCACATAATGGAACCACGTAAATCCTCATTACTTATTTGATTCTCATAACCTTAAATGGGTCTTGATAGGGGTTATTCCACCATATACAGATGCATTACAATGACACAACAAGTATGAGTGAGGGTTCATGGCGCATACAGTTGAGGGATTATTCATGGGTTTATATTCATGAAAAAGATACATATATATTGATGGGTGTTCATATAATAATGCTATATAATTCCCAAAATCATATAATCCACATGACCTTCATAAGGTCTTGTTATGGGTTGGTGTTTATGTTCCTTGGAAGAATATCATAAATATTGTATGCATGGATAATGGCACACATTTCATGGAGTTTGGGGTGCATGGAATGTTGGGGAATATACCCTAAGGCCTAAACTGAGAGGTTAAGCACGAGCCATCACCAGACTTGGGGTGTGGCTTCTTAACACTACATGAAAAAGGAGAATTTTTATAAAAAAACCCATAAATAGCATGAAAGTGGGAACATGATCCCCTTGAGACCACAGGATCTATAAGATATCAGGCAAGGTACTCTATGGATGTGCATTGGGGTTATCTATTGGTGTCTCATAAATATAAAATTTCCTCATCCAAGGACTATAAATCCAATTTTACCCATGGGGTTCACAATCTCAGTGCCTTCTTCACATGGCCAAGAAGCCTCAAATAATTGCATGTTGAAGTCATCGCCTCTAAGGCTGCATTCAAGAATCACAATACCATTGGTTCATGACATCCCAGGATGCATGTCCACCGGTGTATGCTCGCGGACACCAGTATGAGTGTTCGAAATGTCCAAGGACCTATCTTATCACATCAGGAACTATTACTCATGAGGTCATGTGATCATAAGGGAGGTCTTGTGAGGGATCTTGAAAAAATTGATAGGAGTTTTATGGCCAAGTGGAGATTCAATTCCATAGTGGGGTTCATGTTATATTGTTCTTTCATGAAATCATGTGATCTTATGATCACTCGATGAGGACTTGTGGTGGCATTCTCATGGAAGGTTCTCACGGTGGGAGCACCATATTTACCTGAAGGAAATCTACAAATTTGTTGGTAAACTCTTCTATTTATTTGATGCTCTCCTTCCACTCCTCGCATTTTTTATTAAAGGTAGAGGATTAATTTATAAGTTGGGTTGGATGAATCTTCTAACACTTTTCATGGTGAAAATTTCACGTGTTATGCCTATGGTGGTGGATGCTTCGCATGAAAAGTATCACATGGTCATGAGATGCATTCTCACAATGGTATGTTGGATATTCATATAGGATTCGCATGATTGGATTCAGAATCTTCACATGTTTTTGCATCTTTCTAGTGGAAAGGAACTTGAAATCATTGTTTGAGAAGATAAATGCATAGAATACCAATGGTGAGAGGATCTTGAGTCATTATTCCTCATGTGAGGATTTAGTGGAACCCTATTTTCATTGGGTTATCATCATTATTTTATCATTAAATCCTTATTTTAATGGATTTTCATGGCTTGCATGAACTTAATAATGCAATGGAATCTTTCATAATCACTAAACACCCTCTCAGTAATATAGATTTATTCAGATAATAATTCATGCAGAATATTATAGATTAACATGTTCATAAACATCATTAGGTTATATCAGTGGTTTTATTCACTCTGTCGCATGATAAAAATATCATCACGTGATGGAGTTTTTCACTGGTGGAATTTAATGTGGCGTGGAATTGATTCTTATAATGGGATTCATGTGATGTATCACATACAAGATGGATGAAGGATTCTAATCATATGGGATTCCATGATAATTGTTTTGGGATTGTTTTGATATTAACAATGTAATGGAGAGGGTTTTGGTGTCCATTGGTGGGCATGTCTCACGACATCAAACCTAGGTTTCATGAGGTTGAAGACAGAGTGTGCGATATTGGCCTATTTCTCATAAGTTTTATATAGGATAAAAAAAATTCAAAAGTTTCTGTGTGGGATATCAATGGATGGCCATGATTGAATTATTGGGTGGTAGGGATTATATCTAGCTAAATAAAAGGCTAGATAGTGTTCACTCTATTATTTTCCCACATCAAGACCTCCACCATTCATACCTTTGAATTATATACTAAACTGTGATTATAGGTTTCCAAAATTGAGTACTGAGGTTTTCTCCTTATCTTCACTAGAACCACCCAATGTCATCCCACCTTTATTATTGTGAAACCACCCTGTGGTGAGGATCTTCCACTCATACACAGGTGCATTAATTTGATCCATATATATCATATTCTAGCTATCCATGTTGTATCCCTTTGTGGGTTTGAGGTGACTCTCATGTGATCCTAGTTCAAGGTTTCTAGGGTAGTTATTTCTAGCTGCACAAATTTTTTCGTAAATGGGTCTCCCATAAATACATAGAAAATACTCTTAATTAAAATGTTCATTATTCAAATATTTAAAAACATATAAATAAAATCTATAAAACTAGATAAAACTTTTTAATATTATTAAAACTTTTGAGAACATAAATAGAAATGTGAATATCACACAATTAGGGGTGTCAATCCCCCCCCCCCCCCACTATAATTAGATTTGTTTAGAATGAAAAGAATAGGATTCTGATGTAAACATAAATCACGTTTTTGTATACCTGAACATATGATAGACATTTATACTGATCCCCATGAGAGTAATTTTCAATATTATGATGACTAGGTAATTTTATGTGTTGCCCAGATGATACTTCTGACCATGAGTGATTGAATTTAAATGACATCATATAATATTCCAAGACACCCCTCCTTCACATCATTCCAAGTAAACATCACTTTCTATATTTAAATTTACGAATCAAATAAGTTTTATCTTGATACTTTCTTATGAATTCCACCAACATGATATTCTTTTTTGGTGCATCCTCTTTGATCATCTTGGTATCATCTGGTCACAAAAGGGTAATTGGGGTGGTAATGAACCTTTGGATGGATCTAATGTAAGGTACATGGACTTCACTAAATATCTCATGAGAATGGAAATAAATCCATATCTAGTTCTAAAATATACCATTATGTATATCAAATTCGTTCATATGGAACATAGGTTCATAGATTAATAACTCTATGATGAGTGTCCTTATGTATATCTAGATCTTACATAGGAAGGGGAGTGTCACTATCTTGTTACAAAACCTTGGTTAGTGGCCTATATTTTAGTGGATGTCTTGCATGGATCATACACAATTCTCATCAAATGTGTAATATCAAATAGATTCAATCTCTTGGATTTGAGTGCCTCATTTAAAATATCTTTATCCTAAGAAATGCTCATGAATTCCCACATAAATGAGATTCTTTATTGAGGTTCCTTCTCCCCTTGTCTTGAGATCATCTGATTTACAAGGAAAATTTGGGTATTGTATCCATCACAGAGGTAGATATTTATAAGTTCTTCCTAGTTCAGGGGACATATTGATCATAGTTTGATTTTTTTCTACGGCCATATGGTGGTCCCCAAAAGCATTGTATCACTTTTTTTATATTCCCCTACATTTTTTCATATGCTTCATAAGGAGGAAAACATAGTTGGAATTTGTCGTCTTATGGGTTTTTGACCTGAAAATTTTTATCCCTCTTCCTTTTTATAGATGCTCAATATTGTTTGGATCATGAAAAGTGTGTGTCTGGTGAGTAGAGAGAAAATTTGGTCTAGGATTCCATTTTTGAGTTTTCACCCTAGAAATTATTATATCTATTTTGGTCTTGCATACTAGACCATCATTGTGCCATATTATATGGTCTTAATTCTTGGTCCATTATTATGATGTAGTTCAGGGTCATATAGCTTGAACCTTTTTTGTCCTTTATTTTAGTTTCTTCTATCTAGGACCTTCTTTTACTGTATTTTAGGGTCTTCAAGCTCATACCTTTTGTTTTTAATGTTTAGGGTCTTCTAGCTTGGACCATGATATTCTATTTGGTTTAAAGACTCACTAATAGTACATGATTAATGATTAATGAATATGGGGTAGAATTTCTAGGGTTAACCCAAGACACCCTAATAATTTGACTTTCTTTGTGGTGTTGTTAGGGCTCATGCAGATTAGAGTTCCTTTCTGGTAAAGTGGAGATGCCTCTAGCTTGTAGGTCAAATCCCTCATGCATCAAAATCATGGTCAAACAGAGGTCTCTCCACTCTTTTCCAAGCGTCATGGAATATTTCATTGATGTTATAGGTTGATAGAGAAAGTATTGGGAATCTACAGTCCACCTAGCCAGTTGTAATATGGGTTGTATAAATCATGAACCCATGAGCATGAATCAATGGATCATCGAATGGGACATATATACCTATGGTAAACCAGAACACCCTAATTTTCTGATTTCTAACACATTTTCTATAGGGTTCACGAGTATTTGAGTTCCTTTCCTTTACGGTGGGGATGCCTCTAATTGGAAGGCCAAACCCCTTGTGCATGTGTCTATAGGGATTACATTCATGGTCAAGTATATGTGATCCCCACTATTTTGCCAGGTCCATCAAATATTTTTAAAGACTCTAATATAGAAGATGATGTTGGGTATGGTGAAGAGGACAATTCATAAAGGGTTATGGAACAAAAAGGAAATATACCTCTTAATTTCAAACCTCAATCCCTACACCCTGTGGTTTTTATCCATGAGGTGTGGGCATTTAAAATGTTTGGGAATGGAGTGTTGCATTATTTCTTTGAGAAATGGTGCAATACTTGGTGATGTAACATTGATGATATCAAATCCACTTGAATAGTCTAGTTGTGGGAGTTGTATATCACAGTACAAAGTGCTCAGTTCATGAGGAAGGTATGGTACAATCGTGTTAGGGAATGACCCAAAACACCCTCAGGTGCTTGGTTCTTCCATGGTGATGTCTAGATCACAAGAATAATAAAGGCATTTATATAGGATCATGATGTCTCTTAATAGTATTTATAATCCCTTATTCATCAATATCATGTCCAAAAAAGGAGATATATTTTCCTTTTCAATGGACATAAATGTTTTTTGGTGACTCAATGTGTTGAAATCATGAATTTTGATTTTTGAAAAAATGAAATATTCGAGAAGGGATTGACCCCCCTTAAAGTGATGTTGCCTCCTAGTGAATATGTTATGATGGTGAGGATATGTGAAAAATCATTACTCTAAATTTTTCCTAGAAAAGGTGTTCCAATAAGAATAGATTGTCTTTTATTAGGGATATAAAATAGGCCACAAGAATTTATTTGTTTTTTTTTGCTCTATTTTTTTCTAAATCATTGAGATGAAGAGTTTAGAGAATATAGACTTGAATTTTTCTCAGGATTCCTTTTTTAGGTTTTTATCCATACATTTTTTATGTATCTTTCACTATTAGTTTAGGGTCTTTCAATTTGGACCATCGTAGAATAAAATTTTAGGGTCATATAGCTTTGAACAAAGTGCATGTAGTTTAAGGTCATGATGCATATAGACCTAATATGAATGAAATTTTATAGTAGAACCTAATTAGGATACTCAGAGTCTAGATTTTTTCAACCTAATTTTTAGTGGGGAATAAAAATGTTGTAATTCATGGCCCGAGTTTCTTATTTCATGAGTAATGATTTGGGAAAATCATAATAGGGATGCCCTAGAACACCCTCATGTGCTAAGTTCCAACATAATGATTTTAGGATTAGAGGGATTATAAATCCCTTCTTATAGATCCATGATGTATCTTGTTTGTATTCAAAACCCTTATTCATCAATATAATGATCATACATAGATATCTAATTTACTTTCCAATGTCCATGATAGGGTTTGTGACCTCTTCAGGTGCTCAAGGCATGAAGTGTGGCATACAGATTGAGGTTCTTTGAAGATGAAAGAAGCACCATGTACTCTGATTAACCAAGTTAAGGTTCTTGTGGTATATTAATAAGGAATGATAGTGGGTGATGTCCAACACATATTAATGTCATGTATTGGGGATGTGTATATCATGTAGTTTGAATGTAATTTAACTAGGACATGTTCCTTATAGTTTAACGTCATGTTGTAAGGATATAGGCTCCCTGATGTGAAAAGTAAATATCATGGCTAGTCCCAAGGATAGAAATATGGGAATCACTAAACATACTATGGTAATAGGAATTAATACACACATAGATCTTATGGAATATCTTCTTATGAAAATCTAAACTTTATGCGGGTAGGGGCATTTTTATGCTTTTTTGTTGTGATTGGACTCAGGGTTGGAGATCTAGGAATCAATATGTATCATGTGATGATAGGAATAAAGTCATAAATAATTATATAAAGGATATGTTCTAGGATACCAAAAAAAATTGTCCTCTCAGGTGAGGTACAAAGGATTGTGTTGTTTTATTTCATGCAAGAAATATCAACTGTGTGGTTTAACATCATGGAGTGAGGAATCTTGTTTTTCCTTTTATGGTCTTATATTCAAGACCATTATGAACATTTCATGAGTTTGTATGTCTTGTTTCTTAAGAGAATCCCTTACTGAAATTCCTAATCCCACATGAGCTATGCTGAGTGTGAGAAAACATTATTGGAAAGGGTTCCTCTCAACATGCAGAGGTGATTAAGGATAGGACAGGGACATTTTTTATCACGCAGTGACTAGAACAAGATATAGGTTCAAGGTGTCATTAAATATCTCATTATAATTAGAATCAATCCATTTATTTTTCTAGAAATATATTTAATTTCATGTCATGTGGTAAGGACATCATCTACATAGTTTAACATCTTATGTTAAGGAAGTGGGTGACTCAACATGAAATAAGTGAAATGTTTTGGGTCTGTGTAGTTTTACATCATGCGGTAAGGATATATGTCCTGAATTTTAACATCATGTAGTAAGTATGAGGATCACCCTATTTGAAAGGAATGTAATACTATGGCTGGGCCCAAGATCAGAGTTTCAGGAATCACTATGTATCATGTGATGGAATTAATCAAGCCACATGTAGTTCTTAGATGAAGAGATTCCCTATGTGTTAATGACTATCGCACAGTGATAGGGGTATTTCAAACATCTTTCTTATATATCTATCTTATTTTTGTTGAGTCGTTGGTGATATGATGCTTCCCTAGTAGTTAAACATCATACTATGAAGAAATCTACCGTGAAATTTAACTTCAGGTATTGAGGATGTGTTATATATAGTTTAACATCATATGAATAAGATGAGGTCCACCTAACATGAATAAAGATAAACCATTGGGGGATCCATGGAATTTAAAATCATGTTATGAGGAAGTTCTCAATACAGTTTAGCATCATGTGTTTAGGATGTACTTCATATAGTTTAACGTCTTGTGGTTAGGACATACTTCATATATTTTAATTTTATGTGTTTAGGATGAACTCTAGAGCTCCCTTTTGAGTCAGTTGGGATCTTATAATTTGATGTGGTAATGGGTCTAGTCATGTTTGGGAGGTTTCTTTCAACTAACATTGTTCATATCTTCATGACATCCACTTATTCATCAGATCTATATGTATTTACTTGGTTAGACTATAGTGGTTGCCTCGCTTGGTCTCCTTCTGACCATTGTGAAATGTTTCTAATGGTGGATGTGTCACTATATATGGTTAACCCTGGTATTTTTATCACCTCTCAATAAGAAGGTGCTTGGATTTTGAGGAACTCTCTATATGAATATGTCTAGGAAATGGGGGGATTTCCTTGTATGTGGTACATATCACCCTGGGGAGACTGACCATGGGTGATGTTAGGAGTAAAGTCGCTACAATCCATCTCCACAATACCACAAAGAGTACTATCACAATAATGATCGCCTTATTATAATTTTGAAGAGTCAGTGGACCCTTATGGTGTTTAGAATGTGTCTCGAGAAACCTCAAGAACACTTAGAATTAATCATGTCAGGGCATGAGCATCATTCTACATCGTGGCTAGAATATGTAATCTTTATTTTTAGGATTGAGAAGGGATATAATCATACTCCTTGATAGCTTCTAGAGTACATTAATAATCTTCTAGTGATACAAGAATATAATCACACTATTGAGAAGCTGCAGAAGTATGTTAAAGAGATTCTATGATAGGGATATGATCATATCTTGAGGTTCATTCTACTCTCAATCGGTGGGACTCATCTAGAATGGGGATATGATCTTCATCCCAGGCCTTTAGAATATACCACCAGTTTTTTTCGATAGAAATATGAGCATGTCCCAGGCATGTTCTTCTCTCACTTGGTGAGCCCTGGTTAGAATGTGGATATGATATCAGTCCTTATGTCACAACCTTTACTGTGGAATTCTAATAATACCCTTGGTTGGGAGCAAGGATATGTTCTTTATCCACAATAGCCACATGTTCACACTAATCCAAATATTGCACTACTCTAGCTATTGGGATAGAAATATATGCATATCCCTGCATATTCAAAAGAATATTCATGTAGAGATCCTCTATTACTTACAAAAAGCACTAGCACTTCAATAGGGTATGTATTGGAATATATTCATGTAAGTACTCATCTAACAGGATATGTTGGTCTATATATTATATTGAATTGGGGATATAAATCTACTCTGGTTCTCCTTCTTCTTTCAGAATACACTGATGGACTTTAAACAGGGTGTTTGGATTTATTCTTTTCCCATGCTTGCTTCATTAATATGATATCATACATAGTTTTAAATAGAGGTGATGGTTCACGCCCAAATTTACCCAAGAGAAGAAGGGTAGAACGGTCCTTGTAGTGTAGCTTGGGTTGTCGATTCCACAGAGACCTAAGAAGATACCTAAGATACACAACCTAAGGGATGGATTTTTGGCTATGAAGTGGCCAACTTGGATTGATTTTGGATGGGTTTTAAAGATATCTAAAAGATTTAAGTGGATTCAATTTAAAAGAATGAGTTGATCCTAGGTTATCACTCGGGGTGGATTGGATGTATTTTCTTTTTAATGATTTCAATTTCTTAAATTTGAGATGGGTTCATTTAAGGAGATAAAACAACATCATCACTTACTGGTTTAATGCCTACACCCTCTAATACTAATCACCTATACACTTGAAGGATCAAAGTTTTGAGCACTTCAAGGTAAAGGATCATATTAGTACTTGAAGTGTGTGGCCTTAAATTCAACAAGGACGATGGAGTTTAAAAATCATCAAATAAAAATCCCAATTAAAGAAGTGATTATACATTAATTAGGTGATAAATAACATCCAATCCAGCCTCTTGCTACTCCCTTGGATCAACCCATAAGTGGGTTAGCCCTCCATTGATCTCATGGTTTCAATGGAAGCGGAAAGTAGACTCATAAGGGAGGAATGGAGAAGTAAAGAAAACAACAAAAATAAAATGATCACTCCACCGTTGTGTGAATAATTTCACAAGGGTTGGTGTGAATAAATTCACACCTTGATCCAACGGTATCAATGTGATATTAAGAACAACAGAATAAGAGTATAAGAAGAACTTTTATTAAGAAACTAAAGTGAATTGAACAACTTACATGTGAAAGACAAAATTGAGGCAACAAAAATGCAGCATAACATTACAATTAAACAAAGCATCCAAGATCCTCAACTCCTTCACCACCACTGCCTTAAATAGGAATTTTGGGAGCCTTGGGTCGAACCACCAACAGTACAAAGCATATTAATTAATTTTTCTAGGATATAGGTGGTGGAAAGCTTGTAGAATTTGGACTTTTCCACGTTTGACCCGAGGTGGCAGCCAGCTTTACTTCACCGAACAGACGCGTCTGGAAGACCTTCTAGACGGCAGAATCAGGGTGGTCCATAGAAGAAGCAAATGGAGCTACGGAGGTCTTATAACAGCCTGAAAAATATGGGCCCATTTGGAGTTGTGGATTCCGAGATATGATCAAAGTAGTGGACTGTTTTTCTGGGCCGCATAATCTGGCCCGGAATTTTTTCTCTAACTTGGGCCGACTAAATGACCAACATGGAAGCCGAATTAGCATTAACTCATGAAGAGTTATTTGTTCCTATACATGTATTCTAGAATCCCATGAAATTTGGGATTCATTGGGTCTGTATTTGGGGCCCCACAGTCTCCTCAGTGGGATGGTGTCCAATCTGCCTTCTCCAGAATTGCTTCCTTTCATTGCCAAATATCTTCATCATCTTTCATGAATTCTCCACTGATCCCTGAATCAAACATGTTCATATTTAAGTGTAGATAAATTTACAAAAAAAATCAAATTAAAATATGTAAAATTAAATTCCTTAAAATCAGATGAATCATTGGGTACTTTAAATGATGTTCAAAAATGTACCACATAATAGTGCATTTTAAGAAGGTATTACAATCATAATGTGAAATGATGTTCAAAGTGTAAAATGCACTAAAATGGTGTTTATGAATAACAAAGAACATGAAAATTATGTATATTAACAATTAATATTAGCCTCATTTAGTGGCTAATCACACCCCCCAACTTGAGTTTTGATAGTCCCGAGCAAAATATATCTCATCAAAAATGAAATTCGAATTCCCTTTTCCAAAAACATTTTAATACAAAATGATCACCAAAAAACCTTATACCACACAATCATGAAACCCATCAAAATATTTTAATAAGAGATAGTTTAATAAGCAGATCCCAATCCCAAGCCCATTCCTTTGATCAAATCCATCATCATTCTTCATCCAACTCAATTAGGTGTAACGATGTGTTGTGAATCACAATAGATATGGGGGTTCATTTTCATTCAAGGGGAAAATCATGGAAGCGCTAGGTGGAATCACATTTAATCCTAATATGAGTATTCTTCATCCCTCTTTTTTTTGATTTTTTTTTTTGCAATATTGCTATAGGAATTGAGATTGCAATTAATCAAATTAACCCATGTAGCAAGACTTTACTGATGACTCCCAGACTCAAAGGCCTTAGGGCACCAAGTGAAACCCACATACTCAGGCATCGTCTCGAGTTAACTTAATCAAAAACAAATTCATATTACCATAAATAGAGATAGATTGAAAAACTCAGGGCTAGACAACTCTGGAGTCACGATCTCCAAGTGCCGAAAGCCTCGCATTTTATCAATCCATTGCTCTACACGCAAATTTTTATTTTTATTTTTTATTTTTTATTTTTTAATAATTTTTTTTTTAAATTTTTTTTTGAATACTCATGTTATTAATAAAAATAAAATCATACTATGCTATTTATTATGGGACCCCAAAAATTCAAATTAGTACCCCACAGTCTAGAGGACGTGCATTGTGGCATTTTTTTTTATTTGGATGAAAATATAAACGATGAAATATCACATTGGACAGCCACACTTTCCAAAATCTATGCTCATGAAATTATACAAGGATTAAAATCAGAATCAGGGCATGCTAAATTATTTGATATTCAGTTTCAAAGTGTGCAATGCATATTACCATGTTCAAAGTTAAAGGAATTTTTCCTTCCATTTAATTATTTTTTCAAATCATTCATTTTTTTTTGACACAAAAGCATTTTTTTTATTTTATCTCCCCCCCAACATAAAATAACACTGTCCCCAGTGTTTAAAGAAAAGAAAATTTAGAAGGGGGTATAGGTAGAGAATGAAAGTTCAAAAAAGAAATTGAAAATGAGGGTTATGGAATGAAGTCACCTGGTGGTTGAAGTTTGAAGTTATTACTGCTCCCTTTTAGTCCTTTGATATCCATGTCGCTTGCAGAGTTCCCTAGTGGAAAAAGGAAAACAAACAAATAAAACAAAAGAGTATATATATATATATATATAAGTAAAATATAAGTATATATATAAAATAAAATAAACAGATGATACATTGTCTTCTTTTTAAATTTCTGGGTAAGGTATTACTCAAGGATCACACCACGTGACACGGATGAATATGGTGCTCCCCTTTCATACCCATCCATACATAGAATAGAAGAACAGGTCAAAAGTCTATTTTTTTATTAAATATCAAAATGATTAAGTAATCTTATTTTAAAAATAAAGATGATTCAGAAAGATTAGAAACATAAAAACCACGGGTTGCCTCCCGTGCAGCACTTTGTTTAACGTCGTTAGCTCGACATTGAACCCCCCAACTTACCCAATACCAACTTTAAAATTTTTAAGGACCACATGTTTCACAAATTCAACTAGGTTTAGATTGATTAAAGTTTTATAATTTGTTTCATTAACAAACCTATGTTCTAAAATGAGTTGGTAAATCCAAGGAATATCAAAAATGGTGGATCTAGTTGCTTCTCTAGTATTTCCTAATACATCAAGGGTCATTCCAATTTTATTTATATCAAGAGAAGAGACAATGAAAACATGATGGTTTTGGATATCCTCAATGGATGAAAACTTGATGAATGATGGAAAGGACACATGTTCGACTTCAGGCATACTAACATTTTTAGACATAGGTTGGGAATTTGGATCGATCTCAATTTTATTTTCAAAATTTATCAATATAATTGGTTCCTTTGGAATAGAAGATTAAACCACAAAATTGGAAATATCAGTGTTAGAAATGGGTATGGACTCAAATATTATGATTTCTCTTAATGGTTCAATGATTGGTGTTTTTGAAAAATCATCAACATAGTTATATTCATGAGACTCAATCCATGATGTCAAATTCTCCTCTTTTGAATCCAAAAAGTTAATTTCCTCCTGATTTAAATTCCCTTCAAAATTTCCTTGATCCTCTTCATCTATCCCAAATTCAAATGTTGGTTCTTCAATAAATCCATGTGGGGTTTGTGTGAAACTAGGCACTTCACATAAGGTTATGGAAGGGACAGTTTGTGTAGGGATGGGTTCCTCACAAGTTTTAATGATTTGTAGTTCTAACCTCAATGATGAAACCTCAAAATTCATTATCTCCATTTGTTGACAAAGTTTTTCAAGTAATGGTTGTGGATCATGATGGTCAAGGGGTTGAGACAGATGGTCTATTCCAGGAGGATAACTATGTTGTTGGAATTCCATAGGAGGGTGTTCAGATTGGCCTTGTTGGGATTGGAACTCATAATATGTTGGAATGTATTGTGGATCATATGAATAAAAACATTGTGGTTCAGTAGGTTGTTGATGATCCCACAAGTAGGAATTAGGATGGTCATTGTACATCATACATGGGGTTGAGTGATCAAAGTAGGGAGAGGTTCCCCATGTTTGGATTTGTTCAAAAGGGTTTTTCATAGGAATGAAATTAGGGATGAGATGAGAGAAGTGGGATGAAAAAAATATGATAGTGTCTAAGATAACTTACTTAGGTTCCCGGAAACGGCGCCAAAATTTGGTTCACGCCCAAATTTACCCAAGAGAAGAAGGGTAGAATGGTCCTTGTAGTGTAGCTTGGGTTGTCGATTCCACAGAGACCTAAGAAGATACCTAAGATACATAACCTAAGGGATGGATTTTTGGCTATGAAGTGGCCAACTTGGATTGATTTTGGATGGGTTTTAAAGATATCTAAAAGATTTAAGTGGATTCAATTTAAAAGAATGAGTTGATCCTAGGTTATCACTCGGGGTGGATTGGATGTATTTTCTTTTTAATGATTTCAACTTCTTAAATTTGAGATGGGTTCATTTAAGGAGATAAAACAACATCATCACTTACTGGTTTAATGCCTACACCCTCTAATACTAATCACCTATACACTTGAAGGATCAACGTTTTGAGCACTTCAAGGTAAAGGATCGTATTAGTACTTGAAGTGTGTGGCCTTAAATTCAACAAGGACGATGGAGTTTAAAAATCATCAAATAAAAATCCCAATTAAAGAAGTGATTATACATTAATTAGGTGATAAATAACATCCAATCCAGCCCCTTTCTACTCCCTTGGATCAACCCATAAGTGGGTTATCCCTCCATTGATCCCATGGTTTCAATGGAAGCGGAAAGTAGACTCATAAGGGAGGAATGGAGAAGTAAAGAAAACAACAAAAATAAAATGATCACTCCACCGTTGTGTGAATAATTTCACAAGGGTTGGTGTGAATAAATTCACACCTTGATCCAACGGTATCAAAGTGATATTAAGAACAATAGAATAAGAGTAGAAGAAGAACTTTTATTAAGAAACTAAAGTGAATTGAACAACTTACATGTGAAAGACAAAATTGAGGCAACAAAAATGCAGCATAACATTACAATTAAACAAAGCATCCAAGATCCTCAACTCCTTCACCACCACTGCCTTAAATAGGCATTTTGGGAGCCTTGGGTCGAACCACCAATAGTACAAAGCATCTTAATTAATTTTTCTAGGCTATAGGTGGTGGAAAGCTTGTGGAATTTGGACTTTTCCACATTTGACCCGAGGTGGAAGCCAGCTTTACTTCACCGAACAGACGCGTCTGGAAGTCCTTCTAGACGGCCGAATCTGGGTGGTCCATAGAAGAAGAAAATGGATCTCCAGATGGCTTCTAACCGCCTGTACAATATGGGACCATTTGGAGTTGTGGATTCCGAGATATGATCAAAGTAGTGGACTGTTTTTCTGGGCCGCATAATCTGGCCCCGAATTTTATCTCTAACTTGGGCCGACTAAATGACCAACATGGAGGCCTAATTAGCATTAACTCATGAAGAGTTATGTGTTGATATACACTTATTATAGCATCCCATGAAATTTGGGATTAATTGGGCTTGTATGTTGGGCCCCACAGTCTCCTCAGTGGGATGGTGTCCAATCTGCCTTCTCCAGAATTGCTTCCTTTCATTGCCAAATATCTCCATCATCCTTCATGAATTCTCCACTGATCCCTGAATCAAACATGTTCATATTTAAGTGTAGATGAATTTAAAAAAAATCAAATTAAAATATGTAAAATTCAATTCCTTAAAATCAGATGAATCATTGGTTACTTTAAATGATGTTCAAAAATGTACCACATAATAGTGCATTTTAAGAAGGTATTACAATCATAATGTGAAATGATGTTCAAAGTGTAAAATGCACTAAAATGGTGTTTATGAATAACAAAGAACATAAAAATTATGTATATTAACAATGAATATTAGCCTCATTTAGTGGCTAATCAGGTGATATGAGCATGCTCCCTCTAGTCCGTATCTTTCTTCATTCGAAAAGGTGTCCTTGATGCCTAGATCTATGTGTATAGGAAGGTGTTTTGTCGAATAATACCCTCAGTAGATGACTAAGGGGTAATGTACATTTTGTGATATAGTTGGGATTAAGATTGTATTGTATCAATTCTGAATTTTGAAACTATCAATTCCACTTGAAGTTGACAATGTCTCCCAGAGATTAAGATGTTTCATAGTTTATCATCATCTGATTAAGATGCATTCTATTCAGTTTTATTGTCATGTAGTAAGGAATTAAATATAGCTGGATGGACCAAGACATTGGATCTTGGCATCCATAATTATCTCATTATAATGGGTTTTATGTCATATGTAGTTCTAGAGATTTGTGAAGTTTAATGTCATGCAAAAAGGACATCATCCATGCAGTTTAAAATCATGTAATAAGGATGTAAATATAGGTGGATGGGACAATATATAGGATCGTTGTGTCCGTAAGTATCCAGTTAAATGAGAATCAATATCTAAGTAGTTCTAAAAATCCATCCAACTTAATGTCATGTGGCAATGAAATCATCCATGTAGTTTAACTTCATATGGTAAGGACATCATCCATGTAGTTTAACATCTTATGGTAAGGACATCGGCCATGAAATTTAATGTCTTGAAGTAAGGAAAATGTGAATAACCTATTTGGAGAGTGCATCATCGGATGGATCTTGGAAAACTCTTATGCATATTGTATGATTTTTGGATCCTTAAAATCTATCAATCATGAACTTACCTATCTCTCAAACCCATCATTAAAGAAAAATAATCTCTATATTGTGTTTCAGAGATGTCGATGGTAGGGGAAATGGTTTTCATGACCAATCATCCTTTCCTCACTCGAACTTATCATCATCAAAGTCTCTATCAAACCATTTTTCATGGCATGATTAAATTACCTGGAGACACGTTTTGATTTGAATGAATATACATTTCACTTTCTTTCTTCAAGATATGTGTTTTCATGTTGTTTCTCCCACTTGTTATCTAAACCTCCATTGGCACAGGCGCAAGGCTGAGTTTGGAGTCTGGGGTGTATAATCCCAATATTTATATTTCCAGGGGTCGGTGCTGGAGGATTGGGTGTCTTGGATGATGCAGAATCTTACCATTTATTAAAACATCCTGACACCCAAAGATTTTTGGCGGAAATGGTTGGAGTCATATGGATTCTAGAATACCCCTGATGATTAGGTGGAAAATATGGAAACTCCCCCATCCTTATTGATGGTGTTCTTGAAAAATATAAAAATTACCCCAAACCTTTAGGCTATGGTAATGTGGAATAATTTCTAGAATTCACCCAATGAGGGGGTGAAAATATAAAAATTTTCCCAGCCATGTGGTCTTGGTTAATTCACTATAACAAAGGATTCCGTAGGTATGTTCTGGTATATATTTCTAGGGTAGATAATCTAATGCATTCCCATAATTATTTCTTGGAGATACATATTCTCTCTTTGGATTTGAGAAATTTTTTCCTCTATATAAATTACATTTTCATCTTCGAGGGGCTGACTGGAAAGAGCCACGACAACACCCTCTCCTATATCGGTGGTATGGTGAGTGGATGATGATGGTAGTCTAGATATAGACCATAGAGATTGAATCCACTGATTCCACTAAACATGTTCTCTATTTTCATTATCCTATTAAATACAAATGTGTTCGGTAACACCTTATTTTGATGCATGAAAGATACTATAATGTCCTTCTTTTTATGTGTTTAAGGCTAGTGGTGGGAATGTTATTTGTGACTCAGATGACTATAGGAAAGTACACTTATACACTTCCAAATTGTACCCATTCGGATTTGGTAAGAAGTCCTCAGATCTGATTGATATCATATTTACTGAGAAATATGCATGCTGGTTCTCCTCCTCAAAGTAATATCTCATTTTTCAGGTTTAAGCATGATATACTGTTTGGAGGTTCGGTGTCCATTTTACCATTTGAGGGATCAATTAACATGGGAATATTTGATTGGTCATTTCCAATTTCACCATTTTAGGTGTCAGTTCTCTTGTTGAAGATGATACTAGGGTAAAACATGATAAAAATTCTCCCATCCCTATAGGCTGGGGTGTCCCCTTGGATTCCACAGTCATCAAGGCTAGTTGTGGTAAAGTTATATTCTCTTAGATAGTGATGATCTATGATTGATTCTAGTCCACTACCAGGATAAATTTTTGGACCTATGATAGAGAGGTGGTAGCATGGATATAAGCCTACACTAAAGATTCATTATTTGGATACCCCTTGAAGACTTTCCTACCGAATGACCCAATATAGACTGTCATTGTGGGCATAGTTTCTTCTATATATCCTTGTGTAATCATGATCACATATCGATGATGATGATATGAATAGATGGTATCCCTCCTATTCAACTCCTTGGTGATTGAGTTTATGTGGTGATTTTCAAAATCCACATATGTAAGGTAGGGAAGGTATGTGTTAATTTTCTCAAGGGATGGGCTTATGAAGTAGTTGAATGTAGAAACAAGGGATACTTTTACTTATACAGCCTATTTTGGGAAATATGATCAATGGGAATTCATCCTCTAGAGTATTTAATGAGTTGATTTCAATGTTTGGATGGATTCGTGGATGTGGTACTCCCAACTAGGATGTTCACAAACTAACACAAGTTGTGGTGTGTTGGTCATAAGATATGTTGGGACCTCGGGGCCAATGCATCTTGTCTTGTGATATCGGAACTCGTTGTCACATTAGATGATTTCATTTCAATTATATGAAACTTTTATGTCCTAGATAAAAAATAAGAAACCATATTAGTGTAACATCATATATAAGTGTACAGGTTCGATTAATTACTTTTAGAGTTAAATAAAAAATAGGTGTCCCTTTCTATTATGTATGGTTTAGTGCAGTTAAAAAAATGTGTTGAGTTTACCATTTTGTTTAAAAAAATGGAAAAAATGGCTGAAAAGGACTGGAAAACCTATACTTTCTTACCCCTGAAAGGGATAAAATAGTTAAAGGAATTCACATCCAGTTCACCATTTTGTTTAATCAGGAGGAGTTGGATTGGTTTGGCCAAATGACTTGATTGTTAGGGGTTAAATTTCTTTCTTAATCACTCTAAATAGATTTTCCATTATTAATTTTCAATAGATACTCCCAATGATTCCCACATATATAAATGAGTATAGATATGCTTCCAAAATAAGTAAGTCTTTTGAGGTTTCATACCTAATCATGCTTTGGAACTCACGTTGTTTGAGAGGATGGGAGGTCAGGTTTAGCAAACCCTTTGGGGGAATTATTGCATACTATAAGACTCTCTAATAGATTTAAGATATGTTCATGAAATCCTCCCTATACCCTAATACAAGACTAGTTACCTTATTTTAATAACTTGATTAAGACCATGTGTTGATAGGAACAATTGTGTGGATTTCCGGGGTTCTCTATAATTCTCTTATTTATTTATGATTCTATGGTTTATAACCATGTTTGGGAACTCTAGAGTTTATTGATGTCCAGGGAGTAAGTTGTTGTTTTGGATATGATATTGAACCCATAAAATGCATCATATATATCCTGTAAGAAGAAGAATCATAACCCACGTAGTTCGTTTGTCGTAGTTTAAGGCCAAGTGGCTAGACCGATCCATACTGTTTGATGTCAAATGGTAAGGATGGTATTATCAGGATTGAACCTTAATGTGGTATCAAAAATATCTTATTTAAGATAGGAATCTAATTATACATAGTTATCATATGGGAATCTTCATTGTGAGAGATACAACAATAAGGGTATTAGGTGGGACTTATCCATATAATACATCCCTATACTATTTCACCAGGAGTATGGCCCTGGACATAAGATAAGATGTATTCAGACATTCATCCCAATGAGGATCCCTCCTTGGATAATTCACAGAGTACTATTAGTTCAAACATTTACAGTCTCTAAATCATGTGAGACATGATTAGTGTAAGAAACAACGGATAGGAGAAGATCGAAATCATTTCATAAGATGATAATTGAGCGGGGCTTACACATAAAAGTTTCCACAATAGAAATAGAATTATCCATTTAATTGAGGTTATGGTGTAAATCTCAGGCCTTAACAAGTCATCCAACATATCCTATTTTATAAAAAAAATCCAAGTCAATGTATTTTTCTTAGTCCCTGTCCTACTACTGGGTTTTAGGTAATTGAGGGAATGGTCATGGATTACACTTAAAATGATGTTCGTGTATGATCCCACTTCTCATACATTGATGGACAAGTAAGGATATTAGAATATTGGGATAAATTGGTCTTTTTAGTAATGAATATTTTTTATAAGAAGGGACTTACACCAGGGTGGATTCCTATTGGAGCTCAGGCCATAGGAAGGCACCCTACATATCCTGTTTGGGTAGGAATCATAATTATCGTAATTTAGTTATCCTTTAACCCAAAAATGGGATAAGGTGAGTGATTACAATCAGAGATTTCATGGTTATCCCTGAGGTTTTAAGAATTATAGGGGATTATATCAAGGTGGATTCCATTAATTAGATACTTATTATCTATCTTCAAATGGATAAAGAGAAATGGTGATCATGAAAATTTCATCCCAATAAAATGAAACTAATAGAGATGCATGAGAATGTATTCCTATTATATCAAGTAAACTTCCATTATTAAATGGGTATGGGGAAGAAATTTCATAGTAGGTGATCCTTATGGTATAAGTCTGAGTATTTGTTTTGGATGAAACAGAAATGCCTTAGGGGATTTATCTCACATGTCTTGGTTTCCAGCTAGACATGTCTTGGTTTCTGGCTAAACATGTCTTGATTGTCTGCCCGACATGTTTGGGGTATCATTATGGCATATAAGACATGTCAAAGGATGTCTCCCTGATAAGTCTAAGATGCTTTGTGGGATCGAAGTTGAAATTTCTATGATCTTCCATGTGATCAAAGTGGACACGTATAGGGGATTCTGTGTGAGAAAATAATCTGTCATGGATGTATTCACATTACTGAAGCGAACATGTCCTATTTATTTTCCATGGTTGAAGTAGTAATGTACCTATATTTTTACAAGATCGGCCTATCTTGTCCTCAGATTGTCTTATGACCATGCCGACGTGTCAAGGGGTTTTCACGTGAAAATGATAGCATGTCCAAGATGTTTTATTTAATCAACGAGTTCATGTATATGATGATTAACATATACTACCATTCAGATTTCTCGTAAAATTGCTGAAATATTAATGGGAAATCACATAAAAATAAAGATATGTCAATAAGATATTACATGATCAACTTAAATTGTCTAGGAAACATTCACATGATCAAACTGAGTTTTCCTTAACACCTTCACATGATAAACTAGGTTTTCCCTAGACTGCCTTACATCCAACTTGACTTTCCCATGGCTACATAAAGGCATCACAAGACTAGGGAGGAGTCTTGAGAGTGGATGATCTTAAGTGAGTTATGTGGTGGGGTCTAATGAACATGTTTATGATCATGTATTTTTTCAAGTGTTTGAAGTTTCATTCCTTAAGGATCTTACTTCGGCAATATGGGAAATGATTTTTCATGGAATAGTCCATAGACAAGAGCTCATGTTGGAGGCACATGTTTTGGGGGTTTCATGGAAAAGGATAGTTTTTTCCCATAGGTAATCATGCATTATAGGTCCATGAACATGTATAGTAGTGTCAAAATAATGGGCACATATAAATCCACGTTGCACATATGATTCTCATAACATTAAATGGGACTTACAAGGGTTCCAAAAACATATACATAGGCTTTAAAATGACACCATAGGTATGAGTGAGGGCTTATGATGAATACATCCAAGTTCTTTTCATGGTTTCATAAAATTCCAAAGCTACCTATATGTTGATGGGTGTTCTTATAATGACATCAGATGATTCCCAAAATCCTGAGATATGCATGACCTTGATAAGTTCTTTCATTGGGTTGGTTTTTATGTGTAGGGAATGGATATAAAATCATTCATGTGAATGGATAAGGGAACTCATTTCATGGAGATATGGAGGGAATGTCATATGGGGGTGCATTCCCTAAGGCATGCACTATGAGGCCGATCAAGGGGCATCATGAGACCCAGGGTGTATATTCTTAACTCTGCTTGGAAAAGGGGAATTCTTTCAAACATCACCCATAAAAAACATGAATTTGGTCACATGATCACCATGTTACCACATAATCTATAATGGATCATGCAAGGGACTCTTCAGACATGCGTTGGGACTGTCCATAGGTGTCGTATACATGGACAATGGACTCGAAAAAGGACTTTCAAACCACTTTCATTCTTGGGGTTCACATTCTCAGTGCCTTTTTTATATGACTAGGGACCCACATAGAATTTCTTGTTAAATCCAATTAATCTAAGGATGTATTCAATCATTGTGATATTGAGGGTTCGTAGCATCACAAGATTCAGGTTCATTATTGTATGCTCATGGACACCAATATGAGTGTGATGTATTTCCAAGGCCCGATCATATCATGTCACATGAGGCTCTATTACCCATGCGATCATGTGATTCCAAGGGAGGTCTTGTGAGGGATCTTGAAATTATTCACAGGGTATTCATGTTTGATTAGAGACACCATTTCATAGGGGGCTTCATATGATGTTTCTTTTTCATTAGATTGCATAATGTTATGATCACATGATGGGGTATTATGGTGGAATTCCCATAGAAGGTTCTCATGATGGGAACCACATATTTACCAGGAGGTGATCTTCAGATTCAATGTCTATCTTCTCAATTTCTCTATTACTATCCTTCAACTCTTCACACATAATTTTTTATGGGGGGGAATGTTTATTTATAAGCTGGGGTTGTCCAAATCTTCTACTCTTTTCACGATGATGGTTCCATGTGTGATGGATAAGGCAGTGGATGTTTTGTATGAAAACCATCACCAGGTCATGAGATGGATTCTCTTGATGGTATGTTGTACAGTCACCATGGCTTCACATAATTGGATTTAGAATCTTCTCATGAATCCATGGTATGTCAATGGAAAGATACATGAAATGTTTCTATGATAAGATAAATGCATAAAATATCATTGGTGGGAGGATCTTACTTCAATATTCCTCATGAAAGTCTTCAGTAACGTCCTATTTTCCTTACTTTATTTTCATTATGTGACCATAAAACTTTTAATTCATTATCCTTTCACATTTCACATGAATGGAATCACATGATGGAATATCGGATGATTAGTGGAAACCCTATCGATATTATTGATGTATACAAATAATAATTAATGTTGAAGATAAGTGACTCATGTAGCCATAAACATCATTTGGTGATTTTAGTGGTTGTCTTCACTTGATAGTGTGATCAAAATATCATCATGTGATGCAATCATGAACTGGTGGAAGTTATTACAACATTCCAATGATTCCTACATTGTGATTTACATGATAAATCTTGTATAAGATTGATGAAGGATATTTAACAATGGTCCATCTATGTTGGTTGTTTCAGGCTCATATGGATATCAATGAAGGAATAAAGATAGCGGTGGTCTCAAGCGTCAGACATGTCTTATGACATCGAACCAGGGTGTCACGAGGATGAAGACAATGTGTATGGGGTTGGCTATTTTTTGTAAGCATAACATGGGGTAAAATTATTTAAAAATGTGTCATGTGATTTCAATAGACATCCATGATCGAATGATCAAGTGGCTGGGATTATTTTGGATTTTAAAAATTTATGAACTGTTTCTGCTCAGTTTTTGTCACATATTGAAACCTCCTCTACATGCCCCTCCACTTTCTAAGATAAATCCTAACCTCTGGTCACCAGGAATGAGTATCAGGATTTTCTCATGATCTGCACCAATGTCGCCCCGTGTCGGCACACCATTCCCAATGTGCTTCCATCCTACGGCATGGCTCTACCCATCATGCTTGGGCACATTATTTTTCTCTCTATTCCATATATTCTATATGTCTAGGATTTCTACCTAGACATGGTTTAGCTGACTCCTACATCATCCTAGGTCAAGCTATCTAGGCTAGTTAATTCTGGATGGAAAATTTTTTTGGAAAAGGGGGATCCCAAAAATACATTGAAAATACTCTTAAGTAAAATATTTATGAATTGAAGATATAAACTCTTATAAAGAATATATCAGTCCATAGATGAAACATTTTAATATTCTTAAAACATCTTAAATATTTAATAGTAAAGTGAATATCACACAATAATTAGTGTCAACACCTATGAAATAGATTTGGATTCCCAAAGACTTATTTTATAGCTTTTCTAAACCTAATAAAATTTGGGTACCAAAATAATTTCTTTATTTATTTTATATAGGTAAAATTCTTAAAGAGTTCTATAAAATGTATATATTATATATATATATAGTGTATGTTCTAGTATATTAACATAGAATACTCAAGTCTCAATAATTTAGTTAAAGTGGATGGTGTGTATGTTACTTTTTTTAATTCAAAAGTAAAAAATAATTATACATGGTCAAATTGGTAACCATGAAACTTTTATTATTTCAAGATTTTTATTTTTTGATGTTTTAAAATATAACATGCTTAGTATAGCTCAGTTGTGTGATGATTGTTAAAATGTTATATTTCAAAATAATTATTTTAAAATTTATGATTCGAAGAAGGTGTTCATTTTTACTACATTAAAATTGATATTCATTATGCTGTTAATTTAGATTCATTGTTTTTTTAAATGTTTCTTACTTATGTTACTTTCATCGAGAATCTTGGTTGTGACATAGAATAATAGGATTCTACTATTGATGATCACTTAGGAATCTAATAAGAAAATAAATTATCAAAGATCAATGATATCTGAAATTCCTAAAATAAAATGTGTGAAATTCCTATCAAAAAGGAAAACAACACAAAATATATTTCAATCCAAGAAAGATTTTTATACCTCTAAACTATTATATTTGTTTCACATGGATTTTTTTACCTTATATTACTTCTATTGTAGGTGGAAAAAATTATTCCTATGTGATTATTGATTATTACTAAATATTCACATGAGTCTTTTTCTGAGTGTACAAATGTGAATCTTCTTCTTATTTATCAAAATATGAAAAATATTTAGAAAACTTTAGTGTAATTTCAATTAAAACCTTGAGAAGTTAGCATGTTCATGAATTTTAGAATCAAAAACATTATTCTTTATGTTCACAAAATATTTATTCTCACAATTTCTCTACACCTTGGACACCTCGCCAAAATTGAGTTATTAAAATGAGAAATAGAACTCTCCAAGAAAATTCATAGACTTTGATTATTGAATATGACTTACCTATTTATTTATGGGGAAAATATATTTATAAAACTTATTATGCTATAAATATGGTTTTTATAAGACCTATATTAAATAAAACTTCATATGAATTATGGAATTAAAAAAACCAAAGGTAAATTACATTAGAGTGTTTCAGTATAAATTATTTATATTAAACAAAAAAATTGAATCTGTTCATATTTGAATCAAAGAGTTCTAAACTATGTTTATACGTTTATTCAACTTCTATTAATACTTTTAGATACTTTAAAAAAATCTTATTATAGGAAGAATCTATTAAAGTCAATTTTGATGAGATGTGTCCATAAGAACCTAAAGATATTGTATAAAATCCTGAGGATGATATGTAAAATCTATATATCAATAATACCTCTAAAAACTGGAACATAATTCTTATTTACAAGATAAATATCTCATCAGATTCCATCTTGACCAACCTAAACATTAAGAATACTTATAATATCCAAACACTTCAATTTTTAGAACCATTAAGAACCTCCAAAATCATCCTTTTGATGTATATGTAGGAGATTTGGATAAAGGGACTCAAAATTAATCATATATTAAAGTCTAGGTTAAATATCAAGACTTATTATCTTATCTAGATCTTAAGAACATCTAATGAGAAATCAATGATAAACATTGGGTAATATCCATGCAAGAATAATTGAATTATTTTGAAAGAAATAAAGTGTGGGAATTAGTTCAATGACACAAATATAACCTAAATATTAGCACTAAACAGGTAAATAAAAAACAATTTATGAGTATGGGACTATAGTTTGACACAAATACTAATTGGTTGAGATATTTTATAGTCAATAATAATATATTTACTATGAATAAATATCTTCACAAGTATCTAGACTTGAATCCATTAGAATGTTGTTTTATTATACGTCATGTATTAATTTAAAACTATATCAAATTAATGTTAAAAGTTAATAATTAAATGGTTATATTATTAAGGATGTTTTTTCTAAAAACCTGTTGTATTTTGAAACCCTTGTTTACCAAATTATGATTTAAAATGTTCAAAATGTCTTTATAGTTTAAAACACGATACTATATCATGGTATGATAGGGTCGGTTCTTTTCCAATTTCAAATGGATTTTCAAGATGCATAGCTGATCCCTTATTATTTATTAAAATAACTTCAAAATATGTTTTATTTGTTGAAATATATGTAGATGATATTATTTTCACTTCAACCAAAATGAATTTTTTAATGACTTTTAGAGACTAAAAGAAAATGATTTTGAAATTGGTTTCATGGTTTAGTTAAAATTATTTCTTAAATTCCATATTTTTCAAAAAAAAATTGAAATTTATTAAATAAATGAAAGTATAAAAAATATATTTTAAAATATTTTGGCAGGAATAGTACTAAAGTATGTGGTACTACAATGATTAATATTTTAAAATTAAATTTGGATGAAATTGGGGAAAAAAATTAACCAAAATACATGTAAGGACATGGAATTATACAATATATATTCTTATTCCTTTATATAAGAATTCATTTCCATTCATTTCCAAATATATTTTAGGTTTAGAGTTTGGGAGATTTATTTTGACACCCTTACACATGAAAATATTATATTAAAAAGTGGAAACATGCACTTATTATACATTTTTTCCATAACATAAAATTTTTAAAAATAAACATGTTTCTTTTCATGAAATATCTTTACAAATTTTATCTTTACCTCATCCTTGTCTCTACTCATCCTAAAACCCATGGGAAAAACTTTTTAAAACATTGGATTAGAAAAAAACATTAAATAAATTACATAAAAATTATAAATCCAGTAGATTATTGAAAAGATATTAAAACCTATGAAATACTTATCTTTTTCACATTATTCATTAAGTGCATTAAATAAATAATTTCCAAATGAAAAAACACATTCTATTTTGTCAAAAAAAATTAAAACCCATAGAATGAAATTGAAAACCCTTCTTAGGAAATGTAGACCATCATATTCATGACCCATTTCAAACCTGCCATATAAAATACTAGATCCTAGTTAAATGTATAGGATAACCCCCTATCAACTCCATGTTTCTTTCCTATTAAGAGAAGGAACATTACCTAGTGTATTTGAGCACTATCTGGGACACTTACCATATAAGATATATCAGGATAACCCATTTTTGATTAGATATAATAGGGCTCAACCAATTTTATAATATGTATAGATCTCACCCATTTATCATATATAATTTTCAAGTACCATATCATTATTAAAATAATTTACATTTTATTATTTCATCATAAAACCTATAAAAAAATATTTTAAACCCATATGAAAAACACTTTCTAATATTAAAATACTCTTTTCTTTTCAAAACCCATTTTAAATAAAAAAATACATAGAAAAATTGAAATATGGTGTTTATTTGAATAAAAAATGTATGTTTTTAAATGAATCCAAACTTCGAATAATGTTTTTTGTGATGGTAAATTTCATTTTTTTCGTATACGTTAAAATCAAACATATCTTTTTGTATTTTGTAAAGAAATTCAAACCAATCCATAGAAAGATTTATTTTTGAAAAACTTTTGAAAAACTAAAAAATAAAAAATATAATATAATTTAAAATTAATTTATTTCCATATAAAATTATTAATAAAAAATTTATTAAAAACATTGAGATAGAAGAAAAAGAGTTGACCAGGAGACTTTTAAAGACGATTTTTAAAATAAAGTTTGTTACCTTATGCCTGGTTGATCATGTCAATTCCTTATTTTACTGAATAAAAAATCTATGTTAATTATTTACTTCATTTATAACATTTTCTAAGAATATTTTCCTTTTATTTCACTTATTAAAATGTTATATATATTTACTTAAAATTAAGTTTATGTTGGATGTTTTGATGATATTTGGCTCAAATTTCTAAAATAACATAATTTGGTTGACTATGGTCAAAGATGTCATTTTTACATAATATATAAGATGTTAATAATGAAATACTTTTAATTGTTTACATTAATTATAATTTTAAATACAAACATTAAATATGTTTATGAAAAATGAATTGTGTTTCAATCTTGGAGACCGTAGTCCATATGTACACATGAGTGATGTTTCCAATTTTCAAATATCATAATGAAAAGAAGGTATGTATTATTTAATATTTAAATAATCATAATAATATAAAAAAAATATCATATTAACTCTATAAATAATATTATAAATATCTTTCATGTGATGGGGTGATGAAAAATTAATCACATCATTTCATAGAGGTGTTAGTCCACACGTACGCACGAACGACATTATCATTTTTCAGTGAATGAAAAGGTAAAAATAAAATCATATATTGTAATTTAATAATGATAAATATTTCATTAATATCATATATATATATATTAATTATATCATTATAACCATCCATGAAAGCTAGTGATGGAAAATGAATTACATCGGTCTGTGAGGCGATAATCCTCCGTACACACGAATGATGAACTCATTTCCCATTTGATGAAGTTTATAGATTGATATAAGTTATAGAAATAAAATAATAACATACTATTATATTTTATAGACTTATTTTATTATCTCATTATTTTTGAAGAATATTTTATGGAGGTCTAAATACAAATAAAACAAAGATATTCAGTTAAACACTATACCACTTCTTCAGACAATCAATTTTATTGTATACCTTAATCCCTATAAGATTGGTATTATTTTTAAACTAAGATATAATGAATATTTAAGAGATGTTATTAATGTATTTGGATAGTTATTGGATGAACCAAAGTTTTTTAGGTGTGAATAAATGATAAGAAGTTGTTCCCTTTTATAAGAGAGGGAAGGGGAACCCTTTTAATTTCATAAAAATATAAAATTAATATAAATTAATTTTTAAGTCCAAATTGATCCAAATTGATAATATTGTAATTAAATATGATTATTATTATTAATAATTTCTCAAATAAAATTTTTAATGTTTTTATCACATTTTTTACTTTATCTATTTTTTAACCATTTGTTTACCCTTTTGACAATTATAGTGATATCAATGTTTTTTACCTTTAAAGGGTTAATATAGTTACTATAAAAGGAAAAAAGGACCATAAATTGACCATGTTTTATATAAAAATCCATATCCCATTTTATTTTACTAATATAATAATTTTATGAATTTTAATTCATTTAAAAAAAATATTTTTTGTTGTAAAATAATATTAATGTCAATTTTAGAATTATTCATTTAATTTGACTTTTAAAACAAAAAGATAATAATAAAATTAGAATAAAATTAATAAATTCATATATAATATATTATTTTTATCTAAAAATCTTCTAACACATATATTCATTAAAATCATATTAATTTAATCATTTCTAAAATCAATTATTTAATTTTACTATTATTTGAATAATTATAGCATCACTATTGTGTAAGAATGTATGGTTATTAATTATTAACTAAAAATTAAAAATAAAATAAAATGATGAAAATAAATCATTTATATTTAAAAGAAAATTTTTATTACAAAACATAGATTATAGTTATCCCTATGTTAAAATTTTAATGATAATAAACAAAGTGAATGACATTTTTTATTTTTCTTATATAAAATAATATAAAGGGAAAATCATTTATATATCAAAAAGAATTCAATATAACATAATTTTATATTATTATGGATAATATTTACTCATGATATAAAATTAATACAATTTTTTCATCATTCTTTAGTCCTTTTCATTTTATTTTTAACACTAATTATCTGATTTACCCTTTACTATGGTAAGATAATTATTAATGTTATTATATATAATGTCCAAAAATATAGATAAATGTTTACCAAATTCAGTACCATTTATTATAAATATATAATCCATTTTTAAAGATTAAATACTAAAATTGTTAGGAATTAATTTTAATATAAGTAATTAAAATGCAATGAAAACAGATTTTAGAAAAATGTGTTTTTGAGCCCCAGAAATGAAATTATACCAAAATAAACTATAATGATGATTAAATTGGATTATATTATATTATATATAATTTAATAACACTTAAGTCACTTTGAGATTAAATTCAAATCACAATGATTCTTTTTAATGAAAATGAAATGATAGTTTTATAAAAATATGTATTTTTACTATTCACTAAAAAATCATTATTTCCAGAAAAATTCCAAAATATGACCAAAAGAATTTTGATATGATGTTTTCAAAACTATATTACTTTTATAAAATAAAATTTCTAAAATTTTAACAATTTATTCAAAATTATTGTCTTATAAAAATAATAAAAAACATGTTTCAAGAAAATTTGTTTTTGAAGAATAAAAATAGATTTTATAAAAAAATAATTTCTTATTTTATAATAGTTAATAAAACAAATTATATTTATGTCTAACTTTATATTTATTATATAAATTATTTAATCCTATTCATACCCTCGAAATTTGTGGATAGGTTATAATATTTATGTTTAAATAATAATATTTTAGGGCTCATTTAAGATCGGTGATGCATATTTTGTACACTATAAAACATAGTATTTCATTTGAAATATCAATATATTACATTCTAACACACCCCCTTAATAAAATTAATCCTCACAATTTTAAATTTTCACCAATAATGAAATTTTTGACATTTGAAAATAAAATTTTTAAAATCACACATCGTAAAAAGTGATGATAAAACTTTATCTTGAAAAAATGAAATGGAATTATGAAGTTCATCTCAAATAACACATAATTAGGTTTATAAGTAGTAAATTGATGGGAAGTAAAAATATGTACATGGAATATAAAACTAACACCTAAGGATTAGTAAAGAGTGATAGAGAAAATTGTCAGGAGAAAATTAATGACCAAGAAATCATAAATATGTAATGGGTGAATAGACCATCAATTCATTAGAAATAAATGTAATAAGATAACATTTTTTATTTCAAAAAAAATTTCCTATATTTGAGTAATTATGTTAATATATACACTAAAAATATAATTAAATATACTTACTTGAAATGAATAATTTCACCATTTAATCAATTTCCATTACAATCTTATTTTTTTGTCCAAACAATGAGTATTCAATGTGATTTTTTTGAGGCTGAATCGCTATAATAAACTTATAATGGATGAAATAAACCCTAAAATTATAATACTATATTCGTCCAATCTTTTTAAATTAACCAGAACCAAAATAGTTATAATGAGATAGGTTAATTCTCAAAATGAATAAACCTTTAAATAATATTAATCTCCAAATCCTCAATAAAAAAATCCAAATTGAAACATATATCATTTGATAAATAAATAACCGTAAATTTCGTCAAAATATTCTATAATAAGATTGAAACACAAATACTAGAATCATTTTATTACATATTGTTCCTAAATAAATTTAATATTTTTCTCCAAATAACATCAGTCACTCTTAAAGTCTCATACCAAAAATGTATATTCCTTAATCATATAATCTCAAAGATATAGTAATCATTTCCTTAAATCACATGAATAAAGACAAATACTTAGTAAAATAAGATATAATTAAAAAAGATAATTAAACTGTTATTCCTAAAATAAAATCCCATAATATTATTTTCACCTTATCTATATAATATTCCCCAAAATTATAGTGATCCTGTTCCTAAATAACATTAATCAAACAATAACCAAATAACTTTTCAATATCATGGTTATCTAAAATATATTGAAAATTTTCACCCAAGTCAACATAATCATTATCTTTGAAATCATTTAAGTTTAAAAACAATGTTACACTAAATAGGACATCACATAGGCCAATGGTAACAGTTTTACCCTTGTCGCTTTTTAGTTGTGGTTTTAATTCCAAGGGTCTTGTTGGATGAGACGAGTTATCACCCGACCTTCTGGTTTTCCTTTTACAAAAATTAGATCAGTATAATTCTTATAAAATTTCCAAAAATATGATGAACATATTAAAAAATATCCTTGATCATAAAAGTTCATATAAACCCTAAAGGTTATCAATACCTGTAAACTTATGTCCACAAAATAAAAAGAGAATTCTTCCTCAAATAACTTTTTATATGTTAAACTTAAGGGTTATATATACCACATATATCTATCAAAACTCAGTAAAAGTATCCAAAGTACTCTCATTATATAAAATATCAAAATAGTATTAACACTTTTAAAATTTTGATCATCCTTTGATCTACCACTACAACATTACTCTTGAATCCACATATATAGATACCTTAATCATTCATTGTTCTTAATAATCCATTAACTATAATTTTACATCTCATTAATTGATTCTTCCTTCCTACAAAAAAAATATTAATCATGTCCTAAGATTTATCAATTTCAAAACATTATCCAATATATAATCCATAATTTTCATATTTCATTTTCATTTTCCTCATCTTCAATTGTAACTCAATTAGGAATTAGTAAAAATTTCTATCTATGGTCTTGTTGAATCCCTATTTAATATTTCCCCTAAGGCAATTAATTTTCATAATGCCCATACTCACCACATTTAGATATTTAATTTAATCCTTGGAAATAACTTTAATCCATTTCATAGTGTTAATAAAAATCTTCCTTTTTTCTTAGAAATTTATTATTTTATTCCTTAATTTACCACATACAAGACATCTTATAAATCCTTTAAGACATTTTCCTGGGTTCTTATTCCCACATTATTGACACATAGGACGTTGAATCTTTTTAACTTAATGGTATTTAAGACCTTAACTTCTAGGAAATTCCATTTTTCTCTTCTTTTTTCATTAGGAAACTCACCTAGGTCCATGTTTTCCATCATGACTCCTGATATCTAGTTAATAATAACCATAATATTTTTCATTAAAACCCTAATTCCATTAAAATTATAATTCATAAAACCACCACACATTCCTTCACATCCACTATCAATTAGGTTCATAATGAATCCATCCATTTACTAAAACCAAAAAGGTTATTGTGAGTATATCCATAAAATCATAGTAAAATATCCTATAAGGATTATAGACATTGATATATCCTTAACCATGGTATCTTTCACTCATTATATTCATTAAAAAATAATAAAAAATCTCCGTAAAATATTATCCTTAGTGGTTATATTGTACTATTAACTAATATTCAAATATCATCATAATGACTAAAGTTATTTAAGATCTGCTCTAATACTAATTTTAAGGACTTGAACTTATATAATAAATATTTTTATGTCTCTATAGAAGAAATAATCCTCACTCATTCGTGAATGTCATTTAGGTTTATAGTTTTAAAGAATTGGGTCATCACCCTTATATAAGTAAATATTACAATAAAAATAGACATTTCCACTTAGTATCCATTTTTTCCATAATATAAATCTCTTAAAAATAAACATGTTTTATTTTCATGTCATATCTTCACAAATTCCATCATGACCTCATCATTGTCTATACTCATACTTAAAACCCTTTTAAAAACATATTAAAACATGGGATGAGAACCAAAATCTTATTAAGGGATATAACATGAATAAATACCTTAGTCTAGTGAAAAAATTGAAAATCCATAAAATTCATAACTTTATTACATTATTATTTGGAAAAAATAAATAAATAATTTCCACCTGAAAAACACACACACTTTTTACTCAAATAAAACCTTTAAGACCAATGACATATAATTGAAAACCCTTATTAGGAAAATTATAGAATCATATTCATATCCCATTTTAGACCCATGTAAGAAAATAAATGGATCCCAATTAAATCCATATGAGAACCCCTATGTTAACTCCATATTTATTTCTTATTAATAATGGTAAAATTAACCAATGAATTGGAGAGTTATCTGGGAACACCCATAGTAAAATCTATATTAGTATCAATTATTTTTCATCAGCAATAATGGGACTAAATCAAATGTATAAGATATATCGGGCTAATAAATTTCTCATATATATTTATCAAGTACTATATCATAAATAAAAAAATTTATTCTTTCACTTTTAATCATAAAAACTATGAAAAACTCCTCTAAACTCATATGCAAAACACTTTTGGATAGGTAAATACCCTATTCTTTTCAAAAACCATTTTCAATTCCAAAATAAAAATAAAAAATTAAATTTTGTTTTTATTTCAATAAATTATTAAATATTTTAAAGGGATCCAAAATTTGAATAATGGTTTTAGTGGAGGGAAAATTTTTAGTCACTATATATGTTAAAATAGAATATTATTTTTTTCTTTTGTAAATAATGTCAATAATATTCAACAAAAAGATTCCTTCTGAAGACATTATAAAGAAAAAAAACATAAAATTTACATTAAAATTCATTTATTTTCTTATTAAATCATTTAATTTTGTTAAAAAAATATGGACATCCAAGAAAATGAGTCCTAAGGGAGACTATAAAAGAATATTTTTAAAACAAAGTCCCTTACCTTATTCCTAAATCGTCATCTGTATTCCTTGAATTACTGAATAACAAACTTATGTTAATTATTTACAAACTTGAGAAACTTTTTCAAGTTTATTTTTCCATTTATTTCACTTATTACCATATTATATACAATTACTTAGTAAATTAAGTTCACATCGAATGTTTTGAAAATACTCACCTCATATGTAAAAAATGAATTTGGTAGGTTGATTATGGTCAAAGAGGCCATTATTACATCATATATGGAATAATAATCATGAAATAATTATAAATTTTATACATTAATTATAATTTTAAATCCAACCATTTAATATGTTTTTTAAAAACAAACTATGTTTTAATTATGGAGACGGTTGTATGTACGTATGCATGAGTAATGTTACCATATTTTAATTATCATTGTAGAAATTGAGTATATTTTAATATTTATATAATAATAATAGTGTCATAAATATAATTTTAATTCTTTAAAAATTATTATATATATAATCAATCAAATGTGGTGTTGAAAAACAAATCATAACACTTTGTGGAGGTGGTAGTCCACACGTACACATGAACGACATTATCATTTTTTAGTGAATAGAAATATCAAAAATTAAATTATATATTACCTTTTAAGATTTAGATATTTCATTAATATCATATATAAACATTAACTATATCATTATATCCATCTATGAGAGGTGGTGGTGGAAAATGAATCACATTGGTTCATGAGGTGGAAATCCTTCATACACAAAAACGAGGAATTACTTTCCCATTTGGTGGAGGTTGGATAAGGTTATAGGTTATGAAAATAAAATAATAACATACTAGTATATTTGATAAACTGATTTCATGTTCTGATAATGTTTTTAGAATATTTTAAGGAGGTGGAAGAATAAATAAAACAACAAGTATTCAGTTAAACATCATACCTCTTCATTGGACAATCTCATTTTTTTATACCATAATACCCCTAAGGATGGTATTATTCCCAAAAAAAGACATCTAGAATGTGTATTATAATGTTATAAAAGTATTTTTTTTAAGTAATTTCAAAACAAAATGGTTTTTTAAGTGTTAAAAAATGAGAAGAAGAGGTTCCCTATTATTAGAGAGAGGAGGTGCACTCTTGGAATTTTTTAAAATACTAAATTAATAAAATTAATTTTAATGTTAAAATGGATCAAAATTTAAAATATTTCAATATAAGATGATAATGAGTCTAATAAAACTCATCTGATAGAATTTAGACAAGTTTAGATCAAATTTTTACCCTTATATCTTTATTTTAACCCTTCATTAAACCTTTTGAAAATTATGGTAATATCAATGTTTTTTACTCTTAAGGGGATAATATATTTATATTATAAGAAAAAATTCCAATAAATAGACCATTTTTAGGACATCAACCATATACCATTCACTTGGATAAATATAAATTTTTTATTTTTTTAAATAATTTAATAAAAAAATATTTATAGTAAAATAAATTTAATGTGAATTTTGGAATTATATATTTAATTTTATTTTTAAAACAAAAACATAACAATTTAACTCAAATAAAAAATCCCAAAAACCCTTTAATATTTTATTATTACCTAAAAAACATGGAACATAAATATTCATTTAATTCATATTATTTTTAACTTTTTGAAATCATTTATTTTATTTTTCTTTTAATTAAAAAATTACTACATCAACATGTCGTAGGAAATTAAGGTTATTAATTATTCACTAAAAATTAAAACAAAATTACCATGAGGAAATTAATTAATTTATATTTAAAATTATTATTTATAAATTATTATACTCTCTATTTATCCCTAGTTTAAAAAATTAAAGACAATTAAAAAAGGTAATGAAATTTTTTACTTTTCTTTATATAAAATAATATAAAGGGTAAAATCATGTAAAAATGGAAATAAAAGGCCAATTATTCTACTTTTAGATGATTATTTACGTCATATACTCATAAAATAAAATTAATTTAGGAGTTAGGGTCGTTATAAAGTTCTTATAATTTTATTTTTAACAATAATTACCTTATTTACCTTTTATTGTGGAAACAAATTTGTTAAATTTAATATTCATAGTGTCTAAAAATAGATAGTATATATTTGAAAAATTAGAATCACTAATTCCAAATATGGAATCCATTTTTAGGGATTGAATTTCTATAATTAGAGTAAATTATTTTTAATATAAATGTGTAAAACATAACGAAAAATAGTTTTTATACAATTGTGTTTTTAAGCCAAAAAATGTACTTATACCAAAATCAGGTATAATGATGATTAAAATGAATTTTATTAAGTTATATATAATTAAATAATAATTTTATCACTTTGATAAAAAATCAAAATTATTCTTTTTATGATAATAAAATAATTGTTTTACAAAAATCGGCATTTTCACTATTTACAAAAAAAATCAATCGTTTCAGAAAAGTGAAAACATTTCACCCAAAGATAATTTTGATATGATGATTTATGAAATTATTTCCATTTTATCAGATAAAAATTCTAAAATTTTAAAAAAATTATTATAATTATTATCTCACAAAAATAAATAAATACCAAATTTGAAGAAAAATGTGTTTTTGAAGAATAAAAATGGATTTAACAAAAAAAAAAATATGTGATTATATTTTAATAATTCATAAATACATTTAAATTAATTATTAAATTTATATTTATTTAATAATATATTAAATCCTATTGAAACCCACCAATTTTACGGCTATGTTATAGCGGTCTTATTTAAATAATAATATTTTGGGGTCCATTTAGGCTCAGTGTTTTATACTTTGTATGATATCAAAAATAGTAATTATTTTAAAATCATGGAATATTACACTCTATATAGAAGTCTGGTTAGGAATACACTATTCCTTACTTATCGCTGACTTGATATTACGTTTATTGTGTGTATGTGTGCATGTTTTCATGAAACCCCAAAAGAGTCACCTTTAAATTAATACAAAATGATTATCAAATAACTAAAAATACCATTAATTTTGGAATATTTTAATTAAGAGGACATGAATTTTACTTGGTTAGTTATTCGGAAATTGAATTTGGTGGTTTAATGTTTGATATAAAAACAATCTATGGTACATGTCACATTTTTGGAAATTCTCTAGTGTCTTGGGGTAGTAAAAATCATAACTCAATTACATTGTCAGCTATTGAGGTTGAGTATATAGCTGTAAGATTTTTTTGTGCATTTATTTCTAGAAACCAAATATTCTTTACTAGAATATGGTTATCAATTGTGACATTTATTTATAAATTTTGATAACATAAGTGTTATAAACATTTCTAAGAATCTTCTATCTCATTCCAAAGCTAAATACATTGATAAAATCCATCACTTATTAAGAGATAATTTTAAAAAAGTGGATATTAATATCGAATTCATCGACACTAAAAATTATCTCACTATGTTTTTTAAAATTCCATTGAATATAGAGAGAATGAATTATATCATACATGAATTTGCAATGATTAATTCCCCTCTTTCTTTATTGCTTGAATTATACTTTAGGATATTTGTTAATTTAATCCTTTTAAATTATGGTTTGATCTCTTATGTTAAATTTATTATAGTTATTATTTTTCATTATATATATTTTTTTGTTTCACACATTAATCCTAATCTTGTAAATTTTATAATTTTGAAGTTTATATGTTACCATTGGCCAAAGAGAGACCATAAGGCTTGTGTTTCCCAGAAAATTTTCTCATATGATTGGTTAAGCTATCATGACAATTAGTATATAATTTTTCAATATGAATGGATAACCTATTATGAATCTCTTAAACATAGTTTGGTTATACAGTTGATAAATATATATTGATAGTTCTCTACTTGGTCTTTTGGTAGGTCATGTTACTGTGTGAATTCAACATTCTACAAGGTGTATGGTTAGACAACCTAAGATCTAAAATTTATTTAATTTAATATTTTTAAATAAATATATATATAATTTCTTTCCCACCCTTTAATTTTTATAAATCTATAAATGATTTTAAGTAAACCAAAATTGGAATTCAAATCAGTGCCTCTCTCTCTCTTGAAGTCCTAAACCCACTTGATTCTGAAACTTCATTCCTCGATCTTCCTTCTTTAACAAAACAAAATCCTAAAAAAATTGAAATCCTAGTGGAAGATGGTTATATTAAATCATGCTCTTGATTATTTATCTAATGAATTATCACCTCCTTTGAATAAAATAAAATATTTATTTATCAAACCCATTGAACCTATCAAGCCTCATCTATCAAATCAGTAAATTTTACCTAATAAGAAAGTGGATGATAAGTAGTTAATGACCAGTAAATTGATTGTTTGGAAAGTTAAGTAGAATAAAGTTTGAGTTTCATGGTTTAGTGAGAAAAAAACGTTTTATCTTAAATTAGTTAAATATTTTTATGAGAATATTCAACTCAAAGTTAGTGAATATATGGAAATCATAAGGAACTGGGTAAATTGGAAAAGGTTGGTAGTCTCATTTAATTCATGGGAAAAATTCATGAAAGAGTATAGAAAATTTTATATTTAGGTCTTTATAAGATATTATCATGTTAGTATCTATTATTTTGAAATTGATATAATCTTAGAGGATATGAAAAGGAATCGAAACTATAATACCAACTGTTATAGAGGTCAATAGTGAGTGTAGATTATTGTTTCTGTTCATTATGCATTAAATTTTTTGAACAAAGGGGTATTTTAGCATACTAAGGAACCAATATATTTTCATTACATGTTTAATTAAGAATAGGTTATAGGTCAACCTTCTAAGGTTTTTATAAGAGATATAGATTAAATATATAATCCCTCATCCATGATAAATTTTTTACCTATCCTAATTTTATCACTAATTTATTAGAATACAATATTCTTGTTTCTTATAGAGGGTAAAAATTATTTTCTCGTAAAAAATTTATAAACCAACCTAATTGAAAAATAATTTTGGTAAATTGGAATCCTTATAGAAGGATATGGCTTACTGAACCTGATAATCTGTAGGAGAAATTTAATCCAATGATGATCCCTATGTGACCTATTAATAAGATAGATCTAGGCTTGGAAATTGATGAAGTAGTGGAATATTATTATGAGGGATATTTTTTAGTTTAATGTGATAAATATATAATATATTTTTAGAATTAATCTAGAATTTATTATGAATAATAGATAAATTTTCATAACATTGTGGATTTATAAGTTCTTGCTCTCAAAGGAATATCATTTTACCCACTTGAACCACTTATGACTTTACCTTATAAGGAATAAGATTATATTGTGATGATATTGAATATTATGAAAATTCTATGGATTATCAGATTGAGATATGATCTAAGTCTAATGAATATGTATTTGATAAGAGTTTTTCTCCCTCAGTGAATGGGGAGAAGTTCTTGAGATCAAGGTCACTCCAAGGAATAATGAAGGGGGTAATATCTTAGTGGGTAATATGGTTCAAATAATATTTATGGTCGTGATGGGAATTTTCAAAATAAATAAGGTGGACCTTTTATATCATTTTTATCCATATATCTTGAGGGATATATTGTTTCTTAGATAGAACACAAATAAAAAAATTGAACCAAATTGTCTTATTTTTGTGCTACATAAAAGTGAGACAAATCTAATAGTTTAGGAATTTTTAGATAATATGTTTATCCTAACACCTATGAAATTTATTGAAGATCCTATTGCTATTGGTGAGTCAAAACAAGTGTAATTAGAGGAGATGGAATTTTTTGAAAAAGTTGAGTTAAAGGATGTTCAAATGAAAATAGAATTTGAGGTAGAAAGAGCTGGAGAAGTTGGTAGTTTGTCTTGTTTTAGAGATAAAACACCTATATTTTAATAAGATGAAGTGGATGGATGGGCCCCACCTCCTGAACTAGTAGTAACCTTATCCTTGGTTCTATGTATTCATATGTTACTAAAGATGTTTTAATTGAATTTAAAGTGAATATAAAAATTGAACTTAGGTAATTGATTCTAGAATATGGAGATATAGTTGAACCCCGTAGAGAAGAATAAATATCTAGGAATATTTATCTTATTGTTTCTCATATCTTACCTACTTAATTTTTTAATATTGACCACATGAATCTAGAATGAAAAAGTTTACAAGGTCAATTGGGGGCCTTACAATCTGTCTTAACTAACATGATGAGAAATCTTGATCAAAGATACATAAATTATGTCGTATAAGATTCTTATTTCAGTGTAACTACTATAACTAATAATGCTCATATTGATGACACTTTTTTGAGACAAATTTTTTATAAATAAATCTAAAGTAGTGTTGGATGATTTTACAAACACTAGAGAAAAGGTGCTTTATAGTTTTTAATCCCAAGGAATTAAGACAATTGAGTAAGTAAAAATTGATTTCATGTATGGTGGAAGGTATAAAGAGATAATAAAAAATAAAAATTGATTAATTCCTATCTAGAACTTTCTCTAAAATCAAATTAAAGACTCTATTTTTATCTTTTTCTAGTGATCTCAGAATGCCTCCAGTGAAACAGTATTTTAAATATCATGTTGATAAGGTAAAGGTTTTAGAATCTATATTGGAGATATTTATGAATAAAAAGAGTATATTTTTCTAGATTATGGATAAAGGATCACTAGAATATAAGAAATTCAAATAGTTTATGGAGCCTTATTTGTATTCAAATATCACTTCCATTATAGACCCCTCATCTTTTCCTACACCTTCATTAAAAAAACCTCTACCACTATAGTTCGTACATCATACTTAGCTTATATTCCTCCTTTTGGATATAATTCATTTTAGGTAGTTCGGTATTGCAAAACTATTTCAATAGGAATAATTATTTTTGTAACATTATATTTTTATCTATATGCTTCACTAAAGTATCACTCTCATCCTTAATAAGTGAAACACAAATATCATGTTGATCCAACATCAAGGATATATCTTGATACATAGTATTATTATGAAATCCATTTAGGAACCCATATTCTTCATTTCACTAATTTTTTATGAATGATATTTTCTCTTATCTTGATTACATTTTTTTTATATTTATTATATTTATGATTATTTCTCACTCTTATTACTTTTTGTTAATCCCAAAAAGGGGGAGTACTAGTATGGAAGTACAAATAATTGTATCTATTTAATATTGATTTAGCTAGTTTAAGACATAATAAATTTTAATTGATATTGAATTGAAAATATTATTCTCACATTATTTTTTATCATCAAAAGGGGGTGATTATAGTCATTGTCTAACAATTCCCTTTTTTAATGATACCAAATCTTGTTTATCAAGTTACTAATGAAATATCTATTTTATGATAGAAAAATATTTTTCTGGAAAAATGTGAAATTTTTTTGAGTACGTAAGTTATCTCATATTATATGGACATAAATTGAAATTTAAGAAAAGTGATTGAATTTACTAACAGATCGATAAAATAATAAATAAAGTGGCCATAAAGAAATTCATTGAAGTTTCAGATCGGCCATAAGAAGAAATTCAACCAATCATGCCAGAAAACTGAAATATTTATAAGTGTTGAAGAAACCATAAGAAGATGTTTAAACCAATCATGCCTATCAACTGACCACACATTAAAAATTCAAGAAATCCCTTATTTAAATTTTGAGTGATTGTATGTATAAAATGAAGTTATCACATGTTGAAGGATGAATCAGCCACAAACAAAACAAATTATTGACTGTACATTTTGATAAAAATCTTATTGACCTTATGAAAAACAATTTATTTCATGAAGAGTATCTCATCAATAAAAATTATCAATTGAACACTTAAAAGTGTGTTTTCAGATATTATATTGATTATTTCTAATTCTTAAATAATTCATTTATAAACTCTAATGACTATATTTTGGATCATTTAATAAATTTTTATAGTTTTTATGGAATTACATATGTGATGATAAATCTAAGGATTTGATCATGATTATCTTCCAATGATTAATTATATAATATCTATCTATAATTAATAGAGGGCAATACTCTCGCATAGTTGTGGGTTATTCTATTAATCTTGATCTCTCGTTCTCCTGCATCCCTTTTTTTGGTACTTTATTTTCTAGGAAACACTATGAAAACTAAAAAGAAGAATAAATTGATAAAAACACATTATCTTGAGCTTATATGATAATAAATTAAGGAAATAAACCTTATTTATCAACTAAAATCAATCAGAAATTGTGTTTTGTCAAAATTACCATGCTTTCTTCAATCTCACTATTTCTTTTACATATTTAGTTGTGATGGAGTTTACAATATTTTTACTTAACACTCATCATGTACTATAAATGTGATTAAATTGATTATCCTTCCTTTATTTCTTTACAACCATTCTCCCATATATAGTTGTGGATAAGGCTTGGTATAGCTTGGATCACCTTGTTTGGAGTTGATTTTATAAAACTGAGTCTAGATTTTGTATTTCTTTATTAGGTTTATATAAATAGGATTTTAAGATGGTTACTATTAAGTGGAGAGGAATAATATTTATCTTGGAGATAACCTCATAATTAATTCCATTATGTGTTTTATTTTTTTCACTGCTTATTTAAAATTTTCTTGAAAAACTTTTGATTTTCTGTAAGTGTTATTAAAACATTGAATACAAGATATACTTTAATAGTTTTAATTTATAAGTGATATATATATATATATATATTGGTGTAAGTAAAATAATTTCATAAGTTAATGTAATTTCTAGTGTTTTTCACTAGGTTTTGATCATGCCATTAAGAAACTTTTTCAAAATAAAAAATTATATATACCTTCTATAATTTTCAATTGGTTTATTAATTTAAATTGAGGACTTTTAAAATAAATAATTTGAAAAATAGAATATTTTTTTACTGGAATCTTAATTCACCCTCACCCTATTGAGCATTCCTTTAGGCCCAATAATAGAGGTCATAGCAAGATTAATGACCTCCCTTGAGTGATAAGGGATAGTCCTAGACTTAACCACATGACCCTACCCTACACCTTTAGGTAGTGGTCGAGGCTTGTTGATTCCGTACCCTAAGTCTTTGAGTATATGATAGGTTATGGGTATAATGGAAAGGGGTAACAAGACATTTACATAGGCTAAAGTAGATATGGTTGGGTTTTGTTATGGCCTAGTTAGAATATGATGATCTAACATGCATGGAGTCATTTTGGCCCATTTATCACACTATATTCTCGAAATATTTTGTATAGATATTTATTTTTGTTATTTATTTTTCTTATATAATACTCATAAATGATGGTGTATATTTGGTTCTATTTCTGGGAACATGATGAGATTTATTTCCCACACCTTCTATGGTAGCTCTAGTGTGTGTAGACCTGATGTCTGTTTTATATTTCTAATTAGAGGTTTTGTTGTGGATCAGGTTAAGATAGCTCGATGGGGTATTGGAGATGAAGATTTATGTAATTAATAGGGATAGAATTAGTCACTATTATATATTTTTTATTTATTCTATATTTGAAATCCTCTATATGGGTGGTTAGTGGCATGTATTCTTATATGAAAACATTTTATTTGTTATAGAAAGCAAGTGATTTATTGATTTTATGTACTCTAATGTTTTGTTATATGTTTTTTGGATATTTTATTTGATATTTATGGATATGGTATTGAGGTAATAGTATCCCCGATGTATTATTTAGGCCCTCACAACTATTCATTATCCTCCCATATATGGGTAGGAACTCTAGAGGTCCTGTAGAGCTCTGTCTGGGACATAGGTGAGTGGTCTCAGGCTGAGGAATTAAAATGAGGTATCATAGTTTATTTTTCTTATCTTATTATTATTGGTGTAGTAGATAGGGAATATGGACAATTTGTATCATTTAATGGTCCTTATAAAGGTGTGTTGTAAAAATAAAATTTGTGAAAAGTCTAGGATACTAAGGTTGTTGTATTTTGTTTCTTGGTTTTCACTATTATGGTTGATATGTTTATCTAGATGTGATATGTCTACCAAAAGTTTATATTTTTTTGTTTGAATCTTGACCTATAATGGAAAGAGGTATCTTCATATATCAAGGTTTTCATATAGGATTCACATGTCAAATGTGTGATTGTGTGATTGGTGTTTTCTGAAGATATAGGTTCAAATGATTAAATTTTAAATTGTCAATAATAACATAAACGGTTCTTTCCCATATAACAGTTTTATGAAATTATACTCAGTTATAACATAATTTTCGCTCATTATATTTTTTTCGATAGATGGTCACATGGATCATATAGTGATATATTCTCTAATGATGGTTATACATCCCCTTTTACTAGGTATCTATAGGCACCATTAGTTGTTGGTTTAGGCATTGGATTCCATGGAAATGATTTGAGGATAACAACAGGTTTCCATTGGGATATTCATACCTATAAGTGGGTCTAGTAAAAGAATTAAATATTCCTTGTACATAATATTTGAAGTGCGTGTAGTGATTTCTGGTATTGAAATTTGGGTTTTGAAGGATGGATCAGTGGGATTCCTAGTCATAGTAATTCTTGATGTGTTTTTGATGGTGTAGTGGGAACATGTATAGACATTCAAGATTTTGGAATGACACTATAGTGGAAAGTGATTGTGTGGTGGTACATGGAATGCATGATATTCTTATATATTTTTGGAAGATAAGAACCAAGTATTAATTTCATATATATTATGTTTACATGTATTAGGTAATGGTTAGTGGGTTAGGAATATGAGCCTAGGTTTGATGATGTGAGACTCATGGTAGTGTGAGTTGGGTTGGGTGATTGGGTTATAAGGGAGTTTATTCCCATTATGTATGTTTGATATTGATTAGGTAGTGGGTAATAAAATTTAATTATGTTCTTTGTGGAATGATCTACCTTTATAAAATGATATTGAAGTTGGAGGGATTTCTAAGAAAATCCTTGGTCTGCAATGTCAACTGGGCATCAGTTGCTTGGTGTTCCCATTAAATTTTCAAATCAGTGATCCATCATGTAAGTTCCATGAACAAAGTGGTTAATGATATATTTATGGACATATAATCATGAGGTTTTGGTAAGGATTATATATTATTCCTTATAATAGATGTTGACATCATGGATGGATCAGATTATCGTGGTATGGTCAACCCTATAGGTCCAATACATGGTTTATCAGAGATGGGTGAGCTCAGATTGAGGGGAGAAGTGTGTGGGTTATATTAGAACCTATTAATAATTTCACTTGAGGATTTGTGTATTGGAATCCATTTGATGGGGATCTCAGTATTGGCTATCAAGGGTGTAACCCCTGTTTTTGGATTATTTTTTTGTGGATGTCATTGATTACATTCCTAATGATCCATGAATATTTAGTAATTAGTGTTTCATATTGGTGATTAGGTATGATCAGTATATCTATTTTTTAACACTCTAAAAATATTTTTTAAAATAATAATAAAGTCAACAGATTTCGTAACATTCAACACATATCATTAAGAGAAATGTGATATACTATAAAAACATTATTATTTAAATATGACAATTATAACCTAGCCATTAAATTAGAAATATTAATAGGAATAAAAAATTATAAAAATATATATATTAAGTCTTTATATAATACAAATTTTATAATTAGTGACAATATAGTTACTTAATTTTCAGTAAAGTCATTATATGCCTGAAAATAATTTTTCTTCAAAAATGATTTTTACAACATTTTTTCCACTGATCTTATAATTAATTTCTACCAATTTTAGGAATTTTATTTGAAAAAATGGATATAATTTTTGAAAGGTTAATTTTATAATAGTCTCAGGATGAATTTTCGGTACTTTTCTGTAAAGGTAGATTTTTGAGTGAATAGTGAACAATGCTGATTTTCACAAAACAATTATTTATTCTCTTTATATAATGAAATTTAAAAGTCCCATTATATTTTTTAACTGGTCTTAAATTAAAATAATACTCATTTTATTATACATAATATAATTAATCACCTAAAAAATAACATTATGTTTTATTTTGTTATAAACTCATCTTTAGGCTTAAAATACATTTTTCTAAAAACCCTTTTTCATTACATTTTACACATTTATAATAAAATATATCAATTAAAATTATATAAATTGAATGTTTAAAAATTTATTCCCTATTTTTAATCATGTCGTTCAAATTTTATAAATAGTTCAACTTTATTTTTTGTCATAATAAATAGTAACTATGGTAAAATTTATCACCACAGTAAAGGGTAAATTGGGCTAACTGGGGTAAAAACATATGTGAAAAGGATTTAAAATCACCATAAAATTTTATTTTATTATTTTTTATGAATTTATTTGAAAAAATCATATTCATATATTTTAAAATATGGAATTTTGGGTCCATTTCCTTCGATAAATACCATTATATTATTTAAGTAATGAATAATTCCAAAATGTCACTTTCATGATTTTAATATCTCTAGTATATTTTCAAAAGGATCAAGAAAAATCATGAATTATTATATATATTTATTTTTAATATGAATATTATTTTGTTAAATTTTTTGTGTTGAAATAATTATATTAAATTCTTACTCAATGACGATACTCTTCTTGTGAAAAAAGTATAAAAATAAAGTAAATGGGTTTAAGAACATACAAAGTAATATTTTTTGGATAATTTATATTGTTATGAGAATTATTTTAGATAATTAAAACATATTTTTTATGTGTTATAATTTTTTATTAAAACTACAATACTATTTTGATATTTTTAACTGTCAACTATGTGAATAGTTCTAAAAATTACATTAATGGTATCTTATGTTAAATAATATTTTATTAAATGATTTAAAATTCATAAAAATATTAAATTTGGACTAATTAATGAGATATGGTATAGAATATAAAAAAATTAAACTTATGTGTCACTTTTCCCATTATAGTGACCTTTTTGACCCCTAAAGAGAAAAAACATTGATGTCGCGGTAATCATCAAAATACTTTAACAAGGTTAAAATTAAGAATTATGTTTTAAAAGAATAGTTAAACATGTATAAATTTTATTTTATGTGAATATTTATAAAAATAATATTCTTATATTTAAAATATATCTACATGTTTCCAATTAAAAGTGAAAATTAATTTATATTAATTTTATACACTATGTAATTCCAAGGGTGTCCCTCTCCTCTCTTATATAAGGACACCACGCCTCTTCTTTTCCACACAATTATTGATTCATTTAGCTTAAAACTATATTCCCAAAAAACTTTTTAAAATCCCTCCCCATATCCTAGATTTATTATCCTCACCAAAATAGCAACGCAAAATCTTTAGGTGTGAGAAAAATGATGTTCTTCAAAGAGGAGGTAATCGTCTAAACTGATCATTTTCATTTTACTTGTTTTTATACCTCCTAAAATTATTACTTAATCATTTAAATATAACTGAATAATTATATCTCAAATATTAACATTTTATTATGTTAATTACCTAACATTATTCATCTCCTTTTTAAACCAAATGGGGAATAAAACCATCATTTGTGCCTATGTGTGGACAACCACCTCGCAATCTGATGTATTTTTTTTCTCATCACCACCTTTCATGGATGGTAATTATGATGTATTTAATATATATATATATATATATATATATATATATATAATTAATGAAATAATTATGATTCTATAAATATAATATATCTTATTTTTTTATTCCATTCCAATCATTAAAAACAGAATCATCACATGTGTGTGCGTATGGCCTATTGTCTCCACATAGTTGTGTAGTTCTTTTTTCATTACCACATTAAATGGATTATTATAAATATGGAACTAGTGAATATATATTATATTTATCAAAAAAATTATGAATCTATAAATATAATTTATAATTTATAATCTTTCCCTACCACCCATTAAATAATACAAACATTGCTCGTGCATACGTGTGGACTACGAACATCATGAAATGATGTGATTCAGTTTTTATGTAAAAATTTAATGAATGATTCCAAATATGTATATAATGAATATATATTATATTTATTCTATGACTAAACATCTATATATTATTTAACTAAGATCAAGATTCATGGACTATAATTTTCGAATTGAACCATTCATGAAAAATGAAGCAGTTAACACCCAAAATAATAAACATAATAAAATATTGTTAATGAACATGTGATATAATGTTATAATAAAACCATTTATTGTATTATAAGTATAAATATCATTCTATTATTGAATTATTAAAAATTTAAACTTATTTTATTGGAGTTCAAAATTACTTATGGATCAAGTTTAACCTGATGTAAGGGGTTTTTTGACTCAATTTCCTTTCATTGGGTTATAAGACTTATTCATTGAATTTGTTATACCATGATTTTGTGTGAATTTATATCTAAATTTTTTATGATATATTTACAAATATTTTATGTGGATTTAAATTTATTTCATATAATTAATTCAATGATTAATTCTCACTTCAATGTAATGATCTTTGTAATGGTTTCTCATTTCATTTTTGTTTTTTTGAGACATATTCCATTCTCACCAATTTTTTATTTCATATAGTTTATATAGTTACTATTTTTTTATTTATTGATAATATTTATATTAAATTTATTAAATTTTTAATTTTAATTTATTTCATTCATTTGTGTTATGATTCAAAAGTTACCAAAGTGTAAGAGTTTATTTCAAAATCGCATCCTTATTCAAGATTGTTTATGTTAAAACTTCTATTGAGGAAATTATATCATATTTCTATATTAAATCCCATATATATTATTAGTACATAGTTATTTATGTAAATTACAATTTTTCCTTTCATTTTCCTCACTCTAAGTACTCAAAAGTATTAAATAATGTTTTTAATGAAAACCAATTTTTTTTTTTGATTTGGTTATGAATACTTTTTTCCATGAACATATTTTATTTTAAAAAAATAATTTTTTTAATATTATTCAATTATTGATTAAATTCATTTATATCCATGTTTTATATTCTAAAAAAATGTTTAAAATGAATCATATTTTCATTTCGTGAATGAGGCACTTTTTCTGAAGGTGAGAGAAAAATCATTATTTTAATGTTTACTACATGAATGGAGTTTCCCACTGTCATGAATATTATTTTCCTTGAAACTTCATTTACATGTTTTTTTTGTTCTTTTAAAATAAAATTTCTTCTTAATATTCTACAAATTTCTATATTTTAAATAAAATGTTTTGAAATGAAAATGGTATTTCCTTGAAAATTGCTCTAGTGATCTTTTAAAAGTATTTTACTTTATGTCCACATCATTTAATGAATACTATTATTTATTGGGGATATAATCTAATGGTTCCATCTACCATATTACTCTGGATATATTATGATCATGTTTCTCTAGTGATTAAATAAGGTAAATATTAACATTTTGTATGATATTTTTTAATATAAATGTTTATATAGATTTCATATTTAATTTGTATTCATCTCTTTCATATGATGAATTTATTGGACATATTAAGTGATGGTAAGGGACCATTATATCTCCTATATTCATAAATGGTTCTCATGATAAAAACTATCCTAAGTATTTGTTGTATGTATACCAAATTATTTATGATATCTTGGAACAAGGCGTTGACAGTATATTTATAACCTCTTGGAACAAGGCCTTCCTCGTATGATTATGATGTCCAGAATTATGAATTCCACCATTATGAAAATAATTATTAGTATCCATGTTATTACTTATGTTATTACATAATAAATGCATATATTCCCCTTTTATGATATTAGTTATATGGGATATTTGATAATTGTATATCACTTCCATAATATTAATTCTTTATTTAACATGTGATATATTCTTTTGTATGATTTCCCTTACTGAGAATGTGATATGACCTTTTATTTAGTTTTACATTATCTAGGTTACCAAAAAGAGAAGTATAAATTATTTCAAGGATATACTAGAATAAATGATTATGTTCCCACTAGAATATTATATTTTATTTCATGTTTTCAAATGTAATGTGAGAATCATATATGAATCTATTTTCCCAATACTACTAAACTATATGATCCTTAAGTATTGAATATATTATATGTTGTCTCAATATAATAAGATAATCACCGTCTCAAAGCTAATGGAATTGGGGTGTTACACATTTCCATTTGTTGTGATTAGTGATGGATAGGGTATGGGTTATATACATTGGGTGTTTATTTCAGTAGGGTGATGAAAAGGATACTCCTATAGTGGGAAGATTATTATTGTTTGTGTAGGTATGTACATTTTGTTAGAAGTTATGTGGATGTGCTGAGACCAGTTATTTTATATTTGTGATAGAAATGGTATTCATGTGTGTGGAAATATCATGTGTTATCTAGTACCTCGGTAAATAAAAATTTTCGAATTTGGATCTAGTGTTGTATAGAGTTTGGATTACAACATAGATATCTAGATAAATGTGGTAAAATCTAATCATGAAACTTCTTAGAGGTGTGTCTGTTATCATTGAGAGAGTATGAAAACATGTTGGTTTTTTGGAATATTCTTCAATTCAAATACACTGATTATTGGGATCATACTTTAGTGTGGGTGTTTAGATGATCTCGTGATGCCTTAATAAGTTAGTTCATCATGTTTGGGTTATGTGAGAGTACATCAGTAGGTGTGATAGGTTGTTTTTTATAGATATCATCCATGGGATGAATGATCATTGTTTTACATAGAATTAAGTGTAGTGAGTTGAAAATCACATTGATCATGTCGATGGATGGTGGAGTTGTGTTTTTTGGTAGGTGATTCCTATGTTGGGGAGCACCCTGGATTAGAATAGGCATTTATGATATATTTCTAATAGTGATGAGAATGATAATCGTGAGGATGGATTACCTTATGAAAAATAGGTTTCTCGAGATAGTTGGTGATCTTGAGAAATGTCTCAGTGTTTATGATGATGTCAAGCAATTAACTCAGCTTATGGTGAATAGTAAGTCATGGTGTTTGGAGTTACACAACAGAAGATTGTTTGGAATTATGAGATATAACATGGTGATAGGGTGTTGAATTAGACAATTTTTTAAGGTCTATAATAATGTTTGGAGGACCATTGTGACTTCTTGAGGATGTGATGTGTTATGATGGGGAGTTTGTAATGACACAAAAATTTTACGAGTCTTTGTTTCTAATGGTTATTTAATAATTTTTCCTATAGTAGGGTATTTTTTTGATAATTAGGACTCATATTAACGTTTTTAGGGTTTTAAAATCTGTTAAATTATTTTTTTTATGTCGATCAAGGCCCAATATAAGTTATGGGTCCTCTAGTGTATGTTATAGTGGGTTTGAGGTGACCCACCTTTCAGAATGGTTTTAGTAACAATAGGTCTTGCTGTGACCCTTAGGTTGTGCTATGTTGAACTATTGTGAGGGTTATGTCATGTTGATTGTATTTATATTCCATTTTTTATGGATTAAAGGTCATTCACTATAAATTGGGACTCTCTTAGGAGAGGCACATCACACCGCGACCCATAAGGGCCATGTCGTGATAGTGATAGGTAGAGAGATAGAGCCTCTACCTAGGTAAGGTCGGTTTGTGCCCAAGAGGGGTATATCCATGGTGGATGTAGGTAAAGGGATGTCCCTTATGTCTATTATGGTCATGTAATGCAATATATAGGATATTTTGTGACCTATTTGTGTGAGGGGTGTCATGTCGTTACCCCTATGGCCACTCCACAACAGATCGGTAGCCATGTTTTTTTAACAAGGGTGGACCTATATTTTTCAGTTGGCTCCAATATGAATTTATGTCAAGAGTAAAATTGGGAGGTATATTTTAGATGTATCCTACCCCTATGTTCCTCCCATTAAATTCCTATTACAGACGGGTGGATCCCAGCTAATTCCATAGTGGATTAAGGAGAGATTTTCCAACAATTTTTCTCTATCATTTTTTCCATTTGTTTCCTTTTGATTCTTTGTGATTTTTTTATGTATTAGTGTTTATTATATTGCATCATGGTGGAATCAAGTGGTAATTATGTGGATTTTTTTATTGTCTAGAGGAGGTCCTAGGAGGAAGAACACACTAGGTTATGTGTGGTTTTAGTGATGAGGTGATGCCCCATGATGTTTCTGACATTATTCCTACTTATTTTAAATTGAATAAATAATTTTAAAATGTTGTGATAAAATATTAGGATGTTTTAACTTGATATAGGATCTCAAGTGGTAGTAAAACCTAATATTAGGAATGGATGGTCTTGACCAAGGTTGTTTGGAACATCACAAGGATGGTAACTCCATGTTTGAGGTAGGTTGTCCCTTTAGTACAAAACCATATGCTCATTTATTCATGAATGTATATTATCACATGTTTTCATGGGATTGAGTAAAGTTATAGGACCAAGATAACCCTTGATAAATAAATATGATTTCCTTCATCCTCCATGAGTTAGAATAAGTTCTTTTTTTCACTTTATTTAATATGGTATCACTCGGTGACTATGTCACAAAGGGGAGAAGGTGCTTATTGGGTTGAAGAGAGCCCTATGGTATGTCGTGGGGTTTTATATGGGATGAAAGTATCCTAGTCTGGGCCTTTTTGGTTATTTTGGAAGAAATTAGAGGCTTGTTCCTAGAAATAATGGGATAGAGGACCATACATATTACACTGGGTAATAAGCACCCACCTGACGGTGGATTGAGAGTTGGTGTATACCATGATAACGATGTGCCCTCTAGGAATAGATTCAACATTATGGAGATAGATTTTATTTGAGTGATGTTTTGATATATCTTCTAAGATCATTGTGATATGGAACCCAATTTGGGATTTTGAATTAGTATTTTTATAAGTATTTAGATTATTCTTTGAGGCTAGGGTTAGGAAGAGACTACAAGATATGGGTTCACTTGGGATGATTAGTGTGTATGGGAATAGATTGTCTAGGATGATTATTAAGGACCCAATAAGATTACCTTGTGGGAGAGATGAGTCTTACAAGAGGTTCAATGGTGTTTTCTTATGTGATTGATATAGTCTAAGTAGGTTAGCATGTGAGTCTTGTGGATGAAGAGATAGACATCAAGCTGTGGGGATAGGTATCAAGTGACTATTTCCCTTGAGATAAGTTTTTTGATTTTTTGATGGGTTATCTACAAAATTTATTATTTCATTCATGTGTGGAAAATATATTTTTTATTGATAATGGAAATTTATGTAGTCAATGATGGATCATGATGTTCAGCCTCACATTGATTGATATGGAGTTGGTAGGACCTTACCTTGAGTGATAGAGTAGTGTTCATTTGTGATGTGATGGAATACCCTACTATGAGTGATAAAGTAGTGGTATGTATAATTGACACAAATCGAGTGAAAAGGAATCGGTTGAACCCTACCTTGATAAAGTAGCGGTAATGATGTGGTATGAGGACCCACCTTTGGTAATAATTTAAATGTCATAACTTGATGTATGACCTCACTTGAGTGATAATGGATGGTCTAGGACTTGGACATATGACCCTACTTGGAACCTTTGGGTATAAGTTGAGGCTTTTCAGTAGCCTAACCAAATTATCTAGGTATGGGATGGGTTAGGAGTATAATGGATGGAGAAACTAGATTTTGGATTAGGCTAAAACAGGTATGTTTGGGTGTCATAGTGGACTAGTTAGAACATTATGACCTGACATGTATGGATTCATGGTGGCCTAGTTAGCATCTGGTGTTTTGGGGTTCTTATGTGGGTATTTTTGTTTTTGTTATTTATTTTCCTCTTGAATTCATATAAATGAAATCATATATTAAGAAAACTTATTGAGACCCTTCTTATATGTATTTATCCCCCCTTTCATTGTCACTCTGGTGTTCTTGAATACCTTATGCTTATTTTATATGTCTATTCATAGGTTGTGAAGTGGATAAATTTTTCACTACTTGATAGGGTATTGAAGACGAGGACTTAAGTGATGATTGATAATATGAATAGATCATCTTGTGACTTTTTTTTTCTATGTATCCTTTGTATGCAATTATCTTAGTGGGTGATTAGTGGGATATATTATTTTATAATATAATTTCATTTTTTATAGCAATGATGTGATTTATTTCTATAGAATAATTTTATTTTTTACACATTATATTTGGTTATTTTATTTTTCATGACTGAGGTCTTGTAGCATAATGATTGAGGTACTGGTGAGTGGTCTCAGGCCAAGGGTCACGGTGGGAATATACAACAAGAAATTAGGTGTTATATATTTATATATGTGTGTGTGTATATATATATATTTACTAGTATTTATATGAGTTTCATTGTGTGAGTTTTGGAAAGTGTGTGTGTATGCTTCGAAATAAAACTAAAATGTGGTTTCTTGCATGTTTAAAGTAAAATTAGCATTGCTTGGGCAGCAAGAGTTCCTTCATATATTAAACATGATCACATGGTAATTGATGGAGATATTTATAATTGGTATAAACATAGAAATTAGAACCCAAGAGGGGTTTCCAACATTATTTTATAACATAGTTGACTTTGTTAGGTACCTTGGAGTATCCTTTAATATGGGGAGCTATATATATGAGATGAAATAATTTTGTTATCTTTATGATGGTTATTTAGTATTTATTAGTTTTGTTTTTTCTAATTTTACTTGTGAGATTGGTTAGTGACTTCACACTCTTTACTGGAAAATTCCTTCGAAAGTGAGGACTTGTAGTTGTGAATGGTAAGAGGGTTTGGGTGTGAGGTCCAAAAGAGTATTATATTTGGTCATGGAAATGGGATGTTATCCTAATTTAGTCTTGGAAATTTAAATGAGATTCAAGAATATGGAAATCTACTTTAGACATGGAACCAAGGTGGAATTTTATGTAATAACCTGTGTTAGGGACACAAATCCGGATACCCAAAACAAATCAACCCAAGGACTCATGCGTGATATTTAATATTTAGAGGATAGAAACTAGTGTTAAGGGATAGTAATTAACTATTGTGAATTATTTTTCCTCAAAATACATAAATTATAAATGTATGATATTTTAAAACTCATTTTATTAAAAAATATAAAATAAAATTATAGCAGAGATACATTGAGTTTTAAAACCAATAAAAAAGGAAGAACAACATGTTCATACAAGTATAATGATGTGAATCAATATCCAGGCCACTAAAATCCTCTTTTGATTTCTCTATCATGAAATTTTGGATCACCACTGATTACAAATGAAGTATTCTATTTTCCTACATCACATCTAATTATATTTATATGTCAATCAAAAATCACAAGTAATGGGTGAGTATAAAAAAGTATAATTTATCCAACACTCCAAAATAACCCTAAGAATGAGAAAACCAAATAGTTAGAGTTAATACAAATTTTATAAAACATTGACATGGATATTTTATTAAAACCTTTTTAGGTAAAAATTTCTATATTCGAATAAAAAATTATATAATGATCGTTTTAATGGGAAACCAAACGTTCCCTTACCAAGAAGTAGAATATATAAACCTATTATGTTGTAATAATAAAATATATTATTCTCAAGTCATAAGAATAGAAATTAATATTACATACCATAAATTATTCACAATAACTCCCTTATAAATAAAGTATAATATTACCTAGTCTTGTTGTGAAAAGTATTAATTTTTATAGGTATTGATCCTTGATTATCACATCAATCCAATCATTCTCATAATTTATTCAACCTTTTTAAACCACTGATATAACAAAAAAATATTATTTATATCGATTAAAAATGGAGTACACATATTCCAATAGTTATAACCAAATCGAATTGAATCACTGATCACTCAATTATTTTTATGATGAAAGTTATTTCTTAACCATACACCCCATGCCAAACCCTTACACATTATAGGATAGAGTACATAACTTGAAACCACTAAATAAAAATAACACAACCCCCATGAGTTATAATTACAATAATTGACGATAATATTTAAATAATGAAAATAAACATTGATATATTGATAAACACATGTTATTTAAAAAAAATTTGAAACCCCCTTTCCTCAATGAAATTCGAAAACCCACACATAAATTAAAACAGCAGAAAACATATTTACAAACTCATATTTTAAATGAGATCCAAAACAAATTACACAATTAGAAATCATTTGTTAAATTATTCATTTAAAAATTATGTCAACACGTTTTAATAGAATCTATAATTAATAAATAAATAAGAATAACATAAAAACCCCAATTTCATCATGATATAATATTTTTAAAACATAATGACTCAAAAACTATATATAAATATTTATCATAAATCATATATAAATAATTATTATTTTAAAAAACCCATTAACAATTCATTTCTATATTAGCCATGACAGAAATAGTTAGGATTCGCCTAACCAAATATGATTTCCATTAAACATCTATGAACCCTTAATTTTATAATACTTATGGGATGAAACACCAATTCCTATAGAAAATATTCCTCCACATATCGACATTTTTAAAACAAAAATAATTATTCTCTTCTGAATTAAATTTGGCATAACATCGGCATGTTTGGAATATCCCCCATGCTATTATGACCTGACCCATGTTATTTGACATCGTTTTGATGTAACTCTTTATGTTAGAGTGAATCGAACCTAGATAGTGGAATTTACCTTTGATACATAGAATTTACTTAAGTAATACTCTAGTTTTTAGGCATATAAAAAGAAAAGATCATGGGAAAATTATCCAAGAAGTAGAAAAAATCCTACTTAAAAAGTGCACGACACATGGAAAATCACATAAAATATTATTATAATGACTCAAGCGTAAGAATTTTATGAATAAGAGTTTCACATCATTGAAAATTTTCCCATCACTTTCAATAATTTAATTAAATTATTTAAAACAATATACATATCATACCTTGATAATCCCAATCGATTATTTAACTTCCAACCATTATTCTTTATAAAATATTTCACCATATATAAATTAGATTAAAATAGATCTTGATGGAGATAAGAAAATATATATGATGGGTATAAAAATAGAGAAGTATCGTTATCTATTATAATTTCCTTTCCCATATCTCTAAAATTAAACCTTAATGGAAAATTTCCTAATAATAATAAGGTCAACAATCTATTTCTAACATAAATTCATTCTCCTCACTCTCCTCAATTAAATCATTAATCCTCCATTATTTTTTTCTATTCCATGACTCATGTAGTCAATTATACACCAATTTCTATCATATAGGGTAATTTACCAACATCAATACATTTCAATTATGCCAACCCCAAAACACAAAATTAATTCCATGGATTAATTCTCCAACACTGTCCCATTAATCTCATATCAAAAATACCCACTCAAAATATCCTCTTAATTAAATTAATTAAATAAAACACCATCAAACATACATAAATAAAAATAATGTATCATGAGTAAATATAAACATTTAAACCATAATTCCGCATCAATATCTCTACATTAATTTTAATGAATAAATTATTCAATACACATAATTTTCTAACTTCCCAAAACATGTGATAATGGAAGTTAAATTATATAATTAAATAATTAAAATTTAATCACATATCATGAAACCAATGCATAAATTAATGAATTAATGATGTAATTTACATTATTAAATAAGAAAAAACATGGTTGTTACAATTCTCCCTACTATAAAGATATTCTACCCCTACAATGTTACTCAATGTCCTTAAATAACATAATACATTGTTGATGTATGTGATAATACCTCTCCTATAAATCTTTCGAAACATATTCATGTTACTAAAACACCCAAACTAAAGGAATATACTTTACCCTTAACAAATTCTCTTTCTTGTCTAGTATTTTAAAAGGAATTTCAATGAAGTTAATATTATGTTAGAACTATAATTTCCAATAAATCACATGATATGGATCTAGTGAATATCAATTTAATTAATATACATGGAATTAATTATTAATCACATCATGTTAAGGAAGGTATTACAAATTGTACACCACCTCACCAATTTGTTCCATAATTTCAAATGGAACCAAAAAATATGGTTTTAGTTTCTATTAATTACTAAATCTTAAATTTCCTAAATGATGGGATACAAATATGAAGATATAATCACCAAAATTGAATGAAAAAGGTTGTATTCAAAAATCTACATATCATTTTTCCAGTTTTTTGTTAACTCCATATTCATATGAAAAACATTAATTTAGTTATTTTTATCATGAAAAAAACATGGCCCAATAAGAAACTATTAACAAATTTTCACCCAATATAATTTTACTAGTAAGGCCTACCATAAAAATCCTCAACTGGTGCCATATATATTGATCATAAAATAATTATTATAAGTTACACTAAGGTCAAATGATACTCATAAGTTCTTATAAAACCAATTACATATTTCTGAATAATAACTTCTAGAATAATAATAATATAATTTTTCTAACCATCCATAAATGGATGAAAATTCATAATAATTATAAGATGAGTACCAAAATCATTCTAAAGTCCATTAAAAACTTTGGAAATAAAATGAGGATCATTTTCATAAATGATAAACTTAGAAACTTCATAATGTTTTAAAATATATTTGAAATATAACTTACTAATGAATTAAACTAAATTTCTCACTTAAATAAGTAAGTAGGGTAAAAATTATATTATTTGGTCCACTATATTAAAAAAACATCATTATTTTAGGATAATTTAGGTAGACCTATCATTATTTCAAAATAAATTTCCTCCCTCTTCCAAATTGTTATGGGTAAATGCTATAAAAAATTAGCTGATTAGTGATGTTCCACCTTCTCTTACCCTAAAACTAAACATCATGAAATATATTTAGAGATATATTTTATCATGATCATCCACCAAAATATCTTCCATATTCCATGGTATATTTTTTAATACTCAGATGAATCACCCAACTAGAATAATGAAATATCTTTATCATTGGATTCCTCAGAGACATTGGAACTATCATTCACTCTTTGAAATGTGAAGTCAAATATGATTCTAAAATATATAAATTAGATTTATCCAAAACATAAAATGTATATTTAATCTAATTGTTCTTAGTTTCATACCATAGTGACTCCCTCACATTATTTAATAATTCAAAATTAAAATTCACTTTTGAAATAACTACACTATTCTCCATTCCATTTTTTCCTAAGATGAATTCATTAAAAATTCCCATTATCTTTTAACACTAATCATATTTTCTAATAGTTCAATCAGGAATATTCAAAATCAAATAATTATTTATAATATTTCATTCTCCAAGGGTATATGAAATTTCAAATAATATGGTCTGAAGATACACTTCCAGCCTTCACTATCTAAAATTGAGATCATGTTGTGAGAATATATACATAAAACTCTTATGATTGGTTTATAACATGAAATATTCACTAAATAGAAATCTATTTGGATCAAAACTATAAAAAATAAATCAAATAAGTCTAATTAATGTAATAAAAATTCTTTTCATGTGGTTTCACCTGTCTTGATTCATACACCCTGAAAAGGCCACATGGAATAAGGAAAATTCTCAACCTATATTATAAATAATCAAAATATAATTAAAAAATATCACATTACTAGGGAAGGATAATAACTTTAAATGAATTAATAATTATTTTTAATTCATTAAATGATTATTTTCACCTCATATCCCATTCAAATATAACTCATTTATGAGTCAAAACAATAATTGGAAAAACTAATTTTTAAGAAATATTTGATGAGCCTCCAATAAAATATATCTATTATAATAAATATTTGGATATAAAATCCATTCTCATGCATATCCCATGAAATTACATCCTTAACTTTATCAGTAAAAAGGGACATTACTTTATTTAAAAAAACATGTCCTAAAAATTTACATCCTAATGAATTTTAAAGAATATTTTAAATAACTAGTGTTCATGAAAAATTCATAAATAACTTCCATATGTCTCTTATAATCATCTATTTATATTGAATAAATCATTATCTCATCCATAAACACTACCATAGAATTATAAAAATACATGTCGAATATTTGATTCATCGAATACATGAACACTATATGAACATTAGTCAAACAAAAATCCGAGAATAAAACCTCATAATGGCTATAATGATTTTAGAAAAACATGAATATATCTTCCTATATTACCCTCAGTTGATAATATTCAAAGATAAGACCAATATTATAAAACAATAAATATCTCTTTATGTGATTAAATAAATAATCAATACTTGTTAAGGGTTATTTATTCATTATTATTGCATGATTTCGTTTTTATTAGTCAATAAATAACCATATACTATTATCATACAACTTAGAAAATAACATTGGTGTGTCACCCAAGATGAAATGATCATCCCAATGAATCGCTTTCTTATCAATTCTCTCAATTTGGTCTTTAATTCCTATAACTATTTTGGTGTCATGTGGTAATAAGGTAGGAAAATTGGATACATTCTAGGAAAAGGGTCCATTTAAAATTCGACATATCTTTTATGTGGTAATCCTGAAAAATTATTGAGAAAAAAAATCATGATACATAATAAATACAACGGGTATCTTAGGATGACTATTTATATCCATGGATATAAGAATTAATCCCAATAACTTTTAAGATATGTATCCAATGTCTCAAATAATTGGACTAAACCTGATATAATTAACACTCTACCTTCCTCAAAAAATATAAATAAAACATTTAGGTGAAACAAAAAATAACTCTTTAACTATAATAATTAATTTGATATTTTTATTTGATAATATATTCCATCCTAATTATAATGTCTTAAATTTTTATCTCAAGTACTATAAAATCTGATTATACTTCTACATCACCTTCAATACTGGTACTAGATTGATATTTTAATCATTATTCATTCATTTCACTCTATATAATATTGATTCTAATAGTTGAAATAATCATCATTATATAAAATCCAAAAATATTTTCAACTCAAATAGATATTAAATAATGAGATTCTCTAGTATAAAATAAATTAGTAATGATAGTTTAAGAAATTAAATTAGATCCTCAAACAAAATATATTCCTACATGAGTATCAAATTCTCCATCCACTTTCTCATATGCAAAGATTCAACCCTATTTCTTTTTAGTTTTGTATATCATACGTTAGTTTCCTAACCCAAACTACCATTTTATATCTATGGAAATTAGTAATCAATGCATTAGGTTGGACGATCCTCCAATTTTAATACAATAGAAAACCCTAAAATCATATTCAGGTGATATATCTTTCCAAATTGATGTCCTGGTCAAGGTGTAATAGGGTATTGAGTCTTTTTGTGACTCATTTCCCTATATCAATAATACACAATTAACTTTCCACGTTGATAATTACCTAAAGGTATATTGGATGGACCCTAATGAAAATAATTCAACAACCTCTTATGGGAAATAAAATAACTCTTAACTTTAATATGTTATGGGTGGAAAGTTATAACATTGTACCCCTCTACCATGTCAGCTATTATCATAGAAGTTATAATTAGCGCCTCCAAATAAGATGGTAATTTTAGTAAAATTATTATTTATCATATATTTGATCTCATATACATCTCAAATATCTATCCCTTTACATTTACATTCATAATAATTTAATTTTTTTTTTTCAAAATTAGATGTATATTTAATTATTTTTAGGATTTATTTTTCAAATTCTAGAAATTATATAGCCTTTTCCATATTCAACTACTCAATAAAATATTTTCAAACAAATATATTATGGAAACCCTTCTAGTAAATGTCTTCATAAGTTTTAGATTTTATGATTATCTTTCACCAACTTTGAGCTAGTTCATCTAGAAAAATATTCCATGATCTCCACCTTCAAAGTCATCTACATCTCTAAGTATTTGAATACACTATTGATTTTATCTCACTATTCATTACCTAGATCTATTCCACCATCAACCCTGAATGGTGGTTCGTTGTATTTATAAAACCCTAATTCCAAATATTTATTCAATAACCTATATTGGTTAAAATATCTATTAATTTTTCTAATAGTCTACACAATCATGCTTATGGGATAAGGATTAGTATGAGAATCTTCTACAGTTCCATGACCTTTCCCAGCAGAAATTATTCTTGGTGGAATTATTCTAAACATATTTAAATAGTATACTTAGTAAAAATTAACCATATATATATATTCTAAGATATATATACATGGATCTCAATATTACATGGATATCCAAGATCAACAATAATAATAAATAATGTTATTTGTTTTAAATATTTTCAAACAACATTTAAAAAATAATCATCATTGAGTCGTTAGAAATCCATTTTTGAAAAAAAAATTAAATTTAAATTTCATATGTTATAACTATACCACATCTAGGATAATATGTGAACTATTCCCCATTAAAACCCGTCATGGTAAGATTATTGGAATAATTAAAAATAAAGTTTTTACCTACCTTTTTTCTATATGAACTTTTCGATAACTTAATGTTCACTATAAAGGTATATTTATATATTTTGGGGGAATTATTTGAGTATAAACCATCCTATATTACATGAATACTAAACATCCCATGAAATAAATATGCTCTAACTCCATCTGTAACATCCTAGGTTACCAACATCACAATATTTTCTACCTTTCTCCCCCTCTTCCCTAATTGATTTTTTTAGCCTAACAATCGAAAAATGGTTTTGAATGGGAGTGTTATACATACCTACTAAAAAGGATTTTCTTATTATAACCTACAATAGATTTGGTATTCACCATTAATAAGTAGTATCCCATGCAAATAACATTATAATATTATCCACTTTGGGCCTCTCCGTCCCTCAAAAATTTGATTTTCACATGCTTGAAAATCATTAAAATTTCTTATGAAATGATAGGTATGTGATGTAAGGGTTTTTTTAATGAAAAACTCAATAAATACGTATCCCCTAGAGGAATTAAATATAGAAGTCCCTAGGTTTTCTCTCAAGGAGGTTGTAGTTTTAGTTGAAAAACATTCACTTTTGTTTGTTAATTTAGCAAGAAGATAAATTGGGGGATTTGAAAAATTTTGAATAAAAAAAGTTCAAGAAAATTAAATAACAAAGAATATAGTTGATATAATAAAATGGTTTTGAAATTAGTATTAAAATAGTAGTTATGGAAAAGCTTCAACCTCTCTAAAACTCCCATCATCCTTGTTTAAAAATATTTCTCAATTAAATTTCAAAATTCCTCAAAAGGATCCACAAGTAAACCCTCAAATTTGAATAGAAATCATATCGAGACCTAGATATGATTTTTTCCCCAAATATAGAAGTGATTAAATTTCTTTAATACCTCCAAGTAATCAAACATAATTGAAATCTCTATGCTCAACGACAAGACCTCACCAAAGAATTTTGAATAGTGAAATCAAATAGTATACTTCATAGATGGAACAACAATCCAATAAATTTTTTTGAAAATATATTGAAGAAGGAAAACAACATAATAAATTAAAAAATATGTTCAAGAGACATTCAAAAAGACAATACATGATAAGAATGAAACTTGGAAGAGGGTGTGCGTTGGGTGTCGTCATCCATAAACACTTAGTGCTTAGTCGCACATCACTTGGGAAGCCTCAATTGTCTCCATTATAGAATCACATCATAGAATATTCATCAAGATATCTATATCCACATTTAACTTACTCTCTCAAGACAATTCCATTGAAATTAGAAATCATGAATTGGGAGAATATGAACATATTTATAGGAGAATGGGTGAAGGATTTTCTATAAAAATAGTTACTCTTAAGGTTTATGCATCTAAGACCCATTATATTTCATAATATGTAATATTTGTCTTCAAAGAAGTTGTTCTAAAATATTTTATTAATCCATCCTAAAAATTTCACATTTATTGGACACATATATTAGATGTTATGGATTAAATAAAAATAATTTATATTTATGGATGAGATTTCTAGAATTATACTTCCAATGTATAACGCCCAAATACACCTTAATTAGTAAAATCATCCACCAAATTAGTTTTCTAATTTCTTATATGTGTCATATCTCCATTAAAATTTTAATAACTTCAATTGGAGTTGTGTAGACCAAATTATGCTTCAGTTATGGAGGTGGGTTCCACGCTATCTTCCCGAACAATTGTTTAAATTGATTGGTTTTTTAGAGCATCATTTTTTTGGAATCAGTTATTTTCATAGAATAAAAAGTTAGAGGAAATAAAACCAGGATTCCAAAAAATAATAACTACTCAATTTTGAAATATATTTTAAAGGAAATGAACAAAATAACCCTGTGATAAAAATCTGTTAAAAATCAAGAATTATGCAATTTTAACTTTTTATCCCAAAAACACACTCTAAATCCAAAATTGTTACAAATAAGCTCAAATTGTAAAATTTTGGGGGTTCAAATCAATAAATTAAATTTGAAAAACATTTTAAATATTATCTCTATTAATTCCCACACACTTATCATCTGGACTCTTGGACAAATGAGTAGTAAATTGTCAAATTCAAAACACATACTAATGCAGTTTACCAATTTATCAAAAAATGTAGAAAGATATCATGCCTCATTGAAAACAAATATTTGAAGTTATAAATTCAAATAATTAAATCCATTTCCAATTATTTTCTCCTCCCATAAACACAATTCACTTACCTAACATTAATTTTCCATCAACAAATAAATATGGGTTTTTGAAAAGGTTTTTCCTCATCTAAACTCACGCAATAATAACAATATATTTGATAAATTTCTACATCCCTACATAATGTAAGATAAGATAATGTGATTATCATGAGAAATTAACAAGTTTTTTCTATGGTTTGGGGTTGGTAAGTTTCAAATGTTGAAAATTATGAGTCTGGAAGGAGGGTTTGGCTCTTTTAGAAACAAACATTCATGATTCTAATATTCACTAAAGTATGGAATCCTCCACACTCACATCTGAAGAAAATTCTTATACAACCCGTTCCATCAATATTTTAGTAGAATATAATCCTTTTTCATTTTCTTTTTCCCTTTTTTTCAAAAACCTCCAAATAGGCCATAGCTTCTTTCCATTTTGAGCTCGAGTTAGGAACAAATCCATTTCATTTGTGAGCTCCAGATGGGCATAGCTCTCAGAAAAATATGTTCCAATAGTAGAAATATTCCTTCAATGGTTGAATTTTATCCCAAATAAACACCATATGAGGTATCATAACACAATACATCTTCCCCACACTTATTTTCAACAAGATCGTGCATTTAAACTTCGAGATAATGTTATAAATGAAAAATTATCTTGTAATGTGGCTAACCTAACAGGTTGTACATATACACTAAGGGCTAAGGAAAGATAAAATGTTCAAAGTATGAAAAAAAGGATAATCATGAAAATGGGGGCTTCAAAATCCAAACAAATTCCTCAATCATTTTAATCACAATTATAATGGCCCTCAATTTTTGATAAAAATAAATAAAGTCCTGGTTAAAAAAATGGATTGGTTCTCTCAAGAAAATAGGTGAATGTGAATAATATGTCAAAATGTGTTCAGAGGCCTCATAGGAATGGGAATTTTAATTAAAAATTCAGTGATATGTGGAATGAAATTCCAAAATCATAGGTCTTCTAAATGTTTTTCTAAATTTTTTAACTTTAAACAATATCATTTTCAGCATTCATTTATGTTTAGTTTCAAAGGATCAATGGGTTCACTCCTTAGTATGAGTTTCAAATTTAGTTTCATGGAATTTGAAAAACACATTATTTTTACAAAATTTCAAATAAAACACAAATAATTTGAAAATAAAATTCATAGAATTTGAAAAAAAAATGAAAAGATACATAAAACAAGATGGAAAGAAAAATTGAAATAAAAAACTTTCAATAGAAAGCACATAAAATCCTAACCTACCTAGCATTGTTCCTCCTCGCACACTTATTCTATGCAATGTCTTAAATGTGAATCAATTTTATGTGAGAATTATAATCAAGAAATTAAGGACATAAAAAATAGGTGATAATTAAAGACACAATGTGGCATCAGTTTTATTTTGCATCATGATGTTGGATCTCCTTCACCAATGGATCTTGGAAATTATCTCTAAAAAATTCAACCAATTCCCATTGATTTTGAATTGTGTTCCTTTGTCTGGTAATTTTATCTATATTGCACCAAAAGGAAGAACATGAGTAACAATAAAAGGTATAGACTATTTGGAATGAAATTTACCTAGGAACAGCCTCAATCTTGAATCAAACAGCAGCACTTTGTCTCCTTCCTTGAACTTTTTCTTGAGAATAATCTTGTTAGGAAATGCTTTGGTTCTTTATCTGTACAATCTAGATCTTTCATATGCATTGATTTTGATCTCTCCTAGTTCATGCAAACAAAATTTTCTTTATTTTCTGATAGAAAAAGAATCGGGTTACATGTTTTGACATCCCAATAAGATTTATGTTCTAACATAACTGGTAGGTGAAAATCCTTTCAATAGAATAATCTAAATGGTGACATTCCAATTGGGGTTTTTAAAGTCGTTCTATGGGCCCATAGTGTATCATCGAGTCTCAAACTCCTATCCCTTATATTTGGGTTTATAGTTTTTTCTAGAATTTAATTTATTTATCTATTTTACAACTCATCCATTCCATTTGTTTAAGGATGATAGGGTATAGAGACCCTATGATGAACTCCATATTTCTTCAATATAGATTCCAATGTCTTATTAAAAACATCGGTACCTTGATCTATAATCTTAAACTTTGGAAATCCAAATCTTGAAAAAAAAAATCCTTTCACAAATTTGTACACAATTATTTTGTCATCGGTTCTTGTGGGAATAGCCTCTACCCACTTGGAGACATAACCAAAATCAATAAAGATGTAAATATATACAAAATAATTTGGAAAAGGCCCAATTAAATCTATTCCCCAAACATCAAGTACATCCCAAAATAAAATAGGTTTTTGTGGAATCTCATTCCATTTGGAAATGTTTCCTTGGAATTGACACTTTTAACAGATTCTAAAAAACTCAAAAATCATATTTAAAAATGGTTTTCCAATACAAACTAGAATCCAGAACTTTTCACATAGTTATTTGTGTACAAAAGTTTCCTCCACATCTAAAAGTGTGACAAAAATGTAGTATAGTTTGAAATTATGAATTTGTAATGCATCTCAGAATCAATTAATCACTCCCAGTTTTCCACAAGTGGGGATCATCCCAAATGTATTTCACTGAATCACATACAAGTTTGTCAATTTTTTCCTTAGAAAATTAGTGGGGAATTTCATCAAAATCCAAATAGTTCAAAATATTCACAAACCAAGGCCTTTCATATTGATAAGAAAACAACTCCTCATCTAGAAAAGATTCTATAATTGGTGGAAAAATATATAGTTTTCTATTCAAAACTGATGGTATCCTACTCAAATGATCAGAAAAAAAAAAGTTATCACATCCTTTTTATCTATTATCTCAATGAGAAATTCCTATAATAGAAAAATACATTGAAAAATTATTGGTTTTTCATCATTTTTCTTTATCAAAAATATGACTGCAGAATGATATGTGGAAACAATCACCTTTGATCCTAGAAGATGACATCTAAATTTTTTGAAAATAGAGAAAACATCCAGAAGTTCCTTCTCAGTTATGGTGTAGTTTTATTGGGAATGATCTAATGTTCTAGAGGCATAGGAAATCACATGATATTTCGTTTCCAACCTCTAACTTACCACTTCTCTAAGAGAAAATTCAGATCCATCGGTCATGATTTCAATGGGTTTGTCCCATTTGGTGGTTTAACGATGGATGGGGTTACATGTTTTTGTTTTATCTCAACAAATCCAGGCTTACAGTTCTCATCAAAGACAAATGGGGTATATTTTTGTATTAATCTAGATAATAGAAGTGAAACCTTACTGAAATCCTTTATGAATCTTCTATAAAATCTTACATGTCAAAGGAAGTATCTCATATATCTCACAGTTTTTGGGTATGGTAATGAAGAAATGACCTCAACTTTGGATTGGTCAACTTGAATTCCATCGAGTTACACAAAAAGTCCGAGTACAATCCCTTTACCAACCATGAAATCGAATTTTTCATAATTGAGAATGAGGTTTTTATCAATGCATGTTTTCAGAACCTAAACCAAACTTTTCAAAAAAACATTTGAATGATGAACCATAGACAGTGAAATAATCCATAAAAACTTATATTAAAGTTTCTAGAAATTCAAAGAAGATGCTCATCATACACCATTGAAAAGTTATAGGGGCATTACACAAACCAAATGGAATCCTCTTGTACGCAAAGGTTCCAAATGGGAATGTGAATGTAATTTGACCTTTATCCTCGGGTGAAATGTGAGCTTGGAAATACTCGTAGAATCCATTAATAAAATAGTAGTAGGCTTTTATAGCTGTCCTTTCAAGGACATGATCATGGAATGGTAATGGGAGGTATTCTTTTCTTGTAACCATATTGATCTTCCTATAATCAATTCACAATCTCTGTTTATTTGGAAGCTTGATAGGGAAAATATCACAAAATTCATTCTTTGAGATGGTAAATCCACCTTTTTTTGGGAACCACATGGACTGGACATACACATTGACTATTAGATATAGGAAAAATAATTCTAGTGTCTAGTAGTGTGGTTACTTCTTTCTTGACAACCTCAAATAATTTCGGGCTCAGTATCCTTTGAAATTGTCTAACTAGTTTCGCATTGTCCCCTAGTAGAATTCTATGCATGAACACTGAGGGACTGATTCCATTTAGATCAGAGAGTTTCCATCTTATGGCATTCTTTTGGGACTTGAGGACTTCTAGTAGTTGGTTATCTTGGTCACTTGAAAAATATTTTGAAATTATGGCAGGGAATTGTTCCTTATCACCTAAAAAGCAAATTTATGGTTCTCATGAAGCAGTTTTAGCTCTAACTTAGGTTGGGTTTCTTCATTGATCAACAGACACTGCTCTTCATGATGATCAATTTCCATGTTCTCAAGACTTGTTTCATGAGAAAAATTGAAAATTTCTCTAAGAATTTCATTGGTATGTATAGAGGATTCCAGAAATTCCTTTTCATCAATGATGAGATCAGTAGTCTCAAAATACAAAAACTAATCTCAATATTCCATTTCATCATTTTTTTATTAGATTCAGTATCATAAAAAAATTTATCTTTATCAGATGGTATTCTATCATAGGAAAAATCGGGTAACATGTATAAGGAACACCAATCAATCATATTTACTTGGTGAAATGAATGATCCTCAACTGGGTGTATTATTGAATGAACAAATTTGAAATAAACCACATCTCTTCTAAATTCAAATGAAATTATTCCATTGTGAACATTTATAATTATCTTTTTTGTTTTTAAAAATGGCCTCCCTTGAATGAGAGTTTTATGGGTTCTGAACTGGTCATCTTCAATATCCCAGACATAAAAATCCACTAGAAAAAACATGTCTCTCACTTGGAAGAGAACATATTTTATCACATTAATAACCATAATTTCCCTAGACCATTCCTTAGTGAAAATCCATTTTTTAGGGTGTTTTAGGAGGAAATGGTGGCTCATTTTAAGAGTTTTCCAAATTTCCAGTTTTCCATCAGCATGTCAGTGCGTTGGCATGTCAGTGCATCGGTGAGTCAGAGGCCTCGACATTGATGAGTTGAGGGTGTCAGAATTGATGATTTGAGGGCATCAGTATCGGTGAGTTAGGGGAGTCGACATTTGTGAGTGGAGGGTTTCAGAATCTTTGAGTTGAGGGCCTCGACATCAGTGAGTCGAGGGAATCAATATCGGCAGGTCAAGGTATTAGTAGGTCAGGAATTCGGTAGTGAAGGTTCCAGGCACAGCGGAAGCGTGGTTGGGATGGTACCCAAATTTTATTATTACCATGAACAATAATTATTCTAGGATCAATACAACGATTAATACCAGTCTCCACGGAATAGAATCAAATATTTAGCTAAATAAGGAAGTGGCATGAAACCTTTAGATAGGATCTTGCACATCATGTTTATAATTAATTACATAAATAAAAGAATACCTGGATCTTCGGTATTTTCTTCGTTGATGATGTTGATCATTCAGAATCACCCTTCCAAATTATCTCATTGCGCTTGCGAGGATTAAAACTATAATCCCTATAGCGGTGATCCACACATGCTTTGATGTCCTCTGATCGACACCCCTCGTTCTCCGGGTGCTAGCGTGGTGAAGATAGTTTCTTGTGTCAGTTGTTCTTGATCGCTTGTTCTTTGGTCTTGAAGAACGTCTCTCATTCTTGAGAAGGGAGAGAAGGGGATTCAAGAGATAAATTGTTTAGCTCAACAATTCTCAATTCACCAGGCATCTGGTGTGGTATATAGCGAAATATCCATACTTTTTGATTTATATATGTGGAATTTTAGTTACAATATTTAATTTCATAGAAACAACTAAATATATTCATGAACATAGAGAAAACTCATGATTTTAATAATAATACCATATCATTATTTATGTTGTTCCAACTTGCGCAAAATGGAATTATAAATAAAATTTTGCATCACAAAATAATTGCAATGTTATTTTAATTTGTGCCAACTAGTTAAATAATTATTTATCATCTTAAAAATAATTATTTTACTACCAGACTAGCTTTGTTCTGCACGAACTCCACTTCCATTTATTGAACATCTGAATAAATAAATAAATAATTTATTCTCTTAAATAAATATTTTATTTACAAACTAGTAAATAAATATTTTTAAAATGTTTAATAAAATAAATATATATATTTTACCCAAAATCCAATAAATAAATATTTATTTAATTTATTCCATAATTTTAACATAACACTACTGGAAAATGGGTCTATACCCACGGTTTTGTGTATAACCGTGGGTATAGGCCCCCCCTATACCCACGGTTTGGGAAACCGTGGGTATAGGGATAGTATTGAGACCTATACCCACAATTCATGGAAAAACCGTGGGTATAGGTTGTTTTTGAAGACCTATACCCACGGTTTTGGCAAAACCGTGGGTATAGGTGTTGTTTAGCGGACCTATACCTACGGTTTTTGAAAACCGTGGGTATAGGTGGTATATTTTTCAAAGACCTATACCCATGGTTTTGAAAAACCGTGGGTATAGTGTTCCCGCGTTATGGCGGGAACAAAAAATTCCGCGGGACGAAAAATTTTTTTTGATGAAAAAGACGATATTAAATAATATAGATATATAGATACGAAATTTTAAATCGCATAATATATTTAGGTTACTTGGTCAGTACCTCGCATGCCTCAGTATAGGTCGCGGGTTCGAAAACCCGCGTGTTTTATTTTTTGATTATAGAAGATATATTAATATAAGAATAAAAAAGTATAATTATATAACAATTGGTTTGTTAGCTCAGTTGGTCGCTGTGACTGGGCAGCGAACGAGAGGCGCGGGTTCGAAACCCGCTGGACTTTTCTTTTCGATTATAACTATTATATTAACATATTAAAATAAAATTATGAGTATATATCAATAGCGGCGTTAGGTCAGTTGGTCACTTGGTGCGGCGCGGGATTCAGGTGCTGCGCGGTTCAGGGTTCAATTCCCTTCCGGCGCGGTTTTTTTGAATTCAATTACCCCACGGTTTGAAAAACCGTGGGATTTGTTATGTGCCACACTGTAACAGCGGTGTGGCACACTTTGACCCCTCTATACCCACGGTTCTCCAAAACCGTGGGTATAGGCTGAGACCCCTATACCGACGCCATTCCAGCCCACGGTTCCCAAAACCGTGGGTATAGGTCTTTTTTCCAGTAGTGTAAATAAAATTATTCTACTATCTTGAGAGTAATATTTATTAATTAAATTCAAATAGAATTTAACTGTGACCACCAAAGACACTTAGTGTGTTTCCCTCTTGGATTCTTTCTCGTTTGCATTAGGTGGGATTGCTTAAAGTCCAAAAGTGTTGTCTAGCAACGGGTCAAGGCACCCAAGAGAAATAACTTAAAGTTGCAATAACAACATCCATATATGAACGCTCACTGTGTAATATAATCCCTTTTTCTCAATATCTCATCAAGAATGTTTCATGATCGTATCATCAACCTTTATACTTGATACGTCATTATTTGACTACGTAAAATAAACTCATCGTTACACCATGTCCATCGAATTTCGTGTGATGGTTCTATTTCAATAAAAGGGCCGAGATATCAACTTCCATACATGGAAGGGAAAAATACTTCCTCAAATTATCCATTAATATCATGTCACTCGTGATGCGCCCAACATACCCTACTTCCCGCCAACTGTCTTCATGACGGTTTTCAAAAGTAAATCAAAGTGTGTGAGTCTTGACACATATTAATGATAATATTAAAGTATAAGGATCATTACACAAGCTTGAAGAAAGAAATATCTGATGACACCAAAACATGTGGAATTTCTACTAGTGGGTCTGTTTATATAATCTTCTATCTTGGATATTACCAAGTGTGAACTTCATGAGAGGAAGTTTGATCTGGTTATGAGTACTTTCACCTGAAATTATGAATTCTATGTGTCCCATCACAGTATGTCATCAAACCATAGAACTATATTAAAAACATTGTTATTTCATTTTAAGGTTCTCAAAATAGCAGGATACTTCCATGACCTTATCAATGCAACAAAAAATCTATGACATTATTACAGCATAGTCATGCAGAACAATGAACAATATGTAATAATACATTAAATATCCATGTAATCAAAGTAAAACATGTTGGTTCTAGGATAAAAACTCTTACAAAATCCCATTGGAACTAGAGCCCACTACCTATGACTCTCAGTCTGCTAGACCTCACATGGTGATCATGTTTCTACTGAGTCAAGGATTTAGTCAAGGGGTCTGCCACATTGTCTTCCATGGAAAAACTTCTCACTACAACTTCACCTATTTGAGAAAAATCCCTCAAAAGATGATACTTCTAAAGTATGTGCTTCATCCACTGATGTGACCTTGGATCTTTTGTGAGAGCCACCACTAGAGTATTATCATAGTAAAGTGTGATGGGATCTTAACTGTAAGGTATCACATCAAGCACATAGAAAAATATTTGCATCCAATCATCTTCATTAGCAGCATTAGAAGCTACGATATACTTAGACTCTTCTGTAGAATCTATCACCGCACTTTTTTTGAGCTCTTCCAGCTCACTTCACCTCCATTCAAAGTGAAGATGTATCCTGTTGTGAATTTGTGTCATCTTGATCAGTCTGGAAACTAGCATCTGCATATCCTCTGATAACTAGTTCCTCATATCCTCCATAAACAAGTAACATATCCTTAGTATGCCACAAATACTTTAGGATGGTCTTGATTTCCATCCAATGGTGGTCACCTGGGTTATCTTAATATCTTCCTACCGTACTTAATGCATAGGCAACATCCATCCTAGTAAATATCATTGAATACATGACCGACCCAATCGCTGATGTATATGGAGTCCTTTACATTATCTTTCATTCCTCAGGTGTTTGAGGACACATTTTCTTGGAAATATGAATGCCATGTGAAACTGTAAACAATCCCATCTTGGATTATTCCATACTGAATCTCTTCAATATCTTATCAATGTATGTAATTTTACTTAGGCCCAACAATCTCTTGGATATATCACGATGGATCTTGATCCTAAGAATATATGTTTCCTCTCCCAAGTCCTTTATAGAGAAGCATTGATTCAACCATGCCTTAATAGACTGTAAGATCGGTATCCCATTTTCAATAAGTAATATTTCATCAATATATACTATTAGAAAAATGACTGCACTCCCACTAAAACTTTTGTAGACACAAGGCTCACATTAATTCTTCATAAAACCTAATTCTGTTATGGCTTCATCAAAATGAATGTTCCATGACCTGGATGCTTGCTTTAATCTATAAATGGATTTATGCAACTTTCATACCTTATTGGCATCCTTTGGAGTCACAAACCCTTCAAGTTATATCATGTAGACATCTTCTTGAATGTTCCCATTAATGAAGGTTGTTTTGACATCCATTTTCCAAATCTCATAGTCTTGGTAAGCCACAATGGTAAGTATAATTATGATGGATTTCAGCATTGCAACTAATGAAAAGGATTCATCGTAGTACATTCATTAACACTATTTAAACCCTTTTGAAACCATTCATTCCTTATAAATGCTGACTTGTCCTTCTATGTCCAGTTTCTTCTTGAAAACCCATTTGCAACAAACATGATTTATATCAACTAGAGGATCTACTAAAATCCAGACTTGGTTTTGATACATGGAATCCATTTTAGAATTCATGGATTCATGCCACTTGGAAACGTTTCTACCAATTACTACTTAATTTTAGGTTAGAGGATCATTATGATCGACTAATAATAGGTCACCATCCTTGGTAACTATAAAATTGTATCATTATGGTTCTCTAACCTCTCTTGTACTTCTACTCAGTACTTGTGTCTCTGGAACAAATTATTCTTCCATAGGGATTTTTGGAATCTATTCCCTTACCAACTCTTGTGTACCTTGATCCTCGACTTCATCAAATTCTATCTCACTCCCACTATCTCTTTTTGAGATGTTCTCCCCCTCAAAGAATATGGAATGTCTTGTCACTATAACATTTTTTCTAAGAGGTTGTATAGGAAATATCCCCTTGTTTCCTTGGGGTATCTTATAAAGGTACACTTTGTTCCTCAGGAAGTGAGTTTGTTGCCTGAAGATGCCTTAACAGATTCTTTGCTACCCCACACATGTAAATTCGATAACATAGCTTTTCTTCCACTCCATAACTCTTATGTAATACCATTTATCAAATCAGTTGGTACTTGGTTTAGTATATGTGCCGCTATTTGTAACTCATATCCCGAAAAGGATAATGGAATGCTCACATGACTCATCATTGATATTTCCATGTCCAATAGGGTGTGGTTCTTCCTTTCTCTCACACTATTCCACTAGGGCATGTTTGTAGGAGTGAGTTAGAATAGGATCCCAAACTCCCATAAGTAATCAATGAAGTATTGATTAATATATTCTCCACCCCATTCTGAGCAGAGTTTCTTAATCTTATTTCCATGTTGGTTCTCAAATTCATTCTTTTATTCTTTGAACTTATAAAAAGAATCCATATTATACCTCATTAAATAAATATATCCATATCTACTAAAATCATCAGTAAAAGTTATTAAGTATGAGTACCCTCCCCTTGCATCAACTAGAAATGTTCCACACACATTAGTATAAACCAATTCAAGATGTTCTTTAGCCCTTTCACCTTTCCTACTAAATGGGGATTTGGTCATTTTTCCTTGTAAACATGCATGACATATTCCAAGTGGTTTTAGTTTGAAAGAATCTAAATATCCATCTTGATGTAACTTTGTCAATCCTTTCTCGTTTACATGACCTATCTAGTGATGTCAAATTTGGGTGTGGTATAAGTCATGTGAAGTATCTTTGTTATCGATTTCCATTAATTGGTTTGTGTAATCTTACATGTAAATACTGTTGTATAAATTTACCCTACCAAAACAAATTCTATCTTTGTAAAATAAGCAATATTCATTTCCAAACTTGAAAAAAAATCCATTTGTATCTAATTTAGATACAGAAATAATGTTTTTATTAACATAAGGCACATAATAACAACACTTTAACACCAAGATCATTCCAGTTGGCAACGTGAGGTGGTAATCCACGATAGATATAGCAGTAATTCTGGCTCTATTGGCTACTCGTAGATCTACCTCCCATCGATCAATCTTCCTGAATCTACTTGGTTCATGTATTTGGATACATATGTGAGAACCACAAGCTGTATCTAATACCCAATTTGTATAAATAGATAGATTTCATTTGATAATAAATTCACCTAAAGCTTACCCTTTCTCCTTTTGATGGTTGCGGTTCTTCTTCCAGTGGCCCTTCTCGCCACATGCAAAACAAATAGCCTCTTGTTCCATTACCCCCCCTTTGATCTTCCTTTTATTTGAAGGCTGTGAAGAAGCTTTGGGATTAAATATATTTTCCTTCCCTTTCCTCTTATTCACCAAAATGACAGAATGATTTTTGCGATTCATATCTTTCTCCACTTAGAGAATGAGGATACGAAGATCAGATAGAAACTTCTCAATGCTTTTCATATTGAAATTGACAACAAAGTTAGAGAATCTCTGAGGCATTGTTGCAAGAATGTGATCGTCATCCAGTTCTTTGGGGTGCTTAAACCCTAAAACTTAGAGGCGCTCAATATATCTAATGAGATTGACTACATGAGGCCAAGATGGGGAACCTTCTCCAAGATTACTCTAAAAGAGTGACTTAGAGATCTCAAACCTCATCTGTCTCACACGCTCTTAGTAAAGACCATGGAGGCGCTTGAGCATGCTATAAGAATCCATGTTTTCAGAAGACTTCATGGGATCACTAGACATTGATGATAGCATCAAACATTGAACGTCGACCGTGCCATTCATATGTATCTCATAGACCAGGAAATACTCATCACTCGCCTCTTTAGCAGGTGGATTAGGTAATTCTGACTCTAGTACATAAGACTTCTGTTAATGTCCCAAGATAACCCGAAGGCATCTAAACCATTCCTTGAAGTTACTACCTGTGAGGATGTTGTCTTTATCCAAAATTTGTTTTAGGGATAGTGTGTTTGAAAATCTTGTCATTTTTATTCTACAATTAAAAGATCATATCATTAATACTTTCTTGATTACATTCTATGAGAAATAATAGATTTTTATTAAGTCTCCCACTATTTTATCAAGACCCAATGGACCTCACCATTGAACTCATAATGTTAGGTTTCCATGACATTCTAGTGGAAAGGATCCATGATCCCCTTTGCATAACCCCAAAAGGGTTCATCAAACTATTATAAGGTATTTAGGTAGGCAGGTCTTTGCCAACTATAGGCTTATAGCTCCTTGATCTATTGAGGGGACTCCCTAATCCTGAAATCATGACTTTTGGATTTCCTCAACTCTTTCCTCTAATATTACACTAAGTCTAGCAAGGGATACTCCTCTTGATGTAATATGGTTAATTCAACCTAAAAACTTTCATTATGGAATCATGTATAAAAGTAAGTGTCCCAACAAGGGTTGGTCAAACACATAGTTTTGTTGAGTTTATTCCTTAATCAAGTAATGGAAGGCTTAGTCTAACTTAATATTTTATTTGAGGGATTTTTATCTCTTATGTGTGAATTGATTATTATCATTATCACATGCTTATTAATATCAAGTGGCACTTACTTAAGTGATTAACCATGTATTGATAATATTTAATCATAAGTCTCGTTTATTTTAGATCTATCTTGCATGTTTGTTTAATTCATTAATTATGTGATCGTGACAACACATCCATAATGATAAACCATGCAACTAAT